>JAWZYU010000013.1:74808111-77591445 GCA_038380435.1 Ryuthela nishihirai | reverse complement strand
ATAAGAATATTTGTATAATTGTCTGTTTTGAAGATTCTGTATTTAGGTTGGGTTAAATATTGCATAATAATATGGCGATTTTAATATGCGCAAAATTATCTTATTAGGACAATAATGAATTTGAGAAAACGAATGAATTTGATCACGGCGATGGAATTTATAAAAATCTACAAATTCTTACTCGCCCTAAATTATATATTTTTCAAGTGATCAAACATATAAAAAAAACATGGAGATAACCGAAAATTTAGATAATTTGACGTAATTAAATCAGTTTTTGTTACACAATGTTGTGTTATCTAGGATTCTAGCAGAAAGGCATTATATTTATTTATCTAGTAGATATTTTAATGTTGTTCCAAGAGATCTGACCTTAAAGTTTTGGAATCATCAGTTCTTTACAAAATTTAAAATTTGGTTAATAAATAATAATTTTAAATATTTATTTATTTAATGTCAATTTTGCATTATCAATTATAAATTTATCAAATAAAAAGTTGTGCAAGAAAGCAAAATAATCTAGTTTTGCTGTGATTTCAAATATATATTTGATTGAATTATATTAATGTAAATTTGAATCCATCATCACCCTGAAGCAGCCATTGGCTGCCGAGATTCAGCAATTTAGTTCACCCGCATCTCTCCTGAGCGACATCTGCTGCCTATTGCTACTGTAGACCAATTTTAGCAAGGTCCTGTTTGACATTGTCTGCCCATCGAACGGTTTATTTTTGTATATTTTATAAAGTTAATAAAGATCTGTCTTACTAAAAATGTTCCTTCCACCCCATCAACTCCTCTAAGACTATGCGTAATTATTGCTGCCAATGTGAACTAATGTGAACTAATAGGTTTTAATTATATTCCACAATTTGGTTTCGAAAAAGAAATTAACAATCATATAACATTCAAATGGAAATAGAAACTATTTTTCATTGTGGACTATGTTGATTGGCTTATTTTTTAGACGATTTCTATATTTTACTCTTCCACTTTTTTATCATTTTATTAACCAACATTTTAAACTCTTATTTATATAAATATATATTTATGAGAGAAAATGTCGTAACACTCAACCATCAAATTTTCGCATTTATTTCATGAATTGATCGTTTGCAATATTAATTAAACGTTTTGGTATTTTCGCCTCAAGAGAAGCACTATTAAAGATTTTATTAAAATTTTTCTCGACCATCTGAAACTGGGAATCATAATACTTTATCGATACTGATAAAATCCAAAAAGGATTTTTATCTCTAAGAAAAATGAAATGTCTGTAAGAGTGGAAAGGAAAGCAATGTTGTGTTTTATGAAATCGACCCTAAAACATTTCATTAATAATTGATGTAAACGATTTATTAGTGAATTTTCGGAGAGACTGAAATGAAAAGTTCGGTCCACTGACCCTGACGTCAAAAATGAGTGCTATGCCCTTCACATCTAGGTGGCGCTGCCGTTCTTAATGTCGCCATCCACAAAATCACACCCTCTGCGAAGCATTTGTGCCATTTGAAAATCGAGCTTTTTTCGAAGAACTGTTCTCTATATACTTGAGTGAATTCTGCGGCTGTCTGTGCACCACTTAAGCTTTACTGAATAAGTAACGCATCACATAGTGTTGATAAATTTCGATATCAGTCAAATTATACAAAAACCACTCACGAAAACGAACATCTTTCCAAAGCGATAACTGACTCCGTCTAATCCGCTGTGACTTGCAACCGTATCACAAAGTGTTTCAACTTGCACACACAACTCTGTTCAGTTGAAGTGCGATGCGTTGCCAACGGGCCAGTACACGAATTAAATGATCGACCTACATATCAGCACAGCTTGATTTATTGTGTTTTCCAAATGTCCAGTACCATTCTGCGATACACTTTACTCTATATCTTTTAAGAAATAAAGTGCAGAATTATGAAAAGGAAAAAAAACGGGCTACGAACAAAACATTTTTAAGAAATTCCAGAAATTATTTGAAAGCTTTTAGTTAAAACTGCGCAAAAGACCCTGCGTGTGCCGTCGTCGTCGCCATCATAATCCCCATCAAGCAGCCATGGGCTACGGAGGTCCAACCAGTGTATGCAATTTAGTTCTCCAAATCCTTAGTTACATCTGCTGAATCTCGCCACCATAGAAAAATTTTAAAAAGGTCCTGTTTGACATTCTGCCCACTGCATCCTAAGCCTTTCCCTCTTTCTGAGAGACCTTTCGGCACACTTCATAACCGTATTCGTTAATCTATAATAATGCATATGAGCAACATGACCAAACCACGCTGTCTCTCTCTGCACAATATGCTGCTCGAAGGAGATTGCTGACTCCTTTCCCTAACTTCATCATTACTAACAAAGTTGAACCACCTAATGCTCAAGATAATGCATAAACAACTAGAATCAAAAACATCAAGTTTCTTTTTGTATTGTTTACAAAGAGTACACGTTTCATTACCATAACTAACACTAGAAAGAACCAAACAGTTATAGAGACTAATTTTAATCTTCAGGTATATACGCCTATTTCTTCACACTCTCCAGAGATTACGAAAAATTCCAGCAGTAATCTCTATTCGTTTCTTTATATGATGCCGTACGCCACCAGTGTCTACTATACAGGGTGTCTCAAACTCTCTATACAAATTTCAATGGGAGATAGGGAATACTAAGACAAACCCTTTTCATCTATGAATGTATGTCCACTGATGTAACCCTTAGGTTCTAAAAGGGCGCTGTTTGGCGATGCTGCAATTGGCTAGAGGGGCGAAGTGGGAACGGAGAATGGTCTTGTGTTTAGCATTCCTAAATCAGACACATTACGTGTAACATGGAGTGTTTCGTGACTGCTGAAATGGTTGACATACATCTGGTGTATGGGGCTGCCAATGTAAACAGAAGAGCTGCTGTGAGGTTGTACCGACAGTGCTTCCAAAACAGACATATGCTAAACCACCAAACATTTGTGCGTTTGCACTGGCTACTTTGAGAAGCTGGATACATGACACTGGTCGGGAGAGAACCATGCGCACTCCTGACATGGAAGAATAGATCCTACGGCAGATTGAAGACAATCCAGGCGCAAGCTGTTGCACGTAGCATCGATGTGAACCACGCCCTGGTGTGGAGAGTGTTGCACGATCAGCAGTTACATCGTCAGAGAGTCCAGACATTGCAACCTCAATATTACCCACTTCATGTGGGAATTCGTGAGCTGGTTTCTGTAGAAGACCGCAGTGCAGCCTGATTTTCTGGCTCATGTGCTCTTCTCAGATGAGACCTCTTTCACACGTGAGGTTGTGTTTAATGTGCACACAATTATCACGTTTGGTCACACGAAAATCCACATGACGCAATGGTGCATGATCATTAACAACGGTTCGTCGTCAGTGTTTGGGTGAGTATCGTCCATGACATTTTGGAATTCCTTAAATTGAGCCATACTTGCTGCCTCACCGACTCGACAGGGATATTTATCGGGATTTCTTGAAGAAACGTTGCCGGGACTGCTAGAAAATGTTCCCGTGGCTATTTGCAGACGAATGTGGTTTCAACACGATGGGGCGCCAGCACACTTCAGCAATGATGTGCAGGATTATCTGAACGCCACCTTTTGGGGCCGATGGATAGGATGGGGTGGACCCTTCGCCTGGCCACCAAGATCGCCCGATTTAACATATATCGATTTCTTCCTCTGAAAACACATGAAGAACCTCGTGTACGAGACTGCCATTGACTCAGATGAAGACCTTGTCACAAGAATCGCTGTCGCCGCTGCAACTGCTCGTGAAATTCCGGAAATCTTTCAACATGCACAACAATCAGTGCTTCGACATTGTCATGCAGACAGTGCTGTTGCTGGTCGCAACTTTGAGCACTTTCTTTAAATAAACATGTTGTTTACACTTGTTTCCATTCATATACGTAGCTCCATCTATATTTCTCTCAGCACCCTCTAGCACTGAAGGGTTACGTCAGCAGACATACATTCATAGACGAAAAGGTTTGTCTTGGTGTTCCCTATCTCCCATCGAAATTTGTGCAGAGTTTTGAAACCCCCTTATCACTCCCAAGAAAATGCAGTTGTGACACCTGATCAAGAGTGCGACCATTTAGATTAACTGAACCACAGCCTGCATTACCAATTTTCATCACTTTAATTTTCTTTCTCTGCCATAACATATAAAAAAGCGCATCTATTTCCTAGCTGTCTCCAATTTCCAAACCACATTATGCTAATAGTAATAAATATACTACATGAATTTCTTTTAAAAAAATCAAATGTTACCAGAGTAAATTGAATGGACTAGAGTATTAGAAATAATGTATCATTAAACGGAAACCATATGACCTCTTAAGAGTACTTTCCCCATTCCGATCCCCTGTGATGATGTATAGAACCGGCCAGGCCTAGCAACCTAATGTCTGACTGCACTTTCTCGTGGTGCAGGCCTTTAGTACCTTTCAAAAAAGATACACTCTTGTGGAATGGAACGGAATTGGAGTGGGAGGGCTGCTAGATCAGTGTGGCCTACTGATCTGGACAATTTCAATGATGGATACTTCTTTTTTTTCTACCCTGTTGAGGAGTGGTCAACCACACATGGTCCTGGTGCTGACCATATATACCGAAGAGACAAAACACTATGCCCACCTGACTAACATGATGTGAATCGTCCATGTGCCGCCAAAACAGCTCTTACCTGACGAGACATGGAACCTACAAGATTTCTAAAGGTGTCTTGTTGTATCTGGTACCAACACGTTACTAGCAGATCCTTTAAATCTTGTAAGTTACGAGGTTGAGCCACGGCAGATAGGATATGCTGTTCCAACAAACCACAGATGCTCGATTGGATTGATGTCCGGGGAATTTGGAGGTCAGAGCAATACCTGGAAGTCTTCCTCATGTTCTGCGAACCATTCTCGAACAATGCGGGCATTGTGGAATGACGCATTATCCTCTGAAAGAAGGCACTACTAGAGGGAAATAACATTGCCATGAAAGGATGTACCTGGTCTGCAATGATGTTTAGGTAGGTGGTAGATATCATAGTTTGCTGCACATGAATGACTGGACCCAGGGTTTCCCAGCAGAACATTTGCACAAAGCATTACACTTCCTCCACTGGCTTCTTTTCGTCCCATAGTGCATCCTGGTGACAACACTTCCCCAGGTAAATGACGCACATGTAGCGGCCGTCCACATGGTGCAACAGGAAACGAGATTTATAGGACCAGACGACTTTCTTCCAATCATTCAAGATTCAGTTTTGATGCTGGCATGCAGTAGACGCTTTCAAAGGTGAACCGAGGTGAGCAAGAGGACTTGCAGCGACCTATGGCTAGGAAGCCACTTTTCAGCAGGGTTTGATGTAATGTGTGTTGTGACACATTACTCACATCACCAGCATTCAAATTACGGACGAGTTGGGTGGGTCACAGTATCCCTTCTGTTGCCTCGTACCATATGGGGTAGCATTTGCTCACCTTTAACATCGATGAGACGTCGTCAGTCCACACGTTGCTGGTGGTTGGTAATTTTTTCCCTCCTCGGACCACTTTTTGAAGGTACTAACCACCACTGAACGTCAGCATCCCACAAGCCTTGCTGTCTCCGAAATGTTCTAACCCAGTCGTCTGGCCATTAAAATTTGGCCTTTATCAAACTCATTGAAGTCCACTGCCTTTCCCATCTGAAGAGCAAGAATAACCCTGATTAACAGAACTCAGTATCAGATGTTATTAATACTGTTTCATGACCTTCACACGCGCCGTCGTTTACCTGCAGTTGTTTCGAATTGCATAAAGACGTGCTGGTCATAATGTTTCGGCTATTCGGTTTACATTAACCGGACTAGAAAAGGCGGTGAGCTTGATTATGGATCCTGAATTTCGCATTGGTGCGCTTCCATTGGTTTCGCATTGGTGCGCTTCCATGGAGAGAAAATCTTCTACTCTGTTTTCTGCTTGTTTATGGGTTTACAGCCCCAACTGAATAGAATCACAGAATATGTTTTATCAGCTGGTGCATAATCCTCAGCAGAGGTCATCGCAGGCACTTGCACTCTTTCTTCTACGGGTATCGTCAAATTCTACGTTGAAGGAAATCTTCCAGTGTAGATGGCTTCAGCCTTTAGTAGTAGGGGAATGGGTCTTTTCCCCATGCCTGCGATTAGAGGGCTGTCTGATATTATCGGCATCCCTGCTCTCAATAAATTTCTTTAAACATCCCACTAACCATTTTTCTCTCCACAGGTTAGGTCTTCATAGGAATGTGAGGACTCTGCACAGAGATTATTCTCTTCATGTCCTCACACAAGTATTCCAGCATTATAATTTAGATATTCTCGGCATGCAAAAGACCAGATGGACATATAAAGTTCAGATACTTACAAATAATCTTGAATCTCTATTTTCAGGGAGGGAAGATAAAAAGCATCTTCAAGAGGCAGATTTACTTATCAGCAGACACACTAGTGATGCTCTTCTAGAATATGAGTGAATTAATGAAAAATTTATTACAGCAAAATTTCAGACAAGCATTAAAGGCGTGAATGTTAACTGCTGTTAGCCCCCACTTAGGATGCCGATGAGGATGAGAAGGATAGGTTTTACGGACAACTTCAGGATACTTTGAATTCTGTCAAGAAAGGTGATATTACCTTTGTTCTAGGTGACTTGAAAGACAAAGTTGGTACTGATTCCGATCTTTGGGGAGTGGTGTTCAGCCCTTTTTGTATCGTTAGCTTCAATGACAATGGGCAACGCCTCCAACAGGTAAGCAAACTTAATGGTTTGAGAACAACTAATACTTATTACAAACACCACGACATAAATAAGTACATATGGGTATCACTGCTGTGAAAATATGGGGCTGCATAAGAATATGATTGATTTCATATTAATTAACAGCGAATGGGCTAGTTCTGTTAGGAAAATCAGGTCATATAGGGGAGCAGAAATTGGATCTGACGGTATATTAATTAACACCAAAGGGCTAGTTTTGTTAGGAATATCAGGTCATGTAGGGGAGCAGAAATACCTTGTTAAAGTCTCTTGCAACTTAAATTTAAGAAATGTTGTGTTAAGGTTAAAAATTTACCCTTAACACTGAAGCTCTGAAAGACCCAGTTGTCGGTAAAGCTCATCATGACGATAGTCATCATTTGCTAACTACTGAAGATGAGGAAGAATGGGACAATTTTAAACAGGCTTTTTTGGAAACTAACATTACCCTTTTAGGAAAAAAGGAGCAGAGGAGGCATATTATTTGAGTGATAAGGCACTTGAGCTTATTTCAGAAAGAAAGAACTGCAATAATGTCCTTAATCAATACCCTACTAGTCCTAATAGAAAGAATTGCAGAGAGCTTAATAAACGCGTAAAGGATTAGTTAGCTGGTGATAAGAATCTTTGGCTTGATGACTTGACTGACAAAGCCGAGGAAGCAGTTAGACAGCACAACAGCAGAGAGCTGTTCCAGATAGTAAATGTTTTATGTGTTAGAAAACGGATGGGTGTAGAGGAATTGAAGGATAAATATGTTAAGGTTATAGAGGTGAGGTTTCTGTCATGACTAGGTGGGCTGAGCATTTCAATGATGTTGTAAACAATGTGGGTAGTTCTACTCACATTGTTTGTAAGATGATAGATGCAACACTAGCTTTAATTTTGTTCCTATAACAGTCTGGAATTATTTTGGCTATTTCTAAACTTGAATTACACAAATCCTCAGGGGTGGATGAAATTACTACGGAAATGCTAAGAGCTGGGAATGTTTCGGTTCTCATGGATGACTAAAATTTTCAATATGTGTTATGATAAGTTAATAACACATATTGAAAACATGGTTCCTAAGGATTTTACAAGAGCTATTATTATCCTTATTTTCAAAAAACATGATCGCAGTTCTTAGGGTAACTATAGGGGTATCAGCCTACTCTCTGTTCCAGATAAAGTTCTTTGTATGATTGTGCTTAATAGAATGAAGAATCTGGCTGACGAGCAATAGCGTCATGAGCAATGTGGTATAAGAAGTGGTAGGGGATGCAAAGATCAAATAGTTTCACTCAGGCATATCCTGGACAATTGTTTACAATTTCAGAAACCTTTGGTTACTAGTTTCGTGATTTCAAAAAGGCTTTTCACTCTGTTGGTCGCCATAATTAGTGGTTGATCGTGAGATCGTGTGGGATACCAGACAGGTTAACACAGTGAAAGCTCTCTGTAATAACATTGCGTCGTATGTGAGAGTTGATAAGACTGGTAGCAATTGATTTAGCATTGCTTCTGGTGTTCCACATGGGTATATTTTGTCTCCTTTTCTCTTTAGTTTGATTATTGATTTTGTTATGCGAAATTCACTGTAAGGGAAAGATTTTGGCCTTAACTGTCTGGAGATATGAAAATTTCTGATTTAGATTATGCTGATGATTTAGCACTTTTGGTAAATGATGTTGATGAGATGAACTCTTTCATTCGAGCTGTTTGGTGAGACTGTTATTAGAGTCATCATCATCATCATCATCATCATCTAGCAGCCTTGGACTACGGAGGTCCAACCAGAACGTGCAATTAAGTTCTCCAAGCAAGTCTCTCCTGAGCTACATCTGCTGCATCTGGTCACTGCACACCAATTCCAATATGGTCCTGTTTGACATTGTCTGCCCACCGCATCCTTGGTCTTCCCCTCTTTCTGAATCCTTTAGGCACACTGTTCAAAACCCTATTCGCCAATCTATAATTATTCATACGGGAAACATGGCCAAACCAACGGAGTCTCTCTCTGCACAATATGCTGCTTAAAGCAGGTTGCAGACTCCTTTGCCTAACCTCATCATTAGTTACAAAGTTGAACCACCTAATATCCAAGATACTTCGTAAGCACCTAGAATCAAAAGCATCTGGTTCCCTGTTATCTTGTTTACACAGCGTCCAAGTTTCACTACCATAACTAACCCTAGAAAGAACCAAATTATTATACAGTCTAATTTTAGTCTTTAGGTGTATACGCCTATTTCTCCACAATCTCCATAGATTCTTAAAAGTCCCGGCAGCAATCCCTATTTTTCTGTTAATCTAATGCCGCACATCACCAGCATCTGTTACATAGCTCCCAAGATAATTAAATTCTAACACCTGCTCAAAATTGCAACCATTCAGATTAACTGAATCACAGCTTGCCTGACCAATTTTCATCACTTTAGTTTTCTCTCTGTTTATAACCACACCTGCTCTAGTACCAGTTTCATCAACAGCTCGAATGAAAGAGTTCATCTCATCAACACCATTTGCCAAAAGGGCTAAATCATCAGCATAATCTATATCAGAAAGTTTCGTATCTCCAGTCCATTTAAGGCCAAAATCATTCCCTTGAAGTGAATTTCGCATAACATAATCAATAACGAAACTAAAGAGAAAAGGAGACAAAATGCACCATAGAGGAACACCAGAAATAATGCTAAACCAATTGTTGCAAGCCTTACCAACTCTCACACACGACGCAGTGTAATTATAGAGAGCTTTCATTATGTTAACTAACTTGTCTGGTATACCATATTATCTCACAATCAACCACAAATTATGACGATCAACAGAGTCGAAAGCCCTTTTGAAATCAACAGAGCTAGCAAGCAAAGGTTTTTGAAACTCTAAACATTTCTCAATAATCTGCCTAAGTGAAAATATCTGATCTACACATCCCCTACCACTTCTGAATCCACATTGCTCATCACGCAATTGACTGTCAACCATATTCTTAATTCTATTAAGCACAATCATGGAAAGAACTTTACCTGGAACAGAGAGTAGGCTGATACTCCTATAGTTATCACAAGAACTGCGATCACCTTTTTTGAAAATAGGGATAATAATAGCTCTGTAAAATCTTTAGGAACCATGCCTTTATCATAAAAGATATTCAAAATTTCAGTCATCCAAGTGGTAAGAGAAAGATTCCCAGCTCTAAGCATTTCCGTAGTAATTTCATCTACACATGGGGATTTATCAAGTTTAAGTTTAGAAATAGCCAAAATAACTTCAGATTGTATTATACGGCCAATATACGTGTTATACTGCTGTTGTGGTGTTTAAATTCTCAATCAATAATTTCAATTGCAAAGATTCTTATCAGCAGCTATTTGATCCTTTACATGTTAATTAAGCTCTCTGTAATACTTTCCATACTGGTAGGGTATTGATTAAGGACATTCCTTCAGTTCTTTCTGAAATAAGCTCAAGTGCCTTATCACTCAAATAATTCCTTCTCCTCTGCTCCTTTTTCCCTAAAAGAGTACTGTTTGTTTCCAAAAACGCCTGTTTAAAATGGTCCCATTCTTCCTCAACTTCAGTAGTAAGCAAACCATGACTGTTATAATGACTAAATAACCTATCATGATAAGCTTTAGCTATAACTTGGTCTTTCAGAGCTTCAGTATTAAAAGTAAATTTTTTAATCCTGGCACAACACTTTTTAAGTTTACGTTGTGACACTTTTAACAAGATAATGTTCAGATTCATTTTCAGCTCCATTATATGACCTGGCATTCCTAACAGAACTAGCCCGTTTGCTCTTAATTAATATATAATCAATTATATTCTTATGCAGCCCATCGAGTGAAACCCATGTGTACTTATGTATGTCGTAGTGTTTGTAATAAGTGTTAGTTATTCTGAATCCATTGAGTTTACTTACCTGTAGGAAACTCTGCCAATTGCCATTGCAGCTACCAATACCAAAAGGGCCTATTACTCCTCCCCAAAGGTCAGAGTCAGTACCAACTTTAGCATTGAAGTCACCAAGAACAAGGGTAATATCTCCTTTCTTGACAGAATTCAAAATATCCTGAAGTTGTCCATAAAACCTATCCTTCTCATCCTCATCGGCATCCTCAGTGGGGGCATAACAACAGTAACATTCAAGTCTTTAACGCTTGTGTGAAATTTTGCTCTAAAAACCTTTCATTAATGCACTCAATATCCTAGAAGAGCATCACTAGCGTGTCTGCTGAGAAGCAGACCCACGACTTGGTGATGCTTATTGTCGTCCCTCCCTGAAAAGAGATACTTAAGATTATTTTTAAGAATCTGACCTTTATCTGTCCATCTGGTCTCTTGCAAGCCGAGAATATCTAAATTATAATGGTGGAATTCTTGTGTGAGGACATCAAGAGAAAAAGCTCTGTGTAAAGTCCTCATATTCCAACTACCTATGGAGAGAAAATGATTAGTGGGATGTTTAAAGAAACTATGTTTATTGAGAGAGGAAATGCCGACAATATGAAACAGCCCCCTAATCGCAGACATGGGGAAAAGACCCGTTCCCCCACTACTAAAGGCTGAAACCGTCTACACTGGAAGACTTCTTCCAATGTAGAATTTGACGATGCGCGTAGAAGCAAGAGTTCAGGTGCTTGTGATGATCTCTGCTAAGGATTATCCACCAGTTGATAAAACATATCCTGCGAATCTATTCACTTGGGGCTGTCAACCCACAAACAAACAGAAAACACAGCGGAAGATTTTCCCTCCACAGAAGTCCACCAGTGCAGCAAAATCAGGATCCATAATCAAGCTCAGAGCCATAATTCAGTCCAGTCCAGTGGGTTTATATGGTCAGCACCAGGACCCTGTGTGGTTGACCACTTCTCAGCAGGGTAGAGAAAAAAGAAAAGTATCCATAGTTGTCCAGATCAGTAGGCCAAACTAATCTGGCAGCCCTCCCCTTCCGTTGGTTATAAAATTCTGGCAGCCCTCCCCTTCCGTTCCGATTCTGGCAGCCCTCCCCTTCCGTTGGATTGAAAACTAAATTGATCCAAATTGGTCAGACAGCCTGTGATTCAGTTAATCAGAATGGTTGCAGTCTTGAGCAGGTGTCACAGTTTAATTATCTTGGGAGCTATGTAATAGATACTGGTGATATTCGGCATGAGATTAACAGACGAATAGGGATTGCTGTCGGGACATTTAATAATCTATGAAAAGTGTTAAGAAACTTAAATTTTAAAATTAGGCTGTATAATAGTTTGGTTCTTTCTAGGGTTAGTTATGGTAGTGCAACGTGGACGAATTTTTAAACAAAATAACAGGAAACCAGTGGCTTTTGATTCTGGTTGCTTACGCAGTATCTTGGGCATTAGGGGTTCCACTTTATCAGTAATGATGAGATTAAGCAAAGGAGTCGATAACCTCCTTTTTGCAGCATATTGTGCAGAAGAAGACTCCATTATTTTAGCCATGTTGCCTGTATGAATAATTATAGATTACGACTAAGTTATGAATACTGTGCCTAAAGGTCTCAAAATGAGGGGGAGACCTAGAATGCGTTGGGCAGATAATGTCAAACAGGACCTTGGTAGAATTGGTGTACAGTGATGAGATGGATCAGATGTAGCTCAGGACATATATGCTTGGAGAAGTACATTGCACTGTCTTGTTGGACTGGACTGTCAAGGACAGATTGGGAACAAAAAATGGTCCGGGCAAATACAAGAAATTCGGCGGATGCTGTCAAGATCATTCTTAAACCAAATTTCGTCCCATGCGAGAAGTACTCTGGGATGCCTCTTTCCCCATCTTCCCCCCAAAGATTTCCTGTTATTCATTTAATCTCGTGTATCGAAAAAAAAAAAAAGCAACAAAAACGACGCTAATGTTTTTTTTTCTCCTCAGTTTGTCTCTCAGTCTGCAGAAAATTAATTATTTGGTAATCTCAGATTATGTCTTAATGAACAGATTAATAGTATGCACTTCAACTAGATGCCGATTTACGCAGGTGCGAAACTAGGGCCTCTTCTGTAGGACATAACTTACATATCTTTACTATTTATTGAAAACAACATTTTTAAAATTTTAATTTTGATCGATGAATTTATATGTTTGCTAGTCAAAAATTGAGAAGACTACTTCATACTGACGCATTTTTTTCATTTTAAATTGATTTATGTAAAATTTATAATTTAAATTATTATACGTAGTATAAAAAAATAAATACCCTCTCAAGTAGCTGGCTTGCCACAGAGGTCTGACAGGAGCCTGCCAGTTTATATACCATAAATCTGTGAGGATGGCATGTCCTCAGCAGAAAAACACACAGCAAATATATTTTTTCTAGTCCATTTTCTCTATATACAATTTGTACCCATTTACAAAAACAGAATATATGAATTTAGAAATATCATCATAAAAAGTTGGTATTTTTAACAAACCAGTCTCCTCTTGCAGCATCTGCATACGACATCCGTGCCTGGGATGTCCAAAATTTAAATCCTCCACTGCCTTCAGCCTACACTCAACATGCATCAATGCATCAATATACCGCGTTATACTGGAGAGGACACTTCTACGGTCTCGAGCTGTTCCGCTCTTATAAATATCTCGCCTTAAAAAAGAATTTGAATTATATTCCTTTTTTCCGCAATCTGAAGACGGACCTAGAAAAAGTCTGAAATCGCAAGATTGAACTCTTCTTTAGTTTTTAATTGAGCTGTGATAATTCTATTATTTATAGCTCCGTATAGTCATTTCTATGAAATATAATTTTTATTTCTGAGCCTTAAGGAATGATGCGTTGAATAGTTATTACTTATTAGCGATCCTCATTTAAGGTGCTTATTATACAGCTAAATCTTTAATGATTAAATTTCAATGTATGTACACAATTGCAATGGGTATTCAAAGTAACTGACTTACCGAAATAGGAGATTCTTATTCAGATAACATAAAAATTATCTTAACTTCAAAACTGTATTACTTCTGAAATATGCATTTAATGGGGAAATGCAACTGATGATAGATTTCACCAAATCAGTTTCAAACTCGATATTTAACAATATTCTTTCAGTATTGGATCAAATATTTCACCCCAGAAATGCATCATAAAAATTTCCTCAGAAATAAAAATAACTTCAAACCATTAAATGAAATATGTGAAAAATGTCATAAATGATCATTTCAATATTAGGTAATTATAAACTATTTTTTAGTTTAACCATTGCCGCCTTACGAGCGAAACCGAAATTGGCCTCCCCGTTCCCAGAGAGTGATCGGCGTTTAGCGACTACTGTGTAGTCGCCGATCTCGGTATGCCCTCAAGGGAAGGGGAGTGTTACGGCCGTCACGATCGAAGTTTGCCGCATGCATATTTATGATATTAACAAAACTAAACTTAATCGTAAACGTTGAATGACTACTAATTTCAATGTAGCCATCATTCATCTACATATTAATAATCGATATATCACATATATTAATATTAAAATACCGAAGCAATAGTCAGAGGTATATATTATAGAACGCTGTAAGCCTAATGCCCGTTCTCGGTAGAATTCTTTTAACCCATTTTTTTTCCATTTAATTGCATCAGCCTGGAATTTAAACACTGTGCAATTGTTCCTATAGCTGTTTAGACAATTCCCAGCTGAATATCTTCCGATAATAATTGTTTTTTTATATACTAATGATTCGAAAAACTGCTGCGCACACGGCGGCTGCATAACTATAACATTGTCACGTGAACAGATGGTACAAAAATGGCGGATAGGTCAGCTCTCCTTTTTAGTAGCCTTAACCTAGTGTTGGTTGAATTTCTTTGGGTTTTAGTCATAATATTATAGTGTTATTTGAAGTGGTGTACAGTCTTCAATATGCCTTACCGCTGTTCTTCACCTGGTTGAAAGGGAATCATTCAACAGAAGCAAATGTAAATAAAAATAAATACCCCTCAAGTAGCTGCTTGCCACAGAGGTCTGACAGGAGCCTGTCAGTTTATATGCCATAGTAGAAGTGAGGATGGCAGGACTTCAGCAGAAAAACAACACACACATCCATGGCCCCACCCGGGGCCCCTGTGCTTAATTTTCCGAAAAATCTGCAGCTGCGAAGCAAATGGATACATGCAGGGAGAAGAAAAGATTTTCTTGTAACGAAGAATTCGAAAGTAAGTTATCAACTTTTGTATATTTCTCGTATAATTAAATTTATCTAATATAATAATTCTTTGAATGATGGTAATAAAGAAGTTTGTCAGAAATAAAAATTCCTAGCACTTTTAAAAATATATCTCTGACTGTTATTTATGCCGGTGCTTGTAAATTGTAATGATTCCTAAAGAGACGAAATGCACAAACGTTATTAATTTTTTTTTCTGTTTTTCGCTATTTATCCACTGAAGCTGCTAAAACTGAATATATTTATATGTCCTGATGTACATTGCCATAAACAATCGTACATAAAGTGATAGTAGTTTTTCATTTAATGCGTGCATAATTAACAGTTAAAATTATCTCATTAAACTGGAATGCAAAGGAAATGTGGTAAAATATGAAGAAACATTTAGGTTTTCCAATTTTTAATACATATAAATGTTCACTCATTGGTAACCATAATTTATATTTTAAAATATGAAGGAACAAGTCATATTAATTTATTTCCACATTGTTAGCAATGAATGACAATGAATATATGGTATATATCATTCCTAACATATGAGACTAAATTATTTTAGCTACTTGAAAAAGTTGATACTCTTCATGATTGATTATCAAAAGACAACATACAAAGCTATATATTATTATAAATTTGAATTTTATATTAAAATTACAATCTATATTAGTGTATTAGTAAACCTCAGTGTGATATTACGGTAAATCTTTCAGGTTCCTGTTGCCCAAATTTTCTCAATTGTAAAATTTTCCGATTCTTACTTTGCCAGTAAGAATCTTCATTTCTTACAGCCAAGAAAGCTTTTTAATTTTAATAATTTTAAATTGCTTAGTCTATTATTCCTAGTTGTTACAGTGAAATGAAAAATACGTATTGTAGCTACTTTGAGAAGTTGATTCTCAGCTTACACTAATATAGAAGTAGCTCTTAGTGTGATATTATAGTTATCATGAATAGAAAAAAATCATTTGATTTAATCTCTACTTTATTACTACACAAAATATGACTGCAATGTTTAAGACAGTAAAACACTGAAATTCTGCTGGTGATTTTACAGACTGACATAAATGCTATTCATGATTTGATTCCTGTGTTAACATACATTGCTGGTTTTGGTGCTCATTCAGTTTTGAAAAGATTGAAATGAATGAATTTATTAAAAAATTAGAAAGGAGTGGTTTAAATTTTCCACATCCTGATGTTCTCAATATTGTTTTGCATGAATATTTTGTCATTCAGAAGCTTGTGTCTCCACCGTTTGAAATGCAATTTTTTTATGCAATGAACGACAGATATTTGGCAATAAGGTTACAATGAATATAATCAATGAAAAAGATATTTTTGCAGAAGGCCACACTTCAGGATTTGTTCTTCATCATATAGTACTGGTTTCTACAAATATATTTTAAAAACTTATTGTAGAGAAAAATATGATAAATCAATCCAACATGTTAAAAAAATGCAAATTATTGGAAAAGAGAATCAAATAAATGTGCTAAAAAGCAAAATTTACAATAAGAGTTGTAAAACATTTTCTATGACCTATTGTAAATTTATGTGGTGGTACGAATCACAGGATTTATGTACGATTTATTTTGTGGTTATTGTCTGTCATTTCGAAATATAGTGACAATTTAGTAATTGCTTTGATTTGATTAGTAATTGATTTTGATTTAGTAATTGCTTTTCACTGAACTGACAAAGATGTGTTATCAATTATCATTCAATCTCATTTATCAAAGTGAGAACGGCTTTTTTGAATGAGATTGAATGATAATTGATAATCCAATGAAGTTTCAATAATAAAACTATTTTAATATTTATCCTTTTCATTACATTCTTAAAGTGTTTATATTTCACAGGAAGGGTAATTATAATATAGAAATTATTTAATAATCAGTGATAAAACTTTTAATAAATTGATAAAACTTTTCATTTTCGTTCATGTGTAAATATATATACAAATGTTTCATTTTTAATTCTTTTTAGAATTTAAAAATTTTAAATATGATTGAGAAAATTAGTATTTAGGAGAAAAAAAAAACATTTACTCCGAATGGAAATATAGTAAAATTGGTGGTTTTCACATGATTTAGTGGTTGCACAAATTGATACTCATAATTTTCATACAAAGTCAATTTCAAACTTTTTGGTAATAATTTTCAGCAAAAAAGTGACCATAAAAGCTAGAGAGTCTTGCTAGAGAGACTTGCTAGAAATATTCATATTGTATTCTCAATAATATGAATATAAAAGTGCAAATAATACTCAGTAATATTAAAAATTGAAACAGGATAAGAAAAAAATTTGTGCAGTGAACGGAACTGAAATGAGAAAAAAAAAAATGTGTGGCGGAGAGCGAGCTTAGGACTGCCTTATGGTGCTGCCATAGCTTGGTCCATTAGCCTTCCGTTATAGGAAGTGCTTAGTGGGTTCCTTCCCCTCAACTTCTTTGAGCCCTCGGAGTCCTTATACTTGGTCATTTAACCCATTGTGTGCAAAAAAAGTGCAGCTAGTGGTAAAACAACTCAGCCCAAGTCTTACCGAAATGAACAAAAAGAAATATGTCTCATTTTTTGCGACAAACCCTTTCGCCAATATCCGTAATTTTTAACTATGAGTACATTTCATAATGAGGCCATTCAAAATACATTATAAAGTTCAAAATATTCTCTATCATTTTTTCATGAGGCACATTAATAAAAAATTTCGAAATGATTGGGGTCAATGTTTATATTAACCAACAGGTTTTTATTTTCCCATTTTTGCTTACAAATTTCCTGGAAATAAAATAAATCGAAAGCTCTAAATCTTTTCTGCAGTCTTTGGTATTATTCAGTTTAGGTGGTTTAATTTGACTCATCTAAAACTTGGGAAACATAAAATGAGTTATTTTCGCACCTTATTTTCAGTAAAATAGTTAAATATCATTTAGAATAGTTCATCCAACCCAAGCTAAATGAAGAGCCACTAGCAGTAGGGTACCAGAAAATCTCGAGCCTCCCCGCAAGAAATGTGTTTGAGTTACCGAAATTTTGTAGGGATTTTAAATTACTGTCTTTCTTCCAATATTTTCTGTTGTTTTTAACAATTTAAATTTTTAGAACTTATAGATATTTTATGTAAAAACCAAAATAACTACACTTTACTGTATAAAATGCAAATGTTTGAGTTTTAATTCAAATAATTATCTTAGTTTTATACCTTACTAAAATATCTATAAAAACACTAATCTGAAAGCTAATCATATCGTGTAAATATTATCCGTTTGAAAACTAATGAAAGGTTTTGAGACAATGAGTTCTGGACCATATGCAGCATGAAGAGAATTTTTAGGAGGAAAATCGAAGCTGGTTATTCATTATTCGTCTTTATTCGTTCAAAGATATCGAAAAACCAAATCTGGGCCATTCCTTTAAATAGTTGCATATCCGATATCCCCATAAATTATGTAAAAGAATGTTTTGCAGAGCCTCCTCTTCGCGATCTGATGCTGTGGGACCTGTCAATATGTCTATGACCACTAGGGAGAAAATTATATTTTTCAAAGCGAAAAAATGCATTTCTAATGAATAATGAATTGTAAAATTACAATCTTTTTAAGGAATAAAGAAAATATCCCGATTAAGAAAAAAAAAATATACATTTTTAATGAGTACTGTGAACTGGGAGAAGTTTACTTACGCACCTGAAAATGTTTGTCAAGAATTTGAGAGATGAGCCAAATTCAGTATATTGATTATTTGTTTTGTGAGCTGCGGGTTGGACGACGCATATTTGCCCTTTGAGAGATATAAAATTCAAAGTTTAAAGCAGAAGAAGGCATATTTACTCTCACGAATATGAAAAGCTCGTTTTCGAAGAAGGAAAATTTTGTTTACCTATTTTTACACTCTTTAAGAGATTTAGTTCAAACTAATGGATTACTGGGAAATTGCAAATAATAGTATCTATTAGTACTTATACAATGAAGAAATGAATGTCTTTTATTCCGTAAATTTAAAAAGCTGTTTTTCTCACACTCCTATGACAAAAGGAACAGAGTTTTGATCTCAGTGGGATCGCTCTTGACACTCTACCACCGAAATTTCTACCATAAATATATCATTTGCAACATTCGTAAACGCATCGACTTTTCGTATTTAGTTCCTTCTAACGATGTCAATTAAAACGACCTAGTGAATTTTAAAATGCAAATATTTCATTAGCACCAATCCTACTAAAAAATTGATTTTTCAATATTTCTTAAAACAAAACAATTGCGTTTCCGAACCTCTATATGAAAGGGGCCAACTTACTTTGCAAATGAAAACAACATGATCTTCCCATTCTATAATCAAAATTTCCAATATCTAGCATAAACGCTTGCAATATCAGTTTAAAAGTTTGAAATTTTCAACTTTTTTCATTGTTGGAGGGCGAACTTTAATTTTTTGCGATTCGTAAGGGTGAAAATCATAATACATTTTCAATACTTATCCAATTCAAAAAAATAACAATAATTCATCTCTAAACGCAAACAATCTTGAAACTAAAAAGTTCCCTTCCCCCTCTGGGACTAAGGGATCGAATGATTGCTGCCAAAGCAAACCTTATGACCTTCCCATTCCAGAACCAAAATTTCGTATTCCTAGCATAGATACATCGTTTGCAAAATTCAATATTTTCCCACCGTTAGGGAGCGCAGTTTAAACTTTTCTGTGATTCGAAAAGTGCAATCCTAAAATGTAATCAATACCTATCGGACCAAACTATACATATTTTTTAATTTATCTCTAAAAAAATTGTTAGATATCTACAGACATCATAAAGTTATATTACATTACATTACATTATCTCGCTTTTTTAAAAATGTCATATAAAGCGCTTTTTGAGACCTCACTTTCATTTTAATCGGTTGAATTTCTAAGCATTGAAATTTCCCTGATGAACCTCCTCACCCTTTGGACAAGTAATGCTTTTCTTCCCGATGGCCGAATGGCTAGTTCGTTTCACTACTGAGGGAAAAAAAAACTCCAGCAACTGAATTGTTTTTAAAAATTACGCGAAACATTCCGGTGGAAAATGTCGTAAAAACGGTTTTAGACTGCAATTTCAATAAAATGGGTTAAATTAAAAACAAACAAATATGTATTTGCTTTGTAATTATATTATGAGTAAATATAGTTTTCAACTTATTTAAGATTTAACCAATTTAAGGCATTCTAGGAATTCGCATTTTGCATTCTGTTTTATTTCAGTGTAAAACCACAATTTGGAGTGAGCCATGTGAAGCAAAAAAATCACGAGAAATGAATCCTTTTGAGAAAACTTTGGTTTTATACGGACGTGTTTAGAATTTTTCTCCAAGTTAAAATTGTTTAACTCTAAAACAAGACGAAATCAAAAACGAAGACAAAAGGAATTCAGAAAGAGAAGTTTTGATCTGCTATATTTAAAAATTTTGGCTAATTAACGTTTTTGCTATTCTGGATTTTCGGCGTACACAATGAAAGAAAGGTTCTTTAAAAAATGTGTATATATTTCCAATGTTGGGTTAAGTAAGACTGCTAAGAGAAAATAAGACGATATAAAATTGTTTTGTGCTATCAAAAGTCTCGTGAAATCTCAGGAAATGACCAAATATAAAAAATCCAGTCTTCGATAGATTTTGGTTCTTCATATTGACTTTTTTTACTTAGCCATACATACCGAATCCTCATGCAGCCATGGGCTACGGAGGTCCATCCAGACTGTATAATTTTACTCTCCAGACGTGTCTCTTCTGAGCATCAGCTACTGCATTTGGCCACTCTAGGCCAATCTAGCAAGGTCCTGTTTGATATTGTCTGCCCATCTCATTCTAGGTCTCCCCCTTTTTCTGAAACCCTCAAGCACACTGTTCATAAACCACTTTGCCAATCTGAACCTATGCATACTAACAACATGGCCAAACCAACGCTGTTTCTCTCTGCACAATATGCTGCTCCAAAGAAGTTGGTGACTACTTCTTCTAACCTGATTATTACTTACAAAGTCAAACCACTTAATGCCCAAGATACTGCATAAGCATCTAGAATCAAAGGCATCAAGTTTCTTGTTATTCTGCTTACAAAAGGTCCATGTTTCGCTACCATAACTAACTTTAGAAAGAACCAAACTATTATAAAGCCTAATTTTAGTCTTTAGGTATATACGCCTATTTTTCTATACTATCCATAGATTCTTAAAAGTACCAGCGGCAATTCCTATTCTTCTATTTATCTCATGCCGCACACTACCAGTATGTGTTACATAGCTCCCGAGATAATAAAACTGAGATACTTGCTAAAGAGTGCAGCCATTAAAAGCAACTCAAGCACCATCTACCTGACCAATATTCATCACTTTAGTTTTATCTCTATCACCAAAGTTATTCTATTACCATTCTTATGAACAGCCCTAATGAACTAACTCATCTCATCAACATCATTAGCCAACAAGGTCAAATTATCTGCATAATTTAAATCAGAAATTTTGAAATCTCAAGGCCATTTAAGGCCAAAATCTTTCCTTTGCAAAGACTTTCGCATAACATAATCAGTAATCAAACTAAAGAGAAAAGGAGCCCTTGTCTAACTCCACTAGCAATGCTAAACCAATCGCTTCAAGACGTACCAACTCTCATACACGACTCAGTATTATTATTACAGAGAGCTTTCATTACACTACCTAACCTATCAGATATTCCATATGATCTAACAATTACCACAAATTATGCCGATGAACAGAGTCGAAAGCCTTTTTCTAATCTATAAAGCTACCAACCAAAGGTTTCTAACATTCTAAGCATTTCTCAAGTATCCGCCTAAATGAAAATATTTGATCAATACATCCCCTACCATTTCTGAATCCACACTGTTCATCACACAGTTTAATCTCATCAAACAAATTATTTATTCTATTAAGTATAATCATGCAAAAACTTTACCTGGAACAGAGAGTAAACTAATTCTCCTATAATTATCATAAGAACTGCGATTATCATTTTTCAAATTGGGACAATGATAGCTCTTGTAAAATCCTGAAGAACAACACCTTTATCATAAACAATATTATAATTTCAGTCAGCCATGTGACAACACAAATATTCCCAGCTCTAAGGCATTTCAGTAGTGATTTCATCCACCCTCTGTGGATTTATGCAGTTCTAATTTAGAGATAGTCAATGCGACTTCGGAATGTGATATACGGCCATCATGAAAGCTAGTAATGCATCTATCCTCATTACAAACAATGGGAGTAGAAATAATGACATTATTTAGAACATCTCTGAAATGCTCAGCCCACCTAGTCATCACAAAATCCTCACCTTCAACATGAAGAGTGTGCAACTCTTTATGCCATTTGCTTTTGAAGAGTGCAAACATTCGTTGAAATTTCTTTTCAAAAACTTTCACACCAGTCGTGGCAAGACGATTTGTGGTTTCTAAATGTGAAACGAACGTTTAGAGTTTTAGAAACCTTTGGTTGGTAGATTTATAGATTAGAATTGCAACTAACCTTGCCATGTTTATCCCTCAGTCCACATAAAACCTTAACAATCTGGTACAACCCCCTGCTGTTGTGCTGTCTAATTGCTTCCTCAGCTTTGTTAGCCAAGCTATCAAGTCAAAGATTCTTCTTCAGCTGTTAACTGATCCTTTACATGTTTATTAAGCTCGTTGTAATGCCTTCTGTTATAACTAATAGGGTGTTGATTCATATTAATCCTACACTTCCTTCTTTCTGAAATAAGTTTCATAGTCTCATCACTCAAATAATTTTGTTTCATCTGTCCCCTTTTACCCAAAAGAGCACTGTTGGTTTCAAGAAAAATCTGTTTAAACTGATCCCATTCTTTCTCAACTTCAGCAGTAAGCAAACCACGATTGTCATAATGACTAAATAGCCTATCATGGTAGGCTTTGGCTGTATCTGGATCTTTCGGACCTTCAGTGTTGAAGGTAATTTTCTTAACCTTAGCACAACATTTCTTAAGCTTTAGCTGCAAGGCACTTTGACCCGTAATGGTCTGACACAATTTCGGCTCCCCTCTATGATCTGGTATTCCTAACAGAACTGGACCATTTGCTGTTAATTAAAATGCAATCTATCATATCCCTTTGCAACCCATCAGGTGAAACCAATGTATCTTTATAAATGTCCCGGTGTTTGTAGTATGTGTTAGTTATTCGATAACCATTAAGTGTACTTACCTGTAGGAGACGTTCCCCATTGGCAATGGAACAACCAATGCCAAAAAGACCTAAAACTCCTGCCCAAAGATTAAAGTCAGTACCAACTTTAGAATTGAAGTCACCTAGCACAAGAGAAATATCTCCTTTCTTCACATAATTCAAAATATTCTGAAGCTGGCTGTAAAACGTATCCTTCTCGTTCTCCTCAGAGTCCTCTGTGAGGGTATAACAACAGATGACATTCAAGTCTTTAATTTTGTTTTAAAATTTTCCCTAAGAAATTTTTCATTAATGCAGTCATATCCTAGAAGAGCATCACTGGTTTGTCCGCTGAAAAGCAAACCTACACCTTGGAGATGCTTTCCATCCTCCTTCCCTGAAAAGAGAATTTTGAAATGATTTTTAAATATCTCACCTTTACCTGTCCATCTGGTCTCTTGAAAGCCTAGAATATCTAGGTTATAACGCTGAAATTCCTGCATGAGGACATCAAGAGATTAATCCCTATATAATGTCCTCACGTTACACGTTCCTGCAGAGAGAAAAAGTTTAGTAGGAGTTTTAAAGAAACTAGGTTTATTGAGGGAGCTAGGATCAACAATATCAAACAGCCCCCTGATCGCAGGCATGGGGCAAAGACAGGTTCCTCCTCCGCTAAAGGCTGAAGTCACCGATGCTGTAGAAACTGCAGGCACCACCTTTTCAAGTGGACTTTTTCAAGAGCTAAATGGCCTGCATGAGACACATTACTCCAGTTCAGGCTTGACGATGCCCAACTTGCTAAGTGAAGTTCAGGTACCTGCGATGGCCTCTGATCAGGATTATCCACCAGCTGATATATGGTATCCCATGCCCCTGTTCACTTAGGGCTGTCAACCCAGAAGCAAACAGAAAACACAGCGGCAGATTGTCTCTCAACAGAAGCCCACCAGTGCAGTCAGTCCAGTATCCATAATCAAGCTCAAATCCATAAACCAGTTCAATCTGGTAGGTATAAATGGTCAGCACCAGGACCATGTGAAGATGACCACTCCTCAACAGGGTTAAGAAAATAAAAGAAAAAAGTGGCCATAGATGACCAGATCAGTAGGCCATACTAAACTGTCAGCCCACCTCTTCACTTCTCTTCCAAAAGACAAGATCTCTTTTGAAATGTGGCCTGATTATTCGGTTTTGAATAATGGCCTGCACCATAAGAAGTCGGATATTAGGCGCTAGATCTGGCCGGTTCTGTGCATCATCACTGGAGATTGGCACATAGCTCTCCTTCCAGTTTATACCTAGCTACCATTTACAGAAACATTGTTACTTAGACATTGTTTATAAAATAAATACAGTGATGATCGCAAATAAAGGGTGAGAAATATTTCATAATAGCATAAATTGCAATCAGAATTTTGGTAAAAGCATTCACCCTGTTTTTCCAAAGACAGAACAGCACAAAAATAAATCTATTGAAAAAAAATCGCAAAATCCGGGTATTTACCTTTATGCTGCTATGTAGTTCTAGTTGTCTGATTCCATGATGAGTTTTCCTGTATAATGTTGAGCCACTGTCGGTTCACGATATGGGAATAGAAAAGACCGTAAACTAAAATCACCCCACCTCGGATTTATATCTAACTCTGCTGACAGAACTAACGGCTACTGCAACTTAAAGAGCTTTTAATGCTATTTCAGATGTCTTAATGGTTAGTGACCCACCCAGAATACCCACAGTTCACCCCAGTCTCTAATGCGACATGATTAATCATTCACTGAAAGTCATCGTCATTATGTCTGTCAGCTGCTATCTATTGTGCAAAACGTCCCCCATCAACGAAACCAATTTCTGGAAACTGAAGTCTACAATTTAGTGAGATCACCTCTTCATCCAAGATTAATGGAGTCCGCTATGGACAACCAAATCAGAAAATTTGTTCTGCATTGTTTGTTGTTGAAAGAAAACTTAAACTATGCATATGTTTTCTCAAAATGAAAATAAAAAAAGGAAATAATAACGTATTAATAAGCAAAAAACTTACGAGAATTTTTTTAAGCCTCCATCAATTTTCATAAAAGTCTCAATCAATTTTGATGAAAACTCAATGAATATTGCTCCCCGACCTTCAACGAATATTATCCCTGGCCCGTGAGTTCCCCTGGATTACCCCGCCCGTCGCTATTGCATTCGGATTGTGGAATAACTACAGTGAGTGCTTTAGCACGTCAAAAAGGAAGAGTACGGAACTTGACAGCTTCACAAGGACTCTTCTTGCATCATGCGAACACTTTTTGTATCAGTTTTTTCGTCAGTGTTGAATTTCCAGAATTTTCCACTGATCAACCGCCATCGGAAATCTCCCTGAAAACCATATAGCATTGCCCGTCAAAGTTAGAAACTTCACAATGTGGTGGCCTGTTGAGGTGGATTAGATGTTAAGTGCTTGCATTTTCTTTCTCAGTAATTCTCTCACACCTTGCTCACTGTTTCTTTAATTTGTATAGTTGTTTAGTGTAATGTCGTGGTCACATTTGTTTTAAAATGTGGTCATGACGTATCTATATGGGCTCAGCCTCGTCCGTCATTTTGCCACCAATCTATGGTGCCCATCTTTTCTGCCATTTTGACTCTGAATTTCTACATCATGGAAGAAGACAGCCGTAGTACCACGGATGAGGAAACTCGGCTAGAAAAGCACCCCAAGATGGTCAGGCCTATGTAACCGATTTGAACAAAACAAGTGGCAGATGGGTTCAGCAGTTCCCGCACTGACCTAGCGCACCAATGATTGTCGTCCAGAGTCACCCAAATGGTGGAAAAATGGCCTGCAGCAAAATCCAAGGAACTCTTCTCCCACTTTGAATGGAACGACTTAGGGTCATTTTCTGATCACATGTTAGCTGTAAATTATTGCCACCATGCTGTCCTCGGAGAAACTTTGAAGCCGTAGAATTGTTCGGCTTTCTCCGAGTGGTTTATACCACTATTCCGTGAGAATTTGTGTTGCAATATGTAGATAGCAATTTGCTCGAAAGAGAGCAGAAACTAGATTAGTTGTAGCGAAAGTTTCTTGAAATATGTGAATTTTTTTTTAAGTATTTCTTGCCTAGAAATGTATATGTGTAATATTTCTGTGTCGGCATAGCACTTGGAAATAGGCAGATGGCTTACGGGGGAGTTGGTAACTATCACCCTTCCTGGAGAAAAAATATTGTGACATGAGGCTCATTCTAGATATAAGGCTGGGCCTGATGAAATCAACGCTGTTTTCTCATATTCCCTCATTTTTTATAAGATCGCGCCTAACTTCGAGCCACCCCAAAATACTCAGGGGTGGTTACGACAGTAACACTAGAGAATTTGCATTAAGATTACTTAGAGTATAAGTTAGCTGGACGGTGGTTTCATATTAATAGGAGTGTATATTATATGTTTTTTTTTTCGGCTGTATTAGGAGAACATCAATCACCGCTCATGGTGACAACTCTAAACTATTGGAGAAGGAAATTACTTTTATATTCAGGAGCTGAACCCCGTAGTGCTAAAATCCTCATTTGTTTTGTTTAAATCAAATTGCCAGACTTACGTGATCATTCCCTAGTGTATTTTGATTATTTGCCCAGTGTAAGAAATGTCCACCTTAAGTGCCACTTTTATTTATCATTATTTTACTTTTTCATCGATGCCTAGATTAATTGTGTAAGGGCAGAGAAGAGTTTCAGCCACAATCTCCGCAGTTAATTCTTCTTCAGCGGTGTCTGTCGTAGGGACGATGAAAGAAGTAAAATCTGCCGATGCACCCATTAGAGGACGATCGATTAGTCCACTTAATCAATGCTCACCATTACTCTAGAAAGTGATTCCCAACCTTTTCTGGACCATCGCCCCCTTTAGAAGAGAACAAAAATTTCAACGCCCCCCTAGTCCATAATAGTTAATTTTATATGAATTAAAATATTGTTGCATATTATCTGTACCTAATTTATCTGTTTATTTATCTATTAAAAATCATAATACCGCCCCCATGGAAGGCTCCAGCGCCCACTGGGGGGCGGTATCGCCCCCTTTGGGAATCTATGCTCTAGATAAACCACAGATTCGCGGGATTTTACACCTGTACTGAGGCATACCTCAGACTGCTGTACTAAACGTCATGAAGACAGATAAAAGAAGCTAATGCACAAGGGTATTAGACGGACGACACAATTTATTTACATTCATACATATATTTACATATGGGAATGTGCTCGATTCCGTGGGCCTTAGCTGCGCTCTGGATCAGGATGAAATGGATTTCAGATGTGCTGGTAGACTTCCTCCACTCAGCTTTATTATGAATGCTTCTTTGCTATTGCAAGCACTCATATGATGAGGTGGAAATCTGTACTTTACAGATTTCTCTTTACCGACCTCAAAATTCGGCGAGAGGATATTTAATCCTTTCTTAAACCTCCTGGTTTTCGCAGATCCGTAACTTGGTTCATACAGAACCGAACCCTCTCCTCAAAGGTTTTTTTTTTTGAGAAAGAGATGCATCTCTTGACGCGCTTAACAAACGTCCTCCCTGTTTGTCAACCACCGCTCAGTCTAACGTTCTTTGTTTTCATGCTTCACTCTGTCACCTACCTGGATCCTCCGGCTGTCACGGCATAACCATAAAAGCGCTTTTGCTTTTTTGAGCACATGGAGCCAGCTTGCTCACACCTGAATCACAACTCATGAATCACATTCCCATCTCGGCACTTCCAAAAATACACTTAACACAGATATATGCATATACAACAGCAACAAAAATACAATAATAAATAAATTAGAGGGACATGACAGGATAATTTCTTGGTGAGCCAGGTGGGATTTAGCACAACACAAGTCTATTAACGATCGCACTTTAGGCCAACAGAGCGCCTGATACCCAACATCTGGGGAGCGTGCGACAGATTGGTGGCCGTGTACCAGGATTCGAACCCTCATAATTTGATGTTCTGCACAAATTATCGAAATTACGAACTGGAAGTTAATTTTGTGGGAATCCTCTTATCTCAAATTTTCAAAATATTGGATTCTCATCTGGATGAATTGCGGAAACAAAGTTTTGGAAATTAAAAGTATATTCAGGCAGGAAACTGAGAAGAAAAAGAAATTGTGCAGTAGTTAAGAATTGCATTTTGTTTATGTGCATTTTTTGGAATTGGAGTGTTTAGAGTGAAAACTTTGTGGGGGAATTGCATACCTCAAGACAGAGTTACGTTTTACTAAGAAGTCTCTCAAATTTTGGTATTGGAATTTGGTTATTAAAAGTACTGGTGGTTGTGACAATTTTAGAAGTTAAGTTATTGAGAGTGATTTTGGCTTCTAGGGTTATTAACTGGTATCAGAGAAGTGTTAGTGAGTCAAATAGATTTGGAGAGGAAATTTATTTGGAATTTTGGAAACCTCCTCTTCAAGCGACCTGCCCTAAAATAAGCAAAAGATGGCAACACAGGACATAGCAATGGAAATAGGGCAGACATAGGAACAGCACCCATCTTGGCAAGGTTTGTAGCTCTCATTAATACATATGCAGGAGACAAAACCTGGACGGCAAAGGTTGGATTGTTTTACCTCTGAGCAGCAATTTTTTGCACACCATGGGCTAAATGGCCAGGTCCCAAGGACCCCGAAGGATCAGAGAAGGTTGTGGGAGGGGTCCACTGAAACAGCTGTTGGGAGACGGTTGCCTCCCGTAAGGCAATGCAGCGTGTTCTCTAACATGTACAGGGTATGGCTCATCCGCATACGGGGTCACGATTAAACGTTCCATCCGACGGACGACGGCCTTTTCAATTCCATCGGTATCCCTTACTGACCGTGGGCAGGGAGTTTTGCGGAGATAAATCTCAAGCTGACCCAGCTGGGACTCGAACCTGGGAACAACAGATTACGAGCCTGGCGCGCTACCGACTGAGCCACCCCGGACGGCAAAGGCATTTATATAGCAGATGGAATGTATAGGATATATATATTTGAGAGGTTGAAGCAAGTGCATATCGCCTCTTTCGATGCAGAAGAACCTTTGCCGATGAGACTGTAGAAATTTGCGACATGTAGGCAAAAGCTAAGAGAGAGCGTGACAGAATATGCAGCAAGAGAAAAAGGACAGCCCAGCGCTTCCTGAAATGTGGTAGTGAGGATCCCAGCATACGAGCTCACTCAAGACCAAATCAGGATGTCACAGCTTGCAACGGGATTGTTACTGAAGCTTCGGAGTTTTGTGCTTTCTCACAATCAGGATACCTTCGAAGAAGCAGTGAAGAGAGCGAAGTGGAGGAAAGTAATATGGCAATTGTTGGAAAAACCTGCGAATATTAGGACAGTGGAACATTGGCGCCAAGTTCAGGTAGCAAACAAGCAAGTTATTAGTTTTTAAATAGCTCAATTCTCGGTCAGCCTTGCAAACAAAATATTTGGTCCACTTGTGAATTGCTATAATATTTGAGAAAAATCATAATACCATGGAACAGATAAGTAGTTCTCAACTTTTTCTAACCAAACACAAACGCAAAACACAGAAATATCGGGGCACAAGTTTAAACTCGAATGCTATTATTTTTTACACAATATGAACCTCTTTTTTATTATTAATTTCATACCTTTATTTCAATTATACGTAATTATTTTGAAAGATTTCAAATATATTTTTGCCGCAGTTTACAATAGAGTAAAACAAAATAAATTTTTTGTCGGCAGGATTTTTTTCTGCATTTTTTTGTGGTATAGTAAATATATAAAATAAATTAACATTTTAAAAAACTTCACTTCCTATAAACGCCCTAAAACTTAGACAATAAACCTAAAATATATCGATAATGCAATCAGTCACTGAGTTCGTATTCACCTGAAAAGAAGATAGGTAGCCCACCAGGCACGTACCCAGGATTTAGTTTCAGGAAGATTCGAGAATTTAGTTTCAGGGGTAGGAGGATTGTTTTGGGGAGGTCCGAAAATTTGTTTCGAGAGGATCCGAAAATTCAGTTTCGGGAAGTCTCACAGAATTTAGATTCGGGAGGTGGGATGATAATAACACTTGTGTATGATTTCTCAATTTCTGAAATATTCCACCGAATAGAAAAGGTTAAATTATATTCTATATGTAAATGTGGAATGAGATTTTATATTGCTTTTAAATTAATTTTTTTGGTGTCGGACATAAAATAAGAAGCTGAAATGAAATTATGAAAAGACAAGTGTTTTGAATTCCAAGGCATGTAGTGAAGTTTGAAATTTAATAGAAGACGGCAGGATTTTCCGGGGGGGGGGGGGGGGGGTCAGAACTTTTCGGGAGCGTGGGTCTCTAAGTACTTCCCTGGAGGTACTCTTGTTGAGTAGGTAAATTGATGCTCTAACTTACGCAGGAGTGAATACGAATTCAGTGACTTATTGCAACATCAATATGCTTTAAGTTTATTTTGTATGTTTTGGGTGTATATAGGAAGTAGGTACTTTTAATAACAAAATGAAATACATAAATAAATCTGATTTTTTTTAAAAAACACCTATTTCCAGAAACTTTTATTTGACACATGTTTCATAAATATCAACCACATTCTCCCCTCTTTTTTTTTGAGGAGGTGGAGGGGTTGTACTTGGCCTAATTAACCAATATTGCATATGCCACAATCTGTGATTTCAAATATAACTTGTTAAAGTCATCCTCTGAGAAATTTCTGCCCCCTTTTGGGGGGTGTTATAATTTAGCGTTACGTATAATTAGGTGTCATATTACGACTGTCCTCACATCAGCTTTCATATCAGACCAAATTCATAGCTGTCGGAATATATGATAGAACGACTCCTCGCGTTCGAAAGATATAGCAGAACATTCCTTAGCAAATTTCACTTTTTTCTGCAGGGGATGGGAGAAAGCACGAGGAGCATTTATTTACAAGATGTGACACTTTCAGATGCTTTTACTTGACGCATAGCACAATACTTTCGGACCTCGCGTCCGGAAACTATTTAGGAAAAATAATTTTCATATTAACCCTTTTAGAGGGAGGGAAAGAAAGCATGGGGGAATCAATGTTTTATACGTATAACACTCCCTAAATCGCAAGCGTTCCTTTAACATGTAAATCATTAAGTTTGTCTGTCGCATTCGAAAGATATGGTGGAGCAACTGTTTTGATATGGTGGAGCAACTGTTTTGACAAATACACAACCGAGAAAGGAGTGAAAAGCAAGGTGAAGTAAAAATAAAATAATTTGAAAAATTTATAATTTAACGATCTTTTCATATGCGCCCTAGAGTAGAAAATAAATTTAAAGCATATTGATGGTCCACAAAGCATATTGATGGAATTAAATATATATGATTGGTCCAGTAAATATATGGTCAGTGTTTATGAATAATATATCATATGAAAGTTTCTGAAGGTAGCAAAAAACTGACAAAAAAAAATAAATTAAAAAACTACCTATTTTCCCATACGCATCCTAAAATGCAGAAAATAACACTAAAGCATATTGATGGTGCAATCAATCACTGAATTCGTATTCACTTCAAAGGAAGGCAGGGCTTCTGCGATCATGTTGAGTAGATCAATCGCGCTCTATTTTCCTCTGACGTCAATGCGAATTCAGTGATTGATTGCACCATTAATATGCTTTAGTGTTATTTTCTGCTTTTTAGGATGCGTATGGGAAAATAGGCAGTTTTTAATTTATTTTTTTCTTTGTCACTAAAAACAGCTACCTTCAGAAACTTTCATATGATATATTATTCATAAACACTGACCATATTTTTACTCCCCCTGTCTGTGAAGTCCTGTTTACAGTAACCCATGGTATGACATTCGAGACATCACAAATTTTAATTTGAAATATAACTTGTTAAGGTCCATATACGCGAAAATCAACCCTTCCGAGGAGAGAATAGTTGGGGGGAGGGGAATTCGGAATTGTCTACGACAGTCCTCATATGAGCTCTCATTTGAGAGGTAAATGGCAATTGTAGGCCCTGGCTTTCGGAAGATATAGCCTAACAATGTTCGTCATATTTCCATTCTTTATGGGGGAAAGAAAACATGGTAGTTAATTCTTTTAGAGCCTATACTTCCCGCGTCACAAGCTTTTATTTGCCGCTTCAACTTGTTCTTTTCAACAGTCTCGTTCCCATGATATAGTGAAACAATCGTTTTCATATTTCCTTATGTTTAGGGAGAAAGAAAGAATGGGGTTACTTTTTTATAGCCTACGTCACCCGACGTTACAAGTTTTCATAAGACGCATAGCTTGCTAATTTCGGCACCCGCATTCTGGAGATAAAAAGAAACAATGGTTTTCATATTTTCTCTCTTTTACGAAAGAGAAATTCATGGGTGCATTCAATTTTTTTTTATAGTCTATGACACTCCCCGCCTCGTGAGCTTTGATTTGACACGTAATTCATCAAATTTGATCGTTGCGTTCGAAAGATAAGGTGGAACAACTCTTTTAACAAATATAGAAACCGACAAACTGTCAAACCGAGAAACGGACAAATGATGAGCAAAAGTAATGGGAGGAGATAGGTAAAAAGTTAACGTTTCACGTAAAGTGGAAAGCAATAAATGTTCTCGACAATTCTATAATTTTGTATCAGGTTACTTGTGAGACTCTCTTTTGTAATCAGCAAATAATTAGTTGTTCTTAGTCATTTCTTTTAGAAAACAGGGTTTTTTTATTTTTCATAAGTATACCTTGTCGCTTCAACTGTGTTTATTAACAGTGATTGCAAAGGCAAAATCTTAGTTTCGCAGCGCAACCTCTTAATTGTTCTTAAGTTTAACAACTTTTTAAGACACTTTTTTCGTGTGGGGAAAATCTGATAGGAAAGTTAAATTTTTGAATTAAATCTATGTGAATATAGTTTTTCTTCAATATTCATAACATATTTCAAGAGTTCTGGAAGGGAAATTAAAGTACGTCTAATCGGTCGCCCTAATGTTTAATATTAAATTTCGATCATCACTTTGTCTAGTAATAATAACGATTAGAAATGCTAATATTAACCTTTAAGAGGTTGGGTTGGGTTGTTTTACCTCTGAGCGGCACTTTTTTGCACACCATGGGCTAAATGGCCAGGTCACATGGACCCCGAAGGCTCAGAGAAGGTTGGGGGAGGGGACCCACTGGAACAGCTGTTGGGAGACAGATGGTAACCTCCCGTCAAGGCCATCCAGCGTGTTCTTTAACGTGCACAGGGTATGGCTCTCCCGCACACGGGGCCACGGCTTAACGTCCCATCCGATGGACGGCGGCCTTTCCAAACCCATCGGTGTCCCCTACTGACCGTGGGCAGGGCGGGGAGTTTTGCGGAGATAAATCTCAACGCTGACCCAGCTGGGACTCGAACCTGGGAACTACAGATTACGAGCCTAGCGCGCTACCGACTGAGCCACCTCCGCCCCCCTTTAAGAGGTCATTATGTCTCATCTGTAGTCATCTTCTTCTTAACAACTGAGTAACACTTTGCTCCAACAAAGAACGCTCATCAGTTTTAAAACTGAACTTTTTTCTGTAAAAATAATATTATACTAATAAAGGTTTGCCCATTCTAACCCTTTTCCAAATGTGAACTTGGTTGATTCACGAGCAATTTTTATTCAAAATTTCAGGTTTTTTTTTTTATTTATATTACACTGCCCGACATCGAAAGTGCCCCACCCAGAAGGACATGTCGCACAAACATGCAAATAATTAGAAGGGTGGGGTGCGCAGTTGAGATATGCAAATGATAATAATCTAGAGCCAATGACGTATGTGGCTGAAAAGATAAAAGGTGCAAGAAGTAACAGGGATGGTATGATGTTTATGCAGGTGGAATTCGTGCGAACGGTTGAGAGTAGGTGATCCCACTTGGAAACTGTTCAGCGAAGGCCGGAAATACCTGGTACACACCATTGCAGGTTTATCGCCATTTGGATGCTTTTGAGAGAGGAAGAATTGTAGGAATACATGAAACTGGATGGATTACACGTCGTGTCGCTGCCCATGTTCATCGGGATGCACGAACTGATGGACGCTGTTGGCAACAGTGACGAAATGAAAGTTCTAACGTACGTCGCAGAGAGAGTGGTATCGTCCGACAGACTTCAGCACGGCATGATAGACGCATTGTTCGACATGCTCGTTCGTCACCACAAAACACCGCAGGAGATATTGGACGGGCTGTGTCAGCAGCCATGGATGTCCTTATAACGACCCGAACGGTAAACCGAAAGCTGCATGAGGCACACCTGCACTCTAGGCAACCATTACGTCGACTGCCATTGACTGCAAATCATCGCAGCGCTGGTCTGGCCTGATGCCGAAGTCGTGCGAACTAGGGTCACGAATGGAACACTGCTGTGTTTAGTGATGAATCCCGTTTCTGTCTGGATGCTAACGATCGACGTGTCTGTGTATGGTGACAACCTGGCGAGAGGACGGATCCAGCTTTTGTTCGCAACCGGCACACCATCCATCAGCCAGGCGAGAGGACGGATCCAGCTTTTGTTCGCAACCGGCACACCATCCATCAGCCAGGCATAATGGTATGGGGTGCTATTGGATATGACAGCAGATCACCTCTTGTCCGCATCACGGGAACACTGACAGGTGCACGATACGTTAGCGCGGTTCTGCAGCCCGTTTTGTTACCGCTCCTGGGAGGCATGCAGCAGCCCATTTTCCAGCATGAGAACGCCCGTTTACACACTGCTAGGGTCTCCAGACAATGTTTGCAACATGTTCAAATATTGCCATGGCAGCACGATCTCCAGATTTATTCCGAATAGAAAATCTGTGGAACCTCATTGGACGATATGTGCAATCTTCTCAACGGCCGGTGTAGAATCTCGATGAATTGTGGGAGCAAGTCAACACTGCTTGGTATGTAATTCCTCAGGACCATATCCGTCTCCATACCACGCCGTATTGATGCCTATATTGTCGTTCACGCAGGTGCAATCACCTACTGAGCAGTCATGTTGTGCTGCATTATCTCATCTTCTAACCGCTATAAGTGGCTGCAAATTAAATCATGGTTTCCCAATACGTATTGCTATGTGTGTGCTACATTTTACCTCTATCCCCTAACTTCTTCTGGGTGGGACAATTTCAATGTCGTGCACTGTATTTAGAAAACTATAAACTTTTATCAGTGATTTGCATAACTGATTGAAATTCATGTGATATTTATTTTAAAAATATCTATCACATTCACACGATTTTTGAATATATGTATTATGATCATACACATCAGCAATTAATTTTCCGAATTTCGGGATGATGAAATTTTTTTTCGTTTTAGTTAGACCGTTTAGAAACATCATTTGTCTCATTGAAAAACATTAGCAATTTAAACTTAAAATTTTCTTTATAAATATTCAATATATCCATACCGTTTTCAAAAATTCCCCTGGGTCGTAACTAGTTCTAAATCAAAATATTCACTAGGAATATTTAAAATTAAATGCTTCTTACAGCAGGAACAAACTGTTCTCTTCCCTATTTCCTTTCTTCATTGACACATTATTTGCAGCATTGAGAGCTCTCCACTCCGAAATGGTCAGGAATTGTTTCCGTCGGTAGGGTATTTATGTATATATATATATAAATACATAGTATTTGATGTTCACAGGATCAAGTCGCAACTATGCCAACTTTGATAATTTCATCTGCTAACTCCCTTTCTGCCCTCTTAGAATAATATTTTTCAAACATTTTTACCCCCCTCCCCCAAAAAAAAATTATTAAAAAATATTTCTCGAAGCCTTTAGACATTTTTTATTATCTACTCAATGCCGAAAATTAGGCTTATAATGTCTTCTATCTCAGAAAGGAAAGAGATAACATGAAAGATAGAAAGATCAGAATTGGGAGTAAAAATTGTACATGAATGTCAAAGTAGTATAGGCGTGATGTATCCTGTATATATTTTTCTCTTTAGTCTTCCCTTTCTTGTCTGTCGAAAGTGAGGACTTCGTTTTCTTTGTAGCACTTTGTTTTATATGCAAGTCATGGCATTTGAATCCATTTCGGCTATTGTTTGCTTCTCTTTTCTTCCGCTTTAGAGCTGCTTACTAAGAGCTATTTTGAGCCGCAGACTTGTTCCGATGTGGGGGAGGGACATGATCATTCGGATCGGTAGCTTGAGGAATCCTGGTACGGTCTATCTATAGAGACAGTGTTGCTCTTGTGCGTTCTCTTGAGAAGTAAACAGCCATTTATTTTTTAAATATTAATTACCCTCTTTTAATTCTGCTTGTTTTTTCCAAAACTAATGTCATTTTAGAGACAAAATTTTTCTCTGTATTCTGGCTTTATCATTTATTTCAATGGTTAGGATTAAGGATAAATGATAAAGTGAGAACAGTAACTTTCTTTTTTGGAAAACCAGCTAAAATGAAAAAAAAAAAAAACAGATGTGGAAACAGATGTAAATGAAAAAAGCAGAAGTGTATTTATTTATCATAAAATGTGTTGATTGCAAATTGCAGCATAATTATAAATATTCAAGCAGCGTAAATTAATAAAAGCGATAGTTTATTTCAATATTTTAGCTGTAAGCCCAATTTCTTCTAAATTTCTTATTTGTGCCAGTGTTGAAATTTGACCGAAGCTTTAGTTGTAGGAGAAATAGGTCTCTTCAGTCATTCCATTTGTCTTTGAGGTCTAACAGAAAGCTGTCATTATAATAAACCATAAAAAACAGCTGTGATAAAGTTGAGGCCTCAAAGAATGGGTAGTTTTACCTCTGAGGGGCACTTTTTTTTTGCACAGAATGGGCTAAATGACCAGATCATAAGGACTCCAGATTCAAAGTTGGATAGCTGTGAGGAGAGAGATGGAAGTTTCCCTCAAGGCCATCCAATGCATTCTTTAACTTGCACAGGGTATGTAGCTCACACGGCACACTGGGCCTCGGTTTTACGCTCCATCCGACGGACGGCTGTTCTTCCAAGCTTATCAGTGTCCCCTACAGGACGAGAGCAGGTTGGGGGTTTAGTGGAAATAAATTTCAATGCTGGCACAGTGCGACTCGACCATGGCCGTCGACCATGACCTATGAGGCCCGAACGTTTCGCCAAAGTCTAGTTTTGACCTCACACACGTAGTGATACTTCATAGCAATCAGTGTCTGTCTATGTTCGCGTGTAGTATGTATTAATATTGTGTTGACAAACTTAAAAGGATTATATTACTCAAAGGTAAGTTACAGTTATTATTATTTTGAGTTTCTATATCTTAATTTCTCTAATAATGTACTCTCTCTAATAATGTTTTCTATTAGCTGTTATCATATATGACATTTGACCTAGTTTTAAGGATGAGCGATAAATTTAAATTTTAAGCCATGGACTATTGTATTGGTCTGTAAGTGGTAGCTAGGCATAAACTGGAAGTATAACTGTGTACCAATCCCCAATGAAGATGTACAGAACCGGTCAGGTCTAGCACCTAATATCTGGACCCGCCTTCTCGTGGTGCAGGCCGTTAGTACCTTTCAAAAGAGATATTCTCTTTTGGAAGGGAACGGAAAGGGAGGGCTGCCAGCTCAGTGTGTCCTACTGATGTGGTCATCTATGGCCACTTTTTTATTTTTTTCAACCTTGCAGAGGAGTGATCAACTTCACAGGGTTCTGGTGCTGACCATTTATACCCACTATATTGGACTGGTTTATGCATCTGAGCTAGATTCCTGGACTTGGATCCTGGACTTACTGGATCCCTCTGTTGAGGGAGAATCTACCGCTGTGTTTTCTGTTTGCTTGTCAGTTGCCAGCCCTAAGTGAACAGAGACACATGATACCTTAAATCAGCTGGTGGATAATCCTGATCAGAGGCCATCGCAGGTACATGAACCCTCACTTAGCTAGTTGGGCATCAACAATCCTAAACTGGAGTAAGTGTCTCAGGGAGGCCATATGGCTCTTGAAAAGATCCACTTGAAAAGGTGGTGCCTGAAGTTCCTACTAGCATCGGTGATTTCAACCTTTAGCGGAGGAGCGACAGGTTTTTCCCCATGCTTGCCATCAGGGGGTTGTTTGATATTGTTGGCCCTACCACTCTCAATAAACCTAGTTTCTTTAAAAATCCTACTAATCATTTCCTCTCTGCAGGTGCACCTGCAGAGAGAAAATAATTAGTAGGATTTTTAAAGCATCAACTCTGTCTGCTCGACCAAATTACTGCTTCTTCACTTTGATTGCCATGTCTATTGGATATCTCTACTTTAGGCGTAAACAATAGTTTTATGTCACTAGATTAAACACTAATAAAACTAAACAACACCCGCGCACTCACCACACAAAAATATATCTTTTTAACTATCGTGCACTGACTAAGGTTATTTTATGCCTCCTTTCAGATCCCCACAACTTTAACATTGTAGTTCTTTCATTCTTAATTTTTAGATCTGTCCTATGTTCAAATTCGTTTGTTATATAAATCTCACGCACAAGTAAATGCGAGCGTTTATGTCACGTTTTTCATGAAGTCACTGCACCACGTTCATCTGTCGTAACAATATTATTATGAAGTGTTGAATATGGCATGCATACTGCCTGGGAAATTCCAGACAGATTGTTTAGAATATAAATTTAGTAAATACATGCAACTTACTGGAGGCCAATATCACATTTGAACATGGCAAATATTTGAGTGGGAAAATAATTAAGGATACATTAAATCCTGAAATTAGTGGTACCAACTAAAAGAACGGGGAAATTCCACATTTGGAGTTTTTCTGCCAGCCAGTGATGGGAAGAGCTGAATGCAAATTTAAGTGTTTCCTTAAGCATTACTATTACTGAAGATGTTTCAAAAGTAGACCACCTTCCTGTCTTAACTTATTTGGCTAGTTATTGTGCCTATGTAGTTCTAAAGAGATTGAAATGTGAATCCTGATGCATATCAGTGGTGTATCCTTTAATTGAATTCATTTTTCTGATTGCTCTTCACCCTTTGATGAATTGTAATTCAATTACTCTTAATCTACTGATAAGTTCTCAGGGTTGAGTCTGCTTTATCTATGAGATATTTAATGAAATAGATACAGACAATGATATGAAATGATTATTAACTGTTTTTTTTGCTATATATAGTATCAGTATATTGGATTAGACAGTTGCTCAACCGTCAGGTAAAATATCTAACAATATTCAAATCATGCTAATTTCTTTTGATGATTTTATCAAATTTGAACGAAAGTCTTCATCTTTTGCCCTACCCTTTAAAAAAAGTATTTATTTATTGTTGATATCAAACAGGAAAAAACCTTATAAATATATTTCCCTATATAGAAATCGTCAACAATTTAATATGTAAATCATGCCAGTATTTTCCAACATTGGCTCTGGATACTATCAATTTATTCGTAATATATCTCCCTCCCTCTCTCATAACCTCTAACGCTGGTGTCAGTTTAAATACATTGAAAATCTTACTTTACCATGCCACTTCTCACATGCATTCTCTCACATAAATTTCACTTCTGGTCAATAACCTTCTCCTTGGAACCAAAAACAAATATTTAGTTTTCACATACTACTTGAAACAAAAACATATTTAGTTTTCACATATGTATATATTCCTTCTGCAAAATTGCTTCTAGATATCTCATAGAAACTCTGATTTCAGTAACTTCTTCTCTTAGGACATAAAACATAACATAGGAAAAATTAATATATGGTGAGCATACTTGTATCAAGAAAACATGTGATATTATCAATTATTATAGATTTATTATTGCTGACAATTCTTATTGAAACTGTGGTCACACTATGAATCATAGTGTCACACTACGACTTTATTCCAACGGGGCAAATCTTTCAAACTGCTTTTTTTGCATTTTAAGTAGTTTAAATATTTGCCCAATGCACAGTTATATATAATCCATACAAACTAATTCTACCATTTCTTGTTAATTGGAAATTGAGGTTGTGTCAATATTTATTCTTTTTGAAATGGTACAGCTAAAATATTTGCATAACTTATATGTAAAAAACATCATTGCCAATGGAAAGTGATTTGTAGAACATAATTCTGAATTGATTTTCAGCATAAGTATTTTCCATACAACGGAATTTTGAATATCTAATATATGAACTTTAAGAAATGTGTATTTTGTTTCACCATTTTCACTTATACTACAAAAAGCCTTAAAATGTTTCTGTTCCTTTTGCATTCTCTTAGTAAAAATACAAATATTAGAAGTGATGGTTATAAAACTATGACGTTTACTTTCATTAGGGGAAAAATCATCATATCAGTCTAGTAATAAGACTTCTAAGCTTTCGATTTTCTTTTAATCTCTTCCACATGATGGGATTTACAGAGCAAATGCATTTTGTTTAATTTCTTTCGCAGTAATCAAGATTTAAATTAGTTGAATACTAATTTCAGCATTTTTGCGTTTATAAGTTTAAACATTTTTTTTGCCCAAAGCAGCTGTGAATACTAATATCCTGTTCATGTCTACATTTTTTTATTGTTTTTTATCTCCTCCATATGAAGGGATTTACAGACAAATGCTTTTTTTTTTCATTTTTTTCGCACTAATGATGACTGAAATTAGTTGAATACTAATTTCACCATTTTTGCGATGTATTTATAAGTTTAAAACATCTTTTCCTGTCCAAGCAAGCGGTGAACCCAAGATCTTGTACATGTCAATGACTATTCCTTAGCACCACGTTGGTTACGTCACAAATAGAACGTTCGGGCTTGGTAAGTATGTAGACGGCCATGACTCGACCCTGAGAACTGCAAATTACGAGCTTGGCACGCTACAGACTTGGTCGAATCCCGCCCAACCTCGAAGATAATTTCCGTAATTTTTATGGAACGATTTAGGCTTAGTAAAATAGGGTTATAGAAATTAATAAGTAATGGAAAAATTCATAATATTTAATAACGTTAACGATTTCGCTTGGTATCCTTATATTGAGAACATGTGAGAGGCAAAGATAGTGCTTATAAATCTCATATTTGCTAAATGACTTAAATATTTTTATTTCTAAACTAGTTACTGATTGGTTATTTTCATTCATAGTATATCTATGAATCACTCGCCATTGCGGGGTGTGCTACATCGGGCTTGATCATGCTCCAGCAGTCCATTGTTAAAACCAAATTTAATCTCATTTAGTTAAACTTACTCAGTTTTTATAAACATGTCGGGTATGGCATGGATGTTTGTGTTGTTTTTCTGTTGAGGTTCCGCCATCATCACAAACTTTCTACTATGGCATATAAACTGACAGCCTCCTTTCAGACCTCTGTGGCAAGCAGCTGCTTGAAGAGGTATTTAACCTTTTTTTATCTTATGAAATGAAAAATAAAAACGTCCTCAAAGAGCTGATTACCACAGAGGTCTGACAACCTGTCAGTTTAATTCGCACATAGTAGAAGGTTTGTCAGTATGGCGGGACAACCCAAACATCCATGCCTAATCCAGGGCTCGATCCCAAGACCTTTTGGTTAGTAGTGAAACGTGCTAACCAATCAGCCACGCTATTGTTTATTTTAAATTTTGCCCTTTATAATTTTATCTCCGCAAAATTCCCCGCCCTACCCACGGTCAGTAGGGGACACCGATGGGCTTGGAAAGGCTGCCGTCCGTCGGATGGGACATTAAGCCGTGGCCCCGTGTGCGGGAGAGCCATACCCTGTGCACGTTAAAGAACACACTGGATGGCCTTGACGGGAGGCTACCATCTGTCCCCCAACAGCTGTTCCAGTGGGTCCCCTCCCCCAACATTCTCTGAGCCTTCGTGGTCCATGTGACCTGGCGTTTAGCCCATGGTGTGCAAAAAAGTGCCGCTCAGAGGTAAAACAACCCAACCCAAAAAGCCCTTTATAAATTTTTTGACTAAACGTAGATGTTATTAGTATCATTTATACTTCTTTGCGATTCTGCTCTTTCGGATTCTTCTATTTTCCTTTTATCTTGAAATCTGTCGATTCGAGAGACTGGATTCTCTTGACTCGACAGATTTAATATAACCTAAAAATTCATTTTCAAATAATAAAAGTAATTTATTTTTTCGCAAAGTTACTTTTTCCATGTTGTGAAAGCTGTGACATTTTTACGATAAAGAACAAATAATTTATTCTGCTAAATGATCAAAGGGACCTGAGTTCGAGTCCCGGGTAAGGCATGGTTGCTTTTGTTGCCTTTCTGCCGGGGTCTCGCTTTCCTCATATACCTTCCACTATGATGTATAAACTGACATGCTCCTGTCAGACCTCTGTGAAAAGCAAGTTGCTCGAGTGAACATTTATCTTTTTTTAATGTATTTAAGATTGCATTAATAATTTTCTTAATAATGGGTTAGTTACTACGATTAATTTAAATATCGAATTTGTTATAAATAATCGTGATTTAAACATTGAACATTTTCATAAAATTTGCATGTGGTTTTTAAAAGCATTCCCAACGTAATTTTAAAAGAGAGCATATTTGTTGCATAACAATTATTGATTACTAAAATATAATATGAAATTATTGAAAGCACTTACATTTTATAATTTCAAATTATAAAATATTTCACCGAACAGGAAACGCTAAAATGTTATTCTATACGGAATGAGATTCTGTAAGTGCTTTTTAAATCTATTTTTAGTGTCATACATAAAATACGAGGTTATGTAAATTTTATTTATGCCAACTGTTTTGGATTTCAAAGAAGGTAGAAAAATTTGACATTTCGTATAAGATGGCCGGTTATTCGGAAGGGGGAGGTCCGAATATCCTGCCTTCCTTCGGGACGTCCCTCTTAGGTACGCATCTTCAGTCAAACGCTTTTCAAGGAAGAACAAGGTTTCTTGTTATGTTTTTTAGAATTGATTTGGTTTTCATTTTTATATTTTGTCTACGCAGAGCTCCATACATGCAAATCATATGGAAAGACGTGCTGTTAACGAATGCCCCTCCCCCTTTGTGAATATTAATAATGGTGAAAGAGGGAAAAAATAAGAAATTTATATTTCATTCATTTTTCAAAAAATTTTGAAGACCTATAAAATGGAGGGGAAAACGTTATACTGCATTGGATATCCAGTCTCATCCCTTTTGCGCTCGATTATATTTATTTCTTCCCCTCGATTTTTGTCTAAGTCCGGGCCTATATAATTATACATTATCAAGGTTAAATAAAGAGTATATATTGGTTTTTTCCCTTGCATATATTATTTTATTTTGCACATTCTCTTTCCCTAGAATATACTTTCTGTCTTTGTGGGTAATTTGTAATTAATTCCTAATTTTATTCGTCTTCAAAAGGTCAAAAAGAATACCAATACAATTGCCACTTCAAAATTTAAATGACACTCATTAAAACAGAAATTTGAATTGTTGGGCTTTAAAATGATTCTACCATCAAATACGGTACACTAATATATAAAAATCGTGACAAGCAGAGTCGTTTTTTTTCTCTTGTCCTGCTAAGCTGGGGATGAAAGAGAAATGACTCGAGTTCTCGATAACGTATGGAAGTTTATTTCCTTGGTTCCTACTAATACTTTTCTCTCTGCAGGAACGTGGAACGTGAGGACATTATATAAAGATTATTCCAGCGCTATATCGTAGATATTCTAGGCTTACAAGAGACCAGATAGAGAGGAAAAGGTGTGACACTTAAAAATATATTTATATTTCTCTTTACAGGGAGGGAGGATGGAAAGCATCACCAAGCTGTGGGTCTGCTTCTAAGCAGACATGCTAGTGATGCTCTTCTAGGATATGAGTGCATTAATGAAAGGTTTCTTACAAAAAATTTCAGACAAGCATTAAAGACTTAAATGTTTTCTGCTGTTATGCCCCCACTGAGGCTGCCGATGAGGATGAGAAGGATGGGTTTTACGGACAACTTCAGGACATTTTGAATTCTGTCAAGAAAGGAGATATACCCTTGTTTTAGGTGACTTCAATGCCAAAGTTGGTACTGACTCTGACCTTTGGGGAGGGGTGATAGGCCATATTGGTATTGGTAGCTGCAATGGCAATGGACAACGTCTCCTATAGGTAAGTAAACTCAATTGTTTCAGAATAACTAACACTTATTACAAACACCGTGACATACATAAGTACACATGGGTTTCACCTCATGGACTGCATAAGAATATGATTGATTATATATTAATTAACAACAAATGGGCTGGTTCTATTAGGAATACCAGGGCACATAGGGGGGCTGAAATTGAATCTGACCATTACCTTGTTAAAAGTGTCAAAACTTAAACTTAAAAAGTGTTGTGCTAGGGTTAAAAAATTTACCTTTAATACTGAAGCTCTGAAAGACCCAGTTATAACTAAAGTTTACCATGATAGGTTACTTAGTCATTATGACAGTCATGGTTTGCTTAATACTGAAGTTGAGGAAGAATGGGGCCGTTTTAAACTGCCTTTTTTGGAAACTAACAGTACTCTTTTAGGAAAAAAGGAGCAGAGGAGACAGAATTATTTGAGTGATAAGGCACTTGAGCTTATTTCAGAAAGAAAGAACAAAAGGAATGTCCTTAATCGTTACCCTACTAGTTATAACAGAAAGCATTACAGAGAGCTTAATAAACATGTAAAGGATCAGTTAGCTGCTGATTAGAATCTTTGGCTAGATGGCTTGGCTGACAAAGCCGAGGAAGCAGTTAGATAACACAACACCAGATAGTTACTGTTTTGTGTGGTGGAAAAGGGACAGGTAGATGGGGATTGAAGGATAAACCAGGTAAGGTTATATAAGGTGAGGATTCTGTCATGGCTAGGTGGGCTGAGCATTTAAGTGATGTTCTAAATGATTTGGTTAGTTAAACCCCCAATGTTTCTAATGATTATAAATACATTGGTGGCTTTAATGTTGGCACTATAACACAATCTGAAGTTATTTTGGCTATTTCTAAACTCAAACTACATAAATCCCCAGTGGTAGATGAAATTACTGCAGAAATGCTTAGAGCTGGGAATGCTTCGGTTAGCACTTGGATGACTGAAATTTTGAATATCTTTTATGTTAAAGGATTGTTTCCTAAGGATTTTGCCAGCGCTATTATTATCCCTATTTTCAAAAAAGGTGATCGCAGTTCTTGTGATAACTATAGGTTGCTTAGTCATTATGACAGTCATGGTTTGCTTAATACTGAAGTTGAGGAAGAATGGGGCCGTTTGAGAAGAATGGGGTATCAGCCTACTCTCTGTTCCAGGGAAAGTTTTTTGCATGATGGTGCTTAATAGAATTAATAATCTGGTTGACAGGCAATTGCGTGATGAGCAATGTGGATTCCGAAGTGGTAGGGGATGTTTGGTTCAGATATTTTCACATAGGCAGATTCTTGAGAAATGTTTAGAGTTTCAGAAACCTTTGGTTGCTAGTTTGATGATTTCAAAAAGGCTTTCAATTCTGTTGATCGTCACAATTTGTGGTTGATTGCGAAATCATATGGTGTACCCGACAAGTTAGTTAACATAATGAAAGTTCTTTAAAATAACACTGATTTGTGTATGAGAGTTGGTGAGGCTTGTAGCAATTGGTTTAGCATTATTTCTGGTGTTCGACAAAGGTTCATTTTGTCTCTTCTCTCTAATTTCTTTATTGATTATGTTATGCGAAATTCACTTCAACGGTAAGATTTTGAGCTGAATTCATCTGGAGATTTGACAATTTGTGATTTAGATTATGCAGATTATTTGGCCCTTTTGGCAAATGAATCTGATGAGATGAACTCTTTCATTCGAGCTATTCATGAGACTGGTAGAAGAGAGTAGGTTTTGTGATAAACAAAGTGAAAACTAAATTGATGGAAATTGATTAGGCAGGCTGTGAATCAGTTAATCTAAATGGTTGCATTCTTGAGAAGGTGTCTCAGTTTAATTATCTTCGGAGCTATGTAATAGTTACTGTTTGGTGTGGCATTAGATTAACAGACGAATAAGGATTGCTAACGGAACTTTTAAGAATTTATGAAGAGTGTGGAGAAATAGGCGAATACACCTAAAGACTAAAATTAGTCTGTGTAATAGGTCTTTCTAGGTTGTTTCTAGCGTTAGTTATGGTAGTGAAACGCGGACGCTATGTAAACAAGATAACAGGAAACTAGATGCTTTTGATTCTAGATGCTTTCGCAGTATCTTGGGTATTAAGTGGTTGAATGTTTGAAAGTAATGAAGAGGTTAGGCAAAGGAGTCGGCAACCTCCTTTGAGCAGCGTATTTCACAGAGAGTGACTCCGTTGGTTTGGCCATGTTGCCCGTATGGATAATTATACATTAGCGAATAGAGTTATTAACAGTGTGCCTAAGCCCTCTGAAAGAGGGAAAGACCTAGGATGCTGTAGGCAGACTATGTGAAACAGGAATTTGTTAGATTTGGTGTACAATGGCCAGATGCAGCAGATGTAGCTCAGGACAGATATGCTTGGAGAACTAAATTGCACGGTCTGGTTGGATTTCCGTAGCCCATGGCTGCTTGAGGATAATGATGATGTTGTCTTTCTTCTAATGTGTTGCCCTCCTCCAGATCTTTCTATGGCATATAACACTGACAAGTTTCTCTGAGAAATCTGTGATAAACAACTTTTTGACGGATAATTCATTTTATTTTATTGAACTATTTCTTAAAAAACCGGGTTCATTTAGGAAATATAAATATGACTTTTGTTCACAGTTTAGTTTTAAAAGTTCCAAAAGCCATTTATTGAAGTGAATAGTATCATTTGAAATGCCTGCGATATTTATTCCTGTGAGTCAACCGTGCCACGGAAAATATCCTTTGGCCATGGAAGTCTGGCCTTCAACCCCGGAGGAGATTTAGGCTCTTCTTCAGTTAGCGCTCTACATCTGCTCTGCCGAATACTTGTGGTTTGAAACGGATAAACAGTCTACAGCCTGCAGGGCATTATTGAAGAGAGTGCGTGGACTGCTTCCTGCAGCTCCTATATAATTAGCACCTCTAGCGCATGTAATGAAAGTGTACAAAAGGCTGATCTCCCGTGTTTCCCAAAGGACATACGTATTTGCCTTTGGTTTGGCAAGAATTGCAGCGAATGAAACAAATTGAAAATAAATATAATAAATAAATCTGAAATTAATTCAAACAGCTCTGGAAAATGCATTATTAGAAACTAAAAACAGTAAGTGAAATTCAAGTGCAAAATGTAGACTATAATTAGACTTGAATGTTGAGTTTTCGGAAGGAACTATTTCTAATGGACTCATACATCACTTCTTCAGGAGTAATGTGTCTTGAAATAGTTCCGTAAGCAAAGTCAAGAGTCAGTAACATATTCAAATATTTTCCTAAATTAATAATTTCATTTCGAAACAAAGGACGATGATGAAATAAAAAGCAGCATAATAGAAAATCTCATATCTATCTGAGTGTGATTTTGTTTCGAATAATCTGGGACAACTGAAAGTATTTTTTATATGTTAGGCTTAACTGAGAGAAGAAGTCGGCCTGCGGGTGCCATCGCAGACCAGAGAACAGTCGGCACTGAACAGATTAAGATTCGTTTGCCCATAAACCACAATAATCTCAATTCCAGTTGTTAGAGAGAACTAAAAGTGAAAAATGGCAAAACGTCCACCTGTCTGGTCGTTACACTTCAGATGGTTTCGTTTATATGTGTTTTCGTCGAACCAAATTAACAATGGGAAACAGAGAATTGCTACATATTAATACATCATTCATAAATACCATATATAAATAATTCGTTTAATTTTTACCTGAACACGCAGATTTTCGAAGAAATTCTTCATGTCTGGATTAAGGACAGCATCATATCTGGGTTGCAAAAATAAGGGAGCGTTGTCGTTAGCGTCCAACAGACTTACGTGTAGTTCAGCAGCATTCCTGTTACCTTTGCCGAGATCGTCACGTGCTTCCACTGTCAAGGTGTATTCCGGAACACGCTCTCTGTCGAAACCAGAGGAGGAGACTAAAGTAATCTCGCCTGTAACGGGATCCATTCGCAGACTGTAGAATAGATATATCATTTGAATTTGAGTTTTGTTTTCGTTTCCATCATCAAATATATTACAGAGTAAAGAAATATACTGATTCAATATCTGAAGGTGGGAGATATGAAAATTTAAGCGATATAAGGAATATTAACGATGTGACTGAATTACCCCTCAAACAGCTGGTTGACACAGACCAATATGTCAGTTTAATACGCCATAGAGAATATCTACGAAGATGGCTGGGCTTAGCAAAAATACAACACAGAAATGTCCATAACTTATTCCAGCGCTCAAGCCCAGGTTCCTTGGGTCAGTAGCCAAGTGAGTTAACCATTCTGCCACCGGGACTGTATAAGTAGTGCCTATTAATTGTAATGAGGCATTCGCTCTGGACAGAAAGATATACCGGGTAACAGTATAGGTATAGTATCCGGACAGGTAGGCTAAACAAATTTCTTTTATACGATGAACATGCATAATAGAAACAACAACAATTCGTGTACCAGTGCTATAGGAATAGTATGACAGTATACAGTACTGTGCAAATTAGTTGGGACAATAGAAAAATGCAGTAACACAGACACAACTAAAATATTTATTTGTTTAATAGTGTAGTTAATAGTGAATGTGACCCCCCTTAGCTTTAATTACTTCTTCCACCCTCTCAACCATTGATGACACTAGCTTTCCACACATTTCCTTCACTTCAGGGTCGTGGCACCACACTTTCATGACACTTTCTATCATTTTAGTTTTCGTCGTACAATCCATATTAGATATGCGCGCTTTAATAATGGCCCACAAATTTTCAATGAGGTTTAGATCGGGTGAATTTCCTGGCCACTCCAATACCTTCAAATATTGCTGAGTAAAGAAGCTCTTAGCAAGATTAGAATTGTGGCATGGAGCCAGATCTTGTTGAAACCCATCGCGTTAGGAAATCGCTTCTGCAGTGCTGGGGCCATTTTCGCCTCCAGAACGCCTATGTACTTTTTGCTGTCCATCATTCCTTCAATGGGGTGAAGCGTCTGTGGCCCAGAAGCTGTGAAACATCCCCTTGGTGGTTACGAACAAGTGTAGACTTGCAGCAGTTTAGAGTCTGCAGCGGAAGGGACTTTGCGTTCTTTGCTTGTCCCAACTAATTCGCACAGTACTGTAGTTTCAGTAATCTTTGTTTCGCAATACTGTGTAGTGGGTTAGAATCAACCAAACCGAAAATAAATGTCTCTTTTTAAGGAAGATATCACTCTAAATTTAACGTCGGTCAATTTTAGAGGAAACATTGTCTTCATCCGGGTGGGATACGAAACCACGACCTTCTGATAACATGCCAGGTGATCTGACCTAAGCTCTTTTAACTGATACTCTGAGCTGATTATGGATCCTGATTTTGCTGCACTGGTGGGCTTCTGTGGAGGGAAAATCTTCCGCTGTGTTTTCTGTTTGTTTGTGGGTTGACAGCCCCAAGTGAATAGATTCACAGGATATGTTTATCAGCTGGTGGATAATCCTGAGCAGAAGTCATCGCAGGCACCTGAACACTTTGCTTCTATTGGCATCGTCAAATTCTACATTGGAGGAAGTCTTCCAGTGTAGATGGCTTCAGCCTTTAGTAGTGGGGGAACGGGTCTTTGCCCCATGTCTGTGATTAGGGGGCTGTTTGATATTGTCGGCATTCCCTCTCTCAATAAACATAGTTTTTTCAAACATCCCATTAACCATTTTCTCTCCATAGGTAGTTGGAATGTGAGGACTCTGCACAGAGCTTTTTCTCTTGATGTCCTCACACAAGAATTTCACCGTTATAATTTAGATATTCTCGGCTTGCAAGAGACCAGATGGACAGATAAAGGTCAGATTCTTAAAATTAATCTTAAATTTCTCTTTTCAGGGAGGGACGACAATAAGTATCACCAAGGCATGGGTCTGCTTCTCAGCAGACACGCTAGCGATACTCTTCTAGGATATGAGTGCATTAATGAAAGGTTTCTTACAGCAAAATTTCAGATAAGCATTAAAGACTTGAATGTTATCTGCTGTTATGCCCCCACTGAGGATGCCGATGAGGATGAGAAGGATAGGTTTTATGAATAACTTCAGTATATTTTGAATTCTGTCAAGAAAGGAGATATTACCCTTGTTCTTGGTGACTTCAATGCCAAAGTTGGTACCGACTCTGACCTTTGGGGAGGAGTAATAGGCCCTTTTGGTATTGGTAGCTGCAATGGCAATGGGCAACGTCTCCTACAGGTAAGTAAACTCAATGGATTCAGAATAACTAACACTTATTACAAACACCGCGACATACATAAGTACACATGGGTTTCACCTGATGGGCTGCATAAGAATATGATTGATTACATATTAATTAACAGCAAATGGGCTAGTTCTGTTAGGAATACCAGGGCATATAGGGGAGCTGAAATTGGATCTGACCATTACCTTGTTAAAAGTGTGTTGCGACTTAAACTTAAAAAGTGTTGTGCTAGGGTTAAAAAATTTACTTTTAATACTGAAGCTCTGAAAGATCCAGTTATAGCCAAAGCTTACCATGATAGGTTACTTAGTCATTATGACAGTCATGGTTTGCTTACTACTGAAGTTGAGGAAGAATGGGATCATTTTAAACAGGCTTTTTTGGACACTAACAGTACTCTTTTAGGAAAAAAGGAGCAGAAGAGGCAAAATTATCTGAGTGATAAGGCACTTGAGCTTATTTCGGAAAGAAAGAACTGCAGGAATGCCCTTAATCAATACCCTACTAGTCCTAATAGAAAGCATTACAGAGACTTAATAAACTTGTAAAGGATCAGTTAGCTGCTGATAAGAATCTTTGGCTTGATGGTTTGGCTGACAAAGCCGAGGAAGCAGTTAGACAGCACAACAGCAGAGAGCTGTACCAGATAGTTAATGTTTTGTGTGGTAGAAAACGGACAGGCATACAAGGATTGAAGGATAAACAAGGTAAGGTTATAGAAGGGGAGGATTCTGTCATGGCTAGGTGGGCTGAGCATTTCAGTGATGTTCTAAACAATGTAGTTAGTTCTACTCCCATTGTTTGCAATGATGATAGATGCATTGGTGGCTTTAATGTTGGCCCTATAACACAATCTGAAGTTATTTTGGCTGTTTCTAAACTTAAACTTCATAAATCCCCAGGGGTAGATGAAATTACTACGGAAATGCTTAGAGCTGGGAATGTTTCGGTTACCACTTGGATGACTGAAATTCTGAATATCTTTTATGATAAAGGCATGGTTCCTAAGGCATGGTCCCTATTTTCAAAAAAGGTGAGCGCAGTTCTTGTGATAACTATAGGGGTATCAGCCTACTCTCTGTTCCAGGTAAAGTTCTTTCCATGATTGTGCTTAATAGAATTAAGAATCTGGTTGACAGTCAATTGCGTGATGAGCAATGTGGATTCAGAAGTGGTAGGGGATGTGTGGATCAGATATTTTCACTTAGGCAGATTCTTGAGAAATGTTTAGAGTTTCAGAAACCTTTGGTTGCTAGCTTTGTTGATTTCAAAAAGGCTTTCAACTCTGTTGATCGTCATAATTTGTGGTTGATTGTGAGATCATATGGTATACCAGACAAGTTAGTTAACATAATGAAAGCTCTCTATAATAACACTGAGTCATGTGTGAGAGTTGGTAAGTCATGTAGCAATTGGTTTAGCATTACGTCTGGTGTTCGACAAGGGTGTATTTTGTCTCCTTTTCTCTTTAGTTTCGTTGTTGATTATGTTATGCGAAATTCACTTCAAGGGAAAGATTTTGGCCTTAAATGGGCTGGAGATACTAAAATTTCTGATTTAGATTATGCTGATGATTTAGCCCTTTTGGCAAATGATGTTGATGAGATGAACTCTTTCATTCGAGCTGTTGATGAGACTGGTAGTAGAGTAGGTTTGGTTATAAACAGAGAGAAAACTAAAGTGATGAAAATTGGTCAGGCAGGCTGTGATTCAGTTAATATGAATGGTTGCAGTCTTGAGCAGGTGTCACAGTTTAATTATCTTGGGAGCTATGTAACAGATAACGGTGATGTGCGGCATGAGATTAACAGACGAATAGGGATTGTTGCCGGGACTTTTAAGAACCTTTGGAGAGTGTGGAGAAATAGGCGTATACACCTAAAGACTAAAATTAGACTGTATAATAGTTTGGTTCTTTCTAGGGTTAGTTACGGTAGTGAAACGTGGACACTTTGTAAACAAGATAACAGGAAACTAGATGCTTTTGATTCCTGATGCTTACGCAGTATCTTGGGCATTAGGTGGTTTAACTTTGTAACTAATGATGGGATTAGTCAAAGGAGTTTTCAACCTCCTTTAAGCAGCATATTTTGCAGAGAGAGACTCCGTTGGTTTGGCCATGTTGCCCCTATGAATAATTATAGATCGTGAATAGGGTTATGAACAGTGTGCCTAAAGGCCTCAGAAAGAAGGGGAGACCTAGGATGCGGTGGGCAGACAATGTCAAACAGGACCTTGTTAGAATTGGTGTGCAGTGGCCAGATGCAGTAGATGTAGCTCAGGATAGACTTGCTTGGAGAACTAAATTTCACGGTCTGGTTGGACCTCCGTAGCCCATGGCTGCTTGATGATGATGATGATGATGATGATGATGATGATGATGATGATGATGAACTTTCTGCCAACAGTACACGTTCTCTGTGTCATGAAGGTATTGTCCCAACTGCTCTCAGCCTCAAGAAACAATGACAAGTATATCATGAAGATGGCAAGTATATTCTGAGTATATAATTGATTAAATGGAACAGATTTTTTCGACGTATTTATTCATATATTAAGGAATGAATTTAACGTCGATCAATTTCAGAGGAAAATTCTTTATGACATCTTCTGTTCGTAGTCCAGCCCAAGTCCTTAATTCATCCATCCAAGTTTTACTTTTCCTTCCCCTTGGTCTCATGACAATTAGCTTTCTTCAAGGGTCAAGTATAGCATTGTTACAAATTAAATGGATGAGCACTGAACGTGAGTTCAAGTGAATATATGACAATGATAATTAAAAAACAATGCAATTTATTACAAAAGTATGGATCAAATTATTGATACAAACTAAGTCAACCGGCACGAAAAACTATATAAATATAAAGATAAACTTTCAGAAGAATCCATTATCTTATTTCTATTCACACACAAATCACAAAGCAAGGCTAATATCATTCGATGAACAGAAAAATCATGTTTGTAAACAAATATTCATCTGTCGAGATTAACCTTACCAATTCTTATATACAAACTAAATACTATCGTACATCAAGTAATAATCTCTTCCTGCAGAAAAGTTAAGACAAGCTCTATCTATTCGACTTAACGTTTACCTCTTCAATTTTATTGTCAATGTCCTTTCTCTAACTTTCACTTCAGTCGTAAACCATTCTTATTATCCTTGTTATAATTCACTAGGGGGACTCTTCAACTTCCCGTGCACTCACCACATAAAACACTTATTGTTAACCACTTTATCGTGTATAGACTGAGACTATGTGTCCTTCCACAAATCAACAAATCCAACATAACAAATGTATCTTTCTTATTTTTCAGTTAGGTTCTTTATTCCATTTCGTTGGTTATTCTCACGCAGAAGCATACGCGAGTGCGAGCGTTCATAACACGTGAGTAGGAGGACAATGTGAGTTCTGGACCAGTGACGGATCAATGCTAATCCTGTGGCATTCGCCACAAATGTGTTTAGAGTGCTGGCAGATCATTATCAATCACATTGGTCAGAATTCACAATGTTTTAAGACGGAAGTCGGGTAATGTCAAAAAGAATACCTCCCTCCAGTATTGCATTAATCTGAAATGATATTATTCAGTTAAATTGGAGGTAATAATTGATATATAACACATGGTGTTGGATAACAACGCAGTCGTAATTTATACCAACACCTATCGCGGTTTCCGACGTCAACACCTCACAAACTTTGCCGTTCATCCACCATTTTGAATTCCGCCATCTTGGTTCCAGCCATTTGAAACCTCATGTTATCAGAAATAATCCCTACGACCGCCATCTTGGTTCCCGCCATTTTGAATCTTGACATCACCTATTAGAAAATTCACCGTTTAAATTATTTTTACCCAATAACATTTTTCTCTTTTCATTTTCTGCAGGACAGTCTTTTATTTCAGTTTCTGCGAGATAGTCCTTCTTCTAGCATAAATACGACATCCATCAGTCAGAATCCTCATTCTGCTGTCAGACGTTGACAGTGACAGATCTCTGGTGCTACATCTGTGTGATTTTTCAACTACTAGAAGTCAATAGTGATAGTTCTCGACGTCCTCATGTAGCATATAAATCAGCTATATTGCAAGTTATTGTTGTGAAGTGTATCCATGCGATATATGTCAGAAGATTTTCACGCTTCAGAATATTCTCATTCGTCATAAGAGAAATCAAGATGGAAATAGCATACTTAAGTGCTCTCAAATCGACATTCTCAAGGAGAGAGGACATCCGACGTCATGAGTTATCCTACACTTCCAGGGAAACCTAAAAATGTGAAGAATGTGCAATGGAGTTTGGAAGAAAAGACAGTCTTTTGCGACATCAAAGAAAATCACAGAATAATAAGCGAAAACGTTCTGAAGATGAAAAGACTCCCCAGAAGAAACTAAAACCAGACCCTGAAGACCCCTGCCAGTTTACAGAAGAAATGAAAAGGATCCTGTCAACACAAAAGGTGATGGCAACTGAAGAAACATCTGTTGACCTCACCTTTTTCCTCGAGTCCTCACGGAAGTTACTCCTAACTCTTCTAAAAGAGGATTTGACCTCGAAAGGAAGCACTAAATGGTACCTTGCTGTACAAGTGCGCTTCAGGCAAAAATCTCCCCTTCTATCTTTGAATACTGTACCCCGTTTTTCCGAAGTAACTGTGTCACAATTCTTCCTACATCATCCCTAAACAGAGAACTGGATTCAGCGTGTAAGAAGATCAAGATTTCATTTGAAAATTTTGAAGGAGCACATAGTGGATGGACACTGGATGCTGTACTACACAATGAAATGATCATTGGAAAATACATCCCTCATGCAGGGTCCAGTAAAGTCCCTAATCCAAGAGAATTACTATTAAAATGTGCTGTTGTTAATATATGTAATTCTGACCAAAAATGGTTTGTCTGGTCTGTTTTAGACTCTTTGTATCCCGCTATAGGAAACACCGAGCGCCTTAGCAACTACATGCATTTAGAAGAAAAATTAAACACGTCTAGCCTAATTTTCCCTATAACAATAAATCAAGTATCAAAATAAGGAATAACATCTCTGTCACTGTTTTTGGATACGAGAAAAGGTGTTCCCGTTCTACATCACACCATTCAGATTTAAAGAGCACGCAAATCTCCTACTGTTATCAGATGACGAAAAATAGCATTATTGTTCTATTAAGAACATGAGCAGACTTCTTAGTCCTCTCACTACTCATAAATGCCAGACTTTCTACTGTTTTTACTGCCTTAACCGTTTCACAAATGAATCGCTCTTGAAGGATCATGTTTCCTACTGTCAAGAACATGGACCCAGAGAGTAGAGTTTCCAACTGAAAAGAAGACATGGCTGAAATTTACAAATTTCAACTTCCAACAACTCGTTCTTTACGTGATCTACGCCGACTTTGAATCATTCCTATTGAAAGTGAACACTTGTGTACCTAACCCTTCAAAATCACATATCACAGCAAATCATGAACCTTGTGGAATTGCATATCTTGTTGTTGGACCTGACCACTGCAGCTATAAACCACCAGTTGTTTATAGAGGCCCTAATGTGGTAAATAATTTTTGGAATGTCTGCTTAAAGAAGAAAGCGATATAAAAAATTTACTCTCGGAGATCTAACCAATGCAACTTTCAAATCACCAAGAGGAATCATTTCGCAACGCTACTAACTGTCATATTTGAAAGATGTTGTGGGACCAGATCGAGTGAAGGATCACAACCATTTAAATGGAAAATTCCGAGGAACCACCCATAATGCGTATAATCTCAATTTTTAGCTCACAAATATGATTCCAGTTATATTTCATAGCCTTAAGGGATATGACAGCCATCTTATTATGCAAGTAATCAGCATGATCAAAAATAAAATTAATTGCATTCCCAATAATGTGGAAAAAAATACGTAGCATTATCCCTTATTAATATTCATAATTAATATTCTTATTCCTATTCATTAATATTCATAACTAATTTATTAATTAAAATCCCCCACTTCCGGTAGGCGTGGCTGTGAAAGCACCTGGTGGGGAAACCATATAGTGGGACTATACTACTCCAAAATCCCGTTAGGTGGCGCTGTGAGAAAAAGCCTCAAATTATCATTCATATCATGGCTTGGCGCTAAGAGTTTGATTGCCATCTGGTGGTTGAAAATGTAGTAAAAAATTAAAGAATTCAGTTTTTAATTTTTTTCTGTGGGTAGGAAGTATTTCAATATTGTGTTAATTTCCACTAACTAAGCTGTATTAATTCGTTTCGTATATCAAATGCGTTGATGACAGGTGGATAGGTTAAATTCCAATTAAAATTATTTATTTTCCTAAATTATAAGAAGATGATGTTTTAAAGAGTTGACATGATTTGTGCAGAGATGCATTTAAACAGGAAAAATTGTTCACGTAACTTTCCTTTTTTTAACTGTTGTATGAAGGAGTTACGTAACTCACATAACTCCTTCATACAACAGTTAAGTACCCAAATGGTACAGTAGTACATTTGGGTACTTAACTGTTGGATGAGATAATTACATTAATTAGTAGTTAATGCGTAAAATATTTAAAAAAATGTAGAATTGCAACACGAAAAATGCGATATCTATGTCTTTGAGGTGAACATATGCTAATTCCCTAGTTCTTTTATTATTTCTTACATGCATGGTTAAAAAAACAGGAAATTATCTATATTTCTTAATGTTAAACAGTTGAAATTAGTATGGCGAATTTCGTTAATTTGCATTTCGTTGTATTTAATGTAGGAAGCATATTATTTTTATCCCAGTCACTAAAAATCAGATTTTTAGGGAATTATCTGTATTTGTTTACTAAACAGTTGAAATAAGTAATTACATGGGGAATTTCGTTATTTTTCATTTCATTGTGTTTTAGAAAAAACATTGTTTTCACCTCTGTAATTAAAAAAATCTCATTTTTATGGAATTAAACGTATTTTTTTACTAAACAGTTGAAATAAGTGATGAAATCTCTTAATTTTCGTTTCAGTGCATTCAGTGAAGAAAAAAGTTATTTTCACCTCTGTAATTAAAAAAAATCTAATTTTTAGGGAATTTTCTCTTTTTTTAAAAAAAATCATTTAAATTGTATGGTGAAATCTCTTAATTTTCGATGGATTTAGGGGGAAAAATATTATTTTTAATTAAAACATCATACTTTTTGTCACGGAAACATTCCAAAGTAAAAACAAATATATACTGAGTAATTCGAATAACACTACGAAAATCCATTTTTTTTACTTACTCATAGGAAAGGTATATAAAATCCATCTATACCAGTGCTGTCCAACTTCTCTAAGACCGCGGGCCATTTTTCCTTTCGCCAATATTTCGCGGGCCAATTTTTCTTTCACCAATGTTTCGCGGGCCAAAGGAAAGAATAGGACAGGAGAGGTAATTGAAAAGTCAGTTCATGTCACCTCAAAAAAATTATTTTATTTATACGAAAAATAATAAGTAATAATAAACCAATATAAATTTTCGGAACCTTATCAAATATTTAATAAATTTAATGGGAGCATTGTGGCCGTAGTTGTTGGGCAATAAGAACAGAATCAGTAAGTTGAAATAATTCAATAACAATTGCAAATAGAATGAGTAAGTTGAAGATCACATATCAAGTTTTCCATTTCATTGTGTTTCGTTGTTTTTCGTTGTGACAAAAAATTATAAGGTGGATTACATATATTTATTTAAAATTTCAAGTTAAAACTTGATTTTGTTCGCGTGCCACAAAACACTTGTGCGGGCCGCTAGTTGGACAGCACTGATCTATACTCCTCTGTATTATATAATGCAGAGAAAGTATCCTTTTCCCTTTATGTTATTATTGAAAAGTATTAATATGCAGTAACGGTGAAATCTGCTCTAAAATACTTGATAATAAATTCCTTCATCGCCAAATGACTGATGCAATAATTTCGATTATTTCTCTGCAAAAATCTACGTAGTGAAAGTCAGGATTTCATCCCGTGCTGATATATTTTTCATAAATACAGAACCCGACGCATTTATTGAAGTCCTGCCAGTTTTGAGAAGTGATTGCTTGAAAAAAAAGCATTGCTTTCGAGGAGGTTTGATCCCTGTAGCGTAATGACCTATGAGCAAGCAAGCGATTCGCGATAACTTCGAAAGGAAATCATGTTTCCATCACTTCTTAATATTTGAAAACGTCTCTACATCGCGAAATTATAAGTAATGTTTACTAAAGCATGAAAATTAAGAGAATTGCCGACCTTTTATTATAAGTGTAATCCCATAAATTAAAATGCTCACCGCGCGTGACCTCGAGTGAGCTAGTTCATCCAACGAGTTGCAGCTTGTGTATGACGCATATGCACATGCACTTGGCACATGCACTCTGAACGTCACAAGTGGTCACGTGAGGAGTCCCGATAACCTTTACGTTGTTTACCTTCCCACTTGCGATAGATAAAAAGACTCGAATCAGAAATTTAAGTAACACAAATCTATTTAAAATGTTTTATTGATATCAAAGTATTGGGAGATACAATGAATAAACAATGACACTGCATGGGTTTCACATAATATTTTACACAAGTAATGAATCCCATTGGTTTACAATTTTATTTATACATTTCACAATGATGCTTTTTTTTACATTGGTTACAGATATATTTTACAGCCTGCTTACAAAAAATGCAAGTTAACGGAGGAAATGGTTTTACATAGAGCAGTCTACATATGGTAATTACATACGATATTTTTACAGATACAGGGGTTACGCAAAAAATTATACATACATTCAGATAAAATCACCATTTTTTTATACATATTAACATATAGTTCAAACATATTAAAAATCAGAGTGTACATATTTAACAAAATATTCGTTTTCTGTTTTGACAGACCAAGTTTTTCACCTTTCACTGTATGGAGATGATGGTTGCTACTTTGAATCCTTGTCAAATCTACTTGAGAAAATCTACTCTGTAATCCTTGTGACGAAGGGTTCTTTTTATGATGTATTTTGGGACTCCTTTCCCTGTCTTCTCACCTTGTAAACTTGGAATAGAATTCGTTTTTGCGCGAAGGCCAGCAAATTCTTTTACAGGTACTCCTGAAAGTTCATCTTTCATTTTACCAAAGTACGTTTTTTTTATGTGTACTATGTACTAACATAGACTAACAATACAAGACTACTATGTACTAACAACGACTAACATAGATCATGTTAACATAGATCATGTAAAACATGATCTATGTTAGTCGGACATATAGAAATGATCTACATATCACCTTTCATATCGGCATATACGTCCTCGGTTTGAAGCTCGTATCACAGTGAATCTGTATCAGTGAACAATAAATTAGCTTTTTCTCCATATTTCGGACTAATATAGTCATAATGAAAGCTATACATCAATATTTTACTAATATCAAGAATACTGAATGAAGCATAAATAGGCCTGTTCCGTTTCAATTTAGTTTGCTTTGATTGTACACGTGAAAGTTTTATGTCAAAAACACGAAAAGTGTGAAAAGCAGTCGATGCTACGAGTTTACATACTCTCATTGGGGTCTGAATCAATTCAATTTTCACTCGATTTCTCAAATTTTCCATCATTTTTCTAAACACAGCGTTTTTCATCAGTTTGAAGAAGTCCTTCTCGAAACTGTTTCTAGCTTTCTTCCGCTGATCCGTATTAAATTCTATATATGGTGTTAGCCAGCAACAGTGTTTGAATTCTAAAATGCGATATATTTTCTTCAGCTGCATACCGAAGGCTAAATGTTGATTCATATTACGATAATGAAGGACATATTTTTCCTTAGACTACAGATTTGGCACTAGTTTCACGACTTATTGGCTGGTATTTATTTCAAGGTTATGAGCAAGCTCTTGAAAATGTGGTGATAGTTTTTATTTATTTGATGATCAATCGCTAACCTTTTCTCAGGATCTTTATTTATTTGATTTGCACTAGTGGCGCCATCTATCCAGGAAGTGGACAACTCTGTTGCCTCTTTAGAGATGGAATTAATATTTGTCATTCACGCTCATGCTCTAGTATAACATGCATGTTTCCTGTAGACGTGGGTTCGAATCCCACTCATGGTAAAACCAAAATTTTGTTCAGCTCATTATTTCATGAGTTCCATGTCTACAGGACTTATATTGTGATCCTTTTCTACTGAATTATTGATTTAACGCCCTGAGCATGAGTGATAAATCTTAATTCCATTTCTAAAGAGGCAACAGAGTTGTCCACTTCCTGGATAGATGGCACCACTAGTCCGAATCAAATAAATAAAATCCATAAAGCTTATAAGGTCACTAAGCTTAGAAAAGGTTAGCCATTGATGGTGTAGTGGTCTAGCATAACAGGCATGTTTCCTGGAGACGTGGGTTCGAATCCCACTCATGACAAAACCAAATTTTTTCTCATCATTTCATGAGTAGGCTAGATGTGTTTAATTTTTCTTCTAAATATGTGTAGCTGCTAGGGCGTTGTGGATGATCTATAGCAGGATACAAAGAGGCTAAACAGACCAAACGAAACGTTTTTGGTCAGAATTACATACATTGACAATAGTGTGTTTTAATAGTAATTCTCTTCGAGTGGGGACATAACTAGACCCTGCAAGAGGGGCATATTTTCCAATGTTCATTTCAGCGTGTAGTGCAGCATCCAGTATATATCCACCATGTGTTCCTTCAAATTCTTCAAATGAAGTCTTGATCTTCTTACACTCTGAATCCAGTTCTCTGTTTAGGGATGATGTAGGAAGAATTGTGACACAGTTAATTCGGAAAAACGGGGTACGGTATTCGAAGGTAGAAGGGGAAACTTTTCGCCTGAAGCGCACTTGTACAGCAAGATACCATTTAAAGCTCCCTTTCGAGATCAAATCTTCTTTTAGATGAGTTAGGAGTAACTTCCGTGAGGACTCGAGGAAAAAGGTGAGGTCAACAGATGTTTCTTCAGTTGCCATCACCTTTTGTGTTGACAGGATCCTTTTCATTTCTTCTGTAAACTGGCAGGGGTCTTCAGGGTCTGGTTTTAGTTTCTTCTGGGAAGTCTTTTCATCTTCAGAACGTTTTCGCTTATTATTCTGTGATTTTCTTTGATGTCGCAAAAGACTGTCTTTTCTTCCAAACTCCATTGCACATTCTTCACATTTTTAGGTTTCCCTGGAAGTGTAGGATAACTCATGACGTCGGATGTCCTCTCTCCTTGAGAATGTCGATTTGAGAGCACTTAAGTATGCTATTTCCATCTTGATTTCTCTTATGACGAATGAGATTATTCTGAAGCGTGAAAATCTTCTGACATATATCGCATGGATACACTTCACAACAATAACTTGCAATATAGCTGATTTATATGCTACATGAGGACGTCGAGAACTATCACTATTGACTTCTAGTAGTTGAAAAATCACACAGATGTAGCACCAGAGATCTGTCACTGTCAACGTCTGACAGCAGAATGAGGATTCTGACTGATGGATGTCGTATTTATGCTAGAAGAAGGACTATCTCGCAGAAACTGAAATAAAAGACTGTCCTGCAGAAAATGAAAAGAAAAAAATGTTATTGGGTAAAAATAATTTAAACGGTGAATTTTCTAATAGGTGATGTCAGGATTCAAAATGGCGGGAACCAAGATGGCGGTCGTAGGGATTATTTCTGATAACATGAGGTTTCAAATGGCTGGAACCAAGATGGCGGAATTCAAAATGGTGGATGAACGGCAAAGTTTGTGAGGTGTTGACGTCGGAAACCGCGATAGGTGTTGGTATAAATTACGACTGCGTTGTTATCCAACACCATGTGTTATATATCAATTATTACCTCCAATTTAACTGAATAATATCATTTCAGATTAATGCAATACTGGAGGGAGGTATTCTTTTTGACATTACCCGACTTCCGTCTTAAAACATTGTGAATTCTGACCAATGTGATTGATAATGATCTGCCAGCACTCTAAACACATTTGTGGCGAATGCCACAGGATTAGCATTGATCCGTCACTGGTCCAGAACTCACATTGTCCTCCTACTCACGTTTATCATAAATTCATTTGCAGCACGTTCATTTGTCGTAACAGTATTATATATTTGGGTCCTCTTATGATATGCCCACAATATCTAATTTTCTTTTTTATAGGTTTTATTAGCTGTTTCTTATGTTTACTCCTTTGAAGAATAGAAGTGTTTGGAATTTTGTCCATCTAGCTTATTTTGATTATTTTCTCAAAGAGCACATTTAGAAATTTCTAATTTGTTGAATGCTTCTTTCTTAAGAATCCATATTTGGCATCTCTAGAGGTACACTGGTTTTCATAAATTAATCAAAAATGAGAAAAATCGCGATAATTCGCCAAAACATTGTGCGATCCTCACCAAACTTGTTCATGTAATAAAGTAATGCCGAGTGAGCATATCGTATGCAAATTAGTCTAGGTTGGGTCAATTTTTGTAATTGGATAGCGGCATAAAAACGGGTGTTTTGGACTGGATCGTTATTTTGTGTTGTAAATGTGAGTAATGAAATTCCAAATAGCCATTTTGTAGGAATGACCTTGAGAAATCATTTGCAAAATGAACTCCGGTGGAGAGCTATTGGCAGCTCGAAGCAGGTCAAAGTCAGTAAGACGTGGCACGATGGCTGAATTTGAGCCCTTCTCTGGTCCATAGACTGTGAAATCAATTTCTTTACCCGGATTCTGCGTCTCTGAGGTTTAGCCGAGGAAGGGTTAAAGTTACGACCACTACACAAGACCGATATCTGCGATTAACAGCAGGAAGGAGCAGGATATCTATTCCCACTCAGCTATGATCTTCTCTTGCAGCAGCCACTGGGAGGGTTGGATCAACTTCTACTGTGCATAGAAGGCTTCATGAGGGGAGGTCTGTACAATAGAAGGCCAGTAATTTATATACCCCCTCATGTCACGTCACAGGAGAGAGCAGTTGAATTGGGTACGCACGAATGTGAACTGGACAGAAGAGCAATGGTGGTCCGTAGTCTTCACAGATGAGTCTAGATATTGCTTGCAGAGTGATTCTGGACATTATTGGACATGGAGAAAACGAGGTACTCGCTATCGTCCCAGCAACATCCGTCAAAGAGACAATTACGGCAGAGGTAGCATGTGTGTTTGGGGTGGCATTTACTTAGGTTAACACACAGACCTCTATGTATTGACGAGTGGGAACCTCAATGCTCAAAGGTAAAAGTATATTGTTTATCTTTCCTTCGCAGTCATATTTCACTCAACAATAACAAAACTAAAGAAATAAAAAGTAGGCTAGGACAAGCTAAAGGACTGCTCAAAGGCTCCCAGAACTTCCTCGAACCTTATGTACGTCCCTACGCTGGTTCAATAGATGGAATATTCATCTTACAAGACCATAATATTCGTGCACACAGAGCTCGACTAGTGGAACAATACCTTCAAGAGGAGACCATTATGTGCATGGAGTGGCCAGCTCGATCTCCCGACCTAAATCCGGTTGAGCATGTATGGGATGTTCAAGGGAGACGTGTTGCTGTCCTCAACTGCCACCTGAAACAAAGGGGAGCTTATTACTGCTTTAAAGGAACAATGATCGTTACTCCCTACTGAGCTGATTCAGAACATCATGAACAGCATGGAACATATCGTGCCTGCATTGCTGTAAGGGGTGACCACATTCCTTATTAAAGAAATTTGCCCATTGCATTCTGACAGCTCATTTTTGGACAAGTTCTTGTAAGTGTTATTTTTTGACGAAAAATGTTTCTAGTTTAAAATATTTTAGCCATTTTGAAACTAGCATTATAATTCATGTTTTCGTCAAATTTCATTAACATCATTCATAAGTTTTCCGTTTGTGATAATTTTTCTGAGTTTCCCTTAATTTATGTAAACCAGTGTAGTTAAGCAGGCTTATTCTAATTTTCAAGCTTAGTTTTCATTATAATAAAGATGGTTTTAGCTTGTCCTAGCCTACTTTTGATTCCTTTATTTATCTCATTGTTAGAGCAAAAAATGCCTAAGAGTAGCAATCTACTTGTTTTATGTTTTCCTTCCTGCCCTTAATATTAACCTCGATATTTCTTCTGCTTATTCACGTTATTTTTGTCTTGTGTTTACATTTTATTTTGAGCCCCATTACACTACTTTTCCTTTCAAATTCGTTAATGAGAGTTTACAGATCCTCAATTGAGGCAGCTATTACACCATGTGATCAGAGTATATCTCTTCTTCTTTCTACAGAAGAGTGAGAAGTTCCGTTCCCCCCGACACGATCCCACCCTCCCTCCACCAACAGCTGATGTTGAAGTCGAACGGGTTGATATTTATGACCGCTTAAAAATTGTTTATTATTCTTCTCACTGGTGTGGAAACTTTTTTTAACCCTACTCTGTCATTCATTAGAATGCGGGCCAGAAGCTTATGCAGCCCTCATGAGAAAATTTTTAAGCCCCCTCTGACATTCATTAGAATGTGTGTCAGCAGATCCGATTGAAAGCAGCTGAACGGGTTGACATTTATGACCACTTAAAAATTATTTATTAGCCCTCTCATTCGTGAGAATTTTTTAACCCTACTCTGTTATTCATTAGAATGTGTTCCATTAGCTCATGTAGCCCTCGTGAGATTAGTTTTTGAAGCCCCCTCTGGCATTCATTAGAATGTGTGTCAGCAGCTGAAGTCGAACGGGTTGACACTTATGACCGCTTAAAAATTATTCATTAGCCCCCTAATTCGTGATAATTTTTAACCCTACTCTGTCATTCATTAGAATGCGGGCCAGCAGCTTATTATATGTAGCTCTCGTGAGAAAAAAGTTTTTTAAGACCACTCTGACATTCATTAGAATGTATGTCAGCAGATCTGATTGAAAGCATTCGAACGGGTTGACATTTATGAATACTTTAAATTATTTATTTTAGACTTAAGCCCATGTGAGAAAGTTTTTATGACTGAACTCGCTGGTGAGAAAAGTTTTTTAAGCCCCCTCTGACATTCATTAGAATGTCCGACAACGGTGTTTTGTTATCGAGGATTGTATCTTTGAGAGCGCTGTGATTGGGCGACGTTTTTCTTTATTGGGTTCTACAACGTATGGTAGAGTATCGTATAAAAAGCTCAGACATCAGGTTGGATCAACATTCATAACCTACTCAGACGCCATTTTGGATTCTGTGTTTCGTTTTTAGTGTGCACAACCTTCCGAACCATTAGTGAAAACTTTTCCTGGCCTTTTAGAACAATTACTTGTTGGCATTATTGCAGAACAATTACCAGAGCCGACCCTCGAGAAAGTGGCTTATGCGTTCACCTTGCAGGCCTACAAATACGGTTTTCCTGTGCTTGATATACTGGAGAAAATAGATTTTAATGAATTGGTGGAAATAGCAAAAGGGTCATATGTCCGCCACTATCAACGTTTTTCGGACGGAGGAACACTTTATCCTACGAAAGACTCTAACGCTCACAGAGTGGTAAGAGTTGTTATCTGTATCACTGTATCAGACAGAATCGACGTAGCAAATTCTAGTGAAAGAGAAACGTGGTTTGTGACTCGCGGTCTGTAACTATGTGGCTATTGTGTCAGTGATGGAAGACGTTCCATAGACGTCATTAAATCGGTGTCGACCTGTACTAAAAAAGAATTCACATGTAGCATGACTCTCACCCTAGCCCAATGGAAGGAAGTCCGCATCCGACGTGACGACATTAAGAGCAGTCTGGACCACCACCGCAGATCTGATGTTAATTTCCACCTTCGTCAGGCCATTGCTGAACAGAGAGACCTTCTGCTCGCTTTTCTCCTGTCATCCCCTGCAGAAAGGGAAGGCCAGTTGATTCAGCTATTGACAGATATCATCGAACGCGATCTTGTTTATGCCTTACTATCCAACACGAGAGTCATCGAACTCGAGGATAAAGAACAGTGTCTTAATATGTATCTGACCGATGCAGTGCATGCACTGGTTATTGACTCTATTGCTAACGAGCTTGTGGATACTGCCTGGACCCGGGGCTTACTTTGCTATGTGGATGACGCCTTTCTTTCCTCTCTGACATATTGTGAAGTGTTGAAGAGAGTGAAGGGTATAGAGAGTGAGGGGTGAATATGTATACTTCTGATAATTGGTTTTGTAAATAAAAGTCTGATGGTACCTAACAATCTCTGTGTTGTGTACTCATTTGAATCATGAATCGCGCGAAGATAGCATCTGCTCTCTGCACGCTGATAGGTGACGCTGTGATTTGTGGGGTTACGTTATCGTTAGACTATTTAAGTACATGTTGTGGCGATTTGCGACACTTAGGTGGGAATATCTGGTTGAGCGTATGTAATCAAACGGTAGAACTTCTAGTACGAGGGATAATTTATTCAGCTCGCAGATTCCTCGAAGATGTGGTGTAGGAATTGTAGACTCTGCAACCATGAATGGTGATTGTTTTAGGAATCCTTACAATTTCAAACGTTATAATCTGAATTACATGGCTTTGTATGCCGACACAGAACAGTTCCCGTCCCAACCTCTGACTCCCAAATAGTCAGTATATATGAGCCTATCAGTCACTACTGGAATCACTAGATGTGTGGAAAGATAACAAAGGTTCCAGTTTGGTCGTGCAGTCTATCCGAAGGGCTACTCTCTGTTCGGCTTTGATTTGGGATCTGATGGGAAACAGTGCGACGATTTCTTCAATCTGGTGAAGGCTGCAAACTGTCGATTAGAAATAAAATTTGGAACTCCTCTGGTAGAGGCCATGAGTGTGATTTTGTATGCAGAATTCGAAAATCTGCTTGAAATAGATCAGCATCGGAAAATTCTCTTCGATTTCTCTGCTTGATGGATAAACTTCAACTGACACGCGTTCTTCAGAATGACCCCTTTATTAGCCCTCTCTTTTTCGGTGTATTCGCAAAAGATGAACTTCCAAAATTCACGAGAAAACCGTGCCTTTTCCTCTTTAACACCGCCGTAACAACTTCGAGAGGCGAACATTGGATAAGCGAATGGTAGAAGATTTCGACCCATTAGGATTCGAACCAGAAAACGAAGATTACTACAGAGCAATTGGAATTAAATGTATATTATATCCCACATTACCACTTCAGTCTCCAGTTTCCGACACTTACGGGATTCACTGTTTTTATTTTATTTTCCTACGTACGTGTGGAGTGTCCTTGAAACGATTCCTGAAGAAACTTTATTCTTGCAACCTTGGGTTTAACGAACTCTTGATCACGCTATGTAATGGGTTGCTCAACTATTAATCCACCTTTTCCGACCATGCAATTTCCATGTACAATCCTTGTCTCGGGTACGAGTCAGAGTCACGCGGAGAGACATTCTGAGGCATCATGCAGTACACAGTTAAACCTGGCAGCTTTTCCTTTTCAACAGCTGTTGAACGCATACCAAGTGTAGAAAAACTACTTTCATTTTGAATCTCATCCGTCATGCAGATAAAGTGTTCTCTCCCAAACCAGACAGAATCATCTACTGTTATTCGATGTGGCAATCGGCATTTGAAGCTTTCGAAAAGGAAGTAGAATTCGTGGATGGCTTCCCTGATGTTCAATCGAGTGCAAAACAACACTCGCTACTGGTGTTGGATGACATGTTTGTTCAAGCCGCAGACGATAAGAGAGTCTCTGATCTTTTCACGAAAGGTTCTCATTACAAAATTTATTCTCCCAAGGTAAATGTGCGAGAAATATCAGTCTCAATTCAAGCTATCTCGCCTTATTCAAAAGTCCCAGAAATATTTCTCAAATTAGTTATTTAGCAAGACAAATGTTTCCAGGAGAAGCGAGAATCCTATTCGCTTCTCGCCTTATTCAAAAGTCCCAGAAATATTTCTCAAATTAGTTATTTAGCAAGACAAATGTTTCCAGGAGAAGCGAGAATCCTATTGGATGCATTTAAGCTTGCCACACAGAGACCTCACGGCTATTTACTCTTAGATTGCATTGTGTCAACACCTGACAATCAAAGGCTTAGAAGTAGGATACTCCCATGCGGGGCCCCAGAAATAATATTTATGAGGAATAAAGATTAAGAAACAGGGATCATTTCTATGTTACCTGTTAAACGCTCCACCTAAAAAAACATTGAATATTATTGAAAAACGCAAGTGACAACGAAATACTCGCTTTGTGTGAGATTTGTTTTAATTTAGTGAGGGCAAATCTTCCAGTGTCGACAAATGTTCTGAGAAAATTGTCAAAACACAAATGTATTATACGGAAATTAGTTTAAAAAAATATTAGCGAGAAATCCAAGCGTGCCTACATACGTCAGAAAGGTTCCGGCTTCCTTTTCCCTCTTTTGTCATCCGTGATTCCTCTGATTTCTAATTTATTCAAAAAATGAATCTTACGGTTAAAGCTGTCGAGAAACGCCACCTGAAAGACAAGGTTAGTGACCTCGATATCGACATGCATCGCATTCCGAAATCCTCCGGAAATTCAGAAAAGAAAACGCAGGCTTATCTTACAATTCTCAAAAAATATCTGCAATATTCATGGAAGGCTGAAGTGCCAGACGAAATTATATTAACTCCTAGACTCTCAGAAAAAGATATCGTTGATATTGCTCCACGTCACTTTAAAAATAACGTTCGAGAAAAAATTAAAATTTTACCGAATATTGGGCACTGGGATTCGCGAGGAAGGCTTTTAAATTATGGAAGACCTATACCAGTTTCCCACATGTCGGATCTACTCATCCAAACTGTGAGAAAACGACGAAAATCCCAAGTTCCAGGACAAAAAGAATTTCAACAACAAATGTATTGGGAATTTTTTTAATGTATTCTTGAAATAAAAAAATTTTTTATCCTCTACTGTTGTGTCTTTTCTTTCCTCTCCAGTACCTCGAAATCAGGTCACTCACCCTTATTGGACGATGACTTATAATCTAAAACTCTCGTGCGGAGAGACAATCTGAGGCATCATGCAGTACACAGTTAAACCTGGTAGCTTTTTCTTTTTCAACTGCTATTGAACGCATACCAAGAGGTCGCAGTTTTTGCACTGCTCCTGCCATCTGGAGCCTCGTCCTAGGTCTCCTAACGGTGAAAGGACGGGAGTGCGGCAACCCTCACCCATCCTTCACGGTGACAGAGACCTTGATGCGGCTTTCAACAGTGATACTCGCCAGGCGTTAGTGACTTTTGGCGACGACACGTGGGGGGACTCTGTGCGGAATTACACATTGCCTGTGTTCCTGTCACAGAGTTTTTTGCCCTCCGTCCCCGAGACAACCGTCAGTTGCGATAAGAGGTGACGTGAGAAAACCATTAACTTCTGAGGGTGATTCAACCCTCCTACTGCCACTGTACACGTCATCTCCTGCATCTTCTAAGTAACAGCAGAAGGGTAAGTTCTCTTTAAATCATGTTGCGAGTATTTACATAACTGATGATTTCACCTTATGTAGTTTTTTAATAAGGGTTAATTTCAACTTTGTAGTATTTACATGTATATTACATGAAAGAGAAATAACATTAAAAAAAAGCGTTTATTCGCGTGATCGCTAATACCACTTACATGTAGTATTAATTTCAACTTTCCAGTATGACATATTTATATAACTGTTAATTCCACATGTAGTATTAATTTCAACTTTCCAGTATGACATATTTATATAACTGTTAATTTCACCTTATTTATATAACTGTTAATTTCACCTTATTTATATAACTGTTATGACATATAACTGTTAATTTCACATGTAGTATTAATTTCAACTTTCTAGTATTTATATAACTGTTAATTTAATCCCAAACGGGTATGTGAGACTTTGACCACATTCAAAAATTCTTTTATCAAAATTAAAGTCAGTTTTTTGCGAATTGAACCGTTAGTGAGGGTCGAGGTATATTTGTTTACTCCTACAATTAATTCCTGAAGTAATGTTGTAGTGTAACAGTTCATGTTTTCCTGGCTTAACTTGAAACCTTTCGCACGGGAAATATTCTCACCATTGGAGAGTTCGAGAATATAATTTTTGGGGGCGATTGAAACATATTATTCAGTGGTTACAGTGGGGACCTACTGGTCACGAATTTCATCTTTGAAAGAACATATGAATTGTTTGCTCTCTGGTTTGAAAGTATCTAATGGAGAAGTCTTAAAAATGCAAGAGTCTGTGTCTGCATAAAGCACACGTTCTTTTAATTGGGAAAGTAGGTCATATAATATAAGACAGGCTTGAGCTGTTACAAAGGAAGCCACAACGACGTTGCCTTATGCATTTAATGGCTCGAATTATTCATTGAGAATTTTCGATTTATCGTTAGCGAGTTCTAATAATTTTAGGGGGTTATCAATTAAAAGAGAGGTGGCTCTGGATAAATCTTCTGATAGTTTACCCCACAAGGAATTAAGGAAATATTTACCAGAAGCACGTTTAGAACAGTTAAATTCTCCCTCCTGAGGGTTGATTCGAACCCATTCCGTCTCGAAATTTTTTGACAAAAATCCGCCTTTCGGAATCTGTTTTTATGTGGGGTGGGTAGCCAGAATACCTCTGTTTCATCGCTAAGAAAGTATCGATATACTTCCCGAATAAGATAGGGCAGAGTAGGATATCGTTTCTGCATAATGTCAAACATCGTATATTCTAAAAATCTTGTAACTTTCACGAACTGCTCTGTATAGCTCGAGTAAAACGTAAGAACCAGGGAAGGCTCTCTGAGCCTCTGTGTGAGTGCAAGGCTCTGTCTGCACTAATTGAGCTTAGGTGCCACACAGAGGAAAGATCAGCTCATTCCTGCAATGATAGGGTAATACAGGAATATGCAAATTACAGGGAGGGAGGACTACGCAGCGTATGATTCCAAAATAGGTGTCTAAGCTATAATCAAAATTTTATGTTATTCTTCTGGGATGTTCAGCTGGAAATTTCCCCTGTTTGCACACAAAAGAGTAATGCGAGTTAATACCTTGATAGGTAATCGTACAATTCTCAATCTTTGAAATGCAGAGAAGTGCAAAAGTTTCTGTCGTACCTCCATATAAGTGACAGCGACCGGATATTAGTTGAATCTCTTCGGTTTGGAGATAAATCCGTGCTGCGAGAGGATCGACTTTCACCAATCGGTCGAAGTCGTGCTCCCAAAATATTCTCATCCTGTAATCTGGCAATAGTTGTCGAATGACCAGTTAACGAGTGTTTTTAAATAAGTTACAGCCATGGGTTTTCCTGTGAAAGGGTGTAAAGTTGTAGGCAAATGACAAAATGCACAAGCTTGTATCATGCATCTGCAGAGGTCAAAGATCTGACGGGTTTGCCTACAGAGCCCTTCCAAAAAATAAGGGCCAACTTTGGCCTTGGCCTCTGCAGAGCGTGCAGTCCGAAGAGTGAGCTGCTCGGTCTCTTCTATGTAGGTTAACCATGCTAGAGCCTTTCTTCTTTGCCTGTTATTTGATGCGGGATATCCTCTTGAAGGGTAAACCCCGATAAACCCTTCAGGCATAAATGTTTTTCTGTATACTTGCAGACAAGCAGCTGGAAGGGTAATTTTAGTAAACGGATCCACTCGTGTCATGTCCATAAATGCGGTTCGGAAACTGTCGCAGCCAATGCGCAAAACACGGTAATCATCTCTGCAATAAGCAGACATTTCGGTTTTAAAGTCCCAGTGAGTCCCCCGTACCGTTTCATACCATTGGTAAAATTCTTTAGCCTCACTCAGGGTCATACGCTCGGGATTGGAAAATTGTGAATCTGGAATTGATCCAGAGTAATCTAGATTTTCTGGTTTACAAAATGCGTGGGAAAAAAAATCCTTTCCGTACATCCGTAATTCCAAAAGTTTAGGACTCTTAATGGGGAGGGAATAAAAGAAAGAGAATCTATTAATCTTATTTTAAGCCCTGTAAATTTAAAAGAAGGATTTTGTTCCTGTAAAAAATTAACTGAGGCTTTAGACGGCTTTGGGCTTTAGATGACTTTGGTATATTTCAAAACGGGAACAAAATCGAAACTTCTACCGTTGTGGGCTAAGAAGGTCATGTCTCTAAATTTTTGCTTACCATTCTTTATGCTTACCATTATATATGCATTAAAGTATAGGTAATGCATACACCATATTATGCATTACCTATACTTTTTTGCTTACCATTTTTTTATTTTTTCTTACCATTTTTTACCAGTCCATAAAATCGGGAATAGTGGGGAATCTTCGTATTGCCACAATCCTTCACCACGTTGGTAGGTGACAATGCAGAAAATAGGAACCAGCAATCCATATTCATTCTGCATCGTTTCCAAGTCAAAATGAAATCTGTGTACTGTAGACTCGCATTCCTTGGCAGTTTTCACAAATTTCGGTTCATTTCATTCGCATTCGTGAGGCTTTGACGTATTAAAATCTGCCCCACACTCTGTACACCTGTGGCGTTTGTTGCAGGTACCATTGAGTAGATGAGAGGCATGGCAATGATGACCTAGCAAATAGTTCTTGCATGTCTCACAATAAATCTTGAAACCGTTCTTTCCACAGTGTTTGGTGAGGCAGGCTCTGCAAATATTTATGCAGACGTGGGGTAAATTATACACCCGTTTTAGACACGGTACACAGAATTTGCAGCATCGAAAATAACCTGTAGGCTTGGTGATCACACTATAGTGAATGCCGTCCATAAGGAGAAAAATGTTATTAGAAGCCTCCTGGTGTCCGGGAAAGATGAGTTGGTAGTCGTCCATGGCACTGAATACGATTATTCTGTAGTCCAGATAGAGGTATTTTTGAAATTGATTCAACTCGGGCAGACCGCACTTGCCTTCAGGGACTCCCGTCTTGTGATGAAGCTCCTTTTACGCACAGAATCACTATGTTGAATATATTTAAAGGCCCCCTCCGACAGTTTCTCTTATTTCTTCAGGCATAGTGCCATTACAACGACAAGGCTACGAGCAGGGCACAAATTATCATTATTGTAAATGGAAATAATGGATATCTTTCCCTCGTTAAACGCTTTAAGGTCGGCTAGATGTCTTCGCCGAGGTTCTGGAGCATTACATGCACCCCCAGAGCGTTCCAAATTAACTACAGCAAAATAAAAAAAAATATATCCTCTCATGTTCCAATTGCTTCATTCGATTGAAGCACTTTTTCCACTGTCTGTAAAAACTTTTCAGAAGTAATGTGGCTCTCGATGTTAAGGGGAGGTTGATCGGATTATTGATCGCCCTTGAGCGTACGCATGTGGGAGTATTAGTCTTCGGGCATGAGTTCTTGAAGAATTTTTTCGTGAACTGTGTGGAGAGCATCGCCAAAGTCCAAACTGCTCACTTGATCAAAGTTTGTTAATCTCACGGTATGGGACGTAAATATTGCTTTATATTTGGGATAGACGAATTGATTGGAACAAGTCACTATAAAACTAGAAGCGTCAGGTGGCTCGTTGTTCTAGAGAGGCCTCCACCGCTTCGCTGATGGCGCGTCACTTGACAGACCGCGCTTTCTGCTTGATGCACATCAAGCAGAAAACAACGAGTGATGCGGCACCGCATCACTCGCTGTTGCATTGTCGTTTTGAAATGACACATCACTTGATGATTCAGGCTTTGCCAGCACAGTGTTTAGCAGCTCATCCGACACTTTCTGAATATTGTCTAGAGCTTCCAAACTTTCAGAATAACTCTGCTCCATTTTGAAAATTACGACTTTGTTTGCGTTTATAAGCGCTCCAATATACATATGAAAATTATCCTTTGGCCAATGGAATTCTATAAAAATTTCAACCCACCCCTTTCACACAGTTATCAGAAATTTATTCTTTACCAGTGGGCTTCACCATTAATATCAGTGACGGTTAAGATTTAATTTTTTACCCTACAAGTCCCCTGAAAAGTAACACGCACTGTCATAAATTTAACGATTTCCCTGACCGCACTCCATAAAGACCGGATTATAATTCCCCCCTACTGATGCAGCCACCCGTAAAAATTCCTTCTGAAGCGCACAAGATTTTTTATCTGGTCCCATGATCCAGGTATAGAATTCCTTTGGCTCTTCTCTATGTGTAGACATAAAGTTTCAAGAATGGCCTACTGACCAGAGGCATAAAGATTCTTGTCAACAAAAGGTTTCATTCACTTTCTTTTATTCGCGAGCACAGCTGCAACATTAGGTGGAGGCTTCATTCAAACTATAAGTTTTAGATCCGTGAGACTTTTTTTTAACCCACCTTTGCCGAACCGGGCATCGAATTTCTTTGACTACGTCTAAGTGTAAAGTTTCGCTATGTCTAAGTGTAAAATGTCTAATGTCTATGTCTAAGTGTTTTTGATGTCTAATGTCTATGTCTAAGTGTTTTTGTCTAATGTCTAAGTGTTTTTGTCTAATGTCTAAGTGTTTTTGTCTAATGTCTATGTCTAAGTGTTTTTGTCTAATGTCTATATCTAAGTGTAAAGTTTACGTCATCTTTGATATTATTTTTCCTGAAAGGATTTGATTCTGGGAGGCTTTAACAAACGATGTCTTTGATCCAACGGAAGCTATATTCTGTTGGCACACATTTCTAATGAACGTCTTTGTCAAGGTGGCTTAAACAACTTTTCTCACCAGCGAGTTCAGTCATAAAATCTTTCTCACATGGGCTAAAGTCTAAAAATAAATAATTTTAATTGTTCATAAATGTTAACCCGTTCGACTGCTTTCAATCGGATCTGCTGACACACATTCTAATGAACGCCTTTATCAGAGGGGGAATAAAAATTTTCACACGAGGGCAACATCAGCTGATGGAACACATTCTAATGAATGACAGAGTAGTGTTAAAAGTTCCCACACCAGTGAAAAGACTAATAAATAATTTTTAAGCGATCACAAATGTCAATCCTTTCGGCTGCATTCAATCGGATCTGCTGACACACATTCTAATGAATGACACAGGGGGCTTAAAAAAATTTCTCACGAGGGCTTAAACGTCAGCTGTTGGAACACATTCTAATGGATACCTATGTTAGAGGGGGCTCAAAAGTTCCCACACCAGTGAGAAGACTAATAAATAATTTTTAAGTGGTCATAAATGTCAACCCCTTCGACATCAGCTGTTGGCGGAGGGAGGGTGGGATCGTGTCGGGGGGAACGGAACTTCTTGCTCTTCACGTAAACTACTGATCAGCATATCTTAAACTGTTCATTCTTCTTCCATTAAATTGAATTATTTCTTCTCTTGTATTCTAAGGCTACTTGTATTACTTTGTATCCAATACTACTTCATTGATTCTTTTGTGCAGTTCCTTTTAATCATGATTTCTTTCAAGGTGTTCCAATTCGGTTAGCCAAAATTACTTGGCTTTAATTATTTTGTCTCCATGCATTTTCCTTTCATCCATTAATAGTAGAATTTAATATGTCATCCAAGATTTCTTCTTATCATCGCTTTGAATTCCAAGAGTTGAATCGGTTGTATCTCTTATTGTTGATCTTAACTTGTTCCAATGTTCTTCTATGTAATCTTTCTTCGATTTTATTTAAGGAACTGTTTCGGCTGCATCGTTATTTTTCAACATTTCGACGTTCAGTTTTAATGTTCGATTTCCTGCTTTTATCTTTCTTTTTAAATTTTAATTCTAAGAAGATGACAAGAAAATTATGGTCTGATCCACAATAGGCACTAAGATAGGTTTTTGTCTTATTAACTGCATTTTTATATTTTTTATTCATGAATATGTAGTCAAATTGATTCCTTATTGGGTTGTGCTCCATCTGCTTTCCATGTATAAAGTCTTTACTCTTCTTGATGGCTCCACGCATTTCTTATTGTTACATTCATTATATTTGTGGCAAAGCTCCACCCTGAACGATAGTTCCTACTACATTATTTTCTTTTCGTTTTTAATTTTGACATTAAAATCTCCCAAAATTATATTTATTTCATATGCTCCTGTTTTCACTGCTTTTTTCAACATTGACAAATCATTTCTGTATTTCTTCATCACTCGAGTCAATCGTTGGTGCATATACTTGGATAATACTCATTTGAATAGGATTAGCATTAAGTTCCAAGGTTATAATTCTGTCGACTTCTGTGTGAAATCCTTCTACATTATTGGCTAACTTTTTGCAAATTACGATGCCAACTCCATTTCTATGTTTATCTATTCCTCAATAACATAACGAGTGTTCTATTATAATATTTCCAGTTTCTTTCCATCTTCCTTCATTGATGCCCAGAATTTCTCTCATTTCCTTGATGACGTTTTGTGGTTTGACTGTTCGTAATGGCTACAAAAATATCAAATACCAATTTTGATCATTCTTCAGATTCTTAGTAGCCAATGACCACTTAAGGTCTGATGCAGTGGTGCCTATGCAATGGGAATGCCTGCCGATGTCAAGATGTGAAGCCAAGACGTGAAGCGACAGTAGCGCTAGTTACATTTTCGTCCGCTGTGGCGCTGGCGATCCGTTGTTTGGTTTGCTACTTGCTTCGTAGCAGTATGGGTTATTATGCTGTTTACTGCTAGTTTCAAAATTAGATTCTGATATGAATTTGTTCATATGTAATTTATTTACTGTTCTGTCTATTTCCTGATATCTTTAACTAGAAGTCTGAACGATCATGTAGTTGGGTTGGGTTGTTTTACCTCTGAGCGGCACTTTTTTGCACACCATGGTCTAAATTGCCAGGTCACAAGGACCTCGAAAGCTCAGAGAAGGTTGGGGGAGGGGACCCACTGGAACAGCTCTTGGGAGACAGATGGTAGCCTCTGGTCAAGGCCATCCAGCATGTTCTTTAACGTGCATTGGGTATGGCTTTCCCGCACACGGGACCACGCTTAATGTCCCATCCGAAAGACGGCGGCCTTTCCAAACCCATCTGTGTTCCCTATTGACCATTACCAGGGCGGAGAGTTTTGCAGAGATAAGTCTCAACACTGACCCAGCTGGGACTCGAACCTGGGAACTGCAGATTACGAGTCTGGCTTGAGCCACCCATGCCCACGATCATGCAGTTTTGTGTGATATTTTGCAGAAGCAAAACTTGTAAAACAAAAATCTGTTTTTATTGAATCTCTTCCAAACTGGATCTGCGAAACAGATGGCTACAGTAATATGTCAGTAAGCAACATAAAGAAAGCTCTCTATAATAACACTGAGTCGTATGTGAGAGTTAGCAAGGCTTGTAGCAATTGGTTTAGCATTACTTCTGATGTTCGACAAGGGTGCATTTTGTCTCCCTTTCTCTTTAGTTTGGTTATTGATTATGTTATGCGAAATTCACTTCAAGGGAAAGATTTTGGCCTTAAATGGGCTGGAGATACGAAAATTTCTGATTTAGATTATGCTGATGATTTAGCCCTTTTGGCAAATGATGTCGATGAGATGAACTCTTTCATTCCAGCTGTTTATGAGACTGGTAGTAGAGTAGGTGTGGTTATAAACAGAGAGAAAACTAAAGTGATGAAAATTGGTTAGGCAGGCTGTGATTCAGTTAATCTGAATGGTTTCAGTCTTGAGCAGGTGTCAGAGTTTAATTACCTTAGGAGCTATGTAATAGATGCTGGTGATGTGCGGCATGAGATTAACAGACGGATAGGAATTACTGCCGGGACTTTTAAGAATCTATGGAGGGTGTGGAGAAATAGGCATATACACCTAAAGACTAAAATTAGACTGTATAATAGTTTGGTTCTTTCTACGGTTAGTTATGGTAGTAAAACGTGGATACTTTGTAAACAAGATAATAGGAAACTAGATGCTTTTGATTCTAGATGCTGACGCAGTATCTTGGGCATTAGGTAATTCAAATTTGTAACTAATGATGAGGTTAGACAAAGGAGTCTGCAACCTCCTTTAAGCAGCATATTGTGCAGAGAGAGGCTCTGTTGGTTTGACCATGTTGCCCGTATGGATAATTATATATTGGCGAATAGGGTTATGAACAGTGTGCCTAAAAGCTTCAGAAAGAGGGGGAGACCTAGGATGCGATGGGCTGACAATGTCAAACAGGACCTTATTAGAATTGACCAGATGCAGCAGATGTAGCTCAGGACCGACTTGCTTGGAGAACTAAATTGCACGGTCTGGTTCAGGCATGGCCAACTGTTTTTGCCCCCGGGCCGGATTGGAAAAAAAATATTTTCACGGGCCGGACGAAATATTAAAATTGAAAAATGTTAAGCAAAACACTTATTTCTTTAAGTAAACAAAATTTTATTATGAAATTTGTTTATGAATATTTGTAAGTAAATCAATACAACAAATTAACATAATAACTAATACGACGTGTTGAGGCGGTTTGCATCGCTTATTATTTTTTTATTAATCAATACAACAAATTAACATAATACATATAATTTTTATTAATCAATACAACAAATTAACATAATAACTAATACGACGTGTTGAGGCGGTTTGCATCGCTTATTATTTTTTATTATCGTTCGTTTTAATACGTCGCTTGAACATCAAACAGATCATATCGAGTACAGATGAGTATAAAAGTTTTAATTCTTTATAACGGAATCTTTTTTAAAAAATATAGAATTATCGAGAACTAATTCGATTAATTACTAGAAGTTAAATGCTTATATTGAAAAATTGTTCGCGGGCCACATAAATTCATTACGCGGGCCGGATCCGGCCCGCGGGCCGTATGTTGGCCATGCCTGGTCTGGTTGGAACTCCGTAGCCCATGGTCGCTTGATGATGATGATGATGATGATGATGATGAACGTAACGTTGACATGAGTAATTTGGAAAAAATTCAGAGATCACTTTTGAGTAAATAATGTTTTGGAATCGCAGGAATTTTAACCATGGGAAAGTTATTTCCATTAACACAAAATGATGAATATCTTTATAATATACGAAACTGAGTTACACTGTCCTACCACGATATTAGAGAATTTCGATGTTAAGTGAATGAGAATCTAAATTCGAAGCTCTATAAGTTCTAAAATATTCATTTAATCGGAAAATGTTATTGAAAATAAAGATAATAACATTATCTATCTAAATCTCGATTTGAACAGCATTCGTCTAGCATTTAAGGTATTATGGAAGCTAAAATATTTCATAACAATAATGGGTCATAATAATTTATTTCAGATATTAATTAAAACTTAAATAATAAGCATTGTTTCAAATCATTTAATAAAACATAAATTTTAAAAGTTGCATAATGATTATTTTAATGCTAGATAATTATGAATGATTTTTATAAAACAAGATAATTTATTATTAAATATTCCAATTTCCATAACTCTTTAAATACTGAACGAATGTTGATGATAAAATCGAGATTTTAAAAAAAATTGATTATCTTTAACTTCAGTTACAGTTTCTCATTGAATGCATCAAGTGCTTATATACAAAAGCGGAGTTTTTGTTTATCTGCCACCTAGATAGCAGCAGCAGCCTGACAAGGTAGAGACAAGCACCCTTCCTCACACACGAGCGGCTCGAAAAGAATCTAGCCTTGACGGTCTACAATTACTAGTATACAATCTTTATCTTCATTACATTTCTCTACTAAATGCATATTTTAGATGTCATAGAGCCGAGATCAGTAAACAGTCGATCCCATAACTGCCAGTTTTACGTGGAAAAGATTGATTTAGGTGGAAATGATTGTAACAATGTCACGTTAATATATTAATGAATTGTTATTTTATGCTTAGCTGGTCAAGCAGTGCTAAATCATTATTATAACTTATTTACTCTTGTCGATCGCGAAAGATTTATGTCTTAAAAGTCGATCGTAGGGTCCAAAAGTTTGGTTCTCCCTGTTATAAAGCTTCGTAGTTAGATTCTCTTTGAAATAACATGGAAAGATAATACTGTAGCTTCCTTTGAGCATGTTGTTACCAATTTAAAATTTTTCACTAATTCAAATAAAGTGTTACTTTTAAAAAATAGTGTTAGGCATAGTAGTAAAAATGTCTACTCTTCTTAAACTAGTCTTGTATATACAAGATTGGTTCTAATGGCATGTGGAAGTTTATAAGATTTTGTGAGCGTTCTGAACTGCACAAATATATGTATGAACCGGGAGAGATTAAGCAATGGGAGACCTGGATCGAAGTTCTAAATAGGAGCCTTACAGCTATATTCTCAATGGAGCCTCTTTATCCTTCTAAACGGAAAAATAATGGAAATTGAACTACTTTATATAAAAATCATCAATTAATGTGATAAAAAAAATATAACATTACTTTAAAACAAGCAAAAAACTAGAGGGGCCCTGTAGGTCGAGAGAAGTAGTTGAAATAAAATTATAATAACTATAAAGAAATATATATGAATATATATATATAATAATAATATAATATATACTATATATGAATATAATACCTATAAAGAGTCAATTCTGCACTGCAGCATAAACTTTGCGCCTGTTGCACTCTGAACTATTACTTTTACTCATTAATTTTTTAGCAAATTTTCCATTTCATGCTTAATTAAAAAAATCAGGTATTAATATCAAAATAATAGCTTATCTATTTTTTATGCATTTCCCTTAGCAATAAGCTCTATTGCAATAGTTATTAAAATTATTAAATTAGATAAAGAATTGCTTTGGAAAAAAATTTAATTTTGTTTCTTTAAAGAATTACCGTTAAATAATATTGGGTAAACAATTGAATATTTCGGATTTTAATGGATGATAATTTTCAAAGCTAACATGATTATTTTTAAACATATTTTTCGTTACGGAGAGTTTAAATCATTATTCCCGTTGTATATCTAAGAAATATTCTAGTTTATTGTATTTGATTAAGCATCTGTCTGATTCTTTACCATATGACTTCCACCACATCGCTATGTACTTACCATTAGCGTAGGTTAACTTACCGCGGAACGGTGCTGCCCTCATGCGACAAGTTCTGAAGCTTCCTATGCGCGCTTGCTAACACGGAGATTCGCGGAAATCGGCAGTCAACCCCATTACTTAGGCATCGGATGCAGACTAGGGGGTCACAGTTCAGTTTGTATAGTTTATGGTGTTGGTCTAATTCCATTTCTTCTTGCATCGCAGAACTACAACTATTAGAGTTGATCCAACCACCTATAGCTATCTGGTCATAAACCCTTCCAATGTCATTCGTGGCATATGATGCTGCCACATACCACATATGGCCATATATTGCCACGTTTATTTAGTTCAGCTTGTGAGTTGACACAGTTGTCCGGGGTGTGGCCGCTATCTAAAGAGGTAGCTTCTAGGAGCTATAAGCGGATTCCAAGTTGAAACCAATCTACTTGAATCATTCAGAGGAGTGACCACCTGGAAATGTTATCCTTCCCAGGCACCTCATAACTGACATTATTTTCAAGCACACAAAGTACCTTTTTCTTTAGTAAAACACAACTTTATGAGTTATCTATATCGTCTGTGTCACCTAATCGACTATTACACACCTTTTTTTAAAGGGATTTAACTTAACACTCTTTAAATTTCTTAAAAGAAATACCTTTACTGAAATGATATCGCCTTTAACACACACAAGAAGACACTAAAATTCCAACACTATATCAAAATGCACGTTTGCAAAATTCTCCTCTACAACGCAGCAACATCTACTATTCCTGCACACAATCATATCACCTCTACTCACAATTCCAACTGTAAGGGAAAGCACACACTGCAGCAATTTGCAAAAGCAATTCGACGATGATTGCAGTTGTTTCTTAAAAATGCATGTATAATGCTGGGGTATCGCACAACGCACCAATCGCAACACAATTGAGATGCGACCGGTATGCGACACGAAAAATGAAATTTTCCTCCGATGTGCATTGGCAATTTCTTCGGAGTGTAGTTGCAGCATATTTTTGAACGAACTGTGTTTGTGAAACGAGGCGATCATGTCTCTCTCTCTATCCCAATTTTGTTTTTGATCTTGACTTATTTTGCATTGTGTTGTGTATTTTATTTCATTGTGTAGTGTCCTATTACTCATCGTTGACAAGAGAATTGCGCGAATCTTCAAGGATTTATCTTCTAGGAATATAAATTTTATTTATTTAGAAATACCGATTCTTGATCGTGAGCTCCAACTTACCATACGGAAAGTTCAATGTGGAATTAATTTGTATAAAAACTGTGAAGTCTGGAAAATAATAATTTATTATACAGTGATTAATATGTGACAGAATTACGCTAGAACACTAATGGATAATATATTATGGAGCATATTTCTGATCAGTTGAAATCAGTTGTTACTACTATGCAGTTAAATGATTTCAAATTTATAATGAAGACGGCAAGTCATAGCGCAGACGTCTATGAATGCCAATATAGCTAGTACATAAGCTGTCTAATGCAATATATATATATATACTGTGTACTCGGACAAGGTTAATAAAACTTTCGTAATTATTAAATAGTCTGTTTAGTTGAAATGAACCCTGAGATTTTAATATTCGGGAGATTAAGTTTCAAAAATTTCAGACAACAGCTACTAGTAAAACTGTTGATTGGACTTATTAATTAATTATTAATTATTATTAATTAATTATTAATTGCTTGGGACTGTATATGGCTCTAGTATCACTGGTTTTGACTGCAGAGTTTAACTTCAGTAGGGCATATAACAACTTAATTATTACAAAGCAACGATTATGATAGGTATTTAAGTAATGTTGCCATTAATAAAATAAACGTTGAATACTAAATATATGTAAAATATTTCAATATCAATTGTTAGTAATAATATGAACCCTTCATCGCGCTTTTCATGTGTTTGCATTTGATTTTCCATTACGATCTCGGAAATCTTCGTAGTAGACTTTACTTTTTAACTTTAAACTTACCGATAAGCAAAATATCTTCGCATTTGTATATTCCGGTAATGTACGGAACTTTCAAAGAATTTATGAAATGTTATTTTTGATTTAAATCGGTCTTTATTTTGCTGTAGAAATTATTTGGTCTCCCATTCATTTGGTATTTAAATATATTATTTTTCTTTAACAAATAGGCGAGTAATTCCAGTACAGATAAAATGTCATTAGTTAAAAACAAGCTTCTATTGCCTCATAAAAATAAATAATTCTTCTGTATTAAATAATTCCACTGTTAGCTTATTTTTTAATGCTTGCGTATACCGTAATTGATTTTACATTTTTGTTTTGGAATTCTGTGCCTATGACCGAAAAGCTTTTCTGAATATTCTTTAATCACTGTATATGTTAATGCAAGAATTATCGTGTACGATTGCAAAATCGTGCATCAGTTCACAGAAGAGTTCCTGTTTTAAAGATTTTTGATTTTATCTCATATGGAGTTTAAAACATATAGAGTAATGTAGTTCTGTCTGAATATTTTTTTCACTGCCTAAAAACGTAACAGCTACTCACCAAAATTCTTCTATAATTATTTAAGCCCAATATGAGAGCTTGAATTACGCATTTTAAGCATCTATTTGAAATATTTTAGATATAACAATGATTTCGTAAATTACATTAACTAAAATGTTAAGATTTAACCTTCCCTTTCCAAAAATATGTCTACATTACTGCTTCTGAATAAGCTGGACGAATATATTGGTAACTATTTTGTTTTGAACACACCCACGTTATTTTAATAGAAATTATTCATTTAAATTTAGAATCATAGGCCTTTCCTAAATCAGTTTCTCTAACTAAAAATGTGGCTGAAAGAAATATATCAATAGTTTAAAATTTAATTTAAAACTTTTGATATATTTCCAAATATGTCAATCTTTTGATATACCTTTGATAAATTAGTTTGATAAATTTAGCATTAATTATATTAAATTGCAGTGGAACGGATATGCATATTTCAAACGGAGAACATTGTCCCCAATTTTGAATTTTTTTATCATCTCAACTGTTTTTACCTGGTTTTTAAATATCGAGTTAAAAATCCCTGTGATTCTGACTCATGAAACTGTTCCTAATAGAGTGGCCACTGATGATTATATTTCTATATGTTTCAACTATTTTTAATTTTGAGCAGAAAAACTCATAAATTCTGAAATGCATACAAGGTGACCAAAGGTCATAGAGCTCATGAAGCCGATGTATTTGCAAGCTAGGCACATAATATATCGATACTGCACCTTAGTACCACAACACATAATCGAGTGAACCTTTACTTGATCCTACTAACGTCTGTTATTTCAAAGAATAGAGGCAAATATTTTTCACAAGTGCAAGGCGTGTTTATCGTTGAACATTTCATAATGTCTTGCTCATATACATTGATATACATTAATAATTGAAATATGCTGAAAAAAATTTAGTCAGTGAAAGGTGTCTATTATTTGAATTTTGTTTTGTACTTTGTCGTGCTATAATGATTGAAACCTTCATTTCTAATGAATTGCATGACTTTTCGATCACTCTATATTTCTGCTAAGCAATGGATATTCATAGATGTTCAATTATAAACCAAATTGTCTTTGAAACAATTTTAATACTTTTTCGTCTAAAACGATATTTTATCTTTTGATACATTCTCCTACACTTCTGTACACCATCGCCATAGCTCAGGTAATTTCAGCATACCCCTTTCAAAGAAGGTTTGTGGTTGCTCGTTCAGCCACTGTTGCATAAAACGTTTTCGAGAGCCGAACAAGAGAAAATCGCCTGGCCCTATATCAGGTTAGAGACGGGAGGTGGCAGTACTTCCCAATGCGTTTTCTCCAATATTTCGTTGCTACAGCAGAGGGGAGAAGTCGCATTGAATTGGAGGAGCTTTCCATCTTTTCAACTTCTGTCCGGCCCTCTTTAAACGACCATTCTAACGGCTGTGTTTTTGAGAGCGTTTTATCACCGAAATGTGCTCTGAGTCTAATTAAAATTTCATTAAGTTTCACGTTTTCATTGGTGAAAAATTTTAAGTAAAGCGTTGGGCTAGCCAAAGGAACCACTTGTTCACTTTGTGATTACTACTGACAAAATGCGGGTAAACATGAAAGGACACTTTATAACAGTTACAATACACCCTTCCTATATCAAAAAAGTAATTTTATTCTACATACGATGGTCACCACTGCAAAGCAAAATTCCGATTTATGTTTCAATCCCCTCGTTCAAACACCTTTTTCCATTGAACACAATTCAATTTTGGGATCATTGTAATTAGACATTGGCAAAGGCAGCAGTGTGCCCAAAGTGCGTGTGGAGAGTTATAACATCCGGCCCCTTTCTTAAGGTGTGGATAATTTATAGCGCATAAAACAATCTCCGAAACCAGAGATCCTAGTATGACAATCAGTTTATTACTGTAATGTTCTGAGAACGCCATTGATTAGAAGAATAGAGTTCATATACCGTAGTATCCGATAATTCTCGAGTGCATAACACTTGTGCCGTTTAGAAACATCAGTTTTATCAAAAATAATGATATGCATATTGATGATGTTATGTGTTCCAATGTTTTCTATTCTGATTGGTACATCTCTCACACAATACCTTGTGTGTCTCACTCTGAAATATGTATTAAGGCAGGAGTAAATTATGGCTACTTCTAAATTTAGACTACACCTAAGGGGTAGATGAAATTACTACTGAAATGCTAAATAACTGGGATTGATTCTGTTACCACATGACTGACTGAAACTTTGAGTATCTTTTATGATAAAGGTATTGTTCGTAAGGATTTTGCCAGAACTATTCTCCTCCCTATATTTTTAAAAGGTGATCGCAGTTCTTGTGATAAATATAGGGGTATCAACCTACATTCTATTCCATGTTCTTTGCATGATTGTGCTTAATAGAATTAAGACTCTAGTTGACGGAAAACTACGTGATGAGAAGTGTGCATTCAGAAGTGATAGAGGATATATAGATCAGATTTTTTTAACTTAAGCAGATTCTTGAGAAATATTTAGAGTTTCAGAAACCTTTGTTTGCTAGCTTTGTTGATTTCAAAAAGGCTTTCGACTCTGTTGATTGTCATACTTTGTGGTTGATTGTGAGATCATATGGTATACCAGACAACTTAGTTAACTTAATGAAAGCTCTCTATAATAACACTGAGTCATGTGTGAGAGTTGGTAAGGCTTGTAGCAATTGGGTTAGCATTACTTCTGGTGTTCGACAAGGGTGCATTTTGTCTCCCTTTCTGTTTAGTTTGGTTATTGATTATGTTATGAGAAATTCATTTCAAGGGAAAGATTTTGGCCTTAAATGGATTGGAGATACGAAAGTGTCTGATTTAGATTATGCTGATGATTTATCCCTTTTTGCAAATGATGTTGATGAGATGAGCTCTTTCATTCGAGCTGTTGATGAAACTGGTAGAAGAGTAGGTTTGGTTATAAACAGAGAGAAAACTAAAGTGATGAAAATTGGTCAGGCAGGATGTGGTTCAGTTAATCTCAAGAGTTGCACTCTTGAGCAGGTGTCACAGTTTAATTACCTTGGGAGTTATGTAACAGATACTGGAATCTATGGAGAGTGTGGAGAAATATGCCTATACACCTAAAGACTAAAATTAGACGGTATAATAGTTTGGTTCTTTCTAGAGTTAGTTATGGTAGGGAAACTTGGATGCTTTGTAAAGAAGATAACAGGAAACTTGATGCTTTTGATTCGAGATGCTTATGCAGTATCTTGGGCATTAGGTAGTTTAACTTTATAAGTAATGATGAGGTTAGGCAAAGGAGTTGGCAACCTCCTTTAAGCAGCATATTGTGCAGAAAGAGACTCCGTTGTTTTGGCCATGTTGCCGGTATGTATTTGGGTTCGGTTTTTTTACCTCTGAACGACACTTTTTTTCACACAATGGCCAGGTAGCAAGGGCCTCGAGTTTTCAGAGAAAGTTGGGGGAGGGGACTGACTGGAACAGCTGTTAATAGACATATGGTAGCTTCCTGTCAAAACCATTCAGTGTATAATTTTATATGGCATTCCCGGATAAGGAGTGACGTCTTAAGATCCCAGCTGACGGACGGCGGCATTTACAAGCACGTCTGTTTCCCCTACTGACCATGGGCAGGGTGGTAAATTTTGCGGAGATAAATCTCAATGCTGACGCAGCTGAGACTCGTACCTGGGAACTGCAGATTATGAGAGTGGCATACTACCGACCGAGCCAGCCCCCACCCCGGCCTATATGCATAACTATAGATTGGCGAATAAAGTTATGAAGTGTGTGCCTAAAGACCTCAAAGAGATTGGGAGACCTGTCATGCCCACGTAATTTTATTACGTGGCTAAGACTTTATAGGCTTCGGGACGACATGAGATTAAGCTCCATTTTAAATAGTAACATTTTCGACTGCCTCCAACTTTGTGTCCAGTTCAATGAAGAAGAACTCGGCCGCAGGCCCAGAACTTTCCAGATTGAGCCTGGAACCCCAGATGGCAGTGGAGCTACGTGACATGCCTGGTAAACAACGTTGGCCGGAGGGGAGCTGAGATTCGCACCTCGGCTACTCTGGCCAATCCCGTACAGCCACGCATGAACGGAGGTGACCTCCACAAGGGGGACCAGCGAAAAAAGGAAGAAAGAATTTTGAAAAAAAACAATTCAGTCTCTTCTTCTCGTCCGGACTGTATGGTCGGTAGCAATGGTCCTCTCCAGTCAGCAGAATCCCGACGTGTGAACAGTATGTGCAGGGGAAGCGCTAAGCAGCCTCGGCTCCCAGCAACTTGCAGCGCAGCGGCCCAGTAATCGCCTTCCCGAAGGACTCCTGATTTGCCGAGGTAAGGGGGTACTGTACTGTAATGGAACTGGCTCCGCTTACACTTTTGCATTTGAATGTATTTCTGTGAACGGCCGTCACGGCAACTAGAGTAAAACTGTCTTAACTGTTAGGGACTGCCAGAGTCACGAGCAAGTAGCTCTTCATTATGGACTGTTGATCAAAATAATTGCAAGTTCCCTTAATTGAAAGGGGCCATGCTAGAGACATTGTTGAATCTGTCCCAAAAGTGGGAACTGCATATGTGTAGAATGTTTGAAGGTAATTTTGTTAATAAATGTGTATTTTATTGTTAACTGAAAAATTATCTCAGTTCTCATTATTGCAAATGTCTGTTAGCTTGATTGTGTGTCCAGGAATTTGCTTTGATTGTTACAGCAAGGAACGCCTCACGGCCTAAAAGTTTTGCCGCCCTAAAAATATACAAGGGGGGTCACAACAGACCTAGGATGCGGTGGGCAGACAATCTCAAACAGGAACTTGTTAAAATTGATGTACGGTGGCGAGATGCAGCAGATGTAGCTCAGTGAGATGGGTTTGGAGAACTAAATTACATAATCTAGTTGGACCTCCGTAGGCCATGACTGCTTGATGATGATGACGACGAGTGAAATTTTACCGAAAAATTTCGATTATGTTAAATGAACACGAAATTATGGAAAACATATGGAAAATATACGGTAAATGTTGTTATCACATTTTGTTTCCAAAATAACGCATTATTCCAATATTAAAGCTGTATTAAACAGCACCTGTTACATTTTAAATTCGAAATCAACATAGTTTTTCGATTATCGACAATTTCATATTATCTACTCTTGTTCTCTCCATTATTGCGCACAATCTAATGTACTTACATTTTATTTAAAGGTGGCAACACTAGTGATTTCAAACACGATTTCAGTTGTCTCAAGTAAAGTGTTGCTGTGTACAAGGATCCGAATTCAATTTGCTTGCAACGCTAAAAAATTAACATTGCTTTGTGATTGCTCTCAAACTGCGGTTACATTGCTGATTTGTATTGCTGCGGTGTGCGCCCTTCCGAACTGTCACTCGAATTATGTAGATATGACGCATTCTTCAAAGCACATAGAACACTTCATGATACAATACATACGTTTTCATGAACAAATGTTGTAAATTAGAACGTGGTTTAATTGCCTTTTCCTTATCTGGGGGGGGGGGGAGTTTTTATGTAATCGAACCGAAAAAAACGTAAAAGGGGGAGTGGGGGCAAGAATGAATCTCAAATGCAGTATAACATTTCCCCCCAATTTACTGGTCTTTAAAATTTTTCTTGCGCAATGCATGAAAAGTAAATAATGCTGAATTGCCACTCACTTGCCAGCGATAGGACCATTGATTGCTGTATACCTCACTTGACCATACTCGCCACTATCTTCGTCAGTTGCCTGCGAGAAGAAAATTCAAATTTAAAAATGATATAGAATCGTACCTAATTAAATAATAAATAAAATAAATACCCCCTCAAGTTTTAAAGCTCAATAAATATTTTGAAACAATTAATTTAATGTATAAAGTAAATTAAAAAACACCTTCACAAGTAAAATATAATTTTGAATGGAAGAAGATACTCCCCTACACAAAGGACGGAGATAACCTAAAAACTCTATTGGGCTTGTTCTGACTTCTCATATAACACACAAACTGGTAGAATAATATTGTTACGATAGATGTTCATCTGTCGTAACAATCGTCAAATTGACATTAACTTAACATATTAAACTTTAAGTGCAACAATAAAGTGCTGTTCTGGGTACCAATAACAAGAGTAGTATATGATAATCCCTATCACGTTGATGGTCACCGACAAACAATGCCAGATGTTGAGCAATTATTCGGTTGAATCTTTGAAATATGACATCCGCATATAAGTGCTGCCACATCTCATGATGTGGTTGCTCCTGTTGTAATTTCGTCACTAATCTGTTGGAACAGAAAACGACTTTGAAAAAATGTAACGAGTGAAGAAAAACTTTCGAAAGTTCACCGTATTGTAAAAAGTTCGATTGTCTTTAGTACAGTTTTGTATTAAATATTTTCAGTACGAAGTTACCGTTATGAAATCTAATTTTAGTGGCAGTAATGTGTCGAAAAGTCTAATAGTGGAAAAGCAAAGGAAATTTGATGTCGCCGAGGTGTTTAAAGTAGAACAATAAAATTAGAAAGGTAAACTTTGGTAACTTATACGTTTATTCACAAAGTTAATTGTCTTGCTTATTGAATGTTGTAAAAAAATTCCCTTTATGCTTTGAATAGAGTCTGTAAGAATTGTAATACGACTCTTAGAAGTACAGTTAGATTTTGTGAAACATTATTTTGATGTTTTAATTTTGTACTGATGGAAGACAAATTTGTGTTTAGTTTAAATAATTACTCATATGTGATTTAGTTACCTTTGTAATTGAATTAGTTTATTTATCGTTTGATTGGTAATATTTTTTTTTTAACTCACGCTCAATTTCTATGTAAAATTTGTTAGATTTGGTGTCAGGAGTGTTACATTATATTGAATGCCTTTCACTAAAAGCATGGATGAGTTTATAAAACTTATAACTGATATAAGTAGTGAAATAGCTGCTTGTAACATATAAGAGGTGAAATAGTCAAAAAGTGAAATAAATACTTAAAGCAGTAAATTTTGTGATATTGCTAGTCAAAATGAGGATATGAGTTATTCAAAACAGTTAATTGGTGACATATTTAGTCGAAATAACGAGTTGAAAGCTGAGATCGCTACACAAAATTGCGAATTGAGAGCTCAAATGGCTTTTCAAATTTGGAAGATTACGATCAGTGTAAAGAGATTAAAACCAAACTCAGCTGACAGTGTGATAGTTTAAAGATTGAAATTGTGTAAAAAATGAATTTGATGGTATAATGTGTAATGTTAAAGAATTTACTTGTGATTTTAACACCAGATTGGACAGTGTTAAGTTAACGTCAAATTATCGTTAACTTAACATTAGTAAACGTTAAGTGAACATCAAATTGATAGTGTAGAAGCAGATTCTGGACGCCAGTTTCAAGTTTTAAGAAAAGACATATTACATTTTACATATATCACTGAAAGTACAATTAACCCTTCCACATATGATGGCCAATCATATTCGGCAGTGTTTCAAACACAATTCGAAGTCATCGTTAGAGTCACTGAGTGGAATGAATTCCAGAAGGCCAGATTTCTTTCAACTTCCTTAAAAAAAGCTGCTGCGGAAGTTTTACAGAGTGTTCAAGAAAAAAACTCCTTCATTTTCTAAGTTCAATTATCTGCAATAGAATTACGATTTAGAGATAGTTATTTGAAAGAATAGTACATAACACGATTTAAACATCGAATGCAGAACAATGGTGAAACTTTACAAGAACTGGCCAATGATATTGAGCTCCTAGCTATATTAGCTTATAGTAACTGCCCACTAGATATTCAGGATACTTACCTCAACTGCAGTTTTTCAATACTATCGCCAACCCTGAAGCAGAAAAATCCCTCAGGATGTTGGACGGTGAATCCTTGAAGTCAACTGTGGTATATGCCATGAAGTATGAGTGCTAAAGGCTTTCCTCCCGGACAAACAATCTCACAGTGAGATTTATGAATGTAGAAGAAACTGCGACAAATAATAGTGAAATGCAAGAATTAACCAATGCCATATTATCTGTTTTAAAAGAGGTTAAAAGTTCCTCCTCAAGTGCTTTCACAAAACTTCAGTGGTGGAAATGTGGCAAAACTGGACTTAGTGCCAACTGTTACAAGAACGAATGAGGAGTCAAAGTCCATCTACTAGACAACAGGAATGGGGAAACAGAAATTAATTAGTCTTGCAGGCTGAGCAAGACAGGCCCGTATGATAGTAGACACTAGTGCAAATGAGGCCTTACTCAGATCTGACATAGGAAAGAAAATGGCCTCACCCAAACTGGTATGCTAGACTGTCCAATATAACTTACAAACAATCACTGGAGATAGTACTAAAATTCATGGAAGGTAAAACTCGACATCAGAGTTGACAGCTGCCTTGTATGCCGTCCTGTTTACATCGTTGACATCTACGATGAATGCATATTAGGCATTCTCTTCCTAAAAAAACATAGATTCAATATTAAACCCAGTGACAGCCTACTGATCTACAAGACAAAAGAGATCCCTCTGCTAAGCCGAACATCTGACTCTTTAGCAAGTGTGACCACAGTATTAGTGACGAAAAACACCGAGATTCCATTAAAAAATGAAGTTGTAGTGCATGGACACTGGGCGGAGACTTCTGGGGCCTTCTGATTGGCAGTCACTGATGCCCCTAGTAGAGGATCTTTGACTCATGGTATCCTGGTTGCAAGGACCTTAGTCAAAGTAGATCAAGAACAGATTCCTATTTGAGGAACTGATTCCTATTTGAGGATTCCTATTTAGAACTGTAACAAGTCAATAGATTATTGAAAAAGGTGAAGATTTAGCAATATGTGAATCTGTTACCTGGGTAACTCGTGCAAATACAATAGATGTTACTGAATCAAACCAACATCACACAAACATCCCCTTTCATCTTGCTGTCTTGTGGATAGAAACAAGGAAGTTATTAACTGAAGATCAAGCTGCTAAGGCCAAGGACCTACTTCCAGAGTTTTCTGACATTTTCTCTGCTACATCAAATTATTATGGCCGGATTAATCTGACAGAACCTCAGATGGATATTGGTGATTTTCCCCACATTCATCAACCAGCAAGAAGGGCCATTAATAAAATGGGACGATAGACAACAATTAATAAAGGACATGGAAGCTCATGACATTATAGAATCATTATCCATCCCTGACCATCCTCAGTTGTCAAGAAAACGTTCCACCAGATTTTGTGTGGACTACCACAGATTAAATATTATAACAAAGAAGGATATTTTCCCTTAACTACGTTTGATGCTTTCTCTTACCTATTCACTGCAGGAAATGAATTTTGGTAGTTCAAAGTGATGCCATTTGGACTTTGCAACCCACCTGCAAAATTTAAACGGCTAATGGAGTGGGTGCTCAAAAGTTTGCCTTGGGAGGTCTGATTGGTGAACTTGGATAAAATCATCGTTCTTGGAAAGACTTTTGAGAAACATTTGAAAAATGTTCAAGTGTTTCAGGAACCTAGGGTAGCCGAGCTGAATTGGGACCGAATAATTATAAACTGCTCTAATAAGAAGTCCATTACCTTGATCATATGATCGCTACATAAAGTATTAAGACTGATCCTAGTAAGATAAAAGCTGTAAGAGACTGGCATCCACCACAGGATGTTCATCAACTTCGTAATTTTATTGGTCATTGCAGACACTATAGAAGATTTATCAAGGGTTTCTCCAACATTGCAAGGTCGTTACATCGATTAACAGAGGAGATCCAGCAGTTTGTATGGAGCACCGAATGAGAATTACTCTTCCTGCAATTGAAGCAAGCCAGTGTCGGCATATCCACAAGCTGGTAAGCAGTTCATATTAGATACTGATGCAAGTAACACAGGAGTTGGTGCTGTACGTTCACAACAACAAGACGGACAAGAAAGAGTTATTGTATATTTTAGTAAAACTTTATACTGTGTGACACAAAAAGAACTCTTAGAAATAGTAAAAGCAATAGAACATTTTCATCGTTATCTATATAGCCAAAAATTTCTCATTCGTACTGATCATGCTATTAAACTTTGAAAATCGTGAAGGACAAATTGCCAGGTGGATACAACGGTTGCAAGAATACAATTTCTCTATTGGGCATCGAATTTGCAAGCTACACAGGAATGCAGATGCTCTTTCTAAACGTCCATGCATTGACAACTGTAAGCATTGCTATAATGCAGAGTTAAAATATGGTACTAAAGATATAAGATCTGTGTCGATGTTTACTGTCCACAGATAGTTAAATATTGACAAAAGAAAACAGGGATACTCCTAACTTCTGGAGTCCAATAGAAATGAGAAAAAACCCACTAGACGATGAATATATAAGGTCAATAATAGAGATGATTTTAAAAGAACCTAAAAGAACTAAAATGTAGCAAATCTCGAGGTGTAACAGAACTAGTAAAAGTTACTAGGCACAGTGGGACTCCTTAGAGGTGAAAGATGGTATACTACACTGAAATGCCTTGGAATTATTGATAGGAGACGTTATCCAAATTCAGTACTGCAAGTCCCTCATTTACGTGCATCCGTGGCTGAAATTCTGGTCTTATATAGCTGTCAGATTTGTCTTCCCCAAGCATTCGTCGTGAGAAGCGTAATGGAAAAGGCGTGGGATTTAGATGCATTTGACAGAGGGCAGATGGTAGGTGTCCAACGGATGGGACACTCGTTATCCGAAATTGTCAACGAACTTGGATTTTCTAGTACGACCGTTTCTACAGTGTTCCGGGAATACGAAAATTCCGGCAAAAAACAAGCACCCGGACACCAGCCTTGAATGATCGTGAGCTTCGTCGCCTGACCCACATCGTATGAACCGATAGGGGCCAGACATTGTCTGAAATCGCCTCCCATCTGAACGTGGGTTCCAGCCGGTAGGTCAGTGCACAGACTTTGCAACACTCACTTCATTGTCTCGACTTCGGGAACTGCCTACCAATGCGAGTCCCACTTCTAATGGCACGACACCAGGCTCAACGCCTTGCCTTCGAAAATTGACAACGAAAATTGACAACGGATAGCTTGGAGTGATGAATCCCGATTTAAACTTCATCACGCTGATGGGAGACTGAGGGTATGGCGCCAACCCCATGAAGCCATGGATCCTGCATATCAGGTCGGAACAGTACAAGCTGGGGGTGGCTCAGTGATGGCTTGGGTTGCCTTCAGTTGACATCTGTGGAACCTTTGGTACGTGTACCGACGACTCGTAATGCATCCCGGTACGTAGAACTCATGGCTGACCATTTACATCTTTGGCCATCATTGCATCCCAATGGAGATCGCGTCTACCAGCAAGACAACTGTTCATCTCACAGGTCCAGGTTAGCTACTGCATGGTTGCAGGGGCATTCTGCTCACATTCAAATAATGAATTGGCCACCTAGAAGCCCAGTTTTAAATCCCATCGGAAATCCTTGGTATAACGTCGAGCAGAGTGTTCGAGCCCGTGTCCCATCAGCGACGACCTTGATAGAATTGTGGGCAGCTCTGGAGGTTGCATGAGTCGCCATACCAGTCGAACATTTACACAAGCTTGTGCAGTCCTTACCTTGTCGTATGACGGCCGTTATCAATGCCAGAGGGGGTGCAACACGTTACTAGGTTGCTATCCCTAATTCAATGTCACTTCAGTGTATACAGACGATGGGGAAAATCCCACTGGACTCCTGATCCGTTGGCAGATATTCTTTCCTTACTCCGGAGTGGAACTAGAGATGAAAGATGTGCATAATAGTGCCACTGGAGGACCCTTTGGTGTTAATAAGACATTAGCGAAAGCCAGGGACTGATTTCATTGGTTTAAAAGTAGGGCAGACGTTGAAGGATGGTGTTGGCAATGTGAGTCCTATGCAAGAAAGAAAGGTCCTAAGACTAGGAGTCGGCGCCCTTTTTGAGAGAATAGCCATTGATGCAATGGGTCCTTTACCTAGGATTCATGATGGAAATTACTATTTATTGGTGGCAATGGATTGTTTTACGAAGTGGCCTGATATCTATCCAAGCCAAGATCAGGAAGCAACAACAGTTACCGAGATGACAGTAAATAATTTGTTTAGTAGGTATGGTGTACTTTTACAGCTCCACTCAAACCAAAGACTGGTTTTTGAATCCAATGTGTTTAAAGGCATATGTCAACTATTAGACATTCAGAAGACCAGTTCGACTTCCCTACATCCTTAGTCGGATGGAATGTTTGGGAGATTTAACAGGACAATTGCACAACATCTATCATTGTTTGTTGACGATCATCAATGTGACTGGGATCACCACATAATACCACTATTTTTGTTGGCATACAGGACAGCAGTGCAGGAGACAACTGGACAGACACCTTCCATGATGCTCTTTGTAAGAGAGTTACGTCTTCCCTGTGACCTTTTAAATAATAGGCCCAAAGCAATGCCTGTATCCACACCACAATACGTACAAGAACTACAACAACGGCTAGAAAAAATCCATCTTTCCGTCAGACATAATGTCAACTTGACAAGCGAGAGAATCGAAACAAGGTACGATAGGACAATAAAATAAATGGAACTATTTTCGATCAAAGAGAAGTTCTCTGGCTATACAATTAACATAGGAAGAAGAGACTTTCTCTGAAACTTCAGAAACCTTTGGAAGGTCTATATATGGTAGTTTATAGGATTAACGATATCCGACTACAAAGTGCAAGGTAGTTCACGTGGATCGTTTGGCACCGTTTCAACGAAGAACTGAAGAAACTACGGGATCCAGTACATGACAGATGAACGTGCAACAATAAAACCATGATGTGATGTATCATTTGATGTTCATGTTGTGCCTTAGCATAAGAATTTCGTCACTAATCAGTTGGAAAACGAAAAGACTTTAAAAAATATAATGAGTGGAGAAAGACTTTGGAAAGTTCACCATATTGTAAAGAGCTGAATTGTCTTTTTTTGTATTAAGTATTTTCAGTACGAAGTTAGCGTTATGAAATCTAATTTTAGTAGAAGTAATGTGTCGAAGAAGTTTTATGGTGGAAAAGCAAAGGAAATTTGAATCTGGCGTGGTATGTAGTGTAAAAAAATAGATTTGAAAGGTAAACCTTAGTAACTTATAGGCTTATTCACCAAGATAATTGTATCACTTATTGTATGTTGTAGAAAGATTCCATTTATGCTTTCAATAGAGTCTGTAAGAATTGCAATACGACTATTTGATATAGATATTGTGAAATTTCTTTTGATGATTTAGTTTCATATTGATAGTAGACAAATTTTGCATTTAGATCATATGTGATCTAGATACCTTTGTATTTAAAATAGTTCATTTATCATTTAGTTGGTTAATTTTTATTTTACTCAAGCTTAGTTTCTATTTAAAATTTGTAACAATATAAAGAAAGCAATAATTTTAAATAGAGTAATTCCTCGTTGATGGCAGTTTTACTCTTCTTTTTTTAAAAATCATGTATTTATTCAGACAAATTCAAATAAATCATTTCCATCTCATAAGTCCCGCAAAGCTAATAGCTTATCTGTAGCAGAGAATAATATATCGGCATAAAACTATCTCAGTTGAAAATTTCGACATTAAATAATATTCTCTCTTTACTAAAATTTTTACAATTTTTCCATTTAGTTAGTAGGTGTTAATATTAATTATCTAATTTTTAATTAAAATATGTTTAATTCATGTTTTAATTCTAGGAAAGAATTGACGGCTAGCAATTCCCTTGGTAAGAGATTGAAGATGTATGGAATTTCGTAGCCGTTTGTGCATTTCCCCTAGTTATTTGTGAAATTCGGTAGTTAAAAATAATTATTTTTTATTTAAATATTGTGTTTTTATCATGCTGGACTTTATTTTTATGTGTGTTGTCAAAAATGCATATAAATATATATATATATCTGGTAAGGTGAAATATCAAAGTAAATAAATATATCTTGGGCTGTAATTAGATATGTGCTGTCTTTAATTGGTATAATATTTTTAGCTATTGAGGATTTAATACGTTCTATTTTTCTAATTTTTATTAAGTTGGTTATACCATGTATCGTTATGGTATAATTTAAGAGGGACTCACATATTGCTTTATAAAACATAATACATGTATTGATATCCAAAATATATCGTAATTTATTTAATTTCAAAACACAAAGCCTTGATGTGCTGCAGATTTTCTCAGTATGAACGTTCCATCAGAGGATACTGTCGAGATATAATCCTAGATATTTTATTGTATGTACTCTGTCAATTTTTATGCAGCCACAGTTACCTAGCTCAGAAATGGTTCCCTTTTTTGTGCAGTTTAATTTGTATGTTTTAATAATTAAGTTATTGTAATTTTGAAACCTGGTGAATGAAAAGTCATACATTTGGTTTAATTGCTATTTAGATACAGTTTATTAGAGCTTAACCATCGTTTAATAGTATTATAGTCTTTTGTATATATTTAACCGCATCGTCTTCTAATTTGTTTATATTAACTAAAACTATATCACTGTCATATAAAAACATGGTACTGTTTAATTTCAATTTTGTTAAGTCGTTTATGTAAATCTGAAATAAAAGTGGGCCTAAAATAGATCTTTGAGGAACACCGAATATAACTTGAAACTTTTAGCTCTAGGTGTTAATTTTAGTTACCGCAAATCTATTTGATAAGTAGCTTTGAAACCAGTGTAATGCAATTCCTCTAATTCCATACTTTTTTTAATTTCTGTAGTAGAATGTCATGATCCAAAGAGTCGAAAGCTTTTTGTAAGTGTAGAAACACAGTAGCTGCCCTTCACCTCTATTTAGTGCCATATGGAAAAAATTAAAAACTAATAAATACCTAAATTAGTAAATTTCATTAGTAATTCCCTTTTGGAACCCATGTTGATTTTCACTGAAAATGTTATGTTTGCTAAGAAATTTTTACATAAGTGTTGTAAACATAGTTTTCCAATATTTTATGTACAGAAGATAAATTAACAATGGCCCTGTAATTGGCTATAAATGATTTTGTTCCTGCTTTGAATATTAGTCGTAGAATTGCCGTTTTAAGCTCAGTTGGTATTGCACCAGTTGAAATACTTTCGTTGACCATTTCTTTTACGACATCCGCTAATACTTCGATACTGTTTTTAACATGTTTGATTTGCATATTGTCATATCCAAGGTATTTGTTATTATTTAAAGTTTTGATTATATTCGCAATATCTGTCCTAGTTACAGGAGGTGTATAAATTGACTTTTTGTTTGTAATGATAACGTTTGTTTCAAATTCACCATCAGATTCTTGGTTGATTTCTCTTATGTGTAAAATTAACGAGCAATATTGACTGCATTAAAGAGCAATATTCACGTCAATAGATCTTTTTTTATCCTCTAGTGCCGTGACCACCGAGAGAGAAGGCCATAGGACTCCTTTGCCGGAAGAGCTGTGTCGTCACGACCACTGGTGTTCCAGTCGCCATTTTTGAATAGCTTTAATTTCAATCGAGTCACGCTGGTTCAATTCATTAATTTTGTTATATTTGAGTGTTTCTAGCTATGCTACTTCTTGTGTAGTGCCAAAGTGTAAAGGAAACTATCGGAATGGGCCCAAAGTCCACGTATTTCAGTTCCCTAAGGATATTTCTCAAAAAGAAGCTTGCATCAAAGCGATCAAGAGAGAGAATTTCACACCGACAATTCATAGTAAGGTACGTAACATAAGTTCTCACTTTTATTTTCTTTAACTATATTCTATATATTCAAAGGGTTATCAGGATTTAAACTGAATTTTTACCAGGAAATCGTTACACTAAGCTAATATGATCAGTTAATCCAAAGTAAATTTTTGTACTTTTATTATCTAATTTGTTTCATTGAACCAAAACAAAAAATCTTGTTATACGAAATTATTATGAAAATATTATTTATACTATAAAATAATATCGATTGGTTTCTTCCTCAAAAAGGTGATTCCTTCTAATCCTTTATAATTTTTTAAGATTCAAAATTTCAGCGATTTCTAATTTATTACAAATCGCTGAATTTGAAAATAAATGGTTTGAAAATGTTGGTTTGTTTGCAGAGTACATTATGTCAAAACCTGTTGCAAAACGCTCTAAGTCAGTGCTCTCTGATTATATTTTTTTAAATGTTAACTTCAAATTAAATAATTCTGACAACAGTTAATGAATGAAATTTCGTATATTGCACAATTGACAACTCAAATCAAAAATTGGCAGTGCATTCTGCCAGCAATCCCACAGTATATCAAATTAAATAAATAATGTGTTGTGTAGTATTAAGGTCACTTGATGTTTAATAAAATAAATATTAAATCTTTTGCTTTGACAAAATATTAATGTTATTTGCAAAATCAAATATTATGTGTTAACAATTGTAATAACCAATTTGAATTATTGAATTTACATGCATTTCAGTATCATTATACTTAGCAAATATTTATAGGAATAAAACAATCGGTAATTTTTCAGGTTAGTGACCTTTGCTAGCAGAGAGGAAATGCAGTTTAGGATGTTTGTAATGTATAAGTTACTGGTGCCAATCAATTTTGACTAAAGATTATGAATTCCAATTAATTGAAGAGATGACCATTAATTTGTCAGCCAGCATAGAAAAGTGTGTGCATTTATAGAGTAAGGAAAGTAAAATTTTAAAATATTTGGAATAACCAGAAAATGCATTCACTTGAGATCATGTCATAAAAACAAATTGTGAAAAATCGACAATTAATAAATTTCTTGTCATATGCAAGATTTGTTTCTACATATATACTTTGTTTTAGTTTTTTTTATGAGTAATGCATTCCTATACAAACTCTATTATTTTTGCAACTAAGATGAGAATATTTAAAAACTATAGATTAGAATAGTAAAAATTAATTTTCACAATTAGTTCTAATGTTCCAACATACTAAAATTAAACAATTCCTTAGTTATGTGAACTTCATTTTAGAGCCAGTGAAATTCAGCATGAGACAAGCATGTGTGATGAAGTCACAGGGAGAGTATTAACAGCAAAGTTAGAAAAGCCTAGACTCATCACAGGTGCAGTTCCTTAACAAATGCCGCTAACTGGTATTATGTCTTCTTTTACAGATGTTGTACACATACTTCCTGTGAAAAAAATAACATCTGAAATTCTTCATGTATGTTTAAAAAAAAATTGCAATTGGTTTTGAAGCTATAGGATTTAGAATCATATGTGATGTCAGTAACAATAATTCTATTAATAGAAAAGTAATGTCTTTTTTCAGCATACCACCTTCATTGAATATTGTGTATCCCCATCCTGTAGACAAAGTTAGACCATTGTTTTTCTTAATTGATGCTATGAACTTGTTAAAATGTATAAGAAATAATTGGATTATTCAAAAACATCCTGGTCAGTGCATGTTTTATCCAAAATTTGGATCAGAGGGTTTAGTTGAAAGGCATGACTTTTCTACAGCAGCATTTTCCTTCATGATATTGAAAGCAATAGTTTAATTAAATATTTTTATAATTTGTCTTTGAAAGCCTTGTCGCTTTCTAACTTAGAGAAGCAAAATGTTAAGCTGGTTCTTCAAAATGTTTAATAAATTTGTTGCAGAAGCACTTTTAGAAATGGGTGAAAAAACTTGAATCACATTTTAGAGGTACTGCAGAGTACATTAAGACTGTTAACACATGGTGGGATATAGTAAATGTTAAATCTCCTTTTATAGGAGCTCGACTAAACGACATATAGAAAATGCCTCTCACAGCATCATCTTTAGATGAAAGGAATTTATTTTTAAATAAATTATTGGATTGGCTGGATTCATGGAAAAGTATGGGTTGAGATACAGGTATGCTGACCAAAGAGCTATATTGCTTTAAAATTATCAACACCTGCTTTATTGGAATTAGCTTCATATTGTTGTGAAGAGTTAAATATGGCATACACATTGCCTGGAAAATACCAAACCGATTGTTTAGAAGATAGATTTAGCAAATACAGGCAACTAGCTGGAGGCAATATCACATTTCAATAAGGCAGGTGTATGAGTGTGAAAACAAATTATGGATGCATTCAATACTAAAATTAGTGTTACCAACTAAAAGTATGGGGAATATTCACATTTCTAGTTTTTCTGCCAAACAAAGATGGGAAGAGCTAAAGGATAATTTGTGTTTCCTTTCCCTTTAGCATGACTCTTGCTGAAGATGATATTGCGAAAATAGTAGACTACCTATCTGTCTTAACCTATTTCGCTGGCTACTGTGCCTATTCAGTTCTAAAAAATGAAATGTGAATCCTGCAAAACATATTTGGTTCTTGATAGCCAGATTCAATTAAATGCATTGCATAGTTTAATCAAAAACTTAGAGAGAGATGGGTTATTATGGTTACAACAGGGTGTTATAAATGCTATTGTATAATTACATAGTTGTTAAAAAAAACTTTGTAATGAATTGGAGAATGAATTTTTAAATTTTCCCAAATCAAAGAATTTTAGCCACACTATTAACATTAAATCTATTAAGTAGTGAGGAATTACTGGGATGTCATGACATGTGTGAAGAAGGTCATTTAGCTGAAAAAAATATGCAAAATGGTAATTTGGGCTTCCAGTAACACATTGTTAAATAATTATTGTAAGAAACGAAATGAAATGAAAGAGCAAACAAATGTCAAAAAGAGAAAGCTTTAGACTTTTGTAAAATGATACTGTAAGTTAAACAATTTATCTAATAGCATAGTGTGATCTAGATTCTTTGTAATGAGTAGAAACATATAAGGAAAATTAAACCATGGGAAAAAGTATAGCATGGAGTCATTCTGTGCAGTCAAAGACCTCTACAGAAAGGCCATATGATCTGTGACATAGTAAAGAGAGGCTTTCAGTTTCAGGAAGAAAACTCACAACAATTACTAATTGTTTTTAGGAATTAAAAGAGTGTTGAAAGCAATTATTAGATATAATTTTACAAACAATACATGGATTGATCTGAACTGAATAATGATATATATTAACATCTTTCACTCCTATATTTTGTTACACACTTTAATATTCAAACTTAATCTAATATATTAAGTGTAGGCCTATATGCTGATATACAAAAAGCAATATCTCATTTATCATTAGTTATATCAACTGAACAACACTACCATTGCTTGCCATAAAACACTTTAGTATTTTTCATAGCCACTGCTGAGAACCCCATCTTGGAGAGGTGTTTTATAGCAATTATAGTGGTAGTTGCTATTGCAACCAAGCACACAGTACTTCTGAATCGAGTTATGGTGGTTAGGCCTAGCAAAGAACTATCACAAAGCAGCTCACACTACAATTACAATTCATGTTGTATTCACCTCATAAACGTGTAATTTATGTCTATTATAAAACTAACAAAAATTTTAAAACAGTACCATACGATAGCCAGCTAGAACAAGCGAGACGAATAGCATCGCGAGAGTGGAGAGCCTCTTTTGATATGTCACAGTCATATGACGTCTGCCCTTCTCTGTAGAGAGGACTTTGGTACGTTCTGAGGCATATATAAGCAATATGTTCTATTCATTATCTATTATTACTTAGATAGAATTAGTAGAATTGATCATGTTTAACAAATATGAAACCACTATAAATGAAGTTTGTATGGACATCATAAGTAATTTATATTTAAATGTAAGAGTTACTAACGTTTTGTTTATTATTGCTTAAAAGAAATGAAGTTTGCCATGTATTGACAAGTAACTCATTTAGATTATTTATCGAGCCTGGGAGCCGTTAGAAAGATGATTTTTAAAATGGGTAAAAAGTATTATGGCAATGAAGAAATTCTACAGGAGAATGGCAGCTTAACTCTTCTAAACCATCCCACCAATCACTTCTGGCGTCACAGTATACTGAGAGATAAAATTTGCAAAACCACTCACGTGACTCTTGCTTTTAGAAAACTAACGAGCACCTACTTCTATCGCTGTATGAGTGAAGGTAAGGGTAAAGAAGTTTTGAAATAATATTTTTTCATTGCTGAATGTCAGGTGAATAGGACAAAAACATGAAAGACACAAAAATTAATATGCGTTAATCTGTGAATTCATGCAGAAAGATGTGTTTACACGCTGCATTAGAAAAACGATGTGTTAAAAAAGGTTTGAAATATATATTTTTTTTTCGATATGAAATAATCTTATGTCAACAGATTGGGAAATTCATCTCCCCTCCCTGATAATGATCGAGAGGGTGGTTTGTTCTCAGGCTGTAAGGAGCGGGACACGACTCACTCGTGTATGCCCATAGGCTGGTGGCGGAGAGAGAGAGGCGAACTGCGTGTTTACAACTGTGCTTTCACATGAAAGCAATCACCAAGTCTTAAATGTCCGACGTAAAAGAGGCAGGTAAAAGAGATTCCCACGATATCTGCATTCGGAATGAAAAGCGAATTGCCCTGTAATCGATCATTCAAGTCGCTTTCGGAAAGCATTTTTGTGGTTTCGTTCTCTGCAGAAGTTTGTAATTGAAATTATTGTACGAACCTTACCGCCTAAAACAAGCGATTCTTCCTCATTGCTTCTCCGGGGTGACGATTTAAAGTCTGTTCAAAAGAGAACGTACGGTTTTATAAAACGGACAAGTAAACAGGGATTGAAGGATAAACAAGGTAAGGTTATACAAGGTAAGGATTATGTCATGGCTAGGTAGGCTGAGCATTTCAGTGATGTTCTAAACAATGTGGTTAGTTCTACTCTCATTGTTTGTAATGAATATAGATGCATTACTTGGCTTTAATGTTGACCCAATAACGCAATCTGAAGTCATTTTGTCTATTTTTAAACTTAAACTTCATAAATCCGCAGGGGTAGAGAAATTACTATGGAAATTACTATGGAGCTGGAAATGTTTCGGTTTCCACTTGGATGACTGAAATTTCGAATATCTTTTATGATAAATGCATGGTTCCTAAGGATTTTACCAGAGCTATTATTATCCCTATTTTCAAAAAAGGTGATCACAGTTATTGTGATAACTATAGGGGTATCAGCCTACTCTCTGTTCCAGGGAAAGTTCTTTCCATGATTGTGCTTAATAGAATTAAGAATATGGTTGACAGTCAATTGCGTGATGAGCAATGTGGATTCAGAAGTGGTAGGGGATGTGTGGATCAGATATTTTCACTTAGGCAGATTCTTGAGAAATGTTTAGAGTTTCAAAAACCTTTGCTTGCTAGCTCTGTTGATTTCAAAAGGGCTTTCGACTCTGTTGATCGTCATAATTTGTGGTTGATTGTGAGATCGTATGGTATACCAGACAGCTTAGTTACGTAATGAAAGCTCTCTATAATTACACTGAGTCGTGTGTGAGAGTTGGTAAGGCTTGCAACAATTGGTTTAGCATTATTTCTGGTGTTCCTCTATGGTGCATTTTGTCTCCTTTTCTCTTTAGTTTCGTTATTGATTATGTTATGCGAAATTCACTTCAAGGGAATGATTTTGGTCTTAAATGGACTGGAGATACGAAAATTTCTGATTTAGATTATGCTGATGATTTAGCCCTTTTGGCAAATGATGTTGATGAGATGAACTCTTTCATTCCAGCTGTTGATGAAACTAGTACTAGAGTAGGTTTGGTTATAAACAGAGAGAAAACTAAAGTGATGAAAATTGGTCAGGCACGCTGTGATTCAGTTAATTTGAATGGTTGCAGTCTTGAGCAGGTGTCACAGTTTAATAATCTTGGGAGCTGTATAACTGATACTGGTGGTTTTAAATAAATGTTTAAATATATTTATGGTCCATACAGCTCTGACCTATATTTCTTTACTTCACCACTTCGCTTTCATTTATTGATCAGTAAATATAACTGCCTCCTCTGCTCCTTTTTTCCTAAAAGAGTACTGTTAGTTCCGAAAAAGCCTGTTTAAAATGGTCCCATTCTTCCTCAACTTCAAAGGTAAGGAAATCATGACTGTCATAATGACTAAGTAACCTATCACGGTAAGCTTTAGCTATAACTGAGCTTTCAGAGCTTCAAAATTAAAGGTAAAATTTAATTATTAACCCTAGCACAACACTTTTTAAGTTTAAGTTGCAAGACACTTTTAACAGGGTAATGATTAGATCCAATTTCAGCTCCCCTATATGACCTGGTATTCCTAACAGAACTAGTCATTTGCTGTTACATAATATATAACCAATCATAATCCTATGCAGCCCATCAGGTGAAACCCATATGCACTTATGTATGTCGCGGTGTTTGTAATAGGTGTTAGTTATTCTGAATCCATTGAGCTTACTTACCTGCAGGAGACGCTGCCCATTGCCATTGCAGCTACCAATACCAAAAGGGCCTATTACTCCTCCCCAAAGGTCAGAGTCAGTACCAACTTTGGCAATGAAGTTACCAAGAACAAGGGTAATATTCCTTGACAGAGTTCAAAATATCCTGAAGTTGTTCATAAAACCTATCCTTCTCATCCTCATCGGCATCCTCAGTGGGGGCATAACAGCAGATAACATTCAAGTCTTTAACGCTTGTCTGAAATTCTGCTGTAAGAAACCTTTCATTAATGCACTCATATCCTAGAAGAGCATCGCTAGCGTGTCTGCTGAGAAACAGACCAACGCCTTGTTGATGCTTATTATCTTCCCTCCCTGAAAAGAGAAATTTAGGATTATTTTTAAGAATCTGACCTTTATCTGTCCATCTTAGCTCTTTCAAGCAGAGAATATCTAAGTTATAACTGTGGAATTCTTTTTTGAGGATATCAAGAAAATAAGCTCTGTACAGAATCCCTCACATTCCAACTACCCATGGAGAGAAAATGACAAGTGGGATGTTTAAAGATACTATGTTTATTGAAAGAGGTAATGCCATCAATATCTAATAGCCCCCTAATCGCAGGCATGGGGCAAAGACCAGTTCCCCCACCACTAAAGGCTGAAGCCATCTACACTGGAAGACTTCCTCCAACGTAGAATTTGACGATGACAATAGAAACAAAGGGTTCAGGTGCCTGCGATGACCTCTGCTCAGGATTATCCACCAGCTGATAAACGTATCCTGTGAATCTATTCACTTGGGGCTGTAAACCTATAAACAAACAGAAAACACAGCGGAAGATTTTCCCTCCACAGAAGCCCACCAGTGCAGCAAATTCAGGATTCATAATCAAGTTCAGAGCCGTATTTCAGTCCAGTCCAATAGGTTTATATGGTCAGCACCAGGACCCTGTGTGGCTGACCACTCCTCAACAGGGTAGAAAAAAAAGAAAGTAGCCATAATTGTCCAGATCAGTAGGCCACACTGATCTGGCAGCCCTCCCATTCCGTTCACTTCCACAAGAGAGTATCTCTTTTGGAACGGTCTGCACCAGGAGAAAGCGGAGTTGGACATTAGGTGCTAGGCCTGACCGGTTCTATGCATCATCACAAGGAATTGGTGCATAATTCTCCTTCCTGTGACTACGTATCTACCATTTAAGAACAAATCTCGTTCAGATTTAACAAGGCGGCATTGTGCTCCGTTTTCCTTTCTTAGAAGTATTTTCCCATTTTTTTACCCATATATATATTTCTATTGTTTTTCTATTTTGGCATTTCTTGCCTTGTGGAGGAGATATCTATAAAATCTTGACAAATGTTCATTGATGTAGACTATATGCTTTTCATTAACAATACCTGCATCTTTGGTATTCAAATCACGATGTTCTTTTACTTTATCAAGAAAAGCATCTCGTAGGGCTCGGTCTCTAAACTTTGTTAAGATTGTACGGTACGTATACCTGTTGCAGTTTCTTCCTTTTTACCAATTCTTAGCCTTTCCAGTACCTTTTATTATTTTTTTATTTATTTATTCCAGTATTTTCGCTAAGACATGCCTGTCTAAACACAACAGACTGAAAAACTCTTGAGGACGTTATTATTGATATTAAAGTGATGTGATGCATTTATAAATTGTAAAGAAAATTCCATAATTTTATTAACCTGAAAAACATTGGTCAAATTTCTGCAGCCGGTTCTCCAACCAATCTATTTAGCGTTGATGATTAAAATCAGTTTTTTTTTTAATATTTCATCATGTTTGAAAGGTACGAGAAATGTTAAAACTTTAAATGTAGAACAAAAATTTTTAGTTTTGACATAAATTCTATAACATTACAGATTAACTCAATCACAACCTGCCTGACCAATTATTATCAATTTAGTATTCTCTCTGTTTATTACCAAACCTACTAGTTTCATAAACAGCCCTAATGAAAGAGTTCATTTCATCACAATTATTTTGCCAAAAGGGATAAATCATCAGCATAATCAAGTCAAACATATTCGTATTTCCAGCCCATTTAAAGCCAAAATCTTTCCCTTGAAGTGAATTTCGCATAACATAATCAATAAACAAACTAAAGAGAAAAGGAGACAAAATGCACCATTGTGGAACACCACAAGTAATGCTAAACCAATTGCTACAAGACTTACCAACTCTCACACACGACTCAGTGTTATCATAGAGAGATTTCATTATGTTAACTAAACTTGTTTGGTATACCATATTATTTGGCAATCAACCACAAATTATGACGATCAACAGAGTCGAAAGCCTTTTTGAAATCAACAAAATATTTGGTTCCAAATCAACATCCAAAGGTTTGTGAAACTCTAAACATTTCTCAAGAATCTGCCTAAGTGAAAATATCTGATCTACACATCCCCTACCACTTCTGAATCCACACTGCTCATCACGCAATTGCCTGTCAACCAGATTCTTCATTCTATTAAGCACAATCATGCAAAAAACTTTCCCTGGAACAGAGAGTAGGCTGATACCCCTATAGTTATCACAATAACTGCGATCACCTTTTTTGAAAATACGGATAATAATAGCTCTGGTAAAATCCTTAGGAACCATGCCTTTATCATAAACGATATTCGACATTTCAGTCATCCAAGTGGAAACCGAAACATTTCCAGCTCTAAGCATTTCCATAGTAATTTCATCTACCCTTGGGGATTTATGAAATTTTAGTTTAAAAATAAACACAATAGCTTCAGATTGTGTTATAGGGCCAACATTAAAGCCACAAATGCATCTATCATCATTACAAACAATGGGAGTAGAACTAACCACATTGTTTAGAACATCACTGAAATGCTCAGCCCAATGAGGATGAGAAGGATAGGTTTTATAAACCTATCCTTCTCATCCTCATTGGCATCCTCAGTGGGGGCATAACAGCAGATAACACCTAGCCATGGCAGAATCCTCACCTTATATAACCTTACCTCGTTTATCCTTCAATCCTATGTTTATTAAGAGAGGGAATGCCTTCAATATCAAACATCCTCCTAATCGCAGGCATGGGACAAAGACCAGTCCGTTTTCTACCACACAAATCATTAACTATCTGGTACAGCTCCTTAATCAATACCCTACTAGTTCTAATAAAAAGTAATAGAAGAGAATCCTCACCTTATATAAACTTACCTCGTTTATCCTTCAATCCTATGTTTATTAAGTAAGGGAATGCCTTCAATATCAAACATCCCCCTAATCGCAGGCATGGGACAAAGACCAGTCCGTTTTCTACCACACAAATCATTAACTATCTGGTACAGCTCTCTGCTGTTGTAGTGTTTAATTTCTTAATCGGCTTTGTCAGCCAAGCTATGAAGCCAAAGATTCTTATCAGCAGCTAATTGATCCTTTACATATTAATTAAGCTCTCTGTAATACTTTCTATTAGAACTAGTAGGGTATTGATTAAGGACATTGCTGCAGTTCTTTTTCTCTGAGATAAGCTCAAATGCCTTATCACCAAATAATTTTGCCTCCTTTTCTCCTTTTTTCCTAATTGAGTAATGTTAGTTTCCAAAAAACCCTGTTTAAAATGGTCCCATTCTTGACCAACTTCAGTAGTAAGCAAACTATGACTGTCATAATGACTAAGTATTTCATGGTAAGCTTTGTCTATAACTGGGCCTTTCAGAGCTTCAGAATTATAGGTAATTTTTTTAACCTTAGCACAACACTTCTTAAGTTTAAGTTGCAAGACACTTTTAACTTGGTAATCGTCAGATCCAATTTCAGTTCCCTTACAGACCTGGTATTCCTTACAGAAACAGACCATTTGCTGTTAATTAATATACTGCTCACAAAAATTAGTGGATATATTATCGCTTCATATTCATTTTGAAATATCCCCTAATTTTTGTGAGCGGTGTATATAATCAGTCATATTCTTGTGCATCCCATCAGGTGAAACCCATGTGTACTTATGTATGTCGCGGTGTTTGTAATAAGTGTTAGTTATTCTGAAACCATTGAATTTTTCTTACCTGTAAGAGACGTTGCCCATTGCCATTGCAGCTACCAATACCAAAAGGGCCTATCACTCCTCCCCAAAGGTCAGAGTCAGTACCAACTTTGGCATTGAACTCACCTAGAACAAGGTTAATATTTTTTTTTTGACAAAATTCAAAATATCCTGAAGTTGTTCATAAAACCTATCCTTCTCATCCTCATTGGCATCCTCAGTGGGGGCATAACAGCAGATAACATTCAAGTCTTTAACGCTTGTCTGAAATTCTGCTGTAAGAAACCTTTCATTAATGCACTCCTGTCCTAGAAGAGCATCACTAAGCGTGCCTGCTGAGGAACAGACCCACGCCTTGTTGATACTTATTATTTTCCCTCCATGAAAAGAGAAATTTATGACTATTTTTAAAAATCTGACCTTTATCTATCCATCTTAGCTCTTTCAAGCAGAGAATATCTAAATTATAACGGTGGAATTCTTGTGTAAGGACATCAAGAACACAAGCTCTGTACAGGGTCCTCACATTCCAACTACCTATTGAGAGAAAACGGTTAGTGGGATATTCACAGATGCTATGTTTATTGAGAGAGGGAATGCTGTAAATATCAGACATCCCCCTAATCGCAGGTATGGGCATCAGTTCCCCAACCACTAAAGGCTGAAGCCATCTACACTGGAAGTCATCCTCCAAAATAAAATTTGATGATGTCCATAGAAGCCAGAGTTCAGGTGTTTACCATGACCTCTGCTCAGGAAAAAATTCTCACAAAGAAATCAAAAAAGACAGCGACAAATTTTTCCTCCACAGACGTCCACCAGTGCAGCAAATTCAGGATCCGTAATCAAGCTCAGAACCTTAATCCAGTACAGTATATATGGTCAGCATCTGAAACCTCTGTGGTTCTACTACATATTATTGTGGTATTCTGGAACTTTTTGGTCAAAAAACCTAAAACCACTGACGGCCTTGAAAAATAAAATCATTAAAAAGATATCTGATGGAAGTATTGAAATATAAATAGTACATCTCAAAATTTGAAACTGCTGCCCTCCAGTCACCTGCTTATTTATGAATTGATGATAGATATGTATGAGCATAGTCATTTCTTTGAGTTAAAAATTGATTATTATAAAATTTGTTCAAATGCAGAAAGTTTCTAATGACAGAAAGTTTCCACTTGTAAAGAAGGGAAATATTACGTAATCACATTTTATATTTAGCACCTAAAATTTGAAATCTGTTACCTAATGGGCTTCGAAATTAAATTGGAGCAGTATTAATCTTAAAAAAATAGTCAATTCTTTCACGTACAATGCACTTTTATTTTATGTTTACAGTTCTATGATAAAAATTTGAATTGAAATTTATATTGCTTGTACACTTTATGTACTGTATTGTAGTAAACATATTTTCTCTTTATTTCTCTGTATTCACATGAAAAGGCTTTCTTTATATATATTTCCGAAAATATTATTATTTTATCACAATTAATAATATTTTGATCTTTATATTGTAATAAATTTGTGAGAAATAAGTTGAACTTAATTTTTTTGCTATTTCATGTAATTGTAACTATTAGCAGCCTAGATAAGCAAATGCTTTTGAGTTGTTTATATTGTACTAAATGTACAGAGTGTACCAAAAATAAATGAATGAGACAGTTTGGCAATTCATTTCAGCTAACATTGTTTCAACTAATAGCAGGTGAGAGGTTATTTGAAAAAAGGGAGTGGTGTGTTGACGGTATGCATTTATTTCGTCCGTCGGATGAGACGTTAAGCCTTGTGCGGGAGAGCCCACGTTAAAGAACACGCGGGATGGCCTTGAGTGGCGAACAGCCGTTTCATCGACCTTCTCCGAGCCTTCGGGGGTCCGGGTGACCTGGTCATTTAGCCCATGGTGTGCAAAGTGTCGCTCAGGAGTAAAACAACGGAGCCCCGTGCCCGGACTCTTACCAACAGCTGATCGGGTGGGCCCCTCGATGTTCTCTGAGCCTTTTGGGGTCCGGGTGACCTGGCCATTTAGCCCATGGTGTGCACAGTGCCACTCAGAAGTAACGTAGCCCTGTGCAGATGGCCTCGACGGTCAACTGTTTCGGTGGGTCCCCTACACCTTCTCTGAGTCTTTGGAGTCTGGGTGACCTGGCCATTTATCCCATAGTGTGCAAAAAAAAAGTGCCACTTGTAGGTAAAACAACCTCTTTTCTCTCTCCACCCTCTCTACCTATTGCCCAGCGTTTAAGAGAGTGGGAATCGGTCGCACCCTGTATTCTGACCATCTCTCGGAACTGTCTTTGGGGGGGCAGGGAGGTGTCATCTCCATTTCTACCTATTGTGCAAAGGAGGTGAGGAGTGGACTATTTGGGGTCCGAGGGGGATAAGAAGTATGGGATCCCTCATTCAGTGCCGAAAGTAACTGAGACCATTGTAGCCCATTATTTGGGCAGAAGCTTGGCCGATGTCCATCAGATGAGACGTGGCCCCTTATGTTGGAGAGCTCTGTGTACGTTAAAGAACATACCGGATGACCTTGAAGTTACCACTCCCGGCAACCGTGCCAGTGGGTCCCTTCTCTCTGAGCCTTCGGGGTCCGTGTGACCTGGCCTTGTGCAGAGACCCAACCCGTTTATCTTCACTCATTGTGTTGCAACCCAGGAGAGTGGGATTCGGGCGTGCCCCGCGACTCGGAACTCTCTAGAGGTGTGGGGAGTGTCCATTTTTACCCATTGTGCAAAAATAAAGGAGATTGCCCTTTTTGGGGGGTCCGACGAAGGCGGGGCGGTAAAAAGAATGGGATCTCGTGAATCATTCCGTACCGAAAGTAACCCAGCATTAATTTTTTTTTTGCGCAGACGCACAAACCTCCTGCACAGTGTTTCTCCATGCCGCTACTGACCGAGTGTTTTTTTTTCCCCCAAACAGAAGGAAGTGTGGCCAGCGTAGGCAGCAGACAGTTTTTCCCGCACTGCACGAACCATCAGATGGCCATGTGGTGAATTTAAGGCCCAGTTAGGAACCACTAACAGATAGGCAAGCACTTTTCCCCTCAATACACGCAGAGGTCTTGCGACGACACCCGGAAATCAAAGGTACATGTGATCTTGTGTCAAGTTCTCTTAAGCGTACATCCGGCACGTACGTGTGCACTGAAACCATATTTTGCCATCCCCCCTCCCTCGTACTTCTTACGGCACAAATCGCTGCAGATCATCTGTTCACCTACTTCCCTACATCTCCGCCCCCATCCACCGAGCCTTCGGGGTCCAGCTGACCATGCCATTTAGCTCACGGCGTGCAAAGAGCCACTCAGAGGTAATGCCATACCCCATGCACGTTAAAGAACGCGCCGGATGACCTTGACGGGAGGCTATCATTACCAACATCTGTTTCTCCTCGACCTTCTCTGAGCCTTCGGGGTACGTGCGACCATTTAGCCCATAGTGTGCAAAAAAAGTGCCACTCGGAGGTAAAACAACCCAACCCTTTGTTTTTTCTTCCCCCATTGTAGCCGGGAAGGTCCTTTAAAATCCATTTATAATTCACCGACGGGCTTGGGAATACCGCCGTCCGTTGGATGGGACGTTAAGCCGTGACACGGGAGAGCCAAAGAACACGCTGGATAGTTGGCCACTTCCAGTGGGTCCCCTCGACCATCTCCGAGCCTTCAGGGTCTGGATGCCCCGGCCATTTACGTCCTTACAGGACCCTAACGTCCTTACGGGACGACGCATTTCATCCCATCGTGCCCCTAATGCCCTTACACGACAGGGCATTTTGTCCTGTCGGGAACCTAATGGCCTCATGGAACGGCGCTTTAAGGGCATTAGCATCTCCCGGGACCGTAACGGCCTTACAGGATGGCGCATTTGGTCCCATCTGGACCCTAACGGCCTTACGGGACGACGCTACAAGGGCATTATCGTCCCGACAGAGCAAAAGGTGCCGTCCTGTTACATCGTTAGCATCCCGGGAGACCAAAATGCGCCGTCCCATAAGAACGTTAGGGAAACAGGAGACCAAAATGCAACATCCCGTAAGGACATTATGATCCCGGGAGTACAAAAAGCGTCATCCCATAAGGCCATTACGGGTCCGACGGGCCGAATGCGCTGTCCCATAAGGCCGTAAGGTTCCCAATGGGACGAAATGCACCGTCCTGTAAGGACGGTAGAGGCCCGGGAGTCCAAAAAGTGCAAAAAGTGCCGTAAGGCCGTTAGGGACCTGGGGACCCTAACGGCCTTACGGGATAGCGCTGTTTGGTCTCCCAGGACCGGAGGGGACCCACAAACAGCTGTTGGGAATGGTAGTCTCCCGTCGAAGCCATCCAGGGTGTTCTTTAACGTGCGCACCACGGGCAAAATGGCACGCCCATCAACGGATTTTAAAAGACCTTTGCCACATATAGAAAGGGATAAGAGAACAAAGGGGTTGTTTACTTCTGAGTGACACATTTTTGCACACCTTTGGTTAAATGGTCGCACGTACCCCCAAGGGGGACCCACCGAAACAGCTGTTGGGAACGGTAGTCTCCCGTCGAGGCCATCCATCGTGTTCTTTAACGTGCATGGAGTATGGCCTCCGAGGGGCACTTTGCAAACCACGGGCTAAATGGCAAGCCCATCGGATCAACGGGTTTTAAAGGACCTTTGCTACAATAGAGAGGGATAAGAGAACAAAGGGGTTGTTTTACTTCTGAGTGGCACTTTTTTGCACACCAATAATTTTTGAATGGTCGCACGTACCCTCGAGGGGACCCACCGAAACAGCTTTGGGAATGGTAGCCTCCAGTCGAGGTCATCCAGCGTGTTCCTTAACGTGCACCGAGTATTGTTTTACCTCTGAGCGGCACTTTGTGCACCATGGGGTAAAGGACCTTCCTGATACAATAGAGAGCGGGAAGAGAACAGAGGGATTGGTTTGTTTTACCTCCGAGTGGCACTTTTTTTGCACACAATGGTCTAAATTGTTGCAGGTATCCCAAAGGCTCGGAGAAGGTCGAGGGGACCCACCGAAACAGCTGTTGGGAACGGTAGTCATCCATCGAAGCCATCCAGCATGTTCTTTAACGTGCAGGGAGTATGGCTTTACCTCCCAGCGGCACTTTGCACACCATGGGCTAAATGGCAAGCCCATCGGATCAATGGGTCTCAAAGGACCTTTGCTACATATAGAGAGGGATAAGAGAACAAAGGGGTTGTTTTACCTCTGAGTGGCACTTTGCACACTATGGTTAAATGGTCGCACGTACCCCCGAGGGGACCCATCGGAACAGCATTTGGGAACTGTAGCCTCCCGTCGAGGCCATCCAGCGTGTTCTTTAACGTGCACGGAGTATGGCCTTTACCTCCGAGTGGCACTTTGCACACCACGGGCTAAATGACCGGGTCACCCAGACCCTGAAGGCTCGGAGATGGTCGAGGGGACCCACTGGAAGTGGCCAGCTATCCAGCGTGTTCTTGGGCTCTTCCGTGCCACGGCTTAACGTCCCATCCAACGGACGGCGGTATTCCCAAGCCCGTCGGTGAATTATAAACGAGTTTTAAAGGACCTTCCCGGCTGCAATGGGGGAAGAAAAATTTAAAGGGTTGGGTTGTTTTACCTTCGAGTAACAACAACTTAATTTGAGTGGCACTTTTTTTTTGCACACTATGAGCTAAATGGTCGTACCCCGAAGGCTCAGAGAAGGTCGAGGAGAAACAGTTGTTGGTAATGGTAGCCTCCCGTCAAGGTCATCCGGCGCGTTCTTTGACGTGAATGGGGTATGACATTACCTCTGAGCGATTCTTTGTACAACGTGAGTTAAATGGCCAGGTCACCAGGACTCCGAAGGCTCAGAGAACGTCGAGGGGACCCACCGGAACAGCTGTTGGTAGAGTCCGGGCACGGGCTTCGTTGTTTTACTTCTGAGCAGAACTTTGTACACGATGGGCTAAACGGCAAGGTCACCCGGACCCCCGAAGTCTCGGAGAAGGTCGAGGGGACCCATTGAAACGGCTGTTCGCTAGTCAAAGCCATCCAGCGTGTTCTTTAACGTGGGCACTCCCGCACACGTTAGTCCACGTCTTAACGTCTCATCCGACGGACGGTGGCATTTCCATCGGTCAACGGGTTATAAATGAGTACCGTCAACACACCACTCCCTTTTTTCAAATAACCTCTCATCTGCTATTAGTGGAAACAATGTTAGCTAAAATGAATGGCCAAACTATCTCGTTCATTTGTTTTTGGTACACCTGGTGAGAGAAATTTTTGAGGGCAAATGACCTTCCAAAAAGTAGAGAATTCGTCTAAAAATCGCATTTTTTTCTACGGATTCCCTCTTCGTATTTAAGGAGCTCTAAACTTTTCAAAAATATTTTCAGATAAGGATACTCTTAATATCAAAGTCACTAAAATGTGCCTCGCAAAATCATTCCCCTTTCACGCCTTAAAGCACAACCTATTACTAGGAATCTGTGACTCGCTACCCGTTGTTGTGACGTGTCATGTTAGTTGAAACAATGTTAGCTGAAATGAATGGCCAAACTGTCTCGTTCATTTATTTTTGGTACAACCTGTGAGAGAAAATTTGGAGGTCAAATGACCTCTTCAAAAAGTAGAGAATTCCTCTAAAAATGGTGTTTTATTTTAGGGATTTCCCCTTCTTTTATAACTTTTCAAAAATGTTTTCAGAGATGGATACTCTTAATGTCGAAGTCCCTAAAATGTGTCTCGCAAATATTCACCTCTCCTGCCATAAAGCACAGCCTATTAACCTAGGAATCTCTGACTCGCAATCTGTGTTGCGATGTGTCATTTTAGTTGAAACAATGTTAGCTGAAATGAATGGCCAAACTAGTGTCGTTCATATTTTTGGTACACCTTGTGAGAGAAATTTTGGAGGGCAAACGACCTCTTCAAAAAGTAGATAATTCCTCTAAAAATGGTGTTTTATTATATGGATTTCCCTTTCGTTTATAACGAACTGTAAACTTTTAAAAAATGTTTCCAGAGATGGATACTCTTAATATCGAAGTCCCTAAAATGTGTCTCGCAAATGATTCACCTTTCCTGCCATAAAGCACAGCCTATTAAACTCTAGGAATCTCTCACTCGCTATCCGTGTTGCGATGTGTCATGTTAGTTGAAACAATGTTGGCTGAAATGAATGGCCAAACGGTGTCGTTCATGTATTTTTGGTACACCCTGTATAGTGTTGAAAATAATTTGATTGATTGATTGATATATCAAAGCCAGCATAACAGTAGATGCAGATCTGATAATTTTTTGTTTCATGTGAACAACTGCTAATATAATGTGAAACACAACCTGAAAAACAACCCTGAATAACATTTATGCAGGGACGGTGCAATGTAAGTGAGGTTGGGTGTTACCAGAATTTTATTGCTGTTGATTAAATATTAACTTGATTTTTTAGCTTTTCTCCTGATGATATTGTTACAGATTTCTATTTGTGTTTGAATGTTTGGCAAACGATCGTGAATTCGAAATAAATAATAAAGCTATAAATAATTGATTTAATAACTAAGAAAATAAAAGCATCAATCATAAACAATATCTTAACTAATCACACATAACACCAATATGCTATCTATCAGTATAAAGTAATCTTGATAATCACAAATTTATTTTTTATTCTTTTAAAAAAAGAAGAATGTACTTTCCTACACAAAGGACGGAGATAACCTGGGACCTATATTTCGCTTTTCCTGGTCACAAACACTTACACAAGAATATGCCCCGCTGGTCTTAGGAGTAAGGTATGTTACCCACTAGACCAGGTAGAGCTTAATTACAGACTATTTGTTAAACCAAGCACTTTTTTTCTGCCATACAAATAAATTGCTATTTTACTGGAAACCAAAACCTTTCTTACCAGTTAAACGGTCAAACTTTTCACCGCGCTTCACACAAACCAAAAGTGTTCCAAAATCCCAAATTCTTACTACCAATGCGCACATATTAATAAAACATTTCTTCTTTAGACTATCTCGCACAGTACAGACAAATTACTTTTCCCTTCAAATTAATTCTTCCGAATAACAGCTATATTCCTTTTTTTTAAGTTCATTCAACGTTCGAACTGATTAGTGACATAATTCTCACTCCCAGCTACATTGTTGCTCGTGTTCCTTCCGTTATTATACGTTGCAGACATAAAACGAGTAGGGACAAACTGAGTGAGACGCGTAATATAATTACACTTGATCCCGTTTTATGACTCCTCAAACAGAGTTGATTAGAAGAAATGTTCGTTATGGTGAATTCTGCTATTTGTTTCACCTTGGAGATTTTTTCAGTCTTAGAGCAGATGAAATTAAACACTAAGGCTTGTTTGAGTTGAACATAAATTGTCTCTGTTCTCATTCTGGAATGCCAAAGGGGTCAGAGACACATTTAACCATTGAATATATTGTGATTCACTCCCATCAAAAAATGACAGCTCTCGTGATACTTGTAATGCTATGGTGTGGCAAATATTTTTTAATTAGATTACATTTTTGTTTACCTATTCTGATACGCATATACTGGTTCCCAAGGTGTGTTTAAAACCAGATATATTGTAGAATGGCCATTTTCCATGTTGTGTGTATATGAGGGCCATGGGCATCCTTTTCTAACATTCTATTTCAGTTTCTATACTTTTTTTACCACATTTGGTTAATCATATTCTTGTAAACAAACTGTGTTCTACATATAGGACTAATTAAAAAGTAATACAAAATATTTTTCTTACCTGTACTTTTGCCACTATCGTTCCTGGAGATGCATCTTCTGGAATTGAGACATCATACACTGAGTGTGAAAACCGAGGAATATTATCATTGGAATCGAAAATTTTAATCCTTACTTCTGCAGTCGCTGAAAGAGGTCGGACTGCTGCTGTCTCAGCAGCGACAATCTGCAGAAAATATAAGATATAATTGTAGTCTAATGACATTAAAAGGAGTCTCCAAACCACACTCAACAAGAAGAATTTAATATGGCCTAAAAAGAGATTCTATAGCACCTTGGATCAAGGGATTTAATTCACCAGCACTGCATGAGGCGAGTAGTAAAACTTAATGTAAAGCAATTTCCATCTGGCTGTCTCGTAACTGATTTCTAATCTCCAAACTGGCTGTCTCGTGATTGATTCTACACTCTGTAACATTAAAATTGCATCACTCAAAAACGGTGGGAAAATTCAACTGATATTCGCATATGGAGCAGTGATGGGAGACAAAGAAGACATTATTAAGTTTCAAAACAAATGGACAATTTTATTACCAGAAATATAAGGCACATAAATGGAAGGTACAACCACTCTACTGGCAATATATTGAGCAATGTGTCGTGGCAGTGAGTCGAAGACTGGTGATAGCTTCCAGCAGCATTGTCCATCACACTCCTTGAACCTGGTCTTGAAGGGTGGCCGTTGTTTGTACTGGTTGTGGGTGGATGCTGAAATGTCATCCAAACATTTCCCATAAATTCCCCGCAAATAGCGAATGATTCGCGCAATTTTAATGTGAAAAAATATTAATATACCTAAATTCTTGCTAATTCCGTTCTATTTTTGAATTTCAGCCTTATTGACAAAATATAATATGTAGATGTTTCTAAAATTATTTTAGCACTTAACGCAATTTTTTAGAAAGAAAAATAAACTTTTGACTGATATTGCAATTATGCTCACTCAACTTGCATAATTTAAAACCAAATGCCAAATATAGCATTTTTTTAGAATAACATTTGTTTAAGATTCAGAGTAACCTTTAAAATTCATAAAGTTTAATCAATGATTTTAAGAAGGACGGAAATTTCACTTCTGTGATATCCCGACATACTATATATGCAAAACTGCAGGGTTCGCGAATCAAAAATGCGGTAGGAAAAGCGTGACTTATGCCAAAACAGATGCGAGACGATTTTGCTAAGCACTCTTGAGTGTCAAGCAAAATCAACTAGCTTTGCGCTCTGTCACGAATACCACAGGCTGGCCATACCTGCAGTATAAAAGAAAAATTCTTCAGGTCATACCTGCAGAGAGATAAAATTCGTTTTACCTCTCTGCATTTTACCTTTACCCATGATAGATATATTTTTTGGCACGCTTAACTTTGCAGGCGCTTGTTTTCACCTCAGTGAAAAAAGTTTCGCGATTCAGCAACCCTAAAACCACAGAATTGAAATAATACATTGGCAAGGGTTGGTCGTGAGTTCATGCTTTTACCCTGTGGTTACCATTTCAGCCCGATAGGCAAAAGACCGTTGCAACCAAAGTCTCCTTATCTGATGCTTGCTTCCCTTTCCCCTTAAGAGGAAGCTTTAATTGATCAGCCACAACGCCAATCTTCTAGTCGACCTAGAAGAATTCTTTCTGTTCTCCCCGAGCCTTAATCCTCTCTGACAAATGAAAGCTTCCAAGAAAGGGAACATCAACTTAAAGTAACTTCGCTTGCATATAATGAAAAACAGCTGGGCTTTTTCGTTCACTTCTACAGCCATTGTTCGTCAAGGTAAAACCCAAATCACGCTTTAATATTATTTTTAATACTAAAATATTGTTTGGTGCAATTAAAAAGTTGATAATAATCTTTATCAGAAGTTGACAATCAACTTTTTTTGTTATTTAATTATTATGATTCTGATATTTCGGGATCCGAAACGGATTGACGTATCTAGTATGTATACAAATTGATAATTTTTTTACACCCCTCAAATAGATGTTTTCTCACAAGTTTCATGGTAGCCAAACATTTCCATATATGCTAATGGCAGTGGTGAAAGTAGATTTCACTTCTTTCTGGTCAATTAAGTCAATTTCATGTTAATTTAAGATGTCAGAACACCAGTTATGAAGACAAGATCTCAGCAGAAGAACAATGCGAGAAAGAAAATTCTTAACAATAGGGTCCTGAACCCAGGTCAGGTTTGATCACCAGGTCGATGATCAATGTATTTTACAAATGCCGGTTAACAGCGACGCACTTTTTGTGAATCATTTTGAATCCTCTTTGGGTTTTATTCATGAACTAGCTTCTTTATCATTAACTATCCATTATTTTAAATTTCTTTTATACCGACGACACTGTTGACATGCTGCAGGTCAATACTAACAAATATACTGAATTTCGTGAAAATGATAGTGGTTATAAAAGTCGAAACTGGAATTTACTGATGGAATATAAGGATTCATTGTGAGTGACAATATTCCAATTCTCTGAATCGTAATTCGTACCTATAGTCCGAGATTTTTAACATCCGGAAAAGTCCCATAATTCAGATAATTACAATGAATCCTTATATTCCATCAGCAGATTCCACTTTTGACTTTTGTAACCACAAAACAAACAAACAAACAAAAACCCATTGGAATATTGTTACTCACAAAGGGAAAATTACAACAATCTGAAGTTTTTTCTTCTAAACTCTATAAACAACAAAATTGCCTTGAAACAAAAATCGTTTTCCTCTCTAATATCTTGGCGACAAGACAGCCAGAAAATATTTTTAAAAGGCTTAAAGCTAAACTTCTGAGCAGCGAGGTAGGTAGGAAGTAAAATAATAGAATTTCGGAGTGTGCTTACTCTCTGTGTATGCATACTCTGAATGCACGCCTGTTTAGAATACTCATATGTTTAGAAGATGGCGAAGCAGACCACCAGTTTTATAAATGGCTACGGAGAACAATTTAATATTTAAAATTAATAAAAAATATTCCTGCCTTAGAAGGAGTGGCTACTACAAAGCATTTCTTCATGGCCACACACTAGTAGTGCCCAAAAAACGAGAAGCACAAATGAAAAATTAAAGTTATCCAATAAGAAGGAAAAGGAAAACGCTTTGTTTTTCATCTTATATTTTTGTAGGTTTCTTCTTTATTTTTTCCGTAAGGAAGATATTCGATAGCAAAAGAGAGGGGTAGAGGGGGGTTGTATAAGCTGACAATGTCATTTGCAGAGGAGAGAAGTGGCGCAACTTTCCTTCAGTAGGGGAGGAGGTCCATCTTTATTCCGTATCTCTCGAAGAAAAGGGAATATTTCGTATTTTGATCCAGACCCCTGAAGACTTTTGTATTGTCCTGAGCACGCCAATATTATACTTTTATTGCCGTGGGACCAAAGGTACGATATTAAAATACGTCTATTTATGCTATTTTCTAATGATATATTTTTTCAAGTTGTTTTGGTTACCTAGTTTAGCCAATTTTTTTGAGAAATTTACATTCAAGTAATTTAGTATGTAGTCGTCACGTGACCGAGTGGTTTTGTTGTTGGCCTTGGGTACTGATCAAAAGGACCTGGGTTCGAGCTTCGGATAATGCATGGATGTTTGTGCTGTTTTTCTCCTGAGGTCCTCCCCCATCCTCACAGATATTCTCTATGAAGTATAAACTGACAGACTGCTGTCAGACCTCTGTGGCAAGCACCTGTTTGAGGGGGTATATATTTATTTCTTCTAATTTAGTATGAAGATCTTGTTTTTTACACTGTCCACATAATACTACCACATGATCTATTCAATAATACCAATAATATTTTGAAGTGTTATAATAATTTACAAGCCTCCTCGGTACGTAGTGAGTGACACCTAGCGGTGACACCGCAGTTGCTGGGATCCAGGTTCAAATCCTGGTAGTGGCATGGTTGTTTGTTCTGTGCTATTCTTGTACAAGAAGGGATGTATAATCTAGAAGTAGCTTCAACTGCTCTTCTCTGTTCTCTATGCAACTTATCAAGAAAAAAGAAAGTTATAACTACATCGCCTACAGTTAGGGATGCGGTTTTCATCCGGAGACTCCACGTTTTGAAATCTATCTCAAGACTCCGGTTTTTGAAAGCAAATTTTTGTTTACTGCATTTACGGTTTTGAAACGATCGAAGAGACTCCACGTTTTGAAATCTATCTCAAGACTCCGGTTACCAGGTTCAACTCATTAAAATCACTAGAGAAACCAGCTCCAAAAATTAGCATTGGTTTTTAAGGCAAATACTAAACACATTTTTTTAAAATCTATTTTGAAAGCCAAAACGGAAAAAGACCAAATTTCTTTTAATAAAACAGAGTCTTGTGGAGTATGTGGGGAAATTCAGTAGAAAAACAATACAACCGTCCATGCATTATCCGGGGCTCGAACCTAGGGATCGGGCCGAAACGAAAAAAGCCCTATATTTCAGTTTAAAAAAAACTAACAAGATTCTAGTGGGAGTAGAATTATGCACGAACGCTGATTATAATGAGAATTGTGAAAAGTTTTTAGAATATATTAAGAAGCCTGAACGAAAAGTTCTTAAAAAAGTTCTAAAGATAATTGAATGTATGAATCTAAATTTAAAAAATAATATTTTTTTTTATTTATTAATAAAATTTTGAAACAAAAATAATGATTGCGTTGATTATTTTTAAATAAATATATCGTTATAACTGTTTTTTGGGGGGAGAGGGGAGTGGAATTTACTTAAAGCCAACTTTATGATCTCTGGATATTTAAATCTCAAAAGGTGGCAGCCATATTTATAAAGCTAATCGAAAATCGTAATTAAGAAAAATAATGGCGAGCATTTATGGGACAATAAAATTAAAGGAACGTGTTTTGGTTTCTGTATTATGCTGCTCCGGTAGCAACAGACGGATAGGGATTGCTGCCAGGACTTTTAAGAATCTATGGAGAGTGTGGAGAAATAGGCGTATACACCTAGAGACTAAAATTAGACTACATAATAGTTCGGTTCTTTCTAAGGTTAGTATGGTAGTGAAACTTGGACACTTTGTAAGCAAGATAACAGAAAACTAGTTGCTTTTGATTATAAATACTTTCGCAGTATCTTGGGTATTAGGTAGTTCAACTTTGTAACTAATGATGAGGTTAGGCAAAGGAGTCTGCAACCTTCTTTAAGCAGCATATTGTGCAGAGAGAGACTCCATTGGTTTGGCCATGTTGCCCATATGGATAATTACAGATTTGCGAATGGGGTTATGAACAGTGTGCCTAAAGGCTTCAGAGAGAGGGGGAGACCTAGGATGGGGTGGGCAGACAATGTCAAACAGAACCTTGTTAGAATTGGTGTGCAGTGGCCAGATGCAGCAGATGTAGCTCAGGACAGACTTGCTTGGAGAACTAAATTGCACGGTCTGGTTGGACCTTCGTAGCCCATGGCTGCTTGAGGATGATGATGATGATGATGATGATGGTAGCGCAATAATAAGGTCATTAGAAAATAAAATTAATTTTTTAAAATCTATTTTACAATGAATTTATATTAATAAAAAAACTCAACAAATTTGAACCCCTCTTCCAAACTTCAAACCCATTAGTTAAATTTGGGAAAGTGTGTGCCCCATCGCCCGCATTAAATTGCCTTTCGTTATGCTTAGAAATGTTAGGATTTTCAATTCAGCCAAATATAAATTATTTACAAAAATATATTTATACCAGAAGCCGTTGCTTGCCACAGAGGTCTGACAGGAACCTGTCAGTTTATACGCCATAGTAGAAGGTCTGTGAGGACCTTTAAGCAGGCTAGCAAAGTGGAACCTTACAGTGCACAGGACTACGATTTTGACTTTGTGTATCGCCTTGGAAAGAATAACGTCACGAAACATCCAAGCACTAGAAGAGCAGCAACAGCTCCTAACCCCTGGAGTGATATGGCTCGGTTGAGTGAAATGCAGTTAGAGGACACCCCACTGAAGGAGATTATCGAAGCAGTGGAGAATCGTACCAGTACCCATCACTCGAACTATGCCATAACCCATGCTCCCGCCACTTGGGAGAACAGAAGACTCTGTATTAGTTGAAGTCAGAATGTTTTTGGCATGGCATGTACACTGATGTGCTGCTTGAAAATGCGAGGCTACGCTGAGAAACGAAAAAGCATCATATTCCGAGCCCCCCCCCCTCCCTCACATATCGACCTTTCCGACGCATAACTATGGGCATACTTAGCACTTTTCCCATTATGAAATGAGGCAAAAGTTATATCTTAGTGGTAGAAGATTACTTCACGAAGTGGCTGAAACTTTATCTCCTACTGGATCAGTCGATCGAATCAATAGCCCGAGTTCTTGTTTTGTTCACTGATGGGAAATCCAAATACTCTTCATATGCACTACAAAACTGTGTACCGATTACAATCTGATTCTTTACCAGTTTAGGACTAATAAAATATTTGCAGATATAGCAGAATTAGTCTGTTGACAGCTTACAACCTCAACTACAAGACATCATTTACTGAAATAGGAAGCCACAGTTAATACGTTAAATGACTGTTGCATTTAACAAATTCTTCATTTAATTTATGGCTGGTAATCTATTTTACTGAATAAATATGAAGCAGATGTAACGTAATATAATATGGGTAATATATATGTAATGTAATATGGGTGTTTAATTATATATTTATTTAATAATTTTAGAGAAGTGGAGACAAAGTACTTATAGTGTAGCACAATATGCTCGATTTCATAAACACCGATTATCTGAAAAAAATGCAAATATTAACCTTATAGCAAAACTAATGGTAGATTTGCATTCAGCACAACTCAATTATCTATTCAAGAAACTTGTAGAAAATATCATAAATAATTTCTTGTTACATAGTGTGATGAATATTTGGTAAAGCGTGTGACTTTCTTTCTATTTTCGCATAATGGTAGTTTACGTCTGAATCCTGACATTTGCATGATTGTATCCTGGGGAAGACTGATCCCACTTTAGGTAACAAAATTTATTCCAACTAACTGCTCAATGCGCTGTGGATTAGCCATCTAATCTCTTATGGAAGTTAACGGAAAAGAACGGCTGCCAGATTAGTGTGGTCTACTGATCTGGACAACTATGGCTACTTTTTTTTTTTCTACCCTGCTGAGGAGTGGTCAACCACACAGGGTCCTGGTGCTGACCATATAAACCTACTGGACTGAAATAAGGCTCTATGAACTTGATTATGGATCCTGAATTTGCCGCACTGGTGGGCTTCGTGGAGGGAAAAATCTTCCGCTGTGTTTTCTGTTTGTTTCTGGGTTGCAGCCCCAAGTGAATAGATTCACACGATATGTTTATCAGCTGGTGGATAATTCTGAGCAGAGATCATCGCACGACCTGAACCTTTGCTTCTATTGGCATCGTCAAATTCTACATTGGAGGAAGTCTTCCAGTGTAGATGGCTTCAGCCTTTAGTGGTGAGGGAACGGGTCTTTGCCCCATGTCTGCGATTAGGGGGCTGTTTGATATTGACGGCATTCCCTCTCTCAATAAACATAGTTTCTTTAAACATCCCACTAACCATTTTCTCTCCTTAGGTAGTTGGAATGTGAGGACTCTGCACAGAGCTTTTTCTCTTGATGTCCTCACTAAAGAATTCCACCCTTAGATATTCTCGGTTAGATTTAGATATTCTCGGATTAGATATTCTCGGATTGCAAGAGATCAGATGGACAAATAAAGGTCAGATTCTTAAAAATAATCTTAAATTTCTCTTTTCAGGGAGGGAAAACTATAAACATTACCAAGGCGTGGGTCTACCTTTCAGCAGACATGCTAGTGATGCTATTCTAGGATATGAGTGCATTAATGAAAGATTCCTTACAGCAATATTTCAGACAAGCATTAAAGAGTTGAATGTTATCTGCTGTTATACCCCCACTGAGGATGTCGATGACAATGAGAAGGATAGGTTTTACGGACAACTATAGGATATTTTGAATTCTGCCAAGAAAGGAGATCCCTTGTTCTAGTTGACTGCAATGCCAAAGTTGGTACTGACTCTGACTTTTGGGGAGGGGTGATAAGCCCTTTTGGTATTGCAAAAGTGCAGTGGCAATGGGCAACGTCTCCTACAGGTAAGTAAATTTAATTGTTTGAGAATAACTACACTTATTACCAACACCGATACATACTTAAGTATACATGGGTTACATCAGATGGGCTGCATGAAATTATAATTGATTATATATTAAATTAACAGCATTTGGGCTAGTTCTGTAAGGAATACCAGGTCATATAAGGGAACTGAAATTGGATCTGACAATTACCTTGTTAAAAGTGTCTTGCAACTTAAACCTCAGAAGTGTTGTGCTAAGGTTAAAAAAATTACCTTTAATTCTAAAGCTCTGAAAGACCCAGTTATAGCTAAAAGTTATCATGCTAGGTTACTTAGTCATTATGACAGTCATAGTTTGCTTACTACTGAAGTTGAGGAAGAATGGGACCATTTTAAACAGGCTTTTTTGGAAACTAACAGGACTCTTTTAGCAAAAAAAGAGCAGAGGAGACAGAATTTTTTGAGTGATAAGGGGGGTGAGCTTCTTTCAGAAAGAAAGAACTGCAGGAATGTCCTTAATCTATACCCTAGTAGTCCTAATAGAAAGGATTACAGAGAGCTTAATAAACGTGAAAAGGATCAGTTAGTTACTGATAAGAATCTTTGGCTTTGATGGCTTGACTGACAAAGCTGACGAAGCAGTTAGACAGCACAACAGCAGTGAGCTGTACCAGATAATTTAATGTTTTGTGAGGTAGAAAACGGACAGGTATACAGGGATTAAAGGATAAACAATGTAAGGTTATAGAAGGTGAGGATTCTGTCATGGCTAGGTGGACTGAGTATTTCAGTGATGTTCTAAACAAAGTGGTTAGTTCTACTCCCATTGTTTGCAATGATGATGGATGCATTGGTGGCTTTAATGTTGGCCCTATAACACAATCTGAAATTATTTTGGCTATTTCTAAACTTAAACTACATAAATCCTCAGGGGTAGATGAAATTACTACGGAAATGCGTAGAGCATTTATTACCAGAGGTATTGTTATCCTTATTTTCAAAAAAGGTGATCGCAGTTCTTGTGATAACTATAGGGGTATCAGCCTACTCTCTGTTCCAAGGAAAGTTCTTTGCATGATTGTGCTTAATAAAATTAAGAATCTGGTTGACAGGCAATTGCGTGGATTCAGAAGTGGTAGGGGATGTGTGGATCAGATATTTTCACTTAGACAGATTCTTGAGAAATGTTTAGAGTTTCAGAAACCTTTGGTTGCTACCTTTGTTGATTTCAAAAAGGCTTTCGACTCTGCTGATCGTCATAATTTGTGGTTGATTGTTAGATCATAATGGTATACTTGACAAGTTAGTTAACCTAATGAAAGTTCTCTATAATAACACTGAGTCATGTGTGAGAGTTGGTAAGACTTGCAGCAATTTGCTTAGCATTACTTCTGATGTTCTACAATGGTGCATTTTGTCTCCTTTTCTCTTTAGTTTGCTTATTGATTATGTTATGCTAAAGTCACTGCAGAGGAAAGATTTTGGCCTTAAATGGGTTGGAGATACGAAAATTTCTGATTTAGATATGCTGATGATTAGCCCTTTTGTCAAATGATGTTGATGAGATGAACTCTTTCATTCGAGCTGTTGATGAGACTGGTAGAAAAGTAGGTAAAATTGGTCAGGCAGGCTGTGGTTCACTTAATCCGAATGGCTGCACTCTTGAGCAAGTGTTTCAGTTTAATTATCTTGGGAGAAATGTAACAGATACTGGTGATGTGCGGCGTGATATGAACAGACGAATAGGGATTGCTGCCGGGACTTTTAAGAATCTATGGAGAATGTGGAGAAATAGCCGTATATACCTAAAGACTTAAATAAGACTGCATAATAGTTTGGTTCTTTCTAGGTTTAGCTATGGTAGTGAAACGTGGACGCTTTGTAAACAATATAAGAGAAAACTAGATGCTTTTGATTCTAAATGCTTATGCAGTATCTTGGACATTAGGTAGTTCAACTTTGTAACTAATGATGAGGTTAGGCAAAGGAGTCGGCAACCTCCTTTAAGCAACATATTGTGCAGAGAGAGATTGTTGGTTTAGTCATGTTAGAATTGGTGTGCCGTGGCGAGATGCAGCAGATGTAGCTCAGGACAGATATGCTTGGAGAACTGAATTGCACGGTGTGGTTGGACCTCCATAGCCCATGGCTGCTTGATGATGATGATCATGATGATGATGAATATTTAAATTACAATAACGCATTTGTAAATACCATATTATCCTTGTAGTTTGGTCATTTAGTTCCAACTTGCACTAAAAACAGGCAAAATAAATAAATTCAAAGAAATTGATCTGCAGTACTGAATTGATTTTTTTTTCAATGACAAAAGTCAAAAATTGGGAAAGTAATGTACTGTAATAACCAAGATCCAATTTAGTGACTCTTTGAACTAAGGAAGGTTATTCTTAAAAAATTTAATTAGCCGCTAAACATATTATCCATGACTGATTCCAGCAGTATCTGAGTTTGTAGTTTTACTCATGGGGTAAATTGTCAGGTGGACTCTGAAAATTTTGGGGGCAGGGGACCCACAAAATATGTATACGGAAAAAATTTTAGCCTCCCATCAAGGTCATCCATTGTGTTCTTTAACCTGCACATGGGTCTGTCGGACGTCGGACTTTACAAGCTCATCTGTGTTGCCTTTCTCATCGCAGCTGGTACTGTCGCTCAAAAAAGTATCCGAACACCACGGTTGATTACAAAATTCAGAAAAAATATCTGGCAACGATTTTTTTTAGAAATTAGTGATCTGGCAACCTTCGTGTCACGAAGAACTTTCTGAATTTTGTAATCAACCGTGGTGTTCAGATACTTTTTTGAGCGACAGTACAGTTGTAGCACAATATATTTTGAGCATTGCTTTTGAAGAATTCAAATTCATTTTTCACTTACTCTAAACTCGATGTACTTGGTATCGCTAGTCTCATAATCTAATCTTTCGGAACTTTTCACTAGCAATGCAAAATTCAACTCGTTCATTGCTCGTGAAGGCTGAACACTGAATGCACCTTCATCACCTTCAATAAAAATTTCAAAGCTTCCATTTTTTCCCTGCAAGAAAAAAATTATTAGTTTTTAATAATTAGCTAATTTAAGCTCTTTTAATGCAATACATAAATGTAACATTTAACAATATATGTAAATCACACTCTTAAAAGTTTCGAAAGCTTGGCACACAGCATAAGTAAAAAAACTGTAATAAGCAGATATTCAGCAAATTTCTAATCATTGCTTTTCACGACTATTACAGCAAAAATGTGATTATTGTTTTGCTAGTGCAGAAAAAATATATAATAGCTGTAAACCTGCTTATATTGTGTAAACAGAAATGTGCAGATTAGGAAACTGACCATTTGATGTTTCCACAATTCTTATATATCATTCATTAATAGGTATGTTGATGGTACATTGGTCTACGATTTGCTACAACAAAGCGCGACCAGATCCTGTTCTCGTAGCCGATTTGCATGGTGTATTGAGTGGACGTAAATAGATATTATCTTTATATGGTTGATAATTCAAATCAGGTTAACTCTATTACGTTTATTTTTAACCGGTATAAAGTCTTTCACTCAGTTTTAGTATAACAAAATATTTGAAAAATACCGTAAAGTTTTACTCCTTACCCTGGATAACACTCTGTGATAATTATATAGAAAACGAAATTCTACAACTAAAAATTATTTGCGTCACTTAATTAGTGTAATTCATAGACCTACAGAAGAGGCCAGACCTATCAATCTATAATTCTTACTTCTCTTCATGCAGGAGGTTACAAACTTTCAAAAGAGACACTCTCTTGGAAGGAAGCGGAAGAGGAAAGCTGTCAGATTCATGTGTCCTATGCATCTGGACTTTGGCTACCTTTTAATTTTTCTTACCCCGTGAAGAACTCTCAGCTACACAGGGTCTTGGTGCTGACCATGTATACTGACTGTGGAATGTGTAATGTCTCTGATCTTGTTTATGGATTCTGAACTTGCTGCACTGAAAAAGCTTTCCCTAAAAGAGAATCTACATTTGCATTTTCTATTTGTGAGTTTACAACTCCAAGTGAATAAATGCACAGGATACTTTATATCAACTCAGAGTGTACCTAGAAAAAAATCGAGGGGGTGGGCAAGAATCATAATCGAGCAGAAAAAATGTTTGTATAACATTTTCCCCTCTATTTTACAGATTTTTAAAAATTTCTTGAATAATTCATTAAACATAAAAAAGTTTAATAATATTTGCCTCTTTTACCATTAAAACTATTTTGAAAGGGGATGGGCATGGCCCCCTTATCCTCCCCCTAGATCGAGCCCTGTATCAGCTGCTGTCATTGTCAAATCTGGCAACAGAAAGTTCTGTCAGTATGGATGGCTTAGTTCTGTCAGTATGGATGGCTTAAGCCTTTACTGGTGGGGGAAACAGGTGTTTTCTGGTAGCTTGTGAGTATTGGGCTGTTTGATATTGTAGCTTTCTCATAAACATAGTTTGGTTAAAAATTCCAGTAAACATTTCCTCTCCACAAGTAGTTCGAATATGAGGACTCTTTTTTACCTCGATATTCTCAGAAAAGTATTTCCCATTTGCAGAATTCTTCTTCAAGAGACAGATAGACAGATAAACAGGTAAACTGCAGAAAATTGAAAATAATCTCAAATATCTCCTTTTAGGGAAGGAAGATGGATCTTAAGAGAAGGATCTACAGCAGAATACGCCAGTGATACTCTTCTTAGGATATGACTGCAGTAATGAAAGATTTCTTATATTTAGATTCAAAAATTCGATTGTATTTATTTTAATTTACTTTATTATGTTTTTATTTTTATGCCACCACAGAAGATTTTGAAAAGAATGAGAAAGAGGTTTTTCGGATAACTTCCGGATATTTTAAATTCTCCCAATAAAAGATATTTTCTTGTGGAAGGTTTTTCTACAATGCTGAAGTTGGCATTGACTCAAGTAATAGCATAAATGAGAGTTCTGAACTAAGGTTAAAATATAGGGAATTCTATGTTAACATGGGAAACGTTTTGGGAGATGAGTTTTGTTGACATCGAAGTTAACTATCTGGTACAATTTCATAAAATCTTCATAACTCACTTGTGTACCGGAGTCGCTATCCCTATATTTTACCACTAAGAAGCTGTTGAAAATTCGCACATAGTCTAATTTACTGTGTTTCAAAGTTGCATTCGAATTCTTGTTTGGGAAATTCACTAGGATCTGAATCCTTTCGAGAAACATGCGAACAAACATATTTCGAAATTTTTTCAACATGTTTCAAATATGTTTCGATTTTTGGTTTGACCAACTTAATTGTTAGACTTTTGTAAGACGACATAGAGGTGGACATGTTCATTTTGAGTCATAGTACCAAGCGTTGTTGTAGTATCAGATTTATATACTCTACGCAATTCACAAAATATTTCATGTGGATAACCGCTTGCAAACTCAGATTCTAATTTTGCAAGTAATTCTAGTGATGGTTCCACTTTTGGAATAAACAAAATGAGATATTTTAAATTTAAACAAAGTACAGTCGGCCCTTCACATTCGTGGGGATTAGGGACGCAAGACCGCCGCGAATGTGGAAAAACCGCGAATATCTCTACCCCCCCCCCCTCAAACCTTAACTCTTAATACTGTTGACATATTTAATACACAAAAAACAGTAAAACAATACACTGTACTGCAGCAGTATGTTTTACAAATTTAAAATAACAGTATCAACAATATAGGCTAGCACAGAGAGAGAGAGAGAGACAATAGAGTACACGTACAGTAAGTGATGCAATGCATGTATAGTATTTAGATAATAGTAAAATTATTAAAGTTCATAAAACACAGTTATATACAGTACAGTACTATACAGTACAATGAGAGACAAAACACATGTACCGAGACAAAGAGCGTGGCGTCCCCAAACACAGTGCGTAGTCCGCAGTTCTTTAGCGCACTCTAACGTTTTACAAAATTTAACTTTTATAATAAATTTGTATATATATTTATGGTAGTAAACGATAAAAATAGATTAAAAATACATAAATTATATGCATTTATGACTTACTAAACTTTTTTTTTAATTTATTTACATTTCCTAGTCTTTCCGCATTTCTAGTTCCGCAGTAGGGAGCAATATTCCAAAAGAATTTTCATTTAATTATTGATGGCAGACTCGCGAATAATCATATCCGCGAAAGTTAAACCAGCGAAAGTTGAGGTTCGACTGTATAGGAACTTTGCGAATAGTGTCATTGTTATCATTTTTTTCTACTTTTATGGTACGTTTGGTTTCACACCCCTAATGATATAACACCCAAAATAAATGCTTTATCCACTTCTCGGCAGAACCCGAATTGTCGATTTAGTGGCAAGAATAAACTTACATTTTGACTACATTTTGCGAGTTCATACTTCTCCGAGAACCCTTGTTTTATATCGGGATTTCTCTTCAAGGTTTCAGCGAAACGTTTTAGCTTATTTTATTTGTATCTAATTTATCTTCACTTCTTTCATACAAATACGTATTTACATTCCAAGTGTCTGCTGTATTTTTGAACCACATCATACTGGTTGCCGCAATGAGTGAAAAGTCCTTTGGAAAATTAGATTTTAAATTGTGGTCGACACTCCTAGCAACTTCTCTGTTTTCGATAAATTATTAAGCTCTCTTGAAAATGTTTTACCCGTTATTGGCTGTCGTAACTACATCATTACCACCGATATCAGATCCATCCGATTGCAGTATTTTGCATCTAACATGTATTTAACTATTGTGCGGACGTACGAAGATGTCGATATTTCGAATTTTTCGAGAACTTATACGTTCTGTAATAATTCCCATTAAGAAAGAAACCAAATTTTTTTCAGCAAACTATTTGAACGTTTACATCCACGCATTAGTCGCAGAATTATTTTCCATTGGGACCTCGAACAAATTCCAGTAAAGAGCTTCTGCATCCATCTTATATTTATTTTGTCATCTTATATTAAGGCCATTTCCCTAAATTAACTAGTTCATAATAAAAGTAACATTTAGTACTTAATTATACTTAATAACTAGTTATTAATTGAAGTAATATTTCTGATTTTTGCAGACATTTTCTCCTTCTTTCGTAAGATAGGCAATGGGATATTATTGTAAAATTTAACTCTTTTTCTGTGATCTTCATCTTTAATTAGGTCTAGTGTGAAACATATAAATTGCATTTCTTTGTTCAAGCCAATTATTTTGTTGTTTCGATCTGTTATTTTCATTCTAATGCTGTAAATATGGCATTTTTTATTATTATTTAGTGTATGGGGTATACGTTTCATATGGAGGAAAAGAAGCATGCTTATTAAATTGCCAGGTAGTGTCTGAGGCACGAAACTGTACAATACGTCGCTCTTTTGATTATTGAAAGTTAGAAGATAGAACCATGAAATAGAATGAGATCGACGCCTCCCGTTTTGTTAGGTGGTTCCTTCGCTTTTTGTTGCATCGATAATTTTCGGCTCGAACCTAAATATTTCTTTCAATTTACCTTCAGAGAAACCTACTTTGTATCCTTTTCCCAGATGATTAATAAATTTTAATGCAGGTATATTAATCTGTATTTTATAGGGTTAAAATCCCCAAATGCACTTTGTAAGGTTTCGTTAAATCCATGTATATCGTACATTCCATTTGGAAAAGTTATTTTATTCCATCATATTTGGTCGAAATATTGCAGAGTATTATTGTCAAACTTATCACTGAAGTTGTACCAGGATTACCATATATTGCTACCAATCAATGCGATCTCGTATTCACCGTTGAGTATAATCGGAGTTTCATAATTAATTTCCAAACCTTCTGTGTTGTACGTTGTAATGGTAAAGGAATTGATAGTTATAAGTATCACCTTAATGTGGCGAAGTACTGTATATTACTCACATGTTAGTTCTTACCAACAATTAATTCCTATCATTAAGAGTTTTTTAAAACTAATACAATTCATTATATGGGCGTATGTTATTTTTCAGTAGTAAATTATTTTTCTAGCCGTCTCGTGGCCGAGTGGTTAGCGCGCTTGGCTACTGTTCAAACGCAGCAACGGCAAAAGCAAACGGCAAAGGTTCGAGCTCCAGGCTTCATGGATGTTCGTGTCGTTTTTCTGCTGAGGTCCTGCCATCCTCACAGACCTTCTACTATGGCATATAAACTGGCAGGCTCCTGTCAGACCTCTGTGGCAAGCAGCTGCTTGAAGGGTATTTATTTTTATTATTTTAAGTTTCTGGACCTTTCGAAATGACAAAATGTTCACTATACCATTTTCGTTGTGTAATAATTTCGTTGGCAAAAATTCGACAAAATATTCACAACGGATTCCTTTTTTCTTTTCTAATTATCCTTTCGATATCTAAATGAGTCTTCGTTTAAATCCCTAAACGTTTTGCTTTCCTCGGATATATAAAACTTTTCCATTTTTTTCTTTCTAGCCCACTGCCGTTTGCTTTTCAGGAATGTGTAACCCTTTTCCCAGAATGTTCTGTGCAAGCTTAGTACCTGCTTGAGCTGCTCCAGTTGCTGCTCTTTACCCAATGCCACGAGGGAAGGTATGAAGAACGGAAGAAATCCACCTAACTGTGGTTTACTAAAACGAAAGGAACTGACGTTTTCGATTTTTTATAATTTAAATATTTTTCCTTTTGTCAGTTTCAAAGCCGTTTCAAAATATCGTTACCCTTTTCTGTGGATCAGTACTTAAAGCCAGAGACTTTAATAGCAAATTTGAATATGCCAAGAAGGTAAAAATGGTAATGAAGAAGCGTAAATGTAGAATACGTGGAAAAATCTCAGCAAAAATTAATTTACCAAACAATAAGGTAAATTTATAAAAGGTGGGGGATATAGTTAATTGGATTCAAAAAAGGTTTAATCCACCAGAAATGCACATTCATCGTTACCAGTATTTAGACCTTTTACTAAATTGGAAAAAATGGCTAATGTGAGGTGATTCAGGTGTTAACCACGTCGACAAAGGCTGCAAAATGCACATTGCCTACAGGAAATTTTCAGAAAATAATAAGATTTGGATGAAATTCAAAATCCGACATTTGGAGAAAACATTTCGTGAAAAAAAAAGACAGTTCAGTTTAGTAAACCAAAACGATGTCTTCAGTCCATTAAAGAAATTTTGCGGTGTAAAATATCTAATGCGCAAATCTAGATCTTCAACAAAAAGAAGTGAAAAGATTTCTGAATCAAGAAGACGTTGCAATCTACAAAAAATTCCACACTACACCAGTTTACGTCTCGAATGTAGACGACCAGTGGCACAATGATTGAATCGATATGCATTAATTTAAATTTCACAACTACATCAATTGTGTCCACATCAATCTTTGTAAACATGATAACAGGAAGCTAGATGCTTTTGATTCCAAGTGCTTACGCAGTATCTTGGGTATTAGGTGGTTTAACTTTGTAACTAATGATGAGGTTAGGCAAAGGAGTTTGCAACCTCCTTTAAGCAGCATATCGTGCAGAGAGAGATTCCGTTGATTTGGCCATGTTGCCCGTATGAATGATTATAGATTGGCGAATAGGGTTATGAACAGTGTGCCTAAAGGCCTCAGAAAGAGGGAGAGACCTAGGATGCGGTGGGCAGACAATGTCAAATGGGACCTTGTTAGAATTGGTGTGCAGTGGCCAGATGCAGTAGATGTAGCTCAGGACAGACTTGCTTGGAGAACTAAATTGCACGGTCTGGTTGGACCTCCGTAGCCCAGGGCTGCTTGAGGATGATGATGATGATGATGATGACATCAATTGCATTTTAACGGTGATTGACATGTTTAGTAAATTCGCCTGGTCAATGCCTATTAAAAAGGAAACGGGTAACGAGATTACCAAAACATTTGTCAAAATTTTTGAACAATGTAAGGTATCCAAGTTGCAAACGGATAAGGGAACTGAGTTTATCAACAAAGAAACTCCAGCATTGTTTTAACCAATGAGATGTCCATTGGTTTCCCAATGAAAACGAGAGTGAATCTCAAATTTCGGAGAGATTTAATATGACTCTAAAGATAAAAATATGTTCAAATAATATTAGAAAATGGATCGATGTTCAACCTAAACTTACTGAGAATTACAATACTTCTTATCACAGATCGATAAAAATGACTCCAGCAGAGGCAAGCTTAACGGAAAATAAAGATAGTTTGTATTTTAATCAGTTTCGTAAAATAATTAAATATATTTCAAAATCAAAATTTAAAATTGATGACAAAGTGAGAAACGATAAGTACGTAACAACGATAAAAAAAGGTGTATGTATCTAATTTTACAGAAAATTTTTGAAATTGCTCAAGTTTGGAACACGGATCCCGTAACCTATAAGATTAAATATCCGGAAGACGAGTTTTTTCTTCCTTCTTCTCACAAATAAACGACTGTTGACAATCGGTATTTTATGTTCTATCAAATCTTTATCTATGTGAGAACCATTGCGTAAGGAGAAACTTACTCTCTTCAAGATTTTCCTATCCAATAACTTCATCCATTACGGGTAAACCAAGTCTCCAACTCAATTTGTCCTGCTTTGTCAAGATTCCATCCTCTATTGCCACTACCAGTTACATCGAAGGTGCATTAGTACATAAAGTACATTTTTCACAACAATTTAGAAATTTATTGAGTCTTTGTTCATTTCCAATGAACCAGCTCTAACTTTACAGAGTAGTACTACCAATGCGATTATCCATGTAAATTACTTTTATATACTTAGTCTTCCTATCATAAACGGTGCCTTAGGCTGGGAATTCCTATTTTTCCATCCCACAGCAATTTTAGAATTCCAAGAACCTGGTTTAGGATCAAATTTTCAATCTACTGCTAGAATTCTTCTAAACCACGTAAACCTATAACATTCAAATACTTTTTTTGCTATCCTGTTTTCATTCATATCATGAAGGCAATCTTACAAACGAAGTGTTTTTTTACTTCTCTGCTTTCGAAAGTGCTCCAACACATTTCATTTGAATCGTCACATTTGGAGTTAACTGTTTTTACTAAATGCAAACCTACCAACCTGTATCTGTGACGCTTCACAACTTTTCTCAGGTTTAAAGAGAATGCAAGGGCACTAAAGCCATAGGTTATGGATAGTACGGTAATAGATTCCTGCAATATTCTGGCGACTTCATACTAATATAAGAAAGCATAACTTTGTCTTCTATAATTCCAATGTATCAACAATTTTTTTGCTGACAATATCTTCATGAATATTCAAAAAATTTGTTTCTTGACTGAAGGTAATACTCAGATATAAAGTTGAGTCCGCTCTTAGAAATCTGATGATTTCCAAACTTGATGTTCCTTGCAATTCCAAGATATCAGCATAGATTTTTAGGACTAAAATTATTTTTAGAGCTAAAGCCAAAATCGTTCACAATATTTAATACATTCTCCATTCCTGTTTTATCTTGTGCAAAATTCATAATGTCATCAGCAAAGAATAAACCTTTAATTTTGCGTTTTTGAGTCCCTTTTACAAAATTAAGAATATTAAATACATCATTGCATTCTTTTAGTCTGTCGTTAAGTGGATTAATAAAAGTAAGGAAAAGAATATTAGAGGGAGGACTTCTGGTTTTAATCCTAAACTTCAAATGATTTCTTTAGTATTCTTGTCTTCGAATTCATAAGTATACTTCCCTTTATCTAATGCATACAGCCTTTTCGGGATAGAATCCCTATCCACTGTATCATAAGCCTTCTCTATAACCAAAAACTATACAAGTAGGGGTCGGATTTCGAAATTTCAAATTTCAATTATATGTGAAAGAATAAATATATTATCTCCTCCTCGTCGGTCATTTCGAAATCCCTGCTGCAACTCTCCTAGATTAGATTTTCTTCAAGCCACACTTGGATTCTCTGCATTAGCACCATCATATACAATTTATTCAAACAGTTAACGATAGGAATAGGACGATAGTTATCAAGATTTCTCTTACCCTTACCCTTGCTTACTAAAAAAAGTTACCGAAATCTTAAACACTAGTTTAATTCCGGTGACATACCAATCTAAAGAATATTCATTTGCGAAGAAATCATTGAATTTATGTCGTAAGAATTCTCTTCCTTTTACACTTTGGGACTTGATCAATTCTATAATTATGCCATCCATACCATAAAATATATATACCATACATAATATATAATTATGCCATATATACTGCTTTGCCTCATCAGAGGCTTTTTATAGCATGATTTAGTTCTTTCTTTATAATCTCTTTTGTCAAAGAACAATTGCAATCTTATCTATAATTTTGTTTCTGGTGAATTGCTGGACCTTGCATATTTTGGTCATTTCTCCTATCCAAGTTTTCAACACAAATATTTAAGGCATATAGTAAGGATTAGAAAGTTTTTCTACCTTATCATTCATGATACTGGAATGACTCACTTGCCTTTTTGTGGAATTCACATTCCTCCAAAGCGTTTTTTCCCTTTTTCCCACACTGACTTCAATTTCTTTCGCAAAATTTTCATCTATACGAGCAATACCTTTACTTTTAGATTAGCAGCAATATATATATATATTTTTTTTAATTTAGCCAAGCATTCTCAACAATTTCTGCAATAATAAACCATATACAATTTTTGGTACGCTCTCTGGAATTCTACATCTTTCTTTCCTTTCCGTAGTGGCATCAATAGCTTGCGGACTCCAAACATAGTCTCTGCTGCTTCGTTTTTTTTTTCGAATATTAGTAAGTTGTCATTTCATATCGTTTGTCAGTTTTTACCACACAGGAAAGAGTTGCCAGGTTTCCACACGCGGAATGACATGTAATACGAAAAGTAAGATGACATTTACAAAGGTGAAATCATTACGAAATCTAGAGTAAAAGAATTATAGAAAATAATATTAAGTTAAATGGCGTTTTATGATACACATTTAATTACATGTTCAAATAAGATGATCTTTTTAAATGAACCAAATGGAGTTTCACAATTTTGACTTTGAAGAATACGATAATTTCTTAAATAGAGACTTATTAGAACCGCTCTGGCGTTTCAGACTTTTAATCTGTGATCAATCAGGATCAGGGAAAATGAACCTTTTGTTGAATCTGATATATAGACATCTCTATTATAATAAAATATTTTTATACGCCAAAGATTTTAAACCGAGACGAAATATCATTTTATGCAAAAATATTCAACGATTCGCGCGAAATTCTCAAGAACAAGGTTTCCGAAAAAGCCGCAGGTGGAACTTTTTTTTCTAGTAAGGAAAACATCATCAAGGTCAATGAACTCAATCCCGACATACAAAACGTGAATGTTATCGATGTTTTCTTTAAAAAAAAGAAAAAAAAACTGATCAAAGAATTATTCGTCAGAGAAAGCAAAAAGAAACGACGTCAATACATAATAAATACATATATTATCTGTAGATATAAAATTTAATAAATAATATGTGGAAAATATTATTCGAACCAGTTCGTGGAGAATTCGAACCAACGACTCTCCAGAATACATGCCAGAGCGAGGTTGGTTTTTCTATAGAGATAGCTAAACAAAAGATCGGGCAATAATTTGTTTCCACAAAATGACCTTTTTATCTTTTGCTGAATGTGGCAGACCTTTAAGTCATCTGTAATCAGGAATTATGCAAACAAATTGTCGTCTGATATCGGTTTAGCGTCAGAGTGCTCGGGCATGTATCTGGAGAGTTGTGAGTTTTTCCCCATAATTATTTATTGAATTCCATATCTACAAGAAATATGTGCCTTTACAATAGCTTAATTTTTTCATTATTGATGCGTAAGAACTTTAAGACTTCCTCATTAACATCTGATTCATTAGCAATAACTGGAAAATAAGTTGCCTCTCCCGTTTATAAATGGAGTGAGATCCGCAACATTCAGCGAAATATGAAGGTCCAATTATGGAAACATATTATCGGCCAATGGTTGGTTTAGTGGTAGAGTGCTCTGACATGTATCTGCAGAGTCGTGAATTCGAATCCCCCACCATCAGCAAGAGCTTTTTTCAGATAATTTTATTTAAATCTATATCTGCTGGTAATCTCTGTATTTACTATGTATTGAATTTTTAATTATTAACGCTTAAGCGGGAGTGACATCCTCATTAACATCTGATTCATTAACAACAATTCGATGTTGCCTTTCCTGATTACAGATGGCTCAAGGTCAGCCACATTCAGCGAAATATATAAAGATCACATTGTGAAAACAAATTATCTTCCGATAGTTGGTTTAGTGATAGAGCACTCTGGCATGTATCTAGAGAGTCGCAGGGCTCTATATACCAGTCCATAGGAAATATACAGATTTACTGTAGATATAATCTTCCACAAAAACAACATATCGTTGGTTTGTTCACTCAGAATCACTTTTCTACTGGAAAAGTTATTCTACTTAAATGTCACAATTTTATAGTCTTCGTTATGCTGAACAAGAGAGAAGTTTGCAGATCCAAATAGATCACACGAAAGAAAGAAGGAAAGAAATATGCATGTATTTTAAGCATATACTGTTGCAAAACTACACGCTTTTCATTTATCGGTTTAAAAAATGCAAATCTTTTTAAATTACAGAAAGAAATTTGGAAAATAATTCAGAAAACTTTTTTTAAAAAGGACTTTGGGGAGTTTCTGGGATCTGTTTCAAGTTGACCCATGATAGTGACTATCACATGAGTAATAAAAATTGAGAAATATAGCTGACTCTGAAGATGCTTCAGATACTGTGACAAAGTATTGTCTATGCAACAAGTCTATGACAGTGAATCGAAAGGGTAATTTATGATGCAAAACGCTAAAAGAATATGGAATATAGGCAGACCTACAGAAAATAAAGATACTGCTAGCATTCAATACCTTAATAACAATTCTTTAACTTTTTGTAAGCAAATAATCAACGTTACTGAACCTGTTGCAGATTCCCGAGCAGCTGGAAAACGATATTTAGAAAAGGGAGCATTTTTACAATGACGATATCGATTACGATGCACGCAATATATCCGTTCAAAATCTTGCATAAGTAATCTATTTTTCCACTATCTTCCTACAAACCGTTAAGGCGACAACTTCATCACTGTTCGAAATAGTCAAGCAATATATTCGTCAGAAGTAACGATGGACTTTACGATCTGCGAAGCATTGCATTTCCGCCATAGTTTCTATACAGAAAATCGTCCATATCGCTGATCCCAAAACTGATTCTGCTACTGTAATTAAGATATATTTGCAAAAAAATCGCATTAACTGGAGAGAATGCTTTTAATGCCAATAATAAGTGAATAGGAAACCTAGGTGAACTGACTCAGAACGGAAATATAGCAACAAACACTTACGTTGATAGCTTGACAAAGTTAGATTCTAATCCAACCAATGTCTTTTTGATAAATGGAAATGGACTTTTTGTATCAGGTGGAAACAGTTTCGATGGCGATACGGGAGAGGCAACGAATTGCTAATGTTGCACCCCATTTATTACAATGATGCTGTTACAAAACTATGCTTTCATAAAAATTCTGTAATTTGCCTTATCTATAGTGGTTTATCAAAATAATGGAAACACGTACTGTTTGTGGAGAACATTTTATTAATAAGTTGTAGGTTCACTTCGGGAGTTCAGAACAAACCCAACTCGACATGGAATAGACTTATACAAGTCATGCACATACGGTAATGGAATATGGGACCATTCTTCCTGTAAAATATGTCCCAACTGTGCCAGTGATGCTGGAGGTGGAAAGTGTGATATGACCTTGCGCTCCAGATATTCCCACAACAGTCTGTATATTGAGGTGGTTTTCATCCTCATGCTCGGCAAACCACAACTTGACACGTTCGCATAATGCACGGGTGCATTATCCGCTTGAAACCAGGGACGGTCATTAGGGAACAATGCCCACAACATTGGGTGCAGGTGGTTCCTGAGAATGGACAGCGGATGTGATACTACCCTGCAGAATAACTAATGGCCCTAAGGAATGTCCTCATATGGCACCCACAGCATCCACCTCCATGCTTCACAGTCTGAACCAAACAGGCAGGGTGGTACACGTCTGTAGGTTTTTGCCAGACGTACACTCTACCAGTGATGGGAAACAATATGTAACACGATTCATCAGAACGGATGACACGTTACCAGACTTTGTGATCCCAGTTTTTGTGTGCTTTGCACCACCTTATTACATGTTTTGTTACATTGATATTGGTAATAAGTGGTTTGTGGATTTCAGCACGGCCATAAATGCCGGCACGATGAAGTTCCGGACGAATTATTTATGACAGAAACGGGATCATTCCCACTGGTGTTCAACTCTGTTGCTCTATGCGGTGCCATGGTCTTCTGCTACCGCTGTACAATCCTTGCGAACGTTCGCCTGTCCCTATCTGACAACTTGGTATGGCATCCACAATCTACACGTTTGGAGGAATGCCCTATCCTTTTTGATAGGTATCATAATCTTCGATACAGTTCCTCGTTCTGCCGTTCAAGTTACCGAAGCTCCTGCAAGACGAGCACCAATGATCATGCCTCTTTGGAGGTTACTGAGATGAAAATATCCTTCAAAATATTCTAAAGTTGTCCGTAAAATCTATCTTTCTCATCCTCATCAGCATCTTTAGTGGGGGCATAACAACATATACGTTCAAGACTTTAATGTTTGCGAGAAATTTAGCTGTAAAGAAACCTTTCATTAATGCACTCATATCCTAGAAGAGCATCAGTAGCGTGTCTGTTGAGAGGCAAACCTACGCCTTGGAGATGCTTTTTATCTTCCTTCCCTGAAAAGAGAATTTAAGATTATTTTTAAGAATCTGAAGCTTAGCTGTCCATCTGGTTTCTTGGAAGCCGAGAATGTCTATGTTATAACGGTGGAATTTTTGTGTGAGGTCATCAAGAGAATAATTTCTGTATAGAGTCTACATATTCCAACTACCTGTGGAGAGAAAATGATTAGAGGAATCTTTAGAAAAACTATGTTTATTGAGAGATGAAGTGATGAGAATATCAAAAGCCCCATAATTACAGGCATGGGACAAAGACCTGTTCCCCCACGACTAAAGGCTGAAGTTTCTACCCTAGAAGACTTCTTCCAATGTAGGTAGATACCATGTCCATAGAAGCAAGAGTTCAGGAACCTGCGATGGCCTCAGATCAGGATTATCCACCAGCTGATAAAATGTATCATGTGAATGCATTCACTTGGGACTTTTTTTTTTTTTTTCATTTTTCCACATCACAAGTTCACCAGTGCAGCAAATTCCGGATCCGTAATCAAGCTCAGAGTTATTATTTCATTCCTGTCGGTTTATATGGCCAGCACTAAGACACTGTGTGATTTACAACTTCTCAGCAAAGTAGAAAAGAAAAGTAGTCAGAGTAGTGCAAATCCGTCAGCCACATTGATCTAGCAAGCCCTCTCCTTCCTTTCGCTTTCACAAGAGATTATCTATTTTGAAAGGTACTGTAGGTCTTCACCACGAGAGGTCGGGGTCTGACATGATATACTCTAACAAGAATTCCACCAATATTCTAGGCTTGCAAGAGACCAGAGGAACAGATAAAGGTCACATATTTTAAAATTCTGTTTTCAGGAAAGAATATAAGAAGCACATTCAAGGCGCAGTTTTGGTTCTCAGCAGACATCCTAATGATGTTCTTCAACGATACGAGTGCATTAATGAAAGGTTTCTTACAGCAAAATTTCAGACAAGCATTAAAGACATGAATGTTTTCTGCTGTTATGCCCCCACTGAGGATGTCGATGAGGATGAGAAGGATAGAGTTTACGGACAACTGCAGGATATTTTGAATTCTGTCAAGAAAGGAGATATTACCCTTATTCTAGGTGACTTCAATGCCAAAATTGATACTGACTCTGACCATTGAGGAGGGGTGATAGACACTTTTGATATTGGTAGCTGCAATGGCAACGTTTCCTACAAATAAGGGAACTCAATGGTTTCAGAAAACTAACAATTATTACAAACACCGTGAAATACATAAGTACACATGGGTTTCACCAGAGGCTGCATAATAATATGATTCATTAAATATTAATTTGCAGCAAATGGGTTAGTTGTGTCAGGAATGCCAGGTCACATAGAAGAGCTGAAATTGGATTTGACCATTACCTTATTAAAAGTGTCTTGTAATTTAAAGTGTCGTTCCAAGGTTAAAAAAGATACCTTTAAACTGAAGCTCTGAAAGACCTAGTTATTGCTAAAGCTTACCTTGATAGGTTACTTAGCCATTTTGATAGTCATGGTATCTTACTACTATTGACTATCAAATTAAAAATACTATTGAAAAATAAATACTATTTTAAATAAATTTTAAATAAATACTACAAAAAATACTATTGACTATTCTTCTTCAAGAAAGTCAATAAGACGAAGAATGATGAAAAAGAATGGGACCGTTTTAAACAGGCTTTTCTTGAAACTAACATTACTCTTTTGGGTAAAAAGGAGCAGAGGAGACAATGCTATTTGAGTGAAAAGGTACTGGAATTTATTTTGGAAAACAAATTGCAGAAATGCTATCTATACCTATCAGTCGTAATAGGAAGCGTTATATAGGTAACGATAAATCTCTTAAAGATCAGTTAGCATATGATATGAATCTTTGACTTGATGGCTTGGCTCAGAAAGCCGAGGAAACAGTACTAGTACTGTAGCAAAGAGTTAATGCTGGTATAGAATAACCGATGGTATAGAAGGTTTGAAGGGTAAACATTGCAAAGTTATTTAACGTGAGGATTCTCTGTGTCGATTGGTATGCTGAGCATTTCAAATATATTCTAAACAATGTGGTTAGTTCTACTCCGTTGGCTCTATATCACAATTCGAAGTAATTTCGGTTATTTCTAAACTTAAAGTACATAAATTATCAGCGAAGATGAAATTGATATTGTAATGCTTAGAACTGGGGATGTTTCTGTGGTCTCATGGTTGCCTGAAATTTGGTTGGTTTCAAAGGATTTTACCAGAGCTATTTGTACCCCATTTTTTTTAAAGGTGATCGCCGTTCTTGTGAAAACAATAGGGGTATCAGCCTACTTTCAGTTCCAGGTAAAGTTCTTCGCATTATTATGCATAATAGAAATAAGAATCCGATTGACGGACAATTGCGTGATGAGCAATGTGGATTCAGAAGTTGCAGAGGATGTGTAGATCAGATATTTTTTCACTTAGACAGATTCTTCAGAAATGTTTCATTTCAGAAACCTGTATGTTACTAGCTTTGTTGATTTCAAAATGGCTTTCGACTCTACTGATCGTCATAATTTGTGGTTGATTGTGAGATCATATGGTATACCAGACAAGTTAGTTAACATAATGAAAGCTCTCTATAATAACATTGAGTCATGTGTGAGGGTTGGTAAAACTTGCAGCAATTTGCTTAGCATTGCTTCTGATGTTCGACAAGGGTGCATTTTGTCTCCTTTTCTCTTTAGTTTGGTTATTGATTATGTTATGCTAAAGTCACTGCAAGGGAAAGATTTTGGCCTTAAATGAGCTGGAGATACGCTAATTTCTGATTTAGATATGCTGATGATTTAGCCCTATTGACAAATAATGTTGATGAGATGAACTCTTTCATTCGAGCTGTTGATGAAACTAGTACTAGAGTAGGTTTGGTTATAAAGAGAGAGAAAACTATAGTGATTAAAATTGGTCAGGCAGGCTGTGGTTCACTTAATCTGAATGGCTGCACTCTTGAGTAAGTGTTTCAGTTTAATTATCTTGGGAGCAATATAACAGATACTGGTGATGTGCGGCATGATATGAACAGACGAATAGGGATTGTTGCTGGAACTTTTAAGAATCTATGGAGAGTGTGGAGAAATTGGCGTATACACCTAAAGACTAAAAGTAGACTGTAAAATAGTTTGGTTATTTCTAAGGTTAGTTATGGTAGTGAAACGTCGATCCTTTGTGAACAAGATAACAGGAAGCTTCATGCCTTTGCTTACGGTAATTAGGTGGTTGAAATTTGGAAGTTGAGAAAAGTACGTAGGATAAGCAAAGGACACGACAACCTCCTTTGAATAGCATATTCTGCAGAGAGTCCTTTGGTTTGGCCATGCTACCCGTATGCATAACTAGAGGTTAGCGAATAGGGTTAATGATATATGATATATTAATCGAAGAATGATATCTACCTGCCAGTTATTAGTTATTAATTATTAACGATGAAATGAAATTAATATTCTCTGTATATGCTTTTCCATTCCAGAAATGCTGTTTTTGTCAGAAATAGTACAAAATATTATAAGTAATTCAGCTAAGTAATATTTTGTACATTTATAGCTTTTTAAGCAAAAATGAATTTATTATATTAATTTTACCTTTTTACAGAATATTTGCACTGAACTTTCTCTGATTTTAAAAAATTCTGCACGTGCATTTCAGATTATAAAAAATAAGTAATTTCTTTGACAACCATAATTTTGAAAATCTGAACTATTCATTAATTTATTTTGAACTACTATAGACAGGTGTTTCTTCTTAACTGATGTGCTCTGGGTTTGAAACCTCAAAATGTGAGCAAAAATATGAAAATTATTCGATTGTTATGATGTGGATTCTTATTTTTATACACGAGTTCGCAGTTCTTAACATTAGAAAGTATCATGTTTGATATAATCTTGTTCGATGATAATCCTTCTTTGAAGTGTTCAACGAGACTGCGAGACTCACTCAGTATACGATGAAATTACTGAGAACGTAACGAATGAGAAATGCTTCATATCGCTCCTGAATTTTTCGGACTCATTCACTCTTCAAAGAAGAAGGTTTGTAGTTCGAACATGATAATCGTTCTTACACTAAAAGAAATCCTAAACAAAGACCCAGAGTATACCAAAGATCAGCGGAGGTTTGAAAATGATAGTAAAAGGCTTCAAATCGGTAAAAAAAAGTTCGGTTACAAAATTGAAATTTTGATTTCAATTTTGTAAATTTTTATTTTTTTCATAAAATGAAATTATTAATTTTATGCACATATAAAATATTTTCAGCAAAACAAAGGTTACTCGTGATACAAATAATGTTTAACCAATTTATTAGTTAATGTGACAATTTGAAATATTTATTACTAGCTACTTTACTAAATTTATTTCAAAATCCATGAATTAGGATTATCCTATGTAAAATTATAAATTTTTCGTATCGTACGTCATTCTTTTAAAATTTGACAATTTCTCAATTCTATTTTTAAATTTCTTAAATCACTTAGTATTTCCAATTGACAAGTTTCAGTTGAAACATTTTACTTCAGAATGATAATTAAATTCTAATAGGTTTGGCAAATTATATCTTAAAAAATAGCTACTTTATATTGTTTCAAACTTTCCAAGTGCCTTTTCCTTTGTATATTACTACTATACGAGAAATAGTCTTAAACATACCATCTATGATATCTGACATATACTGCGTTAAAATTAAATAAAATAAGTTAGTTTTGTGCACAAGTAACAGACCTGTTGAGAAGTTTCAACGTTTAATACAGAGATGGAGTTTTTGTGTCATCTTTTACGTGTTTACCATAGGGTATCTGGATTTATAATGATGAAAATTGGGACGGACAACCTGAAATACCGCATTTTAAAAATAAATAAATAAAGTAAAAAGATATATAAAAACCCACTGCAGAAAGCTGAAATCGTAACGTTATACTAAGGTTTCTATTTTACAGAAGAAATGTTCCAGTTACCTATCCTCTTCTCACATATTGCGAATTGTCTGTCATGTCTGTTTCTCCCTTTTTACAACTAACCTTAGTTTAGTTTACTGTAGGGTTATACTTGACAAGATAATTTGCCTTAGTTTAATTTACTGTAGAATTTCATGGAAAATTCGTGAGATATGTAAAGTTTAATAAACGCTGTCCTTATTAGCATCGGGGGAGGTCTGCCTTCTTGCTCAACACCATTATAACTGAAACATTCCTTCTCGGAAGTGTAAACCCACCCACAGAAAACTAAACTGAGGTTAGTTGCAGAAACTTATGTAAATGTTTCTTCTAGCACACGAATTCCTCGTAAACATATTGATAATTACATAAGTCATGGATATCTGGGATTTGTCTCGTTGTAGAGAACTATCCCTGTGTCCGGAAAACAATTCAATGATGTCCAAATGTTCCGGTATTTTACAACGATTTACAATTAACTCTTGACTTACCTAGATTTAATTAACGAGTTTTCAGCCTCTGACTGAGCCTTGTTTTAATTAGGTGGACTTTCTTTTTTTTCGGATGATGCAGTTTGCACTGAGCACCAAGTAGTCGGTGAATGCTGGTGATATAAGAAAACAAACAGTGTGTCGAACTTGAATTGCATCACACCTGCAACGCACTTAAAGGCTTTGAATTAATCGTGCCGCGAGAAATGTTATATAGAAACATTTTAATTCCGAATAATCATTAAATTTTAATAGGTTTCACAAACTACAACTTCATTTTGTTTTATATTTTCAAACAGCAATTTTCCTTCATGTAGCACTACTATACAAGAAATAGTCGTAACTATACCATCATCACCAGCTCCCAGCAAAATAAAAGTCACCTTATGTGAGATATGGGCTGACATCGTCTATGCTGCACAACTATGTAATCTGCACTCAACAAGTTGGGAATGAGATAATTATTTCCCTTCTCACATATTGCCTGTTATTGTCATGCCTGTTTCTCCCTTTTTACAACTAACCTTAGTTTAATTTACTGTAGGGTTATGCTTGACAAGATAATTTGCCTTAGTTTAATTTACTGTAGAATTTCATGGAAAATTCGTGAGATATGTACAGTTTAATAAACGCTGTCCCCATTATCCTTTTTAGCATGGGGGCAGGTCTGTCTTCTTACTCAACACCAACTTGAAAAACACCAACTTACAAAGGAATTATAAAAAAAATAGCTCTGCATCATAGGTCACCTAGGTTGATTGCAATCTTTAGTTTCCTTTTCAGTTTGACAAAGTAATATGTTAGAAACCTTAGCACGTTTAATGTCGGGGAAAAATAGAATACAAGGATTGTCGTGTAAGGATTGGAAATACAATATTTGCAATAGTTTCTAATAATACCAAGGATCAAAGGGATCGCATGAAGTTATAATGATTGTTTACCTGGGGAAGTTAACTGTAAAGAAATATATTTATGTATTTACAAGGGGAAAATAACAAGAAAAAAAAAACATATTACTTTTTAACACTTTTAAACATTTCAAATCATTTTATAAGAGAACAGTTAAATCATGGTAATCTTGCAGAGTGCTAATATACAAAACTTTATTATATTGAGAGTGTTTTGGAAGTGAGTTCAGTTTGTGTTCATCTGCTTTTGAAAACAGATAAATGGGTGATTTATGTAAAAATTGAAAAGCATGCTATAATTATTTGCATGTGTTTCTCTCAGTGTAGAGAAACAAATTGTTCACATGGAACTGTAAGGTGTGTTAAGTCAGATAAAGCTTATTTCAGCTAATTCTTTACTGTATACTTCCTTAATATTAAGTTTAGTGTTTTACGTGAATTTTCATATTCACTTAGAACCGTTTCGACGTGCCTTCAGCTTCCTTGTCTGAAAATTCTGGCGCCATCTGGAAGATTATCTCGTCGGACAATTCCGTTTGAGGTGCCGCAGAGCAGGATAAAGCCATTTACCTGCCTTCCTGCAAGTTATAATCCAAGAAACGTGTACGAAAGGACGCGCCCTCTCATCCATGCAAAGCCTCTGTCAGAGTGGCGCCACTCTGACAGAGGCGAGCTGGTAATGATGGTATAGTTACAACAATTTGTTAAAATGTAAGAGATCAGAGCATATGATTTAAAATGGAAGTAGCACTGTAAATAAATTGCTATGTCTTTTTTGAAAAACCATTACCTGCCATTGGTTACTCCTTTATGTGCGGGAGGATAATTCTTTTCCCCAATATAACACTGGACTCTAAGAATTTAAAAAAAAAAGATACAACGTAATGTATAAAAAATCGATCACGGCTAAAATAATTACGGGACGGGAGGATATATAGATTTAATTTCATCCTACCCCAGTAGAACAGTGGTACTCTAGTGCCCAGGATATTTGTTTTATTAAAACAAACCTGGGGTAGGATTTGTCTAAGGAGAATTTGGAATGTATTTTTGATATGAGTAATGCCATGACATTTGGCTGATTTTGGCCTGGTGAAAATAATGTCATATTAATGTATGTTACAAGTGTGAATTTATTAGCTTGTGTAAAAAAATGGTAATTTGCTTTAAATATGATAATTAATTTTTAATTAATGGTGAAAAGAGTTAGTTTGGCTTCGGAGTGCGTAAGCCGTAAAATGTTAGTAATTTTGATATTTGCAGTAAATTTGTAAAGCAGGTTGGATGGTTGTTAAGTTTAATTTTTAGTGGTATGGTATTAGATTAGTAACATTTATCAGTATGAAATCATAAGAATAGAGCAAAAGTGTATCATTTAAGTAAGATTATTCCAAGAGTTCGATGGATATTTTATTAGGTCAAGTGGACGTTTGCATATCTCAATGTGCTGCTCCATTGTTGTTCAAGGAAAAAAATATTAGTCTCCTCTGCAGCGGAAAGCTTGTTTGATGATTCTTAAAATTCGTGTTTTAATTAATTACTGAGATTAAATCATGAACATTTATGATTGCCGCTGTCGAGAGTATGCTTATGATGCAGTGCTACGTTGTAAAACTATTGATATTAAGTACTCTAATGAGTTAATAACTTCCATAATACACGCTTTACAAGCCCATTAGGCGAAACATTTCTGTGTTGAGAGCTCTTACAACTGTAAACTCAAATCTATTTTATCATAATTTTTGAACGTTTAGGTCAAATAAACATAAAATGGCATAAACTATGAAATTACCTGTTCTAAAATTTTGGGTACATAGCAGTTGAATTATAAAAAATAAAATCCATAAAATTAAAACATGGATCATGATAATACTTAAGTAAAGGATTTCATCACCTTTCTTCACCAAATTAATCCTATACAACAGTAGTCAATCAATTAATTAGGTTTTTATAACTCTAACTTTAATGATAATTCTCAAATTTTGATAATAAACAAGAGAACCTGATAAAAACTGAAAACAGAATTTTTTTACAATGTACTGGTTTATCTAATAGTTCCTATAACATCTTTAATTATTCTTCCACATAATAAAAACAAAGATTCTAGCATATAATGAAATGGCAGGTCCGATTAAACTACTTATGCGTAATCATACAAGGTGACCGTTCTAAACTTTTTTTGTTTGTGTCTTCCATTGCTTAACTAATTTGCTCAATCTCAAAAATTTAGTGTACCTGACCTCTCTAACTGTGGTGCTTATTTCGAGTGAATTATCAGTGCTCTCTTCGTTACTAAATCTACAATTTGTTATTTTACTTATTGTCAATTTATTTTTTAATTTTTTTCCTAACTCTTCTCACTGTTAACCCTTTCAGGATCATAAGGTTTCTAAGTGTAAATATTAGTATGAAACTGTTTTATTTTAGTTTGTTTAGACGTAAAATAAATAAAAATCATAAGAAAAATACATAACAATGTGTAGTTTTTTTCGAATTTTATGGGAAATATTTTTCCCAATGGACTATAAAGGTAACACAAATTATAGTTAGGCTTATTATACAATGTCTTTTATTTATTGGTTTATTAGAACAAAATGTTAACTAAAATAATGCAAAATTATGAAATAAAATTACTATACAAAATGATGTGCTAATTATGATATTCTGCGAAGCAATTTCTTTTGGTAGTGAGGCAAAGATGGACATTGCACATAGTACATATATTATGCGTGCTGACAGTTCTGTTTTTGTTTTCTAAACGTTCCCGTTTACGTAATTGCGTTCGGCATACGTTCTATTTTGACATTCTGTATAAAAAATGCAGATAAGGTTATAATTAAATACGACAATCACCAATTTTAAAATGGGAAAAATGTTTCCCTTAGTCGTGAAAGGGTTAAGCCCTTGTCTCTTTTCTCTGGATCCTTCTTGTACACAGATAAAACACGTTTCGTTACTTCAATCTTAAGCATATTCAAATTACCCTTCTGTACTTTCTCTGTGATCTGTGTGCTGATTATCAATATACCTTGGCTACTTTCTTTGTGATCTGAGTGCTAATTATCAATATACCTTTGCTTTCTCTGCGAAACGGCAACTAGTAGGGTTGTTTGGGGCTAGGAGGGTTGTTTGGGGCTAGGAGGGTTGTTTGGGGCTAGGAGGGTTGTTTGGGGCTAGGAGGGTTGTTTAGGGCTCGTTGTGAAAGCGGCTGATCTCTGGCTGCTGCTATGTGATTTTGGAATCTGTTTTTTATTCGAAGATTATGGCGTGGATTAACGAGCTTCGACCTACGGTATCTCGTCTGACAATCTCGAGCCTTTGCTGGAGCTGAATCTTCAGCCAATCTCTCCGTAGAGCAGGTGACGATTGTTGCTGCAGCCGGAAAACATGAAAGGGGGGGGGAGTCATTATACTTCCGACTGGCTGCAGCGCGCTAAACTGACAGCTCAACTTCCGCACTTCGGGAGGCTTTTCATCCAAGTTACTTGAGAAGGACATGCAAATAATCAACATATTTTCTTCCGTGCTGCTGTCTGCTACATGCATGTCTCGATTAGCTTCATCTGTGTCCGTTCGTATTAGAGGGCTATAGTCATATGCCACAAACTCTGTTATCTCACTTTCAGCTTCGGGAGGGGGCACCAAACTCCTACATCGGTTGGACTCTCTTCCTCTATATCAACCTGTATTTGAGGGCTGTAGTCAGAGACGACAAATTCTGCTGCTTCAGTTACAGGTTCGAGAAAGGGCGCTAACTCTTCCAATTCTGTAAGCGGCTGCACATCTAATAAAATCGCTTGCTCTTCAACTACAATGCTGGTCATTAAAGGTGCAACACCAGGAAAGACATGATATATCAAAGCCATATTTAGTGAATACATAGCTTATTTTACAAGGATCAAATGATTACAAATGCAAATCAGTATACGGATCCCTTCACGACCCTTCACGGATCTGCTACACGGTCTGGCATTGAGAGGTTGAGACGTCGGATGTGTGTTTGGGGAATGTCAGTCCATGCAGTTTTGATAAGTACCCAAAATTCATCTGCTGGTGTCTGGTATGCTTCTCGTCATGAGATCAAGGACCAGACATTTTCAATTGGGCTCAATCGGGTGAAGTCAGGTGCCAAGGCAGAAGTGTCATATGGTGGCTATCCAGGAATTGTTGGATGATAGTAGTATAGTGGCAGTATACGGACCCTCCACCCATAGTGCTTTCCCCCTATGACGTCACACACATGCGCCCCCCACTACTTCCCCCTATTAATAACTCCCATTTCATAACTCATATTTCATATTTCATAACTCATAATTAATTAACCCCTTATCAAAAGTTCTGCCCACTTTATTTTAAAAAAAACGCTATTTTGAACGCAAACTCCCGAATAAATTCCGCCATTTTGATTTCTACCCTCATCCGAAATTTCAAAGTTGAATCCTGACGTCACCACAAACTCCTCCGATTTTGACGTTCGTCCGCTATTTTGAATTCCGCAATATTGGTTTCGCCCTCAGCCGAAAATTCTGTCCAACCATCATCTGAAAAATCAATTAATTGTGAGCCATCTAGTGTTTAACGCAGGTACGATATTTTTTAAACTCGTAGTGTATTTAAATAAAAAAACTGTCTTCCCACAACGGGGATTTAATCCTGGTTCCATTCGTGTCTTGACCGTTTGTACGCTAACCTACTCGGTCATGGGTAGTTCCATACATATGATGCTTAGATGTGTCTCAAGTGGGAATAAATGATCGTTACAAAATAATCTAGGAACGTTATGTTTCCTCTTTTTTAACGTGCAAATTTTTATATTTCCAGTATTTATTATTTTATCAACTTTCGAATTTTTTATAATTAACTCGTGAATTTATATTTCCTCGTAAATTAACACACGTATTTTAAGGTCTTATAAATTAACACACTAATTTTTATTTCTTATTATTAACGTTCAAATTCCTTATAAATTAACACATATATTTTTAGATCATATAAATCAACCCGGGAATATTTTTATACTTTAACGTGTGGGTTGTATATTCCCTGTATTTATTTTCATTAGCTTACGAAATTTTTCATTTTTATAATTTAATGTACGAATTTTGTACAAATTAACCCCAAATATTTTACTCCTTTAGAAATTAACACATGTATTTTTAGGTCTTATAAATTAACACCCGTATTTTTCTTATAAATAACGTTCGAATTTCTTATAAATTAACACGCGTATTATTATTTCTTATTATTAACCTTCGAATATTTTAGGCCTTTTAAATTAACAATTTTCATTTTTTAATCCTTATAGATAAACCTGCGTGATTTTTATTTTTATAATTCAACGTGCGAATTTTTATTTCATGTATTTTTTTCTCAAACACTTGTCAAAAGTGACGACCCCTTTATTAATAAAGCACCACTCTTAATTAAAACGCTTATCAAAAGTTCGACCCCTCATTAAAAACCCTTATTAATATACGTCCTTTTTATTAAACACTTATCAAAGGTTCCTCCCCCTCGCCCATTGTCGGGCATCTTCTATGGCCAACCTATAATTTCCTTATTCATTAAAACTCCCTTCATGAAAAGTTCCGCCCCCTTTTATTAAATACTTATCAGGGGTTCCATCCCCCCTCGCCCTTTGGAGGACAACTTCGATGGCCAACCTATAATTTCCTTATTCATTAAAAAGCCCCTATTAATTATCCCCCCTGGATGTTGCACTTTCTAACCAAGTCATAGAAAATGGTCCACTTCTGGAATCGCGCTCATCATCGCGTCACACACCGGTGAATTTTGCGCTTAATTTTCATAGTCACCCCCAATAATGTCTTTTCACAACCCAAACGACAATAATCGCGCTCATCATGTCCAGACTTGTAAACCCCAGAATAATTCCACTCCCTCTCAGAATGGCTGATACAATCCTCAAAATAGTTGCAAAGTCCAACTAAACTTTCGGTGGCATCCCCTCTCAGAATGGTTGATGCAATCCTCAAATTAGTTACAGAGCCAAACTAAACTTTCGGTGGCAACGTCCAGGGCATCCCCCTCATCCCCTTGGTGGGTATCTTGGATGTCCAACCTATAGACTCGTTATTCATTAAAAAGTCCTCCCATCCCCTTTATTAAAAAGCACTCATTAATTAAAACTCTTAGTAAAAGTTCCGCCCCCTCACCCTCCTGCGGCCATCTTGAATGGTCAACCCTTCTCGAAATTTCCACCAATGATCATCTTGGATCACATCACCCATCAAGCTGTCGACGCCCCCTTTCTTTCTGTATCAGACGTGATGCGTTACAACATGTTTTGGAAAAACCACTTACAGCCTTGACTATTGTTTTCGGGTCCATCTCGAAATTTTTGTAAGTCCAGAGACGTTACTCGTTGACAGTATTCTCACCAAATCCCCATTGTCACCCCAACTTCAATTCCCTTTATTACACCCCATCGCAGGAGATAGGATACGGACACAGTGTTTTTGAAATAATTTTTCATCCTCTTATCAACCCATCTACCTTTTACGATAGATCAGTTATTTTCTAAATAAATAAAGTACCCATCGGAAGAAGACAACCCATTTTGAAATTTCTCTTGGCGCCCCTAAAACTCCAAATGTTGCGCCTCTCTTATTAAAATTAGTCTCCATCACGTTGAAGGATGATGTCATCAGATATTTGTGTTGAGACATATTCTGCACCTCACTTTCCGCGTCCCCTGCCGCGTCAGGACTTGTTTTGGAACGATGAAGTGATTTTACGTTAAATTCTTATTTCTGTCATATCACAATTTATTGGTCTCCGTATTTTCATGTTATACTAAACCATTTCAAAAACTACACGAATCAAAGGTAAAAAAAATTCCTTACAAATTTGAATCCCCTTCCAATTTATTAACTTGTTTTCCTTTACTAACCCATTTCAAAAACATCGTGACTGCAAAAGAATAACCAATAAAACTAACTTTTTTAACTCCCGGATATCCGTTACGCGATTTGGTCTGAAGTTTAAAACTTTTTTTTCTTAATACTTAGTACTGCATGATTCACTTATGCAAAATATTACTCTTTCCTAGGAAGTAACGCTACTCAGTAACAATCGATAACAAAATATTACTTCTTCCTCGAAAAAAAAATCAGCTAAGATGTCATTTTTTTAAAAAATCTGCAATTGTAGACGTTCTCACAGTTTTAAAAAGCGTGTTTTCCTCCGTTTACTGGGGAACATGTGATAACAAGACCAATGACTCATCACGCTGATGAAATCTTATTTTGCGTTGAGACCCCTCGTTATTGCACGCGTGTTCGTTATGCTTGTTTTTACAAGATCAGTTGTCTTTCATCGGATAAAAAATAATTCTGTAAAGAGTTTTTGTACACGGTTGCGTTTTATAGAAAGTAAGGAATGGTAAAAGTAGAAAACAATTAATACGTTTGGGGTACCTTTGCATTGCATAAAACATCTATCTTTAATTCTGCATCCAAACACAACTTAGGTGTATGTTAATGGAGGTCTGATGAATTTTTTTTTCCTATTTTTGCGAATGGCTGGTTCAGCGAAGTATTGCTGCAACAATACGCCCGGACATGCAGCGGGTCAACTACGTCACACACCGGTGAATTTTGCGCTTAATTTTCATAGTCACCCCCAATAATGTCTTTTCACAACCCAAACGACAATTCGGTGGCTCGCACTGGTAAGGGACAGTGTGGTTTGCTCTGACATATATGTTGTGATAGGGCCTGTGATGTCACTTATTCGGTTGTCTGTCTATTGGGATCACTTAGGAATGTCCCTCCTGTTCGATTGCAATACGCGACGGGTAAAACAGTCTTTCAGAACAAAGATCAAAGATCTTATTGCAATTGAAGGGACTCAATACTGAGGCTCCTCCCCAAATAAATGGTTCAACTTAGTCCTTGGTAAAACAACAACAATCCTTTATTGATATGAATTACATTGACTGGTGAGGAAAAACACACTCGTCACTCATTTACTACGCATTACAAAACCAGCTTACCCCATTAAGCTGTTTTCACGAGAGCCCGAGTACCACTAATGCCAGTCGGCACTCACGAGCTTTTCAATTTTGTGTCTTTCCGCGCTCGTCCTTCGATTGGCTCTCCCTTCCTCCTCGTTGCCAACGCTCCTCTTCCCTTCTCTCTCTGCTTCAGCCATCTGGCAAGGCCGCTAGCCCCCAGGTCCAGGGTCACTTGTCAGCGGACGCCAGCCGTGGGTGACCTCCGTTACCCGGACACTGCTACTTCAATTAACATTCCAGATGCTGGGACAGAGGGCCTCCCACGTAGCATATGCCTTTTTGGTGAAATCCAAAATAACATACAAAACCCGAACAAAAAAAAATATTTAAAAAGGCCTCTAGCCTGACAGGGCCTCAGTAAAAAAATTCTGCACTTATGCCCCAAAAAATCGAAGTTCTCACATAGAGCGTACATTGGATATAAGTGACAGAAAAAAAATAATGTCTTTACAAATTAAAAGTCACTCGGTGTGAAACATCCCAAGTCCAGAAATGCCCTTTTTAAAAAATAGGAAAATTCCCTCCACACACTCTCCCACTTCTTAAAATTTAACACTCCCTGTATTAAAAATACTGAAAACTTCTATTATTATTGTCACTTAATTTGAAGAGATGACACAGAGATGCCCGCACAAACCGGAAGTCCAGAGGTGACGACTCAAAAGTCATGGGCACTTACACACTGACCTATGGAACAGCACTTCATATGAAAACAGATATGCTACTGTTTATCTAAAGCCTTTACTTATGGGAAGAGCTTCCCACTCCGTGACTTTTATCTTCCACAAGGATCTTTTCAACCGTAATGACAAAGTGAAATAATTATTCGCTTCATGACGAAATGCAGCACTTTACCGGATAGGTCAATGGAAGCTCCGAATGCTACCGTCTTAACTTCAGGGGGATCTTTTCGGCTTAACGACACAACAGTTTACCACGTGCAAAATCTCCAAGCAGTCAACTGATTTTAAAATGTCTTCTTATACTGTTCATCAAAATTAAAAAAAGTATGTAACGGTTACCAGGAGAATATGGTTTTATTCCACCACAAAAGGAAATACAGTACATTAGAAAGGGAAAATCACTGTTAGAAGGGACCCAGACAGAAAATTCTTAATGTCATAAGAAATATGTGAATGCGACATGTTTTGCAAAACGGTACGGATGCAAAACAAAAACTTCGGTGTAAAAATGGAAAAACAAAGAAAAAAAGTATCATTTCATACGAGTTTCACAGAATAATAATATGTGTGAAAGTTTCAATCCCAGTGTGATATGAAGTAGAAGTAACGCGAAAAAAAATCTGCAGCATTAATCACCATGTCATTTGTTAGGTGGCGATAGCTTTAACATGCACTAACTTACACGAATTTTCAAATGACATTCAGGGGTGTATCATTTCCATCACTTAAGTTTCAACTTCTTTTATTTTTTCAACCAATAACCCCGATAATGCATCTGCAGTTAATGTTCTGCGGGACAGTTCCGGTGGTGACTTCGATGCGAAAATGGTGCAGGGGACGATCTTTCGTACACTAGCGATATGACCATTCACTTTGCTAAAAAAACAAACCTGGTCAATGAACGATGTCTTTCCCATAGACAATATGTAATTAAGATTTGAACTAAAAAGTCATGACATGGTTGAAATTAGGAGTGTGTGAAATATTTTAATATATGAACATGTAAAGTATAAACGTGTGTTAAAAAAAACGCTAGATTTGCGCAAAGGATGTCTATATTTTCGGACCTGTTCTCATGCTCTTTTCAGAGTTCCGTGTGTATTTCTAGTTCCCTGCTACGTTTGAATAAGCGCGTAAGTAAACTGTGTATATAAGGGCGAAGGTGGTTATTTTTCGCAGCAAGCACACGTTTTTCGACAATGATTAGTATTCACATACGTGTTTCAATACGCGAGTAAATCTAACACGCGCGTTTCATGTCTAAGTAAGAATCGGTTTAGTTATTTTTCGTACATGAGAATACATATTTCTATACTAATGTGGAATTCTTAGAACAAGTATGTAAGTACACTATGTTTGTGCAACTGTGAAAGTGATTGTTTTTCCCGCAACGGGGTGGAATTCTTAGAACAAGTATGTAAGTATACTATACTTTATAAGTGTGAAAGCGGTTGTTTGTCCGGCAAGGACACATTTTTTGATAATGATATGTATTCATACATGTGTTTGACTACGCGGGTAAATCTAACATGCATATTTCGTGTTTAAGTAAGAGTGGTTTTAATAATTTTCCTTGCACGAGTATGTATATTTCTGTATTTTATAACTGTAAAAGTGGTTATTTTTCCTGCAAGGACTGGTTTTTTCGACAACGATATGTAATCACATATGTGTTTCATTACGCGAGTAAATCAATCATGCATATTTCATGTTCAACTAAGAACAGTTTAGTTATTTTTCCCGCATAAGAATTCATGTTTCTTTACGTTCCAAACGTCCCAAACTGTTTTTACAAGTATGTGCACGTGCGAGGTAGATTAGTAACGATAGTTTAACCACAAGTATTCATTCTTTAAGTATTAGGGTGTTAATGTCACAATTTCGTTTCTTTCAACAACGTTCATTTCGAGCGAGATGCAAGTCAGTTGTATAAGCATGTGAATTTTACATATGCCATTTCAGTTGTAAGGGAATCAGATATGCACTTTTCTGAATAAGGGTCCACACACTGTGTATAACATTTTATTTGCAAGTATGAACCAGTTTGGATAATTTTCATTCAAGAACCTGCACGTGCGAGACCAACTTATGTTTTTTCCACGAGTTTCGAAGAAGCATTTTTTGTTCAAAAAATGGCTATTGCAAAAATATTTCCCCACTGATTTGAACTTTAATACTCATATTTCAGTAGGTGTAAGGATTTTTGTTCAACACGTTTGGTATTTTTTGAGCACGACTGTCTTACGTTACGTTTTCTGTCAGATGTCTCGTAACGAACAAAACGTGCATTTTTTTTTTTGTTAATGCAGATGATATACAACCGAGAATTTTTCAAGCTTAGAATAACACAAAATCCTGATGGGTTAAGAAAGAGGCGAGGCTAATTTTTTACTCGGAAAAATTAGTTGCTTTTTCTTTTGAGGAAGAAATAATATTTTGTTATCCATTGTTACTGAGTAGCGTTACTTCCAAGGAAAGAGTAATATTTTGAATAAGTGAATCATGTACTTAAGATATAGCGGTTATAAGTATTAGGGATAAAAAGTTTTAAACTTCAGACCAAGTCCTGTATATCCAAACGGATATACAGGAGTTAAAAAAAAGTTAGTTTTATTGGTTATTCTTTCGCAGTCACGATGTCTTTGAAATGGGTTAGCAAAGGAAAATCTATCTATATAATAAAAGATGGTGTCTGTCTCTCTGTGTAGCGCGCCAGGCTCGTAATCTTTAGTACCCAGGTTCGAGTCCCAGCTAGGTCAGCGTTGAGATTTATCTCCGCAAAATTCCCCGCCCTGCCCACGGTCAGTAGGGGACACCGATGGGCTTGGAAAAGCCGCCGTCCGTAGGATGGGACGTTAAGCCGTGGCTCCGTGTGCGGGAGAGCCATACCCTGTGCACGTTAAAGAACACGCTGGATGGCCTTGACGGGAGGATACCATCTGTCTCCCAACAGCTGTTCCAGTGAGTCCCCTCCCCAAACCTTCTCTGAGCCTTCAGAGCCCATGTGATCTGGCCATTTAGCCCATGGTGTGCAAAAAACTGCCGCTCAGAGCTAAAACAACCAACCCAACCCTGTCTCTCTGTGAGTCTGTCTGTCTGTGGCAGCCCCCCCCCCCTGGAGTGGGACCTCCTTGACGAGGGGGGTCCTTCGGTGCCTCTGAGAAGTTGGGCTCGAATCGCTGCCGCCCTTGGGTTCTGAAGTCTGGCGACCCCCGGTGGAGGGGGCCCTGTTGAGGGTTGGCGGACCGCTTGGGTGGGCCGATCCAGTCAGCTTATTGACTTGTCCCACAGCGAAGCTGGGGGTTGCAGCCTTGGTTGAGGGGCCGTTCTAAAGGCCTTGGATAGGGCTTGGGAGGACCCTATCTTCTGTAGGCTTACTGGGGAGTTCTGCGGACTGAGTTGTGCACCTCTTCGTACACTCGTTCCTGGGCTCCCTGATGCGGTCTCAGTGATATTGAGGTGGACGGACGTTCCTCGGATGCTTCGGCCCGGAAACAATGGAGAGGTAGAAGTTGGAGGCTCGCGGCCTAGGTTGGCCACCTCTGGCCAGCGGGCTTATCGTTGGAACAGCCAAACTAAGAGTCCCACATGAATGAGATTTGGAGCTTATGGCTTTTGCAGTGGAGGAACTTGGTTCCTCTGCGAAGTGGGGTCCGGGTGCTGCAGTGTTGTGAGCCCCAGTAGGCAGAGAGCTTTGTCGGAGTTGTGGGAGGGGCGCGGACTGGTGTGGTTCGTGCTGGTCCAGCGTTCCCCGAAGCGGCTTCGGCACGGTGCAGAAGCCGAGACAGCGAGTGGGCTGTGGTGCCCGGCTCCATGGAGAGGACGAAGTTGGGGGTCATGCCGAGAGGTTTGGAGTCCCTCGAGGTGTGGCTTTTTGACGGAAGTACCTTGGGCCTGTGCTGCAGAAGACCCTAAAAGTTAGGACTTCTGTTTGTTTTCTGGCTCAAAATTCAAAAGACTAAGATCTTTTTATTTATATATTGGCATGGCATGTTTTGGCTAAATTCAGTGAGTGTTGGGCATATTCCTAGGCAGCACTCAAAATTTTAAAAGATCCCACTCTCACTGCACCTCAATGCTTATATCTTCAAGCAGAGTAATAAAATCCCAAGTAGTGCTTCTCTCTTCACATAAGGTCTTCTCTCGCTGTATATAGGCAATTGATAAGGCAAGCTAAATTGATAGGAGCCTTTTTAGTTTATAGTGGTTTCAGTGGTAATCCCTTAAGGTGATATGCAGTCACAGCACTGCGGTGCACTGGGGTTGTCGCGATTCTTATTCGTTGTCTGTGGCAGCCATAACTCATCGGGAAATCAACGTACATGCTCTAAATTGTCAGAGAATGTTTCAGGTTGTGGTCCGAATTGCAGTGCCAAATTTCAGGTCTAACGTCCAAAAGGAGGGCTTCCTAGAAGCAAAACTATTTACCATGCTATTCCTATGGGGAAACGAGAATCGCTGTCAAATTTATTGTTGCCATTTACTTTTCCCTAACTGTGATCGTAAAGAGTAAAAATAGCATTTAAATCCTCTGCTGCAAATCTGCTTTCGTTGCCAGATTAATCAAGTTTCCATAGGCATTATTGAAGCGTTCCAATGCAGCTAGGGTCCTGATTTTATAACCAAACATGAGGTCGGGCATGGGGAACCGGCCTACGAAATTTGGGACCTTTCGGTGAAGTACGTAGGGAATTACAGAATGCCAAAATCTGACGAAAGAAATATCTCGATCGTTTGCGACGGCTCTGAGACCGCGTGCCGAGTCAGCAATGGCCTTTGCAACACCTGGAAATTCTTCGTGTTCAAACTGTGATAAAATGTCGTGGAGGCACTGTATAATATATATATTCGGGGGGGAGGGGGACTGCATATTCTATATATTCCTGGACTAAATAACCTTTAGTGCAGGAAACAACAGAATATGTAGATTAAAAGTGATACACGAGCTGTCACAATTTTTGTAGAAACGAAGCCATGGGCCAAGTAATAACCTGATTTTTAAATCAATCACTGTGCAGGAAATTTCGCCAATGCGGACGAATATCACGAGAGCCATATGGTGACAAAATCTCTGAAAACGAAAATAAAAATCTCGATAGCTTACGCAGAAACTAAACCACAGGCTATGAGGATTGCTCGCTTACATCAACAACGATCAGGGCAAATTTCTTCCTGTTGAAAACCTGTGAGAAAGTGTCAACGGGGGGGGGGGGGGGTTCTTACAAAATATACCCTTAATGCAGGGAAAATAACAATATACAGACTGAAAATGACACCCGGGGAGCGGCAGCACTGGGGTACATTCAGCTAGTCTATATAATAAAAGATGACTGTCTACGGCAGCCAAAAGTCATCGGGTAATCAACGTAATACCCTCTACATTTTCAGAGAATGTTTTAGGTTGTGGTCCGGATTGAGAGTCGGTCAGAGAGTCATGACAGTCGGTCAGGCTGGCTATTTATCAGTTAATCTACAGATACTGGTGACGTGCGTCATGAGACTAACATACGCATAAGGATTATTGCTCGGATATTAAGAATCAATGTAGAATGTGGAGAAATAGGCGTCTACACCTGGAGACTAAGGTTAGACTGTACATTGAAGTGCCATTGAATTCGGGACTTGGGGTACTGAATTTGGATAGCATCTCCTATCCAAATTCAGTACCCCAAGTCCCGCATTTGCGCGCATGCGTGGCTGATCCCTGGTCATATATAGCTGTCAGCTTTGGCTTCCCGAAGCATTCGTCGTGATGGGTGTAATGGGAAAAGCATCGGATTTAGATGCATTTGATAATGGGCAGATCGCAGGTGCCCGACGGATGGGACACTCGATCTCAGAAATTGTCAACGAACTTGGATTTTTTCGTACAACAGTTTCAATAGTGTTCCAGCTATATGAAAATTCCGACAAAAAACAAGCACCCGAAGAAACCCGTAAAGAACAACCAGACTTGAATGATCGTGAGCTTCGCACTCTGACCTGCATCATACGGACCAATAAGGGCCAGGCATTATTTGAAATCACCTCTCATCTGAACGCGGGTTCCAGCCAGGAAGTCAATGCACGGACCTTGCAACGTCCCACTTCTAAAGGCACAACACTGTGCTCAACGCATTGCCTGGGCTAAAGAACATCGAAACTGGACCATTGAAATTTGGTAACGGATAGCCTGGAGTGATCAACCCAATTTAAAGTTCATCACGCCGATGGGAGACTGAGGATATGGCGCCAACCCCATGAAGCCATGGATCCTGCATGCCAGGTTAGAACAGTACCAGCTGGTGGCGATTAAGTGATGGTCTGGGGACCTTTAGTACGTGTACCGAGGACTCTCAATGCATCCTGGTACGTACAACTCAAGGCTGACCATTTACACCCATTTATGTCCATCATGCATCCCAATGGAGATGGAGTCTATGAGCAAGACAAATGTTCGTCTCACAGGTCCAGGTTAGCTACTGCATGGTTGCAGGAGCATTCTGCTGACTTTGAAATAATGAATTGGCCACCTAGAGGCCCAGATTTAAATCCCATCAAAAATCTTCAGGATATCGTGGAGCAGAATGTTTCAGCCCGTATCTCATCAGTGATGACCTTGAGAGAATTGTGGACAGCTCTGGAGGATGAATGGGTCACCATATCTGTGGAACATTTACGCCAAGCTCTTGGAGTCCTTGCTTCATCATGTAGTAGCCGCTATCAGGGCCAGAGTGGGTCCAACACGTTACTAGGTTGCTATCCCTAATTCAATGGCACTTCAGTGTATAAGAGTTTAGTTCTTTCTAGAGTTAGTTATGGTAGTGAAACGTGGACTCTTTTTAAACAAATTAACAGGAAACTTGATGCTTTTGATTCTAGATGCTTACGCAATATCCTAGGCAATAGGTGATTCAACTTTGTAAGTAATGATGAAGTTAGACCACGGAGTCAGTAACCTCCTTTGAGCAGCATATTGGGCAAAGAGAGACTCCGTTAGTTTGGTCACGTTGCCCATATGCATAACTGTAGATTAGTGAATAGGGTTATGAACAGTCTGCCTTAAGGTCTGAGGAGGGGAGACCTAGGATTGGGTGGTACAATGTCAAACTGGATCTTGTTAGAATTGGTCTACAGTAACCAAATGCAGCAGATGTAGCTCAAGACAGATGTGTTTTGAAAACTATATAGCAAATTCTGGTTCGACCTTCGTAGTCCAAGGCTGCTTGATGATGATGAGACGACGACGACGACGACGACGACGACGACGACGACGATGATGATGATGATGATGATGATGATGATGATGATGATGATGATGATGATGATGATGATGATGATGATAACTGAAATTACCAAAGTTACTTCTTATCGATAAGTATGGCCAATAATAAACTGGTACTACAGGAGTAATTAGGTGTAGATAGCATAGAACTTCAGATCTCTAACATTTCGACCAACACTTCTTAGACTTTTAACAAGAAAATGGTCAGATCCAATTTCAGCTCCTTTATTTACCGAAGAGCCAAAACTTTATGCAAATCGAAGCAACTGCAGGTGAAATTAAACTACTACGGCGCGTGTGAAGGTCATGAAATGGTATAAACAACACCTATTATTGAGCTGTGTTAATCAGTGCTATTCTTATTCTTCAGATGGGAAAAACAGCGGACTTAAATGAGTTTGATAAAGACCAAATTGTAATGGTCAGACGACTCAGTCAGAACATTTTCGAGATGGCAAGGCTTCTAAGGATGCTCACAGTAAACCATGGTTAGTATCTTCAAAAAGTGGCTGAGGAAAGAAAAACCACGAGCCGCCAGCAGAGTGTGGGCTAACCATGGCTTGTCAATGCTAGAGGTGAGCAAAGGCTATCCGTTATGGTACGAGCCAACAGAAAGCATACTCTGGTGCAACTCACTCGTAACTTGAATGCTGGTAACGGGAGTAATGTATCACAACACACAGTGCATCTAACGCTGCTGAAAATGGGGCTGCGTACCTGCAGGCAGCTCTGCATGACCATGCTAACCTCGGTTCACCTTCGAAAGCACCTACAATAGGCATGCGAGCATCAAAACTGAATCTTGAATGATTGGATGAAGGTCGTCTGGTCGAAAGATTCTCGTTTCCTGTTGCACCATGTGGATGGTCAGGTACGTGTGTATCATTTATCTGGGGAAGTATTGACACCACGATGCACCATGGGATGAAAACAAACCAGTGGACAAAGTGTAATGCTTTGGGCAATGTTGTGCTGGGAAACCGTGAGTCCAGTCATTGCCCAGCATGACATAGATCAACACGTTACACTTACTACACTGGCTTGTTTTCGTTCCTCGGTGCATCCTGGTGCCAACACTTCCCCAGGTAAACGACACACTTTGTGTGAGATGTATACCGAGCGCCAGGTAAGCAACGCCAATGCTTCCCCAGGTAAACCTGCACCTGGGCATCCACATGGTGCAACAGGAAGCGAGATTCTTTGGACCAGACGACATTCTTCCAATCATTCAAGGTCCAGTTTTGATGCTCGCATGCCCATTGTAAACACTTTCGATGGTGAACTGAGGCTAGCATATGCTCTCGGAGTGGCCTGCAGCTATGCATTCCCATTTTCAGCAGGATTTAATGTACTGTGTGTTGTGACACATTATTCCCATCATCAGCATTCACTTTAGGGGCGAGTTGTTTATACCGTTAGTAGTAAGACCCCGGAGATAGCGACGGAAGTGATGTCATAGACCGGAAGTGATGTCATAGACCGGAAGTGCCGCAGCAGGTGTCCCCCCCTAGGGAGGGCTTAATTTTTGGGAGGGCTTCCTCCCCACATGTGTGCTGGAGGCTGAGTCATTGACGGGGAGGGCTTAATTTGGCGTAATTAACAATGGTCGACCGGAAGTGACGTCATCGCTCACGCAGGTGTCAACCCAAAAAGGCCTCTGGGGAGGGCTTAAGTTTCTTGATGGGGCCAACGGTCCCCTGGGGAGGGCTTATTTTTTGAGCAATTAAAAATGTCTGACCGGAAGTGACGTCATCGCTGGCGTTGGTGTCCCCCAAAAAGGCCCCTGAGGAGGGCTTAACTTTCTTGATGGGACCAATGGTCCCATTAAGAAGGGCTTAATTTGGCGGAATTAACAATGGCCGACTGGAAGTGACATCATCACCCACGGAGGTGTCAACCCTAAAAGACCTCTGGGGAGGGCTCAAGTTTCTTGATGGTCCCCTGGGGAGGGCTTGCTTTTGGCGTAATTAACAATGGCCGACCGGAAGTGACGTCATTGCCCACACAAGTGTCAACCCAAAAAGTCCTCTGGGGAGGGCTTAAGTTTCTTGATGGGGTCAACGGTCAAGCAAGTTTAAGGGCTCTGCTGAACGGTCTTGCCCCACCTAGTAGGCGCGAGCCCTATTAAAAGTCTGGGCCTTACTAAGAGTCACCACCCCGGGTGCTGAGCGAACTTGGATCTACATATCCTTGTTCATGGCAAACCGGGGAACAGATTAAAGTTAGGTTTCTTCCGGTGGTTAGCTTTCCTTCTATAGGACTGCTGCCATGTGAGGCCGGGGTTGAGGTGCGTCTATATGGCATATTCCTTGCCCCCAGCTCTAGATAAGCACGGATTTTTATAACTGGTAGTGTCGTATAGGCGGAATCGGGAATTGCCGTGGTTGCATAAGATCGCAACAAAAGAGAGGTCCCCTGGGGAGGGCTTAATTTTGCCGTAATTAACAATGGCCGACCGGAAGTAACGTCATCGCCCACGCAGGTGTCAACCCAAAAAGGCCTCTGGGGAGGGCTTAATTTCTTGATGGGGCCAACGGTCCCCTGGGGAGGGCTTATTTTTGCGTAATTAAAAATTGCCGATTGGAAGTGACGTCATCGCTGGCGTCGGGATGGGCTTTGATGGGGAGGGCTTCCTCCCCATTTCCCATGTGTATGCTTTTCCTGGTGCCCTCGGCAGGTTGGGGGAGCCTCCCACACGTGGGCTTCTGATTTTTTCTTGTAACCCTTCTGATTTGTTGTTAACTCTTTAGTCTCTTGGACTGATTGGGCGTTAACCCCTTCGCCGCACAATATTTAATTGGCTGACCTCATTTTTCTGTATTGTGGTTGGATGCGTTGCTCAATGGTGGAGGTTTCGAATGAAAAGGTGCTGTAGGGGTTCGCAAGCCACAGTCATGGTTTTCGCAGACAGTGTTTTGGAATCCGTGCAGAAGTATTGGTATGTCCAACCTAGCGATAAATTAGCGCCTGTGTTTCCTGGTCTCCTGGAGAAGTTAGTGTTCGACAGCATCATCAGCCAACTTCCCGAACCTGCTGTAGAGAAAGTAGCGCTTGTGTTCACGCTGAAAGCCCATAAATATGGGTATCTTGTGCTTGAAGGGCTCGAGAGTGTCGACTTTGAAGACCTGATAGAAACAATGAAGGTGGCCCGCGACCTCTCATAAGCGTGAACCCAGGTATGCTAGAAATTAACAGTTCTACAGATCAGTGTGAAATATGTCACGTCTGTTGTGTGCTTGATTTAGATGGCTTCACCATGAAAGGTGAATTCCTGACCCGTGAACTTAGTTATTCGAACTGCAGGGGTCTGACCGATGTCTACAGATTCGACCTTTCCTTCTTGATATACATCGCTCAGATAGTACTGGAAGTGCATCCATCACGTAACCAAGCACGTCACAGTGTTTCCCTTTTATCCTCGTACCGGTGAAGTGGTGTGGGAGTACGACTGTCTCCACACCGATATAACCACATCCACGAAAAGTGCCGCAGACCATTTTCTTCTGTCGTCACTTACAAGGGCGGACTCCACGAGAAGCAGTTATTGGACAGACTCGGTATACCCTCGTTTGATCCAGAGAAAATCGGCTGCCCCCATTTCAAAGAACTTCCTAAAATTCCTGGAACGGAGTGTGGTTACCACGTGGGTCGTGGTAACCACACTCCGTTTCTCACAAGCTGAGACAGCCGCTTTTAGCACATGGATGAACGAGTATATCGAGAAGTCCTCTACATAATGGACCAGTCATTAATTGGTCAACCACACGGAAAATTAGAGGCTCTTCCTTTGTGGGCTTGTTCGACGAACCGGACTATTTTGCCGAGGATGTTAATGAAGAGCCTGTTGAAGAGATAAGCCAGCCTCATTTAAACGTCCAGAACTGTCTGCCGTACCTGTGACACCGCCACCAAGTCCACTTCCAGTGTGCCCCCCCCACCTCTCAAGCCCAAACCTAGGCGGAAAATCACCTGGAAACTTCCACATACGTGGATTCGCCACTAGAGGAGCAACCTTCTCAACCTAGAGGGGAAAAACATGACGTTACCCCCACCCAACAGAGACTTAAACGTCTGAAAACTCTGTAGGTCAGTTTTCGCCATGCAGCCTGCGAGTGCACACTCCTACCCTCTCGGAGATGAGATTTTCGTCGTGCCTAGACTGTACCGCGAACGGCTCCAGGTCCATGTGCGTCGTTACCGCCGCTACTGTGAAGGAGGCCTACTTTATCCTACGAAGGAAGGGGTCACTCTATCCCTCCTGGAGTGGCAGGAATTATTAGCGGTGTCGGACAGAATCGATATCGCTAATTCCACTGAAAGAGAGATTTGGTTCGTGATGAACAACCTACAATTGTGCGGATACTGTCATAGTGACAGCAGCCAGCGACTCGACATCATCAAATCGCAACCTGGTGCAACATCTTGCGGTGTGAACCTTTCCTTGGTCCAGTGGGATGAAATGTGAAACCGCCGCAGGTAAGATGTTAATTTTGACCTACGTCACACCATCGCCGAGCAGAGAGACCTTCTACTGGCGTTTCTTCTGATTCCCCCAGAGGAGGGGAAAGGACATTTGACCCAGTTATTGACGGACATTGTGATGAACGAACTCGTTCAATCCTTGTTACCCGGTTCTAGGATTATAGTCTTTGTCTTTGTCTGAACACTTATTTGAGTGATGAAGTGCACTCATTGAACATTGACGCTATTGCTAATGCCTTTGTTGACACGGCTTGGGCCCGAGGCCTACTCTGTTATGCAGACGACGCTTTCTTTTCCTCTCTGTCCTATGGTGACGTGTTAAAGAGAGCGAAAGACGAACTGTACGCTTCCGACAATTGGCACTATAAATAAAAGTCTGATATTACCTAACAATAAGTGTCTCGTGTGTTCATTTTTGTCGTGAATTGCGGGAAAGAGGTATCTACGACGTTAGGGGTCACGGTGATTTGTGAGATCGCAGTGATTTGTGGGTTATCCCGGGACTACTTAACGACAGAGTGTGGAGAATCGCAACATTTGGGTTGGAACATTTGGCTGAGTGTGTGCAAACGTACGGTAGACATCAGATTATTTTTAAGGAAAAAACCTACGATAAAAGGTATTAATTTATCTTTTTCGCAGTGGAAGAAACTCGTTACTCTGGACGAGTGGGTCGAAAAAAATGTTACCGATTCTGCCTGGTCGAGGTGGGAACAAAAGCGCTGTACTACGACCATCCGGTCATTTACACGTCGAGAGAGTTGTGTGAAGTGGCTGAAGACTGTCCTACCTATCCGACTCCCTACCTATCGAGGTCTGGATTAAAAAGAAGCTACTGCTGTTCGATGAACGCCACGTTGGAAAAAGCGTATTATGATCTTAAGAACCCTGACAGCTTTGGAGGGGTGAATCGATTATCCCAGAGTACTGGACAGGATCCAAAGACAGTCAAAGAATGGTTATCGGGTCAGGAGACGTAGACTCTCCACAGACTGGCCAAGAGCAAATATCTGAGGAACAAAACATATGTGACAGGGCTGGATCAACAATGGCAGGCGGATTTAATGTTCGTGAAAAATATCGCACGATTTAATGATGGCTATGGATACATATTAATCGTCATCGATATTTTATCTCACTATGCATGGGTGGTTCCTGTGAAAAAGAAAAAGGGAACAGCTGTGAAAGAAGCTTTCGAAAAAATTCTGGCGCTGAGGAGGGAAACCTTGACTTTGAACATCGATCAGGAGACAGAATTCACGAATCGTGTATTCTAAATATTCCTAAATGAAAAAAATATTCACTTCTTCGTGTCTTATAGCGACAAGAAAGCTGCGTTGGTAGAAAGACTGAATCGAACCCTGAGAGAAAAATTATGGCGTTATTTCACTAAACATAAAAATTTTAGATTCTTGCATGTTTTGGACTCCACAGTGAAGGGGTATAATGCTTACAAGCACCGAGCTCACGGCTTTGCACCTAAAGACATGGATCTCTTTAACGAGAGTATTGTCTGAGAGAGATTATATGGAGCTCCAAAGCAGACAGAACCTGTTCGTTTTAAAGATGGAAATCCCGTGAGACTCGGCAGTCTAAAACTTCCGTTCAAGAAAGGGGCATCACAACAGTGGACTCGAGAGATATTCCGAGTGAGCAGAATCGTACCTAGAACACCCCCTGTTTACGAAGTGGCAGATAGTGATGGTAACAAGATACGTGGAACTTTCTATAACCAGGAACTACAGAAAATAAAACTTCCGGAACTCTACGATGTGGAAAAAATCTTGGATAGCGACCGAAAAAAAGTGTCTTAGTGAAGTGGCAAGATTACCCCACCCCTATCTGGATACCTAGAAAATGACTTTCTATCTAACCCTCCCTTCTACAGCCAGCAGTGATATTTACCCTCATAATGCGCAGACTGATTACACTATGCAGCTGGCGCAACCTGTGGAACTAAAGGGGGAGTGGGAAGTCGCTCTATCCGAGATCCACATTCCAACGAGCTGGTATAATATCGACGAGTCGAATAATTCCTTCACCACTAAATTCAGATGGTTCCCTCGTATCCCTCAAAACGCTCTTAAGGTTGCACTAAAACCACAATACAACGGTCAGAAAACGAAGAGAGACGAGATTGTGAAAGCCATCCAGAGTCAGATACCGACTGATATCCAAGTGACGAAAAATGATGATTTGTGGGTGTTCCATATAGGCGCCACCGATTATGGGTTGGTGTTTAAAAAGGAAGCAACGAGCTTCAACTCCTTCTTCAACATCAATGAAGTGCACATGGAGACTCCTCATTATGGGGGTTTTGGGTGTGACAGTGGGAGAGAGAGGGGGTGACAGAGAGAGATGACTTTTTCACCCCTGATGTGACAACATTTTATATTTATTTGATTCCGCATCCCATTATACGAGGTCAAGAACATCACATTCCCACAGGACGTTACGAAAGTGCAGAAGCGATATTTTCTGTCATGTTGCAAGCTATACGTTTCGAGGATAGAATAAATTTTTCCTTCAAGAAAGAGACTAAAAACCACGTGAAAATCGACACTCAGGAGGGCCATTATCTGATGTTTCCAAATTATTCCAAAGGTTTGGGACAATTACTTGGCTTTGATAAATTTGGACAGTTCTACAGTAACGACGTAGCCAAATATGCCATTGATATTAATGCAGGTATATCGGGTATTTATGTATACTCCGACCTGGTTGCACCTCATTTACTAGGTGACACTTATGCATAGCTGTTACGTGTGATTAACCCCTCCACGGCGAATAAAAATCCATAGTAAAAAATTTTACGAGTCCTAATTATTACCCTCTGGCAAGGAACGTGTTCGGAGTGTGAGGATATTTCTACGGACGGACAGTGGGGAACCACTATATTTAAGTACGGAAAAGTGTTAGTCAAGTTACACTTTCGACATGCGGGTCAAATTCACAGAGCCTAGCACAGCCAGCTATCTGAGTTATTACAAGGCTCAGACTGGTGCAGGGGTGTTCAGAGGTCCCAGATATCAAAGAGGTGGTGGTCTAGGATCGTTTTTCAGGAGTATCAGACGCTTCCTATCACTGATTCTGACACCTTTAGTGTTCTCATTCGGTAAACAAGCAGCCCGGTCAGGAATGAAATTCGCATCCGAAGTCGCGAGTGGGCGTGACCCTAGAGAAGCCCTTGAAGGATGGAGCCGCAAGTCTGTTGGAAGAAGCAGGACAAAATTTACGTGGCATAGGTATAAAACGCAAGAAGCAAACCTGAATCATCAGATTGTCAAAGAGACGTTGTAGAGTACAGGACGTTTTTGTAAAATGAGCGAAAGGATCTACAGCATGTCCGGCGATTGTGCCCTGTCGGAACTCGATCTGTTTGCTGTACCCCCTACTAATTCGCAGACCGAAAGAGCTACGTAAGTCGCCTACCAACCTCTCGCATCGTTAGAAGGAAATACACCTCTTGAATTTAACGTCGTGGGCGGCGACGAATATATCGATTTAGCCAGATGTCATTTACGGGTCAGAGCATGAATAACAGATACGAAGGGCCACCCTATCACTGACGCAGCGATGGCTGCCCCGACGAATAATTTCCTGCACTCTCTGTTTAGTCAAGTCGACTGTATTTGAACGAACAGTTAGTGAGTGGTATCCACAGCCTTTATACCCTTACAGACGTTACCTGGAAACATTACTGAATTATGGTAATGACGCTGTGAAAAGTCATTTAACATGTGGCCTTTGGCATATGGATGCTGCAAGCAAAATGGATGAATGTGGTGATGTTAACCTCGGCTGGAAGACGCGTAGAAATTTCTCAGGATCCCGCTGTGTCGAATTAATTAGCTTAATATACAATGATTTATTTCTTCAAGACAGATATCTACTGAACCACGTCGATCAGCTTGACGAGGATACGCTTGACGAGGTCACGCTTGATAAGGTCAAAACCCGAATTCTACCTGATGACCACTGAAGAAGACCCTGGTTACAGAGTGAGGTTTGAGGAAGCAGCTTTCTACATTAGAAAAGTCAGACTCGGTAGTAGTACGTTGCTCGAGCATGCGCAGATGCTACACAAGACCCCGGCAAAGTACCTCCAAGGCACGTGGACGTGGTCATTCACACTGAGTCCCAGAATCACCTCTAGCACGCGAGATAATTTATTGAGCTCCCAGATGCCTCGAATAATGTATCATAGGACTTGTGGACTCTGCCGCAGCGAACAGTGATTTTGCTTGAAACCCTTACAACTTCAAACATTATAATTTGAATTACATGACCTTGCACGCCGATTCAGAACAATTCCTGTCTCAGCCGCTGACCCCCGACTTCCCTAATAATCAATATATACGGGCCTACCAGTGGCTGCTGGAGTCACTAGACATGTGGAAAGATAATAAAGGGATCAATTCTGACACTCCGCCTATCTGAAAGGGTACACCCTGTTCGAGTTTGAATTAGGTTCTGATGGGAAACAATGTGAAGGCTACTTTAACCCCATCAAGACTGCAAACTGTCGTTTAGAGATAAAAATCGGTACACCTCTAACCGAAGCCGTGAGCGTGATTCTGTATACAGAATTCGACAATCTGCTCGAAATTGACCACCAACGTAAAATCCTATTCGATTTCTCCGCCTGATGGACGCGTTTCAGCTGACACAAATACTCCTCAATGACCCCTTCACGAACCCCTCTGTTCTTGGGGGTGTACGCCAGAGACCAGTTACCGAAAATCACGAAGAAATCCTGTCTCTTCATCTTTAATACGGACGTTTCCACTTCGAGTGGAGAGCACTGGATAGCCGTTTACGTGAACAAGAGAACTGTAGAACATTTCGACCCTTTAGGATTCGAACCCTCCGTAGAAGAATATTACAGCTCTATAGGGGCGAACCGTATACTGTACCCCACGTTACCGCTGCAGGCTCTGACCTCCACAACCTGTAGAATTCACTGTCAGTATTTTCTCTTTCTGAGGTCCCGAGGAATGTCCATGAAAAGATTCCTAAAGGAACGTTATTCGTGCGACCTTGGATTTAACGAACTGCTGATGGAGTTATTTAACCAACTGTTGGAGTATTAAACCGCCTTTACCGATCATGCAGTCACCGAGTTCAATTCTTGTTTGCGGTCCAAGTCAGTGTGGAAAAACATCTTTTGTCTTGGACCTCATTCGTCAGGCAGAAAATGTATTCACACCTAACACCACCAGGATCATTTACTGCTACTCGTTATGGCAGCCAGCCTTTGAACCTTTCAAACGGAAAGTGGAATTTGTGGAGGGTTTCCCCGACCTACAACTGAATGCGAAACAGCATACGCTATTAGTGCTGGATGACATGTTCGTGCAAATGGCTGGTGACACGAGAGCGTCTGATTTATTCATGAAAAGCTCACATCACCTCAATGCGACTGTTATTTTCATCACGCAGAATTTGTTTTTCCCAGGCAAATGTGCGAGAAATATCAGTCTCAACCCCCATTATTTATTTCTGTTCAAGTGTCCTAGGGACATGTCGGAAATCGGGTATCTGGCTAGACAGATGTTCCTGGGGGAGTCTAAAATATTATTGAATGCATTTAAATTAGCAACACGGAGGCCCCCGGTTATTTGTTGTTCGACTGCATGGTGAACATGTCAGCCGATCAGAGACTCAGAAGCAGGATCCTCCCTGATGAACATCCAGGAATTTTTTACATGAGGAATGAAGATTAAACGACAGGCCTCCTTTCTTCACTACCTGTTGAGCGCTCCACCTGAAAAGCGCGCTCATTATTAAAAAACGCCGGTGACAGCGAACTCCTCGCTCTGTGTGAGATCTGTTTTAATTTAGTGAGAGCCAATCGTCCCATCTCGGGCTCCGCGCTTGAAAAATTATTGAAACATAAGTGTGTCATCAGAAGATTCACGTCGAAAAAGATTAGCTTGAAGGCTAAACGAAGCTACCTGAATCAGAAAAGGGAGGGATTTTTATTACCTCTACTGGCTTCAGTCATACAACTCATCACAAATTTATTCAAACAATGAGCCTCACAGTTAAAGCGGTAGAAAAACGGCATCTGAAGACGAAGACAGACCAATTTAGACACCGACATACTGCGAATATTGGACACCCCAGGCAATGCTGACGATAAAGCCTCTGCTTATCTCGCAGTTTTGAGAAAATATTTACAATACGCCCGAAAATCCGAAAATCCGGACGAAATAATATTGACACCAGGACTGACGCAAAAGGATATCATTGATATGGCTCCTAAGGGGTTCAAACGTAAAGTTCAAGAGAGGATAAAGACTCTACCGGAAGCAGTGCGATGGGATTCCAGAAGTCGTTTGTTACATCAGGGGAGACCGGTGTTAGGATCTCACATGGAACCGATAATTAGGATTACTGATGGAACCGATAAAAAAACAACAGAAATCTGATGTCCCCGGCCAGGAACATTTCCGACAAATGCTCGATTGGGAAATATTTTAATCACCTTAATAAAATGTAATCCTATGTGTACAGTTAAATAAAAAATGTATGAACGTTGATAGCGTCTCGTTTTTTTCTTATCAAAATAATAAGCCACTACTCCCTGCCTTTCAATCATTTTTACACTACAACATAGGCAGATCTGTTAATGAACCAAATAAAGAATATATTTCAAGTCTTGTATACCCACAGGATTGCATTCCCACACTTGGTCCGGATGTAGGGGTTCTTTAGCAGTGTCGAATAACCTGTTAAGGGCCCAGTTCGGGTTCGAACCGTGGTCTTATTTGACAGTGGTTTATGGAATATACGCATCCCCACACTTGTACCGGATGTAGGGCTTCGTTGCGAGTGTTACCCATGCGGCTGCATCTGTTAGGGGCCACTACGGGTTCGACCGTGGTCTTATTCGCCAGTGGTTTTTGAATATACTTGGGAACACAAGCGTTTTCGCGCTCATTCCCCATGCAGTACACCGTTGAGATCAGAAAACTGACTCTTCATTTTCACGAGGTGTTCTTCCTATTAACGCAGGGCTCGTGTGACTGCAACTGTCATAACCACGGACATGCACTCCCGATGGGAGCCGTTGCGGCTTGAGGCAACCGTCACCAATTGGAGACTACGAGGTGACGGCACGATGGGATTTTCAACGCCAGCTGTGACGTTGACTTTCGGGGCTGATGCCATGACAACTCTGTGCGGGACCTCCCAATGTCTGTGCTCCTGCCATTGTGTTATCACTGAGGCATCCCCATGTCGACCACCGCCGTGCATCCGTGGGCAGAGTAACGGTGATCACGTCTTTGCCGTAATATCCAAGGAGGGTGATTTTTCCTCAACAATCTGCGGACACACCTATAAGAGATGGCGAAGTAACACCACCTGAGCTAAGGAGGTGGATGCTGTTCTAAGCGCCGGAGATCTCATGACGTGTTCATCGTCTGTGATGTTTCTGTCTTCAACCCTCTAGTCTTGCTTTTCTTTTCCACTTCCGCCATCGCCGACCTTCTTTAAAAGGCCTTTTTAAAGGCCACCCAATTTTGATAAGGGGTTACCCTATCATACAAAATAAATTGTTTTACTAGGTAGGTAATTTGAACGTTCAGTTTAAGAAGTTTTTATACTTGTGTTTTCCTAAACTTATATATCTTTGGTTATTCTAGTAATTGCATTTTCCTAAACTTATATCTCTTTGTTTTAATAAATTCTCCACATTCATAGTAAAAAATGGAATCAAAGGTAGTAATTGGTCTTAAGAGCCTGGCTCAAGGTGCGCAAAATTGCTAATTTTACCAAATTACTTATTAGCATGTACAGATCCTCTTTCTCTGCTTTATAATTGTCTAGAGATAGAGCAAAAAGAACTCCCAATTGAAGTTTTTATGCGTTCAGATTTTTTGTCTTCAAATATTACTTTAAGAAGTTTTTATGCTTTCAGATTTTCATATATTATACTTGTGTATTATTCAGGTATTAAGAAGTTTTTTATGTCTTCAAATATTACTTTAAGAAGTTTTTATGCCTTAAGAATTTTTATACTTGTGTTTTCAGATATCACTTTCAGATTTTTCCACCTTTTCATATATTATACTTGTGTATTATTCAGGCATTAAGAAGTTTTTTTTATGTGTTCAAATATTACTTTAAGAAGTTTTTATGCTTTCAGATTTTCATATATTATACTTGTGTATTATTCAGGTATTAAGAAGTTTTTTATGTCTTCAAATATTACTTTAAGAAGTTTTTTTGCCTTAAGAATTTTTATACTTGTGTTTTCAGATATCACTTTCAGATTTTCCTCCCTTTTCATATATATTATCTCGTGTATTATTCAGGTATTAAGAAATTTTTTTGCCTTAAGAATTTTTATACTTATGGCTTCAGATTTTTTATGCTTTCAGATATTATACAGTCGGATTATCCCACAGGTTCCACTACGTGAGACTTCAAAGGTAAGTGAATTTTCTTTAATGTCCCCCTCTTTGTAGGAGAAACTCGTAGATCACAGGGGTTTAAACACATTTATTTACATTTCAGGTTAATAACATTTCAGGTTAACAAATTCGTGTGACATAGCATTTTTGGTCATAGCTTGAACAATATTTAAAATCATAATGCAGTTGTATAACATAGCTTGAACAATATTTAAAATCATAATGCAGTAGTATAACATAGCTTGAACAATATTTGAAACCTGTGCATGAATATAATAGTATGATTTACAAAATATGAACCGAAGCATTATTTAAAAATATGTGCCTGACCAACATTTAAAATATGTGCTTGAACCATAATAGTATGATTTACAAAATATGTGATTTATTTAAAAATATGTGCTTGACCAACATTTAAAATATGTGCATTATTTAAAAATATGTGCCTGACTAACATTTAAAATATGTGCATGAACCATAATAGTATGATTTACAAAATAAGTGCATTATTTAAAAATATGTGCCTGACCAACATTTAAAATATGTGCATGAACCATAATAGTATGATTTACAAAATATGTGCATTATTTAAAAAATATGTGCAGAAAGAGTCTGAAAGTGGTTAAAGAATGTGAAACATGGGTATTACGAGGACTGGTGACTGGCTGTCGACAATGGTTAACAGGAATTTAGACTTTTGTAACCGAAAGGGAATGTAGCATTTTGCCCAGGTTTAAAGATTCTCTTGTTAAAATTAAAAGAGAGTTTTTTATGGAAAGGACAGTTGGTGAGGGTGGCCTTGTGTTTATAAATTTGTACATTAAAGGGGAGAAGAAAAGTGGTTGGGGGCCTCCTAGAATTAAATCGTGGAGAAGCTCCGTGGTGTAGCGTTCCCTGTTACGCACACTCAATTTAAAACCTTTCGCATGGGTGATAGTTTCGCCGTTTGAAATTTCCAGGATATAATTTTCAGGGGCTGTGGAGATGTACCAATCTATAGTGACGTTTGGGCCATACTGATCGGTTATCTCATTATTAAAATGCCCCATAAAATCTGAGGACTCTGGAATAAATGTGTCGCCAGGTGAAGTTTTAAATATGCATGAATCCGTGTCGGCATAGAGGGCTCGCTGTTTTAATTTGGAAAGCATGTCTAATAGAATGAGCCTCGCCTGGGAAGTGACAAAAGAGGCTATGATGACACTCCCTTTCGGGTTTATGGGGGTGAATTCTTTAGCGGGTCTGTAGATCCCTAGGATATGATCCGAATTAACCGCATGAAGGTCAGTGAGAATTGTGGAGCGATCGTTCGCTAAATCCAATAATTTTATGGGGTTGTCGATGATCTGGGACACAGGTCTAGAAAGATCTTCCAACACCTTACCCCACAGGCTGTTGAGAGAGATTTTTCCCAAACTTCTTTTAGTCCCGTTATACACAACTTCTTGTGGGTTAATTCTCATCCCTTCTGCCTGGAAGAAATCGCAGAATTTTGCTTTTTCGTCGTCTGTGTTGACGCTTGAAGGGAAACCTGAATATTTTTGTTCGTCTTCTAAGAAAGTGTTGATGTATTTTCCAAATAATCCGGGGTCCTGGGCGATGAAAGTAATATTTTCCGAATGGTGGCAAACATCGTGAATTTTGAGAATTTTGTAGCCTTCACGGACTGTTTTATATAATTCAAGTGACACATAAGAGGCTGTGAGAGCTCTCTGTGCTTCGGTGTGAGTACACGGGTCTACCTGTGCTAATTCTGCACAAGTGCTGCACAGAGGAAACAATAGTTTGGTGCGACAACGGTAGGGGAGTACAGGGATGTAGAGGTCTGTAGGAGGAAGCACAGTACAGTGTATGATGCTGAAATATGCTTCTGGGGTGTAATCGAAATTTTCGGTGATCCTCCTAGGGTGTTTGGCAGGGAAGACCCCCCACTTACCAATCGCGGGATAAAGTGAGTTCACGTCGAAATACCTCACGTCACAATTTTCGACCTTCGTGTCATAAAACAAGGAGAATATCTCCGTTCTCCCACCATAGAGGAAGGAGCGCCCACTAATTCTCCTTACCTCTTCTGTCTGCTGATAAATGTGCGCAGCGGTGGGATCTGTTTTCAGTAGCCAGTCGAAATCGTGCTCCCAGCAGACTCTGTACATGTAATCAGGTAAATGTTGATGAATGCACCGCTCTCTATCCAGGGTTCTTAAAAATTTAGAACCATGGGTTGACCTATGAGAGGGTGAGTAATGCCGGGACTGAAGCATTTGGGACAGGAGTGAAAATAACATCCTGCAAAACCAGAGCCTGCCTGGTCTGTCTACACAGCCCGTCCAAAAAATAAGGGCAAACTTTGGCTTCACCCTAAGCAGTGCACGCTGTCTGGAGGGTGAGATTCTCGGTCTCTGCTATGTAGGCTACCCAGGCAAATCCTTTCCTACTCTGTCGGTCCCCCAAGAAATAACCGTTCGAGGGGTAAACGCCAATCACTCCTTCGGGCATGAATTTCTGTCTGTAGACCTGCAGACAAGCCGAAGAAAGAGTGATTTTAGAAAAAGGGTCTACCCCAGTCATCCCTAAAAATTCCACTCGGAAGCTCTCACAACTTCGCATTAAAGTGTGCACGTCAGATTTACAGTACGCAATCATTTCAGATTTGAAATCCCAGTGAGTCAACCTGCACTGTTCCGTACCACTGATGGAGCACTGAAGTTTCTCCAGGGGTCATGTGTTGTGGCTCGATATAATGGGCTTCGGAAATGGGTCCAAAATAATTAAAATTTTCGCGCATACAAAAAGCGTGGGGGAAGAAACCTTTTTTAACTTCGGTGATGCTGAAAATTTTAGGAAAAGATCGAAGAGGAGCCTGAATGAAAGAAAGAGAATCGATAAACCTGATTTTGAGGCCAGGTAAATTAAGCAGAAGAATTTTGTTGCTGTAGAGATGCGATAGACGTAATTTACAACCGGAATGTGCAAGCAAAGTAACATCTCTAAAATTTGGCTTACCATTGTCGACAGCCAGCAACCAGTCCATAAAGGTATCTGTGTGGGGGAACTCTTCATATTTCTATACACCGTCATCTTCTTCTTTTCGTAGGTGACGATGCACAGAATGGGGGAAAGTGATCCGTCTACTTCTTCCACCGTTTCTATGTCGAAATAGAAACGGCGGCCTGTGACTTCACATTCTTTAGCCACTTTCACACACTCTAATTCTTTCTGCACACACTGGTGAGGTGGATCGAAGGAGGAGGTCTGGTAGGCCTCCCCACAGTCGAGACACTGTTTTGAACAGGTGCCATTTCAAAAATGAGTGGTCAGGCACTGTTGACCTCTGAAGTAATAGTGACAGAGGTCACAATAAATAGACGAACCCCTATTCCCGCAGTTTGCCGTCATGCACGAACGGCAGACATCCTTACAAATGTGGGGTTTGTTGTGCACAGGCTTGAGACAGGGTACGCAATAGGCCTTTGCACTGAAGTATTCTGCCGGACTGGTCACCATGGAGAAGTGACCGGCGTCGTGCAGGAGGAAGACGTTGCTTGCTGCCTCCTGCTTTCCGGCGAAGATGACTTGGAAATCATCCTATACCCCGAACACGATGATTCGGTATTCGGGGTACAGGAACAGCTGGAATACATGGAGATCAGGCAGCCCGCACTTGCCCTCTGGGATCCCAGCCTCACGATGTAGGGCCTTAGCCTCGTGATGCTGTCGCAGTCACCTATGGTCAGAAATGTGCTTGAAGGTGGCCTCCGTCATCACACCCTTCTTCTTCAGGCACAGGGCACGACTGACAGCGAGGTTCTGGGTGAGGAACAGGTTGTCGTCATTGACAATGGCCATTACGGTGCTTTTGCTGATGTTAAATGCAGCCAGGTCCGCCAGAGGTCTGCAGCGTGGTCCTGGGGTGTCACGAATGCCTCTGGAACGTTCCAAATCAGTGGTAGCAAAGTCGAAGAATAATTCTTCGTCAGTGCCCACCGCTTCATTGGAATTTAAAACTTTCTCCACGCTCTCCATGAATTTTTTCTGCCAAGACCTCATTACGGGTGGTCAACGGCAGGTTGATGGGGTTCCGGAGGCATTTGGAGCGCACGCAAACCCTCACGTCAGAATATTTCTCTTCAGGCAACAGTTCTTTGAAAATTTGGCGTTGCACCGTCAGAAGGGAGTCCATAAATTGAAGAGGCTCCACACGGTCGAAGTTGGTCATTCGGACCGTGTGGGATGTGAAAATCGCCTTGTATTTGGCGGAACTGAAGCTGCTGGAGTACGTGATGGTGTACCCGGGAGATTCACAGCCAGCGGTTGACGCACTCGCCTGCGTGGTGTCATGGGCAGGCACGGAAGATGCTGCAGTGCTGTCGTCTCCCTCAGTCCCCTGCCGCTTCAGTGCCGAGCCTTCACCTCACTGCCGCTGCCTCTTCAGGCTGAGATGCCATGACCTGGCAGGCACGAGACATGCAGCGGAGGTTCTCAGTTGAGCAGGAGATGGGGCATTGGCGGCTCTCTCCACAGATGACACAAAAGTTTTAGGCTCGAGACTTTTCAAAATAGCGGCGAGCTCACACTGGATGTGGTTTAAAGCTGCAAGTTTCTCTTCATACGAAAGTTCTATGGCTGAATGACTCTTACTGGTCTGTGCGGGAGTATATAAACCCTTTCAATACGCATGCGCAAGTCCTCCCACCTCCCACCTCCCTCCAATGGCGTCCATTTTTTTAAATTTCGTTCCCGCCTCGTGACCGTTTCTACCTGTGTGGGTGGACTGGTTCCCGTCAACGGTCATTTTCAGGATATGAACAAGAAAGAATCCGTGTAACAGGAAACTTGATAAATAAGGTTCAACAAACGTAAAGCGTTGACTAACCTGATCATCGTCTATTACCCTCGGCATTGCTGCGCCTTCCCATGTGATTGCAGTCAGAGGTGGGCTGTTCTCTTCTACCATTCCCACATACCGATTGCTGTGAAACCGTGGAGGCCTGTTCTCTGTGTTCACTAACACGATGGAAATATCTGTTTGAGAAGACATTGGAGAGCCTGGCATAGCCGTTGTTTCGATCTCCGTAGCCTAGATATGGAATAAAGAAATCAATCTTACTGAATATATAAGGTTTTAATTTGATAAAAAAATTATTTTGTTATTTTTACCCAATTTCGATATATTAGGAACAAATAAAAAAACCGTGATATCGTAAAATTCCGATGGTAGAAATAAGGGAAGTATGTATATTTGGGGTTACCACACTGCCTTCTTTTTATCACAAAATTTGTTCTAATATAGAAAAGTATATAGAAAAGCATGAAAATGTTCTCCTTTTCTTATAAACTCATAAAAACGTGTTTTAACCTAAAATTATTCATATTTTGTGTTACTTCAAAATTTCTTGTAACACGAAGCTGTCATACATTAACAATAAATGATTTCTTTTCAAATGCAAATCCTGAATGCTAAAGTTATTCCATTAATGCAAAAGTTTCTATTTTCTATATACTAAATATTAATAGATTCATGTCATGTCGGAGAAGCGTCGGTTCTGGATAATTATATGAAATTTTGCCACCGATCACGGATTCATGGCGCTGTGAAAGCTGGATACAATGGGAATGATATGATCTTAGAAACTGTTCCCAGTTCTTACAAACCTTTCATAAAATAGTTGACATTAGTTAACATTATTTGAATTAAACTGAGTAAACAACGTTTTTTTTTATTTTGTGTTGCAAAATCCAAACATTTTGACTCTACTTCTAACTTTTGTATCCTCACTTTGGAACATTTTTATGTATAGCATGTAAAATAGGTGTTAAAAGCAAGATTTTTGAAGCCATTCGTTCTGGAGATACAACGAAGAGGACTTTTCGAGATAGTAGAGTTGTTTGGTATGTCTACCAGTTATCCTTAATCACAAGAAGTGCAGTGACTTGCAGGCAGGCTAAAAGTTAAGCAGATGCTACCAGTGATGTTGCTTTAATGATTGTTCGGTGGTACATTCTTTAATTAAAATCAGTAAAAAGTGGAATTAAATTACTCAAACGAAAAGGAAATATATAAGCCAATACAACTTTTGTTTCGCTCTGCTGTGAAAGTCTCTAAATCTTTTCCTATGCAACTGGTGGTCAAGGTAGTCGACGTTGGGAATTATTGATATTAGCTGGGCTTTATTTAATGGCTATAAATATGAATAAGAACAAAAATAGTTTAGGTGTATTTTTGAGCATTAAATTTTAACACCATGAAAAAAGGCACTCGCACGAAGCATTGTGCTGGCTGATTTATAAATATTGTTTAATTTTTCAGACATTATTCACGTGAAAGACTAGTTTTATGGTTACAAAACAATGTCGAGCGAGGCATAGTGACTGTTGGATTAAATGTTCAGCGTGAGGTAGAAGTAGGAAAATATTATTTTGTCTAGGTACCTTAACTTTTACGACTTAACTTTTTTTTTGCGACTTAACTTTTCTTATTTCGCACATTTTGTTTAACATCACAAATATTACGAAATAAATTGTATGGAAACCCGAGTTACTTAAAGGAAGAATATGCTGTGCTGTTCACCTCTGAATCTCCGTTTTTTTTTTTCTTATTATTTTTTGATCGTAGTACAAGTAATTATTACCATTGCAGATGACCTTCAAAGCTTAAAAATTGTTTGTGATATCGAGCAGAATAAAGGTAGGACACATCATCAGGAGGAGAGATATGATAAGCTTGCTGAAGTATGCATTGTCCTGAGCTATCTCAGGTAAACACAAAGTATACTGCTGTATGATGATGACATTCTGTAGTCCCCCGTACACATTTCTTGCACTCAAATCACCCGATGATACATCGGTCTTGTTGTGAAATCACAATGAATACACCTACTATTCTTCTGGAATGCTTTGTACAATATGCTGCAACTCGATGCACATGGATAACTTATGTGGTGAGGGAAATTTGCAATCGCCGGACCTGTCATTCGTCGATAAATCTTCAAGAACAGAGAGATGTTACATGGAAAATCGTCTCTTAAACACAGTTAATATAATTTTTTTTTCGAGATTGACCAAATCATTGGTGCTGTTTGTAGTTGTTATCGATGGAACCTCTATCGGAATCTTGGCATATTACAATATAGCATTCCCATGGTATCCGGAAACTTGTTCAGCAGAAGTTTGTTAGCTAGAATTTTGTTCGAAACGGAAGTTTGTTCGACAGAAATTTCTTCGAAACCGAATTTTGTTAGAAACGCTAATTTGTTCGACGAAAATTTGTTCGAAGAAATTTGTGTTCGAGACTGAAATTTGTTCAAAGGAATTTTTGTTCGAAACGGTAATTTGTTCGAAGGAAATTTTGTTTGAAACGGTAATTTGTTCGAAGGAATTGTTGTTCGAAACGAAATTTTGTTTGAAAAGGCAATTTGAAAAAGGGAATTTTGCTTGAAACGCTAATTTATTCGACGGAAATTTGTTCGAAAAGGAAACTTGTTCGAAGGAATTTGTACTCGAGACGGAAATTTGTTCAAAGGAATTTTTGCTCGAAACGGAATTTGTTTGAAAAGGCAATTTGAAAGAGGGAATTTTGTTCGTCGGAAATTTGTTGAGCGGAAATTTGTGAGAAAGAGAATTTTTTTTCGAAACGAAAGCAAAGTTATTTTAGGAAAAATGTCGAGATTATTGTATCTTTCCAGTGCGAAAGATTTTAGAGTGGTTTTCAATGGAAGGTTGGTTGGCGATGAGGTAGTTTTACTTTTCATATTCTCGATCTGATCACTTTGCCCTCTCCCGAAACCCAAAATATTTTTTCGGGTATTCACAAGATCTAGGTTATTAGAGAAGACATACGCTGAATAATCATGAAGTCAGTGAAATTGTTCGAATTAGCGTCATATTGACGTGACATGTTATGTTAATGGGGCGCCAACTTCGAAGCTTAATAACTACTAAAATCAACGTTTTGTAAGAAAATGTGGCAGAGCATAATTTAAAGGTCTGAATCAAATCTAACAAAACTCGATTTTTAGCAATATTCTCACAGGACTAAAGTTTAAACCTTTCAGAGCAGCAATCTGCTCTAAGAAATTTATTAAAAAAATTAAGGAATTATTTGCATACGCCTTAAAATATATATTATATATAAACTGGTTCGAAATAATATTTCGTATTTCAGTTTCATTTAACTTCCAATGCCTACACTTCTTTTCTTATATGTTAAATCTTCCATAACTCTTTCAATTCTGAAGGAATATTGTTAAAAATGGACATTTAGATAGAAATGATTAAGAATTTTAATTTAACACTATCACATTTTCTCATAAAACGTTTATTTTTAGAATTATAGAACTTCGAAATTAGGGTCTCATTGGCATAACATAGGGTGGTCATATTTCAATGATAACTCAGCCTATAGTTGTAGTAGAAAAGTATCAAATAAAAACAATCAAAAATTAAAAATGGAAGGAAAAAAATGAAGCATGAATATTGTTTACTTCTCAACAGCTAAAGATGGTTGAAGGAAAGTCAAAAATGCAAGGACTCTAAACTCCATTCAGCCTAAAGAACCCAGAAAATACCGGATTCACCATGACAACAAAGGCACTCCAACATTCCAAAGATAGCAGCTATCCACCACAGACTAATCTGAATTATCCACAAGATGCAAATGACATCAGTCTTTACAACTGAAATCCTCGAGATAGGGACAGTAGCCGAAGTCATCTAAGAAAAAACAATCAGAAGAGAGAACTTACCCAAAAGAGAGAAAAAATAGCACGAAAATAAATGATAAAATCAAATACAAATAAACGCTACAAATAAATATATATACATAACGATAGAGCCCTAGAAAATAAGAAATCAAAACGAAAGAACAAAGGTAAATTATACTGACAAAAATTGGAAATTAACTACAAAGCAAAGACAAAATGCTATAATAAAACGAAAATTATGATGCACCGAAAATTAAATAGCAAATATCACAAGACAAGATTAACATAAAGTCCAATCACAAAGATATGAAACATAAGCAACACGAAGAAAAGTAATATAAATGAAAACAAAAGGTAAAGCAACACGAAGAAAACTAACATAAAAACAAAACATGAAGAAACGAAAAACTCAGAGCAAATGAGCCCTTTCAGAACAAATGAACACTGTAAAACTTTCCTGAGATTTTCTAACTATCGGGAAACTAACTATCAATCTCTTAGCTTATCAATATTTTAAATTTTGTACGAGATAGGTCATATCCATCTCTAATCGGCACAAAGTATGTTTACAAAAAAAGAATGTTGTCTAACAAATTACACCAAACCCAATATCAGTAATATAGTTAATCATAAACCTTATTTAATAAAGGCTGGTAAAAATTTAAAATGTATCTGCATGAGATTATAAGTTAGTTTTTTTTTATTATTTCTACATGTCTGTTATGAAGATGTCTCTACTACTATTATTCGGTGTAAAACTCATTCTCAGAGCTATATCTTACCAGAAGAGAAAGTATGATGGGGCCTGTAGTAGAATATGCTTGACGTAATCTGTCTATCGATGATGCAAGTCTGATAGATCCAGTCTCTGGGTGAATTCTGAAGAATGGAAGTCCAGGAGATCCTAAATATATTAAAACAGAGGAAATACCTGAATTTACTGTCATAAAAACTACGATAACTAAGAAATGCTAAAACTTCTAGGTTTCTATATCACATACCATGTACAAAATATGAAGAGATATTTTTTATGGATATAACCAAATTTATCTCAAAATTTCAGTTTCTATGTCAACTCTTCTATTGTTGGAAGTTGTTGGAAGGAATTTTATAAATTTTATATTCATTTTATAAACCGTTAAAATTAGTCATGTAATTGCAAATAAAGGAAACGGAAATAATTATAAAAAAATAAAGGACGTGAAAGAACTTGAGGTAAAGGATAGAAGACAATCGTCTGCATACATAAAAATATTGTAGTTGATGGAGATTCTAGATCATTAACGAAAAGGTTGAAGAGAAGTGGACTAAGAATGTTTCCTTGAGGTACTCCCCGATTGATTTTAAGAGGTGTAGAGATTTCATTAGTGCTTAATTAGGTCGGATAACAAGGTCGTTGAGATAATTTTTAAACCAGGAAAGAGCTGAGGGCGATAGATTTAGATTATAGCAGAGGTTTTGCAAGATAAGTTTGTGTTCAACTGAATCAAATGCTTTTGAGATGTGAAGGGAAACCAGTCCTACAACGTTTTCACTTTGCTGTCTAAAGCCAATCTCCATTGATTAACAAGAAGTGTCATGAGAGTTTCAGTTGACCGATTTTTCCCAAGCTCGAATTGTCTGCACGAAAGTGAATTAAATTTTTTAACAAAAATCGATAACTGTTTCTCAAAAATCGATAACGGTTTTTCTAAAATTTTGCTTAAAGCACGTGTACCTGAAATAGGTCGATAGTCCAGAGGGCTAGAAGGATTTGAAATTTTAGTTATCGGTGAGATGATGGCTTCTTTCCATGGAACTGGGAATTCATTATAGTTAAATAAACAATTAATTAGATCACAAAGGGGTGCAGAAATTAATGGGGAAAGAATTTTTAGAATACTAACAGGGATTCTATCTGGTCCGACACTGCGAGTGTTTTTTAGCGAATTTATAAGGAATATATAATTAATACTACGATTTCGGTAACGTTTCAGCTTAAACATTTCCAGGTTATTAAATGATTTATTGGAATAGGATAATGACTCATTTGCGTTTGCATAAATTTCTGTAGAAGTGCAGGATTTACAGAATACATATTTGAAACATTAGCAATGTCTTTAGGATCATAGAAGGAATTGTCATTCCAAACGATCTTATTAATTATGGTTTGGTTTCTTAAGTTACCAGTAATAGAATCGAAAATTTGAAATACTTCATTACCATTTGTATAAATAACGGAAAGTCGATTAAGAAAATATAGACGTTTGGCATTTTAAATACTACATTTGACCAGATTACGGAAAGTTTTATAGTTCTCCCATGTGTATGGGTGATTAGGGTTAATAGCATTCTTAAAGTGTTTTTTAATATGATCATTTTCAGAAGCTCTATTGTAATCCAAGGTTTCGGAAAAGGGCGAACTCTGAAAGCTTTATAAGTAACATAAGTATCAAGTGCAAATTGATTAAACAGGAGAGATGTTGTGTTTTTGAGGTAGGAGTTGTGCATTCGGAAATACTCTTGTGGAAAGAGAGATATTTTACAAACTCAAAAAACTCATCATTGTTGAAATTTTTAAAGGATCTTTTTGAAATTAAAACTTTAGGTGCACGAGGTGAATAATGCAATACAGATGTGCTAATAATAAAATGATCATTAATGTCTTCGAAGAAAATAAGTGTATGCTTGTGAAGTGAAAGTCTATTAGAGAAAATCATATCAATGAGAGATTCACTGTGATCAGTAATGCGAGTGGGCAATTTGTTTAAATCTATATGTCCGAATGTTTTTAGGCAAATTTCAAGCTTGGAATACGCAGAATTATGTTTTAGAGTAGGGGGTTCTCAACGTGGAGACGTGTACCCCTAAGGGGTATGCAGTAAAATTTTTTGGGGTATGCCGTGAGAGCTCAAAAGTCGCTAGATCTAGTAACAAAGTTTTATTCTCATATATAAACTATAGTTACACTATAACTATAGTTTTTTCTATCTATACAAGGGGTACGATAGTTACATACACATTTCCAGGGGTACGTGAAGAATAAAATTTTGAGAACCACTGTTTTAGAGCATCTATATTAAAATCTTCGGTAAGAATTGAAGTAATGTTGCAAGGGAAGCTTTCAAGGAGTCTTCAATATTGCTTTTCGCAGGACGCTAAAGTGTGCCGATAACAAGAGTAGGGTTTTGTTCATTGATAGGGAGTATTTTGACCCAGAGGCCTTCGAACAAGAATAAAAAGGAATAGAAAGGAAAAACTTCGACATTAAATGTTTCCCTCCATATAATGCAAGTTCTCTTCCTGTCCCACTAGATCTATCGATGCGGAATAGTTTATATCCTTCGAGTTCAAAAAGATCATGTGGAAGGGAGATATTGAGCCATGTCTCTGTAATAGCAATTACATCAAATTTCAAAATTTCAGAACTCAGTAGATAGGAGTGTTTAGATTTAAGAGAACGAATATTGAGATGACAAAGGTTTAACCAACAGTGATCTTGGGGAGGAGATGTAACTGAGAGAGTTCGATATAAGTTAAGAAGTAAATTTTTGTTAGCTGTAGATAGGGACATGAAGTTATATAAATGTACAAATATAAAACGAATACAGAATAAGAATAGATAAAAAAAAAGGACTAATGGGTTTCAAAAAGTCGTAAAGAGTACTCGTTGTAGAAGAGGTTTTACTAAAAATGACAAACTATGTGCAGTTTAGCAACAATAGAAGTTGAGAGACACAGGATTGTGTAAAGTGCATTACAGATCACAATATGTATATATAAACATGGGTAAAAATATGTATAAATGTACAGGTACGCAAAGAAGGTTTTTTAAAACTAATTTTAAAGTTCATTTCACTCATTCTTTGATTTAATAAAGCGCCTGTTACCGTTTTTCATTTTTACCACTATTGATCCAACTTGAGTCCAAACATTGCACTGACCAAATTTCTCAATAGCCGAATGAAGCACTTTTAAGTTTTTCTACTTTTTCCACTCCAAAATTCCTGATAGAGTTTCTGCGTTGATACTGTTCAAGTTCATTGCACTTCAAAGAAATCTCAGAACGTAGTTGATTTATTACTACATCTTTCTCTTTAAGCTGATCTCTTAGCTCATGTTTCTTCTCTCATCGGTAGAAAACTCAACAGTTCTTTTAATTTCTTACAGAACAGCTGAAGAAACTGCTTCAGTGAGTAATGAGACAATCGCTTGAACAGAGTCTTGGGATCTGAAGACCGTTTCATCTGAAAGATCTGAAGACCGTTCAGAAGAAACTGACGCCAACAGATCCGAAAGCGACAAACCAGCGCTAGGGGCAGACCTTGGAGGGCTGCCTCTACCCACTGGCGAGCTTAATGCTTTGTTAGCGAGAGCTGCATTCTTTAGCGAGGTTGCCATCTTGCTTTTAGGCGCCATGATCTTAAAAATAAATGTGAGGAGATTTTAAAGAGAGGCACGAAGCTTATAAAGAAAGAACAGAGCTTTTCAAGACACCGAGAACTGCTAAACGCCTACAAAAAATAAAACTCTAAGGAATGTTACATTACCGCTTTGATGTTAGATTACCGCCAGATTTTTTACCGCCAGATGTTACATTACCGCTTTGCGGTTTCGCAAATACAATTGAAAATTGTAAAATTTTAAACGAATATTACAAATAATGTATTTCTACGAGAAATTTGATATTTCGTTGGTGTTTTTTATTTGATTCGCTTATGGCGCCATCTATGTCGAGAAACGGACAATCAAGTTGCTTTATTTGATGGAATTTTATATTTGTCATTCATGATCATGGCGTTAAATCATTAATTCAAAAGTAAAGTATCAAAAGTATCCTATATACATGAGATTCAAGTCTAAACCATTTTTTTTCAGCTGACTATTTCATAAGTCTGATGTCTAGAGAACATTTCCTGTGATACTTTTCTACTGAATTATTGATTTAACGACATGAGCATAAGTGACAAATATAAAATTCAATCAAATGAGGCGACTTGATTGTCCGTTTCCCGACATATATATATAACCACGAGATAAACAAATGAAAAAATAGGAAATGTTTATATGTCACATTAGCCGAAGGAAAAAAAGTTAGCTGTGTCTCGTCAATTCATAGCGGACAATTCATTGCGGTCAGTTCATTGCAATTCAATTCATCGCACTTCAATTTATTCTAGCATCAGTTCATCGTAACGTCAGTTTATCGAAGCATCAGTTCATCACAATGATAGGATTTTATTGACTTTATACATATGTACAAAACGAACTTTCAATAGACAATTATTTAATTCTGTCTTTGAGAGGTAAAGCGTTCATCTTAAGAATTTTCATCAGAAGTTAATTAAACTTTAACAAGTATTGTTTCAAACCATTTAATAAAATATGCATTTTAAAAGTTTGCATAATGATTATTTCAATATCAGGCAATTATGAATAACTTTAATGAAAGATAGTTTTTTTATTAAATGTTCCAGTGTGCCTAACTCTTTAAATATTGAACGAAAAAGACTGAAAATCGAGATTTAAATAGATTTGATTATGCTCTTTATCTTCAGTCCCATTTTCCCATAAAATGCATATTTTAAAAGATGTTAGCTTCCCATTGAGATGACATGGAAATTCTTCATTCTGCTAGGTTCCAGGTGAATTTTTCGAAAATAAATTGTTGGAATGACGAGTTTTTTTAAATTCAATTTTTCAACTAACAACTATTTCGAATTAGCATTTTCTGCAGACCTGAGGTTTTCGAAAAATAAGACACGTCTTTTCTTTTTGGTTTCTGTTTTTAGAAAAAAATTAAAAATTATTTTTTGGGTTGGATTGGTATGGATGAAATATACCATTCACTGAGCCTGTGAAGATAAGGCTAGGTTTCAGATTAGGCACAATAAAACACTTGTTTACTAGACAATATAGGCATTTTTACTTCGTTTTGGTTCCACTCTTTTATAAGTTATAGTCAGAGCTTTAAGGAAAGGAATTACGTTTCAAATTTAAAATTGGAGTATTTTCTACAACTTTACATTTCTTTTCCCATACTGGTACTCCGACCTAGATCTGTATAGACAAATATTTTGGGGAAGGAAAAGTGATCGGATCTAAGCAGAACGAAGTGAAACCTATTTCCATTATATGTCTCTTTAGTGATCTTTCAGAAATTATACAAAATATACATATTACTATATATAGCACTAAAATGCTTGACAACCTTTTCGGTTATTAATATTCTGAAAGAGGTTTGTTTCGTCCCCTGGTTTCCTTGCCCTAGATCTAGCATTTTTGCTAGCACTGGATCAAACCGAAAAACTAGAAATCCACACCATTATAGAAAATATTTTGTTGTATACCAAGACTTAGTCTCCATGACTACATATGAGACGATTATTTTCCATGACTACTATATATCTGTCGACACGCTTTCATATGAAATCAAATACACATCATATCACAAAACAGAACTAAAAGAATAACAAATATATCTCACCTCTGGGGAATATGGGGTGCTCGTTTTAAAAGAAAGTGTAGTTTATTATCTTCCGCTTTAACATCCTCTAACAGTAGAATTCTAATTGAGAATTGGGAAAATGCACTGAGTAATATTTTATAAGTAACTATTAAACAAATAAAGAATTTTTCATTCATTTCTTAAAACAAAAGATTTGTGTTTTACCAGCAGGATATAAGGGGTGATATCATTGCTGCCAATGTAAAACGAAACCTCTTGACCATCACACTCCATGGCAGGAGTTGACTCAGTCGGTGGCGCATCAAGCTCATAATCTGGGGTTCCCAGGTTTGGGTCTCAATTGGGCCAGAGTCTGCATAGCCTCATCCTGCCCTCGGTGAGGAAGGAACCACCAATGGGTGTGGAAAGGTCACCCTCTGTCGGATAGGATATTAAGCTCATGGTATATATATGTCTCTTTAACAGTTGTCCAATGAGCCTCCTTTCCCCAACCTTCTCTGAGCCTTTTCTGATCCTTGTGACTTCGCCATTTAGCCCAATGTGGGCACAAAATGCCGCTCAGAGGTAAAACAACCCAATGCAATATTTCATACAAAACTATCCAATTCAATATGAATTTTTTATTTAACATTTAAATTAAAAAAAAAATAAATAAATATCCCCTCAAGCAGTTGCTTGTCACAGAGGTCTGACAGGAGCCTGTCAGTTTATATGCCATAGTAGAAGGTCTGTGAGGATGGCAGGACCTCAGCAGAAAAACGACACATACATCCATGCCTTACCCGGGGCTCGAACCCAGGTTCCTTAGATCAGTAGCCAAGCGCGCTAATCATTCGGCATTTAAAATAATAAAACTCTCTTAATGTAATATTTATGGACAAAAAAGTGAAAACATATACCTGTATACTGTACATACAAAATTCTCGTGCAGCCATCGGCTACGGAGACCAGACTATGTAGTTTTGCTCTCCACATGTGTCTATCCTGAGCTACAGACATTTGGTCACTGTATGCCAATTCTATTGTCCTGTTTGATATCTCTTTCTATACTGTATGCTTGCATGTCACTTCGTTGAAAAAATCGTTGGGTCTTGATGGTCCATCAGTTAAGACGCCCGACATGCTTCTGAGACACTTGGGTGCGAATCCTAGTCAGGACAACAATTATTTTTTTTTTTTCAAAAATTATTATATTGGGTATCTTGGTCAAAATGGTAAAGAGCTTCCTTGGCATTACTCCGATGAATTGGTTGCTTCCTTTACTTCATTGAGTGAAATGGTGTAACTTTAAACTACTTTTATTCAACACATGGCACTTCGTGACCCAGATTTTTGGTTTATATTCCATTACAATCGTAATTTAAATCTTTAAAATTCTGTAGCTTGTAGAAATATAAATATATCGGAAGCGATTTTCTTTGTGAATAAGCTTTTTCTTCGTTCAGACAAATTTGGAACAATAATTTTTGCTTATCAGTGCGACTTAGTTCTGTTGATTCTCACAATAAGAAATTGGCTGTGGTAAAACAAGACAAAAAGCTCCATATTTCAGGTGAGAGATACACGATTTGTGTATAAGAAAGTATGCTAACTGATTTGTTACAGTGATATAAGAATTTTTTTCCTAGAAAGAGTGGCGAATTAGCTTCTCTATTCCATTGGATAGGGTTTGCTAATAATCACCCAATGTTATGTCAATGGGACGCTGGCTTCGAATCACGGTAACTTAGGAAGAAAAAAGTAAGCGTTGTGAGAAAATACGGCAGGGAATAATTTAAGATTGGAATTAAATCTATCTAAATCTCGATATTCAACAATATTCTTACAGTATTTAACAGGTATTGACGTTCAAATCTCTCAGAGTAGCAATATGTTCATTTTATTAAATAGTGAATAATAAAGAAACGAATATTGAAGTAATTTTTGCGTACACTTTTCAAATATGTAATTATATAAGAAATTATTTGAATTAATGCTTCCTATTTCAATTTCAATTAACTTCAAATATCTAGCACCGATATTCTTATATTTTCAAACTTCCATAAATTTTTAAATATTGAAGGAATATTGGCATAAAACCGATATTTAGATAGAAATGATTCAGAGCTTTAATTTACCTTTAGTCACATTTTCCCATAAAACGTACATCCATTTTAAAAGTTTGAGGAATTTGATATTAGTGTCCCATTGACATAACATGTAATGGAGTGGTCATAGTTCAATGATCCATCAGAGTTCTATGTAGTAAAAGTACATCTCTTCTATGTAGAGTAAAGTTCAACTAATACTTCAGTTTCAAATTTCAAACATAATCTCTCCTTTCAGAGCTCTGAATATAGCTTATAAGAATAGTGAACACTCAAAGGCCGTAATAGGTGTCTAGGCCGTCTGTCAGCCAAATGTTTTATTCTGCTTAATATTTGAGCAGATGTAGAAAGTAAATAAAATCCTATCTCATCACTTCGATGAATCCCCAGTGAAAGATCTTATCGAGGAAATCTCCCGCTAAGTGCCTCTCAGTATTTCTCAATTCCGCTTCCAGCAAATTTCTATTTCGAACAAAGTATAATCAAACAATATTCCGTTTCGAACAAATTTCGGTCGAGCATATTTCATTCGAATGAATTGCCGTCAAACAAATCACACCAAACCGATAAAAATTGAGAATATCATATTATATATATATATAATAGATTTATGATCTTTAATTTTTCTTCCTCCATGTTTTTCCATTAAATGCATGTTTTAAAAGTTATACAGATTCCATGCTAGATTCCCATTGAGATGTCATGGATGATATTTCCATTTTGATAGGATCTAAGTAAATTGTTCGAAAGTTCATATTATCTCAATAGGAATATGATATCGAAGCTCAATGACCTTTAAATTATGTATTTAATGGAAATATGTGACTGAAAATAAATATAATCAAATATATTTAAATTTCAATTTTCAACATTATTCCTTACCTATTATAGAGTTACGGAAGCTGGGGATATTTACTATACTTTCATAAAAGTTATTCGTAATTAACCAATATTGAAAAAATCATTAGGCAATTTTTCAAAATGCCCATTTTATTAAATGGTTTGAAACAATACTTGATATTTAAATTTTAATTAATTTCTGAGCGAAATTCTTTTGATGCATGTTTTACTATCAGAGACAAAATTAAATAATTGTCTATAGACAGTAAATTTGAAAGTAAATAAAATAAAATCTCTGTCATTGCAATGAACTGATGCTTCAATAAATTATATAGCGATGTCACGCTGCGATGAATTGACGTAGAACCGGTTGGAATATCATTTCTCGCTAAAAAATTTTTCTGCAGCTGAATATTTCATTGTATTTCATATACTTAAATCCTCCATAAGATTTTTTTTTCATTGTTGAAAGGCGTTAAATGCTAAAGTTTATAGGAATATTACAAGCGATCTATGTTTTACAGAAATTGAAATTTTGGGGGAGTCTTTTTTTCCGCAAGATATTTCATTGAAACTTACATTTAAAAAATCCTCCTTAACTCTCCCATCGTTGGAAGGGGTTAAATGCTAAAGTTTTAACTAATATTACAAACGATCTATTTTTTCCAGAAAATTTAAGTTTTTGTGGTAGAGTGTAAGGGATAAGTAGGCAAATCACTGCTACCAATGTAAACCTCTTAACATCACTATCTACCACCAGTATATATCAAATTTCTAAAGATATATTGTTTGTATTATTCTTTTAAACTTTTGCGTTTTCTGTCATTCTTACGCTCAGTTACGAATCACGTGCAAATTATCCAAGGAGTTTTCGAGAAATACCAATTGTTCAGTTTGTTTCCTAATTTATGGAAATATTCATATGAAATTTCAAAGTAAATATTATTTTAAATTTCAAAGTAAATATTAATTTTAATTTCAAAGTAAATATTCGAAATATATTTCAATTTAAAGTATATATTTTTATTTATCATATATATTTTATATATTAATAATATAATTATTTTAAAATATGTATTTTACATAATTACTTCTTCTTCCTTTACGACCATTAAATAGCTTAATAGTGACAGATTGATAATGTTAGCACGCCAGAAAATGGCATTCAAATGAATGGAATGTACTTACCAGGTAAAAACTTATAAGTCACTGTTCTCTGGTTTCCATAATCACCATCTTCAGCTTCCACTTTCACTATTTCATCATCCTAATTTGAAAACGAAGAATTTTAGGTTAATTTACATACATACAATATATTTGTATAAATAAAATTTAAATTTACCGTATTGCAATTTGACTTACCCGCACTGCATACATTTGAATAATTTTATCCGGCTCACGTGTAAATTTGAGATAATTTGGTGACTGATATAAGAGATAATTTTAAATAATATTTTAATCTTCCTCTACTAAAGTAAATGGCATTTGAATAACACAAAAGAAGAGAATTGAAGTCAAATGTTTAGCAGCTCATGTCTGCAATGAGTCCCTATATATCTGTCCTTATATATATCCTTTACATTGTTACGACAGATGAACGTGCTACAATGAATTTATGATAAACGTGTCATGAACGCTCGCATATGCTTCAGCGTGACAATTACGTTATCAACTGTTTAGATCGGAGATTCTTTGAATAATAAGTTTCGTGGAGGAAAAACAAAGAAAAAAGTGTAGTAGTGAAGAATTAAGGATATATTGTATTAAATTGGCGTTGTGTGATACTACGTAACAAGACTGTTATTATTTGAATGAAGATGAGCCTGGTTCCGGTGGTGAAAGGAAATCAACAGTAAAGTTATTTTTGGGTCCTCTATCAGGAGAGATGAACATTAGATATGTCGCATCTATAAGGTATAAAGCATTATTAAGGTAGTCCTCTAACACAAATGAGATTCAATATAAATTGGTTTATTTGCTGGATGTTGCAAAGTAATAGGTTCTATTTTATAACAGGAACTGAATATTGACAGCATTGTGGTTTAAACATTGAAAATTACTTAAACGTAATAAATCGTTCTTTTTATGGTTTACTATTTTTGAACTCACGCTAAGCTTTCATCTGTTTGAATTTATAACAATTGGTGCCCGGAATGTAGATAATTTATTGAATACCTTTTATTAGAAGTATGGATGAGTTAGTAAATTTGGTGACTGATATAAGAGGTGAAATTGGTGAACTTGCTAGTCAAACTATTGACATTAAAGGTGATATAGCTGCCCAAACCAGTAAAATCGATGAACTTGCTGATTAAAATAATGACATAAACAGTAAAATTGGTGACATTAGAGCTGAGGTAGTCTCTCAAAAAGATGACTTGAAAGCCGAAAAGGCCACACAAAATGATAACTTTAAAGTCGAAATAGCTGCGCAAAATAATAACTTGAAAGCCGAAATGGCTGCACAAAATGATAATTTGAAAGCCGAAATCATTACACAAAATAATGAGTTTTGAAATTAGTAAGATTACTGATCAGAATAATGATTTGAATATAAAAATCAGTGAAATCACTGATCAATGTAAATACATTAAGACCGAATTCTACAGTGAAAAAAGGATATTGATGGGGTGAAGCGTAATGTTATTGAAATCACTTGTGACTATAATACAAAACTTGATAGCGTTAAGCATCAAATTGAAAGTGTAAACACTGATTATGAACGTCAGTTTCAGATTTTAGGAAATGAAAGGTTGCCTTTTTCTTGTGATAATGGTAATTTTAGTGACAATAATATTTTCAGACGTATCGCTAGAAATGCAAATAAATCTTTTACATATGATGGTCAATCATCTTGGTCAATATTTAAAACACAGTTTGAAGTTATCGCTAGAGCTAATAAGTGGAATGAATACCAAAAGACCAGTTTCCATGCAGCTTCCTTAAGAAACTCTGCTGCGGAAGTTTTACAGTCTGTTCCAGAAAAAAAACGACTTGATTATCAAAGTCTGGTTTCTGCATTAGAACTCTGGTTTCGCGATAGTTATTTAAAACAATACTATGTGACTCAATTTAAACATCGCATGCAGAAGAGTGGTCAAACTTTGCGAGAACTTGCTAGTGATATCGAGCGTCTTAGCTAGATTGGCTTGTAGTAACTGTCCACCAGAAATCCAAGATAACTTTGGTCAATTACAATTTATTGATGCCATTGTTGACCCTGACACTCAAAAATCTCTAATGATCTTGGAAGGTGAATCCTTAAAGTCAGCTGTGGTACGTGCTATGAAGTACTAATGCTCCAGGCTTTCCTCCCGAGCGAACAAACGAACAGTGAGATTTGTGAATGCAGAAGAAACTGTAGAAAAGGATACTGAAATGCAACAATTAACTAAGGCCATACTATCCGTTTTGAAAGACATAAAAGGTTCTTTTTCAAAAACTACCACACACCTTCAGTGTTGGAACTGTGGCAAGACCGGACACATTCGTGCCAACTGTAATAAGAAACGAATAAGGAGTCCAAGTCCATCTACTAGACAACAGGATCAGGGAAACAGAAATTAGTCAGTCTTGCGGTGCAAATGCTGGCTGTTGATTGGTTAGCCACAGGGGAAGTCGCGCGCGTTTCGGCACTGCATGGTGGAGATAACGGATTGTTAGCTGATGGAACCATGAATGGAGTGCGTTGCCGTATGAAAATAGACACTGGTGCAATATGTAACTTTACTCAGGCAGACAAAATAAAGAAAATAACACCTCACCCAAACTGAAATGCTAGACAGTCCAATATAACCCTACAAACAGAAACTGGAGATCGTCCATGGATATATAAATCTCAACATCAGAGTAGGTATGCCAGTATGCCACATGTTTCTCTGTATACAGTCTGGTATGCCATCCTGTTTACATCGCTGACATCTACGATTAATGCATATTAGACCTTGATTTCCTAAAGAAACATGAATTCAGCATCAGACCCAGTGCTCATCTATAAGACAGAAGAGATCCCTCTGCTTAGCCGAACATCTGATTCTTTATCAGGCGTGACCCTAATATTAGTGACGGAAGACACAGATATCCCAGAACAAAGTGAAATTATAGTCGGTGGACATTGGGCGGAGACTTCTGGTACCTTCCGATTGGCAGTCACTGATGCCCCTGGTGAAGCAGCTTTGACTCATAGTATCCTGGTTGCAAGGACTTTAGTCAGTGTAGATAAAAAACAGATTCCTATCAGAGTGATGAACTGTAACAAATCCAATAGAATATTGAAAAGGGGTGAAGAATTAGCAATATGTGAACCTGTTAACTGGGTAACAAGTATAAACACAAGAGAAGTTACTTACTCAAACCAACACCATACAGATATCCCATCTCATCTTACTGACTTATGGAGACAAACAAGAAGAATATTAACTGAAGACCAAGCAGCTAAGGCCGAGAACCTACTGAAAGAGTTTTCCGACATTTTTTTCTGCTACATCATATTATTATGGCCGTACTAACAGAACATAAGATCAGCACTGGTGATTCTCCTCCAGTCCATCTACCAGCAAGAAAACTTTCATTGGCAAAACGGGAGGAGAAAGAACAACTCATAAGGGACATGGAAGCTCAAGACATTATAGAACCATCACAAAATTCCTGGACATCACCAGTTGTTCTTGTCAAGAAAAAGGATGGATCTATCCGATTTTCTTTAGATTATCGCAGATTGATATAACAAAGAAAGACTGCTTTCCTTTACCCAGGATTGATGATACATTGCACATTCTATCTGGGTCAGAATGGTTCTCGATATCAGATTTGAAGAGCGGCTATCGGCAAGTTGGTATACATCCTGAAGACCGTGAGAAAACAGCTTTCACTACAGGAAATGGGCTTTGGCAGTTTAAAGTGATGCCATTTGGACTTTGCAATGCACCTGCAACGTTTCAACGACTAATGGAATCGGTGCTCAAAAGTTTGTCTTGGGAGGTCTGCCTGCTTTACTTGAACAACATCATCGTTCTTGGATACACTTTTGAAAACCATTTGGGAAATCTTTGTCAAGTATTTGAAAAACTTAGGGCAGCCAAGCTAAAATTGGGACCGACGAAGTGTAAACTGTTCCAGCAAGACCTTACCATGGTCATGTCATCACTACATCAGGAATTAAGACTGATCCTAGTAAGATAAAGCTGTAAGAGACTGGCCTCCACAACAAGATGTTCATCAACTTCGTAGTTTTATTGGACTTTGCACCTACTACTTGATTTGTCAAGGATTTCTCCAGCATCGCAAGGGCATTACATCGTCTGACAGAGGAGGGCCAGCGGTTCATGTGCACCACCGAATGTGACGTAGCCTTCCAACAGTTGAAGCAAGCTCTTTCCACAGCACCAGTGTTAGCATATCCACAAACTGGAAAACAGTTCATAATAGATACTGACGCAAGTAACACAGGAATTGGTGCGTACTTTCACAAAAAGACGGGGAAGAAAAAGTTATTGGATAGATGTTCCTCCTCCCTACACCCGTCTTAGTTGCAGAGGCTTTTCGGAGTCATGGTGGTTGATACAAGAGACTGCGATATTATTATGCTTTTCTTACTTCAGAATTGATTCGACTTCCTTTTCTATGTGCTATCACGACATACCCTTTCTTCTCCCTTCTTTTGTTGCATCACCTCGCAGCTGTCAGACAGACGAATATGTTTTTCTATGCCCTATCAAAACATATTCCTTTCTTATTCCCTACATCGACGCTAATTTTCCCCACACCTGTCGCAGTTCGGAGGTCTGTCAGGAGGATCTGTTGGTTGAATGCAGTTAAAAAATTATTTGAGGCAATCGGACCTTCTGTTACAAATACCCTTTCGGTGTCCCACAGTTAGAATAGATTTTTCTATCAAATGCCCTTTTATAACAGCCTTCGAATTTTCTAAGTCTTGGATAATGTGCCTTTGTCAACTATTATTTTTCATCAGAACGCTCCTCAAAGAAACGTGTCCATTGCAGTTATCAGATATTGTTGTAAATTTTGAATCAGAATTATTTCGGAAGAATATTTTTCAACCGGTGACCTCTTTCAGCGCCTTACTTTCGCTAGTACCACGTTAAAAATACGTTCCTTTTTGCGTTATCTCCCCTCATTCCTCCCCCACCTTTCGTTATCACTTCTGCCTGACTTTTCGACGTTCCCATAAGATTTAAATTTTTATAATAATATGGCTTTTTTCATACCTTTACCTTTTTGTTATAGAAACTCTCATATTTTTTCTAAAATCTGTGTAAAGAGTTTATTAAGACCTCAAGTTTATTTAACATTTCGTAGAATATTTTTTCTAACCATTTTTGTACTATTATTATTTCAATCAGCCTGAAGGAAAGCACATCATTATTTTTGACTTCATTCATAAATTTTGAATCTTGATTATTTTAGAATAACATTTCCAACCGATAACAAAACATTGACCTATTAGGAACGGCGAAAATTTTTCTTTCCCAACCAATAACAAGAATGTTGAACTCTGACCTCTTGGGACAATCAGTTACGCAACTACATGATGTGGGCGAGATTGTTACAGTCATTGTTTCATAATACAGTATATCATTACTGATCAGACCAGCAATGAAATAGGTTTAGTCATAAACGAAGAGAAAACCATAGTGACGAAAATTGGCAAGGATGCGGGAGATACTGTGTTGGTTTAAGCTTTTTTTTTCGGTATGGAGAAGTATTAGGTTACTGAATAGAATTATGAACAGTATTGCATAAACAGCAACAACTCAGTTTATACAGGGTGAATCTGAAAAAGTGGGCAAAACTTTACAGGGTGGTAGAACGCAGCTATACGAGCAATATTCGTCATAGAATGTATGGTCGGAACGCAAACGGCGAGCCGCTAGGTGGCGTTGGAAATGGTATAAAAGGGTCGGTCCTCGCACCCAACGGCATTTCTACCGTGGATTGCCGAGAGGATGGTTGGTTATACTAACCACGAAATGGCGGATATGCACTTTGTGTACGTTATTTTTATGCCGTTGGGTGCGAGTACCGACCCTTTTATACCATTTCCAACGCCACCTAGCGGCTCGCCGTTTGCGTTCCGACCATACATTCTATGACGAATATTGCTCGTATAGCTGCGTTCTACCACCCCGTAAAGTTTTGCCCAATTTTTCAGATTCACCCTGTATATATGTGTTTGGAAAATTAATTTACGTAGTCTGGGTGTATCAATTTAGTCCATGGCTCTTTTAGGATATCATCGTATGCTCGGATTTTGATAAAAATAAATGGGGTTGGGAGTGGGGAGTGTCAAGTGACAGGATACAGCCAGAATACCGATCTGGTATAAACATTTCCTTCCATTTTGGTAGTGTTTAAAAATTACTTGAAAAATACTTACAGTATACACAATATATATATATATGTTATTAATATTTTTTCCTCCCTTCTGGTTAGTAGCATGCTCATAAACCACCTCCGACCTCAACCTGGAAATGGTCGTCCTCTGTATACATGTCGGATTACGTTATTAGGACTTGGTCAATAGTTCAAAATTGGTACTCTGTACATTTTGTTTTCCATATTACTTAATGCATTTCGAACATGTCTCAGCGCTATGTGATAGAGACACTTAATACCTATCTCCTTTATGATGTTCTAATAGGTACCTTAATAGCAATTCTTTAGCATGCGAGCATTTGTCAAAAGTCCGCAAGTTCTGATGCTACCTTTTAAATCTAATTTATATCCAAACGCTTATAGGTATCTAAACTTCATGGATATGAATGGGTTTCGTTTGGTTTACCAACTAAAACACAGGTCTTTCGTGTTTGTCTATGGAAAGTGAATATCTGCCATATACATTAATTAAAAATGGAGATCCAATATTCTTGCAGACTAAATAATGATAATTTGAAGACTCAATAATGAATTTTTGCAGATTCAAGTTTCTAAACCGTTGTAATATGACACCAATATCTAATATACAGGGTGATTCAAAGCTTATCGTTCAAATTTCGTGGGGAGGTAGGGAATACGTCAGGAAACCGATTTCACATAGGAAAGAATGTCCGCAAATGTACGCATGCGTATGTAGAGGGCGCTGTGTGTACCCAACCAGTGTACAGCTCGCCCGACCACTCCCGCTGTCATCAGTGTACGAGCTGACTTACTAGTGATAAGATGAATCGTTTTACGCTAGCGGATATGCATCTCGCATATGGGGCAGCTGGCGAAAGCAGCCGCCGAGCTAGGCAAGTTTACGAAGACTGATACCCCAACAGAAGAATACCGCAGCATCAAATGTTTGCACGTGTGCATCGCCATCTGCGCGAACGTGGTTCACTGCCAGCAACATGCAGGATACGGGGAGAAGACGACTGACGCGGACTGTCAACGTCGCAGAACAAGTCGTACAGTCCATCGAAGACAATCCAAATACCAGCACACAAGCTATTGCTCAGCAGCTTGGGGTCTCTCAGTCAGCAGTGTGGCGGATACTGCACGAGGAACGTGTGCATCCTTACCATCTGCAAAGGGTGCAGTTACTGCATCCTGACGATTATCCGAAGCGTGTGGAATTTGCACAATGGTTCATGCAGAAAGGTGCCGTGGACCCCAGTTTTCCAGCTTCTGTCCATTTTACAGATGAAGCTTCATTCACTCGTGAAGGTGTGTTCAATACACACAATTCAGATGTGTGGGCTTACGACAACCCGCATGGTACGAGAAGTCACGCTGCGCAACATCGTTTTGCCGTCAATGTGTGGGCTGGAATCATTTGTGACTGTTTGTTGGGACCTTACTTGCTATCGCCCCGATTGGACGGCCGGAAATACCTAATATTTCTCGAGACAGTGTTACTGACTTTTCTGGGCGCTGTTCCTGCGCATATCCGCCGAGATACGTGGTATCAACATGACGGGGCTCCAGCCCATAGCACAATTGTTGCGCGTGATTACCTGAACCGAACATTCGGAGCTCGATGGATCGGTAGAGGTGGACCGATCGCTTGGCCACCCAGTTCACCTGATTTATCGCCCATGGATTTCTTTTTGTGGGGGGCCATGAAAGACCATGTGTACGAGACCCCCGTCGACAGTGAAATGGACCTTGTTGCACGAATAGTGGCCGCCGCAGGCATTGTCCGTGATATGCCAGGCGTTTATGAAAATGTTCGGCGGTCAATGCAACGGCGCTATGAATCCTGTGTCCGTGTAAATGGTCGCAATTGTGAGCACCTACTGTGAACCTGTACTTTACCTTGTTGGAATAAAAGTCCCATTCGTTACCACTTAACTGCACTGTTTCCTTGTGTTCACTTTACTTGTCCGTTTTGTTCATGTAGATGACATTTGCGGACATACTTTCCTATGTGAAATCGGTTTCCTGACGTATTCCTTACCTCCCCACGAAATTTGAACGATAAGTTTTGAATCATCCTGTATATATATAAAGGTAATTGCGAGTGATTGAGCAACTGAGTTACTGAGTGATAATGACAGGGGATCTAATTAATTCTAAGTGTGACATAGAATTGGTAGAGCTCTGAAAATTCACATCGTGTATCTCAGGAAAAATTCGAAATTTGATATCCTACGTGTCCTTCAAAATGAAACATAGATCCCGTAGATGTCAAACCTAGATATACAACTGCTAAATATGTAATATTTGGCTCTGGGGGTGTTTTGAGTTGTTGATCTTTTTAGGTTTTTTCTTTTTTTCTTTTTATCTTTTTTAGGTACCCTATCAGCCAATATACATCTATGCACATTTTTCATATGGCTACATTACACAATATACTACATCAAGGAGGATGTCCTACTCCTTTGCCTAACCTCATAATTACCTACCTAATGCCCAAAATACTGCATAAGCATCTAGAATCAGAACATCACATTTCTTGTGCTTTTTGCTTACAAAGGGTTCAAATTTCAATATCATAAGTGAACCTAGAAAGAATCAAACTGTTTATAGCTTAATTTTAGTCTTTAGGTGTGCATGTATATTTTCCAACGTTTTCCAAGGACTTTTAAAGTGGCACGACAATCCTTTCTTATTTTTTATCTCATGCAACACACTACTAGTATCTGTTAAACAGCTTAAAAAATAATTAAACTGAAACGTTTGGTTCAAAGCAACTACACCACAACCTTCCTGACCAGTTTTCATCACTTTAGTTTTTTCTCTGTTCATCTCTTTAGCAATATCATCAACAACTCTAATGAAAAAAATAATCTCATCAACATTATTAGCAAAGAAGCCAAATCATCTGCATAATCTAAATAAGATATTTAAAAATCTCTAAACTAGGGGTTCTCAACGTGGGGTACACCGTGAAGGGCTCAAAAGTCGCTGGATCTAGTAACAAAGTTTTATTCCCATTATTATACTATAGTTATAGTTTCATCTATCTATACAAGGGGTACGCCAGTTACATACAGATTTTCAGGGGGTAAGTGAAGCATACGTGAAGCACTGCTCTAGACCATTAGAAGTCAAAGAATTTCGCGTAACATAATCGATAACCAAACTGAAAAGGAAAAGAGACAAAATGCACCCTTGTCTGATGCCAATACTAATGGTTAACCAATCACTACAAGCTGTACCAACTCTCACACACAATTCCGTGTTATTATACACTGAAGTGCCATTGAATTAGGGATAGGAACCTAGTAATGTGTTGGACCCATTGAGCACTGATAATGGCCGCCACACGACGAGGCAAGGACTTCACAAGCTTGAGTAAATTTTCCACAGGTATAGCGACCCATGCATCCTCTAGAGCTGTCCACAATTCTCTCAAAGTCATCGATGATGGGACACGGGCCTGAACACTCTGCTCGACGATATCCCAATGATTTTCGATGGGATTTAAATCTGGGCTTCTAGGTGGCCAATTCATTATTTAAAAGTCAGCAGAATACTCCTGCAACTATGCAGAAGGCAACCTGGACTGTGAGATGAACAGCTGTCTTGCTGGTAGACGCCATCTCCATTGAGATGCATGATGGCCATAGACGGGTGTAAATTGTCAGCCATGAGTTCTACGTACTGGGATGCATTGAGAGTCGTCGGTACATATATCAAAGGTCTCACAGACGTCCAAATGAAGACATCCCAGGCCATCACTGAGCCACCACCAGCTTGTACTGTTCCGACCTGCCATGCAGGATCCATAGCTTCATTGGGTTGGCGCCATATCCTCAGTTTAAATTGGGTTCATCACTCCAGGCTATCCTTTGCCAAATTTCAATGGTCCAGTTTCGATATTCTTTAGCCCAGGCAATGCGTTGAGCCCAGTGTCGTGCCGTTAGAAGTGGGACTGTAATAGGTTCGGCAGTTTCCGAAGCCTAGACGATGAAGTGAGCGTTGCAAGGTCCATACACTGACTTCCTGGCTGGAACATGCGTTCAGATGGGAGGTGATTTCAAATAATGCCTGGCTCCTATTGGTCACCGTACGACTGCGAAGCTCACGATCATTCAAGGCTGGTTGTCCTTTGCAGGTTTGTTCGGGTGTTTGTTTTTTTGCCGGAATTTCCACATTCCCGGAACACTCTTGAAACTGTTGTACAAGAAAATCCAAGTTGGTTGACAATTTCGGAGATCGGGTGTCCCATCCGTCGGGCACCAGCGATCTGCCCTCTGTCAAATGCATCTAAATCCCGCGCCTTTCCCATTACGCCTTTCACGACGAATGCTTGGGGAAGCCAAAGCTGACAGCTATACCTGGCCAGAGTTTCAGCAACGCATGTGCGCAAATGCGGAACTTGCGGTACTGAATTTGGATAACGTCTCCTATCCGTAATTCAATGGCACTTCAGTATAAAGTGCTTTGATTATGCTAACTTGTCATGTATTCTATATAGTTTAACAATCAATCACAAATTGGGTCAATCAACAGTGTCAAAAATCTATTTGAAGTCTATAAATCTAGAATCCACAAATTTCGGAAGCTCTAAACATTTCTGAACAATCTACTTTACCTGAACCTGAAAGTAGACTGATTCCCCTATAATTATCTCTAGAACTACTATCACCCATTTTAAACATAGAGATAATAATAGCTCTAGTGAAATTCAATAGGAATAGCACCTTTATCATAAAACAATATTCAAAATTTCCGTAAGCCACGTGACAGTACAAACATTTCCAGCTCTAAGCATTTCAGTGGTAATTCCATCTAATCTATCCTGAGGATTCATGCAGTTTTAATTTAAAGATAGCCAAAATAACTATAAAACGCGATATAGGCCTATTATATTATGCATTGTACCATCTACCCTCATTACAAACAATGTGAATAGAACGTACACACGGTTTTTCACCTGATGGACTGCATAGGAATATGATCGATTATGCATAGGAATATGAGAAAAACGATCGATTATGCAAAGGAATATCTGAATGTTTAGAACATATCAGAAATGCTCAGCCCCCTTTAACCGTGATGGAGTACTCACCTTAATTACTTACTGTATGCTAGCCTGTTGGGATGGCATGCAGGGACCTCTGATTTGCCAGCTAAGCTATAAAACCAAAGATTATTTCCAGCTGTTAACTGATCCTTTACACGTTACTCTTTGTAATGCCATCTGTTAGAACCAGTAGGGTGTTCATTGAAAATTTTCCTGCAATTCCTTCTGTCAGTAATAAGCTACGCAGCATTATCACTCAAATTTATTTCTTCTGCTCTTTCTCACTTAATATCGTTACTTTGTTTTCAAAAGAAAAAAGCTGTTTAAACTACTAATTTAAATAGCTTTTTTTAAAGCATTGTGCATTATAAAATTGTTATTTTATGTATTGTTTCTCAACTTCGATAGTAAGCAAACAACGATTGTCATAATGACTAAGTAGCCTATCATGATATGCTTTGGATATATCTGGATCTTTTAGAACATCGGTGTTAAAGGTTTTCGTTTGCAAGACACTTTGACCAGGTAATGGTCACACCAAGTTTCAGCTCCCCTATGACATCTGGTATCTCCAGACGAACTAGCCCATTTGCATAATCGATCATATTCCTATGCAGTCCATCAGGTGAAAAACCCGTGTGTACTTATAAAGGTCTCGGTGTTTGTAGTACGTGTTAATCATTCTCAAACCGTTAAGTTTACTTAGCTGCTGGAGGCCGTTCTTCCATTGCCAGTGGAACTACGCAGCCAAAGATATCCAACCCCCCTGACCAAATGCCAGATTCAGCAGCAACTTTAGGATTGAAGTCAGTTAGCAAAAAATGTCGACTTTCTTAACAAAATTCAAAATATCTCGAAATTGTTTGTGAAACCTATCCTTCTCGATCTCATCACAGAGTTCTGTGAAACATAATCTTAGTTTTAAATTTAGCGGTAAGAAATCTTTCATAATTCAGCCATCTTGTATAAGAGCATCACTGGCGTGTCTCCTGAGAAATATATGTCCCCATCACCTTGGAGAAACTTTCCATTCTCCCATTTGAAAAGAGAAATTTAAAATGATATTTAAAAATCTTACATTTTTACCTATCCATCTGGTCTCTTGCAAGACCAGAATAAAAATTGGTGATTTAACGTATTTTGTATCGTGTATCTGAGAAGTATTGGAAAATTTGGATGTGAGTAGTCCTTCTAGGCGGAAGGTAAAATTTTCAGATAACGTTGCTAGAGAGTTACAATTCGTGAATATGGCTATTTCGGCTTTTTTCCCTTCGCAAATATTAAGAATGGTGAGATCCAGACAAATAGAACCAAGACACCGATAAAAATGTACCAAGACACCGATAAATTTCTAGTAACTGATATCGAAGATACAGCTGTTATGTTCGAAGGTTTATGACTTCCTTCGTGTCGTGATTACCAATAGAACATTTTGAAAGAACTTTCCAATAGCATTTTCTAAACACCTATAGATAAAACATACAGGATTTGTTTAATTGCCATTCAAGGGGTGATTTTTCAAATACAATTACATAAATGAAAATTACATTACATTTATCAACATTTATCTCATATCATTCGGCTGTGATAATTTTAAGAGTTGTTTATTGTTTTCCAGACTCACCTGAGATAGGCTATCCGACACTTTAATGACCGGAGATATTGGTTTAAAAATAGGAGGTGTGTCTTGTTCATCTTTTACTTCTATCAGCATTTCCACAGTGGCAATATTGCGAGTATCTACTTCTTCATCCGTCCATGGATTCTTCAAATAGAAAAGACAGGCGTAAATACAAGTCGAATTGCAAATAACTCGCCCAAAAAACATAATCTCTACTAGGCCCGGATCTAGTAACAACTGCGAGGGAGGGAGAGTAAGGGAAATAATCGAGACATAAAATTATAAGAGAGAGGCAAGAGAATGGATTTCCAATGCAGTATACTCTTTCCCCCTTCGCTTTTACAGGACTTTACAAAATTCCTTGAAAAATTCATGAAATATAAATAAGTTTAAAACTTTTTTGCCTATATTATTCTTACTGGCATTCTGAAAGGGTTTCCTTGCCCCTCCCCTCCTAGATCCAGTCCTGATCTCGACCAATATAAAACCAAGAAATATACAAAAATTATCTCTTAAGAATTGAACAGTTATTCGCAGATTGTAAAATGTAAGGTAGTAAATGCAATACAATTAGATCTAATAGGTAATCTATAAAATAGAATAAAAACTTTGAAATACACAATAAATGGAGTTCCGAGCATTCAATCTCCACTTTACAATTGTAACAGGAAGTAGGTTCCTCATCTTCGAGCCAGTTTCTTTCGTATTCGCCTTGTTGGCAATACTTAAATTTTATAAATCGCCCAAGTATTAATATTTACATGCATAATCCACATCCAAAAATTCACACCATTTTTCAGATCTATGATACAAAATATACGCCAAATCACTAAATTTTAAGCTGGCGATGCAAGACACCAGCTGGATAGGTAAAGGTCAGATGCTTAAAAATAATTTTAAATTGTTCTTTTCAGGGAGGAATACGGAATCATATCTAAGGTGTTGGTTTTCCGTTCAGGAGACATGCCAGTGATGCACTTTATACGATATGACTGCATTAATGAAAGATTTCTTAGAGATAAATTTAAAACTAAGATTAAATATTTGATTTATGATAAAAAAATTGCAATCATTTATATATATAAAGGTTAAGAACAGAAATTATGTTTCATTACGAGATTATTTTTTTTCGAATCGTAAGAAGATTGTTAAAATAGAACAAATTGAATAAATATTAAGTGAAAACATTAAGTAGTTGAGCTGGCGCTTTCAGTTTGATTGCTAAACAACGCACACCGGAAATGCTCTCTCTCTCAGGACGTTAAAGAAGTTTGAATTTATTAAGTTAAAAACTGTTTGAGGGGTAAAAAGTAAATTTTGACTGTGGCGCACTAATCTGATTCTCGTGAGTTTTTTTATCTTTTTTTTTTAAGAAATATTGTTAATAATGTCATAACTGATAGCAGTAGTGATATGTGAGGCTTAAGTAAAAGGAATGAGGGTGGTTTGGATTTCTGTAATGATTTAGAATCATTTATAGAAGCTATTAAAAACAGTGGTCTAAGAAACCGACAAGTGAAAAAGGAAGTGTCACTGCTGCGTAGCAGGAAGTCGCGTGGTTAAGGACTGTGTTAACAGAATATTGCACACTAAAGGACACTTGTTTTCCGTCTACTTTGGATTTAACACCTTCGGCCTCGAAATTCAAAGAGCCCCTTGTTAATATTAATGATAATTTAATACAATGTACTCAAAATTCAGAATATATTTTACTTTTGGAACACCAAAAAATTCGATATACTTTGAATTAACAAATACTACTGAATTATATAGTATAATATAATTTCTGGACTTAGTGAAAAAAAGCCATAGGGTACGATAATATTAGCTCACAAATTTTAGAAATTTTTATGAAGTATATTAATTTTCTAGTTGATCTCATCAACGCATATTTTTCAGAAATAATTTTTTAATGGTTTAAAAATGGCTAGAGATATATCCATTTATAAAAAGGGAGATAAACAAAATATGAGCAACTACAGACAAATACCGATTTTACCAATTTTTTCTAAGGTAATTAAAAAAATAATGAAAAGAAAAAGACTTCTGAGTTTTTCTAGATGGTTATTCCTTTTTTTTAATAATGCTCAGTTTGGTTTTCGTGATTCGTTTTGCACAGAAGATGCAATTTTAAAACTAACAACAATGTTAGTTAGTGGAATTGATAATTCTGAAAATATGAGTGCAATTTTCTTAGATATAGCTAAAACTTTCGATATCGTTGAGAAATCATTATTCTGTAGGTATTAGGGTAACGGTTTGAAAGGGGTTCCAATCATACTTATTTTTAACGAAACAGTTTGTGCAGACTAACAGTTACAAAAGCGATACATTACTAGTAAGAAAAGGAATACCTCAGGGATCAGTTTAGGACCTATCCTCTTTCTCATATTTTTCGATGACTTTTTATCGCTGAAATTTAATAGCAATATAGTTTCTTACGCAGATGGTAAAACAATTATATGTAAGAGCTCGAATATTGAAAATTATACATAAATATGTGTCATGATCTGAATATAGGAAAACAATGGTTTGATAATAATTTGCTGCTATTAAATGTTGAAAATTCAAAATTTATATATTTTACCTTAAATATCACAGAAAAGTTGATGTTTGAATTGTATTTTCGTTAGAATGTTTGTAATGATACAGATATTTCTACATGTAATAAAAATGAACAAGTCAATATTATTAAATATCTTAGAGTACATTTGGACTTCAACTTAAAACACACGAATATGCTTTGAAAAAAATTAAGAATTAATTTATTTAAAATTTATTATTTAAGTAAATTTGTCTCTGACAGTTTCTTGATTAAACTGTGTTTTGCATGATTTCAATCAGCTATTCAGTATTGTTTGGTAAGCTGGAATGGAGCGTATTTGTCTTCATAACATAACGTAATTGGTATATAAAGCAAATTTTAAATGTTATGACTTCTTACAGTAAAACTAAATGCAATAGAATAATTATTGATAATGGAATTATGTTATTGATAAAGTGGTGTCAATTTTCAATATATATATATATCGTATTAGGATTGCTTCGTTAGCCACCGTAGATGGCAGACCTGTTTTTCGAGTGTGCGCGTTTGTTCGGAAAACCTTAATTAATCGGAGTTATAATCTTTTTGTGAATCATATTTTTGAAGTTTGTGATCCTTACTGACATAATCTGTTGCAAGAGTACTTCTACATTTCTGGATTATGGAACTTTACCTTCGCTAAAATGGCCAACGGAGGATATCGCAAAAAGTAAATCTCACCGACTTCTATGAAAATTCGTGTGAAAAGAAGTAAATACAACAGTTCACCAACTGCAAATAAAGAAACAGCTACAATGAATACAAATGGATATGAAGTTTTGGCGGAAGACCTAAAGCTCTCATCAGACTCAGAACCGTCTCCAACAAAATCGACTGATGAAAATGACTGTCTACAAACCAACATGGACTCCAAAAATACCAAAGAAATTAAAGTAAAAGAAAATAACAATTTTAAGAATATTAATCACATTAATGAACATCCTATTAAAAACTCAGAATTGAATACTCCCGATAAAGTCCAAATTATAAAAAAGAATGAAAATAAAAGTTACTCAATCATTACAAAAATTGATTCTGATAATATTAAATTCCCTGAAATAATCGAAAGTGCAATTAATTCTAAAGATGATTTATCATTAATTATTACAGGTGTGAACAAAGATATTAGTAAATTGGACATCGTAAAAGTTTCATCGTTTTTCTATAAACTTCTGGATGAACACATAGAGGGAAAATACATTTCTCAAGGCCGTCTTCTGGTATTTCCTAAAAATCTTTCCCAACATCATAAAATCTTAAAACTAGATGAAGTTCTGAATACTAAGCTTAAGGTTGAATACCCAGACTTTAAAATATCTTGCGTTGGAACAATTATAGGTTTCCAACCTATCTAGATGATGATTATCTTTTAGAGCTGCTTGCTAACCAAAATGTTATTACTTTAAGACGCATGCTACATTTTGGAAAATAAATTGACTGTCAAACTGATGCTCACTGTGAGATAACATAAAAAATTGTGCTAGAGTTTGAAGGTGATATACTTCCACCATATGTCTACCTCGGATTTAATAGACACAAAGTAAAGAGCTATAATCTGCCGCCTTCACTTTGTCCGAAATGTTGGAAATTCGGACATATTATTAACACTTGTAACAGACAATTAACTTGTAAAAAATGTTGCGGTAAATATCACCACAAATTTTGTCATTCATTATCATTCAAATGTCCAAACTGTTCAGGTTCTCATCCAGCGACTTATGCTGGATGTCCGTTAGGATCCTAGCATGCAAAGCAAAAACCATACAGTTAAATGAAAACCTAACATGGCAACAAGCCTTTAATAAAGCGAAAATTCAAGATGAAAACTGGAAAAGAAATCTAAACATTATAAATATTTCCAACTTCAAAGGTGCTACAACTGAAAACGATTTCGCTCAACAACGGATTGAAAGGCCGGTATATCCGGACCTGAGAGGGGACTATCATAAGAATTTTGTTCCCGACCTGAGAGAGGACTTTCCGATACTGCCATCAACTTCTAAAGAGACTTTTCCTATGGACATGAACTTGAATGTACAAAGTAATAAGACTGACTTTGCTAGAATGGTAAAAAAATATTACTGGTGCCAAATCCTCTAGTAAACAAACTGAACACGATTCTCATGAACACGCATATAATGAGAAAGGGAAAAACACACTCATTGAAACTCAAATACAAGACACAGATACTTCCTATACAAAAGGTTGGAACCAGAAGGGTCTTTTGGTGGAACTTATTATAAAATTGCTAGATCTTATTCTACCTGCATGTCCTGAGGCCAACTTATTAAAGATCTCTTAATTATAATTCTAAATGGTGCTTCATGGAACTAAGACCGATTGTACTACAATGGAACTGTCGGGGAGTGGATAGTAAAAAACATTATATCAAACATTTGTTGAAGACTAACAACATTCAAATAGTTTGTATTCAAGAAAGAGTAACTGAAAAGATACCTAAATTTAATAATTTTATACCATATTGCCAAAAAAATAAGAAAAGCTCTAGAGTTATTGTCACTTATGTGCATAAAAATATTCCACTACGCAGAATAGAAATACCAATAATACATGAAAAAGCAGAATGTATAATAATTCAAATAAAAATATTTAATGAAATTGTTAACATTGTTAACATTTATAACTCATGTGTAGTGGTCAAAACTGATCAATATTTAGATTTAATTAATCAAGTTGAGGGAGAATTGTTGATTTGTGGTGACTTCAACACACATAATAAAGCATGGTACTCCTATAAAAATGATTTTAAAAGTAAATTTTTGTTAGAATTCATTGAGATAAAAAATTTAATAATTTTAAATGAAAATGTTGCTACCACAATAAACAAAAATATGAATAAATCAGTAATTGATATAACTTTATGTACTAATAATATAGCAAAAGAAGTAGAATGGAAAATCTTAACTAACAACTATGAAAGTGACCATTTTCCTATTTATATAAAATTTAAAACGCCAACTAACAGAAAACCACAAATACAAATAATAAACTAGACAAACTTAAAAAAGGACCCTAAAGAAACATCTGAAAATATAAAAAACATAGACTATATCACAATAATAAATATTTTCAAAAACCAAATTAAAAAAAATGCAAAAAATGTTATAAAAAAGATACAAAAATAACATACACACTATATTCATTAACAAATTAATAGCAATACGTAGAAAAGCAGAAAGAAATATGAAAAATAAAAAAAAATTCACAAATTGTGAAATATTTAAAAGGCTAGAAAAAGCAACATAAAAAAAAATAAAAAATATACAAAAACAAAACTGGCATTTATTAACAGAAAAACTCTCACCTACAACCACCACCACTAATTTATGGAAAATATAATAATAATTATATGAAGAACCTACTCCAACAAACCCCCTACATTCATATGCATTAAAAAATAAGGAATTCATAAAAGAAACAACTGAAAAAATAGCAAAATATTTTATAAATTTACACAACAAACCTAACAATAAACTAGATAAAAAATTTAAGAACTTGAATATTTTCCATCATACATTTTATTGTCCAAAAACCGATTCCCTTAATGCTCCTTTGACTTTTTCTGAAATAAAATTTGCCTTAAAGATTTTTAAACCAAATACTGCACCTGGTCCAGATAACATTTCAAACAAACTACTAAAAAACCTTCCAGAAAAATGGATACAAATCCTTTTAAAAGAATTTAATAAATTCTGGACAACTAAAGAATATCCAGATAATTGGTATAAAAATTATATGTTTTTTTGAAAAAAGTGAATAAACCTTTTGACAACTTAAATTCATACAGACCAATATGTTTGAGCTCAAATATTCTAAAATTATTTGAAAGAATTTAACAGAATTAACTGGTATCTTGAATCAGAAATTTTTTTAATAAAAATATATTTGGTTTCATAACTGGCAGATTAACAAAAAATTTAATTTTAAACTTATTTTCTGATGCAGAATTCTCAATAAATAACAGGATATTTATGGTTTTAATTATTGTAGATTTAGAGAAAGCATTTGATTCTGTATCACACAATGCATTACTATATAAAATTGGATAATTAAAATTATGTGGCAAAATATAGAGTTTTTTTATATAAATTCATACAAAATAAAACCTTTCAAGTAAAAATTGGAAAAAATACCTCTTCAGATTATAAATTTACCAATGGTTTGATTCAGGAAGATATTTTATCTCCAACTTTATTTAATGTATATATTAATGATTTATTTGAAATTATTAATCCTGAGGTAAAATATGGATCATATGCAGATGATCTCATTTTTTGGACATTTGATAATAATCTGGAATTAATGCAATCTAGATTACAAGATACAATGAACAAACTTAATACATACTGTACAAAGTGGAATCTAAAAATAGCAACAGAGAAAACTAACATAGCATTTTTTCATAAATATAAAAAATTACCTGCAGAAATTAAAATAAAATTAACAATTCAAATGTAAATATAACAAATAAATTAAAATTTTTAGAACTGGATCTAGATTCGAAATTAATTTGGACACCTTATACATAAGCAGCAAAAAATAAAGCAAACAAATTATTTAACTACTTAAGTTATTTAGGAGGCTCAAAATGGGGCTGTTCTATAAAAAATTTATTATTACTTTACAATTCAATAACATTACCAAAGTTTACATATGGGATTGAATTAATTAATACTATTTCAAATACAAAAATGAAACAACTAGAACAACTTCAAACAAAAATATTAAAATTCTGTCTGGGTCTTTTTCAAAGCACAAATAATTATAATGTATATGCTGAAACAGCTATTCCACCTTTAAGAATAAAGAAAGAATATTTACTAACTAACCTATTATTTAGAATAGCATCAAAAAATAAAAATCATCCAATAATAGATAAAATAATTAACCATTATCAGGATATCACAATAAACTTATTCCAAAAAATATATATAACTATATATGATCAACAACCAAACCAGTGGAGAACATCTGGCACCAATTCCATTTTGGACAACATCATTCCCAATTTTAGAAACTAACATTCCTGGAATAGTCTCAAAAAAAAATCGTTAGATTATTATCTAACGATTTTTCATTAAAAATCGATAAATCATTAAAATCTTTATCATAACTCCTCATAAATACCAAATATCAAAAATATATACACATATATACAGATGGCTCATTAAGCAATGACAAATATACTTTATCATAGCAAAATAGTTAGCTTTTCAGATAGTAAGACATCATATACCATGATGCTATGAAAAGCAATTTTAAAATTTTTCTGAATGATATTCTTCTGTTATCCAAACAACATATCTTACAAAATAACATTCTAAACATACAATGGGTTCCTGCCCATGTAGGACTCATACATAATGAGAAAGCAGATGAACTTGCTAAAGCAGCAAAAAATATCTCCAAAACTATGGAAACACCTTTTCTGATGTCAATTTTTGAAAAACAAAATAAAAATTCAATTCTCAAGGATGTACAAAAATGGTATGATATTCAAGCTAAAAGTACACACAGATATAAAATATCAAATTTTATCCAGAAATTCAATAATTATGGACTGCAAAAGAAAGAAATAAAATTAATTTTAAAGATAAAAGAAAATTTAGCCCTTACAAGATCAACTCTTTATAAGATGAAAAAAATAGAGACCCCAATGTGTACAAACTGCAATGCCTATGAAAATATAGAGCGCATTTTATTTCACTGTAAGAAATATAACCAAGAAACAAACATACATTTTGAAAATCTAAAAAAATCTAAAATCTCAAAAATATCATTCAAAAGTATTTTGGAACCTGAAAATAAAGCCAACAAATCAGGGTGCTACAAACTTCTTTTAACCCTTTTGAAAGGTATTAAAAATTTGAATAACTATGTAAAAAAAAATTGATAAATATTCATATATAAGATGAAGGAAAAATCACTCAAAAAAAAAATTACTTTAAAATGCAGATTAGAAAAGGTTTTTGAATGTGTCCATGCTCAGACCTGGATCAGAGCGTGGGAAGATTCATTGAGAGATATGATATAAAAATATATATATATATCGTATCATATGTTACATTAAAAGAAACAAACAATGATATTGCAAAGAAAAGCCCCTTGGAAATTCTGCGTGATATGGATTGCAAAATTGTTGTACCCTTAACTAAGAAGAAAATATTTCAGCGTCAGTTTATGTTTTACAGCCCAAGAATACTGAATTTGCGATCAATCAATATTTGAAAGAAACCTATGAAAACATTTTCAAAAAGCTGTTAAGATCATTCTTGATGGATTTGCATGAAATTGAAGATTTATACAGAGTTGTTATCTAAAAAAAACACTAAACTCATTAATTACATATATATATATGAGTTGTCATTTAATGTATATTTTTATGTGCAAAGTTATTCCATAATTTGATTTTGTTTTGCATATATTCGCATTTTCATATCAGTGAACTGTAACAAGTTAGCAAGAAGCTACGGCTCACATTACCTGTCAATAAATATTTTATTTCTGAGAGTCTGCTTATTTCTTTTCATTTCCTTATTCTTTTGTTTCGTTTTTACAATTTTATGTATGCTATTTTATTGAAGATCACTTCTTTTATTACTAAAGCAACAGAATTTGTACATTTAAATGCATTTGTTTATGACATAGAAATGATGACTAATATTGTGTATTTGATAAATTTATATATTTGTGTTGATCAAGCTAAGATGAAGAAGCCCTTCAAATAGTAATAAATAAATACCCCCTCAAGCAGCTGCTTGCCACAGAGGTCTGACAGAGAGCCTGTCAGTTTATATGCCATAGTAGACGATCTGAAAGAATATCAGGACCTCAGCAGAAAAACGATGCACACACAACCATGCCTTACCCAGGGCTCGATTCCCAGGTCCCTTAGATTAGTAGCCAAACGCGCTAACCACTCGGCCACGGGACGGCTCTTCATATACTGTGGTGTAAACTTCATTTGCTTTATTAAACCTGATTTGATTTTTAACGTATGATAAAATTGTATACCCAATATCTATAATATTTCTAAATCAAAATCATTTTTTAGAATACTATGAGAAATATTGTGCAATGCATAGCAATTGGAAGATTATACTTTTTTGTGAAAACACAAAGTTTGTTTCATAAGGGCGTAGCCAGTTATCACTTTCCTAATTAAATTAATATCTCGTTTTTTAGGTTGGGGTCATAAAAATTCGAAAATCTGGGGAAACCAACCGGCGATGAATAATTGCACTAATTTTTACATTACACTTTTACGAAACATTAGCACTAATTTTTCGTTTGATTTTTCACTATTGCTTTGCAGTTCTTATATAGTTTTTCTTCAATAGAGAAAATTAATGAATATAATTTTTATTCCCGTCTGAAAACAATTGAAGCAATATTTAATGAAGAGAGTTTCAAATATAATACTTTCCAAAATTTCTACTTACTGAAAACCGGAATATATGTCAAATATTTATAATATACAGTTCAAAATTCAAGTGTATCATAGTTCTTCAACCAAATGCCAAATGCCTTCCCCCCAGACATTTCTTGCCAGGAAGGGAATTTTCCGATATTCTACTACTCTGTCTAATTCGATATTGTCTCGCTCATTCCTTCCAGAATGAGCTGCAATATTCTTTTCACTCGATTTATATAAAAAAAAAACCTTTGTTTGAAACAATTCTATAATAGTTTGCTGCTTTCTTCTGGTTAAAATTTCTGGAAATTATTGAAATTTATTTTGCAATATTTTTGCGAAACTGCGGATTTAATCGAAAAATTGTGTTCCATTTAATTTCTGGACCAGGATCAAAACTGAACAATATTATAAACGGAGACAAAGTGCAGATCCAAAAAATTGCCATAAACAGAACAGATAAAATGAAAAACAGCAAAAAAAAAAGAATTTAATTGTTTGAGAAAAAATCAATCATAGAAATTCCCTGGACTACCAATAATGTTCTGTAAATGGTAGCTAGGCATAAACTGGAAGGAGAGCTGTGTACAAATCCCCAGTGATGATGCACATAACCGGCCTGGTCTAGCGCTTAATGTCCGACCCCGTCTTCTCGTGGTGCAGGCCGTTAGTACCATTCAAAAGAGATATTCTCTTTTGGAAGGAAGAGAAGGGCTGCCAGTTCAGTATGGCCTACTGCTCTGGTCATCTATGGCCACTTTATTCTTTTTTTTTCAACCCTGCTGAGGAGTTGTCAATTTCACAGGGTCCTGGTGCTGACCATTTATACCTACTAGACTGGACTGGTTTATGGATTTGATCTTGATTATGGATCCTGTACTTGCTGCACTGGTGGGCCTCTGTTGAGGGAGAATCTGCCGCTGTGTTTTCTGTTTGCTTCTGGGTTGCCAGCCCTAAGTGAACAGAGGCATGGGATACCTTATATCAGCTGGTGCATAATCGCGATCAGAGGCCATTGCATGTACCTGAAACCTCTCTTAGCTAGTTGGGCATCTTCAATCCTAAACTGGAGTAATGTGACTCAGGCAACTCACATGGCTCTTGAAAAGGTCCATTTGAAAAGGTGGTGCCTGAAATACCTATCAGCATCGGTGATTTCAGCCTATAGCAGAGGAGGGACAGGTCTTTGCCCCATGCTTGCGATCATGAGGCTGTTTGATATTATTGGCCCTACCTATCTCAATAAACCTAGTTTCTTTAAAAATCCTACTAATCATTTTCTCTCTGCAGGAACGTCGAACGTGAGGAGGTTACATAGAGATTATTCTCTTAAAGACGCAGGTATTCCAGCGTTATAGTCTAGATATTCTAGAATTGCAAGAGACTAGATGGAAAGGTAAAGGTGAGATACTTAAAAATAGCTTTAAATTTCTCTTTTCAGGGAGGGAGGATGGAAAGCATCTCCAAAGTGTAGGTATGCTTCTCAGCAGACCCGCCAGTGATGCTTTCTAGGATATGACTGCATTAATAAAAGATTTCTTACAGAAAAATTTAAAAGAAAATTTAAATAATTGAATGTCATCTGTTGTTATGGCCCCACAGAGGACTCTCATGAAAACGAGAAGTATACGTTTTACAGCCAGCATCAGGATATTCTGAATTCTTTGAAGAAAGGAGATATTTATATAAATACAGTCCCTGGCTTCTTATGTTGACACACAAGTATTATGACACTTGTGACAATTACACACACATTATGTCTAGCACAAGAGACAGTCCCTGTCTCTTGTGCTAGATGAGTTCAATGCTAGAGTTGGTACGGACTCTAATCTTTGGCATGAGGTTTAGTCCTTGTGACAATTACACACACATTATGTCTAGCACAAGAGACAGTCCCTGTCTCTTGTGCTAGATGAGTTCAATGCTAGAGTTGGTACGGACTCTAATCTTTGGCATGAGGTTTAGGTCCCTTTGGCATTGGTAGTTCCAATGACAATGGTGAACGTTAATGGTTTGCGAATAACTAACACATATTACAAAAATCGGGACATTTATTAATATACATGGGTTTTACCTGATGGATTGCACAAGAAAATGATATATTATATTTTAATAAATTGCTAATGGTCCAGTTCAGTTCGAAATACCATATCATACCGGGGAACAGAAATTTGATCTGACCATTACCTTGTTAAAAGTCTCTTGCAACTTAAACTTAAGAAGTGTGTGCTAAGTTTAAAAAATTGACCTTTAAAACAGCAGCTCTGAAAGATCCAGTTATAGCTAAAGCTTACCATGATAGGTTAATTTGTCATTATGACAATCGTGGTTTGCTTACTGCTGTAGTTGAGAATGAATGGGATCAGTTTAAACAAGCTTTTTTTGAAACCAAAAGTATTCTTTTGGATAAAAGGGAACAGAAGAATGTGATGGTCCACCCATTCACTTTTTCTTTTCCTTAACCAGTTTTGCTTTTTTAGATAATTTTTATTTCAGAAAATGTTTTACAGTATGCAAAAACTTCTGTGGTCTCATAAGAATAGGCTCGTTCATGAGATCTCCATACAGAAAGAAATTTACGTTATATTTATCAGTTTGGGGATTATTTTATTTGGACTGATTTCAATTCTCGCTTCCCAGCCGTAGTAGGAGTTGCGCGTGCGCAACTCCGACCTTTTGATTGACAACCGCTAAAGCGCGTGTAGAACACGATCCCTCTTATGTCATAGCTAGCGCGATCGTCATATCATGCAAATGTTTTTCCCGGCATGCAGTAGACACGTGCCGGCTTTGTTCGCCGCTTGTTATAGAAGTGACGTTAGGTCACAGAGAGAGTAAGGAGGAGTTGAGTAGTGGAGATAAAGTAGTGAGTTAGTAGACTTATTGTGAATCAGTGTAGACAGAGTTTTTGTCCCAGATGTAGTCGAGATTTAGATAGATGTGAGTTGCTAATATTCTACCATTGAGTTTGGTGAGTTGAATTTTTTGGAAATAAACTTTTTTTGTTTTAGAAACTTTTGAAACTGTGCTTTTTTTTGTCTTGAGCAACGTTAGTTAATATTTTTGATTATATTTAATTTTAATTAAACTTGACAATCATTTTTGAATTCTTACTCGAGAAGTAACGCCTGATATATATTAAAGAACCCTATTTCAACTTTATTTGGCAGGTTGTTATTGCCTGGCGCCCGATACAGCTATCCGGAATTTGAATAATATTCGATCAGACAAAAGGTCCAACTTTGAAAATTTAATAATCTTTGGAGCGTTACAAGGAGACAAAGTTATTTTAGTGATACGGCTCTGGTACTTATTTATGAACGAAGGAAGTGCAGAATTAACATGAATCATCACCCTACTAGTCCTAAGAGAAAGTATTACAATGAACTTAATAAACATGTAAAGGATCAGTTAACGGCTGATAATCTTTGCCTTCATAGCTTGACTGACAAAGCAGAGGAAGCAGTTAGAGAGCACAACAGCTGGGGTTTGTAACAGATTGTTAATGTCTTATGTGGGAAGAAACAGGTACCCAGGGATCGAGGAATAAACATGGCAAGATGGTTTGAAGGTGAGGATTCTGTGATGGCTAGGTGGGCTGCACATTTCTGAGAAGTTTTAAAAAATGTGATTATTTCTAGTCCCATTATTTGTAATGAGGATATGTGCATTACTGCGATTTATGATGGCCCTATATCACATTCCGAAGACGCATTGATTATCTCTAAATTAAAACTGCATAAATCCCTAGGGGTGGATGAATACACCACTGAAATACTTAGAGCTGGGGACATTTGTGTTGTGACATGGCTGACTGAAATGTTGAATAATTTTCATGTTAAAGTATTGTTCCTAAGGATTTTACTAGAACTATTATTGTCCCAATTTTTTAAAAAGGTGATAGCAGTTCTTGTGATATTTATAGGGGAATTAGTTTATTTGCTGTTTCAAATTCAGATTTATTTTCAATAAGTATTATCTATAATTATTTTACATAAAAAATTCCAGTAAACCGAAGCTTATCAGCGGTAATGTACGTATATGGTTTTACAGATATGATCTAGATTACATCAGTAGTACATAAAATGAAGGAGAGAAAAAAAAAGAAAAATGAAAAAGAAAGCGACAAAATGATAAAACTTTCCAAATAAAAACATAATTTTTTCATCAACTACTGAAATAATTTTTCTTTAACATCACAAATTTTTTAAGTCAACTATTTCTCTAGGAAGCAAGTTAAATATGTAGGGAATTTGAATTTCTTTGGAATTTCGTCCGTAAGTATTATAAAATTTTGGTTGTTTCAAAAAACTCATATCCTTTTTTCTAGTAAACTTATTGTCGCAAATATTTTGGTTATAGGTATCATCAAAGATGTTATTGATAACAGAAACAAACACATATAAACTTTCAATGGGTAAAATTTTGAACAAACTAAATATATCATCTTTTGTTGTAAGGGAATTTTTAACTTCTGAATTGCACAATCCTTTTATCAGACTAATTTGTATTCTTTTAATTTTATTTAATTCTGTCTTATAGGCTGTCCCATAAACTGTTATCCCATATCTAATTATATATTCAAAAAGTGCTTTATATACTAAAATAGTTATCTGTGTATCAACAAACAAATTAAGTTTCCTAATTTTAAATGCTACAAATCGTAGTCTTGAACACATCCAATCAATATGTTTCTTCCATTTCATTTTCCAATTCATTTTCAAGCATAGGTAAATTATATCGTTTACTTCTTCTATTTTAAGACAATTGAATATACCAGGTGATAAACCATTCGATGCTTACTAATTCTTCCACACTTATTCGATGCTTAGTAATTCTTCTATTAAGTGTAGGTTGTTGAGAACCAATACACATAAATTTAGTTTTTTTTCATTTACACTCACTTTGTTAAGAGCAAACCATTTAACTGCTTTATTAAAATTATTTTGTAGATTGCAAATAGCGAATTCTAAATCACAGTGAAAGTTGATTAGCACTCTATTATCAGCATACATATATAATTTACTATTGAAATTAATATTAGCCAAATCATTTATGTATATTTGGAATAGCATAGGGCCGAGAATAGATCCTTGTGGAACTCCAAAATTGATCTGAAATGTATTGTTAAAATTATCATTTATTTTCATAACTATTTCTCTATCTAATAAGTAGCTTTTAAACCATTCAAAAATATATCCCTCTTATACCAAGTAAATATAATTTCTCTAGCAAGATGTCAATGTCAACTGAATCAAATGCTTTATTTAAGTCCACAAATACCGCAACACATTTCTTTCTTATATTTAAATTAATATTTATATTATTAATAAGATCTTCCAAAAGACTTTGCGTTCCCATACTTTTACGGAACCCAAATTGCTGACCCGACAGAAAATTTATTTTATTCAAAAAATTTTGCAAGCGATTTCCAACGTATTTTTTCCATTATCTTATCAAAAAATGTTAATAGAGTGATTGGTCTATAATTATTAAAATTCTTTTTTGATCCACTTTTATATACCGGACCAATAATTCCAAATTTCATAGCTATTGGGATTTGCGAATTTTCAAAAAAATTATTTATAAGAATTGTTGCAATTGTTGAACAAAATTGCACTTACTTTCCTTTATGTATTTTGGTTTAATATTGTCAAATCCAGGAGATGTGTTATATTTTAAGTGATCTATAATATTGGCAACATCGAAGTTACTAGCTAGTGGAAAATGCATAGAATTCTTATTTATCTTAATATCGCATAATTCGTAAACCTTATCTGACCTACTATTCATCGTCGCAAATTCTCTTTGCATCTCGCTAATATATGTTACAAAAAGCTTAACAAACTATTTAGAATTTCTTTTGGAGTGTTATCTCTAATCAAGTGTCTTTCAACATTTTCGTCGATTGACATCCTTTTTTATCATCAATAATATCATTAATTAATTTCTACATTCTTGTATTATTACCTTTATTAATTGCTTATATATTTGAATAAAATATGCGTTTTTGGTTCCTTATAATGATGTTTACCCTATTTCTTTCCATTTTATTTCAGTCATAATTTTGTTTATTATTAACATTATCTTTATATCTTTTCCGTAATTTATCTGTATTTTTAATTGCTAAAGTAATGTCATCTGTAATCCATTCTTTCCTTATTCTCTTAGTTTTACAATTATTAATTTGTTTACTACAACAAGAATTTTCCCGAATTTCATCAATTTTACTTAATATTTCTATATATAATAATTCTGTACTCATGTCTTCATCAACTATATCATTCCATTGTGTCATTTGCAATTTTTGAATAATAAGAGTATCATTATAAAAAATTTTAAAACCTAGGTTTGAATCCTCTTTCAAAAACGTAACATCATTAGAGCTAATAATCTTTTTCAAAATCTTAATTAAGATACCATAATGGTCTGCAAATGTTTTTCTATATGTTTTACTTTTAACATCAAAACTGCTTGTTTTAACCAAAACATGATCAATTAACGTCCTTGTTAATTTAGTTAATGTTTCGTTCTCTCTAGTAAAACTCTTAACGATTTGTTCTAAACCAAATTCAATCAAAGTATTTAAATACATATCACAACCATATTTATTAGTATTTGCCACATCAATATTAATATCACCAACAATAATTAAATTTTTAATTCCTGCCCTTTTTAATAAATATTCAGAAAATTCTTTTAGGAAGCAGTTAATATTTTTACTAGGAGATCTACATACTGCGATGATATTAATTTCAATATTATTAATTAATGATTTAGTGATTATTGCTTCTGCTGACTCTCCAGTAGTTTCATCCAGTTGTACTAAATTAATTTTGTTTAGATAAAAATAATGATCCCAACGTTGTTTATTTTCTTTTGCCGTTGTAGCTGATTCCTGTTCAGTTACTATAATTTCAACCAAAATAATCAAATCCAACTGGAATTCAAGAAGCTCAATATGAACTAGTAAATTATCCCAATATTTTTTCAGTGATCTAATATTTAAATACATCAATTTTAACATTTTATCACCCGACCCTTGAAAGCAAACATTCACATCAGTTAAGTCATCACAATACAATTCTCTATCTACCTCATCATTCTCAACAATATCTGGCGTAAACATTAAAAGAAGAATTACGAATTCCTGAAAACAGAATTACGAATTTTGTTGAAGGACAACTGCGTGATGAACAGTGGGGATTCAGAAGTGGTAGGGGATGTATTGATCAAATATTTTCACTTAGGCAGATTCTTGAGAAATATTTAGAGTTTCAGAAACCTGTGGTTGCTAGCTTTATAGATTTCAAAAAGGTTTTTGACTCTGTTGATCGACATAATTGGTAGTTGATTGTTAGATCATATGGAATACCTGATAAATTAGTTAGTGTAATTAAAGCTCTCTATAATAACACTGAATCCTGTGTGAGAGTTGGTACGTCTTGCAACTATTGGTTTAGCATTGGTAATGGAGTTAGACAAGGGTACATTTTGTCTCTTTTTTTCTTTGGTTATTGATTATGTTATGCGAAATTCATTGCAAGGGAAACAGTTTGCCCTTGATGGTCTGGAGATTTCAAAATTTCTGATTTGAATTATGCAGATGATTTGGTCCTGTTGGTTAATGATGTTGATGGGATGAATTCTTTTATAAAGGCTGTAAATACGGAAGCTGGAATATTTAACAGTAAATTATTTTCATATATATATCATTAATTATTGCCTAATATTGAAATAATCATTACGCAAACGTTTGAAATGCTCATTTTATTAAATGGTTTGGAACAATTCTTGTCATGCAAGTCATAATTAATTTCTGAGGTAAATTCTTCTGATACATGTTTAATCTTTCAAAAATCTAAATTATTCTCCCTAGAGTTTATTTCAACAATCTACAGATGCAGAAACTCAATAAAACCACATGTCTAACACTGTGATGAATTGACACTTGATGAATTGAAGCTGCGATGTATTAGCGTCGCGATGAATTGATCCTGGTATGAATTAACTTTGCGATGAACTGATGTTGCGATGAATTGAGCGCGATGAATTAACCGAGACAAATTGACGTGGACTCTTTAAGTAGAAGACATTAAAATCTATTTCAAAGATAATGGAATGTTGTTAAATGGCTGATGGTCGACGATGTGGGAACTCGAACCAACGACTCTCTAGATAGAGATCAGAGTGCTCTGAACACTAAACCAACCATCGAATAGTAAATTATTTCTGCAATATTTCCTATTGTTTGCTGTTGAATAAGATGTAAATGAATAAATCAATCACGCTTAAACATTATTCAAGAAAATATCAATCTGCTATATACACAGATTACTCTTATGCATTAACAACAATTGGGAAACCAAATGCCTTATTAAGATGGCGCCAGGTCTGGCACGTTCAGCAAAAGTTAAAAAGGCACATTGAGAGAATAAAATACGGAGCCAATGATTAGTTTAGTGGTTAGAACACTCTGGCATGTTTCTAGAGTCGTGGGTTTCAGTCTCACACCTTTAGCAAAAACATTATTCCCACATAAGTGTTTATTGAAGGATATCAGCGATGTCGATTATTGTCCAAAAGAAGATATGGTTAGAGCATATGAGAGAGATATGATTAAATGCGGAAATCCTCATTTAAAAGCGGTTCGCGAATAAGAAAATTAATGTTAACACGGATCGCGAATAAAACTGCAGGAATACATTGATGTCAACGAGAATAACGAATAAAAAGTGTGTTTTTCACTAAACAGAAATTCAGCACGTGAAGTATTTGTGTATTGTAACAAATTGTCACACGATAACTATCCTAATTCCTGGAGAAAATTTTAAATATCCTCCAAGATCAAAGTAGCAAATGCCCATCCATATTGTCATCATTTGCGGGAAATAGTTACATCACAGTATTGTCTGATCTATCCACTGGACAAAATCATTTTCTGGTTCTTATACGTAATGCAACGAATGCAACGAACGTAATGCAACGATTTATACAAATGCAACGATTTATACAAATGCAACGATGTATTTTAAAAATTCCTCCTTAGGCAACCGTGGAGATAACCACAAGAGCTTCTCAGTTATTATACCATAAAAAATCAATTAGGACATTGAGGACTTCCTACCCGGATTAGTACTTGGTCCCTTTCTACCACAACCTAAGCACGCAAACCATTCAGGCATGGGATGTGTAGTAATGTATCTTTAATTCAGAAATTTAAACATTCTGCGTCATATAAGCTACACATAACACAGTAATAGCCTTAATAAAACTACCTGGGAAATTGTTCCAGATTATAAATTTATATCATATATTTAAATATAATTAAAATTGACAGCAAAAACTGAATATGAAGGTTTTGTATTGATGCGATTAAAAATATAACTATGTATCTCAGTGAAGACAAATATTCATATTGATTTAAAACCTAAATTCAAATTATTTACTGTCGTGTGTTTAGGTGTTTCAGTTACAAAACTGACACTAAGCAATATACGAAATGCAGAAATTTCTAGGAAACTGTAAGGAACACGATCGTCTTCTTTATTTTATGTGTCAATCAAGTGGCACTGAAATAAATCAGTTCTAATAGAAAAGCTACTTTTATCTGGTGCCCTTTCTTTTTATTGACACCTTTGGAGGGTCTTCTTGGAGGACTTTCTTGTTCCAAGGTTTTGTTCTTCAAACAAATGCCTATGTTACAAATTTTGCATGTGTGGATGGATCGAGCCTTATTAAACACAAATGTGATGTGGTCCAGGAAAGCATAACTTGTTATACAACCAGAATAAAAAAAAGTCGAAATATTTGCGATATAGAAAGCATTCCCTAAAAACAGTTGATGAAATTTGTATCCAAGAGCATTGTATCTGGGGATGGGTTTTTTACAGATGGCACAATTGTTCGATGCATGAGTAGTTTTACTACATCCACCTAAAATTTCCAGAATGTTAAAAGACGCCGTTTCATGTTTCCAACGAAGTGTTTCATGTGAAGTGAAAAAGGCTTTTAGTGATATGGGTTTAGCCATAACGTTGAGTGATTCCTGCAAAGAAATATCACACTTATTTATCACACTTATTTGGACCACATTACAAATGGAAAACTCCGTGATCGTGTTTTAAGCACACGGGAATTTGGAAATGAGATTAATATATCAGAAGACAATATTATGTTTGAATGAATTCGAATTTTGAGGTCATTGGACCTGTATGAAGAAATGAGTAAAACTCTGGTTGTAACTGACAGAGGCGCAAATGTTTCGGCTGCACCTCGTCAGTTTTCAAAATTAGTTGTTCCGATCACATTTTGAATACTGTGCGGTATCATACGACACGAGGTGCAAGTGTTGATGAAAATAAAGATATAGAGGATATGATCAATTCTTGTCGCGCTCTCACTACATTCAAGTGATCTGGGTTGCAGAGTCGTTTACATCAACCGTTGAAAGGCGATGTAGATACGAGATGGAACAGCAAACTTTATTATTCACAGAAGATCCTCGAGATTCTTACGGAGAAGAATTAGGAAAAATTAACAGACACCAGGATCTAGGGCGGGGCCATGGTTTCCCCTTTCAAAATGTTACTAATGTTAATAGAGGAAAAATTATTTAAATTATTTTTATTTCATGCAGTTTTAATTTTTAAAATAAAAACCTGTAATATGGAGAGAGAAAGGTTATAATTCTTTGGAAATCCAGTCTCTTACCCGCCCTCCCACTTACATTTGTCCGACTCCATTGTTATCCTCCCCCCCCCCCCCCACCAACTTCTAGATTTTTTTCTAGTTTCAGGTTTGATGGACACTATCAACAGAAACATGCTGTCTCAGTTCATTTCCTTTCGGACTCCCTTCAAAGATGATTCTGATGAACTAGAAGCCTCCTAAGCTCTCAATTCTCTTTAGCAGTATTATGGAAACTGACGCTTCTAGCTATGTCAGAGGCTAAATCAGAAGGCACGGAATGGCTCCGATATTTAAACAAGAAAATTATAGGAAGTTTGATTGATAAATGGACCATAACATTAACCCATAAGCTGGCAACTTTCTTGCATCCAAATATAGAGGCTTGAAATTTCTTACAGAACTAGAAAAAGAAGAAGTAAAGGCAGAAACGAGAAGGCTAATGAATATTAACGCCAAAAAACATGAAAATGAAAACAAACCCACAAGGAAGAAAAAAAATTAAGAACAGGAGATTTCGAACAGTTTGAGGATTTATCCGATGAGGAGATTCCGCAGAGAGAGCCATGCGGTCTTCAGCTTCACACATTGAGCCTGCTTGTTCGGAATTTGGAGACACCAAATGTATGAAATTTACATAATAATTTAGTATCTGAATGATTAATTGTTTGCATTGGTTAAAGTTAGAGTTTTTTTTTATATAAAAGTGACAAATTGAGTGAAAGATGTTTTTTATTGGAATTTTAAATAAATATCTGTAATCCACCTTATAATTTTTGTCAACTTGTATTACTTGATATGCAGTCTTCAACTTACACATTCCATTTGCAATTATTATTGCATTATTTCAATTTACTCATTCTATTTTTATTGCCCAACAACTACGGCCACAATGCTCCCATTAAATTTATTAAATATTTGATAAGGTTCAGAAAATTTATATTGGTTTATTATTACTTATTATTTTTCGTATAAATAATGTTTTGAGGTGACATGAACTGACTTTTCAATTACCTGTCATGTCCTATTCATTTTTTGGGCCCGCGAAATATTGGCGAAAAAAAAATGGCCCGCGGTCTTAGAGGAGTTGGACAGCACTGATTTAAAGCATCAAGTTTTTTGTTATCCTGTTTACGAAGGGTACATGTTTCGCTACCATAACTAACCTTAGAAAGAACCAGACTATTATACAGCCAAATTTCAGTGCTTAAGTGTACATGCCTATTTCTCTACATTCTAAAAAATTCTCAAAACTTTCCAGCAGCAATTCTTATTCTTCTATTTATTTCATGTCGGACATCATCAATATCCCTTACATAGCTCCCAAGATAATTAAACTGAGATACTTGCTCAAGAGTGCAGCCATTCAAACAAACTGACGCACCATCTTCCTGACCACTTTTCATCACTTTAGTTTTTTCTCTGTTTATCACCAAACCTACTCTATTACCAGTCTCATCAACAGCCCTAATGAAACAATTCAACTCATCAACATCATTAGCCAACAAAGTTAAATCATCTACACAATCTAAATCAGAAATTTCGAAATCTCTAGACCATTTAAGGCCAAACCCTTTCCCTTACATTGAATTTCGCTACCATAATCAATAACCAAACTAAAGAGAAAAGGAGACAAAATGCACCCTTGTCGAACACCAAAAGCACCTTACTAATTCTTACACACGGCCAAGTGTTATTAGAGTGAGCTTTCATTATGTTAACTAACTTGTCTGGTATGTCAACCACAAATTATGACGGCTAACAGAGTCATTAATGCACTGATATCTTAGAAGATCTTCACTGAGATATCTGCTGAGAAGAAAACCTAGAACTAGAAGATGCTATCCATCTTTCCTCCCTGAAAAGAAAATTTTAAGATCATTTTTTAAGTATCTGACTTAATATGTCCATCTGGTCTAATGTAATACGAGAATATCTAGGCTATAACGGTTGAATTCTCCTATTAGCACATTAACAGAATTGTCTCTTTGCAGAGTCCTCACATTCCACGAACCTGTGAAGAAGAAATGATTAGTGGGATTTTTAAAGAAACTATATTATTGAAAGATGAAGTGTCGACAATATCAAAGAGCCCCCTAATCTTATTCATAGGGCAAAGACTTATTCTCTCCACTACTAAAGGCTAAATCCACCTAACCTGGTAGCACTTTCTCCAATATACGTTTGACGATGCCATGTAAAAGCAGGGGTTCAGGTATCTGCGATGGCCTCTGAATAGGATTTATCCACTAGCTGATGAAACGTATCCTAAATCCTCCCCAAAAGAAATGTGTTAATTCAAATACCTAATTTTTTTTTTCTTAAATTAATGCAACTGTATAAAAGTAACCCTAAATATCACAGAAGAGTAGCAGTATTGTGTTACAATATTATTTTGTGCCTGGGGGAGTTTTGTTCAGCTCTTGCAGAAAAGTAAAATAAGACAAATTGTGATTCTGTGACCAATTGTGATTCTAAAACAGTCTCTAATTTCAAGCGCCTAACCACTGAATTAGATTAAAACCGAAATGATATAAAATATTTGGATAATATTTCGTGTCTGGGGTATTTAGGAATCTGACGTATTCTTATACAGCTTGAAATTAAGTTCTCCTCAGATGACCAGAAGAACAGTAGACATTTTTCCTCTTACACTCTGTCGGGCCCAACTGATATACTGCTCAAAGGGGAAACCGCAACAGCTCTAGCGAAGTGATGTATACTGTATACGCCCAAAACTGACAGGATGGAAGCTATGAGGATAGGAAACTATATTCAAAAACGGAACGTGAGAACGCAACGTACATGCGTTTATTGCAGATTCACCAGTACATAGTAGGCTCATCTCGGGCGGTATACAATTCTGTAGACGTCTTGGCATTCAATCAACCGATGGTTAATGGTGTTCTGAGTTACGGCGTTCCAAACAGTGTCCAATTGAGCATTCAACTCTATTAGGTTCGTCGCCGGAGAGAGCTGGCGAAGGCAGCGATTTATAATGTCCCATACATGCTCAATGGGCGACAAGTCCAGGGAGTATAGTGATCATGGGAGAATGTCTACTGCTTCGAAACTGTCTATTGTTGCACGTGCAGTGTGTGGGGTGCCGTTGCTCCTATGCAGAAATCAGCCCAGGTGTGGTGGTAAGGATGGGTTGTGCTATAGGATTAACGATATTGGCGGCCATGGGAGAATGTGTAAACCTTGGAGACTGTCCATCGTTGCACGTGCAGTGTGTGGGTGGCATTGCCATGCTACAGAATCAGCCCAGACGTGGTGGTAAGGAAGGGTTGTGTTATAGGATTAACAATGTTATCAATGTAATGTATCGCCATTTGCGTGCCAGAAACATGGATCAGAGTTCTCTGGCCACCATATGTGATGCTACCCCATACCATTGTATCACGGTGGGGATCGTACGGCGGCTAATGGAATAGGCTTCCTCGTGTCGTTTACGACGCCGACGCCATGAGGACAAACGGCTGTCTGGTATGTCCAAACAGAATCAGAACTCATCTACGAACAACACTCAAATCCATTCCGAAATCCAATGTTTCCTCGCTCGACACAAGTGCAGCCTGTGTGACCGGTGATGTCACTGCAATGTGAGGCTTAGGAAAAAAATTGACCACGAACTGAATTTGGAAAGTTAGGGGAGTAAAAGATTAGTAGGAACGTGACAGAGAAGTAACCATGAGTCCCTTGTAGGTCTTGAAGTTGTAGTAGTTTTCCCTAGCAGGTGGACTTTGCAGTGGCATATCTTTACAAGTGTAGAAGTATAAAAAAGACTGAGCATCATCTTTCTGCTCTCTAAAATTCGTTTAGTGGATGATTTTAGTTTGCATATTTTTGTTCACTTATAGCATCTACTGCTTAAGTCAGAAAACGTAGCTTAGTTGTTTTTTTTTATCTCGTTTTCAAAGAAAACGAGATAATAGTTTCACTTTGTCGTCTGTCTGTCCGTCTGTAGACATTGAACTTTTCTGTTTACAGAGATAAATTAAAAATTATTTTTGTGTTGGATAGGCACTGATGAACTATTACGATATGCACTTCTCGAACCTCTCACAAGCTTTATAAACGCCCTCTAGTGGTGGAAAAAGTTAAAAATTCCAAATTTTCAAACAATATTGCTAACGATACATTTATCCTAGAAATTTTATTTTTGGTGATGGAATGTGAAGCTCACCAAGTTTCCATTGCCAACAATGAGTAGATCCCTTAGACCAAGAGTAGGTGGGAAAACACACCATTTTTGCTTTAGCAGATAATTGTTTCTCTTAAATGATTTATTTACTAATAAAGTAATAATTATAATATATTATTTTAATTTAGTTTTCCCAATTATCAATAAACCACCTTTGTTTCCAAATGTCCCGCAAATGTGACAGCTAATTATTATACTATTTTATTATTTCAGTTGAAAACTTCAACATGGATTGATTTGCTTTCTTTTACTAGAAGGAGACCTATGCACCAATCCGCTGTGATGATGCATAGAACCGGCCAGGCCTAGTACCTAATGTCCGACACTGCCTTCTCGTGATGCAGACCGTTACTACCTTTCAAAAGAGATACTCTCTTGTGGAAGCGAACGGAAGCGGAGGGCTACCAGATTAGTGTGGCCTACTGATCTGGAAAACTATGCCTACTTTTCTTTTTTTCTACCTTACTGAGGAGTGGTCTACCACACAAGGATGAGTTGTGCTATAGGATTAACGATATCTTATAACCTTATTAACGGATATTATAAACTTACTAGACTGGATTAAGGATATAGATGATTACTAGACCTGATGCTGACCTTATAAACTTACTAGACTGGATTAAAGTTCTGAGCTTAATTATGGATCCTGTATTTGCTACACTGTAGGCTACTGTGGAAGGAAAAAAATTTTTTTTTGAAGAATATAATTTTTATTCATAAGAGTAAAGAATACAAATACATTTACAATTTGATCCGCAAAGCTAAATAGCTTATCTGCAGGAAAATGAATATATTACATTAAACATAGGTCATTCAGCCACAACAATGGTGTACATCAAAAAAATCCACAAAACACAATACATAAAAATCAGCTAACTAGAAAATATCAAATAATTTCTTAATTCCATTTTAAGTCTTCTGAAAGAATCTATATTTAGTAATTCTTTTGGAATAGCATTAAATATAAGTGGTACTTGATATTCGGAAGTATGTTTCCCGTAATTATTTCGAAAATTTGGCAATTTGTAATAACCTTGGTTTTGAAGTCTTGTATTTTTGTTATGTTGAATTTTTAGTTTGTAAGTTTCGTCAAAAAAAATTTTAATTATTACATTATATTTATATAAATTGCTGTAGGATAAAAGATTTAAAAATTTTAATCTATCGGTGGAAGTTTTATAAATTTTTTGCAAATGAGACGGAATAATATTTTTAGATATTATAGACTGCAGTTTTTCTATTCGGCTCTGTTTTCTGTTTGTTTGTGGCTTGACAGCCCCAATAAATAGATTCACAGGATATGTTTCATCAGCTGGTGGATAATCATGAGCAGAGGTCATCGCAAGCACCTAAACTCTTGCTTCTACTAGCATCATAAAATTCTACATTGGAGGAAGTCTTCCAGTGTAGATGGCGTCAGTCTTTAGTGGTGAGGGAATGGGTCTTTGCCCCATGCCTGTGATTATGGAGCTGTTTAATATAGTCGGCATTCCCTCTCTCAATAAACATGGTTTCTTTAAACATTCAAGTTAACATTTTCTCTCCATAGGTAGTTGGAATGTGAGGACTCTGCACAGAGCTTTTTCTCTTGATGTCCTCACACAAGAATTCCAGCATTATAATTTAGATATTCCCGGATTGGATTGAAAGAGATCATATGGACAGATAAAAGTCAGATTCTTAAAAATAATCATAAATTTCTCTTTTCAGGGAGGGAAAATAATACGCATCTCCAAAGCGTAGGTCTGCTTCTTAGAAAACACGCTAGTGACAGGCATTTAAGCTACACAAATATTAAATACAGGTAACCCCCGTTCATCGCGACCCCAGCGAGTGCGGATTCGTTATCGCGATCTTTTTTTTTGTCTCGGCACTTGTGTGACTTTGAAACATGCGAGGAAAAGTCAAAATCAAAATGAATGGTTGCACGTGCCTGTTAACTTTCTTTCTCGCTCAATCACATCATACACATGTACATAACGTGAAGTGAAGAGCGTGGGCGAGACAAAAGATCGCCGTACGCCGGTGCCTGGTACGGTTGAGCCAGTGCATCATTTGGGTCTATCCTTCAGTGGAATCTTAGCTGCAGTGTCAAACGCAAGCTAATTAAATTGACTACATTTTTTTATCCCTTCGCAATTTTTAAAATGTCAAAAAGACAATGTGAAAAGACGGTTAAGAAAATTCGCAATGTAGTGACTTTAGAAAAGAAACTAAAAATTATAGAAAGGATAGAAAGTGGTGGTTAATTTACAGTTGTAGGAAGGGATTTCAAATTGCCTGAGTCTACAGTGCGATCAATTGTGCAACAAAAAGACAAAATTAAAAAGGTTGGCGAATATGTTACTCCAATTACAGCGACGCAAGTTTCACGAACCAGAAGTTTTTTGATGACAGAAATGGAAAATTTATTAAGCAAAGAGATAGAGGACCTAAATCAACACCATGTGCGAGTACCGAAATCATAATGAATAAATCACTTAGCCTTTGGGATCATTTAAAATCTCAACATGGGGGAGAAGAAGTTTTTAAAGCAAGCAAAGGTTGGTTTGATCGGTTTAGAAAACGATCAAACTTGCATAGCCTTAAAATGATTGGCGAATCGGCTAGTGCAGACGTAGAATCAGCTGAAAAATATCCAATGGAGTTCCGTGAAATTGTGGAAAGGGGAAATTATCCACCAAATTTAATTTTTAATGTAGATGAGACCGGATTCTATTGGAAACGAATGCCAACACGTACGTTTATTTCCATAGAGGAGAACACTGCTTCTGGATTTAAGGCTTTTGGAAGCAGCCAAGGATCGTCTAACTCTTCTTCTCGGCGAAAATGCATCCGGAGAATTAAAATTGAAACCATTGTTAATTTATCAATCAGAAACTCCTTGTGCCATGAAAAGTTATTCTAAAAACAATTTACCAGTTTTTTGGTGAAGTAACCCTGTCTTGGATGACACAAAATTTATTTATGGACTGGTTTAAAACTTGTTTCTGCCCAGCAATAAAAAATATTGCTAGGATATTGGAGTTGAACCTCGAGCTCTTTTGGTGTTGGATAATGCACCGGGACATCCTGTGGAACTTGAGACTCTGTGCACTGATTTTCCCGTTGAAGTGGTATTCTTACCTCCGAATACCACTTCCATCTTATAGCCTATGGATCAAGGCGCAATAGCAGCATTCAAAGCCTATTATTTAAGAAAAACGATGCGCCAACTCATTGAAGAAACTGATGAAGGTGGTAGAGATGCCATGCGGGTTTGGTGGAAACAATTTAATATTATGAAAGCTATCAGAAACATCGACGAAGCGTGGAATGAAGTCGCCCAGTCGTGTATGAAGGGTGTTTGGAAAAGGTTGCTCAGAGAAATTGTTGAAGATCACATCAATTATGAAAATGATATTCAAAATATCATCGAAGAGATTAGTCTTATAGCCACTTCCGGAGGCATCGAAGGTGTTGATGTAGATGATATTCAGACTTTGTTAAAATCACACGGCGAACCCTTAACTAATGAAGAGCTGCAGGAAATGGACTGCCATACTATGTCCCAAGAAAATGACGTCTTGGAACCTTTTTTCCGTGCGAAAGTTAAGTGTCAAAATCATTGAAAAGGCCATTTCTCTTCACAATCAATGCATGGAGTTGTTAGAAGAAAACGACGGAGATTACGAGCGAGTGAGTGGATTATTTGACAGTTATCGTCAAATTTTGCAAAATAAACGCAGAGAGGCCAAACAAGGGAATCTAGATTCCTTTTTGCAACGCGGAACAAAATGAATGAATTATGTTATGTATGATATTTTTTTGTTATTAATAATATTTATTTTATTAATAAAGTGTTTTTTCGAATTTTAAAATGATTTTTTTTAATCCCCCGTTGATCGCGAAATTTCGCTTATCGCGACCATGTCCAGAACGTATCCTTCGCGATGAACGGGGGTTACATGTACTTGAATGTTATCTACTGTTATGACCCCACTGAGTATGAGAAGGATAAGTTTTACGGACAACTTCAGGACGTTTTAAATTCTGTCAAGAAAGGGGATATTACCCTTGTTCTTAATGACTTCAATGCCACAGTTGATACCGACTTTGACTTTTGGGGAGGGGTGATGGGCCCTTTTGGTATTGGTAGCTGCAATGGCAATGGGCAACGTCTCCTACAAGTAAGTAAACTCAATGGTTTCAGAATAACTAACACTTATTACAAACACCGCGACATACATAAGTACACATGGGTTTCACATGATGGGCTGCATAAGAATATGATTGATTATTTATTAATTAACAGCAAATGGGCTAGTTCTGTTAGGAATAAATAAAAAATAAATATCCCCTCAAGCAGCTGCCTGCCACAGAGGTCTGACAGGAGCCTGTCAGTTTATATGCCACAGTAGAAGTTCTGAGCTAGGGTAAAAAATTTACCTTTAATACCGAACCTGTGAAAGATCCAGTTATAGCTAAAGCTTACCATGATATGTTACTAATTCATTATGACAATCATAGTTTACTCAGTACTGAAGTTGAGGAAGAATAGGACCATTTTAAACAGTCTTTTTTGGAAACCTACAGTACTCTTTTAAGAAAAAAGGAGAAGAGGACGCAATATCATTTGAGTGATAAGGCACTTGAGCTTATTTCGGAAAGAAAAACTCCAGGAATATCCTTAATTAATACCCAACTAACTAGTCTAACAGAAAGCATTACAGATAGATTAATAAACTTGTAAAGTATCAGATAATTGCTGATAAGAATCTTTGGCTTAATGGCTTGGCTGACAAAGCCGAGGAAGCAGTTAGTCAGCACAACAGCAGAGAGCTATACCAGATAGTTAAAAAGGTAAGGTTATAGAAGGTGAGGATTCTGTCAAGGCTAGGTGGGCTGAGCATTTCAGTGATGTTCTAAAGAATGTGGTTAGTTCTACTCCCATTGTTTGTATGATAGTAGATGCATTGGTGGCTTTAATGTTGGCCCAATAACACAATCTGAAGTTATTTTGGCTATTTTTAAACTTAAACTGCATAAATCCCCGTGGGTAGATGAAATTACTACGGAATGTTTCGTTTACCACTTGGATGACTGAAATTTGGAACATCTTTATTATATAGGCATGGTTCCTAAGGATTTTATCAAAGATATTATTAGCCCTGTTTTGAAAAGGTGGTGATTGGTGATCGCAGTTCTTTTGATAACTATAGGGGTATCAGACTACTTTCCGTTCCAGGTAAAGCTCTTTGCATGGTTGTGCTTAATAGAATTAAGAATCTGGTTGACAGTGAATTGCGTGATGAGAATGTGGAATCCGAATTGGTAGGGGATGTGTAAGATCAGATATTTTCACCCAGGCAGATTTTCAGAAATGTTTAGAGTTTCAGAAACATTTGATTGCTTGCTTTCGTGATTTCGAAAAGGCTTTCCACTCTGTTGATCGCCATAATTTGTGGTTGATTGTGAGATGGTATGGCATACCAGACGAGTTAGTTAACGTAATGAAAGCTCTCTATATTAATACTGAGCCGTGTGTGAGAGTTAGTAAGACTTGTAGCAATTGGGTTAGCATTGCTTCTGATGTTCGACAAGGATGCATTTTGCCTCCTTTTCTCTATAGTTTGGTTATTATTCATGTTATGCGAAATTCACTGCAAAGGAAAGATTTTGGTCTTAAATTGTCTGGAGATACGAAAATTTCTGATTTAGATTATAGTAATTATTTAGCGAATTTGTCGAATGATCTTGATGAGATGAACTCATTCATCCGAGCTGTTGATGAGACTGGTAGTAGAGTAGATTTAGTTATAGACAAAGAGAGAGCTAAAGTGATGAAAATTGGTCAGATAGGCTGTGGTTCATGTATTCTGAATGGTTGCACTCTTGAGAAGGCGTTTCAGTTTAATTATTTTGGCAGCTATATAACAGATACTGATGATGAGCGACATGAAATTAATAGACGAATAAGGATTGCTGCCGGACTTATCTATGGAGAGTGTGGAGAAATAGGCGTATACACCTATAGACTAAAATAGACTGTATAAGAGTTTGGTTCTTTCTAGGGTTAGTTATGGTAGTGAAAGGGTAACGCTTTGTAAACAAGATAACAGGAAACTAGATGCTTTTGATTCCAGATGCTTACGCAGTATCTTGGGCATTAGGTGGTTCAACCTTGTAACTAATTATGAGGTTAGGCAAAGGAGTCGGCAACCTCCTTTAAGCAGCATATTGTCCAGAGAGAGACTTCGTTGTGTTGGCCATATTGCCCGTATGGATAATTATAGATTAGCGAATAGGATTATGAACAGTGTTCCTAAATGCCTCAGAAAGGGGGGAAGGCCTAGGATGCTGTGGGCAGATAATGTCAAACAGGATCTTATTAGAATTGGTGTGCAGTGGTCAGATGCATCAGATATAAATCAGGACAGATATGCTTGGAGAATTGAATTGCGCGGTATGGTTGGACCTCCGTAACCCATGGCTGCTTGAGAATGATGATGATGTCTCCCACAATCAGAAAACACCAAGGAAATTTTTCTTCAAAAAAAAAAAACCGCTTGTGCTGCAAATTCAAGATCATATTCAAACTCAGAACCATTATTCCATTTCGTTTCGTATATATGGTCAGTGTGGTTGACCTGTGTGGTTGATCTTCCTCAGCAGGGTAGAAAAGAAGTAGCCAGAGTAGTTCAGATCAATTTGCCACACACTGATCTGGCAGCCCTCCTCTTCCGGTACTTTCCACAAGAAAGTAGCTTTTTCAAAAGATACAGACTCTGCACCACGAGTAGTTGGGGGTCTGGCTTTAGGTGCCAGGCCCGGCCGGTTTTGTGCTTCACACAAGGTATTGGTGCATAGCTCTCCTTCCAGTGAATAACTAGCTACCATGTAATATATTAAAATATATTGTATATTTTTAATGACTCAGTATAATATATTAAAATATTTATGTATTTACGACAGATTACCCATGATAGATGTGTCATCAACTCATTGGAATAGATCTTACTTACCTTACTTTGACTAATAAAAATTTAGAAAGAAATAAAAGGTGTTGCGTGATGTTAAGTAAAAAGCTCCGTGCAGACGTCGATACACCAGTATATTTGTTCAGTAGTAAATTCAAGTATAACACTTCAGCAACTCCTGCCTGCCTTACAGATGGATTGCAGATGCCACACTATAGTTTCTCTTGAGCAAACAAGTTCGAACGAGGTTCCAAGTGCTTTTCGATGGATGAGTTTCAACAGCATGGTGCAAAACGTTTCAATCTACCGATATTGGCTGTCCCAATCGCGACTTTTGAAAACCTTAAAATCAAGCTTAAACCTCAGAAATGGAGACTTTGTCCTCACTATCCCCTCACTTTCCCCTTACTGTTTTTCCCAATAATAACGAAATTCCACGAATTTCAATACTTAACTCATTGCACATCGTTTCTAACGATGGAAACCAAGACTCCGATATTTATAATAATTATGGACTGACGCAGTGGACTTTTTAATTTATTTTAGTATTATGTTCAAAGTATGTAAATGCGACACGATGACATGTCACTTACACATTTTGCATCGCGAAAAAATGTACAGACTTATGAACCACTCTATTATATATATATGGGAGGGGGGGGGGTTTGATTCCATCAATACCATTTTCCCGCTATTTTTTATTTTTTCAAACGAGATAGCAATGAGTGCATGACCTGAAAAATGCTAATTGACTTTATTTATTGATTTAGTGTTTTGCTTTTCGCTTGATATTTTTGTTTCATTGTACAACGTTTCTAATGATTAGTTATGGACTAGAGCGGTGGACATTAAATTATCCCTTAGTGCCTTAGTTTCTCAATGCACAGCAGACAAATGCAACGAGATGATGCCTCACCGTACACATCCCACAATTTGTCGGTTTGTGGATTTCTTAAACTTGTTATTTTTATTTCTTCAAAACCGTCTGGCTATTCGTAATGAGTTAGGTAACAAATGAAAATGTTAATCGTTCATATTTGCCTATTTCCATGATGCCACCATTCCGTTTATAACTATTTCAAAGCTTGAGTGGTATCACAACAAACGTAAGAAACATAACGTTGCTTTTTAGGAAGACACCACATGCGAAGATCATTCATCAAAGTGAGTTGGGCAAGACATCTGCTGCAGACTTGATCCGAAGATGCAAGACTGGTGTTCGGTATATGTTTCTTAAATAATATAATTGTAGAGCATAAAACAAAGCTTATGTTAAATATTTAGTGTTATTTAAATATCACGGTAACTAAAACACTTTTGCGGAGTTAAGATACAAGGAATAGCAGGTGAATGAATAAGTAATCCTATCACGGACTTAGGGACCGTTTCGTTGAAATTTATTAAAAGTATATATTACATTATATATATTGTCATCATCATCATCCTCATAATCCTCAAGCAGCCATGGGCTACGGAGGTTCAACCAGACCGTGCAGTTTAATTCTCCAAGCATATCTGTCTTGAGCTATATCTGCTGCATCCGGCCACTGCACACCAATTCTAACAAGGTCCTGTTTGACATTGTCTGCCCACTGCATCCTAGGTCTTCCCCTCCTTCTGAGACCTCTAGGCACACTGTTCATAACCCTATTCGCCAATCTTGGGACCGACTATCCTTAGGACCGACTGACCCATGTTCAACTGCTGTTCACATGGAACCCTTCTCCACCTCAGTCCTCAAGGTTCTCACTTGAGTATTTGTTACTACCACCAAGATCTCCACCAGGGGCGGCTCCAGGTGGGCTCACGCCCGACACCTTCAAAGCTGGCCGCTGCGACCCTCCTACTCACCGTGGCATACGTCTCTACTGACATGGCCAAACCAGCGGAGTCTCTGCACAATATGCTGCTTAAAGGAGTTTGCAGACTCCTTTGCCTAACCTCATCATTAGTTACAAAATAAAACCACCTAATACCCAAGATACTGCGTAAGCATCTAGAATAAAAAGCATCTAGTTTCCTGTTATCTTGTTTACACAGCGTCCAAGTTTCACTACCATAACTAACCCTAGAAAGAACCAAACTATTATACAGTCTAATTTTAGTCTTTAGGTGTATACGCCTATTTCTCTACAATCTCCATAGATTCTTAAAAGTCCGGCAGCAATCCCTATTCGTCTGTTAATCTCATGCCGCATATCACCACTACCTGTTACATAGCTCCCAAGGTAATTAAACTGTGACACCTGCTCGAGACTGCAACCATACAGATGAACTGAATCACAACCTGCCTGACCAATTTGAATCACTTTAGTTTTCTCTCTGTTTATAACCAAACCTACTCTACTACCAGTCTCATCAACAGCTCGAATGAAAGAGTTCATCTCATCAACATCATTTACCGAAAGGACTAAATCATCAGCATAATCTAAATCAGAAATTTTCAGATTACCAGACAATTTATGGCCGAAATCATTCCCTTGCAATGAATTTCACATAACGTAATCAATAACCAAACTAAAGAGACAAAATGCACCCTTGTCGAACACCAGGAGTAATGCTAAACCAATTGCTATAAGCCTTACCAACTCTCACACATGACTCAGTGTTATTATAGAGAGCTTTCATTAGGTTAACTAACTTGGTATGCCATATGATTTCACAATCAACCACAAATTATGATGATAAACAGAGTCGATAGCCTTTTTGAAATCAACAAAGCTAGCAACCAAAGGTTTCTGAAACTCTAAACATTTTTCAAGAATCTGCCTAAGTGAAAATATCTGATCCACACATCCCCTACCACTTCTGAATCCACATCGCTCATCACGCAATTGACTGTCAACCAGATTCTCAATTCTATTAAGCACAATCATGGAAAGAACTTTACTTGGAACAGAGAGTAGGCTGATACCTCTATAGTTATCACAAGAACTGCGATCACCTTTTTTGAAAATAGGGATAATAATAGCTCTGATAAAACCTTTAGGAACCGTACCTTAATCATAAAAGAAATTCAAAATTTCAGTCATCCAAGTGGTAACCGAAATATTCCCAGCTCTAAGCACTTCTGTAGTAATTTCATCTACCCCTGGGGATTTATGAAGTTTAAGTTTAAAAATAGCCAAAAGTACTTCAGATTGTGTTATTGGGCCAACATTGAAGCCACCAATGCATCTAGCATCATTGCAAACAATGGGAATAGAACTAACCACATTGTTTAGAACATCACTGAAATGCTCAGTCCACCTAGCCATGACAGAATCCTCACCTTCTATAACCTTACCTTGTTTATCCTTCAAGCCCTATATACCTGTCCGTTTTCTACCACACAAAACATTAACTCTCTGGTACAGCTCTCAGTGTTGTTGTGCTGTCTAACTGCTTCCTCGGCTTTGTCAGTCAAAGATTCTTATCAGCAGCTAACTGATCCTTTACACGTTTATTAAGCTCTCTGTAATGCTTTCTATTAGTAGGGTATTGATTAAGGACATTCCTGCAGTTCTTTCTTTCTAAAATAAGTTCAATTGTCTTATCACTCAAATAATTCTGCCTACTCTGCTCCTTTTTTCCTAAAAGGGTACTGTTAGTTTCCAAAGAATAAATCTGTTTAAAATGGTCTCATTCTTCCTCAATTTCAGTAGTGAGTAAACTATGATTGTCATGATGACTTAGTAACATATCATGGTAAGCTTTAGCTATAACTGGGTTTTTCAGTGCTTCGGTATTAAAGGTAAATGTTTTACACTAGCACAACACTTTTTAAATTTAAGTTGCAAGACACTTTTAACAAGGTAATGGTCAGATCCAATTTCAGCTCACCTTTATGACCTGGTATTCCTAACAGAACTAGACCATTTGCTGTTAATTAATAAATAATCAATCATATTCTTATGCAGCCCATCAGGTGAAACCCATGTGTACTTATAATGTCGCGGTGTTTGTAATATGTGTTAGTTATTCTGTATCCATTGAGTTTACTTACCTGTAGGAGACGTTGCCCATTGCCATTGCAGCCACCAATACCAAACAGGCCTATCACTCCTCCCCAAAGGTCAAAGTCAGTACCAAGTTTGGCATTATAGTCACCTAGAACAAGTCACCTAGAACAAGGTGACTATAATGCGAAATAATGTGACTATAATCAAGAAATCTAATTTCTTGACAGAATTCAAAATATCCTGCAGTTGTCCGTAAACTCTATCCTTCTCATCCTCATCGGCATCCTCAGTGGGGGCATAACAGCAGAAAACATTCATGTCTTTAATGCTTGTCTGAAATTTTGCTGTAAGAAACCTTTCATAAATGCACTCATATCCTAGAAGAGCATCACTAGCGTGTCTGCTGAGAAGCAGACCCACGCCTTGGTGATGCTTATTATCTTCCTTCCCTGAAAAGAGTATTGATATCCTAGATGATAGTCTTTTATTTGTAATAGTTACATTTAAAAATAAACAACCTAAATAAAGTTAATTAAAAATATAGCCGAATTAGGCAGCTTTATATCCTATTTAATTTTTTTTGGATGGGAGAGGGAGATTTGGAGAATTGAGGAAGGTTGAAACTTTAAGTAGGAGAGGAACTTATATATCGAATTACTTGATCCTAGATCTTACCATCTAGGAGAAATTCTTGCTTCACTTCCATCTGGAAGCGTTATTTTATTTTTTTGCGTGAAAGAGGGGAGGGAAGAAAGGTTGCGACTGAAACTTTAAAATTACTTGCAATAAAAGGATGGCACATACTGAATTCGATGTTGGTAGCTGTTAATATTTAAGAGAAGCCCTTACTATTTTTTAACGGGGGACAGTTTGGGAGAGGGATATTTTGGAAGGAAATACATTCTTATATCCCTTATTAAATAATAATAACGATGATACCCTTAGGCTGCTTTCAATAATGGAAAGGAGATGATGTATACATAATATTTTAAATAGATTACAGTCTTAGGAATAATTTGAATAAATTAGGCAAAAGTCGAATAAATATAAACATTTTGGTAAAATAGTCATGTGGTGTAAAAGAGAGAGAAAGGTACAGTTATTATTGATTTCTCTAGATGTATATTTAATTTCATTGAATATACAAATGAACTCTGATACTATTGTTGGTTTTGGAATAAGACAGAGAATGCTACTATTACAGGAATAGTTTTAACACAGATTACAAACTCCTAAATGACTAGAAAATGCGCCATGAATCTAAGTGGTTCAGAGTTAGGGTATTTTAGTTTAATAATATAGCCTAATAAAATGCCCTGTGAAACTTCATAATTTCCCCTAAATTATGAAGTTTCACATGTCTTTTTATTTATTATTCCTCGTTTATATTAATTATTAGTTTATTACTAATTTTTGTACTTCTTCTATATTATTTTTAGAAGGAAACTTTTTCTCAAGCAACGGATGGAAATTACCTAGAATTTATCGACTTCTCTCAGTTTCTCATAGTCTCAGAATCATAGTTTCTATTTCAGGCTGAAAGAACTAAATGTTTTTCTCACATTAAAGAATCATAATTTCTATTCAGGCTGAAAAGAACTAAATGTCTTTTTCACACTTAAAAAAAAATCAACAAAAACAAAAACCTCGAATAATATTTATAACTTACCAAAGCATTATAACTTACCAAAGCATAGATTTTAAGCTTGAACAGGTTTTGCTTTTCGTAGTCCAGCTTCTTGAGAAGACTAAGTTCCGCTTTGCTAGCATCTTTTAGAGGGCTTATCACATACTTTATTGTAAATTTATCCGAGTCCTTAAAAAAAATTAATGGCATTCAGCAATAAATAATAGATAACTTTCTGTGTCATATAGCGAAACTTAGTAATGTAACCTTCTAAATCAAGCTTCAACGGTCCCTGTAGAAGGACCTTTCTTTCAAAACTAACAACAGCAGAGTATGCATTCTATGTGATTTTTGTTCGCAACTGCAGTGCGGGTGATTTTAAAAATATGCGCAACGAGTATCTCAAGCATAGTAGTTTGTGCATGTCTGAATTTTTTTTTTTTTCATTTCGACATATAGGCCAGAGGAGCATCCTAGAAGCTACTCCTAGCTGTTACGTTCCTTCTCATACAAGGATATGCTCTACTAAGAAGGTCACTCCTTCAGTTAGAATTAAAACAAACACACAAAGTTTGCCTTGATGGAACAGTTAAGGTTAGGGAATTAATTGGCATAGTAGTTGAACCAATTAAGGCTTATGATTGCACTATATGTACCGCGGTATACCATAGCTAATTTCCCAGATATGTTAACTCTCTAATACCTTTTTTTTTGCTTCGTTAAAAAATATTATCAACTGCCCAGATCTATTTCAGAGGGTGCTAAAATTCCATATACAGTAAAAAATATTGGAATTTTTCTATACTCTTGAAATCAGGTTTTAGATTTTACGCATTGCTTATAAAATATTTAAAAAGAAAAATATAATATAAATGCACAATTATTTATTACTTGTAAAAAAATCTGTATATTTAACACAAATAGGTTTCAGATCAATTCTCCGTTTTATGGATTAAAAGCGAGTCCCTAAATGTAATAATTTGAGTACTTTGCGGTGCTATTATCTCACCACTTTCATTGATTAAAACAAATTTCTGAATGATACAACAGAATATAAAACTATTCAATATACTGAAAAAGAAGAAAATAATATTGTCTATCCTATTCCTGTTTTCGTGCAATCCCCAAAAACATTTGGAACTGGGTGTGAAACACAGATGGATGTTCTATTTTGAACATATAATTTTTGGAACCACATCGCATTCCGGTTAACCCCTTTTTCTCCAAAGAGAAGACATTAGCTTAATTCATCTTTCCCTATGTCTGATGTTGGTTCCGCGGCTGTGTGTCTTTTTCTCTTTAATTTGTTTTTCCACAGTGGAACCTGGTCTACCTCTCAACTTTGATTCTTCTGGCACATGCTTGCTGCAATCGATGCCTTGTAGTCAAGGGAACTGTACTGTTGTGTTTTCGGTATAAGTGGTATAGTCTTTTCTGTATAACAGTCAGGCATTTCTTAGTGCCATGCCCAGAAGATAAAAGAGTGGTACCGTTTCCTTGAACATGGTAATTAGTGAATTCAACAAATCGACAGAGTCCATTAATTTGTCTGCATGTTATCAATAGAATGAAAGTTATACTCTATTATAGATTCATCAGTGATATAAAAAACAAATTATAACTTTATTATATAAAGATAAAAATTACTACTTGCATTACCACAGTATGAATATAAATAAAATCGACAAATTATTATATACATCCCGATAACATATGCAAAGCAGAAGCATCGCTGAAACAGCCAATGCCTATAAACAGAGCAGGTCTCTACACATTGGAAACCAGTCACAGAAAGTAATCATGGGTAAAGACAGCGACATAAGTGAGCTTGATCTTGGCCAGATAATAGGTGCGAGGAAGGCCGGTGATTCAATCACTGCAACTGCTGAACTGTTGGGATTTACACGTGAGACGTCTCACTTGTATACCACGTCTACATGAAATATGGCAAAACTTCCAACCACGGAATAAATGTGGACGTAAACGTGCAATTGACTCTCGAGGTGAGCGCAGGCTGTCCCGCCTCGTTACAAGGAATCGCACTGCTACCGTGGAGCAGATAACGTCGGAATTGAATGTGGGCAAGTCCACAATCTTATGTACAAAAACTATCCATCGTACCATGGAAAAATAGGCTATGGCAGTTGATGTCTCCTAATCGCGTGCCCTTATTGACTTCAAAGTAACGAAAGTTAGCCTGCAATGTGTAAAGGTCTATCGCCACTGCAGTGCGGAGAACTGGACATATGTCATCTTGTCTGATGAATCACGGTTTCAATTCTATCATGCCGATGGGAGGGTGGATGTGTGACGTAAACCACACCAAACGATGAACCCAGTTTGCCAAGTTGGTATCATACAGGTAGATGGAGGCGGTATAACAGTTTGGGGTGCCTTTACATGGGCTTCCTTGGAGCCTCTTGTACCCGTTAAGATCTCCGTCACTGGCACAAGGTATCTGAACATCCTCGCCGACCACCTAACCCGTTCGTAATCTCTTATCGCACAATGACGCCATCTTTCAACAGGACAACGCCACAACGCATACTTCCCGAGTAGCGACCAATTGGCTCCAGCAGCATTAAAGTGGGTTTACCACACTCGAATGGCCTCCTCGATCGCCGGACCTCAACCCCATTGAGAATTTGTGCGATGAATTGGAAAGATCTGATCGATCCTGCCATCCGCACCTGCAACTGTGGATACGCTACGACAGGCGATCATCGCTTCATGGGCGACAATACCATCTCCGTGTTTTCAACACCCCATTGAGTCCTCACCAAGATAACTGGCTGCTGTTGTTCAGGGCAAAAGGTGGAGCAACAGGTTATTAGGTAAGCTATATAAAATAATTTGTGCATTCAGTGTAATACAGTTTAGTGAATGGAATATATATATATATATAAATCCTCGTGCAGCCATTCGTTACGGAGGTCTAACAAGACTGGGTAATTTGTTCTCCAAACACATCTATCCTGAGCTACAACTGCTGCATTTGACCACTTAAACCCATTCTAGCAAAGTCCTATTTGATATTTTTCTCCTTCGAAACCTAGGTCTTCTCCTTTTCCTGAGACCTTCACAGCATGCTGTTCATAACCTTATTTTCCAATATAAAGTGACGCATATCGAAAAACATGTCCAAAACAACATAGTCTCTTTTTGCACAATAGGTTGTTCAAAGGAGGTTGCCTACTCCTTTCCTAACTCGTCATTACTAACAAAGTTTAATTATCTAACTAGCTTTGAAGTTTCGCTACCGTAGCTAACAGTAGGAAGACCCAAACTCTTGGTCTAATTCTCTATTCTCTCCAAAGATTTTTGAAAGTCCGGGCAGCAATTACTATTCTTCTCTACACCTCATGTGGTACTTCACCAGTTTCTGTTACACAGCTTCCAAGATAATTAAATTGAGACACTTGTTCAAGAGTGCAACCGCTCAAAGCAACTGAAGTACCATCTGCCTGACCAATTTTCATCCCTTCAGTTTTCCCTGTATTTCACTAAACCTGTTCTATTACTAGTCTCATCAACAGTACCCGTGTAAGAATTCATTTCATCAACGTAATTAGTCAACAAGGTTAAATCACCTGCGAAATATAAACCAGAAATTTGAAATGCCTAGAGCATTTTAGGCCAAATTCTTGCAAAGATTTCTGCATTACATAATCATAACAAAACTTAAAGGAAAAGGTGAACACATGCACCCTTGCCAACTCTATTAGCAATGCAAAACAATGACTACAAGCATGCCAACTCCCACACATGATCAGTGCTATTATAAAAAGCTTTCATAATGCTAACTAGTCTAACAAATTTTGTCGATCAACACAGTCAAAAGCCTTTTTTAAATTTATAAAGCTAATAACCACAGGTTTCTGAAATTCTAAACCCTTCTCAGCACTCTGCCTAACTGAAATATCTTATCTATACATCTCCTACACTTATGAATCTACGCTGTTTATCATGCAGTTGCCTTCAATCAATTTCTTTAATCTATTAAGCACAATTGTGTGCAAAACTACATAACAAAGAACCTGCGTAATTAGGATAACCATCCAGAATCTTCTTCAGCTCAACGGACTCGTCCACTCGCCCCCAACCAAGAGGTGCATGCCACAAACCCGTACCTGCTGTGCACTTCCGCCACCAATTGTCTTTCGATCCACCTCATCGGATCAGTGGTAGGGAATCTTCCCTCTTACCGACCATCGACACTGATTTTTGGTGACGAGAGGTGGACCCTTTTCCTTCTTCGACGCTGCAGAGTCAACATCTCCGAGTACACACAAAAGGATAGTAGCTTAGCTGGATATACCCCAATTGCAATACTTGAGGGGATTATTTCCACAGCTGTGCACTGGGCATGTCCTTTTGACACCCAATGTAAGTGTTTAAATGAGTGAAAACACAACGAAGTTGGATAAATTGAAAGTACTGATAAACCATGTTCGCCAGAACGACGAGAAGTCACCACCATTCTGATCAGTGGGTTGTTGGAGCCAGGCCAGAAAACCTTTCATAATTTTCTTTCTGTCCCGTGTCTCCTCCTTTTTTACCTCGTTTGCACCCAAATGCATGAGCCCCTGCCGATAAAATACTGCCTGACGATCTGTTTCCTGGAAAACAATGATGCTGTTGTCATGCTTTGCTCGGGACAATAAATGGCTGTGCTTGTATCATGAATGTGGACCCAAGGAGGCTAATAATGAGATCCTTTTATTAAACAAAAACTAATAATATGTCTTGTGCGTTACATTTGGTATCTCTTTCACTGAGGTCAGACATTGAATCGACGTAGATTGGATGAGTGGAGAGACTGGCACAGGGAAAGCCCAGAATGAATAGCATGATCATGACACATACATCTAATGAAAAATCCAAATTGTCTGTTATAAATATTTTTCCCGTTGTCCACCCGTCTCAGCTCTGCATAGAGTTGGAGTGTATGACAAAATGCTACTTCATGGCCAGCATTTCTCCTGCTGGGTTGTTGCGTAAATGGTTAATAAGAGCAAGAGAATACTATAGAGAGTTGTTTAATAAAGAGGAAAGGGAACTTGAAAATGAGAAACTGTGCTTTCAAAAATTATAGTTATTAGAGCTGAGAAAGTTCAAATGGAGGTATGAGAAGATCAGAAACTCACAGATGAAGTTAAAGGGATAATATTAAGATTGAGCAAATTAAATGTAAGAATGAGAAGTGGAAGCGATTCCAAAACGAAGACCAGGGTAAATTAAACGAATGGTATTTTGATAACAAATATGTGTCTAATGAATCTGATGAAAAATGTCATGTGACATCAGATATAATACATAAATTTCAAGGTGCGTTAGTTAAGAATAATGTAAAATCTTTAGTGAATAAGACTGTAAATAGTATAAACCTAGTAGTTAATCATGTATCATTAACTGGTATAATTAATGAGCATGAGGTCATCTGTCATCGGCAGGGGCGGGGGTGGCTCAGTCGGTAGCAGCCAGGCTACGATCTGTAGTTCCCAGGTTCGAGCCCCAGCTGGATCAGCGTTGAGATTTATCTCCGCACAACTCACCACCCTGACACGGTCAGTAGGGACACCGATGGGCTTGGAAAGGCCGCCGTACGTCGGATGGGACGTTAAACTATGGTTCCGTGTGAGAGCCATGCCCTTTGCACGTTAAATAACACGCTGAATGGCCTTGAGGGGAGGCTACCATCTGTCTCCCAGCAGCTGTTCCAGTGGGTCCCTTGTTTCCAAGCCCATCGGTTAGCCCGTTGTGTGCAAAAAAGTGCCGCTCACGGGTAAAACAACCCAACCCATCTGTGACATCATGTGACCAATTTTAATAATGGAAATTAAAAGGAGAAAGCTTATGTAAAAAAGTTTGCATCTTGCAAAGATGTGAAAGGAATATTCCTGTCCGAGAAGGTAAGAAATTAATTGGTGATGGCGGTAAAGAAAGAAATTTTCCTATAGGTGAGAATAAATCCATTTTGTTGATCCCAAAATCAGCAACATAGAGAAGGAGACCCCTAACGGTCGGGGCAACAAATCCAAGCAGGAGTGTATCAGAGCAGGTGTATCTGAGAAAAACTAGATTTCTGAAAGCAGTTTCTCATTTTTGCGTTCTATAGCATAAAACTAATATAGAAATGTCACTGATATAGAGAATAAGGAAATGAGAATTACAGTATGCTCATTGAATGGTGACAATAATAGTGTAATGACGACAGATAAAATTGAATATAGAATTAAAAATAAGCTTGATTATTTTAAGATCGGTGTGATCATGGATGCTATTGATGATTTGACTGAGAGATCAAGCCAAGGTTGGAGAGAGGGACCATCTGAACGTCACTAATGAAGATGTAAAGACTAGTGAGGTTAAGATCCACAGGTGCGGAGAGTAAATGGATAAATGGAGAGTATCACAAACAGAACCAGAGCTACGATGCAATGTAATGGCTACATTTTGCTAGTCTGGGCTGATAATGTGCCAAGGTATGATGAGGAAAACAGAAGTGAGTGTAAGCCCTGTCTCAGTGTAATAACTGAATGTATGATGTATGGATCATGATCATGCTATTCATTCTGGGCTTTCCCTGTGCCAGTCTCTCAACGTTAAAATTTTATTTATACAAAATGCAATGTAAAATACAGACATATACATATACATAAAAAACAATGTAGCCTGCTGTGGTACACTCCTACTTACGTTTGTTGCCACCACAGTTAAGAGTCTCCTTCTCGTTCTCTGGCACAAATGGCTTCGGATGTTGCTGCTGTTGGGCCGATCTCTCCTGTGCTCGTTGTTATCGCTGGTTTATGGCACGGCTGCGCAGCAGTTCGATGGTGTGAAAAATCAACAAAAGATATCTCATACACAACAGACACAAGAAAGTAGACAAACTTTTAATTAATGTTGTCCTATGATATTGTCTTAACATGAAGTAAAATTTTGTCCATAACATCGAACTGCTGCTCATCCGTGCCATGAACCAGCGACAGCAACGAACGCAGGAAACAACGGCCAAAAATCAGCAACATAGAGAAGGATCGTAGAGAGTATAGAGAACATAGAGAGTATTCGAACAAGTCAATAACTATCGCTATCTGGGACAGAAAATTACAGAAGATGTTAGATGCTAGAAAGAGATAAAAGATAGATTGGTAATAGCATAAAGGGCCTTTAGAGAGAAACAGAAAATGTTAACGGCAAAGAACATAGACCTAAAACTATGAAAAAGAATATTAAAGAGGCATGTATGGACCATATCCTTATATGGAGCCGACACTTGGACGTTGAATAAAATGATGAAAAGGGACCAGAAGCATTCGAGATGTGGGGATATAGAAGAATGGAAGGAGTTATTTGGAGAGAGAAGACGTTAAATGAAAGAGTTTTAGAGAAAGTGGGCGAAGAAAGGACAATGATGAAGATGATATGGAGAAGAAGGCTGTCATGGCTGGGCCACAACTTAAGACGTGGAGGACTGGTTACTAGAGTACTAGAAGGTAAAATTCTGGGAAAGAGAGGAAGAGGACGACCAAGAACCACCTTCATTTCCAGAGCATGCGAAGACATGAACCTGAAAAGCTACAGCGAGCTTAAGAGAACCGCCGAAGACCGGCGCGACATGTTATGGAGTCTCAACCAGTCTTATGACTGAATGACTAGAAGAAGAAGAGATCACCAAACTTACTCTGTTACCAGTCTCATCAACAGCCCTAATGAACGAATTCATCTCATCAACATCAGTAGTTTACAGGGCAAACTCATCTGCATAATCTAAATTTGATATTTTGAAATCTCTAGACCATTTAAAGCCAAAATGTTTCCCTTGCAAAGAATTTCGCATTCCATAATCAATAACTAAAGAGAAAAGGAGACAAAATGCATCCTTGTCTGACTCCACTAGCAATGCTAAAACAATCGCTGTAAGAAGTACCAAGTCTCACACACGACTCAGTGTCATTATAGAGAGCTTTCATTACACTAACTAACTTATTAGGTATTCCATATGATCTAAAAATCAAGCACAAATTATGTTGATCAACAGAGTCAAAAACCTTTTTTTAAATCTACAAAGATAGTAACCACAAGTTTCTGAAATTCTAAACATTTCTCAAGAATCTGCCGAAATGAAAATATTTTATCAATATTATATCAATATATAAATATTTTCTCATCACAGTATCCTCACCTTCAATCACCTTGCCATGTTTATCCCTCAATCACTGTGTACCTTTCTGTTGCTTCCCGCATAAAACATTAACAATCTGGTACAACCCCCTGCTGTTGTGCTGTCTAACTGCTTCCTATGCTTTGTCAGCCAAGCTATCAAGCCAAAGATTCTTATCAGCTGTTAATTGATCCTTTACATGTTTATTAAGCTCATTGTAATGTCTTCTGTTAGGACTAGTAGGGTGTTGATTATATTATTTCTGAACTTCCTTCTTTCTGAAATAAGTTCCATAGCTTTATCACTAAAATAATTTTGGTTCCTATGTTCCCTTTTACTCAAAAGAGTACTGTTTGTTTCAAGAAAAGTCTGTTTACACTGATCCCATTCTTTCTCAACTTCAGCAGTAAGCAAAACACGGTTATTATAATGACTAAGTAGCCTATCATGGTAGACTTTGGTTATATCTGGATCGTTCAGACCTTCGGTGTTGAAGGTAATTTTCTGAAATTTAACACAGCATTTCTTAAGCTTCAGTTGCAAGACACCTTTGACCAGGTAATGGTCAGACCCAATTTCGGTTCCCCTGTATAATCTGATATTCCTAACTGAACTGCACCATTTGCTCTTAATTAAAATATAAGCTGTGATATTCCTCTGCAACCCATCAGGTGAAACCCAGGTATATTTATAAATATCCCAATGTTTGTAGTATGTGTTAGTTATTCGAAAACCATTATGTTTACTTAACTGTAGGAGACGTTCGATCACGTTCATTGGAACTACCAATGCCAGAGGCACCTGAAACTCCTGCCCAAAGGTCAGAGTCAGTACCAACTTTAGCACTGAAGTCACGTAATAAATAAAAAACAAATAAATACCCCCTCAAGCAGCTGCTTGCCACAGAGGTCTGACAGGAGTATGTCAGTTTAATACGCCATAGTAGAAGCTCTGTGAGGATGGCGGGACCTCAGCAGAAAAACAGTACACACATCCATGCCTTACCCAGGGCTCGAACCCAGGTCCCGTAGATCAGTAGCCAAGCGTGCTAACCACTCGGCCACTGGAGGGGACCTAGCACAAGATAAATATGTTCTTTCTTCACAGAATTCAAAATATCCTGATGCTGGCTGGAAAAAAGTATCCTTGTTCTCATCAGAGTCCTCTGTCGGGGCATAACAACATATGACATAAGTCTTTAATTTGTGCTTTAAATTTTGCTCTAAGAAATCTTTCATTAATGCAGTCATATCCTAGAACAGCATTACTCGCATGTCTGCTGAGAAGCATACCTATACTTTAGAGATTATTTCCATCCACCCTCTCTGAATGGAGAAATTTAAAGTTATTTTTAAACATCACAAATTTACCTGTCCTTTTGGTCTCTTGGAAGCCTAGAATATCTAGGTTATAACGCTGGACTTCCTGCGTGAGACATCAAGAGAATAATCTCTATGTAATGTCCTCACGTTCCACGTTCCTGCAGAGAGAAAATGATTAGTAGGATTTTTAAAGAAACTAGGTTTATTGAGATAGGTAGGGCCAATAACATCAAACAGCCTCATGATCGCAAGCATGGGGCAAAGACCTGTCCCTTCTCTGCTAAAGGCTGAAATCACCGATGCTGATAGGTATTTCAGGCACCACCTTTTCAAGTGGACCTTTTCAAGAGCCTTATGAGTTGCCTAAGACACATTACTCCAGTTTAGGATTGACGTTGCCCAACGAGCTAGGAGAGGTTTCAGGTACAGTCGCTCAAAAAAGTATCCGAACACTATGGTTGATTAAAGAATTCAGAAAAAATATCTGGCAACGATTTTTTTTAGAAATTAGTGATCTGTCACGTGAATCTTCGTGTCACGTGACACGAAGTTGCCAGATTACTAATTTCTAAAAAAAAAAAAAACGTTGCCAGATATTTTTTCTGAATTCTCTAATCAACCATAGTGTTCGGATACTTTTTTGAGCGACTGTACATGCAATGGCCTCTGATCGGGATTATGCACCAGCTGATATAAAGTACCCCGTGCCTCTGTTCACTTATAGCTGGCATCCCAGAAGCAAACAGAAAACACAGTGGTAATTCTCGCTCAACAGAGGCCCACTAGTGCAACAAGTCAACGATCCATAATCAAGCTGAAATCCATAAACCAGTCCAGTCAAGTAGGTATAAATGGTCAGCACCAGAACCCTGTGATGTTGACCACTCCTCAGCAAGTGGTGTTGCAGGGTTGAAAAAAAAGAAAGAAAAAAGTTGCCATAGATGACCAGATCAGTAGGCCATAGTGATCTGGCAGCCCTCCCCTTCCGTTTCCTTCCAAAAGAAAATATCTCTTTTGAATGGTACTAATGAATTGCCTTTTGAATGGCCTGCACCACGAGAAGGCAGGGTCGGATATTAGGCACTAGACCTGGCCCGTTCTGTGCATCATAACTGGGGATTGGTACACAGCTCTCTTTCCAGTTTATGTCTAGCTACCATTTACAGACTAATTGAAAGTTATTAGCATATATCTATTAGCTCTCGTTTTAAGACCGCAATTTTGCCAAGGGACCTTGCAAAAATATAAATGTCTTTATTATTCCAGATATTACGCTCTAAATTCTGATTTTCTGTTTTCAATTTGTTTCAAATGTATGGAATTCTAAACGTTTAAAATACTTTATATATGGGTTTTGATTCATTGCAAAGTAAAACAAGAAAACAAGCATTTGGGCATTATATCAGTTTCAGTTATGAGAATAATTATATCTATTTTTCACACAATTTCAAAAATACTTAATTATTAAGCAGATCAGAAGCATATCAATAATGACTATAAGGTGAAATACAGCAAAGTTTGAACAAAGAAATTTTAAGATTTCACTAGTTAATTTTGTTCACAATGAAACAAGACCCCTAAACTCTCATAGTGGTTAAGGGAGGTATAACGTAAGGTATTTAAGTATAATGTTGCAGCGTTCTGGGAAGTACGATCTCCTGCTTTCCCAATAACCAATGAAAAATGATAAATATTCTGTAAATGTTCAAATGAGCTTATTTGAAAAGTGTAACCAAATAAAAGCAGTTAAGATAAAGGCTGTCTTGTCTTTTGAAGTGATCAGACGTGTTTCATGAGCTCCTGTTTTCAAACTGGATCAACATTGATTACTTGAAAGAAGAAAGATTAAAATGGTCATTCAAATTGCGTCATCAAGGTGTTAAATATGAAAAACTCGTTCAGCAAATTGCTGATAATTTTGATGCTCTAAACTTGGATTTCACTCAGAGACTCAATAATGCCACTACAATTGTGACTTTATCAAACGATGTGACAGCAGACAATTTCCTTCTTCTTCTGGCTTTCGTCTTGATGATTTTTGGATTTCATCCGCTCGACTGTGCTCTCCTTCCAAGACCGTTACCATCTCCAAATTACCTGTCTGTCAACAAGATATTGAAGCTGCTCTAGAGCCATTCGGTAAGGTTTTGGAATTTAAGGATGAATTTCTTGAATTTCATGGACTTGGGAACATTGGGACAAGAACAAAAATTATAAATTTCCAGATGTCAAAACCCATTCCCATTTTCTTGAAAGTGGGCGACTTCACCGGTACCGTTTGGTACAAGAGGGTGGTGAAAACTTGTTAAGTGGTGCAATTTAACTGACCACTTTATCAAGGACTACCCTGCTTTTGCTAAAGTTCACAAAGTTGACAAGAGCTCTGTTGATCCCGCTTCTTAAGCTAAAAAAATGTGACCAAAATGTGTCAGACGATACTTCTCCATGCTCGACGTCTCAGGTGAGTCAACTCTCTGATCCCACCGTTTTGAATTCAGTCGAGAAAGTTGAAAAAATGGATATTAACATTCTAAAAAGAAAAGATTTTTTGCCTGCTTCATCCAATTCGAACTCAGATATGTCTACAGTTGGCTTTTCTCCTAGAAAAAAGTGCAAAAAAGTTTACAAAATTCACAGCTCTGCCAAGTTATGTCAGACTTCGTCAATAACAGGCTTCCGGCTCGCAGAGAGGACTCTCACATTGATGATGTTGACATATGAAACTCTCGAAGATATCATTGACGTTCTGAAATACATTGTGCTCCCAGTATCTGCAAACTCAGAATGGGAACTTACCAAAGCATACAAGATTCTCAAGAAAACAATTACTATTGTGGAAAATTCCAGTCCAAATTCAAAAGATTTTATTTGAAATTTCTTCAAACATGTTCCCAACCGGTCATCTTTTCTGTTTCGGACTATTTATCAAGTGTTTGTCATTTACTTAGAACCTCTAAGAAAACCCTTTTTTTTCTTCTAACTTTTGAATTTTTATTTAGGCATTCAAAAGGTGAAAACACAATGCAAAAAAGCATTTTTTTTATTGTTATTGAAGTTTAATTTGTGAAACCTTTTGCTTATATCATCGTTGAAACTTTTCTCTCTCTTCAGTGCGGGGCATTTCGATGTTTTGAAGTTATCCAGTGACTTTCGCGCTTCCTTGCCATACCTTGGGGATGGCATTTTTTGCACTTTTGATTTAAATTCAAAATTTTCCCTTTGAACCTTTCGACCTGTTTCTTATCCAGTGCCATAAATTATAAGTTATAATCCAGTGCTATGGCTTGCATGAGAGCCCCCCCCCCCATGTGGGAAGGGCTTACAACAGAGCCAATAAATTAAAATTTTGACAAGACAAGATAGTTAAGATAAAAAGTTAATTTAAGATTAAATAAGATAATTTCAAAGAAAAAATATGACTTTTCTTAATGTTAAAAATTAAAATAGAATTAGTAAAATAAAATAAAGATTTTCTACAATTAGATCCTTTTCCATAAATCAGTTTTAAGAAGAAATTGTCCCAATTGTTCAAAAATAATTTTTTTTAGTAGTAGAATTTTCGTAATTCAGCAAAATGTCAGTAGTAAGATCAAAAATATTTAATTTTTGAAGTTCTAAAATAAGAGATTGTCTTGCATTATCGTATTTAGGACAGTTTAATAGAACATGATTAATTGATTATTGTACGTCGCAAAAAGAACAATTTGGAGAATTGATATTTTCAATTAAAAATAAAAATGGATTCAATGTAGTTATACCAGTTCGAGTCTAAAAATTCTAGACCTAAGAGGTCTAGGTGAAGAAAATTTGCATATGTTTTGAATTTCAGATGATAAGAAAAATCTAAAGTTATTGGAAAAAATTCCATTGATTTAAAAAAAAATTATTTGTTAAGTAGAATAATGTTGATCAATGATTTTTTTAATATTGACATAAAAATATACTGTTTGTGAAATTTCAGTTAATTTGTAAGGATTTTTCGCCAAAGCATCAGTCTTTTCATTTTCTAAGATTCCACAGTGACTTGGAATCCACTGAAGATGGATTAAACTATTAAGACGGCGTTTATTAAAAGTTTCAAAATAAGAAATTGATGAATAAATTGGGATGCAGATATTGGTGACATGCGGAGTGAGATGAACAGAAGAAGTTTAGAGTTTCAGGAAAGTTCACCTTTTCAGAAGCTTTGGAGAATGGAAAAATAGGCATTTTTCCGAAAGACCAAAATAAGGCTCTAGAATAGTCTGGTTCTTTCCAGGACTAGTTATAGTAGTGAAACCTGGAACGTTTGTAAACACGATAACAGGAAACTTAATGCCTTTTATTCCAGATTCTTACTGAGTATCTTGGGCATTAGATGATTTCATTTTTAAGCAACGATGATATTAGGCAAAGGAGTCTGCAACCACAAAAACTCCTTCACAGCCTCAGTTGGGTGGCATGATTGAAAGATTCAACAGCTGGATCTCACAAATCTGGCATTGTTCGCCAACCACCATGAACGTGAATATATATATATATATCACTCTTTATATTGGCATACAGAACAGCAGTATACGTATGAAATAACTGGAAAGACACATTCCATGATGCTCTCTGGAAAAAAAATGCATTTTCCCTGTGACTTCTTACATGGTCAGTCTGAAACAGTGCTTGTCATACACAGCAAATACGTACGTGTAATGGCCAGAAGAAATCCATCAATCTGTCAGGCACAATATCAGTCTGGCGAGCGAGACAGTAATATGAATATAACTGTATTCGACGAGAGAGATGCTATTTGGATTTGCAATCCACACGGAGAGAAAATACTTCTCTCCCGAACTTCAGAAGACTTGGAAACGTCCGTATACAATAGCACGAATAACAAGGTGTGTACTGCATTCGACGACATCCAACTGCGAAGTGCAAAATGTGGTTCATTTAATCCCATTTTGTGTAAGAAATCAAGAACCTGCATATTCAAGACCTGTTCAGGACGAAGACAATCTAAGGAGAAAAAAGTGAAACTACGTACTTAAACTTACAGCATTTACTAAAGAATATGATCTGCTGCTTTATTTGACAAATAATGCTGATGATGCACTTTCATTAGAGTTTCTGATGAGACTGGTAACTAGAGTAGGTTTGGTGATAAATATGGAGAAAACTAAAGTGATCAAAATTGGTCAGGCAGACTGTGGTTCGGTTAATTTGAATGGTTGCAATCTTGAGCAAGTATCCAAGATTAATTATCTAGAGAGCTTTTTAACAGATAATGGTGATGTGTGGCATGAGACAAACAGGAGATTAGGAATTGCTGCTGGAACTTTTAAGAATCTATAGAGAGTGTGGAGAAATAGGCGTATACACCTTAAGACTAAAATTAGACTTTATAATCGTTTGGTTCTTTCTAGAATTATGGTAGTGAAACCTGGACTCTTTATAAACAAGATAACAGGAAACGTGATGCTCTGCATAATTAATTATAATATCACATATTATTATGAATATTTATAAATGAAAATATATATCAAACTTATAAACAATATATACTAATGTAGAAGTAGCTCTTAGTGGGATATTATAGTTATCACGAATAGAAAAAAACATTTGATTAAGTCTGTATCTTATTTCTAGGATAAGTACTACACAAAATATGATTGCAATGTTTAAGGGAGTAAAATAATGAAATTCTGTTTTACTTTTGCTAAATAACAGAAGTCAGTACTAGTTATGATCATGCAACAATTCAAGGCACATGAAAGATCATATAAAAAAGTTGTCATTTCGAAATATAGTGACAGTGACAGACTTATCATTTAGTATAGTGACAGTATAGAGGAATACGTTTTCATTGAATTGAACAAATTGTGTTTCAAACAAGTTGTTAAAACATACGTAATTATACAATTCTACTGTCATATTTCGTGAAAAATATTGAATTGGAAAAGTTTTGATTTATCCTTCCGTACATACTATCTTGCTTGCAGATTTATCCTCCTGTACATACTATCTTGCGTGCAGATCCGATATTTATGAGTCATTTCGAATTAATCTGTGCTTCCTTTTTTTCATTAATGCTTAAATTTAGCTTACGATGCAAGTTTCCCTTAAACGATATATGATTGAGGAAAAGCTTAATGCATTGCGATTACATTTAAATAGTATATAAATCAAAATCCTGCAGTTTCAGTTTACAAACCAAAGAGCAAATTGTGTTATATTTTGTCCCACATCTAAAGATATTTCTAGATTTTCTTACCGGTTGTTCAATAACTGAATGATATTGCAATATTTTATCCTTTTCTTTATTATATTCTTAATGTTGTTTATGTCGCTGGAAGATTAATGATAATATTACTAATTATTATTTAATGATCAGTTGATTAATATCCAACTGATAAACCTTTCATTTTTTTTTCATATATACAGATATGCATTACTATTTTTTCTGGGAATTGAAAAATGTGATACATAATTGTAAAATTATTTTGTTAACCAGAACGATCAGAAACTGGGGTATAGCAAATTAGCAATTAGTAAATGCAGCAAATTTGTAATATTTTATTAACTGTCCATTTTTCCTCTGAGATGCATATTTATCACTAAGTTTGAATTGCTGTTTGACATTGTATTCCATATTATTCCTTACATAGTTATTTCCTTGCATAGTTGTAATTCATGAGTGGAAATTTTACTGTGATTTTTATGTGCACAGTGCATTATGTATTTCGAAATAAGTAATACAATTTGTCAAATTCTTTTATGATTCTTTATAATGACAAAAAAGCAATATCTTAATATTAATAATTTTATTAACAAAGATTTAAGTACCAATTCAACAAAATTGAAGTTTACACCCTGTTAATCTTGTTTATAACGATCTATGTCAAAATTACACTTTATTTTGTAATGTATTATTATGTAACAAAAGTGAATATATATATTGTATTTTTAATTTGTTCTGTATTGTTTAAAAAATTAAGTGTGATTCTGCACCTGTTGATTGACTCATTAGCAATTATTTTAAAAACATTTACTCAGAATGGAAAGATATTGTATTATACTAAATTTATATATTGTATTTTATAAAGTATATATTATACTAAAATTTGTCGTTGTCACATGCTTTAGCGGTTGCTCAAAAAGTTGCTATCAATTTTCAAAATCAATTTTGAAGCTCTGTTTAGAGTAATTTTAAGGAGAAAAGTGACCGTGAAAGTTACGAATTCAGTTACTTGTTGGAAATAATCATATCGCATTCTTCTATAATATGAATATAAAAGTAAAAATAATGCTCTATAATACTAAACTTGAAATAGGATAAGAAAATAATCTGTCCTGTGACAAAACTGAAATGACAAAAATATGTGACGCGATGATCGAGTTGAGGACTACCTAACGTGATGTCGAAAGTTGTCCATTGGTCTTCCGTTTTAGGAGGTGGTGCACTAATAAGTAATTCATAGCCATAAATTAAACTGAAGTGTTATACCTTAATTTCGAATAAAACAGGGAGGCTGCTGCTGTTCCTTCTTCTCACAATCACTGTACCAATAATTTCATTCTCCGCTGCCAACTGAAAAAAGCAAAATATACTTCATATATATATATCTTCTTTCATATATATATATCTTCAAAAAGTGAACTGTATATCAAAATAATGATATATCTTTATAGAATAAAAAAATTGTAACTAACAACTAAAATTTCTGAAGTTGGAAAAAATATTCTTTTATTCCGTTTTAGTAAGTTTTGTAACTTAAAATAAATAATCCCATAAACCCATCGCCCTTTTATGAAGAACTCGCTTTGCATAAAATGAATCCTCAATCTACTGAATCTTTAATTTTTTTTTGACCAAACGTTTTGATGCATGACTTAAACGATCTTATAAAATTAATATCACTAATTAAAAACGCACTCTATAAATGGTAGCTAGGCATAAATTGGAAGGAGAGTTGTGTACCAATCCCCAGTGATGATGCACAGAACCGGCCAGGTCTAGCGCCTAATATCCGACCTCGCCTTCTCTTGGTGCACGCCATAAGTACCTTTCAAAAGAGATATTCTCTTTTGGAAGGAAGAGGAGGGCTGCCAGTTCAGTTATGGCCTACTGATCTGGTCATCTATGGCAAGTTTTTTCTTTTCTTTTCAACCCTGTTGAGGAGTGGTCATCTTCACCAGGACCCTGGTGCTGACCATTTATATCTACTAGACTGGACTGGTTTATGGATTTAAGCTTGATTATGGATCCTGTACTTGCTGCACTGGTGGGCCTCTGTTGAGGAGAATCTACCGCTGTGTTTTCTGTTTGCTTCTGGGTTGCCAGCCCTAAGTGAACAGAGGCATGGGATACCTTATATCAGCTGGTGCATAATCCCGATCAGAGGCCATTGCATGTACCTGAAACCTCTCTTAGCTAGTTGGGCATCTTCAATCCTAAACTGGAGTAATGTGACTCAGGCAACTCATATGGCTCTTGAAAAGGTCCATTTGAAAAGGTGGTGCCTGAAATACCTATCAGCATCGGTGATTTCAGCCTTTAGCTGAGGAGGGGCAGGACTTTGCCCCATGCTTAAAATCATGAGTCTGTTTGATATTATTGGCACTACCTATCTCAATAAACCTAGTTTCTTTAAAAATCCTACTAACCATTTTCTCTCTGCAGGAACGTGGAACGTGAGGACATTACATAGAGATTATTCTCTTGATGTCTCACGCAGGAATTCCAGCGTTGCAACCTAGATATTCTAGGCTTCCAAGAGACCAAAAGGACAGGTAAAGGTGAGGTACTTAAAAATAACTTTACATTTCTCTTTTCAGAGAGGGTGGATGGAAATAATCTCTAAGGTGTAGGTTTGCTTCTCAGCAGACACGTGAGTAATGCTCTTCTAGGATATGACTGCATTAATGAAAGATTTCTTACAGCAAAATGTAAAGCAAAAATCAAATACTTGAATGTCATCTGTTGTTATGCCCCGACAGAGGACTCTGATGAGAATGAGAAGGCTACTTTTTCCAGCCAGCATCAGGATATTTTGAATTCTGTGAAGAAAGAACATATTTATCTTCTGCTAGGTGACTTCAATGCTAAAGTTGGTACTGATTCTGACCTTTGGGCAGGAGTTTCAGGTGCCTTTGGCATTGGTAATTCAATTGAACGTGTTGGAACGTTTCCTACAGGTAAGTAAACATAATGGTTAACATTATAATATATACATTTATAAATATACCTGGGTTTCACCTGATGGATTGCACAGGAATATGATAGCTTAAATTTTAAATAGCAGCAAATGGTCCAGTTCTGTTAGTAATACCAGATTATACAGGGGAGCCGAAATTGGGTATGATCATTACCTGGTCAAAAGTGTCTTGCAACTGAAGCTTAAGAAATGTTGTGCTAAATTTCAGAAAATTACCTTCAACACCAAAGGTCTGAAAGATCCAGATATAACCAAAGCCTACCATGATAGGCTACTTAGTCATTATGACAATCGTGTTTTGCTTACTGCTGAAGTTGAGAAAGAATGGGATCAGTGTAAACAGACTTTTCTTGAAACCAACAGTGCTCTTTTGGGTAAAAGGGCACATAGGAGCCAAAATTATTTTAGTGATAAAGCTATGGAACTTATTTCAGAAAGAAGGAAGTTCAGAAATAATATAATCAACACCCTACTAGTCCTAACAGAAGGCATTACAATGAGCTTAATAAACATGTACGTGATCAATTAACAGCTGATAAGAATCTTTGACTTGATAGCTTGGCTGACAAAGCAGAGGAAGCAGTTAGACAGCACAACAGCAGGGGGTTGTACCAGATTGTTAATGTTTTATGCGAGAAGCAACAGAAGGGATAAACATGGCAAGGTGGTTGAAGGTGAGGTTCTGTGATGGCTAGGTGGGCTGAGCATTTCATAGATGTTCTAAACAATCTGATTATTTCTACTTCCATTGTTAGTAATGAGGATTAGGGGCGTAGTCATGGGGGATGGGGGGAGGCTCTCCCCGAAGTAACTCGGAGTTGGGAAAATTCGAAGCGACTTCGTAAAATCTAGGTGGGTTGTGAAAATTTGTAATTTTTTTGGAAAATTAAGGGTAGTTGCCAAAATCGTGGCAACTTGGCAAATCTAAGGCAGTTTGGAAAACGGAGAGAAGGCAAAATTTAGAGCAGTTGGCAAAATTCGAAGCCACTTAGTAAAATATAGGTGAGTTGGCAAAATCGGGACACTTTGCAAAAACTTGGGGAGATCGCAAAATTTGGAGTGACTTGGTAAAATCTTTGGGAGTTGGCAAAATTCGGAGTGACTTGCCAAAATCTCGGGGATTTGACAAAATTCGAGTGACGGCGAAATCGTGGAGAGTAGGCAAAATTCAGGTGAGATGTAAAAATTAGAATTTTTTCTGTAAAATTATGGCGAATATGCAAAATTTAGGGAGTTGGCGAAATCTAGGGACAGTTGGCAAAATTCGGAGTGGCTTGGCAAAACCGTAGGGAGTTGGCAAAATTTAGGTGAGATGTGAAAATTTGGATTTGTTTTCTATAAAATTATGGCGAGTTGGCAAAATCTAGGAGAGTTGGCAAAAACTAGGGTCAGTTGGCAAAATTGTGGAGATTTGACAAAATTCAGGTGAGATGTAAAAATTGCAATCTTTTTTCTGTAAAATTATGGCGTATTGGTAAAATCGAGACAGCTTCGCAATATCTAGGAGAGTTGGAAAATCTTGGGGGAGTTGGCAAAATTCAGAGTGGCTTTACAAAAATCAGGTGTGATGTAAAATTGGGATTTTTTTCTGTAAAATTGTGGCGAAATGGCAAAATCTAGGGCAGTTGGCAAAATTCGAATCCACTTGGTAAAATACGGACGATTTGTGAAAATTGGGATTGTTTTTGTGAAATTAAGGAGAGTTTATAAAATCGAGAAAACTTTGCAAAATCTAGGGAAGTTGGCAAAACTGGAAACCACTTGGTAAAGTACAGGTGAGTTGTAAAAATTGGAATTGGTTTTGTGAAATTAAGGAGAGTTTGAAAAACCAAGAACTCTTGACAAAATCTAGGGGAGTTGGCAAAATTGGAAGCCACTTGGAAAAATACAGGGGAGTTGTGAAAATTGTGCCTTTCTTGTGCAATTAAGGAGAGTTGATAAAATTCGAAGTGGCTTGGCAAATTCAGGGAAGATGTAAAAAGTGCGATTTTTTCTGTAAAAATACGGCGAGTTGGCAAAATTCGAATGCACTTGGTAAAATACAGGCGAGTTGTGAAAATTGAGATTTGTTTTGTGAAATGCAGGAGTGTTGGATATATTGAGGAAACTTAACAGAATATAGGGCAGTTGGCAAAATTCAAATTCACTTGGAAAATACGGGCGAGATGCAATAATTGGGATTGGGTTTGTAAAATTTAGGATTGTTGACTAAAATCACTTCAAACTTTCAAACTCCCCAAGATTTTGCCAAGTTTACTCGATTTTGTCAACTATCCTGAATTTCAGAAACCCAAACCCAATTATTACATCTCGCCCGTATTTTCCAAGTGGATTTGAATTTTGCCGACTGCCCTATATTCTGTTAAGTTTCCTCAATATATCCAACACTCCTGCATTTCACAAAACAAATCTCAATTTTCACAACTCCCCTGTATTTACCTGTTATTTATATTGCAATTTTTACATATCACCTGAATTTTGTCAACTCTCCACAATTTTGCCAAGTCACTCCGAATTTTGCCAACTGACCCTAGTTTTGCCAACTCCCTAAGTTTTGCCAACTCTCCTAGATTTTGCCAACTCGCCATAATTTTATAGAAAACAAATCCAAATTTTCACATCTCACCTAAATTTTGCCAACTCCCTACGGTTTTGCCAAGTCACTCCGAATTTTGCCAACTCCCTACGGTTTTGCCAAGTCACTCCGAATTTTGCCAACTGTCCCTAGATTTCGCCAACTCCCTAAATTTTGCATATTCGCCATATTTTTACAGAAAAAATTCTAATTTTTACATCTCACCTGAATTTTGCCTACTCTCCACGATTTTGTCAAGTCACTCCGAATTTTGCCATCTCCCTAAGATTTTGCCAACTCACCGGTTTTTACTAAGTAGCTTCGAATTTTGCCAACTGCTCTAAATTTTCCCCTCTCTCCATTTTCCAAACTGCCTTAGATTTGCCAAGTTGCCTCGATTTTGACAACTTCCCTTAATTTTCCAAAAAAAAAAAAATATTTGGGAGTTTGAAAGTTTGAAGTGATTTGGGAAATTTAGGAGAGATGTATATATTGGGATTAGTTTCGTGATATTAAGGAGATTTGACCAAATCAACAAATCAAGGTAAAAATTCATACTTATTTGCTACAATTCAGACTTTAAGACGAGATGTAAATATTGGAAGTATTTCTGAAAAATCATGGCTAGTTGGCAAAATGCAAAATTGAGGTCAAATGGGAAAATGTAGGTGTAGGAGAGACGTTAAAATTGTCTTACCCCCCCCTCCACCGAGCATAAATCTAAACAAATTTGCTCAGTTGGCAAATTTTGCCAAAATTTTGCTCGAGTTGGAAAATTTTGGACTTCTTCCCCCCAACCATAGTCCTTCTTTTCGCCCCTGATGAGGATAGATTATTACTAGCATTTATGATGGCCGTATATCACATTCCGAAGTCGCATTGGCTACTTTAAATTAAAACTGGATAAATCCCCAGTGATTGACGAAATCACCACTGAAATGCTTATAGCTGGGAACATTTGTGTTGTTACATGGCTGACCGAAATTTTGATTATTTTTTATGATAAAGGTGTCGTTCCTAAGGATTTTACTAGAGCTATCATTGGCTCAATTTTCAAAAACGGTGATCGCAGTTCTTTTGAATTAGTTTACTTTCTGTTCCAGGTAAAGTTCTTTGCATGATTATACTTAATAGAATTAAGAATTTGGTTGACGGACAAATGCGTGATGAACAGTGTGGATTCAGAAGTGGTAGGGTTATTGATCAAATATTTTCACTTAGACAGACTATTGAGAAGTGTTTGGAGTTTCAGAAACCTGTGGTTGCTAGCTTTATAGATTTCAAAAAGGTTTTTGACTCTGTTGATCGACATAATTTGTGCTTGATTTTTAGATTATATGGGATACCTGATAAGTTAGTTAGTGTAATGAAAGCTCTCTGTAATAACACTGAGTCGTGTGTGGACTTGGTACGTCTTACAGCGATTGGATTCGCATTGCTAGTGGAGTTAGACAATTGTGCATTTTGTCTCCTTTTCTCTTTAGTTATTGATTATGGAATGCGAAATTCTTTGCAAGGGAAAAATTTTGGCTTTAAATGGTCTAGAGATTTCAAAATATCAAATTTAAATTATGCAGATGATTTCACCCTGTTGGCTACTGATGTTGATGAGATGAATTCGTTTATTAGGGCTGTTGATGAGACTGGTAATAGAGGAGGTTTGGTAATAAACAGAGAAAAAACTGAAGTGATGAAAATTTGTCAGGCATATGGTGCTTCAGTTGCTTTGAATGGCTGCACTATTGAGCAGGTGTCACAGTTTAATTATCTTGGGAGCTATGTAACAGATATTGGTGATGTGCGGCGTGAGATAAAAATAAGAATAGGGATTACCGCTGGGACTTTTAAGAATCTATGGAGGGTATGGAAAAATAGGCGTATACACCTAAAGACTAAATTAGGCTGTATAATAGTTTGCTTCTTTCTAAGGTTAATTATGGTAGCGAAACATGACCCTTTGTAAGCAGGATAACAAGAAACTTGATGCCTTTGATTCTAGATGCTTATGTAGTATGTTGGGCATTAGGTGGTCTCTGCACCATATCCTTTGAGCAGCATATTGTGCAGAGAGAGATTGCGTTGGTTTGGCCATGTTGCCCGTATGAATAGCTGCAGATTGGGAAAGAGGATTATGAACAGTGTAACTAAGGGTATCAGAAACATGGGGAGACCTAGGATGCGATGGGCAGACAATGTCAAACAGGACCTTGCTAGAATAGGCCTAGAGTGGCCAAATACAGCAGTTGTAGCTCAAAAGTGACACGTCTGGAGAGGAAAATTACACAATCTGATTGGACCTCCATAGCCCATGGCTGCATGAGAATTTTGTATGTATGTATGTATTAAAAACGTATATTTTTGTTCTTTAACAAATATATTTTCTTGACTGCTTAAAATTGATTTTTGCAACTCGATATTGATGATAAACATGTTTCCATTTTAAATACGAATTTTTCTGTGGCATTTGGGTTGTTGTTTTACATCTGAGCGACACTTTGTTTTGCACATAATGGGCTAAATGGCCAGGTCACAAGGACCCCGAAGACTCAGCGAAGGTTGAGGGAGCGGACCCACTGGAACAGCTATTGGGAGACAGATGGTAGCCTCCCGTTAAACCCATCCAGCGTGTTCTTTAACGTGCATAGGGTATGGCTCTCCCACATACGAGGCCACTGCTTAACGTCTCATATGACGGACAGTGGCCTTTTCAAGCCCATCTGTGTCTCCCCCTACTGACCGTAGGCAGAGCGGGACGTTTTGCGGAGATAAATCTTTCTGTGGCTCTAAGAATATAGTTATTTGTCTAGTGGTTATTGACTAAATCCTAAAGTCTGGAATATTCGAGCATGTAATTCCTGGATTCGAATAAATTATGGTTTAAATGGTTGTTGCATGAATTATGATTTCTGATCAACTTTTGTCTTTGGAACAAAGGAGGACATTGCAACTTCATTTCATTTATAACCTTTGAAACTCTGAAGATAGTTATCATCAATTGCTTCTTCTCTCCAAAATGATTCGAATGACTAACTACTCGTGGGAAAAAAAGAAATCTTTAAGTACTAACATCTAGCTAAAAAAAATATAGCTAATATCTCAGTTCTCTTACGCATTTTATTAATATTAATTTTTAAATATGAAAATAAACATAACTTACCTCCGATACAGTAATCAAAGGGTTGTATTCGAGAAATGGAGAGATCTGATTAGTGGCATTAGTGATAATGATCGTCGATTCCACTTCAGTTGTCTAAATGTGAAATATCTATAATTAGCTAAATGTTTTAGCCAAATATAATTTACTCGATAATTTGCCAAGCAAACAACTATGTTATGAAATTTATATTATACTTCCGATATATAAATTCCTGAATGATCTCATAGAGAGAGCTCACTGAGACACCTCAGGCAATATCAAGTCAATTTATTCAACAGTTAATATACACTGAAGAGCCAAAGCATTATGATCACCTACCTAATATGATGTTGGTCCTCCACTTGCCGCCAAAACAGCTCTTACCCCGCGAGACATGGACGCTACACGATATCTAAAATTGTCCTGTTGTATCTGGTACCAACACGTTAAAAGCAGATCCTTTAACTCTTGTAAGTTACGTGGTGAGTCGCTGCAGATCGGATATGCTGTTCCAAAACAAACCACAGATGCTCAATTGGATTGTTTCTGGGGAATTTGGAGGCCAGTCTTCCTCATGTTCCTCAAACCATTCTCGAAAAATCCGCGCATTATGGAATGGTGCATTATCCTGCTGAAAGAAGGCACTACTAGTGGGGAATGCCATTGCCATGAAAGGATTTACCTGGTCTAAAATGATGTTTAGGTAGGTGGTAGACGTCATAGTTTCCTGGACATGAATAACTAGACCCAGAGTTTCCCAACATAACATTGCCCAAAGCATTACACTTCTTCCAGCGACTTGTTTTTGTCCCACTGTAAATCATGGTGCCAACACTTCCCCAGGTAAACGACGCACACGTACCTCACCGTCCACATGGCGAAACAGGAAATAAGATTCATCGGACCACACGACCTCACGACCTTCTTCCAATCATTCAAGGTCCAATTTTGATTCTCGCGTGCCAATTGTAGGCGCTTTCGACGGTGAATAGAGTTAGCATGGGCACTCGAAGTGACATGCGGCTAAAAAGCCCCATTTTCAGCAGGGTTCGACGTACTGTATACTGTAACACATTACTCCCGTCACCAATATTCAAATTACGGGCGAGTTGCGCCACAGTATCCCTTCTGTTGGCTCGTACCATACGGGATAGCCTTTGCTCACCTGTATCATCGATGAGCCGTAGTTGGCCCACCAATTGCCGGCGGTTCGTTGCTTTCCCCTCCTCGGACCACGTTTTGAAGGTACTAACCATCGCTGACAATGAGTGTCCCTCAAGCCTTGCCGTCTCTGAAATTCTCTGACCCAGTCGTCTGACCATTCAATTTGGCCTTTGTCAAACTCACTTAATCCTCTACCTTTCCCATCTGAAGAACAAGAATAACACTGATTAACAGAGCTCAGTATTAAGGTTTATTTATATCGTTTCATGGCCTTCACACGCGCCGTCGTTTACCTGCAGTTGCTTCGATTTGCATAAAGACACCCTGGTCATAATATTTGGGCTCTTCGGTGTATGTGCATTTATATAGAAACATATTAACACTAACATTTCTCTATTTATAGAATTAGTATTTATTGCAATTATATAATTATGCCAATCAATGTTTAAAGGAAGAAATATTTATGTCGAGCCATTCATTAATCTGTGCAGTTGCTAATAAGGAATCTTGGATTCCTTATTACTACATCACTACTATGGATGCCCGAAAACAAAACGTAATGCAAAGGGAACTTATTGAAAATATGCGTAAAAAACGCTTTCACAGTAATAAATAAAAATAAATAAAATACTTCCTATAACAAAAAAACAACAAGTGGAAATTAACTAATTGCCTCTGACGAATATGGGATGCTCGTTTTCAAAGAAAATTAAGTTTTGGAATTTTCAAATTTTTACCCCTTTTAACAGTAGTAATTCTTACTAATATGTGAAATTGGTCATTTCCAGACGAATTGCACAGAAGAACAGAACTGTGGAAAATGTGGTCAAAAAGACCACAAGCACTGGGACTGTAAAGAAACAGTCTTAAAATGCGTCAATCGTCAAGCAGCTAATGACAAATACAGATTAAAGTTAGAAGTCCAACATTCCAGTTTGGACATGGAATGCTCATGCTATAGAAGAGAGCTTGAATTATTAGTCAAGCACATACGATACTGAAATGCACTTGTCTAAAACAGTTCAAATAAATCTGCATCATGCCAGAGCTGAACAAACAGACTTGTGCTATATATGGAAGAAAAAGATTTCGAAATAGCACTACTACAAGAACCTTATATTTATAAGGATAAAATAAGGGGTTTCTCAGCAGGGTGGAGGATCTTTGGAGCACCCCACCCAATGCCAAGAAGTGCGATTGTAATAGGGAAACGAAACATAAATGCTACAGAAATCTACACATCTAGAAACATTGTGGTGATCACAGTAGAAAAAGGTGATTGCAGATGTGTGCTGATCTCGGTGTACTGTCCACCAAAGGATTCTTTTGAAGAAAGTTTTCAAGTCATTTCTAACATAGTTCAGATATACCCTGACTGGAACATAGTCCTAGGAGGGGATTTTAATTCAAGCAGTAGTCTCTGGGGTCCCCAAAGGGAGGACCAAAGAAGTAAAGAAGTATTAGAATTTGTCAGTCAAAATGGATTCACAATAGTAAATGACCCTAACAGTGATCCAACATTTACCAGCAGTTTGGGTACTAGCTGGATTGATATTACTTTACATAGAGTCTTGAATCAAGACTTTGTCTCAGAATGGACAGTGGAAGACGAGATCAGTTGCAGCGATCATGCATATATTAGTTACTCTTAAAATTTACAAATTCAACTACAAATACTAAACAGAGATATTCTTTTAAACACCTAGATTGGTTTGAATTTAGAAGAGAACTCTCAGAAAAATATTCTATAATCTCTTCAACAGAAGTGGAGAATCAAGAAGATATAGTCGAATATATTGTTGATATTACAAAGACTTTACATTGTGTAATAACAATTTGAAGCAGAGTAACCAAGAAACGAAGTTAGGTTACAGAAAAGTCCCATGGTGGAATAGAGAACTGACAGAACTTAGAAAAGAAGTTAAAAATAGAAGAAGAAAACACCAAAGATGTTATACAGATGGAATACAGAGGAAAAACCTTAGAGAAGAGTATTAGCTTTGGGAAGCTAAATACAAATGGAATATAAACTTAGCAAAAAATAATAGCTGTAAAAAGCTATGTGATGACGTTACTAAGGAACAACCTTTCGGGGTGCATTTTAAAGTTGCAAAAGAAGCAACTAGAGGAACTTTTAAGCTATCGTCAATAACTCAAAAAGATGGCTCCCTTACTAAAAATGCAAGGAAATCTTTGAAAAGATTGCTAGAGTATCACTTCCCACAAGATAAAAGGGAAGATGATAATGAATTTTACAGAAAAGTAAGTAATAGGCCAAGGAGACCTATCAATACGCAAGATAATAGTCCATTTTCCGTAATTGAGGTGGAAGAGGTCTTGGACTCAATAAACAAGGGGAAAGCGCCAGGGTTGGATGGGCTTGTCCTTGAAATTATAAAAGAACTCTTTGAGGTTAATAGAACTTGGTTTGTAAGCATTTTAAATGAATGTCTTAAAAGAGGAATCTTTCCAGATAGTTGGAAACAAGCAGAACTTATCCTTTTTAACAAGGAAGGAAAAGATAAAAAATCCCTTAGCTTACAGACCAATTTGTCTATTGTCAACATGGAGTAAAGTACTCGATAAGCTCATGACAAACAGATTAAGTTTCTTCCTCCACATCAATGGAAGACTTAATCCAAATCAATTTGGATTCACTCCAGGTAAAAGTACTACGATGGCTATTTCAAAGCTGATGGTTACTATAGACAGAAATAAGGATCAAAAGAAGCACACATGTGTCATATCACATGTGAAAGGGGGCGTTCAATAACGTTTGGTGGCCCTTTTTGTTAGATGAACTGAGAAGACATAAATGTCCAAAGAACCTGTTTAAGATCTTTAATAGCTTTCAAATAGAAGAATACTAGTGAATGATGGAGTATTAGAGATACTAAACAGTATTATAAAGGCTGTCCACAGGGGTCCAATTCAGGGCCCCTGTTATGGAATATAGTAGCGGATTCTGCACTGAATATTAAAACAAAAGAGGGAACGCAGATTCAAGCATATGCCAATGACATAATAGTTATTGTCTCGGCATCAGGAAGACATACGCTGGAACAAGATTGTCAAAAAGTATTAGCAGACTTAGAAGAATGGGCTGGAAAAACCAGACTCGAATTCAGCCCAGGAAAAACTAATGTAATAGTGTTTCCCAAAGAAGGGAAAATGAAAAGGCTTCCAAGCCTATGGTTTATGGAGAAACCAGTGAAAACAGTAAAGGTTCTAAAGTATTTAGGAGTGTGGTTAGACGACAAAAGAAATTGGTTAGCTCATCTAAATAATGTAAAAGATAGATGTGCAAGAATACTAAATGCCTTACATAGGATGTCAACCAGAATATGGGGGTTAAAAGGAACAGTTAAGAAAGAGCTGTATAAGAAGGGTATTGAAAGGATAGTAACCTATGCCTGTGGGACATGGTGGCCTCCAAGCGGAACAGTAAGAATAGTACAGAAATTACAACAGATTCAAACGTTAGCCCTTTTGGGAATAACAAGGGTTTTAAAACAACATCTACGTCTGCTCTTCAAGTTCTAGCAGGAACACTTCCACTAGAATTTGTGATAGAACAAGAAGCAGCGATATATAGAAGTTTTATGTTAGAACAAGATGTTGAACTTTGGGAGGAGACAATAGAATGTTCTCTTATTGAAAAACAAATAAACAAGTGGGTAATACACCCAGCTAAACAAACTCGAATAGGGCGGGACAAGATCCCACCAGAGGAATCGAATACTGAAATCAAAATATATACAGACGGCTCCAGGATGGATGAGCACACTGGAGCATCCATGTGCATATACAAGGGTATGAGTCCTATAATTCAAAAAGAGTATAGGCTCTCAGATTCAGCGACAGTTTTTCAAGCTGAAGTTCTAACAATTCTAAAGGCAGTGGAGTGGTTTGCAAACACTAGTACAGATAGAGAAGTGGACTTGTATTCGGATAGTCACTAGGCATTATATGCGTTTCAGAGAATAAATGATAAAAATCCAACAGTGAATAAAATTAAAAGAACAATAATCGAACTTGAAGATGATAGGAAGATATCCTTCCACTGGGTAAAGAGCCATCAAGGCTGTTTTGGAAATGAGTTAGCAGATGAACATGCTAAGAAAGCACGCAGAAGAATAAAAATAGATATTGAAATGCCTATTTCAAATGATAGTGTGAAAACAAGACTTACGACAAAAAAGCATGCAAATATGGCAATCCAGATGGGAACAAGAAGATACGAAAGGAAAACATACATTTAGATTTTTAAAGAAAGTGTCTATCAAAAGAACTTAACAGATTTCTTTTTAAATCAGATCCTTACCGATCACGGAAATTTTCCGAAATATTTTAATCGATTCGAGATAAAGAAGAACTGTTCATGTGCTTGTGGTTCCCGAGAAGCGGGAGCCATTCATTATATTTTTGATTGTCCTCATTTCGCTATGATAAGAGGAAATAATCTAATTAGAATTGGTCCTGATAGATTAAATCTTCTGTGGGAGATGGAAGTGTTTCGGTCTCAAATTAGAGACCTTATGAAGTTTGTTTGCGACAACGGTCATATACTCGTGATTATAGATTAATGGGAGGGGACTGGATCTCCTCCTACGGTGATAAGAAGATTATAATTTTCAAAACGGTCTAAAATTCCGAAGAAGAAATTAGAAGATAAAAGATTGGATTTTATTGACTAATGGGAGGAGATAAGACTCTCCTCCTACGGTGACGAGAATATTATAATATTTGAGGTGAACTAAACTTCAAGAAGAAGGACTTAGAAGATAGAATATTTGTAGCCAATTGTTATTTTGAATTTAAATGAAAATGTTTTATTTATTTGTTTGCGTTTTGTAAAAGGTACCAGGTAGTACCCTAAGTGTATATACTTGTATATATGTTATTGTTTAAATAAAGAGAAAGATGTAAAAGAAAAATGATGGTGTTCTTCCAGGGGACCCGGGGGGGGGGTCGCGGGGAACAAAATTTTAGAGTAGCTCCGATAGTCTTAAGTGCCATATTTGGCGGGGCAGGCATCCATTAATTTTAAAGAGTCTTACTAACATGTAATTGTTAAATGCGTAATAATGATGATGATGATGATAATAATAATAATATTATAATAATATTATAATTATTTATCCCTTAAAATTAAATTACTGGAATTGCTTTCCTCTAGTTTAAGGGGCAAATCATCTAGTGTATATGTGATAAAATAATTTTATATTATTGAAATATTGATCTTTCATTGAAAATTTTAAATTAAGTGCTAAATTTATAAAAAAATAATAGGGCACAACCGTTCGAATTTTAAAAAAAATTATTTAGAATAGCTATGGTTATCAATTATTCTATCGCCATAATTTCTGATTTCTAGCATATTGGTTCAATATTACTTCAAGCTTTACATTTTCTACATTTAGCATCCTCTAATGGTGGAAAATTAAGGCCATTTGGATAATTTAAAGACTATAAATCATCATATTTCTTTAGTGCCTATTCAACTCAAAAATTATTTTTCTTTAATTTCTCAAAACAAAAATTTCGTTTTCCCAGAGTGGCCAAATTCTTGGTGCCAAATTGTTGCTGCTAATGTTGCCCTTGATCATCACACTCCACCACTAAAATATTAAATTCCTAACCAGAATAGATCGTTTGCAATATTCATTTAAACTTCGTAAATTTGCACAGTTTTCCACCTTCAGAGGGCGCAAATGAAGCTTTTGGGAAATTCTAAAAGTCTGAATCATATAGTTTATTAATATCTATCCATCCCAAACAAAATTTTCAATTTATCTCAAAAAAAACAAACAAACATTGTTCGCTTAAAGCAAAGCGTATGGAATACCAATAGAACTGTTTAAGGAGGCAGGAGATGATGCCATTAAAGCCCTAGAGGTGGTTTGTAATAATATAGAAAATATTAGCATGACCCAAAGACTGGAAAAGGTCGATATACATTCCAACTGCAAAAAAGAAGACATTAGATAATGTGCTAATAATAGAACTATTGCTGTGATCCGATATGCCAGCAAAGTTTTATTTAAGATCCTGCAGAGATGACTTGACACTGTATGGAAAGGGAATTACCAAAAGAGCAGGCTGGATTTTGGAAGGGAAGAGGAACACGGGATCAAATAACAAATATACGATGGATTATGCAAAGATCAAAAGAATTTCAAAACGATATTTATCTATGCTTTATTGACTTCAATAAAGTTTTTGACCACGCAGATCATGAAAGACTGTGGAATGTACTGAGAACAATGGGTATACCTGAACACCTGATTCTTCTTATGAAAGTAATATACATGGGACAAGAGGCTACAGTTCAGGACTGTAGCCAATTAACGCTTATGACTGTAAACGCTTATGAAAAGCTTCAACCCCCTCACTAAATCCCATATTTCGCGGCCATCTTCGATAGACAGCCTATAAACTCGTTATTAATTATATAGCTCATCCCTATATTAAAACGCTTTTATTAAAAGACTACCCTGCTGAGCAGTGGTCGACCACACAGTGTCCTGGTGCTGACCATATACACCTACTGGACTGGACAGATATATGGCTCTGAGCTTGATTATAGATCCTGATTTTGTTGCACTGGTGGGCTTCTGTGGAGGGAAAATCTTCCGCTGTGTTTTCTGTTTGTTTGTGGGTTGACAGCCCCAAGTGAATAGATTCACAGGATATGTTTATCAGCTGGTGGATAATCCTGAGCAGAAGTCATCGCAGGCACCTGAACTCTTTGCTTCTATTGGCATCGTCATAGCTACACTATTGGCTACATATACTTCTATTGGCTACATTGGAGGAAGTCTTCCAGTGTAGATGGCTTCAGCCTTTAGTAGTGGGGGAACGAGTCTTTGCCCCATGTCTGCGATTAGGGGGCTGTTTGATATTGTCGGCATTCCCTCTCTCAATAAACATAGTTCCTTTAAACATCCCACTAACCATTTTCTCTCCATAGGTAGTTGGAATGTGAGGACTCTGCACAGAGCTTTTTCTCTTGGTGTCCTCACACAAGAATTCCACCATTATAATTTAGATATTCTCGGCTTGCAAGAGACCAGATGGACAGATAAAGGTCAGATTCTTAAAAATAATCTTAAATTTCTCTTTTCAGGGAGGGACGACAATAAGCATCACCAAGGCGTGGGTCTGCTTCTCAACAGACACGCTAGCGATGCTCTTCTAGGATATGATTGTATTAATGAAAGGTTTCTTACAGCAAAATTTCAGACAAGCGTTAAAGACTTGAATGTTATCTGCTGTTATGCCCCTACTGAGGATGCCGATGAGGATGAGAAGGATAGGTTTTATGAACAACTTCAGGATATTTTGAATTCTGTCAAGAAAGGAGATATTACCCTTGTTCTTGGTGACTTCAATGCCAAAGTTGGTACTGACTCTGACCTTTGGGGAGGAGTAATAGGCCCTTTTGGTATTGGTAGTTGCAATGGCAATGGGCAACATCTCCTACAGGTAAGTAAACTCAATGGATTCAGAATAACTAATACTTATTACAAACACCGTGACATACATAAGTACACATGGGTTTCACCTGATGGGCTGCATAAGAATATGATTGATTACATATTAATTAACAGCAAATGGGCTAGTTCTGTTAGGAATACCAGGGCATATAGGGGAGCTAAAATTGGATCTGACCATTACCTAGTTAAAAGTGTCTTGCAACTTAAACTTAAAAAGTGTTGTGCTAGGGTTAAAAAATTTGCTTTTAATACTGAAGCTCTGAAAGACCCAGTTATAGCCAAAGCTTACCATGATACGTTACTTAGCCATTATGACAGTCATGGTATGCTTACTACTGAAGTTGAGGAAGAATGGGATCATTTTAAACAGGCTTTTTTGGACACTAACAGTACTCTTTTAGGAAAAAAGGAGCAGAAGAGACAGAATTATCTGAGTGATAAGGCACTTGAGCTTATTTCGGAAAGAAAGAACTGCAGGAATGTCTTTAATCAATATCCTACTAGTCCTAATAGAAAGCATTACAGAGAACTTAATAAACGTGTAAAAGATCAGTTAGCTGCTGATAAGAATCTTTGGCTTGATGGTTTGGCTGACAAAGCCGAGGAAGCAGTTAGACAGCACAACAGCAGAGAGCTGTATCAGATAGTTAATGTTTTGTGTGGTAGAAAACGGACAGCCATACAAGGATTGAAGGATAAACAAGGTAAGGATATTGAAGGGGAGGATTCTGTCATGGCTAGGTGGGCTGAACATTTCAGTGATGTTCTAAACAATGTAGTTAGTTCTACTCCCATTGTTTGCAATGATGATAGATGCATTGGTGGCTTTAATGTTGGCCCTATAACACAATCTGAAGTTATTTTGGCTGTTTCTAAACTTAAACTTCATAAATCCCCAGGGGTAGATGAAATTACTACGGAAATGCTTAGAGCTGGGAATGTTTCGGTTACCACTTGGATGACTGAAATTCTGAATATCTTTTATGATAAAGGCATGGTTCCTAAGGATTTTACCAGAGCTATTGTTATCCCTATTTTCTAAAAAGTTGATCGCAGTTCTTGTGATAACTATAAGGATATCAGCCTACTCTCTGTTCCAGGTAAAGTTGCTTCCATGATTGTGCTTAATAGAATTAAGAATCTGGTTGACAGTCAATTGCGTGATGAGCAATGTGGATTCAGAATTGGTAGGGGATGTGTGGATCAGATATTTTCACTTAGGCAGATTCTTGAGAAATGTTTAGAGTTTCAGAAACCTTTGGTTGCTAGCTTTGTTGATTTCAAAAAGGCTTTCGACTCTGTTGATCGTCATAATTTGTGGTTGATTGTGCAATCATATGGTTTACCAGACAAGTTAGTTAACATTATGAAAGCTCTCTATAATAACACTGAGTTGTGTGTGAGAGTTGGTAAGGCTTGTAGCAATTGGTTTAGCATTACTTCTGGTGTTCGACAAGGGTGCATTTTGTCTCCTTTTCTCTTTAGCTTGGTTATTGATTATGTTATACGAAATTCACTTCAAGGGAAAGATTTTGGCCTTAAATGGTCTGTAGATACGAAAATTTCTGATTTAGATTATGCTGATGATTTAGCCCTTTTGGCAAACGATGTTGATGAGATGAACTCTTTCATTCGAGCTGTTGATGAGACTGGTAGTAGAGTAGGTTTGGATATAAACAGAGAGAAAACTAAAGTGATGAAAATTGATCAAGCAGGCTGTGATTCAGTTAATCTGAATGGTTGCAGTCTCCAGCAGGTGTCACAGTTTAATTATCTTGGGAGCTATGTAACTGATAATGGTGATGTGCGGCATGAGATTAACAGACGAATAGGGATTGCTGCCGGGACTTTTAAGAATCTATGGAGAGTGTGGAGAAATAGGCGTATACACCTAAAGACTAAAATTAGGCTGTATAATAGTTCTTTCTAGGGTTAGTTATGGTAGTGAAACGTGGACACTTTGTAAACAAGATAACAGGAAACTAGATGCTTTTGATTCCAGATGCTTAAGCAGTATCTTGGGCATTAGGTGGTTCAAGTTTGTAACTAATGATGAGGTTAGGCAAAGGAGTTTGCAACCTCCTTTAAGCAACATATTGTGCAGAGAGAGACTCCGTTGGTTTGGCCATGTTGCCCGTATGAATAATTATAGATTGGCGAATACGGTTATGAACAGTGTGCCTAAAGGCCTCAGAAAGAAGGGGAGACCTAAGATGCGGTGGGCAGACAATGTCAAACAGGACCTTGTCAGAATTGGTGTGCAGTGGCCAGATGCAGTAGATGTAGCTCAGGATAGACTTGCTTGGAGAACTAAATTGCACGGTCTGGTTGGACCTCCGCAGCCCATGGCTGCTTGATGATGATGATGATGATGATTAAAAGAAAACATGAAATAAATAAAACACCTAGCAAAAGTACCATCCCCTCATTAACCCCCCCCCCCTTTAGCGGCCATCTTTAATGGCCAACCTATAAACTCGTTATTAAGCAAAAAGATCCTCCCTTCATTAAATATATTTTATTAAATAACCACGGAATAAATCAAAACGCTTATCAAAAGTTCTTTTACCCTTAATAAAAATCCCTTTTGGGCGGGCTTCCTGGAAGGCTATTGGACGGCCAATATTGTAGTAAAACAATCACCAGTACGCATCCTAGAGACTACTTGTTAATTAAAAAGTCCTTCAATCCCCATTCATTAAACCCTTTTATTAAAACAGTCTTATTAATTAAAATATCTTGGATGGACAACACTTCTCTGAGTCCCGTGACTGCCCTCTTGGATGACGTCACCGGCCACACCCAAACTGTCGATCCCCCTTCATCTCCTATGTTTCCATTTTGCATCAGACACAATGTATTATAACGCGATTTGAAAAATCTTCATCCTCTCGTCAAAAATTCCACTCCCCTCATTTAAAATTTCCTTGAAGGCCCTCTTGGATGGCCAACACTATTCTAAATTTCTCCAAGTTCCACGACGGACATCTTGGATGACGTCACAGACGAAACCCACGCTGTAGACTTCCCTCTGTTTCTGTATTTCATCAAATATGGCGTGTTACAACATGTTTAGAAAAGTTCTTAAACCCCTTAACAAAAGTTCCTTCTCCCTCATTAAAAATCCCCTTGACCGCCATTTCGGATGGTCAACCAATCTCGAAATTAACCTAAGTCAAGAGACGTCGGATGACGTCACCTAGTGGAAGTAAACAACCCCTCTTGCCAAACCAGCATTGTCAACCACCAAATCAATATCCCTTTGTTTCAGGCCGACGCGGTCCATATTACAAGAGATATGGTGTGCTACGACATGGTTTGGAAAAGTTCTTTATCCTTTATCAAAAGTCCCATTCCCCTCATTAAAAACCCCCTTGACCGCGATTTCGGACCCATCTTGAAATTTCCCTTGGCGCCCCCAAACCTTCAACTGTCGTGTCCCTCTTATTAAAATTAGTGTCCATCTTGCTGAAGGGTGAGACCATGAAACATTTGTGTTCACATATGTTCTAATGTCTGCATCACACATTCCACACGACCTATCACGTCAGGACTTGTTTTGGAACGATGAACTGAAAAAAATATTTTACGTTAAAATCTCTTTTCTGCCATGTCGTAATTCATTAGACTCCATTTATTTTCATTTTAATGCAAAACCTTTCAAGACCACACCACACGACCCAGACATAAATAATAACTTCTTCCTTATAATTTTCAATTCCCTCCCAATTCAGTAACTTATTTTCCCTTTCTTAATACTAAGTCATTTTAAACACACCTCGATTGTTTAACTCCTTATTTTAAATTCCAATATATCCGTTTCGTGATTCGGTGTTAAGTTTAAAACGTCTTTTTTTTTAATGCTTATTTTAGCTGTATCAGCAATCCAACACATGATTTGTTTATGCGAAATATTATTCTTTCGTAGGAAGTACGCTATTTAGTAACTTTCTAAAATCGATAACAAAATATAATTTCTTACTCGGAAGAAAAAAAATCTGCTAATAACTTTAAATAATTTGGAAGTAAGAAATCGTTTAAAAAATATCTGCAGGTATAAACACTCTTCATCATCATCCTCAAGCAGCCATGAGCTATGGAGGTCCAACCAGGCAGCGCAATTTAATTCTCCAAGCATATCTACCCTGAACTGTATCTGCTGCATCTCGCCACTGCACACAATTCTAACTAACTGTTTGACAGTGTCTGTCCGCAGAATCCTAGGTCTCACCCTCTTTCTGAGGTCTTTAGGCACACTGTTCATGGACTCTATTCTTTAATCTATAATTATCCATACGAGCAACATAGCTAAGCTAACGGAGTCTTTCTCTGCATAATATGCTACATAAAGGAGGTTGCCGACACCTTTGTCTAACCTCATCATTATTTTCAAAGTTGAACAACCTAATGCCCAAGATACTTCGTAAGCATCTAGAATCAAAAGCATATAGTTTCCTCTTGTTTACAAAGGGCCCAAGTTTTACTACCATAACTAACCCTAGAGAGAACCAAACTTTTATACAGTCTAATTTTAGTCTTTAGGTGTATACGCCTATTTCTCCACATTCTCCACAGATTCTTAAAAGTCCCGGTTAAGAATCCGTCTGTTAATCTCATGCCGCACATCACCAGTATCTTACATAGCTCCCAAGATAATTAAACTGTGACATCTGTTCAAGATTGCAACCATTCAGATTAACTGAATCACAGCCTGCCTGACCAATTTTCATCACTTGAGTTTACTCTCTGTTTATAACCAAACCTACTCTAGTACCAGTTTCATCAACAGCTCGAATGAAAGAGTTCATCTCATCAACATCATTTGCAAAAAGGGCTAGGTTGGGTTGGGTTGTTTTACCTCTGAGCGGCACTTTTTTGCACACCATGGGCTAAATGGCCAGGTCACATGGACCCCGAAGGCTCAGAGAAGGTTGGGGGAGGGGACCAACTGGAACAGCTGTTGGGAGACAGATGGTAGCCTCCCGTCAAGGCCATCCAGCGTGTTCTTTAACGTGCACAGGGTATGACTCTCCCGCACACGGGGCCACGGCTTAACGTCCCATCCGACGGACTGCGGCCTTTCCAAGCCCATCGGTGTCCCCTACTGACTGTGGGCAGGGCGGGGAGTTTTGCGGAGATAAATCTCAACGCTGACCCAGCTGGGACTCGAACCTGGGAACTACAGATTACGAGCCTGGCGCGCTACCGACTGAGCCACCCCCGCCCCACAAAAAGGGCTAAATCATCAGCATAATCTAAGTACAAATTTTCTTATATCCAGCCCATTTAAGGCCAGAATCTTTCCTTTCAAGTGAATTTCGCATAACGTAATCAATAGCCAAACTAAAGAGAAAAGGAGACAAAATGCACTCTTCTCCAACACCAGACGTAATGCTAAACCAATTGCTACAAGACTTACCAACTCTCACACACGACTCAGTGTTATTATAAAGAGCTTTCATTATGTTAACTAACTTGTCTGGTATACCATATGATATCACAATCAACCACAAATTATGACGATTAACAGAGTCGAAAGCCTTTTTGAAATCAACAAAGCTAGCAACCAGAGATTTCTGAAACTCTAAACATTTCTCAAGAATCTGCCCAAGTGAAAATATCTGATCCACACATCACCTACCACTTCTGAATCCATATTGCTCATCACGCAATTGCCTGTCAACCAGATTCTTAATTCTATTAAGCACAATCATGCAAAGAACTTTACCTGGAACAGAGGGTAGGCTGATACCCCTATAGTTACCACAAGAACTGAGATCACCTTTTTTGAAAACAGGGATAATTATAGCTCTGGTAAAATCTTTAGGAACCATGCCTTTATCATAAAATATTTTCAAAATTTCAGTCATCCTAGTGGTAACCGAAATATTCCCAGCTCTAGCATTTCTGTAGTAGTTTCATCTACCCCTGGGGATTTATGAAGCTTAAGTTTAGAAATAGCCAAAATAACTTCAGATTGTGTTATAGGGCCAACATTAAAGCCACAAATGCATCTATCATCATTGCAAACAATGTGAGTAGAATTAACCACATTGTTTAGAACATCACTGAAATGCTCAGCCCACCTAGCCTTGATAGAATGCTCAGCTTCTATAACCTTACCTTCTTTATCCTTCAATCCCTGTATACCTCTCCGTTTTCTACCACACAAAACCTTAACTATCTGTTAGAGCTCTCTGCTGTTGTGCCGTATAACTGCTTCCTCGGCCTTCTCAGCCAAGCCATAAAGCCAAAGATTCTTATCTGCAGCTAACTTATCCTTTACACGTTTATTAAGCTCTCTAATGCTTTCTATTAGGATTAGTAGGGTATTGATTACTGACATTCCTACAGTTCTTTCCTTCTGAAATAAGCTGACGTGCCTTATCACTCAAATAATTCTTCCTCCTCTGCTGTTTTTTTCCCTAAAAGAGTACTGTTAGTTTCCAAAAAAGACTTTAAAACTGTTCCATTCTTCCTCAACTTCAGTAGTAAGCAAACCATGACTGCCATAATGACTAGGTAACCTATCATGGTAAGCTTTATCTATTACTGGTTCTTTCATAGCTTCAGAATTAAAGGTAAATTTTTTAACTTTTGGAAAAACACTACTTAAGTTTAACTTGCAAAACACTTTTAACAACGTTCATGGTCTGATCCAATTTTAGCTGCCCTGTATGACCTGGTATTCCTAACAGAATTACCTCATTTGCTATTAATTAATATATAACATTGAGCAACACACAAAAAGGCTTTGAAAGGAAAATAGCCAATCTTTACTAATTTCGAGGTGATGAACACGAAAATGACAATAAAATTTGTTGATTGGCTCTTGTTTAGGAGAGACAGAGATGGTCATGTATAAACGACTCAGTCCGCATTGAGTACATAGGTAATTTTTCGCAACGATGTATTTTAAACTCCAGAGTGCAACATATTGTGATGTATTGCTCAGCATGTCTACTCACAACCCCAGGAGGTATTGCATCATTGTCTGATGCAATGTAGTTGAGTCATGACATCGCGTCATCACGGGTAATAGATGATGCAAACGTTAGTTGTAAACGACGTCTCATAGGGTGAGAAAGTGTTTTGAGCAACTCCCATTTACCCCTGAGTCATAAGTACAACACAAGTGATCCTTGCAGTTTTAATCCAGCTGTAGTGATGCCTCGTAACTGTGTTAATAGTGCAAATACATTTTGTTACATTTGCGGGGAAGTGACGTTTTCAAGCCAGAAAAGGGCCATCACTCCAATAGTGAAAGCTGCGTAGGAGTTTTATTTTCAATGCAAGATCGAGGACCAGGACAAGGCCTGAGCTCCACACATATGCTGCAGCACGTGTACAAAAAATCTTCCGAAGTGGCTGAAAGGAGAAAAAGTGGGGATGCCGTTTGCTGTTCCTATGGTTTGGAGAGAACCAATTAATCACGCAAATGACTGCTACTTCTGCATGGTTCCACCTGTTTCTGGAGGCAGCACAAGGAAAAAGAAGTGAACAATAGCGTACCTAAATATACAATCTGCTCTCCAACCAGTTCCACATGTCAAAGGCTTTCCCGTTCCCAAACCTCCAACAAAATTTTCCATCGATTCAGACGATGAGGAGAGAAGCGAACCGACGTCGGGTTCTCTGCAACCTTCAGTGTCTAATAATGATCCATACGTCTGCCAATGTGCGTCATCTGCGCCAAACATTCTCACCGAAGAAGAAATGAACGATCTTGTTCGCGATCTGGAGCTGTCCAAGGTCAAAGTAGAGTTACTTGGATCAAGACTTAGTTTGTGGAATCTTGGATGGAAATTTGGAAAAAAAAAAAAAATGGAAATGGAATCTTGTCAAGGAAAATGTTCGGGTGACTTCGTTTCGAACTCGTCATGAGCAGTTTGGGCCTTACTTCAGAAAGGAAGATGACCTTGTGTTCTGCTCCGATGTAGATGATCTGATGAACGTCCTCAGAATCAAACATGACCTTCAATAATGGCGACTATTCATAGACTCCTCGAAATTGAGTCTCAAGGCGGTGTTGCTGCATAATGGAAATCGACTTCCATCCATTCTGGTCGGACACGCTGTGTACATGAAAGAAACCTACAACCTAAAACAGCTGTTGAACTGTCTTCAATACAGCAAGTATGGCTCTTATCTAGGTTGTTACTTGAAGGTAGTGGCTCTATTGATGGGTCTGCAGCTGGGATATACGAAGTACTGATATTATGTGAATGTGACAGCAAGGCAAAGACTTTGTACTACGTGAATGTCGGAGAGAAGAATGTGGAACATCCAGCACTGGCAGAAACACACAAATCTTGCTGCTGTCCCTATACATCACACTCTGTTTGATGGAAAATTTCGTAAAAGCCATGGAAGGGACTGCATCAGCTTTCATGTACTTGGCTGACTAATTCCCTCGACTCTGCGAAGCGAAAATTAAAGAGTTTCTTCTGTGTGTCCTGAGATCCGCGAGCTGTTGGGAGACCAGATGTTCGACAACCTGCTTCAGGGTAACGAGAAAAAGGCTTGGGACGCCGTTTCGTCTAGTGAGAATTAAATTCCTCGGTAATGTCAGGGCAGACAACTACAAGAAACTGGTTAAGGATATGTTGTCTCTGTATAGCAAACTGGCTTCAATATTTTCTTAAAGATCCACTTTCTCCATTCCTAATTAGATTTCTTCCCCGACAACTGCGGCATGGTTTTCACCAGGACATTGCTACGATGGACAAAAGATACCAGGGAAACTGGTCCACTTCAATGTTGGCTGACTACTGTTGGATGCTCGCCAGAGATGATCCTGAGCAGCTGTACAAGTGAAGGGCAAAGCGACGTCGGAAGTAGAAGCGGTGTTTTACCGATATATGTGCGTATTACTCTATATATATCATATGTACGTAATTTTGCAATTTTGCATTTTCATTGGCACATTCGTGTTCAGCACCCTGAAATCTTTTAAGAAATGGCTACTTTTATCTCAGAGGCATGACGTTTATGAAAATCTGTTGCCCAGTGTAATCAGTCATATTCTTATGCAACCTATATGGTATATTATTCTCAAACCATTAAGTTTAGTTATCTGTAGGAAACGTTGCCCATTGCCACTGCAGCTGCCAATACCAAAATGGCCTATTACTCCTCCCCAACGGTCAAAGTCAGTACCAACTTTGGCATTGAAATCGCCTAGAACAAAGGTAATATCTCCTTTCTTGGCACAATTCAAAATATACTCAAATTGTCCGTAAAACCTATCCTTCTGATCCTCATCGGCATCCTCAGTGGGGGCATATCAGCAGATAACATTCAAGTCTTTAATGCTTGTCTGAAATTTTGCTGTAAGAATCCTTTTATTAATGCACTCATATCCTAGAAGAGCATCACTGACGTGTCTGCTAAGAAGCAGACCCACGTCTTGGTGATGTTTATTGTCTTCCCTCCCTGAAAAGAGAAATTTAAGATTATTTTTAAGAACCTGACCTTTATATGTCCATGTGGTCTCTTGCAAGCCGAGAATATCTAAATCAAAACGGTGGAATTCTTCTGTGAGGATATCAAGAGAAAAAGCTCTGATTAGAGTCCTCACATTACAACCGATGGAGAGAAAATGGTTAGTCGGATGTTTAAAGAAACTACGTTTATTGAGAGAGGGAATGCCGACAATATCAAACAGCCCCCTAATCGCAGACATGGGGCAAAGACCCGTTCCCCCACTACTATAGATTGAAGCCATCTACACTTGACTTCCTCCAATGTAGAATTTGACGATGCCCGTAGAAGCAAGAGTTCAGGTGCCTGCGATGAGCTCTGCTCACGATTATCCACCAGCTGATGACATTTCCTGTGAAACTATTCACTTGGGATTGTCAACAAACAAAAAATACAGCGGCAGATTTTTCTCCACAGAAGTCGACCAATGCAGCAAATTCAGGATCCATAATGAAGCTCAGAGTCTTAATCCAGTCAAGTAAATTTGCACTTGACTGGATTAAGTAATCAGCACCAGAACCCTGTATGGTTCACCACTCCTCAGCAGGGTAGAAAAAAAAAGAAAAGTAGCCATAATTGTCCAGATCAGTAGACTATACTAATCTGGCAGCCCTCCGCTTCCGTTCCATTCCATAAGAGAGTATCTCTTTTGAAAAGAACGAGAAGGCGGAGTCGGACATTAGATACTAGGCCTGGCGGTTCTATGCATCATCACAGGGGATTGGTGCACAGCTCTCCTTCCAGTGACTACCTAGCTACCATTTACATTTAAAAAACGTTCTTTCCTCCATTTACTAGCGAATGTGTGAGCAGGTCACAAGACGAAAGACTCATAATGCTGATGAAATTTTATTGCGTGCTGTGACCCGTCATTAGTACTCGTACATGTGTGTGATTGGTTCGCTACGTCAAAGGGTATAGAATTTAGTTTTCTTTCATTGGATAAAAAATGTTTCTGTAAAGAGTTTTTTTGCACAGAGTTAAGTTTTATAGAAGTGCCTCTTCGTGTAAAAAGTAAGTTGGCAATGCTAATAGTAAAAAAAACAAATCATACGTTATGGATATTCTTCCATTGCGTTTTCGCTTACGTTGCATTTGAAAAATTTCAAAGCATCTATCTTTAATTCTGCATCCAAGCACAACCTGAACTTAACGGTATGTTAATGAAGGAGGGGAGGGAAATTTAAGTTTAACAAATACTATAAAAAACACTAATATGCTAATGTTTAAGCTATTAGGATTCAAATCAATCATAAAAATTATAATGCACTTAATAAATCTTTTGCCTTACTACATCGATATACCAATTCGCAAACTCAGAGTTAATTTTCTCTGATTACACCTGAACTTACCTGTTCTGCTCCTTCAGAATTTTATTTGCAATGGACTGGTAGTCAAAATTTTACTTTCCTTCTGTATTCAATGAGTATCAATTATATCACTATATCTATGTAACAATCTACATCAGAAAGCTTCTTCGATATGATATCGGTAACAAAAAAATTCGCGCCTCACTAAAAATTTATGGAATAGTTTTAAAACTCCAAACTAGTCAATCCTTGGATACTTATTACTTTTCCTGGTCAGTTACAGTACTTGAAACATTTTCACTAGCCAACACCTTGAAGGACTCCGACGTTCAACCTTATTGTGTCGGTATGAGAAGGGTCATGTGACCACGCGGATTTGCAAGTGCGTGGAGAGGGCGTCATCTGGTACAAGTAAAAGAAACAGAAAGATACCTTTCAGGATTAATCTGAATCATGACGAAACGCTGCACCCCTGCGGAGGTCAATGGAAGATTCCTTATGTTCAACTGCTGACAACTTATCTTCCGGGGGGGGGGGGATCTTTTCACCTTAACGAGGCACCTAAACAGTTTACTGCCAGAAACAGCTGCTGACAGCAGTCAGCTAATTTTTAAAAGTACTGTACATCGCAGTTAAAAACTGTATAAGAGTTACTATGAAAATATGTGTTTTATCTCCCAGAAAAGGAAATTATGTACATTAAAAAGAGAAAATATCCTGTTACAAGGAACCCTGACAGAATATTTCACAGTTCTACACCAGAAAATTGTCAATTTAATATCACAAGAAATGTGTGCATGTTGCATGTTTTACAAAACGTGTCGATGTAACAGAAAATTTCAGTTTAAAAATGAAAAAACACGCAAAGAAATTATCGTTTAATGCGAGTTTGACGGAGTTATAGAATGTGTAAAAGTTACAATCCCTATGTCACAGGATACAGAAGCAATGCGAAATAAAAACAAAAACCTGCATCAGCTTAAATATTAATTCCTACATCATTTGTGAGGTGGTGATAGCGTTGATGTGCACCAACATCCAAGAATTTTCAAATGACATTCAGGGGTGTATCGTTTCTATCACTTAAGTTCTAAGAGTCTGCTTCTTTCATTTTTCCCAACCAATAACATTCCCACCCCTCATTTTCCACAGGACCGTCTTTTTTTACACAGTTTCTGCACACCCTTTCCTGTCATCACTTCAATGGGAAAATGACACAGGGCACGATCTTTTGCACAGTAGCGATATGACGATGCACTTTGCTAAAAAAGCAAACGTGGTCAATGAGAAACGTATTTCTCATAGACAGGGTGCAATTAAGATTTGAACTAAAAGGTCATGGATGAAATTAGAAATGTGTGGAACATTTTCATGCATGAGCATGCAAAGCACGCAAGATTTGCACAAAGGATGTCTCTATTATCGAACAAGTATTCGCGTCCTCATACAATTTTCAAGGTTCCATTTCCACAGTTATTTTTCTTGCAACCGTCAGCTTTCGATACACTAGAAAAAAACGTAAATCTGCCATTTTTCCCGCATGAGAATGTATATTTCTGCATTGTATAAGTGTGGAAGTGGTTATTTTTCCTCCCAAGGATACGTTTTTCCACAACGATGTGTATTCATATATGAGTTTCATTACGCAAGTAATCTAACATGCACATTTCATGTTCAAGTAAGAACCCGTTTTGTTTTGTTTTTTCCTGCATGAGAATCCATGTATAAGTACCATACGTGCGACATTCTATTTTTGGGTTTTTACAAGTAGAAAGATATTTTAACCGCAAATATTCAATTTTTAAGAACTCAGGCATGAATCTCACAGTTTTGTTTCCTGCAACCACGTTTATTTTGAGTGCGATGGAAATCAGCAAAGCTCTTGCTCCTGCAAACATTTTGTGTAAGCATGTGAATTTTACATGTGCCTTTTCAGTTGTGTGTGAATCAACCAACCCCTTTTGTGAAGAAGGGACGATTCATTAATGTTATTTTTCTTACCTCTCTAGAAGGATTAATTACACATGTTCACTTCCAACAAGAGTGTGAGTGAAGTACGTTAATTTTGAGGGGATGCAAATATATAGTTTTTACATAAGCATGTGAATAGAACCTGTTCCTTTTTCAGTTGTTTGTGAATCAAATATTCACTTTTCTGTACAAGGGGTAATCATTAGTGTTACTTTTCTTACAATTGTCAAACATTGACTAGAAAACTTAGTATAAGTACCATAACCTACATTGACTAGAAAACTTAGTATAAGTACCATAACCTACATTGACTAGAAAACTTAGTATAAGTACCATAACCTACATTGACTAGAAAACTTAGTATAAGTACCATAACCTACATTGACTAGAAAACTTAGTATAAGTACCATAACCTACATTGACTAGAAAACTTAGTATAAGTACCATAACCTACATTGACTAGAAAACTTAGTATAAGTACCATAACCTACATTGACTAGAAAACTTAGTATAAGTACCATAACCTACATTGACTAGAAAACTTAATATAAGTACCATAACCTACATTGACTAGAAAACTTAGTATAAGTACCATAACCTACATTGACTAGAAAACTTAGTATAAGTACCATAACCTACATTGACTAGAAAACTTAGTATAAGTACCATAACCTACATTGACTAGAAAACTTAGTATAAGTACCATAACCTACATTGACTAGAAAACTTAGTATAAGTACCATAACCTACATTGACTAGAAAACTTAGTATAAGTTCCATAACCTACATTGACTAGAAAACTTAGTATAAGTACCATAACCTACATTGACTAGAAAACTTAGTATAAGTACCATAACCTACATTGACTAGAAAACTTAGTATAAGTACCATAACCTAGCCCTCTTCCGGCTGTGAAAAGAAATCAATAGTGCGAATTTCACATGTTCGTTTGTTACACCAGCGTTAATAAAGTACATGCATTTTTGCGTGAAAGTAAATCAGTGTCGTTATTTCTCTTTTAGTATCACTTTTCTGTACAAGGGTGAAATCCCCACATTGTGTATATCAAGTATGACATTTTATTTATAGGTATGAGCCAATTTGCATAAATGAGAGAACTACTTATATTTTTGGGAGTGTTCTAATCTGCATATATGAAATTAGTTTTTTTCCAAGAGTTTGGAAGAGGCAAAAGCATTTTTTGTTCAAAAGGTGTTATTGCTAAATATTTTACCACTGATGTGAACTTAAATATTCATATTTTGGTAGGTGTAAGGATTTTCACCGTTTCAATCCGTGGATGTGGTACGGCGTGTGAATATGCGCTGAACACGTTGAAATATGTCTGAACACAAATGTTTCATGGTCTCACCCTTCAGCAAGATGGACACTAATTTTAATAAGAGGGGCACGACAGTTGGAGGTTTGGGGGCGCCAAGAGAAATTTCAAGATGGGTTGGCCATCCGAAATGGCGGTCAAGGGGATATTTAATGAGTGGAATGGGACTTCTTTTGATAAGGGGTTAAAGAACTTTTCCAAAACATGTAGCACACCATATCTCTTGTAATATGGACGGCGTCGGCCTGAAACAAAGGGGAGTTGATTTGGTGGTTGACAATGCTGGTTTGGCAAGAGGGGTTGTTTACTTCCACCAGGTGACGTCATCCGACGTCTCTTGACTTAGGTTAATTTCGAGATTGGTTGACCATCCGAAATGGCGGTCAAGGGGATTTTTAATGAGGGGGATGGAACTTTTGATAAGGAGTTGAAGAACTTTTCCAAAACATTTTTGATGCAATACAGAAACAGAGGGAGGTCGACAGCTGGGTTTAGTCTGTGACATCATCCAAGAGGTCCGTCACGGGACTTAGAGAAGTGCTGGCCATCCACGATGATCGCCATGGGGTGAGGGGAGATGGACTTTTGATAAATAGTCCATCTCCCCTCACCTCACATCTCCCTCACAGGAGATAAAATTTAAATTAATAAGACGGTTTCCATAAAAATGTTTTAATAAAAGGGGGATTGAGGATTTTTTATTTAACAAGGAGTTTATAAGTTGGCCGTCCAGAATTCTCGCCCAAAGGGGATTTTTGTTGGGTGGGGAGAACTTTTGATAAGCGTTTTAATTTATTCTGTGATTATTTAATAAAAAGGATTTAATGAAGGGAAGTAATTTTTAATTAATAACTACTTTATGGGTTGGCCATCCAAGATGGTGGCCAAAGGAAGGATTAAATGATGGCAAGGCACTTTTGATAAACGTTTTAATTATACCTTTGTTTTTTTAATAAAAGTGTTCTAATGAAGGGAGGAGCTTCTTAATTAATAACGACTTTATTAGGCTGGACATTGAAGATCAAACGTGGGATTTAATGGGGGGTTGAAACTTTTCATAAGAATTTTCATTATTCCATGGTTTTCAATAAAGAACTTTTTAATTAACTCTTTGGATACCAAGCTATCCGAATACTCCTATCGCCAGGATCCATCTTACCGGCCGAGAGTTTTCAGTATTGCATTCCCCCTCTGAACAATTAGCAATGAGAATGGCAATGAGGGATTAACGAGGGAGGCAAAAAGGGGCATCGTCAACCCTTCCCTCGGGGGAGCGGTAAAGTGGTACTGACAGTATTCGCTTGCATCCCGTTGTACAGTGTGAGTTCGATAGTAATTTCCACCAGAGGCAAAGCTGGGTAGGGGAGTGAGAGAGAAGCTTGTAGGGAAGTTGGGTCAAACACTGCAAAATATTTCTGCTAGTGGATTGTTGATCTTTACGATTTCCAGATTATTGTTTTAACGCTTACTATATCCTTATCAGAAGAGAAATGGCATTCATATTTTCGTAACATTTATTTTTTTCTCTTAAAATATTTTTAACAATTTTTTTTTAATTTAAAATTGTGATAATTTTAAGAATTATATGTTTTAACTTCATGGCGATAGAGAACTTCACAAATTTCCCAAATGAGTGTGGTAGTGGGAAAAGGAAATAGGGAAGTAAAATATTTAGTAACGCGCCTATTAACATAAATTAATGGACAAATTATATCTTTAGAAATTAATATTTTAAAAGCTTTTCAAACGTTACTTGTCCTACACTATTTCCGATTAGTATAATATATAATATAAAAAAGACATTTTTCCCTTTTTCCTCCCCATAAAATTTCAATCTAGTAAGTTATTAGTTTTTTAGACAGCTTAATTTTTGGTCAACATTGTAAACAAAATATTTAATCCACTTGCAAATTGCTCTGACATTTGGGAAAAATCATAATACCATGGAATAGTTAAGTAGTTATCAACTTTTTTTAAGCCAAAGACAAACGCAAAAGAGAAAAATATTGGGAAAAGTTTAAAATCGAGTGCTATATTTTTTTTAAAACAATATGAGCCTCATTTTTTTTTCCTAAAGCTGGATTATTGAAACATTAAAGTTTTTAAGAGTAAAAGTCTTTCCAAGATTAATTTCATATATTTATATCAATTATGTGAAATTATTTTATGAATATTTCAAATTTCTTTCTTTCCGCTGTTTACAATGGAGTAAAACAAAATAAATTTTTATAGGCAGGATTTGTTTTCTGCATCTTTTGGTGGTATAATAAAAATGAAAAATAAATTTAAAAAACTGGCCTATCTATAAACACCTTAAAACTTAGACAATAAACCTGAAATATATGGATAGTGCAATCAGTCACTGAGTTCGTATTCCCTTCAAAAGAAGATAGTTAGCCCGCAAGGCCGGATTTAGCTTCAGGAAGATCCAAGAATTTCGTTTCAGTGGGAGGGAGATTGTTTTCGGGAGGTCCGAGATTTTTGTTTTGAGAGGAGTGCGAAAATTCAGTTTCGGGAAATCTCACTTGTGTATGATTTCTCATTTGCCAAACTAAATAGTATGAGATTTTATATTTTTTTTAAATTGAATTTTTTGGTGCCGGACATGAAATTAAAGACTGAAATAAAATTATGTAAAGACAAGTGTTTTGGATTTAAAAGCGGTAATGAAGTTTGAGATTTAGTATGACAGCTGGATTTTCGCAGGGGGGGGGGGGGCGAACTTTTCGGGAGCTTGGGTTTCTAGCTACTTCTTTTTAATTACTCTTGTTGAGTAGGTAAATTGGCGCTTTATCTCACATTGTAGTAAATGCGAAATCAATGACTGATTACAACATCAATATTTTTAGGTTTATTTTGTATGTTTTGGGCGTATGTAGGAAGTTTTGTACCTTTTGAGCGTATGTAGGAAGAAGTTTTTTATATTATATATATGGTAAGTTTTATTGTTTGAGATGGCATTTAACGAAAGCCATCTCAAACAATAAAATCAAATATAAAAGTTTTAACTCAACTCTAATATTATATCAAATAATTTTTAACAGCTGCAGAAGCTCCAATCTCCAAAATACGTTCGTGTTATCTATTCTTCATTTCCTTTTCGTTTAGCGCAAACATCTGAGTCATACCAGATGAAGTTAGAACTGAAAGGTCCAGGATCAAAGCTACCTCACCGTGCTGCAAATTTGCCAATAAGCTAATAGTAGTGTATTCGCAGGATAATACCCCCCCCCCACAGACAGTGCTTTGCCCCTATGACGTCACACATCCGCTTACCTCCTAGGTACATTATAAGCAATTAATTTTTTTAATTCCTTATAGGCAAAATATTTGCATCATCACATTTGCTTCTTACACGTGCATGTTTTTGTTTTGTTTTTATTAATTCATTTAATTATATGACTTTGTAACAATATCAAAGGCTTTATGTTATTTCGATATGCCCCTCCTTTCCCAAGAGAGTACCGTATTTCTTCGATTCTAAGACGCACTTTTTCCCCACATAAACGTCTCTAAAAACGGGGTGCGTCTTAGAATCGATGGCGTCTTAGAAACGCAGAAAAGACGGCTCAGAAGAATCAGACTCTGATATTGATTCAGAAGGAAGTGATGAATAGAATACTTACTGATAAATAAGTACTATTGTTGTTAGTAAATTGAATTCTATTATAATAAAAATATTTGTTAGATATATTTTAGCAATTTATTCATTTTTTATTTCTTAGAATCAAAACTTTTTGTCTGTTGGTGGTGCTGAAATTAAGGTGCGTCTTAGAATCGAAGAAATACGATAATACACATTTAAGGTAGAATTTAACCATAAACTTTAAACATTTCGGTGCCACTGAAGTTAAATTCTCGGAGTCTCCCCCAAACTGAATTCTCGGACCCCCCAAAACAAAATCTCGGACCCCCCTACCGAAACTTAATCTTGCGCACCTGCCTGGTTGGACTATCCATCTCTCCCCTCCCTCCTCCGCCGTCCCATAGATCCGGCCTGAGGCCCGGTATACTTAACATAAAGTAATAATAATGTAAAATGGTCTAGAATATATTTTTACCACAAATTTCAAAAAATAGCAAAGACCTTCATTTTCCATTAATATTTTCCCATCCATATCAATAGTATGTTGAATATTATTCTCAAAAATGCAAAATTCCACAAATGGCTCATCATTTAATTTTTCCATTCAAATATCAATTATCAATTATAATTTCAATATATTCAATATATCAATATATCAATATATCAATTATAATTTCCAGGTCAGAATATCGTATCTTTGCGATGAGAAGTTTGCGTCGACATATGCTGCTTATATAATAAACAGCAAAAATCACTCTTTGAGCAGTTGACCAAAATTGGTTGGATGATTCTTCATCTGAATTTCGAGAGAGTCTCAGCTATTTAAAGAGTGGGGTTGCACAGATAAGTGGAGTTTGAACTGTCCCTAAGGCTCATTTCTTATATTCGATCTAATGCACGTCATGTGATCGACAGTATTCTCGGGTCAGTCAATGCGGTGTCCCATATGGCTTTGGTACGGCAAGCAGGATAAATATTGATGATGCGGGACAGTTGGCAACACTAGGCATACCCAAGTGTGCTTATGTTGGGGGGTGTTAAGGTTGTGGATCTGAGTACCATACGTTTTTTAATGGAGTCTCCAGAAATGAAACACTCAAGCAAACAATAAAAGAAATTACAAATAGACCAAAACATGTTAACTCCCATTGAAAGTTTCTGAGTATACCTTTGGCAACGGAGATAAGACTTGTAAATAACTAATATATCAATTGCGTTGACTTCACTATTGTTATACGTAACAAACCAAGTCGTAGAATAGTGTTGTACGCAACAGAATAATTCATTACGAAACAATGAAAAATACGTTAACGTTGGAGAAGAGGCCATGTCTCTCTCAGTAAGAATTGCCTACAACTCCTCGTCGTCGAGGTCGTTCTCCTTCGCATCCTCATCCTAATCAAAGTAGGTCTGAACTTCAATATACCATTTATCTAGTTAGGGAACTTATGTGTTTATGCCGTAGTGAATTTATGTTAGTGCATACTTGTTGTATTTCTTTTAGCCAATATCCTTGCTGTTTGTCGAGTGTTGGACGCTCAGAAGATTGGTTGCACCGCATTAAGTGCGGACGTCTGTAAAATCGCGGTGGTAAGAAATCGCAATATATTGGGGAATATTTAATGTATTGGGAGTTAAATGGGAAATAAGATTTCTGTTATTGTTTAAGTATACTTTAGCTCAGGAGTTATTTGTTATGTGTTCAGTTACATATTATATCTATGTGTTAACCGAGTAGACGGAGACGTGCAAGGCTTACACCCTTGGTAATCCAACCTTCGTTTAGCCGGTTAACAAGACGTTCAATATACTAAATAGTAAGTAAATATATTCGGGTCGATTTGTAGTAACCCAGGTGGATTTGATTTATATCCTCCATTCACAGAAATCGATATTTCATTACATCTGGTCTGGAAATCGAGTTTCAATTATTTTAAACATCTTTCTGTTTTTTATCATTTAACAACAGATAAAAATGCCCAATTACTTTTTACCAAATGTTTCGAATTTTTGCCGATATTCAATTACGGCAAATTACATTAATAACATTTGCATTAATATTAACAATGATTATATTAGCATTAATAATATAAATAAAAATGCATTAACCTGTAAATAATGCTTTTCCTTTTCATTGTATATTACATTATTAGTACGTACAAATTTTCTGCACAACTTAAACCCACCATAGCACAATTTGCCCATATTTAATTTTATTTCGTTATAGAATTTTCTGACTGACAAATTGTATCCAAGTGCTGCAACTTGAATTGAAATACGAAATTATTTGAAAAATTCCATTTTGTGAATGAGACAATATTGTTTTTTCGGGTTTAGAAACTTCTGACGTGGAGACTATCGTTCGGAATCCCAAAATACATCCACTTCTTCCCTCCCCAAAAAGAGGGGGGGATTTTATTAGTAGAGGGGAATCAATCGTAAGCGTTTTATGCGAAATGAAAGGTTGCGACGTGGAGAGTGAAATCTCATATACTTTACAGCAGTGGCTCTCAAAGGATGTGCCGAGAAATTTCGGATGGAATTGTAGATAAAAGGAAATTTATAAACCATTTTGTTGCTCCTTTCTGAAACTGATTCTTCATTTAACTTTTTTCCGTTTAATAAAAAACTTATCCATATGAAAATGGGATAACATGCAGGGCACAAAGCGGGGACGGATCTAGGGGGTGCAAAGGAACCATGCCCCCCCTTCCTTTCAGAATACGATAAGGGTAAAAGAGGGAAACACTTATTAAATTTATTTATATTTGATGCATTTTTTAAGATTATTTTTTAAAAACCGTCAAGTAGAGGATGAAATGTTATAGTGCATTGGAAATGAAGTCTCTTGGCCTCCTCTTTGACATTTTTTTTGACTCGATTGTGTTTCTTGGGGCCTGCCTCGATTTTTTTCTAGATACGGGCCTTACACAAACATACCGTTAATACATACAGCGTAGTACTAACCTTAATACACGTCAGAACTTAAAAAAAAGTTCTCTGCGTTTACAAACGACTCCACAAAAATGGCTATTATTGAAGTCAAATTGCGCATGTGCGAATTTCCCGTAGTTTTACCACCAAATTTTTAGTGCCATCAGTATTCACGGCGAAATATACGATGTGCCGTGAGCAAAAAAAAAGTTTGGGTATCACTGCTTTAAAGAGAGAGAAAAACCCGAGCAACAGAAGATAAATTTGCTTGTTAATCACAATGCACGAAAATGTGAAGTTGTACAATAAACAAAAGGTTATATATAAATAAGTCAGAGGACCTAAAGATATCCTAGCTTTGGGTCTCAAGTAAGAGTCATCTGGCCCTGACTGAAAGGTTAAAGTAACGTCCAAAGGATAATTTGCTTTTGACAGAGTCATAAGCGAAAGGCTTCCTCTGGGAGACTTTTTTTCTTCCTTTTCAGAAACAAAAGAGCGAATGCTTCACTTTGTCGTCTGTCTGTCAAATTCTTTGTTTTTAGAAACGGATCAAAAATTCTTTTGTTTTGGTTAGGTATTATGAAATAGTACGATTCGTACTTTCGAAATCTCCATGCAACTAATTGTGCCATCAAACAGTGAAAAAAGTTGAAAATGGCAAACATTTCAATATTGTAATCGATGTAATTATATTAAAAATTTTAAATCCTGATGATAACATTTCACCATCTTCACATGCACAATTTTTCTTATTTTTAGAGATAATATTTATTTCCAAAAGCAAAGAATTATTTTTTCGTTGAATAGGTATTTGATAAACTATTATGATTCATAGTTTTCGAATCTCCCAAAAGTTTTAATTGCACTCTCTGAAGGTGGAATAATTCCAAAATTTCAAACATTTAACATATGTTGCAAACGATATGATGTTTTACTGATAAAATATCACAATCAAGGACTTAACATGTGCAGCAACAATTTCTCCCTTCACTTCGGGAGGGGGGGGGGTGCAGGGAGTGACGAAACGTTTTGTTTTAAGAGATTAATGAAAGTTCTTTTTGAGTTGAACAGGTACTAACGAAATATGATGATTCATAGTTTTCAAACCCTTTATAAGGCTTTAATTTACATCGTTAGAGGGCGCTAAATGTAGAAATAACATTGTAAACGATATATTTGTGCTAGAAATTCTTCTTCACTTTTTTGCACACATTGGGAAGGCTCAGAGAAGGTTGGGGGAGCGGACCCACTGGAACAGCTGTTGGATGGTAGTCTTCCGTCAAGACAATCCAGCGTACAAGAACAAATACCCAGATACAAGGAATGTGATAGAACTGAGAAAGGGGTTCATTTAGAGTCCCTTTGATACACTGGGCCTAGACAGCCATGGAACAAAAGAAGGGAATTTAAATATGCATAAAAGATATAAGTGATTTAATTTGTCTAAACTTCAATTACAAGCAACTCATTTTTAAACTGTACGAAGTATAATAATTTGCTATTCATTAATTTAATTGAAATATTTATGAATATTTTAAAATTAATTACGAATATTTTAAAATATAATGCTACCAGATTAATTTGAAAAGATACAGCTTTAATTTAAAACTCTAATTTATTTACAAATTAATTCTCCCCTTAGTGCACTCTTCAGACCCGGTATGGTATAAGTGGCTGTGATTTACCCAACCCTTAATCTTATTGATCTTACGTCACCCTCTTTAGTTTTTTGGTTGTATCATGAATGGCAGCTGGCTAAACCACATTTCTGTAGGTGTTGAGCAGTTAAGTGCAGTTTAATTTGCATGTGCTTTAATTAAATTATATTGGTTAAGATTCGACAGGTTACCAGAGGCGTATTGAGAGTCCACGCGATGCGGGATAGGGGATGGGACATGGTTAGGAGGGCTTCTGCAAAGTGTTTTACAAAAATTGTGGGAGAAATTGATACAGAACTATCTAAAGGAATAGCCCAGATTTTTCTACAGCTTTGAGCGAATAATAATGATCGCGAAAAATCAGCTTCGTTTTCCATTCTAGAATTTTCTCTTTGCTGCTTGTGGATTAGAACTCATTGTCTCAAAGCCTTTCCTTAAGGAAAGAAATTGACGCGATATGTTTAGCTTTTGGATAAGTTTTTATGTAGGCATTTAGTATAATTATAACACTAAGATAGCGTTTTGATCAAAACTCATACATTTGTATTTTATGCAGTGAAGTATAATAGTTTTGGTATTACCATTTATTTTGGATTCTAAAAATTTATATTATTAAAAACCATATCGCTAGTAGAAAGACTATTGTAAGTCCACAACGAAAATGATTGTTAGAAGTGATATTGGCTAAACAAATGCTCACATTTTTTAGGAGTTGTTCTAAATCTGCTATCCAGTTTGTAGTCCAGGGGAGCGAGGAGGGGGAGAGAAGTGTAAAAATGCAATAAAACCAATGGCATGATGTTAGTGAGAACTGGAGAGACTATGAGATTGCGCAGTGGAAGCTTGTTGGTTAAAGAACCGACTGCAGTCTCCCAGGTTGCAACTGACGTTTCGCTTCTGGACTAATATTTTGAGAAGATTGATTGTTTTACCTCTGAGGAGCACTTTGGCTAAATGGCCAGATCATAAAGATCCCAAGGAGCAGGTTGGGGGAAGGGATTGAATCAACTGGACAGTTGTTAGGATACAGATGGTAGCTTCCCTTCAAGATCATTCAGTATGTTGTTCAACGCGCACAGGGTATGGATCTCCTGCAAACGGCTTCACGTCCCATCTGCCTGGCGACCTCCTTTACCAGCCCAATGTTGTCCAGGAGTTAACTGGAGAAACTTCTCAACTCAGAAAAGGATGCGATTCGAACCTGGGGACTGCAGATTACGAGCCAGTTGTGCTACCGAGAGACCCAACCCCAATCCCTGGGAATAAGGTAAGTCCATTAAGGAATCAGGTAAGTTAACATCTTTCATTTTTAGTAATATTATTTTAGGAACAACCCCAGATATTTCGGAAATCACGAAGATTTTCCGTCACTTCGTCAGTAAACGTTGTGGAAACCCTACACTTAACGTACCATCTTACGATCAGCTGTGGCCGCTTCCTAGTTCCTAGCTATTCAGTTATTCCAAGCGATACCCAAATTCTGCTGATGAAACACGCAATTAACAGTTAGGCTTAAAAATTCTTTAGAGATGCAGCTAAGCATCCGAATGAACTCATCCAGTACACAATTAATATGATATATCCCATGGCATGAAACACAAACGATGCAAATCACTTCTGCTTTCTGTCCTTGTTATCTAAAAAGTAAATTATAAACCCAATAACTTCAGATTTCAAATATTGATCTATCTTGCTTCATAATTACATATTAGTAGAACGGGCCCCCGACTGACCAGATTCAAGAATTTGCTGAGAGGATTTTCTGTCTGCCGACTCCTTCAATTATATACGAGTGTAAGAAATTTTTATCCACAGCGGAAGTCTCTGACTCGGCAATTCCAGTCGATTTACTCTGTATTATATCATGTAGCAAACGTATTCAATGAAGTCTTATGATCTCTGAACTCTGAGAAAAATCTCCCAGTGCTGTTTCCAATGCCCTTGCTTTGCGAGCGTACCGAAGATCGCATTCTTGACAGTACAGTCGAGATATTGGCAATCATCTGTCGCCAGTGATTCGATTTCTTGTCGAACTTCTGAATTTTTTGTTCTAAAAGGAAGAGGAAGGAGCCACAGAATGATATGTGTGATATGCAGTGATTGGATGGTTTCAATGAATAGTAGAGGTAGGCCTTCCTAAGAGAACTAGTGCCTCACTCAAGAATTAAATGTAGCTTAATATATACCTAGATTCAGAAGTAGCTTATTCGTACTTTAGTTTAAATAAACTATCATTAAGCATAATTGCCAGACATGAGTAGTTCATGGAGTTGAGTGCATTTTTGGCTGAAGCCGAATTACTCTGACGAGAAGCCACTCGCCAGGTGGTCGTTGCTGGTTTTGATAAATAAAATCTTAACAATAGCATGCAGTTAAGTGCAGTATTCTCAAAAAATTCTGTTTAATAATGTTCAAATACGGTCTCTAGCCATATTCAAATATATGATCAAATCAGTTCAAGTAAGAAGAAAGCAATATAAAATAAATAAATAAATACCCCCTCAAGCAGCTGCTTGCCACAGAGGTCTGACAGTAACCTGTCAGTTTATATGCCATAGTAGAAGGTCTGAGAGGATGGCAGGACCTCTGCAGAAAACGACACATACATCCATGCCTTACCCGGGGCTCGAACCCATAGGAAACAAATATTTCTCAGAAACGGAACTGCATAGTAAAGTAATGGCTGCAACACAAGTACTTCGACACATTTTGAAAGAGGGCGGGAAAATGAGAATTTCGACTGATTGCCACAGATGGCGCAGCAAGCAGTGGTGCTTTAGGATCAGTCATCTATCTGTGATAGCCAATTATTCTGTGATTCCTCCACACATCTATCTAAACAATGTTTCCGAGATCAGACAGAGACATGAAGTTTTCAGAATACATTTCTACACGATATGCTAGATCATATTTCCGTCCCATTTCAAATAAAAATATTTTTATAATTTATATTTTTAAGAATCTAAAATTACTTTAATGCTGTCTTGTTTTAAATGCCAATACTAGCACGCCCAATATAAGAAGTAAGAAACCTCAAACGTTAGCCTGTACTTACAAACATAATGGTAAAAAGGAGTGCATTACAATTTTAATCAGAGTATATTTAAGTACCTTTAAAACACTCTGAGTTCTTAAAGCATGATTTTTCTTACCTTAAGTCTTGGTGCATGACTTTTATCTGTTTATTTCTCTTATTGTATATTTTGTTTACTGCACCATTTTAGTTGCCTTTATGCCATAAAACCTCAAACAACCAACGAAGCTATAAGTTTTCGTGTTATAGTTTAATTTGCATATTTTCAACTTTTTCATTTATTTTAAACTTGAACCATTTAACTTGTCGGCATATTTCGCTTATATGAGAGGGCCTAATGAACCTTCCCCCCATAAAGGAGCAGGATTTGGTTTCGTCAGTAGTGTGCTAGGTTCATAATCTTTAGTTCCCAGGTTCGAGTCCCAGTTGTGCCGGCATTAAGATTTATCCGCCGTACCCCTGCCCCCAGTAGGAACGGGGACACCATTTCGCTTGGAAGGCCACTGTCCATTGAATGGAACATTAAGCTGTGTCCTCGTGTGCCAAAGAGAAAAAACCTGTGCACATTAAAGAATAAGCTGGATGGCTTTTAGGGGAGGATCCCATCTGTCACCTAACAACTATTCAGTGAGTCCCCTACCCAACTCTGAGCCATTTAGATTGTTGTGGCCTGGCCATTTTGTTCAATGTGTGCAGAAAAAGTGCCTCTGGAAGCTAATTTTGACTGATAATATTATGCAAATCTCCGCTCTCCAATGGATAAAGGAGTTCTAACAGGATATCCTCCTATCTCTGGGGAATATTCCAAATTCCAATCTCTCTGTATCGAAAAGTGGTGAGTGGCTATTCAGTGAAAGGGTGAATAATCAGGTCTCACAAGTTAAAAACGTCTGTGTAAAAGCAATACTCAAAAATCGAGAAATTATGGCTATCCATACTAATTTAAAAGTACATAAGCAAAACATTGAATTCGTTCACTCTATAAGATTATTTTTATATAAGAATTTGAAATATACTGTTTTTATCCACTGTTTTTTATGTAATGTTTACTTTCAAGACAATATTTGTGTATTTTATTCTATACGTAATGCCATTTTTGTACATACTGTACTCTTTGTGTCTATATTATTTTTGTAATAAACACATATTCCATTGTGAAGAATTTTATTGCTTCATAAATCGAAAGTGATTAACGACTTTTTGCCGGAATTGTGTGACTATTGTTATTGGTTGTTGTATAGTTAAAAGAAATAACGTTCTTCAAATTTAATTTAATATTATCTGTAGTAATAAGCGTAACTATATCGCATATTACTAACGAAATGTAATAAAGTGACAAATGATTTCCCCGCAGCAAACAACAAATGAATTGCTGCTATGGGAACAATTGTATCAATAGTGCTCATCGTTCAGATCAGTCATGTACATATCCGGTTCTTTAAACAATGAGAAAATTCGAAAATACAAAAATAATTCTTTTTTGTATCTCGCTTTACTAAAGTGAATAGTTTTAAATAAGAAGAGGAAAATTTCAATCATATCATACAACACCATTGAGGTCGTCTGTTGAATGTTCAGCAATTCGTTTTAAGGACAGAGTCGCATCTTTCACATTATGCTTCGACAAGCCAACTAAGTTTTACCGTTAAAATGAATTATATATTAATATTTGAATTTTTTTATTGACTATTTTGTACCCCTAAACATGACAAGTAGAATGTAATTAAGTTGAACTTTAATGTACATTATATTGCACCCCCTATCAATTATTATTATTCAAGATCATAGCCTAAACTGGCCTAGTGGTTGTTAGGAAGCTAGCCATTGTTCCAGCAAGGCAAACTTTGTGTTAGCTCTAACTGAGGCAGAGGTCAGCAATGACTTTGATCTTAGTAGGGCGTATCCTTGTATGAGAAGGCCTGTAAAAGCTGGGAGTAGCTTTTAGGATTTTTTTCTGTCCCAAATGTTGGAAAGCAAAAACATATAATGGCACAATTCAATTTCAAATCAGGCAGAGTGTGTCAGGTGACTTTTAGCGGTTTCTATAGAAAAATATATGTGAGAATAGACTTCATAAGAACATCGGAATGATATCTTGTTTCGATCAAAAAATTTTAAAAAATTGTCATTTATAAATGGCCACTTGAACATAATGGTTCTAAAACGGCATGTTCTGTATTCCTAATGTAAAAAAATTATTTATGAACGTTTTTCATTTACTTTTATTTAAGAGACTCTATCTGACACACATATATATGAAAGTGATTGGTTCTTTATCATTAATAGAAAGTTTATGAAAAATTGTCAAAATAAGATTAAAATTTGACTTTTTCTTGTTCTTGTTTACATTACAGTTTCAAATCTTTAAAATGATTATATTACTTGGTAGTAAACGTAGTCATCTCTCCAGACAAACTCGAACGTATATTATTGATCAGTTTGATTTTTAACGAATTTGTCCTACTTTTCGATCTAGTAAAATTATAATGCTTTCTAAGCTTTAAACGTGAGATATTGATTCTTATTACTACGGGAAAATGCATCATCTAGAAACTACATCCATAACTGTGCTGCATCTAGAATTAATTTTTACTTCCCCTCAAATATATACTGCGATATACGAGAAATTAATATTTTAAAACTGTATTCCGTTATACGTCAGAAATTGCTGTCTTCCAAATGCGGCTGTGTCAAGTAATATCGATTAAGGATTACGTTACAAAACACGATTTTGACCTGTCTTCCTGTTGCTTTTCATACGTCAATTGTGTGCTTTTCAAAACTTTCGAACACGACGGACAAAATTTGATTTATGTGGAAACGAAAGTTTGTGCTGCCAGGAATATGATAGGCTATAAAATATTTATCCCTATGATTCCCCCCTATAAAAAAGGGGTAATATTAAAACGATTGTTCTGCTATATCTTTGGAACGCGAGGGCCGAACGTAATAAGTTGTATGTCAAATGAAAATTTGTGTCGTGGAATGTTGTGCCAATTTTGAGTATCCATTTTTTTAAATAGATAATATTTCTTGCAGCTCTTTAAGAATATAGGTTTTTCTTCGCTGCTCTTCACTAAACTTTGACCGGGCTGTCTTAAAACTGCCCTTCAACAAAAAGCACGATCAGATATCAATACCAAACGAAGGGGTACACTTTTAGTGTTTATTATTCCAGGTTAAATTAAAAGGTAGAGTGCCAAAAATAGACTTACAACAAACCAGCTGGGTAAAGCTATAGCCCGGAAGTGAGATGTCAGTACCAAAGGATGGAACTCATTTCTAGTGCGAAAAAAATTCCCCTCTCCACACGCGCTCCCAGCCCCATCTCTAACCGTATAGCACGGCGATCAGGTTATAATAAGGAATCGAGCTAAATTTTCGTATCGAACAATACATGTATAATTTAAAAGCACACTTCCCAGATACCGAGCTTTCTCCCCGTGCCACCTGTGCAGTGCTATAGAAGGTATCAGATATCAATACCAGTGTAAGGTTCCAATTTCAGGTCAAACAATTCCCTGACAATTCTGAAAATTAAAGGCACAGTGTCTAAATATAAAACCCTCTCCATGCAACCTGTGTAATGGTACATATATCAGTATCAATAGATGGTGTCCAGTTATAGTTTCAACAATTCCCGACATTTAAAGGCACAATGCCGATTATAGAATCCTCCCCATGCAACCTGTGTAATGGTTTAGCATGGAAGTGAGATATCAATATCAATGGATGTATTTTTAGTGTCAAATGATCCCCGGAAAATTGTGCCAAGATACAGAGCACAAGTGATGAAATTGTGAATAGAAAAAGAACGTCATAAATGTCACAGATTTACACTACAATGAATAAGAAATATTAACAACTAAAAATAACTGCATGATGTATGCATTATAGCAATGTTTCCCTTAATAATACAAATCGTTGTTTAATTTTGCACGGCATACGACATTAATGACACAGTCAAGTATGTAATGGGTTAAGCTAAAAATAAACAATAACTGGTAAAGTACAAGATTACATGACCTCACTACGAAAAATTCCTCAAATATAAGATAACAAAGCGCCTTTTCTCTTCATTCTTTTACAGAAACAACTTCAGTCCTATCTATAACAGATTCCAATCCCCAACATTCCCTCAGGAGTGCTTGTGACTTCGCTATTTAACCCATTGTGGGCAAAATTTAATAGAATGTGAAGTACAAGTTCTCTTCGAATTTTGACCAATATATTATCTGACTTCGAACTGATTTAACAATTGCTGAGGCTTTAAAATGTAATTTCCATCATCATCATCTCTCATCATTATTCGATAAGGGCAAAATCTCTTTGGAGAAAGTTTATTTGGAAAAATGAAAACCTAATTTTAAGGTTTATGTGGAAATCGAGTAAATCTCCGATTTTTTAATATATTTTGTTCCTATTTCCGTTCCTCTTTTTGTTCAGATACCATCACTACCCTCACGTCAGCACGTCACCACTGCCCTCAAGAAGTGGATAGATGTACCCCGTGAAGGGAAGAAGGCGAAAACGGGTGACAACAACGGTACCTATTTAAATATTTTTATATTCAATCAGAAATTCAAATTTTCTTCGCAGAATCTAGTATAGAAATATCTTTCTCTATATGTGCGTTTACATGTGTTCATAGATGTGCATTTTGTGAATTGAATTCTCATACGAACTTTTGCCTTTTTACCAGATATAAAGTTGCACTCGTACGAGCCTCCAAAGAGGCATGAACAAGAACAAATTCCATAACGAAGGTAGGCTTTTCTCATTCAATATCTCAATTACTTAGCTAGAAATATAATTTTTCATTTTCTATTGAAATTGCTGTTTCATGTCTATCTTTTTCAAGTAAATTAGACATTCTGATTTGTGGTGTTCTGGGAACACAGGACAGGAATAGGGTTTCGGCCACGTCTGAGAAAAGTGGTAAAAATTTGATTAAAAATTCAGTTTTAATTTCATTAACGGAGGATTGATACACAGCTCTCCTTCTAGCCTTTTATGTATAGCCCCATTTGCTGTCAGATTATATTAAGTACTCTTTCTTAATCTAAATGTTACTCTTTGAGATTTATCTCTGTTAATCCCCACCCAGCACTCAATGAGAAAGTGGACACCAATGGACTGGAAATGCTGTTGTCCGTTGGATGGAACGTCAAGTTGTAGCCCGTGTGTAGGATAGGACATACTGGATAGCCTTAAAGGGGTCCTTTGTCTCCGCCATATTCTCAGCCCATGGAATCTTTTCGACCTGGTCATTTAGTAGTGGCCTTGAATGGGTTTCAAAGTTGAGGAGAGAACTTGCCATAGGCGAATTCTTTTGTTACGTTAGATGGCACGCATTGGTCTTTTCGCCCCTACTAACGCACTTGAGATTTTTAAATTTTCTTTTTTCACTTTATTTTTTGAAAAAAGATACAAATATTTTATCACGGCGTAAAATGGAACGGTTCGAAAGCAAAAGAAAAAAGCCAGGATGTTGCTTCTAAGCTCCTCTATGCTTTCTGGTAGCGTAAAAACACTTCCGTTCTAATTGCACAAAAGATATTAGCTTATTATATGAAAGCTATTATTATCTTAATATTCAGCAATAATTTTCTCTATTAATAAAAGCAACAATGTCCACTCTGATATATTATCCATAATTTTGTAAATCATCTGTTTTTAATAAGGATGACGAAATACTATAGAGCAATCTCCTGATTATCAGTGATTCAGTGGCTTAAGAATAACCTGAAGGGTTGACAAATGTGAAACGTTTTACATATTTTGACTAAATATAAAAAATTTACATGCGTTTAATTTCTACTCTTGAAAATATCACTTTAATTAACACGAAAAAGGATTTTAATTTACCAGTTCTTACTACTTCAATCTTCTTACAATTACCTTCAATTGAAAATCGTGCAACTTCGAATTTTGTAATCAGTTCGTAGTTCGTTTCATATCAATTGCTCTGTGTTAGAACTGCAAAAGTTTTATGTAAGTTGATTGACAAAGTAATTGAGTACTAATTCGATAAATGAAGTTGATTTTTTATTTTTCATATTACACTACTTTATATGCATAACGTACAAAATACGGATACACGCATTTCTGTCATAACTATTACAGAAGTACAAAAATGGTAATGCAATCAAAAATAAAATTACCAAAATATCAAAAATAATTCAAATTGCACGGTTTGATAATAATTAATTTCAAATATGCGAATGAGTCTCGATTCTAAGAATTTAAGCGGTTAACGGTTTACAAACTGAATACAAAATTTAGCAACCCTCTTTTTAAAAAAAAACTGCTTTAAGATTAAGATTTACTTTTTTTTAATTTTTTTTTAAAGATATCAATTGCTTCTATTTCTGATAGCAATATCCTTTGCTAAAGATGCTGTAATATCATATCACGTGACACTTCTTCATGTTGAACTTGTGATGAAAGTGTAATGCTTCAGTTTCGTGGCCAGATTCAGTAGACCGAAGCGTGCACAAACTCGTGTCCGCGGACCAATCCCTGGCCTTTAAACAGTTTTATCATGCCCGCGCGAAAAATATCAAATATGTTTGCCTTCATCTGGCACAGTTAGATTGAATGATGAATTAATAAGACGAAAGACGAAAATTTTAGTAACATTATAAAAGTAGCTTCAACATCATTGAAACCGAATCTTCAGCAGTTCCTTTCTGGGCTCCAGTCCCATTCTTCACATACTGCTTCGACAAATCTACTTCAGTTTTGACGTTAAAATGAATTTTGTATTAATGTTTATTTTCATTTATTATATTGTACTTATATATATATGACAAATAAAATATAATAAACGTAACTAAACATTTTTGTTCTTTTAGTACCACCCCAATTATTGGCTCACAACAAACGTAATATTTTTCTTTCTGATGAACGCCAAAAACGTTTGTGTATTCTAGACATTGTTAGTTTGTTAATATGTCGGGAGAGAAGGGTATTATACACTTAAGAAGGCAATTCAATGAAAAAATGTCAATATAATTGTCATGTGTGTGCAATTGTTTCTTTCAACTTTGTAATATATTATTACTAATAAAAATAAAGCTTGTTAACTTAATTATTGTAGTTAATTACCCTCAGGGATTCTTGGTTTCATATTGTCCCCTGATTCTACGATAATACCATTTAGACCATTGTCGGCAAAACTTACTCAAATGTAGAAAAAAACGTTCTTTTCAAATTTTGGCCATTACATCTAAATTCGAACTGATTTAATAGCTGGTGATACTTTAAAATGTAGTTTCCATCACCACTTCTCATTAATCGATATGGGTAAAATCTCTTTGGAGAAAGTATATTTCTCTATGACCGTCTTTCTGCTTTAACTTGATTGTTATTTACTATCAATTAAAAATAATAAATAATATTTAACCAGCTCTATCAAAGACCTAAATCGTTTTTCACACTTTATTAATAAGAACTTCTCGTTTTGTGTTTTCGAAGAGTAAAAATCGATTGCATAAAGCATGTATATTTTAAAGTTTATTTTTAGTTTTAAAAAATGAGAACTTAATTTTAAGGTTTCGAAAGAGTGCAGAAAATCTATTTCTTATTATGTTATGTTCCTCTTTTTGTTCAGATCATCACCGCCCTCAAGACGTGGACATATGTTCCAAGTATTGAGGGCAGTACCCTTGAGGGCAGTGCCAATGAAGACCTGGACAGATGTATCCCATGAAGACCCGGACAGATGTATCCCACGAAGACCTGGACCTGGATAGATGTACCCCATGAAGACCTGGACCTGGACAGAAGAACTCTTACAGATGTGCCCCGTGAAGGGAAGATGGCGAAAACGGGTGACAACAACGGTGCTTATTTAAATATTTTTATATTCAATCAGAAATTGAAATTGTCTTCGTTGAATTTAGTTTAGAAATATCTTTCTCTATAAGTGCGTGTACATGTGTTCATACATATGCATTTTGTGAATCGAATTCTCATACGAACTTTCGTTTCCTCTCCAGATATAAAGTTGCACCCGTACGAGCCTCCAAAGAGGCTGATGTCAATGAAGCACGAGCACAATTTCCCCCTAACGAAGGTAAACTTTTTTTGAGTATTGCATTTCATATATTTGTATTCAATATTGTATTCAATATCTCAATTACTTGGCTAGAAGTGTAATTTTCATTTTATATTGAAATTGCTGTTTCATGTCTATTATTCTCAAATAAATTACACTTTCTGATTTGTCGTGATCTGAGAACACAGAACAGAAATCGGGCTTCGGGCCACGTCTGTAAAAATTTGTAAAATAGTTTCATAATGTGAACAAATTTAGTGTTTTAATTTTCTGATTTTAAATTAGTGTGGATAGCCATAATTTCGCGAGTTTTGAGTATTGCTTTCACATAGGCCTTTTCTCGCTGAATAGTATATTAAGTTTAGTAGCTTGTGAGGCCTGATCTTGTTCAGCCTTTAGCTGCATAGACTATCCAATTTTGTATACAGGGAGATTAAAATTTTGAATATTTCCCATGGATAGGGGGATATCCTATTTGGGATCCTTTATCCGTTGGATAGCGGATATTTCCATGATACAACAGTTAACCGACTGAAGACTATAAAAACTCTATTGTTGGTAATCAGTTTTCTAACCAAATATTTGCCAATGAGATTTACTTAACTATTAGTTAAGTGTTTGGAGAGTGCTATTTCAGTGCATCAAGTGGGAAATCAGTAATTCATACTCTTCATTTGCTGCTCAAATAAAGCTACCGCAAAAGTGGCTCCCTGGGACTGAGGAATCACAACTTCTATCTAAAGAATCTAAAGAAACGAAAATCGTCTAGAATAAGAATATAATGATTGCTTAAGGATTTGTTTTCTAACTCACACTGAGCTGTCTCCAATGGCTTACTGGATGTCGCTGGATTGGTGGGAGGTGGGATTTACAGGGTTAAGGGGTCACCTGAGTCAGATGACTGAGTAAGCGAAGGTGTAGTTTGCCTCCTACATCAACTGGAACCTGTTAATTCGTGATAGAGGGTTGAGGTTAAGGTGTTAATTTTTCATTTTTAAACTGAACAAGTGCTCACTTCGGGATCATTCATTCTTGTGAGTCAGCAGACCTTCCTGATCACCAGCCATTAGTGGCGAAAGCTCTAATGGAAAGTCGCTTGTCGAGAAGTGAAGATGCATCATTCGAGCGAGGTTTCAGCTGATGAGAACAAGATCTAACCGTTTTTAATTAGATGTTGTCCAAGGCACCATAAAATATTTCCATTAAATTCACTCAGTCACTCAACAGGAAATAAATTCTGATTGAGGCTTTAATAAAAGTTTTATGGTAATAATGTATTCATGGCTGTCTCAGAATGGGTATACGTTAAAAACTTAAGACTAATGGATTCACTTACTAGCGAGTAACTTTCCTAATATTTCGACCCCTGACTGGGTTCGTCCTCCGAGGAGTTGATCCCTCTTTTTCCTTCCACACTAACTGCCTATGTGTGGAAGGGTTTTCTCCAGGTTAGAGCAAAACACTCTGACATGGATGGTGCCTTGACGTGGCGTCAGAGCTTTTCACTAAACCATCTGGCAGACATCTTTTTTTATGTCATAGTACTTATATTAATCTTTGTAAACCTTCAATTTATTCCTTTATACAGTTGAACAGATGTATTTCCTAGTAATTCAGTTTTATTTTGCATTTTGCATACACATAACTTTATGACGAACTAGCTGATTTACTCGGCGTTGCTCGGGTCTGAACTTTCTAAAATGTAGAGTAGATGGCCCTCCCCACGTCGCAATCTCTCATTTGGCATAAATATCATTATACTCCATCTCCTCCCCCTTCCGGGAGGTGGGGGCTCAGTTGGTAGCGCCGAAGTCACATAATCTGTAGTTCCCAGGTTCGAGTCCCATCTGGTTCAGCGTTAAGATTTACCTCCGCAAAACGTCTTGCCCTCCTCACAGTCAGTAGGGGACACCGATGAGCTGCCGCCATATCGGATGGAACGTTAAGCAGTGGCTCCGTGTGCGGGAGAGCCATACCCTGTGCATGTTAAAGAACCCACTGGATGACCATGATGGGAGACTACCATCTGTCTCCCAACAGCTGTTCCAATGGGTCCCCTCCCCCGATCTTCCCTAAGCCATCTGAGGCCTTGTGACCTGCCATTTATCCTATTGTGTGAAAAAAGTGCAGCTCAAAGGTAAACAACCCAACTTCCCCCTCCAGTTAAAATTTTATCCCTCTCTTTTAGGGGAGAAAAGAAATGGACTTAGTTCGAGGTACATAATCCTTCCCACTTCAGAAGATTCTAAATCAATAAACGAAATTTCCTCGCTCAAATAATCGAACTTTTCAAATCACTTCGTACCCACCGGATTCCTCGGATACAATTTGCCAGGCATGTGTAACTTTATATCAAAAGAAAATCAACTGTGATCTGAGGTGCATAAAAATGTAAAGATACTAAAATACTTTTATTAAACAAAATTATTTATTAGCATAATATTTAAAACATTTATTAATAATATGTACTTCCTTTTATTAGCTTTTGCATATTTTTCAAATTAAGTTAATGGTTTAAACTTAAAAGATCACTCTTTTCCTTTTCTATGTTAATGGCACTATAGTTCGTTTTCATATTCATGTTGTAGGAGACTCGCGATAAATTTCGAATATACAGTAAATGCACTCAGAAGACTGATCTACCCTCATTATTTACTAAAGAAAACTCACACATTTTGCAATTTACTCACATTTAGTAAAAAAAAAAGAGTTTCAGTTGTTTGCGAGCCATCTTTCCATGGGCATGCAGAAGAACTGGCAGTCAACAGCCACAAACAAGAACAATGGCGAAAGGCAAACGATAACATACGATCCACCACGATCCTGCTGGCTTCATCCTAAAGGATCCATAATATGCATAGTACCAAAAGGTTGGTCTGTAAATGGTAGCTAGGTAGTCACTGGAAGGAGAGCTATGCACCAATCCCCTGTGATGATGCATAGAACCGGCCAGGCCTAACACCTAATGTCCGACCCCGCCTTCTCGTGGTGCAGACAGTTAGTACCTATCAAAAGAGATACTCTCTTGTGGAAGTGAACAGAAGGGGAGGGCTGCCAGATTAGTGTGGCCTACTGATCTGGACAACTATGGCTACTTTTCTCTTTTTCTACCCTGCTGAGGAGTGGTCAACCACACAGGGTCCTGGTGCTGACCATATAAACCCACTGGACTGGACAGATATATGGCTCTGAGCTTGATTATGGATCCTGAATTTGCTGCACTGGTGGGCTTCTGTGGAGGGAAAATCTTTCGCTGTGTTTTCTGTTTGTTTGTGGGTTGACAGCCCCAAGTGAAAAGTTCCACAGGATATGTTTATCAGCTGGTGGATAATCCTGAGCAGAGGTCATCGCAGGCACCTGAACTCTTTGCTTCTAAAGGCATCGTCAAATTCTACATTGGAGGAAGTCTTCCAGTGTAGATGGCTTCAGCCTTTAGTGGTGGGGGAACGGGTCTTTGCCCCATGTCTACGATTAGGGGGCTGTTTGATATTGACGGCAATCCCTCTCTCAATAAACATAGTTTCTTTAAACCTCCCACTGACCATTTTCTATCTATAGGTAGTTGGAATGTGAGGACTCTGCACAGAGCATTTTCTTTTGACGTCCTCACACAAGAATTCATCCGTTATAATATAGATATTATCGGCTTGCAAGAAACCAGATGGACAGATAAAGGTCAGATTCTTAAAAATAATCTTAAATTTCTCTTTTCAGAGAGGGAAGACAACAAACATCATAGGGGTCTGCTTCTCAGCAGACATGCTAGTGATGCTCTTCTAGGATATGAGTGCATTAATGAAAGGTTTCTTACAGCAAAATTTCCGACAAGCGTTAAAGACCTGAATGTTATCTGCTGTTATGCCCCCACTGAGGATGCCGATGAGGATGAGAAGGATAGGTTTTATGAACAACTTCAGGATATTTTGAATTCTGTCAAGAAAGGAGATATTTCCCTTGTTCTTGGTGACTTCAATGCCAAAGTTGGTACTGACTCTGACCTTTGGGGAGGGGTGATTGGCCCTTTTGGTATTGGTAGCTGCAATGGCAATGGGCAAAGTCTCATACAGGTAAGTAAACTCAATGGTTTCAGAAAAACTAACACATATTACAAACACCGCGACATACATAAGTACACATGGGTTTCACCTGATGGGCTGCATAGGAATATGATTGATTATATATTAATTAACAGCAAATGGGCTAGTTCTGTTAGAAATACCAGGGCATATAGGGGAGCTGAAATTGGATCTGACCATTACCTTGTTAAAAGTGTCTTGCAACTTAAACTTAAAAAGTGTTGTGCTAAGGTTAAAAAAATTGCTTTTAATACTGAAGCTCTGAAAGACACATTTATAGCCAAAGCTTACCATGATAGGTTACTTAGTCATTATGACAGTCATGGTATGATTGATTACTACTGAAGTTGAGGAAGAATGGGATCATTTTAAACAGGCTTTTTTTGACACTAACAGTACTCTTTTAGGAAAAAAGGAGCAGAAGAGAAAGAATTATCTGAGTGATAAGGCACTTGAGCTTATTTCGGAAAGAAAGAACTGCAGGAATGTCCTTAATCAATACCGTACTAGTCCTAATAGAAAGCATTACAGAGAACTTAATAAACGTGTAAAAGATCAGCTAGCTGCTGATAAGAATCTTTGGCTTAATGGTTTGGCTGACAAAGCCGAGGAAGCAGTTAGACAGCACAACAGCAGAGAGCTGTACCAGATAGCTAATGTTTTGTGTGGTAGAAAACGGACAGGTACACAGGGATTGAAGGATAAACAAGGTAAGGTTATAGAAGGTGAGGATTCTGTCATGGCTAGGTGGGCTGAGCATTTCAGTGATGTTCTAAACAATGCGGTCAGTTCTATTCCCATTGTTCGCAATGATGATAGATGCATTGGTGGCTTTATTGTTGGCCCTATAACACAATCTGAAGTTATTTTGGCTGTTTCTAAACTTAAACTTCATAAATCCCCAGGGGTAGATGAAATTACTACAGAAATGCTTAGAGCTGGAAATGTTTCGGTTACCACTTGGATGACTGAAATTCTGAATATCTTTTATGATAAAGGCATGGTTCCTAAGGATTTTACCATGGCTATTGTTATCCCTATTTTCAAAAAACGTGATCGCAGTCCTTGTGATAACTATAGGGGTATCAGCCTACTCTCTGTTCCAGGTAAAGTTCTTTGCATGATTGTGCTTAATAGAATTAAGAATCTGGTTTACAGTCAATTGCGTGATGATCAATGTGGATTCAGAAGTGGTAGGGGATGTGCAGATCAGATATTTTAACTTAGGCAAATTCTTGAGAAATGTTTAGAGTTTCAGAAACCTTTGGTTGCTAGCTTTGTTGATTTCAAAAAGGCTTTCAACTCTGTTGATCGTCATAATTTGTGGTTGATTGTGATATCATATGGTATACCAGACAAGTTAGTTAACATAATGAAAGCTCTCTATAATAACACTGAGTCGTGTGTGAGAGTTGGTAAGTCTTGTAGCAATTGGTTCAGCATTACTTCTGGTGTTCGACAAGGGTTCATTTTGTCTCCTTTTCTCTTTAGTTTGGTTATTGATTATGTATGCGAAATTCACTTCAAGGGAAAGATTTTGGCCTTAAATGGGCTGGAGATACGAAAATTTCTGATTTAGATTATGCTGATGATTTAGCCCTTTTGGCAAATGATGTTGATGAGATGAACTCTTTCATTCGAGCTGTTGATGAGACTGGTAGTAGAGTAGGTTTGGTTATAAACAGAGAGAAAATTAAAGTGATGAAAATTGGTCAGGTAGGCTGTGATTCAGTTAATCTGAATGGTTGCAGTCTTGAGCAGGTGTCACAGTTTAATTATCTTGGGAGCTATGTAACAGATAATGGTGATGTGCGGCATGAGATTAACAGACGAATAGGGATTGCTGCCGGGACTTTTAAGAATCTATGGAGAGTGTGGGGAAATAGGCGTGTACACCTAAAGACTAAAATTAGACTGTATAATAGTTTGGTTCTTTCTAGGGTTAGTTATGGTAGTGAAACTTGGACACTTGGTAAACAAGATAACAGGAAACTAGATGCTTTTGATTCCAGATGCTTAGGCAGTATCTTGGGCATTAGGTGGTTCAACTTTGTAACTAATGATGAGGTTAGGCAAAGGAGTTTGCAATCTCCTTTAAGCAGCATATTGTGCAGAGAGATACTCCTTTGGTTTGGCCATGTTGCCCGTATGAATAATTATAGATTGGCGAATAGGGTTATGAACAGTGTGCCTAAAGGCCTCAGAAAGAAGGGGAGACCTAGGATGCGGTGGGCAGACAATGTCAAACAGTACCTAGTTAGAATTGGTGTGCAGTGGCCAGATGCAGTAGATGTTGCTCAGGATAGACTTGCTTGGAGAACTAAATTGCACGGTCTGGTTGGACCTCCGTAGCCCATGGCTGCTTGATGATGATGATGATGATGATGATCAAAAGGTTTGCCTGAAACGTATGTCTATTGATAACTCTTACTTCCTAGTCGGTTAGTGCTATCTACCATATATTTTACAGAGTTTCAGACCCCTCCTAGAATAGGGAGATAATTTTTTTTAACTGAGGGGGGTAGCAGAGAAGGGACGATCATAATGAGTTTTATGCCAAATGAAGGTTTCGATCGCCTTCTACTATATACTTTAGAGTTTCAAACCAAAGCAACGTCAGGTAAATCTGCTAGCTATATATATATTTAACTTCAAAAGAAGGGCAATCATTTCCTGTTGATTTACTATTGTTTAATTCCATATCACCTTTCAAATATCGTGATTTAATGCATATGGGAGAAATGAAGAATAAACAGGAGAAAGGTCAAATTCAAAATTTGGACTGTACATTTGTGCAGCGCAATAAACCATGTAATTTCTTCAAATATTAGGGAATCTATTATTTCAATGAAGTAACTATTGAATTTATTTTCAAATTTATTTTCAATTTGAAGTGACTATTAAATTTTATTTTTTTCATTTCCTGCAACTTTAAAAATTTTTGGAAAATATTACCTACCACACATTTCATCGATTGCATCCCAGTTTCTTTAATATTGATATGAATTCAAAGAGATGAAAACTTAGCGTGAATTCGAAAATAGCATATATGTATACCAAACTAAAGTATAAATGACGTAATTTATTACAAAGTCACATAAATTATGCAAATTAATCAATCTTATCTAAAACATAAGTATTTCTATTTCTGTTAGTATAAAGTCAAATCAAAAAAAGGATGATTTACTCTGTTTAACTAATTCTCATTATTTAAACCACAATGCTGTCAATATTCAGTTCCTAAAACAAAATAGAATCTATTACTTTGTAACATCCAACAAACAATCCAAATTATATTGAATTTCATTTGTTTTAGAGGTCTACCTTAATAATGCTTTATACCTTATAGATGCGAAATATCTAATGTTGATCTCTCCCGATAGAATAACTCAAAAGTAATTTTACTGTTGATTTTCTTTCACCACCGGAACCAGACTCATTCTTGAATCAAGGGATAACAGTCTTCCACACATCACTAACTTAATACAATATATCTTTATTTCTTCACTACTCCACTACACCTTTTTGTTTCTCTTCCATAAATCTTACTATTCAAAGCATCAACGTTCTAAACCGTTGATAACGTAACTGTCAAGCTGAAGCACAGGCTAGCGTGCATGAGCAATAGGCGAGCATTCATGCAACAATGGGCTTAAGCATGGCCATTGTTGCATGTTCATCTGTCGTAACAATATTATAACAATTTTTATAAAATCCATTCCTATAAAAAACATTTATTTTAGAATATATTTATAATAAATCATTTAATTATTCATTCCTTCATTTCTCTTTTTCCAAGTATAGTTCAGACAATTTAGTAAATTTTGAAATAACTACAACAATAAAAAGTTTGCTGAAAAGAAAAAATACATTTTATTTCCTACTGCAAAATAAAATGCAATGTGCTTATATAGCATGTTCTATGTGCAACAGATAGGACTTCATCACTTACTTGTGCACCATCCGTGACAAATATGGTCAGTTTGTATTCTTTTTCCTAAAGAAAAAAAAAATCAGAATAATAATATATTTGCCGAGTTCTTTCTCAGTATCAATTAAAAACTAAAGCAAAGTTTTCTCTGCCAGCATAATTTTCTTCCCTCTCCTAAATTAACAAATCATACATTAAAGTCCGTTGCCTTCTGACGGCTGCATCACCTGCATATCACAGGTGCCTGTTTTATGAAATAAAGCTAGAGTTTATGCTGATCATAAGGATATAATTTTCCGTTAATTTCATTAAACACTGTAGCTCAATAAAATTAAAATGTTATTAATTTCCGATGCTTAATTTTTTAATTCATATTTATGGATCAGAGTACTGTGGAAGCAGAAATTTTTAACTTCAGAAATGACTGGTTGTCATATTTACAATTAAAACAAATTATTTTGGATGGTTCTGTTTGGGACACAATTTAAATATCTGCCATTTTTTAGACACAAAAGTGGTTAAGGATGTGAAGTAGTGGCTTCCAACAGCAGGCGTGTCACGGGTTCTTTTTCTTCATAACAATGGCAGTGCTCACAAAACTCGGCAGGTTACGGACTATATGGAACAAGAAAAAATCAAACAGCTACCCCATCTGCATGTTCACCCGACCTTACACCATGTGATTTTGGTTGTTTCCAAAAATTAAGAAGGAACTTGCTGGGAAGTCTTTTCCAATGGTGAAAAACCTTGCAAGATGAATTCATTCAGAGTTCCGGAGTATTCCCCAACACGAGTACCACCAGATGCTACAGAATTGGAGTAGATGTCTGCAAGTTTGCATAGATGTTGGAAGGAAGCACTTTCAGGGAGAGAAAAGGTTTTGCTAAGGTACATGCAATGCTTTTTGTTCTGCCGATGCATGTCAAGAAATTTTTGGAAGCATCTCAAAGGTGAAAAACCTCTTAAACCCTGAAGCAGATTCTTATTAAAATTTCTCAACTTACACTGTTCCTCATACAGTTGTCCATCAACAAATTAGTGATTCTGTTAAGCAAAGTGATGCAAAGAACAGACAGCGGACTGATTTCCCTATAATTTTAACAAGAATCTGGGCATTGTTTTTAAGAATAATGATAATAATAGCTGTGGTAAAATCCTTAGGAACAACACCTTTAACATTAAAGTATTAAAGTTTTCAGTCAGTGGTGTGTTTAGAGATAGTAAAAGTAACTTCAGAATGTGATATAATGCCAACATTAAAACCAGTAATAATTCTATTAGCATTACAAACGATTTTATGTCGGGTGAGAAGCAAACTTACCCTTGCAAATTCTTTCCGTCCCTGCACTCTGAACACAGAAATTTAAAATAATTTTTTAATATCTGGCCTTCACCTGTCAATCTGTTCTTTTGCTATCCTAAAATACCCAAGTTAAGAAGCTGGAATTTCTCCCATCATTGCAAGGACACCAGAAGAGGAAAGGAGAGAAAAAGGAAAGGAAAAAAAAAACCTCTAAAGAGGAAAGGAGAAAAAAATGTACCCTTGTCAAACATCAGAAGTTACAAGCTTTATCATGTTAACTAACTCATCTCTGCTATGCCATAAGATCTCAGGAGCAATCACAAATTATGACAGTCAACGAGTCAAAATCCTTTTTCAAAGTTTTTTTACGTCAGATTCAGTGTTACGGCATCAGACTTCACATCGTTGCTTATACTGACTCGGACTTTTCGGGAGGGGCGATAGGTGCTTTCGGTATTGGTAGCTGCAATGGCAATGGGCAACGCCTCATACAGGTAAGTTAGCTGATAACTAAAAGTTATTACAAACACCGCGACATACATAAAGATATGTCGGTTTCACCAGTGCGCTGAATATGAATATGACTGATTATATATTTATTAATAACAAATGGACTAATTCTGTTAGCAATACCAGGTCATATAGGGGAGCTGAAATTGGATCTGATCTTTACCTTGTTAGAAGTGTCTTGCAGCTTAAACTTGAGAAGTGTTGTGCCAAGTTTAAAAAGGTTATCTTTAACACTGAAACTCTTAAAGACACAGTTATAGCTAAAACTTATCATGATAGGTTACTTATCGTAAGTTATCGTTTGCTTACTACTGTTGTTGAGAAAGAATGAGAAAAATTTCAACAGGCTTTTCATGAAACTAGTAGTACTCTTTTGGGTAAAAAGGAGCAGAGGTGGCAAAATTATTTGAATGAAAAGGTACTGGAACTTACAGAGGTTTATTAAAATGATAGAAACACGTTCATTTTGTGGAGGACATTTTATTAATAAGCTGTAGGCACACCTCGAGCGTTCAGAACAGTCGCAAATCGACGTGGAATAGACTAATACAAGTCATTCGCATACGGTAATGGAAAGTGGGACCATTCTTCGTGTAAAATATGGCCCAGCTGTGCTAGTAATGCTGAAGGTGGAAAGAGTGATCTGACCTTGCGCTCCAGATGTCCCCAAAAATGTTCAATAATATTGAGGTCTGGAGATTGAGGTGGTCAGGGTAGCTGCTCTACCTTATCCTCATGCTCTGCAAACTACCGCTTGAAACCAGGAAGATCGTTAGGGAACAATATCCACAACAATGGGTGCAAATGGTTCCCTGATAATGGATTCGTAACCGTATTCGGTTGCGAATCCATTATCGTTCAGGATGTATACGACCCTGCAGAAAAACTAACGTACGTAAGAATACGTGACGTACGTGCAGAATAACCATCCGTAACGTAAGTACGTTGCGGATGGACACGAACCTGCAGAATAATTAATGGCCGTAAGGAATGCCATGGTATGGCACTCACAGAATCAGAAATCCACCTCCATGCGTCACAGTTGGAACCAAACAGTCGGGGTGGTACGCTTCTGCAGGTTTTAGCCAGACATACAATCTACCAGCGGTGGGAAACAATGTGTAGCACGATTCATCAGACTAGATGATACGTTGCAGGTCTTTAGCATCCTAGTTTTTATGTGCTTCGCACCACCTTACATGTTTTATTTCATTGATGATGGTAATCAAAGGTTTGTGGATTACAGTATGGCCATGAATATCGGCACGATGAAGTTCCCGACGAATTGTTATGAAGGAAACGGGATCATTTCCACTACTGTTCAACTCTGCTGCTATTTGCGGTGCCATGGTCTTCTGTTTCCATTGTACAATCCGAGTCAGCGTTCGTCTGTCCCTATCTGACAACTTCGTATGGCGTCCACAATTTGCCAGTTAGGAGGCAATGCCCTATCCTTTTTGAAAGGTAGTCATAATCTTCAATTCATGGTTATTTTATATAATTATGGTATATTCATGGTCATAATCTTCATTTTCATGGTTATTCTGCAAGTACATTACGTACGCACGTACGTTACGTATTCTTACGTACGTTAGTTATTCTGCAGGGTCGTGAGTAGTATATGAGGCTCTTACGGGGGAAATGACCTTTTGACCTTGAAGGTCATGCAACAGTCAGATATCGCGATCACGCCCCCTTTTCAAAAAGACCCGCGATTTTGGCGTTCATCCGCCATTTTGGATTCCGACGTCCTCTAAAGATCCTCTCCCTGGTTGACCCACCCAAACCCATCGTGTACTAAACAATCTAAAAGTCGCAAATATTTTTCTAAGCAACGCCATCTGGTGTTTAAAATACGTATCATGTTAAAAAAAAAACCTTCGAATAAATATATTTCTTGTAAATTAGGAATATAGTTTTTTGTTTACAAATGAATTTTTTATTCCTTGTGTGTCACATTGGGAATGATTTTTTTTATTCCTTGTAATCACACTTCGGAATTAATTATTTCATTCCTTGTAAACCACCTTGGGAAGTAATTTTTTATTCCATGCAAATCACATTTAACGTGGGAATTAATTTCTATTTCTTGTAAATTAGGAATATATTTTTTACTGTTTACAAATGAATTTTTTATTCCTTGTTAACCACATCGGGAATTAATTTTGGTATTTGTTGTAAACCACATTGGGAATTAATTATTTTATTCCTTGTCTACGAATAATTTTTTTATACCTTGTAAATCACATTGAAAATTAATTTTTTATTTCTTGTAAATGACACTTAGAAATCGATTTATAAGTACTTCCCCTCCTGTGGATCACGTTTTACTGATGGATGGATTTAACAACTGAAAAGTCTTGCGAAACAAACATTTAAAATACGTATTTTAAAAAAATCCTTATACGTTTGTCGATGATTCACACTTGATGAGTCTACGCATTTATCTACGTCACGGAGGTTGACGTTGATGAATCAGAGCGTTTATCAAAGGTCCTTATGTGTTTGCGAAAAAGGGAGGTAACAATGATTCACAGGGACACGTCCCAACATACCTGCAGGCTATGTGTCGAATTATGTTGGATTTACAAACCGAAAAGTCCTGTGAACAGACCGTAAAGCCTTATATATTTGAGGAGAGTGCAAGACACGAAGGGTGATGATGGAAACACAGATATTTTATCATTTTAAAAAATGCATTTTGGAGTTCTAGAAAATTAATTTGCATTTTAATTGTTCACTATTATTTCTACATGCTGTGTAATTTCAGTATCTTGGTTTTTAAAGATTTTTTTTCAAATTTAAAAATCTTGTACTACATAATATATTTTTTCAGTTGTAAGTTTGAAAATTATTTACTCGTTTTATTTTTTCCATTTTTAAAATACTTTTTACTACATTATTAGTTTCCTCTGTTTTAAAATATTTTACATTCTTCAAAGAATTTTGTAGTACATAATAAACTTTTCAGTTTTATATGTTTTTAAAATTTACGTATGTTTCAAAACTTTTACTTCGTTTTATTTTTTCATTTTAAAATTTTTTAATACGTAATAATTTTATATTATATATTTATTTCCTTTTTGCGTTTTAATATTTTGAATCATGAAACTATTCCTCGCTATATATATTTCCAATTCTGAAGCTTCCCATGACACGAAGGATGATATTGGACCCTTAAAGATAGAGGTCAAAGCGTTCTATGTTTGCGGAGACGATGATTCACACTCTTTGATGAATCAGTGCATTTAGCAACGACGCTAAGAGTGATGATATTGGACTTTATTCTTAAAGATGGTATATAATCCTAGAAGTTTCGCTTTCCTCCCTGAATATCTTAATAAAACGACTCTTAATATTATAAAAAAAATTTCCCTCGATACGCTCGAATTATCACGGTCTTAATTCACCCCATTGATTTTAATGATTAATTCTTAAAATAGCGAGTGTTTCGCAAATGTACAGACATTGTTTTTTCTTCACTGTCTGTCGTTCATCTATATTTATCACACCTTATTGGGCTACAGCCTTGCAGAAATAAATGTTTTATATAGGTAGGCATTATTTTACACTACGATTAAAATTGAATTTCAAGAAAATCCTAATAAATAATGTAAATACTTTATTCCACTAGTAAAACAATAAGCCGAACACATTTTAGGCTCCTATTCAACACCATAAGAATTTTCTTTGGAGTAAAAAAACGTTTACGTAATCGTATCATACACACCGAACCCGGGATACGTCGTAATTATTGACGGACTACCTCACTCATCAATTCACTTACTCTGTAAAACACTGAATGACTGACTTATTTACATTCTAAATCGCTTACTGACTGCCTTAATCACTTTCTTACTCACTCTCTAAACCATTTACTGTCTTATTCACTCACTTTCTCATTTACTTACATTCGCACTATCTTATTGATTTCCACACTTCCACATTTTCTACTCACTAACTTATCACCTTACATTCTTATCTATTTGCTTACACCCTGACTGACTGAGGCACATTCTTACTTACTTACTTACTCACTCACTAAACCACACATTTATTGAATTATTTACACACATACACACACACACTGATTATTCTCACACTCTTACTGACACATATACTGACTTACTTACTCAACCACTTATTGAATTATTTATTGACACATATACTGACTTACACATTATTTACTGAATTACTTACTCACACACTTACTTTCTTACTTCTTTCCTCACTCTCTCAGAAAACACTCAGACTTCGGAAACGGAAAAATAATTATCACTCACTATATCACCTACTGTCTTATTCACTTACTTCCTGATTTACACACTTGCTAACTGACTTCCAATCCAACTTATTTATTACACATTTTCTTACTTACTAACCACCTTACATTCTTACCTATGATGACTATTACCTATGATTACATTCTTACCCTGACTGACTGAATCACATTCTTATTTGCTTACTTACTCACTCATTAAACCACATATTGAATATTTTACACACTCTCTTACAGTATTATTTACTTATATTCTTACTGCCTTACACACTTACCGACTTGCTAATACACTTACTGACATAGAGTACTTACTTATTTACTCACACACTTACTGACGTACTTTCTTACTCGATCATAAAAACACATACTGACTTCGAAAACGGAATGGTCGCTCGCTAAATTACTTACTGAGTTACTTATTCACTTACTTAGAGAAGGGATAATACAAAATAGCGTACGAAATAGAGTAGGCTATGTGACCAAATAAATGATATAACAATTACGGAAAAAAGAATACCAAGTACTCAGGGACTAAAATGATATATTTCTGGAATATTTCAATATAAGATTTCATGGCCTTTTCCATGGAGAGCAGAAATCGCACCTCTTGTGAAACCCAAATATTCTCAGCTTACTGATCTTCAAGTCTCTGTCAAATCATGATTTGAATATTTTGTATCGAAACAAATTATTAAAAAAAATCGCTAACTTTCAAAGGCTTCCTTAATCCACAAAAATAAATTTCCTAGTCCATCTTAATCCAATACAAACGCTTCTTAATCCACAGAAAATACTTTTAACTCGAGATATTAAAATTCTTTATGTTGGTTTCTTTACTACGATAGAATTCTCTTATGGATCGTACTCTTTTCCTAATCAAACTCAAATAGTTTATAATGAAAAAATTCTCACCGAGGCGAGAAACTGCAATAGCTAACATTAGGAACAGAATATACTTTCAAACTTATACGTAGAATCAAGGGAAATGTTAGCTATCATCAAACTCTCAGTAAAAAAGCTAATCGAGTAAATACTAGTGAAATGCAAGATCCTTTAAATCAATTCAAGAAAACTAACTTTAAAATAATTCTTTTATGGAATCGTGTCGAACGGAGATCTAAGAAATTTTAATACAGATGAAATGCTTACGACAGTGAATCACTTCGCTTGCTGGATGAGTCTCCTACAGGAACTTCGCAAACCCTTATCTGCCTAATCTCTCACCTAAAACAGCTTCAATGTGATCATTTTTATAAAGCTGATGCCTGTAATAACGACGATTACTTGGTACTTCGAAATATACGGGACACTTGGATAGAAAATTTGAGTTGCTTAGCATTTTTAATGAAAAATCTGGAAGGAAAAGGAGAAGTATACAAATCATTCCCTAACGATGAAATAAAATTCATCTGCTATGAATCGCAGAGTTTATCCGCTTGTAGACGATGATTCTCGAATACAGTACTCGCACATGAAGGTTTGTTTAGACTCTGCATTAGCATTGTCTCTTCTCATTCGCATGAATGGATCACTTAGAAATTACTTTAATATTTATTTCAAAAGTTTTAATCTATTCAGAGGAACAGCATCTGTCTTACGAATATTTATTACTAATCGATCATTAAGTTTTTCCATTAACGATAGAGACGAAAACTACTCCTAACTTTTGCACATCTTCTAATGCATGCCCACTAAACACAGAGTCACTGCTGACCACTAATCTCAGTTAGAGCTAACACATAACGATATGTCAAAGTTCATCGCTAAGCCTAGGGGTTTGATTATATATACGTGACATTCAGATGTAAAAATTCAATAATTTTTTAAAAGTATGATTTACTCTTAGAATATGATTCGTATTTGTATAGGATTATCTGGATTTGAACTTAGTATCATTAAACATCCGTTTCACACAAAACTCGAGAGTGTTAAAATAGAGTATATACTGTCTTAGCATTCACTAGTTGCCGGAAAATAGTGGATTAGTCAAGCAGTTCATTCAAGAATTTAACCTATGCAATTTTTTCTGTATACCTCACTTGACTAAATTAACTTTAGGATAAGAATGGTTGAATAAAACAGGACAATCGACATGCGTGCATCGGAAATGGAGTGTTTGTTCCTGAGGGCAGGAGCTCTCTAGGACAAAGTCCATGACTTAACCGCATGCCGCTCAATCCCTGCGCTTAGGCTACTTAAAACATGTAACTAACATTTTTCAAAAACGGAATTATCACATTTGACTTTCTACGGAATATACCTACATACTACGGTTTCAATTGCAATACACTGATTTATTTCTAGATTTATTTTCACGTGTAAAATCTAGCTCAAATTTTGTATAAACTCCAGCTGAGAACACTATACAGAGCAGTTTCTGAATCGTAACGAAAAAAACCTTTATTGAAAAAATATGCAGAGGAGTTCATGAACCTCATACTTGTTAGCTTTATACATGAGATTCAGGATAATTATTTCGTTTAAATTAAGCTCTGTGGAAAAGGAAAACCCTTGAAGATGAGAGGTTTAACAAATCCATAAAAACCATCACTAAGGGAAAGTATTAAAACGAACTTCTGTGTGCGATTGAAATCGGTTAAAAAAACAACGTACGAAACATAGAGTGCAAACTTTATGCTTAAAAATTACTGACTAATAGTTTGGTTTTTTTTATTTTAATCTTTCTTCCTTCTTTAGGTAGGAAATATCAAACAAACAGGAAAACTGAAATTCGAGACGTTTTTAGGAATGATATACACAAAAATTCTTTTTAAATGGAGCTGTATGTTAGGGAAAAATTTTAATCCATATCAAAGTAATTTTTTTTCGAATTGCACAAAAAGTTTGTGTGAAAGGAAATAAATAATCTGAAAATGGAGAGTATGATAAACTGAGAAAAAAGTTTTTAGAAGTTAAAACTACGCGAAATTAAAAGGTTCAATAGAAAAACTTATAATTATAAATTAAAAAAACAATTTTTTGAAAACCAAAATATTAATAGAGTTAAAGACGTGGATAACAGTTTTCAAATCTTAGCTAAATGTAATACTAACAATGATGAAAAGTGAAAAATAAAACTGAGATTTTCCTATAGTCTTTTATTAATTGAAAACCAAATGTCGTAAACTGAAATTGAATCTTTGAAATAAAAAAGCAAAATAAAACACTTTTTTTAAGTTATTATTCGAAAACAAAACATGTGAGAATATTAAAAAGTGAAAAAAAATGAATAACGTTATTAAAAATTGAAAAAAATATTACAAATACTTAATGCTAAAATTTTTTAATGAAGAAAAACAAACTGAAAATTTCGGAGAGTATTGTTTAAAAAAAATGATTTTTCGAAATCTCACAAATAAAGTTTTCCGATGAGGGAATGCGAAAGACCGTATTGTTCATATTTCCCAATACTCGAGAGAAGTGTACACACCGTTTCGTTATTGTAGGGTGAATCTGTATAAGCAGGAAGTCTGAAGATATGTTTCTAACAGATGTCTCGTTACTTAACTTCTTAACACTTAACTTCCTGTCTAAGTGTTAAGAATTGTACTTTTCTTCGGTGAGTTTACGAACTTAAAAGAAAAAAAAAATAGACTTTGGTCACTACATGAAATGCGAAAGAATCGGAATAGAGGGCGAGATTTAAGAAATTGAGGCTAAAAACGAATTCGTAGAGTATAAAGGATTCATTAGACACCCTATAATGGACTGATGTAAAAACCTGAAACGGTACCAGCCGTTTGTTTCCAAAAGGGATGATCAGTCTTGATTTTAGAAACAACTGGATTTCCCGTTTCAGGCTTTTACATCAGTCCATTATATGGTGCCTAATGAATCGTTTATACTCTACGAATTCGTTTTTTAGCCTCAAGTTCTTAAATCTCGCTCTCTATTCCGATTCTTTTGCATTTCATGTAGTGACCAAAGTTTATTTTCGATTTTTTTCTTTTAACTTCCTAAACTCACGCCAGGCTTAGCACCTAATATCCGACCCCGCCTTTTCATGGTGCAGAACGTTAGTATTTTTCAAAAGAGATACTCTCTTGTGGAAGTGGAGGAAGGAGAGGGCTGCCAGATTAGTGTGGCCTACTGATCTGGACAACTATGGCTACTTTTTTTTCTACCCTGCTGAGGAGTGGTCAACCACACAGGGTCCTGGTGCGGACCATATAAACCCATTGGACTGGACAGAATTAAGGCTCTGAGCTTTATTATGTATCCTGAATTTACTGCACTGGTGGGCTTCTGTGGAGGGAAAATCTTCCGCTGTGTTTTCTGTTTGTTTGTAGGTTGACAGCCCCAAGTGAATAGATTCATAGGATATGTTTATCAGCTGGTGGATAATTCTGAGTAGAGGTCATCGCAGGCACCTGAAGTCTTTTCTTCTACTGGCATCGTCAAATTCTGCATTGGAAGAAGTCTTCCAGTGTAGATGGCTTCAGCCTTTAGTGGTGGGGAAACGGGTTTTTGCCCATGTCTGCGATTAGGGGGCTGTTTGATATTGTCGGCATTCCCTCTCTCAATAAACATAGTTTCTTTAAACCTCCCACTGACCATTTTCTCTCTATAGGTAGTTGGAATGTTAGGACTCTGCACAGAGCTTTTTCTTTTGACGTCCTCACACAAGAATTCCTCCGTTATAATATAGATATTATCGGCTTGCAAGAAACCAGATGGACAGAAAAAGGTCAGATTCTTAACTATAATCTTAAATTTCTATTTTCAGTGAAGGAAGACAACAAACATCACCAAGGCGTGAGTCATTCTCAGCAGACATGCCAGTGATGCTCTTCTAGAATATGAGTGCATTAATGAAAGGTTTCTTAACAGCAAAATTTCAGACAAGCGTTAAAGACTTGAATGTTATCTGCTGTTATGCCCCCACTGAGGATGCCGATGAGAATGAGAAGGATAGGTTTCACTGACAACTTCAGGATATTTTGAATTCTGTCAAGAAAGGAGATATTACCCTTGTTATAGGTGACTTCAATGCCAAAGTTGGTACTGACACTGACCTTTGGGGAGGGGTGATAGGCTGTTTTGGTATTGCTACCTGAAAATGGCAATGGGCAACGTCTCCTACAGGTAAGTAATAATTTTTTCAGAATAACTAACACTTATTACAAACACCGCAACATACATAAGTACACATGAGTTTCACCTGATGGGCTGCATAAGAATATGATTGATTATATATTAATTAACAGCAAATGGGCTAGTTCTGTTAGGAATACCAGGTCACATAGGGGAGCTGAAATTGAATCTGACCATTATCTTATTAAAAGTGTCGCAAATTAAACTTAAAATGTGTTGTGCTAGGGTTAAAACATTTACCTTTAATACTGAAGGTCTGAAAGACACATTTATAGCTGAAGCTTACCATGAAAGGTTACTTAGTCATTATGACAGTCATGGTTTGCTTACTACTGAAGTTGAGGAAGAGTGTGACCATTTTAAACAGGCTTTTTTGGAAACTAACAGTGCTCTTTTAGGAAAAAAGGAGCAGAGGAGACAGAATTATTTGAGTGATAAGGCACTTGAGCTTATTTCAGAAAGAAAGAACTTCAGGAATGTCCTTAATCAATACCCTACTAGTCCTAATAGAAAGCATTACAGAGAGCGTAATAAACGTGTAAAGGATCAGTTAGCTGCTGACAAGAATCTTTGGCTTGATGGCCTGGCTGACAAGCCGAGGAAGCAGTGAGCTGTACCAGATAGTTATGTTTTGTGTGGTAGAAAACGGACAGATATACAGGGATTGAAGGATAAACAAGGTAAGGTTATAGAAGGTGAGGATTCTGTCATGGCTAGGTGCGCTGAGCATTTCAGTGATGTTCTAAACAATGTGGTTAGTTCTACTCACATTATTTGCAACGATGATAGATGCATTGGTGGCTTTAATCTGGCCCCATAACACAATCTAAAGTTATTTTGTCTATTTCTAAACTTAAACTTCATATATCCCCAGGGATAGATGAAATTACTACGGAAATGCCTAGAGCTGGAATCTTGAGCAGGTGTCACAGTTTAATTATCTTGGAAGCTATGTAACAGATGCTGGTGATGTGCGGCATGAGATTAACACACGGATAGGGATTGCTGCCGGGACTTTTAAGAATCTATGGAGAGTGTGGAGAAAGGCGTATATACCTAAAGACTAAAATTAGACTCTATAATAGTTTGGTTCTTTCTAGGGTTAGTTATGGTAGTGAAACTTGGACACTTTTCAAACAAGATAACAGGAAACTAGATGCTTTTGATTCTAGATGCTTACGCAGTATCATGGGCATTAGATGGTTCAACTTTGCAACTAATGATGAGGTTAGGCAAAGGAGTTTGCAACCTCCTTTAAGCAGCATATTGTGCAGAGAGAGACTCCTCTGGTTTGGCCATGTTGCCCGTATGGGTAATTATAGATTGGCGAATAGAGTTACGAACAGTGTGCCTAAAGACCTCAGAAGGAGGGGGAGACCAAGGATGCGGTGGGCAGACAATGTCAAACAGGATCTTATTAGAATTGGTGTGCAGTGGCCAGATGCAGCAGATGTAGCTCAGGACTTGCTTGGAGAACTAAATTGCATGGTCTGGTTGGACCTCCGTAGCCCATGGCTGCTTGAGGATGATGATGATGATGAAACTCACTGAAGAAAAATACAATTCTTAACACTTAGACAGGAAGTTAAGTGTTAAGAAGTTAAGTAACGAGACATCTGTTAGAAACATATCTTCAGACTTCCTGCTTATACAGATTCACCCTACAATAACGAAACGGTGTGTACACTCTCTCGAGTATTGGGAAATATGAACAATACGGTCTTTCGCATTCCCTCATCGGAAAACTTTATTTGTGAGATTTCGAAAAATCATTTTTTTTAAACAATACTCTCCGAAATTTTCAGTTTGTTTTTCTTCATTAAAAAATTTTAGCATTAAGTATTTGTAATATTTTTTCAATTTTTAATAACGTTATTCATTTTTTTTTTCACTTTTTAATATTCTCACATGTTTTGTTTTCGAATAATAACTTAAAAAGTGTTTTATTTTGCTTTTTTATTTCAAAGATTCAATTTCAGTATAAGAAATTTGGTTTTCAATTAATAAAAGACTATAGGAAAATCTCAGTTTTATTTTTCACTTTTCATCATTGTTAGTATTACATTTAGCTAAGATTTGAAAAATGTTATCCACGTCTTTAACTCTATTAATATTTTGGTTTTCAAAAAATTGTTTTTTTAATTTATAATTATAAGTTTTTCTGTTGAACCTTTTAATTTCGCGTAGTTTTAACTTCTAAAAACTTTTTTCTCAGTTTATCATACTCTCCATTTTCAGATTATTTATTTTCTTACAACTCTCCATTTTCAGATTATCATTATCATACTCTCCATTTTCAGATTATCATTATCATACTCTCCATTATCATACTCTCCATTTTCAGATTATTTATTTTCTTACAAACTTTTTGTGCAATTCGAAAAAAAATTACTTTGAAATGGATTAAAATTTTTCCCTAACATACAGCTCCATTTAAAAAGAATTTTTGTGTATAACATTCCTAAAAACGTCTCGAATTTCAGTTTTCAGGTTTGTTTGATATTTCCTACCTAAAGAAGGAAGAAGATTAAAATAAAAAAAAAAAAACTATTAGTCAGTAATTTCTAAGCATAAAGTTTACACACTGTGTTTCATACGTTGTTGTTTTTACCGATTTCAATCGCACACAGAAGTTCGTTTTAATACTTTCCCTTAGTGATGGTTTTTATGGATTTGTTAAACCTCTCATCTTCAAGGGTTTTCCTTTTCCACAAAGCTTAATTTAAACGAAATAATTATCCTGAATCTCATGTATAAAGCTAACAAGTATGAGGTTCATTAACTCCGCTGCATATTTTTTCAATAAAGGTTTTTTTCGTTACGTTTCAGAACTGCTCTTATAGTGTTCTCAGCTAGAGTTTATACAAAACTTGAGCTAGATTTTACACGTGAAAATTAATTTATAAATAAATCAGAGTATTGCAATTGAAACCGTAGTTTAAATGTATGTATATTCCGTAGAAAGTCAAATGTGATAATTCCGTTTTTGAAAAATGTTAGTTACATGTTTTAAGTAGCCTAAGCGCAGGGATTGAGTGGCATGCGGTTAAGTCATGGACTTTGTCCCAGAGTGCTCCTGCCCTCAGGAACAAACACTCCATTTCCGATGCACGCATGTCGATTGTCCTGTTTTATTCAACCATATTGTCATGAACCCTATGTCCTATGACTACGACTAGGTGGCAACCCTATGACCTCGGTTGGTCGTAGGGGACCACCTTGTCGTGGTGGTGGGGGGGGGGGGGGGGGCGTCGTGCCCAGCAACCGGTCAAAGGCTTTTGCTGCTGACCAGATTGGTCCCCGGTTGGACAGAGCCAAGACCAACCGAGGTTGAAGACATCGCTGAGCGGTTTGGCGTTCCGGTTGGACGGGTCAAGACCTCACATCAGGTGCTCCGTGGAACACGTTCAAGGGCACGGATGAACGGATTTTGTCGCCTAGTAGGTACGAGCCTTTTCAGAGTCTGGGCCTCACTAAGAGTCTCCACCCCTGGTGCCGAGCGAACTTGGATTTATATATCCTTGTTCATGGCTAACCTGGGAACAGATTAAATTTTAGGTTTCTACCGGTGGTTAGCTTTTCTTTTATAGGACTGCTGCCATGTGAGGTCGGGGATGAGATGCATCTATATGCATCTCATCCCCGACCTCACATGAGTCGGGGCAATAATACATCTATATGTATTCTTGCCCCCCGACTCTAGGTAATCACGGCTTTTCGTTAACTTGGTAGTGTCGTGAGACAGAACCGGGGATTGCCGTGGTATTGGGAACAACCTGAACATCTGGCAACAAATAGTACATTGTCCTGTTTTATCTAATCATTCTTATCCTAAAGTTTGTTTAGTCAAGTGAGGTATACAGAGAAAATCGCAAAGGTTAAATTCTTCAATTAGTTGCTTGACTAATCCACTATTTTCCTGCAACTAGGGAATGCTAAGACAGTATATACTCTATTTTAACACTCTCGAGTTTTGTGTGAAACGGATGTTTAATTATAGTAATTTCAAATCCAGATAATCCTATACAAATACGAATCATATTCTAAGAGTAAATCATACTTTTAAAAAATTATTGAATTTTTACATCTGAATGTCACGTATATATAATCAAACCCCTAGGCTTAGCGATGAACTTTGACATATCGTTATGTGTTAGCTCTAACTGAGATTAGTGGTCAGCAGTGACTCTGTGTTTAGTGGGCATGCATTAGAAGATGTGCAAAAGTTAGGAGTAGTTTTCGTCTCTATCGTTAATGGAAAAACTTAATGATCGATTAGTAATAAATATTCGTAAGACAGATGCTCTTCCTCTGAATAGATTAAAACTTTTGAAATAAATATTAAAGTAATTTCTAAGTGATCCATTCATGCGAATGAGAAGAGACAATGCTAATGCAGAGTCTAAACAAACCTTCATGTGCGAGTACTGTATTCGAGAATCATCGTCTACAAGCGGATAAACTCTGCGATTCATAGCAGATGAATTTTATTTCATCGTTAGGGAATGATTTGTATACTTCTCCTTTTCCTTCCAGATTTTTCATTAAAAATGCTAAGCAACTCAAATTTTCTATCCAAGTGTCCCGTATATTTCGAAGTACCAAGTAATCGTCGTTATTACAGGCATCAGCTTTATAAAAATGATCACATTGAAGCTGTTTTAGGTGAGAGATTAGGCAGATAAGGGTTTGCGAAGTTCCTGTAGGAGACTCATCCAGCAAGCGAAGTGATTCACTGTCGTAAGCATTTCATCTGTATTAAAATTTCTTAGATCTCCGTTCGACACGATTCCATAAAAGAATTATTTTAAAGTTAGTTTTCTTGAATTGATTTAAAGGATCTTGCATTTCACTAGTATTTACTCGATTAGCTTTTTTACTGAGAGTTTGATGATAGCTAACATTTCCCTTGATTCTACGTATAAGTTTGAAAGTATATTCTGTTCCTAATGTTAGCTATTGCAGTTTCTCGCCTCGGTGAGAATTTTTTCATTATAAACTATTTGAGTTTGATTAGGAAAAGAGTACGATCCATAAGAGAATTCTATCGTAGTAAAGAAACCAACATAAAGAATTTTAATATCTCGAGTTAAAAGTATTTTCTGTGGATTAAGAAGCGTTTGTATTGGATTAAGATGGACTAGGAAATTTATTTTTGTGGATTAAGGAAGCCTTTGAAAGTTAGCGATTTTTTTTAATAATTTGTTTCGATACAAAATATTCAAATCATGATTTGACAGAGACTTGAAGATCAGTAAGCTGAGAATATTTGGGTTTCACAAGAGGTGCGATTTCTGCTCTCCATGGAAAAGGCCATGAAATCTTATATTGAAATATTCCAGAAATATATCATTTTAGTCCCTGAGTACTTGGTATTCTTTTTTCCGTAATTGTTATATCATTTATTTGGTCACATAGCCTACTCTATTTCGTACGCTATTTTGTATTATCCCTTCTCTAAGTAAGTGAATAAGTAACTCAGTAAGTAATTTAGCGAGCGACCATTCCGTTTTCGAAGTCAGTATGTGTTTTTATGATCGAGTAAGAAAGTACGTCAGTAAGTGTGTGAGTAAATAAGTAAGTACTCTATGTCAGTAAGTGTATTAGCAAGTCGGTAAGTGTGTAAGGCAGTAAGAATATAAGTAAATAATACTGTAAGAGAGTGTGTAAAATATTCAATATGTGGTTTAATGAGTGAGTAAGTAAGCAAATAAGAATGTGATTCAGTCTGTCAGGGTAAGAATGTAATCATAGGTTATAGTCATCATAGGTAAGAATGTGAGGTGGTTAGTAAGTAAGAAAATGTGTAATAAATAAGTTGGATTGGAAGTCAGTTAGCAAGTGTGTAAATCAGGAAGTAAATGAATAAGACAGTAGGTGATATAGTGAGTGATAATTATTTTTCCGTTTCCGAAGTCTGAGTGTTTTCTGAGAGAGTGAGGAAAGAAGTAAGAAAGTAAGTTTGTGAGTAAGTAATTCAGTAAATAATGTGTAAGTCAGTATATGTGTCAATAAATAATTCAATAAGTGGTTGAGTAAGTAAGTCAGTATATGTGTCAGTAAGAGTGTGAGAATAATCAGTGTGTGTGTATGTATGTGTGTAAATAATTCAATAAATGTGTGGTTTAGTGAGTGAGTAAGTAAGTAAGTAAGAATGTGCCTCAGTCAGTCAGGGTGTAAGTAAATAGATAAGAATGTAAGGTGATAAGTTAGTGAGTAGAAAATGTGGAAGTGTGGAAGTCAATAAGATAGTGCGAATGTAAGTAAATGAGAAAGTGAGTGAATAAGACAGTAAATGGTTTAGAGAGTGAGTAAGAAAGTGATTAAGGCAGTCAGTAAGCGATTTAGAATGTAAATAAGTCAGTCATTCAGTGTTTTACAGAGTAAGTGAATTGATGAGTGAGGTAGTCCGTCAATAATTACGACGTATCCCGGGTTCGGTGTGTATGATACGATTAAGTAAACGTTTTTTTACTCCAAAGAAAATTCTTATGGTGTTGAATAGGAGCCTAAAATGTGTTCGGCTTATTGTTTTACTAGTGGAATAAAGTATTTACATTATTTATTAGGATTTTCTTGAAATTTAATTTTAATCGTAGTGGTTAAGGTCCAATAATCATCCTTCGTGTCATGGGAAGCTTCAGAATTTAAAATATATATAGCGAGGAATAGTTTCATGATTCAAAATATTAAAACGCAAAGAGGAAAAAAATATATAGTACAAAATTATTACGTATTAAAAAATTTTGAAATGAAAAAATAAAACAAAGTAAAAGTTTTCAAACGTAAGTAAATTTTAAAAACTGATAAAATTGAAAAAAATATTATGAACTGCAAAATTCTTTGTAAAACGTAAAATATTTTAAAACAGAAAAAACTAATATGTAGTAAAGGTATTTTAAAAATGGAAAATATAAAGAAACGTAAATAATTTTCGAACTTACAACTGAAAAAATTATTATGTAGTGAAAAAAAACTTTAAAACCAAGAGGCTGAATTATACAGTATGTAGAAATAATAGTGAACAATTAAAAATGCAAATTAATTTTCTAGAACTGTAAAATACATTTTTTTTAATTTCTGTGTTCACCATCACCCTTCGTGTCATGTGCTCTCCGCAAACATATATATGAGATTTACGGTCTGTTTCACAGGTTGGGTTGGGTTGTTTTACCTCTGAGCGGCACTTTTTTGCACAGCATGGGCTAAATGGCCAGGTCACATGGACCCCGAAGGCTCAGAGAAGGTTGGGGGAGGGGACCCACTGGAACAGCTGTTGGGAGCCAGATGGTAGCCTCCCGTCAAGGCCATCCAGCGTGTTCTTTAACATGCACAGGGTACGGCTCTCCCGGACACGGGGCCACGACTTAACGTCCCATCCGACGGACGGCGGCCTTTCCAAGCCCATCGGTGTCCCCTACTGACCGTGGGCAGGGCGGAGAATTTTGCGGAGATAAATCTCAACGCTGACCCATCTGGGACTCGACCCTGGAAACTACAGATTTACGAGCCTGGCGCGCTCTGTTTCACAGGACTTTTCAGTTTGTAAAACCAACATGATTCGAGACGTAGGCTGCCGACGTGTTGGAACGTCACCCCTGTGAATCATCGTTGCCTCTCGTTTTCGCAATCATATAAGGACCTTTGACAAACGAGATGACTCATCATCGTTATCTTCCGTGGATAAACGCGTAGATTTCTCAGCGTATGAATCAAATAAAGTTTTTTTTTTTTAAATGCGTATTTTAAATATCTGTTTCACAGGACTTTTCGGACTGAAAATCCATCTGTCAGTAAAGCGTGGTCCAAAGGACGGGGAAGTACTTAAAAATTGATTTCTAAACGTCATTTGCAAAGAAAAAAAATTTAATTTACAAGAAATAAAAATAATTCCCAAGTTAAATGTGATTTACGAGAAAGAAAAATTCATATACTCTTAAATTAATTTGCCAGAAATAAATTTATTCGTAGATTATAAAAAAATAAATTTCGGTTGTTCACTGAGATCATCTATCTTTAAGCTTTCAAGCCATATGAAATCCATGACGTAGTGTGTTAGATCGCGGGTCAAGACTGAGGTTGTGGAACGAGCCCATCCGTCCAAGTCAATTTCTTTTTAAAAGTATAGTACTTGCTAATATATAACATGTGTTTTAAACACTAGATGGCGCCATCAAAAATAAATTCGTGAGTTAGGAAAACTCGGGGCTTTTCTTCAGGGGGACTTAAAAATACAAGTGGGTCAACCAAGGTTTTTTAAAAAATACAGATGGGTCAACCAGGAGGTCTTTAGAGGACGTCAGAATTCAAAATGGCGGACGAACGACAAAATCCGGAGACTTTTTAAAAGAGGCGTGGTCGAAAAGCGCGATATCGGAGGGACTTTCTGCGGCTCAGGGGTCAAAGGTCGTTTGGCCCCAAAGAGCCGCAACTACTACTTATGGGAGTAAAAGATTAATAGGAAAGTGAAAGAGAAGTAACCAGAAGTCCCTTGTAGATCTTGAAGTAGTAGTAGTTTTCTTTAATAGGTGGACTTTGAAGTTAAAGTTAGTACGTTGCAAGGCGTAGGAATATAACAAAGCCTGAACGTCTTCTGTCTTCTCTGTAAAATTCCTTTAGTGGATGATTTTAGTTTACATATTTTCGTCATAGTTCGTAGTGTACTTGGTTACGGTACAAAGGGACTTGGATTCAAGCTCCCCAATAAGGAAAGGATATATTGTACATGGATTCGTTGGATGTAGGAATAGACATGGAATCGTATTTGAGCCCCCGAAATGGAATTGATAAATGAATATGTGTCGTTCTCTGAAGGTCTTGCTTTCTTCAAAGACCTTCTCTGTGACGTATTATACTAACAGATACTTATAACATCTACTGTTTAAGTCAGATTATGTAGCGCAGTTGTTTTTACAAAAAGATTTATTTATTCTCACTATTATAAATAAACCACCTATATTTACAGAAGTCCCGCAAAACTAACAAGCTTATCTAAAGGAGAGATAATACATGGGCATATTAATATTTTACACCTTCGTTCTCTCTTCGTCCGCTAATCTTAACACAGCTACGTCTTGTTGCATTTATTATATTATTATATTATATATTTATTATTTCAGTGTAAGACTTCAACGTTGAGTAATTTGCTCTGTTTGCTAAAATTTTTGCATTTTTTTTCCATTTCGAATGTTTTAGAATAACATTGTTTTTTTTTTCATAGTCCAATCAAATTGTTTGCTGTAAGAATTCCTTCCAGTTAAAGAAGGCAGAAAAAGGTTTCGATTGAAAATTATTAAATCTGAGGATCTCATAAAATTTCGAAAAATTTAACAATATTTTTTGTCATATTAACGCGATTTTTTTTTCTGGATGTCAACGTAACAACAGTTTTGCTTTTCCTGAAATACAAGCATTTAGTTCCTAATCTAGTACCAGGAAAATGAGTCTCACATCTGACAACACTGGTTAATGTTATCCTGATACACAATAAAAATGACTTGCTACGATTTTTTAAAATAATAAGTATTTTTACATTCTTTCAAAACTTTTATAAACATTTTTGGATATCTACTGTGCGGTGTCACTCCAGACTGCCTGGAACAAGACAACAGCTCTGGTACAAAATTCTTCAGGATATTTAAACAAAATTATATTCTAAAAATTGAAAAACACAGTGATTTCTCGAGGAGTCAAAATACCTTGCTAATGAACAAATATTATCAATAATGGTTGAGAGACGTTGCTAATAATATTCATAGACATAGACATAGGCAAATGCCTTTGTCTATGTCTATGAATATCCTACGTCTATTCCCATTGAATAAATAATTATACATTTCATATAAAGAATTTTGTATAGCATATTTTCTAAAATTATGTATTCAACTTTAGGAACATAGAAAATATCCACAAGAGTTCAAGTAATTCGCGTGTGGGTTTATACAATTTGGCAAAACATTTTGAAAAAGACAACAAATTTTCCATTCTATTTTCAAAATAATGAAAGACAGAAATTCAAAAACACAAAACGTATACCTACCAAAATAATGATCATTAATATTTTTAAAGAAGTTTTTCAGTATCATTATATTTAAAAATCTAGATTTTCAGCTCCTTTTTAAAAGAGTAAAAATTTCTTTCATCTTTTAGATTTCCAGGTAAATTATTAAATATTTTTGGTGCTAAATATATATATATATACACCTATCCCTCGATTTACACTGAAGATAGGTTCCGCACAAAACCGTGTAAATCGAAATCTTAGTTTTTGCTATGTAAAACCGTGTAAAACGAAAAAAACACTAAAAATGTTCATAATTCAGTTTCGATTTACACGGTTTTGATTTCGATTACACGGATTTCGATTTACACGGTTTTGTGCGGAACCTATCTTCAGTGTAAATCGAGGGATAGGTGTAGAGTATAATGCTTTTGTACAATGGTTTTTTTAGGAAGCGCTAAAGTAAGATTTACATGTTTAGTTATTCTCTTATTATAATTTATATGTCTAATATCACTTTCAATCCAGTGCTTTTTGAGATATATAATGATATTGCATATGCATAATTTCTTTAAAGGTAATATATGCAATTCACTATAAAAGTGCCTAACACTATCATACTTTCTTTTCCTTAAAATGCATCTAATTATTCTATTTTGAGTTTCAATAAATGGTTTAATATTGATGTGATATACTCCACTCCGAGAAATTAATCCATATGTTAAATGAGATTTAAACCATGCATTATAGATTTGTTTTAAAAGTGTAATATTTATAAAATTTTTGATATTAAAAATTTTGTTATTATTGTATTAAGTTTATTTATTAAAGAATCGTGTGTTTATTCCAAGTTAGTTTACTATCAATATGTACTCCTAAGTATTTATAGCACTCAACACATTCTAGTGGTGCATTACCGATGCATCTAAGTGTATGATAAAATAATTTCGCTTTCAAATTATCTCTTTGATTTTTTTCCTAATACAAAATATACATATTTCGTTTTTTCTACATTGGCTTTTAAATTACAATTATATTTTCATAAACCAATTTTTGATATTCCATAAATCTTGTTTAATTTTTTAAATCAAAATAATTTCTGTAGTTGCTGTATATATCAGAGCAGTATCATCAGCATATGCTACTAGTTCTCCTTTTAGTTCTTGGTTACAAAGATAATTTATTAAAATTATAATAATATCGGAGCTAAAGCAGACCCTTGTGGAAAACCTTATTTAATTTTCTTTTCATTACTGCAATAATTCCCTATTTTACCATTTGAGTTCTCTTTTTTTTAAATAAGTCTGAAACCATAATAAATTGTCCCTCGAATTCCTGCTTTCTCAAGTTTCTATAATAATGTGTCATGTCAAACTGAGTCAAATGCTTTCTTTATATCCAACAATATTACTACTGTTTCTTAAATTTTTATTTATTGAACTGTAGATTGAAGATGTTAATTAGCATCCTCTGTTCCAGTGTCTGTGTAAACCCAAACTGATTTTTCGAAAAAAAATTATTTCTGTTTAGAAAATTTAAAAGTCTAATCTTAATTAGTTTTCAAATATTTTTTAAAACACCGACAATAAAGCCATTGGTCTGTAATTATTAATATCTAAATGTTTGCCACCTTTGTAAACAGGTACTATAGTTGATTTTTTAAGAATTGTTAGAAAATATCCGGAATGCAAAGATAAATTATAGAGATAACATAAAAAAGTTGAAATATTATTTTTTATTTATTTAATTATCTCTACAGATATGCAATCTGCTCCCGTCGCCTTTCTTATTTGCAAAGAAGAAATTACTTCATTAATTTCATATTCTGTTAAGTAATCTATGAGAAACGAATTTATTGAAACAGATATCTTATACTTTTTCTGTTCAGTGTATTCTGAAAATTCGGTTACAAAGTTTTCTATTATTTCTTTAAAATAATTATTAAACTTTTCACGTAATAGAATCGGATTTTCATTAGAAGAATACATGTATTATTATTTATTTTTATTTCTATTAGAATCATTTGTATATGTTGCTTCCTTCCAGATAGATTCCTTTATTATATTCCAGTGCTGCTTTACATTGTCATATTTGTCTAATAATCTTTTGGTGTAATAATTTGATTTTGCTTCGCTGATTAATTTTAATAGTAAATTTCGATACTTTTTAAAATAATTATTTAAATAAGTATTAAAAGGCTGAATTTTCCGCAATTTGTACAAATTATTTTGTTTTTTAACAGACTGTATAAGTCCATCCGTCATCCAAGGTTTCAATTTATTTTGTTTCCGTTTTAATTCTATAGTGTATTTTGATTTTACAATTAATATTTGTAATTGCAATAAAAACATTTCGAATAATTTATTGATATCTTTTTCCATTTCCACTTCATTCCAGTCTTTGTCCTTCAACAATTTATTTAGTTTTGAATTATTTGCCTTACGTATTTCTTTTAAACTTTCTATACTTTTGTTCATATTAGACTGAATGTTTAAACCTATGAAATAATGATCAGTATTGTGTAGCTTAATGATATAAATATTTACATTATTTACAGTGATACGTCTTTTAAATACATGATCAAGACATGTCTGATTCCTCCCTAGTAATCTCCTCATTAAATTTGCTTAAAACCCTTTGACAGAATTACTCTAAAATATTCATGTCTAATACTATCATTACCTCTTAAGTCAATATTAATATTTCCTAATAATATAACATTATCATTGTTAATAGTTTCTAATTTATCTTATAATTCATTAATAAAATTTTGCTTAGTGTGTGAATGTAATCTATTAATGCCATTAAAATAAAAATTAAATTATTAAGTTTAAATTTAATTTCCAGCACATCAGCACTAACGAAATTTGTATTAATTTCATGTACTTCTTTATATATATTCTTTCAGAAAAATAATTAGCCCTCCAGATCTCATTTGATATTGACATTTATGATATATTTTATAACCTGGTATCGTATATAACTGTAATTTATCATCAGTTATCCAAATTTCTCTTAGAACTATTATTTCAAGGTTAAATTAACTTTAATGATTTAATTTAATTTATTAAATGGTTAATACTGAAAATTATTATATTTAAGTTAACTTTAATGAGTAACAATATATTACTAATCAAATTTTTAGTTTCAATATGGAAATGCATTTTGATCTCAATACTGATATTTCAGATCATAGGTATAAAGTTAATAAAATAAAGAATGTTTATGAAAGAGAATTATATTATTGGGGTGGAGGATTTCAATTAATAGTGGGCAATATAAGAACAAAGATCAATCAATAATCAAAGATCAATCAAAAAATCAAAAAATCAAAGATCAATCAATAATCAAGATCAAAGATCAATCTTATAAGCAATATAAGAATTATAAATTAATAGTAGGCAATATAAAATCTACTAGGTTTAAATAGAGCAAAAAAAATGGCCAAAATGTTTTCTCATACTTCTTATATTGCCCACTATTAATTGAAATCCTCCACCCCAATAATATAATTCTCTTTCATAAACATTCTTTATTTTATTAACTTTATACCTATGATCTGAAATATCAGTATTGAGATCAAAATGCATTTCCGTATTGAAACTAAAAATTTGATTAGTAATATATTGTTACTCATTAAAGTTAACTTAAATATAATAATTTTCAGTATTAACCATTTAATAAATTTAATCATCAACATTTATAGTTCTAAATATTCTTGACCTTTCATTTTGGCAAATATAAAGTTTAGAATCTGTAACCCATACACATTTGTATCATTTTTCTCTCGATATTTTATTCAGTTCATAAAGCAACTGTTGGTTATTTTGTGTTAAATGTTGATATACAAACACTCTGTTATCTGGCAAAGGAATGATGTATGTCTTTGGCATTTAAATTCTTCTTTGACTTCCAACAATTTATCCAATTTTCTTTAATTTTTCTGGAAATTAGTTGAACGGTAATGGGTTTAATCTTTTGTTTATTCTTAGTTGGCACTCTGAGTATAGCTTATATATCAAAGTCTTTTGTTTCAACTTGTAGTTTCTGAGCAATTTAGGTTATTATTTCAGATGAATTTTCGTTGGGTGTTTCTGGTATTCTTACTATTCCTAGGTTTGTATTCGTACTATATTGTTCAAAATCATTTATTTTCCATTTAAGTTCTTTTATTTCAATCTGCATCATTTCATTTTCAGCTGCAAGCTTTTCATTCTGATGTTGCATTTCCTTCAACTGTTGAGACATTTCAGTCATAATTTTCAAGTTTGTCTGAACAATAAATAAGTAAAAAAATAAATACCCCTCAAGCAACTGCTTGCCACATAGATCTGACAGAAGCCTGTCAGTTTATATGCCATAGTAGAAGGTCTGAGAGGATGGCAGGCCCTCAGCAGAAAAACGACACTAACAGCCATGCCTTACCCGGGGACGAACCCAGGTCCCTTAGATCAGTAGCCAAGCACGCTAACTACTCGGCCATGGAACGGAACAATACAAAGTTAAATTTTTATATTCAACTAATTCTCCTAATAACTCATTTTTAGACTACTCATTCATCTCTCTCATGTCTTTCCTAAGTTTATTCATCTGTTCACTAAACATTTAACTGACATGCTTAATTATATCAGTAGTCAACACTTTTTCCTCAGAGTTTAGTAATGTATCTACATGACATTCACTAGAGTCATATATTTCAATCGCACCCTTTTTTCCTTTTCCTACCACATGTGTTTATATTTATTGCATTTCTTATTCACATGTGTTTATATTTATCTGCATTCTTAAAATTTTTAAGATAGAAGATTCTTAAATTTTTAAAGATCGAAGATATTCTATTACCGGTCTCATCAACAGCCCTAATGAACGAATTCATCTCATCAATATCAATAGCTTAAAGGGCAAAATCATCTGCATTCTCTAAATTTCATATTTTGAAATCTCTAGATTCTGCTGAGAGCCTCTCAGACCTTCTACTATGGCTTATAAACTGACAGACTACTGTCAGACCTCTGTGGCAAGCAGCTGCTTGAGAGAGTATTAATTTTTTTGCTTATTTATTGTTCAGACAAAGAACTAAAAATCTTATCCACATGTGTTTATATTTATTTACATTCTTAAGAAAAGTGAATCTTGAAAATATGACTAAATGGAATTAGTCATATTTTCAAGATTCATTTTTCTTAAATTTATTTCTTTCATATCCACGCAATAAAAGTGGGATCTTAATCCACACTTTCCTGTACATCGTAATTTTTCCGAAGCATCAAGAATTTCTTTTGCACTGAATACAAGTGTTAACCATAGTTGCAATATTGATAATCTGTATACTTTGTAATATCAAAAATCAGAAGATAGCAGTTACTACTTCTTACACTCTTAGTGCGAACAACACATACATATAAACATACATACATACATAATCCTCATGCAGCTATGGGCTACGGAGGTCCAACCAGACTATGTAATTTTCCTCTGCAGACGTATCTCTATTGAGTTACATCATCATCATCATCATCATCCTCAAGCAGCCATGGGCTACGGAGGTCCAACCAGACCGTGCAATTTAGTTCTCCAAGCAAGTCTATCCTGAGCTACATCTACTGCATCTGGCCACTGCACACCAATTCTAACAAGGTCCTGTTTGACATTGTCTGCCCACCGCATCCTAGGTCTCCCCTTCTTTCTGAGGCCTTTAGTCGGCACTGTTCATAACCCTATTCGCCAATCTATAATTATTCATACGGGCAACATGGCCAAACCAACGGAGTCTCTCTCTGCACAATATGCTGCTTAAAGGAGGTTGCAAACTCCTTTGCCTAATCTCATCATTAGTTACAAAGTTGAACCATCTAATGCCCAAGATACTGCGTAAGCATCTGGAATCAAAAGCATCTAGTTTCCTGTTATCTTGTTTACAAAGTGTCCAAATTTCACTACCGTAACTAACCCTAGAAATACCCAAACTATTATACAATCTAATTTTAGTCTTTAGGTGTATACGCCTATTTCTCCACACTCTCCATAGGTTCTTAAAAGTCCCGGCAGCAATCCCTATTCGTCTGTTAATCTCATGCCGCACATCACCATTATCTGTTACATAGCTCCCAAGATAATTAAACTGTGACACCTGCTCAAGACTGCAACCATTCAGATTAACTGAATCACAGCCTGCCTGACCAATTTTCATCACTTTAGTTTTCTCTCTGTTTATAACCAAACCTACTCTACTACCAGTCTCATCAACAGCTCGAATGAAAGAGTTCATCTAATCAACATCATTTGCCAAAAGGGCTAAATCATCAGCATAATCTAAATCAGAAATTTTTGCATCTCCAGCCCATTTAAGGCCAAAATCTTTCCCTCGAAGTGAATTTCGCATAACATAATCAATAACCAAGCTAAAGAGAAAAGGAGACAAAATGCACCCTTGTCGAACACCAGAAGTAATGCTAAACCAATTGCTACAAGCCTTACCAACTCTCACACACGACTCAGTGTTATTATAGAGAGCTTTCATAATGTTAACTAACTTGTCTGGTATACCATATGATCTCACAATCAACCACAAATTATGACGATCAACAGAGTCGAAAGCCTTTTTGAAATCAACAAAGCTAGCAACCAAAGGTTTCTGAAACTCTAAACATTTCTCAAGAATCTGCCTAAGTGAAAATATCTGATCTACACATCCCCTACCACTTCTGAATCCACATTGCTCATCACGCAATTGACTGTCAACTAGATTCTTAATTCTATTAAGCACAATCATGGAAAGAACTTTACCTGGAACAGAGAGTAGGCTGATACCCCTATAGTTATCACAAGAACTGCGATCACCTTTTTTGAAAATAGCGATAACAATTGCTCTGGTAAAATCCTTAGGAACCATGCCTTTATCATAAAAGATATTCAGAATTTCAGTCATCCAAGTGGTAACCGAAACATTCCCAGCTCTAAGCATTTCCGTAGTAATTTCATCTACCCCTGGGGATTTATGAAGTTTAAGTTTAGAAACAGCCAAAAGAACTTCAGATTGTGTTATAGGGCCAACATTAAAGCCACCAATGCATCTATCATCATTGCAAACAATGGGAGTAGAACTAACTACATTGTTTAGAACATCACTGAAATGCTCAGCCCACCTAGCCATGACAGAATCCTCCCCTTCTATAACCTTACCTTGTTTATCCTTCAATCCTTGTATCCCTGTCCGTTTTCTACCACACAAAACATTAACTATCTGGTACAGCTCTCTGCTGTTGTGCTGTCTAACTGCTTCCTCGGCTTTGTCAGCCAAACCATCAAGCCAAAGATTCTTATCAGCAGCTAACTGATCCTTTACAAGTTTATTAAGGTCTCTGTAATGCTTTCTATTAGGACTAGTAGGGTATTGATTAAGGGCATTCCTGCAGTTCTTTCTTTCCGAAATAAGCTTAAGTGCCTTATCACTCAGATAATTTTGCCTCTTCTGCTCCTTTTTTCCTAAAAGAATACTGTTAGTGTCCAAAAACGCCTGTTTAAAATGATCCCATTCTTCCTCAACTTCAGTAGTAAGCAAACCATGACTGTCATAATGACTAAGTAACCTATCATGGTAAGCTTTGGCTATAACTGGATCTTTCAGAGCTTCAGTATTAAAAGTAAATTTTTTAACCCTAGCACAACACTTTTTAAGTTTAAGTTGCAACACACTTTTAACAAGGTAATGGTCAGATCCAATTTCAGCTCCCCTATATACCCTGGTATTCCTAACAGAACTAGCCCATTTGCTGTTAATTAATATGTAATCAATCATATTCTTATGCAGCCCATCATTACTTAAAAAGTCAAACCATATAATTCTAAATATTCTTGACCTTTCATTTTGGCGAATATAAAGTTTAGATAATGCCCAAGATACTACGTAAGCATCTAGAATCAAAGACATCAAGTTTCTTCTTATCATGCTTACAAAGGGTACATGCTTCGCTAACATAACTAACTTCAGAAAGAACCAAACTATTATACAGCCTAATTTTAGTCTTTAGGTGCATACGCCTATTTTTCAATACTCTCCATAGATTCTTAAAAGTCCCAGCGGCAATCCCTATTCTTCTATTTGTCTCATGCCGCACATCACCAGTATCTGTTACATAGCTCCCAAGATAATTAAACTGAGACATTTGTTCAATAGCACAGCCTTTCAAAGTAACTGAAGCACCATCTGCCTGACCAATTTTCATCAGTTTAGTTTTTTCTCTGTTTACTACCAAACCTACTCTATTACCAGTCTCATCAACAGCCCTAATGAACGAATTCATCTCATCAACATCAGTAGCCAAAAGGGCCAAATCATTTGCATAATCTAAATCAGAAATTTTGAAATCTCTAGAGCATTTAAGGCCAAAATCTTTCCCTTGCAAAGAATTTCGCATTATATAATCACTAACCAAACTAAGGAGAAAAGGAGACAGAATGCACCCTTGTCTAACTCCACTAACAATGCTAAACCAATCACTGTAAGACGTACCAACTCTCACACACGAATCAGTATTATTATAGAGAGCTTTCATTACACCAACTAACTTATCAAGTATTCCATATGATCTAACAATCAAGCACAAATTATGTCGATCAACAAAGTCAAAAGCTTTTTGAAATCTATAAAGAAATGAATTTGACATCTTTAAATAATTCGTAATTCTATTAAGTATAATCATGCAAAGAATTTTACCTGGGACAGGAAATAAACTAATTCCCCTATAATTATGACATGAAATGCGTCACCTATTTTTTTTTAAATTATAACAATGATAGCTCTAGTAACATCCTTAGGAACAACACCTTTATTATAAGATATGTTCAAAATTTCCGTCAGCTATGTGACAACACAAATGTTCCCAGCTCTACGCATTTCAGTGGTGATTTCATCCAACCCTGGGGATTTATGCAGTTTTAATTTAGAGATAGTCAAAGTGATTTCGGAATTGATATAGTGCCATCATTAAAGCCAGTAATGCAGCTATCCTCATTAAAAACAATGGTAGTAGAAATAATCAAATTATTTAGAACATCTCTGAAATGCTCAGTCCACATAGCCATCACAGAATCCTTCACCACCTTGCCATGTTTATCCCTCAATCCCTGTGTACCTGTCTGTTTCTTGCGACATAAAACAGTAACAATCTGGTACAACCCTCTGCTGTTGTGCTGTCTAACTGTTTCCTTTGCTTTGTCAGCCAAGCTATGAAGCCATAGAGTCTTATCAGCTGTTAACTGATCCTTTACATGTTTATTAAGCTCATTTTAATGCCTTCTGTTTGGACTAGTAGGGTGTTGATTCATATTAAACTGCACTTCCTTCTTTCAGAAATAAGTTCCATAGCCTTATCACTCAAATAATTTTATCTCCTTTGTTCCCTTTTACTCAAAAGAGTACTGTTGGTTTCAAGAAATCCCTGTTTAAACTGATCACATTCTTTTTCAACTTCAGCTGTAAGCAAGCCACGATTGTCATAATGACTACGTAGCCTATCATGGTAGGCTTTGGCAATATCTGGATCTTTCAGACCTTCAGTGTTAAAGGTAATTTTCTTAACCTTAGCACACCATTTCTTAAGCTTCAGCTGCAAGACACTTTGACCGGTAATAGTCTGACCCAATTTCGGCTCCCCTCTATGATCTGGTATTCCTCACTGAACTAGCCCATTTCCTGTTAATTAAAACATAATCTATCATATTCCTGTGCAACCCATAAGGTGAAACCCACGTATTTTTATAAATGTCCCGGTGTTTGTAGTATGTATTAGTTATTCGTAAACCATTAAGTTTACTTTCCTGTAGGAGACGTTGCCCATTGCCATTGCAACTACCAATGCCAAAGCGACATATAACTCCAGCCCAAAGGTCAGAGTCAATACAAACTTTAGCATTGAAGTCACCTAGCACAAGAGAAATACCTCCTTTCATCAAATAATTTAAAATATCCTGAAGCTGGCTGTAAAACGTATCCTCGTTCTCATCAGAGTCCTCTGTGGGGGCATAACAACAGACGACATTCATGCCTTTTATTTTTGTTTCAAATTTTGCTCTAAGAAATCTTTCATTTTACTGCAGCCATATCCTAGAAGAGCATCACTGGCGTGTCTGCTGGGAAGCAAACCTACACTTTGGAGATGCTTTCCATCCTCCCTCCCTGAAAAGAAAAATTTAAAGTTATTTTTAAGTATCTCACCTTGACCTGTCTATCTGGTCTCTTGCAAGCCTAGAATACCTAGGAAATTCTAGGTTTGCAAAGCGCTGGAATTCTTTTGTGAGGACGTCAAGAGAATAATATCTATGTTCCACGTTCCACGTTCCTGCAGAGAGAAAATGATTAATAGGGTTTTTAAAGAAACTATGTTTATTGAGATAGGTAGGGTCAACAATATCAAACAGCCCTCATGATGGCTATGTCCACGCTTGTGCGTTTTACGTGCGCTGTGGAGCATGCGTCTAGCGCATATGATGCATGCGCAAGGCATGCCTCAAATCAGTTGAACGGCGCCGTTTTCAGTGACGCACGCAGTAGCGCACATGCTTCCACCAGCAGTGGATTTTTGTTCAACATTCCGTGCAACTTCGTAGTTTGTCGGGAAGGTTTCATTCTGTTTTTGTAATTATTGAGCTTGTGTTTTTTGTTCACCATGTCGTCAAAACAAACATTGGGCTTTATAAATTATTATTAATAAATATATTCGTTATAGAACAAAATAAATTATAAAATAATAATATTATTACAAAAAAAATCTTCATTTATAATATTTTCACCAAATGTTTCACTATACATTCTATCATGTTACATAACTCTACAAGTACTTGTTATGACGTGATATGGAACTTTCAGCAGACATAAAGTAATTCATGTTCATTCATTCTTATACCTGCTAACAAAGCAGCATCAGTTACGTCCATTGCAACTTCACGTCTACAGTGGTGAAAAATTGAAAACTATTTGACGCACAGGTGCAGAGAGTTTGAGAGTCCAACGCATTTCATCTAAGGCATGCATTAAACTACTCGGTGTTGAAAAGCGGAATTGAAATTTGAAAGTGAAAGTTGAAGATGAAAGCGCACAAGTGTGGACATAGCCGATCGCAGACATGGGCCAAAGACCTGTTCCTCCTCCACTAAAAGCTGAATTCATCGATGCTGGTAGGAACTTCAGGCACCACCTTTTCAAGTAGACTTTTTCAAGAGCCATTATGGTCTGCCTGAGACACATTACTCCAGTTTACGATTGACTATGCCCAACTAGATAAGTGAAGTTCAGGTACCTGCGATGCCATCTGATCAATATACGATCAATATACGATACATTAGACGATGGTAAACATGCAGTAAGAAACAACACTCTGCTATTATAGATGATATTCTATAATGTCTCTCGAGCTGTTCACCTTAATCAAAGAGCTGCGCAGCAAACGAGCAGGCCATGTTCTTTTTATCAAACCTAACCTTCAATTAAAGGTGAAAATACATCTTTAAATTCACATAGAAACACATAACATACTCATTATATTATCCAGTGATGATTGGTCAGGCAGGCTGTGGTGCAGTTAATCTGATTGGCTGCACTCTTCAGAAGGTGTTTCAGTTTAATTTTCTTGGGAGCTTTGTAAAAGATACTGGGGATGTGCGGCATGAGATTAACAGACGAATAGGGATTGCTGCTAGGACTTTAAAGAATTTACAGAGGGTGCGGAGAAATAGGCTTATACACCGAAGTCTAAAATTAGACTGTAAAATAATTTGGGTATCTGTAAGGTTAGTTATCGTAGTGAAACTTGGACGCTTTGTAAATAAGATAAGATGAAACTTGATGCTTTTGATTCTAGATGCTTGCGCAATATCTTCGGCATTAGGTGCTTCAAAATTGTAAGTAATGATGAGGTTAGGCAAGGGAGTCTGCAACCTCCTATGAGCAACATATTGTGCAGAGACAAACTCCGTTGGTTTGGCATATTGCCCGTAGGGATAATTATAGATTAGCGAATAGGGTTATTAACAGTGTGCTTAAAGGCCTCAGAAAGAGGAAGAGACCTAGGATACCGTGGGCAGACAATATTAAACAGAATCTTGTTAGGGTTGGACCTCCGTAGTCCTTGGCTGCTTGAGGATGGTGATATTACTTTTGGCGTATCAGCAAATAGGCTTACGCTTACAACATTAGATTGGCTTTGAATATTAAAGTGTTTATCAAAATAGAAGGGTAAAAGATGCTGATATTCAGTATTATTCAATTCTTATCAGTCCTGTTTTGTTTGTAAAATGATATCCAATAATTGGTTCAACACTATTGTAAGTTTCCTAAAAAAATTGTAATCTCCGTATTTCGTTCCGAAATCGTGTGCATCTTTTTACTACGTCATATACTGTCGTTGTCACGTGACATATGGCCATCTCCGGTAGAGAGGGCTTTGGCTCAGCGTTTCAGTGACGTTATAAATAATGTGATTAATTCTACTCCCATTGTTTGTAATGAGTATAAATGCATTACTGTCTTTGGTGTTGGGTCTACATTACATTCTAAAGTTACTTTGGCTATCTCTAAATTAAAACTATAAAAATTCCAAGGATAAATGAAATTTCCATTTGGGGTATTTGTTTACTGCTTGGAATGCTTCTAATGCCACATGGCTGAGTGAAATTTTCAATATTTTTGTTATAAACGTATTTGTCATAAGGATTGTACCAGAGTTATTATTTTTACTATTTGTAAACACGGTGATCGCATTTCTTTTAATAATTATAGCGGAATCGGTCTACTTTGTATCTCAAGTAGCATTCTTTGCATTATTGTGCGTAATAGAATTGAGAATTGGTGATGAACATCTGCTTCATGAGCAGTGTGTGGATTCAACATTGGTAGGTGATGTACTGATGAGATAATTTCTCTTAGGTAAGTTGTTCAGTAATATTTAGAGTTTCAGAAAACTGTGGTTACAAATTTCTGGGTTTTTAAAATGGATTCCGCTTCCTTTGAATATCATAATTTGCATTTGATCGTGAGATGATATTATCTAGCAAGTTAGTTAACATAATAAAAGTCCTGTGTAATAACCCCGAGTCACGTGAGTAAAAACTTATAGCAATTTGTTTAACATTGCTGTTGGAATTCAATAAGTGTGCATATTATCATTTTTGTTGTTTCCTGCTGAGGTGATGCCAAACTCACAACTATGTCGTATTAAACTGACAGACTTCTGTCAGACCTCTGTGGCAAGCAGCTGCTTGAGGGAATATTTTTTCCTCTTTAGTTTGGTTACTGATGTATTTATGCGGAATTCATTTTAAAAATGCAAATTAATTGAAATAATGAAAATTTAAATTTAAGGGAGAAAGTTTATTTTATCATATTCCATTAGTGTTTCTATTTTGTTATAAAGATATTTATTATTTGATTTTTATTTATCTTGAATAGTTTTTCATTTCAAAATACCTTCGAAAAGTATATTTGTTTACTTCGAATTAATAAATCAAATTAGTAAATAGAAATCTCACCGTTGGCTCTGACTTCAGAATGACATCAGCTCTTGTGTCGCTTCCGGAATGAATGTCCAATAAACTCCGTCCTACGTTACCACGTACACCGAAAGACAACGAGTTACTATCCGGATCAGAACCTCGTAATCGGTAGATAACAGTACCTACGTACAAAAAGAACAAATGTAGTATATATTATGACAAAAATTATTTGAAATATTTGAATATTTTATTTTGCACTGAAATTAAAATATCAAGTTTCGGCATTTAAAAGGGAATGCGGTTTAAAATTCTAACGCATTTATTGTTCGTTAAAATTAGCTTGAATTTTTAGATTGCAAAATAGGTGATCTCATTACCTGGAGACGAAAGGGCTTCCACTTTTAAACGGTTACTGCAATTATCATTGGCATACATATAAAGTTTGAATGGGAAAGTGAGATTTTTCGGGTTTCTTTTGTCTTTTTTCAAATTATGCTACATGTAGGGAATTTACAGATTATACATATTTTAATCATAGTGATCCACAAGAATCACTATGATGCAACTATCACTTATCTGCAGGAGTTAGAATAATTACATTTCTTTTAATATATATATAGGGTATTTCAAGACGGTCTAGTCAAACTTTGGGAATTTCTTCTACTGCGCATAAGGACGAAAAAACGTTCCTGTGAACATTGATCTAGAAACGCTTCCCTCCCGGTAAGTAAGGATACGATGCTAGGTAAAATTGCATCCTTTGTATGTCAGAGAGTGTATGTAAATGTTGTACAAAGTCTCTCACTCCTGGTTGTGGTATTGCTATATGAAATGAGTTGCTAGTCAGTTGTTCCGAATTTTCGTAGTAGTTTTGTTGTTATAGCCAATCCATGTGTTATTTGTTACCTTGATCATAAACAACCAGTTCTCCAACGATGAAATGGAAGACATTCATTTCACATACGGATGAGCGAAGTGAAACTGCATGGAATCTCAGCTTCTGTACAGGATAGCTTTTCTATACCGACGATGTCAGCCAGGATATAATTTTTCAGTCATCCATCAGCGTCTTTGAGAGATGCAATGCTTTTCGCATATTAGTGCAGATTGGGAGCGGGACAGCTGTGTTCGAACACCTGCTTTAGATAAACAGGTTCTGGACATGAGAGGGGAGTATTCCAGGACTAACACGAGAAGAGTAGCAGGATTCTCCATAGGAATTTTTTATCAGGACTAACTCTATTTATATCTCGTGCAGTGTGTACAGGCCCTCTCACTAGCAAATTCCTGAGGCGTAGTTTCGGAATGGCTTCTGCAACAGAGGTATTGTACTTGGTGTTCTCCGTCGTCTACTTTCCACCACTCAGCAAGGGAAATCCTCATGAAATCACACAGTCTCGGCATCAGCAGAGGTTTAATATGAATGTTTCAATTACTACCCGATTGGTCCACTTTTCCTACCACCAACCTTAAATGGCAAATAATACACATATTTCTTGGAGGCAAAACTACCTGCAGTTGGCTGTTAGCGAAAGCGCAGTGGTTGTATGAACCATCATACATTAACCATACATGTGGTTCATTCATGATGGAATTCAGAAGCTGCATCAGCTCTCCGCGAAGAGATTGTGGATGGTTGACAAAGAACTCAAAACACTTTAGGACGTTTTGAACCTGTTCGATAGTCGATGAATAGACGCTGTGAAGCGTGCATTGCAGCTCTGGGAGGCCATTTCTAACTCTTTGTCTAATTTCGACTTTAATAACTGCTCTCTTCGATCAGTTACAGTAACCGAGAAAAAAAATTAAATTCACGGGTTTTTTATTTACGCTCTCAAAATGTGCTAAATCCAGGAAGGGAAGTGTTTCAAGAGTTCACAAGAACTTTTTTTCAGCGCTCTTCACAGTAGAACACGTTTGCAAACTCTGAGTAGACCTTTTGTAAATGTCCTGTTAGTGACAACTCTGAGTTTTTAAATAGGTGGAATCAGCATATTTTTTGTATACAGAGAAACGAACTAGGCAGGGGCGGTGATGGCTCAGATGGTAGTGCGCCACGTCGGTGATTTTCTCCGCTAACCTCGACTATGCCCTCGGTGACAAAAGGAACATCGACTGGTTAAGAAAACAACACATATATATATATAAAAGAGTAATGAAATTTTCGCAATATTGCGGCTTATTTTATACGAAATTTTTTGTGTTCAGTAGCAGAAGGGACTGCATTAAATATTTTTCACTTGGTATATATACATATGAATAATTTATTCATTGCTGATATTTATTATACAGTTTCTGATTTTATCCGAATTTTCCATTAAGTGAAATTATCAAAATATTGTTTTGCTCCCAAATTTTCCCACAGCTTTCCACTGTGCATTTCGTGTTGCGCTAAAAAATTCGACTCGACCAATAACAAACCAGGCTCGTATTTAAAACCATTTTTATTTTCTCCCTTGCGTAGTTTCAGGGGAGAAAGATTGTCGGTGTATCGATTTGTCAGTTCGTCGCTTTGTCGAATTGTGTTTTTGTCACATCAGTTGTTCCACCATATCTTTCGAACGCGGTAGAGAAACTTAATGATTTAGATGCGAAATGAAAGTCTGTAATGAGGGAATGTCATAGAGTATAAAAATAGACCCCCCCCCCCCCATGCTTTCTTCCCTCTTGAAAAAGGAGAAATATGAAAACGATTGTTTCTCTATATCTGCGGAACTCGAGTGCGGGAAATTACAAGCTATGCGTCAAATTAAAGCTTTTTGACGCTGTACGTTTCATAGGCTATTAAACCTTGGCCCCTATGCTTTCTTCCCCCCCTAAAAATCGGAAATATGAATGCCATTCTACTATATCTTCCGAACGTGAGGGCCTGGAGTTATGAGTTAGGTGTCTAATGAAAGCTCGAATAATAGCCGTCGTAAACTATTTCGAACTTTGCCCCTCAATTCTCCCCCTTTAATAAAAGGGGGGGGGGGGTTCGCAGAGGCCGATCTTCACAAGTAAAATCTCAAATTAAAACTTGAGACGTCTCCAATGTCATGGGCTACCTCAAACATGATTCCAAAAGGGAAGGAAAATGTGGTCGATGTTTATGAGTCATATATCAAATGAGTCTCTGAAGTTTTTAGTAACCAAGAAAGAAAGATAAATAAATTAAAAAATTTAAACTATCTATCTTTCTATATGGGCCCAAAAAAGTAGAAAATATACCTAAAGCATATCGATGGTGCAATCAGTCACTGAGTTCTTATTCACTTCAAAAAGATCCCCATCTTCCTTCTTTCGATTTATCTACTGAACAAAATATCTGGCACCCTAGCTTCCTTTGAAGTGAATACTCCATGACTGATTGCACCATCCATGTGATTCAGACTTATTTTCTACTTTTTAGTGCTCATATAGAAAGACAGGCATTTGTAATTTTTTTAAATTTATCATTACGTTTTTCAAAAATTGGTTTGCATTTCTCATCGAAACTCTAATATTCAATGAAAACTGCAAGCAACGATATAAAACTCAGCATGTTTTTACGGAAAATTTGCTTTTTGCCCATTTTAGCCGAAATTTTTCCTTATGAAAGAATGTTCTGTCTGGCAAGTATTCCTTCACAAGATTTAACTAAAATTTCCATGTTTCTTCCAAAATGAGTTTACATTTCGTATCTTCACTGGGCGAAAACTAATCCTCTACACACATAAATAAATTTTCAAAATATAAATTTCCGGACAAAAAATATCATTTTACCTTCTGATGTTTAGCTTTCATATTCTTTAAAATTCTTTATAACAATTGCTTTTCAATTGCTCTGATTTTCTACAGTTTTGCACCCAACAGCCCAATAATTCATGGAGGGTATGATAATAGCAATGGTTTCTTTGCAAAACCTATCATTTCACATATTTCACATAGACCGACATTTTCACATAAATTAACTCTAATCTCCCGAAGCGTCTCCCACAGGTTAACATGGGATTTTGTCGAATTAAATATTGTGCCAGAACTGATATTTATCAAACTATTTATATTGGTTTCACTGAAATCCACGATGGTTACAGAATATCCTCTAGGTGTTTGAAATGGAATAGTGATTTATTTCTAGCAAAGAATTCCTCCAAAAAATGGAAGAGAAATGAAAAACAATACTTCAAAATTATATCATTTTGGCAATCTGTGGTCTGCGGTTATTCGTGTTCCCTATGAATATCTATACTCAGTACCTTACTGTATTTTTAATTCCAAAAAATATTTTAGGAGATTAATCTTTAGTTTATTTTTTAATACCTATCAACAATAAACCCACTGGACTGGACTGAATTATGGCTCTGAGCTTGATTATGGATCCTGAATTTGCTGCACTGGTCGGCTTCTGTGGAGGGAAAATCTTCCGCTGTGTTTTCTTATTGTTTGTGGGTTGACAGCCCCAAGTGAATAGATTCACAGGATATGTTTATCAGCTGGTGGATAATCCTGAGCAGAGGTCATTGCAGGCACCTGAACTCTTTGCTTCTATTGGCATCGTCAAATTCTACATTGGGGGAAGTCTTCCAGTGTAGACGGTTTCAGCCTTTAGTGGTGGGGGAACGGGTCTTTGCCCCATGTCTACGATTAGGGGCTGTTTGATATTGTCGGCAAGCCCTCTCTCAATAAACATCGTTTCTTTAAACCTCCCACTGACCATTTTCTCTCTATAGGTAGTTGGAATGTGAGGACTCTGCACAGAGCTTTTTCTTTTGACGTCCTCACACAAGAATTCCTCCGTTATAATATAGATATTATCGGCTTGCAAGAAACCAGATGGACAGAAAAAGGTCAGATTCTTAAAAATAATCTTAAATTTCTCTTTTCAGGGAGGGAAGGCAACAAACATCATAGGGGTCTGCTTCTCAGCAGACATGCTAGTGATGCTCTTGTAGGATATGAGTGCATTAATGAAAGGTTTCTTACAGCAAAATTTCAGACAAGCGTTAAAGACTTGAATGTTATCTGCTGTTATGCCCTCACTGACGATGCCGATGAGGATGAGAAGGATAGGTTTTATGAACAACTTCAGGATATTTTGAATTCTGTCAAGAAAGGATATATTACCCCTGTTCTTGGTGACTTCAATGCCAAAGTTGGTACTGACTCTGAAATTTGGGGAGGAGTAATAGGCCCTTTTGGTATTGGTAGCTGCAATGGCAATGGGCAACGTATCCTATAGGTAAGTAAACTGAATGGTTTCAGAATAACTAACACTTATTACAAACACCGCGACATACATAAGTACACATGGGTTTCACCTGATGGGCTGCATAAGAATATGATTGATTATATATTAATTAACAGCAAATGGGCTAGTTCTGTTAGGAATACCAGGGCATATAGGGGAGCTGAAATTGGATCTGACCATTACCTTGTTAAAAGTGTCTTGCAAATTAAACTTAAAAAGTGTTGTGCTAGGGTTAAAAAATTTAGCTTTAATACTGAAGCTCTGAAAGACCCAGTTATAGCTAAAGCTTACCATGATAGGTTACTTTGTCATAATGACAGTCATGGTTTGCTTACTACTGAAGTTGAGAAATAATAGGACCATTTGAAACAGTTTTTTTTTTTTGGAAACTAACAGTACTCTTTCAAGAAAAAAGGAGCAGAGGAGACAGAATTATTTGAGTGATAAGGCACTTGAGCTTATTTCGGAAAGAAAGAACTGCAGGAATGTCCTTAATAAATACCCTACTAATAGAAAGAATTAGAGAGAGCTTAATAAACGTGTAAAGAATCAGTTAGCTGCTGATAAGAACCTTTGGCTGACAAAGCCGAGGAAGCAGTTAGACAGCACAACAGCAGAGAGCTGTACCAGATAGTTAATGTTTTGTGTGGTAGAAAACGAACAGGTATACAGGGATTGAAGGATAAACAAGGTAAGGTTATAGAAGGTGAGGATTCTCTCATGGCTAGGTGCGATGAACATTTCAGTGATGTTCTAAACAATGTGGTTAGTTCTATTCCCATTGTTTGTAGTGATGATAAAGGTATTGGGGTATTTAATGTTGGCTCTATAACACAATCTGAAGTCGTTTTGGCTGTTTCTAAATTTAAACTTTATAAATCCCCAGGTGTAGATGAAATTATTACGGAAATGCTTAGAGCTGGGAATGTTTCGATTACCACTTGAATCACTGAAATTTTGAATATCTTTCATGATAAAGGCATGGTTCCTAAGGATTTTACCAGAGCTACTATTATTATCCCTATTTTCGAAAAAGGTTATCGCAGTTCTTGTAATAACTATAGGGGTATCAGCCTACTCTCTGTTCCAGGTAAAGTTCTTTGCATGATTGTGTTTAATAGAATTAAGAATCTGGTTGACAGGCAATTGCGTGATGAGCAATGTGGATTCAGAAGTGGTAGGGGATGTGTAGATCAGATATTTTCACTTAGGCAGATTCTTGAGAAATGTTTAGAGTTTCATAAACCTTTGGTTGCTAGCTTTGCTGATTTCAAAAAGGCTTTCGACTCTGTTGATCGACATAATTTATGGTTGATTGTGAGATCATATGGTATACCGGACAAGTCAGTTAACCTAATGAAAGCTCTCTGTAATAACACTGAGTCACGTGTGAGAGTTGGTAAGGCTTGTAGCAATTGGTTCAGCATTACATCTGGTGTTCGACAAAGGTGCATTTTGTCTCCTTTTCTCTTTAGTTTGGTTACTGATTACGTTATGTGAAATTCATTGCAAGGAAAAGATTTTGGCCTTAAATCGTCTGGAGATACTAAAATTTCTGATTTAGATTACGCTGATGATTTAGCCCTTTCGGCAAATGATGTTGATGAGATGAACTCTTTCATTCGAGCTGTTGATGAGACTGGTAGTAGAGTAGGTTTGGTTATAAACAGAGAGAAAACTAAAGTGAAGAACATTGGTCAGGCATGTTGTGATTCAGTTCATCTGAATGGTTGCAGTCTCGAGAAGGTGTCACAGTTTAATTATCTTGGGAGCTATGTAACAGATGCTGGTGATGTGCGGCATGAGATTAACAGACGAATAGGAATTGCTGCCGGGACGTTTAAGAATCTATGGAGATTGTGGACAAATAGACGTATACACCTAAAGACTAATATTAGACTGTATAATAGTTTAATTTTTTCTAGAGTTTAGTTACGGCAGTGAAACTTGGACACTTTGTACAAAAGATATCAGGATACTAGATGCTTTTGATTCTAGACGCTTAAGCAGTATCTTGGGCATTAGGTGGTTCAACTTTGTAACTAATGATGAGGTTAGGCAAAGGAGTCGGCAACCTCCTTTAAGCAGCATATTGTGCAGAGAGAGACTCCGCAGGTTTTGCCATGTTGACCGTATGGATAATTATAGATTGGCGAATAGGGTTATGAATAGTGTGCAAAAAAGGCTTCAGAAAGAAGAGGAGACCAAGGATGCGGTGGGCAGACAATGTCAAACAGGACCTTATTAGAATTGGTGTTTAGTGGCCAGATGCAGCAGATGTAGCTCAGGACAGACTTGCTTGGAGAACTAAATTGCATGGTCTGGTTGGACCTCCGTAGCCCATGGCTGCTTGATGATGATGATGATAATGATTTCAACGGGACTGAATATTATCTTCGCTACCTAAGGGTACCAAATTTTCATAAATGTTGTCAGATTTTTTTTATATGAGCTAGAAATGGAAAAAATAACAATATAACGATTCTTCATAGAATAAACACGGTAAAGAATTAAATTAATTTTATTTATATGTGTTAACCATGATCTAAATACAAAATACGCAAAAAACCCTGGATTAATAACGTTTCAAGCATTACGAACGTATCACATGCCGTCTTCGACGCAATATTTTGCACCATACATTCTTATATTCAGTATTATAACCATATAAAATAGCCAGTTCTGCAAAAAAATCACTTCTTAGAAAACAAATGCTATTATGAACAAGTACGTGTGCATATACTGCTTCACTGAATTCCACGGTGATTACAAAATTTCTTCTACCTGCTTTTTATTTTCTATTAGCATATAAATGTACACATTGAATATATCAATGAATTTCATAAATGGTTTCTAAAATAAACCTAAAAAACTGGGAAGACTGTAGTACTGAACCGTCTGAATAAAATCAATATATCACCAATTCTTACCGACTTTCGTGTCTTGTGGCAACTTGAGAATCCTCATGTTGTGGGAGAGGTCAATGGTGGGGGCAACTCCTAGGGAAAACAAGAGTATTATTATGCTCATATGTTTTGTTATTTAAGTTTAACTGAAAACTGCATTACCGTTTAGGAATATACACTTCTATGTTCCATTTGTCTACATAGCGTAAACAATTTGATCCCTGAACAATAATACTAAGTTTGAAATCCGCGAAAATATTTATTTTGTCTATATTATAATTTCAGATTTTTATCAGCGATCAAAAGATGCTAATGTTTCGATAAACCTCTATTTATACATTGCAAAATCAACTTTTAATGCAATGTACGTAGAAGCAATAGAAACAAAAATATGCCAATATTATTTCAAAGACGAAAAGTAATTGATTTCTATATGGAATAGTATTTGTTTTAATTTTTATCATTATTATTTTTTTGGTTGAATGTTGTTCAGCTGTTGAAAAATCTCTTCTTTATTTTCGAGAATTAAAGGATAATATATTTATTATTCATATATCAATTACAGATAAAGGTCCAATTAGACACCGAAAGTTGGACAAAATTCATCAGTGTCAAACACTCCAAACATTTCAGATAATAATTTCATCAAAAATATGTTGCAAATTTAAAATGGATAAGCCCTTAGCGTGAGTATAAATAAGTATACTTTACAATACAAATTACAATACAATGCAAATTATTACAAAAGCCTGGATGAAATAACTTATAAATAAACTAAATACTATCGTACATAAAGTAATAACTTTTTCCTGCAGAACAGTTAAGCCCAGTTCTGTCTGCTCGACCAAATTATTGCCTCTTCCCTTTGATTGCCATGTCTCTTGGATACCTTTACTCTAGACGTAAACAATCCTTTTTTCGCACTTATTTGTACACTAATAGAACTAAGCAACCACCCGCACACTCACCACATAAAAATACATCTTCTTTTTGACAATCGTGCACAGACTAAAGCTATTTATGCCTCCTTTCAGATCTCCACAACTTTTTCTTTAACATCTTAATTTTCAGATCGGTTCTATGTTCAAATTCGTTTGTTACATAAATCTCACGCAGAAGCGTTTTTATTATAAAGTCACTGCACCTTTTTTTTATAAAGTCACTGCTTCTTTTATTAAATCACTGCAGCACGTTCATCTGTCGTAACAATATAATACCGATAATTAACAAATAATTTATATGAGAACTACGTGTGGTTCTTACAAGCATATGCTAATAACTGGGGAGATATCACTAGAGTGTTATATATTTCTTTCTCCTTTGCAAAAATGTCATTAGCAATGTTCGACGAAAGATGGATGAGGAAGCAAATTTCTTACCACCTGATGCTGTTTTTCTACTGAATCAATTTATGGAAAAACAAAATTGTGCTCTTCGCCTGTTGGTACTGCTTTTGGGTAAAGCATCTGATATGATCCAACTGCACTCTGCTCAAAATTAAAGGATAATGTATAAATTCGTACATAACTCTAAGCATTTTTAAGGAAATGCAATGAAATTTCGTAAAGAGCTTTATTATTACATTAAAAATGTAAAACAATCAGAAGAAATTCATTTGTATAATTTGCATGCGTTAAGATCATAATCGAGCAATTGACATGAAGGAGCAGTCCGTGGAACAACATTTGAAATATGTTACATACGACATGCGGTATGTTAATATGGAATATGATCACTCCTGACAACATGCAGCTCAAACAACGATTCTTCATAATGTTCATGAGGGTATTCATGAGATCTTGAGGGATTCATGACCACTACTCCATAAGTGCTGTTCTGAGTTCTTGGAGTGTTCTGGGAGGGGGGGGGGGGGACCTGGCCAGTCCAAAGCGTCTCCCTCGAGCATCCCATACAAATTCAATGGCTTTGAGGTCAGGAGATCTGGGTGGCTACTCCATTCGGTGAATATCTTCCTCTTCGAGAAAATAGTCGACCACATGAGCTCGATGAATGCACGCGTTATCATCAGTAAGAATAAAATATGGACGGACGGCTCCCTTAAATGGCCTGACATATGGGTTCAGGAACTCGTCTCTATACCTGAAGGCTTGATGTAGCCTTGTTTTTAGTAGAGTTCTATTTTTTCTGAGATAATTATTAATGTTTAAAACTTAATACGACTCTACTTATAACGTAAATTTTTATTCTTGAATGTAGTCACTTTAACTATTAAAATGTTCGGGTTATTATCCCACAGACGAGTATTAACTCGAATGAGATACTGAATCTGAAAATGACTCGAAAGTTTTAGTGTATGTAAATGTATTTTTTAGTATATAATAAACTTTATCTCTCTACTCTACTGAAAACTGGTGCTTTGTGTTGGCCGGGCGGCAGTCCCGGATTCTTGTATTCAGCAGAGTATATCAGTTGGGTTGAGTTGTTTTACCTCTGAGCGGCACTTTTTTGCACACAATGAGCTAAATGGCTAGGTCACAAGAACCCCGAAAGCTCAGAGAAGATTGGGGGAGGGGACCCACTGAACAGCTGTTGGATGGTAGCTTCCGGTCAAGGCCATCAAGCGTGTTCTTTAACGTACACAGAGTATGGCTCTCCCGCACACGTGCCACGGCTTAACGTCCCATTCGACGGACGACGGCCTTTCCAAGTTCATCAGTGTCCCCTACTGGCAGGGAGATTTGCGGAGATAAATCTCAAAGCTGACCCAGATGGGACTCGAACCTCGGTGAGGGAGGGCGTTATTATCCATAAGGATAAAATCTGGATCGATGGTTCCCAGGAATCTTTTGACATACGGGTTCAGGAACTCGTCTCTGTATCTAAGGGCAGGAACAGAGACAGTCGGAAAGATGTGCAGATCAGTAAACCCCTTCGTCATGATTCCTGCCCCAATCATCATGTCACAGCCACCAGAGTCACTTTCTCTGATGTTCGAGGAACTGCTACGTGTCCTTTGTTCTCTCGATACGAATACGTCGCGAATCAGCATTTAAGATGAATCGCGATTCATCTGTAAACAAAACATGTGCCCACTGGTCTGGGCGCCAAATGTGATGTTGACGACCACGTTAAACGAGCTCGCCGGGCAGCGGGAGTTAGAGGAACAAAAATAACAGGTCTCCTGGCATAAAAGCACCTTGAAACCCTCGTTCTTTTAACTGCTGCAAACTCCAAAGACAGCTGTCTAGTGGTCATCGTTCTGTTCTGTCTGGCAGTAAGACTCATATAGCAATCGTCTAGCAGCAGTTGTGGCTCTGGGACGTCTTTGAACTGGTCGACGACGAACATCTCCTGTCTGTTTAGAGTCTTGACAGGTATTTTGCGGAACATTCAATGACCTGGGAACTTCGGTCCGGGACTGACCTGTTTCCATCCTTCCGATCGCTCTCCACCGCTGAAAATCATCCATACGATGTATTCGGGGAAATAATCAAGTCGACGTGCCACTGAAGTGAAAGCAAGAAATGCCTAGAACAGCTACAAGCTGCGAGTAGACTCGCTTGTCTTTTTAACATATTCCTAATTTGAATATTCCGGTTTACGTGAGGCAATTCTAAATGCAGAAGAGTTTTCCGCATAGGTATTTTCCATGTCTGCCCATGTTCAGTGCATTCTTTTACATATATCAGCAGCTATATAGTTTTTTTTGTCTATTATCCTTTAAATTTGAGCATCATTTCACAGCCTGCGCCGTCCAGATCAGGGGTCGAGAATATTTTTGGGGGGAGGGGAGGGGGTCAAGAGCCAAAACATCAAAAAAGAGTTAAACCAATAAATTTCGAGAGACGAAAATTATAATCTTCAATGGGCAGAAATAACAGGCAGAAGGAAACAGCAGATTATTTTACTTATAAAAATGAAATCGTAGCGTACAACTTTGAAATACGTATATTCAATTGTATGCAATTAAACTATCGAAAAAAAGTAATAAAATAATTGCTGTTCATAGGATGACTTTTGAGTTTGAGTCTTCAGGATCAAATTAATCAAATTTGCAGTTCGTTAATGCGAAGGCCTTGTAATGGGAAAAGGAAAGGACTTGTCCGAGTTTATCAGTGCAAAAAAGATGAAAGTCAGCATCTCACCAACCGCAGGGATTGTTGACTGCTCGAGGGCCGCCGTACCGAAGATGCACATCCACTCAATCTACTGGAAAGGGGAGACCACTACTTATTTACAGTCGACCGGAACACCAGTTCGCATGTGTTATCCGGAACAACAGAAAGCTCATGATCCCTCAATTAATGGCAGACTACAACTAGGGTGTACAGAGAAACGTTTCCGAGAGTACAATCCGTGCACGCGCTTGAGGATGGGTTTACGGAGTCAGTGGCTCGTTCACATGCCCATATAGACCGACCGTCATCTACAGATATGCCTGCATTGGGCACAGGCAAATCTGCAAATGATGACTGGACTTTGGACGACTAGAAAAGAGTAGTCAGGTCTGATGAGTCCAGGTTCCAGCTCTGCCATGTCCAAGGACGGGTCAGTATTGGACGCAGCACAGGTGAACACCTGCAACCAGATTGCACGGTTGGATGGAAACAGACCGGCTGCGACCGATCTCATGTCCAAACTCTTGAACGCACACTCATCACCAGATCCTACCTAATCACTGTTTCGGAGCAAATGGTGCCTTATATGGTGACCTTGTACCAAGATGTCACTGGACTCTTTCAGCAAGACTCATATATCATCAGCCCCAATTGTGCAGGAATGGTTCCAGGATGATGTCCAAACGTTTCTGGCAGCCATATTCCCCTTGACATGAATTCCATCCAACATTTGCGATATGCAGTGGAACATCAACGCCAGAATTAGCAGATCAACGCCAGTGCCTTGCTCCATCATCAAACTCCGGGATGCTTCTTTCTGTCCAGCCAAAGCCGTCTGAAGGGAAAGCCTGATGTCACGTGACCCACACAGCTAATGACGTCAGAAGCGGAGGCCGACCATCACATCATAAAGTAAGTAAGTGCATCAGATTCGTTTCTAATTCGATGTGTACGTTATTTAAATGATTGCATTTCCTGTACTGAATTGAATCAAATATCAATTATAACGCAAATTATCATAAAAGTGAAAGAGCATTTTATTCTTCAGGGAAATATTTTATTTTCACAGACATAAAAAAACTCATTTCTCGATGTTAAAAATATTCAATAAACCTATTATCTAGAAAGAGTTACATTTTTTTCTTAATTATTTTTAATTGTAAACGGTATTCTAAGAAAAGGGAATACACCTGAATTTTAAAACAAACTTTAATTGATTTAAAAAAAAAGTTGGTAAAAAGTTTTGAAACGAAATATATGAGTTACATTTGCAAAAATATTCGAAGCGATAAATATCTATTCTCAGGTTAACAAAATATATTCTTACTAACTTCAGATAGGGTTTAGGGACGCCGATGGGCTTGGAAAGGCCGCCGTCCGTCGGATGGGACGTTAAGCCGTGGCCCCGTGTGCGGGAGAGCCATACCCTGTGCACGTTAAAGAACACGCTGGATGGCCTTGACGGGAGGCTACCATCTGTCTCCCAACAGCTGTTCCAGTGGGTCCCCTTCCCCAACCTTCTCTGAGCCTTCGGGGTCCATGTGACCTGGCCATTTAGCCCATGGTGTGCAAAAAAGTGCCGCTCAGAGGTAAAACAACAAGAACAACATCAGATAGGGTTTAACAATATTGAGAAATATCAATACTACAAGTATGTTTATATGTCATATAAATATTTTAAATTTCATATAGTTTACGCTCTAAGAAGAAAGCTACTGAGATCATAATTCATTCACAGCTGACCAAATCATCACTGCAATTCTATTATTTTATTAATAAGTCTAGAATTATCTTCTTACTAAGATTTAAATCATCAGTATCACATAATTGAAATAAACGCCAATACAAACACGAAAACATAAGACTTGTTCAACAAAACATCATCATCATCATCATCATCCTCAAGCAGCCATGGGCTACGGAGGTCCAACCAGACCGTGCAATTTAGTTCTCCAAGCAAGTCTATCCTGAGCTACATCTACTGCATCTGGCCACTGCACACCAATTCTAACAAGGTCCTGTTTGACATTGTCTGCCCACCGCATCCTAGGTCTCCCCTTCTTTCTGAGGCCTTTAGGCACACTGTTCCCTATTCGCCAATCTATAATTATTCATACGGGCAACATGGCCAAACCAACGGAGTCTCTCTCTGCACAATATGCTGCTTAAAGGAGGTTGCAAACTCCTTTTCCTAATCTCATCATTAGTTACAAAGTTGAACCACCTAATGCCCAAGATACTGCGTAAGCATCTGGAATCAAAAGCATCTAGTTTCCTGTTATCTTGTTTACAAAGTGTCCAAGTTTCACTACCATAACTAACCCTAGAAAGAACCAAACTATTATACAGTCTAATTTTAGTCTTTAGGTGTATACGCCTATTTCTCCACACTCTCCATAGATTCTTAAAAGTCCCAGCAGCAATCCCTATTCGTCTGTTAATCTCATGCCGCACATCACCATTATCTGTTACATAGCTCCCAAGATAATTAAACTGTGACACCTGCTCAAGACTGCAACCATTCAGATTAACTGAATCACAGCCTGCCTGACCAATTTTCATCACTTTAGTTTTCTCTCTGTTTATAACCAAACCTACTCTACTACCAGTCTCATCAACGGCTCGAATGAAAGAGTTCATCTCATCAACATCATTTGCCAGAAGGGCTAAATCATCAGCATAATCTAAATCAGAAATTTTCCTATCTGCAGCCCATTTAAGGCCAAAATCTTTCCCTTGAAGTGAATTTCGCATAACATAATCAATAACCAAGCTAAAGAGAAAAGGAGACAAAATGCACCCTTGTCGAACACCAGAAGTAATGCTAAACCAATTGCTACAAGCCTTACCAACTCTCACACACGACTCAGTGTTATTATAGAGAGCTTTCATAATGTTAACTAACTTGTCTGGTATACCATATGATCTCACAATCAACCACAAATTATGACGATCAACAGAGTCGAAAGCCTTTTTGAAATCAACAAAGCTAGCAACCAAAGGTTTCTGAAACTCTAAACATTTCTCAAGAATCTGCCTAAGTGAAAATATCTGATCTACACATCCCCTACCACTTCTGAATCCACATTGCTCATCACGCAATTGCCTGTCAACCAGATTCTTAATTCTATTAAGCACAATCATGGAAAGAACTTTACCTGGAACATAGAGTAGTCTGATACCCCTATAGTTATCACAAGAACTGCGATCACCTTTTTTGAAAATAGGGATAACAATAGCTCTGGTAAAATCCTTAGGAACCATGCCTTTATCATAAAAGAGATTCAGAATTTCAGTCATCCAAGTGGTAACCGAAACATTCCCAGCTCTAAGCATTTCCGTAGTAATTTCATCTACCCCTGGGGATTTATGAAGTTTAAGTTTAGAAACAGCCAAACTAACTTCAGATTGTGTTATAGGGCCAACATTAAAGCCACCAATGCATCTATCATCATTGCAAACAATGGGAGTAGAACTAACTACATTGTTTAGAACATCACTGAAATGCTCAACCCACCTAGCCATGACAGAATCCTCCCCTTCTATAACCTTACCTTGTTTATCCTTCAATCCTTGTATGCCTGTCCGTTTTCTACCACACAAAACATTAACTATCTGGTACAGCTCTCTGCTGTTGTGCTGTCTAACTGCTTCCTCGGCTTTGTCAGCCAAACCATCAAGCCAAAAATTTTTATCAGCAGCTAACTGATCCTTTACAAGTTTATTAAGGTCTCTGTAATGCTTTCTATTAGGACTAGTAGGGTATTGATTAAGGGCATTCCTGCAGTTCTTTCTTTCCGAAATCAGCTCAAGTGCCTTATCACTCAGATAATTTTGCCTCTTCTGCTCCTTTTTTCCTAAAAGAGTACTGTTAGTGTCCAACAAAACAAGATGACATAAAATATTTAATGCAAATATTGCTTTGAATTATTTACAGCTAAATATATTGGATACATATACTGTAATTTTACAGAAAAACTTATTATTGGAAATCTGCATCAAATACAATAAAAATGATAACTCACTCATATTATATGATTCAAAAAACATTTTGCAACAACCAATGTCTATCATTGAGACTTACCCGTATACAAGTGAAAATTAATAAGTACAGCCTGGGTGCATTATGCTATTGACTCTTTGAAGTTTATAACAGAATACTTAGAAATATAACAAAAATTAAAGATTTCAGTATAACATCGAAAAATGTTCCATAATAACAAGAAATATAACCCATACAGCTTATTAACAAAAATGGTAATATTGACTACTAATTTACTGAGGTTTGATAATAGTAACTAGAAGACAAACATTTACAATCTACATCAAATATACCAATAATAACTCAATCATATTGCTTGGAAAAATAGTTTCCGACAACCGTAGTCTATCATTGAGACATACCAGTAGATATGTGAAAATTAATTAGTACAACATGTGAGCTCTATGTTATAGCCTTGCAAAATTTATAAGAGAATACCTACGAATAAAAAGAAAAAAATTAAGATTTATGTGCAACATTGCAAAATGTTTCATAATAACAAGAAATATAACCCATGCAGCTTGTTAAGGGAAATGATATAATTAAATACCATATACTGATGATAGTAATTAAGATAAATAATTATTTGAAACCACATCAAATATGCCAATATCTATCATTGATGCATGAGTGGTACACCAGTAAAATTCAATAGATAGACCTTGAGAGCATATGATTAATCATTTGACCAAAGTGCTTAATTTTCTTTTGGATAATTTCTTGAGAGCATATTTTGATTATGTGTAATTACTCATATACACATTTCCACATGTTAATATAATTTTATGTAGCAAGACTGTTATTTTATTCTCACGAGAACAATGAAAATCTACGCTAAATACTATTTCTGTTTTGGGGAACCTGCTTTACAATCCTCCTCATCCTCATCGGCATCCTCAGTGGGGACATAACAGCTGATAGCATTCAAATCTTTAACGCTTGTCTGAAATTTTGCTGTAATTAACCTTTCATTAATGCACTCAAATCCTAAAAGAGCATCATTAGCATGTCTGCTAAGAAGCAGACCCACGCCTTTGTGATGTTTATTATCTTCCCTCCCTGAAAACAGAAATGTAAGATTATTTTTAAAAATCTGATTTTTATCTGTCCATGTGGTCTCTTGCAAGCCGAGAATATCTAAATTATAAAGGTGGAATTCTTGTGTGAGGATATCAAGAGAAAATGTTCTGTGCAGAGTCCTCACATTCCAACTACTTATGGAGAAAAAATGGTTAGTGGGATGTTTAAAGATACTATGTTTATTGAGAGAGGGTATGCCGTCAATATCTAACAGCCCCATAATCGCAGACATGGGGTAAAGACCCGTTCCCCCACCACTAAAGGCTGAAGCCATCTACACTGGAAGACTTCCTCCTACGTAGAATTTCACGATGCCAGTCAAACAAAGTCAAGAAAAGAGTTCAGGTGCCTGCGATGACCTCTGCTCAGTATTATCCACCAGCTGATAAACATATCCTGTGGCCCCACGGCCCTTTTGGTATTGGTAGCTACAATGGCAATGGGCAACGTATCCTACAGGTAAGTAAACTGAATGGTTTCAGAATAACTAACACTTATTAAAAATACCGCGACATACATAACTACACATGGGTTTCACCTGATGGGCTGCATAAGAATATGATTGATTATATATTAATTAATAGCAAATAGGCTAGTTCTGTCAGGAATACCAGGTCATATAGAGGAGCTGAAATTGGATCTGACTATTACCTTGTTAAAAGTGTCTTGCAAATTAAACTTAAAAAGTGTTGTGCTAGGGTTAAAAAATTTACCTTTAATATTGAAGCTCTGAAAGACCCAGTTATAGCTAAAGCTTACCATGATGGGTTACTTTGACATAATGACAGTCATGGTTTGCTTTCTACTGAAGTTGAGAAATAATAGGACCATTTGAAACAGTTTTTTTTTTTTTTGGAAACTAACAGTACTCTTTCAAGAAAAAAGGAGCAGAGGAGACAGAATTATTTGAGTGATAAGGCACTTGAGCTAATTTCGGAAAGAAAGAACTGCAGGAATGTCCTTAATAAATACCCTACTAATAGAAAGAATTAGAGAGAGCTTAATAAACGTGTAAAGAATCAGTTAGCTGCTGATAAGAACCTTTGGCTGACAAAGCCGAGGAAGCAGTTAGACAGCACAACAGCAGAGAGATGTACCAGATATTTAATGTTTTGTGTGGTAGAAAACGGACAGGTATACAGGGCTTGAAGGATAAACAAGGTAAGGTTATAGAAGGGGAGGATTCTGTCATAGCTAGGTGCGATGAACATTTCAGTGATGTTCTAAACAATGTGGTTATTTCTACTTCCATTGTTTGTAATGATGATAGATGAATTGGCGGTTTTAATGTTGGCCCTATAACACAATCTGAAGTTATTTTGGCCATTTCTAAACTTAAACTTCATAAATCCCCAGGTGCAGATGAAATTAGTACGGAACATTATTATGGGAATGTTTCGGTTACCACTTGGATGACTGAAATTTTGAATATCTTTTATGATAAAGGCATAGTTCCTAAGGATTTTACTAGAGCTATTATTATCCCTATTTTCAAAAAAGGTGATCGCAGTTCTTGTAATAACTATAGGGGTATCAGCCTACTCTCTGTTCCAGGTAAAGTTCTTTGCATGATTGTGTTTAATAGAATTAAGAATCTGGTTGACAGGCAATTGCGTGATGAGCAATGTGGATTCAGAAGTGGTAGGGGATATGTAGATCAGATATTTTCACTTAGGCAGATTCTAGAGAAATGCTTAGAGTTTCAGAAACCTTTGGTTGCTAGCTTTGTTGATTTCAAAAAGGCTTTCGACTCTGTTACTCGTCATAATTTGTGGTTGATTGTGAGATCATATGGTATACCAGACAAGTTAGTTAACATAATGAAAGCTCCCTGTAATAACACTGAGTCGTGTGTGAGAGTTGGTAAGTCTTGTAGCAATTGGTTTAGCATTACTTCTGGTGTTCGACAAGGGTGCATTTTGTCTCCTTTTCTCTTTAGTTTGGCTATTGATTATGTTATGCGAAATTCACTTCAAAGGAAAGTTCTTTCTAGGGTTAGTTATGGCAGTGAAACTTGGACACTTTGTACACAAGATAACAGGAAACTAGATGCTTTTGATTCTAGATGCTTTCGCCACTTCTTGGGCAGTAGGTGGTTCAACTTTGTAACTAATGATGAGGTTAGGCAAAAGAGTTTGCAACCTTCTTTAAGCAGCATATTGTGCAGAGAGAGACTCCGTTGGTTTGGCCATGTTGTCCGTATTGATAATTATAAATTTGCGAATGGGCAGACAATGTCAAACAGGACTTTATTAGAATTGGTGTGCAGTGGCCAGATGCAGCAGAAGTAGCTCAGGACAGACTTGCTTGAAGAACTAAATTGCACGGTCTGGTTGGAACTCCGTAGCCCATGGCTGCTTGATGATGATGATGGTGCTTTACAATATTAACATGTCAATAATTGATTTTTGCAGTTTAGAAATTGTGCTTTACGTTACTGAATATAAGTTTGAAAAACGTCATAACGTAATATTCCTACATTTATAGAAAATTAAGTGTGATAGGTTAGCTCTCCACGGTCACCATTAATTAGCTTCTGAGGTAGATCCAATACTAAATCTCTTCTTGTTGTTAAATGATCAACACAAGTAACACAAAAAGCTTTTTTGTTTACATTGTGTCTTGCATAAATATGGCGATCCACTATAATTGCTACGGCAGCCAGGAACACAACATTAAGAGGCATGATGACAATAATAATTACTATAAATACACTTAAATTTAAACAAGATAACAGAATAAAGAAATAGAACATAAACTTACAACATAAAGGTAAAGTTACAAACTATGAAGAAGCAGTACTGCACAGTAGCGCGTCTTGAAACAAGTTTCGCTCTTTGACTGAGCCTCTGCTCTTGTAGGCCCCTGGTGGCGCAGCCCAAATCACGTGACATCAGACTTTCCTTTTGGTCCAGATAGTACAGAATATCCGAGGACACCTTCCGCAGTGTAGTGGAGTCAATGCCACACCGGGTGCAAAGTGGTTATCGCTGAAAAGTTGACCCGACACGCTATTAGGCAGGTAGTGCTAATGATGATGTCCATGTGTGTATATCAGACGGGGGAAAATGTAGGGAACCACACACAGTTTGAGAATGCCACTTATGGAATGGAGGCAATAAAATTATTAATCTTGTGCATATTTCTCTCATTTTTCAAGAATTTTTGAAACTTCTAAAACGAAGGTGAAAAAGTTACACTGGAATAGAAACCGAGTCTTTTGGTCCCCTTTTATCTTTTCTCCGACTCAATAACGTCGCTTCGTCACCTCCCCCTCCTCCTTCCTCCTCTTATTATTTTTTAGATGCAGACCTGATATCAGCTATTAATTTCAGCATAAATTTTTCAAGCACAAATTTTTCATTATTTATGACGTTCACTTCGATCAAATTAAGATATGAAAAATCAACGCTTTTTATAGCCTAAGGAGACATAAATCTCTTACAAAGTGCTGAACTAGTTAGAGAATTTCTAAGAAACTTCATACATTTTGGAGCTCAAAATGAAAAATCTTATCTCAGATAGTACATAAGGGAATGACAGGAAATAAAACGCACACAGGCGCTGCGACGCTTACCGCGGCCAGTGTGCAAGAAAAAAGGTGCCGCCCTTTCATAGTAATCATAGATATATTTCAAAGAGCACATAGAAAGTTTTAAGGAATATTAATTACGTTTAAATCTTGATTAACTATAATAACTAATTACACTGGTTTCCATAAATTAAGTAAAATCCATATGTTAAGTCAATAGGAAGCTAACGTCACAGCTCTATAACTTCTAAAACGATTTTGTTTTGTGAAAAATATGATTGCAGATAAAACTTTCAATCAAATAAATCAATATCTCGATTTTCAACAATATTCGTTCAGTATTTAATTAGTTATGGAAGTTTGAATATTTAGCGATACCAATGCCAGCCACAAAAATTGACTTCAGAAGTTAATTAAAACTTAATAATGAGTATTGTATCAACGTGTTTAATAAAATAAGTTTATATTTTAGAACTAGGTGTAAAGAATTCCTTCATTATTCTTCAGTTTTGTATAAATTTCTTAAGACTGGCATTGCTGGTGTTGAAATTGTTGAAAAATGTTGAGAATCGAGATATTGATTTATTTGATTAAGAGATTTCTGCAATTACATTTTCAAAACAAAAAAACTCATTTTAGAAGTTATAGAGCTTTGACGTTAGCTTCCATTGACTTAACATAGAGATTTTCCTTAATTTATGGAAACCAGTTATTTATTTTAAAAATTATGAACATATTTATTCTTTAAAACATCAATTTGTGGAATAAAAAATATTTTGATGTTGTTTAAACACATCGAGGATTTTACAACCGAAAATACATTGTTCATAAAACTGCATTTTTTTAGAATAAGTAATGCATAGAATCATAAAGAATTAAATATCGCAATGAATGGAAACTTGTAATTTATTTTGTAACAAATGTAATTTTTATTGTAATAATTTATACAATAAAAATTGCAAATTAGTGTGAATTAGAATGAATAATATTCCTATAAAAGTACTCTATAATAAAAGGGCAGTAATAAGAATAGTTTTTTATTCATTATGATTTCGTCATATCTTCAATGACATCTAAGTAGACAGTTATTTGCTATGCTACTTAAGAGAGTTAAATAACACCTAATCATCTGAAGTGTGTTGACAATAGGCGAATGATCTTTACAAGGTAAAGGAAATTAAGGTGCTTTAAAAGGGCATGTTCTGACTAAAAATAAAGTCGATCAGTAAAGACTCTTGAAAACAGCGCGAAATCGACATTCACTATACGCTATATTCCCACTGTTATTTGAATGGAAAGCCACATTCGAAGCTTTGAAAAGTTTCTCAAAAATCTGAGAAGTTTTTAACGGAAATTGACACTGAGGACAAAATGAAGATCTCAATCAAATTTATCCTAACTCACGATTTCAAACAATGTCGTTTAATACATCAGACTTGTTAAAGGTGGAGTATTTAATGTAGCATTGCTGCTCATAAAAATTTACTCCGAAAGTCAATTTGAAATATAAGAATTGATATGGCAAATCAGTTACTAAAATAAATATATTTGTAGAAGTTGCGTACAATGATTCCTTTAGATTTTGGGGTGGGGGTGCTCAGTCGGTAGCACGCCTAGCCCGTAGTCTGCAGTTCTCAGGTCCGAGTCCCACCTCTGCCAGCGTAGAGATCTATTTCCACAAAACTCCCCGCCCCTGAGAATCTTTAATACAGAGTCCTACCAATACATTAGACAATTTCCATGTCATGTCATGTCAATTTTTCGATAATATTCAATCACTAATTGTAGCGTTATAGAAGCTGAATTCTAAGGTAAAATTCTTACAAGTTGCATCGCTCTTGTAATAGTGAACGAATATTGCTTGTATGGAAAAATGTGACTGAACATTAATTACCGATAAAACAATATCTAAATCTCGGTTTTTAACAATATTCTTTCAATATTTAGATTGATGGAAACTGGAATATTTAACAAGAGCAATACCAATTATAAGAATTTACCTAAGAATTCCAGATTCTTTTACTCTACAATTAGTAAATGAATGCTATCGGAAAATCGCGATTTAGAAAGATTTGACTACGATCTTTATCTTCAGCACATGTTTTCATGCGAGGTGTGGTATTGTACTTTTTTGGGAGCATAAGGTGCAACTTTTTGTGGAGAGGCGACTGCACTTTCTACCAAAGAGTGTAATTTTTAAGGTGTTACCGGAATTTAAACTGTAATGTGGACATAAAATCGAAAAAATTTCAATTTTTACCTTCAATTCACTATTCTCCTTTGAAGTGAATATGAATTCATAACGGATTGCACCATTGATACTATTTAGCTTTATTTTCTACTGTAAAGGTACAATATAGAAATATAGGTATATTTAATATCTTTAAATTTATTCATATTTTTTCTTTTTCACTAAAAACACCTACCTTCAGAAACTTTCATCTGACATCACACAAACCACATTTTTCTCCCATTTTTTGGAGTCGTGTTTGAGGTAGTTCATGACATTGGAGACTTCACAAACTTTAACATGAGATATATCTCGGTAAGGTCCCTCCCACCTAAAATTTTCCGCAGTCTTTTTTGGAGGAAGGAGTATGGTGGGAGTCATGAGTCATAATTCGAAGTAATTTACAACGGTCCTCATATGAACTTTCATTCGACACCTGACTGGCAATTGTAAGACCTTGCGTTTAGTTAGAAGATACAGTAAAAGAATGACTCTCCAATTTCCTCTTTTTAGGGGAGGGAGAAAGCACGGGAGGTATATTTTTATTGCCCAAAATACTCCCATGTCAAAGCTTTCATTTGGCATACAACGTATTGCGTTTGTCCCACAGGTTCGAAAGATCACACATTTCCCCATTATTTTTTTGTGGGGGGGATTTTATAACCTGTGTCATTCCCCACGTCACAAGCTTTCGTTTGACGTGTATCCTCTTACTTTCGGCCCTCCCGTTCCGGAGATATATGGGAATATTCTTTTTTCTGTTACCCGCTTTTTAGGGAAAGAAATCATGGAGGATAAACATTTTTAACCTACAGCACTCTCATCGTCACAATTCATTTGACACATAAATCATTATCTATCGTGTTAGAAAGACAATGGTGAAATAATTGTTTTGACAAACCCACAAACCGACAAATGACGAGTGAAAAGCAATAGGACGATAGGTAAAAATACTATTTATCGCTTTCTTACCAAAACTTGTCTCTATCTGTTTGAATCAATTTGATTCAGGTTTTGCGAAATGGTCCCCATTCAGAACGATATACATACACCAAGAACTCAAATGTAGTGACATATTCAGAAAATTCGAATGAGGGAGGAGGTCGTGCTTGAGACTTTGATTTTCGGAGTGTGCCCTAGAAAATATAAAATATTTAAGCCCTTAAGGGTTCGGAGGAGGGGTTTACAATCCCCTGACCCCTTGAGTGCTTAAATGGTAGGCAACTGCTCCAATGCCATTGAAATGAAAGAAATCTCTATTTGTGAGAATCAAAATATTTAAAAATTAATTTATTTTGGCAACCGGTTTTCATATAAACGTTGGCGTATTTTTCATGAATGCATTATGTATACATGCCAAATTCATTATATTGTTTTATTAATTACAACTGATTGACACTGATCTTAAATATTTGTAATTCAAAATAATATTTTAACTCTTCTGATTTCAAAAATGTCTTACAGTCTCTACTACCTATTTATCAAATGTTCGAGTCAGGAAATGAATATATAAAGAGATGGGTGGAGGACATGCCCTTAATATATAAAGAGATGGGTGAAGGACATGTCCTTAATATATAAAGAGAAAGGGTGGAGGACATGCCCTTAATATATAAAGAGATGGGTGGAGGACATGCCCTTAATATATAAAGAGATGGGTGAAGGACATGTCCTTAATATATAAAGAGAAAGGGTGGAGGACATGCCCTTAATATATAAAGAGATGGGTGGAGGACATGCCCTTAATATATAAAGAGATGGGTGGAGGACATACCCTTAATATATAAAGAGATGGGTGGAGGACATGCCCTTAATATATAAAGAGATGGGTGGAGGACATGCCCTTAATATATAAAGAGATGGGTGGAGGACATGCCCTTAATATATAAAGAGATGGGTGGAGGACATGCCCTTAATATATAAAGAGATGGGTGGAGGACATGCCCTTAATTTATAAAGAGATGGGTGGAGGACATGCCCTTAATATATAAAGAGATGGGTGGAGGATACGCCCTTAATGTATAAAGAGATGGGTGGAGGACATGCCCTTAATATATAAAGAGATGGATGGGGGACATGCCCTTAATATATAAAGAGATGGGTGGAGGACATGCCCTTAATATATAAAGAGATGGGTGGAGGACATACCCTTAATATATAAAGAGATGGGTGGAGGACATGCCCTTAATGTATAAAGAGATGGGTGGAGGATATGCCCTTAATATATCAAGATATGGGTGGGGGGCATGCCCTTAATCCCACCCCTCCAGTCTCCACCTCCATCCTCCTCTAGATCTGGAGTTGAATAATTTGTTGTGATAATTTGTGCAGATTATAAAAAAATGTAGAAATAAAATATGCAAGAGTGTTCGGAAGCGAAATGATTAATAATTAAAAGAACGCATATTGCCTCTCGAACAAATACGAATCTCGTTTTCGAATAGAATAAAATTTTTCCTTTGACTGAAAAGTTTTTAATCGAGCTAATGGACGAGGAGGGAAATTCAAATAGTAGCGTTTTATTAAAAATTATAATAAATAAAAAATAAATAAATACCCCCTCAAGCAGCTGCTTGCCACAGAGGTCTGACAGGAGCCTGTCAGTTTATATGCCATAGTAGAAGGTCTGAGAGGATGGCAGGACCTCAGCAGAAAAATGACACAAACAGCCATGCCTTACCCGGGGCTCGAACCCAGGTCCCTTAGATCAGACAATGCAAAAAATTGTCTTTTATTCCTTAAATTAAAATATTGCTTTCTCACATCCCTCTTTTCTCTGAGAAAAGGAGGCAGGTTTTTGCTGTCAGTGGAATATTTCTTAACACACTATCAACGAATTTTAAAATTTCTATGAAAAACAGATCACTTACAACATTCTTTAAAAGTTTCATCATTTCCATATTTAGTGATCGCTAACGATATATATTAAAACTATCATATTTAAACTTTTTGAAAAACTCAAATTATATTTCACTAGTTCCAGTTGAACTAAAAAAGAGTTTTCCAATTACACTGGTTAACCAGGTTTTTATAACATGAACAATTGTGGCTGCCTTTAACTATTTTTCAGGTGCTGATTCAGATCTGGCCTTAAAAAATGTCACGTTTTTATGTTATTCCTATACCAACATCTCCAGACAACTGGGAGGATACTAGATATTTTTGAGGCTGGCAACATTGATTGCCAAGTGGGAGAAAGCGTGTAACAGTAACCTAACCTCAGATCACGTGTTGTTCTTTGAAGAGTGAATTTTGGCGTTTAAATGGCACATAGGAAGTATCTCGGATGTGTTAATGTGACAGAAAAGTTTTGTTATGTATGTGGAAATTATATTTTAAAACGGTGGTTCTTTGACAAAGATTGTTAAGAAAGTCTGTAACTTGTATTTTGGATATCATGTTGGAGATCTAGACAAAACATGGACTCCACATATGTGCTGCATTTCGTGCTTTGTTGGCCTGAGTGAAGTGAGATAAAATCCATTGTCTTTTTAATGGTTTAGCGTGAGCCCACTAATCACTTGCATGATTGCTATTTTTGTTTAACTAAAGTGTCGGGCTTTTCAAATAAGAACAAAAACAAAATACAATATACAAATGTGCCTTCAGTCATAAGGCCAGTTCCTCCTGGAGAAGATCTTCCTATACCAAAACCTCCAACCAACTAGGAGCAGATGGATTAACATTCGTCAGAGGAAGACTTTAAAGCACATAAAGAAGTTAGACGATCTTCATCTGATTCAGCGAAAAGAACTAAATGATATTGTTTGAGACCTAGTTCTTTGCAAACAACAAGCTGAGGTTTTAAGTTCAAGACTTCAAGAGTGGAATCTTCGGCCAAGGGTAAGAGTTTCTGTGTTGAGAAAGAGAAATTTGGCTTTATCTGCTTATTAAGAGAAGCAAGTTGGTTTGTGTTACTGAACAGATATTTCGGGCTGATGAAAGAAATTGGAAAAACTCACGACCCTAAAGAATGGCGTCTATTTATAGATTCGTCACAATTCAGCTTAAAAACTGTCTTTTTGCATAATTGCATAAAGGAAACCAAAAGCACACACGCTCTTGGAACGAGAGAAACTTAAAAAGTATGGAAAAAATACTTACTGCTGTAAAACGTGACAAGTTTAAGCGGACAGTAAGTGGTGACCTAAAAGACATACCTCGTTTTCTCGGGCTGAAAGAGGCTTCACAAAACTTTGCTGTTTTCTGTGCTTGCGGGACAGTAGAGCCAGAAAGGAACACTATAAAACAAAAGACTGGCCCAAAAGAGATGTTTTTATTTCTAGAAAGAGTAATGTGTGGTATCAGCCTCTAGCTGACCCCTCTAATGTTCTGCTCCCATCAATACACATCAAACTAGGGCTTATGAAAAACTTTGCAAAGGTTATGGACAAAACCGGTAATAGGTTTTTGCACTTGAAGAAAAAATTTACAACACTAAACGATGGCAAACTCAAAGAAGGGATCTTTGTTGGTCCTCAGATCAGGAAGCTACTGAATGATACTGTCTTTGAAGAAAAACTGAATATGAAGAAGGACGCTGCATAGAAAACCTTCACGTCTTTGGTCCAGGATTTTCAAAGAGGAAAACTACCGTCAGCTCATTCAAAATCTTCTCAAAGACTATAAACATCTTGGCTGCCGAATTCTTTGAAGATCCATTTCATCCATTTGACGTAGGAGCTGTCAGTGATGAGCAAGGGGAAAGATTTCACCAGGATATCCGAACCACGAAGGAGAGATATCAAGGTAGGTGGAACTCAGCAATGATGAAGTCTTGCAGAAGAAAAATACCTCACCACATAAAAGACGAAAATTTCATTTGTTACTTTATATTCAGGGCCTATAACTATGATGTTTCTAATTTTTTTTCACGGTAATCATGTAATTAATCAATGAGTTTTAAGTTGCAATTTAATGAAATAGTCAAATTCATTTTTATTTCCCAGAGATGAGTAGTCATTGAAATGTGAAATATATCAATCCATAATTTAAAAAAAAAACTGTATGTGCTGCAGATTTTTCACAGCCATATTTGAATTCAGCACCCCAAAATTAGTTAAAAACATCCTATTTGACCAATGTTATAAAAGAAAATTTCGATTTGTTGTTTAGTGTTATCTCTTAAAGCAAAACAGTTGTGTTGTAATTATAGACTTTATGATATTCATAAAGTGCAGATTATACGAGTTCACCAACGCCTATCCAACCCAAAGAAAAATGTTTGATTTTTCTCTAAAAGCAAACAATTATCCCTTAAAACACAAGAGTTGTGTTTTGCCAACCCTCTTGGTCTAAGTGGTCAAAAGGTGTAAGGTTGCCAATGAAAACTTCGTGGCCTTCACATTCCACCACCAAAATTTCAAATTTCTAGCATAACTACATGATTTGTAATTTTCGTTTGTAATTTTGGAATTTTCAAATTTTTCACCTTAATAGGGCGGAATTATAGATTTTGAGAAATTCGGAAAGTGCAAATCATAATATTACATCAATACCTTTGCAACATAAGAAGATATTTTAATTTATCTCTATAAACAAAAAAGTTCTATATCTACAAATGGACCGACAGAGACAGACGTAAAACTAAAATTATTATCTCATTTCTTTTTTCGAAAACGAGACAAAAATGCATTTCTAAATACAATTTCGATAGAGAGCTTTTTTTATAGTTAACTGAAGAAAATATGTTTTCCGATCCCAATTGCATTATAAAAGATTAATTGGAAAAATTGGAATTTCTACACTCTGTTGGACTTTACGTGAGGAAGTTTTTAGCTTGTGTTTTCAGCTTACTTCAGGTTTATTTTAAACATTGGGATCAATCTGTCCTACTTTCTGTTTTATTACATACCAAGTAAGTAATAAGATGCCAAATGCATTATTCTTGAGATTTTTTAGAATTTAACTCCTTTTAATAATGTTTGGAGAAGAAAATTGCGTTTTTCGATATTTTTTCTTGTTTTCAGTAAAAGCAAAAAATTGATAGCAAAAAATTATAGAGCAGAGCAGAAACAACTGGACAATTACAGTAAGCATAAATTACAAAATTTAAAAAATACCTATCGCCTTATAGGGTCCTAAAAAGTAAAAATTAAGCCTGAAACATGTCGATGGTGCCATCCGGTCACTGAGTTCATATTCACTTCAAAGGTGCCGGCAAGTCATGTCTAGTTGGTAAATCTGTGCCCTATCTACTTTCGAAGCGAATATGAACTCGGCGGCTGATTGAACCATCGACATGCTTCAGGTTTATTTTCTACTTTTTAGCACCCTAAAGGAAGATGCGTATTTTTTAAAATTTTTAATTTATATTTTTTTGTTATCACTAAAAACACCTACACCGAAGACTCAAAACATTATGATCATCGAATGAAATTCGTTATGAAAATCGAAGCAACTGCAGGTAAACGACGGCGATTGTGAAAGTCATTAAATGATATTGTTACAACAGATGAACGCGCTATAATGGCATGTGACAGCGGTATCGTGAACGCTCCTCTATGCTTAGCGTGACGATTGACATTACTAACTGTTTAGAAGGAGAATGCTTTGAAAATAGTTAGAAGTATGAAAGGAAGCAACGAGATAGTGAGTAGTAAAAGGAAGAAGGAGATAGTGTATTAAATTAGTGTTGTGTAATGCTAAAAGGACTGCTCTTATTTGATTTAAGAGGAAACATGGTTCCGGTGGAGAAGAGGAATCAACGGTAAAGTTTGTTATTGGGTCCTCTATCAGGGGAGATCAATGCTAAACGTTTCACATGTATAAAGTTTTGTTAAGGTTATTTAATGTCGCAAATGAGATTCAATACAAAGTGGTTTGTCTTTATGCTAAGAGAAATACAAGTACTTATATTTAGATAAAATTGATTAATTTGTAATAATATTGTGTCATTGTAATAAATTAAATCATTTATACTGTAGTGATATACATAAGTGTTATTTATGAACTCACGCTAAACTTTCATCTCTTTCAATTCATAACATTGGTGCCAGGAGTACGGATATTATTATTATTATTGTGAATGCCTTTAACTAGAAGTAAGGATGAACTAGTGAAATTAATAACTGACATTAAAGGTGAAATAGCTACCCAAAGAAGTGAAATGGCAAAACAAAATAATTACCTAAACAGTAAAAATGGTGATCTTGCTTGGCAAAATAGTGACATAAACAACAAAATAGTTGAACTTGCTAGACAAAGTGATAGCTTGAAAGCCGACATAACTACACAAAATAATAACTTGAGAACTGAGATGGTTTCTCGAAAAGATGACTTGAAAGCCGAAATGGCCACACAAAATAATGAGTTGAGAGTTGAAGTGGCTTCTCAAATTGGTAAGATTAGTGATCAGTGTAAGGACATTATGACGAACTCAAAAGTGAAAAAGATGATCTTGATAGTGTTAAGTCAGATTATACTCTTCAAATTGAAACTGTAAAAACTGACTGTGAACGCCAGTTTCAGTTTTTAAGAAATGAAATGTTACCTTCTTCTTGCGATAATGGTAATTTTAGTGAAAATGATGTTATTACACATATCGCTAGAAATGCAACTAAACCTTCTACATATGATGGTCAATCATCTTGGTCAATATTTAAAACACAGTTTGAAGTTATCGCTAGAGCTAATAAGTGGAATGAATTCCAAAAGGCCAGTTTCCATGCAGCTTCCTTAAGAAACTCTGCTGCGGAAGTTTTACAGTCTGTTCCAGAAAAAAAACGTCTTGATTATCAAAGTCTGGTTTCTGCATTAGAACTCTGGTTTCGCGATAGTTATTTAAAACAATACTATGTGACTCAATTTAAACATCGCATGCAGAAGAGTGGTCAAACTTTGCAAGAACTTGCTAGTGATATCGAGCGTCTTAGCTAGATTGGCTTATAGTAACTGTCCACCAGAAATCCAAGATAACTTAGGTCAATTACAATTTATTGATGCCATTGTTGACCCTGACACTCAAAAATCTCTAACGATGTTGGAAGGTGAATCCTTAAAGTCAGCTGTGGTACATTCTATGAAGTACGAATGCTCCAGGCTTTCCTCCCGAGCGAACAAACGAACAGTGAAAATTTGTCAGTGCAGAAGAAACTGTAGAAAAGGATAGTGAAATGAAAGAACTAACCAAAGCCATACTATCCGTTTTGAAAGACATAAAAGATTCCTCTCCAAAGATTTCCACAGACCTTCAGCGTTGGAATTGTGGCAAGACAGGACACATTCGAGCCAACTGCAAAAGGGGGTGGATGAAAAGTTCAAGAACATTTAACAGACAACAGAACCAGCAGAAGCAACTTGAAGAACAAAGGCTGGCTGTTGATTGGTTGGCCCCAGGGGAAATCGCCCACGTTTCAACACTCATGGTGATAATAATGGATTAGTAGCTGATGGAACCATAAATGGAATACCTTGCCACATGATAGTCGACACTGGTGCAAATGTAAATTTTCTCAGAACGGATATAATAAAGAAAATAATATCTCATCGAAACTGCAATACTACACAGTCTAAAATAACCCTACAAACATACACTGGAGATCGTGCTAAAGTCCATGGAAAGATAGAATTCAACATCAGAGTTGCTAGCTGTCTGGTACACCATCCTGTTTACATCGCTGACATCTACGATGAATGCATGTTAGGCCTTGATTTCCTTAAGAAACTTGGATTCAACATTAGACCCAGTGACAACCTACTCATCTATAAGACAGAAGAAATCCCTTTGCTTAGCCGGACCTCTGATTCTTTATCAAGCGTGACTCCAATATTAGTGACGGAAGACTCAGAGATCCTACCACAAAGTGAAATTAGTGTCCGTGGACATCGGGCAGAGACTTTTGGGGCCTTCCGATTTGCAGTCACTGATGCCTCTGGTAAAGGAGCTTTGGCTTATGGTATCCTGGTTGCAAGGACTCTAGTCGGAATAGATAAAGAACATATTCCTCTCAGAGTGATGATTTCTAACAAATCCAATAGAATATAGAAAAAGGGTGAAGAATTAGCAATATGTGAACCTGTTACCTGGGTAACAAGTATAAATAAAATAGAAGTTACTGACTCAAACCAAAATCATACAGACATCCCATCTCATCTTACTGACTTATGGGGAGAAACAAGACGAATATTAACTGAAGACCAAGCTGCTAAGGCTGAGAACCTATTGAAAGAGTTTTCCGACATCTTTTTTGCCATATCCAATGATTATGGCCGTATTAACCTGACAGAACATAATGTCAACACTAGAGATTCTCCTCCAGTCCATCTATCAGCAAGAAGGCTTCCATTGGCAAAACGATTGGAGACAGAACAACTCATAAGGGACATGGAAGCTCAAGGCATTATAGAACCATCACAGAGTCTCTGAACATCACCAGTGGTTCTTGTCAAGAAAAAGGATGAATCTACCCAATTTTCTGTAGATTATCGCAGATTAAATGATGTAACAAAGAAGGACTGCTTTCCTTTACCCAGGTTTGATGATACACTGGACACTGTATCTGGGGCAGAATGGTTCTCAACATTAGACCTAAAGAGCGGCTATTGGCAAGTTGGTATACCTCTTGAAGACCGTGAGAAAACAACGTTTACTACAGGAAATGGACTTTGGCAATTTAAAGTGATGTCATTTGGACTTTGCAACGCTCCGACAACGTTTGAACGATTAATGGAGTCGGTACACAAAGGTTTGTCTTGGGAGGTCTGCCTAGTTTACTTGGACGACATCATCGTTCTTGGATGAACTTTTGAAAAACATTTGAGAAATCTTCGTCAAGTGTTTGAAAAACTTAGGACAGCCAAGCTAAAATTGGGACCGACAAAGTGTAAACTGTTCCAGCAAGAAATTCATTTCCTTGTTCATGTGATCACTGCTTTAGGGATTAAGACTGATCCTAGTAAGATAGAAGGTGTAAGAGACTGGCCTCCACCACAAGATGTTCATCAACTTCGTAGTTTTATTGCACTTTGCTCCTAACATAGAAGATTTGTCAAGGGTTTCTCTAACATCTCAAGGCCATTACATCGTCTGACAGAGGAGGGCCAGCGGTTCATGTGGACCACTGAATGTGATGTAGCCTTCCAACAGCTAAAGCAAGCTCTGTCCACAGCACCAGTGTTAGCATACCCACAAACTTGAAAACAATTCGTAATAGATACTGACGCAAGTAACACAGGAGTTGGTGCTGTACTTTCACGACGAGACGGACAAGAGAAAGTTATTGCATACTTTAGTAAAACTTTATCCAAACCAGAAAGAAATTATTGTGTAACACGCAAAGAACTGTTGAAAAAATAAATACCCCCTCAAGCAGCTGCTTGCCACAGAGGTCTGACAGGACCTGTCAGTATATATGCCAGAATAGAAGGTCTGAGAGGATGGCAGGACCTCAGCAGAAAAACAACACGAACATCCATGCCTTACCCGGGGCTCGAACCTAGGTCCCGTAGATCAGTAGCCAAGCGCGCTAACCATAGCAATAGTAAAAACAATAGCACATTTTCATCATTATCTCTATGGCCAGAAATTCCTTATACGCACTGATAATGTTGCACTTAGATAGTTACTAAACTTTAAAAACCCTGAAGGACAAATCGCTAGGTGGATACAACGGTTACAAGAATATGATCTCTCCATCGAGCATCGAAGTGGCAAAATGCATAAAAATGCAGATGCCCTTTCCAGACGTCCATGTATTGACGACTGTAAACATTGCTATAATGCAGAGTTGAAATTTGGAACTAAAGAGGCTATGCCCATTAGACAAATAACATCGACACAAGCAAACAGTGATACTCCTAACACCTGGAGTCCAATTGAAATTAGAAAGGCCGAACTAGACGATGAAAATTAAGACCAGTATTGGATCTGATTGAAAAATCTGATGTAAGATCTAATTGGGAGCAAATCTCGAGGTATAGTCCAACTACCAAAAGTTACTGGGCACAATGGGACTCATTAGAAGGGAAGGACGGTGTATTATAACAGAAGATGGGAGAATCCCACTGGACGGCTGATCTGTTGGCAAATAATCCTTCCCCGCTCTCGAATGGAAACTAGTGATGAAAGATATACGTGATAGTGCCACTAGATGGTTTAAGACATTAACCAAAGCCAAGGAATGATTTCATTAACTGAAAAGTAGGGCAGGCGTTGAAAGATGGTGTAGGCAATGTGAAGCCTTCTTCCAACCATTCAAGGTGCAGTTTAAGATGCTTGCTTGCCCATTGTAGGTGCTTTCGATGGTGAACCGAGGTTAGCGTGGGCCTTCGGAGGGGCCTGCGGCTATGCAGTGTTCGATATTTAGCAATGTTCGATGTATTGTGTCTTACTCCCGTCACCAGCATTCAAATTACGGGCGTGATTCGCCACAGTATCACTTCTGCTGGTTTGTATCTTATGGGATAGTCTTCGCCCACCTATAGCATCGATGAGCCGTGGTCGCCGACACATTGCCGGCGGTACATGGATTTTTCCCTCACAGCATTTCCGAGAGATATCTCAAAAATGCTCTGACCCAGTTGCCTCGCCATTACAATTTGGCCTTTATCACACTCACTTAGGTCCGCTGCCTTTCCCATCTGAAGAACAAATAAGACACTGATTAACAAAGCTCAGTATCAGGTGTTATTTATATCGTTTCATGAGTTTCATACGCGCCGTCATTTACCTGCAGTTGCTTCGATGCATAAAAATGCGCTGGTCATGTTTTGGGCCTTGGGTGTAGGTGTTTTTAGTGACAACAAAAAAAATATAAATTAAAAAATTTTAAAATTACGTATCTTCCTGTAGGGCTATGAAAGGTAGAAAATAAAGCTAAAGCTTATCGACGGTGCAATCAGCCGCTGAGTTCATATTCGCTTCGAAAGTAGATAGGGTAATAATTTACCTACTAGACATGACTGTCGGCACCTTTGAAGTGAATACGAACTCAGTGACCGGATGGCACCATCGACATACTCTTTAATATAGCTGTTTTTAGATTAGAGGAACTTTTTCCCGTTTCTAAACTCTGATTTATAATTTTTGAAATTATATCATACATAATTTCCATATTATTTTTTGTACCTTGGATATGAACATTGTCATAACCCGGTGATTTATTAATATTTAGCGTATTAGTTTTCTCTCTTGTTTGATGTGTACCAATCGCTGAGATAAAAATTGAATGTGTATTTCTGTACGTGTTGAAATTAATGTATTCATTGTCATGCTGATAATTATTTTCTTCAATTTCACTGATTAATGTATTGCAGTTATTATTGAAATCATTTGTTAGTTCTTCCAGAGACATATCTTTAGTCAATTTCCAATAATAATTTCATCGACGGATTTAACTTTTTCAGTTTCTAAATGTTTCATATATTAAATTCCAGGTTTCCCTCATATCATTATTTTTTATTAAAAGTTGCCTCTTGTATTTTTGCTTTTGAGTTTTAATTTGTATTCCTCATTTTTTACATCGTTTTCATAACGCATTCAGACTTTGTCTCTTTTTTCAGTTAAATCAACAATTTCTGTTGTTATCCAAATTTTTTCGTGTCTCTTTTCCTTCGCATTTTTATTATTTATAGGATTTTTTTTTCTTTCTTAGAGCTTATTATAAATTTCTTCAAATTTATTAAAGGTTTCGTTAATATCTTTTCCATTAACAGAATTGGATATCAAAACTACCCAATCACTTGTCCAGATTTCTTCATTTATTTTTTATTGTCGATTCGACATAATTGTTTTAATAAACTTTTTTTCCATATTTCTAGCATCATATTTCTCAATTTGAAAATCACTAATATTGCTGCAATTAAGTAGTATCTGCAATTTTACCACGTAATATTAATGAACGTGATCTAAAATTTTTATCTAATTTGACATTAATGTGATCATTATATGTCTTAGTTAATTGTTTACTTAGAATTTCTTCTTTTGTACTCTCTGTTATTAACCTTTCAAATCCCCATTCCATAAAATTTTAAATATTTTTCTGTTCCGTGTTTTTTCAGGTTTAGTGTATTTATATTAAAGTCACCTATAAGATTTTGTTTATGCAATCTTTTTGTGTTCTCAAGCCATTTGGAAAGTTTTCAAAAAGGTTGTGTATATCGGAGCTGGGTGACCAATATAAAGCCAAAATATTACGTATTTTCTTGTTTTTAGTACTTTTAATATTTATTATTTTTGCTGGAATAATTTTATCATTTAGTTTATCTACTTTGATAGTATTTCTAAAATATATAACAATACCTCTTGATTGCTTTTTTTAAAGTGCTTTGATAAATTACTTCAAATTCTTTTAAACTGAATAAATCTCTTTCAATAACAGAAATATGAATTTATGTCAGAATAATTATACCTAAAATCTTCAAATATTTATCAGTAATTATTTTAAAAATCTCCCAATATTTCTTTTGACTTCTAATATTAAGATGTGCAATCCCTAACGTATTATTTTCATTTATGACATTATTTTCAGAAAAAACACCATTTTTCCGTCTCTAAATTATTATCCACTATCACTAAAGGTCATTAAAGTTCAAAATGAAAATTTTGGCAAAACATTTTTGAAAAAAGGGCAACAAAACGAGCTGCACGGCACCTCATCGACATATCGTCGTGCTGTATACGAGAGGTGAACGGCTGTTGAAACTCATAGCGCTCCAAACCAGACTGAGGAAGTTTCGATGTCGTCTTCAGACTCTCAATCGGCGATCGGCACTGAGGCAGAAGCGAGACTTCTCGCTGAATACGATATGGTTCCTTTCGTTATAGGTTCCTTTCGTATATGTATCGGTATATCGGTATATGGTTCCTTTCGTACAGCACCACTGTAACCTTGCGTGAAGATGTGCTGTGGTAACTAGCAGTAGTCGCAATAAATGGCGAGAGCACAAACCTGCCTCAGCCAATCTGCGATTCACAGTTCGTGTTGACACAGGGATGTCCGTAGCTGCCTGTACACCGCATTGAATGTCATCTGTTGTGGATTGTTCTGGATTGTTACCAGTCCAACTACGGCGACCAGCAGCCAACCAGTCATACATAGCCCTATGATGAAGCGTCTGGTAAAGGTGTCCGTATGATGGTAGGATTCCCGATGACATCGCCCAGGCATTCTCATTCCTTACATGTGCTTTCTCCATCGAGATCACTCCGATGCAATAGTCAACACGCCCAGGTGAGGCTATGCCGAACAGTTTAGCCCTGTTATCTCCCTCACCTTTCACGTGATTGGTTTGCAACTGTACTCATTTCCATAGCCGGACTATCGACACATACGCACCTATTTGCATGGCGCTCCGACAAATACTTCCTGGTGTGCGCCATTTTCTTGTAGAGCAGTGTATTAAAATTAAAAACTTCCCTTTGTCAGTAAGAATGATTCAGAGCATCTTACGATGCAGATAATTTGGTTTAATTTGTGCAACAAGAACGTCAAAAAGACTGAAAATATCTCGCTGAAGTTTACTGGTACATTGGTATAGGTAATGATTTCAATAAAAACATTCTTTATAATAATATGTAATTTTGTATAATATCTTATGAATATATCAATCATTAAGAGAATCAACTACTCGTCAAAGTAGCTAAAATAAGAATAAAATATGCTATACATTATATTTCATTCCTAACCGTATAAAACAAAATTTTATATGAATTTTTGTTTTCATATCTTAAAAAATAACTTTTGGTTATAAATGAGTGAAATTTATATATATATATTAAAAATACCAAACCCAAATATTTAATCATATTTTATAAGCACACTTCCCTTTACATTCATGTTTAATATGACAGCTTTAATTGTTCATCATGCATGCATTAAATGCATAATTGCAATCACTTTTTTACGACTGTTTAGCAATGTACATTAACACATGTATATTAGTTTTTAAGAAAGCTTTAATGGATAAATTGTGAAAAACAGAAAAATGGCAGCGCAAAATATTTGTACATTTCCTCGAAGCTGAATCATTTATAATTTGCATATCACTATCACAAATAATAACCAGAGATATAACTTATATTTAAACGTGTTGGGAACTTTAATCTCCAACGAAACTTTTTTTTAATTTCCACCATTAAATTACAAATATTTTATTACGTAAAACAAAACCATTTCTATTAACTGCACGAATCCATTTTCTTTACACATCCATTCTGACAGACGGCGGTCTTTCCAAGCCATCAGTAGTACGCCTACTAAGGGCAGAATGGGTAGTTTTTCTGGAGATAAATCTCATCTCTGGCCAAGGTGGGACTAGAACCTGGGAAATGCAGATTACTAGCCAAGTGCACTACCAACTGACTGAGCCTCCTCCACCCCTCGGCAGGAAGGACTACTTAGGTTAACGTCATAACACTTCCGATCTTTGGTACACTGGCTTTCCGCTATAGGTGTTGCCCCATTAAATACTTCTAAGTATAATTAAGGATAATATCTAGTATTGTCATATTCATATTCTGTTATGTGGATTTCTTCCAGAGTTCCCACGACGACCACGATAAGAATGGCATTTGAGATTTTTGCATTTGAGATTTGAGCAATAAGTTTTACGTTTGCGGCAGCTCATCTGTTGCCGCTAAGAGCTGTGGACAGAGGCAGAGAAACACAATGCATTCCCCCCTCGGATTCCTCATTGCCCCCTTGCTCCACCAGTCTGCAGTCAGATAGATATAAATTTGGGTACGACAGTTTAGAGATGAAGCGATAAAATCCGTTCTTGCGTTTTAAGAGGTTTCCATATTTGCACTACTCTTACTTTCTAATAAATGTTGAGCTAGAATAAATTGTGAAGAACAGTAATAAAAATCGATTATTACTTAGAGAAATATTTGTGTGTTGCATAGAATAAAATTGCAAATTTCCATTGTAACAAATAAACTTTCACTGCGTAAATTTGTTTTTTTTTTATTATTATGTATGTTTTTGCACTCTATGTTTGAATTTATCATTCTTGTTTACGATTTGTCAAAAGTATAAGCAAAATATTATTTTACTCTGTATAAAAACAGGGTTATTTAATTAAAATAGTATTACTGTAGGCATATAATTAGCATTTGCCACTTTTGAGATGCAAAGCTTATTTTCATTTTAAACAAAAATCCTGGAAATAATTTTTCTCAACGTTTCCCAACATTTGAATAACAATCCCAACATTTCAAGAACAATCCCAATTTTGCAAAATAATTCAGCAATTAAGTTATTTTTAAACAGAATATGACTCTAGTCTTTTTAATATTTATAGTTCTTAACTATCAAACTTTTAAATCGTCATTTTTACATGAAAAATGTGCAAAATTTATTTTCCCGTGTAAATTAAACTTGTATCATTGGCAAATACTGTCAACTTATCTGTTAAATCTGTAATATCTATATCGATAATATAACAAACAACAAAGGCCTTAGGATACAGATTTACAGTTACATTCTTGGGCATCAAACTGCAATGACACGGAAAGCTTGCGATTGCCTGACTCATCACTTACCATATGATGTATCTAATAATCCCATGACAACCATGATGATTGGAAGTCTCAACATCTTCTTATTTCACGACTCCAGTTACAATTAAGGATCAGCTACAGCACCTCCTCGTTCACGCATCAAGTTATGAGAAAGAAGACAGGCATTTTCCTATTTCGAAGAGAACAGAAAGCTTAACTTTTGAACTGACCAATACGTTGCATCGTGTTGAAATTATAGTTTGAGCTTATAGTATACGAAGACATATTATAATGAATAAACTTAATTAAACTTCAGATGAAAGAAAACATAGTCTCGAATTATTAAGGGTTGAGAAGAGTGAGGCTCCCACCGTTGAAACAGTTGACATTATTTCGATTACAAGTTCAATTTATAGAGGAAAAAGGTAATAGTGTCCAATGAAATCTACTGTTTTTCGTCTGTTCAATTTTGTCTTTATATAGTTTCATGTACTTGATCCTGCTAAACCAAAGGCTTCTCAGCAGATCCATATTCATTTTCAAATGAGCCAAGTGAATCTACGATTAACAAGCAATAAATATATTTTCAAACAAAGTTTAACATAAAATATTCGCTTTTAACTTGGGAAATTTCATTTAGCTTCAAACTTTCTCTAGAAACTTGGTTGAACATTTGAAAATCTTTAATATAACATCCAAAATTATTAATCATTTTTGGTGTACTGAGTATTCACAAAGTTTTACACTTTGTTAATTATCATATGAAATATATTTCTTATATTATCTACTAATAAATTCTTTATCATACAATTATACACCGAAGAGCCAAAACATTATGACCACCTGCCTAATATGACGTTGGTCCTCCACGTGCATCCAAAACAGCTCTTACCCTGCGAGGCATGAACGTTACAAGATTTCTAAAGATCTCTTTTGGTATCTGGTACCAACACGTTACCAGCAGATCCTTTAACTCTTGTAAGTTACGTGTTTTGAGCCGCCGTAGATCGGATATGCTGTCCCAACACAAACCAGAGATTCTCGATTGGATTGATGTCTGTGGAATTAGTAGGCAAGGACAAAACTTGGAAGTCTTCCTCATGTTCTGTTCCATTCTCGAACAGAACATGAGGAACCATTCTTGAACAATCCGGGCAGTATGGCACGGTGCATTATCTGCTGAAAGGTGGCATTACCAGAAGGGAATACCGTTGCCATGAAAGGATGTATCTGGTCTGCAATGATGTTTAGATAGGTGGTAGATGTCATAGTTTCTTGCACTGGACCCAGGGTTTCCCAGTAGAACATTGCCCACAGCAGTACACTTCTTTCAACAGTTTGGTTTCATCCTACAATGCACCCTGGTGCCAACACTTCCCCAGGTAAATGACTCACACATACCCGGCCGACCACGTGGTGCAACAGGAAATGAGATTTATCGGACCAGGCGACCTTCTTCCAATCATTCAAGGTACAGTTTTGATGCTCGTGTGCCCATTGTAGGCGATTACGGTGAACCGAGGTTAGCAAAGACACGTGGTGGCCTGCGACTACGTAGCGCCATTTTCAGCAGGGTTCTACATACTGTGTGTTGTGACATCTCCCGTCACCAGCATTCAAATTACGGGAGAGTTGCGGCAGAGTATCCCTTAGGTTGGCTCGTATCATATGGGATAGCCTTCGCTCATCTCTGGCATCGATGAGCCGTGGTCATTAGATGCTACAGATACACACCTTGCCGGTCGTTCGTGATTTTTTCCTCCTCGGACCACTTTTTGAAGGTACTAACCACGACTGACGGTGAGCACCCACAAGCCTTACCATCTCGGAATGCTCTGACCCAGTCGTCTGGTCATTACAATTTGGCCTTTGTGAAACTTACTTAAGTCCGCTGCCTTTCCTATCTGATGAGCAAGAATAAGATTGATTAACAGAGCTCAGGATTAAGGTTTATTTATACCGTTTCATGACCTTCACATGCGCCGTCGTTTACCTGCAGTTGTTTTCATATGCATAAAGAAGCGTTGGTCATAATGTTTTGGCTCTTAGGTGTGTATATATATATATACTGTACATTTAAATGTTCAACAACTAAAACGCCAAAGTATCTGAAAATATCGTTTCTATTAACGAAATTATTTTTAACATCAGGATGACACAGAGATATAAGCAATCTAACTTTATTTTTTTAATCTTATTGAGTTTTATAAATCATTCCATAGAGACAAATTCCGTACCTAATAATGTACTCAAAGAGTTTGGTTTTCTACCATTTCTATTTTTTTAAATCTGTAAGCCATCGAGTCGATCGTGGAAATATATTAGAATACAACATAATGGTGCCGCCTGTCTTGGAATAAGCAATTTAGCACATACGCATCTGAAAATGATTTTGTAGACAATATTTTTGCAGACATAAATGCAAAACCTACGCGTCCATGCTGGAGACCTACGTGTCCATTGATTTGGAGTAATATCCTCATTCTGAAAACATTACCAGATGTTAATCTGGTAATGTTTTCAGTCATTACGTTCATTTACGTCTGGTACCAGACGTAATCAGTCACAAGGAATATTCATTCCATGTGACTGATTACGTCCAGTGACGAGTATTAATGCTCATTAGCATTAATCTGTAATTATGAATACCGGCAAAATGGTCAATCCAACCAGTCGCTCTTTCAACAATATGATGCTCATAGGTGGTTGCAGATTACTTCGCAAAATTTCATCATTATTTAAAAGTTAACCCATCTAATGCCCAAGATACTACCTATATAAACATCTAGAATCAAACCATTAAATTTCCTATTATCTTGCTTACAAATGGTAAAAGTTTCACTTCCATAACTAGCCATGGAAAGAACCAAACTATAGAGCCTAATTTTAAACTTTAGGTATATACGCCTATTTCTCCACACTCTCCATAGATTCTTAAAAGTCCAAGTAACATTTCATCTTCTATTATCGTGAAAATGCACCTTTGTCTAAGAAAACCTTGTCTTTCAGGTTGGGTTGGGTTGTTTTACCTCTGCGCGGCACTTTTTTGCAAACAATGGGCTAAATGGCCAGGTCATAAGAACCCATAAAGCTTAAAGAAGGTTGGGGGAGGGGACCTACTGGAACAGCTGTTGGGAGACAGATGGTAGCCTCCAGTCACGGTCATCCAGCGTGTTATTAAACGTGCACAGGGTATGACTCTCCCGTACACTATGCCCACGCTTGACGAACGAGGTCTGTCCAAGCCCTAAGTGTTCCCTACTGACCGTGGGCAGGGTGGAAAGTTTTGCGGTTGTCTTTGAGATCTAGTGGATTGTCCACTAGAAATTATGAACCAATTGTTTCATGCCTTACCAACTCTCACACGCGACTCAGTATTATTATAGATATCGATCATAATGCTAAGAAATTTATCAATTACGAATAATGATCTCATGATCAACCGCAAATTATGACGATGAAGCGACTTTTTTAAATCTACCAAATCAGTAACCGTAGGTTTCTGAAATTATCATGAATCTGTCTAAGTGAAAAAAATATAATCTACACATCCTCTACCACTTCCAGATCCACACTATTCATCACACAATGCTCATGAACCAAATATTTAATTCTATTAAGAAGAAGGCCTGTAAATGGTAGCTAGGCGTAAACTGGAAGGAGAGCTGTGTACCAATCCCTAGTGATCACGCACAGAACCGGCCAGGTCTAGCACCTAATGTCCGACCCCGCCTTCTCGTGGTGCAGGCCGTTAGTACCTTTCAAAAGAGATATTCTCTTTTGGAAGGGAACAGAAGGGGAGGGCTGCCAGTTCAGTATGGCCTACTGATCTGTTCATCTATGGCCACTTTTTTCTTTTTTTTCAACCCTGCTGAGGCGTGGTCAATTTCACAGGGTCCTGGTGCTTTTATACCTACTAGACTGGACTTGTTTATGGATTTGAGCTTGATTATGGATCCTGGACTTGCTGCACTGGTGGGCCTCTGTTGAGGGAGAGTCTGCTGCTGTGTTTTCTGTTTGCTTCTGGGTTGCCAGCTCTAAGTGAACAGAGGCATGGGATACCTTATATCAGCTGGTGGATAATCCTAATCAGAGGCCATCGCAGGTACCTGAACCTTACTTAGCAAGTTGGGCATCGTCAAGCCTAAACTGGAGTAATGTGTCTCAGGCAGGCCATATGGCTCTTGAAAAAGTCCACTTGAAAAGGTGGTGCCTGAAGTTCCTAGCAGCATCGGTGACTTCAGCCTTTAGCGGAGGAGGAACAGGTCTTTGCCCCATGCCTGCGATCAGGGGGCTGTTTGATATTGTTGGCCCTACCAATCTCAATAAACCTAATTTCTTTAAAAATCCTACTAATCATTTTCTCTCTGCAGGAACGTGGAACGTGAGGACATTACATAGAGATTATTCTCTTGATGTCCTCATGCAGGAATTCCAGCGCTATAACCTAGATATTCTAGGCTTGCAAGAGACCAGATGGACAGGTAAAGGTGAGACACTTACAAATAACTTTAAATTTCTCTTTACAGGGAGGGAGGATGGAAAGCATCAACAAGGCGTGGGTCTGCTGCTCAGCAGACATGCTAGTGATGCTTTTCTGGGATATGAGTGCATTAATGAAAGGTTTCTTACAGCAAAATTTCAGACAAGCATTAAAGACTTGAATGTTATCTGCTGTTATGCCCCCACTGACGATTCTGATGAGGATGAGAAGGATAGGTTTTACGGACAACTTCAGGATATTTTGAATTCTGTCAAGAAAGGGGATATTACCCTTGTTCTTGGTGACTTCAATGCCAAAGTTGGTACCGACTCTGACCTTTGGGGAGGAGTAATAGGCCCTTTTGGTATTGGTAGCTGCAATGGCAATGGGCAACGTCTCCTACAGGTAACTAAACTCAATGGTTTCAGAATAACTAACACATATTACAAACACCGCGACATACATAAATACACATGGGTTTCACCTGATGGGCTGCATAGGAATATGATTGATTATATATTAATTAACAGCAAATGGCTAGTTCTGTTAGAAATACCAGGGCATATAGGGGAGCTGAAATTGGATCTGACCATTACCTTGTTAAAAGTGTCTTGCAACTTAAACTTAAAAAGTGTTGTGCTAGGGTTAAAAATTTTACCTTTAATACTGAAGCTCTGAAAGACCCAGTTATAGTTAAAGCTTACCATGATAGGTTGCTTAGCCATTATGACAGTCATGGTTTGCTTAATACTGAAGTTGAGGAAGAATGGGGCCATTTTAAACAGGCTTTTTTGAAAACTAACAGTACTCTTTTAGGGAAAAAGGAGCAGAGGAGACAGAATTATTTATGTGATAAGGCACTTGAGCTTATTTCAGAAAGAAGGAACTGCAGGAATGTCCTTAATCAGTACCCTACTAGTCCTAATAGAAAGCATTACAAAGAACTTAATAAACGTGTAAAGGCTACTGATAAGAATCTTTGGCTTGATAGCCTGGCTGACAAAGCTGAGGAAGCAGTTAGACAGCACAACAGCAGAGAGTTGTACCAGATAGTTAATGTTTTGTGTGGTAGAAAACGTACAGGTATACAGGGATTGAAGGATAAACAAGGTAAGGTTATAGAAGGTGAGGATTTTGTCATGGCTAGGTGGGCTGAGCATTTCAGTGATATTCTAAACAATGTGGTTAATTTTACTCCCATTGTTTCAATGATGATAGATGCATTGTTGGCTTTAATGTTGGCCCTATAACACAATCTGAAGTTAGTTTGGCTATTTCTAAACTTAAACTTCATAAATCCCCAGGGGTGGATGAAATTACTACGGAAATGCTTAGAGCTGGGAATGTTTCAGTTACCATTTGGATGACTGAAATTTTGAATAAATTTTATGATAAAGGCATAGTTCCTAAAGATTTTACCAGAGCTATTATTATCCCTATTTTCGAAAAAGGTGATCGCAGTTCTTGTGGTAACTATAGGGGTATCAGCCTACTCTCTGTTCCAGGTAAAGTTCTTTCCATGATTGTGCTTAATAGAATTAAGAATGTGGTTGACAGGCAGTTGCGTGATGAGCAATGTGGATTCATAAGTGGTAGGGGATATGTGGATCAGATATTTTCACTTAGGCAGATTCTTGAGAAATGTTTGAGTTTCAGAAACCTCTGGTTGCTAGCTTTGTTGATTTCAAAAAGGCTTTCGACTCTGTTCATCGTCATAATTTGTGGTTGATTGTGCGATCGTATGGTATACCAGACAAGTTAGTTAACATAATGAAAGCTCTCTATAATAACACTGAGTCATGTGTGAGAGTTGGTAAGTCTTGTAGCAATTGGTTTAGCATTACTTCTGGTGTTCGACAAGGGTGCATTTTGTCTCCATTTCTCTTTAGTTTGGTTGTTGATTATGTTATGCGAAATTCACTTCAAGGGAAAGCTTTTGGCCTTAAATGGGCTGGAGATACGAAAATTTCTGATTTAGATTATGCTGATGATTTAGCCCTTTTGGCAAATGATGTTGATGAGATCAATTCTTTCATTCGAGCTGTTGATGAGACTGGTAGTACAGTAGGATTGGTTATAAACATAGAGAAAACTAAAGTGATGAAAATTGGTCAGGCAGGTTGTGATTCAGTTAATCTGAATGGTTGCAGTCTTGAGCAGGTGTCACAGTTAAATTACCTTGGGAGCTATGTAACTGATACTGGTGATGTGCTGCCGGGACTTTTAAGAATCTATGGAGATTGTGGAGAAATATGCGTATACACCTAAAGACTAAAATTAGACTGTATAATAGTTTGGTTCTTTCTAGGGTTAGTTATGGTAATGAAACTTGGACGCTGTGTAAACAAGATAACAGGAAACTAGATGCTTTTGATTCTAGATGCTTACACAGTATCTTGGGTATTAGGTGGTTTAACTTTGTAACTAATGATGAGGTTAGGCAAAGGAGTCTGCAACCTCCTTTAAGCAGCATATTGTGCAGAGAGAGACTCCGCTAGTTTGGCCATGTTGCCCGTATGGATAATTATAGATTGGCGAATAGGGTTATGAACAGTGTGCCTAGAGGCCTCAGAAGGAGGGGGAGATCTAGGATGCGGTGGGCAGACAATGTCAAACAGGACCATATTAGAATTGGTGTACAGTGGCCGGATGCAGCAGATGTAGCTTAGGACAGATATGCTTGGAGAATTAAACTGCGTGGTCTGGTTGGACCTCCGTAGCCCATGGCTGCTTGAGGATGATGATGATGATGATGATGATTAAGAAGAATAATGGGAAGAACTTTACTTGATAGAGAAAGTAGACTGAGCTGCCTATAATTATCATGAAAACTGCAATCACCTTTTTTAAAAATATGGAAATAATAACTGAAGTCAATATTTCAATTAGCAATGTGACAATAGAAACATTTCCAGATCTAAATATTCCTGTAGTAATTTCATCTACCTTGGGGGATTTAAGCGGTTTTAATTTATAGATAAACCAATTAATATCAGAATGTGATATAGTGCCAACTTATGCCAGTAATGCATCTATCCTCATTACAAACAATGGAAGCAGAACTAACCATATTCTTCAGAATATCACTGACGTTCAGCCCACTACCCATTATACCTTAACATGTTTATCCATCAATCCCTGCGAACCAGACTGTTTCTTCCCCCATAACAGATGAACTATCTGATACAATTCTCTTCAATGTGCTGTCTAGTTTTTTCTCTACTTTATCAGCCTAGTTACCAAGCCAAAGATTCTCATCAGCTGCTAACTGATCCTTTACGAGCATATTAAGCTATTTGTAATAATATATGTTGTGTTTAAAAGGTTTTCATTCAGATTATTAGTGCAATTTTTTCTTTCAGGAATAAGTTCCATAGTTTTATCACTCGAAAACTTTGTCTCTTCTACTTCTTTTAACCAAGGAGAGCATTGCTAGTTTCAAGAAATGCCTGTTTAAACAGATCCCATCGTTTTTCAACTTCATCATCGTCATGATCCTCAAGCAGCCATGGGCTATGGAGTCCAATCAGACCGCGCAATTCAGTTCTCCAAGCATATCTGTCCTGAGCTATATCTGCTGCATCTGACCATTGCACACCAATTGTAACAAGGTCTTGTTTGACGTTGTCTGCCCACCGCATCCTAGGTCTCCCCCTTTTTTGAGGGGGGGGGAGAGATTCATACGAGCAACGTGGCCAAACCAACGGAATCTCTCTCTGCACAATATGTTGTTCAAAGGATGTTGCCGACACCTTTACCTAACCTCATCACTAGTTACAAAATTCAACTTCGGTAGTAATCAGACCTCAATCACGATAATTATTAAGTAGCCTACGTATCATGGTATGCTTTAGCTATACATATATGGATCATTAAAAGCTTCAGTGTTAAACGAAATTCTCTTAACCATAGCACAACATTTCTTAAGCTTCAGTTGCAAGACACTTTTGATAAGATAATGGTCAAATCCCATTTCGACCCCCCTGTATGATCTGAAATTCCTAACTGAACTACATCTTATTTCTGTTAATAATATAAAATGAATCATTTTCCTCTTGCAACCATCAAGTTACTTACTTAGTTGTAGAGATGCCAAAGGGACTTATCACCCCTGCGAAATATCAGAGTCAGTACTAACCTTTGCATCATTTGAAGTCAACACAGGAGTAATATACCCTACCTTTCCAGAATTCGAAATATCCTGAAGTTGTTGGCAAAACATATCTTTATTATTCTCATCAGAGTCCTCTGGGAGGGGGGGAGTAGACATAAGTATAGACGTTTTTAATCTTAGTGTTCAATTTAGCCTTAAAACATTTTCATTAAAAGCGGGAAAATTAAAAACATTTTCCTAAAAGCGGGTCTATGATGATCAAGGTGCGATAACTGGGTGGTTAAAAGAAAAGGAGACATAATTTGGATTACTCAGATTATTTCTAAAATATCTACCGTAAAGCAAAGAAATTCAACACTCCTCGGAAGTCTCTTGAACTAAGGACTCTATGAAATTAATTTGTTTAAATATCAGCACAGTCGTTGCTATCTATGCTCTTTCATCCGAAATTGGAAAAACGAATTTTTATGCAATCCAATCCTTCTAACGGAAACAATTCTAAATGAAACGAACGTACTAAATGAAACGAAAAAAATAAGTATTTGTAAAAATCCTCGCTAATTTCCAAGTCAGTAAAGAGTTCAATTTTACCTTCTCAATTCCGACAATTCATGCAAAGTATTGTTTTCGAAGACTACCATTTGAATTTTCATTAATTCGACACTCAATAAAACGGATTTTATAATGGTCGTTTTCTTCTGAACAAAACAATCGGAAATCACAGTAACGAAATACAGGAAACCGGAAGTCTCAAAGTCGAAACAGCCACTTTTTGTCGATTCTATCTAATTCGACTTCTGTTAAAACAGATTTTTAAATTTATGTTCTTTTCCGCACCTTCTAGATGAAGTGAACGGAAATGAAAGAATGCAGTACAGGAAATCAACCCACAAAAGACTATCAATATACTCAGAAATTCAACATTCAATCAAGCGAATTTTTTAGATATTATTTTCTTCCAAACAAAACAATTCGAAATCCACCACCACCACCACCACCACCACAACCACCACCATCATCATCATCATCACCACCACCACCACCACCACCACCACCACCACCACCACCACCACCACCACCACCATCATCATCATCATCATCATCATCATCATCATCAAGCAGCCATGGGCTACGGAGGTCCAACCAGACTGTGCAATTTAGTTATCCAAGCATATCTGTCCTGAGCTGCATCTGCTGCATCCGGCCACAGCACACCAATTCTAACAAGGTCTTGTTTGACATTGCTGCCCACAGCATCCTTTATCTCCTCCTCTTTCTGAGGCCTTTCAGCACACCGTTCATAACCCTATTCGCCAATCTATAATTATTCATACGGGGCAACATGGCCAAACCAACGGTGTCTCTCTCTGCACAATATGCTGCTTAAAGGAGGTTGCCGACTCCTTTACCTAACCTCATCATTAGTTATGAAGTTGAACCACCTAATGCACAAGATGCTGCGTAAGCATCTAGTTTCCTGTTATCTTGTTTACAAAGTGTCCAAGTTTCACTACCATAACTAACCCTAGAAAGAACCAAACAATTATACAGTCTAATTTTAGTCTTTAGGTGTATACGCCTATTTCTCCACACTCTCCATAAATTCTTAAAAGCACCGGCTATCCCTATTCGTCTGTTAATCTCATGCCGAACATCACCAGTATCTGTTACATAGCTCCCAAGATAATTAAACTGTGACACCTTCTCAAGACTTCAACCATTCAGATGAACTGAATCACAACCTGCCTGACCAATTTTCATCACTTTAATTTTCTCTCTGTTTATAACCAAACTTACTCTACTACCAGTCTCATCAACAGCTCGAATGAAAGAGATCATCTCATCAACATCATTTGCCAAAAGGGCTAAATCATCAGCATAATCTATATCAGAAATTTTAGTATCTCCAGACCATTTAAGGCCAAAACCTTTCCCTTGCAGTGAATTTCGCATAACTTAATCAATTACCAAAAAAACACTCCTTAAAGGAGGTTGCCGACTCCTTTGCCTAACCTCATCATTAGTTACAAAGTTAAACCACATAATACCCAAGATACTACGTAAGCATCTAGAATCAAAAGCATCTAGAATCAAAAGCATCTAGTTTCCTGTTATCTTCTTTACACAGCGTCCAAGTTTCACTACCATAACCAACCCTAGAAAGAACCAAACAACTATATAGTTTATTTTTAATCTTTTTTTTTTTTCTTATTCGTCAATTTCTCCACATTCTGCAATAGATTCTTTAAAATCCCAGCAACACCCCTATTCGTCTGTCAATGTATCATCGTTATCCGTTACATAGTTCCCAAGATAATTAAACTGTTACACCTGCTCAAGAGTGAAACTATTCTTCACATTAACTGAATCACAGCCTACTTGATCAATTTTCATCACTCTACTTTTCTCTCTGTTTATAAACAAACCTACTCTACTACCAGTCTCATCAACAGTTCGAATGAAAGAGTTCATCTCATCAACATCATTTGCCAAAAGGGCTAAATCATCAGCATAATCTAAATCAGAAATTTTCAGATTACCAGACAATTTATGGCCAAATTCTTTCCTCTGCAGTGAATTTTGCATAACATAATCAATAACTAAAGAGAAAAGGACACAAAATGCATCCTTGTCGAACACCAGAACTAATGCTAAACCAATTGTTACAAGCCTTACCAACTCTCACAAACGACTCAGTGTTATTATAGAGAGCTTTCGGTATGTTAACTAACTTGTCTGGTATACCATATGACCTCACAATCAACCACAAATTACGACGATCAACAGAATCGAAAGACTTTTTGAAATCAACAAAGCTAGCAACCAAAGGTTTCTGAAACGCTAAACATTTCTCAAGAACTGCCTAAGTGAAAATATCTGATCCACACATCCCCTACCACTTCTGAATCCACATTGCTCATAACGCAATTGCCTGTCATCCAGATTCTTAATTCTATTAAGCACAATCATGCAAAGAACTTTCCCTGGAACAGAGAGTAGGCTATACCCCTATAGTTATCACAAGAACAGTGATCACCTTTTTTGAAAATAGCGATAATAATAGCTCTGGTAAAATCTTTAGAAACCATGCCTTTATCATGAAAGATATTCCAAATTTCAGTCTTCCAAGTGGTAATTGAATCATTCCCAGCTCTAAGTATTTCCATAGTAATTTCATCTACCCCTGGGGAGTTATGTAGTTTAAGTTTAGAAACAGCCAAAATAACTTCAGAATGTGTTATTGGGTCAACATTAAAGTCAAATAATGCATCTATCATCAATACAAACAATGGGAGTAGAACTAACCACATTCTTTAGAGCATCACTGAAATTCTCAGCAACACCTAGCCATGACAGACTCCTCACCTTCTATAACCTTACTTTGTTAATCCTTCAATCCCTGTATGCCTGTCCATTTTCCACCACATAAAATATTATCTATCTGGTACAACTCTCTGCTGTTGTGCTGCTTAACTGCTTCCTCAGCTTCGTCAGCCAAGCCATCAAGCCAAAGATTCTTATCAGCAGCTAATTGATCCTTTACACGTTTATTAAGCTCTCTGTATGGCTTTCTATCAGGACTAGTAGAATAATGATTAACTACATTCCTGCAGTTCCTTCTTTCTGAAATAAGCTCAAGTGCCTTATCACTCAAATAATTCTGTCTCCTCTGCTCCTTTTTTCCTAAAAGAGTACTGTTAGTTTCCAAAAAAGCCTTTTTAAAATCGTCACATTCTTCCTCAACTTCAGTAATAAGCAAACCATGACTGTCATAATGACTAAGTAACCTATCATTGTAAGATTTAGGTATAACTGGGTCTTTCAGAGCTTCAGTATTAAAGGTAAATTTTTTAACCCTAGCACAACACTTTTTAAGTTTAAGTTGCAAGACACTTTTAACAAGGTAATGGTCAGATTCAATTTCACCTCCCCTGTATGCCCTGGTATTTCTAACAGAACTAGCCCATTTGCTGTTAATTAATATATAATCAATCACATTCTTGTGCAGCCCATCAGGTGAAACCCATGTGTACTTATGTATGTCGCGGTGTTTGTAACAAGTGTAAGTTATTCTGAAACCATTGAGTTTACTTACCTGTAGGAAACGTTGCCCATTGCCATTGCAACTACAAATACCAAAAGGGTCTATCACCCCTCCCCAAAGGTCAGAGTCAGTACCAACTTTGGCATTGAAGTCACCTAGAACAAGGGTAATATCTGCATTCTTGACAGAATTCAAAATACCCTGATGTTGTGCGTAAAACCTGTCCTTCTCATCCTCATCGGCATCCTCCTTCGGGGCATAACAGCTAATAACATTCAAGTCTTTAATGCTTGTCTGAAACTTTGCTGTATGAAACCTTTTATTAATGCACTCATATCTTAGAAGAGCATCACTAACATGTGTGCTGAGAAGCAAACATACGCCTTGGTGATGCTTTCCATCCTCCCTCCCTGAAAAGAGAAATTTAAAGTTATTTTTAAGTATCTGACCTTTACCTGTCCATCTGGTCTCTTCCAAGCCAAGAATATCTAGGTTATAGCTCTGGAATTCCTGTGTGAGGACATCAAGAGAATAATCTCTGTATAATGTCCTCACATTCCACGTTCCTGCAGAGAGAAAATGATTAGTAGGATTTTTAAAGAAACTAGGTTTATTGAGATTGGTTGGGCCAACAATATCAAACAGCCCCTGATCGCAGGCATGGGGCGAAGACCAGTTCCTCCTCCGCTAAAGGCTGAAGTCACCGATGCTGGTAGGAACTGCAGACACCACCTTTTCAAGTGGACTTTTTCAAGAGCCACATGGCCTACCTGAGACACATTACTCCAGTTTAGGCTTGACGATGCCCAATTAGCTAAGTAACGTTTAGGTACCTGCGATGGCCTCTCATTAGGATTATGCACCAGCTGATAAAAGGTATTTCCATGCCTCCCATGCTGGCAACCCAGAAGCAAACAGGAAACACAGCGGCAGATCCAGCAAGTCCAGGATCCATAATCAAGCTCAAATCCATAAACAAGTCCAGTCTAGTAGGTATAAATGGTCAGCACCAGGACCCTGTGAAGTTGACCACTCTTCAGCAGGTTTGAAAAAAAAGTGGCCATAGATGACCAGATCAATAGGTCATACTGAACTGGCAGCCCTCCACTTCCTTTTCCTTCCAAAAGAGAATATCTCTTTTGAAAGGCCTGCACCATGAGAAAGCGGGGTCGGACATTAGGTGCTAGACCTGGCCGGTTCTGTGCATCATCACTGGGGATTGGTACACAGCTCTCCTTCCAGTTTATGCCTAACTACCATTTACAGACGTAACGAATTAATTATCGAAACACACCTTTTTTATCTTACCTCATTAATCCGACATCAGCTACAATGGAGTTTTATATTTCTGTTCTTTACTGCATCTTCTAGCTGAAGTACGTTTGGTTCTCTCTGGAGCTGTCGTTTGATATAAATGCTTTTTTTTTTCTTGGTTCAGAAAAGAGGATGCTGATCAAAATTCGCTTCAATAGAACACAGTTCAAGGAGGACAAAAATAACTGTTATGTATAGTGCATAATTTCATTTCCGATAGTTTCATTCATAAGAGTTTCCAAAAAATTAGATGCATTGAAAAATCAGATTATCTGGATATATATTTGGCTCTTAGTGTATATATATATCCTATATTTTCCAGGAACGCATCGCTTAGCAAAAGCCATATTAGCTTTTCATTCACGAATCATTCAAATACAGTGGACCCCCGATATAACGCGCATGTCGGGCGGGAAACAACACCCGCGTTATAAGGTGAACCGCGTTATACCGAGCGGCGCGGTGGCGACACAATAAATTTCACACTGTAAGCTTTTCTTTTACTCATCATGCATACAATAATTAAACACTATTCAAAACACATGCAGGAACTCAATACATACACAATTACTCAATACGCAGTAACAATAAAATGCGATACTCACTAACGCCGCACGGACCTGTATAAACATGTTTGAACTTATCGCGAACATTGCCCGCGCTATAACCGAGTGCGCGGTATAGCGAGCAGCGCTATAATGTCCACTGTATTTGCTTATACCGATGTTTTCCAGAAAAGCCATTTCAGCTTTTCATTCACGAATCATACAAGTCATGCAAATGCTTTAATAAATATAAAACCAGAAAGAATAAATATAGATGTTGATCTTTCAGCTTTTCTTTCTTGGGTTTCTTCGATTACCAATAATCACCTAATATATTTTGATCAAAGTCGGATTATAAATAATGGACAGAAATGAGTTATTAAACGCAGATTAGCTATATTCCGTTCCAGATAAAGAATGGAGCTTCAAAATCTGAAGTTCAAAGAAGGCAACAGCCAATGAAAAGTTGCCACAATCACAACTCGCAGATGTAATGCTCCGGTGCAGCAAATAGTTTATTTACTCTTATGCAACAAATAAGTATTATCACCAAAGACAAATTATTTTACGTATAGTTACTGCAAGTGAACAAGAGAAAATTGTCTTCAAAGGAAGATAGGGTGCCGATGTACCTATACAATATGATTGCCGATGTCCTATCTTCCTTTAAGAGAATACGAACTCAGTGACTGATTGCACCATCGATATGCTTTAGGTTTGTTTTCTACATTTTAGGGCCCATTACAGGAAGATGTGTTTTTTTAATTTTTTTAATTTATTTATACTTAACAAATTAACCATTTTTAACAAAATTTTATATTAATTTTTTTAACAATTTATTGAAATATACTCTTCTAGACAGTCTTTTAGGCTTTAAAACTGAAGTTACTAGCATCAGCCAATTTTACCCTTTAATTGATGGCTTGATTGCCTTCTAGTTCAGAAACAAAGCTTTCAGATTTAGATTCAGTAATGGTATGTTCTAGGTCACTGTGGTAGAATAATTTATTCAGCAAAATCTTCGTTCAATTTTGATTTTTTTTTTGTTGTTGTTGTTCACATTATCAATTCGCCTCAGATTTAATATCTAATTACCCATTTTGTAAATATTTCATCAGAGATATCCTCATTTTGTCTTTGCATTATGAGAATTTTGATTGCCAATGTGCCATTTTGTATTATTACCAATATGCCATGCCCTGAAACAATTTTAAAAATTCCTTCACTTATTAAAAAGGTTGAATCTGTTCGCCCCAACTCTTCTACAGCAAAGTTTGTTGGTTTAAACTGCCTAGCAGTTATATACCGATGTTTAAACTGCCTAGCAGTATTATACCGATGTTTTCAGGGAACGATCCCTTAGCAAAAGCCATTTCAGCTTTTCATTCACGAATCATACAAGTCATGCAAATGCTTTAATAAATATAAAACCAGAAAGAATAAATATAGATGTTGATCTTTCAGCTTTTCTTTCCTGGGTTACTTCGATTACCAATAACAACGAGGTGATCGAAAATATTAAAATCCCTAAATATCCTCATTCACGAATCATACAGACTTAAAAAACGTCCAACTATTGGTTCAATGCTGTTCCATCTAGTTTTGCATTTCAAAAGCAACATATTTCTTTCTTGTGTTCGATTCTAACTTTAAAGCCGATAGTTTTGCTCCCGTGCTATTCTTCTTCCATGCTATAACCGTAGACTACCTAATTGGTTCGTGACTTTAAGAGATTTTATGTGTAAGATAGAGAATAATGGAGATATGACATTATTATGCATAATAATTACGGGGAAAGTAAAATTTTCCCCTGGATTCGGGATTCTCAATTTTCGCTCATTTCCAGGAAATAAGTACCGGGAATTCCCGGGAACTACAGTACACCGGCAACCAATTGTCAAACATAAAGCCCAGGGGTAGATTTTCCTTTAACAGAAAACCACCAGTGTAGGGACGACAGACCAGGAGGCTGTGAAGTTGAACACTCATCAGCAAGGCAGAAAAAAAAAGAAAATGTGGCCATAAATGAAAATGAATATTTACGTACAGTGGTGGCATCGCTTCCCTTAAAATTCTAATAAATAAACATTAAAAAAAACCCCTTAATAAATAATAAATAAACATTAAAAAACGATAAATTAAATGTAAAAAATATTTACACCTAAAATTATTTTCGGGACTTTAATATGTTTATTCTAACATAAAGTTTACATTATATAATACTGTTTGAATTTTCCTGTTATATTTCAATATACATTGTATTTTACAAATATCAGAAGCACCATTTTGCCAGGCTAGTCGAGGTAGGAGTGTAAGAAAAATCTCGCGTCATTACTGCTGCATTAGGAATACTATCTGACAATGGAAGTTCCATTTTCCATGTTAAACCAACAGAAATGTCTCTCGCAGAAGCAACAATTTGGCTGCTTCAAAGCATTGGGTATATTTGATATCATTTTCACTATCAGCTAAGAGCAAACTGTTCGCTATGTAATTTTTTTGTCGCGATTTTTCGATGGTGTCATTCGGATAGTGGCTGGAGGGAGGTGTAATCTTTTGTACTAATGTTTAGCAAATGAAACGAAATTTTTAGTTTTCCTTTGCTTTCCTATGTCCGACTTTCCCATTCCAAATTATATATGAATATTTTTGTAGCAATATTCTGCCTGCGAACGCAATCATGCCCTTTCGGTTTCAGACATCTCTAACCCTAATTAGCCGATGCACCTTTGCTGAACTGATTTACATCTTCTTTCCTGTTTAACTGTTCTCATCATTACCGTAATAATTAGAGATAACGCTTAACTTCGTGTTTAAAAGAACAAATTTTCAGCATAGGCGGATACCAACTGTATTGCGCTACATTCAAATACATGCAATTAGATTAATTGAAAAGTTTTGAAAGTGTAATGGAAGCATGAAAATTCTGCAATTTTGAAACTCGAAAGTTATGTGAATAAGCGTTAAAATGTTTGCAAACGAACTACAAGCAGTGCTCCGAAACAAGTTTCTTAACAACTGGGTCCCTACATATGAAATATTGCATTTTACTATTATTTTAAAGTAGAAAATAGAAGAATAGTAGAAAACTTTAAAATAATAGTAAAATAGAATATTTCATATGTAGGAACTCAGTTGTTAAGAAACTTGTTTCGGAGCACTGCTTGTAGTTCGTTTGCAAACATTTTAACGCTTATTTGCATAACTTTCGAGTTTCAAACACGAAACACATCTAGGGAATATTTTCGTGCACAATAATCAACTTTCAACTATATCGCCATAGTTCCTGTAAATGAAATGTGTCACTCACTCGCTGATACCGGAAGTAATTGCCAGATGTTAAGTTTGTGCAGATACCTTTACTCCTAATGTAACAAATTGATAACGCAGAACTGCGAATCGTTCCGCTTTCTTAACTATTCAAGAAATAGTCTTTAGTAAACGTATTGTACATCGCGATAGTTGTTTAATTCCCATTTATAAACGTAGAGACATAATGGTAGGACTGAGTGTCCTACGTTTCCTATTCAAGCAAAATTTGCATATACCGATGTTTTCCAGAAACGCATCGCTTAGCAAAAGCCATATTATATAAACAAATCCAACTATCTACCTATGATAGAATACAGGTTCGAACTCGAAATTAGTTTTAACTAGATTCAAAATCTAAATACGAATCAAAAAGTAAAGGGCTGAAACATAGTGTCAGGAAAGTTTAAAATAGTTCATATAAGAAAGCCTGATATATTTCAAAAATATAAAATTACACATTTCTTTTACATTGAATTTTCCAAAGACATTCAACTAGTACGATTCAAATTAAAAAAACTTATTAAGGAAAGAAAAAGCTTAGTCGGGGATAAAGACCTTCATTCCACTGTACCGTAAATCAACTTTAATACTACTGTAATGGTAATTGTTCACTCTCATCGCTCGAACATAGGGAACAAGTAGGCATACCGTTACGAAAGGAAAACGTGCAACAATGAAGAGTGACTATGATAGCGTGACTCTCGAGTTGCGCGATTTATGTCTCTTACACAGAGCGCGATTTATGTCGCTTACACAGAGCGCGATTTATGTCGCTTACACAGAGCGTGATTTATATCACTTACTTGTCTTTGAAAATAAAAATGAATTCCAGTGGTTTTGCTCTCGACTTACTTATGATAGTTGACTGAGTTGTTATTTTGGGAAGAAATAGCGTCAAGTTCATTATATTTGGCTTTGTGAATTGGCATATATTAACAATGTACTAGCAATGTGCTTATGTAGTACAATGTGTTAAATTTAGGCGAAATTGAATGAAAACAAAATAAATTTTTTTGCCAATTCTACTTCATTTCGAAAGGGTCCCACATAAATCTATACAATACAAACATTTGAAAGCTTCTTACTAGATGTCTCTTTTGATTTCCATGAAGAAATAATTTATGTAGAGTGTGCGTGAGAATATTAAAAGTGTTTTCTTATTAGTTCACTAATGAGAACTATGATTAGTGAACTAATAAGAAAAAGGTAAACTAAAAATATAGAAAGCAACGTACTTGTATTGTTGATTCTATTTCTTGTACTTAAATTTGGTCAAAACATCAGTTTTTATCAAATGTGTTTGGCTAAATGATGAGTTTGGTAATTGTGATTATCAGGATCATTTTATTCTGATAGAGGTTATATTGGTATTTAGTTGAAATTGCTATTTATGTACTTTCAACATCTTTGTAATTAGCTCATTTATAATTTGATTGTTCAGTTTTAATTCGCGCTCGGTTAATTATTATAGATTTGCAGACTCATTCAGTCACTGTTTTGTGTTTTTTTTTTGTTTTGTTTCTGTTCCATACATAATTTTTTTATATATATAATTTTTTTTCATATCTATATGAATTTTTTTTCATATTTATATGTATTTTTTCATATTTATATGTATGTTTTTTTAAAATTGATCAAACATATTTATATTTTTTAAAGAATTTTAAGAAGAATTTATATAAAGTAGGTTTTAGTGTTATTTTTGTAGATTCTAAAATAGTTTTAAAATTAAAGTTGTTAATATTAAGGTTATTTAATTTTTCAAAGTATTGTTTCCTTTCATTTCTGTAATTATTACACTGAAATATTATATGTTCATTAAATTGTATTTCATTGCAGTGTTCGCCATTAGGAGAAGTTACTTTCTTAAAGTTAAATAATGTAGATTTAGTTAAAGCAAGATTGGCTTTTATCCTTAATATTATTTTTATTTCTTTTTCATTTAATCCATAATCGCTAAATTTGTTTATTAAAGGAGATATTTTATATCTATATGTGTTTTGAGCTTTTATATCGTACCATGATTGAAGTTCATCTATTAATATTTTTTATTATTTTTTTATATATTGAATAATTAAATAGAGATTGCATAAGTTGATGTAGATTTGAAGCTTTTTTTAGCTAAGCTGTCGATATATTCGTTGTATTTGAAATTGACGTGTGATGGTATCCAATGTATGTGTAGAATGTTCTGTTGGTTTAGGTGTTTGAACATTAAAGTAAATATGTCATTTAAGTATAGAAAGAAATTACTTTCAAATACGTTAGATTGAAAAATTTGCAAAGCAGATTTGCTATCAGTTAATATTATTGAAGCCGTCCCATGGCCGAGTGGTTAGCACGCTTGGCTACTGATCTAAGGGACCTGGGTTCGAGCCCCGGGTAAGGCATGGTTGTTTGTGTCGTTTTTCTGCTGAGGTCCTGCCATCATCTCAGACCTTCTACTTCGGCATGTAAACTGACAGGCTCCTGTCAGACCACTGTGGCAAGCAGCTGCTTGATGGGTATTATTATTATTATTTAATATTATAATATTTTGGTTATGGAATCTTAATGACCATTTTTTTTTTATTAAGATAATTGCAATTACTTCTGGAATAATAATTGGTTGAAATGAGTCGAGTATAAAAAGGTATGCAAATTGTTCTGCAGGGCAATAGAATGATCCAAATGCGCTATGAGTTTCAAAATTTGTAGATCAATCTGTATATATTTGAATGAAGTTTGAATATTTACAATGGACGTATGTTTCAGTTAAGATTTTTAAAGTAGATGAGTCTTGTTGTTTTTTTTTTCTTCAATACCAAATATTTTATCTTTAATTATAGGTAAAGAAGCAATCCAATAAGGAAATTTGGGAATATTGTCACTAGTTTTATTCTTAAAAAGGTCTAAAATTTTTACTTTTTCAGAAAAGTTATATAGTGAAATATCAGGAAATTGCATTATTAATTTGTTTTTTATAGGATGTTGTCTATTTTTAGCAAAAATGCGAAAGATTAGAATTTTTAATAATTTTCTTTTTTTTTTCTATAGGTGGTATTGTGTTCATTCTATAGGTGGTATTGTAGTATTTGTCGATTGCATTAAGCCTAAACAGTATTTTATGGTTTTTGTTTGAATTGTTTCTAATTTTTTTAATTTTGTTTTTGAAATGGTATTTAGAAGTTCGATGCCGTATAAGCATTTAGGTTGGATAATTGAATTTAAAATTAATAATAAATTTTTATTAGAGCTTCCCCAATTTGATCCTCCAAGATATCTTAAATAGTTGAAACGTTTCTTAGATTTTTCCATTGCATTGTGTATATAATTATTCCATTTTAGTTTTGAATTTAACTGCAATCCCAAAAATTTAATATTATCCGTTATTGTGATATCGTTGTTATTTAATTTTATTTTTAATTCATTTGTGATTTTATTATTTCTATGGAAATAAATTATTTTTGTTTTTTCAATAGAAATTTTTAAGTTCCATTTTTTACTATATATTGATAGTTTATTTATTGTATTTTGTATTCTTTTATTTAAAATATTTATATCTGTATCAATCGACCAGAACATAATGCCATCAGCATATGTTCTGTAATTAATTTCTGGATTAAAGACTTCTGAGATGTCGTTTAGATAAATATTAAAGAACAGAGAAGATAATGTCTCCCTGTATGATTCCATTTTCAAATTTACACTTATTTGATAATTTATTACCAATTTTTACTCTGAAGTTCTTTTTCTAATATGAAATGTGAGAGAAGTAAAAAATGTTTCCACAAAATTTAATTTTCTGAATTTTGCTATTAAGACTTGATGTGATATTGAGTCAAAGGCTTTTTCCATATCTATTATAGTAGCAACCATGTATAATCTATTTCTATTGTATATTCTGCATCTGATATAATGTTTAATAATAGGTCTTTTGATGATCTGCCAGGTCTGAATCCGAAAAAGTTATTATCTAAAATTTTGAATTTTTCTATGTGCCAAATTAATCTGTTGGAAACTAGTTTTTAAAAAAGTTTAAGAACGTTAGAACTTAATCTATATGTATGTATGTGTCTGTATGATATAAAGTTTTCAGGATTTTTGTTTTTGTTATCTAGCCAATTTTGATGGTAAGTTTTTGTAGACCAAAATCTATTAAATAGTTCAAGTAATTTAATTTGCCATTCAAGAGTTAAATTTTTTAATAATTTATTGGCAATTCCGTCAGGGCCAGGAGCAGTGTTGTTTTTTAAATTTTTAATGGCAGATCTTAGTTCCAAAAGAGAAAAAGGGAGTTTTAGATAGTCTGTTTTACTATTATAATATAGCTTGTGAAATACATTTAAATTTTTTAATTTTTTAATTGTTTTATTATCTGGTTTGAAGTGTAAATGTATAAAATGTTGAGCTAAGTCTTCTGTGGTTTCTTGTATTGTCTTATTGTTTTTTAAGGCATATGTATGTATGTATTGGATTATTTGGTGTTATATCATTATATAATTTTTTATATATTTCCCACAGATTTGTGGTTGTAGTTTCAGGAGACAAATTTTCTGCAAATTTCTTCCAATTCAGTTTTTGTATTTTTTTCATTTTTTTAGATATGGCTTTCAAAATTTAGACATCTCTGAATATTTTTTTCCTATTCATATTTCTCTCAGCTTTTCTACGTATTGCTATGAGTTTATTTATGAATATGGTTCGTATATTGTTTTTTGGTATTTTTTAATTGTTTCTGTGTTGTTATTTATTTTAATTTTTAGTATTTCTATAATTTCGATATAATCAATTTGTTTTTGTGATTTTCATTATTGATGTCATTTTTAAATTTTTTCCAATTTATAGTTTTTAAGCTTGGTTTGGTTAAATTGTGATTTTTAAAATAGATTGAGATGGGATAATGATCGCTCCCATAGTTATCTGAGGATATGGGCCATGTTAAGTCTTTAACAATTTTATTGGAATGTATTGACAGATTAATTATCGATTTTGTATTGAATCTATTTATACAGGTTGAAACATTTTCATTTAATATGATTAAATTTTTATTTTCTATTAATTTTACCAAATGAATACCTTTATTTTCATTTTTGTACGAAAAACACATTTCTTCCACTATTAATATTTCTCCTTTTAAATTTTCTAAGATTTTTGAATATTTGTTATATTTAATATATATTCCAGCATTATTTATATTTATGATATTTGTAATTATATTATTAATTTTTATCGTACTATTAGAATTTCTAATTTATTATATATTAAATCAATATTAATCCTTCTTTTAGGAATACTTTTATCAATAAAAGTGGCAACTTCCCTAGAATTTTTATTATTTTTTGTACATAGGATGTATTAATCTTGAAGCATTTGTTTATATCAGCATTACTAAAGTAGCTATCTACGGCGATCTGTAGCCCTTGAAAAATTCTGAAATAGACAAAAACAGAAGTGTGTTTTCGAAAACGAACCATGAAAAACAAATGGGTAAAAACTGCGGATCATTAAAATATAAAATAAATAAATACCCCCTCAAGCAGCTGCTTGCCACAGAGGTCTGACAGGAGTCTGTCAGTTTATATGCCACAGTAGAAGATCTGAGAGGATGGCAGGACCTCAGCAGAAAACAACACGAACATCCATGCCTTACCCGGGGCTCGAACTCAGATCCCGTAGATCAGTAGCAAAGCGCGCTAACCACTCGGCCACGGGACGGCACAAAATATCTATAATTTCATCATTAATTCTGGTTTTTGCATTCAAATCATAACATTTTGGCTTTTTTACTATTTACTTAAAATGCAAGTTTAGTAACGACATAATGGTTCTTTTGCACAACAAGCTAATAAATGTGCTTATGTAGTACAATGTATTAACAATGTACTAACAATGTGTTTATGTAGTACAATGTATTAAATTTAGGCGAAATTGAGTGAAAACAAAATAAATTTTTTGCCAATTCTACTTCATTTCGAAAGGGTCCCACTTGAACCTATACAATACAAACATTTGAAAGCTTCTTACGAGATGTCTCTTTTGATTTCGTTTTCTGTGACTTGCCATCAGTCAAAAGTGATCAGAATAGCCTTTGAGTTGTGATTTCAACATATGAAGCGTAGGGGAAGGGTGTCGGTTTGTAACTCTTCAGACTAGTATTCTGATGATTCAAAGCTCGAGTCCCAACTATGCCAGCGTTGAGATTTATTTCCGTAAACCTATATCTTGCCCTCGGCGAGAAAGGGGACCCCGCTGGGCTTGGAAATACCGTCGTCCGCTGGATGAGACGATAAGGCGTGACTCCGTGCTCAGGACAACCCTAACCGGTGTAAGTTGAAGAACACAATGGATGATTTTAACGGACGTTTCCGTGTCTCCTAACAATTGTCCAGTGGATCCTCTTCCCCTATTTAATTCTGAGCCCTTGGGAACTGGACCTTTCGCCTATTGTGTGCACAAAATGCTGCTCAGAAGTGAAACGTTTTAATGTAATTTAGGAATGATGGCAAAAATACACTTGTGTGTTTATAGAATTCAGTAGTGAAAGCAGATTTTGTACAAAGTTTTTAACAAAAATAACACCTTTATTCAAGCGCACACACAATGAGAAGTATGTAGGAAATAGCAAGAAAAATATCTAAATTAATCATGTACAATCAGTGGAGTAACGAAAATTGGCCAAAATATTTGGAAGTACAGTAGACTCTCTCACATCCGACTCTCAGGGGACCGGACCCCAGGCCGGATGAACAAAAACCCGGTTAATCCGAAAATTGTGTCAAAAAATAAATAAAAACGTCAAATGACAAAAATACTAACTGTACTATGTTTTAATTAATAATTTGCTGTACAATATTAACAATTTACTCATACTCACTTGAAAAAGTCTGATTTTCTTTTGTTTCTTTGAACTTAACACCTTTTTAGCTGCAAAGTCTTGCCATTTTTTAATAAACATCACATCAATCGCAGATGAGGCCTGTTGTTGTTCAATCAAACACAGCAACATCAAAGGCTTCTATTTCTTCAATATAGCTAACTTTTCCTTTTTCCTCTTCTTTCTCTTCTTCTTCATTCTCCTCTTCTTCTCCGTTCCTTCTTGACAGACTGATTGGATTGATAATTTCGTCATCATTCAGTGTTTCATTTTCGAACTGTTCACCTTTTAACCATTTTTCAATGTCATCTTCTTCTAGTGTGTCACATCCAGGCAGCAGTTTAAAATCATTAAACAACGAAATATTGTGATTATCCGTCATATCTTCCACAGGTGCAGGCTCATTCGATACTTTCGTTATGTCGTCTTTGATACTTTCTACACAGTTTTAAACTTCGGGCCAAAGTTTTCTCCATGACTTCACAAGCGATGTACGAGGCATTTCTTCAAAAGTTCTTGCCAACATGTAGATCACATCCTTGATATTTATTGTTTTCAAAGCATTTAAAAGTCATATTCCATCATTTTCGATTCGATGTAGAATTTCTGAAAGAAGCTTTCTCCTGTATCGCCTTTTTTAACTTACGAGCACGCCTTGATCCATTGGTTGCACTAAAGATGTTACATTAAGTGGCAAAAACATGGCTTTTATGTTGTCAGAAATGAGTTGTCAGAAATGATTGTCGAGAATTAGTAGAGCCTTTAAAGGCATTTTAAGACTTGTCAAGTGGTTTTTTACTTTGGAACAAATTCTGTAAAGAACTGCTCTTTAAACAAATACGAGTCTATCCAAGCAGACTTTTAAAAGTTTTAAATTTAGCTGCATTTAAGCATTTAAGCATTGCATTTTAATTTAGCTGCATTGTTAGCGTTAGCTGCATTTAAGCATTGTTTTAAATTTAGCTGCATTTAAGCATTTAAATTTAGCTGCTCTACCAGTTTACTACAAAGCTTAAGCTTTGTATAAACTGGTATTTCTACCAGTTTATACAAAGCTTAAGCTTCATATTTCTACCAGTTTACTACAAAGCTTAAGCTTTGTAGTAAACTGGTAGAGCAGCTAAATTTAAATGCTTGAATGCTCGGGGTTTCGCTGATTTTCTAATTACAAAAAGAGGAAGTTTATGCGTACCTGCAGCATTTGAGCACACAGCCACTGTTATTCATTCTTTGTTTGTTTTAAATCCTGATGCTGAGGTTTCTTGTTCTGTCAGAAACCTTTTCGTTGGAATAAGTTTAAAATTTGACCCAATCTCATCTACATTGTAGATTTGTTCTGCGCATACGCCTTCTTCAATAAGCACTTAAAGTTTTTCTGAAAATCCTTTTGCTGCTAAAGGATCAGCTGACAATTTCTCACCACAAACACCAAGGTAATGAACACTATGCCGTTTTTTCCAGCGAGAAAGTCATCCCGCGCTTGCTGAAAAATCTCCCCCATTAACGATTTTAGAATGAAAGATTAATGCTTTTTGTTTCAAGATTGGCCCACTGATTGGCGTTCCTTTTTGGCGCTCTTGCATGAACCATAACCAAAGTGCATCATCGACAATTTAATTTTTTTGGCTTTTTAAGAGTGCACCGAGAAGAAAGTGTTTTTTCAGACTCGAGTGCAAAAATCTTGTAAATATTTTCTATTACTTCTCCAGTCATTTACCGTGCTTTTACCAACACCTAATTCATGACAAATATGCTTTACTGGATCGCCTTTGTCAATACGTTACGTTCTAACCCTTTTAATTTCATCTCCATCGTGACGACATTACGCTTACGTTTGCACCCACTCATTTTGAACCACACAGTAATTAATAGATCATAACACACACTCCTGTATACGCACAGTACACTGTAATATTCACCAAGAGGAACTGAAGCAAATCATCAGTTTATTATAATAATAAGGTTACAAACAGCATATATTTGTAATAATATTATTAACCCAAGAGCGTCTAAGCTCATATAGGATAACTTACAAATCATTTAAATACATAATTTTGGCAACAATGATACTCAACTGTACATAATGAAAAAAAATATACAAAAACAATACAAAATTTATACAATAAAAAATACAAAATTTATAAAAACGAATTAAAGTTTTTTTTTTTACTTTAACACCGAAAACAGGCTGTCAGCATTAGTAATGATCATTAGAGAGATCTGAAAGTGAGAGATCTGAAATGCATAAATTTAGTTTCATTTTGAATAAAAATAGGTAAAGAATTAAAAATTTTACGGGCCAAATAATCAAAATGTTGTGCATAATTACTTTTTTGCAAGTAGTAAGAGAAACCTTTTCCCATCAACTCGCATAGATTAATTTGTATAATGCAGCACTGCATTATTGTTTTTAAAGAAATAATTTAATGTTCTTTAAACAAATACTTGTCTCAGTGGAAATACACCTGAAATGGTACACTTTCAAAAGATGGTAACAGTTTTATATTTATTTAGTAATATCTGAAATATAAATTTATTTGGCATTGAAATTAGACTCCTGAATGATGAAATGTATGTTTCCTCCCCAACTTGTAATATCATACTGTATAGCAGACTGGACCCAAGATTTGTATAACATTATTAACATTTTATTATTGAGGATATTTTTTAAATAATAAAATTTATATAACATCTGTCTAAGTGTGCTAGTTAGTTTTTCCATGTGCATTTTTCAACTTAGGGAGCTATCAATATAAACCTTTGAACCTGTTCAATTTCTTCACAGCAACAAGCTGAGTAATTATTGCATGAAAAGTTATGCAATTTTAATTTAATCAAATTTGGATTGTATGATTTCTTTTTTAGGTTAAATAGAATATACTTAGTCTTTTTCGTATTTAAATGTAACCCATTTAAATCCAACCATTTCATCACACATTTTAGATCAGTGTTCATGTTATAAAGGAGATTTTCCAGATAATCAGCACATAAAGTTAATATAAAGTTATTATATATTCTGCAAAAGTGTTAATATAGCTATTTATTTTTAATTTACATAGGTCATTTACGAATATCAAAAACAAGGTTGGTCCCAGGACTGAACCTTGTGGTTCACCATATGAAATATGTATTCGGTTAGTAAGTGTATTAAAAAGACTAGCATATTGCGTTTTGTGCTGTAAGTAGTCTTAAAACTATTCTAATACAACACCACGAATGCCAATATTTTCTAGTTTGCTAATTAAATTTTCGTAATCAACGGTGTCATACGGATAGAGTAAACTGATTATTGTCCATGGAACGAAACACCTTTGACGAATAATTCAACAATGCAATTTTTGTACCTCTACCCTTCGTAAACACAAACTGGTTTTCAGAGAGAAAATTAAAACTATCTAAAAAATTTATCAGTTTATTATTAACTAGTTTTTCTAATAATTTTGAAAATACTGGGAGAAGAGATATCGGTCAATAATTCTTAAAATCATTTTATTACCCTTTTTGTAAACTGGAATTACAATAGCATTCTTCATTAAATCTGGAAAAGTGCTAGTTTCGAAGGATAAATCGCAAATGTGAATCAGTGGTTGAATCAAGTTAAAAAAACATTTTTTAACAGCAATAATGGAAATATTGTCATACCCAGCAGATTTTTTATTTTTAAACCTTTTATAGTGTCAGTCAATTCCTTTCTACAAGTTGGAGTTAAAAAGATTGATTTGATATTTTTATTCATATGGCTATTTAGATTTCTTATACTCTTTGACAGATTTACTGCTATATTTACAAAGTGTTCATGAAATTGGTTTGCCAATAACTTAGCATTTTCAGTTGAATCAAAACCACTTTCTAATTCTGGATATTTATTTTCTACCTTCTTCTGATTTGTTATCTCACCTGTCAATTACCACTGTTTTGATATATTACCATCACAATTTTAAAACTAAGTCCGTAAATGGTAGATAGGTAGTCACTGGAAGGAGAGCTATGCACCAATCCCCTGTGATGATGCATATAACCGGCAGGGTCTAGCACCTAATGTCCGACCCTGCCTTGTCGTGGTGCAGACCGTTAGTATGTTTCAAAAGAGATACTCTCTTGTGGAAGTGAAGGAAGGAGAGGGCTGCCAGATTAGTGTGGCCTACTGATCTCGACAACTAAGGCTACTTTTTTCTTTTTTTTATACTCTGCTGAAGAGTGCTCAACCACACAGGTGTTGGTGCTGACCATATAAACCTACTGCACTGGATTGAAATAAGGATCTGAGTTTGATTATGGATCCTGAATTTACTGTACGGTGGGCTTCTATGGAGGGATAATCTTCCGCTGCGTTTTCTGTTTGTTTGTGGGTTGACAGCCCCAAGTGAATAGATTCACAGGATATGTTTATCAGCTGGTGGATAATCCTGATCAGAGGTCATCGCAGGCACCTGAACTCTTTGCTTCTATTGGCATCGTCAAATTCTACATTGGAGGAAGTCTTCCAGTGTTGATGGCCTTTAGTGGTGGAGGAACAGGTCTTTGCCCCATGTCTGCGATTAGGGGGCGGTTTGATATTGTCGGCCTTTCCTCTCTCAATAAACATAGTTTCTTTAGACATCCCACTAACCATTTTCTCTCCATAGGTAGTTGGAATGTGAGGACTCTGCACAGAGCTTTTTCTCTTGATGTCCTTACTCAAGAATTCCACCGTTAAAAATTTATATATTCTCAGGTTGCAAAGGACCAGATGGACAGATAAAGGTCATTTTCTTAAATATAATCTTAAATTTCTCTTTTCAGGGAGGGAACACAATAAACACCACCAAGGCTTGGTACTGCTTCTCAACAGACACGCTAGTGATCCTCTTCTAGGATATGAGTGCATTAATGAAAGGTTTCTTACAACAAAATTTCAGACAAGCGTTAAAAACCTGAAGGTTATCTGCTGTTATGTCTCCCACTGAAGATTCCGATGAGAATGAGAAGATTAGGTTTTACAGACAATATCAGGATATTTTGAATTCTGTAAAGAAAGGAGAGCCGTCCAGTGGCCGAGTGGTTAGCACGCTTGGCTACTGATCTAAGGGACATGGGTTCGATCCCCGGATTAGGCATGGATGTGTGTGTCGTATGGATGTGTTGTGGCATATAAACTGACAGGCTCCTGTCAGTCCTCTGTGGCAAGCAGCTGCTTGAGGGGGTATTTATTTATTTATAAAGAAAGGAGATATTACCCTCGTTCTAGGTGACTTCAATGCCAAAGTTGGAACTTACTCTGCCCTTTGGGGAGGAGTGATAGGCCCTTTTTTTATTGGTAGCTGCAATGGCAAGTAAACTCAATGTTTTCAGAATAACTAACACTTATTACAAACACCGCGACACATAAATACACATGGGTTTTACTTGATGGGCTGCATAATATGATTGATCATCTATTAATTAACAGCAAATGGGCTAGTTCTGTTAGGAATACCAGGTAACATTGGGGAGCTGAAATTGGATCTGACCATTACCTTGTTAAAAGTGTCTTGCAAATTAAACTTAAAGAGTGTTGTGCTAAAGTTAAAAAATTTACCTTATAGTTACCTAAAATTTACCTATTAAATTATTTTATTAATTTAATAATGAAGCTCTGATATGCCCAGTTATAGCTAAAGCTTACTATGATAGGTTACTTAGTCATTATGGCAGTCATGGATTGCTTACTGCTGAAGTTGAGGAAGAATGGGGCCGTTTTAAACAGGCTTTTTTGGAAACTAACAGTACTCTTTTAGGAAAAAAGGAGCAGAGGAGACAGAATTATCTGAGTAATAAGGCACTTAAGCTTATTTCAGAAAGAAGGAACTGCAGGAATGTAGTTAATCAATATTCTACTAGTCCTAATAGAAAGCATTACACAGAGCTTAATAAACATGTAAAGGATCAGTTAGCTGCTGATAAGAATATTTGGCTTGATGGCTTGGCTGACAAAGCCCAGGAAGCAGTTAGGCACCACAACAGCAGAGAGCTGTACCAGATGGTTAATATTTTATGTGGTGGAAAATGGACAGGCATACAGGGATTGAAGGATTAACAAGGTAAGGTTATAGTCGTTTTTCTGCTGAGGTCAGTTTATGATAATCTACAGTGATCTAATCTACCTAGATTCTGTCATGGCTAGGTGTTGCTAAGAATTTCAGTGATGTTTTAAAGAATGTGGTTAGTTCTACTCCCATTGTTTGTAATGATGATAGATGTATTGGTGGTTTTAATGTTGGCCATATAACACATTCTGAAGTTATTTTAGCTGTTTCTAAACTTAAACTACATAAATCCCCAGGAGTAGATGAAATTACTATGGAAATGTTTATAGCTGAAAATGTTTTGGTTAACACATTGAAGACTGAAATTTTGAATATCTTTCATGATACAGGCATGGTCCCTAAGGATTTTACCAGAGTTATTATTATTCCTATTTTCAAAAAAGGTGATCGCAGTTATTATGATAACTATAGTGGTATCAGCCTACTCTCTGTTCCAGGTAAAGTTCTTTGCATGATTGTGCTTAATAGAATTAAGAATCTGGTTGAGAGTAAATTGCGTGATGATAAATACGGATTCAGAAGTGGTAGGGGATGTGTAGATCAAATATTTTCACTTAGGCAGATTCTTGAGAAATGTTTAGAGTTTCAGAAACCTTTGGTTGCTAGCTTTGTTGATTTCAAAAAGGCTTTCGACTCTGTTGATCATCATAATTTGTGGTTGATTGTGGGATCATATGGTACACCAGACAAGTCAGTTAACATAATGAAATCTCTCCATAATAACACTGAGTCGTGTGTGAGAGTTGGTAAGTCTTGTAGCAATTGGTTTAGCATTACTTCTGATGTTCGACAAGGGTTCATTTTGTCTCCTTTTCTCTTTAGGTTGGTTATTGATTATGTTATGCGAAATTCACTGCAAGGGAAAGATTTTGGCTTTAAAATGGCTGGATATACGAAAATATTTTACGTAGATTATGCTGATGATTTAACCCTTTTGGCAAATGATGTTGAAGATGAACTCTTTCATTCGGGCTGTTGATGAAACTGGTAGTAGAGTAGGTTTGGTTATAAACAGAGAGAAAACTAAAGTGATGAAAATTGATCAGACAGGCTGTGATTCAGTTAATCTGAATGGTTGCAGTCTTGAGCAGGTGTCACAATTTAATTATCTTTGGAGCTATGTAACAGATACTGGTGTTATTCGGCATGAGATTAACAGACGAATAGGGATTGCTGCCGGGACTTTTAAGAATTTGTGGAGAGTGTGGAGAAATAGGTATATACACCTAAAAACTAAAATTAGGCTGTGAAACTTGGACACTTTGCAAACAAGATAACAGGAGACTAGATGCTTTTGATTCTAGGTGCTTACGCAGTATCTTGTGCATTAGGTGGTTCAACTTTGTAACTAATGATGAGGTTAGGCAAAGGAGACGGCAACCTCCTTTAACCCTTTCCGGACCATAAGATTTCTAAGAGTAAATATTAGTATGTAACTGTTTATTATAGTTTGTTTAGACGTAAAATAAATAAAAATCATAAGAAAAATACATAACAATGTGTAGTATTTTTGGAATTTTATGGAAAATATTTTTCCCAATGGACTATAAAGGTAACGCAAATTATAGTTAGGCTTATTGTGCAATGTCTTTTATTTATTTTTTTATTAGAACAAAATATTAACTAAAATAATACAAAATTATGAAATAAAATTACTATACAAAATGATGTGCTAATTATGATATTCTGCGAAGCAATTTCTTTTGGTAGTGAGGCAAAGATGGACATTGCACATAGTACATATATTATGCGTCCTGACAGTTCTCTTTTTGTTTTCTAAACGTTCCAAATTCCGTTCGGCATACGTTCTATTTTGACATTCTATATAAAAAATGCAGATAAGATTATAATTAAATGCGACAATCACCAGTTTTAAAATGGGAAAAATGTTTCCCTTAGTCCTGAAAGGGTTAAGCAGCATATTGTGCAGAGAGAGACTCCGTTAATTTGGCCATGTTGCCCGTATGGATAATTATAGACTGGCGAATAGGTTTATGAACAGTGTGTCTAAAGGTCTCAGAAAGAGGGGGAGACCTAGGATGCGGTGAGGAAACAAAGTCAAACAGGACCTTGTTAGAATTAGTAGCAGTGGTCCAATGCAGCAGATGTTGCTCAGTACAGACTTGCTTGGAGAACTAAACTACCAGTTCTGGTTGGACCCCGTAGCCCATGGCTGCTTGAGGATGATGATGATGTTGTAAGGAAACTGTTTTTTGCATCTCACATTTTTTGATATATTTGATTTCTAAAATTTTTAATGCTACTTTTGTAAATTTCATTTAAATAGTATTTTTTACGTTTTTTAAATAGCTTATATCTTTCTTTTAATAAGTTCAGAACTTCGGAAGTAATCCATGGCTTTTCTGATTGTGATTTATTATAAATATTCCTTTCCCTAGTTGAATGTTTAATTACGAAATTAAATGTGGTTAAAAATTTATTATAAGTTTCATTGACATCATTAATAATTAATACCTCTTCCCAGGAACATTCACTTAAAAGCCTGTTTAATAAAGTATAGTCTGTAGAATTATCACACTGAATATTCATAATATTGTTAAAATTAACTGTTAAGGCAATGGAATAATGATGAATATGTATTGTACGAAAAACAAAACACGCGGCGACTTGCTTCCGCTTCTTGGAACGATCGGTTAACGCGGAGACCGGTTGAGCCGAGACAGGATAAGAGAGAGTCTACTGGATGAGGTTTTAGAGAAATTTTGTTAACGTTTTTCATTAATACCAGTTAGTGAATAAACATATTTCCCCTCAAACTGCTGCTTGCCAACAGAAATCTGACAGGAGTATAATAAGTCACAGAGAAGTTTTGTGCGAAAGACGACTCTTCAGCAGAAGTAAAATACTCATGCCTTTTATCCGGGCTTGAACTAGGTTCATAAAATTAGTAGCCAAACAGTTTAACCACCCAAACAACAATAAATGGCTTCTTCACAAACTTTCCTTTCAAAAACTTTCCAAAAAGATTGCAATGCAATTCCTCCACCCCCTTGTTGCTAGATTGTATATAAATTACTAATATTTTATTTAGAAAGAATAGAATTACTTCCATTCAACGAATTCGTAAACACCAACACAGGAACTGCTTCTGGGTTAATGATTCGAAAACACTGAGTACCAGAACGGCTTTCTGTGTCGCACCCAACTTCAGTTCAATGGAGAGTGTGGGTGTATCAGAGGCAAATAAATAAAAAAAAGGAGAACAGAGGTAAAAATGGCGTTGTTTTATCCGCCAGGCTCGGCATTTTATGCAGAGTGGGCCTGGAACCGCAATAGCTGAAATTAACACAAATGTTGGTCAGCGTTTTTTCTCCATATCTATTTTACCCACTAATCCTCGGTGAATAGATGAAATAAGAGGAACTCAGTAATCACCATAGAGCTAGAAATATTCACATTTCAATAATTAAACTCTCCCGAGAGTATAAAAAATACAGGGACTTCGCTGATTCAACAGTCTCGTGGACTAAGATAGATTCTAGTGCTAATAATATTTTTTAATTACGATAAGGGGAACAGAGCAGAGAAACTGAATGTACCTCGTTCCTCGGAACAAGGAAGGCGTTGAACGTTCGCCCAACTTTTACCATACTGCTCCTCTCATTTGCCGGCTCAGTCGCTCATCAGGAGATAGCATCTTTTCCTTTCAATCTGTGATTCTCGTTAAATCTCTTGGGATCAGCAGGATCGATGTTCCCCTTGTCCTGACTGTGCTGTGGGAGACAGAGTTACAAAAGCTCATGAAAGCTGCAGAAGTGAAAGTCTCTGCGTCCATCGTGCATCAGGTTAGGTAGCCAAGAGAGAGAAAGCGCTTCTTCGCTTCCATTCCTAATCCTGGCCTGAGGCAAGAGTCGGACCATCTGTGGAGGCTTGGTCCATGCTGATTCGCAGGCTCCAGCCTCTTGGATATTGTACAGAAGCATTTGCCCATGATGATTCAACTGTTTTTGTTGTGGTAGGATTCTTTCTTTCAGATGGAATTAGCAGCTTCCGTTAATTTCTCAAAAAATCTGAGTACGAGAACTTTGGCTTTCTGGGCACCAGTGTTTGAGAGTAAAAGGTCAGAGGTGGCCTTAGACGACTAAAATGCTAAATGGCGGGGGGAGATTGAGACCCGACAAATACATCGAGATCCACATTTCGAGAAATGTAGGCACAACACATGTTCAATGATTCAGAAACATCGACTCCAGGAGCATTGATGTCCTTCCACTCTACACTTAGCTACCTTTACCGACCATTAGATATCACAAGTAATTACAGAGTATTCGTAAATAGTGCTGGGTTCTAGACAGGGATGCCAGATGTCCCGGAAATTGCGACACTGTCCTAAAGAGCATCATTTTCTACCACGTTCCTCACTATCCTTTAAATGTCCCCCGAAAGTCATTTCTATTGAGTCAGTATAAGTCTATTATAAATCTCTTATACACTGCTGGCCATTAAAAGTGCAACACCAGAAAAGACAATAAATATCAATTCCCTTTTTAGTAAATACGTAGCTTATGTCACAAGAATCAAATGATTACAAATGCAACTCGGTAGGATTTGTGGAATGCAAAAAAAATTGGTATCTTGTGTAGCCACCATGAGCGGCATAACCGCTGCTGCACAGTCCGGCATTGAAAGGATGAGACGTCGGATATATGTTGCCAAAGTTCATCTGTTGTAGCAGCGGCTGGTGTCTGGGGTGCTAGTCGTCGTGAGATCATGGACCAGAGATGTTCAATTGGGGACAGATCAGGTGAAAGCACAGGCCAAGGCAGAAGTGTCACATGGTGGCTATTCAGGAATTGCTGGACGATGCATGCCACATGTGGTCGGGCATTGTCCTGTTGGTAAATGGCACCAGAGAGCCCCTGAAAACAAAGTCGACCACAGGCTCCAACAACTCAGTGATATAAAGCTGGCTGTTCAAGATACCAATAATGCATACGAGGTGCGTGCTTGAGTGGAGTCCAATGGCCCCCATACCATAACACCAGGGGCCGGACCTGTATGGTGCTGCATCAAGCATGTCTCATTGAACTTGTTGACGCGGCACTGTCAGATACAGATTCGCCCATAATGGTGCTGCATACTGAAGACTGCTGCATACTGCATACATTCATCCAAAAAGACGATGCGATGCCATTTGCACATCCATGCGCGACGTTCTTCGCACCATTGCAGTCGCATATGCCTGTGGTGTAGAGTCAATGGTAACCAAAGCAATGGCCGCCTAGCAAAGATGTCTCAATGCTGCAGACGATGTCGTACATGGGGACACTGGTTGATGTGCAACACACCTTAACTGTTGAGCTAAGCTGTTTGATGTGGCTGTACGATCATTCAAAACCATGCGCACGAGATGTCTGTCCTCTCGTTCGTTTGTGTGACAGGGCCTCGAGATCCCTCACGTCGGGGAGTTCGCTTCTCCTCTACCCACTGACGTCATAATCTCATCACTATGGCAGCATTCCATCCAACATGATCACCAATGTCTCGCTACGATAATCCACCTTCCCGTAATCCTACAATTCTCCCTCGAACAGTCGGAAACCTGGTCGTATGAATGCCGTATTCTTCAACTTGATCCTTTAGTGCACAAGAACTGCGAATAAACACAATTTCAGTGCTTTGCACCAGCTCTTTGTAATCTCCTCTTATACCACTTCCAGGGGGCGTTACTCTCACACATGATGTGCGTATGTGCTGCGCTTTGAATCATTTACATGTTCTCCTATGGACTAGCCATCTTGCGTATTTCGGGACAATCTGATGAAGTGTTGCACTTTTAATGGCCAGCAGTGTAAATCAATTTCTGGTTTATTATCATTAGAAATTTTGCATTAAATTTAATCAACCTGTAATCAAAATATTACCCAAAGGCAAACACTTGACTACAGTTGGATTGTTTTAACAGCGACAGTTTTTTGCACACAATGCACTAAATGGCTAGGTGGGGGGAGAAAAGGGAGCCGCCGGAAAGTTGTTAGGAGACAGATAGTCGCCTCCCATTAAAGCCATCCTGCATTAACTGGGTACGGCTCTCCCGTACACGGAGCCATGGCTTAATGTCCCATCTGATGGACTGGTCAGAAACATTGTAGAAACTAAATCATAAAACGGAAATAAATAAAATTAAATTAATAAAATTAAATTTGGATGTCAGATCTGGATTCAGCACGATCAAATCTATAAACTGCATTTTTTCCCCGAGGGAGGATTTTTACGCAGACCAGTACTATTAGACAATATTGTGTAGTAGGTTCATAAAAACTAAACAACTAATGATTGAACTAATTTAATTTACAAGAAATAAAGTAAAAGTAGAAGTATTAGCATTATAGATGGATTAACCGAAGCAGGGGTGGGTAACTGGCGGCTCTGAGCACCACAGAACACGATTTGTTCTGGTTAAACATTCGACTGTGGACTGGGGTCGTCTTCCAAGGGTGTTGAGACTTTGTTGGAGTGGATGTCAGATTTTGGAAAAAGGATTCCTTGCACATCATTCATGGCCCATCTATTGACTGTATTAATAATTCTTCTTCTTCTGCTTTTCTTATGAATCAGCTTTTTCCATTTTACCTATCTTCGTATTGATTTTGGCTTTGACATTTCTCGGTTGATCGGTTTCTGGATTTGACAAAAGGTTGTTCTACCATATCTTTCAAACGCGATGGAGACACTTAATGATTAATGTTCCAAATGAAAGCTTCTGACGCGGGGAGTGTCATAGGCCATAAAAAAATGACCCCCCCCCCATGGTTCCTTGCCCCTAAAACGGGCTATATGAAACAAGCTATACATCGAATGAAAGCTTGTGATGCCAGGAATATCATCATCATCATCATCAACATCATCATCCTCCTCAAGCAGCCATGGGCTACGGAGGTCCAACCAGACCGTGCAATTTAGTTCTCCAAGCAAATCTATCCTGAGCTACATCTACTGCATCTGGCCACTGCACACCAATTCTAACAAGGTCCTGTTTGACATTGTCAGCCCACCGCATCCTAGGTCTCCCCTTCCTTCTGAGGTCTTTAGGCACACTCTTCATAACCCTATTCGCCAATCTATAATTATTCATACGGGCAACATGGCCAAACCAACGGAGTCTCTCTCTGCACAATATGCTGCTTAAAGGAGGTTGCAAACTCCTTTGCCTAACCTCATCATTAGTTACAAAGTTGAACCACCCAATGCCCAAGATATTGCGTAAGCATCTGGAATCAAAAGCATCTAGTTTCCTGTTATCTTTTTTACAAAGTGTCCAAGTTTCACTACCATCACTAACCCTGGAAAGAACCAAACTATTATACAGTCTAATTTTAGTTTTTAGGTGTATATGCCTATTTCTCCACACTCTCCATAGATTCTTAAACGTCCCGGCAGCAATCCCTATTCGTCTGTTAATCTCATGCCGCACATCACCATTATCTGTTACATAGCTCCCAAGATAATTAAACTGTGACACCTGCTCAAGATTGCAACCATTCAGATTAACTGAATCACAGCCAGCCTGACCAGTTTTGATCACTATAGTTTTCTCTCTGTTTATAACCAAACCTACTCTACTACCAGTCTCATCAACAGCACGAATGAAAGAGTTCATCTCATCAACATCATTTGCCAAAAGGGTTAAACCATCAGCATAATCTAAGTAAAATATTTTCGTATATCCAGCCATTTTAAAGCCAAAATCTTTCCCTTGCAGTGAATTTCGCATAACATAATCAATAACCAAGCTAAAGAGAAAAGGAGACAAAATGCACCCTTGTCGAACACCAGAAGTAATGCTAAACCAATTGCTACAAGCCTTACCAAGTCTCCCACACGACTCAGTGTTATTATAGAGAGCTTTCATTATGTTAACTAACTTGTCAGGTATACCATATCATCTCACAATCAACCACAAATTATGACGATCAACAGAGTCGAAAGCCTTTTTGAAATCAACAAAGCTAGCAACCAAAGGCTTCTGAAACTCTAAACATTTCTCAAGAATCTGCCTAAGTGAAAATATCTGATCCACACATCCCTACCACTTCTGAATCCACATCGCTCATCACGCAATTGACTGTCAACCAGATTCTTAATTCTATTAAGCACAATCATGGAAAGAACTTTACCTGGAACAGAGAGTAGGCTGATACCCCTATAGTTATCACAAGAACTGCGATCACCTTTTTTGAAAATAGGGATAACAATAGCTCTGGTAAAATCCGTAGGAACCATGCCTTTATCATAAAAGATATTCAGAATTTCAGTCATCCAAGTGGTAACCGAAACATTTCCAGCTCTAAGCATTTCTGTAGTAATTTCTTCTACCCCTGGGGATTTATGTAGTTTAAGTTTAGAAACAGCCAAAATAACTTCAGATTGTGTTATAGGGCCAACATTAAAGCCACCAATGCATCTATCATCTTTGCAAACAATGGGAGTAGAACTAACTACATTGTTTATAACATCACTGAAATGCTCAGCCCACCTAGCCATGACAGAATCCTCCCCTTCTATAACCTTACCTTGTTTATCCTTCAATCCTTGTATACCTGTCCGTTTTCTTCCACACAAAACATTAACTATCTGGTACAGCTCTCTGCTGTTGTGCTGTCTAACTGCTTCCTCGGTTTTGTCAGCCAAACCATCAAGCCAAAGATTCTTTTCAGCAGCTAACTGATCTTTTACACGTTTATTAAGTTCTCTGTAATGCTTTCTATTAGGACTAGTAGGGTATTGATTAAAGACATTCCTGCAGTTCTTTCTTTCCGAAATAAGCTCAAATGCCTTATCACTCAGAAAATTCTGTCTGTTCTGCTCCTTTTTTCCTAAAAGAGTAGTGTTAGTATCCAAAAAAGCCTGTTTAAAATTGATCCCATTCAGCTGTCATAAAATGATCCCATTCTTCTACAACTTCAGTAGTAAGCAAACCATGACTGTCATAATGACTAAGTAACATATCATGGTAAGCTTTGGCTATAACTGGATCTTTCAGAGCTTCAGTATTAAAAGTAAATTTTTTAACCCTAGCACAACACTTTTTAAGTTTCAGTTGCAAGACACTTTTAACAAGGTAATGGTCAGATCCAATTTCAGCTCCCCTATATGTCCTGGTATTCCTAACAGAACTAGCCCATTTGCTGTTAATTAATATGTAATCAATCATATTCTTATGCAGCCCATCAGGTGAAACCCATGTGTACTTATGTATGTCGCGGTGTTTGTAATACCGCGACATACATGTTAGTTATTCTGTTCCATTGAGTTTACTTACCTGTAGGAGGCGTTGCCCATTGCCATTGCAGCTACCAATACCAAAAGGGCTATTACTCCTCTCCAAAGGTCAGAGTCAGTACCAACTTTGGCATTGAAGTCACCAAGAACAAGGGTAATATCTCCTTTCTTGACAGAATTCAAAATATTCTGAAGTTGTTCATAACAGCTATCCTTCTCATCCTCATCGGCATCCTCAGTGGGGGCATAACAGCAGATAACGTTCAAGTCTTTAATGCTTGTCTGAAATTTTGCTGTAAGAAACCTTTCATTAATGCACTCATATCCTAGAAGAGCATCACTAGCGTGTCTGCTGAGAAGCAGATCCACGCCTTGGAGATGCTTATTGTCGTCCCTCCCTGAAAAGAGAAATTTAAGATTATTTTTAAGAATCTGACCTTTATCCGTCTATCTGGTCTCTTGCAAGCCGAGAATATCTAAATTATAGTGGTGGAATTCTTGTGTGAGGACATCAAGAGAAAAATCTCTGTGCAGAGTCCTCACATTCCAACTACCTATTGAGAGAAAATGGTTTGTGGGATGTTTAAAGAAACTATGTTTATTGAGAGAGGGAATGCCGACAATATCAAACAGCCCCCTAATCGCAGACATGGGGCGAAGACCCGTTCCCCCACTACTAAAGGCTGAAGCCATCTACACTGGAAGACTTCCTCCAATGTAGAATTTGACGATGCCAATAGAAGCAAAGAGTTCAGGTGCCTGCGAATGACTTCTGCTCAGGATTATCCACCAGCTGATAAACATATCCATTCACTTGGGGCTGTCAACCCACAAACAAACAGAAAACGCAGCGGAAGATTATCCCTCCATAGAAGCCCACCGTACAGTAAATTCAGGATCCATAATCAAACTCAGATAATTATTTCAATCCAGTGCAGTAGGTTTATATGGTCAGCAACAGGACCCTGTGTGGTTGACCACTCCTCAGCAGGGTAGAAAAAAAAGAAAAGTAGCCATAGTTGTCCAGATCAGTAGGCCACACTAATCTGGCAGCCCTCCCCTTCCGTTCACTTCCACAAGAGAGTATCTCTTTTGAAAGGTACTAACCGTCCGCACCACGAGAAGGCGGGGTCGGACATTAGGTGCTAGGCCTGGCCGGTTCTGTGCATCATCACAGGGAATTGGTGCATAGCTCTCCTTCCAGTGACTTTTCGTAGACTACGAAAAATTGACCCCCGTTCTTTCTTCCGTCCAAAAAAGGGGAAATATGAAAATGATTGTTCCCATATATCTCCTGAGCGCGAGTGCGGAGAGTAACGAGCTATGTGTCGAACGAAAGCTTGTAACGCGGGGAGTGTCGTAGGCTATAAAAATGACCTCATGCTTTTTTTCCTACTAAAAGGGGAAATGCGAAAACATTTGTTCCTCTATATCTCCTGAAGATGAATGCGGAAAGTAGAGAGCTATGTGTCAAATTAAAGCTTTTGACGCAGGGAGTATCATATACTATAAAAATTGCCCCTCCCCCTCTATGCTTTCTTCGCCCCTGAAAACGGGAAATATGAAAGTCGTTCTGCTATATCTTCCGAACGCCAGGGCCTATAGTTTAAGAGTTAGGTGTCAAATGAAAGCTCGTATAATGACGGTCGTCAACTGTTTCGAATTTCGCCCGCACTATTCTCCTCTGATAAAATATGGGGGGCGGATTTTTGCGGGAGTCGATTTAGCGAGTCCTATCTCAAATTAAAGCTTGTGATGTATCCAATGTCGTGGCCTACCACAAACGTGACTCCAAAATGGGGATACATGTCCTCAAAGCTTATTAGTCGCCCTATCTCTTTTGAAATGAATACGAACTCAGTGACGATCAGCGATATGCTTTAGATTTATTTTCTACTTTTCAGGACTCTATATGAAGATAGGTATTTTTTTAGATTTTTAAATTTATACCTTTTTCAATTATTGTTTTTGGATTCCAGTCTATTTTATGATTTAGTTTTTGTAATGTATCTGACCAGTCGATCAGATGGGACGTTAAGACGTGACGCCGTGTACGGGAGAGCCGTAACCAGTTCAAGCGGGATGGCTTTGATGGGAGGCGACTATCTGTCTCCTAACAGCTTTACAGTAGGTCCCCCTCCCCCAGCCTGGCCATTTACCCCATTGTGTGCAAACAATTGCCGCTCAGAGGTAAAACAATGAATAAATGGTAGCTAAATGTAGATGGAAGGACATTCAAGCAAAAAATATTTTATCAAGGGCTTGGGGCCCTTATGACCTGGCCATTTAGCGTATTGTCTGCACAAAAGTGCTACTGGAAAGCAAAACAACGGAAAATTTAACAGCTCTATGACAGGCACTATTTTCATGGGACGGCGCTTTTTGAGAAAATGAGGTTTTTGTGAATATATATTTACGATTTTATTCGCTTCAAACTACTGGAAGCTTCAGTGTTATTATGTGAGTCCTCGGACAAGCATGAAGGAACTTTCAATCAAGACATATCCGAAATGGGGAAACAATATAGCGGCAAATGGAACGAGAGGATGTTGGTGGACTACTGTTCGGCCCTGCAGCGTGAGAGGCTCCAGAGATAAAATATAAGCGACAGTAGACAACAAAATAATTTTTTGTGTAAATATTTACATGCATCAGGATTTCTTCAGTGTCAGCTTTAACTTTTATAATGTAAATAAATATTTGGCAAAATTTATTTATCTTCTCTGAGTAAAATAGTATTTTTTTAAAGTACACCCATATCTCTAAAATACTGTAGGTGATAGAACAAATTGGCTCTCAGATTTGGATTCAGCACCATAAAAACATAAAAATCAGACAAAATTTTGGGAGGGGGAGAAAAATTTATTTTTGCAGACCAGTGTAATTATTGCTTAAATTTCTATAACAATATAAAAAAACTGGTCCTATAATTTTTCTTGCGGGGACACCTTGCTTTAAACTCCACATTACTTAAAAAACAATAAATGTTTAAAATCTATTCTCTCTTTAATAGACATGCCCCTGATTCCAAAATGTTCCATTGTATGAAACAAAATATCGTGAGAAATAATGTCAAACGCCTTTTTTAATATTTAAATAGATAGAGTTAAATAAATGTTTTCTGCAGATCCATATACACTCAAAGGCAAATCATTATATACACCTACGTAATAACCTGTTGCTCTACCTTTTGCCCTCACAATAGTAGCCAGACGTCTTGCTAAGGACTGAATGAGGAGTTGAAAACACGGAGATGGTATTGCTACTCTTGAAGCGAGGACTACCTGTCGTAGAGCATCAACAGTTTCCGGTGGATATTGGCGGGCTCGAACAGATCTTTCCAATTCGCCCTACAAATTCTCAATGGGATTGAGGTCCGACGATTGAGAGGGCCATTCGAGTGTGGTAAACTCTGGAGCCCATTGGTCGCCAATCGAGAAGTATGCGGTGTCGCATTTTCCTGTTGAAAGATAGCATTATGATGCGTAAAGAGAATCGTTACCAACAGGTGTAGATGGTCGGCGAGGATGTTCACATACATTGTGCTGGTGACGGAGATCTTGACTGGTATGAGGAGCCACAAGGAAGCCCATGTAAACCCACCCCAAACTGTTACACTACCTCTACCTTCCTGTATGACCCCAACTTGGAAAGCTGTGGTTATTGCTTCATGTGGTTTACGCTCTCCCCTCTCCGTAATAGAGTTTTAACCAGGATTTGCCAGATCAAATGACGTGTTTCCAGTCCTCCGCACGTTACAATAGACCTTTACAAACTGCAGCCTAATCTTTGGGTGCCTTACATTCAACAACGGGGGCACGATTTGCACGTCGACTGCCATAGCGTATTTTTTCCATGGTACAACGGATAATCTTTGTGCATAAGCTTGTGGATCATTCAATTTCAATGTTATCTGCTCCACGGTAGCTGTGCGATTCTTTGCAATGATGCGCAATCACCTCAAGAGTCAATTGCGCGTTTACATCCACATTTCTTCCGCTGGTTGGAAGATTTACCGTACTTCACGTAGTCTTGGTATACTCGTGCGACCATCTGATGTGGAAATCCCAATAGTTCAACAGTTGTGGTGATTGAACAACTGGCATTCCTTGCACCTACTATTTGGCCACAGTCAAACTCACTTACGTCGCTGTGTTTAGTCGTGATTACTTCTCCGTGACTGGTTTCCAATGCGTAGAGACCGGCCGTATTTATTGGCATTGCAAGTTTCAGAGTCACACGTGACTGGGCACAATACGTCTGCCTTGCATATTGTTATCGGGGTGTATATAATAATTTGTTCATTCAGTGCATTTTATTTCGTATGTGCGCAGGTGGATTAAAAAGGCTTATTAATGCGGATCTTGTTGCTAAACTGGTAAGAAAAGTATAAACTAAAAATAAAAAAGCTCTTTTTTTGTTGTTTTACTTGGTTAAACAGTTTATAAGAAAATTGTCTGGTAATTGTGATTATCAGGAACATTTTGTACTGATATATAGCATATTAGTGTTTTGAGTACATAGGGAGAAATTGTTTTGATTGATGTAGTTTTTATTGCCTTAATTATTAAATCAGTTCATTTATAGTTAGATATAAATTATAATCTATATTATTATATTATTTTTATCATTACATTGCTCATTTATAGTGTGCTTATTTATTTTTTGGAATTCACGCCAGGTGAACTACTAAAAATTGCAACAATATATTTAGTTATATTTATTATTACATACTCTGCATTGTTTCCTTCTGACATCCCAACTGATTATCCGAATATAAGGAATTTTCTGGAAGCTTCTTCCTTTTCCGGCCAAACATTGGAACGATTCCATCCGTCTAAAGGTAATTTTTTCTCTAATGTGCTGATGCTAAACTAAGAGTGAAAACTCTCCGTAAAATTAATCTAGGTCGGGCTCAACAATTGTCAAAATGGTTGGGGGTAGGGCTGAGGTGGGCTCAAAAAGTAGATCCCGAACTCATCTCTAATATTCACCAATCTCTTGACCAGGGTTTATTTAATCATCTACTAAAATCAGTAAATAATTTACTAACAAAATTTAGTGTATTTGACCAAGTGATAATCAGTTCTTCAACATGTAGTGTATTTTTACCTGCTAATTATTCCACGTAACACGCGATAGGATCGTTAAGAGCAACTAACCGGAATAGAGCAATTTGTTAGAACACGACAAACGGAACACCCACTGTCTCTGTTAGTAATGATTTTTACAGTAGAGGCACACACTTCCTGCTTCGAGGCTGTTCACCTCTGACCTAAACAAGCGGTCGCAGTTTCACCGTCTCCTTTGACCAATGCATTTATTTCTGGTCATTGATCGATATGAAGAGGACATTTTTCAAAACACAGAATTGCACTGTCGTTTGATTCATTAAACATTCAAGCACCATTTATAAGAAGTTCATTAAAAAGGTGTAAGCTCTTGTCGAGTAAAACATTTCAATTATAATTATTATAGGAAAATGTCGGTTTTTGTTAGGTTGCTGAAAGAGTTAAATGATTGAGAATTCTTGTTATGTGACCCAAATTCCAGTTGTCGAAAGTTCGAGTTACAGATATGAGAAATAATGAAATTTTGAAAAAATAAGTCCTAAAGATAAAGGTCAATTTTAATCTAATTGTAATGCTAATGTGCTAGAAATGCAAACTTGGGTGTTGAGAGTATTTCAAAAACGTAATGGAGGGTCTGATATTTTCTGCTACATCGAATTCAGTAACCTTTCAAACTACTTCAGTACGTTCTGATCGTTAGAAACTACTTCAAATCGTTCTTGACTAGTCAGCAGTATCCCTAAAGTGATTCCTGCCTAATAGACAGCGAGATCAACCAGCCAAGAAGGACTCAAATTTTCATTTGATATCGAAATTTGATTTTTTTTAATTTAACTTTTCATCATGGAAATTAACAAAGTTTATAAATTTCAACATTTGGGTGCGTCAACGCATTATTGTATATCCAATTAATTTTCGACAAAACACAAACTCCTCTTACGGTCTCTGTATAGATATACACACTCGTGCTCAAAATTAAAGAATAATGTACAAATTCGTACATAACTCGAAACATTTTTAAGGGAATGCAATGAAATTTGGTAAAGTGGTTTATTATTGCGTTGCAAATGTAAATCAAGCAGAAGAAATTCATAATGTTATAATGTGCATGCGTTAAAATCATAATCGTGCAACTGACATGAAGAAGCAGTCCATGGAACAATACTTAAAATCTGTAAGAACGACATGCGGTGTGTAAATATGGAGTATGATCACCCCTGACCGCCATGCAGCTCAAGCAACGACCCTTCATACTGTTCATGAGGGTATTCATGAGATCTTGAAGTATTAATGACCACTCATCGACAAGTGCTGTTCTGAGTTCGTGAAGTGCTCTGAGAGGGGGCTGGCGAACTCCAATGCATCTCATATCCCCTGGAAATGTGTATGTAACTGGTGTACCCTTTGTATAGATACAACTATAGTTATAGTATAACAATGGGAATAAAATAAAACATATATACAGGGTGAATCTGAAAAAGTGGGCAAAACTTTACGGGGTGGTAGAACGCAGCTATACGAGCAATATTCGTCATAGAAAGTATGGGCGGAACGCAAACGGCGAGCCGCTAGGTGGCGTTGGAAATGGTATAAAAGGGTCGGTCCTCGCACCCAACGGCATTTCTTCCGTGGATTGCCGAGAGGATGGCTGGTTATACTAACCACGAAATGGCGGATATGCACTTTGTGTACGGTGCGGCGGACGGGAATGCAAGTGAGGCACAGAGACGTTACCGCGACCGGTTTCCGATGAGATGCACTCTATATCGGAAAACCTTCGAGCGTTTGCATCGGCGGCTGTGTGAAACGGGATCCTTCGCCGCGGCCAAGCAATACGCAGGGCGTGAAAGGAGTGTCAGGACGCCGCAACTTGCAGAGGACATTCTGCGTAGGGTGGAAGAGTGACCGGAATGTAGCACGCGAGCGGTTTCCCGTGCAGTACAAGTGTCCCAAATGTCGGTTTGCCGTGTGCTACAGGAGGAAGGAATGCACCCCTATCATACGCAGAAGGTACAAGCGTTGTCACTGGTGGACTATCAGCCATGTGTCGATTTCGCACGTTGGTACCTCCAGCAGAATGCAGCGCAGCCGGATTTTGGTGCACATGTTCTGTTTACGGACGAGGGCACTTTCACCCGTGAGGGCGTTTTGAATACCCACAATTCACACACGTGGGCATCTACGAACCCGCATGCCACACGTCCTCATTCGTTCCAGCAGCGGTTCTCCGTAAATGTTTGGGCAGGGATCCTCCATGACCATTTGGTTGGCCCATACCTCCTGCCACAACGTGTGGACGGCAAATCGTATAACACATTCCTACGAGAGTTGTTGCCGGAGCTGCTGCGTCCGATTCCAACCCCCAGCAGGTCGAGAATGTGGTTTCAGCACGACGGTGCGCCTGCATACTTCAGCTTAGATGTGCGGAACACTTTACATGCAACGTTCCCAGGGCGATGGATTGGTCGAGATGGTCCCATAGCTTGGCCACCAAGATCGCCGGATCTCTCGTGTTTGGACTTTTTCCTGTGGGGCCATATGAAAAGCCTAATCTAAGAGTGCCCCATTGAAACCGATATGGATCTAGTCGCCAGGATCGCCGTTGTTGCCGGCGATATTCGGGAAATGCCTGGTGTCTTCGCAAATGTGCGTCGGTCCCTATCCCGCAGGTGTGAAGCCTGCATTACAACTGGCGACAGCTATTTTGAGCAATTTCTTTGAGCATGTACCTCAATTACATTCCTGTTAATAAGATGTTTTTTGAAGTATCTCCTCTCCTTCTTGTGTTCATTCTTTAAATGTGACAGTGGAAAACTACTTTTAACTTCTCACCGCTTGCGCTCCGACCATACATTCTATGACGAATATTGCTCGTATAGCTGTGTTCTAACACCCCGTAAAGTTTTGCCCACTTTTTCAGATTCACCCTGTATATATACACACATTAAATTTCGTATTCATAAATTACTTATATCAATAAACACAAAAAAGGACATAAACAATTTCACAAATCTGATAAAATTATAAACATTTTACTGCGTAATTAGTGAAATGGTTGCGCTTGTTTACGCTTGCACAGTTCATCAATAGTTGGGGCCAACTTAGCGACTTTGTTACTAGATCTAGCGACTTTTGAGTTCTCAAGATGTACCCTAAAATATTTACCACTTACCCCACGTTGAGAACCCCTACCCTAGAGCATCCCATACATGCTCAATGGGATTGAGGTCAGGAGATCTGGGTGACCACTGCATTTGGCGAATACCTTCCTCTTCGAGAAAATCGTCGACCATGAGTTCGATCCGTAAGAAGAAAATATGGACGGATGGCTCCCTTAAATGGCCAGACATATGAACTCAGGAACTCGTCTGTGTACCGCAGGGCAGTAACAGAGTCACTCGGAAATATGTGCAGGTCTGTATGCCCTTTCGCCACAATTCCTGGCGCAATCATCACGCCATGGCCACTTGAGTAGTCCCTTTCTCTGATGTTTGAGGGACTGTTGCGGGCCCCTGGTTCTCTCCAGACGCGATTGCATAGCGAATCAGTACTTAAGCTTAATAGCGATTCATCTGTAAAATGACATACACCCACTTGTCTGGACTCCAAGTGTAATGTTGTTGACTCCATGTTAAACGAGCTCGCTGGGCGACGGAAGTAAGAGGGACCCAAGTATCAGGTCTCCTGGCATAAAGGCATTGCTCACGAGGTCTTCTGTAAACGTATGCCTTGAAGCTCTCGTTCCTGTCATTGCTGCAACCTCTAAAGACAGTTGCCTAGCGGTCATCAGTCTGCTTTGACTCGCAGTCAGAATAGAGTATTGCAGTTTGTATAGCGATCGTCTGAAACAGTTGTGGCTCTAGGACGGCCATCCTAGAGCCACAATTGCTTCAGACGATCGATTGTCTTGGTCGACGACGAACATCTCCTGTCTGTTGAAACTGTCTCTAGAATCTGGACAGGACATTTTGTGTAACATTCAATGATCTGGAAGCTTCCATCTGGGACTGAGTTGCTTCCATCCTTCCAATCGCTTTCTACCACTGAAAATCATCCATACGATGTATTCGGAACATAATCAGTTCGAGGTGCCACTGAAGTGAAAGCAAGAATTACGTAGAACAGATACAAGCGGCCGGTAGACACGTGCATCTCTTTAGCGTATTCCTAATTTACATATTCCGGATTATGTGCGGCAATTTTAAATGCAGGATAGTTTTCCGCATAGCGTATTTTCCACATTTGCCCATTTTCAGTGCATTCTTTTACATATATTGGTAACTGTATAGGTTTTCATTGATTATCCTTTCATTTTGAGCACCAGCGTAGTTGAATAAATACTTTTATAAATTTAATGGCTAGAAACGGAGCGTGACTTCATAAGTATATTATCAAACAAAAGCATGAATGAAGTAATTTATTACAAAGGTGCCGTCCCCTGGCCGAGTGGTTAGCACACTTGACTACTGATCTAAGGGACCTGGGATCGAGCATGGATGTGTGTATTTTTTTCCTGCTGAGGTCCTGCCATCCTCACAGACCTTCTACTATGGCATATAAACTGACAGGCTCCTGTCAGACCTCTGTGCAAGCAGCTGCTTGAGGGGGGTATTGATTTATTTTTTTATTTATAAAACCATACAAATAAAACAATTTTATTAAGCACAAGTTTCTCACTTCATCAGTATTAAAATAAATCATCAGAAGAATATTTCGCCTTTTCACTATTGTTACAAATAGTCGTTTCTTTAGAACTCTTACAGTCCCTATTCGAAACATGAAATAATTTTTACAATACCCAATAATTTGCGCAATCATATTTGCGAATAAATCTGTAAACTACGAAGAATAATCTAACCAATTCTTTAAGCAAACCAAAAATAACCACGCATCAAATGATGAACTCTTCCTACAGAGAAGTTGAGGTCAACTCTACTTGCTCGACTAACATTTCTCGTTCTTGGACTAATATCCAAATATCTTGAGAAACTTTCCTAACATTATGCCAATTCACTTGGTGCAAAGGAAATATACACATTTAAACACTATTAATATTTTTATACCACTTCTATCATCGTTAAAGTTCGAGTTCTTATTGTTTCAATCAATTAGTGACGTAATTCACATGCTAAATACAAGCGAGTATCAAAATGATACAGCACACGATTTCATTGTTGCTCGTTCATCTGTCGTAACACTACCCCTCCTTAGGTCTTGTTCGTCCCGAACAGTTCTGGATTCCGAAGTTTCTTAAGTTCTTCGATGAAACGGGGCCCAATGATCCACGTGAACCACCTTGCACTTTGCAATCGGACGTCGACGAATGCGATATACCACGTCGTTTATCCTATTAACTACCGAATATGGACCTTCCCAAGGTTTCTGAAGTTTTGGAGAAAGTTTCTTCTTTCTATGTGGATTGTATAACCAGAAAAGATCTCCTTGATTGAAAACAGTTCCATTTGTTTTACTGTCGTATCTAGTTTTAGTTCTCTCGCTCGCCAAGTTGATGTTATGTCTGATGGAGTGGTGGATCTCTTCTAGTCGTTGTTGTAATTCTTCTACGTATTGTGGAGTGGACACAGGCATTGCTTCTGGCCGATCATATAAAAGGTCATAGGAAAGACGTAATCTTCCTCCAAAGAGAGTCATGGAAGGTGCCTGTCCAGTTGTTAGGTACACTGATGTTCTGTATGCCAACAAGAGGAGTGTTATATGGCGATCCCATTCACGTTGATGGTCCTTGACAACCAATGCTAGATGTTGTGCAATTGTCCTATGAAATCTCTCAACTATATCATCTGATTTAGTGTGTAGGGAGTTGTTCTTGTTTCCTGAATGCCTAATAGTTGACAGATGCCTTTAAACACATTGGATTCAAAATTCCGTCCTTGGTCTGAGTGGAGTTGCAAAGATATTCCATACCTTCTAATCAAGTTATTCACTATCATCTCTGCAACTGTTGTTGCCTCCTGATCTTGGATGGGGTAGACTTCAGGCCACTTCATAAAATAAGTCATTACCACTAATAAATAACGATTTCCATCATCAGTTCTAAGAAACGGATGGAAAAAAACCCCAATGAAATCGTTCCCTTGTTATCGCTAATGTCTTATTAACACAGAAGTAACCTCCCAGTGGCACTATCACGCACATCTCTCATCGCTAGTTCCACTCGGGAGCGAGGAAGCATTATCTGCCATATCATCGTCCAGTTGATTCTTCCATCCAGTTGATTACATCGTCTCCATCCAGTTGATTACATCGTCTCCATCCAGTTGATTACATCATCTCCATCCAGTTGATTATATCATCTCCATCCAGTTGATTACATTGTCAGTTGATTTCCAGTTGAATACATCGTCTTTCACTTCTAAGGAATCCCACTGCGCCCAATCACGTTTGGTAGTTGGACTATAACTGGAGATTTGCTGCCAATTAGGTTTTATATTAGATTTTTTAATCAAATTTATTTTTGGCCTTATATATTCATCGTCTAGTTGTGCCTTTCTAATTTCTATCGGGCTCCAGATGTTAGTAGGAGTATTATTGTTTTCTTGTGTAGATGTTAATTGTCTTATGGCCATTATATCTTTATATCTTTACTGCCATATTTTTTTAAAGCCAATATATTTTTATATATTGCCTTTTATATCTTTAGTACCATATTTCAACTCTGCATTATGGCAATGCTTACACTGTCGATACATGGACGTCTGGAAAGGGAATCTGCATGCCTCTGTAATTCACCGCTACGATATTCAATGTAGACTTATATTATTGCAACGGCTGTGTCCACCTAGAAATTTGTCCTTCAGGGTTTTTGAAGTTTAGTAGACACTTAAATGCGAAGAATAATAAGAAATTTCTGGCCATATAGGTAATAATGAAAATCCTCTATTGCTTTCATTATTGCTAACAGTTCCTTTCGTGTGACACAACAATTCCTGTCTGGTTTGGATAAAGTTTTGCTCAAATATGCAATAACTCTTTCTTGTCCATCTTGTTGTTTTGAAATCCAATTCCTGTGTTGCTTGCATCAGTATCCAATATGAAATGTTTTCCAGCTTGTGTATACGCTAACACTGGTGCTGTGTACCAGTGTTAGCGTATACACAACAAGTATTCATCGTATTCAATACAACAAGTATTCATCGTAGATGTCAGCTGTTAGACATCTACGATGTCTAACATTTAAAATATAATTGTTAGATATATAATATTATAATATTATAATTGTTAGACATCTACGATGTCTAACAGCTGACATCTACGATGAATACTTGTTAGGCCTTGATTTCCTTAAGAAACATGGATTCAACATTAGACCCAGTGACAACCTACTCATCTATAAAACAGAAGAGATCCCTTTGCTTAGCCGGACATCTGATTCTTTATCAAGCGTGACTCCAATATTAGTGATGGAAGACTCAGAGATCCTACCACAAAGTGAAATTAGTGTCCGTGGACATCGGGCAGAGACTTTTGGTGCCTTCCGATTTGCAGTCACTGATGCCTCTGGTAAAGGAGCTTTGGCTTATGGTATCCTGGTTGCAAGGACTATAGTCGGAATAGATAAAGAACAGATTCCTCTCAGAGTGATGAATTCTAACAAATCCAATAGAATATTGAAAAACGGTGAAGAATTAGCAATATGTGAACCTGTTACCTGGGTAACAAGTATAAATAAAATAGAAGTTACTGACTCAAACCAAAATCATACAGACATCCCATCTCATCTTACTGACTTATGGAGAGAAACAAGACGAATATTAACTGAAGACCAAGCTGCTAAGGCCGAGAATCTACTGAAAGAGTTTCCCGACATCTTTTCTGCTATATCCAATGATTATGGCCGTATTAACCTGACAGAACATAAATCAACACTGATGATTCTCCTCCAGTCTATCTACTGTCAAGAAAGCTTCCATTGGCAAAACGCAAGGAGACAGAACAACTCATAAAACCTACAACGTTTGAACGATTAATGGAGTCGGTGCTCAAAGGTTTGTCTTGGGAGCTCTGACTGGTTTACTTGTACGACATCATCGTTCTTGTAAGAACGTTTGAAAAACATTTGAGAAATCTTCGTCAAGTGTTTGAAAAACTTAGGACAGCCAAGCTAAAATTGGGACCGACAAAGTGTAAACTGTTCCAGCAAGAAGTTCATTTCCTTGGTCATGTGATCACTGTTTCAGGGATTAAGACTGATCCTAGTAAGATAGAAGCTGTAAGAGACTTGCTCCACCACAAGATGTTCAATAGTTTCGTAGTTTTATTGGACTTTGCTCCTACTATAGAAGATTTGTCAAGGGTTTCTCTAACATCTCCAGGCCATTATATCCTCTGACAGAGGAGGGTCAGCGGTTCATGTGGACCACCGAATGTGATGCAGCCTTCCAACAGCTGAAGCAAGCTCTGTCCACAGCACCAGTGTTAGCATACCCACAAACTTGAAAACAATTCGTAATAGATACTGACGCAAGTAACACAGGAGTTGGTACTGTACTTTCACGACAAGACGGACAAGAGAAAGTTATTGCATACTTTAGTAAAACTCTACCCAAACCAGAAAGAAAATATTGTGTAACACGAAAAGAACTGTTTATCAATAGTAAAAAAAAAATAGAACATTTTCATCATTATCGCTATGGCCTGAAATTCCTTATATGCACTGATCATGCTGCACTCAAGTGTTTACTGAACTTTAAAAACCCTGAAGGACAAATCGCTAGGTGGATACAGCGGTTACAAGAGTACTACTACGTCATCGAGCATCGAAGTGACGAAATACATAGGAATGCAGATGCTCTTTCCAGACGCCCATGTATTGACAACCGTAAACATTGCTATAGTGCAGAATTGAAATTTGGAACTAAAGAGGTAATGCCCATAAGACAAATAGTATTGATACAAGCTAACAGTGATACTCCAATCATCTGGAGTCCAATTGAAATTAGAAAGACTCAACTAGACGATGAAGATATAAGACCAGTAATGGATTTGATTGGAAAAATCTGATGTAAAACCTAATTGGGAACAAATCTTGGGGTATAGTTCAACTACCAAAAGTTACTGGGCACAGTGGGACTCAAAAGTGAAAGACAGTGTATTATACAGAAGATGGGAGAATCCCACTGGACGGCTGATCCGTTGGCAGACAATGCTTCCTCTCTCCCGAGTGCAACTAGTGATGAAAGATGTACATGATAGTGCCACTGGAGGACACTTCGAGCCTAAGTCAGGGAACGATTTCATTGGCTGAAAAGTAGGGCAGGCGTTGAAAGATGGTGTAGGCAATGTGAAGCCTGTGCAGCAAAGAAAGGCCCTAAGACCAGGAGTTGGGATAAGCTGCAGACGTATAACGTTGGTGCCCCTTTTGAGAGAATAGCCATTGATGTAATGGGTCCTTTTCCTAGGACTGATGATGGAAATCGATATTTATTAGTGGTATGGATTATTTCACAAAGTCGCCTGAGGTCTATCCCATTCAATTCGGTGAGCAACAACAGTGGCAGAGATAAGAGTAAATAACTTGATTAGTAGGTATGGAGTACCTTTGCAACTCCATTTGACCAAGGACGGAATTTTGAATCCAATGTGTTTAAAGGCATCTGTCAATTATTAAGCATTCAGAAAATCAGAACAACTCCCCTACACCCTCCTATCGGGGGTCTTTCACCTCACACCTATCGGATTGAGAGATTTAATAGGACAATTGTACAACATTTAGCATTATTTGTGAACGACCATCCACGTGACTGGTATCGCCATATACCACTCCTTTTGAGGTAGCACTATTTTTTTATATATACCACTCCTTTTTACCACTGCTTGCCAGAGAGGTCTGACAGGAGTCTACCTGTTTGATGCGACATAGTAATTCTCTGAGGATGACTAGACCTCAACAGAATGACAACACAAACATCCATGCCTTATCAGGGGCTCGAACCCGGATTACAAGTTTATTAGGGTCTCATCGTCCTTCAGACTTGCGTTAGCCTTCTTACTAATAATTAAATTCTCATTGAAAGTGGAACTGTATATCCATATAGAATATTTGTCTCAATTTGTTGAGAGGGTCATTCAAGCCTGTTACGTAATCATGACATCTTCCAAAACAAAGAGAAGGCTTTTTAAGTTCTTCTCTGATAAATTTTCTTCATTCATTTCTTTTTGGTACACCCTCTTTCTCATTTCGCCATTTCTCATCCTTCACCAATGTGAAAAAAGTTATCTTAATCAATTAATGTGATTGGTTCCAAAGACTTTTATTACACAGTGCTTAGCTCAGTTCCCACTCTCTTAAAAGTTGGATTGTTTTACCTTTGAGCGGCACTTTTTTGCACATAATGGATAATTTAATTATTACATGGCCCTTAGCCCAGTTCTCACTCTCCTAAGGTTGGATTTTTTTTACCTCTTAGCGGCACTTGTTTTTGCACACAATGGGTAAATTGCCAGGTCACGAGGACCACGAAGGCTCAGAGATGGTCGGAATTATGTATTATACGGCGCTTATTCTCTCCTAGTTCCCACTCTCTTGAACGTTGATCCTGTTACCTCTGAGCGGCATTTTTTAATAAATAATACCGGCTCGAGCAGCTGCTTGCCACAGAGGTCTGACAGAAGCCTGCCAGTTTAATACGACATAGTAGAAGGTCTTTGAGAATGACTGGACCTTGGTAGAAAGACAACACAAATATCCATGCCTTATCCAGGGCTCGAAACCAGGTCCCTTGGATCAGTAGCTTAGCGTGTTGACCACTCGGCCACTGGACGGCTAATTTATGTATGGCGCTAATTCTCGCCCAGTTCCCACTCTTTTAAACTTTAGGTTGTTTCACCTCCGAGCAACACCATTTTGCACACAATGGGTCACGTGAACCCCTTTCCTTGCCACCCAGCAAAATTACAAGTTTAATAGGGTCTTATCATCCTTCAGACGTATTACATGGCGCTTATTCTCACCCAAATCACACTCTCTTAAATGTTGTGTTGTTTTACCTCTGAGGAGCACTGTTTTGCACACAGTGGGTAAATGGCCAGGTCACGACGATAGGGTCTTATCATGCTTCAGTGTTCCCATTGCGTCGATTGTGATCGGCCTAACGGAGACCCTAGCCCTTTACATCGATCGCGATCCATCTAAAAAGACCCCCACAGATCTAAAAAGAGGTCTGGCCGTTTACAACGATCGTGATTCACCTAACGGGACTCCCAGGTCCTTTACATCGATTACAATCCACCAAAAGACGCCGTGGTCTTTTACGTCAACCGCTTAAAGGGCTCAGGGGTCCTGTTAGGTCGATTACGAACGATGCAACGGGACCACTGAAACAGGACGATAAGACCCTATCCTCGTGACCTGGCATTTACCCATTGTGTGCAAAAAAAGTGCAGCTTAGGACCTGGGGCTCCCGTTAGGAGGATCACGATCATGCTTCAGTGTTCCCATTGCGTCGATTGTGATCGGCCTAACGGAGACCCTAGCCCTTTACATCGATCGCGATCCATCTAAAAAGACCCCCACAGATCTAAAAAGAGGTCTGGCCGTTTACACCGATCGTGATTCACCTAACGGGACTCCCAGGTCCTTTACATCGATTACAATCCACCAAAAGACGCCGTGGTCTTTTACGTCAACCGCTTAAAGGGCTCAGGGGTCCTGTTAGGTCGTTTACGAACGATGCAACGGGACCACTGAAACAGGACGATAAGACCCTATCCTCGTGACCTGGCCATTTACCCATTGTGTGCAAAAAAAGTGCAGCTAAGGACCTGGGGCTCCCGTTAGGAGGATCACGATCGACGTAAAGGGCCCGGGGATCTCTTTACGTACATAGGTCTTTTTATAACAGAAAAGGCCGGAAGTTCAGCACACTGATACCAGACAAGTAAATGTACTTCAAAATTTGAAACGTTTGAGAAATGGTGATAAGTCAAATCTCTTCAGCCTAAAAGTAAAAACATCAATCCTTATAGAAGTGACAATCTCGCTGTGAAGGGGTTTCTCGCTGTGAAGGGAGCCATACTCTTCCAACAAAGCACATAAAGGAATGGTACTTACAGTTCTTTCGAGCAAAAGTCACATCGATCGTAAAAAATTCACCTCTTGTTCTTCTGTCGACAAGGTTAAATATTTGAATACCTGCGTTAGAGTGAGTTATTCCATCAATAATTTTATAACATGTTTTTAAGTGAAACATTAGTCTTCTCCACTCCAAGGAATGCAAATGAGACCCCTTTCAACCTTTCTTCACATCGCATGTTGTAAAACCCAGGAAGTCATTTTGTAAACCTTCTCTGGTTGCGTTAAAGGTTTTTAATGTGTGATATTAGATGAGGTGTCCATACAGGTGAGGCATATTCTAATGAGGGTCTGATTAAACTCACAAATGCGCGAATTAAAGAGTCAATGCCATCATCATCATCCTCAAGCAGCCATGGGCTACGGAGGTCCAACCAGAACGTGCAATTTAGTTCTCAAGCAAGTCTGTCCTGAGCTACATCTGCTGCATCTGGCCACTGCACAACAATTCCAACAAAGTCCTGTTTGACATTGTTTGCATACCGCATCCTAGGTCTCCCACTCTTTCTGAGGCCTTTAGGCACACTGTTCAAAACCCTATTCGCCAATCTATAATTTTCCATACGGACCACATGGCCAAACCAACGGAGTCTCTCTCTGCACAATATGCTGTTTCAATATTGCACAATATTGCACAATATGCAATTTACGTTGCCAACTCCTTTTGCCTAACCTCATCATTAGTTACTAAGTTAAACCACCTAACGCCAAAGATACTGCGTAAGCATCTAGAATCAAAAGCATCTAGTATCCTGTTATTTTGTTTACAAAGTGTCCAAGTTTCACTACCATAACTAACCCTAGAAAGAACCAAATTATTATAGAGTCTAATTTTAGTCTTTAGGTGTATACGCCTATTTCTCCACAATCTCCATAGATTCTTAAATGTCCCGGCAGCAATCCCTATCCGTCTGTTAATCTCATGCCGCACGTCACCAGCATCTGTTACGTAGCTCCGAAGATAATTAAACTGTGACACCTGCTCAAGACTGCAACCATTCAGATTAATTGAATCACAGCCTGCCTGACCAATTTTCATCACTTTAGTTTTCTCTCTATTTATAACCAAACCTAATCTACTACCACTTTCATCAACAGCTCGAATGAAAGAGTTAATCTCATCAACATCATTTGCCAAAGGGCTAAATCATCAGCATAATTTAAATCAGAAGTTTTCGTATCTCCAGACCATTTATGGCCAAAATCTTTCTCTTGACGTGAATTTTGCATAACGTACTCAATAACCAAACTAAAGAGAAAAGGAGACAAAATGCACCCTTGTTGAACATCAGAAGAATGCTAAAACAATTGCTACAAGCCTTACCAACTCTCACACACGACTCAGTGTTATTATAGAGAGCTTTCATTATGTTAACTAATTTGTCTGGTATACCATATGATTTCACAATCAACCACAAATTATGACGATCAACAGAGTCGGAAGCTTTTCTGAAATCAACAAAGCTAGCAACCAAAGGTTTCTGAAACTCTAAACATTTCTCAAGAATATGCCTAAGTGAAAATACCTGATCTACACATCCCCTACCACTTCTGAATCCACATTGCTCATCACGCAATTGCATGTCAACCAGATTCTTAGTTCTATTAAGCACAATCATGAAAAGAACTTTCCCTGGAACAGATAGTAGATTGATACCCCTATAGTTATCACAAGAACTGCGATCACCTTTTTTCAAAACAGGGATAATAATAGCTCTAAGCATTTCCGTAGTAATTTCATCTACCCCTGGGGATTTATGAAGTTTATGTTTAGAAATAGCCAAAATAACTTCAGATTGTGTTATAAGGCCAACAATTAAAGCCACCAATGCATCTATCATCATGACAAACAATGGGAGTAGAAATAACCACATTGTTTAGAACATCACTGAAATGCTCAGCCCACCTAGCGATGACAAAATCCTCACCTTCTATTACCTTACCTTGTTTATCCTTCAATCCCTATGTACCTGTCGGTTTTCTACCACATAAAACGTTAACTATCTGGTATAGCTCTCTTCTGTTGTGCTGTCTAACTGCTTTCTCGGCTTTATCAGCCAAGCCATCAAATCAAAGATTCTTATCAGCAGCTAACTGATCCTTTACACGTTTATTAAGCTCTCTGCAATGCTTTCTATTAGTAGGGTATTGATTAAGGATATTCCTGCAGTTCCTTCTTTCTGAAATAAGCTCAACTGCCTTGTCACTCAAATAATTCCCTCAGATATATTACATGGTGCTTATTCTCGCCAGGTCCCACTGTCTTAAACGCATTGTTGTTTTACCTATGAGCGTTACTTTTTTGTGCGCAATGGGTAAATGGTCAGGTCACGAGGGTAGGGTATTATCGTCCTTCAGTGGTCCCATTATGTCAATCGTGATCGACCGATCAGGACCCTGCGGCCCTTTACGTCGATAGCGATACACCTAAAGAGGCCCCTGGGCCATTTACACTGTTGGGATCAACTTAATTCTCCAGGCCCTTTAAATAGACTGTGATCCACTTAACGGGACCTCTGGGCCCTTTAAGTCAATCACGATCCACCTAAAGAGACTCCCAGGCCCTTTACATCGATCACTTTCCAAGATGCAGAAAAACTTAGTAGTGCTATTTTCATCACAGTTAACTTTTGGTGACCACTACAGTAACGTTGTTAGAAAGGATAAACATTTCAAAATTAAGAAACCGGTGCAATTAGAATGAATATGTTACCTGAAATGAATAGCCAAATGGCCTCGCTCGTTAATTTTGGTACACCCTGTACGTTTCCAAAAAGAAAACCACTACACCATCAATGGGTAATCTTTTCTTAGCTTAGTGACCTTATAAGCTTTCTGGATTTAGAGGCAACAGAGTTGTCGACATCCTGGATAGATGGCGCCACTAGTGCGAATCAAGTAAATAAAATCCAGAAAGCTTATAAGGTCACTAAGCTGAGAAAAGGTTAGCCATTGATGGTGTAGTGGTTAACATAACAGGCATGTTTCCTGGAGACGTGGGTTCGAATCCCACTTATGCCAAAACCAAATTATTTTCAGCTCATCATTTCATGAGTTCCATGTCTACAGGACTTATCCTGTGATTATTTTCTACTGATAGTTGTTATATGTTCAAAAAGAAAAAACAATTAGATATTGTAAAAAACCAATTTATAGCGTTCATTATACAATAGGGTTAACAAGTTGCAAGTGCTTGAGGAAAGACAGGGGCCTTCTTGCTACCCCCTTGCTCAGGCTCTTACACACTCATTACTTTACTGCATGTACGAATGTGTACACTGAATGGACAAATTACACTGGGCAACAAATTTTCATAAATGTCACCCCTCTGAGAAAAAAAATAGCCATTCCTTAAAGATTTCAAGATGCTGAACATGATAATGAAATGATACGATGATGAAATGATATGGTGATATGATATGGTGCTGAACATGATAATGAAATGAATATCATAATGAAAATGCAAAATTGACTATGATTTCTGAGAAATCCGCAAGAGCTTCTTATATAATAGAGTAATATGTACATATGATATGTATCGGTAAAATTCCGCTTCTATTTCCAACATCGCTTTGCCTGTCGCTTGTACAGCTGCTCAGGATCATCTCTGGTGAGCGTCCAACAGCAGTCAACCAACATTGAAGTGGACCAGTTTCCCTGGTATCGTTTCTGCAATGTCCTTCTGAAAACGTTCACCATGCTCATCACTAACCCTATTGCAGTTGTCGGGAAAGAAATCTAAAGAATGCAGAAAGTGGATCTTTAAGGACATATTGCAGCCACGTTTGTGGTACAGAGACAACATGTCCTTAACCAATTTCTTGTAGTTGTCTGCCCTGGCATTCCTGAAGAATTTAGTTGACACCAGACGAAACCCCTCCCAAGCCTTTTTCGCGTCCTCTGAAGCAGGTTGTCGAACATCTGGTCTGTGAACAGCTCGTGGATCTGAGGTCCCACAAAAATTCCCTCTTTACTTTTCGCGTTGCTGAGTCGAGGGAATTTGTCAGTCAAGTACTTGAAAGCTGATGCAGTCCAGTCTATGGCTTTTACGAAGTTGTTCATAACACCGAGTTTGATGTGTAGGGACGGTAGCAGGATTTTGTACGTTTCTGCCAGTGCTGGGTGTTCCACATTTTTCTTTCTGAATTTCAGAGATTTACTCTGAGGCCATTTGTTTTCACGTAGTGCAAAATCTTTGCTCGACTGTCCCATTCTCATAAGAAACAGCAGTACTTCGTATATCCCAGCTGCAGACCCATCAACAGAGCCACTACCTTTCAAGTCACAACAGAGATGCCAGCCATACTTGCTGTATTGAAGACAGTTCAACAGCTGTTTTAGGTTGTCGTAGGTTTCTTTCACGTAGACAGCACGTCCAACCAGAATGGATGAAAGTCGATTTCCATTATGCAGCAACACCACCTAGAGACTCAATTTCGAGGAGTATATGAATAGTCGCCATTCTTGAGGCCATCTGCATTGGCCATCTACATATTCATCAGGCCATCTACATTGGAGCAGAACACAAGGTCATATTCCCTTCTGAAGTAAGGCCCAAGCTGCTCAGGACGAGTTCGAAACGAAGTCACTCGGACATTTTCCTTGAGAAGATTCCATTGTTTAAGTTTTGATCCAAGTAACTGTGCTTTGACCTTTGACAGCTCCAGATCGCAAACGAGATCGTTCATTTCTTCTTCGGTGAGAATGTGTGGCGCAGATGACATACCATGGCAGATGTATGGATCATCATTAGACACCAAAGGCTGCAGAAAACCTGAAGTCAGTTCACCTCCCTCCTCATTGTTTGAAAAGATGGAAAATTCTTTTGGAGGTTCGGGAACAGGAAGGCCTCCGCCATGCGGAACTGGTCAGAGAACAGATTGTATATTCGGGTACACTATTGTCCACTTCTTTTTCCTTGTGATGCCTTCAGAAACAGGTGGAGCCATGCAGAAGTAGCAGTCATTTGTGTGATTGCTTGGCTCTCTCCAAACCATAGGAACAGCAAACGGCATCGCCACCTTTTCGCCTTTCAGCCACTTTGGAAGATTTCTTGCATACGTAATGATGCATAATGATTGCGTATAATTGATGGTTAAGTGTAGCATATGTGTGGGCCCCAGGCCTTGTCCTGGTCCCTGATCTTGCATCCAAAATAAAACTCTTACGCCACTTTCACTATTGGAGTGATGGCCCTTTTCTGGCTTGCAAACTTCACTTCTCCGCAAATGTAACAAAATTATCTGCACTATTAACACACTTACGAGTCATCACTACTGCTGGATTTAAATTGCAAGGATCACTTGTACTTATGACTCAGGAGTAAATGGGAGTCGCTCAAAAGACTTTATTACCCTACGAGATGTCGCCTACAACAAACGTTGCATCATAATTTGGCCGCGATGTCATGACTCAACTACATTGCATCAAATAATGATGCAATACCTCCGGGGGTTGTGTGTATGGCGGCTGATGCAATGCAATATGTTGCAATCTGGAGTTTAAAATGCTGTGTTTCGAAATGGTTACCTATGTACTCAATGCAGACTGAGTCGTTTATACATGACTATCTCTGTCCCTCCTAAACAAGAGCCAATCAACAAATCCTATTGTCATTTTCGTGTTCAGCACCTAGAAATTAGTAAAGAATGGCTATTTACATTTCAAAGCCTTTCTGTGTGTTGCCCAGTGTTATTATATACACGCCAATAACAATATGCATATCGGAAGTATTACGTCCACTCACGTGGGAAGCTGAAAATGGCCATGCCTATAAATAGAGCATGTCCCTGCGCATTGGAAACTAGTCACGCAGAAGTAATCATGGGTAAAGGCACCGACATAAGGGAGTTTGATCATGGCCAGATAGTAGGGGCGAGGAAGGCTGATTGTTCAATCACCGCAACTGTTGAACTGTTGGGATTTCCATGGCAGACCATCGCGCGTTGAGTAGCGGAATAATGGGGGTTCTAACTCAGAGGCGGATCAATGTTAATTCTATGGGATCCGCCTCCCATGTGTTTTAAAGCAGAGGCAGATCATTGTTACACCTGTAATTCAGAACTCTCACTGTTTTAAGACTGAAGTCCGACAATGTTGAATAAAATACCTGCCCCCAGTGATGTATAAACCTGATATTATATTTTTCAGTTAAATTGGAGATAATAATTGATATCAGACAGATGGTATTGGATGAAGCAAACAACCCACTTGTAATTTCCACCTACGGCAATCTTGGTTTCCAACGTCATCACCTTTGTGCATCAAACTTTGGTGTTCATCCACTGTCGACGGCACTCTCCACTGCCTCTCTGGACTGAGTTCTTTTTCTACCTATGTGTGTGAGAGCTTTGTAGAAAGATACCTGTCCCTGTCTTGTCAGGATGAATAACTCAGGTGGCCGAATACACAAACTCACGTGTTTCTCATATCTACATTTATTTACACAATTTACACTTTATAATATATACAAACAGTGACTACCCACCCGGTGCAGTCACTCGCCGAATATAACACAGGCTATAATGAACCTTAGCGGTCCCACCGCTAGATACAGGGCAAAGCTTAAATAACGAGGTGCAGACTCTCCATCTGACATCCGGACAGCCTCGTGGTCCGAGTGCAAGTCTTAGTTCAAACCATCCATCAGATGATGTCACATGTCCTTCGGGGGACGTTAGTGTGTCTCGGCCAATAGTGTTAGGACGACTCTTGTCACCTTTCTTCATCGTGCTCTCAAAACTGGCCCTGCCACTGGTGCTACGTCGCCAGCCGGGAATCGCCGCCTATGTCGCCAAAATGGTGATCTTGACCCTTCACTCCCGCCGAGTCCCTACACGTCCCCCCTTATTTAAGAAATTCGAGGCAGACGTTCTCTGCCACAGTTTCTAATTCAGTCACTCAGGGACTCAAACCCGTCTCTCGTGAACGATAGTCACTGTTCATCGAACTGCAGAGTCCACACAAATGTTCGAACAACGAAAGTTTGTAGTGCACAATTACCAAAGACACATATTACGTAAAAAAGTCACTAATGACCACGGAAGTTCTCCTTTTTTTTAACGAAGGCCCAGAAGAATTACACTTTGCATTAATCTGGTTGCCACACAATTCGCATAATATTCACGCACAACACACACGTAGCCAAGCCAATAGATTTACCAAATTGTCCACATCAAATTGTTGACACAGTTACGGCACAAAGTTCGTGACAAAGTCCATACTTAGGATCAGTATGACCCACCCCATCACTGAAAGTAAACATCCAGACACCTGATCATCGCTGCACACTAGGAGGAGTTCGTTGCCTTGGGGGCTACAGCTTAACCCAAGCCCATTGAGTCGTCGATGCCCCACCGTCACCCTGCACTGTGTATTCCCCCAGCCTGTGTCTTCCCCATTACTCTGCCTTCAGAGATTATCCTGCAACCTGGAAAGCACATCAGCATCCCCATGAGCAGAGCCTTTCTTGTAGAAAACTTGCGCATTGAACTGAGCAATAGCCAATGCCCAGCGCTAATTTGCTGCTTGAAGCAGCGGCCGACGTGAGATAGCTCAGCGGATTGTGATCTGAAAAGATTTCAACCCGGGATCCATACAACCAGGTTGCAAACTTCTCCAGTGCCCACACAACTGCATAAGCCTCGCGCTCAATAGGGACCCACCGGCGCTGCATCTCGGTGAGCTTCCGTGAAGCGAAAGCACTGGGAAACTCATTCCCTTGGCCGTCTCTCTGCAGGAGTGCTGCACCGACTGCGCCCGCCAATGCGTCGCAATGCAAAATATACGGCTTCTTTGGATCAGGGACTGCGCATTCTGCTGCATTAACCAGCCCTCCCTTTAATTTTTCAAAGGCGCTGTCCGCCTCTCTTTTCCACTGTAATTGAACAGGTGCTCGCTTTTTTGTCATATCGGTCAGTGGTCTGGAGGTTTCAGCATATTTATCTAAATACTGTCTGTAGTAGCTGAACAACCCCAAGATGTTTTTTAGTTCCTTTTTTGTTTGCAGCACTCGCATGTTCCATATCACTTCCAATTTCTCCGGATCTGGTTTATGTTTACCAGAACCAATAATGTGACCCAAATCCTTGGTCTGTCCCCTCCCCCAGATGCATTTATCTAGATTGATGGTTAAGTGTTTAGCATCTATATCTTCAACACGGCTCCAAGGTGCTTTTATATGTTCCTCCCAACTGCTGGAGAAAATGTCTATATCGTCTAGATAGGCGCACGCACATCCAAGGTGGGGCGCTAACAGAGCATTAACCTCTTTCTGGAAGACACCCACCGAGTTCTTTAAACCAAAGGGTAAGACTTCACATTGGTACTGCCCACGATGGGTTATGAAAGCAGTGTAACCCTTGCTACAGCTGCTCATAGGTATCTGCCAGTACTCCTTCATCATATCTAGAGTCGAAATATATCGTGATTTTTCCACTTGATACAATAATTCTGTCGGATTGGCCATTGGGAAAGCGTCCGCCTCTGTGATGGCATTGAGGCGACGAAAATCGACACACAACCGCACCGTACCATCCCTTTTCGCCACACATACGATGGGGTGCGTGAACTCGCTAGTGGAGGGCGAATTCAAACCTTGTGCCAACAATTCCTCAACCTGACGATCTACTTCATCCCTCAGTGCAATTGGCACTCTATAGGAGAATGCTCTTCGATTTCCCGGAGGGGCAGACAGCTTCATTACATGGGGCTGACACTTTGCAACCCTTAGTTCGCCTGAACACATTCGCGGATACTTGCGTAATAGATCATCAAGATGCCGCCGCTGACCTGCTGATAGCCGACTCTCACGTGCTAAGTTCTTAAAATTTTCAACGTCACGGCTATTTCCTTTTCTTGGGCTCTCATAAAGTTCTCCGAACTCCTGATCCTCATCAAAGACAACACCAGTACACGAGACACGCGCCGTGAAATCGCCAACATCCTGTTGGCATGGAGAGTCTGATCTCCTCCGTCGGGTAACCGAACCCTATATCCATATTCGGAGACTCGCTCAATCACCCGAGATGGCCCAGTCCACCTAGCGTAAAGTTTATTCGTGGAATCCGGTGTCAAAACGATGACCTGCTCTCCCACCTCAAACTCCTTCCTTTGGGCTCTAGTATTGTAGTACCGTGAGTATTTTTCCTGTTGACCTGCAGCCACCAACCCTGCCTTTTCAGCGGCCAGCTCCATCTGCACTTTAATATCCTGGAGGTACTGCACTGCCAGCTTAGCCAACGTGGCAGGCAAATAGACTTCCCCAGCCCAAGTGTCACTTAAAACTGCCAGTGGTCCTCTGGGTGGCCGTCCATATAGCAATTGGAAAGGGAACACGCCTGAAGTAGCGTTGGGCACTTCCCTATATGCCCAAAGCAGGTAAGGCAAAAATTTGTCCCATTCCCCAGGTTGTTCTCTTACAATGTTATGTAGCATGTTCTTCATGGTTCGATTCCAACGTTCGACGAAACCATTTCCCTCGGAGTGCATTGGCAAAGAGAATTTCGGAACTACTCCCAGTCGTGTCTGTAGTTCTCTTGTCAGTTCTGCCGTAAAATTGGTCCCCCAGTCGGATATTATTGCTTCATGTAACCCAGTATGAGTGAACGTCTGCAGTAAAGCCTGGCAAGTCGCCCGGGCAGTCAGCGACTTCAGACACACTGCCTCTGGCCATCTCGTGTGGTAGTCAACAATGGATAGGATATACCTATGCCCCCTTTTACTGGGCGGCTCAATCGGTCCTGCGACTTCTATCCCAACGACCTGAAACGGCAATGCAAGCCGCGTCACTGGCTCAATAGGAACCTTGTCACTCCTTCGAGGCCCTCCCCTCAACTGGCATTCCTCGCAACACTTGCAGTAATGTTTAATATCCTTAGTCATGCACGGCCAAAAAATAGACAGCCGGACCCTCTGCGCTGACTTGGTGAACCCCATGTGACTACCCCAGACGCTATTATGTGCTAGAGCCCTGACCTCTTCCCTCCGCTCGGCAGGTAACACAAGCTGCAAAAATTTCCCATCTACGCCTCTTTCTAAATCATACAGCAATCCGTCTTGAATCACAAATCCTTTCCCGTTTTAGCATATTCCCAGATATTCGCCAACGAGCAATCCCTTCTCTGCTGTTGACCAAATACTTCAGTTTCACTCGAAACGGAAACAGCTGAGTTCTTGCTGTAGTCCACACTCCTTTCCTTAAACTGGTCGGCGCTCACGGACAATAATTCATCATCTCTAGCCGCAGTAACTATAGGTTCTTCGCGCGCTCGCATCGGGCTCTCTGTTGCCATAGCAACTCCCGCAGCTGAAGCAGACAGCACCTCGCATGTCTCGGGAGATGACGTCATGTAGTGCATGTTGCTTCCGAGAGGTTTCTGCGCCAAATCGCTCGCTCTCTTCGAAACTGGAGTGTGCTCTTCGCTTAAATTAATGGCAGCAAGAACTTTAAAATCGTCCATCGTCAGAAGTGCAGGCAGTGCCAGATGTGATGAAACAGCAATCACTAAATTAATTTCTGGCCGAATCATGGAGTCATGGGGAAATTGCTTCCCCCCCCCCCACCAACTGCAACCCACCAATTTCAGCTATCTCCAAATCTCCTAATGCTCACCTCAGCTTAATCGTTCCTTTCGGTGTAAAAAACTTATCTGAGACATTTCTTATAAACACGGAGATTTCATCGCCAGAATCAATCAAAGCAGTGAAAGCATTCTGACCACATCGCACATCCGCCGTCTGAAGCTGGGCAATTGCCCTTCGTCCTGAGCTTCAAACATATGCGTTGAAACGTGCGCACATAACGCCTTTTCCGGCTCGTCTCGTACAGTCTGCGCTGTATTAATCCCAGCACTGGGCGATTTCCTCTTTGCTCGCCATTGAGGGCAATCTCTGCGAAGATGCTGGTTCGAGCCGCACTCAAAACAGCCACGCGCACTGCTAATGCTAGCAACTGATCGCTTCGAAAATTGCATGGGCGCTTTTTGTTCTACTTGCTCGCGCCTGGGAGGAGGAATGTACCTGGTCACCTGTCGATCAGAGAGTCCAGTGGATGTTCATTGATTCGACTGCTCGCTAAATGATGTAATATACAGTCTACGAGGTCTCTCGGACGTAACCAGTCCGAGCGCTCTTGCAATGCAACATATTCGCCAGTGCTACCGGAGTAGCACTGGCTTACCTTTGATTTAATTCGATCTTACCTTTACACACTTTACTTACCTTTGATTTAATTCGATCTGCCACCAACAAGTCGACCAATTCCTCAAATGTGGACTTTTTCTGCTCTCAATATACCTTCTCCACATTTCCTTATTTTTTTCCGAAAACGTGTTCCAAGTTTCGTGCGCAAGTTTCTTTGCCCCATCCAGCTGCCTCTTGTACTCAACTGCAGAGACTTTACACCTCGCCAAAATGTACGCTTTGAGCGTACTGTAATCGCTAGCATCCTTGTCAGGCAATGAAGCCAAAAGATCGTTCAGCTTCTTCCAAAAAATGGGGAGGACTACCTGGCCCCTAACGTCTTCAGCCACACCCTGATTAGCGAAGAAGAGCTCTCGATCCTCTAAAAATACAAAGGAATGTCGAGGAGAGTTTCTGGGGGCGATCCCAGCGTAGTACACAGAACTGAAATCCAATATTTGAGTTCTTCATGCTCCTTCCTTTTTGCACTGCTACGGGAATTGGACCCAGACGAATCGTAACCATCACACGATGCACCATGAGGTCCGATGCCACTTGCCTTTGCAACCTCAAGCTCAAGACGTCTCATTTTTGCAGTTCATGCTCGCACTGTCTTTCTTCGGCATCCAGTCGCATGCGCTCTCTTCGTTCGTCGGCCTCGACCTCGCATTGCGCTCGCCTTTCTTCGGCCTACATTTCGAGCTGCGCTTGTCTATCAACTAGTTCGAGTCGCGCTAATTCGAGTTTCTTTAATTTTAATTCGTACTTTCTAGCATCATCGGACTGCTCTGCTATTTCCTGAGTCGGAGAATAATCGCTAACAACATCTCCTGACAAATCAGACCCAAAAGCTTCCATGTTTTGCGTTGATCTATCTGGAGTATTGTCCACGTGGTGCGATTTAGAACCGTTTTTCGCGTTCCCTCGCGTATTATATGGCATAACACAGAATAACAAGAAGACAAAAACTGACTCTACAGACTAATCTTACCGCATCCGATGTGAAGTTCTCGCAGCGACGATTTATTTTCTTCTCAGCACTCAACATTTGTTAAACAAAAGTCCCTTGATGGAAGGCCACCTCGTACCCAACTCTCACAACACAAATCCCGCTTGCTGACCCCAAATGTCGACGGCACTCTCCTCTGCCTGTCTGGGCTGAGTTCTTTTTCTACCTATGTGTGTGAGAGCTTTGTAGAAAGGTACTTGTCCCTGTCTTGTCAGGATGAATAACTCAGGTGGCCGAATACACAAACTCACGTGTTTCTCATATCTACATTTATTTACACAATTTACACTTTATAATATATACAAACAGTGACTACCCACCCGGTGCAGTTACTCGCCGAATATAACACAGGCTGTAATGAACCTCAGCGGTCCCACCGTTAAATACAGGACAAAGCTTAAATAACGAGGTGCAGACTATGCGCCTGAAATCCGGACAGCCTTGTGGTCCACGTGCAAGTCTTAGTTCAAACGATCCGCCAGATGATGTCACGTGTCCTTCAGGGGACGTTAGGGTGTCTCGGCAAATAATCTTCGAACACGATTACCGTGCCAGGACGACTCTTGTCGCCTTTCTTCATCGTGCTCTCAAAACTGGCCCTGCCGCTGGTGCTATGTCGCCAGCAGGGAAGGCACTGCCGACAAAATGGCGATCCTAACCCTTCACTCCCACCGAGTCCCTAAATCCACCATCTTGGTTTCTGATGACATCGTCGCATGGTTCCAAAACGATTCTAAGCCCCGAGCCAGCCATTTTGAAATCTACCATCATCAGTCCTCAGAAACCTCGAAATAATTCTAAGTGAAGAGACATCGGATGACGTCACATATTAGAAGTTTTACCTTTTAAATTATTTTTAACCAATAGCATTTTTACTTTTCATTTCTGAAGGACAGTCTTTTATTTCAGTTTCCTTTTTCTAGTATAAATACTCCACACATCAGTCAGAATCCTCATTCAGTTGTCAGACGTTGACAGTGACAGTTCTTTACTGCCGCGTCTGTGTGATTTTTTCAACTGCTAGAAGTCAATAGTGATAGTTCTCCACGTTCTCATGTAGTATAAATCAGCTATTTCACAAATCACTGTTTTGTAAAGTATCCATGCGATATATATGTCAGAAGACTTTCACGCTCCACACGAATCTCGTTCGCCATAAGAGATATCACGATGGAAAGAGTCTTTTCAAGTGCTCGCAATGTGAATCTACATTCTCAAGGAAAGATGACATCCGACGTCATTCATTATCCCACACCTCCAGGAAAACCTACAAATGTGAAAAATGTGCAATGGAGTTTGGAAGAAACGACAATCTTTTGCGGCATCAAAGGAAACCACACAATAATAAGCGAAAACGTCCTGAAGGTGAAAAGATTCCCCAGAAAAAACAAAAACCAGACCCTGAAGATCCCTGCCAGTTTACAGAAGAAATGAAAAGAACCCTCTCAACACGTAAACTTAAGAAACATCTGTTGACCTCGCCTTTTTACTCGAGTTCTCGTGGGAGTGATTCCTAACTCATCTGAAAGAAGGATTGGCCTCGAAAGGTAGTATTAAATGGTACCTTGCCGTGCAAGAGTGCTTCAGGAGAAAAGTCTCCCCTACTACCTTCGAATACTGTACCCCGTTTTCCCGAAGTAAATGTGTCACAAGTCTTCCTACATCATCCCTAAACAGAAAACTGGATTCAGCGTGCAAGATGATCAAGATTTCATTTGAATAATTGAAGGAGCACATAGTGGATGGACACTGGATGCTGTACAGTCGGTCAAAAAAGTATCCGAACACTACGGTTGATTACAGAATTAAAAAAAAAATGTCTGGCAACTTTTTTTTTGGAAAATAGTGATCTGGCAACCTTCGTGACACGTGACACAAAGGTTGCCAGATCACTATTTTCCAAAAAAAGTTGCCAGATATTTTTTTTTAATTCTGTAATCAACCGTAGTGTTCGGATACTTTTTTGACCAACTGTACTCCACAGTGAAATGAACATTGGAAAATACATTCCTCTTGCTCGGTCTAATAATATCCCTGATCCAAGAGAATTACTATTAAAACGTTCTATTGTTAATGTATGTAATTCTAACCAAAAATGGTTTGTCCGGTCTGTTTTAGTCTCTTTGTATCCCGCTATAGAAAGTACCTAGTGTCTGAGCAACTACACGCATTCAGAAGAAAAACAAAACACATCTGGTCAAATTTTCCCTATAACAATAAATCAAATATCAGTATTCGAAAAAAAATGAATAACATCTATGTCAATGTTTTTGGATACGAGAAAGAGGTGTTCCCACTCTACATCACACCATTCAGATTTAAAGAGCACGCAAATATCCTACTGTTATCAGATGATGAAAAGCAGCATTGTTGCTCTATGAAGAATATGAGTATACTCCTCAGTCCTCTTATTAAACATAATTGCCAGAATTTCTACTATGATTACTGCCTTCGACGTTTCACAAATGAATCACTCTTGAAGGATCATGTTCCCTATTATCAAAAACATGGACCCCAGAGAGTAGATTTTCCAACTGAAGAGTAGAATTCATAAATTTCAAGTTCCAACAGCCCGTTCCTTACATGATTTACGCCGACTTTGAATCATTCCTGGTGAAAGGGTACACTTGTATACCTAACCCTTCGAAATCTCACACCACTATCACAGCAAATCATGAACTCTGTGGATTTTCTTATCTTGCTGTTAGAGCTGATAGCTGCAGCTATAAACCACCGGCAGTTTATGGAGGTTCTAATGTGGAAACGAAATTTTGGAATGTTTGCTTAAAGAAGAAAACGATATCAAAATTTACCCTCTGAGATCAAACCAATGCAACTTTCAAATCAGGAGGAGGAATCATTTCGCAACGCTACTAACTGTCACATTTGAAAAGAGGTTGTAGGACTACGTCGAGTGAAAAATCCGAGGAGCCATCCATAATGCATGTAATCTCAATTTTAAGTTCACAAATAAGATTCCAGTTATATTTCATAACCTTAAGGGATATGACAGCCATCTTATTATGCAAGGAATCGGCATGATCAAAAAATAAGAAGATTAATTGCATTCCCAATAATATGGAAAAACACATAGCATTCTCCCTTGGAACTTTAAATTTCATAGACACCTATCAAATTTTAAGTGCCTCTCTTGAGAAGCACTTAAAAATATGGTCCATAACATATCAGCAGAAGAATTCCATATTTTAAAGGAGCATGTTGAATCTGAATGGCAACAACTGGTTTTGAGAAAAGGAGTTTACCCCTACGATTACATTGACAGCTGCAAAAAGTTTGAAGAAGCGTTATTACCTCCACGTGAAGCTTTTAACGATCAACTCACTGAAGAAGTGTTAGAGGAAGAAAACTATATCCATGCAATGAAAGTATGAAACACATTCAACATAAAAAACTTAGGCCAGTATTACGACTTATTATTATTATTACTTATTACTGAAGACTGACGTGCTCCTCTTTGCTTATGTTTTTGAGAATTTCAGAAAACTACGTGTCAGATATTACGAAATTGATCCTTGTCATGTTTACGCAGCTCCTGGGCTAGTCTGGCAAGCATGTCTTAAAGATGACAAATGTTAATCTAGAACTGATAATATATATTGGAAGATATTGCAAACTCAAAGCATCGCCTGCTTTTTATGCTTTTCGTGTTTTAGACAATGAACTCTCATGTGTACAATCAAAAGAAACTAAATTAAAATTCAAGAGACTTAGTTATGCTGGATTCAATATTCTAGATATTAGTAAAATACAGATATATAGCTTTATTTTATATTTCGTCCGCCTATCACATTACATTACATAGTCTTCTTTTCGTGGAAAAAAACATACGAGGAGGAATTTACTGATATGCAATCGTTTTAGTACTGCAAACAACATGTATTTAGATATCTTCAATCCACAACTACCCTCTAAAAATGTTACCTACTATGATGCCAACAATCTTTACGGATGGCCAATGCCACATTGTTTCCCTCAAAGCGATTTTCGATGGCTTGATAGAGAAGAAAGAGAGGATCTAGATATTACTGCAGTTGCTGATGATTAGAATGAAGTGGTATATATTGGAAGTCGATTTATATTATCCAGTTTCTCTACACTACAAGAAAAATGATCATCCACTAGCCCCTCAGAAACTTCAGATCACCAACAACATGCTATCACCACATTACCAAGAGCTTACTCATAACCTTGGAATAAATACCAACCCATCATTCGTGAAACTACGGTCCAATCTGTATTCTAAGGAAAGATATGTATGAAACAATATTTAGCCTTCGGTGAATATTGCATTGTGAATATGCAGCTGAAGAAAATGCATCGTATTTTAAAAATCAAACAATCCTACTGGCTAAAACCATATATAGCATTTAATAACAGGTTAAATTTAATCAGAAAGGTAGAAACCATTTCGGGAAGGATTTCTTCAAACTGATGAACAATGCTGTGTTTGGAAAATCGATGGAAAACTTAAAAAATCGGGTGAATATTGCAAACTCATAGCATCGCCTGCATTTCACGCTTTTCGTGTTTTAGACAATGAACTCGTATGTGTACACTGAAAAGAAACTAAATTAAAATTCAAGAGACTTATTTATGCTGGATTCATCATCATCATTATCATCAAGCAGCCATGGGCTACGGAGGTCCAACCAGACCGTGCAATTTAGTTGTCCAAGCAAGTCTGTCCTGAGCTACATCTTCAGCATCTGGCCACTGCACACCAATTCTAACAAGATCCTGTTTGACATTGTCTGCCCACCGCATCCTAGGTCTCCCCTTCTTCCTGAGGCTATTCGCCAATCTATAATTATTCATACGGGCAACATGGCCAAACCAACCGAGTCTCTCTCTGCACAATATGCTGCTTAAAGGAGGTTACAAACTCCTTTGCCTAACCTCATCATTAGTTACAAAGTTGAACTACCTAATGCCCAAGATGCTGCGTAAGCATCTGGAATCAAAGGCATCTAGTTTCCTGTTATCTTGTTTACAAAGTGTCGAAGTTTCATTACCATAACTAACCGTAGAAAGAACCAAACTATTACACAGTCTAATTTTAGTCTTTAAGTGTATACGCCTATTTTTCCACAATCTCCATAAATTCTTAAAAGTCCCGCATTCGTCTGTTAATCTCATGCCGCACATCACCAGCATCTGTTACATAGCTCCCAAGATAATTAAACTGTGACACCTGCTCAAGACTGCAACCATTCAGATTAACTGAATCACACCTGCCTGACCAATTTTCATCACTTTAGTTTTCTCTCTGTTTATAACCAAACCTACTCTACTACCAGTCTCATCAACAGCTCGAATGAAAGAGTTCATCTCATCAACATCATTTACCAAAAGGCAATCAAAATTTTAGGAAATCATCTAGATTTCTTGATATTAAACAGCTGAAATTTGTAATTACATGGCGAATTTCGTTAATTTTCATTTCATTGTATTTAATGTCGGAAAGAATATTATTTTTATCTTAGTCATTAAAAATTATATTTTTAGAGAATTAACTGTATTTTTACTAAACAGTTGAAATAAAGTAATCAGGTGGTGAAATCGCCTAATTTTTGTTTCATTGCATTTAGGAAAAACATTATTTTCACCTCTGTAAGGAAAAAAATCTCATTTTTAGGGAATTTTCTTTTTTATTCAAATCACTTAAATTATATGGTGAAATCCCTTAATTTTCAATGCATTTAGGAAGAAAGATAATTTTTAATTAAATCATCATTCTTTTTGTCACTGGGAAACATTCCAAAGTAAAACAATTATTAGCTGAGTAATTCGAATAACAATATGAAAATCCAATGTTTTTTTTACGATTTACTTACTCATAGGAAAAGTATATAAAATTCACCTATAGGCCTCTGTAATATATAAAGTAGAGAAATTATCCTTTGCCTTGTGGGTCATTATTGAAAAGCATTAATATTCAGTAAACGGCGAAATCTGCTCTAAAACGCTTGATAACAAATTCCTTTATCGCCAAATGGCTGATGCAATAATTTCGATTATTTCTCTGTAAATATTTATGTAGTGAAAGTCAGAGATATTCCATCTCGGAAAAGTAAAAATTAATTTAGAATTTCATCCCGAGCTCATTCATTTCTTATAAACACAGACCCGGTGCATTTATTGAAGTCCTGCCACTTTTCAGAAGTGATTGCTTAAAAAAAACGTTGATTTCGAGGAGGCTTGATCCGGTAGCGTAAAGACCTATGTATAAGCAAGCAAGCGATTCGAATTGCGATAACTTCGAAAGGAAATCGTATGTTTTCATCACTTCTTAATATTTGAAAACGTCTCTACATCGCAAAATTGTATGTAATGTTTACTAAACCATGAAAAGTAAGAGAATTTCCGACCTTTTATTATAAGTGTAATCCCAGAGATGCGTGTATTTAAAAGACTTCTCTCCGACCGAACTGGTTCCCGGACTAGTTGCCGCTTGTGATATGACGCATACATATATGCCCTACGAGAGCGTCATGGGGTTATCCCGTGGTCACGTGAGAAGTCGCGATAACATCCACGTTGTTTACCTTCCCACATGCTAAAGATAAAGACACTCGACTCAGAAATTCAGACAACACACATATATTTCATTTAAAAATTTTTATTTATACATTTCACAATAATGTTTTTTTTTACATTGGTTACAGATATATTTTACAGCCTGCTTACAAAAATGCAGGTTAACAGAGGAAATGGTTTTACAAACAGCGGTCTACATATAGTAATTACATGCGATTTTTTTATGTATGCAGGGTTTGCATAAAAATTATATATACATTCAGATAAAACCTTTTTTTTTATACCTGCAAACATATAGCTCAAATACAATAAAAATGACAGTGTACATATTTAACAAAATATTGTTTTTCTGTTACATTATTTTTTCATCGTTTTGTAGTTTCCGTATGAAAGGGTGTCATAACCATTTCCTAAAATGTATCTTTTGTCATCGAATGGTGACAGACCAAGATTTGCACCTATCACCGTATGAAGATGATGGTTGGTACTTTGAATCCTTGTCAAATCTACTCGAGAAAGTGATTTGTTTATCAAGCAGTCTCTGTAATCCTTGTGACGAAGGGTTCTTTTTATGATGTATTTTGGGACTCTTTTCCCTGTCTTGTTCTCCTCTTGTAAACTCTGAAATCTATACATTTTTGCATAAAGGCCTACAAATTATTTTACAGGTACTCCTGAAAGTTCATCTTTCAATTTACCTAGTACCTATGTGTACTATGTAAAACATGATCTATGTGATAGGAGGACGTATCGAAATGATTTATATCAACTTTCATATCTGCATACAAGTCCTCGATTTGAAGCTCGTAACACAATGAATCTGTATCAGTGAACAATAAATTAGGTCTTCCTCCATATTTCGGACTAATATAGTCATAACGAAAGCTATACATCAATATTTTACTATTATGTAGAATACTGAATCGAGCATAAATAGGTCTCTTGAGTTTCAATTTAGTTTGATTTGATTGTACACATGCATGTACAATTTAGTTTCATTTGATTGTTCATTGTCAAAAACACGAAAAGCGTGAAAAGCAGGCGATGCTACAAGTTTGCAATATTCACCCGATTTCTTAAGTTTTCCATCGTTTTTCCAAACACAGCATTATGCATCAGTTTGAAGAAGTCCTTCTCGAAATCATTTCTAGCTTTCTTCCGCTGACCTGTAGTAAAATCTATATATGGTTTTAGCCAGCAAGTTTGAATTCTAAAACAGACGCATTTTCTTCAGCTGCATATCGAAGGCTAAATATTGTTTCATACATATTTTTCCTTAGAATACAGATTGGGGACTAGTTTTACGACTGATTGGTTGATATTTATTTTAAGCAAGCTCTTGGCAATGTGATGATAGCAGCTGTTGGTAATCTGAAGTATCTCAAGGGCTAGGGTTTAATCATTATGCTTTTAGTGTAGGGAAACTGGATAATCTAAATCGACTTCCAATATTTATCCCTTTATTCTAATCATCAGCAACTGCAGTAATAACTAGATCCTCTCTTTCTTCTCTATCAAGCCATCGAAAATCGCTTTGAGGGAGACATTGTGGCATTGTCCATCCTTAAAGTTTGTTGGCATCATAGTACGTAACGTATTTAGAGGGTAGCTGTGGATTATAGGTTTCAAAATACTTGTTGTTTGCAGTGCTAAAACGATTGCATATCACTGAAATTCCTCCTCATATGCCTTGTCCCAGGAAAAGATACATTGTAGGGTCTATTATCAATTCTAGATTAACATTTATCATCTTCAGGCATTTTCAGACATATCAGCTAAGAGGAGCACGTCAGTCTCAGGTACAAGTCGTAATACTGACCTAAGTTTTTTATGTTGAATGTGTTTCATACTTTCATTGCATGGATATAGTTTTCTTCCTCTAACACTTCTTCAGTGAGTTGATCGTTAAAAGCTTCACGTGGAGGTAATAACGCTTCTTCAAACTTTTTGCAGCTGTCAATGTAATCGTAGGGGTAAACTCCTTTTCTCAAAACCAGTTGTTGCCATTCAGATTCAACATGCTCCTTTAAAATATGGAATTCTTCTGCTGATATGTTATGGACCATATTTTTAAGTGCTTCTCAAGAGAGGCACTTAAAATTTGATAGCTGTCTATGAAATTTAAAGTTCCAAGGGAGAATGCTATGTGTTTTTCCATATTATTGGGAATGCAATTAATCTTCTTATTTTTTGATCATGCCGATTCCTTGCATAATAAGATGGCTGTCATATCCCTTAAGGTTATGAAATATAACTGGAATCTTATTTGTGAACTTAAAATTGAGATTATATGCATTATGGATGGCTCCTCGGATTTTTCACTCGACGTAGTCCTACAACCTCTTTTCAAATGTGACAGTTAGTAGCGTTGCGAAATGATTCCTCCTCCTGATTTGAAAGTTGCATTGGTTTGATCTCAGAGGGTAAATTTTGATATCGTTTTCTTCTTTAAGCAAACATTCCAAAATTTCGTTTCCACATTAGAACCTCCATAAACTGCCGGTGGTTTATAGCTGCAGCTATCAGCTCTAACAGCAAGATAAGAAAATCCACAGAGTTCATGATTTGCTGTGATAGTGGTGTGAGATTTCGAAGGGTTAGGCATACAAGTGTCCCCTTTCACTAGGAATGATTCAAAGTCGGCGTAAATCATGTAAGGAACGGGCTGTTGGAACTTGAAATTTATGCATTTTAGGCATTTCTACTCTTCAGTTGGATAATCTACTCTCTGGGGACCATGTTTTTGATAATAGGGAACATGATCCTTCAAGAGTGATTCATTTGTGAAACGGTGAAGGCAGTAATCATAGTAGAAAGTCTGGCATTTATGTTTAATAAGAGGACTGAGGAGTATACTCATATTCTTCATAGAGCAACAATGCTGCTTTTCATCATCTGATAACAGTAGGATATTTGCGTGCTCTTTAAATCTGAATGGTGTGATGTAGAGTGGGAACACCTCTTTCTCGTATCCAGAGATGTTATTCATTTTTTTTCGAATATTGATATTTGATTTATTGTTATAGGGAAAATTTGACCACATGTGTTTTGTTTTTCTTCTAAATGCGTGTAGTTACTCAGACACTAGGTGCTTCCTATAGCGGGATACAAAGAGGCTAAAATAGACCAGACAAACCATTTTTGGTCAGAATTACATACATTAACAATAGAACGTTTTAATAGTAATTCTCTTGGATCAGGGATATTACTAGACCGAGCAAGAGGAATGTATTTTCCAATGTTCATTTCACTGTGGAGTACAGCATCCAGTGTCCATCCACTATGTGCTCCTTCAATTCTTCAAATGAAATCTTGATCATCTTGCACGCTGAATCCAGTTTTCTGTTTAGGGATGATGTAGGAAGACTTGTGACACATTTATTTCGGGAAAACGGGGTACAGTATTCGAAGGTAGTAGGGGAGACTTTTCTCCTGAAGCACACTTGCACGGCAAGGTACCATTTAATACTACCTTTCGAGGCCAATTCTTCTTTCAGATGAGTTAGGAGTCACTCCCACGAGAACTCGAGTAAAAAGCGAGATCAACAGATGTTTCTTATGTTTACGTGTTGAAAGGGTTGTTTTCATTTCTTCTGTAAACTGGCAGGGATCTTCAGGTTTTGTTTTTTGTTTTTTCTGGGGAACCTTCAGGACGTTTTCACTTATTATTGTGTGGTTTTCTTTGATGCCGTAAAAGATTGTCTTTTCTTCCAAACTCCATTGCACATTCTTCACATTTGTAGGTTTTCCTGGAGGTGTGGGATAATGAATGACGTCGGATGTCATCTTTCCTTGAGAATGTAGATTCACATTGCGAGCACTTGAAAAGACTCTTTCCATCGTGATATCTCTTATGGCGAACGAGATTCGTCTGAAGCGTGAAAGTCTTCTGACATATATCGCATGGATACTTTACAAAACAGTGAATTGTGAAATAGCTGATTTATACTACACGAGAATGTGGAGAACTATCACTATTACTTCTAGCAGTTGAAAAAATCACTCAGACGCGGCAGTAAAGAACTGTCACTGTCAACGTCTGACAACTGAATGAGGATTCTGACTGATGTGTGGAGTATTTATACTAGAAAAAGGACTATCCCACAGAAACTGAAATAAAAGACTGTCCTTCAGAAAATGAAAAGAAAAAATGCTATTGGTTAAAAATAATTTAAAAGGTAAAACTTCTAATATGTGACGTCATCCGACGTCTCTTCACTTAGAATTATTTCGAGGTTTCTGAGGACTGATGATGGTAGAATTCAAAATGGCGGCTCGGGGCTTAGAATTATTTCGGGACTTTGCGACAATGTCGTCAGAAACGAAGATGGTGGACGAACACCAAAGTTTGTGGCACGAAAGTGACGACTTTGGAAACCAAGATGGCCGTCTTTGAAAATTAAGTGGGTTGTTTACTTCATCCAATACCATATGTCAATATATCAATTATTATCTCCAATTTAACTGAATAATATAATTTCAGGTTAATACATCACTCCGACTTCAGTCTTAAAACAGTAAGAGTTCTGACTTATAGGTATGACAATGATCCACCTCTGCTTTGAAAGACATAGGAGGCGGATCCCATAAGATTAACATTGATCCGCCTCTGAGGTAGAACTCCCATTATTCCCTTAGTCACGTGTAACAGTTTGGAGTGCGTTTACATGGGCTTCCTTAGGGCCCCTCGTACCCTTCAAGATCTCTGTCACCTATACAAGGTATGTTAGCATCCTCGCCGACTATCTATACCAGTTCGTAACCATTCTCTTTTCGCACCATAACGCTTCTTTCAACAGGACAACTCCACAATGCATACTACCCGATTAGCGACCAATTGGCTCCTGGAGAAATCAAGTGAGTTTACCACACTCGAATGGCCTCCTCGATCGTCGGACCTTAACCCCATTAAGAATTTGCCATTAAGAATTTGTTTGACGAATTTGAAATATTTGTTCGAGCCCGTCAATCCCCACCAGCAACCGTGGATGCTCTGCGACTGGCGATCTTCGCTTTCATGAGCGGCAGTGCCACCTCCGTGTTTTTAACACATCAATGAGTCCTTACCACGACGTCTCGCTGCCGCTATGAGGGTAAAGGTTGAAGCAACAGGTCATTAAATAAGTGTATACAACTATTTGTCCTTTCAGTCTATATTAGCAATGGTTTACCCCAATGAATAACAATGATTTGTGTTTCCCTTGCTACCTTCAATAGAAGAAATCTCTTCAAGTGGTAGAGAAAACATTTGTGTTATACTATCTCCCGTGAGCTCTACGTAATGCCATCTGGAGAGTTTAAGAAATCCACTACAACTGCTGTAACTTTAGAGAATGAGCCCTTTTGTTGAAGATTCATTATGAGGTAGTCCTCATATTGTTGCATGCAATTTACATATGTTTACAGCAGTAAACAATTCCCATAAAGTTTCAAAACTTTTTCCTACTCAGCGATACAGAGGTGAGATGAGACCTATGCGAGGTTCATCTGGGGATTTTCACTTTGGAAGAAGTCGCCGACTTCTTTCAAAGTGAAACTTTTCGTAGGAAGGAGTGGCCAACTAAATCCCTGTGATTGAATCCAATTAAGAATTATGAGACTCTACGGAAGGTGAATTGCAGGATTTCAGTCAGCTCCACGGGCTCAGATATGTTATTGTTGTAAAGGAATGGATTTTATTAAAACATAACCTCTTCAACAACTTGTCAACACTACGAAAATGCGACGCATGGCTCTCAGAGATCCCATAAACCAAACTCCGATTCCCTAAGTGAAGCATTCTGTTTGCTCTAACTGCATTATGCCACAATACTTTTCCATTGGCATCTAAGATGTATTTGCTGAAACCTATTTTGAGTTATGTACACTTTCTTCACTATTCTCTTATTTTGAGCATCAACATACATTTTTGACATCAAAATTTCCCAGGTAGATCTGAGAGAAGCCTGTCAGTATACTGCGCCCCGTTTAAGGCAACACTCAGAAGAAAGACAACACAGGAAAAGAATCATCAGGGGCTCGAACCTAGGTTCTTTAATCAGTAGACAAACACGCTATCATAAAAAATTGTAACTTTAACCTTTATTAATTAATTTAATTGAAAGCTAAGGAAAGAAATTCAGCTTTTTAATTAATATCAAAAAACAACTAACAGAACTGTTGAAATATTAACTAAGTGCCTAAGAACGTGCAGAAACGAATCTTGCAATTACGAAGCGATGATAATAATTGCGAAGCGATGATTACCTAAATGTAATGCCGACAACTACCAAAAGAATCTCCAGATAAATGGAATGAAAAGAAAATATAGGGTGTGCTCCATCAAGTCAAAATGAATCATTGTCATTTTGACAGCTGTGGTTTTCCGTCCTGGTCAATTATATAGATTACCAGGAAATGAACGGTTAATGTTAACTCATCTCCACATTTCATATCGTTTCGTTCCACGAAAGTTCAGGTACATTACGAGAATCAATGTTACCCGAAAACAGTCTGATGACCAAAATCTGGAATAGATGTCAATAGCAATCATTACTATTGCTAGCTGAATTACTGCTGAACTATGATTTTAAGGATTTAACGGTGGAAAATATCTCATTTTTATAGGGTTAATTGAATGTCAAAAGTCTTCAATAACAACCTTGTGTTGTTTTTTCTACCAACTATCTTTGTGTGAAACTAAAAGCGGAAAAACCTTTATACAATCAAAAACAAAATATGAAAAACGCAATAAATGAATATCGGCGTGATCCACTATTTAAATATGTAAAACAAAGAAATAACACGGGGAACAGAAGTGTTGAACTTAAGAAATCTTATAAAAGGGACTCAGAGAGCAAAAATACTATGAATATCACTATCTTGTTGTCATCGTCTCTCTTTTCAGAGTGCGTGATGGAATTGTAGATAGGAGCATTTATTGGGTACTCTAAATTTTCATTCCCTGGTGGCCAGAAATTACTGCCCTAGAAGGTTACTATGTACAATCCAATTATTTGAATACATATATGCAATTCCTATATACAATACTGATTTCTACACTTTTGATCTTAAACTATTTACACTGTGAGTCAGCTTCGAATCCAAAGAAGGATAACCTAAGGATGCCTCGAGCGACGGTCGCTGCTTGACCGTCCTCATCATGTCGCAGCAGCAGTCTCTTTTTAACTTTCCTTACCTCTCACGCGACTCGGTCTTTGTTGACTCAGGAATTCTTGGCGCCATATCGTCTGTTGGCAACCCAGGTGAACGACGAATCCTTACGCTTGTTTCAAACTATTTCCCGTAAAAATTGATTTCCATATATGTAACAATTTCCGTTGATAAAAACGTTTCTCGAAACCAATCAAGCCAGGTCCCTACGGGTACCGTTAGGAGAGAAAAAGTACTGTTGCTTTGCTTTTTGGAGAGTGCGTAGGTTTTTAGCTTAGATGCCATGGTTTATTGATTAGGTTTGTATGTTAAATGGTAGCACTGAATCATGTCGATTATATTATTCAAGCCTTCACAACTGTTTAAGGGAATATCGTTCCTATTAAAGGTATCTATGTCATGAAATAAAATAATTATGTGATAAGAATCGACTCAATAATTTGCTGAAATAGAATGCTTTGTAAGAAAAGTTTCAAAAGTTATGTTCTGTTAGAATTTGTCACTAAAAGGTAACCAGTAGTTGGGTTGTTTTACCTCTGAGCAGCACTTTTTTGCACACCATGGGCTAAATGGCCAGGTCACATGAACCCCGAAGGCTCAGAGAAGTTTGGGGGAGGGGACCCACTGGAACAGTTGTTGGGAGACAGATGGTAGCCTCCCGTCAAGGCCATATGGCGTGTTCTTTAACATGCACAGGGTATGGCTCTCCCGCACACGTGGCCACGGCTTAACGTCACATCTAACGGACGGCGGCCTTTCCAAGCCCATAGGTGTCCCCTACTGACCGTGGGCAGGGGGGAGAATTTTGCGGAGATAAATCTCAACGCCGACCCAGCTGGGACTCGAAGCTAGGAACTGCAGATTACGAGCCTGGCGCGCTACCAACTGAGCCACCTCCTGCCCCCGCCCCCGGTAACCAGCAGTGTAGCCACTAGTTCAGTTAGTCCATTTGTTCATAAAGTAAATCATTGAAGTTTTTCTTATTTCTTGAAAATAAATTGCCGTATCCATTAAACAAGTGAATTTATTATCTGTCATGGCCGAGTGGTTAGCGTGCTTGGCTACTGATCTACGGGACCTGGGTTCGAGCCCCGGGTAAGGCATGGATGTATGTGTCGTTTTCTGCTGAGGTCCAGCCATCCTCTCAGATCTTCTACTATCGCATATAAACTGACAGCCTCCTGTCAGACCTCTGTGGCAAGCAGCTGCTTGAAGGGGTATTTATTTTATTATTTTGGTTACACCAAACCCGCTGTACAATACTATCAAATAATAATTGCTGAAATTATGTAACAATACATTACAAACACTATACCCAGTTAAGATAATTTTATTTTTGTGAAATTAAAAATATTAGATGGAAAAGTTTAAGCAGAAATAATTTGGCTGAAGAAACATTGGCAATACATATCATCATCCTCCTCCTCAAGCACCATGGGCTACGGAAGTTCAACCAGACCACTCAAATTACTTCTCCAAGCATATCTATCCTGAACAATATCTGCTGCATTTCGCCACTGCTGTAAATGGTAGCTAGGCGTAAACTGTAAGGACAGCTGTGTGCCAATCCCTAACGATGCAGAGAACCGGGCAGGTCTAGCACCTAATGTCCGACCCCGCCTTCTCGTGTTGCAGGCCGTTAGTACCTTTCAAAAGAGATATTCTCTTTTGGAAGGGAAAGGAAGGGGAGGGCTGCCAGTTCAGTATGGCCTACTGATCTGGTCATCTATGGCCACTTTTTTTCCTTTTTTTATCAAATCTGCTGAGGAGTGATCAACTTCACAGGGTCCTAGTGCTGACCATTTATACCTACTAGAATTGACAGCAAATGGGCTAGTTCTGTTAGAAATACCAGGGCATATAGAGGAGCTGAAATTGGATCTGACCATTACCTTGTTAAAAGTGTCTTGCAACTTAAACTTAAAAAGTGTTGTGCTAAATTTAAAAAATTTACCTTTGATACTGAAGCTCTGAAAGACCCAGTTATAGCTAAAGCTTACCATGATAGGTTACTCAGACATTATGACAGTCATGGTTTGCTTCATACTGAAGTTGAGAAAGAATGGGGCGGTTTTAAACAGGGTTTGGGTTGTTTTACCTCTGAGCGGCAATTTTTTGCACACCATGGGCTAAATTGCCAGGTCACATGGACCCCGAAGGCTCAGAGAAGGTTGGGGGAGGGGACCCACTGGAACAGCTGTTGGGAGACAGATGGTAGCCTCCCGTCAAGGCCATCCAGCGTGTTCTTTAACGTGCACAGGATATGGCTCTCCCGCACACGGAGTCACGGCTTAACGTCCCATCCGACGGACGGCGGCCTTTCCAAGCCCATCGGTGTCCCCTGCTGACCGTGGGCAGGGCGGAGAATTTTGCGGAGATAAATCTCGGACCTGGGAACTACAGATTACGAGCCTGGCGCGGTTTTAAACAGGCTTTTTTGGAAACTAACAGTACTCTTTTAGGAAAAAAAGGAGCATAGGAGGCAGAATTATTTAAGTGATAAGGCATTTGAGCTTATTTCAGAAAGAAGGAACTGAGGGAATGTCCTTAATCAGTACCCTACTAATTCTAATAGAAAGGATTACAGAGAGCATTTCAGTGATGTTCTAAACAATGTGGTTAGGTTTACTCCCATTGTTTGTAGTGATGATAAATGTATTGGGGGTTTTAATGTTGGCTCTATAACACAAGCTGAAGTTATTTTGGCTATTTCTAAACTTAAACTTCATAAATCCACAGGAGTAGATGAAGTTACTAAAGAAATGCTCACAGCTGGGAATATTTCGGTTACAACTTGGACGAGTGAAATTTTGAATAACTTTTATGATAAAGGCATGGTTCCTAAAAATATTACCAGAGCTATTTTTATGCCTATTTTCAAAAAAGGTGATCGCAGTTCTTGTGATAACTATAGGGGTATTAGCCTACTCTCTGTTCCAGGTAAAGTTCTTTGCATGATTGCGCTTAATAAAATTAAGAATCTGGTTGACAGGCAATTGCGTGATGATAAATACGGATTCAGAAGTGGTAGGGGATGTGTAGATCAGATATTTTCACTTAGGCAGATTCTTGAGAAATGTTTAGAGTTTCAGAAACCTTTGGTTGCTAGCTTTGTTGATTTCAAAAAGGCTTTCGACTCTGTTGATCGTCATAATTTGTGGTTGATTGTGGGATCATATGGTATACCAGACAAGTTAGTTAACATAATGAAAGCTCTCTATAATAACACTGAGTCATGTGTGAGAGCTGGTAAGGCTTGTAGCAATTGGTTTAGTATTACTTCTGGTGTTCGACAAGGATGCATTTTGTCTCCTTTTCTCTTTAGTTTGGCTATTGATTATGTTATGCGAAATTCACTTCAAGGGAAAGATTTTAGTCTTAAATGGACTAGAGATACGAAAATTTCTGATCTAGATTATGCTGATGATTTAGCCCATTTGGTAAATGATGTTGATGGGAAGAACTCTTTCATTCGAGCTGTTGATGAGACTGGTAATAGAGTAGGTTTGGTTATAAACAGAGAGAAAACTAAAGGGATGAAAATTGGTCAGGTTGGCAGGCTGTGATTCAGTTAATCTGAATGCTTGCAGTCTTGAGCAGGTGTCACAGTTTAATTATCTTGGGAGCTATGTAACAGATACTGGTGATGTGCGGCATGAGATTAACAGACGAATAGGGATTGCTGCCGGGACTTTTAAGAATCTATGGAGATTGTGGAGAAATAAGCGTATACACCTAAAGACTAAAATTAGACTGTGTAATAGTTTGGTTCTTTCTAGGGTTAGTTATGGTAGTGAAACTTGGACACTTTGTAAACAAGATAACAGGAAACTAGATGCTTTTGATTCTAGATGCTTACGCAGTATCTTGGGTATTAGGTGGTTCAACTTTGTAAATAATGATGAGGTTAGGCAAAGGAGTCTGCAACCTCCTTTAAGCAGCATATTGTGCAGAGAGAGACTCCGCTGGTTTGGCCATGTTGCCCGTATGGATAATTATAGATTGGAGAATAGGGTTATGAACAGTGTGCCTAGAGGCTTCAGAAGGAAGGGGAGACCTAGGATGCGGTGGGCTGACAATGTCAAACAAGACCTTGTTAGAATTGGTGTGCAGTGGCCGGATGCAGCAGATGTAGCTCAGGACAGATATGCTTGCAGAATTAAACTGCGCGGTTTGGTTGGACTATCGAATGTAGGCAGACCTATAGAAAATGGAAATGCCGCTACCATTCAATACGTTAATTTTACTTCTTTAATTTTTCGGAACAATCGCTACGATGCGCGAAATAAACAAATAATCAATGTTACTGAACCCGATGCATATTCTGGAGTAGTTACAAAACGATATTTGGAAAAAAGAGCACTTTGCAATGACAATGATAACTACGATGGAACCAATAAACACTTTAAAAATCTTGCAGATCCGACCTATTCATCTATTGCCACTACGAAACACTACGTCGACAACTTGACCACTGTTCAAAATAGTCCAATGAATACATTGGTGAGAAATAAAAATGGGCTTTACGTTCCACGAAGCATTGCATTCGACTGGCATAGTTTCAATACAGAAAAAAAAAACAATTGATATTGCCGATCCCGAGTCGGATTCTGCTGATGTAACTAACAGATATTTAGAGAAAGTCACATTAACTAGCGAGGATGTCTTTAATGCGAACAATAAGAGAATAGGAAACCTCGGGGTACCGAGGCACAACAGAAATGCGACAACAAAAAGTTATGTTGATGGCTTGACAAACTTAGATCCTAACCCATCCAATGCTCTATTGAGAAATGAAAATGGACTTTTTGCATCAAGTGGGAGCAGTTTCAACGGCGATGCAAAATTTTGCGTTGATAAAAATACTGTAATTTGCCATACCTATGATGAAAAAGAAGTTAAAGAAGACATATTGCAGTCTCATCCAATTATACAGATAAACACAAAATTCGACCTACTAACGCCACCTATTTTCAAAGATAATTACCATCTATGCATTTCTAATGGATATATAAGCAAGGTAGTCTGCTGCACAACAAATCCCTCTTTTAGTATAAATTATAGTATCAACTTGGACGATGAAAAATTCATTGAAGTAGTAAGACCACAATTTCAGCAGTTTTTTTCTGTTATTCCAGTAAACAAGAAATTTGACAGGGGTAGCAAGATTAGTATTTCACTTGCTAGACACTATCCAGATCCAAAAGAAAGAAGAAAGGTACCTGGAGGTCTTGTTTCAGACTTTCATCACTGGGTATATGTCTTTATTGTATATGAATAAAGATGAGAGATCTTAAGCAATTACACAGTATTATAGATGAAATCTTGAAATCGCGAGCTACTACAAAATCGAAAATTGAAGACACTATTTTGGGAGAGGAACGAGCTAAGGAAACGCTCGAAAATTTTCACAAGCCAGTGGTCGAACGGTTAAAAGGTCTGGAAACTGTGCGTGGAGAAACCATGAAAAACATACAGGATGTAGTGAAAACTTTAGAGCCCGAAGAGCCCACTGAGATGACAGAAAAAACGTTCGTTTATAATCCAGATTCCAACTTGCAAGATGAAATATTAAACCAATATAAACTAAAACTTCCGAGTGATATCTTACAGGCGAGAAACCCCATTCCTGAACTGAAAGAAATGATTTACCAAACAATCGGGTATCTTCAGAAACTGGGGGGCAGCAGGCTACAGAAACCAAACGCTCTGGTAGAACTACTGAGAAATATCGAATTATCAATAATCATATTGAGGCACTTAGAAAATATTTAAAGTCGATTAAAATGATGCTCACTGTAATAGAAAGTCAACAGTTTGGTTCTGGACTATACAAGAGTTTCGACGACTGATGCGAAAAATTAGCAATATTGGTTGCCAGTAAACGAGCTGGAAACACCAGTACAGAAGTAGTAAATGAAATTGTCGAAATTTTAGATATTTTGCTAAAAAATGATATTATTGACAAAAATTAAACATAAGATTATGTTCAATAACTTCGTTATTGTTCAAAAATTTATTCTTGGACACACACTACAGTCATGTCTATTTCAACTTCCGATTATGCAAAATATTCGATGTTTTGCATAATCGGACCATGATTTTTAGCTACTATATATAATAAAGAGGGCATAACTGCTAACTCAAAGATGAACGCAACTATTAAATGTACCAACTGTGGGGTATTTATTCGCAAATCCAATATGAACCGTCATATGAAAATTGCATGCACTTCTCGCACATTTGAAAAATGCGAATTTTGCAATTCCAGCTTTAACAGAAAAGACAATTACAATCATCATCTGAATCAATATCATATAAATAAAAGCAGTGCTTTTCGGAAAACGTTTCGCACGTATAAAATTAATAACATAAATGTCAGAGAAGATGTAAAATTTTTTCTGGAGAAAAATAACAATAAATGGAAATATATAATTAAGAATAAACTCAGTCAGCCTCTAAATGTTAGATTCATATTACAAATGAAATTTAAACAGCAGACGGATCCTGAAAGACAGAAAGAAATATGTGCATATTTTTCGACATGTAACGAAATAATCAGTTTGCCTACCTATCTCAATGAATTTCTGAGAAATGCTTATGGGAAAATGGACAGCGACTTTGCAAATTTTATACAAAAGGGAAGTGGATGGGTGGTTGACAAAATAATTTCTATGGAAATTCAAATGTCTCAGTATAATGCAGTTGGAGCATCTGCTTTCGTAAATTTACCAGAACATTTGAAATCTACAACTCCTGCTAAAGACAATCCACAACGTGTGGAAAAATATAAAATATTTGAAAACGCCTTAGACACATCTTCTTTGACTTACCCAATAACCCTCGATCAAATCCCGAAGTTCGAGGTTTTAAATAATATTTCTATAAATGTTTTCAATTCTAAGATAGTTTGCATACGTTATATATTTAACAGAATCTTTATATATATTTAACAGAACCTTGATATATATTTTGCTATATATTTAGCAGAAATTATATATTTATCAGAACATACAACTTTTACTTTTAAAAGACGGCAGTAATTCTCACTATTGTTGGATTAAATATATTAGTAGGGTTACAGCATACCTTTCAAGACATAATGATAAATCCTATCCCTGCCCATACTGCCTTTATAATTTCACTCGCAACGATTTATAAAAGAATCACGTAGATAATTGCAAATCAAACACTTTACAAACTATCAAGTTTCCCGAAGCGAATAGTACGAAATTCCATACAATTAAAAACGATTTGAACCACCCATATGTGATTTATGCAGACTTCGAATGCTTTTCGAAATGTAGAAGAATTGAGAATAATCCATGTAGGGTGCGAACTAAGTATTTAGTACCGTCAGGATTTGCATATATTATAGTTGTACCGGAAGGTAAACTGATCAAAACCGGAATGTACAGAGGGAAAAACGTAACAGAACAATTTTTGAATGAAATAATCGAAGCTGAAAATTTGATCAATGATTTGAAGAAGAAAATATTAAGATGACGGATTTTGATTGGAAAATTTTTACTGGAGCAAAATATTGTAATATTTGTGGGAAAATTCTAGGAACTGATAGAGTAAGGGACCACGATCACTTAACTGGAAAATACAGAGATGCTGTTCACAACAAATGTAATCTTCAATACAAATTCTCACTTGAAATACCAGTATTGTTTCAGAGGATTTGATGGCCACTTTATTGTAAAAGATTTGTGGAAATTTAAAGATAAGAAGAAAATTTCTTGTATTCCACAAACTACAGAAAAATATATATGCATTAAATTCGGTCAAATTAAATTTATTGATTCATTCATGTTCCTCAGTTCTTCACTGGATTCACTGTCGAAAAATGTGGAAAATTATATCCTAAGTCAATACTGCAGATAACATAATCTGAATGACTCACAGAAAGAACTTTTGAAAAGCAAAGGAAGTTTATCATATGAGTACTTGCAACAGAGTGCTCAGTTTTTGCAAACGTCACTTCCATCCAAAGAGAATTTCCAAAACAATGAACAATACGAAAGAGCTCAAATTTTATGGAAAGCCTTTTCTATTGCTACCTTCGGGGAATATCGCGATCTGTACATGATCACTGATGTATTACTGCTAGGAGATATACTTGAAAACTACAGAAATTCGTGTATGAATAACTACCAATTCGCTCCTTGTCATTATTTTAGCTCTCCTGGCTTATCTTATGCTGCCAGTTTAGAAATGATAGAAATTGAGCAGGAACTTATAAAAGGTGATATGTATTTTTTCATAGAAAGAGCTCTGCTAGGAGGAATATCTTTAGTGTATAAGAGGTTTGCATAGGCCAACAATCCTTTAGTAGATCTATAGGCGAGAAGTAAACCACAAAACTATATCATGTACTTTGATGCAAACAATTTTTATGGCAGGGCAATATCTCTTCCAACTGGTAATTTCAAATGGGTAAATGATATTGACTTGTTTAATATTCCAGACAACAGCAAAAAGGGTTATTTCTTCGAAGTTGATCTAGAATATCCGGCACATCTACACGATTTACACAATGATTTCCCCTTGGCTCCTGAAAAATTGAAACTCTCTGATAGTAATGTGTCATTCTTAATTCCAAATCTGTCCGACAACCAAAATTGTGTCATTAGCTATAGGTTGCTTAAACTCTATGTGGAACTGGGATTGAGGGTGAAACAGGTGCATAGAGTCTTGGAATTTGATCAAAAAACATGGCTGAAACCTTACATAGATTTTAATACAAGAAAACGAATTAATGCCATAAATAATGTTGAAAAATACTTTTTCAAACTGATGAACAATGCTATATATGGCAAATGTTTAAAAAATAAGAGAAAGAGAATAAAATGCCACATTGTGAATACTGAAGAAAAGCTTAAAAAATTAATTGCAAATCCTAGGTACGTTTCTTGTGCTAAACTTGCAGAAAATTTCGTAATTCTCCATATGAAAAAGAAAAATATTATATTAGATAAACCATATTATATTGGTGTAACGATTTGGGAGTTGAGTAAATTACACATGTATAATTTCTTCTACAAGTTTCTGAAACCAAAATTTAATGCAGAATTTTTATTTACCGATACCGATTCCTTCTGTGTTGATATCCAGACAGATGACATATATGAGAAATTTAACTCAGACTACTTTGATTTCTCAAATTGCCCCACAAACCATGCATTATACAGTGAATCAAATAAAATGGTTCCAGAAAAATTTAAACACGAATTAAAAGGTCTTCCAATCAAAGAGGTTGTTGCGTTACGTCCAAAATTGCATTCTATTGATGCTCCAATTTCCAAGAAAGCGGCCAATGGAGTTACAAATGAATTTAGTCACGAAGATTATCGGGAATGTCTATTTGATGGAAAAATCGTATATACGCAACAAACGGAATTTCGATCGGAACAACATGATACACATGTATATCAAATTAAAAAAATTTCTTTATTCCAAGAATACACAAAACGACATATCAATGGAATTCAAACTTACGCTTTTGGAAATTATAGAATCTCAGATGTGTATGGTAAAGCAGGCAATAGCATTTACAAAACTTTGAACTGAAAACAAATGCAAAAAAGAAATTAAGTACTAATGAAACATTTTGAAAACTGTACCAATTTGTAATTCTTTAGAAATGCTAATAATCAGTGTTTATTATCTCAATTAGAAGAGGAGACATAGGGATTTAAATTTAAGTGGTCTCGACTCAATTTCTGGGAAATCGTATGGTCTGAAACCCTTTCTAATAAAATTAAGGTAATAAACCGTTTAGAACAACTTTGCACAAGCGACAAAGGATTAAATATCCCAGCAGTTTATCTAGCTAAAGTCAAATATATTTTTTTTATTGGGTCAACACTAATTATTTTTTGTCAGATTAGAGAACTTGATAAATCATAACTATCAATGCATGGTTTGTGGGGCAATTTGAGAAATCAAAGTAGTCTAGCTCGATTAGAACAAAAGTTATTGTAATACAAAATCTAAAAGTATCGAACCTGCAAAACTTAAAATAATGGGTCGAGACCGCTTCCAATACATTTAACGTATAGTATTTGCCGAATGGAACACAATGATATTAGTTTGAGTTCTATAGCTCTATTAGAAGCAGAGTTTGAAGTCGCAAATTAAAAAGGGTTCGACCCACTTTCTCGGTTACAAAACGGTTTCAGACCGATTATTCTTTCGTCAGATTATAGAACATGATAAACCCCATCTATAAAATTAAAGCCAATATCCTAGCACAATTAGAATGGACGTTATAATTCGACAAAATCTTAAAGTGTAGAATCCAGAAAACAAAAACTAAGAGGTCGAGACTGCTTGCAATACGTTAAACGTATAGTGCTTCCCGAATGTAATCTAAACATAGTAGTTTGAGATGTGTGGCTCAATTAGAAGCAGAGTTATAAGGATGCAAATTTAAGAGGGTTCCACCCAGTTTCTAGGCTAGGAAATGGATCCGACACCGTTTCCAGTTGAACTAACGAAATGAGTTCCAGTACTAGAACCTGATGTTGATGAAAAAACCGAAAATGTTTCGAAATCTTAGATGAGAATAAACAATGTGTGGTATGCAAAAGGTTTTGTACCCAGAAGACCTTAAGTAACTAGGTCGAGACCAATACCCACATGTGCAAAGTGTATACACCCTGAATGAAATCCAATAATATTAGTTTCAAATCTGTAGCTCGATTACAAGACAATATATCAGATCATAAGTTTAAAAGGGTTCGACCCACTTTCTCGGCTACATAAAGGGTCCGAACCCGATTCTCGTCAGTTTGGAAAATAGTGTATGATTGCTATTACTGAAGAAAACCATAATTAGCTGTGTAGCTCGATTAGAAGAAAAGTTATTGTAACACAAATTCTAAAAGTACCAAACCTGCAAAACTTAAAATAATTGGTCGAGACCGCTTCCAATACATTCAACGTATAGTATTTGCCGAATGGAACACAATGATATTAGTGTGAGTTCTGTAGCTCTATTAGAAGCAGAGCTATGAAGCCGCAAATTTAAGAGGAGTTCGACCCACTTTCTCGGTTACAAAACGGTTTCAGACCGATTATTCTTTCGTCAGATTATAGAACATGATAAACCCCATCTATTAAAATTAAAACCAAGATCCTAGCACGATTAGAATGGACGTTATAATTCGACAAAATCTTAAAGTGTCGAACCCAGAAAACAAAAACTAAGAGGTCGAGACTGCTTGCAATACGTTAAAGGTATAGTGCTTCCCGAATGTAATCTAAACACAGTAGTTTGAGATGTGTGGCTCAATTAGAAGCAGAGTTATAAGGATGCAAATTTAAGAGGGTTCGACCCAGTTTCTAGGCTAGGTTGGGTTGGGTTGTTTTACCTCTGAGCGGCACTTTTTTGCACACCATGAGCTAAATGGCCAGGTCACATGGACCCCGAAGGCTCAGAGAAGGTTGGGGGAGGGGACCCACTGGAATAGCTGTTGGGAGACAGATGGTAGCCTCCCGTCAAGGCCATCCAGCGTGTTCTGTAACGTGCACAGGGTATGGCTCTCCCGCACACGGGGCCACGGCTTAACGTCCCATCCGACGGACGGCGGCCTTTCCAAGCCCATCGGTGTCCCCTACTGACCGTGGGCAGGGCGGGGAATTTTGCGGAGATAAATCTCAACGCTGACCCAGCTGGGACTCGAACCTGGGAACTACAGATTACGAGCCTGGCGCGCTACCGACTGAGCCACCCCCGCCCCTTCTAGGCTAGGAAACGGGTCCGACACTGTTTACAGTTGAATTAACGAAATGGGTTCCAGTACTAGAACGTGATGTTGATGAAAAAACCGAAAACATTTCGAAATCTTAAATGAGAATCAGCAATGTGTAGTATGCAAAAGGTTTGAACCCAGAAGACCTTAAGTAACTAGGTCGAGACCAATACCCACATGTTCAAAGTGTAGTACACCCTGAATGAAATCCAATAATATTGGTTTCAAATCTGTAGCTTGATTCAAAGACAAGTTATGAGATCATAAATTTAAGAGGGTTCGACCCACTTTCTCGGCTAGGTAAGGGGTCTCGATTCTGGTCAGTTCAGAAAATAGTGTCTGCTTAGTATTATTGAACAAGACCAGAATGAGCTCTGTAGCATAATTAGATCAAAAGTTATTTCAACTTTTGTAAATTGCAAAGAATTGACTCTCCCTCCTCCTCGCCTTCCTCCCCCTCCCCTCTCCCCCTCCTCTTCGCCTCCCTCCCCCTCCCCTCTCCCACAGTATCAATGTTATTTAAAATACTGATCAATATTACAAAGTAATTTAATCGCATTGGTTTAATTTTTTTGCAGCTAGATATTCAAAACACTGCTACAAAAACTTATTATTTTAGATTTGAGTTAAAGTTCATAATACTGTTTTATTTTTAATTTTGTTTCTTTACCCATCACTAGAATATGAGTTGCTGCCGAGTATGGTATATAAGACAATTAAGTTTAAACCTTAGTATCGCTTCCCTTGATATTTAATGAGACCATCACCCACTTTGGGTGGGTATCTGGGGGGGGGGGGTGAGTTGGTTCCGTGGACACTCTAGCAACATGGTACCTGCAGTTGATTGCTAGTAACCATGGGATCGCTGGGCCCGTGGGGGGTCTAGCAGCGGTCATAATCACGAACTGGAGGATTTTTTTTTTTGCGCTCGATCGAGGCACAGAGAGAGGAAGAGAGGGCAGAGGGGAGGAGGGGACAGAGAGAGAGGAAGAGAAGGCAGAGGGGAGGAGGGGACAGAGAGAGAGGAAGAGAAGGCAGAGGGGAGGAGGGGACAGAGAGAGAGGAAGAGAAGGCAGAGGGGAGGAGGGGACAGAGAGAGAGGAAGAGAAGGCAGAGGGGAGGAGGGGACGGAGAGGAGGACCGTCCATCCTACCAAACAAACTCTTCTCTCTCTTTACAAACTTCATACATTCTCAAAATTATTCTAATTCTTTCTAATTGTTTAAAAAATTAACCTAAATCACTTTTCACTTCCAATTTTTTTTTTTTCATCTAGTACCTACTCTTCATACATTGACAAATATTCAAAGTCTACCTTTACATCAGAACCCCCGAAAACATCATTTTACCTGTTGATTTTGTCATACGTTTCAAACAAATTTCTCAAAACTGTAAGAATTTTTCAAATTCTCCGATTTACCTGGCTTTTTACAACCGAATAATCCAGTGAAGTGTATAATAACTCAACAAACCATATCGTTTTTTATCTCTTTCACACACACACACCTCATTTTTTCTGAAAATTAGTTAAACAAATTAGTTTAAATCTCGTCTGCCCAAAAAACTTAAATTACTTTTTTCACATGAAACACTCAGTTTTTTTTTTTCTGATTTTTCACACATATTTTCAGAAAAAAACCACAAGAAACACCGATTTACATGGCTTTTACAACCTAATAATCCAGTAAAATTAACGAGTAAGTTTACGATAACTCAACAAACCACATCAATTTTTATCACATACAGACTCACCTCAATTCAAACTAATCCATTTAAACTAATTCACAAATTAGTTCAAAGGACAGGTTTAAACTAATTCACAAATTAGTTTAAACCTCATCTTCCCAAAAAGAACTTAAATTAGTTTTTCACATGCTAAAAAACACCCCCGTTTTTCTAATTTTCACACATATTTTCACAAAAAACCACAAGAAACATACTTTTAACCTCATCCCCCTTAACTTTTCTTATAGATTTTCGCAGTATTTTTTGGACCCATTTACTGGCCCAGAACTCTCATTTATGCTACTACTCACAACAGAATATACCTGTTCAGACCTTTGCGAGGAAACCAATTTCACACGCATAGATTCGAACACTAGACGGAAATTACGTACCTTGTGCAAGGAAGAATCTCTGCTGAATCAGGAGATTACACGTATGCTGCTCTTGCAGACGGGAGGGAGGTCAGTATGTGAACACGTAATAATTTTATGTATCTTATACGTGAAAGATGTATACCATGATGTTTTATTTCGGTGCTTTTGTTTTTAATATGTTCTACTATCGTTTCAGAAATCGGTGCATCGGTTTATCGGTTTGTTTCTCGATTGAAGTTGTGAATTTCTGTAGTACGTATATATATGTGTGTTTGTGAAAGAAACTGAATTTTTTACTACAAGTTTTGCAACATATAACAAAATTTAAGTTGCCTCGCGGAATCCTTATAATTCATTCGGGCACCGCCAAACGCAGTGAAAGAATTATAAGAAAGAAAAATTCCATTGATCGATAACGTAACGCCATTATTTTGAACCATACTTACCAGACCATCAATTGCCATGTATTTTTTTTTTTCGCTTTCATGTAGGTTTGACCTCGATCTCTGAAATATTTATGATTATTATTAGAGAAGAAGCCGACTGGTGACTTACAGACCTGTTATTATGACCTCATTTTTCTACTACATGAAAGAATGATGTAGCAAAGGACCCTGTGCAGAAATTATATTTAGTCACCGACTACTAAAACTGTAATAATTAGTCCCATACATCATCCGCAGCAAATGACAGCTTCTCATCACCTAGAGTCCTAACTGGCTTTCGCAGACGAAAGGAAATTTTCCGAATGATGTGTTATTTCGTTATGTGCCGTGACCTTAATCATTATATAAACTCATGCGAAACATGAAAACGTGATCATCAGCTATCTGATATGTTTTACTGAAAACGGTATTTAAATGGTGAAAACTACGACGTTAGAACAAAAGAATAATCTCTTTAAAAATTATTTCAGTACGCTTAACTCTTTTTTTGCTAACGAATCATTGTTAGTGACATATACATAAAAACATATAATGTAATTGCAGAGAAATGTAGTGCTTTTTATCTAAATATATCTTCCACAATTCCCTCACCTAAAATAGTTCACCCGAGTCAATTACATAATTGTCAGATTTACTAATTCTATACATCAATCGTTGTGGCAAAAGAAGACTATGATACTAATTCTCTCTAAAGGAAATTGATCCAATAAATTTATTTGATGATATTCGTTTCTAAGAATAATTGTAAATCCTAGTATTAAAAGTTTTCACCACTTACAACAAATTGTATTTATAATCTTTGGTAAAAATTATATTCTTGCCACTGTCGTTTTTTGTAGCGGAGACGTTCAGTAAAATAACTGGAACGACAAGCTAAAGTCTTCTAAATTCATGAAACTTTGGGCGGAACGTTTATTGCGCATCACGACAGTTTTAAGTGTTAAATGTCACGACAATTTTGAGTAATGGAATCTTCCACCGCTACAGATGAAATGGAGCTAGATTCAATGTATCCTTGGTATCTTGAAATAATATTAGTTCGAAACTTCATAATTTTAATTCCATTTTCTTGATTTTAAAAAAATCCCTTACATAAAATTTTGACCGTTAGATAAAGTACACCAGGTTTCTTGCTATCTTGTTTACAAAGGGTTCACGTCTCACTATCATAACTAACACTAGAGAGAACCAAACTATTATCCACCCTAATGTTATTCTCTAGGTGTATACACTGCAGTGCCATTGAATTAGGGATAACAACCTAGTAACGTATTGGACTCCCTCTGGCCCTCATAATGGCCAAACACGATGACGCAAGGACTCCACAAGTTTGTGTAAATGTTCCACAGGTATGGCGACACATGCATGCTCCAAAGCTGTGCACAATATTCTCAAGGTCATCACTGATAGGACACAGGCCAGAAACCTCTGCTCGACGGTATCCCACAGATTTTCGATGGGATTTAAACTGGGCTTCTAGGTGGCCAATTCATTATTTCAAAGTCAGCAGAATGCTCCTGCAACCATGCAGTAACCAATCTGGACCTGTGAGATGAACAGTTGTCTTGCTGGTAGACGCCATCTCCATTGGGATGCATGATGGCCATAAATGGGTGTAATGGTCAGCCATGAGCGGGGATGCATTGAGACACGTACTAAATATCCCACAGACGTTCAACTGAAGACATCCCAGGCCATCACTGAGCCACCACCAACTTGTACTGTTCCGACCTTACATGCAGGATCCATGGCTTCATGGGGTTGGTGCCACACCCTCAGTCTCCCATCAACGTGATGAAGTTTAAATCGGGATTCATCACTCCAGGCTATCTGTTACCAATTTTCAATGGTCCAGTTTCGATTTTCTTTAGCCCAAGCAATGCGTTGAACCCAGTGTCGTGCCATCAGCAGTGGGACTCTCGTAGGTCGGTGGCTCCTGAAGCCACGATGATGGAGTGAGTATTGCAAGGTTCGTTCACTGTCTTCCCGGCTGGAACCCACGTTCAGTTGAAGGTGATTTCAGATAATGTCTGGCCCCTATCAGTCCATACGATGCGGGTCAGACAGAAAAGCCCATTATCATTCAGAGCTGGTTGTCCTTTACAGTTTGTCCAAGTGCTTGTTTCTTTGCCAGAATTTTCATATTCCCAGAACATTCTTGAAACTGTTGTACACGAAAATCCAAGTTCGTTGACAATTTCGGAGATCGACTGTCCCATCCGTCAGGCACCTACGATCTGCCCTCTGTCAAATACATATAAATTCCGCACCTTCTCATTGCACTTCTCACAACGAATGCTTGGGGAGGCCAGAGCTGACAGTTATATATTACCAAAGTTTCAGCCACACATGCACGCCAATGCTGGACTTGTGGTACTGAATTTGGATAACGTCTACTATCCCTATTTCAATAGCACTTCAGTGTATGCCAATTTCTCCACATTGCCCGTAGATTCTTATACGTCCCAGCAGCAATCCCTGTTAGTCACTTTATCTCATGTCCCACAACACCAGTATCAGTTACATAGCTCCTAAGATAATTAAACTGAGACCACTTGCTCAAGAGTCCTACAATTCCGATTAACTGAACCACAGTTTGCCTGACCAGTTTTCAACACTTTAGTTTTCGCTCTGTTTACCATCAAACCAACTCTACTTGTAGTCTCATCAATAGCTCTAAAGAAACAGTTCATCCATCAACATCATTTGCCAAAATGACCAGATGATCAGCATAATCCAAAACAAACATTTGCAGATCTCCAGACCATTTAATGTAAAATCTTTCCTTTGCAGTGAATTTCTCATAATATAGTCAATAACCAAATTAAACAGAAAAAGCAGACAAAATTATCTTTGATAAGATAAATATTCAGCTTTTGTTTTGGTTTGGTTTTGGATAAAAATTTTGATTCAGGTGAAATCCACTGATATTTAAGAAGGTCTCAAGCATTACCTGTTATGTTGCATTTCAAGAATAGAAATATATTTCTATTCTTCTATTATTCAATTAATAGAAATATTATAATCTCGCTTCTAAAAATTTCACCACAATCTAAAAATTTTAAACCCGAACCGAAACTTTTAATAATTGAAATATGCGTGTGAAATATTAGAATTTCGCTTCTAAATTTCACCAGCATCTAAAACTTTTAAACCCAAACCGAAACTTTTAATAATTGAAATATGCCTGTGAAATATTATCCTTGATGAATCACATTATTTATCTTGAAATGATTGGAAGCTGACTACCAAAAGAGGTTATTATTTCAAACTCGAGACAAGTAAAAACAGACAGACTCTACTACCGATGGCTGGACTAATGGGAAAATACATTTTTTTAAATGTCTAAAGAAATATAGATTTCGAAATGATTGTATTTAAATTAGTTTTATTTAGCCAACAACTAAAAGTTTTCCTTCCAGTGGTTGTAAATTTGCTTTTCGTTCTGAGATAATTATGCAATATACGTGATTCATTTGGCGGTCTATTTAATTTAAATCGTATTTCTATATCAGCAGTTGCTGAAAATGCATATAGACGTGATTCTTATTTGCTGACATCGAAGTGGAATATCGAATACAGTTTCATAAAATCTTGATAATTGACTTGTGTACCCGTGTCGATATCCATATATTTTGCAGCTAAAAAGCTGTTGTAAACTCGCGCATATTCTAAAGTATTGGGTTCAAAGCTGCACTCGAATTCTTGTTCGAGAATTGTTTGCTATTCACTCTGATCTGAATCCATTCTAGGAACATGTGATCAAACACCATATTGTCTCTGGTTTGATTATTTAATCGGTTAGACTTTTGTAAGACGACATAAAGATGGACAGGAGTGTTTTGAGTTGTGGTAACCAGCCAACAGACATTACAGTCAATTCTTGTATCAGAGTTGTACAGTTTGCACGATTCCCAAAAGGTTTCATGTGGATTGCCACTTGTGAACTGAGATTCTAGTTTTGCAAGTACTTGTATAGTGATGGTTCCACTTTTGGAATAAATCAAGATACGTGAGATATTTCAAATTTATACAAGTAGCCAAAACTCTGAATAATATCATTGTCGTCATTTTTTTCTAGTTTATGTTATGTTTTACACCACGAAACACTTTATCCACGTCTCGGCAGAATCCAAACAGCCGATTCAGTGGTAAGAACAAAACTTGCATTTTGACTATTTTTTGTAATTTCATATCTGTGCGAGAATCCTTGATTTCTCTTCAACGCTTAGGCATAATGCTTTATCTTATTATTCGTGTCCAGTTTATCTTCTCTTCTGTCGTACAAATACTTACTCATTTTCGAACTGTCCATGGTACCTTTGAACCACATCATACTTGTGGCAGCACTGTGTGAAAAGTCTTCGGGAAAATGAATTAAATTGTGAATTGTGGTCGTCACTCCTGACAATTTAATATCTTCCAATTCTTTGTTTTCTATATGATATTGAGCTCTCTTAAAAATGGTGTGCCCATTATTGACCATCGTAACTACATCACTGTTGTCGATATCAGTTATATATATAGAGGTTGGTTAAATAGTGCTTGAGTTTCTTTATTGATAAATTCAGTTCCCTTATCCGTTTGTAACTTGGATGACTTACGTTGTTTAAAAATTTCGACAAATGCTTTGGTAATCTCATTACCCGTTACCTTTTTAATAGGTATTGTCCAGGCGATTTTACTGAAAATGTGAATCACGGTTAAAATGTAATTCGTGTGGCTATTGTGAAATTTAAATTTTCACTTATCGATTAAATCAGTCTGCCACTTGTCGTCTACATTAGAGACATAAACCCGTCTGGTTTGGAATTTTTTACAGATGGGTTTGCGTAACGTGTACACATCTTGTTGTTGGAGAAATCTTTTTACTTCTTTTTCCTTCAATCCAGTTTTGCGAATTAGATCTTTTATACCGGAAAATCCCTTTAATGGATCATAGTAAACGGAAGAAAACATTTATTTCTTGTGTCCTAAGCCGAACCGTTTCTTTGTTTTAATGATAGGTTTGATTATCGTTCTTGAAATTCTTTCTCCTAAAGTTGGATTCTGAATTTCATCCAAATCATTTAATAATTCTTGGTCGGCTTCTTGTCTCTTTTTAATTTCTGTAGATTTCCTGCAAGAAATGTCGTGCTTTTTGCAGGCTTTGTCCACACGGTTAATACCAGGATCTCCTCGCATTAACCTTTTCCCCAGTTTCGTAAACGGTCCACAATACTGGTAACCTGGAATGTGTATTTCGGGTGGATTAAACTTTTCTTGAATCCAGCTTACTATATCACCACCTTTAACAAATTTTCCTTTCTGTTTCACAAATTTATACTTCATTTTTTCACATGTTCGGCATCTACCTCTCATCATTACTCTTTTCTTTGATGTGACGTATTCAACGTTATCCGTTAAAGTTTTGATTTTACACTTTACACAATACATGATTGATTTTTATATATAAAATATAAGTATGTGATACTTATAAAGTATAATGTATCACAGTTATGTGATTAGTTTAACGCCTGGACAAAAGCAAAAATTGAAGAGTGCATTTGTAAATAAGAATCCTATAACTTTAAGTATTGATCCACAGAAGAAAGGTAATGATACTTTGAAACTGACAAAGAGACAAATCATTAAACTGAAAAAATCTAAAACGCCAGTTCAACTTCGTTTCAGTAAAACACAGCTAGGTGGATTTCTGCCGTTCTTAATACCTGAACTCGTAGCATTGGGAAAAGCAGCTGCACTTGGAGCTGCGGGATATGTTGGTACTAAGCTTGAACAAAAAGTTCTAGGAAAAGGGTTATACGTTCCTGGAAAGCAAAGAGCAGCTGGCTTATCTAAAAATAAAAGAAAGGGAAAAGGTTTGTACATTCCAGGAAAACAAATAGCTCACGGATTTAAAAAGAAAAGAACCATTAAGTAACTTAGATATCGAAAAAAATAATGAAGAACGAAAAAGGATCCGTGGTATATACCCTATCGATTCTTTGCCAACAAAAATATTCAAGAACGAAAATGTTATAGTGAACTTTGACGTTTCCCGTGGTTCAGGAAGTCATTGGGTGGCTTATTTCAATGATGCGAAGTTATGTTACGTCGAGTACTTTGATCCATTCGGTTTATCGCCACCAGAAGAAATAAAACACTATTTACTTACATCTTCAAAGCCGATCGTGTATAACTCTTCGCAAATTCAAGCAAATTATTCTATTACATTAAACGAAGGAATAATAACATAAACCCATACTGATGCATTTGTATCATTTGAACAAACTCCTAATGATCGAAATGAATTGTTGGTAACAACTAGCATATCAGTACCACAGAGTACTACACCACATTAATAAAGATGGTACTCATAACTATCAGTTCCCCTACTATTACGGCATACAACCCGGAAGATTTGAAAATTAATTATGAAACGCCGATCATACTCAATGGTGAATACAAGATAACATTGATCGATAGCAAAATGTGGTATTCCTGGTACAACATCAGTGAAAAATATAACAATAACACTCTGAAATATTTCAATGTAAGGCAATGGAATAAAATAACTTTCTCGAATGGAATGTACTGAATAGACGGATTTAATGATGCTTTGAAGCCGTCCCGTGGCCGAGTGGTTAGCGCGCTTCGCTACTGATCTACGGGACCTGGGTTAGGCCCGGGTAAGGCATGGATGTTCGTGTTGTTTTTCTGCTGAGGTCCTGCCATCCTCTCAGACCTTTTACTCTGGCATATAAACTGACAGGCTCCTGTAATACCTCTGTGTCAAGCAGCTGCTTGAGGAGGTATTTATTTTTTTTTATTTTGAAAAATGTCTTTGAGAATCCTAGCCCTATAATACTAGAAAGCAACCTCCCCACATTAAGATTTGTTATTCCTTCGGCAAGAGGATATAAAATAGACTTTTCCAAAGGAAAGTTGCGAAAAATATTAGGGTTCGAATCGAAAATTATCGATGCAGCAAAAAACGAAGGAAAGTTTCCATCCAACATAACGAGAGGGGTCGATCGCATTCTAATTCACTGTTCTATTGTCGAATCTTCCCATCTCAATAACTAGAAGAGCGACATGTTGTACAGTTTCCTGCCTCAAACACCGCTAGATAGTTTAATCTACACACATCCATTCTTCCCCATATATTTACCGCTGAATAAAACTGATTTCATTTACAACGTTAGAATGAAAATAACCGATCAGAATAATAAAGTGATTGACTTGAATAAGGAAAACGTGACTTACATATTACACATCAAACCCAAATAAAGATGAAGATACTGAGAAAGCGAATTAAAATATTTTATAAAATTCCGTCGGCTATCGTTCGACAAAACGAACCATTATGCCATTGAAAATGAGACTAAATCTCAAATTGTGGAAAGGTTTAATAGGACTCTAAAGAAAAAAATGTGGAAATATTTCACTGCCAACAACACTAGAAAAAACTCGTTAAGAACTGCAATACTTCTCATCACAGATCAATAAGAATGACATCAAAAGAGTCAAGCTTGCAGAAAAACAAAGATATTGTGCATTTTAATCGGTTTGGTAAAAGAATTAAATCTATTACAGCACCAAAATTTAAAATTTACGACAGAGTGAGAATCGCCAAATACAAGACACCGTTTAGAAAAGGTTATCTGTCGAATTTTACAGAAGAGAGTTTTGAAATTGCTCAAGTTCTGAATACAGATCCCATAACCTATAAGATCAAGGATCTGAAAGGAGAACCAGTCATTGGTAGTTTTTACACCCAAGAAATGGTAAAATACGAAAAGCAAGATGACATTTATAAAGTTGAAATCATTCTGAAAACTAGAGTGAAGAATAATAAAAAAGAGTTATTATGTAAATGGTTTGGTTATAATAATACATTTAATTCCTGGATTAAAGAAGATGATCTTTTTAAATAAAGCAAATGGAGATTCATAATTTTGACTTTGAAGAAGATGAGAAATTCTTGAACAGAATCGTATTAGCACCTCTCTGGCCTTTTAGACTTTTAATCTGTGGTCCATCGGGCTCACGGAAGACGAACCTTTCGTTGAACTTAATATTTAAACATCTCTACTATAATGAAATCTTTTTATATGTCAAAGATTTAACCGAGCCGAAATATCAGTTTATGCAAGAAATATTTGACGATTTGCACGAAATTTTGGAGAAAACATTTGGCGAATAAATCTCAATTGCAACTTTCTGTTCCAGTAACGAAGATATCGTCAAGGTCAACGAACTGGATCCCGACATGTAAAATTTAATTGTTTTCGACGATTTCGTAACCGAAAGAGATAAAAAAAACTCATCGAAAATTTATTCGTCAGAGGAAGGAAAAAGAACATATCATTGATTTACCTGACAAAGAGTTATTTTTCGACTCCGAAAGACATTCGACTACAGTGTAATTATTTTATATTCTTTAATATGCAGAACAAGAGAGAAATGTTTAAAATACAAATGGATCATGCAACAGAAATCAGGAAAGATATTTTTATGCAGTTTTATGCATATGCCTTTCAAAACCACACGATTTCTTATTAATCGATAAAAATACCAAGCACATGCCTCGGAAGTAAAGGAAAACTTTGGGAAATAAAGATGAATTACTTGAAAAGGTTTGGCGTCATCATCTCTGAAACCGGCTCCGAAAGAGGACCAGCGGGAATGCTAGGTGTCAGTTTTAAATTGACACAGGATGGGGACTACGACATGAGTAATAAAAAATTGAGAAATGTAGCCAATGCCGAAGAGGGTTCGGACTCTCTGACAAAACAATATCTGCAACAAGATTTTATAACACTGAATCACACGGGAAATTATGACGCAAATACTAAAAAAATATTGAATATTGGCAGACCTATAGAAAATGGAGATGCCGCTACCATTCAATACGTTAATAATACTTCTTTAATTTTTTGGAACAATCGCTATGATGCACGAAACAAACAAATAATCAATGTTCCCGAACCGGATGCAGATTCTGGAGTAGTTACAAAACGATATTTGGAAAAAAGACCACTTTGCAATGACGATGACAATTACGATGCAAGCAATAAATGCATTAAAAATCTTGCAGAACCGACCGATTCATCCAATGTCACTACAAAACACTACGTCAACTTGATCACTGTTCAAAATAGTCCAATGAATGCATTGGTGAAAAATAAAGATGGGCTTTACGTTCCACGAAGCATTGCATTCGACGGGCATTGTTTCAACGCGAAGAAAAAAATCCTTAATATTCCAATCCGGAATCGGTTTCTGCTGCTGTAACTAAGAGATTTTTGAAGAAAGTCGAATTAACTGGCGAGGATATCTTGAATGCCAACATCATCATCATCATCCAGAAGCAGCCGTGGGCTACGGAGGTCCAACCAGACCGTGCAATTTAGTTCTCCAAGCATATCTGTCCTGAGCTACATCTGCTGCATCCGGTCACTGCACACCAATTCTACTAAGATCTTGTTTGACATTGTCTGCACACCGCATCCTAGGTCTCCCCCTCCTTCTGAGTCCTTTAGACACACTGTTCGTAACCCTATTCGCCAATCTATAATTACCCATACGGGCAACATGGCCAAACCAGAGGAATCTCTCTCTGCACAATATGCTGCTTAAAGGAGGTTGCAGACTCCTTTGCCTAACCTCATCATTAGTTACAAAGTTAAACCACCTAATACCCAAGATACTGCGTAAGCATCTCGAAGCAAAAGCATCTAGTTTCCTGTTATCACGTTTGCAAAGTGACCAAGTTTCACTACCATAACTAACCCTAGAAAGAACCAAACTACTATACAGCATGGGGCGGGGGTGGCTCAGCGCCAGGCTCGTAATCTGTAGTTCCCAGGTTCGAGTCCCAGCTGGGTCAGCGTTGAGATTTATCTCCGTAAAACTCCCCGCCCTGCCCACGGTCAGTAGGGGACACCGATGGGCTTGGAAAGGCCGCCGTCCGTCGGATGGGACGTTAAGCCGTGGCCCCGTGTGCGGGAGAGCCATACCCTGTGCACGTTAAAGAACACGCTGGATGGCCTTGACGGGAGACTACCATCTGTCTCCCAACAGCTTTCCAGTGGATCCCCTCCCCCAACCTTCTCTGAGCCTTCGGGGTCCATGTGATCTGGCCATTTAGCCCATGGTGTGCAAAAAAGTGCCGCTCAGAGGTAAAACAACCCAACAACAACTATACAGTCTAATTTTAGTCTTTAGGTGTATACGCCTATTTCTCCACACTCTCCATAGATTCTTAAAAGTCTCGGCAGCAATCCCTATCCGTCTGTTAATCTCAAGCCGTACATCACCAGCATCTGTTACATAGCTCCCAAGATAATTAAAATCTGACACCTGCTCAAGATTTTAGCCATTCAGATTAACTGAATCACAGCCTGCCTGACCAATTTTGATCACTTTAGTTTTCTCTCTGTTTATAACCAAACCTACTCTAGTACTAGGTTTCATGAACAGCTCGAATGAAAGAATTCATTTCATCAACAGCATTTGCCAAATGGGCTAAATCATCAGCAATTTAAGGATTTTGGACAATTTAAGGTCAAAATCTTTCCCTTGAAGTGAATTTCGCATAACATAATCAATAACCAAACTAAAGAGAAAAGGAGACAAAGTGCACTCTTGTCGAACACCAGAAGTAATGCTAAACCAATTGCTACAAGCCTTACCAACTCACACACGACTCAGTGTTATTATAGAGAGCTTTCATTATGTTAACTAATTTGTCTGGTAAACCATATGATCTCACAATCAACCACAAATTATGACGATCAACAGAGTCGAAAACCTTTTTGAAATCAACAAAGCTAGCAACCAAAGGTTTCTGAAACTCTAACCATTTCTCAAGAATCTGCCTAAGTGAAAATATCTGATCCATACATCCCCTACCACTTCTGAATCCACATTGCTCATCACGCAATTGCCTGCCAACCAGATTCTGAATTCTATTAAGCACAGTCATGCAAAGAACTTTCCCTGGAACAGACAGCAGGCTGATACCCCTATAGTTATCACAAGAACTGCGATCAACTTTTTCAAAATAGGGATAATAACATTTCTGTTAAAATCCTTAGGGACTATTCCTTTATTATAAAACATATTCAAAATTCTAGTCATCTATATGGTAACCGAAGCATTCTCAGTTCTTCAGTTCTAAGCATTTCCGTAGTAATTTCATCTACCCCTGGGGATTTATGAAGTCTAAGTTTAGAAATAGCCAAAATAACTTCAGACTGTGTTATAGGGCCAACATTAAAGCCACCAATGCATCTATCAGCATTGCAAACAATGGGAGTAGAACTAATCACATTGTTTAGAACATTACTGAAATTTTCATCCCACCTAGCCATGACAGAATCCTCACCTTCTATAACCTTAACTTGTTTATCCTTCAATCCCTGTATACCTGTCCGTTTTCTACCACACAATACATTAACTATCTGGTACAGCTCTCTGCTATTGTGCTGTCTAACTGCCCCCTTGTCGTTCTTCCTCAACCCATTCTTCCTCAACTTCAGTGGTAAGCAAACCATGACTGTCATAATGTCTAAGTAACCTATCATGGTAAGCTTTAGCTCTAACTGGGTCTTTCAGAGCTTCAGTATTAAAGGTAAATTTTTTAACCCTAGCACAACACTTTTTAAATTTAAATTGCAAGACACTTTTAACAAGGTAATGGTCAGATATAATTTCAGCTCCCCTATATGCCCTGGTATTCCTAACAGAACTAGCCCATTTGCTGTAAATTTATATGTAATCAATCATATTCTTATGCAGCCCATCAGGTGAAACCCATGTGTACTTATGTATGTCGTGGTGTTTGTAATAAGTGTTAGTTATTCTGAAAACATTGAGTTTACTTACCTGTAGGAGACGTTGCCCATTGCCATTGCAGCTACCAATACCAAAAAGGGCCTATTACTCCTCTCCAAAGGTCAGAGTCAGTACCAACGTTGGCATTGAAGTCACCTAGAACAAGGGTAATATCTCCTTTCTTGAGAGAATTTAAAATATCCTGAAGTTGTCCGTAAAACCTATCCTTCTCATCCTCATCGGATCCTCAGTGGGGGCATAACAGTAGATAACATTCAAGTCTTTAACTCTTGTCTGAAATTTTGCTGTTAAGAAACCTTTCATTAATGCACTCATATTCTAGAAGAGCATCACTGGCATGTCTGCTGAGTAGCAGACCCACGCCTTGGTGATGTTTGTTGTCTTCCCTCACTGAAAAGAGAAATTTAAGATTATATTTAAGAATCTGACCTTTATCTGTCCATCTGGTCTCTTACAGGCCGAGAATATTTAAATTATAACGGTGGAATTCCTGTGTGAGGACTTAAAGAGAAAAAGCTCTGTTCAGAGTCCTCACATTTCAACTACCTATGGAAAGAAAATGGTAAGTGGGGTGTTTAAAGCAACTATGTTTATAGAGAGTGGGAATGCCGACAATATCAAACAGCCGCCTAATCGCAGACATGGGCAAAGACCCGTTTCCCCACCACTAAAGGCTGAAGCCATCTGCACTGGAAGATTCCCTCCAACCTAGAATTTGACGACGCCAGTAGAAGAAAAGAGTTCAGGTACCTGCGATGACTTCTGCTCAGGATTATCCACCAGCTGATAAACATATCCTGTGAATCTATTCACTTGGGCTGTCAACTCACAAACAAACGGAAAACACAGCGGAAGATTTTCCCTCCACAGAAGCTCACCAGTGCAGCAAAATTAGGATCCATTATTAAGCTCAGAGCCATAATTCCGTTCAGGTTGATATATATGGTCAGTACCAGGACCGTAATAATCCTAGTACGTAGGTGGATGGGTTGAAATGTATGATAAGAATTGAATGTTAAGAGTGGCTTCAGAATTGAATGTTAAGAGTCGAATACCCTATGTAAAGTTAGTAAATATCGTTCTTTTATGTTTGAATATTAGTTTTAATTTTGGTAGATTTATATTTTTTGAATTATGGATATTTGGGTCTGACAAAACTTTGTGGAAATTGTTCTAAACTGCTAAAGATGCCCTTAAGCAGACGTCGACAGCAGTTCATACAGTAACGGGCTTTGAGCGTGGAAGAATCATTGACCTTAGAGTAGCTGGTTTGCCATATAGAGAGATGGCCAACTGTGTTGGCTGTAATCCCAATACCATCGTACACATAAGGCAACAGTGGATTTAAAAAGAATCCAACACACGCCGACAAGGATCATGAAGACAACATATGACCACAAAGCAACAGGACCGCTATTTGCGATGCATTGCATTGCGTGACATATTCGCGACTATAACGCAACTGCAAAGGGATTTGCAATAGGCAACACATCGAATTCTTACCAGGTGAACAGTAAACAACAGTATTTTATAGTTTTTATTGCAAGCCTATGGTCCAGCACTGCGTTTGCACCTCGCTAGTATAGTCCCATTCTAGCGTACCCCCACACAGTGCTTTTCCCCTATGACATCATCAGCCACGCCCCTTATGCGTCCCCACTACTCTCCCCCTTATTAATATTCACAACTTATTGATATTCACAGGTAATATTTGATAACTCGCTGTTCAACCCTTAGTGATGCCCCGCTTTATTAACCCCCCTTATGTCCTCCATTTTGAATTCTACCGTCATCTCCCATCTGAGTCCCGATTCTGCCATCTTAGTTTCCGATGTCATCACCTTCATGCCACAAACTTTGATGTTCGTCCGCCATTGTCTTGATTTCCGACGTCACCCATCCGAAATAATTCTAAGCCTCGAGGACACCATTTTTGTATTCTAACATCTGCCATTTTGAATTCTGACGTCATGACATTCACCACAAAGCCCCGAAGTAATTCTAAGTCCCGAGTTCACCATTTTAAATTCTACCGTCATAGGTCCTCTGAAATAATTCTAACCTTGGCGCCATCTAGTGGTATACACACGTATTATATTTAAAAAAAATATTTCCCACAGTGCGATTCCCTCACGTTAACAATGCGTTTGTCTATTAGGCTAAGGGGTAGTATATGCTTAAAGTGCCTAAAGGTGGATGAAGCAGGAATAACCGATCATTATAAATTATGACATGAGAGCGGTTAGGTTTTAGAACCTGGAAAAAAACAGTCCATAATGGAGCTTTGTTCAGAGCACAAAATACGATAGAAACTGCGACAGCCCGAGAATTTTCAAACTTAGAAAAACCCAAAATCTTGTAGAGGGCACGAAATGTGTTAAGAACGTGTCGGAAGGATAGTAAAAGGTGAACCATGACCTGACACTGATTAAATCCTTGTTGCTTCGTACAAAGGGTGAAGAGGTGATAAAACGTAATATCCATGAAAAGGGACAAAATCCTTGTGCCACAAGAGGGTCGCTCAGTCTCTTTTCTGAAAAAACTGGATTTCCCTTTTCAGAATATTACATGTTTTATCATCCTTTACCTCATATCAATCAATTTGTTTTCTTCTGAATGTATAACAATCTGTTCATTTACACACTCCACATCGTTGATATAAATTGAAAAATTGCTCATCTTACTTTCCTAAGTTTGAAGAATGGGTAACAATTTTCAATAATGACTTGAGCCAAAAATAATAGCAAAAGAATCCGATTAAAATGCTGTTGAAGGGATAAATGACTATATTACATTCTGTTAAATGAAATAATCACCACCTTTTTTGCCAAGGCAGTCCTGTTTGGCTCAATGATTTTTTTAAAAACTTTTCACTTCTAAATTGATAGTCACACCTTGCTTGACCCCACCACCAACACCACACACACACACACTTTCCTTATATGAACACAACCTAAGCCAACAGCACATGCTATTTCTTTCAGGTAGGTATTTTGGTGCATTCATTCATTGTTTTCCCCCTCCTCACCTTGAACAGACAGAGAAAGGGGAGTGAGGGGTGGCAAGTGCAGTCTCTCATTTGTTATTGATTAGATGACCTAAATTTGTGAGTGCAGCAATGAGGTGGCAGGAATCCATCCTCTGTCTCCTCAAGTTTTCTCTTCTTGTACCATAAAATCAGTTGGTACAATTCAGTCAAAAAGTGGTGTGTGCATCAACAACAGTGCACATGTATACAGTGGCCACTAAGAAATTATATATATATGTGCATTTAAATTTCTAAATATTCAAAACGATTCTGGAATATATTTGTTTAGCCTACAATGCTTTTGGACAATCTTTGAACTTCTCTTCACAAAATTCTCTCCTAAAATATTCAATTTATATATGATAATGCTATCTCAATATTAAACGCTCTTGAGCAGATCCTAGTCTTCTACATTATAAAAATATTAACTTTCATTGCTTCTTATGCAATGTTAGAAATTTTTAACATAGCTTTCATTAACGTATAGAGATTTGTAATTTATAAAATGTTGTGAAAAGTTTCAAAGTAAAAGATGGAGTTTAAAGGGCTATATTACCATGTTTTTGGCAGTGTTGTTAAATGTACTTAGGCAGGGTCACACAGTTCTGCTGTTGCCAATATTTACTTAGTATCTTCGGTGCTGATGTGCAATCTCTGTCAGTTGCCTTGTGGTTGCTGCTGCTGTTTGCTGTCGGCCGATGATACTCTTGTAACTGAAGCTGGATACTAGTCCTTTTGGTTTACACGAAGTTCCCATTGGTTATGGTCTTGTGATTGATACTGATGACACTTGAAACGTAGAATTGCATTTTTTGGTTTTTAAAATCCGCAGATTACATTACTTATATCCTTTTGACATACTATGTTGTAGACCACTATACACTCAAGCAGCTTCAACCGAAGTTTAAATAAAACATTTAACGAACCTAAATTTAAACGAAAAACTTTGAAATCCAAGTTTAAAAACATTTATCTTTGGCAACCTGTTTTACCCTGAACATAATTAATTTCATTGCATAAGAAGCAATGAAAGTTAATATTTCTATGATGTAGGCTAGGACCTGCTCAAGGGCATTTAATGCTAAGATAGTATTATCTGTAGAAATTAGATAATTTATTAACATCTAAGGGCGTTAAATTCGTAGTAAATAATCACAGGATAAATCCTGTAGACATTGGAACTCATGAAATGATGAGCTGAAAATATTTTGGCCCACTCATGGCAAAATCAAATTTTTTTCAGCTCTTCGTTTCATGAGTTCCATGTCTACAGGACTTATCCTGTGATTATTTTCTACTGATTTATTTATTTAACGCCCTGAGCGTGAGTGACAAATATTAATTCCACCTCTAATGAGGCAACAGAGTTGTCCACTTCCCGGATAGATGGCGCCACTAGTGCTAATCTGTAAGCATTTTTTCCTTATAGACTACGTGAGTCTGATTGGAAAAAAGCGAATAATCCATAAGAAAAATCTATCTTAGGAAACAAAACAGCATAAAAATTTTGATGTGTTTTGTTAAAAGTTTTTTAATTCACAAGCGTTTGTAGTTATTATCACAGCCTTTGAAAGTCAGCGATATTTTTTAATAATTTGTTCCAATATAAACATATCATCTCGTGATTTCACAGAGAGTTGAAAATCAATAAACTGAGAATATTTGGGTTTTACACGAGGAGCGATTTCTGCTGTCCACATAGAAGACAAGTTTTCTTGAAACAGATTTTCAAATATTCCAAAAATATATCATTTTAGTCCCGAGTACTTCCTATCCTATTTCCGCAATTCCTAAAACGTTTATTTGGTCACATAGCCTACTCTATATCATACGCTAACTAGTTTATTTTCTCCCCTCCGTAAGCAAGTGAGTACATGAAAGGTAAGTAACTTAGTGAGTGGTAATTCCGTTTCCGAAGTCAGTAAGTAGTGAGTGAGTGAGTAAGTAAGTAAGTAAGTCATTTAGTGTGTGAGTAAATAAGTACGTGTGTGGGTAAGTAATTCAGTAAAGTAATTCAGTGAGTATCTTATTTACACAAAGAACAATGATTTAATTAAATTGTGCTTATCTAGTTCACTGCCAAATCCGTTTTCATTGAGCAAAAGAACTTATTTTTTTTTCATCTCTTAAAGTTGAACTCCATAGTTTCAAAGTTTTCATGAGAAGAAATAAAAATTTCGTGAGAACTGTCACACATGGTTCTTCATCAAGGGATTTAAAGTCGGATATGTTTGAATCTTTCCAACTGGAAATGAGTCTCACGCTGATATTCCACAAATAGTGCCTTATTTCAGAGGAGAGGACAACCAACTATTGGTTCGGGCATTAAACATATAGCCAATACCGCTTTTTATAACTCAACGCTCCTAGGCACAATAAGCGATAATGCGCATTACGTTTTTTTTTTATAAAAAATTATATTATTTTACTTTTACAACTACTGAGAAGGAAATAAAGTAATCGAAATGGACATGAGAATTTTAATACTCAGTAATACAGTTTATTATCAAATAGTAAAAATTAATATAATAAATTAACATTATGTTCAAAATACAAATTTTAAAATTCAGTATGATACAACATCTAAATATCAAATTATTCAATTTCAAATTTCAACATTTTTCTTACTCTCTTGTTTTTTTGCTCTGGGAAAGAAAATAATTATTCTAAATATTTTTATAATATTTAAAACATTCCGGAAACTGAAACATTTAACAGCAGTGGTGGAAATTTACTTCAAAGTCTATAAGAAATCATTTTTCAATTCAAAAGTTTGTGTAATCGTTTTTAGTTTCCATCAGTCTTGAAACCGTTTAAAACCAGCATAACAACAGCTTCTGCTGTCAAATATTTAAGCTTGAATTGCTCTTTGAATAATGAAGGAATATTCTTTAAAATTTGGATGTGGAGAAAATTGATTGAGTTCTTCTGTAGCACGTTTTCTGTATCCCGCTTTCTTTCATACTTAAATAAACAAAATGGGATACTGACGCTCTAGGTGATATGTATTCGAATCAGTTAGTAGAATCAAACTGTTTAGCGAATTTTCTTAGCCCCGCAAGAAACACTATAGATTAATTTAAAGAAATTTTTCATTTCCTTTGCATTTTGGGAAAGCACATTAATAATAAATCCCCTGTGATGATGCACAGAACCGGTCAGGACTAGCACCTAAAGTCCGACGCCGCTTTTCCATGGTGCAGACCGTTAGTATCTTTCAAAAGTTTCGTTGTTTGGAGTTTAATGGCGCAACGGCAACTAGGGCCATATTGTGCCAATCAAAACAGACTCTTGTCAAGGAGTTGAAGAAACGGAGTTGTGAACGGGAGGTGAAGATCAGTGTTGCCTAGTGATCTGGACTACTGTTGATACTTTTCTTTTTTTTACCCTACTGAGGAGTGGTCAACCACACAGGGTTTTGGAACTTACCATATAAACCAACCGGAATGGAATAAAGGTTCTGAGCTAGATTATGGATACTGAATTTGTTGACTGGTAGGTTTATGTTGAGGGAGAATCTTTCGCTGTGCTTTCTCTTTGTTTGTGGGTTGACAGCCCCAAGTGAATAAATTCACAGGATACGATTTATCAGCTGGTGGATAATCCTGATCACGTAGCATCGCAGGTATGGGTCTTTGCCCCATGCCTTCGATTTAGAGACTGTTTGATATTGTCAGCATTCCCTCTCTCAATAAACATAGTTTCTTTAAACATCCTACTAACCATTTTCTCTCCCTAGATAGTTCGAATGTGAGGACTCTGCACAGAGATTATTCCCTTGATAATCTCACACAAGAATTCCACCATTATAATTTAGATATTCTCGGCTTGCAAGAGACAAGATGGACAGATAAAGGTCAGATCCTTAAAAATAATCTTAAATTTCTCTTTTCAGGGAGGTAAAATATAAAGCATCTCCAATGCGTAGGTTTGCGTAGTCTTGCTTCTCAGCAGACATTCTAGTGATGCTCTTCTATGTGGCATACGAGTGCATTAATGAAACGTTTCTTACAGCTAACTTTCAGACAAGCATTAAAGACTTAAATGTCATCTGCTTCTATGCCCCCACTGAGGATGCTGATGAGATTGCAAAAATAAGTTTTACGGACAACAGAATATTTTGAATTCTGTCAAAAAAGGAGATATTACCCTTGTTCTAAGCAACTTCAATGATAAAGTTGGTACTGACTCTGACCTTTGGTGAGGACTGAAAGGCCCTTTCGTATTGATAGATGCAATGGGTAACGTCTTCTACACCTAAGCTATGATTAATTAATAATAATTATTAAATTATTAGCCCTAGTTCTAATAGACGGTATTGCAAAGGGCTTAACAAATACTGTATATAAATGATCGGTTAAAGGCTAATATTCTTTGGCTGACAAATAGACAAAGCTGCGACACAACGTGAGGAACAGATAACCGAACCTGACAGCTAAAGTTTAGTATAAGGAAACAGAGAGATACACAGCGATGGAAAAATAACCTTAGTAAGGTTACTGAAGGTGAGAATTCTGTCATGAGAGCTGGGTTGAGCTACATAAATACCGGGGATAGATGAAATTACTACTGAAATGCCTAGTAATGGAATTTCGATTTTTTATGTTAAAGCTCGTAAAAAATTTACTGGACTTATTTTACTGGAAGAAAAATGGTAGCTACGCATAAACTGGAAGAAAAGCTGTGTACCAATCCCCAGTGGTGATGCACAGAAACTGCCAGGATCATCAATCAACTTAATCTCTTGATCTCGCCTTTTCGTGGTGCAGACCGTTAGTACCTTTCGAAAGAGATACTCTCTTGGGTAAGGAAACGGAAGAGGAGAGCTGCCAGATCAGTATGGCCTACTGATCTAGACAACTATGGCTACTTTTTTTATACACTGCTGAGGAGTGGTCAATCATACAGGGTCCTGGTGCTTACCATTCAAATGATGATTTATGGATTTCAATTTACTACATTGTGGTTCAATTTACCAATGGCTCTGAGCTATATTATAGATCCTGAATTTGCTGCACTGGTGGGACTCTGTTGATGGAGAATCTGCCGCTATGTTTTCTGTTTGCTTGTGGATTGCCAGCCTTAGGTGAATAGAGGAATGGAATATCTTATATCAGCTAGTGGATGATCCTGATCAGAGACCATCACAGGGACCTGACAACACCCTGCTAGTCTTAACAGACGGCATTACATCGAGTTTGATAAACGTGTAAAGGATAAGTTAGGAGTTTGATAAGAATATTTCGCTTGATAGCTTGACTAATAAAGCAGAGGAAATACAGTAGTTAGACAGCACAACAGCAGGGATTGTAACAGATGTTTATGTTTTGTGTGGGAAGAGACAAACAGGTACACACGGATTTAGGGATAAACATGATAATGTGGTTGAAGGTGAGGATTCTGTGATGGCTAAGTGGACTGAGCATTACAGAGATGTTCTAACTGTGTGATTATTTCTACTCCCATTGTTTGTAATGAGTATAGATGCATTATTGGCTTTAATGATGACCCTATACCACATTCTAATGTTGCTCTAAATTAAAACTGCATAAATCACCTGAAGTGGATGAAATCACCACTGAAATGCTTAGAGCTGAGAACATGGCTGAGTGAATTTTAAATATAATATTTTTTATGATAAAGGAATGGTTCCTAAGAATTTTGCTAGAGCTATTATTATCCCTATTTTAAAAAAAAGATGATCAGAGTTCTTGCGATAATTAAAGGGGAATTAGTTTACTTTTTGTTACAGGTAAAGTTCTTTGTAAAGTTGTTGCAGGTAAACTACTTAATAGAATTAAGAATTTGGTTGATGGACAACTGCGTGATAGACGGAATTGATTCAAGAGCAGTAGGGGATATATTGAACAAATATTTTCACTTAGGCAAATTCTTCAGAAATGTTGAAGAAACCACAGGTTTCTGAAACTCTAAACATTTGTATGTTGCTTGTAGATACTTTGTAGGTTTCAAAAAGGTTTTCACTCTGTTGATCGAAATAATTTGTGGTTGATCGTTAGACCATATGAAATACCTTAAAAGTTTGTTAGTGTAATGAAAACTTTCTAAACTCTCATATGATTATAGCTCTCGCTGATTCATGTGTAAGAGTTGGTAAGGCTTGTAACAATTGGTTTAGCATTGCTAATGGAGTTAGACAAGAGTGCATTTTGTTTCCTTTTCTCTTTAGGTTGGTTATTGATCATGTTAGGCGAAATACTTTGCAAGGGAGAGAGTTTGGCGTTAAATGGTGTAGAGATTTCAAAATTCTGATTTAGATTATGCAGATAATTTGGCATTGTTGGCTATGTTTGCTAATGATGTTGATAAGATTAATTCCTTAGATCTGTTGATGAGACTGGTAATAATTTAGGTTTGATAATAAACAGAGAAAAAAACTAAAAGGATGAAAACTGGTCATTCAGATGGTGCTTCAGTTGCTTTTGAATGGTTGCACTCTTGAGCAAGTGTCTAAGTTTAATTATCTTGAGAGCTATGTAACAGATACTGGTGAGAAAAATAAAAGAATAGCTTGAAATAAATAAAAGAAAGGGAATGCCGCTGGAACATTTAAGAATCTATGGAGAGTGTGTAAAAACAGACGTGACACCTAAAGCCTAAAATTAGGCTGTATAATTGTTTGGTTCTTTCTAAGGTTAGTTATGGTAGTGAAACATGGACACTTTCTTTAACAGGATAACAAGAAACTCGATGGCTTCAACTCTAGATGCTTGCGCAGTATCTTGGGCATTAGGTGGTTTGACTTTGTAAGTATTGATGAGGTTAGAAGAATGAGTCATAAACCACCTTAGAGCAACATTTTGTGCAGAGAGAGACTGTTGGTTTGGCACGTTGTCCGTAAACACAGCTGCAGACTAGCCAAAAGCGTTATGAACAGTGTACCTAAAGGCTTCAAGAAAAGGGGAGACATAGGATGCGATGTGCAGACGATGTCAAACTGGGTCTTGCTAGATTTGGCTAGAGTGGTCAAATGCAGCAGCTGTGGCTCAGAACAAACATGTCTGGAGAGGAAAGTTAGTCTGGTAGGACCTCCATTGCCCGTAGATCTATGAGGATTTTATATATATATATATATAGGTATATATGTCTATATGTATGTATGTATGTATGTATGTCTATATGTATGTGCGTACGTACGTATGTATGTATGTATGTATGTATGTATTGTTATCACTATTTTGAAAACAAAGTGATCGCAGATATTGTGATAACTATTGTGGTGTCAGCCCACTCTCTCTTTCAAGTAATTTCCTTGCAGGATTGTGCTTAATAGCATTAGGAAATTGGTCTGATGGATAACTGCAAGATGACTCTGACGTGTTTCAGTTAAACAGGCTTGAGAAATATTTCAGAAATCTGGATCGTAGATTTCAAAATTGCTCTAAATCTATGGTATGGCTTGTAGGAATTCGTTTAGCAATGCTACTGTTTCATAAAGGAGCATTTATCTCCTTTTTTCTTTGGTTTGGCTATTGATTATCTTATGCAGAATTCACCGCAAGTGGAAGACTTTGGTGTTAAATGTTCTAGAAATCTGAAAGTTTCCCATTTTCATTATGCTGATGATTTGGCCCTTTTCGCAAATGATATTGATGAGATTAGCTCTTTTCATTGGAGATGCCGATGAGACTAGTAATAGAATAGATTTAGTGATGAACAGAGATAAAATTTACGTGTTAATAATTTATGAGACAAGATGTGCTTCAGAGTATTTTTTTCAATCGCTGCATACTTGAGCAACTAACTCATTCGAATTATATAATGAGATATGTAACAGATACTGATTATGAGTGGCATGAGATAAACAGAAGGATAAGGATTGCTACTGATACTTTAAGGAATCATCAGAGAGTAGTAAAATCGGTGTATATCTCTAAAGGCTAAAATTAGACTGTGCATTAGTTTGGTCCTTTCTAAAGTTTGTTATGGTAGTGAAACGTGAAACATCTATAAGCAAGGCAATAGGAATATTGATGCATTCTAGATGCTTAAATGATATCCTGGTCATTAGTTTTCAGTTCATAAGTAACGATTGTGTGTAGATGAAAAGAGGTGGCAATTGTCATTGAGCTTCACATTGTGCAGAGAGAGACTGGGTTAGTTGCCATGTTGTCTGCATGCATAATTACAGAGTAGTGAAAAGGGTATGAGCAGTGTTCCTAAAGGCCTCGAGAAGAAGAATAATACTAGGGCACCGTGGGTCGACAATGCGAAACAGGACCTTGTTGGAATTAATACATTTGAAAAAAGAAATCCAATGAAATTTTCCTACACAAAGGACAGAGATAACCTAGAAGCTATATTAGGCTTGTCCTGGTTTCTCATACAACATACAAACACTTCACAAGGACATACCCTTTTGGTCTTAGTCGTCAGGTACGCTAAACCACTAGACTAGGTAGGGTCATGGGAGGGTGTGAACTGCTGAGGCCACGTAGACGAAATGTAGATGTTGGCAAAGTTCTTCTCAACCAAAATTTGGCTCTTGAGAATCATTTAACAGGCATACTTAGATTCTAATACATATTCAATTAGAAAGCATCACTTTATGCATACAATTTCACATCGCTCTGGCGGTCAGGGACAAGGCAAGTAACAACAATTCATGCAATGCGGCTTAGGCTAATTTAGCGCAAATGCTTTCTAACACTGCAATCTAAGGGTAGGAGACCAAAGTAGGATGTTTTACTTCATTCTCCAATAATACGAGGATTGAGAAGCCTTTAGTTCCCTCATGCCTCTAACACAGTGACAGTTGACTAAATTTCGTGGGGCATTGATCCTTTCTTGAGTACCACCATTATCTTCGATGTTGATCCAAGGGACATTAGTCCGGTGTTTCTTCTAGTATGAGCAGCGCACATGGTTTCTGATTTTTCGTGATTAGTCTCTTGTCAAGCAGAGCAGGATCATTTGGGCACCACATTGGCTGTCTTTTGTTACTCAGGCCACCAGACATATGCATCAATAGTAAATATCTTTCTGTGCCTCTCTTTGGAACTGGTGTGATTCTATTTTCTAGAATGATTCTAAAGCCTGAAGGGCTTCTCGTTGAGTGCATGTGCTTTAAAATAAGGACGATGACAGAGGGATGATGAAAATGAGAAAAATGAGGAAGGATGGCAGAGAGAAATTGGCGCAAAATAGAGAGTGTTCAGGATATTTCGGGCCCACATTTGAAGTGAAATGTGGGGGTGCCATATCTATCCAGTAGGGAGGAAGGGGATAAGAATGGGCGAAATGACCTAATTAAGAGGAGAGGGGCTATGAAATGACTCTCCTTAGTTTGGTGTCCTCAATACACACTGCCCTCAAAAAAGGGAGTTTGTTACCAGATGTGATCTTTAACACTTGACTTGCCACACTAACTGGAAATTTCGATATGCAAATTTTATAAAAGTGGGGAAATGGCATGGTTAAAACAGCAATATCCTCCAGTGAAGACATCGGGTCCACTGACGGAGGGTCCTTATTGTACATACTAAAAATGGCCTAGAGTCCTATGCAATAGTGTGATGTTGCACTTAGGGAGGGGAACAACAGGTGCAAATTTTATCCAGTCTCTGTAAAGTTGCGGTTTGAGTCTACATGATAGGGAATTTTACTCACCCTTTTCTGAGTTCATTGGGAGAGTTCTTTCATCAGTGAAGTTTTGTGAATGAATCCGTTTGTTTTTCGTATTCCTGATTTTGAACAGGCTGGCCACACCGAGCAGCCAACTAACTCACAAGTGTTTGAAACTACAACTGACTAACAAGTTTTCTAAACTCTACTTTTAACTCGCACATTTTTGAGAAAGTAAATGCTGGCAGTCCGTGGTAGAAGTTGCCATCTTTCACTTGTGCTTAACTGGAAATTCCCCATCAGCGGCTGGAGGAAAGTTTATACTAAGATTGGTGGGGAGGTTTTTTTTTTCTCTTTTCGGAAGGCTACAATCCTGTGGAATGGAAAAATTTAAGCAGACGTTTCTTCACTTGAGGTCTAATTTTGTAGTCTGGATGAGCAGCCACATTCTGGATTTGCTATCTCATTGCCTGATATGCCTACATGGCAAGGAATCCATTGAATTGCTATATTATTTTTTGTTGATTACGACATTTTTATGTTTATTATGTTGGATTTCCTTAATAAGTTGGGGGTGGATGTTTTTTCTTGGCTCATGTTGCACTGCTTGGAGGGCTGATATGCAATCTGTGAGCATTAATACATTTTAATTATTTTTCCTTTATTGTCTAGTTTAGTATTTCATTGATGACTGAAAGTTCTGCAATGATAATTAAAGTTGTGCGTTTGATTCGGAAATTGTATTTTAGAATTTCCTTTTTGCAGAAGAAGGCCCCTGTTGTGATTCTCATATCTGGATGGTCTCATATCTCATATCCATCGGTAGATATTTCTTCACAATTCGGGTAATTTTCTTCGATGTGGGCTTTGGTTAGGGTTTGTGCTTCTTCACCTGTTGAATTTTTCTTTTTTTTTTCATTCCTGGAATGTTATTGTTGACTCGGTCTTTCCATTTTCCATGGAGGTATGTTGCTGATGATTTCTTCTTGGCATTTGTTTTGCTTGATGTGTTAAAAAAGTTTGTGCTTGGGTTATTTCTTTGCAGATCTCTGAAGTAATTTTTTTTCTTCAATAGTTTTTACAATCTGTTGTTCCTTGTTTAGATGTGCAATTTGCATTTTGTGATTGTTCCTTTAATATTGAGGTAATGCCTCTTATTAAATTGATTGATGAAATATTGATTTATAAAAATTATTGAGATAACAGAAGATTTTGGTTGAAGGATTGCTTCAAATGAGTGGAGCATATCAGCCGGCTTCGACCCCCAGGTAGATCCCTCCCCCATATGTTGCAGCAGATTTAAGTGATTTTTGATTTTTGTTATGAGCATTAGTCCTACTAGTTCTAATTTTGATCATTCCTCCAGATATTTCTTTCAAAAAAAGCTCTGGTGACTTATAACTTAAATAGCTTTGTTTCCTCTGCTTCTTTTTACCCAAAAGAGTTTTTTTTTTACAAAAGGTTTGTTTGAAGAAAAGCCTCTTAAAAATGGTTCCATTTTTTCTCAGCTCCAGTAGTAAGCAAATTACGATGGTCATAATGACTATCATGGTAAACTTTGACTATAAATGGGTCTTTCAGAACTTCAGTGTTAAATGTAATATTTTTAACCTCAACAAAACACTTCTTAAATTGAAAGACACCATTAACAAGGTAATGATTAGATCCAATTTCATCTCTCTTATATGACCTGGTATTCCTAACAGAACTAGCCCGTTTACTGTTAATATATAATCGATCATCTGATGAAACCGGCGTGTGTTTATATATTCATGGTGTTTTTAATAAGTGTTCTCAAACCATTACGTTTACTTTCCTGTAAAAGACGTTCCCAATTGCCACTACAACTACCAATACTAAAGGGACCAACATTTCCCCCAAACATTACATACATACATACTGTACATACATACAAAATCCTCATGCAGTCATGGGCTACGGAAGTTCAACCAGACTATGTAATTTTCCTTTCCAGACGTGTCTCTTCTGAGCTGCAGCTGCTTGCATTTGGCCACTCTATGCCAATCGTAGCAAGGTCCTGTTTGACATTGTCTTTTCCTCGCATCCTACTCCTCCTCGCAACCCTTAGGCCCACTGTTCATAATCCTGCTTACCAATCTGCAGTGCATAGGGGCAACATGGCCAAACCAACACAGTCTCTCTCTGCACAATATGCTGCTCAAAGGAGGTTGATTACCCCTTCCTCCGACCTCATCTTTACTTACATAGTCGAACCATCTAATGCCCAAGATACTGCATAAGCATCTAGAATCGAATAATCTAGAAATGGCTTGTGATGCCATTTAACATTGAAGGAGCTTAACACAAGAATAATATATACTTAATAGATTTCAAAATATCCTGAAACTGTCCATAAATTGCTCATATTCGTGTGTAACCCCCCGTCAGTTGAAACACTCCTGTATTTATAAAGTCTCAGTTTTGAATTGCCATTGCAGCTCTCAGTGTTCAATAGAGCCTATAACCTCTACCTACAGGTCAGAGTCAGTACCAACTTTAGCATTGAAGATTACGTAACCAGATGAGTAATATCTCATTTCTTGACAGAATTCAAAATATCCTAACGTTTTCCGTAGAATGTTTCTTTCTCCTTCTCATCAGAGTCAAATGTGGGGAAAAACAACAGATAACATTCAAGTCTTTATGATTTAGCAATCTTTCAAATTTAGCTGAAGAAACCTTTCATTGATAGAGCATATCCTATAAGAGCATCACTGGTATGTCTGCTGAGAAGTAAACGTGCACCTTGAAGATTCGTTTCATCTTCCCTCCTGAAAAGAGAAATTTAACATTGTTCTTTAGTATTAATCCCTAATCTGATCTCTTGCAACCCACAATATCTACAGAGAAATGGAAACATTACCATGTTCAGTCAATGGGGAGTCAAATTCGAATATCCGTAATGTCTAGAATAAGCTTTTTATAAAAAAAAACTAGACTAGATAAATTTAAATCGCATTCAAATCTGTCTAAATTTAAATTTTCAACAACATTTTTTGGATATTTAAAAGACCTCGGAATGCCGAAAAGTCAGCCTAAGAAACTGTGCAAAACTGACAATTATTGAAAGAACTATTTGCCAAAATTCTAAAACATACACTTATTTTATTAAATTGTTTGAAATAATATTTTTTAAATTTTAAAAATAAATTTCTGAGGTGAATTATTATTAATGACATCTCTGTTATTCAATATTTAAACTTCTATAACTCTTTAAGTACTAAACGGCTATTCCTCAAAATTGAAACTTAGACAGTTTAATTTGCGTCTTATATTTATCTTCAGTTATATGCTTACATAAAAATGTATTTAACCACGGATCCTCGAATTTGATTCTGCATTAACATAAGGATGTTTCCATTTTTCTGTCCATTGTTTCAAAGTTATAACGCTGAAATTCCTGCATGAGGATATCCAGATAATCTTTATGCAGAATCCTTACATTCCACTAACCTATATAACAAAAATATTTAGTTGGATATTTTAAGAAATTATGTTTAAAAAAAATAAAGACACTCTCGCAGGAGTTGGGTAAAACCTATTCTTCCATCAGTTAAGGCTAAGCACCCATGCTGGAAGGAGTTTCCTCCAAGAACAGGTACTTGCAAGTAAAGGTTCAGGCATTTACGATGGTACAAATCAATAGACACATTGTTCTAGCAGCCCTCAGTTTCCCTTCCAAAAGAGAATTTTTTTGAAAGATAGAATGAAAGACGGAGTCAGATTTTAATGGTAAGTTTGACCTATTCCATGCATCATTACACAGCTTTCATTCCGGTGTAGCTAACTGAGATTTACAGACTGAGTAAGAGACGATGTAATTTCAGTTATAAATGAAAAATGATTGTCAACGAAATATGGAATGCAACAATTTCTTTCTGAGAACGTCTTTCAGATCCTGCACTCTAACTGATTAAGTGCAGTAGAGTGAGTACTCTCAGTACGGCAAGTCTTTGCAAGACAAGATCTTTAATAGCTAGGAGTAATTTTTAGGAAACTGGTTATTCCTTCGAAAGAAAGTCTCCAAGAATGGTCTGTCGACAAGCAATCAAAGTCAAAAAGTCATTTTTTATTAATAGCAAAAATAACATTTATTACTATTTAACACAATAATCCTGTGAAGACTATGCCCATATAAAAATTATTTTCTCTAGGAATAGATTATTTTAAACAATATCATTTGAGATGTCATTCGAAATATCAATCAGAAAATTGTTCACTGACAATGATGACTTTGTCGATATATAAAAATGTTTAAGAGAACATCTAGAAATGTAATCTGCTCAATAAGAAAGTATAACCTTTCCCTGATTTTTAACTCCTTTTATTTCTTATTTTAGCTCATATCTTGGCCATTTTGTTCATTACATTGGTTTAAGTTTTAGAGCATAATGCTAACCTATGAGCCCAAGACATTTGCTTAAAACTTATTATTTCTTCTGTTTACATTTCATTCCTCACATATTATCTGATTACATTTGTTTATTAAAATATTTTATATTAATTTTTGCTCTGCAGATATAGAAGCGTTTCTTAGCTTATCGGTGTTTGTTTACAATGCCGACACAGATGACAACTTCTACGCTGTCACTAAGATTTAAATTACGATTCAGCGACCGCGTTACTTCAATTCATCATAGAATATAGATTATCTCATATCACTAAGTTAGTATTTTAATAATAAACGCAAATTTTTATGTATCACACTATATATTAGTACTTTTTCCTACGCTATCCACTTTTTCTGGCATTTGAATGAGAAAAAAATTCCCTGTTTTTCTCTTCGATTGGGTCCATGTTCATACCACATTATCCTTCATACCACATTATCAACAATATATTCACAGATCGGACGATTCCTCTTCTGTAATACGAATTATCAATAATAAAAGGCTGTAGGAAGAATGGCCATTAGGATAAGTCAATTGAGGCATTTTTGAGTTACCAAAGTTTACTCTTTTTTCCGGAGATCTGGTCCATTTCATTTCTTTGACGTATTAGTCCAAAGAGAACCAATCAATCATAACAAGTTATGGGGTATGTTTCCTTTTTAACAAAACATTTTTTTAATGAAACAGTGAACTAAATTACTTAGTTAATTCATTAGTTTGCTTTTAAAATTTAAAAATGTTTCTCTAATAATAAATAGCCTTCGCAGCTGAATCCCTAGTTTATCACTTTTCCATAAGTAACTGGAAAGTAGCAATTCATTTATTTTACTTTTTTTTATTAAATAATAAGACATTCAATTCATAATAAGACATATGCGCATGCAAAATTTTAATATTTTTTTTATTCCTTTCAATTGTATTTTCAGTAGGAAAAGTTGCTTTAAAAAGTGTATAGTTTCATAAATTGAAAGATTTAGTTAATATAAAGCTACAATTGAAAAAAAAAACCATCATTTTTAAGAAAACAAATAATTTGAAAAAGGAAAAAATGGAACTTACATTGATGTTTAGGAAATTTCCCATTACATCTAAAGGCAAACTTGTCACCACGAAGCACTACGTACTCGTTACAGCAGGACAGTCACCTAAGGAGATGTTCCTATTCATTGGACGTCCAAAAGCTCATTTTAACTAGATAACGGTTGATGTGAGATCTTAACACTAAGTCAGCTGCCTGCTCCCTTTTCAAGTCAATGTTCGGTAAGCTCGGCTGCATGTTCTACGTGAGGAGCATAGAAATGGAACAAGGACGTCAACCTGGTCCTCCCTTTGATTGCGCATGCGCATAGTGGTATGGTGTAGAGATCATATAAATATTCTCATTTCAAACATTTCTAAGAAAACCTTAATAAAGTAGTATCTTTGATGGGTTACGAAAATATTTTCCTTTTCCTGAGATCTTCATGTTATTATCTTTAACCTTCATAAATCAAGTCAACATCTAAAAGAACGATGACCAATAACTATCGAGTAGCTACATTACAAAAAATATTTTGCGATTTTCCTCTGGTATCATGTGCAAATAAAAAGAGTTTTCCTTAAAATAAAAGTAATCTATTTATCAAAAGCGAAATAACATTTTTTATATCTAGTTCTAATCTGAAGCAAATATACTATATATTGACATTAACGATTATGAGCTTCATGGCAACCTCGTTGCTAACAACATGGTCACTATGGTAACCGTTACACAACACTTACGAAGCGCGAACTGCGGCTGTCCAGAGCGCAGATATTTTAAAATACGCCAAAGCAGAAGCAAGGTTGTTGTCGCCCTCGTCTGGCGTCATCCTTACGAAAAACACGAGTAATGAGACAACCATATGTGCAATTTATGTACGAATTCAAATAGATTATACATCTTCAAAGCAGCATGAGATTTTGAAAGCAAAAAAAAAAACACTGTTTCTTGTAGTTAACTGTCCTTTACTTTCCAGATAAAAATGTTCTGATAACTAAGGTGATTGACGAAGGCAAGAACAGACAATCTCCAAAGGTGGGGCATGTTATCAGTGACAGGGTTACAAGAAATGGTTTTGTTGAATAGCAAATTTTATTGTGCAATCATATAGTAGAAAACTACTATATGATTGCACAATAAAATCCTAATTTGAAATTTTCCTGTGTTAGAAACATGCGTGAATGACAAAATGTCAAAATTCAGAAATGTAATTGTTAAATACATTTTGATCAAATATAAATGTTACACATATACAAAATTCTCTAGTAGCCTGGAAACAGTTCCGGAGCTATCACCTGCCGCATTTGGTCATTGTAGGCCAGTTCTAACATCGAACCGTTTAATACTGTCTACCTATCGCATCCTAGGTTCCCTTTTTTTTGAGGCAAATAAGGAAAACTGTACAATGCACATAAGGTTTTTTTATTATGAATATATATATATATTTTAAAATATGCAGAGCGTCAAGCACTAGTCCTATTTTTACTTCAGTGCCTGCTTTATGAAAATAGTAACTTTCATCATAAATAAGTGTGTCAAATATACTGTATTTTCTTTGAGTTTAGGATGAGGGTTACACCCATACATGCTCCCGTTAATGATATTTCTCAGTTTAATTCCTTCTATCACGCTTCTATAATTATAATGCGATTATTTTATACACTGCTTAATAATTTAAGTTCCTACTTGAAATTCTATCCTTAATTTTCATTTTAACTCCTTTTCCGAAAAAACGAGTTAATATTTATGTCCGTAGACATCGGACTTTTTTATTTTAGAGATAAATTAAAAATTTGCTTCGGGTTGGATAGGTATAGTTGAAATATTACGATTCACATTTTCATAATCTCCCTATAGCTATAGTCCTGCGCGGATGGCAAAAGTCCTATCCGCATCTGCACCCACATCAGCAACCACATCCCCAAGGTTTTATGCACATTCGCAAAGTCTTAGTCGCAACAGCAAAACGTTATCAGCATTCGCGTATATTTCCTACTTAATAACCGTCGAGATTTTGTAAATGCTTGAAACATTTGCAAAATATTTAATTTTTTATAATAATTTTAATAATTTTCATTTTTTAATTGTTTTAAAATATGGCTTTATCCCAACAGACTTTTTAAATTTTAATTTTTCCTTTTTAGACTAATATCATTATTAGATTTTCAAATCAGGTTTATTTAACATTACCCCAAGTAGTTTTTTTCACTCGTGTCAGCCATCAATTACGCAATAATGTTTGCTCATATTTCTGCATAGTCCAATATATGTCTGCGAGTAAAGGAAAACAGTGTAATGGTTTATTTATGACTAATTAATAACTGAAAAATTAGATTGTGAAAACCAAAAAGCCTTTTGTTCATAAAAATATGCTTTACTAAATTTAGACAAAAATTTAAATATAATAAATAAACACCCCCTCAAGCAGCTGCTTGCCACAGAGGTCTGACAGGAGCCTGTCAGTTTATATGCTATAGTAGAAGGTCTGTGAGGATGGCAGGACCTCAGCAGAAACTCAGATCAGTAGCACAAACATGCTAACAATTCGGTCTTCAAATTCTTTTCATGTAATTTTACTCTTTCAAATGCAGTTATCGGCAATTATGGGGAAGACACTCCTTTTTATTACCACGTAACTCTCCTCTAAAACTTCGTGATCTCCCCGATTGAAATTTTCATTCTACTGGCTTAATTCCCGTTTTCTACGTAACAGCCAACAATTTTTTTAATTTATATTTTGCTTTGCCAGCAAAGAATCACAACTTACACATAGGATAAATTGTGGCTTCATAATTTGTACATAGGAAAAATTGTGATACAATACATAGGATACAACATACAACATATATACAACACATAGGATAATTGTTTTAAATTGTGGCTTTTTCCCAACGGACTTTTTTTTTAGTCAATTTCTGATTTAGATTATGCTGATGATTTAGCCCTTTTGGCAAATGATGTTGATGAGATGAACTCTTTCATTCGAGCTGTTGATGAGACTGGTAGTAGAGCAGGTTTGGTTATAAACAGAGAGAAAACTAAAGTGATAAAATTGGTCAGGCAGGCTGCGATTCAGTTAAAATGAATGGTTGCAATCTTGAGCAGTGTCACAGTTTAATTATCTTGGGAGCTATGTAACAGATGCTGGTGATGTGCAGCATGAGATTAACAGACGAATAGGGATTGCTGCCGGGTCTTTGAAGAATCAATGGAGAGTGTGGAGAAATTTGCGTATAGATCTAAAGATTAAATTAGACTATATAATAGTTTGTTTCTTTCTAGGGTTTGTTATGGAAATAATGTGCGATGAGTTTTGAGACATTGATCATGGATTATGAAATACTTATTGCAATTCCAGGCATCTGATCTATACTCAAGTAACACTTGACAACTAACAAAATGGTTACCAAGTCTCGTGCTTGATGTATTATCAAATCTACTAAGAATTATTACCAAATTTTCGATTTCGTTACCAATTTCTCAAATATATATATATCGAATTGAATTCATTCTGTTAGCCGTAGTCCGCACCGCACGCAAAACTTCATATATTCGCGAACCTATTGCGGTATCCTATAATATGAAAGCAAACAGGAGTGCTAACTGTTAGTCACTTTTACGAATAGAATAAGAATATTTAAATGAATTTGACTTTTTCTAGGAATTAAAATCTCATACTTGTTATATTACTTTATTATTATTAAATACCACCATTTTCATTACCAGAATACCATATCATTTATCTTCATTGCCAAATTCATGCTAATTTGGTAATGAAAAATGCCAGTTGATAACCCTGACTGACACAGCGCCGCGCGCTCAATCCGCTTCTTGAAGCAACTGACTGAATTTAAATCATGTGACATGTCACAGAACCTGGCAGCTACAAATGCTCCAAAATTTCATTTTTGATTGTAAATGTTGAAATTTTAAATAAAACAATTTCCTTTTTTAAAAGAAAGTTATTTTTTGTTATTTTTTTTTTCAAAAGAATTTTACTTTTGGTCTAAATAAAGAAATGCTTGCTGGTAACAGTATACCAAACTGTCAATACGATTTATTCGTTTGTACACAATTTTTTTTGTGTCTCCTACAGGTAAGTAAACTCAATGGTTTCAGAATAACTAACATTTATTACAAACACCGCGACATACATAAGTACACATGGGTTTCACCTGATGGGCTGCATAAGAATATGATTGATTACATATTAATTAACAGCAAATGGGCTAGTTTTGTTAGAAATACCAGAGCATATAGGGGAGCTGAAATTGGATCTGACCATTACTTTGTTAGAGGTGTCTTACAACTTAAACTTAAAAAGTGTTGTGCTTAAGTTAAAAAATTTACCTTTAATACTTAAGCTGTGAAAGACACAATCATAGCTGAAGCTTACCATGATAGGTTACTTAGTCATTATGACAGTCATAGTTTGCTTACTACTGATGTTGAAGAAGAATGGGGCCGTTTTAAACAGGCTTTTTTGGAAACTAACAGTACCCTTTTAGGAAAAAAGGAGCAGAGGAGACAGAATTATTTAAGTGATAACGCACTTGAGCTTATTTCAGAAAGAAGGAATTGCAGGAATGTCCTTAATCATTACCCTACTAGTCCTAATAGAAAGGATTACAGAGAGCTTAATAAACGTGTAAAAGGATCAGTTAGCTACTGATAAGAATCTTTGGCTTGATGGCTTGGCTGACAAAGCTGACGAAGCAGTTAGTCAGCACTGCAGCAGAGAGCTGCACCAGAAAGTTAATGTTTTATATGGTAGAAAATGGACAGGCATACAAGGATTGAACGATAAACAAGGTAAGGTTATAGAAGGAGAGGATTCTGTCATGGCTAGGTGGGCAGAGCATTTCAGTGATGTTCTAAACAATGTAGTTAATTCTACTCCCATTGTTTGCAATGATGATAGATGCATTGGTGGCTTTAATGTTGGCCCTATAACGCAGTTTGAAGTTATTTTGGCTGTTTCTAAACTTAGACTTCATAAATCCCCAGGGGTAGATGAAATTACTACAGAAATGCTTAGAGCTGGGAATGTTTCGGTTATCACTTGGATGACTGAAATTTTGAATATCTTTTATGATAAAGGCATGGTTCCTAAAGATTTTACAAGAGCTATTATTATCCCTATTTTCAAAAAAGGTGATCGCAGTTCTTGTGATAACTATAGGGGTATGTCTATACCCCTATAGTCTCTGTTCCAGGGAAATTTCTTTGCATCATTGTGCTTAATAGAATTAAAAAACTGGTTGACAGTCAATTGCGTGATGAGCAATGTGGATTCAGAAGTGGTAGGGGATGTGTAGATCAGATATCTTCACTTAGGCAGATTCTTGAGAAATGCTTAGAGTTTCAGAAGCCTTTGGTTGCTACCTTTGTTGATTTCAAAAAGGCTTTCGACTCTGTTGATCGTCAAAATATGTGGTTGATTGTGAGTATACCAAGCTCTCTATAATAACACTGAGTTGTGAGAGTTGGTAAGGCTTGTAGCAATTGGTTTACCAATACTTCTGGTGTTCGACAAGAGTGCATTTGTCTCCTTTTCTCTTTAGTTTGGTTATTGATTAAGTTATGCGAAATTCACTTCAAGGGAAAGATTTTGGCCTTAAATGGGCTGGAGATACGAAAATTTCTGATTTAGATTATGCTGATGATTTAGCCCTTTTGGCAAATGATGTTGATGAGATGAACTCTTTCATTCGAGTTATTGTGTAGAATAGGATTGGTTATAAACAGAATAACAACTAAACTGATGAAAATTGGTCTGGCAGGATGTGATTCAGTTAATCTGAATGCTTGCAGTCTTGAGCAGGTGTCACAGTTTAATTACCTTAGGAGCTATGTAACAGATACTGGTGATGTGCGGCATGAGATTAACAGACGAATAGGGATTGCTGCCGGGACTTTTAAGAATCTATGGAGATTGTGGAGAAATAGGCGTATACACCTAAAGACTAAAATTAGACTGTATAATAGTTTGGTTCTTTCTAGGGTTAGTTATGGTAGTGAAACTTGGACGCTGTGTAAACAAGATAACAGGAAACTAGATGCTTTTGATTCTAGATGCTTACGTAGTATCTTGGATATTAGGTGTTTTAACTTTGTAACTAATGATGAGGTTAGGCAAAGGAGTCTGCAACCTCCTTTAAACAGCATATTGTGCAGAGAGAGACTCCGCTGGTTTGGCCATGTTGCCCGTATGGATAATTATAGATTGGCAAATAGGGATATGAACAGTGTGCCTAGAGGTCTGAGAAGGAAGGGGAGAACTAGGATGCGGTGGGCAGACAATGTCAAACAGGACCTTGTTAGAATTGGTGTGCAATGGCTGGATGCAGCAGATGTAACTGAGGACAGATATGCTTGCAGAATTAAACTGTACGGCCTGGTTGAACCTCCGCAGCCCATGGCTGCTTGATGATGATGATGATGATGATGATGATGATGATGAATTAATGTAGTAAATACTGCCATTTAGTCTAGAGCAATGCTGTCCAACTTCTCTAAGACCACGGGCTATTTTTTCTTCTTTCAATACTTCATTGGCCAAAAGAAAGAATAGAATAGGTAATGATAAGGGTAATTGAAAAGTCAGTTCATGTCACCTCAAAAAATTATTTTATTTATACGAAAAATAATAAGTAATAACAAATCTCAAAAACCTTAAAAAGTTATTTTATTTATACGAAAAATAATAAGTAATAATAATCTCAAAATCACAAAAAATTATTTTGTTTATAAGAAAAATAATAACTAATAATAAACCTCAAAAACCTCAAATAATTATTTTACTTACACAAAAAAATAAGTAATAATAAACCTCAAAAATTTATTTTATTTATACGAAAAATAATAATTAATAATAAACCTCAAAAATTATTTATTTATACAAAAAATAATAAGTAATAATAATTCTCAAAAAATTATTTTATTTATACGAAAAATAATAAGTAATAATAAACCTCAAAAATTATTTTATTTATGCGAAAAATAATAAGTAATAATAAACCTCAAAAAATAATTTTTTACACGAAAAATAATAGGTAATAATCAACCTCAGAAAAATATTTGATTTATACAAAAAATAATAAGTATAATAAACTAAGATAAAATTTCTAAACCTTATCAAATATTTAATAAATTTAATAGGAGCATTGTGGCCCTAGTTGTTGGGCAATAATTTGTTTTACGTCCATATCGATATTTGTTGTTGCGAGCCGAAATGTATGTTCAAATGTAGTCTTTCAAGCGGTTTCTGTATCTTGATTTCATATATTTTACATCAGAAAATGTGCGCTCTCACATATATGTACTTCCGAACATAGAAATTATTTGGAGTCCAAATTCTTTCATTTTCGGATATTTTTGTTTAGGATTCATTTGGATTTTTTCTTAAACAATTCTATTCCAGTTTCTCTATTAGATGCAATAATTGAGTCGGACTGAAGGACACATAATTCCATTTGATATTTAGGATCTACGGTGCTAATATCAATATTTAATGGATTACTGAATAAATTTAAACTTTGTTTAAGGTCATGAAACTGAGAAAATCTTCTATTAATATCTTCAATTAAGATATCTAATTTAAGAACAAATTTCAATTGAATCTAATTTACATTTTTTATATCTAATTTACAAATTTCAAAATGAATTAAATTGTTTTCCTGCAAATTTGACTTCAACAATTGTAGTTTGTTTCTAAACCCAGTAACATTATATAAAGACAGACAATGTTTTGATCTTTTCCTTGTAAGGATTTATTCAAGACATTTAAATAATCTGTACTGTCTATTAGGAAAGCACATAGGAAATTTTCATCAACAAAACTTGCTATTAAATCTTCATCGGTGCCCACTTCTGTGAGAAAAAGATAAATTTCTTTTCGAAGTTTAAAAAATCTCTTGAGGCATTTTCCGGCACTTAACCAGCGAATATTACTATGATAAAGGAAGATCGCCATACTCAGCATGCAGTTCGTCCAAAAAAGCTTTAAATTTTCTGTGTCTAAGAGAACGATTTCCGCCGCGAATTAAATTGGTAATTTCGACAACGAATCGCTCTCAACGAAATGCCACACAATGTCTCCTGGTGCATAATACAGTGCAAAATTCGTCAATGCATACGCAGTGAGAGCAATTCGTGCTGTCGTTAGATGCTTCTTATTACTGCAACTTCATAAAAAAACATTTGTTTGAAGACGCCGCACCGCTCTTAAAACGTTTCAGAAGTTTGCCGATCGCCTTAAGAATGTTTTGTAAACTTTACAGAATGAGTAAGTTAAATATTGCATATCAAGTAAAGTGATATATGTTGACAAAAAAATTATAAAGTGGATTACAGATGTTTATTTAAAATTTCAAGCAAAAACTTGATTTTGTTCGCGGGCCACAAAAATCCTTGTTGGACAGCGCTGGTCTAGAGTGTGTCGAATTGGTTTGTTCGGGGTATGAGATAAATTGTTATTGTAATATTTCGTCGTTTCTTTTTATGCCTTCTTCAATTATATTTAAAAAATTGTATGATGAGAAAGCCTGTATAAGGACCTCTCAAATATCTGTAACGTTGAATAAATATATAAATAAATAAATTCTTCAATTATGAGGTAAAGCTTGGCCAACAATGATAGACCTACACAATTGCTCGAAACAATTGCTCGAAAAAGACACCTTTAAGCGAACCTCCTATAATATAAAATCTCACTAGATGGCACGCAAACACTTGACAAACAAACCGGTTTCTTCAGTCGTTTTCGTGTAAAAGTAGCGAGGAAAAACTTCAAATTTCGTGAATGTAAAGAACCCTGGGGGAAAAAATATGCTACATTTATGTTTGTAACTTACATGCTGTTAACATTTTTAAATGGAAGGTGTTTTTAAGAAGAAAATTCGTATAGATTTGGATTCAAAAAATCATAATATGTTTGGTGATTTCGCTTCTGTATGCTTTGATAATAATCTAAAATACCGTATATTTCGGCAAATAAGACGATAGTTGAATCATAAAAAAAGGCCCCAAAATGCGAGTCGTCTTATAGGACAGATACAAAAAAAATTAGATTGAAATTTATATAAATTGAAACCATTATTACTACAACTATTCGAAAAATCTATCATATTATTTAAATACGCTATATGATAATACATTACATTGTAACAGAAAATAATACATTGCATTGTAATAGTAAAACAATACTAAAACAAAATAAATATTAAAAGTTATGTTTATTGAGCTACTGAGGAAAAAACGGAGAAACCGTAATTATTTACTAGCACAGAGTAGGGTATGTCCACAAAATAGAATAGCCCATACGACGCTTTTGTGAATAGTCAAGGTCATTACCCGAATGCCCGAATCAGTGCGAATGTTTGCGAATAGGACATAATTCCGTATACGCTATACATTATTATTATTATCCAGATGATGATCGCCGATCTAAACTAAATTCATAGTCCGTTGCTAGTTTGGGATCGTCTTATAGGACAGATATATGCTAAAACTATAAAACTTTGACGAAAATTTATATCTCGTTTATCTGAAGGTCGTCTTATCTACGGAAATTACGGTACTAGTTTTTTTTTTAATTTTTTTGAAAACGATGTATGATTAGATATTCGAAATTATGTTGGTTGAAAGTGAACGTCCTGAAGTTTTCATAGGAAACAATAATTCACCTCTTAGACCCAGGGCGGGTGGGAAATTGCAATTGTTTTGTTTTTAGCAAAATTTCTTTATAGAGATAAAGCTTTTTTTTTTTTGCATTCGATAGGTATTGATGAAATATTATGATTTTTCATTTCTTTGTCTCCCAGAAGCTATAAAATGCTATAAACTGTCGAAAAATGTGAAAATTCGAAAATTTCAAATGAATATTGCGAACGATGTATTTATGCTAGAACTTTGAAATTTTGATGGTGGAATGTGCAGGTCACGTTGTACCATTATTGGCAATTATGAGTTGACCACTTAGACCCAAGGGGGTGGAAAAATGCAATTTTTTTATGTTTTAAGAGAATGTTGTCTCTTTATAGACATAAATTAAAAAATGATTTGGTGTTGCATAGTTATTGATGAAATATCACGATTTACACTTTCCGAAGTTAGTATTAGTGTGATCCCCTATCAGTCAATCATGCACAATTGACTATATATTAGATATTACTCTGAGTTAGTGATTTGAATTATTACCGTGAATATAAATAATACTCTAAGCATTACGAAAAAAGAAATTTGATGCCAAAAACATGCAAAAAAATGACTTCCTTTCTCCCGATTAACCTGTTCAGTCTGTTAAACTAGTCTTATTGATAACCAGTGCCACGAGCTCAGCATCTGAGTGGAAAAATTTTGTGCCCTTGAATGCCAAGCACTCAGCATAATCGCGTTTTCCTCTATTTTATTACCTCCGTAAAGTTACCCGCCTTGCCCACGGTCATCAGGGGACACTGATGGGCGTGGAAAGTCCGTCGTCCATCGGATGGGATGTTAAGCCGTGGCCCCGTGTGCGGGAGAGCCATGTTCTCTGCACGTTAAAGAACACACTGGATGCCTTGACGGGAGGTTACCATCTGTCTCCCAACAGCTATTCCAGTGGGTCCCCTCCCCCAACCTTCTCTGAGCCTTCGGGAGCCTTATGACCTGGCCATTTAGCCCATGGTGTGCAAAAATGTGCCGCTCAGAGGTAAACAACACAATCCTCTATTTTATTTCTCGTGTTATTTTGCTTTCATCCTTCTGGTTTTCATTTGAAAGTTACAATACATTTTCAGCTGTCTTTCTGATTTTTTTTTTTTTTCAAATTGATATAGTTCATAGTTGCTTTAAAAATTAATTGTAAAAGGAATCGAATTTCTCTGCCAAGAGAACAAAGCAATCAATGGCGCAAGGATATATACTAGTGACCTACGACCCAACTTTCTCCCTCACCCCGCTCTCCGCAGCTTCAGGGCACGGGGTTCTGAAGGTATTCCAATTTGTAGTCAGTTGTCTAACTTGGGTGGTGGGGGAGGGAGGAGTCCCATCCATTTGAAATCGCACACACCCTTTGAATACGTGATACGTAGCTTTTGTGACATTTTTCCACTGAAAATGTATTGTATCTTCAACTCCTGCCCCTTTGTTTTTATATCATACGCACCTGTTCTGGACCGACACATCGGAAAACAACATATCAGCATCTTTTAGAATAGAGAAAATTTGAAAATTTGTCAATTAAAATTTTTAGTTTTGAAAAGATCGCAGTTTTGAATCCGAATGCAGAAAGCACTCTAATGAAAACCTATGCAGACAATATGATTTCTTTGTAAGTGTTTGCGCGCCATCTAGCGGAATTCTTTTGCATAAGAGTGCCTCGAGAAAACTCCAATTGAGCAGGCCTGTACTCTATCATTGTTGGCCAAGGGTAAAGACTAATTGCAAAGTGTTGCCATTAAATGAATGGCGCAGCATGACTGCAAAGTGCCTCCATCTATTGAGAAGATTAGAAAACATTTTGCGAATTTTTTATTCATTTGAAATTCGACATTAAAACTTGTGGTGTTTTCTTAGAAAAGTTTACTGAATTTAAAATTTTTTCAACATGGGTAGATCAAAAATAATAATCAAAGATAATCTAGAAAGAATTCACCAACGATACAGAGACAAGGCAAAAGCTCTAAATGACAACCTGAAGCACGAAAGCTGTAATTAATCCAGGCAATATATTAGATGAAAATAAAATCTGTACTTCTGAGCTAAATAGACCTAAGTCACTTGGAAATATTCCTGATTTTATGAATTGTTTAGACATTTTTGACACTGCTAACAAATTTGCTTCCTTAAGTTCTACAAGTTCGCAGCGATCCATTCAAAATGACTTTCCTCATTCAATTGTCGATCATAATTTGCCTACAACTTCAGCTAAAACTCATTTTGTAGAATCAGACCTAAATTCTGATTTTGAAGAATGTGTTCATATTGAACCTATTGCTTATCTTGAAGATGGTAGTATTTTTCCTTTTCAGTCTCAGAATACCGATTGAGTGAAACTGAGTATAATTTTTTACAATAACAATATCAAACTCTTTTGATTAGACTGTAAAGAAGTTACAGATTACTTCTTCAGATTCCTTGGCAAAGACATTGATGGGAATTTTCCCTTTAATGGAAACATAATTTTGTGTCCCAGAACGAGCCAAGACTAAAAAAAATTGCAAACTTTATATCGTATATTAAATGCTGAAGTAAGTTATCGTATTCCAGACGATACATATTTATTGGGTCTGATTTGTGGTGAGAATCTTTCACTCAAAGATGCAGCACTTAATCAAATTCAATATATACAAAATAAGAAGGATGTATAAATATATTCTCTCTCCAGCCATTAATAAGGTCACTAAATTATCAACAAATAAAGTTGTCTCAGGAAATTCTTTTCCAGAGAGTGTTAAAATTGGATTTATCAGGCATAAAGGGAGACCGTATAAGAGTCCACCGGTGCTATGCTTGCACTGTAATCGTTTTGGGCATAGTGTAAATGCTTGCAATGGTAAAATTCGTTGCAAGAGATGTGGAGGCCCACATAACACTGGGCAACAAATTTTCATAAAAGTCATGCCTTTGAGATAAAATTAGCCATTTCTTAAAGATTTCAAGTTGCTGAACACGAATATGACAATGAAAATGAAAAATTGGCTTCTGAGAAATCCGCAATAGTTTCTTATATAATAGAGTAATACGTACATATGACATGTATCGGTAAAACTACGCTTCTACTTTCGACGTCGCTTTGACCGTCGCTTGTACAGCTGCTCAGGATCATCTCTGGCGGGCGTCCAACAGTAATCAGCCAACATTCAAGTGGACCAGTTTCCCTGGTATCTTTTCTCCATCGTTGCATTGTCCTGGTGAAAACGTTCACCGTGCTCGTAACTAACCATGCCGCAATTGTCGGGGAAGAAATCTAAGTGGGAATGGAGAAAGTGGATCTTTAAGGACATGTTGCAGTCAAGTCTGTGATGCAGAGACAACATATCTTTAACCAGTTTCTAGTAGTTGTCTGCCCTGACATTCCCGATGAATTTAGTTGACACCAGACGAAACGCATCCCAATCCTTTTTCTCGTCACCCTGAAGCAGGATCTGAGGAACCACAAAAATTCCCTCTTTATATTTTCGCTTCGCTGAGTCGAGGGAATTTGGCAGCCAAGTGCTTGAAAGCTGATGCAGTCCGGTCCATGACTTTTACGAAGTTTTTCATCACACCGAATTTGATGTGTTGGGACGGTAGCAGGATTTTGTGAGTTTCTGCCAGTGCTGCGGGGTCCACATTCCTTCTCTCCGACTTTCAGAGATTTCCTCTGAGGCCAGTTTCTCTTCACGTAGTGCAAAATCTTTGCTCGGCTGTCCCACTCATATAAGAAACAGCAGTATTTCGTATATCACAGCTGCAGACTCATCAACAGAGCCACTACCTTCAAGTCACAACAGAGATTCCAGCCATACTTGCAGTATTGAAGACAGATCAACAGTTGTTTTAGGTTGTTGTAGGTTTCTTTCATGTAGACAGCGGGTCCGACCGGAATGGATGGAAGTCGATTTCTATTATGCAGCAAATTTTATGCAGCAAACTTTGAGACTCAGTTTCGAGGAGTCTATGAATAGTCGCCATTCTCGAGGGTCAATGTTTGATTCCGAGGGCATTCATCAGGCCATCTTCCTTTCTGAAGTAAGGCCCAAACTGCTCATGACGAGTTCGAAACGAAGTCACTCGGACATTTTCCTTGAGAAGATTCCATTGTTTAAGTCTTGATCCAAGTAACTCTGCTTTGGCCTTGGACAGTTCCAATCGCGAACAAGATCGTTCAGTTCTTCTTCGGTGAGAATGTGTGGTGCAGTTGACGCACCGTGGCAGACGTATGGATCATCATTAAACACCGAAGGCTGCGGATAACCCGATGTTCGCTTCGCCTCCCTCACCATCTTCTGAATCGATGAAAAATCTTTTGGAGGTATGAGATAGGGAAGGCTTTTGCAGTGCGGAACTGGTCTGAGAGCAGATTGTATATTGGGATACGAATTGCCACTTCTTTTTCCTTATGATGCCTTCAGAAACAGGTGGAAGCAGAAGTAGCAGTCATTTGCATAATTGCTTGGCTCTCTTCACACCATAGGAACAGCAAACGGCATCGACACTTTTTCGTCTTTTAGCCACTTCGGAAGATTTCTTGCACACATACTGCAGAATATGTGTGGGCTCAGGCCTGGTTCTGGTCCATGATCTTGCATCCAAAATAAAACTCATACGCCGCTTTCACTATTGGAGTGATGGCCCTTTTCTGGCTTGCAAATGTAACAAAATGTATCTGCACTATTAACACAGTTACGAGGCATCAATACTGCTGGATTAAAACTGCAAGGATCACTTGTGTTGTATTTATGACTCAGGGGTAAATGAGAGTCGCTGAAAAGACTTGATCACTCTACGATATGTCGCTTACAACTAACGATTGCATCATCTTTTGTCCGCGATCGTAAAGCGCGATGTCATGACTTAACTACATTGCATCAGACAATGATGTAATATCTCCTGGGATTGTGTGTATGGTGGGCTGATGCAATACAACGCAACATTTTGCAATCTGGAGTTTAAAATACAGCGTTGAGATATGATTACCTATGTGCTCAATGCGAACTGAGTCTTTTATACATGACCATCTCTGTCACTCGTAAAGAAGAGTCAACGTGAAATTTTATTGTCATTTTCGTATTCAGCACCTCGAAATTAATAAAGATTGGCTATTTTCATTTCAAAGCCTTTTTGTGTGTTGCCCAGTATAATTATAAGAATTGTAATGCCACGTATTATAAATGCCCTAATTGTTCGGGTCCTCACCCTTCGACATTTTGAAGTTGTACAGTAAAGAAACTTGCCTGCAAAACTAAATTAATTCATTTACAGAGGAATATATCGTGGGCAGCTACTCAGAGAATTGGTCAACATACTAATTCTTCTGTAAACGAAATGAAGTCAGGAACTGTGACTGTTAACTTCACTTTAGGTAATATCAATACAGGAAATGTAAATGAAAACATTGGCACAATGAATACTACAGCTCCAAATAATCAAAATATGTCAGAACCAAATTTTCAAGATGGTAAATATGATATTAACTTTCCAGAGACATATTTTGGCAATAAAGTGAAGAATGCTTTTAATGTAGCGCAATGGAACTGTAAGGACGCAGCAGAAAGCGCAGTGGAACTGTAAAATCGAATTAAACGCCAATATACCATGTTGCCCGTATGGATAATTATAGATTGGCGAGTAGAATTATGAACACTGTGCCTAAACGCCTCAGAAAGAAGGGGAGACCTAGGATGCGGTGGAGAGACGATGTCAAACAGGACCTTATTAGAATTGGTGTGCAGTGACTAGATGCTGAAGATGTCGCTCAGGACAGACTTGCTTGGACAACTAAATTGCACGGTATGGTTGGACCTCCGTAGCCCATGGCTGCATGAGGATGATGATGATGATGATGAAAATTCTATGAAGTAAAACTTTTTTCTAGCCATAGAATTTTGATTCTATATCACGAGAAGACGTAAATAAAGCATCAAATTTTGAATCTTAATTGGAAAGTTATTCTCGAAACGGAATAGATTTTAGCTGTTTTAGAGAAGCAGAATAGGAAATAAACTGATATTTTTGGGTATAATACGATTGTTTGAAAATTCTATGCAGTAAAACTTTATTATAACTATAGAGTCACATTTTATATCACCAGTAGATGGAAATGAAGCATCAGATTAAGAATCTGACTGAAAATTAAAAAGTTATTCCAAACGGTGCAGTTATTAGCAGTGATTTAGACGAGCAAAACAGAGATAAAACTGATATTTCGGAATTTAAATCGGTTTTTTCAAAATTCTATAGAGTCAAACTTTATTTTAGCCAAAGAATTTTGATTCTATATCACGAGTAGATGGAAACAAAGTATCAGATTGTGAATCTGACTGTTAATTGAAAAGTTATTCGAAACGGTTTAGCTTTTAGTTATGTTTTAGCTTTAAGCATTATTTTAGCCATAGGATATTGATTCTATATCATTAGTAGATGGAAATAAAGCATCAAATTCTGAATCTGAGTGTTAATTAGAAAGTTATTCCAAACGGTTTCAGGCGATCAGAACAACGCTAAAACTGTTATTTCGGAGTTTAATTCGATTTTTACAAAATTCTATGCAGTCAAACTTTATTTTAGCCATACAATATTGAATTGCATGGAATTCTGAAAAAATCGAATTATACGACGAACTAACATTTTTTGCGCTCTTCTTATCGACAGAAACACAGCAAAAAGTTACACCGTTTTGAAAATAACGTTCTGATAAACACTCAGATTCAGAACTTGATGCCTTTATTTTGATCAACTCGTAATATAGAATCAATATTTTATGGCGACAATAACGTTTGACTGCATAGAATTTTTAACAAATCGAATTATACGCCGAAAAATCATATTTTGCGCTGTTCTGATCGCATGAAACACAGCTATAAGCTACATCGTTTGGAATAACTATCTAATTAACACTCAGATTCAAAATTTGAGACTTTATTTCCATCTACTCGTTATATAGAAACAATATTTTATGGCTTAAATAAATAATGACTGCATAGAAATTAAAAAAGAATCGAATTAAATGCCGAAATAAGAGTTTTAGCGCTTTTCTGATCGTATGAAACACAGCTAATCGCTACATCGTTTGGAATAACTTCCAAATTAACGCTGAGATTCAAAATTTGATGCTTTATTTCCATCCGCTCGTGACATAGAACAATACTTAATGGCATAAATAAAGTTTGACTGCAAAGAATTTAAAAAAAAAATTGAATAAAACGCCGAAATAAAAATTTTAGCTGTGTTCTGATCGCCTGAAACACAGCTAATACCTACATCGTTTGAAAAAGCTTTCTTAATAACACTCAGATTCAAACTTTGATGCTTTATTTATATCTACTCGCAATATACAAATAATATTCTATGGGTAAAATAAAATTGACTGCATAGAGTTTTCAAATTATGTATTTAAACGCCGAAATATCAGTTTTTCTGCTGTTCTTATCGACCGAAACACAACTAATAGATTAATCGTTTGGAATAATTTCTGTTTAACACTCAGATTCACAACTGGATGCTTCATTTCCATCTACCCATGATATAGAATCAATATTCTATGGCTAAAATATAGTTTGAATGCATAGAATTTTTAAAAAATCGAACTAAACGCCGAAATAAGAGTGTTATTGCTGTTCTGATCGGCTGAAACACATATAATAGCTACACCGTTTCCAATAACTTTCTAATTAACACTCAGATTCAGAATTTGATGCATTATCTCCACCTACTCGTGATATAGAATCAATATCCTATGGTTAAAATAATGTTTGACTACATAGAGTTTTCAAAAAAAAACGAATTATACGCCGAAATAAGAGTTTTAAAGAACTCTAATTTCGGCGTTTAATTCTATTCATTAAAAATTACATGCAGTCAAACTTTTTTTAGCCATAGATTTTTGGATTTTATATCACGGATAGATGGAAATAAAATATCCAATAGTGAAACTCAGTGTTAATTACAAAGTTATTCCAAACGATGTAGCAATCAGCTGTGTTTCATACGATTAGAAGAGCGCTAAAAATCTAATTTCGGCGTTTAATTCGATTTTTCCCAAATTCTATGCAGTCAAGAATTATTTTAGCCATAAGATCTTGATTTTATATCACGAGTAGATGGAAATAATGCATCAAATTGTGAATCTCAGTGTTAATTAGAAAGTCATTCCAAACGATGTAGCTGTTAGCTGTGTTTCTTACGATTAGAAGAGCGCTAAAACTCTTATTTCGGCGTTTAATTCGATTTTTCCCAAATTCTATGCAGTCAAGCATTATTTTAGCCATAAGATCTTGATTTTATATCACGAGTAGATGGAAATAATGCATCAAATTGTGAATCTCAGTGTTAATTAGAAAGTCATTCCAAACGATGTAGCTGTTAGCTGTGTTTCTTACGATTAGAAGAGCGCTAAAACTCTTATTTCGGCGTTTAATTCGATTTTTCCCAAATTCTATGCAGTCAAGCATTATTTTAGCCATAAGATCTTGATTTTATATCACGAGTAGATGGAAATAATGCATCAAATTGTGAATCTCAGTGGTAATTAGAAAGTCATTCCAAACGATGTAGCTGTTAGCTGTGTTTCTTACGATTAGAAGAGCGCTAAAACTCTTATTTCGGCGTTTAATTCGATTTTTCCCAAATTCAATGGAGTCAAACATTATTTTAGCCATAAAATATTGATTCTATATGACGTATAGATGGGAATAATGTATCAAATTGTAAATCTGAGTGTTAACTAGAAAGTCATTCCAAACGATGTAGCTGTTAGCTGTGTTTCAGGCGAATAGAACAGCGCTAAAACTCTTATTTCGGCGTATAATTCGATTTTTTGAAAACTCTATTTAGTCAAACATTATTTTAGCCATAGGATATTGATTCTATATCACGAGTAGATGGAAATAATGCATCAAATTGTGAATCTGAGTGTCAATTAGATATCTATTCGAAACGGTGTAACTACTATCTGTGTTTCAGCCGATCAGAACAGAAATAAAACTCTTATTTCAGGTATAATTCGATTTTTTCAAAATTCTATACAGCCAAACTTTATTTTAGCCATAGAATATTGATTCTATATGAGGGGTGGATGGAAATAAAGCATCAAATTATGAATCTGAGTGTTAATTTGGAGGTTGTTCCAAACGATGTAGCGATTAGCTGCGTTTCAGGCGATCAAAACAGCCCTAAAACTCTTATTTCCGCGTTTAATTCGATTTTTTCAAAATTCTATGCAGTCAAACTTTATTTTAGCCATAGAATAATGATTCCATATCAGAAGTAGATGGAAATGAAGCATCCAATTGTAAATCTGAGTGTTAATTAGAAATTATTCCAAACGATTTATCTATTAGCTGTGTTTCGGTCGATAAGAACAGCAAAAAAACTGATATTTCAGCGTTTAAATCCATATTTTGAAAACTCCATGCAGGCAATTTTATTTTACCCATAGAATATTAATTCTATATCACAAGCAGATGTAAATAAAGCATCAAATTGTAAATCTTAGTGTTCATTAGAAAGTTATTAAAAACGATGTAGCTATTTGCTGTGTTTCAATGCGATCAGAACACGCTAAAGCTCTTATTTCTGCGTTTAATTCGATTTTTTCAAAATTCTCTGCAGTCAACCTTTATTTTAGCCATAGAATATTGATTCTCTATCACAAGTAAATGGAAATGAAGCATCATATTGTAAATCTGAGTGTTTATTAGAAACTTATCCCAAACGAAGTAGCTATTATATGTGTTTCAGCCGATCAGAACAGCGCTAAAACTCTGATTTCGGCGTTTTATTCGTTTTTTTTTTTAATTCTATGCAGTCAAACGTTATTTCAGCCAAAAAATATTGTTCCATATCACGAGTTGATCAAAATTAAAAATCAAATTATGAATCTGAGTGTTTATATGGTCGTTATTCCAAACGGTGTAATTGTTAGCTGTGTTTCTGTCGATAAGAACAGGCCAAAATCTGTTATTTCGGCGTATGATTCGATTATTTCAAAATTCTATGCAGTCAAACATTATTTCAGCCATGGAATATTGATTCCATATCAGAAGTAGATGGAAATAAAGCATCAAATTGTGAATCTGAGTGTTAATTACAAAGTTATTCCAAACGATGTGGATATTAGCTGTGTCTCAAGCAATCAGAACAGCGCTGAAACTCTTATTTCGGCGTTTAATTCGAATTTTTCAAAATTCTATGCAGTCAAACTTTATTTTATCCATAGAATATTGATTCTTTTTCAAGAGTAGATTAAAATAAAGCATCAAATTGTGAATCTGAGTGTTAATTAGAAAGTTATTCCAAAACGATGTAGCTATTGGCAGTGTTCCAGGCGATCAGATTAGTATGTACTAAACCCTTTTATATCGGCGTTTAATTCGATTTTTTTCAAAATTCTACACAAACTATTTTAGCCATAGAATATTGATTCTATATCATGTGTAGATTGAAATAAAGCACCAAATTGTCAATCTGAGTGTTAGTTAGAAAATTATTCCAAACGATGTAGCTATTAGCTGTGTTTCAAGCGATCAGAACAGCGCTAAAACTTCGGCGTTTAGTTCAAATTTTTCAAAATTCTATTTTGAATCTCAGTGTCTAATCGCTATAAATTTAGAACATTAGCGTAGGGGATGTATTAAGATATGCATTATTATTTTACTGGGAATTAAATTGAAAAATGTGATACATAATTTTAAAATTCTTTTATTATCGAGAATAATCAGAAATTTGGGTACAGCAAATTTGTAAAAACAAATGCAGCAATTTTGGAATATTTTATTAAGTGTCAAATGAACAGTTCCCACAAATACCACATTTCTATTCTGAGAAAATCATATTTATCATTGAGTTTGAAGTGCTGTTTGACATTGTGTTTTCGAATGTAAAAATAGTATATCCTTACGTAGTTATAAATCATCAGTAGATATTTTACTGCGATTTTTATGTGTACAGTGCATTGTACTGTATATTATGTAGTAAGGAATACAATTTGTAAAATTCTTTTATGATTCTATATAACGATAACAAAGCAATGTCTTAATATTAATTCAGTTATATTAATCAAGATTTAAGTACCAATTTAACAAAATTGAAGAGTACGCCCTGTTTGCCTTGCTCATAACGTTCTGTATCACAATTACACTTTGTTTTCTAATGTATTATTATATAACGAAAGTGTAAAATATATACATATATATATATACATATACCGAAGAGCCAAAACATTATGACCAGGGCGTCTTTATGCAAATCGAAGCAACTGCAGGTAAACGACAGTGCGTGTGAAGGTCATGAAACGGTATAAATAACACCTGATACTGATCTCTGTTAATCAGTGTTTTCTTGTTTTTCAGATGAGAAAAGCAGTGACTTTAGTGAGTTTGACAAAGGCCATATTGTAATTGTCAGACTTCTGGATCAGAGCATTACCGAGATGGCAAGGCTTGTGGGGTACTCTTGGACAGCCGTGGTTAGTACCTTCAAAAAGTGGTTCGAGGAGAGAAAATCCACGAACTGCCAGCAAGGTTTAGGCCGACGGCTCATCGATGCTAGAGGTGAGCAAAGGCTATCCTGTATGGTACGAGCCAACAGAAGGGATACTGTGTCGCAACTCGCCCGTAGTTTGAATTCTGGTGATGGGAGTAATGTGTCGCAACACACAATACATAAAACCCTGCTGAAAATTGGACTGCGTAGCCGCAGGCCTCTGCGAGTGTCCATGCTAACCTCGATTCACCATCGAAAGCGCCTGCAATGGGAACGCGAGCACCAAAACTGGACCTTGAATGCTTGGAAGAAGGTCGTCTGGTCCGATGAATCTCCTTTCCTGTTGCCGCATATGGATGGCCCGGAAAGTGTGTGTCATTTACCTGGGGAAGTGTTGGCACCAGGATGCACCATGGGACGAAAAGAAGCCGGTGGAGAAAGTGCAATGGTTTGGGCAATGTTCTGCTGGGAAACCCTGGATCCAGTCATTCGTGTGCAGCAAACTATGACGACTATCACCTACCCAAATATCATTGCAGTCCAGGTACATCCTCTCATGGCAACGGTATAATCCTTCTAGTAGTGCCTTCTTTCAGCAGAATAATGCGTCGTGCCACACTGATCAGATTGTTCGAGAATGGTTCGCGGAACATGAAGACTTCCAGGTATTGCCCTAGCCTCCAAATTGCCCAGAGATCAATCCAATCGAGCATCTGTGGTTTGTATTGGAACAGTAATAAGCGATCTGCAGCGGCTCAACCACGTAACTTAAAGTGTTAAAGGATCTGCTGATAACGTATTGGTACCAGATATCACAAGACACCTTTAGAAATCTTGTATAGTCCATGCCTCGTCAGGTAAGAGCTGTTTTGGCTGCACGTGGAGAACTAACATGATATTAGGCAGGTGGCCATAATGTTTTGGCTTTTCGGTGTATTTTGTGTTTTTAAATCTTTACATTGTTTAAAAAATATAAGTATGGTTAAGATTGTGAAAATTTTTTTAACAGTCACCTAGAATAAAAAGATATATTATGCTAAATTTTGCGGTAGTCCCGTTATTTAGCTCTTGCACAAAATGGTACATTTCATTTTCCTTAAAAGTTAATTTCAAAGCTCTGTTTCTAATAATTTTGAGGAGAAAGGTGACCATAAAAGTTACAGATTCAGTTACTTGCTAGAAATATCCATATCGTATTCTTCCATAATATGATTATAAAACTGCAAATGGTTCTCAAAAATACGAAAAATTAAAATAAGATTTTTAAAAAATCTTTGTTCTGAAGAAAATTAAAGGAACAGCTCAAAAATGAGAAAAAATATTTGACGAAGTGCGAGCTAAGAACTAACTATGGTGACGTCATGGTTCGGTCCACTGGCCTTCCGTTATAGGAAGTGATGGCTGACCAACTGGTCTCCTTCGCCAACCTTCTCTGAGCCCTCGTGGTCCTTATGACCTGCACAATTCAACCTATTGTGCGTTAAAAATTTCCGCTCAGAGTTAAAACAACCCATCGAACCAGGGAACTGTATATTACAAGACTGGAGCACTACCGACTGAGCTACCCCGGCCACGAAACTGAATCAATCCCACAATGATATTATGAACAACGAACACAAAATAACGATTGAGATAGTTCTATAAAACAATGCTCAACATTTATTAAATTAATTAATACAAATATTTTATGCTTAAATTAATGACATTGATATTATTTATGCAAATATAAACTCCTTAACCAGTGTTCCTTCCAGCCTTCTTGCCCTAAAATTCGTACAGAAGCAATCGTCCTTTATATCAGATAAAACTCAAAAGTAAACGTAGTGGTCTTCGAAGTCGTAGAGTGCTCAGTGCACCGGCAAGATAGATCTGCAGATTCTGTCTCGGTATGTAGAGAGTTGAAGGATTCATGATGTTCCGTGGAGAGAAAATAAAAGTCCCATCTCATCTTCTTCAGCTCACCAATTGCGTTCGTGGATGTGTCCACGTGGAACAAAATGGGCAATTTCGCAGCTTCTGCAACTGCAAAAATACATTATAATATCGATAAAAAACTATATCTTAATCGAAACTGTATTTAGCCCACCACTAACCACTCCAGCGTAAAAGCAGATAGAGGTCCCTTCAAGAAATTGACCCTTCCAAGGTGGCGGGGGGGGTGCTGTTTTCCGAGCCAGCAGAATCCTCGCTTCTGTGACCGTATTCAACTTTTAAGGATTGATCAATGATGGAACTGTTTTATTAGAAAACCAAGAAAAATTAATAAAGAAATTAAAAAATTATCAAAGTCGAATTAAAACAATGGTAGCTACGAGACTTATTTGTAAGGAAACAACTACAGAACATATTTCTAGCTCTAAAAGATGACGAGAATAAATAAATCTAAAGAAACAAAAAATTATATTTTTATTACAAATCCTACTAACAGAGCTGCTTGTGCTTAACCATAAAAATCACTCGTATTTTGGCTACGCTCAAAGTGATGTGCAAGAGCCCTGTTTTTTTAATTATTCTATAACTTTTACTTATTTTCCCCTGGAGTAGCTGTTACAGTCTACTAAATTAGCCTTAACTGGAAGAGTAGCTGGTAGCCAAATTATTGTACCAGAAAGCAAACGTTCTGTACTGAGTCAGTGATCAAATGTATCGGATCTACAGGTCCAGGAGCCTGACGCGGAAAAAAAAACAAAGGAGTCCTATGGTATATAGCTCAAACGGCCTCTAATGTTACGAAAGCAATTCCTTAACAACGCCAAAGGGCCACTTAGTACACTTAAAAATAAATCTTTCTACTCAGCAAAAATTTCGATATTACAAAGACAGATGCTCATGTGAGAAGGCATGCTAAAATAGAAACAGCTCCCAGGATTCTTCTCTATCTTATTTGTTGAAATGAACAAAAAATAAGCACGTTCATTGAAATGAAGGAAGGTCCAGTAAAATTTCGACTCCGGAAATGAGCTGCAGAAATTCCCCAGAAGTATTTCTATTAAGATTATATCTTCCCAATTATATTGTCCATACTACTCAAATTATCTGCTTAAGCACTGTTAGTTTTCATGCGGAATCACCAGGTATAACGCACAAATCGGGGGAGATATATAAATATTTAATTTTTTCATTGTTTGTTCATTTGGTTTTAGTTTACTTCAAAAAATATATTTTATCACTACATTAAACCTCCAAACCTGCGATTCGAATTCTGTACAAAATAACCTTATAGTCATTGACTAACAGTTTATGTTATTTCAACAGCCCGTAATCTCGATCACATTTACACATTATTTTTTTAAATAAAGAACCTATTTCTGGAATCAAATAATCTTAATACCCTTGTACGCGTTCCTTTCTGTCCATACTTATTTTATATGTGACAGGTTTCTGGAGTCTGGCCCCACATTCTCAGTCGCTTTTGGTAATTTTTACCTCTTTCACTTTTCAGAGGACCGATTTCTGAAGCCCCATAATCTCGATCCCTTTCTAGCGATTTTTTTTCTTTTCTTCTTTTCGTTTTATATACATTTTTTTAAAGGATCGATTTCTGGAGCCTCATAATCTCGATTCCCTTGCACGCGTTGCTTTGTGTCCATACTTGTTTTATATGTGACAGGTTTGTGGAGTGTGGCCCCACATTCTCAGTCACTTTTGTTAATTTTTACCTCTTTCACTTTTCAGAGGACCGATTTCTGAAGCCCCGTAACTCGATCCCTTTCTAACGATTTTTTTGTTTTTCTTTTTTTTCAATATATATACATTTTTTTAAAGGACCGATTTCTGGAGCCTCATAATCTCGATCCCCTTGCACGCGTTGCTTTGTGTCCATACTTATTTTATATATGACAGGTTTCTGGAGTGTGGTCCCACATTCTCAGTCACTTTTGGTAATTTTTACCTCTTTCACTTTTCGGAGGACCGATTTCTGAAGCCCCGTAATCTCGATCCCTTTCTAACGATTTTTTTTTTCTTTTTTTTCACTATATATACATTTTTTTTAAAGGACCGATATCTGGAGCCTCATAATCTCGATCCCCTTTCACGCGTTGCTTTGTGTCCATACTTGTTTTAGATATGACAGGTTTGTGGAGTGTGGCCCCACATTCTCAGTCACTTTTGGTAATTTTTACCTCTTTCACTTGTCAGAGGACAGATTTCTGAATCCCTGTAATCTCGATCCCTTTCTAACGATTTTTTTGTTTTTCTTTTTTTTCACTCTATACGCATTTTTTAAAGGACCGATTTCTGGAGCCTCATAAACTCGATCCCCTTGCACGCATTGCTTTGTGTCCATACTTGTTTTATATATGACAGGTTTCTGGAGTGGCCCCACATTCTCAGTCACATTTGTTAATTTTTACCTCTTTCACTTTTCAGAGGACCGATTTCTGAAGCCCCGTAATCTCGATCCCTTTCTAACGATTTTTTTGTTTTTCTTTCTTTTTCACTATATATGTATTTTTTTTAAAGGACCGATTTCTGGAGCCTCATAAGCTCGATCCCCTTGCACGCGTTGCTTCGTGTCCATACTTGTTTTATATATTACAGGTTTCTGGAGTGTGGCCACACATTCTCAGTCACTTTTGGTAATTTTTACCTTTTTCACTTTTCAGAGGACCGATCTCTGAAGCCCCGTAATCTCGATCCCTTTCTAACGATTTTTTTTTTCACTATATATACATTTTTTTAAAGGACCGATTTCTCGAGCCTCATAATCTCGATCCCCTAGCACGCGTTGCTTTGTGTCCATACTTGTTTTATATATGACAGGTTTCTGGAGTGGCCCCACATTCTCAGTCACTTTTGTTAATTTTTACCTCTTTCACTTTTGAGAGGACCGATTTCTGAAGCCCCGTAATCTCGATCCCTTTCTAACGTTTTCTTTATTTTTCTTTTTTTTCACTATATATACATTTTTTTAAAGGATCGATTTCTGGAGCATCATAATCTCGATCCCCTTGCACGCGTTCCTTTGTGTCCATACTTGTTTTATATATGACAGGTTTCTGGAGTGTGGCCCCACATTCTCAGTCACTTTTGGTAATTTTTACTTCTTTCACTTTTCAGAGGTTCGATTTCTGAAGCCCCGTAATCTCGATCCCTTTCTAACGATTTTTTTGCTTTGCTTTTTTTTCACTATATATGTATTTTTTTTAAAGGACCGATTTCTGGAGCCTCATAAACTCGATCCCCTTGCACGCGTTGCTTTGTGTCCATACTTGTTTTATATATGACAGTTTTCTGGAGTGTGGCCCCACATTCTCAGTCACTTTTGGTAATTTTTACCTCTTTCACTTTTCAGAGGACCGATTTCTGAAGCCCCGTAACTCGATCCCTTTCTAACGATTTTTTTGTTTTTCTTTTTTTTTCAATATATATACATTTTTTTAAAGGACCGATTTCTGGAGCCTCATAATCTCGATCCCCTTGCACGCGTTGCTTTGTGTCCATACTTATTTTATATATGACAGGTTTCTGGAGTGTGGTCCCACATTCTCAGTCACTTTTGGTAATTTTTACCTCTTTCACTTTTCGGAGGACCGATTTCTGAAGCCCCGTAATCTCGATCCCTTTCTAACGATTTTTTTTTTTCTTTTTTTTTCACTATATATACATTTTTTTTAAAGGACCGATATCTGGAGCCTCATAATCTCGATCCCCTTGCACGCGTTGCTTTGTGTCCATACTTATTTTATATATGACAGGTTTCTGGAGTGTGGCCCCAAATTCTCAGTCACTTTTGGTAATTTTTACCTCTTTCACTTTTCAGAGGACCGAATTCTGAAGCTCCGTAATCTCGATCCCTTTCAAGACATTTTTTTCTTTTCTTTTTTTCACTTTATATATTTTTTAAAGGACCGATTTCTGGAACCTCATAAACTCGATCCCCTTGCACGCGTTGCTTTGTGTCCATCCTTGTTTTATATATGGCAGGTTTCTGGAGTGTGGCCCCACATTCTCAGTCACTTTTGGTAATTTTTACCTCTTTCACTTTTCAGTGGACCGATTTCTGAAGCCCCGTAATCTCGATCCCTTTCTAACGTTTTTTTGTTTTTCTTTTTTTTCACTATATATGCATTTTTTTAAAGGACCGATTTCTTAAGCCTCATAAACTCGATCCCCTTGCATGCCTTGCTTTGTGTCCATACTTGTTTTATATATGACAGGTTCATGGAGTGTGGCCCCACATCCTCAGTCGCTTTTGGTAATTTTTACCCCTTTCAGTTTTCAGAGGACCGTTTTCTAAAGTCCTTTAAACTCGATCCCTTTCGAGCCATTTTTTTTTACTTTATATACATATTTTTAAGGGACCAATTTCTGGAGCCCAATAAACTCGATCCCCATGCACGTGTTGCTTTCTGTCCTTAGTTTTTCCTGTATGAGGGGTTTCTGGATTCTGCCCACCATTCTCAATCGCTTTTGGTAATTTTTACCTCTTTCACTAACTACCAATAAAGGTGACGAGAACAACAAGGAAGAAAATAACCTGCCAGAGCAATTAGCAATAATGTCAACAAGAAAAAATTAGGAATATAGTTGACAGGAACGAATACATTAAAAGGGACAAGAAGATGTACTATAAAGGTCACACGAAAAACTAGCAATAAAGCTGACAAACACAAATAAGACGTTTTTCAATTAAAAAAATCCTGACTTGCTAAACGTCATGTGCTCTATAGATGTGCATGTGAGAAATTGTAATTGTCTTTCGAAGCACAACGCTGTTTACGCCATTTTTTGTCATCATTAAAATGACTACTGATAATACATAGGAACTACCTTGAAGGCAATAAACATTAAATTCGGCGACGTTAACTCCTATGCTCGTAGTAGTAGTATGTTGCAGTGTTTTCATGATTGCGAGCATTACCTGGAATTCCCTTATCTAATGTGGCGTAACACATTCCCTCACACCATTCCCCTTTGATAATATTCCGATTTACAAATTCCAGTGGAATGTTGAAGAAAAAAAAATGCTAAAGAGAAAATTCGCTCTTGTGAAACTCGAATTAGTAAGTGATGAATATAACTGGTATCATTTTGGTACTACATCTAAATACAAATTTAAATATTTATGAGAAACTATTGCTATTAAGTAACAATTAATGTGTAGCATGTTTAAATCAACCTTTTTAACATTCTTTAAGCTTACGACTAAATATTGATAAACCATCTTGTTTGAAAAATTGAAATAATTAATTAGATTCAATTAAAACATTCTAAAATTTTTACAATTTATTCAAATATTCTAGTTACCATTACAACTGCTTTTAAAAAAAGACGTCACTTCTCAAATAATAATGGCGAAAAATAACTAGCAATGGAGCATTAATACTAATAATCAGTCAAATCAGGATTATAATTCTAAATATTTTAAAGTGTTTTTCATAAATCTATTCGTACCTCTTAACTCCTTGCGGTTCATGCCGTCCTCCAATCATTAAATAAGTTCTATCTGAGGAAACACACAACTTGTCTGCCCTAAGCAATGGCTGGATCAGAACGGAAATGTTTAGGAAAAATGCTGGACAATGTTTCTTTCAATAATAATGGAGATATATAATGATAATATACTGTTGCGTCAAACAGATAGTGTTTGGTAGTTTTCTTCTAGTGTGACGTCACTCTTTGTTCTGCATTCAAAAAATTGCCTTTAAAATTTAACTATTGGTGTCTAAATGACATTTGGTACTCAGATCATTCATTAAAATATTTACAAGTAACCAACTTGAAAAAAAAATATTTCTTTTCCAATCACCAATAATAAAAATATTTCTTTTCTAATCACCAATAACAAAAATATTTCTTTTCCAATCATAATGTATAAAAGATTAATTGCATTATACCACTGGTGTATTGAAGGTGGGGGAGTGATTCTCCTCTTCACCTGGCTTTGATGTTTCCCATAACCCATCTTCGTGAAAAGAATAAACCATGTTATCCGATTATTACATAAATATTATTACATATATCAAATATATAGGAATATATGGAGTATCGCCACTGCTTCAGGAAGAGTTCTGTTTTTTCTTGGGTGTGTTTGTGTAAGCCTGTGATTTACACACTTTCAATTTATTTACAGACTAACAGAGTAAACATATTTTACAATGCAAATTCAACTGTGAAGAAATGTTTTGGGAATTTTTTCTAATACAATCACTTAAAACCTGTTTATCAAATTATTCTTTTATTCAGTTTCAATTACGATTTTGAGAACTTAGCGTTTTTGGTTGTTTAAGCAGAAAATCCCTGAACAATGGGTGTTGCGTTAACGAAATTCAAAGAATGTTGGGTAACGATTTTAATACGCTAAAATTGTAAGCATAAATTTCTCAGGGTTAATGTCCGACCCCGCCTTCTCGTGGTGCAGACCGTTAGTACCTTTCAAAAGAGATACTCTTGTGGAAGTGAACGGAAGGGGAGGGCTGCCAGATTAGTGTGGCCTACTGATCTGGACTTTTATTTTTTTTCTACCCTGCTGAGGAGTGGTCAACTACACAGGGTCCTGGTGCTGACCATATAAACCCACTGGACTGGACAGATATATGGCTCTGAGCTTGATTGTGGATCCTGATTTCGCTGCACTGGTGGGCTTCTGTGGAGGGAAAATCTTCCGCTGTGTTTTCTGTTTGTTTGTGGGTTGACAGCCCCAAGTGAATAGATTCGCAGGATATGTTTATCAGCTGGTGGATAATCCTGAGCAGAGGTCATCGCAGGCACCTGAACTCTTTGCTTCTATTGGCATCGTCAAATTCTACATTGGAGGAAGTCTTCCAGTGTAGATGGCTTCAGCCTTTAGTGGTGGGGGAACGGGTCTATGCCCCATGTCTGGGATTAGGGGGCTGTTTGATATTGTCGGCATTCCCTCTCTCAATAAACATAGTTTCTTTAAACATCCTACTAATCATTTTCTCTCCATAGGTAGCTGGAATGTGAGGACTCTGCACAGAGCTTTTTCTCTTGATGTCGTCACACAAGAATTCCACCATTATAATTTAGATATTCTCGGCTTGCAAGAGAACAGATGGACAGATAAAGGTCAGATTCTTAAAAATAATCTTAAATTTCTCTTTTCAGGGAGGGACGACAATATACATCACCAAGGCGTGGGTCTGCTTCTCAGCAGACACGCTAGTGATGCTCTTCTAGGATACCAGTGCATTAATGAAAGGTTTCTTACAGCAAAATTTCAGACAAGCGTTAAAGACCTGAATGTTATCTGCTGTTATGCCCCCACTGAGGATGCCGATGAGGATGAGAAGGATAGGTTTTACGGACAACTTCAGGATATTTTGAATTCTGTCAAAAAAGGAGATATTACCCTTGTTCTTGGTGACTTAAATGCCAAAGTTGGTACTGACTCTGATCTTTGGGGAGGGGTGATTGGCCCTTTTGGTATTGGTAGCTGCAATGGCAATGGGCAACGTCTCCTACAGGTAAGTAAACTCAATGGTTTCAGAATAACTAACACATATTACAAACACCGTGACATACATAAGTACACATGAGTTTCACCTGATGGGCTGCATAGGAATATGATTGATTATATATTAATTAACAGCAAATGGGCTAGTTCTGTTAGAAATACCAGGGCATATAGGGGAGCTGAAATTGGATCTGACCGTTACCTTGTTAAAAGTGTCTTGCAACTTAAACTTAAAAAGTGTTGTGCTAGGGTTAAAAAATTTACTTTTAATACTGAAGCTCTGAAAGACCCAGTTATAGCCAAAGCTTACCATGATAGGTTACTTAGTCATTGTGATAGTCATGGTATGCTTACTACTGAAGTTGAGGAAGAATGGGATCATTTTAAACAGGCTTTTTTGGACACTAACAGTACTCTTTTAGGAAAAAAGGAGCAGAAGAACCAGAATTATCCGAGTGATAAAGCACTTGAGCTTATTTCGGAAAGAAAGAACTGCAGGAATGTCCTTAATCAATACCCTACTAGTACTAATAGAAAGCATTACAGAGAACTTAATAAAGGTGTAAAAGTATAGTTAGCTGCTGATAAGAATCTTTGGCTTGATGGTTTGGCTGACAAAGCCGAGGAAGCAGTTAGACAGCACAACAGCAGAGAGCTGTACCAGATAGTTAATGTTTTGAGTGGTAGAAAACGAACAGATATACAGGGATTGAAGGATAAACAAGGTAAGGTTATAGAAGGTGAGGATTCTGTCATGGCTAGGTGGGCTGAGCATTTCAGTGATATTCTAAACAATGCGGTTAGTTCTATTCCCATTGTTTGCAATGATGAGAGATGAATTGGTGGCTTTAATGTTGGCCCTATAACACAATCTGAAGTTATTTTGGCTGTTTCTAAACTTGAACTTCATAAATCCCCAGGGGTAGATGAAATTACTACAGAAATGCTTAGAGCTGGAAATGTTTCGGTTACCACTTGGATGACTGAAATTCTGAATATCTTTTATGATAAAGGCATGGTTCCTACGGATTTTACCAGAGCTATTGTTATCCCTATTTTTAAAAAAGGTGATAGCAGTTCTTGTGATAACTAGAGGGGTATTAGCCTACTCTCTGTTCCAGGTAAAGTTCTTTCCATGATTGTGCTTAATAGAATTAAGAATCTGGTTGACTGTCAATTGCGTGATGAGCAATATGGATTCAGAAGTGGTAGGGGATGCGTGGATCAGATATTTTCACTTAGGCAGATTCTTGAGAAATGTTTAGAGTTTCAGAAACCTTTGGTTGCTAGCTTTGTTGATTTCAAAAAGGCTTTCGACTCTGTTGATCGTCATAATTTGTGGTTGATTGTGATATCATATAGTATACAAGACAAGTTAGTTAACATAATGAAAGCTCTCTATAATAACACTGAATCGTGTGTGAGAGTTTTTAAGGCTTGTAGCAATTGGTTTAGCATTACTTCTGGTGTTCGATAAGGGTGCATTTTGTCTCCTTTTCTCTTTAGTTTGGTTATTGATTATGTTATGCGAAATTCACTGCAAGGGAAAGATTTTGGCCTTAAATGGGCTGGAGATACGAAAATTTCTGATTTAGATTATGCTGATGATTTAGCCCTTTTGGCAAATGATGTTGATGAGATGAACTGTTTCATTCGAGCTGTTGATGAGACTGGTAGTAGAGTAGGTTTGGTTATAAACAGAGAGAAAACTAAAGTGATGAAAATTGGTCAGGCAGGCTGTGATTCAGTTAATCTGAATGGTTGCAGTCTTGAGCAGGTGTCACAGTTTAATTATCTTGGGAGCTATATAACAGATAATGGTGATGTGCGGCATGAGATTAACAGACGAATAGGGACTGCTGCCGGGACTTTTAAGAATATATGGAGAGTGTGGAGAAATAGGCGAATACAACTAAAGACTAAAATTAGGCTGTATAATAGTTTGGTTCTTTCTAGGGTTAGTTATGGTAGTGAAACTTGGAAACTTTGTAAACAAGATAACAGGAAATAGATGCTTTTGATTCTAGATGCTTACGTAGTATCTTGGCTGTTAGGTGGTTTAACTTTCTAACTAATGATGAGGTTAGGCAAAGGAGTTTGCAACCTCCTTTAAGCAGCATATTGTGCAGAGAGAGACTCCGTTGGTTTGGCCATGTTGCCCCTATGAATAATTATAGATTGGCGAATTGGGTTATGAACAGTGTGCGTAGAGAAGAAGAAGGGGGGGAGACCTAGGATAAGGTGGGCAGACAATGTCAAACAGGACCTTGTTAGAATTGGTGTGCAGTGGCCAGATGCAGTAGATGTAGCTCATAATAGACTTGCTTGGAGAACTAAATTGCACGGTCTGGTTGGACCTCCGTAGCCCATGGCTGCTTGAGGATGATGATGATGATGATAAACAAATGAGGAAACTCCAACTGAAAAGTATATTAAGAATTTTTTTTATTAAATTAAAATTTCCAAAAGAAGGTTATATTTCTTAAATCAACCGCAACAATTCATTTTTTATACGTTTTTGAAAAAATACCAATTGTTTTCACCTCGTCATCAATCTCTAGACGTTTCTCAACGTCTCTGTTTATAGTGATAAACGAAAAATCGTTTTTCATTTTGATACGCATTGGGTTGGGTTTTATACCTCTGAGGGGCAATTTTTTGCCCACCATAGGCTAAATGGCCAGGTCACATGGACCTCGAAGGCTCAGAGAAGGTTGGGGGAGGGGACCCAGTGTAACAACTGTTAGGAGACAGATGGTAGCCTCCGGTCAAGGCCATCCAGAGTGTTCTTCAACGTGCACAGGGTATGGCTCTCCCGAACACGGTGCCACGGCATAACGTCTCATCCGACGGACGGCGGCCTTTACAAGCCCATCGGTCTCCCATAATGACCGTCGGCAGGGTGGGGAGTTCTGCGGAGATAAATCTCAACGCTGACCCAGCTGGGACTCGAACCTGGGAACTACAGATTACGAGCCTGGCGCACTACCGACTGAGCCACCCCCGCCCCCATGGATATGAATTAAAGAAATATTAAATTTCGTGCTTCCCTAATCTCTCAGTAATTTTAATGTCATTTTCTAACGGTGGAAAATTTTGAAAAATTACAAAATTTTAAAAGGTATTGGAAACAATCTGTGTATGCGAGGAATTAAGAATTTGGATCGCGAAATGTGAACATCAAGAACTACGTCTCATCTCCAGGTAGAGGAAATGCAAAATTTTTAAGATATGAATATATTTTTTTCGCATTTTACAGGTGCTAATATAATTGCCATTTGGATCTGTCTAATCATTTCTTAGTTCGAATTCCCATTATTAGAGTGTGAATAATTCAAAAACTATAAATTAAAATTTTAAAAAACTACCTATCTTCCTATAGGGCTCTAAAAAGAAGAAAATATAATAATAATACTATTTATTTAATACATAATACATCCGATTACATTGGTCCAGCCCAGTGAGCACAAATATTTCAATTGAATCTTACAGAAATCCACAAGAGTTAATAACTCGCCTGTGGAATTTTATCATATTTCATATGTATAATTTATAATTTTGGCAACACTAGTCAACAAATGTTTTAAGTATTTATTTTATTTTATTTTTTGTATACCTAAAGTATATCGATGGTGCAATCAGTCACCGAGTTCGTATTCACTTCAAAGAAAGATAAGGTGTCCGGCAATCTTGTCGAATAGGAAAATCGGCGCCCTACTTCCTTCGAAGCGAATACGAACTCAGTGACTGATTGCACCATAGATATACTTTAGGTTTATTTTCTACTTCTTAGGTCCCTCCGTGGCCGAGTGGTTAGCGCGCTTCTTTTTCTGATCTAAAGGACCTGGTTTCGAGCCCGGGTAAGGCATGGATGTTTGTGTTGTTTTTCTGCTGAGGTCCTGCCATCTTCTCAGACCTTCTACTACGGCATATAAACTGACAGGCTCTTGTCAGGCCTATGTGGCAAGCAGCTGCTTGAGGAGGTATTTTTTTCCTTTCTGTAAAGCGGATTACGTGGAAAGGCAATAATCCTTCATATAGGAAAATAGTTGTGAATATTATTCAAAAGTGAATGCAGATTGAACAATGAATACAATGAACATAATTTTATTCAACAATGAATACAGATTGAAGCTTAAGGTGATTTGCTGCAAACTACAAAGGAAACGTTTGATTGGATTAGAGATCGTCATAGACTTAATAGAAGGTGCTCCACCTTTTCCTATCCACACCCATTAAATTCCAAAGGAAGTCTTTGTTGTTTGCGACTCAGCTTCCGGCGAATCACTTGCGCATTTGTTTTTCTCACGAAATTAGTGGTTCCAAAGGCTTAGAAAAAGTTAATCTTCTCCGCTGTGGTTCAACATTTTTGTTCAACTTGTCCTGAATCTGTTTTATGTCAACGCTTCAATACTATTTCGTAAATGTTTTGAAAAATTAAATAATCTATTTTTTAATTATTTCATGTAATGTATGTGTCATATAATACACATAAATGCAATATATAGAAAAGGTCGTATAAATCACCTTTTCCATGAAAGAGTGCTTGGTTGCTCTAAACGTTTAAGTAAAATAAAAGAGTTAGGTGTTAGAAAAAAATAAAAATTTTTAAAGTAAAGGAATATGTGTATATGGAATTAGGGAAGTAGGAAAGATAAAGTTCACAAAAAGACCAGAAAACAATCAGAGCTACAATGTATTCGGAATATTTTACTTTCAAGTTGTAATGCTAGAGAATGGTAATTCAGTGCTCAATGGAACACTTTGAAGAATAAAAATATCCTTTCGTTTTAGGATTATCTTTTTCTAATGAAATATTTCTTATTTGATCTATTTTAAAATCATTTCAACCCAGTATTAAAAAGAAAGTCTGTATTTCCTACTTTTGGTGATTAGCTTCTTCAGTATAGTAAAGTACATTAAATCTCTTACTTCAGTCAAACTGTAGTGGGTAATATTACTGTCGGCCTACTAGCTGCAGGCAAATTTGACGACAACCAATAAGACGATTGATCCTTACTTTTTACTTTTTTTTTTTGACCTTGAACTTAAAACAATATGGATTCTTTTCTTGGAAAATCTAACATCCTTCTCTCACTACTGGACCTCTTTGTAAGCAGGGAAAATAGTGATCAGGTGCACAATTTTCTTGGGAAAGGAAGAAAGCGGCATAAAAATTAACCAATAGCAGTCATTTAGTTCAATGTTATGAAACAAGTGACTCACTTGTTGCACATGGCGCAACAAAGAGGTGGGAGGATTAAAATAGGGTTAGTCCTTTTCTTAGAGCTTATCGCTGTTTTAATTCTCAGTTATTCCCTCATAAACGGAAACAAAACAATACGCATGAAACAAGTGCAGGAAGGATTAATGTATTCCTGAAACAACCCGGAGTGCTGCGGGTGACGTAATAAACAGTTTTAAGGGGGCTGGACTGAATTGATTTTATATGGTAAAAGTAGCTTAACTTATTATTTATAACAATTATATCCAAGAATGCTTTTAAAATGCATTTCTTGTTAAATTTCGTTTCTTATTTTGTTTTAGTTTTTTTAGTTTTTTACCACTGTTTCAATTCTCTCTATTATTCGCTTATAAACCGAAGCAAAGCAATACAAATGCAGTAGGTGAAACCACCCGGTAACCACACCTTAAACCTAAGACTAATCCAAATGTTTTTGGACAGCTGAAAAAATATTTTGGGCCGCTGGCAAAAAAGGATACTTAAGGTGCGACCACACGGCAAAGATGTGAATATTTTGTCTCATTTTTTAAACTTTCTAAAGTCTTAACTGAACTTGACTGAAGGAAATGCGGTTCGCTCTGGATTTACATGGGGCATACAATACCTCTGTAGCATCTTCCATTTAAATCCTTTATTTTATGGAAGTATATTCTTCCCATAAGAAATATAGTAAACGATAGGGATAGGGGGAAGTCAAATCCACCATTTTAGTGAAATGGTATTTATTTGTTAAAATAATAATGACATTATAGTAATACGATAACGAAAAAATACAGCATATATGCAACAAGAAGGAAACAAACTGTTTAAGATTTTTTTTTTCCTAATGGTGAAAATGTTGTTTGGTTGTGTTACGATTGGAAGGAGGTGGGATTGAATTACAGGGTGAGATGACCATCTCAGTGAGATGACTGAGAAAGTAAAAATGTAGATTCCTCCTCATCTATTGGCATCTGTTGGGCTACGGTTCAGGTCAGGAGAGTAGGAAGTAAGCTTGGTGTCTTGGGTAGAACACTTTTCGAGACCCAAAATTTTGCAATATCAGTATATTTGGTAATTATTTTGTATAGTTACTCCTATTGAGTTTCGTGTTTTGGCAAAAGTAGTCCGTGTAATTAATCCCTTTTCTTGAATTACAATCCCAGTACTAAAGAACTATCCCTACCACAGCAATTTACAAGGATGATAAATAAAAATTAAACTATATTTATATATATTAGGTGTAAGTTAGATTTAGTCGATTGAGTTATTTCGAGCTAATACTAACCCAAGGGTTTTTTTTTTTTTTTGGGGGGGGGGGGTTCAGTGCCGATCGGCATTACGTTTGTTTCTAATACTAATTTCTGTCGTGGTATATTAGCATTATTTCTTGGTTTTACTGATCAAAATAACATTAGGAGAGGTCTATTTTATCGCAGGGGAATACATATAAAGTAGCGGCAAACAGCTGATTCAGCGGGCATTTATTCATTCATTCATTCCTTCAATTAATCAATATAAAAGTGATAAATTTTAGAATATTTTATGGTTCAAGTTCTGCAGATTACAAGATTTTGACCATTTTCCCAAAATGACTGGTAACGGAATTATTAGTGATTTTTTTTAAATTTCGTAACTATCTGAATCACTTCCTCCGTGAATTTATATCTTTTGGTGGCAATTATTATAGCCGACCTATTCATGACTATACGATTAAATATTTTGAAAATTTAATATAAACCTGTTAACTGTGCATATTCTATATATCGCCATTGTTCCAAATATAACGAGCAATAGAAATGGCGACTGTTAATAGCGGGCAGAACAATGAATTTTAATAAGCAGTTTCGATAAATATTCAAGCGTACAATTACAAAATCTCCTTTCGTATTAATATGCCTGAGTTATAATTAAAAAATGTTATTAAAGATGAAGTCATAGAGGTAATTCAAATCATCTTCAGTTCATTCAAATTTGTAATAAAAATTGCTCATAATAACGTTACCGCATTTTTTTTTTTGGAAAAGTTTCCAGTCCTTACTGCGGAACTTCAGACTTACATTATAGTAACTAAATTATTGCAAATTTAGCACTTTGTATTTCATATACATATATATAAAGCACATATCCGAGGGCCTCGTCCGACGCTAACTCCATAGATTTAACATCAGATAAATGTAGTGTGCCGCGTTAAGGAGTCCAGTATAAAATATTCTTCATTTATATAATTAATTATATTCCACGAAATCGTTTTTCCCTCTCTGCATTAGCCTATCAAAAACATACCAATCATTTTTTCGATATCCTCAAACCCATTAATGGCAGAAGTACTACATACTTGCCGTAATTTTGAGTACTGCTAATTTGTCAGTTTCGTTATAATCTTTATTCCGAAAAAAACTTATAAATTTTCATTAATCTGAAGCTAACGTTGGTTCAGCTGGAGTCATTCTTTAATTTTGTGGCAAAAACTAAAAATAATAAAAAATAACTAAAGTATTACAATGAGAATATGACGAGATATACAAAAATTAGGTACCATAAAATATGATTTTAAGGAATTAACGGAGGAAAATATGAGGGTTAACGAATATGAAAAAATTTCAACAACACACTCTTATTGTTTTTCTGTTCTTACTTTGTGTGAACCAATAAAACGTAATTACCTTCCTACAACAGAAAACATATGAATATGAACAATGGAAAAAAAGAGCATGCCGTTATCCACTATTTAAATACATAAAAGAAAGAATAGGTATTGAATCAGAGTAAATATTGTTCTCAGTTAATAATAAATCTCTGTTTCACTGAATCACTTGTCAAAACGTGTTTTATTATTTCACATTTAGTTAATTAGCTGTAAAATCACTCTCTGAATTCAACCGAAAGACAAATAATAATTTATATTGTAATTGAAATAATATATCTAATAATTATAATATGTATAAAATTGTAATTCTATTTAAACCTAACATCATCATCATCATCATCCTCAAGCAGCCATGGGCTACGAAGGTTCAACCAAACCGTGCAATTTAGTTCTCCAAGCATATCTGTCCTGACCTACATCTGCTGCATCCGGCCACTGTACACCAATTCTAACAAGGTCCTGTTTGACATTGTCTGCCCACCGCATCCTAGGTCTCCCCCTCTTTCTGAGGCCTTTAGGCACACTGTCCATAACCCTATTCGCAAATCTATAATTATTCATACGGGCAACATGGCCAAACCAACGGAGTCTCTCTCTGCACAATACGCTGCTTAAAGGAGGTTGCAAACTCCTTTGCCTAACCTCATCATTAGTTACAAAGTTGAACCACCTAATGCCCAAGATACTGCGTAATCATCTGGAATCAAAAGCATCTAGTTTCCTGTTATCTTGTTTACAAAGTGTCCAAGTTTCATTACCATAACTAACCCTAGAAAGAACCAAACTATTTCACAGTCTAATTTTAGTCTTTAGGTATATACGCCTATTTCTCCACACTCTCCACAGATTCTTAAAAGTCCCAACAGCAATCTCTATTCGTCTGTTAATCTCATGCCGCACATCACCAGTATCTGTTACATAGTTCATAAGGTTATTGGGGCTGGGATGGCTCAGTCGGTAGCGCGCCAGTCTCGTAATCTGCAGTTCCCAGGTTCGAGTCCCAGCTGGGTAAGCGCTGAAATTTATCTCCGCAAAATTCCCCGCTCTGCCCACGGTCAGTAGGGAGCACCGATGGGCTTGGAAAGGCCGTCGTCCGTCGGATGGGACGTTAAGCCGTGGCCCCGTGTGTAGGAGAGCCATACTCTGTGCACGTTAAAGAACTCACTGGATGGCCTTGAAGGGAGGCTACCATCTGTCTCCCAACAACTGTCCAGTGGGTCCCCTCCCCCAACTTTCTCTGAGCCTTCGGGGTCCATGTGACCTGGCCATTTAGCCCATGGTGTTCAAAAAAGTGCCGCTCAGAGGTAAAACAACCCAACCCAAACCCTAAGCTAATTAAATTGTTACACCAACTTAAGATTGCAACCATTCGGATTAACTGCATCACAGCCTGCCTGACCAATCTTCATAACTTTGGTTTTCTCTCTGTTTATAACCAAACCTACTCTACTACCAGACACATAAACAGCTCGAATGAAAGAGTTCATCTCAATAACATCATTTGCCAAATGGGCTACATCATCAGCATAATCAAAATCAGAAATTTTCAGATATCCAAACCGTTTAAGGCAAAAATCTTTCCTTGCAGTTAATTTCACACAACATAATCAATAACCAAACTAAAGAGAAAAGGAGACAAAATGCACCCTATTCGCTAATTGCTTGTCGAACACCAGAAGTAATGCGAAACAAATAGAAGCAAGCCTTACCAACTCTCACACACGACTCAGTGTTATTATAGAGAACTTTCATTATGTTAACTAGCTTGTCTGGTATGTCATATGATCTCACAATCATCCACAAATTATGACGATCAACAGAGTCGAAAGCCTTTTTGAAATCAACAAAGCTAGCAACCAAAGGTTTTTGAAACTCTAAACATTTCTCAAGAATCTGCCTAAGTGAAAATATCTGATCCACACATCCCCTACCACTTCTGAATCCACATTGCTCATCACGCAACTTGCCCGACAACCACATTCTTAATTCTATTAAGCACAATCATGCAAAGAACTTTTCCTGGAACGGAAAGTAAGCTGATACCCCTATTGTTATCACAAGAACCGAGATCACCTTTTTTAAAAATCGGGATAATAATAGCTCTGGTAAAATCTTTAGGAACCATGCCTTTATCATAAAAGTTATTCAAAATTTCAGTCATCCAAGTGGTAACCAAAACATTCCCGGCTGTAAGCATTTCAGTAATAATTTCATCTACCCCTGGGGATTTATGAAGTTTAAGTTTAGAAATAGCCAAAATAATTTCAGATTGTGTTATAGAGCCAACATTAAAGCCACCAATGCATCTATCATCATTGCAAACAATGGGAGTAAAACTAAACACATTGTTTAGAACATCACTGAAATGCTCAGCCCACCTAGCCATGACAGAATCCTCACCTATAACCTTACCTTGTTTATCCTTCAATCCCTGTGTGCCTGTCTGTTTTCTACCACACAAAACATTAACTATCTGGTACAGGTCTCTGCTGTTGTGCTGTCTAACTGCTTCCTCGGCTTTGTCAGCCAAACCATCAAGCCAAAGATTCTTATCAGCAGCTAACTGATCCTTTACATGTTAATTAAGCTCTCTGTAATGCTTTCTATTAGGACTAGTAGAATATTGATTAACGACATTCCTGCAGTTCTTTGTTCCTGAAATAAGCTCAAGTGCCTTATCACTTAAATAATTCTGTCTCTTCTGCTCCTTTTTTTCCTAAAAGAGTACTGTTTCCAAAATAGCCTGTTTAAAACGGTCCCATTCTTCCTCAACTGCAGTAGAAAGCAAACCATGACTGTCATAATGACTAGTAACCTATCACGGTAAGAACTACTCATAATAACTAAGTAACCTATCATGATCTTTCAGAGCTTCAGAATTAAAGGTAATTTTTTTTAACTTTTTTCAACAAAAACACGAATTAACTCTTTTAGGTCTAAGTTTTTTCCACTTATTTCCAACTGATATTAACCAACATCCTCACGTGCAAGTATTGAAGTGCGATATTAAAGGATATGTGATATAAGGCACATACTGTGGAAGTGCGTCATGTTGAAAATAGAACATAGTTAAGTTTTAAGAGAAAAGAAACTGAGAAAGAGTGAACAATTGAGAGGAATTTCACTTGTGTGCAGTTCGCGATGTCCGCTTAAGCTGTCGTTGTTTGATTATGAGTAGTTTTTATGTGGAACGGATCATTTGTGGTTGCTTTAGGGATAATGTTAATATAAATATTTTCTGTCCTTGGTAAAAACGATATTTGGTAAAGATTGATTTTATTATTTTATGTAGGGAATCATTTGATATTTAATGAAGGTCAATAGTTATTAGTCATTCAGTTAGTGTTCCTAATTGTACATCAAGTAATTAATGCTTCAGTTTCTATTTATTACTTGTAAACTGATTGCTTTATTAAATCAGCTGTTTTTTGCCTTTGGTTATTTCGAATTGAAGCACATTAGCTAAAAATTTGTGACAATATTATTGACACTCTATTTAATTGCTCTTGTTCCATTTGTGGTTCTGATGCAATTTTGAGTTACAGGATCCTTCGCTTAGCGCAGTTAATTGGTTCTAGTAAAAGAGAGTTATAAGAAGTGGTGTATTTGTAATTTAGACACCTCAGGAACGAAAATTACTTCACAGAGCCCAAAGAAGAGAGTTGTTTGTTAAAAATACAAGCTTTCCGTGATAATATTTCTAAATTCAAATGCTTTCTTTTATGTGTACAAACCGTACAGACAGAAAATGGAATAGAGATAACATATTTACTACTACGTATTCTTAACTTTTATTAAAAATTTTGCATAATTGAGCATAATAAAAAATAAAATAAATACTCCCTCACTCAGCTGCTTGCCACAGAGGTCTGACAGGAGCTTATCAGTTTAATACGCCATATTAGAAAGTCTGTGAGGATGGCGGGACTTCAGCAGAAAAGCAACACAAACATCTATGCCTCTCCCGGGGCTCTAACACAGGTCACTTTGACCAGTAAACTGCAAATACCAAAAAAGGCGTCAGCGTGTAAATAGATGTAAATGGAAATAATATGCAAAGCACTTACAAAATAAAAGCAGTCCGTTTCTCATTTTTTGAATGGTAAACACATAAATTTAATGATCGAAATTTAAATTTCAAATACTGTTGATTTTAATAAACGGTAAGATGAGGTAAAGCCTGCAAAAGAGGCTCTAGATTCACACTTGAGGAAATCAGTACCTAGTTGAAGTGTATATTAATGCACTTATTATACATAGTCCGAAGTTTTGCATTTTTTCTAATTGTTAGTATAAATGGATCGTTTGCAATATCCGTTGAAAGTTTTGGCATTTTTCAACTTTTCCGCCACTAGAAGGTACTTTACAAAATTATTGGGAGATCTGAAAAATGTGAATTCTAATATTCCGTCAATCAATAATTATTCTACTGTAAAGAAATTTTCAGTTTTTTCTAAAAACGAAAGATTTCATTTTCTGCAGACGGAGGAGAGAGACAACAAAGTGAAAATATTAACTCGCTCTTTGTTAAATCTTGTTTTTTGGTAAACGAGATAGAAATGAATAGCAGGCGATTCCTCAGTGTGTTTCTGGGGGAGAATCTCAGAGTACTTCTAGCCTGGGGCGAAATTTCGATCGATCTTGGCAATGTGGGCCGATTTCCATGTACTTGCCTATGCCGTTTTTCGCTCCGAATCTGCTCCAGACTGTCAGTCATTATATCAATAATATTTCGGATTTTACTGTCCACGTAAAAAATTATTTGAAAAACAGTGATGTATTCAAATTAGTAAATGATCCTGTTCCTAAGAAGTTAAAAAACATTTGCATCACATATCATGAGTATCTTGGATAAAAGTAATGTGTGAATTGGACGACTAGTGGAGAGTTAAAAATTACACGAAGAGTTATCGACTAACTCCACAATATTCAAATCTTTGTTAATTTATTAAGTAAAAAAGGTGTAAAACACATCGGTTATATTGATTTCAATCATGTGTTAAAGGAGATAAATTTTCCGCAAACGCTCATCAAGAATGAATATTATAAATCTGAATAATGTGTCTCTTATTTCCATTACCATGTGACTCATTCTATGTAACTAGTTTTTAAGCTTACTTTCGTATAAAATATATTTTTTGTAAACGAGTGTTGACTTGTCTATCATTCCAATGAAGATTTACGTTAAACATAGATATGATAGAAAAGGAAGATTTTCTACGACAGATGTGGAATAGGAAAAATACACAGTACTGTCCACACACGCCAGTTTTGTCTCTTTGCAGGATAAGATCGTTAAATAAAATAGTCTTGAACCATGACACGTTATTTGAAACAGGCCCTTAAAATAATTAGGAGGATTTCTAAATGAATCAAAGAATTCTACTTTATAAGGATAGGAAAATATAGAGGGAGCCAATGACTTCCTGGCTTATTCCGATGATCCACATTCATAATAAGGGACGCTGTGTAATACGATAACCTTCACTTGAAGATGTCTTCTGGCTACACTCCTAGAAATGTGAATCTCACATAAGGGCCTCTCTTCAAAATTCTTTTGAGTTGGAGGGCATTCAGGACGAAAAATCAAATATTTCTTGATATATTTATTTCTATGATGTTCCGAAATTTTGCGTAGATTACAACTGAAAGAGTTTACTGCAGCGGCACCGCGATTTTAAATTTCAGTCTGAAATTTCTTTGCCATAAGTTCACGTGTTCTTCGTCGCAAAGATCGAAAACATACATTGTGTATCCTTAAGAATATTCGTCGCGACCTATTTCAATACCACTGTCTTGACCTCCCTTTTAGTCCTTGCAATATGCAGCAGGCCATGACTACGGGAATCTTTCAGGATTTAAATCAATTGCAGTAAGCAACTGGAACACTCGGTATCTATTAGTCATTATGCCAAACCATTTTCTATAACACTTCTTGCACGTGATAACCTGTAATTAAGTATTCCTTTTTATATGCTTCATCATCTGCTTTAGATAGTTCTTTGAACGGAAAACATTTAATAAGAACGAAATTCATACCATATATGGTTTTACTGCTATTTGGAAAATTTAAAAGTTTCTTCTTCAATTTTTAATACAAACGAGGGTGTCCAATGATTCCACCATCGAATAATAATTGGGGAGTAGTTCTTATAACCATCTGGGGAGTTCTCTTTTAACTCTCTTAACAAAACCATATCAGAGAAGTATTTCCTCTTTTGAAACCAGGATTTTGTCCACACTATTCTTTTTTCCCCTTTTTAGTTCATTTTGCAAAGCAATTATTAAAGCAGCCGTGTTTGTCTTACTAACATATTGAATATATAATATGAATATATTGAAAAAAAAATAAGCAAAACTCAGGATGAACGCATGCAGAAACTGAACTGTTGTTCAAATGAGCAGACAGTAGACTGATGCGACGTTCCACCTTGGACCCCCTTGGACCAATGGTTGAAAGTCGACCATTTTTAGTCAAGTTCAGGGCGCACTTGGCGCGACAGCTGTCAATCACGGGTCCAGTTTGGTTCCAAGCCAAATCGTGTATGACCAGCTTAAGAGATCTCAAATCTACGGATTCTGGTCGAGCGACCAGAGAGAGAGTGGATGTAGTTTTTTGCTGGTGATCTATTTTGAGTTTCTTCGTGGTTTTATTTCTCAACTTTGCTGATTTTTTCTTGTTTTTGATTTGTTATTGTGTCTGCTGTTCATTTAGAGCATAGATTCCCAACGGGGGCGATAACGCCCCCCAGTGGGCGCTGGAGCCTTCCATGGGGGCGGTAGCGAATCCAGAGGCAAATGGGGGGCGTTGAGGCAGACAAGAAAGGCGGTCAAATAAATGAATAAATTTAATGGAATTTTCTGTGACAACCTTTTTATCTCTTCTATTTTGTGGTGTCTTCCTGGTGATTCTGGTCATCCACTCATCATCATCATCATCATCATCATCATCATCATCATCATCATCATCAAGCAGCCATGGGCTACGGAGCTCCAACCAGACCGTGCAATTTAGTTCTCCAAGCAAGTCTATCCTGATCTACATCTACTGCATCTGGCCACTGCACACCAATTCTAACAAAGTCCTGTTTGACATTGTCAGTCCACCGCATCCTAGGTCTCCCCCCCCTTCTTCTTCTCTAGGCACACTGTTCATAACCCAATTCGCCAATCTATAATTATTCATACGGGCAACATGGCCAAACCAACGGAGTCTCTCTCTGCACAATATGCTGCTTACAGGAGGTGGCAGACTCCTTTGTCTAACCTGATCATTAGTTACAAAGTTAAACCACCTAACAGCCAAGATACTACGTAAGCATCTAGAATCAAAAGCATCTAGTTTCCTGTTATCTTGTTTACAAAGTGTCCAAGTTTCAATACCATAACTAACCCTAGAAAAAACCAAACTATTATACAGTCTAATTTTAGACTTTAGGTGTATATGCCTATTTCTCCATACTCTCCATAGATTCTTAAAAGTCCCGGCAGCAATCCCTATTCGTCTGTTAATCTCATGCCGCACATCACCATTATCTGTTACTTAGCTCCCAAGATAATTAAACTGTGACACCTGCTCAAGACTGCAACCATTCAGATCAACTGAATCACAGCCTGCCTGACCAATTTTCATCACTTTAGTTTTCTCTCTCTTTATAACCAAACCTACTCTACTACCCGTCTCATCAACAGCTCGAATGAAAGAGTTCATCTCATCAACATCATTTGCCAAAAGGGCTAAATCATCACCATAATCTAAATCAGACATTTTCCTATCTTCTGCCCATTTAAGACCAAAATCTTTCCCTTGCAGTGAATTTCGCATAACATAATCAATAACCAAGCTAAAGAGAAAAGGAGACAAAATGCACTCTTGTCGAACACCAGAAGTAATGCTAAACCAATTGCTACAAGACTTACCAACTCTCACACATGACTCAGTGTTATTATAGAGAGCTTTCATTATGTTAACTAACTTGTCTGGTATACCATATGATATCACAATCAACCACAAATTATGATGATCAACAGAGTCGAAAGCCTTTTTGAAATCAACAAAGTTGGCAACCAAAGGTTTCTGAAACTCTAATCATTTCTCAAGAATCTGCCTAAGTGAAAATATCTGATCCACACATCCCCTACCACTTCTGAATCCACATTGCTCATCACGCAATTGACTGTCAACCAGATTCTTAATTCTATTAAGCACAATCATGGAAAGAACTTTACCTGGAACAGAGAGTAGGCTAATACCCCTATAGTTATCACAAGAACTGCGATCACCTTTTTTGAAAATAGGGATAACAATAGCTCTGGTAAAATCCGTAGGAACCATGCCTTTATCATAAAAGATAATCAGAATTTCAGTCATCCAAATGGTAACCGAAACATTTCCAGCTCTAAGCATTTCTGCAGTAATTTCATCTACCCCTGGGGATTTATGAAGTTTAAGTTTAGAAACAGCCAACATAACTTCAGATTGTGTTATAGGGCCAACATTAAAGCCACCAATTCACCTATCATCATTGCAAACAATGGGAATAGAACTAACCGCTTATTTAGAATATCACTGAAATGCTCAGCCCGCCTAGCCATGACAGAATCCTCACCTTCTATAACCTTACCTTGTTTATCCTTCATCCCTGTATACCTGTCCGTTTTCTACCACACAAAACATTAACTATCTGGTACAGCTCTCTGCTGTTGTGCTGTCTAACTGCTTCTTCAGCTTTGTCAGCCAAACCATCAAGCCAAAGATTCTTATCAGCAGCTAATTGATCTTTTACACGTTTATTAAATTCTCTGTAATGCTTTCTATTAGGACTAGTAGGGTATTGATTAAGGACATTCCTGCAGTTCCTTCTTTCCGAAATAAGCTCAAGTGCCTTATCACTCAGATAATTCTGGCTCTTCTGCTCCTTTTTTCCTTAAAGAGTACTGTTAGTGTCCAAAAAAGCCTTTTTGAAATGATCCCATTCTTCCTCAACTTCAGTAGTAAGCATACCATGACTGTCATAATGACTAAGTAACCTATCACTGTAAGCTTTGGCTATAACTGGGTCTTTCAGAGCTTCAGTATTAAAAGTAAATTTTTTAACCCTAGCACAACACTTTTTAAGTTTAAGTTGCAAGACACTTTTAACAAGGTAATGGTCAGATCCAATTTCAGCTCCCCTATATGCCCTGGTATTTCCAACAGAACTAGCCCATTTGCTGTTAATTAATATATAATCAATTATATTCCTATGCAGCCCATCAGGAGAAACCCATGTGTACTTATGTATGTCGCGGTGTTTGTAATATGTGTTAGTTATTCTGAAAAAATTGAGTTTACTTACCTGTAGAAGACGTTGCCCATTGCCATTGCAGCTACCAATACCAAAAGGGCCAATCACCCCTCCCCAAAGATCAGAGTCAGTACCAACTTTGGCATTGAAGTCACCAAGAACAAGGGTAATATCTCCTTTCTTGACAGAATTCAAAATATCCTGAAGTTGTCCGTAAAACCTATCCTTCTCATCCTCATCGGCATCCTCAGTGGGGGCATAACAGCAGATAACATTCAGGTCTTTAACGCTTCTCTGAAATTTTGCTGTAAGAAACCTTTCATTAATGCACTGGTATCCTAGAAGAGCATCACTAGCGTGTCTGCTGAGAAGCAGACCCACGCCTTGGTGATGCTTATGATCGTCCCTCCCTGAAAAGAGAAATTTAAGATTATTTTTAAGAATCTGACCTTTATCTGTCCATCTGTTCTCTTGCAAGCCGAGAATATCTAAATTATAATGGTGGAATTCTTGTGTGAGGACATCAAGAGAAAAAGCTCTGTGCAGAGTCCTCACATTCCAACTACCTATGGAGAGAAAATGATTAGTAGGATGTTTAAAGAAACTATGTTTATTGAGAGAGGGAATGCCGACAATATCAAACAGCCCCCTAATCGCACACATGGGGCAAAGACCCGTTCCCCCACCACTAAAGGCTGAAGCCATCTACACTGGAAGACTTCCTCCAATGTAGAATTTGACGATGCCAATAGAAGCAAAGAGTTCAGGTGCCTTCGATGACCTCTGCTCAGGATTATCCACCAGCTGATAAACATATCCTGCGAATCTATTCACTTGGGGCTGTCAACCCACAAACAAACAGAAAACACAGCGGAAGATTTTCCCTCCACAGAAGCCCACCAGTGCAGCAAAATCAGGATCCATAATCAAGCTCAGCGCCATATATCTGTCCAGTCCAGTGGGTTTATATGGTCAGCACCAGGACCCTGTGTGGTTGACACAGGGTCCTGGTGCTGACCATGTAAACCCACTCCTCAGCAGGGTAGAAAAAAGAAGAAAAAATTAATGTGTCCAGATCAGTAGGCCACTTTAATCTGGCAGCCCTCCCCTTCCGTTCGCTTCCACAAGAGAGTATCTCTTTTGAACGGTACTAACGGTCTGCACCACGAGAAGGCGGGGTCGGACATTAGGTGCTAGGCCTGGCCGGTTCTATGCATCATCACAGGGGACAGGGGATTGGTGCATAGCTCTCCTTCCAGTGACTACCTAGATACCATTTACAGACCGGTCATCCACTACCTCATCCGTCATGTACAACTTTTCAACTGCAGCTTGGACAATAAGTTCCCTGCTACCGCCTACTAACGTACTGGTACGTCTGAAGTTGACTGAGATGCTCTCAAAAGTTCTCTTCAAGATCACAGATTGCATATACGCTTCAATATGTTTTCCCACTCCAAGTCGCTTTGAGTATGCTTTATGGTACGTAGTTACAATACCATCCCACGTCAGAACATAAGGTATAATATTAACATTACACTTGTGAATTAGGCTCAACTCATTAGCCAGCAGATCATACTTCCTCTTCTTTTCAACCTCTACTGTCTGCAGGTTATCCTGAGATGTTATTCCTACTTCAATAATTGTAATCTCATTCAATACCTTTTCATGCACTACTATATCAGGCTTATTATGTTGGACATGTGCCTCCGTCCTGATAGGCAAATCAACCTTGATGTTATAAATATATAATAATAATAACATAATAATAATAATAAATTTATTATATTTAATATTTTTTTATAATTTTTTTTAATATAATAAAATACTTTGAAAATACCTGTTTTAATGAATAAATATTTTATCTAGCTTCGTAAATTATCTTATTGTTATCGCGTTAATAAGCATTTTTAAATTAGCATTAGGTATACCTATACCTCATTTGTTTTAGTTTAGAATATATTGACGGTGACAAGTCCTTGTAAGTTGGTAGGCAAACACGCGGTTCATGCAATTTAACACGTTTCGACAAGAATATGGGAGCTTGAAATGACTTGTTTACGGAGCAAGTGCGCTGGTATCGCAAACATACAAGTTAATGCGTGCACAAAATCAAATCTATAAAAGCGATAGATCTAGGATTGTTTTATTATTTTTATGTGCTTCGCCGTGATAAATAGTCGTCAGTGATAAGAGTTAGAAGTCATTATAAACATTATTTTTATAACTATCTATAAATCTGTTGAGAAGTTAATTTGTATTTGAAAATGTCTGAATCTACATCTAAAAAGAAATGCCGGCAGTACAGTATTGAGTATTTGAAATATGGATTTTTCTTTTCTCCTACAAACCAATCATTACCTATTTGTTTAATTTCCCTTAAAGTTTTTTCAAATGAAGCTATGAAACCTTCTAGGCTACAAGAGCATTTAAATAAAATGCATGATGATAAGAAGAACAAAGATTTATCCTATTTTCGAGAACTGGAAAAGCAATATTTAAAACAGCCAACTATGTCAAACCTTTTTGCGTCGTCTTCTAAACAAGATGATGATGGACTACGAGCCTCATATAACGTTTCATTGTTAATCGCAAAAGCAGGAAAACCACACACAATTGGCGAGGAATTAATTTTGCCGGCAGTCAAAGAGATATTAAAAACTGTTCTTCATCATAAGATACCGTAAGATATCATCAAATAAATTCCTCTCAGTAATAATTCAGTGCAAAGAAGAATAGATGAAATGGCAAAAGACGTTGAAATATCATTATGTGATTACTTAAAGACTTGCAAATTTTCCATTCAACTCGATGAATCAACTCTACCAAATAACGAAGCTCTACTCTTATCATACGTACGATTTATAAAAGAAGAAAAAATTCATGAAGAGTTATTATTTGCTAAAAATTTGGAGTCTGATACAAAGGGAGAATCTATATTTAATACCATGCAAAAGGTTTTTCAAGATAAAGGAATTCCTATTTGCAATATTTTGTCTGCTGCTACTGATGGTGCTCCAGCAATGACAGGGCGTCAAAAGGGTTTCATAGCGCATTTGAAACAAGCAGTACCAAATGTACTCGCTGTACATTGTATTATTCATCGTCAGCATTTGGTTGCAAAAAATTTGAATGAACGTCTGCATACGTCGCTCCATTACGTTATTAAAGCAATCAATAAGATTAGAAGCAATTCATTGAATGACCGATTATTTGGTAAGCTTTGCAATGAAAATGATGAAGATTACAATCGTTTGCTGCTGCACACAGAAGTACGTTGGCTCTCTAAAGGTGTTTGTCTGAATCGTTTTTTCAATCTCTTTGACTCAGTACTGGACTTTCTTGAAGACAGAGAAGAAAAATTGCGCGAAAACCTGATTACGTCAAAAAATGACATCGCTTATTTGACAGATCTGTTTGAAATATTTAATCAAGTTCATTTACAATTGCAAGGTGATGAGTTGAATTTAATTAAAACAAAAAACGTCATAAATGCTTTTGCGGGAAAACTTCTTCTATTCAAACAAAATCTAGGTAGAGGTGAATACAACCACTTTCCCACATTATCAGCAGTCTCTGCAAAACCGGAAGATTTACTTACTTACTGCCAACACTTATCATGTTGATTTTACGGAGCGTTTCCAAGATATTTTAAACATGAATATACCGAGTTGGGTTTTAGATCCTTTCGCAAACACAGATACTGAAGAATCATCAAATTTGGAAGAGTAACTCTTAGAACTCACGACTAACGAAGCACTCAAAATAAAATTCAAACATGGATACCAAGAGTTCTGGCTTCAAAAATCAATACCAGTTCTCTACCCTGGATTGTGGGCAATAGTACAGAAGTTTTTAATCGCATTTCCTTCGTCCTATATGGCTGAGCGTGGATTCAGTGCAGTAGTAATTTACTGTCAAAGAAGAGGAACAGACTACACATCACTGAACGTGGCGATCTGCGATTGATGTTAACGAAATTGGAACCCGACATTAACAAATTGTTAACGCTGCACCAGCCTCAACCATCTCATTAATTTTTTTATTTATTATTGATTTTGTGTCTATCTCATTATTTTTTATTTCTTATTGATTCTGTGTTTATTTTTAAAATTTTAATAAACAATTTTATTGTACATTTGGTTGTCGTTTTATTAATTTCTGCTTTATGATTTTTAATAGATAAATCAACAGATAAATTAGGTACAGATAATATGCAACAATATTTTAATATTTGATATAAAATTAACTAATATGGACTAGGGGGGCGTTGAAATTTTTGTTCTCTTCTAAAGGGGGCGATGGTCCAGAAAAGGTTGGGAATCACTGCTATAGACCATAACGCATTATTACATAAAATCAGGAAATTGAAATTATGCGGAAATATTTATAACTTTCTTTTACACTCTGTTCGTAATAGATCTTATAAGGTAAAATTAGGTAATCATGTTTCTACTTCATAAACATTAATCAATGGAGTAGTACAAGGGGATATCTTCTCCCCGTCCCTCTTTAACTTACATTTAAATGACATACAAGAAATTTTAAAACTGAAATAAAATTTGGAACATATGCAGATGATTTAATATTCTGGACATTTCATAAAAGCATAGAAGTGACACAACATAGAATACAAGATACAATCAAAAAGTTAACAATTACTGTGAAAACTGGAATTTAAAAATTTAACATATCATATTTTCACATTAGCAAAAAGCTACCAGAAGACTTTATAATTAAAATGAATGAAAAAAATTGAAATATTGTAAATCACTTTAAATATTTAGGAGTACATTTTGACTCAAAATTGATCTGGAATAAATTTATAATAGAAGCTAAAAATAAAGCAAACAAACTTTATCATTTTCTTAGATTTCTGGACAACTCAAAATGGGGTTGTAATAAAAAAACTTATTGTTATTTTACCTAAATTTACCTATGGAATAGAATTGATATATCATTTATCAAGAAGAAATTATACAATATTAGAAAATATACAACTAAAAATATTAAATTTTTGTCTAGGACTATTACAATGTACAAACAGATTAAATATATATGCAGAAACATCAATACCTCCTTTGGAAATTAAAATAAAATATCTATTACGTAATCTTTTATTTAGAATTTTGTTAAAAATGAATGATCATCCAATAATTGATAAAATAACTGAAAATTTTAATGGTAATATTATAAATCTTTTTAGAGATAAAGAACATATAAAACACATCATCTATAATAATATTAGTGGTGATAAACAAATTCTAATTCCATTTTGGACATCTTGTTTCCGTATTTTGGAAACTGAAATCACAGGAATAACATCTAAAAAAAACATAGATAAAGATAGATAATAGAATAGAATAGATAAAACATAGAATAATAATAAATAGATAATAGAATAGATAAAACATAGATAAAGATAACTTGAAAAAATTGGCCGAATTATACATTGAAAAATTGGCCGAATTATACAAAGGTTTCATACATATATATATACGGATGGATCAGTAAATAATGAAAATAATAATTCATCTGGTGCTTTTTGTTGTCCAGCAACAAACTCAGAATTCTAATTTAAATTCAATAAATTAAATCCAATAATTATAACTGAACTCACGGCAATAATTTTGGCCATTAATTGGGCACTTTATTTTAAAGAAAAAAAAAGTAATTTTTACTGATTCGAAATCATCTATTTGAAACAATATTTAAAAATCCAAATAAATAATTTTAAAGTTCTAATAAATGACATTTTCATTTTAAAAAACAACACATAGAAAATAATGATAAATTATGTATTCAGTGGGTGCCAGCCCACATTGGTATAAAATATAATGAAAGAGCTGGTGTACTGGCAAAAAATGCAATATCTCTTAATAACACTATAGAATCATTAACATTTACAAATTTAATTAAAAATCAAAATAAAATAAAATTACTGGAAGAAACACAAAACTGGTACTCCTTGCATGCTATAGACACAAATTACAACATTTAAAAATTATGGTTTAAGTAAAAAAGAAATCACTACTATAATAAGAATAAAAGTAAATTCTGCAATCACAAAACCATTTTTATTCCACTTGAAAAAGTAAACTCTCCTAACTTTATGATTTGTAATCAACTTGAAACTATTGAACATTTAATTTTTCATTGTAAAAGATATAAAACAGAGAGAGGCAAATATTTTACTAACCTCAAAAAATATAATGTCAACACTTTTTCTTTCAAAACTATACTAGAACCTGAAAATCAAAGAATGAAAAAAAACTTACTTTAAACATTTAATTTTATTTTTGAAAGACATTGATATCTTTGATTTCCTTTAAAAAAAGAACTTGTGTCTGAATGAGTCTGCATAGTAAGTTCCTATGCGGGAATATTCATTTTATTGAGTTTTGTTTCAATTCAATTCTCAAATCTACCAAATCTGCCACTATCACTCTGTTCTTGAGAAACCGCTGTTTCTCGGGTTTGTGAATGGTGTAAGTTTCATTCCCCCTCAGCCATTCTGCTTTCTTCACTTTCCAATCTTTTTCTTTTACATCACGATATAAAGCATCCTCCCCAGCGTAATTTGCTGGTTGTGCTGGTTCTTCGTACAGAGATTCCAGAACTTTCATTGCAACAAACAATATTAACACTTTCAATGGCAACCTTATAATTCATGTTGACTACACTGAGAAAGAAATCACAATGACAAAATATTAGAGAGATGTAATATTTATTAAACATATGTAACAAATTATAATTTGTTACATATGTTAATTTAATGTTAATAATTATAATTTGTTTTAAAAGTAGAATAATATTAGGACGCATTAATATTTAGTTAGTAGGTATTTTAGATATACGTGTCAGTTCATTGCGCAGTTCTTTTAATAATGTAGAAAAGTTTGATTCAGACATGACTGATCATCCAAACCAATTATTTCAACTTCTGCCTCTTTACAAAAAGTTCGGGAATTTCAGTTGAATGAATGTTTCTTACTGCTTCTGTGATATAGTCAGCAATTGATTCAATTCAATTGCAAGGCAAGAATGGCGAAGTTAAAATAATGCTCGGGGTATCCATTTCACATTCTTGATCATGGGTGAGTTGGGTTGTTTTACCTCTGAGCGACACTGTTTTTTGGCGTCTCTTTCGACCGACAATTTGCGACAAATGTTATGCGTTTGTAACAATTAAGTTATTCTTTGAAAAATAATGTTCTCTAATAATTGAGGAAAAAATCTCCTAGTGTTGCATTGGCGAATTGTTTGAATACTTCTGTTTCGTTTAGGTAGGCTTGTGAATTTGAAGTAAAATAATATACTGACGCCCTCCCCCCCTTACAACCTCTAACTATTGAATTCAACCTCTTTACAACCTCTAACTATTGAACTTTACAACCTCTAACTAGTGAACTTTACAACCTCTAACTATTGAATTCAACCTCTTTACAACCTCTAACTATTGAACTTTACAACCTCTACTAGTGAACTTTACAACCTCTAACTATTGAATTCAGTGACCCTCACGATTCAGGAGTTATGTAGGGTAGGTCAGCAACAAAAAATAAAATTATCGAGGAAACATGGCGTGTGGAGATAGTGGTGGGTGAGGTGGATTTACAAGATAAGATATAAAACAATCTTATTAAGCGATATATTTTCTATAGACTATTATTTTGAATACGTTTCCATAGAAACAAGTGATTGTTTTAGTTTTGTCGTCCGCCTGTCTGTTTTACAGTCCATCAATTTTTTTTAGAGCTAAACGAAAAATTATCTATGGGTTAGACAGGAATTGACCAAATATTATGATTCCGGCTTGCTAAATCTCTTCATAGATAATTTAATGTTGTTTCGCTTAACTGCGGGTTTTAAAGAACAATTTAACGGTTTTAATTTGGTACCAACTGTATTGCGTTACTGGTTACAACTGTATTGCAAATACACGTCATTAGATGCATTAAAATATTTCGAAAGTGTAAATGGGAGCATATGAATATTATGTACATTTGGATATCGAAAGTTATAAGTGTTAAAATATTTGAAATGAACTATAATAGGGAGTGCTCTGATACAAATTGAATAACTGTACAAATGTAATATTACTATTATTTTAACATAGGAACACACGAAACGTATTTAGGGAATCTTTTAGTGTATAATAATCAGATTTCAATCAAGGGGACATAGTTGTAAATGAAATGTGTCACGCGCTGGTTGATACTGGAAATGATGGTCAGGTATTGAAACTTTTGCTCCTAATGTAACAAAATTTATAACGAAGAATCATTCGTCGTTTCGCTTTCTTCAGCATTCACGAATTACTTTTGAATGGATATATTGCACATCGCAATAGTGATTTAATTAGCAATTTTTTTTAAACGTAGAGACATAATGATAGGACTGGAGTATCCCACTTTCCTATTCAAACAAGATCTGCTTATACCATGTTTTCCAGGCTTAGCATAAGCCATACCATATTTTCTTAAAACTCCAACTATTCACCTATAATAGAATACAGTTGGAACTTTAATTTAGTTCAAACTAGATGCAAATTCTAAATACAAATTGAGAAATAAAGGACCGACATATCGAGGTGGCAGGAAAGTTTAAAATAGTTCATTTAAGAAATTCTGCCACGTTTTAAACATTACACAATTTTATTATATTTTTGTCATTTAATTTTCGAAAGTCATTCAACTGGTACGATTCAAATTCAAAAATGTATTAATGAACGAAAAAGCTTAGTCGGGAATAGAGGCCTTCCTACCACGGTAAATGGTAATTTTTCACTCTCATTTTAGAACACAGGGAACAAGTATGCAGATGCATTAAACTCAAAACATTAGTTTATAATCAGGGTTACTAAAGTAGCTGTCGGCGCCGTAAGAAATCTATTCAATGGCCTTCGAAAAATTCTGAAATACACATAAACAGAACTGTGTTTTCGAAAACGAACCATGAGAACAAAATGGATGAAAATTGTAAAACATTAAATATCTATCATTTCATCATTAACTCTGGTTTTTGCATTCAAGCCATTATGTTTTTTTTTTACTGTTTACTGATGTTTACTGATAATACAAGTTTAACTTAGTCAATATTAACGACATAATGGTGCTTTTGCCCATTTTTGTAGTGCAAAGTATTACATTTAAAATGTTGAATTTAGGCGAAATGAAATGAGAATAAAATTCTTTGCCAATTCTACTTCATTTTGAAAGGGTTCCACTCAATTCTATGCAATACAAACATTTGTAATCTTTTTATTAGATGTCATTTTTTGATTACATTTTCTGTGACTTGCCTGTCAAAATTGATCGGAATAGCCTTTGCTTTTCAACATATGAGGGGGGAAGGCTTGCAGCTCGCCAGACTAGTATTCTGATCTCAGGATCGAGTCTCAACTGTACCAATGTTGAGATTTATTTCCGTAAACCCATACCTTGCCTTTGGCGAGAGAGGGGATTCCTTTGGGCTTGGAAATACCGCCCTCAGCTGTATGAGGCGGCAAGTCATGGCCTGAGCACCGAGTGTGATGAAAACGTTGAAGGACACGCTGAATGATCTTAACGGGACATTTCAGTCTGTCTGCCAGTGGCGGCTGGTGTGTTTCTAAATAGGTGTGTGTGTGTGGGGGGGGGGGATTCAGTATATTTCGTTGTACAGAGAAATCAACTAGGCAGGGGTGGTGATGGCTCAGATGAGAGTGCACTACGTCATCGATTTTCTCCGCTAACCCCGACTCTGTCCTCGGAGGCGAATAAGATATGTCAATTTAACCCTGAGGTGGGGAGGGTGGGTTCCGAGAATTTTGTTTAGAGGGGGGGGGGGGTATGAAAATAAGAGGCGTTTCCCAATTACTAATGTACCCTTACGGACAGTAAAGATTAAAACGAAATTTTGTTTTTTTTAAATATACTTTTAGTTTATTAGCTTATTTTACCAATAACAAAACCGGTTCGAATTTAATCCATTTTTATTCTTATCCTTGCGTAGTTGCTGGGTGGAGATTAACAGGACCTACTGAATTTAAATGGGAAATTTGTTATTAATACTAGTGAACTTAATATACTAGTGAACTTATTATTCTAGTCCACTCAAGAGAGGTAGTGAACCTGGACTGGCCCTCTTATATAGGTATTGGGTGCTTCTACTAACTCGTTTTCTGTAGAAATAATTTTAATTGTTCTGAAAATAAACCTGTTTTACACATAACTTGATATTTTAAGAAATCAAACACAAACACTTCTGCTGCTTTGGATTTGAGTTAGTGTAAGGGCATGAATGTGATTCGTACATGATTGCGTAGTTTTACCTTTGGTTGAGGTTATTTCATCCATACCTTTATAATAACTTGCATTGTATTGTAATTTGTATTGTAAAATAAACTTATTTGTACTTACGCTCAGTTCTAATCCATTTTAAATTTGTAACATTAGTGTTAGGAACGGGATATTATTATTGTTTTGAATGCCTTCTACTAGAAGTATGGATGCGTTAATAAAACTGATGACTGATGTTAAAGGTGATATAGCTGCCCAAAGCAGCAAAATTAGTGAACTTTCTAGTTAAAATATTGACAATAAAGGTAATATAGCTGACATAAACAGTAAAATTGGTGACCTTGCTAGATAAAGTGATGACTTGAAAGCCGAAATGGCTACACAAAATAATGAGTTGTGAGCTGAAGTGGCTTCTCAAATTAGTAAGATTACTGATCAGAATAATGATCTGAATATAAAAATCAGTGAAATCACTAATGAATGTTATGACATTAGGACCGAACTCAATAGCGTAAAAGATGAACCTGATAGGTTAAGTTAGATTATATACATCAAATTGAACGTGTGAAAACTTATTGTGAACATCAGTTTCAGTTTTTAAGAAATGAAATATTACCTTCTTCTTCCGATAATGGTAATTTTAGTAAAAATAATGTTTTTGCACATATCACTAGAAATGTTGGTCAATCATCTTAGACAGTATTCAAAACACAGTTTGAAGTCATCGCTAGAGCCAATGAGTGGAATGAATTCCAAAATGCCAGTTTTCTTGCAGCTTCCTTAAGAAATTCTGCTGCGGACGTTTTGCAGTCTGTTCCAGAAGAAAAACGACTTGATTATCAAAGTCTGGTTTCTTCATTAGAACTCAGGTTTGGCGATAGTTATTTAAAACAATATTATATGATACAATTTAAACATCGTATGCAGAAAAGTGGTGAAACTTTGCAAGATCATGAATTACTGAAGTTTGGTTTACTTTGCAATGAAAGTGATATTGAGTGTGTAGCTAGATTGGCTTATAGTAAACTGTCCAGCAGAAATTCAAAATAACTTAACTCAATTACAATTTATTGATGATATTGTTGACCCTGACACTCAACAATCTCTGAGGATGTTCGAAGGTGAATCCTTAAAATCAGCTGTGGTACATGCTATGAAGTACGAGTGCTCCAGGCTTTCTTCCCCGGCGAACAAACACAGTGAGATTTGTGAGTGCAGAAGAAACTGTAGAAAAGGATAGTGAAATGAAAGAACAAACCAGAGCAATATTGTCCCTTTTGAAAGAGATAAAAGGTTCCTCTCCAAGGACTTCTACAAACATACGGTGTTGGAATTGTGGCAAAATTGGACATATTCGAGCCCACTGCAAAAGGTGGTGGGTGCAAATTTGAGGAAAGTGTAATAGGCAACAAAACCAGAATAAGCAACGGGAAGGGCAAAGGTTGGCTGTTGATTGGTTGGCCCCAGGGGAAGTCGCTCACGTTTCAACACTACTTGGTGACAACAACGGATTAGTAGCTGATGGAACCATAAATGGAATAACTTGCCGTATGATAGTAGACACTTGTGCAAATGTAACTTTACTCAGGCAGACAAAATAAAGAAGATAACACCTCAACCAAACTGGAATGCTAGACTGTCTAATATAACCCTACAAACAGCTACTGGAGAGCGTGCTAAAGTCCATGGAAAGATAGAACTCAACATCAGAGTTGGTAGCTGTCTGGTACACCATCCTGTTTACATCACTGACATCTACGATGAATGCATATTAGGCCTTGATTTCCTAAAGAAACAAGGATTCAGCATTAGACCCAGTGACAACCTACTCATCTATAAGACAGAAGAGATCCCTCTGCTTAGCCGAACATCTGATTCTTTATCAAGCGTGACCCCAAAATTAGTGACGGAAGACACAGAGATCCCAGCACAAAGTGAAATTAGTGTCCGTGGACATCGGGCAGAGACTTTTGGGGCCTTCCGATTTGCAGTCACTGATGCCTCTTGTAAAGGAGCTTTGGCTTCTGGTATCCTGGTTGTAAGGACTTTAGTCAGAGTAGATAAAAAACAGATTCCTCTCAGAGAGATGAACTGTAACAAATCCAATAGAATATTGAAAAAGGGTGAAGAATTAGCAATATGTGAACCTGTTACTTGGATAACAAGTATAAACACAATAGAAGTCACTGGCTCAAACCAAAACCATACAGACATCCATACTGACATATGGAGAGAAACAAGAAGAATATTAACTGAAGACCAAGCTGCTAAGAGAGAGAACCTATTGAAATAATTTCCCGACATTTTTTCTGCCACATCAAATGATTATGGCCATACTAACATGACAGAACATAAGATTAACACTGGTGATTCTCCTCCCATCCATCTACTGGCAAGAAGGCGCCAAATGACAAAACGAGAGGAAACAGAACAACACATAAGGGACATGGAAGCTCAAGATATTATAGAACCATTACAGAGTCCCTGGACATCAGTAGTGATTTTTGTCAAGAAAAAGGATGGATGTACCCGATTTTGTGTAGATCATCGCAGATTAAATGATATAACAAAGGAAGACTGCTTTCCTTTACCCAGGATTGATGATACACTGGACACTCTATCTGGGTCAGAATGGTTTTCGACATTAGACTTGAAGAGCGGCTATTGACCGTGTGAAAACAGCTTTCACTACAGGAAATGGACTTTGGCAGTTTAAAGTGATGTCATTTGGACTTTGCAACGCACCTGCAACGTTTGAACGACTAATGGATTCGGTGCTCAAAGGTTTATCTTGGGAGGTCTGCCTGGTTTACTTGGGCGACATCATCGTCCTTGGAAAGACGATAGAGAAAACCTTTGAAAAAATATTTGAGATTTTTTTTTTGAAAAACATTTGAGAAATCTTCGTCAAGTGTTTGAAAAACTTAGGGCAGCCAAGATAACATTGGGACCTACTAAGTGTAAACTGTTCCAGCATGAAGTTCATTACCTTGGTCATGTCATCATTACATCAGGGATTAAGACTGATCCTAGTAAGACAGAAGCTGTAAGAGACTGGTCTCCACTACAAGATGTTCATCAACTTCGTAGTTTTATTGGACTTTGCAACTACTATAGAAGATTTGTCAAGGGTTTCTACACATCGCAAGACCATTGCATCCTCTGACAGAGGAGAGCCAACGGTTCATGTGTACCACCGAATGTGACGTAGACTTCCAACAGTCGAAGCCTTCCAACAACACTCTTTTCACAGCACCAGTGTTAACATATCCACAAACTGGAAAACAGTTCATAATAGGTAATGACGCAAGTAACGCAGGAGTTGGTGCTGTACTTTCACAACAACAAGGCGCACAAGAAAAGGTTATTGCATACTTTGGTAAAACTCTATCCAAACCAGAAAGAAATTATTGTGTCACACGAAAAGAACTGTTAGCAGTAGTAAAAGCAATAGAAAATTTTCAATATTATCTCTATGGCCAGATATTTCTTATATACACTGATCATGCTGCACTCAGGTGGTTACTGAACTTTAAAAACCCTGAAGGACAAATCGCTAGGTGGATACAGCGGTTACAAGAGTACAATTTCTCCATCGAGCATCAAAGTGGCAAAATTCATAGGAATGCAGATGCCCTTTCCAGACGTCCCTGTATTGATAACTATGAGCATTGCTATAATGCAGAGTTGAAACGTGAACTAAAGAGGTAATGCCCATAAGACAGATAACATCGACACAAGCAAACAGTGACACTCCTAGCATCTGGGGTCCAATTGAAATTAGAAAGTCCCAACTGGACGATAAAGATATAAGGCCAATAATGGATTTGATTGAAAAATCTGATGTAAGACCGAATTGGGAGCAAATCTCGAGGTATAGTCCAACTACCAAAATTTACTGGGCACAGTGGGACTCCTTAGAAGTTAAAGACGGTGTATTATACAGAAGATGGGAAAATCCCACTGGACGGCTGATCCGTTGGCAGATAATCCTTCCTCGCTCCCGACTGGAACTAGTGATGAAAGATGTGCATGATAGTGCCTGGAGAACACTTCGGTGTTAATAAGACATTTGCTAAACCCAGGGAACAGTTTCTTTGGTTAAAAAGTAGGGCAGACGTTGAAAGGTGGTGTAGACAATGCGAGGTCTGTGCAGCTTAGGAAGGCCCTAAGACTAGGAGTATGGGTAAGCTGCAGACGCATAACGTTGATGCCCCTTTTGAGAGAATAGCCATTGATGTAATGGGTCCGTTTCCTAAGACTGAAAATCGTTATTTATTAGTGGTAATGGATTATTTCACGAAGTGACCTGAGGTCTATCCCATCCAAGATCAGGAAGCAACAACAGTCGCAGAGATGATAGTAAATAACTTGACTAGTAGGTATGGAGTAGCTTTACAATTCCACTCTGACCAAAGACGGAATTTTGAATCCAATGTGCTTAAAGGCATCTGCCAATTATTAGGCATTCGGAAAACCAGAACGACTCCCCTACACCCTCAGTCGGATGGTATAGTTGAGAGATTTAATAGGACAATTACACAACATCTAGCATTGTTTGTCGACGACCATAAGGTGATTTGGATCACCATATACCACTCCTTTTGTTGGCATACAGAACAGCAGTGCATGAGACAACTGGACAGACAACTTCCATGATGCTCTTTGGAAGAGAGTTATGTCTTCCCTGGGACCTTTTATATTGTCGGTCCGAAGCAATACCTGTATCCACTGCACAATACGTACAAGAATTACAACAGCGATTAGAAGAAATCCATCACTCCGTCAGACATAACATCAACTTAGCAAGCAAGAGAACCAAAACGAGATACGACAGTAAAACAAATGGAACTGTTTTCAATCAAAGAGATCTTTTTTAGCTGTGCAATCCACATAGAAAGAAGAGACTTTCACCAAAACTTCAGAAACCTTGGGAAGGTGGATTATTAGGCATTAACAGGATTAACGACGTGGTGTATCACATTCGTCGACGTCCATCTATAAAGTGCAAGGTGGTTCATGTGGATCGCTTGGCCCCGTTTCATCGAAGAACTGAAGAAGCTTCGGAATCCAGAATTGTTCGTGACGAACAAGACATAAGGAGGGGGCAGTGTTAAGACAGATGAACGTGCTGCAGTGACTTTATGAAAAACGTGAGATGAACGCTCGCCTATGCTTTTACGCGAGATTTATGTAACAAATGAATATGAACATAGAACTGATCTGAAAATTAAGAATGATAGAATCAGAATGTTAAAGTGTGGAGATCTAAAAGGAGGCATAAGCAGCCATAGTCAGTGCACGATTGTCAAAAAGAAAAGATATTTTTATGTGGTGAGTGTGCGAGTGGATGTTCAGTTTTTTTAGTGTAAAAACCAGTGCGAAAAAAGGATTGTTTACGTCTAAAGTAAAGGTATCCAAGAGACATGGCAATCAAAGGGAAGAGGCAATAATTTGGTCGAGCAGACAGAACTGGGCTTAACTGTTCTGCAGGAAAAAGTTATTACTTTATGTACGATAGTATTTAGTTTATTTATAAGTTATTTCATCCAGGCTTTTGTAATAATTTGCATTGTATTGTAATTTGTATTGTAAAGTATACTTATTTATACTCACGCTAAGGGCTTATCCATTTTAAATTCCTAACAATATTTTCAAACGTAAAAGTTACTGTTTGGAAAAAAAAATTCTGAAAAGCGTAACTAAAAATTTTAAAACAAAAATCGTTTAATAATAATAAAAAATTTAAAACGTAAAATTAAAAAATGAAAAAAATTTAATCGTAATGAAAATTTTTGAAACTAAGTTAATTATAAAAAAATGGAAAACATGAAGTAAATTTTTCAAAAACTCCGAAAAAATCTCATTGTTAAAAACATGAAGTGAAAAAAAAATGAAAATGGTAGCAGCTATTGTTTGAAAAAAAAATTATGAAAAGCGGGAATAAATCCAAAAAACTTAAAGCTAAAATTATTTTTGAAAGATATAAAATAAAAATTATAAAATAGAAAAATTAAAAATTTGAAAAAAATCTCAATCGAAAAAAGTTAATGATAAAAATAGTTTTGCACAGAAATATAAATCTAAAAATAAAAGAATTCGTTGCAATTGAAACCGAAGTTTAAATGTATTTATATTCCGTAGAAAGTCAAGATGTAAAAGTTCCATTTTTTGAAGAATGTTCTGTTTTCAATAGCCTAAACGTGGAATTGATCAAGCATTGCGGCTGAGTCATGGACTTTGTCTCGGAGAGCTGCTGCCCTCAGGAACAAACACTCCAGTTCTGATGCGCCTGTCGACCGTTCATGTGAATGAGAGACAATATTTATACACAGTCTTACAAACTTTCATCATTAGTTTCGTGCGTGTGTACTAAATTTCGAGAATTATCGTCTATAAGCCGATAAAGTATGCGATTCATAGCAGATGCGTTTTATATCAACGTTAGGAAATGAAATACCGTATATTTTCGCAGGTAAGACGATAGTTGAATCATAAGAAAAGTCCCCAAAATCCGGGTATAATTCCATATACGCTATACAGTATTATTACCCAGATGATGATCGCCGATCTAAACTAAATTCATAGGCCGTTGATAGTTTGGGGTCGTCTTATAGGACAGATATATGCTAAAACTATAAAACTTTGACGAAAATTTATACCTCGTCTTATCTGAAGGTCGTCTTATCTACGGAAATATACGGTATATACTTCTGAGTGTGATGTTTTTAAATTCTTTCAGTAAAAATGCCACCCAACTGAAATTTTCTGTCCAAGTGCCCAGTATATTGCGATGTACCAAATTCTTGTAATCGTCGTTATTGCAGTCCATCAGCTTTCACAAAAAATAATCATATTGAAACTTTTCTCGGTGAGAGATTAGGCAGATAAGTGTTTTCTAGGTTCCTGTAGGAGATTCCTCCGGTAAGCGAGGTGATTCACTGTCGTAAGCGTTTAAACCGTCTTAAAATTTCCCAGATCGACACTACTGCATAAAAGAATTATTTTAAAGTTAGTTTTCTTGAATATTTCATACTGATAGCCTTCAAGTAACATTTCCCTTGTGTCTGCGTATAAGTTTGATTTCTCTTGTATTTTCTCTCTGTAAGAATTTTTTCATTATAAACTACTTGAGTTTGATTAGGAAAAATATACGATCCATAAGAGAAATCTATCGTAGGGAAGAAACCAGCATAAATAATTTTGATATCTCATATTAAAAGTATTTTTTGTGTGAATTAAGAAGCGTTTCTATTAGAGCCTTTGAAAGTTAGCGATTTTTTTAATAATTTGGTTTCGATATAAAATTTTCAAATGGTGATTTGACTAAGGGGTTGAAGATTTGTGTTTTACCCAAAGAAGCGATTTCTGCTCTCCATACAAAAGGCCATGAAACAGATATTCAAATATTCCAAAATATACCATTTTAGTCCTGAATATTTGATATTATTTTTTCCGTAATTGTTATATCATTTATTTGGTCACATAGCCTACTCTATTTCGCGTGATATTTTATTTCTCCCCTTCTGTAAGCATGCGAGCCAGTCTGCCAGTAAGTAATTTATTGGGTGATAATTCCGTTTTCGAAATCAGTAAGTGAGTGAGTGAGTGAGAACGTAAATCAGTAAATGTGTGAGTAAATAACTTAGTAAGTGTGTGAGTAAGTAATTCAGTAACTGTGTGAGGAAATATTTTAGTAAGAGTGTTAGTAAGTAATTTAGTAAGAGTGTGAGTAAATAATTCAGCCAGTGTGTGAGTAAGTCAGTAAGAGTGTAAGTAAATAATTCAATAAGTGTGTCAACAAGTAATTCAGTGAGTAAGTCAGTAATTCAGTTAGAGTGTGAGTAAGGCAGTAAGAGTGTGAGTAAATAATTCAATAAGTGTAGAAATCAGTAAGAAAGTGTGTAGTTAAGTAAGAAAGCAAATAAATAAGAAAGTGAGTGAATAAGGCAGTAAGTGATAATTCCGTTTTCGAAATCAGTAAAATGTTTTAGTGAATAAATAAATCAGCAAGTGTTTTAGTGAGTAAGTAAGTCAGTAAGTGTTTGAGTAAATAGGTCATTAATGTGTAAGTCAGTAATTCAGTAAGTGCGTGAGTAAATAATTCAATAGGTGTGTGAGTAAATAATTCATTAGGTGTGTGAGCAAATAATTCAGTAGGTGTGTGGGTAAGTCGGTAAGCGTGTAAGTCTGTCATTAAGTAAAAGTGAGAGTAAGTAAGAAATAAATAAGAAAGTGAGTTAGTCAGTCAGGTTGTAAATAGGAAAGAGTGTGAATAAGGCGGTGCGTAAGTAAATAAGAAAGTGAGTGAATAAGGCAGTAAGTGATTTGGTGAGTGAGTAAAAGAGTGAGTGCGGCAGTCACTAGAAATTTAGAATATAAGTGAGTGAGTAAGTCTGTCAGTCAATGTTTTACACAGTAAGTGAAATGATGAGTATTCTGGGTTCGTATCTGCGGTTATGACACGATTATGTAAACGTTTTTACTCGAAAGAAAATTCTTATAGTGTTGAATAGGAGTCTAAAATGATTTCGGCTTATAGTTTTACTACTGGAATAAAGTATTTATAGTGTTTATTATAATTTTTTTTTGAAATTCAAGAAGTAAGACTCGTAGTGTAAAATAATGTTTTCCGATATAAAACATTTATTTCTCCAGGGACTGTAGCCCAATAAGTTGTGGATAAACGCAGGTGAACGAGAGACAGTGAAGAAAAAATTTAAAGAATTAATTATTAAAATTAGTGGGATGAATTAAGACCGTGATTATTCCAGCGTATCGAAGGAAAAATGTTTTATAATATTAAGAGTCGTTTTATTAAGATATTCAGAGAGGGAAAAAACTTCTAGGGTTGTATACCATATTTAAGAATCAAAGTCCAATATCACCCTTAGCGTCATTGCTAAACGCATTGATTTCATCAAAGTGAGAATCATCCTCTCGGTTTTCGCCAACATAGGATGCTTTGGTGTATATATTTCAGGATCCAATATCACACTTCGTAACATGGATAAAAGCGCTGACTTATTAACGTGTGAATTATCCTTTCCCGAAATATATAAGTACCTTTGATCTCTATCTGTGTTACCAATATCGTCATGCGAAACTTAAGAAAGGAACTTGAAAAATAGTTTAATGATCCAAAATATTCAAACGTAAAATTTAAATAAAAATTCATAGTGCAAAATTTCTGAAAAGGGTTAAAAATTTTAAACTTATTACGTATTAAAAGATTTTAAAAGGTAAAAATAAAGTAAAAGTTTTCAAACGTACATAAATTTTAAAAACGTATAAATTTGAAAAAAATTATTATGCACTAAAATATTCTTTGAAAAAAGTAAAATATTTTAAAAAAGAGAAAACTAATTTATTATGTAGTATAAAATATTTTAAAATGAAAAAAAACTTTGCAACGTAAAATAAAAAAAATATACAGTACAAAATATTTTTAAAATGGAAAAAATTAAAAAACTTAAAAAATTTAAAACTTACAAGTGAAAAAAATTATTACATAGTACAAAATTTTTAAATTTGTGAAAAAATTAATATCTTTAAAAACCAAGAGAATGAATTATACAATTTGTAGAAATAATAGACAACAATTAAAAATGCAAATATAATTTCTAGAACTGCAAAATGCTTTTTGTTAAAATTATAATGTATGTGTTTCCAGTCACGTCGTGTGTCATGAGCTCTCCGCAAATACAGAAGGATTTTTTTTTAATAGGCATTTTAAACGCCGTTCTTTTTCGCAGGACTTTTCAGATTGTAAATTCTTTTCCCGTCAGTAAAATATGGTCCACAGGAGAGGGAATTGATGTACTTTTAAATTTATTTCTAAGTGCCATTTACAAGGAATAAAAAATTAATTGGCAATGTGGTTTACAAGGGATAACAATATAATTTATCGGTTTATAGATATTATTATTTGTATATTATTATTTATATATTTATTATAGATTATATTATAAGTTAATTTTTATAAATAATAATGATCGGTTATTCCTTTTTCACTGAGATCTATCTTTAAGCATCGCCCTCATATAGTACCCTGGGCATAATGGATAAACGTGAGGGTCGAGACCATCCGAGGTAAGAGGTTTTTTTTTAAATATAATTCGTGCTTTAATCACCAGATGGTGCTTAATCAAATAACACTGGGCAACACACAAAAAGGCTTTGAAATGAAAATAGCCAATATTTACTACTTTCGAGGTGATGAACACGAAAATGAGCAATAAAATTTGTCGATTGGCTCTTGTTTAGGACAGACAGAGATGGTCATGTATAAACGACTCAGTCCTCATTGAGTACATAGGTAACCATTTCGCAATGCTGTATTTTAAACTCTAGATTGAAACATATTGCATTGTATTGTATCAGCCATCTTCCCCACCTTTCTCGGCACACGACCTCAGGAGGTATTGCATCATTGTCTGATGCAATGTAGTTGAATGATGACATCGCAGCTTTACCATCCCGGACAAAGATGATGCAATCGTTAGTTGTAATCGTTAGTTGTAATTAGTTGTTAGTGAAACCCCTGAGTCATAAGTATACCACAAACAATCCTTGCAGTTTTAATCCAGCAGTAGTGATGCCTCGTAACTGTGTTAATAGTGCTGATACATTTTGTAACATTTGCGGGAAAGTGACGTTTGCAAGCCAGAAAAGGGTCATCACTCTAATAGTGAAAGCGGCGTATGAGTTTTATTTTGGATGCAAGATCGGGGACCAGGACAAGGCTACACATAAACCTACACATATACTGCAGTATATACTTGTATGCAAATGAAAAGTGGTTGAAAGGCGAAAAAGTGGCGATGCTGTTCCTATGGTTTGGAGAGAGCCAAGCAATCACGCAAATGACTGCTACTTCTGCATGGTTCCACCTGTTTCTGGAGGCATCACAAAGAAAAAGAAGTGGACAATAGCGTACCCGAATATACAATCTGCTCTCCGACCAGTTCCGCATGGTGAAGACCTTCCCGTTCCTGAACCTCCAAAAGAATTTTCCATCGATTCAAACGATGAGGAGGGAGGCGAACTGGCGTCGGGTTCTCCACAGTTTTCGGTGTGTAATGATGATCCATCGTCTGCCATGGTACATCATCTGCGCCACACATTCTCACCAAAGAAGAAATGAACGATCTTGTACGCGATCTGGAGCTGTCCAAGGCCAAAGCAGAGTTACTTGGATCAAGACTTAAACAATGGAATCTTCTCAAGGAAAATGTTCGAGTGACTTCGTTTCGAACTCATCATGAACAGTTTGTGGCTTACTTCAGAAAGGAAGATGATTTTGTGTTCTGCTCCGATGTAGATGGCCTGATTAATGCCCTTGGAATCAAACATGACCCTCAAGAATGACGACTATTCATAGACTTTTCGACATTGAGTTTCAAGGCGGTGTTGCTGCATAACGGAGATCGACTTCCATCCATTCCTGTCGGACACGCTGTCTACATGAAAGAAACCTACAACAACCTAAAACAGCTGTTGAACTGTTTTCAATAGTAAGTATGGCTGGCATCTCTGTTGTGACTTGAAGGTATTGGCTCTTTTAATGGGTCTGCAGTTAGGATATACGAATTACTGCTGTTGCTTATGTGAAGGGATAGCCGAGCAAAGACTTTGCACTACGTGAATTGGTCTCAGAGGAAATTTCTGAAAGTTAGAGAGAAGAATGTGGAACACCTAAAAATTTTGCAACCAACTAGTAACAAATCTAGTAATTTTGGCACCCCAATTTATTTCTATAATGATGCTACAAAACTGTAATTAGTTACTTTACTTTGTCAACAAAAAGTTGTTTTTGTATATTGTATGTTTTCTATTAAACCTATAGTAGGGATGAAATTATCGCCAATTATTTCGGTAATAATGAGAACAATAAAATGTAGTGATAAAGTTATAAATCACTTCAGTAAATTCAGCATTGGGATAATTTGGCTTTTTATCTGAACAGGAAAGACATGATTACGTCCGCTGGCAGAGCACTACTAAGTAAGAAATTTGTTTATAATTTGGAATGAGCCAGAGAAAGGGCAGTTAAGGAAAAAGGAGATTATTCTTCATTTTTCTAGAAAGCAACCAAAATAATTACTTACCTGTAATGAATGGCTGATCTGGCATGTATTTTTCCATGACACTGGCAGTAATGGTGGCAGTCAATGACAGAGCGATCAGTCTGCTTCTAGCAATTCGTAAGAAAGGTATGAAACGTAACGCAGTGCTAAAAAGCAGTTAGATAAGCATTTCCATTTGGGAAATTTCTGTTTGTTTAATGCGGAAAATGGGACTTCCACTGTGTGATATACGATGACCAATGCAATAGCAATGACACGTGGTTATTCAAACACTCCTAGCTCGATTAACTTGGCAAACTGGAGCTTCTATTTATTATACAGTGTAATGTAATAGGAAAATTTGAAGAATATTATATAAATGTAAAATTTATATTAGAATGACCATATTCCAATTATTATGAATTACTTTTATGCTGAAACATTTACATTGAGATGCCAGTTTATTAGGTACACCACCCCTCGTCACATAAATGGTTCATTTCAACAGGTAATACGTCACTTGACAGCAGTGTGCGGTATAAATCATGCAGACCAGCTCCTCAAGCATCAGTTATAATTGGATTGAGAGTCAGAATGGGCAAAACGAGTGACCTGAGCGACTTTGAATGTGGCATGATAGTTGATGCTAGGCTTGCCTTTTCTAGCATCTCCCAAACGGTCGTCCTCCTGGGCTTTTCATACAGAACCATTTCCACGATTTACCAAGAATGGTGCAAAAAGCTACCAGCTACCGATAGTACCGATCACGGTACTACCAGTGATCGGCGATTCTGTGGTTGACAATAATTTGAGGATCAGGGGGATCAAAGGAGACTCACGAGAATCGTGCAAGTGAACAAACAGGCCACAACCTGTAAAATCACAGAATTGAATTTTGGTATGCAGAAGATAATCTTCAAATGCATCATATATCAGACCTTGTCGTGAATGGGCTACAACAGCTGCCGACCATGTCGAGTACCAATGCTGTTACCGAAGAGCATGAAAATGTGTCTTCAGTTGGTGGACGAAGGACATCAGAATGCCACGGAGTATTCGGACATCGTTGCTGAAAAATTATCCCCCTCACTCGGATGGACACGTTCAGCATGATAATGCACCTGTTCACAAGGCACATATCATCATTCAGTGGTTCCAGAAACATGCCAATGAGTTTTCCTTGCTTCATTGGCTTGCACAGTCCCCAGATCTAAATCATATCTAGCATCTTTGGGATGAGATGGTAAGGTCTTTTGCAACGAGACTACTCTGCAGTCCAATTTGCAGCAACTGCACGACACAATCATTTCCGCATGGTACAACATTCTTGCGCAATACATTCAGCATCTTGTAAGTTCCATGCCCCGAGCAATTTGGGCTGTTGTGAAGGAAGTTGCGAAGGACGCTACTAGGTAGTTGTACCTAATAAGCTACTAACACGCTACTAGGTAGGTGTGTTGTTCTAACACTCATAGGTGTACCTAATAAGTGGCATCTCAGTGTATATCAATAGATGCATTCGGCATCTCTTGATTTCTAGCCTGTCGCTATTTAGCCTCGAATACGACTCCAGATCCGGAAATTATTTTTAATTTTGAGTTCTACTGCCTGAAATAGCCCTATTCACCAATATTTATCTTTACAACACGTGCATATCGAATTTGACCTTTGACATCAAAGGATCAATCGCAGCCAAAATTTGGCATAATTTCTTTAATCTGTAACCCAAAATACCCCTAACCATCAAATGTTTTAGTTCTATCACCGAAAGATCAATATTTGACTTCTGACATCGAATGAACCATTCCATCCAAAAGTTTGCAACACTTCTGAAATCTACGACTTAAAATTGTTCCAGGAACCAATTTTTAACTCTCTAGCACCGATAGATTTGAATTTGCATTTTTCTGGATCCTAAATTTCGTAATATTTACATCTACGATTCGAAACACCCCAGACCCGAACATTTCAGACCAAAATTTTCTAACACTCATAGATCATGGTTTGATATTTATGTGATATCCATTTGACACTGAAGGACACATCAGAGGTCATATTCGGGATTTTCCAGAGATCTACGAGGGGTAAATTTTCAAAGCTCTCCCATTTCTGCATCATAGTCACTCACAATGATGCAGAAACATAGTCACTCACATATATCACTCACAATCGATATATGTTAGATATATTTACTCAATGCATCTTTTACTTTGTTCATTATTAATTAAATGAATAATATCATTTCTTCACTTTCTTCCATGGACGCGTTGCCACCTGTTTATGATATATACACAACTGTTGCTGTTTGGAGGCGCTTTGACTGTTCGCGAAATTCCTGGAATCTTTCAATACTTACGGCAATTAATGCTTCGACGCTATCATGCATGCAATGCTGTTGCCGGTCGCAACTTTGAGCACCTTCTTTAAATAAACATGTTGTTCACACTTGTTTCCATTCATTTATCTACCAGCTCCACCGATATTTCTGTCAGCGCCCTCTAGCACCGAAAGGTTACGTCAGCGGACATACATTCATAGACGAAAAAGGTTTGCCTTGGTGTTCCCTATCTCCCATTGAAATTTGTACAGGGAGTTTTGAAACATCCCTGTATACATAGAGTTCCCGTCACGGGCGCCGAGTTAACTTGGATTCTCAATATCCTTGTTTGTGGCTACCCAGGACGAATATTATAGTTAGGTTTTGCCAAAGGCTGGATTTTACTTCTATAGTACAACTCAGACGCGACGGTGGATAGTGGTAAAACATGGCATTATCCCAATTGACGTAGTGCATGATTGCGGAACATCTGGGTCTTGTCATTAATCATATTACCCGTATGCATACAGTGATTCTTAAGTGCACAGTTTCATAAAATAGCATGTATATAATAATTTTACATAATAAATCGTTTGTTGTTACACATGCTTAACTTCTAATTTATATTCAGTTCATAAATATTCTTCTTTAAAATTTCGTCTTCAATTTAGATGGTGTACGTCTACATTAAAGACTTTTCTGACCAAAAGAAATATAGAAATTAATCTTAGCTGAACTGAAATTTCAGATAAATGAATAAATATAACTTTCAATATACGTTTTGGTAATTTCTTTTCTTTTATTTTTAACCTATACCTCCACCCACACTTTTCTTTAAGCTGTTGGTCTAGATTTGCACGGTTCCGATTTACACGGTGATTTTTTCGGAACCTATCTACAATGTAAATCGCGGCATGGGTCGTGTAATGGCATGTTAATGGTAAACGTGGAAAATTCTTAAAGCGAAATGCTCGATTGCTTTCTTAATATCTCCGCATTGTAAAATGATGATAGTTTTATAAATTGTGCCAGTATTTTAAGAATTCCGAAAATGCGGGATTTTTTTTAAGTTTACTCTGTTTATGTGTAACCTGTATACGATTTGCTGTCAGAGATATTTATCGAAAGGATTGCTTGTCATACTAAGTGCCGGTCTCTGCAGTAAGTATTTTACCTACATATTATACACATTTTTGTTCCGTTCCAGAGAAAGTTTTCGATTTGCAGAGCACTATGAGACATGCTGGGTGCTAAAACTGGATTCTGCGTTAAAATCCCAGGCAGCAGCAGAATGTGTGTCTATCCTTAACCGATAATTTTACAAATTGTAAAATACAGTAAACTCCCGGTTATCTGGTACTCAAGCATCAGGAATTATTATGCAAACGGCATAAATTTAAAATTGAACATTTGAGTTTGGTACGGTAAATTTCAATCCATGTGATAGTTCTAAAATTTTGCATGAGAAAAGGAACGTATGCAGACATAAGAAATTTATTTAAGTTAACTATTAGACCTTATTTTACGTTTTCTCAATCTACGATATCAGCTGCTGCTCAAGAATCAAATGCTTGTTGTTGAGTGGATGACCTTGATGTTATGAACATTAATTTGTTTCTTCCGAGTTTCTAGAACCTAGTCAGTAAACGACATTGTAAATACATATGCATAAATAAGTTTCTTTTATGTTGCTTTTTACCGAAATTAAAATTTAGCTGAGGAAGTTTTACTATTCTCGTGTGTCGGACAGTATTTTTTTTGTCTCGCGTATACTTTTCTACCGACTTTAACTTTCACAAATTTTCTTTCACATTTTATTATTAGGAAAATACTATATTTCCGGTAGCCAAAATGACAATTCTTTTCATGATGGCTTTCAATGAAGCAGTTCCCAAAGTTTTGGTTTAAGTGCACGGATTTAGACATTCATTAAGTGTGAAAATACGTGTAAAAAACAATTATATTTTAGTCATTACATTTATATATCAAGGGCATTATACTTCATTTATACTACGATTGTTTTTTAATAATATTTTTATTTCAACTAAGGCGTGAATGCAAGCTTTTACCTGCTGTATTTGGTTTCTATAAAAATATTTCTCATGCTATAACCGGTAGATTTATCTAACCGGAAACCGGCATTCCCTATAAATGCCGGACAACCGGGAATTTACTGTATAACATACGATTACTTTCGAATATAAAATATTAATTTGTTTGTTTAATAAACTGGGACAAATTGGGGGAACGAGCGCCTAAAAATGTGATAGAAGAGGAAATGTTCTCAAAATTTAAAACGATACATCATTAAATTTCATAAAAAAAATTATATGGTTTGCGAGTGTTCTTTTTCACATTTAGGATGATTCTGCAAACTCTTCTTGTAGTTAAAGAGGAAGAAAAATTTCACTTTTTTTTTTAAGTTTCTTATATTTAAATCTTATTAAGGTATTCAATCTGCAAATACTACTAGCATTGTAGCTTTCAGTAATGCTCATTAAAAAGATTCAAAAATTCGGGAATGAAAATTGCGTGTCTCAGCAAATGGACAGAGTAAATACATTTCTTAAGGTTTAAATAGAACAAATATAAAAAAAATCGGTTTACATTCTATTCTACAAGTTCGAGTTGAATTCAGAGTATGAAATCGGTTGCTCAGAAACCTCTGAGCATTCTCGTGCTTCGAGAAATACATTTCCTTGATGAACCTCCTCAGGAAACCAGTTTCCAGGTCGCTGCCATGCTGAAGAGATGCTGCTCTCCTTATAAAATAAAAATAAATACCCCCTCAAGCAGCTGCTTGCCACAGAGGTCTGACAGAAGCCTGTCAGTTTATATGCCACAGTAGAAGATCTGAGAGGATGGCAGGACCTCTGCAGAAAAACGACACTTACATCCATGCCTTACCTGGGGCTCGAACCCAGGTCCCTTAGATCAGCAGCCAAGCGCGCTAACCACTCGGCCACACCATATTGTTTTTCACTGCTCTACGTCGCAGCCATCGCACTACCGAACGGAATAAGTCCTTAAGAAGAAGAATTTTTCGACAATTTGCAGAATTATCTTTGGAATAACTTTATGCACCACTGTCCTCCCCCCCCCCCCCCCCACACACACACTACCTCCCTGCACCGGACTGGAGGAGAAGCTCGGGATATGAAGTTACTGGAGTAATCTGAAGTAAAAAAGTTTCTGAATAAATTCCTTACCACCATCATTTCATTAAGAATGAGTGATAATTCTTCTGTTCAGTTATGAAATTTGAATATTACATATACATATAGCTTTTTATAATAACCTGGTGCTTTTCTATGGTGTTGTCGATTTCTTAAAAGGAAATAAAGAACACTACACTCTTGTTTGCAACTATTTCATGATGTTCTTTACCTGCGTTGCGTCATATCCGAAATATTTCTATAATAAAGTGCTGACACTAAAATACTCCATTCCTTTTAGTCCGTTTGCCCTCTTTATGACATAGCAAGTAACTTAGGCTTAAAATAATTTTAAACAAAATAATGTGCAAAGTTTTTTGACAGATAATGCGATACAAGTGGCCTAAGTCTAAAAGAATACAGTTCGTCGTAGCGAACGGAAAAAAATCGTTTTGCATAAACAAAAGCATTGAGAATGAAATTGCACATAAACAGTTTCGTCTTCAGCTTCACACCTAAAAATGGCGGAAAAAAAGATGTTACAGACTGAAATGTATTGTCAAATATACACTGAATTGCCATTGAATTAGGGATAGCAGCCTATTAAAATGTCGGACTCCCTCTAACCCTGCTAACGGCCGCCACACTGGTGACGATAACGACCGCCATCACTGACTCCACAAGCTTGAGTAAATGTTCCACAGGTATGGCAACCCATGCATACTCCAGAGCTAGCTGTCCACAATTCTCTCAAGGTCGTCGCTGATGGGGAACTAGCCCGAACACTCTACTCGACGGTATCCCAAAGATTTTCGATGGGATTTAAATCTGGGCTTCTAGCTGGCCAATTCATTATTTCAGTCAGCAGAATGTTCCTGCAACCATGCAGTAGCCAACCTGGACCTGTGAGATAAACAGTTGTCTTGCTGGTAGACGCCATCTCCATTGCGATGCATGATGGCTATAAATGGGTGTAAGTGGTCAGCCATGAGTTGTATGTACTGGGATGCATTGAGAGTCGTCGGTACACGTACCAAAGGTCCCACAAACCGAGGGACACCCCAGGTCATCACTGAGCTACCAGCAGCTTGTACTGTTCCGAACTGACATGCTGGATCGATGGCTGCATGTGGTTGGCGCCATACCCTCAGTCTCCCATCTGATGAAGTTTAATCAGGATTCATCACTCCAGGATACCCGTTGCCAATTTTCCTTGTTCTTTAGCTCAGGCAAGGCGTTGAACCTGGTGTCGTGACGTTATAAGTGTGTGACCCTTGTAGTTCGGCGGCTCCCATAGCCGAGAAGATGAAGTGAGCGTTGCATGGTCCATACACTGACTTCCCGGCTGGAACCAGCGTTCAGATGGGAGATGATATGTCTGGTCCCTATCGGTCCTTACGATGCGACTTAATTAATCTGGCCCCTATCGACCCTTATGATGCGGGTCACACGACGGAGCCCACAATCATTCAAGGCTGGTTGTCCTTTGCAGTTTGTCCGGGTGCTTTTTTTTGCCGGAATTTTCATATTCCTGGAACACTCTTGAAACTGTCGTACGAGAAAATTCAAGTTCTTTGACAATTTCGCAGATTGAGTGTCCCATCCGTCGGGCACCTACGATCTGCCCTCTGTCAAATGCATCTAAATCCCGCGCCTTTCCCATTACGCTTCTCACGACGAATGCTTGGGGAAGCCTAAGCTGACAGCTATACATGATGATAGTTTCAGCCACGCATGCGCGCAAATGTGGGACTTGCGGGACTGAATTTGGATAACGTCTCCTATGCCTAATTCAGTGGCACTTCAATGTATAAATCCACATTATTTGTAGAAGACTCTTCCCAATGGTAAGCCTTTATTCATGTTAGTACATGGTTACAAAGGCGAACTTTCTACCCATCTTCATGGCACACTTCCATATAGTTTGGGTCCCTAAGTACATCTTTGATCATCTCCTTAAGCAGGGTGTAACGGGGAATAATGGGATAGATTTTAGAGCTGCGATACGAAACATTCAACTCATGAACAATTTTCTTCAAACTGGCATATTTCTTGAGAAGGCGATAGAGGTCGTTGATTAGCAGAGCATTTTCTTCTTCGATTTCTTCGATGGTCGAATCTGAAAGAAAAATAAAAACTTTAAAACATCTGCTTGAGCAAAGCGTACTGGCGTTTTTGTTGGGCAAATGCCGAAATCTGCAGATCTCTGCACAATCAGTTCGGTTACTGTATTATTGATATAACGTAGCTATGTTCTTGCAAAATCCGTGTCAGCCTGCTCGCAATAGGCAGCAACTCATAGAGATATTTGAAGAAGGGTTCGTGTTTAATGATGTAGTCATATTTGTAGATGTCATATTACAACAGCCACAAGTGCGGCAAGTTTCGAATTTCTATCGGGCATCATTGATTTAGAGTACGGTCGATTAGCGCTGCTGGAAAAAAAATGTGTTGCCATTCTCCATCTCTAGAGAAATTGAGGGAACAAATTATTTCTGGAATGGACTGTGATTATACATCGTTATTACGGGTGCTTGTTTTCGATAAAAGCGAAGCGGTTCAAAAACGGAATTATTTATCAATTTTTCGCTATTCAAAATAGATTGAAGCCTCTATTATATTTTAAGTGCATTTTTATTTGCGTATTTTATTTTAAAGTGTATTCTAAATTGCGATGAAATATGAAATCAAGAGATATTTGCGACAAATCACGATTTCCGCGATTCCCACGAAACACAACAATTTTTTTTATGGTCCAAGACAGAGTTTCTCAATCTTATCCAAATAGAGAAGCGCGGATCCAAGCGACGCAATGTCATACCATTTAACTGAACATGACTATTATCAATTTATGCACTTTGACCATAAAATTATATTTAATAAAATTATATTGTTAACGTTTCCCTTTAGACTTTTTCTGCGGTGATTAGATAATACATTATTGATTATATCTCTATTTTTTCGGCTGCTTGCCCTTCCATTTTTAGTTTCCTATGCAATCCGCCCTTCCAATTCAGTTTCCTCTGCGTCCCTTCAGTTAAAAGTTTGGCCAGGCCTGAACTAAGGAATGGAGACTTAACATCAACAAAAGAGGAAATCTTGATCAGTAGCCGCTTGCTCAGCAGTCAGAGCACCTGACATGTTATCGGTAGGTCGTGATTTCGGATCCCACCCAGTTCAAAGCAATGTTTTCTCTATATCCAAGTAAGAGCAAAATAAGTAACAGCGAAGATAGTGGCTTTTTTTAGGTTCCTCGCATACCCTAAGCACTTCTTTTTTACAGGCTCTTTGGTGAATGCCTTTTTATGGGTATATTGCTTTGAAAGAGCCATCAAAATTTTCTTGGATAGGAAAATGTTATATAACAGGCCTTAATATCTGATTTAATCCCTATTTTTTCAAGAAGAGATCTTTTGTTACAGTTTTTATCATTTGAAGGAAATTAAACTTGGTTAAAAATGGTTTTGTAGGCCCTAGGCACAGTACCCACAGTTCCTATTGGATAATACAGCCCTAGATATAAGTATACTTAGTAATTCAAAACTGGAGCATTATAATAAATGGTATAGAGATGTTAAAATTCCTTATTTATATTATGATGATATTTTGGCTATTTTGACAAATGTTGAAGAGATGAACTATTTCATTAGACGTTTCTATTATGCGATTAGTAATAGAGTAAGTTTAATGATAAAAGTGCACAGGTAATTTTGCACATTATTTGGCTAACATTGAAGTAGACTTTGATAAATTGTCTGACAATTAATGGCAGACAATAATAATATTGTTAATAGATTGGTGAATCTGACTGAAGAATCTGATTTAACTGCATTTTTGGGAACAGTTGATTACAATAGTCTAAATGTTTTAAATATAAATATTAGAAGTTTAAGATCCAATTTTGAACTTTTCGAATTGTTTATAAACTCTGTAGATTATAAATTTGATTTCATGATAATGACAGAAATCTGGATTAAGGAAGATGAGGTTGATCATTATCAACTTAAAGGCTATACAACATATTGTAACTGTAGACAATATAATAAAGCTGGTGGTGTAATGATATATGTTAAATCCCATATTAACGTCAAACAATAGATCATAGCCAAATACTAACAGCAGAGTTACTCCATATGGAGCTTTCATTATGTGAAATATCAGTAATTGCAATCTACCGTTCCCATAGTTATTCTCCACATGATTTTATGATCCCTGTATAATATTATGCAGGGATTAAACACAAGAATATTATTATAACTGGTGATATAAATATAGATTTGTTAAGAAATACTTCCAACCTTGTAAATGAATATCTAAATCTGACTGTTATGTATGGATAGGAATCAATGATAAATATTGCTACCAGAGAGGTCCATAATACCCAGTCTTGTGTGGACCATGTACTGGTTAAAATTAATAATAGAATTAATTTACAAGCTGCAGTATATAAAATGCCGATTAGGGATCATTATCCCATAGTAGTTCAAATTAGACATAAGGAAAATAAAACTTTGACAAAAGAAATGATAATATTAAAGATTACATGCTCAGAATTAATTATGAACTAATAAATGATAAATTAAAAGATTATAAATGGGAGGAGATAATACAGAAAACTAACGTTAATAATGCGTACAAAAAATTTTCAGAGATTTTGTGTAAAATAATTAAAGATTCATCTTACTATGGAAAAAGAAACATTCAAAAATTGAAAAAGCCTTGGATCACAAATGAAATCTATGATATGATTAAGCATAGAAATAAGCTATACATATAAAAACTTTTAAAAATGTCCATATAACGAGGATCATGAGAATCAATTCTTAGAACATAGGAATAACTTAAGGCCTAAAACTAAGAAGGCCAAAATCAATATAATATTATTTTTGGCAATATAATATTACATGGAAGAATTTTTAAAATGTAATGGTGATGTAAAAAAAAATACAAGTTCGTAAATAATTTAATTAGGAATAATTCAAAAGATGAAGTTCTACCGGATAAAATTAATAATATCGACGAAATTAGAAATGCAGGAAATGAATTTAGGACATATTTTGTCGATTTACCTAGCAAAATACTTAATGATAAGCCTACTGAATATGAATATTATAAAAATTATTATGAAACAGATAGCTCTTTCTTTTTTACTCTTATAACCATACAAGAATTAGATAAGATCATTACAAATCTAATAGGAGGCAAATCCTCAGGAATCGATGAAATTTCAGTAACTACAGTAAAAAATGTAAAAATTTTATTATTCATCCCTTAGTTTATATCTTTAACCTTTTCAAATTGGGATTTTTCCAGACGATCTCAAAACCTCTATTGTACTTCCGATTTACAAGAAGGGAAATAAAAACTGCCTTTCAAACTACAGACCGATCTCCCTTTTGCCTGTTTTTTCCAAAATATTTAAAAACTAGTAAAATTCAGAGTATTGAGTTATTTAAATAAAATAAATTTCTTTTCGTCAAAGCAGTTTGTCTTCACTGAAGGTAAGGACACTGAACGTGCATTATTGCCATTTACTAATTTTATTTATAAGTCAATTGACCAAGGAAATTTAATTCTCTCAGTTTTTCTAGATCTTGAAAAAGCTTCTAACACTTATGACACATTCATTGCTTTTGAAAAAAACTGGAGCTTTTGAGTATGAGAGGGATTGCTCTAGAATGGTTTGTCAGTTTCTAAACAAATAGACCTCAATTAGTTAAATTAAAAAAAACTGCCTCAGCAATCCTAAACAAACCAAATATGGCATTCTACAGGGCTCTGTTCCTGTCCCCCTATTGTTTAATATTTATATTAATGACCTCTGTGAAATGAATATTAATTGTAAATCGTTACTCTATACTGCTAAAAAACATTTGCAGGTGACACAGCATTAACGTTTGGTACCCAAACTATTACAGATTCATTGTCCAACGTCAATAATGTTCTTGAGAAAGTTAGATATGTCGTTTGAAAATAATAAACTCCCAATTAATAAGAATAAAACAAAATTTGTTTTCTACAAGTTGAAAATTAACCAAAATATTGTAAATACTTTTGTCATTAAACTGCATTCACCTCAATGCTATATACATATTGAGTGCAGTTGTAATGACATAGAACAGGTTGAAAGCATTAAATATTTAGGCATTTTCATAGATAATCTAAAATGGAAGAAACATATTGACAACATCACAATTAAAGCACTTTAAAACTAATCAAATTACACCACTTGAAATACAAAATTAATCATAATATGCTGCGAACATTGTGCTTCTTACGGATACAAGCTGCAGTTCACTACGGTATAATTTGTTGGGGTGGAACGTACGTATCGGTTTCTAAACCTCTGATGTCCTGCAAAACAAAATTATCAAATTATTTGCAAAAAAAAAATAGTTAGCAATTTCAGTCGTTACTCTATGCTAAAAATTCTACCTATTGGAGATATATTTGTTTTTAGTGATGATATTTTTTTAAACAAAATTGCTTAAATTTCCACATTCAGCCGGATTTATGCAACTCCAGAACGAAGGGTCCAAAATATTCAGTTTCTTTGACCAAGAAAGAAATTGCTCATAAGCATTATTCGTATATCTCATCTAAAAGTCTATCCTATGTAATCACCTTATCCCTCTTGAAATTAGAAGTAAAAAAAAATTAAAATCAAGCAGAACTTATAAAGCCTTTTCTTTTCTTGCAAGATTATGCACCTATGTTAAATAATCAAGTGTAAAATAAAAATATATTGTACATATATCGGAAAAATGACAGATATTGTTTGCAATCTTTGTAGTGAGTTAGTCGTTATTGATTTTTGCATTAATTTCCTTCAGTTGCCCAGAAAAACCATGTGGTTTTTGGGCTCATTCATATTTTCCTATGTTATAAATTGTATATGATGATGAAATAAAATTGATTGATTGATTGATTGATTGAAATGCTTGAAACCATGTTTTGAAAATAAAGCTAATGTTTTTGAAGAAATTTTGCTCATTTACATTTGCACTGATAAATGAGACATAAATGCAAATTTCGAGATAAAAATAGTACATGATTGAAAAATTTCGAAATCAAAATGCGGAAAAACGTCATTTATATTTGGGGGAAAAAAAACAAAGTTCAATAATATATCCTGCAGAGAATTCGAGAAACAAAACTTCGAGGTGAGCAAGTAGTTAACCGTTAAACGTCTTTCTATACACATGCGGAATACTGTTATATAGAGCAGGGACATACCAGAACGATAGCCACACTGATGATAGGCATCTGATATTGACAATTGATTTCAATATTGACATCTTAAATAACAATTCATCTATTTTAGAATATGTAAGTTTTATCAATGCAAATGGTTTCATTTATTGTCATGAGAATATTACTAGATTGATTCAGGAACTTGCTTAGATCACATGTTCGTTAGAAACATTCATTTATAAACATTTTAAATCTTATATCATCAAGCTACTGTAAATCGATTTTTTTATTTTTGTTGGTTTAACCTGGTCAAGATTTTAGTGCAAACAATGAGCATAAGCCTATTAAAAAAGTGGATTTGTAACATTGAAGCAAAAATTTGAAAAAATTGGTACAACATGAAGTTAATTAAATGCTACTGATGCATTTAACGAATTTATCTAGGCATTAAGAGAAATTATTGACGTTTCAAGAGTTAAAATCAGTTACAGAAGCAAAAGAAACTGAAGCCATGGATAAGCCAAGGACGTATTACGTCACTTAATACCAGAAAGATTTTAGCTAAAAGATATAAAAGAAATATGGTGACACAAGAGAAAATAATGATAAATCAAACAAAAATAAATTAACATCTTTTCCGGGCAGCAAAAAATGCCTATTATAGAAATAATAGTATTCTTGGAAAATAATGGTGCTTCTAGGAAAAACTGGCAGACAATAAGTGAACTATGTAATATATCCAGTTCAAAAAGAATTACCAGTAGAAATTATTCACAAAGACGAAATGTTTTCCGCAGTTTTAAATGCCAAATTTCTAGTAAATAAATTTTATAGATATTACACTGAAATTATTAGTACATTAGTATAGGAACACTTGATGAATAGAGTTACCGACAATTATTCTATACCTGTTCAAAGTTTAATAAGTTCAATATATTTATGAAAAACAGATTGAAGATCTTATTAGGACTTTAAAGAACGACAAATCTGCAGGGATTGATGGTAATTAGAGTTCACAATATAAATCAAATTTATCAAGAAATTAAGCACGGTTTGTAGTATTTAATAAATTTTTCCCTTCAACAAGGAATATTTCAGGAAGTTTAAAATACAGCAGTCGTAATACCAATCTACACAGGAGGGAAGAAATATTTTTTGGAGAAATATAGATTATTTTTGCTGTCAGTTATATCCGAATGTTTTGGAAAATCAATTAAACAATAGATCATAAATCCTATCATAATACCAATCTATAGAGGAGGTAAGGAAAAAATATTGGAGTATTATAGAAAAATATCTTTGCTATCAGTCATATCCAAAACTTCAATATGAAAAATTGTTCATATGAAAAACTAATCAAACAATAAAATAATAAATTCTTGAATAAAAGTAATTTATTTCTAGTAATCATTTTGGTTTCAGGAAGAATTTAAGTACAGGAAATGCAGTTCTTCAACATAGCTCAGAAATTTACAAAAATCAAAATGACAGCATGAAAGCAGTAATATCGTTTAAAAATATTAGGAAGATATTCGATTCCGTTTCCCGTGATATTCTATGTCAGTGGGTAGCGTTCCAGTCTCGTAATTGTTCGTCTCCGCAAAACTCCTTACCCTGCCTTCGATCAGTAGGGGATACCGATGGGCTTGAAAGGCTGTCATCCACCAGATGGGATGTTAAGTTGTGGCCGCGAGTATATAATGTATATCTGTATATAAAGTCCTCACGTTCTACGTTCCTGCAGAGAGAAAATGATTAGTAGGATTTTTAAAGAAATTAGGTTTATTGAGATAGGTAGGGCCAACAATATCAAACAACCCCCTGATCGCAGGCATGGGGCAAAGACCTGTTCTTCCTCCGCTAAAGGCTGAAGTCACATGCTGGTAGGAACTTCAGGCACCACCTTTTCAAGTGGACTTTTTCAAGAGCCTTGTGGCCTGTCTGAGACACATTACTCCAATTTAGGATTGACGATGCCCAACTAGCTAAATGAGGTTCAGGTACCTGCGATGGCCTCTGATCAGGATTATCCACCAGCTGATATAAGGTATCCCATGCCTCTGTTCACTTAGGGCTGGCAACCAGAAGCAAACAGAAAATACAGCGGCAGATTCTCCCTCAACAGAGGACCACCAGTACAGCAAGCCCAGGATCCAAATCAAGCTCAAATCCATGAACAATCCAGTCTAGTAGTTATAAAAGTCAGCACCAGGACCCTGTGAAGTTGACCACTCCTCAGCAGGGTTTAAAAAAAAAGAAAAAGTGGCCATAGATGGCCAGATTAGTAGGCCATACTGAACTGGTAGCCCTCTCCTTCCGTTCCTTTCTAAAAGTGAATCTCTCTTTTGGAAGGTACTAACCCTGTACCACGAGAAAGCGGGGTGGGACATTAGGCGCTAGTCCTGGCCGGTTCTGTGCGTCATCATTGGTAATTACTACACAGCTCTACTTCCAATTTATGACTAACTACCATTTACAGACCCCATACCTTGTACACACTAAAAAATAGAATTTGTGGATTGCAGCATGGCCATCAACAGCGGCGCGATGAAGTTCCTGGGAAACTTTTGACGTAAACGGGATTATTACGACTGGTCAACTCTGCTGCTATTTGCAGTGCTGTGGTCTTGTGCTTCTGTTGTACAATCCATGCCAACGTTTGCCTATCCTTATATCCTTCGTATGGCATTTAGAATTTGCGCATTTGGAGGCAACGCCCTGTCTTTTTTGATAAGTAGTCATAATCTTCCATACAGTTCCTGCTGTTACACCTACCGTTTCTGCCGTTCTGGTTACTGAAACTCCTGCAAGACATGTACGAATGATCATGCCTTTTTGGAGTCACTGACATCTGACATTGTCCATATGACATTGTCCATAATTACACCTCAACAGTTGTTTCACTGATCCTGTGGCACTGCTATGTGATAGCCGACATCGTACGTCTTCCCTTTATATACTTCACATCGCGGATTACGTCATCCTTGTAATAGGCATATGGCGCATGCAGTGTACTCCTGTTGCCATCAGGGTTTCCATTATTTTGATAAACCCCTGTATATTAGAAAGAGCTTTGGTCCCAAAACTCTACCTTGTGGTATTCTGTATTTCTTAACTTCTTCGTTTATCTATTTATCAACTTTTAATTTATGCTTCCTTTCAATTAAATAACTACATTAGCAACTACATTAGAATTTTTACTCTGAAATCTGAGTTCAAGAAATGAACCTGGGAACTACAGATTACGAGCCTGGCGCGCTACCGACTGAGCCACCCCGCATGCTTGGATAAGCAAATTGATTTATCAACAGTATGTTCCAAGACCTCAGGAAATGGAGTAATCCTAAAATGAGGCGGATAACGCGAAACAGTTTTTTATTAGATTTGGTTTGAAGTGTCCAAATGGAACATCTGTAGCTCAGGATAAAAGCGTTTGGAGAACTGTACACTCTGGTTAAGCTTCTGTAGCTTTTGGCTGTTTTAGATTTTTTCATGTATTCTTAAGCACAATTCTTCAACTCCCTGTTATCTGTATTATTCACTACCAGTATCATTAGACTTAGTTTTATATTTAAAATTAACATTTATTGAACTCAGATTTCAGAGTAAAAATTCATTGAGAATTAGCTGATTATAAAAATGTACTTTGTATTGCTCAGACAATCTTGATGACTATTTGAAAATTATGTCTGAAAAGACTAAACAGTTGAAAGAAATGCAACAATAAAATAATGCAAATTGAAATAAAGGAACTTAAATGGAAGGTAAATGATTTGGAACAGTAAAGTAGGAATGCTAACCTAGAAATAGAAGGGATACCAGAAACACCCAACGAAAATGCATCATAAATAATAATCTCTATTGCTCAGACAATATAAGCTGAAAAAAGGGACTTTGATATACAAGCTATACATAGATTGCCTACTCCCGAAAAATGAAAAAAAAAATGGATAAATTGTTGAAAGGCAAAGAAGATTTTAAATTCTAAATAAATACATCATTCCTTACAAGACAGCAGAGTGTTTGTAAATGAACATTTAACGCAAGATAACAAGTAGTTACTTTATGAACTAAAGAAAATACAGAGAGAGAAAAAAATATTAATATGTATGGGTTAAAGATTCCAAGCTTTATATTCGCCAAAATGAAAGGTCAAGAATATTGAGAATTAGAAATGCCGATGATTTAAATTTATTGAATGGTTAATACTGAAAATTATTACATTTAAGTAAATTTTAATATCTAACAATATTACTAATAAAAGTTTTAGAATAGATGGAGGCGTATTTCGATCTCAATACTAATATTTCAGATCATAGGTATAAAGTTCATAAAATAGAGAATATTTATGAAAGAGAATTATATTTTTGGGATGAGGAATTACAGTTAAAAATAATAATATAAGAACTATGAGAAATTTTTTAACACTTTTTTACTCTATTTAAACCTAGTAAATTTTACCCCTGAAATAATAGTCCTAACAGAAATTTGGATAACTGACGATGAATTGCAGTTATTTACAATACATGAATAAAAAATATATCATAAATGCTAAACTCAAATGAGATCTGGTGGGCTAATTATTTTTCTGAACGACTGTATTACAGTATATGAAATTAATACAAATTTTGTTAGTGCTGATATGCTGGAAATTAAATTTAAACTCAATAATACAGTATTTATTTTAATGTCATTTTATAGATTGCATTCATACACTAATTGAAATTTTATTAATGAACTAGAAAAGAAATTAAAAACTGTAAATAATAATAATGTTACATTATTAGGAGATAATGTAAGAGGTAATGATTGATCTTATTTTACCTCTTCCTAAAAAATCATTGTACAAAAACATTGCATATATTTAGCACCAAAAATATTTAATACTTTGTCGGGAAATCTTACAGATGAAACAACTTTCACTCTTTTAAAGGAAATTGAAAATCTTGATCTCTAAATTTAATGATATCGAAAACCTTTTTTAAAAATGTAATAATCATTGTTATGATAGGTAAAAATGCTGTGTTTTTGAAATTCTGTCTTTAATTGTTTTGGAAATAGAATATATTATATTATGAAATGAATACAAATGATATCAGATGTATAGATTTTGAATTAAATTTGTTGACTTTTTTAAAATATTTTATCAAATTGTATAAACCCGCATGCGAGTTACTTGAACTCTTGTGGATGTTTTCAACATTTCTATAGTTGAATGTATAATTTTAGAAAATGTGTTATGCAAAATACATTATATGAAATGTATAACTTCTCTATATGATGGGACTAAATGTCTATCTATCTAAGCCTGAATGCTATTAAAGTCTGAGGTTGGTCATGAAGTTCGTTAATATAAGGTCTTGACAGTCGTGGTTGACGTCATTTTTTCCGTCCAACTAGCGATTTCTCGCGATATATCCAACCTCCTGTTTGATTATACTCTAAAGACTAGAAATATTTCCAATATTATCAGGTTTCATTTTATTTCCTCTGTTCTTTTGCTGCTCTTACATTATTTTTAGCTACTTTTCAGAAAAAAAGATATAATGTTTTGGCTTTGCCGTCTGTCTGTACACATTCAAGTCTTTTTGTTTTCAGAGGTAAATTAAAAAATCTTTTTCTAATTTTATTTCGTTGACAAAATATTACGATTCGCACTTTCCGAATGTCGCAAAAGCTAAAACTGCGCTCTTGATGTAAGGGTGGAAAATTCTGAATACTGGCTACAGTGGGCGCGGTGCCCACAAAGACATTTTTGCTTGTGTTCGAATGATGCGAGGCGACGGGTACACCGTGTGAATTGTGTGCTTCCATGCGACTGTGTGCAAGGTTCTGTTCAAGCTGGAGGAAACTCTGTGATATTCTAAGGGTGTTTCACCTAGGAGGAAATGGGTCCTTTGGTTGCGGTGACGTCACATCTGAACCAAAAGGGCTCTATGGAGCTAGTGGATGACCACATGATGCCTTTTGTGCAGCATATCCACAGTGACATTCAGCCAGGGTGACTAATTTTTGGTCCGGTGAGCTTTACATTCTCCAATTATTATATTTAAGCTTTAATTGTCCCCTCTGATGGTGGGAAATTTTGAAAATTTTTAATTGCGCCCTCTGATGGTGGGACATTTCAAAATTTAAAACAAATATTGCAAATGATCTATTTGGGACAGAAATCTCATATTTTAGGAGTGACTTTTGACTATCATGGGTAAACAATGGCGCAACATTTTACTTTGAGAGATTAATGAAAAAATATTTTTCAGTTGAATAGGAACTAAAGAAATAATTATGATTGATACTTTCAAAATCCTCCAACCATCTTTAGAGGCAGCAAATGTAGAAAACGTGAAACTTGAAGTAATATTGCAAACCATATACTACAAGAAATTAGAAATTCTGCTGAATGTGTTGATTAAGGAATGGAATAATTCATAAACAGGATAATTATTTATGCTCCTACATAAGATCATTTTCTACCATCATAATGTTCATGGAATAAATGTTTAATGTAACCTATTTATTGATAGAATTAAAATTATTTTCTATAACTCCGGAAAATGCCGGAATTATTTTCGACGCAACATTTTCCAGCTTATAAAATATTTTCGTAGTTTTTTTTTTCAAGAATACAAAGGAAATATCTATTTCTTTTCTTATTTTCATCTTGATAAAACATATGCACATTTTAAGTTTTCTTTCACCAACAAGCAATGCAGCCCAGAGTTTGCCTCCGAGAAGCATTCAGAAGAAGTCGTTCGCTTAGTAATTAAAGTTCAGAGATATGGAGACGTGATGGCCATAAAAGAGCTGCAAGGGGAGAAAACAAAACTAATGTGAAAGGACGAATTAAACCCCGCAAAAGAAAAAATAAGGCAATATCAATAGGCTGAAAATGTGGGAACAGAGTGGTCAGTCTTCATGGTTTTAAAATCTCAAATGTGTTACAATTATTCCTCAGAAATCATTTTAGCATGTGGAGAAGAGATTGAGTAGATTGCTTTATGACAGGATTACAACCACGGTGTTGTTTGAAAGACCACTGATCGTTGTCAGATCATTGTCCATAACACCTTCTCGCTTGGTTGTAGATAGCAATTCCCTTTAATCTCGAATGACAAGGTGATTTCACTAAATGGTTGACTACAGTTTCCAAACTGAAGTCTACCATTAGATAGGTATTGAATCACTCTGTTATCTTTATTTGGGGGAGGGGGGTAGTGTCATCAACAGCTAGCACAAATATAATGGCGACGACTTTCAGTAGCTTCATGGGAGGCTGTGGGGTGAGTTGGGAACGCTACACGGGAGCCAGCGTGGGTTTCAGTTGTAGCTGTATTCTCCATAATGTGAAGTTTGACTGTTAAAACGATACACTCAACAAGAATTACAAAAGCAATATAAAAGTAAATACTCCGACTTTACAATTTCTTTCAATAGATTTAGTTTTGTGCTCTTTTGTCATTTCAAAAACAGGGTGAATGCTTTCCGCAAAACTCATATCGGAATTTATGCTATCGTTACGGTAACCATTCGTCCTATATTTTAGGGCACCTTCCTATATATTTATGAAAAATTCGAAATACTTTTCTGTCCTATATTTTGTAGCATAACTAAATCGTTTGTAATACATCCAATTCTGTTTTTACACGGTAGATAGCTTCCCGAAAAAACCTACAAAATATACGGTGCATATGAAAAAATAGAAGATTGGTTCCAGACGTGAAAACCCAGTACCAATAATAAGTTGTTTTCAAACAAATCATATCGAAATCTTCAATTAAATTTTTATTTGATTTTTATTCATTATATGTACATATATGAAAATAATTTGTCACTAATTCAAGAATACAAAAGTGCAAAAAATATGACTTACATATGCTTATTAACTAGATTTTATTCGTTGTCACTTTCTGACAATAGACACATTCGTTTGCTTAAGACTATAATTAAATCACTTTCATCGCTTGAAACATTTTGGCCGTCGTGTTCATACTCCAATGGTGAAATGCTCTCTGTGACATGGGGAACCACATTATCACTTGTTTCCAGTGATTCTGAAGTTTGATTAGTTTTGACAATGAACTCTGTAATCAATCGTTGAGACCCTGCTTTGACTAGATCTTTGTAGAATTCTTGATAACGTGCCCACACATGGCTTCAGTTCACGTTTAAATTGCTCAGCTCGTTCGACAATGGGATCACGTGTAAGAAAATGACTTTCCAATTTATTAGCCATTTGAAGCCCTTCTTTATTTAAACCTGCAGTGAGTGGAACCTCTTCCTCACCATCACTTTTTCTTTTTCATCAGGAGTCTCAAGGACAACTATTATTTCATCATCGCTAAGAGCTTTGTCAACCAGCAATTCATCAATATCTGCAAACGATAAATCATCGAATCCTTCTCCACCAACTGCATGTGCTAAAGTGATGATATTTTAAAGTTGATGGTTTTAATTCTGATAACGTCAATTCAGCAAGTCTGATACAATCTAAAATTGAAAATTTCTTCCACACATCAATAATTGTTACTGTTTTATCCTTATCTAGTTTATCTGAAATGCATTGGAATGTTCGTCTTACGTAGTAAGTTTTAAATGTGGCAATTATAGCCTGGTATAGTGATTGTATTAAGGATGTCGTATTAGGCGGCAGAAAACAAAATTGTACATTTGGGTGTTCCAAAACAGGATGGCCAGCCGCATTATCTATAATCAATAGAATTCTAAATTCGAGATTGTTTTCCTTCAAATGGCGTTTACCTTCTGGAACAAAACATTTATGAAACCATTCATTAAAAAATTCTTTTGTGGCCCAGGCTTTTTTGTTTGCCATCCAATACACTGGCAATTTATTCAAATCTACACCTTTCATTGACGTGGTCTTAGGGATCGATTGATGAGCAGCTCTTTTAACATACGATCTCCTGAAACGTTGCTACAAAATGAAAAGTTCACACGATCCTTAGCTACTTCAAAGCCACCAACAGTTTTTTGTGATTTTGCTACGTTGGTTCTACTCGGCATTTCTTTCCAAAAAAAAAAGGCCAGTTTCATCTGCATTCCAAACTTGATCAGGAGTGTATCCACCATCTTCAATGATTTGGGCCAATTTTGGACAAAATATTTTAGCAGCCGGCTCATCTGCAGATGCAACTTCATCTTTTATCTTTACATTATGAAACGCGTGTTTTTGAAGAAAACCTACAAGCCAACCAGTACTTGCACAAAATTCATAATTTTTGTTTAACTGAGCTGATGTGGTTGGTTCCATTTCTTGTATCTGCTTATATATTCGTAATGCCATCTGTTTGATGGTATTTCTATCTAGAGGTATTCTATTTGCGAGTAATCTTCTATCCACATTACTAGTGCCTTTCCCATCTTCACTTTTTTCAATATCTCTCGTGTACGATGATGACTTAGTGCTCAGTTTAGTTCCAGAAAGCACAGATTTTCCAATAGCATCTATATTTTTCTTAATGGTTCTTACGGTAGCTTCGTTCAAACCAAAATATTTACCTATGGTTGCTGAATCTTCTCCAGTTGCAAGACGATCTAAAATTTGGATCTTAGCATCCAAAGAGATAGCTTTCCTTTTCTGTTTTTGTATAGTCGAATTATCTGACATCGTGGTAAGGTTTACGAAAAACATTTGAATTATAGTTAATAAATCAGATGATGAAAAATTGTAAATTTCCTATCAGCAAAATTTAATAAATTTATATTATGCACACAAAACTTCAAAACACAAAACAAAATTTTTCTGGATTTCTTCTATAAACATCTAAACACTTTTAACTTTAAACACGAAATGAGAGACCAAGGCTAACGTATGTATTGAAGATAAAATTGAGGGGAATTCCCGGAACTCAATGTTGCCACTTTATTCCGAATGAAGTAGGTTTTGTGTAATTTTTCCATAAAATAGAGAATATGATAGAGAAAACTTGTTGTGTAGTTGTTTTTATTTTTGGGGATTTCAGTGTCAAAATGTGTATCTATAGTACATTTTCAAAGCTAAAACTACTTCGAAAAATGTGACCATAAAAGCGGCATCTTTGTTATAAATATAAATTCTAGAATGTTTTTCTTGAATAGGAATATTTTTTCAGAATTAAATTCAAATGAAGATTTTTTTTTAAAAAGGCGCCGTTTGAACCGTGTTAGATCAAAATAAATCGTGTGGAAAGAGAAATGGAATTCTTTTCTAAACCGTGTTAATCAAAATCATGTAAAAAAAAAAATCCGTGTTAAAACATAATTGGTGTATTTGGCTGAAATTTTGGAATTTAAATTTTTTTTACCATTAGAGGGCGCAATTATACCTTTGGGGATTTTCGGAAAGTGCAGATCGAAATATTTCATCAATACCTTTCAAATACAAAATTAATTTTTCATTTATCTCTCTAAACAAAAAAGGTTCGATGTCTACAGATGGGCAGACAGAAGACAAGCGAAACTATTATATCATTTTAAAAAATGAAACTAAATAAATACCCCATCAAGCAGCTGTTTGGCACAGAAGTCTGACAGGAGTCTATCAGCTTATATGCTATAGTAGAAGGTCTGTAAGGAAGGCGAGACCTCAGCAGAAAGACAACGCAAACATCCATGCCTTTCTCGAAGCTCGAACCTAGTTCCCTTTGATCACTAGTCAATCGCGCTGCCTGAAAACGAGGTAAAAATGGAAAAATATAAATCTGTTAATCACTATCAACATTGACGACTAATATTTCGGAAATTTTTTCTTCAAGTAATGTGTGCCTCATCATAAAGGATAGAGAACATTTTGAGCTTCGTAATGGTTTTTAAATGCACTCATTATCTCTCATAGTTAAAGAGTTAGGGATAGTAGCTAAACGGTTTGTCACAAAAATAAGATTTTTTTTTGTTAATTTCGATAAAGCTAAACGTTCGTCCATATATTGCGTCACACTCGAGAAGAGGGTTAGTGATTGTATCACATCGCGTTACATGAGGGACTCAGACGATGAAAATCGGGCTCTGCATACATCATACCATAAAACAAACAAAGGATACCCGAAAACAAAAAAAAAAAAAAAAACATATTATTGAAAAGACAAGAAAAATGTGTTTTTTCAAAATAATAAGTTAAAATATTTCCTATAATATAAGAAAATGTAAAATATATATACATTTCTTAAAAACATTTTCTGTGGTACACATGACTTAACATAAATTAATTTTTCGATTAATTTTTTTATAGGGGGTAAAAAAGGGAGGAGAACGAATTCTCCCCCCCCCCCATGGCGCCCATGACTATAGACTATAATCTCATAAGTAGGGCGGCCGAATTATTTTTGAACGCGAGGGGCCAACTTCCTAGACGTGGTCTTGCCTTTAGAGCATTAAAACATTTGAGACAAAACTAAGTATACAAAATATCAGAAGTTTTCTAAGATATAGAAGATTATCTGAAAACATTTCATTAAATGAAAAAGAATCCTCATCATCCTCATGCAGCCATGGGCTATGAAGGTCCTATCAGACTGTGCAATTTAGTTCCCCAAAGACATCTCTCCTAATCTGCTGCATCTCGCCACCGTAGACAAATTCGAACAAGGTCCTATTTTACATTTTCTGTCCCTGCATCCTAGGTTTCCCCCACCTTTTCAGGCCTTTAAGCACACTGTTCATAACTTTATTCGCTAATTTATAATTATCCATACGGGCAACATGTCCAAACCAGCGGAGTCTCTTTCTGCACAATATGCTGCTTAAAGGAGGTTGCAGACTCCTTTGCCTAATCTCATCATTACTTACAAAGTTTAACAATCTAATGCCCAAGATACTGCGCAAGCATTTAGAATCAAAAGCATCAAGTTTCTGTTATACTGTTTGCATAGCATATAAACTAACCCTAGAAAGAACCAAATTATTATACAGCCTAATTTTAGTCTTTAGGTGTATACGTCTATTTCTCCACGCTCTCCATAGACTCTTAAATGTCCCAGATTTAAATGTCCAGCAATACCTATTCCTCTGCTTATCTCATGCCACACATCACCAGTATCTGTTACATAGCTACCACGATAATTAAACTGAGACACTTGCTCAAGGGCGCAACCATTCAGAAACCGAACTACAGCCTGCCTGACCAATTTGCAGCACTTTAATTTTTTCTCTGTATATCACCAAATCTACTCTATTACCAGTCTCATCAACAGCCTAATCCATGAGTTCATCTCATCAATATCATTTTTCAATAGGGCCAAATGATCAGAATTGAAATCTAAATAGAAACTTTTCAGATATCTGGATCATTCAAGCTCAAAATCTTTCCCTTTCAATTAATTTCGCATAACATAATCAATAGGCGAGATAAAGAGGAAGGGAGACAAAATGAGCCCTGTCGAGTAGCACAAGCAATGATAAACCAATTGTTATACAAGCCTTACTCTCACACATGACAATGTTATTATAGAGAGTTTTTATTATGTTAACTAACTTGTCAGGTATGTAATACGATCTGACTTTCAAAAGGTCAAAAACCTTTTTGAAATCATCAAAGCTATTACCCAAAAGTTTCTCAAACTCTAAACATTTCTCAAAAATCTGCCTAGGTGAAAAAATCTGATCTACACATCCCCTACCATATCTGAATCCATACTGCTCATTACTCAATTGTCCATCAACCATATTCTTAATTCTATTAAGCACAATCATGAAAAGAACTTTACCTGAAACAGAAAGTATGCTGACACCTAAAGTTATTACAAGAGCAGCGATTACCTTTTTTAAAAACATGGATAATTATAGCTCTGGTAAAATCCTTGTGAACAATGCATTTATCATAAAAGATATTCGAAATTTCGGTCACCCATGTGGTAATCAAAACATTCCCGGCTCTAAGCATTTCAGTAGTAATTTAATCTACTCCTTGGGATTTATGTAGTTTAAGTTTAGAAATATCCAAAATAACATCAGTAACAAAATATGTTATTGACTCATTTGCTGTTAATTAATATATAATCAATCATATTCTCTGGTGAAACCCACATGCATTTATGTATGCCACGGTATTTGTAATAAGTGTTAGATATTCTCAAACCAATAAGGTATTCATTCCAGTGTTAGATATTCTCAAACCAATAAGGTATTCATTTTGGTGTAATATATATGGTGAGCACCACGATCCTGTGTGGTTCAATACTCCTCATCATGTTAGAAAAAAGAGAAAAGTAGCCATAGTAATCCAGATCAGTAGGCCAGACTGATCTTGCAGCCCTCCTCTTCTGTTCCCTTCCAGAGGAGAGTATCTCTTTTGAAAGGTACTAATTGTTTTCATAATGGTACTGGCCATAGTTAAAAGTAATATATTTACTACCCATTACATAATTTTGGCATTTGGTTTAATACGGTCCCTTGTGACCTAAAAATTTTGAATTACAGGTGTATCCCACTCATACAACACAGTAGGCTGCAGACCACCGTCGTATTGTCGTACACGTAGGTTCCATTACGAGTCCGCCATGGAACTGCAGCCTCCGTTTTAGGCGCTATTCTTAAAATGGTCTGCGGCACACCCCTGCTCCATCTGTATTTTATTAATGCATCATCACTGGCCTGTTGTCTCAGAGGAAGCATCGAGAACATTCCACATTTACATAGAACCGTGGCAGTCTCTGCCTGGCGACAAGAACGTTGGTCAACGCGAAGTCACTGGATCAATACGCTTCACCTGCTGGACGCAAGACCACCAGAAGAAAACTTGAAGTTGCAAAGTTTTTGAAAAGCGCACGTGGAACTTTTTAGTCGAATCTGATAGTATTCGCTGAGTTGTCATCGCTGCCGTCAGATGTCTTCCTTTGTGTCGTGTTGGTAATAAATGACTCGAGTATGAACAGTAATTTCTTATAAGCAACTGTTGCCACAGCAACTGGAGGAGATAATCCAGCAGGTGCACTGCGCCACTAGATGGATGAAACAGGTCACCCAGTCTTCCTTTCTTTGGTTTCTCCATTGTCACATTATTCTTCCCGCGCCTTTCTCCCATCTGCCTCGGAAAGCCTGGCTCTATAAAGCGTCACGAGTGACCACCAGTCTTTTCTATTGTTCCTACCCACCAACGTCAGCGCCTTAGAAACAGGCGGAGAATAGAGCAGATTTGGTGCTAATATTTAATAGTCAGTAGAAACGAAATAATTAATCTGTGTTATGCTATGAAAATGAATCTGGTGTGGTCGCACTATTTCCTCGGTAGCTCAACCTGCATTTCTCTTTCTCACCCGAACGGCTGGAAGCCGAGGAGATTGAATCAGATGAACGGTCAATGTAAAACATGGTGCCATAATCATGGCAGGGCAAAGTCAAAATCTAATTAATTTTGCCAACCGCATAAAACCTATTTGCTAAGTAAATATACAATGAGTGAAACGCCCACCGTACGATCATTTAAATAGAAATTAAAATCATAACGCAACCTCCCTGAGTTTATATTTCCCTACTGTTTCCCCTGTCAGCTACGCATGACCAGTAATGTACAACAGCATAGCGAATCATTGTCTTATTTTTTCTTTGCAGATGCGTGTAATAATTTAATAACACTTTTAAGCAGTCGGATATGTGCGTAATTGACGTAAATGAAGCATATTTACAATTAAAATGAATACTCGTCACTAAATTTTATCACTTTAGTTTCACTTTAGTAAGTGATGAAAATTGGTCAGGCAGGCTGTGATTCAGTTAATCTGAATGGTTGCAGTCTTGAGCAGGTGTCACAGTTTAATTATCTTGGGAGCTATGTAACAGATAATGGGTGATGTGCGGCATGAGATTAACAGACGAATCCTGCCGGGACTTTTAAGAATCTATGGAGAGTGTGGAGAAATAGGCGTATACACCTAAAGACTAAAATTAGACTGTATAATAGTTTGGTTCTTTCTAGGGTTAGTTATGGTAGTGAAACTTGGACACTTTGTAAACAAGATAACAGGAAACTTGATGCTTTTGATTCTAGATGCTTACGCAGTATCTTGGGCACTAAGTGGTTCAACTTTGTAACTAATGATGTAGTTAGGCAAAGGAGTTTGCAACCTCCTTTAAGCAACATGTTGTGCAGAGAGAGATTCCGTTGGTTTGACCATGTTGCCCGTATGAATAATTATAGATTGGCGAATAGGGTTATGAACAGTGTGCCTAAAGGCCTCAAAAAGAAAGGGAGACCTAGGATGCGGTGGGCAGACAATGTCAAACAGGACCTTGTTAGAATTGGTGTGCAGTGGCCAGATGCAGTAGATGTAGCTCAGGACAGACTTGCTTGGAGAACTAAATTGCACGGTATGGTTGGACCTCCGTAGCCCATGGCTGCTTGAGGATGATGATGATGATGAAATGTTATAATTTTAATACTAGTATCTAATGCAATAGGTTTACTAGTCTTCCTCTTTTCACTGGAAGCTACAATATCATTATTTTGATTTTTTATCTGCCATTATTAAAAACAATAAAATAATGGTTATAAACAGTTTATAATTTACAGAGAAACACCAAAACAGATTGAGATGCTGTGAGCAAAGACAATGTAATAAACTGACTCCACTAAAACTGCGCATCGGTTTATTCCAAAGCTGAATAAGCGAAAAACATTGTCCAATGAAAAGAGTCACTTGCAAAGTCATCGCGCACAATGCTATGGGCCGCATGGTAAATTGTTGCTGTCAGTCACTAATGCGGCGCAATTTTTATTACGCAGTCGTCCCGCTTTACCTTTCACCCAGCTTTGGTTGATTCACGGCAACGTCATGTCGCTAAAACCGTCGTATGAGCGAATGCGTCGTCGTAAAAATGGGCATTGGTCGTATTGAAAATCGTCGTATGAGCGGATTGTCGCAAAGCGTAACGTCGTAAAGCGGGGTGTTACTGTATAATAATTTTTTATGTAGCATTCAGGACTGGGTTTTAAAACGTTCTAAGGTTCAGTAATTATTTGGCAATTAATTTATTACTTACTGTTACATGTTCAGTAAGTAATAAATTAACTGCCATTTTTCTTAGGTCACTTCATTTTGTATAAAACTGAAATATATTCTTTAAATTAAAATTTGGGATGTTAAATTTTAGTTTTGTTTATGTTTTACAATTTTTAAAGTATTTATGCAAATATTTACAACCCACAAACGAGCATTTTTTGGAGTGGTAGATATCTGATTGAAAACATTATATTGTACATTATTGGCATAAATAATAAATTAAAATGAATACTAATACTTGAAAATTGACAAATGTTAGTGTTAATTTGTTTGTATATAAATATGCATCTGTTAAATGTTGAATAAACTTGAGTTGATTTCGCGGGAAAAAAATATTTCCGTCATGCCACAGCCACCGCACAGTCCAGATCCGTTGCCATGTGACATCTGCTATAATTGAGAGGTCGAAAATTTAGCATGGATTGCTGGTGGTTTCAAAAACGCAGATAATTTTGAAGGCCTTTCCAAACAGCGAGTTCTTTAAAACTTTGAACAAGGTTCGAAACGCTGGGACCAGTGAATCGCAAGTGGGGGGAGGAAGTATTTTGGATACGATAACCTTAATCTGGATGCTTAATGAAATTTGCATTTTTTTCAAATTTTATTCTTAGTTGTTTTGGGATGCCCTACTGTACATAATCTTTTTTTTTTATCACTTCGAGGTCTACATCTGTAGGAATTTCCCTCGAGACTTGTTTATAATACGATTTGTCTTCATCTTTTTCGTAATGTATTAAGTGCTTAGAGAAATGGATGTAAACTGGTGTACCATGAGCCTGTGCCAAGTGTACTTAGATCAATGGATTTCAATGGATGTGCCATGAGCCTGTGCCAAGTATACTTAGATCAATGGATTTCAATGGATGTGCCATGAGCTTGTGCGAAGTGTACTTAGATCAATGGATTTCAATGGATGTGCCATGAGCCTGTGCCAAGTATACTTAGGGCAATGGATCTCAATGGGTGTGTCATGAGCCTGTGCTAAACGTTCTTAGAGCGATGGATCTCAACGGGTGTGCCATGAGCCTGTGCCGAGTGTGCTTAAAGCGATCAACCTCAACGGGTGTGCCATGAGCCTGTGTCAAAAGTGCTGTGGCATCCAAATGAAGTCTAAAAATAAACTCAAAAATATAAAAAAAAAAGCCTGAAACATAAATTACATGGGCACTAATGATGTAAATACAGTACATAAGGAAGGATTTGGTAGATTAGGTATTATTATTTCTATTATTCAAAGATACTTTTTTGATAAAACTCTTTAATTTTTAAAATATGAGTACAGAAGAATTTAATCAATAGTGGTGTATACATCACATTGCATTCTACGAATAAGAGTGAATAACAAAATGAAAGTGATTTGATCTATCAGTAGAGTTTTTTTTTACTAAACTCTGGTGTGCTTACTAAACTCTGGTGTGCCCAATACTAGGTGTATCGCAAACCCAATATCTGGTGTTCCATGACGAAGTGAAGACAGTATCAAGTATGCCACTATAAAGTGAACCCAATAACAGGTGTGCTGCTACGAAGTGAATCGAGTACTAGGTGTGATATAAAAAAGGTTGATAACCACTGGCTTAGAGTGACCATAACGGTTTTTCGGGATGGAGACTACCTGAATTTAGTGGAGAAAGCATTATTCGAATCGTCGATATTATACAAAATCGCAGAGATTTGAATCTCCTCTACAGTGACTTCCCACTCCCATTTTGTTCCTTCTTTGTGCCAACTGTGTACTCTAATTGGATTGAGTGTTATGTAAATAAAAAAAAATAAATAAATACCCCCTTAAGCAGCTGCTTGCCACAGAGGTTTGACAGGAGCCTGTCAGTTTATATGCCATAGAGAAGGTCTGAGAGGATGGCAGGCCCTCAGCAGAAAAACGACACAAACAACCATGCCTTACCCGGGGCTCGAACCGAGGTCCCTTAGATCAGTAGCCAAGCTCGCTAACCACTAGGCCATGGGACAGCAGTGTTATGTAGGTAAACGTAATTGCTGGCTGTAGGGACTCGGCAGCTAAGATGGAAGAAGTGAAGGACAGAATCGCCATTTTGGCGGCAGCGCCGTTCCGCCCAGCGACAGAGCGCCGGAGGCAGGGCCAGTTTTGAGAGCGCGATGAAGAAAGGCAACAAGAGTCGTTCTGATACGGCGATCATGTTCGTACCCTATTGGCCAAGACATCCTAACTTTCCCCAAAGAACACCTGACATCATCCAGATGTCACTTGACATCATCCAGGATGGTTCAAACTGGACTTGCGCACAGACCACGAGGCAGTCCAGATGTGAGACTGTTTGTTTTGCAGCTCGTTTAAGCTTTGTCTGTATCTAGCGGTCCCCCCCGATAGGAGACCACCTTGACGTGGTGGGGGTGGGCTGAAGAAGTGAAGTATGGTTACGGTTCGTGGGTTGCACGAGATCTTGTAACCTCTGGTGGAGGGGCCTGTTGAGGGTCTGCAGACTGGTTTGAGAGGGGCCAGTCTAATGGGCTTATTGACTTGTCCCCTGAGAAGCTCCGGGTTGCCGCCCCAGTGGAGGGGCTGTGGCTCAAGGTCTGCGGACTGAGCTTGGGGAACCCAGTCCAATGGGCTCATCAGTGCAGCCTCGGTGAAATTGTGGGTCGGAAGACTGCAGCAGGGGGCCTGCAGTCCATGGCACTATGAAGACAACGAAGTTGAAGGCTCACAACTTGGAGTGGGATCCCGGTCAATGGGCTTATCGATGGAAAAGCCAGACTAAGAGTCTCCACCCCGGGAGCCAAGTCAACTTGGTTCTATATATCAGTTTTGTGGCTAACCGGGGAACAGATTAAATTTAGGTTTTGACCGATGGATGAACCTTCCTTCTATAGGATTGTTCGCCATAGGTAGCCGTGGATGAGCTGTGTCCTTGTGGCAGCTTGCCCCAGCGTAGGTAGTGGTGTTCATGGCATTCTCCCCATAGATTATGTGCAGCGATATGCTGCGTTACATCTGCGACTTGCTTTTAGTTAATGTAATGTTCTAGTGGTGGGACCGCTGAGGCTCATTATTATAGCCTGTGTTGAATTTGGCCAGTGACTGTACCAGGTGGACAGTCACTGTATGTATATATTTAAATGTAAATAAATGTTGTATATATGCGAAATTCATGTTTGTGTATTCGGCCACCTGAATTATTCATCCTGACGAGATAGGGACAGGTACCCTCCTACAAAAGATCTCACACACATAGTTAGTAAAAGAATCCAACCGAGACAGGCAGAGAAGAGTGTCGTCTACATTGGTGTTTGTGTTGTGAGAGTTTGGTACGAGTGGCGTTCCATTAAGGGATTTTGTTAACAAATGTTGAGTGCTGAGAAGAAAGTAAATCATCGCTGTTAAAACTTCACATCGGGTGCGGTAAGATCTAGTCTGTAGAGCCAGATTTTGTCTTCTTGTTATTGTGCTGTGCCATAAAATACGCGAGGGAACGCGAAAAACAGTTCTAAGTTGCACTATGCGGACACTGCTCGAGGCAGATCAACGCGAAACACGGAGGCTTTTGGGTCTGATTTATCAGGAGACGCTGTCAGCGATTATCCTCCAACTCTGGAAATAGCAGAGCAGTCCGATGATGCTAGAAAGCACGAATTAGAATTGAAGAAACTCGAATTAGCGCGACTCGAACTAGCCGATAGACAAGCGCAGCGTGAGACCGAACGCATGCGACTGGAGATGGAGGCTGAAGAAAGGCAAACACAACGCGAGCATGAACTGCAAATGAAACGTCTTGAGCTGGAGACAGCAAAGGCAAGTGGTGGCCGATCTCGTGGTGCATCGTGTGATGGTTACGATTCGTCTGGGTCCGATTCCCGTAGCAGCGCGAAAAGGAAGGAAGGATTTGTGATTCAAGACGGATTGCTGTATCATATAGAAAGAGGCGTAGATGGGAAATTTTTGCAGCTTGTGTTACCTGCCGAGAGGTCATGGCTCTAGCACATAATAGCGTCTGGGGTAGTCACATGGGGTTCACCAAGTCAGCGCAGAGGGTCCGGCTGTCTATTTTTTGGCCGTGCATGACTAAGGATATTAAACATTACTGCAAGTGTTGCGAGGAATGCCAGTTGAGGGGAGGGCCTCGAAGAAGTGACAAGGTTCCTATTGAGCCAGTGACGCGGCTTGCATTGCCGTTTCAGGTCGTTGGGATAGACGTCGCAGGACCGATTGAGCCGCCCAGTAAAAGGGGGCATAGGTATATCCTATCCATTGTTGACTACCACACGAGATGGCCAGAGGCAGTGTGTCTGAAGTCGCTGACTGCCCGGGCGACTTGCCAGGCTTCACTGCAGACGTTCACTCATACTGGGTTACATGAAGTAATAATATCCGACTGGGGGACCAATTTTACGGCAGAATTGACAAGAGAACTGCAGACACGACTGGGAGTAGTTCCGAAATTCTCTTTGCCAATGCACCCCGAGGGAAATAGTTTCGTTGAGAATCGAACCATGAAGAACATGCTACATAATATTGTAAGAGAACAACCTGGGGAATGGGACAAATTTTTGCCTTACCTATTTTGGGGATATAGGGAAGTGCCCAACGCTACTTCAGGCGTATCCCCTTTCCAATTGCTATATGGACGGCCACCCAGAGGACCATTGGCTGTTTTAAGGAACATTTGGGCTAGGGAGGTTTATTTGCCTGCCATGTGCAGTACCTCCAGGATATTAGTACAGATGCAGTACCTCCAGGATATTAAAGTGCGGATGGAGCTGGCTGCTGAAAAGGCAGGGTTGGTGGCTGCAGGCCAACAGGAAAAATATGCACGGTACTACAATACTAGAGCCCAAAGGAAGGTGTTTGAGGTGGGAGAGCAGGTAATCGTTTTGACACCGGATTCCACGAATAAACTTTATGCTAGGTGGACTGGGCTATGCCAGGTGATTGAGCGAGTCTTCGAATACGGATATAGGGTTCGGTTACCCGACTGAGGGGATCGGACTCTACATGCCAACAGGATCAGGTAATTCATGGCGCATGTCTCGTGTACTGGTGTTGTCTTTGATGAGGATCAGGAGTTCGGGGAACTTTATGAGAGCCCAAGAAAGGGAAATGGTCATGACGTGGAAAATTTTGAAAAGCACTTAGCACGAGAGAGTCAGCTATCAGCAGGTCAGCAGCAGCAGCTTGAGGATCTATTACTGAAGTATCTGCGAATGTGTTCATGAGAGCTAAGGGTTGCAAAGTGTCAGCCCCATGTAATAAAGCTGTCTGCCCCTCCGGGAAATCGAAGAGCGTTCCCCTATAGAGTGCCAATTGCACTGAGGGATGAAGTGGATCGACATGTTGAGGAATTGTTGGCACAAGGTTTGAATTCGCCCTCCACTAGCGAGTTCGCGCACCCCATCTTATGTGTGGCGAAAATGGACGGTACGGTTGTGTGTCGATTTTCGTCGCCTCAATGCCATCACAGAGGCGGACGCTTCCCCTATGGCCAATCCGACAGAATTATTGTATCAACTGGGAAAGGCAGGATATATTTCGACTCTAGATATGATGAAGGAGTACTGGCAGATACCTATGAGCAGCTGTAGTAAGGGTTACACTGCTTTCGTGACACATCGTGAGCAGTACCAATGGGAAGTCTTACCCTTTGGTTTAAAGAACTCGGCGGGTGTCTTCCAGAAAGAGGTTAATGCTCTGTTAGCGCCCCACCTTGGATGTGCGTGCGCCTATCTAGATGATATAGCCATTTTCTCCAGCAGTTGGGAGGATAAAGCACCTTCGAGCTGTGTTGAAGAATATAGATGCTAAGAAATTAACCATCAATCTAGATAAATGCATCTGGGGGAGGGCACAGACCAGGTATTTGGTCACATTATTGGTTCTGGTAAACATAAACCAGATCCGGAGAAATTGGAAATGATATGGAACATGCGAGTACTACGAACAAAAAAGGAACTAAAAAGCATCTTGGGGTTGTTCAGCTACTACAGACAATATTTAGATAAATATGCTGAAATCTCCAGACCACTGACCGATATGACAAAAAAGCGAGCACCTGTTCAATTACAGTGGAAAAGAGAGGCGGACAGCGCCTTTGAAAAATTAAAGGGAGGGCTGGTTAACGCAGCAGAATGCGCAGTCCCTGATCCAAAGAAGCCGTTTATTTTGCATTGCGACGCATCGGCGGGCGCAGTCGGTGCAGCACTCCTGCAGGGAGACGGCCAAGGGAATGAGTTTCCCAGTGCTTTCGCTTCACGGAAGCTCACCGGAATGCTGTGCCGTTGGGCCACTATTGAGCGTGAGGCTTAGGCAGTTGTGTGGGCACTGGAGAAGTTTGCAACCTGGTTGTATGGATCCCGGGTTGAAATCTTTTCAGATCACAATCCGCTGAGCTAGCTCACGTCGGCGGCTGATGCAAGCAGCAAATTAGAGCGCTGGGCATTGGCTATTGCTCAGTTCAATGCGCAAGTTTCCTACAAGAAAGGCTCTGCTCATGGGGATGCTGATGTGCTTTCCAGGTTGCAGGATAATCTCTGAAGGCAGAGTAATGGGGAAGACACAGGCTGGGGGAATACACAGTGCAGGGTGACGGTGGGGCATCGACGATTCAATGGGCTTGGGTTAAGCTGTAGCCCCCAAGACAACGAACTCCTCCTAGTGTGCAGCGATGGATCAGGTGTCTGGATGTTTACTTTCAGTGATGGGGGTGGGTCATACTGATCCTAAGTATGGACTTTGTCACGAACTTTGTGCCGTAACTGTGTCAACAATTTGATGTGGACAATTTGGTAAATCTATTTGCTTGGCTACGTCTGTGTTGTGCGTGAATATTATGCGAATTGTGTGGCAACCAGATTAATGCAAAGTGTAATTATTCTGGGCCTTCGTTAAAAAAAAGGAGAACTTCCGTGGTCATTAGTGACTTTTTTACGTAATATGCGTCTTTGGTAATTGTGCACTACAAACTTTCGTTGTTCGAACATTTGTGTGGACTCTGCAGTTCGATGAACAGTGACTGTCATTCACAAGGGACGGGTTCGATTCCCTGAGTGACTGAATTAGAAATTGAGGCAGGGGATGTCTCCTCGAATTTCTTAAATAAGAGGGCATGTAGGGACTCGGCAGCTGGGACGGAATCGTCATTTTGGCGGCAGCGCCGTCCCACCCAGACACAGAATGCCGGAGGCAGGGCCAGTTTTGTGAGCACGATGAAGAAAGGTGACAAGAGTCGTCCTGGCACGGTGTTCGTGTTCGTATCCTATTGGCCGAGACACAATAACCTCCCCCGAAGGACATGTGACATCATCCGGCAGACGGTTAAAACTGGACTTGCACGTGGACCACAAGGCGGTCTGGATGTGAGACTGTTCGTTTTGCAGCTCGTTTAAGCTTTTTCTGTGGGGGGTAGGGGCTGAATGGTGCATCTAAGAAGTTGGGTTCAGCTCGCTGGTCCTCCGGGGTTCACGAGATCTTGTAACCTCTGGTGGAGGGGCCTGTTGAGCATCTGCGGACTGGTTTGGGTGGGCCAGTCCAGTAGACTTATTGACTTGTCCCCAAAGAAGCTCTGGGTTGCAGCTCCAGTTAAGGGGCCATACTTGAGGGTTCTGTGGATTGGTAGTGGCCAACCCGTCCAGTAGGCTCATCAATGCGGTCTCAGTGACATCGTGGGTCGGAAGACTGTTCACTGGGGGGCTTCGGCCCACTCAAAATGGAGAGGACGATGTTGAAGGCTCGCGGCTGGGAGTGGGATCCCCAGTCGACGGTCTTATCGATGGAAAAGCCAAACTAACAATCTCCACCCTGGGAGCCGAGTCAACTTAGATCTATATATCTTTGTTTGTGGTTAACCGTGGAACACATTAAATTTAGGTTTCGACCGATGGATGAACTTTCCTTCTATAGGATTGTTCGCCATAGGTAGCCGTGGATGAGCTGTGTCCATGTGGCACTGTCTTGCCCCGGCGTAGGTAGTAGTACTTCAGGCATTCTCCCTATAGATGTAGTCCAGTCAACGTATTGTGGAGCATCTGGGACTTGCCATTAATTAATTAATTAATGTATCTAGCGGTGGGGCCGCTGAGACTCATTATCGCCTGGGTTGAATTTGGCCAGTGACTGTACCAGGTGGACAGTCACTGTATGTATATAATTAAATGTAAATAAATGTTTTATATATGCGAAATTCATGTTTGTATATTCGGCCACCTGAATTATTCATCCTGACGAGATAGGAACAGGTACCCTTCTACAAAAGCTCTCACACGCGTAGTTAGTAAAAGAATCCAGCCCAGACAGGCAGAGTGCCGTCTGCACTGGCCATCGACACCTTTTTTTGCAGTCTCGTGACAAGAATTTCTCCACAGTATATGATTTTGAGGGGTTTTATTTTGTGAAATTTCTGACAAAAAAAATATTCGTTATGTATCCATATTTTTGTTATCTTCCACTTCATCAACAGGGTTGATCCAAGGTACAATTTTTCTGGTACAGAATATCTTGCTAGTCCACTGTTGCTATAACGTGACTGAATTTATATAAGTACGATGCACCTTCAGGACTTCATATCACTTCTACACGGCACTCGGGTTATGCAGACCCACTTCTTCGGGAGCATATTTTAGTAGTGTATTTGACAGCATCATATTCATTGGGATTTCGATCCAATAAATTTGAAAACCTAAAGCATTTATGATTAATGAAACAAAGCCAAACTTTTTCTCTGGTTTTTGGTTCATCTTTTTACCAGAGTGGTTTTCTTTTCACCATAAGATATGACATTGTTAGCCCACCGCATCAATGCTATGTCTTATGGTGAAAAGAAAACCACTCTGGTAAAGAGATGAACCAAAAACCAAGAGAAAAAGTTTGGCTTTGTTTGACCTTTTTAGAATTGGAGTACAGTGGTCAACTGCAGCAAATGTAGCTCAGGACAGATATACTTAGGAGAAATAAATTGCACTATCTGGTTGGACCTCCATAGATATGAAAAAATGTTACAGGAGCTAAAGGGTGAAAAATAAAACTTAAAAAGTATCCTCTACCTATGGAAACTGATGGAATATGAAAATATTTTAAAGGAATCTTGCAAACTATTTATGGTACAAATCTGAAATTTTAGGTATCAAAATGTGAACTGATATATAAAGTGCGAATTTAACCTAAATAAAATCAATCAAGTAGCTTATTTTTGTTCTTGATTTTTTTTATGAATCCAGTAAACTTACCTTGTTGATGTGAACGCCACAAATGTATATAGTTTATAATTTGTCAAAATGAAAGGTTTCACAATTTTCACGAATTTCACAATTTTTCTCCACGTAATCCCCACGAATTTTGGTGTTTCTCAGCGTCGGAGAATTTCATCTTTCTTTTCAGAGAAAAATTTACACAGTCTTAATTATGATCTCCCTGTATAAAGGAATTGTAACTGGACCTAGAATTGGTCATTACTTTAGTTAAAGTAAGTAACTGGACCTGGAATTGGTCATTGCTTAAGTATGAAACCCGAAATATAGGGCTTTGATGTTGTCATCATCACCTATAATGTCATCTTAAATCATATGAATAAATTCTTATGTGGTATTGTATATACTATAGGTTGATAAATTTCATCTTTCAGAAATTGCAGACATGCGATTTTTTTTATCAAAATGAGAAGTTGAACATAAACCTACTTGTAAGAATAAAATAACCTATAAATGAAAAGATTACCTTCAAACTTAGACTCTTTGTTCCCATTTTCCGCGTGTCGAGCTGATGAGTTTTTTGTCCCTTCTGCCTTTGACTCCACTGTTTTCTCCAGTGCTGCGCATGCTCTCAGTACGTACGTGGCCACCTGCTCTTGTTTGTCTTGGCGGGGGATATCCACGAGCAACCAGTACTGGGCATCCAATCTCACCACGTCTTTGATAATGTTTCTGAAGAGAGCATATCTGCGGAGGATATTACGCTCGGATTTGGATTTTTCGTACTCCTGATGCAGGTTGGTGAGAGCACCCTTCACTGTTCTGTATGAGTCAACAACGGTATGGGTAACGTTATGAAGACGGGAATACGTTTGGAGGGCGCCATCACGGGAATGGTCTGCAACAAAACAGGTCATGGTTAGAAGACATTTCCTACATTACCATGTGTTTAGTGTCTTGACACCTTTTTCTCCACTCTGCTCATTTCACGGGGTGGGATGCAGTGCTACACAAGTTGTTGTGGATTCAAATTCTGCTGAAGACAATTTTTCTTCTACATCTAAAGTCTATATGATACTCAAACAGCCTAATATACTGTACACTCAGATACAGGCATATAAGGTATACTATCCCTAGTCACATAATGGTTCATTCCAACACATGATACGTTACGTGACCTTGATGTGCAGTATAAATCAGACAGATCAGCTCTTCAAGCATTAAAGTCGAATTGAGTGTCAGAATGGACAAAAGGAGTGACCTGAATGACTTTGAAAGTGGCATGTAATTTGGGGCTACGCATTTGGTGCTACCTAACATATCACAAACGGCCTTCCTCTTGGGCTAACTGTTTCAAGGGTTTATGCAGAATGGTACAAAAAGTAAAAGATTGCAATAATCGGCGATACTGTGGGCGAAAACAGTTTGGAGAACAGAGGGTCAAAGGAGATTGGTGAGAATTTTGTAAGTAAGCAGAGGGGCCACAACCAAACAAATTACATCAGAATTAAAGAGTGGTGTGCAGAAGATCATTTTCGAAAGCATCACGTATTGAACTTTGTCGCGAATGGGCATCAACAGCCGACAACCACGTCAAGTGCCACTGTTATCAGTGAAGAACGCAAAAGTGCGTCTCCAGTGAGGAGATCGTTGAGGATTGGGAAAAGGTAGTCTGGTGGGATGAATCAGGATTTCTTCTGCATTTCGCTAATGGAAGAATCAGAATTTGTTGTAAGCAACATGAGGTATGGAGACATCTCGTTTGGTGCCAACTGTACCGTGCCAGTGTGATGGTATGGGCTTTCCTGGCACACATTAGGCCCCCTGATACCCATCGATGGACATCTGAATGCCATGACATATTTGAATATCGTTGCTGACCAAGTCCATATCTTCGTGGCTATAGGTTATCCTCATTTCGATGGCATGATTAGAATAATAATACATCTGCTTACAAGGCACATATCACCGAATGGTTCCAGGAACATGCAAATAAAATTTCCCTGTTTCATTGGCATGCACAGTCCCTATCGAGCATCTTGGGATGAGGTGATAGGTGTTTTGTTCACAGCGAGACTGTGCTGCCTTCCAATTTGCAGCAGCTGCAGAACATAAGCATTTCTGCATGGTAAAAATTTCTGCATAACACAAGCATTTCCGCATGGTACAACATTTCTGCACAATGCATCCGGCATCTTGTAAGTTCCATGCCTTGATTCGGGATATTCTGAAGGCCAAAGGAAGAGCAACGCATTACTAAGTAGATGTACCTAATAAACTGTCATCTCAATGTAAATAAGCCCTTGGTTTCAGTATTCAAACATTGACTTAGACCAAATCAGTTACAGAGAGGTTGTGAACTCTGTCAAAGATGATCAAGCAAGATATCTGTATGGACGTTTTTTAGTGCATTTAGCAGCAAGAGTCTGAGTCACTGTAACACATCTTGACATGTGCTGATGCCCCCAAATCGGGACCAGTTGCCATGTATGTGTGACTGTCAACGTTGAATGGAAAACACCCAGTCAATGTGTTATTTCCCATGACACTAACCATCCAGATATGTGATGTCTCAGCAAAATAGTTTACATCATGACTTCTCTGTTCAAAAGCAAAAAGCCTACATTGTTAGAATAAGTATAAAAATGGCGAACTCGTTTACTCTACACCTACAAGTGCTGTCCTCTCACTACCTGAATGGAATGCCCCCAGCCGATTAGTTCCCTGCATCAACGACGGCCTGAAAAATGATTCTGATGAACAGAAGTGGCATGTGATGCACAGTTTCCGAATATAAACATATCATAAAGAGGCAGGTGGACATTGTGTCGACTTCATCAAGGAAGTAGGACTCTGCAATTCCGTGTGTTGAATTGGACCATAATTCTCAATACGACTCAGTGACTCATATTTGCAAGTAATCTAGATGAAATGATGACTATGGTACGTTAACGTATCATAAAAACCCCATTTTGTCTTTCCTGCTAGGTCCTGCTCTTGAAGTGCTTAACCGAATCTAACAGTGGATATTTTTCAGCAAAAGTATTACTGTTATGAACTTCAACATGAAGAGGGTATTACTGTTATGAACTTCAACATGAAGAGGGTATTACTGATATGAACTTCGACATGAAGAGTGTATTACTGTTATGAACTTCAACATGAAGAGGGTATTACTGTTATGAACTTCAACATGAAGAGGGTATTACTGTTATGAACTTCAACATGAAGAGGGTATTACTGTTATGAACTTCAACATGAAAAGATCCAATCACGACTGTTATTGGATGGTTGGATGATCTGGATATTGATGCATTAGCACAAGTGTTTGTTGACCCCGCATGGAAACATGCCTGTTGTACTTTGTAGATTCTGAATTTGTATGTACTCTACAATATAATACTATTGTCAACGATTCAAAGAATAAACTGTAAATTAGCTCAAAAAAAGAAACCTTAATAACATGAGCCATCCCATGACTGAGAGGTTAGCACGCTTGGCTACTGATCTAAGGGACCTGGGTTTGAGTACAGGGTGAAGCATGGATGTATGTATGTAAACTGACAGGCTCCTGTCAGTTTTCATGCCAGTCATTTACACGTCAGTTTACATCTCTATGGCAAGTAGCTGCTTGAGGGGGTATTTATCTATTTTATAATAGCATGTTGTGTGTTCTTAGTAATTCATTTTAGTCTTGTATGTATAGGAGAAAGGTGTTTGACAGAATATAAAGTGTGATCATAACAGTATTAACAATTCTGGGAATTGCATTGGAAATCCTGATCAAATACTATGACAGCAACTGTGGATATAGTAGGGGGTGTTATAAGATTTGGTTGTGTAATTTAACATTCGACATATATGAATTAATCGTTTACCCAAAGTTGCAGGTGTTTCTCTGAGAGATGGCAAAATCTCATCATTCTTAAGCGGTAGGTGCAGATGAAGACAAATCATTGGACTGTATTCAAACATGGCTGGAGAAACAGAATGCCTATACATTGTCCGAGCTGGTGCACCAAATATTTCTCATAAATTATATCTACAGAACTGGGTACGAAGAATCGTGACAAACCGATTTCGTGGTTGTGAAAAATCCAATCGTTAATATAACGGTTATCGTTATATATTAATAGTCATCGACGTGTTCTCAAAGTATGGGTGGGCAGTGCCAATGAAGACAAAGACAAGTAAAGAAATGGTATCAGCATTCAAAAACCTTTTCCATGGGGTGATATCTCCTGAATTTAAACACGGATCAAAGTACAAAATTTACCATGAAACGTATTCCAGAAATTCCTGAAAAGCTAATTTCTTCATCATTTACTCGGATAAAAAAGCTGCATTAGTGGAAAGGTGGAATCGCACATTGTGTGAGAGACTGCGTAGATTTTATTTTACAAGACATACTAATACTTTGACGTGTTACAACATGTCATGCAAAGCTACAATGCAACACTTCTTAATGCAAATAGCAAGGTCCAAGAACTTGAATTTGCACAACTTGTGTCATGCAATATAGTGGATCAGATGTTGCGTTGTCAGGCCCTGTTTACACCATGTGAGATTTCGAGGGGGAAAGAGTTGAAGTTCTACAAAACATGGCCAAACCTAAACTTTACTGCGTCGCGAAAATAATCGAGAAAAAGGGTCAGAAGGCATTCATCAAATGTTGTAGATATTCCAAACCCTCCTGGATTCCTAAAAAATGGATAGTTTCTACTTGACCTTGCCCTTGACTGCAAGTTCGAATATTTACCCTCATAACTCACAGAGTGATTTCACAGTATATGAAAATCAAACTGCAATCACAATTTAGCCATCAAGAACTCTTGACCTACACCTGCAGTTGGGGGCAAATCGTTCTCACTGTTATCATTCCTAAAGAAATATAGGTGAATTATAATGGCCGTCATTAGGTTTTCAATCCAAGCGTAGGATATGAAATCACTAAATCGAACCTAATCAAGATTCTGTCTGTGGATAATGGAAAAGCTGATAAACTTCTCTGTCAGAATTGTACTACAGACGAGTGCAACACTCCGGTCCGGGATCGCTTTCAATCACATCTATATACTTTTCAATAAGCTAATTATTTAAGTAAATTACATAAAGTAATGTAAATAAAAAGCGATTAAAAATTGAGGAGAAATGAGCTTACTACATTTTTGTAAAAGGTGCATAAAATAGAAATTTAAAAATTTAAAATATTTTACAAAACAATCACACAGATGCCTTTACGGCCACCCTCCTTCTTTGTGCGAATACTGCGAATCGTGGATCTGTTCATTCCAAATTCATGCCCTATGGCCGACGCCCCTTCACCGGCTTCAGTTCTAGATATAATCTCAAGCTTTTTCTGTAAGCTCATCACCTTCTTGTTCTCGTTCATGATTCCACCCAACAAGATGCAAATAATTAAACGTAGATCGTAATGCAATGATCAGTATCATCCTCAAGCAGCCATGGACTACGGAGGTCCAACCAGACCGTGCAATTTAGTTCTCCAAGCAAGTCTATCCTGAGCTACATCTACTGCATCTGGCCACTGCACACCAATTCTAACAAGGTCCTGTTTGACTTTGTCTGCCCACCGCATCCTAGGCTCCCTCTCTTTCTGAGGTCTTTAGGTACACTGTTCATAACCTTATTCGCCAATCTATAATTATACATACGGGCAACATGGCCAAACCAGAGGAGACTCTCTCTGCACAATATGCGGCTTAAAGGAGGTTGCCGACTCCTTTGTCTAACCTCATCATTAGTTACAAAGTTCAACCACCTAATGCCCAAGATATTGCGTAAGCATTTAAAAACAATAGCATCTAGTTTCCTGTTATATTGTTTATAAAGTGTCCAGGTTTCACTGCCATAACTAACCCTAGAAAGAAACAAACTATTATACAGTCTAATTTTAGTCTTTAGGTGTATACGCCTATTTCTCCACATTCTCCATAGATTCTTAAAAGTCCCAGCAGCAATCCCTATTCGTCTGTTAATCTCATGCCGCACATCACCAGTATCTGTTACATAGCTCCCAAGATAATTAAACTGTGACACCTGCTCAAGACTGCAACCATTCAGATTGACTGAATCACAGCCTGCCTGACCAATTTTCATCATTTTAGTTTTCTCTCTGTTTATAACCAAACCTACTCTACTACCAGTTTCATCAACAGCTCGAATGAAAGAGTTCATCACATCAACATCATTTGCCAAAAGGGCTAAATCATCAGCATAATCTAAATCAGAAATTTTCGTATCTCCAGTCCATTTAAGGCCAAAATATTTCCCTTGAAGTGAATTTCGCATAACGTAATCAATAACCAAACTAAAGAGAAAAGGAGACAAAATGCACCCTTGCCGAACCACAGAAGTAATGCTAAACCAGATGCTATAAGCCTTACCAACTCTCACACATGACTCAGTATTATAGAGAGATTTTATTATATTAACTAATTTGTCTGGTATGCGATACCATTCCACAATCAACCACAAATTATGACAATCAACAAAGTCCAATTCCTTTTTGAAATCAACAAAGGTTTCTGAAACGCTAAACATTTCTCAAGAATCTGCCTGAGCGAAAATATCTGATCTACACATCCAATACCACTTCTGAATCCGTATTGCTCATCACGCAATTGCCTGTCAACCAGATTCTTAATCCTTGTAAACACAATCATGCTTTACCTGGAACAGAAAGTAGGCTGTTACATCTATAGTTATCACAAGAGCAGCGATCACCCTTTTTAAAAATAGGGATAATAATAGCGCTGGTAAAATCCTTAGGAACAATGCATTTATCATGAAAGATATTCAAAATTTCAGTCATCCATGTGGGTAACAGAAACATTCCGAGCTCTAGCATTTCATTTCAGTAGCAATTTCATCTACACCTGGGTATTTATGCAGTTAAAGTTTAGAAATTGCCAAAATAACTTCAGACTATGTTATAGGGCCAAAATTAAAGCCAGTAATGCATGTATCATTGTTACAAACAATGGGAGTAGAACTAACGACATTGTTTAGAACATCACTGAAATGCTCAGCCCACCTAGCCATGACAGAAATCTCACCTTCTATAACCTCACCTTGTTTGTCCTTCAATACCTGTATGCCTGTCCGTTTTCTAGCATACAAAATATTAACTCTCTCGTACAGTTTTCTGCTATTGTACTGTCTAACTGCTTCCTCGGCTTTATCAGCCAAGACATTAAGCCAAATATTATCAGCAGATCCCTTACATATTTATTAAGCTCTGTGTAATGCTTTCTGTTAGGACTATTAGGGTATTGATTAAGGAGTTTCTTGCAGTTCTTTCTTTTTGAGATAAGTTTAAGTACCTTATGACTCAAATAATTCCTCCTCATCCGATCCATTTTTCCTAAAAGAGTACTGTTAGTTTCAAGAAACGTCTGTTGAAAACGGTCTCATTCTTTTTCAATTTCAGTAGTAAGCAAACCATGACTGTCATAATGGTAAGCAACCTATCATGGTGAGCTTTAGTTATAACTGGGTCAGGGCTTCAGAATTAAAAGTAATTTTTTTTAGCCTAAGCACAACAAGTTTAAGCTGCAAGACACTTTTAACAAGGTAATGTCAAACTAATTTCAGCTACCCTATATGACCTGGTATTCCTAAAAGAACTAGCCTTTGTGCTGTTAATTAATATATAATCAATCATAATATTATGCAGCTTATTTGATGAAACCCAAGTGCACTTATGTATTTCGCGGTGTTTGAAATAATTGTTAGTTATTCTCAAACCATTAAGTTTACTTTCCTATAAGAGACGTTGCCCATTGCCATTGCATCTACCAATACCTAAAGGCTTATCACCCCTCGCTAAGGTTAGAGTCAGGATCATCTTTTGCATTAAAGTCACCTAGAACAGCGTAATATCTCCTTTCTTGACAGAATTAAAAATATCTTGAAGTTGTCCATAAAACCTTTCCTTTCCATCCTCATCATCATCCTCAGTGGGGGCATACCAAAATATAACAATCAAATCTTTAATGGTTGCTTTAAATTTAGCTGTAAGAAGCCTTTCATTAATGCACTCATATCCTCCAAGAGCATCACTAGCCCGTCTGCTGAGAAGCAAACCTAAGCGTTGGAGATGCTTTTTATCTTCCTTCCCTGAAAAGAGAAATTTAAGAGGATTTTTAAGAATCTGACTTTAACTGTCCATCTGGTCTCTTGCAAGCCGAGAATATCTAAGTTATAATGGTGGAATCTTGAGTGACGACATCAAGAGAATAAGCTCGGTGCAGAGTCCTAATATTCCAACCACCTATAGAGAGAAAATGGTTAGTGGGATGTTTAAAGATAATATATTTATTAAGAGAGGGAATGCCGGTAATATCAAACAACCCCCCCCCACACACACACACAGACACACACACACTAATCGCAAGCATGGCAAGCACCTGTTCCCCCACTACTAAAGGCTGAAGCTATCTATACTGGAAGACTTCCTCCAATGTAGGATTTGACGATGCTCGTAGAAGCAAGAGTTCAGGTTCCTGCGATGATCTCTGCTCATGATTATCCACCAGCTGATAAAACATATCCTGTGAATCTATTCACCTATAGCTGTCAACTCACAAAGAAGCAGAAAACGCAGAGACAGAATTTCCCTCAACACAGGCTAACCAGTACAGCAAATCCAGGATCCATAACCAAGCTCGGAGCCATTATTCCGTTGAGGTTGGTATATATGGTCAGCACCAGGACCCTGTGTAGACCACTCTTCAGCGGGATGGAAAAAAGAAAAGTAGCCATAGTTGTCCGGATCAGTAGGTCCAGAGCCTCCTAGATAGGACTGGGCCTGGAGGGAACCGGTTCCATAGACGGATGTCGCTAGTTTCGCAGTGAAACGAGTTAAATTTAGTTATTTGTTTCCCGTGTTTCACATTACATTACTCTCATTGACTGAGAAGCTTTACTATTAAAAGCTAATATTAAAAGCTAATATTAAATGCTAGTCCATTTTCCTATTTTGTTTTTCAAATTTTCAGTCTTCATCTTTCAACATATAGCAGTTGAATTATTGAACAAAAAGTGACATTGCTCAAAAACGTTTTATTTAAAATAACAATAAATTTCATTCTATTTGTTTCTCTGATATGATGATAAAGGATAAAAGTTTGAATGGTATACAGTACTTCAAAGTTCCATATAATCTTATATCGAATAAAGTGAGATATATTTCACAATTTGGCAAACAAAAATGTTTGAAGTCACAAAGAAGAAAATCAAAAGGCTAACAAGAGTGATTTACAATTAACATTTCGCATACCAAAAAAGGAATACAATTAAAAGAAATCTGTTAATTGTCAGTAATATAATAATTAAAATATTGACTTAAAGGACAAAACCTTGCACTACAAAAGGGTTAACACTGTTGAAATCAGAATAACAGCTAATTATTCTTTAATAACTAACTACAAGACGTTTTTTGGCTCAATAATATTAATTATACATGTAAATTGTTCATGATATAATTATTAAATATATCAGTTTATCAAGCTACAAATATCGGACATAAACTCCTACAGAAAGAACTGAAAATTTCAGTATTTCTGTACATTCTCAAGATCATTACACAAATTGTTATCAATACTAAATACTGATCCTAAACAAAATTTTGAAGACATTAACATAACATTTCAGTAATAAAAAGGTGTACTCGAATACTTTATTCTTAACTCTTAAGTGTATTAATTAAAAAAATACTTATCTAAACCAATGTACTGAGATGTAATATCATTAACAAATTAATCACATTTTTTGAAACTGTAATCGAAAACGTTGGCCAAATTTTCATTTATTAATTCAAGAGTGAATTAGTAGCTCCTCCTATCTTGACTGAAATATCATTTAGACTCATTTTGACTAGATAAGTGCTAAATACAATTTTTTTTGTAAAGCAAGGTAAGAATTTCATGATGCTTTTAGAAAATACTAAAATTTGAAAGATTAGAAAATAGTTTGATCTACATGATGATCTTTTGAATATAAATTTAATGAAGATATAAAGGGTGGTTAATCAGAAATTTTATTTTGTCAATAGTGATATTAATTTAAAACTATGATTGTCATATTCAGTTCATGGTAGATAATAAATCAATGGTTTCATTTTAATAAAACTGCTAACTATAATCTCACATGCTCTGATATTAACATGAAAAATTAAATCAAAGATATGCTTGAACCCTTTACTCTAACTTTCAATCCTTTTCTAAGAAAAAACAATTTGGGACGGTGCTAATTACAAATTTGGTTGGATAAAGGAAGGTACGATTTCTATGAGGGGATCAGATTATGGAATTTGATATAAAGTTTAGGTCAGAAATGCTAAAAATATGACTTATTTGTTAACAATATTATATCAGAGTATACTTATTATATCGTTAAAAATATTGATTAAAGATGTTAAATGTAAACATAGCAGCATAGACACATATTTCATCATATATTTATCTTTCCAAAATTTGAATTTTTACACTTCTTAGCATAATTATTTAAACAAATGTTTCCGAACATACTCCAAATTTTTAAAATATAATCTGACAGTGAATCCTTACAAGAATTGCATTCATCAGAAATATTACCTGTGTTCTGATTATCAAGTATAATATGGCGAGATGTAGAAAAATGTTATGCTGATTTAAATCCTGTTTTACAACCGTTGATTCAAATGACTCACGAAACAACTTCTGAAATATCAAAAAGCATGTAGAAATTGCTTTTATGACATGATCAGTGGGAATTTTTACACCTCATGTGTTAAGAATATCTATATATTCAAAACTATTTGTCTTACAATTTTCGTCAATTAACAAATCCCTCTTACGAGTCATCAAAGACTTGCAAAATATCACAAGATACTTTTAGTTTTTTTACAAAATATCCACCAATGTAATGCTAACACCTGAACATCACTGCCAAAAATAGAATAAAAATCACGAAAATCATCTAAAACTGTATCAAATAGACTATCAATAATAAAATCTATATTATCTATATCAGAATACTTGACTTCACTCCTATGTGAAGTCACATAATCTTTCAGCAAAATAGTTCAATTTCTTTCGAAAAATAATTTAAGAATGCTTTTGATTCTCAATTTGTTTTCATTTTTGCTGCACAGAGGCATAATAGTATGAACTACACATCTGTGGATATTGTCCAAATCTGGCTTCTAAACTGTTTGAAATTTGCCTGTTAAGACATAGTGTGCATAGTAATTCTAATAGTTAACCAATAAATGTTTACCTATTAGAATCATTGTGGAAAGTAGTATGCTTCAGAGAAAAATAATATTTCTTCTGACAGACAACTTGGCTTCTGTTTCATATTTTTCCAGTAATTAAGCCAAGTTACAAATTCCTGCAGAAAAATGAATTACTATCATTAGCAGAAGAAATGGTTCACCGTCAGGCAAACACAAATGCTTACCCTTAGAAGTATTTGTTACATACATTATGTTTCACCACTTAGTGATAAGTTCTGTAAAAAGAGCCGTGGTTTCCCATTGTTTCAAATTGCATTTTGGATTTGGTTCAACATTTTTAGGGCAAAAGGGGAATTAGATTTTTTAGGATGTAAAGAGTTATACGCTAATTTTGGAGCACGTTTTGTCTGTTTATCACACTCCTAATAATAAATTTTGTATAAAAGTCCAAATAAAGATTACGTTATATTAGAGAAATTCTTAAACTCTGAAAAAAATGAAAGTTTTTATATAATTTTTTGTTTATCCAATTATAACTGCTTTAATCAAATGGACAGAGTCAAATTGTAAAAATAATTTCTTTGACTAAATGGATGTGTAATTTGGTTTTTTATCTCATTACCTCCTGATAATTTGACAAACATGTTCCTATTAAACATATTATTATCAGCTGAAAACCCATCACTTCCATCGATTTTAATACAATTTGTGCCACTTGAAACAAATCTAGAGTAGTCATTTTGGTAACAGGGACTAATGATACAACTTCCAATAGTTGCTTGTTCACCACTTTGATTATCAATTAAACCGAGTATTTGTTTATTTTTGTATATTACCTGAGACTTCACATATATCTCATCAATTAACAAATTAACCATTTTTTCGTGTTCTGAAAGATCCTTTATTATATCTTATCCTTTCAAATAGTTTACATTATCGCTGGTTAATGTACCTGGAATGGCTTTCAAGTTACCTGTGAGTCGGCTTAAGAGACGTTGAGAGGGAAGATGCAACATTTCCTAGCCAAAACAGAAAAAAAAGTTCATTCTGTATTCTACATTAGATTGAACATCCATAAACAAGGCCAAGGAGTAGTTGTAAACTACACTGGAATGTTATAAATTATTTACTTTCATATAGTTTTTATCTTCCCCTCTAAACATGTGAGAACTGAACATTACTCTTTTGGAAATTTTACTGCATACAAATTTATCATAATAGTGAGTGAGTAAAAGGTTCAACAGCATATATATATATCAGTGATTTTTTTTTGTTATTGTGCATTGGAATTTTCTGCTGGGATACTCACAAAAATCACCCACCATCATTTTAATAGCAGTATGAAAATTTTTTATTATTGTGAAATTAATATTAAAAGACTATCAGTATGTCATAGCTTATTTTCCTACGTATATTGTGATTTTCTAATCAAGACTCACAATATGAAAACGTATTGAAGTAACAAAATTTACATCATACAGGAAGTTCTGATATGTCAGAAATGCAATTTAAATATTATACATTTCATTGATCACTTTGAAACTCATGCATATGCATACCTTAATAGTGTTATTTAACTATAGTAATTTACTGCAAAAAATGTCCAATTAACTGTATTAAGTATGTTTAAAAATATTGGAATGATAATGAACAATGAATGCAAAAAAGTGCTAGAGTGGTTGATGGCATAGTGATATCGCTTTGGGGCATGGTGATGCTGAGACTTATAGAGTTGTGTTGTGAATCCTGTATTGATGACACAGTGATTTGTTTTATATCCTCCACAGAAGCATGATATGAACCATGGTCAGATCACAATTTTAAAATAATAATAATAAACATTTAAGCAATATTTACAAAGTAGGCATATGGATATCAATTTTGTTACTAATATTCCATAGTGTTTCAAACTATTCTCGAGTGTCATTAACTATTTTAAATAAATAATTGATGCATAAACTTAAAATATATCCTGAATATATAAAATAATTTAAAATGATATAACCTCATTTGATATATAAACTTAAAAGCAATATGTTTAAATTTTAGTGTTCTGAACTCATAATTCACAATTCCTAAACTTGCAAGTAACATTTATATATGATTTTTCTGCAGTAACATTTTCCAGTTGTTGTTGTAGGAAGGAAAAACTAGATTTCATTACAAATATTTCCATTTAAAAATATCTATCAGTAGATAAGATACATTTTGTGACTTTCATTTTGATATGCATAAAAGGTTATGTTACTTAAATATAAAGGTTATGTTTCTACGTTAGCTCAGTAACTTCTAAACCCGAATATTTTACATAGCTATTCAGTGAAGAAATGTAAAATATCTATATTATTTATCTTAACTCATGATTATTAACATTAATTTTTCGCTGTTTAACATGAAATAGAAGATGAAACGTTCAATAATATTGATTTATCTTTTTTTTTTTTTCAAATTTACTACCGAAATAGAAACTAACAAAACTGACATACGCTATTCAAATTTACTTTAGAATAGTACACTGATTAAATATTTATGCTTTAACTGCATTTGTACTAGTAGAAATTCTATATAATTCTAAACACTTGAAAATATTTACTGGAAATGTTTGAAATTTATGTTTTTTCCTATCTTATTTTCCCATAAAACTTTGTTTAGAAAATTTCGAAGATTAGAATTTGCTCCATTATCGATACAATGAGCAATATTCAGTATAATTTCAGCATGTTATATATAACCTCTCGCTAGACTTTGCCGCGATTATTTCAAAACTAATTCTCCAGTAATAGCCATAGAACAATTAGGTACTTTTTTTATACTATAACTATTTCCTAAAAAAGTAGCTAACAAAAACAACGCTAAACTTTCATCATTCTACCATGAACAAGCATTGTTTCAGGTCAATCATATTCACTATGATTTCAAGAAACAATATATCTCACAACTACGAAAATATATAATAAATTGAATTACCTGAATATCTTAGAGTTGTATCCTTGAATTCTTCTTGAGAGAAAGAGGTATCCAACTGAGAAGTTTTACTATAAACACTACTTTAAGACGACACTACAAGCACCCTACAAATGGCTCCCTCCTTCAGCAAGCGAGCAATCCCATGATTCCCTAACCGCCCAGACTCATTCCTACCTACTAGAACGCTCTGGTAGGACCAACTGATCTGGCAGCCCTCCCCTTCCGTTCCGATCTAGGAAAACCTATTTTAAGACGACACTTGTACCGAATACGCTACAAATGGCTACCAATTGACTCAAGCCTTCCTCCTTTAGTAAGCGAGCAATCCCATGATTCCTAGCCGTCCAGGCCCATTCCTATCTAAGAGGCTCTGGTAGGCTCTACTGATCTGGCAGCCCTGCTCTTCCGTTCCCTTCCAGAAGAGAGTATCTCTTTTGAAAGACACTTGTCGGACATTAGACGTGGCTATAAATGTAACATTAATTCGTAGAATGTGCTGGTCTTTTCCGTCTTTTCTTTCCTCATTATTAGTAATGACAGTTATAACTAACTAAACTTTATTATTATAATGACAACGGCAGCTGTCTAATTTTAAACATTATAGCATCTGTGAAAGCCACTTCCTACTATTATCTTATGTTATTTACAGTTAGTGAGCTTTCATTTGGGTTCTTTCTGCAAGTTTATGCTTAACTGGTGGTTTGAATCTCTACACAATGACTTCGGATTAAATATTTAATCATAGATAATATATTTACACATACATACAAAAGGATGACCAATACTGTGGTCTCGATCTAACTCGGTGACCTGTCCTGGCAAACCGAACTCTGGAGGCCTACACAAGCCTCCAAGCGGAACACAGACTCGCTAATTCACAGCAGTCCTGATTTGACTGCTGTAGCCGAGTATCAAAGCGCTCTCTCTGCATCAAAGTTCGGTGGCGGAAGCCAGCGGCCATCTATCAGGTGACCTCTGATGACCTCACCAATCACCTGCGCCACGACTGTCCATTTTGACCTCAATGGCGCCCTTTAGCCGCCGGACATCCTCTTCTCGGGCAGCCCAGTTGCGAGCATGGTGGGAACGGCTATGACAAGAAGTTTTGCTTTGTGTTCCATCGATATGAAGGGAGGGGGGGGGGGTGAGAAAATCCATCCCTTACAGTGGTAGCTAAAACTTTGCGCTTAACTAGCGTATATTTGAAATTCGGTTCGCGTTCACAAAAATTAGGATATTAAAGAATGTCCGCATAGATTCGAATTCGCGCAAATGGAACTCCGCACAAAGAGGGTTTACTGAATTTTATGAAACACTGTACTTACGAAATCAGTTGTATTTAGTCTAATAGTCTATACGTAAAACTTGTGGCTGAAAATTAGATAAACTCGGTTTTTACTAGTCTGAAAAATTGAATCTAGAAAAGTCAGATCTCGCTGCCGATTCAAAACAGGCTTCCTATCATTACCATCGAATTTACTATTTACTACTTATTCTTAAAAATAAATGATATGAATTAAAACCATTTAGTTGAATTTTACTTTGAGATAACAGTCTAATAACCTCACTTACGCTATACCACTGGTATAATATGTATATCATTTATTATATCTACATAGATAAAAAAATTATCAATCCGTACTGTGTAAAACCGAGTCTATAATCGTGTAAAACGAAACTGGTTGCATTTTTTTCAACTTGTCATCCTCACAGACCTTCTAGGCGTATAAACTGACAGGCATCTGTCAGACTTCTGTGGCGAGCAGCTGCTTGAGGGGTATCTCCTCAAGCAGCTGCTCATATTTAAAACCGAAACCGTGCAAATCGAGTACTGTGTTAAACGAGAGATAGGTGTATATGTATAATTACCATTGTGGTATAAAAACGATGTTTTTAATTACTATTTTGGATTAAAAATTGTTTTATCATATTACACAGAGAATTACACTTTTACATATCTATGCTCATTGAGAGAACTTTTATATTTCGAAATCCTTAATATGTAAATGCGATTCCTTGTAATTCACAGAAAAAGGCTTTTTTTTTCCCTTAGATTGTAATTTTTGTACTTTTTTAAACTCCTCTTTCTCGATCTAGGAGATTATTTTAAAAAGAGAATGCTGAAGAACAGGTAAAAAAGTGATGATTTTCCCCTAAATCTATTCACTTTTATCTCTGGAGTTTATTTAAATAACTCTTAACCAGACTAAAAATTAGTGAAGAGACTGAACCAGAAAAATCAGAAGTTCAAAAGATTCTTTCAGGCTCTTGTTCCTGCTCGAGAGCCGTTTTTTCAGTTTTATTTCCCTTCCGCTGTGAGCAAACGACTTCTTTCTTCGCGCAAACAAGGAATGACTACAATGACTCCATTGGAGAGATGAGAAGTGAGCGAGGCGAGAGTAGAAGTTATTGTTTGCTGTCATGAAAGGAGATTAAGATTTTATGCGCTTCGTGTTCAGGAAATGTCGATTAATGAGATTTCTAAGCCGCATATGAATGAAAGCGTTGGAAATACAACGTCTTTCATTAGAAGATATTCTCCTCAAGAAGGAGCACAAACATACACTTTGATAATCCAAAAGGATCATGTTTATTGCTCATATGCATCTGGGTAAACGTGAAGGAAAATTTCTGATCAACGAGATCTCTTTTATGGTTAGCTTTCTTCCTCAGAACACAGAAAAAGTTATATAATATATTGTTTTTTGCGCCGTTTCCGAAAACAAAAATTTAATAGTATTTGCTCTTAACAAAATTGTTTTCCGAAACTGGAATTGTTGTTCACAGTGTTTATAATCATAATATATTTTACATATATTTCGCTGTTTTTTCATAATATCTCACAATTTTGCAGATTTCTATAGTTATCACTTTTCTACCTTTTAATTGCCATAATTGTTTTTCTGTTTTTAAGTCTCCAATTATTGTACTTTATTCATGATATTGTTCCTGAACTTGGGTAGAAAAAATATCTTTATTCAGGTTCCATATGAAATTCACATTTACTTCGGAATGGTATAATATTAAGGTTGAATATCTCTATCGAAAATCCATAGTAGCCAAATTAATGAATCATGCTCGATGATTTCCATCTCCTTTTTCAAGATTTCCATTACAGCTGCCATTACAGCTGCCAGCTGCCAGCTATGGGGGGAGGAGACTCCCCCAAAGTTAATCGGGGTTGGCAAAATTCGAAGCGACTTTGTAAAATCTAGATGAATTCTGAAACATTGATATTTTTTGTAATATTAAGAGGAGTTAGCAAAATCTAGGGTAGTTGCCAAATCGAGGCAACTTGGCAAAATCTAGAGCAGTTGGCAAAATTCGAAGCCACTTGGTAAAATACAGGTGACTTGTAAAAATTGGAAATTGTTTTGTGAAATTAAGGAGAGTTGGCAAAATCTTGGGGAGTTACTAAAATTAGGAAAACTTGGCAAAATATTGAAGAGTTGACAAAATTCAGGTGAGATGTAAAAATTGGGATATTTTTCTGTAAAATTATAGTCAGTTGGCAAAATCTAAGGCAGTTAACAAAATTCGAATCCACTTGGTAAAATACAGGTGAGTTGTGAAAATTGGGGTTGGTTTTGTGGAATTAAGGAGAGTTGACAAAATCGGGACAACTAGGAAAAATTCTAGGGAGTTGGCAAAATTCGAAGTGATTTGTCCAAATTCAGGTAAGATGTAAGAAATTGAGATTTTTTCTGTAAAATTATAAAAACTTGGCAAAATCTAGGAGACTTCGCAAAATTCGAAGCTACTTGGTAAATTACAGGCAAGTTGTGAATAATGGGATTGTTTTTCTGCCATTAAAGAGGTGGTGAAATCGAGGAGAGTTGGCAAAACTCGAAGTGACTTGGCAAATTCAGGAGAGATGTAAAAATTTGGATGATTTTTTCTGTAAAATTATGGTGAGTTGGCAAAATCTACGGGAATTGGCCGAATTGAGGTAACTTGGCAAAATCTACGGGAATTGGCCGAATTGAGGTAACTTGGCAAAATCTAGGGCATTTGCTAAAACTCGAATTCACTTGGCAAATTGTGAAAATTGGGATTGGTTTTGTGAAATTAAGAAAAGTTGGCAAAATCTTGGGGAGTTGGAAAATTTAGGTGAGATGTAAAATTGGGATTTTTTTCTGTAAAATTATTGCAGGTTGGCAAAATTCGAAGCCAAGTGTAAAATACAGGTAAGTTGTGAAAATTGGGACTGTTTCTGGGCAATTAAGGAGAGTTGACAAAATTCGAATTGACTCGAAATCGAGGCAACTTGGCAAAATCTACGGGAGTTGGTGAAAAAGAGTTAACTTGGGAAATCTATGGAAGTTGGCAAAATTCGAGCACCCCCCCCCCCCGCAGGGAGCGAAATTCTGGGTGCTACCGCGATAGAGACAGAAGCCATGTGAAGGTCTTATTTTCTTTCTCAATTGGCAAAATTGTAAATCCCAGTTACCGAGAGATTCCTGTCCAACTTCGAAGCAAGCAGCTGCCTCAATAATAGTTTAGGTTTTATTTCATTATTCAAAAATAAAAGTTCAAGGATCTTAAAACAATGTTGGATTTTACGAAAATCAAAACGATTCATGAAAGTAACTAAGGGCATGTTTACTACCATTTGTGTTTAAATGTTTTCCCTACAGAATCAAAATATCAAGAAAATGTTATTGAAATCATTCTCAGATCACGCTCTAGTCTCGTGGTATTCCATCGTGTACACTGTAGATATCGTATGAGAGTATTCTTTTATGTTCCACTGCCTTTGTGTGGTATAGAACTCCATTATGTTAGAGAAAATTGTAAATTTATAATCGTATACCATGAAAATGTGAATTTTTGACCAACCGTTTCCTCGATTCGAACACGGAATCGTCTGGTTATGCCCTAGATTCTACTTCAGACTTTCTTAACAAAAAAAAATAAATATTCCCTGAAACAGCTGCTTTCCACAGTAGCCTGACAGGAGCCTGTCAATTTAATACACCATAGAGAAGATCCGTGAGGATAGCAGGCCCTCAGCAGAAAGACAACACAAACATTATGCCTTACACGGAACTTGAAACCAGGTTCCTTTGACAAAATACGATTTTTTCTTTGATTCAGAGTATATGTGAAGGTTTTTCTGGTTGGTTGGTTGTTTTATGTCTGAGCGACACTTTTTTGCACACAATGGATTAAATGGCCAGGTCACAAGGACTTCGAAGAGAAGGTTGGGGGAGGGGGCCCATTGGAGTGGATGTTGGGAGACAGATGTTAGCCACCGTCAAGGCCATCCAGCATGTTCTTTAACGTGCACAGGGTATGGCTCTACCGCACACGGGGACACGGCTTAACGTCCCAACCGACGGACGGCGGCCTTTCCAAGCCCATCGGTGTCCCCTACTGACCGTGGGCAGGGCGGAGAGTTTTGCGGAGATAAATCTCAACGCTGACCCAGATGGAACTGGAACCTGGGAACTGCAGATTACGAGCCTGGCGCGCTACTGACTGAGCCAGCCCCGCCCCGAAGGTTTTTCTGGATGTTTCAAAGATTGTTTTAGTGAGGCGCAATCAGGGAGATCTTCCGTTCAAAATACTTGGGGCTGCCAACCCAAAAACAAACAGAAAACACAGCGGAAGATTTTCCCTTAACAGAAGAAGCCCCCCAATGCAGTAAATTCATGATCCATAATCAATATCAGAGACATTATTTCATTCAGGTTGGTATATGCATATGGTCAGCATGAGGACCCAGTGTGATTCACCACTCCTCAGCAGAGCATAAAAAAAGTAGCCATAGAAATCACTGATCTGTCAGCCCTCTCTTCCGTTCTCTTCCGCAAGAGAATATCTATTTTGAAAGGTACTAACGGTATACACCTCGAGAAGGCTGGGTCAGACTTTACGTGCATTGTCACAGGGGATTGGTGCATAGCTCTCCTTATGTGCTTCAAGATATTACTCTTTGCTAACTGATCAGGCAACTAGAGAACGTTACTATTAATGATTTCTCAGCTGCATTTATAATTCCTTGATATTTTTTTTTCTTTTGATTAATATAGCGTTAAAATCGGTTTACAGTTCACGCTATTGAAAAGTATGCAAAATATCGTTATGTTACTACACAGTCGTTCAGAATAATATGACCACGTACCATACGACGTGTATACGTAGGCGCAGCAGTAACAGTTTTATTACAGAATAATTTTAATCAGCTATATACGCAATTTCGATTATTTTAAGGCATGGATTTTTATATTTCAGTCAATCCAATCAACATTTTATATACCATTCAATCAAGATATATTCAAAAATATTTTTTCAATTTTATTTCCTCTTTCAAGCAATCGGTTTGACCTAACTGGATGATCCCACTACTTCATATATAATAATAATTTCTTTATTAATTTGAATTTGTACCAAAACAATTCAATATAACATCAAACGTTACGGAAACGATACGAATTTCCGTTTGTAACAAAAAACGTAACAAACATTTATTTTTCGTTTGCCAATGCCGTTTTCATTTCTTACATCATCTCTTCATTCTTAAGTACAGCTGAAAAACTTCATTCTGAATAGTGAAAAGTAATAATGATGACAAAATAATGCAATGATTTAAAAATTCTAGGGTGAGAGTAAATTACGAATAATAATTAGTAGTATATGCAATGATACTTATATATTATATAAATGATATAAATTATATTATATATACTTTTATATAAGTTAAATGAGATAAATTATCGTAAGCGATATTGTACTAAATTATCGGTGAATTGTTGAAAACCAATCCTTATGTACATGACCATAACCAAGGGGGATTGTGGTTTCAAAATCCCTCCGGAATAGTTTTGTAAGCATGATTTATAAAAATGAAATGAAATATAAAACCACCTCTGAAAACCCTTCTCTAGTAAAACCATTGATTATTCGCTGCTTATATAATGATAAAATGAAAAATGCGGTGAATGATGTTCCCTCATTGTCATTGAACGAATTGTCTTCTTTAGACCAATGGACATTAGATGAATTACCAAATTCGAACAAGCGTGGACCCACGGCAAGTATCGAGAAAAAAATATAAAGGGAGGGTGGCGGCAATCAACTCGACGGGGCGAGAAGAAAGTCAAAAGAAGTCTAAGTGATTGGATTTCCATTGCCCGATATATTTCCCCCTCCGTTTCAGAGGCCTATAAAAACATCTGGAAAAATGAAAGAACATAAGTTTAATAATTTTAAGTTCAATAAATTTTTCTCTCTATTGCCTTTACCCTCAGAGGGGTAATTCTATGAATTGATATAATTAATAATTATATAATATTCTATGAATGGGTATAATTGAACGACCGTCCCATTGTATTGGAAGACCGTCCCATTGGACCTACCGGAATTGGACGAATTGTCCCTCTTTGAATAAATCTCCAATGGACTAATAAGATTTGCACCAATACTCATTGAACAAATTTTCCGGGACAGGAACAGCCAGCTCAGTCTACTGAAAAAGCAAAGGGGTAACTCTGAAGACAAAGAAACTTTTGATTTTTTTTCCAGTATATTTTAAATAGATATATTATGTAAACAGGGATCTAAATATAAATTAATTTTGTTTGGCTGTCAAAAGAGGTCGATTTTAACTTTAGTTTTTGTGTAAAAGTAGTTACTACTGGTTTATTAATTTTTGTTAATTGTTTTATTCAGAATGAAGCGAATAACTTCTGCTTTTGGAAATGACAACTGAATTGCACAATGATCAAGCATATGCAATTCTTAAAAAAACTATTTAACTGAAAACCGAGCACTTACCAGATTCTGCATCCTTTACTAGTCTTCGCACCGATGTAGTGAACTTTCCAACCAAATTGGATCCTATAAATAGAAAATGATCATGGCTAAATTAAGAGGAAACTGAATCTCCTGGTATCTCTTCGCATTTAGAAGTCGATATTCTCTTACAAATCATAAAAAATAATTACTCCTCCAGCATTCATGTCCACCAAAAATAATTACAAAAAAATAAACGAATTTCAAATTTAGTAATCATTATTTGTTGTATCTAAATCAACAAAATATCATTTTTGTATTCGTTTTATAAGCATTATTTGCCGTATTACGTAGGCTAGGGGTTCTCAACGTGGGGTATGCCGTGAGAGCTGAAAAGTCGCTAGATCTAGTAAAAAAGTCGCTAAGTTGGCAACACTGCTACTGATTATAATTTTATAAGATTTGTTAAACTGTTGATGTCATTTTTTATGTTTATCGATATATGTAATTTATGAATACAAAATTTAATGCATATATATATATTTTGTTTTATTCTCATTGTTGTACTATAACTATAGTATCATATATCTATACAAGGGGTACGCCACTTACATACACATTTCCAGGGGGTACGTGAAGCATAAAAGTTTGAGAACCACTGACGCAGGCAATCGCAGCATTTACTTTGCGAATCAAGTTACGTCGGCTGCTTTCGTATTGTCAATTCGAATTTTGACATTATCTGTTACAATATATATATAATCTAAATATTATCTAATTACAGCTATGACACAAATGCGCATGCGCTGAACTACAATACCAATGAACTGCAGGAGAGGCAGGCTACAATTTTGAGTGTCCGTGACAGTTGAATGGCTGATTCTACCAAACTAACCAATAGTGGAAGATTTTATTACTTAGCGAACAGATTCATCTGATCTGCCACGCTGAAAAAGCATAAACGTTCCTGACAGGAGATGCTTGAATTGGATTACCAACTTTTCATTTTGCCACGGGAGGATATGTTCAACATTGGGGAACAACGCTAGGTACGAAAATATAAAATTTGTTGAATATGTGGACTACAAGAAAATGCTAATAATATATTTCAACATGACCTCTCACCAGCATAGCTTAGTTGGCAAAATGTATTTTAATTTTTTTTTGAATTGCAACTTCAAGTTTTCCGGTTTAATCTCAATCTGTGTCATTATAGGCTTTTATTCATTTAATTAAAATGTCACTTTTTAACAATTCTTTGTAAAATAAACTCATACATGAAATAAAATGCATACGCGCTTGGCTAGTGATCTAAGGGACCTGGGTTCGAGCCCCGGGTAAGGCGTGGATGTATGTGTTGTTTTTCTGCTGAGGCCCTGCCATCCTCTCAGACCTTCTACTGTGGCACATAAACTGACAGGCTCCTGTCAGACCTCTGTGGCAAGCAGCTGCTTGAGGAGGTATTTATTTTTATTTTATTTTATTTTATTTATATATATATATTAAATTAATATTGCAAATTTAATATAACCAAAATAGAAAACTGTTAAGTGATAATTTAGGAGGAATAATTCATTTTAAAATATAAAATAGAAATATATAATCGGAAGGGAATAAAACAAATAGTAATCCCATATCCTCCTCCTCCTCCTCAAGCAGCCATGGGCTACGGAAGTCCAACTAGATCGTGCAATTTAGTTATCCAAGCATACCTCTCCTGACCTACATCTACTGTATCTGGCTACAGTACACCATTTCTAACAAGGTCTTGTTTGAATTGTCTGCTCACCGCATCCTAGGTCTCGCCCTCTTTCGGAGGCCTTTAGGCACACTGTTCATAACCCTATTCACTAATCTATAATTAGCCATACGGACACCATGACCAAACCAACGGTGTCTTTCTCTACGCAATATGCTGCTTAAAAGAGGTTGCCGACTCCTTTGCCTAACCTCATTATTAGTTACAAAGTTGAACCACCTAATGCCCAAGATACTGCTTAAGCACCTATAATCAAAAGCATCTAGTTTCCTGTTATCTTGTTTACACAGCGTCCAAGTTTCACTACCATAACTAACCCTAGAAAGAACCAAACTATTATACAGTCTAATTTTAGTCTTTAGGTGTATACGCCTATTTCTCCACACTCTCCATAGATTCTTAAAAGTACCGACAACATCCCTATTCGTTTGTTGCCGCACATCACCAGTACCGACAGCAATCCCTATTCGTTCGTCATGCCGCACATTACCAGTATCTGCTACATTGCTCAGATAATTAAACTCACACACTTGCTGAAGAGTGCATCCCATTCAAAGCAACTTAAGCACATCTGCGTGACCAATTTTTATCACTTTAGTTTTCTCTGTTTATCACCAAACCTACTTTACTACCAGACTCATCAACAGTTCTAATTCATGAGTTCATCTCATTGCCTAAAGGGTTAAATCATAAGAATAATCTAAATCAAATATTTTGAGATCTCCGACCATTTAAGGACAAAATTTTCCCTTGCAGTGAATTTCGCATAACATAATCAATAACCAATCTAAAGAGAAAAGGAGACAATATGCACCCTTGTCGAACACCAGATGCAATGTTACAATCCTTACCAACTCTCTCACACGTTATAAATTGTGATTGATCGTGAGATCATAATCTCACGATCAATCACAATTTATAACGATGAACAGAGTCAAAAGCCTTTTTGGAATTCAACAAAGATAGTAAGCAAAGGTTTCTGAAACTAAACATTTCTCAAGAATCTGCCTAAGTGAAAAAATATGATCTACAATCCTCTACCACTTCTGAATCCACACTTTACATCATGCATTTGTCCATCAACCAGATTATGAATTCTATTAAACACAATGATGCAAAGAACTTTACCTGGAATTGAAAGTAAACTAATTTCTCTATAATTATCACAAGAATTAAGATAACCATCTTAAAAAATAGGGAAAGTAACAGATCTAGTAAAATGTTTTAGAAATAACACCTTTTTTCATAAACATTTTCAAAATTTCAGTCAGTCTTTTGACAACATAAGTGTTCCCAGCTCTAAGCATTTCAGTGGTGATTTCATTCACCCCAGGGAATTCATACAGCTTTAATTTAGAGATACCCAAAGCAACTTTAGAATGTGATGAAGGGCCATCATTACAGCCAGTAGTGCATCTATCCTTTTTAAAAACAATGGAAGTAAAAATAATCACATTGTTCAGAACATCTCTGAAATGCTCAACCCACCTAGCAATTACAGAATTCTCACCTTCAACCACTTTACCAAGTTTATCCTGAATCCTTATGTAACTGTTTGTTTCTTCCCACATAAGACATAACGATCTGGCACATTCCTGCAAAGAACTTTACTTGGAACAGAAAGTAGGCTGATACCATAAAGTTATCATAAGAACTGCGATCACATTTTTTAAATATATTGATAATAATAGCTCTGGTAAAATTCTTAGGTACAATGCATTTATCATAAAAGATATTCAAAATTTCAGTCACCCATGTGGTAACAAAAACATTTCCAGCTCTAAGCATTTCAGTAGTAATTTGATCTACCCTGGGGGATTTAGATAGTTTAAGTTTGGAAATCGCCAAAATAATTTCAGACTCTGATATAGGGTCAACATTAAAGCCAGTAATGGACCTATCATCATTAGAAACACATTGTGTAGAACATCACTGAAAAGCTCAGGCCATCTAACCATAACAGAATTATTAACTTTCTATAACCTTATCTTGTTTATCTTTCAATCTCTGTACACCTGTCCGTTTTCTACCACATAAAACATTAACTATCTGGTACAGCTCTCTGCTATTGTGCTGTCTAACTGCTTCCTCAGGGGCGGGGGTGGCTCAGTCGGTAGCGCGCCAGGCTCGTAATCTGTAGTTCCCAGGTTCGAGTCCCAGCTGGGTCAGCGTTGAGATTTATCTCCGCAAAAATTCCCCGCCCTGCCCACGGTCAGTAGGGGACACCGATGGGCTTGGAAAGGCCGCCGTCCGTCGGATGGGACGTTAAGCCGTGGCCCCGTGTGCGGGAGAGCCATACCCTGTGCACGTTAAAGAACACGCTGGATGGCCTTGACGGGAGGCTACCATCTGTCTCCCAACATCTCTTCCAGTGGGTCCCCTCCCCCAACCTCTGAGTCTTCGGGGTCCATGTGACCTTGCCATTTAGCCCATGGTGTGCAAAAAAGTGTCGCTCAGAGGTAAAACAATCCACAACAACTGCTTCCTCGGTTTTGCAAGCCAAGCCATCAACCCAAAGATTCGCATCAGCTGCTAACTGATCCTTTATAGGTCTATTATGCTCTTCGTAACGCTTTCTGTTAGCATTAGTAGAGTATTGATTAAGGACATTCCTGCTGTTCTTTCTTTCCAAAATAAGCTCCAGTGCCTTATCACTCACATGATTTTGCCTCTTTTTCCTAGAAAAGTATTGTTAGTTTTAAGAAAAGCATGTTTAAAATATTCCCATTTCTCTAGTAAGCAAACCATTGACTGTCATATAACCTATCATGGTAAGCTTTAGCTATAACTGGGTCTTTCAGAGATTCAGAATTAAAAAAAAGGTAATTTTTTAAATCTTAGCACAACACTTCTCAAGTTTAAGTTGCAAGATACTTTTAACAAGATAATAGTCAGATCCAACATCAGCTCCCTTATCTGACTTGGTAGTAGTTTGCCTGTGATTATATAACCTCACGCATGCGTACAGCATCTATCGTTCCAGATCTGACTATTATTGGAGAGTAGATTTCAAAGGCTTTGCACAAAGGAAGTCGGGAGGGAAAAGAGTGTTTGTTGGACGCTGTAGGCGGGGTTCGCCATAGAATGATCCGAAAATAATACTAGTGGATACACAATAAGCCAAAACGTTGAATAGTCTTGTGTTTAAAAAATGTGAGAGTGTCTATAGCATCATGTTGTTGGGTGTGTCGAAAAGTCGTTCAGCCGCGCTAAAGGAGGTATGACAGAAAGCTTGTTCTAAGAGGGATGAAACAATATCCATTGTGGACGAGTTGCTTCGAGGGAGATTCTGTCGGGAAAATAATAATAGGCCGAGCGCGATGACTGCTACTTAGACAGGGAAGTCAAAGACTAATAATAGGAGGCGACAATGCCCTTTGGGTCCCTGCTTAGTCGGTAGAATGATGCTACCAGTAGTAAAGGGGAACACTGCTCAAGCCGTATCTTTCGTTCGCCACCCCACTATAAAAGGCGTAACGTACACTTGGAAGAAAAGTCCATGGTTTGTTAACGAGTAGAGAATCCTATTCAACGACACTTTCCGTTTAACAGAAGGGACGCTAGCGACAATGGATGTGACTCTAAAGCCTCTTCAGCGAAATGGCATTCCGATGTAGCAGAAGGGGAATTTGTGGCGCTGAAAACTCTTTGGCGGATGCAATAAGAAAAGGTTGGCTAGAACTAAAGACGTCGATGGAGACAGCAGCAGTTATTCGAAAAGCGGGGAGAAACAGGATTTTAACGAGGGGAGGAGGGTTGAACCGAAGCATTAGCAGGAGGCTTCGTAAGGGGCCGGGCTGTCGTAACTTGACTGGTCTCAAGTGCGAAACCAAATGGCGAACAGGTTAAAAAATCGATTTATAACATCAGAGGAGGAGATTTTGTATAACTCAAGGCGAAAAAGGTTTTTCATTAAATACGAATAATTTGAAATACACAAACGTATAGAATAAAAGTGAAATATACTTACGCGTTTTACTATATAATATAAATTATGTTACTGATGTCCTTGTTTTGAGTGAAACATGGATTAATGACTATGAAGTGGATAATTTTAAGATTTTTGGATATGGGAGAGAATATAATAAATCAGGAGATACCATAATTTACTTTAAAAATAATTTATCAATGGAAGAAAATAAACTTGGCCAAAAATTTAATACTGCTGAGATTTTAGAGATGTATGATAAATTAAATGATTTATGTTTCATTTCCATTTATAGGTCTCATAAATACACTGTAAAAGCTTTTTTTAAATGAATTGGAATGTTATTTAGATAAGGTAAAATATAAAAATGTATATATAATTGGTGATATAAATCTGGATCTGAATAGTAAGAATACTGAAGTTTACAGATATTTAAGTATAATGGCCACATATGGATTTATGTCACATATAAACGAAATGACTAGTATTACATCAACAACAGCTAGTTGCATTGATCATCTATTTGTTAGAAATGTTGATTCCATGTTCAAAAATAAATGTGCTATATACATGACTGAAATAACAGACCATTACCCACTTTTAATGATTATAAAATCACAAAAATAAACAAAACAAATACAAATAATAAGAACTTGCATGGCATAACTAGAATAAATTATCTGAAACTGGAATATAAATTAAGAGACTATAAATTGGATAACGATATCTTTGTATGCAGAAACGTTAACTTGGTTTATCAAGAATTTATTAATATGGTTTATACAGCGATGCATGATTATACTTATAATATTGATGGTGTGAGAGATAAAAATAAAGTTAAAGATTAATGAAAAATGGATTACATGCGAAATTTTAAATAGTATTAATAAAAAAGAAAAGTTATATAAAAAAGCAAAAATATATGTTTTAGTTATTTCTTATATAAATGAATATAAAGATTACAATAAAAACATTAAAATAACTATAAAAAATGCAAAGAATTTATATTATAGGAATTTATTTTACTAACTGTAACAACGATCGATGACGATAGTGGAAATTAATAACTGACATAACAAGTACATCAACAGCACATAATATTTTTCCAAATAATAATGAAAGAAATTTTGTAGTGAATGAAATTAATGAATTTTTTACAAATGTTAATAGTAACCGAAATTTACCTGTATCTCGGCAATCGGAATCAAATTTTAGTTTATCTGATCAACAAGCAGTCTTGAGTTCTATGTATTTTATGAATACAGATGCAGGAAAAGTCTTGAATTTAATTTCAAATTTGGATACAAATAAAGCTGTAGGATACGATCCTTAAATGCAAAAATACTAGAAATAATAACTAGACATAAATTAGATTTATTAGTTTATACTATTAATTTATCAATGGAAACAGGAACCTTTGTGGACGATTTGAAATTGTCTATAATTAAACCAATCTATAAGGGGGGGGGGGGGAAACAGAGATGATTATAATAATTATTGACCTATTGCAATTTTCTCTTTCAATTTTCTCTAAAATCATTGAAAAAATAGTTAAAAAAAGAGTGGTTACTTATTTGGAGAGCATTGAGTTTTTTGCAGAAAACCAGTGTGGTTTCCATGAAAATTGTACGTCTCATGAACTAATAAATTTTAATGAATTGATTTAAAAGGGCATTAATAATAATAAAAAGATTATTGGGGTATTTGTTTAGACATCAGAAAAGTATTTGACTCTATTAATCATAAAATACTTTTATATAAGTTGAACGTTTATGATTTTCGTGGTGTAGTCCATGATTGCTTTAAAAGTTTCATTGAGAATAGAAAGCAAATTGTGTTTATTAAGAATTTTAAAAGTAACATATTACTGACTGTAAGTGGAGTCCCACAGGGATCTGTGTTGGGTCCTTTACTTTTTCTTATATATATCAGTGATTTCTGTAAGTTAAAAACTGCAGGACAAATTATTTCTTTTACGGATGATACATCCATAGTTTTTGATGCAGAAGATAATGAAGCATTACTTGGAAATATTAATAGCAGTTTAATAATTATTAAAAATGGCTTACTAAAAATGAACTAGAATTAAATGTAAAAAGAACTAAGTACATAAATTTTACATTAACTTCATTACATACATTTGGAAATAACATCAAACTTCAGGAATTGCACTGTTTAAGTACAGACTGCTGTAACTCTGATACTATCAAAGTGACTGATAGCTACAATTATCTAGGATTAATAATAGAATCTAATTTAAATTGGGAAAAACATATTTACTCACTCTCTTCAAAACTAAACATAATATTACATAAAATTTACTACTTAAAACGCTACGCTAATTACAATTTCCTGTGGATTATTTATTTCGCATGGGTTCAGTCTACCTTAATTTATGGAATTTGTTATTTGGGAAGAGAATATAAATAAAATTTATTGCCTTTAATTTAAGTACAAAATAAAATAGTTCATAATCGTAATTAGAATTATTTTGCTGGGAACACAATATTATACAACAAACAAAATATATTGCCACTAAGGAAATTGTATATATATACATTTCAACTATCTTTTTGTATAAAAATCGAGATTTAATTCCGATTAGAAATCTTAATTTTAACTCCAGAATTCTGGGTTTACAATTTCATATAGAAAAAACGAAAAAGGAAATTTTCCATAATTTTTTTTTTATTTTGCCTAATTTTTTAATTCACTGGAGTACACAATAAGAAACGAAAAATGTTTTACCACTTTTAAAAAATGTTTGCGTGCATATTTGTCAAACTTAGAAAACATTGAATGTATGTTTACTGTGACTAAATAATATTTTGATAGCATTTACATAGGAAGTGATATTTGGTAAAACTGCATACCCACACCACCTGTGATAGTTAATATTTTTTTAAATATTTTATTTTTTACTTACTTTATTTTCTTTAATGAAAATGAATTAATTTTTTATATCCTGGAAGAGGTCGAAGCTCCTTGGTTGTTTACATATACTTATTGATTGTTTTACTTAATTTTATGCTTTCATTGTTTCTCTGTTTCTGTAAAGTGTTGTTTGATAATGTATTTGACAAAATGTTGTGCATTTTGCGTTTATTGTCCTTGTGTTATAATAAATGTTATAATAAATTTGAATTTGAATTACTGAATCTTTGCTATTGACCCGAATTTAAGTCATGTAGTGTTTGAAAACCGCATGGATTGCGCTATTGGTAAAGAGTATATTGTGTTAAAAGATTTTACTGCGAACATTAATCTCATGCGTATCGTGAGTAAAATATTGTATGGAAAATTACGCCCTCAAACGAGTCATACTCAAGTGTGTAATTATTTGTGCGAACTCTTTATAACATACTTCACAAATCACTTGTAAGAAATATTTTGTTCATGTTGGAAAATATACATTGGAGGAAATTTATGATAAGCATAATAAGTCTGTATTTCCTGTGAACCAAGGAACTTTCATTTCTCTTGCAGGATCGCATTATATAAAAGTACATGTTTTGGAATAGAAGTTTACTCCATAATTGCTTAATACTATTCTAAATTACATTTGTAGCAAATTTTTTCTAATAAAGATTCAAGTGTTCCCGCCAAGACATGTCGTGAAAAAACTTTCACAGCATAAAAATCACTTTAGCCCATTTTTGCGTTCTTTGAGATTCATTTAAAACTTTTGTGGCTATTTACACGCAGATTTTTTATTTCTCTGTAATTCGGGTGCCGCGAAAAATTAATCGCCACTGGGACAGTACCCTCAGATTTTGCAGCTAAGGGATATCCAGTGTTGATCAAGTCATTCCTATGTACCTTCGCAACTGGAGACCACTAGACAGAAAATATTTCTTAGGCTCCATTTCATTTTACTCGATATGTCGCATGCGGCACCTTATTCAATCCCTCTTTGTGAAGGAGTGTATGCATCTGTGTCGTTATTCAATGACAGAGTGCGAGTAGGGCAATGCCAGGAATATCTGCACATGCTTCATAACGATCGAAGTTGTGTATCTCTAAGTGCTGCTAGGTGGATGCAACTCTCTGCAATCGTGGAAACTGAATTTCAAGAAGTGACTGCCCGACTCATATTACACAAGTGGTGTAACTTAAAGCGTATTTGGCACAACATAACTCAAGCCGTGAGACATTAGCACTGGTGAGAGATATGTTTTTCCGTAAACATGTAAAGGATTATAGTTTGGCTTCGATTATTGATCCCGACGTAAATAAACTAGACAGACAGAAGTGTTACGAATCACTTGTGTACATGCTTTCAGTAGAAAGACCTGAATTTGACTGTTCAGCTGTGTATCTTTGAGAGCTGAGAGTTTCGTGGATGGTCTATGAGACACAGTTTGGATAATACGCTGGTTAAACGCATTGAATTTTGTGAACTGATTGTTACCATTTGAAATTAAATTTTGTCGATATGGTAAGAGACAAATATGAAAGAACTTATAGAACAAACCTAACATTTCCTCTTAAAAGATGTGTAGCATACGATTTACTGCTCTCATTTCCTATGGTATCTGATGGTTATGTCAGATTCCCCTTGAAGAAGAAACGCTTTTGTAAAGTTTAGCGTAGAAAGGATATTAAGCTATAAATCCGTTTTAACTACTGAATGTGACACTTTTTCGAAAAAAATCTTCAAATGGATTAAGGAAGAAAGCTTAGCGAACAACAGTAGAAGTTTCAAAATTTAAAATGTTTTAAAGTAAAATTTTCCAATAGCACAATCGACTTTTAAACACCCCAACCATTGATTATTATTTTATAACTGTCAAATGTTACGAATGACAAACTCATATCAAGCCAGTAGTACGGAATCTAATGAGTTCCATGTCTACAGGTCTTAACCAGTAGACATGGAACTCATGAAATGATGAGCTCCTTTCTGAGTACATGAGACGACGAAAAACTTCCACCATGCTGTGAATTATCAGAATTTTTTGTTATGCCTTTAAGAATTTGCTACTTAGAAATAAACAGTGTAGATTAGGTGAACAAAGATCAGAAGACTTCGAGAAACACTCCACCGAAGACTATATCTCTTGAACAAAATGTGGTGCTACTGTACCCGTGAAAAGTTCTACATTAAACGATATATAATACTACATTCTCTAGGTTGACAACCGAGGTTTCACGTAATTCTGTTTAATATTTAAGATATATATATATAAGATATATTATATATTAAGATATATTTATTAATATATATTTAATATTTAAGACAAAAAACTATAGATATATTTAATATTTTAAGACAAAATAATAAGAGCTCAAAAGTTGCTAAGTTGGCAACACTGCTGTGCAAAAATGTAATTTTTTGTGTTTATCGATATATGTAATTTGTGAATACAAAATTTAATGTGTATATATATATATGTGTTTTATTTTATTCCCATTATTATACTATAACTATAGTTTTGTCTATCTATACAAGGGGTAGCCAGTTACATACACATTTCCAGGGGGTACGTGAAGCATAAATGGTTGAGAACCATTGCTCTAAATAATGGCAGTAGCACTGCACCCTACATGTCCTGCGGCACGCCTTCTGCGGCGAATGCTGTTTCGATAGATTTAAAAAATTCAGGCATATCAAAATGACTCTCTGGTGGATTATCAATTATAGGACCAATTATAGATTATCAATTATTTAATTAGTAATTATAGATTACCAATTATAGAACGCCCATTTCGCCGGCTCCTCTCCGCGCCCACCGACTATGTCGGACCCATGCAAACGCGACCCGGATTAGCTGTTTCTATCATTCAGCGTGCTACCAGATCCGTTTGCTCCGCTCTGAGTCTGCCGAATTCGCGCCATCGCTAATTCGAATTTTCGGTCTCTTTCCGTTCAGCAGTCTCAAACACGCACTGTCCTCGCTCTGATTGAAGCTCCATCTCTCGTATTCGCATCTTAATGCGCATTGCTTCGAGTCTTCCGTGGGTTCGGATCGCATAGCACCTTTCGCTCATCCAGCTGCTTCACTCTCCATCAAAATTCTGTTTTCGGCTTTCCATATGAATTCATCCCCACAATCTACCTCCATGTCTCGTCTGTCTAGTGACTATGGTGTTCCGTTCGCGTGCTTATTATCGAAATTACGTTTCGCGTTTAACCGTGTATTGTAACGCATGACAAACAACATCAACACAAACAGATTTATTAGATTTAAACGAACGATCCTACCTTTCTCCATGAAATTCTCGAAGAATCACTGCCGATGGCACCAATGATGGAACAATTTTTATATAAAAAAAACCCACCAATTCGCAATTCCTTTTACATTTCGATTCTGACACCAAGCTGTGAAAGACATCTTCCGCCGGCACGTATAGCTTATGCTATTTGTGGTCAGTGCGTTTTCATGTGGGTTCTTGTCTGCGAGTTCTAACTACGGACAGGAATTTATGCCTAACTGGTGGTTTGAATCTCGACACATTGACTGTGGATCAAAAATTTAATTACACTAGACAACAAATTTACACTTTTTTATAACATTGGTCGAATAGGATGTTTTTAACTAATTTTGGGGTGCTGAATTCAAAGTGGCTGTAAAAAATCTGCAACACGTAGTTTTTTTTAAAATTACGGATTGATGTATTTCAAATTTCAATGAATATGCATATCTGGAAAATGAAAATAAATATAACTGTTTTGTTAAATTGCAACTTAAAACTTATTAATTAATTAAATGCTTACAGTGAAAAAAATTAGAAACATTATAGTTATATAGCATGAATATAAAGTAACAAATGAAACAATATTGAAACGCAAAATAAGGAAACATGGGTAAGGATCTTTTTATACTTACAAGAAGTTCATTTTTGTCTGAGGACCAACAAAGATCTCTTCTTTGAGTTTGGCATAACTTAAATTTGAAAATTTTGCCTTCAAGTGCAAAAATGCTTTACCAGTTTTGTCTATAGACTTTACAACGCTTTTCATAAGCCCCAGTTTGATGTGTAGTGATGGGATTAGAACATCAAAGGGGTCAACTATAAGTTTATACCTCACATTATTCTTTCCAGGAATAAAAACATCTAATTTGGTCCAGTCCTTTGTTTAGTAGTGTTTCTTTCTGGCCCCACTTGTCCCACAAACACATAAAACAGCAAAAGTTTGTGAAGCCTCCTTGAAGCCCAAGCAAGACAGATATGACTTTTAGGTCACCACATATTGTCCACTTAAACTGGCCATATTTATAGCAGTGAGTTTTGGTTCCACGCTTTCATAAGTTTCCTTCATTCCCACAGCGTGTGTCACTGGAACGGAAGGTTTTTGGTTTCCTTTATGCAAAAGGACAGCTTTTAAGCTGAAGTTTGACGAATCTCTAAATATACACCATTCCTTAGGGTCGTGATTTGTTCCAGTTTCTTTCATCAGCCATGAAATATATGTGCAGAAACGCAAACCATCTTGCATCTCGTAATAAGCAGATGAAGTCAAATTTATCTTTCTGAACAGACAAACTCTGGTACCCTTGGCCAGAAGATTCCACTCTTGAAGTCTTGAATCTAAAACATCAGCTTGTTTGGAAAATCCTAGGTCATGAAAAAGATCATTTAGCTCATTTTGCTGAATCAGATGAGGATCGTCTAACGTTTTATGGGTGTATGTAGGATCTGTATGTCCCTCAAAGTCTTCCTCTGATGAATGTGAATCCATCTTCTCCCAGTTGGTTGGATGTGTTAGTATGAAGATCTTCTCCATGAGGAACTGGCCTTATGGCTGAAGGCACATTTGCATATTGTATTTTGTTTTTGTTCTTATTTGAAAAGCCCGGCACTTTAGTTAAACAAAAATAGCAATCATGCAAGTGACTAGTTGGCTCACGCCAAACCATTGGAACTGCAAAGGGCATGGATTTTATCTTACCTTTCAACCATTCACTCTGGTCAACAAAGCACGAAATGCAACACACATGTGGAGCCCATGTTTTGTTCTGATATATAGCATAACATCCAAAATACAAATTAAAGGCTTTCTTCACAATCTTTGTGAAAGAACAACCCTGGGATTTTAAAATACATTTTCCACACATATACCAAAATGTATTTGGCACACTAACATATCCTAGACACTGCTTTGTGCCATTTGAACGCCGAAATTCACTCTTCAAGGTACAGCACGTGTTCCACCTACAATGAAAACAACAAGAATATGCGGTCTGAGGTTAGGTTCCTGTTACAATGTTTTCTCTCACTTGGTAATCAGTATTGCCAGCCACAAAAATTAAAATATCTAGTATTCTCCCAGTTGTCTGGAGTTGTTGGTAGAGGAAGATCTTAATAGGAGTCAAAATAACCAATAACATAAAACGTGGCTTGCTAGTCATTTTTTAAGGCCAGATGTGAAATCAGCACCTGAAAAAGAGTTAAAGGCAGCTACAATTGTTCATGTTATAAAAACCTTGTAAACCAGTGTTATAGAACACATATTTACACATAGATACAAAAGGATGACCATACTTGTTCTCGATCTAACCACGTTGCCTGTCCCCGAAAACCGAACTCAGGCGTACACAGGCCTCCAAGTGCGACACATCATCATCATCCTCAAGCAGGCTAGCACCTAATGTCCGACCCAGCCATCTAGTAGTGTAGGGCTTTAATTCCTTTCAAAAGAGATATTCTCTTGTGGAAGTGAACGGAAGTGGAGGGCTGCCAGATTAGTGTGGCCTACTGATCTGAACAACTAGGGCTACTTTTTTTTTACCCAGCTGAGGAGTGGTCACACACAGGGTCCTGGCGCTGACCATATAAACCTACTGGACTCGACTGAAATAAGGCTCAGAGTTTGATTATGGATCCTGAATTTGCTGCACTCTTGGGCTTCTGAGGAGAGAACATTTTCCGCTGTGTTTTCTGTTTGTTTGTAAGTTGACAGCCCCAAATGACTAGATTCACAGGATATGTTTATCAGCTGGTGGATAATCCTGAGCAGAGGACATCGCAGGCACATGAACTCTTTGCTTCTACTGGCATCGATAATTCTACATTGCAGGAAGTCTTCCAGTGTAGATGGCTTCAGCCTTTAGTGGTGGGGGAACGGGTCTTTGCCCCATGTCTGCGATTAGGAGGCTGTTTGATATTGTCGGCATTCCCTCTCTCAATAAACATAGTTTCTTTAAACATCCCACTAACAATTTTCTCTCCATAGGAAGTTGGAATGTGAGGACTCTGCACAGAGCTTTTTCTCTTGATGTCCTCACACAAGAATTCGACCGTTATAATTTAGATGTTCTCGGCTTGCAAGAGACCAGCTGGACAGATAAAGGTCAGATTCTTAAAAATAATCTTAAATTTCTCTTTTCAGGGAGGGACGACAATAAGCATCACCAAAGCGTGGGTCTGCTTCTCAGCAGACACGCTAGCGATGCTCTTCTAGGATAAGAGTGCATTAATGAAAGGTTTCTTACAGCAAAATTTCAGACAAGCGTTAAAGACCTGAATGTTATCTGCTGTTATGCCCCCACTGAGGATGCCGATGAGGATGAGAAGGATAGGTTTTATGAACAACTTCAGGATATTTTGAATTCTGTCAAGAAAGGAGATATTACCCTTGTTCTAGGTGACTTCAATGTCAAAGTTGGTACTGACTCTGACCTTTGGGGAGGAGTAATAGGCCCTTTTGGTATTGGTAACTGCAATGGCCATGGGCAACGTCTCCTTACAGGTAAGTAAACTCAATGGATTCAGAAAAACTGACACTTATTACAAACACCGCAATATACATAATACACATGGATTTCACCCGAAGGGCTGCATAAGAATATGATTGATTATATTTAATTAACAGCAAATGGGCTAGTTCTGTTAGGAATACCAGGGCATATAAAGGAGCTGAAATTGGATCTGATCATTATCTTGTTAAAAGTGTCTTGCAACTTAAACTTAAAAAGTGTTGAGCTAGGGTTAAAAAAATTTACCTTTAATACTGAAGTTCTGAAATTCCTGTGTTCTGTGTGAAAATGTCTAAATGTGAAGCTCTGAAATTTCTGATTATGACTGTGATAATAACTAAGTAACCTATCATGGTAATCTAAAGCTTACCATAATAGGTTACTTAGTCATTATCACAGTCATAGTTTGCTTACTACTGAAGTTGATGAAGAATGGGACCGTTTAAAACCGGCTTTTTTTTGGAAACTAACAGTGCTTTTTAGGAAAAAAGGAAGCAGAGGAGAGAGAATTATCTGAGTGATAAGGCAGTTGAGCTTATTTCAGAAAAAAAACTGCAGGAATGTCCTTAATCAATACCCTACTAGTACTAATAGAAAGCATTACAGAGAGCGTAATAAACGTGTAAAGGATCAGTTAGTTGCTGATAAGAATCTTTGGCTTGATGGCTTGACTGACAAAGCCGAGGAAGCAGTTAGACAGCACAACAGCAGAGAGCTGTACTAGATAGTTAATGTTTTGTTTGGTAGAAAACGGACAGGTATACAGGGATTGAAGGATAAACAAGGTAAGGTTATAGAAGGTGAGGATTCTGTCATGGCTAGGTGGGCTGAGCATTTCAGTGATATTCTAAACAATGCGGTTAGTTCTATTCCCATTGTTTGCAATGATGATAGATGCATTGGTGGCTTTAATGTTGGCCCTATAACACAATCTGAAGTTCTTTTGGCTGTTTCTAAACTTAAACTTCTTAAATCCCCAGGTGTAGATGAAATTACTACCGAAATGCTTAGAGCTGGGAATATATCTGTTACCACTTGGATGACTGAAATTTTGAATATCTTTTATGATAAAGGCATGGTTCCTAAGGATTTTACCAGAGCTATTACTATCCCTATTTTCAAAAAAGTTGATCGCAGTACTTGTGATAACTATAGGGGTATCAGCCTACTCTCTGTTCCAGGTAAAGTTCTTTCCATGATTGTGCTTAATAGAATTAAGAATCTGGTTGACAGGCAATTGCGTTGTGATAAATACGGATTCAGAAGTGGTAGGAGATGTGTGTATCAGATATTTTCACTTAGGCAGATTCTTGAAAAATGTTTAGAATTTCAGAAACCTTTGGTTGCTAGCTTTGTTGATTTCAATAAGGCTTTCGACTCTGTTGCTGGTCATAATTTGTGGTTGATTGTGAGATCACATGGTATACCAGACAAGTTAGTTATCATAATTTAAGCTCTCTATAATAACATTGAGTCGTGTGTGAGAGTTGGTTAAGGCTTGTAGCAATTGGTTTAGCATTACTTCTGGTGTTCGACAAGGGTGCATTTTGTCTCCTTTTCTCTTTAGTTTGGTTATTGATTATGTTATGCAAAATTCACTTCAAGGGAAATATTTTTGCCTTAAATGGGCTGGAGATACGAAAATTTCTGATTTAGATTATGCTGATGATTTACCCTTTTGGCAAATGATGTTGATGAAATGAACTCTTTCATTGGAGCTGTTGATGAAACTGGTAGTTGAGTAGGTTTGGTTATAAAAGAGAGAGAAAACTAAAGTGATGAAAATTGGTCAGGCAGGTTGCAGTCTTGAGCAGGTGTCACAGTTTAATTACCTTGGGAGCTATATAACAGATACTGGTGATGTGCGACATGAGATTAGCAGACGAATAGGGATTAATGCCTGGACTTTTAAAAAATCTATGGAGAGTGTGAAGAAATAGGCGTATACCCTTAATGACTAAAATTAGACTGTATAATAGTTTGGTTCTTCCTAGTGTTATTTATGGTAGTGAAACTTGGACGCTTTGTAAACAAGATAACAGGAAACTAGATGTTTTTGATTCTAGATGCTTACGCAATATCTTGTGAATCAGGTGGTTCAACTTTGTAACTAATGATGAGGTTTGGCAAAGGAGTCGGCAACCTCCTTTAAGCAGCATATTGTGCAGAGAGAGACTCCGTTGGTTTGGCTATGTTGCCCTTTTGGATAATTATAGATTGACGAATAGGGTTATGAACAGTGTGCCTAAAGGCCTCAGAAAGAGGGGGAGAACTTGAATTCAGTGGGCAGACAATGTCAAACAAGACCTTGTTAGAATTGGTGTGCAGTGGCGAGATGTAGTAGATGTAGCTCAGGACAGATATGCTTGGAGAACTAAATTGCAAGGTCTGGTTGGACTTCCAGCCTTGCTAATTCGCATAAAGAAAACCTCACAGCAGTCCCTGACGTGACTGCTGTAGACGAGTACAATGCTCTCTTATTCACAATTCCGTGGCGGCAGCCTGTGACTATCTATCAGATGACCTCCGCTGACCTCGCCAATCATTTGCCGCCACGACTGTCCATTTCGGCATCAATGGCTGCCTTTAGCCACCGGACATCTCCTACTCGGGCTGCCCAGTTCCGAGCGTGGTGCGAACGGCCGTGCCAAGAACCTTTTTTTGTGTTCCATCGATAAGAAGTGGGGGGGAAGAAAATCCGTCCCTTACACCTTTTAATACCAGGCTCTCTGAATATCGCATACTCGAGGTCGATTTCTGTCGCCATGGAGTTCCAAGGGGAAGCAAATAGTTTCTACTGTCTCTGAACGTTTAGCAGGGAGACTGGGTAAAGCGAGTAGAAATAGATAGACAAAGCCATCTTTCGGGTAGTCGTTAAAAGAAATTCGTTCACATCCGCCACAGATATCTGGATTCGATGAGGCAGAACTGGGAAAACGAATTTGTGATTTTTATATTCTTATTTTGCTCTTACTCGATCTGTTGTGAGATGCGTAATTATTCATGCTTTTTGTTTTCGTCTTCGAAGTATATTTTTGGAAATAATTTTACATTCCCGTGAATTGAAAATTTGAACATTTCTATGAATCACGGAAAGCAATTAAATGGGGACGATGGGAATGAGTTCGAACATTTAGTGGAGGGGAGGAATTGAAATTTAGTATTTTTTTACATATATATTTTTGAAATATTACAAAAAAATCATATTTTAGAAATTAATGTTTAACATTACAATACTGGAGTAGCATAATACAGAATCCAACACATGTTCCTTTTATTTTATCGTTCCACAAAGGTTCACATTCAAACAAGTTTGGAAAAAATTGATATTACGAGGGGCATTCAATATCCATAGCACTTACCTCAACAAAATGTTTACTCTCCTTCCAAAAACTTCCTTCAGCATCTATGCAAAGTTGCGGAATGCGGCAATCTGAAATTCCTATTGGGGAACACTCCGCAAATTTGAAAAAAAAAACGCATTTTGCAAGGTCTTGCACCCATAAAAAAGGCTACCCATTAAGTTCCTTTCAATTTTTGGAAACAACCAAAAATCTCACGGTGCAAGTTCGGGCGAACATGCAGGATGGGCTAGCTGTTCGGTTATTTTTTCCTGTTCCAGATAGGACGTGACATCTTGGGTTATTTGTGGACTGGCATTGCCAGGACAAAGTAGCACTCCTTTGGTTGGAAGCTGCTTCTTCACCTCCTTAACCATTATGGGCAAAACAATGTTGGTATAGTATTAGCCATTCATAATCCTTTTTTCAGGTCCACGATTACCAATCCTTGGGAATTGAAAAAAATTGCAAACATCTTCTTCTTTGAGAGAAGGTATTGTCAAAGGATTTGAGGATGCGATTCATCTTCGGTAACCCAAACATAGTTGTCGATCTTTCTGGAAGTTGTATAGTAATAAAACCACTTCTCATCACCTGTGACAATGTCTGTTAACAGTATGCGGCTACTAGGTTCAAACATTGCCAGCATCTTCTTGCACAAGTCGGCTCTAGCTATTTTTTGCTCTTCTGTCAGTTTGTGTGGTACCCATTTGGTACATGTATTTGGGGACTTTAAATGCTAATAAATAATTGTTTCCACACTGCCAATCGATACACTGGCATCTAAATTTCGTACCTCAATGGTAATGTGTCGGTTTTTCTTAATGAGTTCACGCACAGCAGCGATGGTTCTCTCGTTCAAAGCCTCTTTCAGTCTTTCTGCACGAGAGAGGTCTTAGAAGCTCTGTCGTCCTTCTCTGAATTTGCACATCCATCCCATAAAGTGCCATGTGAACACGCATGATCCCCATGTACTTGTGATAAATCGGCTACAATTTTTTTCTCGTCGTCACCAAGCTGCCTCCTTATGAAAACGTAAAATTTCCCCCGGGTCTTTAGTAGGCTCGGTAGCAACAACGCACAGATTTCGCAGACCGAACTTTACGCACCGCCAGAGAAGAGAGAAATGATGCTACGGTTTTTGCTTTTAACCCGCAAAGGCAATTTTAGACAGGCTTTCTGGCCGAGTGGTTAGCGCGCTTAGCTACTAATCTAAAGGTCCTGAGTTTGAGCCCTGGATAACGCACGAATGTTCGTGTTGGTTTTCTGCTGAGGTCCTGCCATCCTCACAGAATTTCCACTATAGTATATAAACTGACAGGCTCCTGTCAGACCTCCTTTATAATCTTATATCGCAAGCAGCTGTTTGAGAGGGTATTTATTTTTTTTCGAACAAGTCATAGCTTGGAGAAACGAGTGCAAATCTACAGACACGCTTCAAGTGGCTAAAATGGGTAACCAAAATAACTTCAAAATATCCCCTTATATTTAAGTGGAAGCGTAAATGATCAGTTCAACTTTTGACTCAAGCTGAAATAGTACGCCGACTGCACCAAAATTTCAAAGATCGAAGAATGGGCAAAATAGGGGCGAAAACTTCCTGTTAAAACAATGCGACTTGTAGAAAAAATCTTTATTTTATGAATGGCAAAAGTCACTCTTTTTCTACCGCATTTTAGATGCTGCAAAGGTGCAATTTTGTATGTATTGTCGCGGATATCGCAGAGACGAAATTTAGGTACCTCCTGTAATCTATGATAACACTTGATGAATTTTAAAAGTTGCTCTGGAGCTGTGTTTTTCTAAGAAAAATGCCTAAACCTGGCATCTGGGTTCAGAATATGCAAGCTGAGTGATAAGAATGAAAATATTAGTGAAAATATTATTTTTCTAAAAATATTTGTTCTAATTTAAAGAACTAAAATCAGTTTAGAAACTCTATACTAGATAGCAACCTTTCTTTTTAATATATCTTATTATTAGTTTTGTTTCCGAATAACGCTAATACGTCAATACAACGGAATCAGTACGCATTTAAACATATTAATATTTATTTCACAATAAATATCTCTATACCATTCGCTATCAGCGGAAAACATAGTGATAAATATAAAATACTGGGGCAGTGTACTACCCTTGTAAGATTACTTCAGTGGAGTGAGCGCCTGTGCGAAATTTTCCACCCAACTCTATGCTATGAAGCTACCAGCAACTCTATGCTATGAAGCTACCAGCAACTCTATGCTATGAAGCTACCAGCAACTCTATGCTATGAAGCTACCAGCAACTCTATGCTATGAAGCTACCGGTAAGATCTTTCACCACTGTTTATGGTGGTTGCGATATTATATACTAATAATTTGAAATGCACAATTGACAATACCTTAAACATAAAGGTACATTCACTATTTAATACAAGGAAGTGAATGTAGAAAAAAAGTGATTCAAATTCATTTATATATGTTTTATTACTAAGTGAAATATATTTACGTGTACGTTTTTGTTACTAAGTAAAATATATTGACGTATTATAGGTAAAAACACGGTGTATGCTTTGGGTATTGATATTAATAATAATAGGTATAACTTGAAATACTTAACTGACCACATTTTAACATTTTTTAAGTAAGTAAATAACGAATTATTTCCATTGTGTCGACAAGTTATATATTTCATATAAAATATTTTGCATAACATATTTCCAAAAAAATATACATTCAGTTTTAGGTATATTGAAAACATCCCCAAGAGTTCAAGTAATGCGTATGTGGGTTTATACAATTTTGGAAAACATTTGGGAAAATGCAACAAATTTAATACAAAATCTATGGATGTGTTATCATTTGTATTTATTTACTAATATAATATATTCTATTTCCGAAACAAGTTATAATGAAAGACAGAAATTCAAGAAAGACAGGACATGCACCTACTTTAATAATGACTATTAACGTTATTTAAAGACGTTTTAAAATATTATTAAATTCAGAGATCCACATTTTCAATTTTCGTTGAAATGAGTGAAAGTTTGTTTCATCTTTATGATTTTCTGGCAAAGTATTAAATATTTTTGGTGCTAAATACGTTATCGGCAAAGTGTGAAAAGCAGGCATTGTATAGAATGCCTAGGCATTTTATAGAATGCGTGACGTTTTTAGGCAAAGTATGAAATGTCTGTTTTATTTTAATATTTCACATACTTTCCCTAGGCATTGTATAGAATACCTAGGCATTATATAGAATACCTAGGCATTATATAGAATGACAAATACTATTTCGGCAGTGTGAAAAAGGCTTTTATTGAAAAGATGTATGGGAAAATGTAAGAAGTACAAAATGTAAGATACGGGATTTTTCTCCAGAAAGAGAAAAAGACCAGCGCTGAACTACTTGTTGCTACAAGGTAGACTGGAATGGCATTTTGAATTGCACTTAACTGCCTTTTTCATACAAAAGCACTTCAAATTTCGGCACTTGGTGTTGCAAGTACACCTCACGTGAGCTGAGCAGAAGCGGCTGACCGGAGAGCCATTTCGTGGTCAGGAACGTCTCCAACTCTCAGTAAGTCCTTGGGACATAAAGTGAATTGTGATCTGGCATAGAGTTGATTTAAAATTCCTTCAGCAGTTCCAAGTCGGTAAAAACCATCGTCTGTCACACTCATAACAACCGCCAGCAGATTGCGCGAGTCACCCCCGTCCCTTGTCGACGTCTGGAATAGGAACTCGCACAGTGGCCCCCAAAAATGCAGGAGGAAATTTTTTGTCGAAATCTATTTTCATTTTTTTGGTTTGTATTTCCAGATTCAATTTAGATCTAATTTCCCCTTCGACAGCATTCTCAATATTGAAGCAAAGAGTACACAAAATATTAACATAACCTTCTATTTTTCCCATTTCCATCGTCTTTACTCTCATGTCCACAGGCGGCATGAACGTTTCGATGACAGTTTCTGCACGTATGGGCACCCCTGGTTTCCTTCAAACAGACGCAGCACGTAGCAGAACCGGAAGCCTCTTCGATAGACATGTATTCATCACCACTTCCGTTTATTCCATCGTGGACAACAGTCTCGCCCGTGTTTTGTGCAATAGACTCTTTCTCTTGGATAGGGTGATATGTTTCTTGTATTGTTTGAATGTTTTCCATCATTTTTTCCAGTTGCTCCTCAGTCTGTATGTCTTGTAAAACATCTCGGGGTAAGGAAGGTGATATGAGACCCACTTTAACTTTTCAACAAAAGACAGCTTCATATGGTGTTCTCTTAATCCCAGAATGAAATGCCCTGTTCTTAATAAGTTGCACGAAACGTAGTCCCTCACTCCATCGGTCAGTTTTTTCATCTTCCATCCACGTATACAGCATATTTTCAATGTCCTGATTAGCTCTTTCGACACTTCCTTGGCTTTGTGAGTGGCGAGGCTTGCCATGGACCATCTTCAAAGTCGACCAGTACTCCTTTAGGCTTCTCACCACATTATTAGCAAATTCTCTGCCATTGTCGGATTGTAAAATCGATGGTGTAAATATGTCCACGAGGATATGCGACTTCTTCCGTTGTCTTTGATGTCAGAGCCTTGAGAACTTAGTGAGATGATCTTGGCATACCATTATAAATTTGTGTTCCCTGTCAGGATGTGACTTAAAATCGATGAGATCGATCTGACAACGGGAATTGAACTCGGAAAAAATCATGGCTTCACCACAACACCCTTTTTAACAACACCTTTTGCTTTTTCTGGCACGGCTCACAAAGGTGAATGTACAGTTCAATGTCATGACGAGTAATGTTCTTGTACTTATGTGAGATTTCTTTCAACATTTTGTCACGTCCTCCATGGCCAATGGCCAACTGAGCTTCAAGAAGTGCATTACATAACTCAGAATCTGTGACGTAAAACGTAAAACTGGATTTCACTGGATTTCACTAACACTATCATTCCTTCTTTTCCTTAAAATACATTTAATTATTCTATTTTGAGTTCTAATTAATGGTTTAATATTGTTGTGATAAACTCCACTCCAAGAAATTAATCCATATGTTAAATCAGATTTAACCTATGCATTATAAATTAGTTTTAAAAGTGCAATAGACTCTTTCTCTTCAATAGTACCGAAATAATTGTGGTACTATTGCATTAAGTTTATTTATTAAAGAATCAGTGTATTTATTTCAAGTTAGTATACTATTAATATTCGAAATTTATTACTCGTAAGTATTTATAGTACTCAGCGCTTTCTAATGGCTTGCACGAACAACCATTACCGATGCATTTAAGTGTATGATAAAATAATTTCGTTTTCAAGTTATCTCTTTGATTTTTGTCTCAATCCGAAATATACATGTTTCGTTTTCTCTACATTTAAAAACAACTTATTTTCCACAAACAAATTCCTGATATTCCACAAATCTTCAATTACCTTTTAATCAAAATATTTTCAGTAATTGCTGTTTACACTGAGAGGCCAAAAGTCATGTGAATAGCAGTTAAACTAGAACTAGCGCGCTTGTACTCGTAATCGGTGCATTGGATGACAACCACAGAATGGCGCTGCAGTAGCCTACAAATCCGACATTCATTTCGGAGTAGTTGTTATTTTATCATGGCTGCACGTCGTGAGTTGTCTGACTTTGAACGTGGCTTGATCGTCAGTGCCAGAAGGATGAGTCATGCAATATGTGAGATCGTGCAGGAATTCGGTTTTTCCAGGTCTACGGTGTAAAGAGTTTATCATCAGTTTTCTATCAGTGGCATTTCCACACACGTAAAATAGCGAACATGACGGCCACGTGCAATTGACGAACAGAACTCGCTTTGGCTGTCACAAATGGTAATGATCAACAGATGGGCTACAGTGCATGAAATCAATTTGAATGCGGGCCAAACACAAAACGTTTCTGAAAGGACTGTCCATTGCCACCTGCACTCCATCAGATTTGGTTGCCGAAGACCCACTCATGTCCCATTGCTTACAAAACTTCAACAGAGCTCAACGACTGGAATAGCTCTGAAGACATCGAAACTGGACAATAGAACAGTGGCGTCGGGTATCATGGTCCGATTAATCGAGGTTCCAGATGTTTTGCGCTGACAGGCGCGTTATTAGAGTTTGGCGTATGCCCCGTGAAGCCATGGACCATTCCTGTCTGCAAGGTAGTGTTAAGGCTGGAGGCGGCTCTGTGATGGTGTGGGGCGTGTTCACGTGGTCTACATTGGGCTTTTTCGTCCATTTGGAGCAATCGCTGACAGCTATGAGATACGTGGCATTCTCGCAGATCACTTGCACCTTCATGACTATCCAACGGGGGTATTCCAACAAGATAATGCAACGTGTCACCAGTCTTTGGTTGCTAGGAGGTGGATCAAGGAACACTCCACGGATTTTACCACCAAAATTGGCACCCACGGTCCCCCAATATGAACCCCTTGGAGCATCTGTGGTACACAATGGAAACAAGCTTGCGATCCATGAATCCAGCACCAACCAATGCAACACAATTATGGTCTATACCGCAGGATGTGTGGGCTGCCATCCCTGCAGAACGGTACCGGCAACTCATTAACTCCATGCCTGACGTGTGGCTGCATTGCTGAGGGCTCGAGAAGGACCAACCCGTTATTAAGCACGTATCCCATGACGTTTGGCCTCTCAGTGTATATTAGAGCAGTATCATCATCAATTACATTGATTTTATTTTCTTTACTGTAACAATTCCCTATTTTAATCTTTTGAGTTCAATTTTTTAAATAAGTCTGAAACCATTATAAAATTGTTCCTCCAACTCCTGCTCTCGCAAGTTTATATAACAATAAGCCATGTGAAAAGGAGTCAAATACTTTCTTTATGTCCAAAAGGTTTACTGCTGTTGTTAAACTTTTATTGATTTCACTGTAGATTGAAAATGTTAATTTTAATATTGCATCTTCTGTTCCAATGTCTTTCCTAAACCAAAATCGATTTTTAGAAAAAAAAATTATTTCTGTCTAGGAAATTTAAGAGTCTAATCTTAATCAGCATTTCAAATATTTTTGAAAACACTGATAATAAAGCTATTGGTCTCTAATTATTAATATCTAGATGTTTATGACCTTTTTGAAAGGTACGATAGTTGAATATTTAATAATTGTTGAGAAGCATCCAGAATGCGAAGATAAATTATAGATATAATATAAAATAGCTGAAACATTATTTTTTATTTCTTTAAATATCTCGGCAGATATGCAGTCTGTTCCCGTCACCTTTCTTTTTTTCAAAGAAGAAATTACTTCATTAATTTCATATTCTCTTAAGTAATCTATGAAAATCGAATTCATTGATACAGATATCTTTGCTCTGTTCAGTGTATTCTGGAATTTCTGTTACAAATTTTCCAAATATTCCTGTAAAATAATTGTTAAACTTTTCAGCTAATAGAATTGGATTATCATTAGAATAATACATAATATTATTTACTTCTATTTCTATTGGAATCATTTGCATACGTTGCTTCCTTCTAGAAAATTCATTTGTAATATTACAGAGCTGTTTTACCCTGCCACATTTGCCTAATATTCATTTGGTGTAATTTCATTTACGATTTAATACCATGAAGTGAAATTATATAGAATAAAAGAATTTCAAATATATTTACATTTTATTACTAAGTGAAATATATCTATGGCGTTTGCTATTGGTGACGATATCAAATACTGATAATTTGAAATGCCTAATTGACATTATCTTCAACACAAAGAGTATACATATAACTTTCATTTCAGTCTTCCTCTGGATTAACTCTAAAAATTCCCTCAAGAGTATGAACGGACAGGCGAAGAGGGTAGAATAGGGTTGGAATAACATGATTAAGCTTCGCAATCATCAAAATTGATAGCAGACAGCATCAATACTTTGAGAGAATGGAAAGGTATGGAAGTGTAGAGTAGCAGTGTGAGGAAACACCCGTTTGCATCTTTTACATCATCATCATCATCATCATCATCATCATCATCATCATCATCATCATCATCATCATCATCATCATCATCATCAAGCAGCCATGGGCTACGGAGGTCCAACCAGACAGCGCAGTTTAATTCTCCAAGCATATCTGTCCTGAGCTACATCTGCTGCATCCGGCCACTGCATACCAATTCTAACAAGGTCCTGTTTGACATTGTCTGCCCACCGGATCCTAAGCCTCCCCCTTCTTCTGAGGTCTCTAGGCACACTGTTCATAACCCTATTCGCCAATCTATAATTATCCATACGGGTAACATGGCCAAACCAGCGGAGTCTCTTGCGAATCAGCGGAGTCTTCAGCTCTGAAAACTGATATGTAGAAAAAATATTTTCAATCAGTGTTCTTATGTTTAAAAGGAAAAGGTAAATTTTCTGCCTTTTTTGGGGGGCCCTCTTCAGCTCAGGGCCCTGGTGCAACTACACCATCTGCACCATTGGATGAGACGTCTCTGCAGTTCCTTTAACTTTGGTATACAGTTGCTTTCCTTTCACTTTCTTGTACAACTCCTTTCATTTCACTTTGGTGTACTGTTTCTTTCCTTTCGCTTTGGTGTACAGCTTCTTTCATTTTGCTTCGGTGTACGGCTACTTTCCTTTCACTTTGGTGTACTGTTCCTTCCCTTTCACTTTGGTGTACTATTCCTTTCCTTTCACTTTGGTGTAAAGCTCCGCTGTTTTCTTTACCCGATATGAGATGCATTAACGACAGTTTGTCAGTTTTCTTGCTAAGTGGCTCCCTTGCCCAGCTCTTCGGTCATACGAAAGAAGAAATGTCTCTTTCTGCTTGTGGCAATTCTTCTGCGCTGAAGATGATGGTCTTAATTTTATTTCTTCCATTGCCACGTGGAGGGGAAGAGAGTGCTCCTTCATCACCGTGCAGAGATGATTCCTTAAAATAGTTGCGCTTTAATGACAAAGGCCGTTAAGAAACCCTCTGGTCAAGGAAAAGAAATGTTCCGTCGAGACTCTCTTAAGAAGCAGTGGAAGAGAAAAATAAACTTATTTACGAAAGAGTTCCATTCCTTTCAACGCAACAAGCGAAGAGAGCTGTTTACAGAGCGAAATCATCCTCAGGGAGAAGTCATGATTACGATGCTGTGAAATATTATTCTTTAATTATTCGCATCTTAGTCGATATGATGAGATTCATCCTTCGGTTAATTCATTTAAAACATTTTCAACAAGTTTTGCTTTTAACATTAATTTTTCCCATCCTTTCACTCCCCCCCCCCATTTCCCCCACACCCTCTCTTCCGAAACGTATTTTGCTAAGATACCTCATCAAATGCAGCGTCTCCCTTTCTTAAGGAAAAATAGCCTTCACGAGCGGAAAATTTCACACTTCCAAGCAATTATACGAAAAGGCGTTTTAAAAAAAAGTCGATGAAGGAAACGAATTCCAATCGTTCTCTAACCTGAAAGATGGAGATTTAATGCAATAACTTACTGAACATTGCATGTGTTTGATAAAAAAATTCTGGTAAATTTAGCTATGATCCTAAAAGCCAACTTCAAATTGAAAGCTTTTCACATTGCGATTTTTTTCTTTACAAAAGCTTCAAATGCATGATGAAAAGAACACCATATTTACTGAGTCTACAAAATCTTTGGTCAGGTAAGAAAACGGAATTTAAACTCATCATTAAATAAACTTCTCACTTTAATTATTTTAGGATTGCATGAAAATACTTTAAATGCGCGACAGAGGAAAAGTATGCCATCAGAACGTTGAAATATCCTTGAAGAATGTGTAAAATAGGAGGAGAAAACTAAAAAATTAAGAATAGGCTATATATTAGTTTGATTCTTTCTAAATTTGATATGGTAATTGAGACTTTGACCCTTTTTTATGCAAGATAACATGAAACAAGTAAAACGGCAGCAAAATTTTATATTTTGAAATCTGCTTATAAATATTGAAATCCAAGATGTTTGTACGATTCTTATAATATCTACTTATAAAATACTTCATGAAAAAATTGAGTTTAACTCCAAGAGAAATATCTTTCTAATTCTTTTATCGATGTTGGATCAGATATTTTCACTTAGGCAGATTCTTGAGAAATGTTTAGAGTTTCAGAAACCTTTGGTTGCTAGCTTTGTTGATTTCAAAAAGGCTTTTGACTCTGTTGATCGTCGTAATTTGTGGTTGATTGTGAGATCATATGGTATACCAGACAAGTTAGTTAACATTATGAAAGTTCTCTATAATAACACTGAGTCGTATGTGAGAGTTGGTAAGGCTTGTAGCAATTGGTTTAGCATTACTTCTGGTGTTCGACAAGGGTGCATTTTGTCTCCTTTTCTCTTTAGCTTGGTTATTGATTATGTTATGCGAAATTCACTTCAAGGGAAAGATTTTGGCCTTAAATGGGCTGGAGATACGAAAATTTCTGATTTAGATTATGCTGATGATTTAGCCCTTTTGGCAAATGATGTTGATGAGATGAACTCTTTCATTCGAGCTGTTGATGAGACTGGTAGTAGAGTAGGTTTGGTTATAAACAGAGAGAAAACTAAAGTGATGAAAATTGGTAAGGCAGGCTGTGATTCGGTTAATCTGAATGGTTGCAGTCTTGAGCAGGTGTCACAGTTTAATTATCTTGGGAGCTAATGTAACAGATAATGGTGATGTGCGGCATGAGATTAACAGACGAATAGGGATTGCTTCCGGGACTTTTAAGAATCTATGGAGAGTGTGGAGAAATAGGCGTATACACCTAAAGACTAAAATTAGACTGTATAATAGTTTGGTTCTTTCTAGGGTTAGTTATGGTAGTGAAACTTGGACACTTTGTAAACAAGATAACAGGAAACTAGATGCTTTTGATTCCAGATGCTTACGCAGTATCTTGGGCATTAGGTGGTTCAACTTTGTAACTAATGATGAGGTTAGGCAAAGGAGTTTGCAACCTCCTTTAAGCAGCATATTGTGCAGAGAGAGACTCCGTTGGTTTGGCCATGTTGCCCGTATGAATAATTATAGATTGGCGAATAGGGTTATGAACAGTGTGCCTGAAGGCCTCAGAAAGAAGGGGAGACCTAGGATGCGGTGGGCAGACAATGTCAAACAGGACCTTGTTAGAATTGATGTGCAGTGGCCTGATGCAGTAGATGTAACTCAGGATAGACTTTCTTGGAGAACTAAATTGCACTGTCTGGTTGGACCTCCGTAGCCCATGGCTGCTTGAGGATGATGATGATGATGATGACGATGGGGATCAAAATGGTGATGACAGAAATTCACGGTTGTATCATGTACGGTTCATACAATCATTAAAAATGTTTGATAGAAGTATTAAATGAAACTGAATTTCTTTCCATTTGCAAAAATGCGGCAGTGTTTATATTTTGTCATAATCAACCGATACTTCTCGGATAGCCTTTTTGTAATTAATTTCAGAGAAATAAATTGAACTTTTACAATGTTATATAATATTAACTCTATCAACCAAGATAAGCGAATGTTTTGGGTTGTTTATATTGCATTAAATGTATAGTCTAATTTGTTGAAAATAAAGTAGTTTGATTAAAAACAAACAAGTAAAGTCCTCTGAAAGCTGTGACAGTAGTTTCGTTAAAAATGTATCATCCGGAATTAGAATGCAAAATTGCTGGATGTCATTTTTGAAGGAACCTGGAAAACTTTGGACATAACGTCAGACCCATCAGCAGAGAACTATGGTCAGCTTCATTAGAAAATCACAAGTTGATATCACAATGCTTTGGAGACGAAGTTCTACGACACTTGGAGCTTGGTGCCACAGCAACACAGGGTATTGGAGACAATCTCTCACATAGTACTACAGGACACCATAGGGTACCATACCACGATTCATGGCAGTTTGCTCTTTGATTCAATTAGTTATTCGAAATTCAAAATGGATTCAATGTTACTACACAATTGATTGGTTTATGCCGGTGGGCATTGTAGGGATGGTAAATATTGTATATCTGTTTACAAGTACCTGCTGAATGGAATGCAGCAAAAATAGCGTAACTATGGTTTTGAAGTTAGTGGAGAATCAAGAAGTAGCAAAATGAACTCTGAGGATGCTGAAAGGATGATTTAAGAGCCCTTAAATTTAGAACTCTAACAGCAGAAAGAGACAATTTTGCCATTATCTCATGTGCAATAATAAAAGTTAAAAGCAGTATAGAGAAGGAATTTTTTGAAATGATTGCACCACATTAGGTCAATGGGAAAGGATCACATTCCGCCAGTTGAAAGGGACCAAGTGCTTAATTGAATTTAGTTGCGTGTCACTTTTGTAAGAAGACATAGGGTGTGTCCAGCGCAGGACAGTCTTTCGAGGGATGTAGACAGTAGGAACAGGTCTGTAAAGCTGATGAGTGTGGCTGTCGTGGATAAAACAGAAAGGGAAATGACTGCATACTGTTATAGAATGTAATTCACTTCTTAGAGGCAAATCGGAGTTATTGACATAGACAGGAAGCGTCGAAGCATCTCAGTACGAGCCTCAGATGTTGCCATTCGACATGTGGAGGGAGGGTGGTATTCAGTTGGAAGCAGCTCCGCTGACCTCGGGATGATGATGACGCAGGTATGGGAGCAAAATTCAGAATGGTAGGACAGGAGCTGAACTAGCAGCTGTCTTCACTGCATGTCACTTCTGCTCAGGAGGGATGTAGAAAAAAGTAAGTGGAATGCCTAAGACAATAGTATAATAGGAGTCTCTGTCAGTACTCTGAAAATTAAGGTATATTTAAGAGATATCAGCACCTAGCCACAAGAAGGGATTGAAAGATGCACATAGATTAATTGAGGAATGAGTGATGATAAGTACTGCATGATATACGGACTCGGCCTGATGATTGCCGGAGGAGTTGCGATGGCAACGTCATCTCTCTCGGTGACTACACCCACCCGACAGTAGCAGTTTCAACTACAGAATATATTTTAATGCTGCATACCGAAAATGCCTTATTAGAATTGGATGGTTGGTGGCATAAATCACAGTATTTGGAAGGGTTAATCACAGGAGTGTACAGTGAAGAAAATAGAAAATACGGGACACTGTCTCGTAAGTGATTATGATCTGTGAATTCACAAAGAATAAAGTGCTGGACTATACATGCGAACAACTGAACTTAAATATTGGGCCACAAGATTGTGGATAGTATTTCGGTTTCGAGGAAAACATAATTTGGCGATCTGGATGGATATGTCATCCACAGAATATAAACAGGAAATGTTTGCCATAATTTCTGGTCTTGGAACTTGGGATGGTGGTGAAGGGGGGAATGTAAGGGTCAAATGGCTTAGTGTCTCGGGCCAAATGAACAAGGATCATATGCCAGTACTGTGATTTATGCCACCAACCATCCAATTCTAATAAGGCATTTCCAGTATAATATAGTATCTCTGCCCAAACGAACAACGATCAGATGACAGAGTGCCTCAGGCCAAACAAACAATGATCAGATGCCGGAGTGCCTTGGGCCACACGACAATGATTAGATTCTAGAGTGGCTGAGGACAAACGAAGAATAATCAGATGAATCTCTAGGACCAAACGAAGAATATAAGACGAACAAATATAAGAAATATTGAGAAAACACTTGACCACCGGATGTGGAGTGACACATAAAGGTCCTTAAGATCTCATCTTAGCAGATAGCATGGCCCATGTGTCGCTCCAGGTTTCGTCATCATACGAAATTGATTCATGTGACTGAGGAGAAATGGGAGTAAAAATACTTTTATTTGAATTTTTGCCCCCTTTGTATCTGCATTGTATCTGAGGTGTCAGGCTCTATTCAGGAAAAGTATGGTCCAGAATGGTTTTTCCAGCTGGACCAAGTTTCGCTATCTTCAGAGAAAGGTCCTAGTAGAGGGCTAAATCTGTCTGTTTTCCCTAAAATTTCTGCAAATAAAGATATTGTTGTACATAAATGTACAGTCGGTCCCAAACGATTCGTCTAATGCTTATTGGTCCAATGCCGATTCGACCAAAGGGGACAATTCATCCAATCCCAATTGGTCAGATTCGTCCAATCCCATTTTGTCCAATACCATTTCGTCCAATCCCGATTGGAACGATTCGTCTAGCACCGTTTCGTCCAATAGTACGCTTCGTCCAATACCCATTCTTAAAATGGGACGATTAGTCAAATTGGATGATTCATCTACAACCAATTGTCTAAAATAGCCGTTCATATAAGGAGACAATTCGCCTAATGCCAAAGAATGTAAATCATTCATTGCATAATATATTTTATCTTAATTATAAGCAGTAGAGTAAGTAGAATTTTATCTGGGGAAGGGTTTACGAGGTGGTTTTACGATTTTCGCGCGGAGTTTAAAATTATTCCTAAGATTAGTGCACATATACATAAAATGCTTTAGAAAACTTTTCGGAGAAGAAACAAAGGGGTCCCACCATTTAGAATTCTAGTAAGGTAATGGAGGCAAAGAATAATTAATTGGTGCATATTTCACGGATTGTTAAATAATTTTTTTAAAGGGAGAGTAAAATGTTCTACAGCAAACAATCCAGATTCTTGCCTTCTCTCTTAGATTTTTCCGACGCGATTGCGTTACTCCCCCCCCCCTCCTTACACCTCAATTTTTTTTTCTACAAAAAGGCCTGGTTACGCCATTTAGATAAGGATCGATTTTGAACGATTCACCGATAATTTAATGAAATATCGCATAGGGTAATTTATATCATTTTTATCTTGTTTTCAAAGAAAACGAGATAATATTTTCGCTTTATCATCTGTCTGTCTGTCCATCTGTAGACATAGAACTTTTTTGTTTATAGAGATAAATTAAAAGTCCATTTTGTGTTGGATAGGTATTGAAGAAATATTACGATATGCACTTTCCAAATTTCCCTAAAGCTGTAAATTTGCCTCGTAATGCTGAAAAAATTGAAAATATTACAAAATTTCAAACGAATATTACAAGCGATGTATTTATGCTAGATATGTTGAATTTTGATGATGGAATGTGAAGGTTACCAAGTTTCTATTGTCAACAATAAGTTGGTGACCTTAGACCAGGAGGGGGTGGGAAAACACTTTTTTTTAGCAGATAATGGTTTGTTTTCAGAGATAAATGAAAAATTCTTTTTGGGTTAAATAGGAATTGATGAAGTATTATAATTCACACTTTTTAAAAATCCGAGTACTATAATAGCGCCCTCTAACGGTGGAAATGTTTGAAAATTTTAAAATTTCAAACAAATATTAAAACGATGCAGTTAAGCTAAAAATTTAAAAATTTTGATCATCATGAAGTTTCCATTGGCAATAATGAATTGACCCCTTAAGCCCAGGGTGGGTGAGAAAACGCAACTTTTTTTACCTTAAAAGATAATTACTTGTTTTATAGAGATATATTAAAAATTCTCTTAAATTGAATAGGTATTGATGAAATATAAAGTTTGTACTTTCCGAATATCCCTAAAGTTATAATTGCGTCCTCTAATGGTGGGAAAGTTTTAAAATTCCAAAATTTTAAACGAATATTGCAAACCATGCTTTTTTGCTAGAAATTTAAAATTTTGGTGGTGGAATGTTAAGGTCACCAAGTTTCCATTGAAAACAGTAAATTGATAGTGAGAAAAATTCATTTACTTCGATTGGTACTAATGAAAAATTATAAGTTTCATTTTTAAATATTTAGGTAATTTTATTTCATATCGTTACAGATCACTAAATAAAGAAACGGCAGCAAAACTATTAACGAAACAGGATAACGGTAGTAAGGGGAAATTAGCAGTCTGAATTGGTTACTTGCTATCCTAAACTATTAACGACTTTTGCAAATGATTTGTCTAGAATAGAAATTTGAAATTGCAGTGGGAGCTTTTCAAGAGATATTCCTCTAACAGGATAATGAGCCCACATTTCTCAGAGAGATGTGGGAAATGCAACTTTTTAATTTTAAGAAATAAAAGACAAATATTTTTCATGTTGTATAATTACTAATAAAAAAAGGAGTTTAAAAGTAGTTAAAGGAATGATTTCATTTGCTTTGAAAACGAGATTCCCGTATGCACTAGAGGCGATATATGTTCTTCTAGTTATTATATATGTATCATGCATATTTCACTCGTCAATTGTTATAATTTACCGTCATACTAGAATTTTAAGCCATTGCATTACTTTGTCATCATTATTACTTTATGAGATTCAATTGCAGTTTTTTCCTCTATACTTCAGAGAATAATATTACATGAGGGATTTGAATAATAGTAATAATTAAAATTGCATTAGCGGTTTCTGGAATCATTGTTGTTGTTTATTTTCCATCCTGTAATTTTTCTCTGTTTATATTATAATTATCCACTTCGAAGAAATTGCCAAAACTTTCAAGACAATGCCAAAAGTACATACGAAGGCTTCATTGCTGCTATTTACTTTTCATTTTTTTGGTTTCAGGGATCCACTTCGCAGCAGTGCAGTCAGCTTCCAATCAAAGACAAGAAATGAACTGAGTAATGAACATATTGAAATCATTTTAATAGTTTCCTCCCTTGTTGAAAGAATAAACTTCGCGCATATATGAAGGAAACTTTTTCGCCGAAATGCACTGTTTAAAATGTTTGCCACTTGAGAGGGGGAATTTTTATACATACAAAGAGAATTCGTCCGTCTGTAGTTTTCTTGTTATTAAGCTAAATTAAAATTTTTGAGGGTTAGATAGGTATTAACAAAATATTACAAATAACGCTTTCAGAATCACTCAAAGGTTTAAATTACGCCCTATAACAGCGAAGAAGCTTAAAATTGCAAACTTTTTTCCGAATATTTCGCACTCTGTGTTTATTATAGAAATTTGGTGGTAGAATGTGAAGGTAACAGGTTTGCTTACTGCTTACCAGATACTGCCCCCCCCCCCCCGGTCTTTTTCTCCTTTTCAATTCTTTCTCCAGAGACCCTATTTTATATCGTTCCTTTTTAATTGCAACCTAGATTCCGTGGTTCAATTTTAATGCAACCTAGATTCCATGTTTCAAAAGGAATCGAAAGTAAGTGTTAGTGTACCTCATTAAAAATTTGGCTATTTTCAGTAATTATTGGAAAACCCTTGGTAATGGAATACCGCGGTTAGGGTTATTTGGAAATAAAACTGTTGGTGCTGCTTATAATACAGTAAGTATGGCGACGAAACACGTCTTTTAATAGGGAACTACAAAACCTTTTTTAACCACATTAACAAAAATTGTGTGGTTTTTGCCTTCCACAGTGTGTTTTTTAATTCATTAGTTTAGCATATTTGCATTGCAATAGAATATTTAAAAATTTCAGGTATATTTAAAAAAGGTAATAAATAGTTATGTTTTTATGAAGAAATGAAAAAAAAATGCTTTTCACCAAAAGAGTGAAATTTCCGTTCGCCCAGGACGGTTGAAAATGCCCGTTTCCTTGATATATTCCACTTCTATTGGTACAAACTAAAGATGCAACAACTTGTTTTAGGTCCCCCTTCTAATTGGGAACTAAAAATATACGTGTGCAAAACTAGGTCCTTTCTTCTATTGAAGGCAGAAAGTATATCGAAATCGGTTGATTACTTGCAGTAATATTGCGTCTATAGACAGACGGGTATAAATACCGTATTTGCCGGCGCATAGGACGCACCGGCGTATAAGACGCATCCCCTTTTTTAGACACTTTTTTAAGGGGAAAAAAATTTTCCACATTGATTCATGAATTTCCATAAAGATTTACTGTATTCATTTTATAGTTATTTATGTATACAAAAAATGTAACTAGGAAACATTGCAGTTAGGTACCTTTTAATGTCCATCCTCAAAACCCAGAAATTCATCTCCAGAACTAAATGAAAAACCACTTGAAGCCTCTTTTTCAGAAACTGAGTCTTCATATAACAAATCATCATCTGTGCTATCAAGTGAGTTACTAATACCACATTTCTTAAATGACTTTGCAACTGTCTCATGTTTCACAGCATTCCATGAAGTTTTGACCCATTCACAAATCTGCAAAATGCTAGGTCTCTTCCTTCTTCCTGATGGTGTCACTTCAAAATCTGTAGACTGCATCCAACTGTTCCATTTCTCCTTCATGAATCCTTTAAATGGTTTATTAATGCAGACATCTAAAGGTTGAAGCTGGCTCGTTAGTCCACCTGGAATTACAGCTAACTGAGTTTTCAGTTGGTTGATTTTATTTTTTACAGCTTCTGTTCTATGACTCCGAAACTGATCCCATATTAGCAAGGCAGGTTTCTTTAACAGTCCACCAGGACGCCCAGACCACACATTGTCTATCCAGAACTTCATCCCCCCTTCATCCATCCAGCCCTTAGGATGAACGTGCACAAACACACCTTTAGGCAGTTTTTCCTTGGGCAAGGTTTTCCTTTTGAAAATCAAAAGAGGCGGCAATTTTGTTCCATTGGCACAACAAGACAACACGACTGTGTAATGCATTTTCTCATGTCCACAAGTTTTAACAATAACACTTCTTACACCTTTGGAATCTACTGTTTTGTTTGAGGGTACATCGAACGTCAGTGGGACCTCATCCATGTTTCCTATTTGTGAAAGTTCAAAATTTCCACTTTTTCTTGCATTAATGACAATTTTATGAAACTCGATAATCTTGTCTTCATATTCTGTTGGCATCTTTTGCGCTATTTTTGTTTTAGTCCGCATACCGTAAGTCATTTTTCTTAATGAATCTAGAACACCATGACGTCGATCCTGTAAAATCAGCGATGCCTCTGTTAGTAGCTATCACTCTTGCTTGTTGAATAGTCATTTTTGTGGAAACTGAAAATCCCGAGCTTCGGTGGTCTAATATCCAAGTTTTTAATTCTTCTTCTACTTCCGGCCATTTTGCAATTCCATGTCGCAGATTATGTTTACTACGCATAGCTTTTTTTAGGTCTTCTTCCTGTCTTCTCCAAGTTCTTATCATATTTTCTGTTGGCGGTGATCCGAAATTCCTCTCTGCTGCCTTCTTTCCGTTTTCTTTAGCATACTCAATCACTCGTAGCTTGAATGCAATATCATAGCAGAATATGCGTTGTTTTTGAGCCATGTTTCGCAGCAAAAACACGAGAAAGCTTCTTCGGTTATAAAAGTTTACGTTTTGGTTGCCTTGAGGCGCTGTAATCGGTAACGAAGCGCCATGCTCGCGCTTTTCGAAAAAATATGCCGGTGAAATGTGATCACACATGCGCATTGGATTAATCGTAACCTTGAGGTGTCAGTGGATCTGAACTCTATTTCACTGGAATGCTCCCTCTATCCGTAGTGAAACATAAAATACATCACGCAACTTATTATTTTAAAGAACAAAAAAAATATGGAAATGATTTATCTGAACCCACTCTTTCATAAAAGGACAAAATGCAAAAAATACTTATATATGTATATTGATATAAACCAAAAGTTTTAGACTGAAATTTCAACTCATGATTTTGATTACCGGCGCATGAGACACACCCCATATTTAGGCGTATTTTGAGGGGGAAAAAGTGCGTCCTATACGCCGGCAAATACGGTATATCTGTATGCAAACTGAGCCTTTAAATCCGTCCAACGCAAAAACAACAATCGAAATCGATTGATTGGTTCCGGAGATATTGAATGCACAGTCAGATGGATGGATGGTTGGACCTGCTGATAACATTAACAAATTTTGCTTTCAAGAAAATGTGTTAGGGCGAGCGCACACCGCCGCAATTTACAAGAGCAATGAGACGACGATTCTCTTTCAAGGTGCATTTTATGAATGTACCTAAAAGTTCTTAGAATTCTAAAGGTTTATGAAAGGCCCTAAAGATTAATGAATGTATCTAAAGGTACTTAGAATGTATTATGAATGTTCTTAGAATGCATTTTAAAGAAACAATTGCAATCGTCATCGTATTGCTGTTGCGAACTGTGGCGGTGTGCGCCCTGCTTTAAAAACAAATATAAATATTGTTATAGTTTTAATGGTGGAAACTGAGCTGAGTTCAGTTAAATATTTAGCGACAAAATTTTATAAAAGAACGAATTTTTTACAAAAGTATGAACAAAAACACAAATTTAAAATAATTTCAACTAATACAAATCTTTATCTTCATCAGTATGAAAATAAGCCATTAAAAGCCAAAACAAACCTTATCACTAATACTAGAAACAATGGTTTCTTTAGAATTCTTACAGTCCCTACATACAGCCATGCAGCCATGGGTTACAGCGGTCCAACCAGACTGTCTCTTTTGAGCTACAGCTGCTGCATTTGCCCACTCTAAGCTAATTCTAGCAAGATCCTGTTTGACATTGTCTGCCCATCTGAACCTAAGTCTCCCCCTTTTTCTGATACCCTTAGGCACACTGTACATAATCCTCTTTGCCAATCTGCAGCTGTGCTTACGGGCAACATGGCCAAACCAACGCAATCTCTCTCTGCACAATATGCTGCTCAAAGGAGGTTGATGACTTCTACTTCTAACCTCATCATTACTTACAAAGTCACACCACCTAATGCCCAAGATACTGTGTAAGCATCTGGAATCAAAGACATCAAGTTTCTTGTTATCCTGCTTATAAAGAGAACATGTTTCGCTACCATAACTAACCTTAGAAAGAACCAAACTATTATACAGCATAATTTTAGTCTTTAGGTGTATACGCCTATTTTTCCATACTCTCCATAGATTCTTAAAAGTCCCAGCGGCAATCCCTATTCTCCTATTTGTCTCATGCCGCACATCACCAGTATCTGTTACATAGCTCCCAAGATAATTAAACTGAGACACCTGCTCAATATTACACCCCCCCCCCCCCGATAGGGGATCACCTTGATGTGGGGGGGAGGCTTGTGGCCCAGCAACTGGTCGAAGACGCTGATGACCGGTTTGGGCCCCGGTTGGACAGAGCCAAGACCAACTGAGGTCGAAGGCATTGCTGACTGGTTTAGTGGCCCGGTTGGACAGTTTCTGATTTGTCAAGACCTCAAAATCAGGTGCTTAGTGGAGCAGTTCAAGGGCCCTGCAGAACGGAGTGGCGCCCTAGTAGACAGGGGTCCTTTTTAAAGTCTGGGTCCCACTAACAGTCTCCACCCCGGGTGCCGGATGAACTTGGATCGATATATCTTTGTTCATGGCTAACCAGGGAACAGAGTAAATTTAGGCTTTGACCGATGGATGAGCTTTCCTTTTATAGGACTGCTCGCCATAGGATTTGTTGGGGATGAGATGCATTTATATGATGTAGCCTTGCCCCCGACAGTAATAGTACACGGCTTTTCGTAACTGGTAGTGTCTTCGACGGGAGCGGGGTTTGTCGAGGTTGCTTTTTTGTGCAGCAACAAAGAGAAGTTGCTCAATATTACAGCCATTCAAGCAACTGAAACACCATCTGTCTGACCAATATCATCACTTTAGTTTTTTCTCTGTTTATCACGAAACCTACTCTATTCATTAGGGCAGTCATATCAACAGCCCTAATGAACGAATTCATCTCATCAACATCAGTAGCCAAAAGGGCCAAATCATTTGCATAATCTAAATCAGAAATTTCGAAATCTCTAGAGCATTTAAGGCCAAAATCTTTCCCTTGCAAAGAATTTCGCATCACATAATCAATAACGGCTTTACGGGATGGACGGAGAGAGGACTAATGAGAAAAGGAGAAAGAATGCACCCTTGTCTAACTCCATTAACAATGCTAAACCAATCGCTGCAAGACGTACCAACTCTCACACACGACTCAGTGTTATTATAGAGAGCTTTCATTACACCAACTAACTTATCAAGTATTCCATATGATCTAACAATCAAGCACAAATTATGTCGATCAACAAAGTCAAAAGCCTTTTTGAAATCTATAAAGAAATGAATTTGACATCTTTAAATAATTCTTAATTCTATTAAGTATAATCATGCAAAGAATTTTACCTGGGACAGGAAATAAACTAATTCCCCTATAATTATCACAAGAATTGCGATCACCTTTTTTAAAAATTTGGACAATGATACCTCTAGTAAAATCTTTAGGAGCAACACTTTATCATAAAAAATATTCAAAATTTCCCTCAGTCATGTGACAAAACAAATGTTCCCAGCTCTAAGCATTTCAGTTGTGATTTCGTCCACCTCTTAGGATTTATGCAGTTTTAATTAAGAGACAGCCAATGCGACTTCAGAATGTGATATAGGGCATTCATAAAAGCCAGTAATGCATCTATCCTCATTACAAACAATGGGATTAGAAATAATCACATTATTTAGAACATCTCTGAAATGCTCAGCCCACCTAGCCATCACATTTAGACGACAGGACGAAATGCCCCGTCCCATAAGGCTGTTAGGGGCATAAGGGGACAAAACACGCAGTCCCGTAACGACGTTAGGTTTCTGACGGGACGAAATGCTCCGTCTCGTAAAGCCGTTAGGGGCCCGACGGGATGAGATGTGCCATCTCATAAGGACGTTAGGGTCAATGCGCCATTCCGTAAGCCCGTTACGAACCCTAGAGACGAAAATGCACCGTCCCGTAAGGCTGTTAGGTTCCTGATGCCACAAAAAGCACTGTCCCCTAAGGGTGTTACGGTCCCAGGAGAGGAAACATAGCCATCCCGTAAAGCCGTTAGGGATCCGTGTGTGTCGTTCCGTAAGGCTGTCCGTAAGTGTGCAGTTCTGTAAGGCCATTAGGGGCTCGACGTGACGAAATGCTCCGTCAACGTAAGGCCATTAGCATCCCAGAACCCTAACACCTTACGGGACAGCACTGGGACGCTAACGACCTTACGGGACAGCACATTTTTTCACGTCGGGGCCCTGATGGCTTTAGGGAATGGCACACTTTGGTCTCCTGGGACCCTAACGGCCTTACGGGACGACACGTTTTGGACTCTGGGGCCAAACAGGCCGAAATGCCATGTCCCATAAGACTGTTAGGATCCCAGGAGATGCTAACGCCCTTAAAGCGCTGGCCTGTAAGGCAATTAGGTTCCCAACGGATTAAATGCTCTGTCCTGTAAGGCAGTTAGGGGCCTGACAGGACGAAATGTGCCATCCCGTAAGGACGTTAGGATCCCGGGAGTCCAAAAAACACCATCCCGTAAGAGAGTTACAGTATTGGGAGACCAAACAGCGCCATTCCGCAAGGTTAACCACCTTGTGGAATGACTAAATTGCGGGTTTTGTCTCCAGGGGCTGTAACATCATTAGGGGACGGTGCATTTTGTCGCGTCAGGAATATAACGGCTTTATGGGATGCCGCATTTTGGCCTCCCGGGACCGTAATGCCCTTACGGATCGGTGCACACGTCGGGAACCTAACGGCCTTGTGGGATGGCGCACTTTCGTTTCCCTCGTCCCTAATGGCCTTACGGGATGGCGCATTTCATCTCCTCATGCCCCTAATGGTCTTACAGGACGGGGCATTTCGTCCCGTCGGGAACCTACCGGCCTTAAGGAACGGTTCTCTAAAGGCATTAGCATCCCGACAGAGAAAAAGGTGCCGTCCTGTAACGTCGTTAGGGTCTCGGGAGACCAAAATGCGCTGTCTCGTAAGACCGTTAGGGAACCGAGAGACCAAAATGTGACGCCCCATAAGGAAGTTATGGTCCTGGGAGTAAAAAAGCACCATCCCGTAAGACCGTTAGGTTCCCCACAGGCCGAAATGCGCTGTCCCATAAGGCCATTTGGTTCCCAACGGGACGAAATGCGCCATCCTATAAGGATGTTAGGTCCCGTGAGTCCAAATGGCGCCTGTAAGGCCGTTAGGGACCTAGGAGACCAAATTGCGCAGTCCCGTAAGGCCATTAGCATCCCCGGGACGCTAACGGCCTTACGAGATGGCGCTGTTTGGTCTCCTGGGACCAGAGGGGACCCACAAACAGCTGTTAGTAACGGTAGTGTTCCCTCGAGGCCATCCAGCATGTTCTTTAACATGCATGGAGTATGCGATACATTAATTTTAACATGCATGGAGTATGCATCGAGCGGCGCTTTGCAAACCACAGGCTAAATGGCAAGCCCATCGGATCAACGGGTTTTAAAGGACTTTTGCTACATATAGAGAGGGATAAGAGAACAAAGGGATTGTTTTACCTCTGAGTGGCACTTTTTTGCACACTATGGTTAAATGGTCGCACGTAGCCACGAGGGGATCCACCGGACAGCTGTTGGGAAAGGTAGCCTCCCGTCGAGGTCATCCAGCGTGTTCTTTAACGTGCATGGAGTATGGCCTTTACTTCCGAGCGGCACTTTACACATCATGGGCTAAATGGCCAGGCCACTCAGACCCTTAATGCTCGGATATGGTCGAGGGAACCCACTGGAAGTGGCCAGCCATCCAGAGTGTTCTTGGGCTCCCCCGCACCACGGCTTAACATCCCATCCGACGGAGGGAGGTATTCCCAAGCCCATCGGTGAATTATAAACGGGTTTTAAAGGACCTTCCCGGCTACAGTGGGGAAAGAACAAAACAAAAGGGTTGGGTTGTTTTACATCCGAGTGGCACTTTATTTTGCACACTATGGGCTAAATGGTCGCACGTACCCGAAGGCTCAGAGAAGGTTGAGGAGAAACAGCTGTTGGTAATGGTAGCCTCCCGTCAATGTCATCCGGCGTGTTCTTTAATGTGCACGGGACATGACATTACCTCTGAGTGGCTCTTTGCACACCGTGAGCTAAATGGCCGGGTCACCTGGACAACGAAGGCTTGGTGGACAGGGCGGAGATGTGGGGAAGTAGGTGAAGAGATGATGGGTGGGGGGGGAGGGCTCCAACGCACCGTGTGAATAGTCTCGACGATGGCAACGGTGTGCACGTCGTTGCCATCGTCGAGATCGTTGCCATCGTTGCCATCGTTGCACGTGTTTCAGTGTGCACGTAGACGCCGGACGTACTTTTAAGAGAGTGTGACACAAGATCACGTGTACCTTTGATTTCCGGTCTTGGTCGCAAGGCCTCTGCGTGTATTGAGGGGAAAAGTGGTTGCCTATCCGTTAGTGGTTCCTAACTGGGCCTTATTTCTACCGCGTGGCCATCCGATGGTTCGTGCAGTGTAGAAAAAACTGACTGCTTCCTACGGGCCTCATCGCAAGGCCTCTGCGTGTATTGAGGGGAAAAGTGCTTGCCAATCCGTTAGTGGTTCCTAACTGGACCTTATTTCCACCACGTGGCCATCCGATGGTTTGTGCAGTGTGGGAAAAACTGCCTGCTACCTATGGACCTCTTCGCAAGGCCTCTGCGTGTATTGAGGGGAAAAGTGCTTGCCTATCCGTTTGTGGTTCCTAACTGGGCCTAAAATCCACCACGTGGCCATCCGATGGTTCATGCAGTGCGGGGAAAAAGCTGCCTGCTGCCTAGGCTGGCCACACTTCCTTCTTTCGGGGGAAAAAAAACTATTCGCTCACTAGCGGCATGGAGAAACACCGTGCAGGAGGTTTGTGCATCTGCACAAAAAAAATTAATGCTCGGTTACTTTCGGCACAGAATGATTCAGGAGATCCCATTCTTTTTACCTCTTCTTTTTATTTTTTTTATTAATTTTAAAGAACCCTTCCTCGAACCCCCAAAAAAGTTAATCTCCTTTATTTTTGCACAATGAGTAAAAATGGAATTCAAATAGGTTTGCGATATTTGCTTTGTTGATGATGTAATCTTTTTTACGCTCTTTAAAAGTATTCATTGTATTTGTGCATTTATTATAGTGGAAAGAATACCACCATGTACCAAGTACAGATAAATTATCTGGACACGAATAACTTTGAATTTCAAGGCATTGTGCTCTTATTGAAGCGAACATAGCGATTGCAATGGATTGACCTTAGGAAGGCTAAAGAATAATGAGCATAATTTTGAGGACCTTTTTAAATAAGTGATAGAAGATTAGTGAGAAGTTATTAAATGACTGCTCTTGATTAGTAAAGAACAAAAACATGAATACACACACACAAATCATTGATCCTTATAAATTGCTTTAAAGTTGAAGTCTTAAATGGAATGTCAAATTTTAGTCTGTAAAAGACATGGACATTTACCACTTTTACAGGACTTCGTACTAACGTAGACTACCTAGGACAGTAAGAACGTTTTTATATATTAGCATATTTTATGGTCACGTTCGCCTCCACTTTAATGGAATGTCAAATTATGGACTTTGTAAAAACATGGAATGCCAAGAATATAAGTTTCACAGAAATGATGTGTGCAGTTTCTAAGGCTGTAAATATAATTAGGGAGGAATAGAATAATGCCCATAGGTTTTGTATAGTTCCCAAATATTTTTCCGCTTACCACCAAATACATAGCAATTATTCTTTTTGCACCAGCACTAGATAAATATGAACTTAAAAAACTTCTTTTTGATAACGAAAAAAAAAAACATTTTCGAACAAGTTACATGAATCAAATAGTAGCAAAAAAGTTTTTTTTTTGCCTTTATCATGCTAGAAAGTTGTGAGAATTCATGTGTGAATGAGTTATGGGACTAAACTCGCATCCACTGGCACATCATGTTGTCTACATCAATTCAGGCACGCTCCGCTGTAACATGAGGTAAAGGAAAAATACATCATCTGCCATGGCACAAAGAGATCTCGTAAAATCTCCTGATTATGATGGAGGCAGATACCGACGTTTCTGTGGCTGTAGTGAGATCAGAACGCAGTCGACATGGGTTACTGCCTTTTGTCACCGCCTTGAAAGGCAAACATAATTTCGTTACTAATTTATCAATGTTGTGGTCTACGTTCTTCCCCCATGAGGTCTGCTGGTAACAGTTTTGGAACTTTGCACATAGTATATGGATAACAGAACGAATTGACACAAAACCATCTGCCTGAAACTGCCTTTGTCTCAAGACTTTCGATAGCTCTCCATCTCAAGCATTACACCAAGGTGGTCACATTCAATACCATTTATATATTGTAATTTTGCCAAACAACAAATAAGCTCGCTTGCGTGATCTTTCTTCCTTATAAAGCGAGTGTGATTTTTCACGTTGCGAGCTCTAAGGACACTTTGAAGTCAAGGTGAGTATATAGAAGGTGGTGCCACAAGGCTCTTCTTTGCCAAGGCCTTTCGAGTGTCGCTGAAGGAGCGTGCCCCATGACGTCACAGTGGGGGAGAGCCAAAGTTCTCTACGGAGAAGGTCACATGTCACTTGACAACGACAGTGTGTGACGTAGTTAAAAGAGGCTCTCTGTTTCGGGAACGAAACACGGCGATAACGATATTTTTAGGAAATTTACAGTAGTGTTAAACCTAATTAGTGCATATAATTTTCCAAACAATACATGGAATGATCAGAACTAAATAATGCTGTGTATTAGCATCTTCCACTCATAATTTGTTAAACGTTTTAATATTCAAAGCCAATCTAATGTTATAAGCGTAAGACTATTTATCGATGCCCAAGCAACATGTTATTTATCATTTCTTTAGTTATATCAATTCAAAAATTTAATTATTTGTTATTTTTTACAGAATGATTAATTATTGAATAATCAAACCTTGCATATTTTTATTCACGAAAACTCACTCCCACATTAGTAGTCTACAACAAAAAATTCATTAAGCATTCATTCTCTGCTTCGTACAAAACGTTCTGCAGCATTTTTGACATCAAATCCAGGATAAAAAAGAATAAAAGATATTGGGAAAAATATTTTTTCAATTTGTGGTCTTTTACTAAAATGATGTATCAAAATTTTTTCTTCGATTACAAAATTAGAACCTGTTGGATATTTTGAAAATATGTGATTTCATTATTTTCATGAATCGTTAAAGAGTATGTATCATCGAAAACTTTTGAAGCAATTAACGATTCATGATCATTGCAATAAAAAGGGACACTAAATTAAAACGTTCTCTTGAAAGACAGTCTGTCATTATTGCATCCTGTATTGTTCATGTAATATTATTACATCCTTTTCAAATCTGTCTTAAACTAATTTTCGATTTTGTTTTTACACTATTTTTTGTACAATACAAAATTTGATAAAATTTAGACTATATCAGTAATGTTTTCAGAGGGCAATAGTGTTATTAGATATCAATATGTGTTAATAGGCCGTCCCGTGGCCGAGTTGTTAGCGCGCTTGGCTACTGATCTAAGGGACCTGGGTTCGAGTCCCGGAATTAGGCATGGATGTGTGTGTCGTTTTTCTGCTGAGGTCCTGCCATCCTCTCAGATCTCCTACTGTGGCATATAAACTGACAGGCTCTTGTCAGACCTCTGTGGCAAGCAGCTGCTTGAGGGGGTATTTATTTTTTATTTATATGTGTTAAATGTGAGAATAATTTTTTTAGCTTATTTATCGTTGTTTGCTTTAAAGAAATGGGGGAACTATTTCTTTACATCTGTACTGAAATGTTAATCTTTAACTTTGAAATTCCGTAATACTCTATTTAGTTGCTGTGCATAATGTGATAGATAATATCACATTATGCATATATTACAATAGACGAGTGTAATTAATATAAAATGGATTAGAAATTTTTATCCTAGTATAATTGCATTTTTATTCACAGAGTAACAATGCGTATGATACACATAATCAGCTATAGAATTAAAAAATTAATTTCGCAATTAAATGGAATTACTGAAGTAAAATTCAATCAATATGATTGATTATCGTGCTCAGCATAAATGGGGAATCCTTTTTCTACAGCGTTTAAATTTTAATCATGCAAATGATCTACAGAGCTTTAAAGGTTTTATTAAAATTTGAATTGTTTTAGTAATGTATATTATACCTGCACGAGATCCTTCTATTTAATCTGAATGGGAAACTCCACACAACCTGAAACGTTTTGTGTCACTGTGACACAAAACATGTCAGCAATTGACATTTTTGCCTTATCATAATCAGACTGCTTATCTCTCATATAAATTTTATTTTAGTAGCACTTATCCAATTAAACTAAAAAAAACAACTATTCATAATATTTCAATCACATTTAATGACATATACTTTCTCACTCTAGGTGTTAATGAAATGCCAGCTTGAACGAAATCATTTTACATTCAAAATGCAATGACATATCAGTTCAAATGCAATGACTATAAAGTGTAATTACTTTACTACTGAAATTCTACCATTTAAATATCAGAGAAATATGAGCTATAAACCAATCATTTTAATAATAATAATTAAATATCAGCGAAATGTTAACTATAAACCAAATAATTTTATCACTAAGATATCAGCGAAATATGAACTGCGAAACCAAATCATTTTATCACTTAAACATCAACGAAATGTGAACTGCGAAACCAAATCATTTTATCACTTAAACATCAACGAAATGTGAACTAAAACCAAATAATTTTACCACTAAAATAGCAGCGAAATATCAACTATAAACCGAAACATTTTACCACTTAAAATCAACTTCATTTCAGCTATAAACCAAATTAATTTAGCATTAAAATCTCAGTGCATGTCAATTTTAAACTAAATCGCCTTACCACTTAAATATCAGCGCAACGTCAGCTGTAAATCAAATTATTTTACCACTAAAATATCAGTGAAATATATCCGGGATAGATGGCTCTATAGGCCTAAATTTCGGCAATGAATAAATAAAAATAATTAAAAAAATCAGTGAAATATCAGCTATAAACCAAATCATTTTCCACCAAAATATCAGCGAATGTCAACTATTAGCCAAATAATTTTATCATTCAGATATCATTAAGATTTCAATTCTGTTATCATTTAATATTTTCCACAGCCGAGTGATAGTTTCTGTTGCAAACAAGCACACAGTACATCCGTCGAGTCGTGGGTGGTTAGTCCTAACAAAGAACTCAGTTCGTCAAAGTGACTCAGAGAAGAATTATGTGCACAAACTGTCTACAAATCACTTCACTGATTACACCTGAGGACGTTAAACACTCTACTAAATAATAATTCACGTTGTATTCACCTCAAAAACGTGTAATATATATATCTACTACAAAGTTTTAAAAAAAATCAAAAATGCCGCCAACACCACTACACAGTGGCCAGCGAGAACAAGTGACACGAAAGTCTCACGAGACTGCGGTCTTTTTCGAACGTCACGGTCACGTGAAATCTGGCCTTCTCCATAGAGAGAGCTTTGGGAGCGTTCAACTAATGTATTTGCATAATCGTCAATTACGTAAAGACACGTAATTTCTTTCGTGTCTTTCTTCGCTCTTCGCTTGGTGAATTCATTCTCTGTGAAGACTGTCAGGTCATTTTTGCTTCTTTTTTCATGCCGAACTGTGAAGTAGCAAACTACATGAGTTCGAAGAATAAGAAAAGTAATGTTTCATATACATTCGAACTAGAAGCAAGAATTAGTATGAAGTGGATGCTGCATTGTGATATGAGGTAAATATTTTTCAAATGTCTGCTAAGATCGATCGCCTATAAGATTTATGAATCGAACTCTTAGGACTAACTATTTGTAAACTAAATGATAATGCCATTCCAGTTTGAAACAAAACAACTGTCACATAAAATTTTTAGAAACCAATCGCTCTGAAGACCACGACAGTGTACCTAGAGAAAAAGCCGCATTATCTCAGCTAATTGATAATTTAAATATCTTGCTTATACTGTACTGATTCATGGGAATAAAAACTCATATCAGTGCGTCATAGTCTATGCATTAGAAAATTTCAGCAGCAGTTTCAATTGCTATTAAAAATTAAATAATGCTGAGGAGGAAGATCTCTGCTTTGCAAACAAGATTTACGATTAAAGTAAGATCAGTGGAATAAATATAAAGAAATATTGATACAGCGAATAAAAATTTCAGAATTAATCAAAACAAGAAAAGAAAGTAGACTTCTCTTTCGATAACTCTAGGAAATATTTTCTTCGTAAATTGAAAACTACTATATTTATGGCACGTCACATTAAATTGTTTTAGGAAGGGACAAAATTTAAACCACTACTCACAGTGGAAAAAATTGTATTATTATTATTTTCATTCCGATTACTAACAGTAAAAGGATAAGTTGAAATAAAGATCTGGTGTTTTAATTCGATTGAATTTAATTATAAGCGCAAGAATGTTTTCTCAGAATCATCCTATAGAAATTCTACAGTAATGCAGTGAAAAAATATTCAGACAGAATTACATTGCTCTATATAGGAAATCTTTAAAATAGGAGCTCTACTTACAAACTGATACACGTTTGTGGAATTATATATAGTAATTAAAGAATATTCATATAAGCTTTTCGATTATACGCAAAGTATGCCAAAAACGTAAAGTTAACTGTACGCAGTTAGAAAATAATCTAGCAGTAAAATTATTTAATATAAATAATTATATATTTTTAATATGGCTATAGAAGCTGAAAGATTTTATATAAATTAATAACATTTTATCTACATTGGAATTACTCGCCTATTCGTTAAGTAAAAAAGATATTTATTTGAATATCCTTCTGAACGAATGGGGGACAAAATAATTTCTACATCAAAATAAAGCCCATTTTAAATCAAAATCAGCATTTGCTAAACTCTTCGAAAGTTCTGTGCATTACTATAATTCATTGGTCGATATTGAAAGTACCCCACTCAGAAGGACATGTCGTACAAACCTGAAAATAAAAGGGTGGGTGTGCGCAGTTCAGACATGCAAATGATGATAATACAGAGCTAATGACGTGTGTGGCTCAAGAGCTAAAACGTGCAAGAAGGAACAGGGATGGTATTGTGTTTATGCAGGTGGATGGTATTGTGTTTATGCAGGTGGAAGAAGTTTATGCAAGCGAACGGTTGAGATTAGGTGGTTCCACTTGGAAAATGTTCAGCAAAGCCGAAAATGTCTAATACACGCCGTCGACAGGTTTATCGCCATTTGGATGCTTTTGAGAGAGGAAGAATTGGCTGGATGGACTACACGTCATGTCGCTGCCCATGTTCATCGGGATGCACGAACTGTTGGATGCTGTTGGCAACAATTGCGAAATGAAGGTTCTAGCGTCATCGCAGAGGGAGTGGGTGCCGTCTGACAGACGTCAGCATGGTTTGATAGGCGCATTGTTCGACATGCTCGTTCGTCACCACAGAGCACTGAAGGCTATATTCAATGGTATGTGTCAGAAGCCATGGACGTCCCCATAACAACCCAAACGGTAAACCGAAAGTTGCATGAGGCACACCTGCGCTCTAGGCAATCGTTACATCAACTGCCATTGACTGCAAACCATCGTAGCACTCGTCTGGCTTGGTGCTGAAGTCGTGCAAACTGGGGTCACGAATGGAACACTGTTGTGTTTAATGATGAATCCCGTTTCTGTCTGGGTGCTGATGATCGATGGTTTTGTATATGGCAACAACCTGGAGAGAGGACAAATCCAACTTTTGCTCACAACTGGCACACCGCCTGTCAGCCAGGTATAATGGTATGGGGTGCTATCGGATATGACAGCAGGTCACCTCTTGTCTGCATCACGGGAACACTGACAGCTGCATGATATATTAGTGCGGTTCTGCAGCCCCATTTGTTACCATTCCTGGGAGGCATGCAGCAGTCCATTTTCCAGCATGACAACCCCCCTGTACAAACTGCTAGTGTCTCCCGACAAACAATGTTTGCAACATGTTCAAATTGCAATGAATTATCCAGATTTATCTGTTATGTTTATGTCCTAGATTTATATGATCTCCAGATTTATCTCCAATAGAAAATATGTGGGACCACATTGGATGACGTGTGCAATCCTCTCACCGACCAGCGCGGAATCTCGAAGAATTATGGGAGCAAGTCAACATTCCTTGGTGTGCAATTCTTTAGGACCATATCCGTCGACTGTATGACTCCATGTCACGCCGTATTGCTGCTTGCATTGCCGTTCACGGCGGTGCAACCACCTACTGACCGTCGACTATATGACTACATGTCACGCCGTATTGCTGCTTACATTGCTATTCACGGCGGTGCAACCACCTACTGACCGTCGACTGTATGACTCCATGTCACGTCGTATTGCTGCTTGCATTGCCGTTCATGGCGGTGCAACCACCTACTGACCATCGACTGTATGACTCCATGTCACACCGTGTTGCTGCTTGCATTGCCGTTCATGACGGTGCAACCACCTACTGAGGCAGTCACATTGTGCTGCATTATCTCATCTTCTAACCGCTGTAAGTGGCTGCAAATTAAATCATGATATGCTAATATATATTGCTATGTATGTGCTACATTTAACCCTATCCTCTCATTCCTTCTGGGTTGGGCAATTTCAATGTCATGCAGTGTATATGAATATGACGGAATTTTGCCTACCGGCAAATTTGAAGTTAGAAAAAAGTGTTTCATTTCCGAGATTGTAACCAAAAAACAAACATCAATACGTGAGATGATTGAAAAAGGGTTCATCATTTTTCCAACATTTGATATTGAGCAGTCAATTTGATATTGAGTCGGCGTTTATTTTATTAGCAAAATTAGTTTAAAACTTCCTATCACAATTGCATGAATTCTAATAAGTTGTTGAATGTCCTACTGAAAGTGAACTTTGCTGTCAAAACGAAAGTGATACTGGCGTCATATTCTTCTCCCGCCACCAAACAACAGCTGCCATGATAGCTTTATTAGTAGCTGTTATCCGAAATATTGAAACTTAATCTCCGGAACATTAAAATATCAGAGTTCATTTCAACTAAACCCAATACTGTTAAATAATCACAAGCGTTTTATTAATATTGTATAAGTATATAATATGTACTGTATTAGACAGCTTGCATACTAGCCATATTAGCATTACTACGCCTACGCGTAATATACTACATTTAATAATATAATTATTAAAATTATTAAACGCCTAAACTATGGCTTGCCGCCATCATTGCAAATTTCAAATTATTTAACTGCGTATTAGTAATGGCTTATATAAACCAAGCAGACATATACGCCGTAGTATATTATCCGTAAGTATTCTAATATCATTCTGTCACGTATTAATCACTACATAATAAATGATTACTTAACTTACCAGACTCCACAGTTTTAATACAAATGAAATCCATATTGGATGTACGCTAAGTCTAGCTTGATATCACGGTCAAAATTAGATGGTTTAAAATAAGCAAAATATATATTCCTAGAAAATAAATCCTAGAAGATTCACACAATTATCTTGTTAGCTTTGAGTAATGGGATAATAAATGATGAAACAAGACTTGCAGAATAATCCAAGACCTAAAACAAAACAGGAGGATGACACGTGACAGCTTCTTTTCGCAACAGTCGTCGCATTGCTGTTACAAATTGCGGCGGTGTACGCTCTCCCTAACGATAAATATTTCCCTGATAGTTAGATAGACCTCAAACAGTTAAAAAAAAACTGAAATTGCAATTTTGCACTCTTTCTGCCAACAGAAATCTATTTTACCATATGCTTCTTATAAGCTTTGTTTATCGTCTTCTAAGTAACGTCAAAATGCCTAGTCAATGATCGTCGAGAATCGGTTCCTCACGGAGTGGTACCACCCTTCTTTCATTCACCCTGCTTTGGAGTCGGACAATGTTAATTAGCATATGATATTAGGGATTTATGAAAATGGGCGAAGCAGCATGACCATTGTATGCAAACTTTCTTACTGTCGTAAGAAGACTACGTCACTTTAAACCCTGTAAAAGTCGTACAGTCACGATGGAAAGCAAAGTCAAATGTGACATGGATAAAAAGGTTGATCTGACTGACTTCGAAAGGGATTTCATCGTTGGAATAAAAATAGATAGGAGCATCAGGAACCGAGGTGATGTAACTCAGTAGAAAATCAGAGAGCACAATTGCTGAAATATATGGATAATGGCAAAGCCTCAGAAAACGAATATATGCGAAATAAGTGTCCTTAGAACTAATATTTCAAATGCTGGAGGAAAAACGCTCTGACAGGCAGGGTTTTTGTTGGCGCGAACTATACGACAAAACAGAGCCTGACGCTGGAGACACTGGAGATGGTTTCAAGACACTGGAACATTCGTGCCCGAATTCCTGCAATCGCTCCCAGCATGTTTTCAGCTCTCTGTAATAGTTCTATTTTTTGAAATGGGTAGCCATTTTTCCCCCAGTTCTCAACTTTCACCTCCCATTGTTTATCTTCCTCCATGAAGAAGTCACAAGAGGCTTTTTGGTTCCCATAAACTGGCCAGTTGAAATGGCTCACGGATTGCGGAGAAGAGCATCCCTAAGCCTTGCGTTAGTTTCACACGAGGCAAGTATGTGCACAATGCACTAGCCAACAACAACTTCTGAACTCTGCCTCACATGACCAACCTAAAGGGAAGTGCAAAATCCCCTCGCTTATCCATTTTTTTTATAGTACATTAGCGCTAACTTGTGTAAATATTGAGTGTTCCTTCTTGTCTTTAATTTGGTAACTGTAAGACATGTGCTGTGCACAACTGTTATTAATTCACAGTGGTAAGAGTCTACCTTTGGATAAAGAATAAAAAAACTGGTGACAGAATGAATCTGATTATGCAGCTAAGAGTCGGAAGAAATAGGTCAGTGGTTAGTTAAATCCACAACGCCTCCTGTTGAAGTATTCCCCTCCCCATTGCCACCCCACTCACCCAGAGTAGAGAGGGGTGTATGGCACATGCTCTAAAAGAACTGCAAGGTACAATAAAATGATGTCAGTGCGGCATTTGCATCAGAGCTGTCAGCTGCCACAGGAAGGACAGTATCCAAAGAAACTGTGTCCTGATGACTTCATGAAAGAGGGTTATATGCTAGAAGTAGTGTCATCGGAGAGAACAACTGTAATGGAGTAGACAGCACCTCAATTGGACCAATCAAAGGGGAGAGGCTATCTTATCGGAGGAATCACGATATAGAGTAAGTAGTGAATTTCAGAGCCAATGCATCTGGAGAGAGCATGGAATACGTTGTAACCTCCAAAATATAGGGGAAAGGGACCGTTTTGGTGGGGGTGATTTGTTGGTCTGGGGAGATATCTTAATCAATGGCTGCACTGACCTGCATTCATATCAGGTAGGACTCTTGCTGCAATAAGATAGAAAGACGAGATTCTAGAGCCTTATGTGAAACTTTTCAGAGGTACCATTGGGCCAGAATTCGTTTTTTGGATGATAACTCTCGTACACCCAGAGCTCAGATAGAGGAGTCACCTTTAGAGTGAAAATACTCAGAGAATGGATTGGTCAGCGAGGTCCCCAGACCTAAATCCCATTGAACACGCATGCAATGCTTTGGGAAGGCGAGCTGCAAGTCGTCAACAACTTCCAAGGACTTTTCATGAGCTGAGAAAAGCTCTTACAGAGGAGTGGGACTTGCCTTTGTATTGGTGGTTAACCTTATTAGAAGCTTGAGAGCTCGTTGTGCAAGCTGTATTGCTGTTATATATATAATCATATTCCTTTTTCAGTAATTAACTTTGATATCTGTGATGATCTATAATTCTTTATAACTGGATTTTTTTGTAATTCAAAGAATAAATCATAAAAAGTTCCGATATTTTCTTTGATTGGAAATTGAATTTATTAATTGGTCATGTACTCCGATACAATCTATTTCAAAAATATATATGCGGCAAAAATAATATATGTGATATTAAATATCCTTAAGTGTGTTACTCAAGTTTGGAAACCAGTGTAAGTTGTTTCACACAACTTAAAAGAAGAATGTTCTTCATCGCATTTCTGACGTGTTTACGGTTATTTGTGTTTTCTCTAATTTTTCGTTTTACACGATCCCTCTGATCTGCGGTATGTGCACACAAAATTTCATGCGCTGAAGTGGTGAAACACTGAAGCGCCATTGAATTAGGCATAGGCGACGGTTATCCAAATTCAGTACCGCAAGTCCCGCATTTGTGCGCATGCATGGCTGAAACTCTGGTCATATATAACTGTCAGCTTTGGCTTCCCCAAACATTCGTTGTGAGAAACGTAATGGGAAAGGCGTGGGATTTAGATGCATTTGAAAGAGGGCAGATCGTAGGTACCCGTCGGAAGGGACTTTCAATTTCCTAAATTGTCAACGAACTTGGATTTTCTCGTACGATAGTTTCAAAAGTGTTGCGAGAATATGAAAATTTCGGCAAAAAAATAAGCACCCAGTAAAACTACAAAGGACAACCAGCCTTGAATGATTGGGGGCTTCGCCGTCTGTCCCGCATCGTACAGACCGATGGGAACCAGACATTATCTGAAATCACCTCCCATCTGAACGCGGGTTCCAACCAGTAAGTCAGTGCATGGACCATGCGACACTCACTTCATCGTCTCGGCTTCGGGAGCTGCCGGCCTACAAAAGTCCCACTTATAAAATTGCACAACAGCAGGCTCAACGCCTTGCCTCTGCTAAAGAACATCGAAAGTGGACCATCGAAAATTGGCAGTGGATAGCCTGGAGTGATGAATCCCGATTTGAACATCATAACGCGATGGGAGATTGAGGTTATGGTGCCAACCCCATGAAGTCATGGATCATTCATGTCAGGTCGGAACAGTACATGCTGGTGGTGGCTCAGGGCCTGGGGTTTCTTCAGTTGGACGTCTGTAGGACCTTTGGTACGTGTACTGACGACTCTCAATTCATCCCGGTACGTAGAACTCATGGCTGACCATTTACACCCATTTATGGCCATCATGCATCCCAATGGAGATGGCGTCTACCAACAAGACAACTGTTCATCTCACAGGTCCAGGTTGGCTACTGCATGGTTGCAGGAGCATTCTGCTGATTTTGAAATAATGAAACGGCCATGAAGAAGCCGAGATTTAAATTCCATCGAAAATCTTTGAGATACCGTCGAGCGTTCGGGCCCATGTGCCATCAGCGATGACCTTGAGAGAATTGTGGACAGCTCTGGAGGATACATGGGTCGCCATACCTCTGGAATATTTCTCAAGCTTGTGCAGTCCTTGTCTCGTCGTGTGACATCGTGTTATCAGGGCCAGAGGGGGTTCAACACATTACTAGGTTGCTATCCCTAATTCAATGGCACTTCAGTGTATATTCACAAGTTTTAAATTATGGAATAATCCCAAAAGTGTTCCGATGTTCTGAGTTGCACTGTATTCAGAGTAGAACTGTGGTTACAATAAATTTGTAATATCAAAGATAGAAGAAATCAAAGTATGTCAAATTTCTTTCAAGTTGTGTTACCTCATGATAGTCGAGGAGAACGTTTCCAATTTTTTAATCTTAATCAGTGGATTAGTTCTTCTTAAACGAGTTTAGTAACATTAAGGTTTTGTTGCTGTAGTTTTACTCGCAGTCAAGAGTCTCTTTTTGAATCTGTATAGTCTGATGTGTTTTCGATCATTCCTGATTCTTTAGGAAGATTAGCTGCCAAATATAATGTTTCTAAACTTCTGTTGTTTTGCTGCCAGTTATTAGGGTTACAATGATAGAAATACATATCTTTTGAGTCAACTATACCACTTTTAGAAAGCTCCATAGGTCATCTGTCAAAAGAGTTGTAGGTTTCGTTAAGATAAATTAAATTTTCTGTGTCCCCCACCCCCGGGGTGGACAGAAAAAATATGGGCAACTCTATCTGTGCTTTCCCCTCTGGAATCGTCAGAGAAAATCTTCACATAATTTAAATAAATACTTTCAGCACACAGAGGATAGAAAGTATTAGTTCCTTCTTGAATCTCTAAAAAAAACCCTTTTTATAGATTCAGGCGTAGATGGCAAGATGTTTAAGTTTCCAAACAGAAACTAAAAAAAATCTAAACAGAAAAGTTAGGATAGGCGTCTCCAAGGCAATTAGTTTCCATGCAGTAGTTTGTGCAGTTCTTGGTTATTACTAATCTTTTGATAAGTTTGCCAGTAACTTTCATTCTTGTAAGGTTTTGTATAAGAATCTGGACCTTTCGGATTGTTGTACCTTTCTTTGCAAGTGGAGAAATCACACTTTGAAAAAGATAATGGGTGTGATTCCTTCCAATCATCCTTTCAAATCTTGATGTTCTGCTTAATGATCTTAGTTTGGCACATCTCTAACTTTTATAAGTGATATCAGATGCATTAAAATAAAGGTAAAATAAGGCTCAAGTAGTTCAAAAAAGAGCAAGACCAAGGACTTGTAGAATGAGAGTAATCGGTAGGGTCTTGTTGTTTGGTTCTTCAGGAAGTACTTGTTAAATACCTCGAGATATTATCTTTATCTTGGAGCATAGGTGGTTGATTTTCTGAAAAGAAAACCTGCAGGTGCTTTTGCGCCTTTACACTTTCAGTTTTCCTCGAATTAATTACAAATCTGAATCATCAAAATTTGCAATTAATTGTGAGATTCTATGCCCTTACCTGGCAAGTTAGCATCGTGAAAGTTCTCTATAATAAGATTGAATCGTGTGTTCGAAATTGGTAAAGCAATTGCGTAAACTCCTTCTTTTCTTTTTAGTTTGTTTTGTTATTGATTATTGATTATGTTATTATGCATAATTTTTTGCAAGGGAAAGATTTCGGCCTCAAATGGTTTAAAGATTTTAAAATTTCTGATTTATATTATGCGGGTGATTCGACCTTGTTGTATAATGATGTTGATGAGATGATTTCTTTCATTAGAGCTGTTGATGAGACTGGTAATAGAATAGGGTTGGTGATCAACAGAAAAATAAAGTGATTTAAAATTGCTCATACAGATGGTGAAGTAGTTACTTTGAATGGTTACACCCTTGAGTCTGTTACACAGCTCTAGAAATAAACTGAGAACACGTCTCAGTTTATTTCTAGAGCTGTGTAACAGATATTGGTGATGTATGGTATGCGGCAAATCCTTCAGTTCGAGCTCCTGTATGCCGTGAGGGGACACTCTGGGAAGATTCCACTGGTTCGGATACCTTCACAGGATCCTAATCCCTCCCCTGAAAGTTTGCCGTGTAAGGTGACCTGTGCCCCTGGAACGGACGATACTTGTAGTTACTCCTGGGGTCCTCGTCTGTTCTCCTCAGCTCATGATTAATGTGATCCCTTTGTCTTGTTTTGCCAATGGGAGCGTGTTCATCGCGGTTCTGGGCAGCGGTTTCGAGATATAAATCTCTGGCTGCTACACACTTCTTTGGCCTCTGCTTCAGATAAATGAGAGTTCTTGGAGTGGCCACCTCGAAATCAATCGTTTGGTCGGCTGGACCTGCTAGTGCCAACTATGTAGAATGGTGAGTGCCACGTCACCTTGCCACGTTCGGATACAGGTTAACGAGTTTCCCCACACATTTTTTTTTTCCTTTTGCTGCTATCATTATTTTGTGAGGACAGTTTGGTTCCTCACATTTTTTTCAAATATTTTTTTCGCTTATTTTATTTTATTAGGATTTCACTACTTCGCTTTTTTTTGAGTTCTTTACTCTTCGCTTTTATTTTTTCTTTTATTTATTTATGACACAATCAGTGAGCCAAGCTTACTGATTGCGTCGATATAGTTCCTGTGCATGGCGCTCGATTGGGCCAACCCTTGTTGGGTTCTGTGGGAGGTGGGGACCATGGGTATTGATACGCTACTTAAGAACCATGAAATCCGAATTTAATTTGGATTCATCCTGTTCTGCTAAGAGGTCTTAATATGAGCTCTCCCCCATCTTCTTCATTATATTCGTCATTGCCATCACCATCTTTGTTTCTTTGTCCCAACGATTCCTGATCACGGGTGATCAGGAACTTGGAGACATGTCCCAATTTTTTATCAATAAGGTTTTGGAAGGTCTTGAGGTACCATTGAAATCAATCAAGTGCCTATGATCTGGTGACTTGTTGGTGGAGACTACATGCTCTAAACACTCCATGCTCCTCGCGAAGGTAGTAGCAATTAGTGGGGTGATCATCATTCTGATGCCCTAAAATGGCTGAATTCCTCTCGTGGTGTCTTCTCTGAGTGGAGCCTTCTCAAAGTTTCTGAGGAGGTAATCCTTTCGGAGTTATCTACCCAAGTAGTGATTGGTCCACTGCGTTTCGTCTGCTGAGATGGAAGATTAGTGCCCACTAGGGTAAATTCTGACTTTCAACTCATCACGCCTGCCTACTTCCATCAATCTATCTATCATACCTGCCTACTTCCATCAAGGGATCATCTTTATCCAGAATACGCAGCTAAGACAGTAAACTGAATAAATTGTAGTGGTGACCATCCTGTACATTCCCATGATGCTATAAAGTGGAAAGTGGGGAAAGAGTTTCAGCATGTGAAAATGATATGAAACATCTTATATTCATCATATATGTATTATGCAAACTAACATCCGTGTGCCACCAACTGAGTCTTACTTGCCTGCCGCTAGGTATCTCTTGCAACAGGCAAAGCCGAAGTTGGTGTCTGCCTCGACATCAACTCTGGTTTACATTCCTGCTTCTCTCTGTCTTCCGCTTCCACCAATGGATGGTCTCCACCTTTCAGACCTTCCAAACTGAAGTGAGTCTCCCCTACAGAGGCCAAACTGAAGTGGGGTCTCCCTACAGAGGCCAAACTGAAGGGGATCTCCCTACAGAGACCAAACTGAAGGGGGTCTCCCTACAGGGCCAAACTGAAGGGGGTCTCCCTACAGAGACCCTACAGAGACCAAACTGAAGGGGGTCTCCCTACAGAGACCAAAGAAAATGACTCCACCCTGTACAGCGGTCTCTGATCCCTGTCCTTCGGACGATTCCGAGGACATGGACACGAAGCCCCTGTTTTTAATTAACCTCATCCATGACAGTAAATTAAAGAGAAAACTGTCATCCACGAAAACTCCTACGACCTGAAATGGATCAGTGACAGTCTGCAAGTGATCAGGAGATCTACTTGCAGACTGTCACTGATCCCATGATCCAGCACTTTTTCCTCATTTGTCAGTACCAGAAAGGAGATGGTCCTGTTGATGGAGGGGGTGTCGCCATCCTCATGAGCCACCACTCTCCACTCCAGGTCATACCCCTAACCACCACTCTTGAGGTAGTAGCTATCTGCCTCTTCGTGAGATTTTCTGACTGTCTGCTCAGTCTATCTTCCACCCAGAAGAATCATCTTCCTGGAAGACCTAATATTCCTTCCTGGAAGACCATTATAGATACCGGATGACCTCGTCTTGCAGCTGCCATCTCCCTTCCTCATCATGAGGGACTTCAATAGACACAGTTCAAAATGGGGAAGTACTAATACAAACGGCGGTGACAAAAAGTGGTGGAGCCCCGAGCAATGGTTCATGGCCATTGCTCGGTGGTGTCAGTACATACTCTTACTCCCCGACCTGTACTATCTTTGCTATTTAATACACCATATGTCACTCCTTGATTTTTTCACTATTTACATGAGAAATCGAGGACAATCCATATGGAAGTAATCACTTCCCCGTGATATGTACCATCTCCTGTAGTGGGCCTTCATGCTTATCACGGTGAAGGCTTGATCTGCCTGACTGACCGATCAAGTCTTCACCGTGATAGGCATGAAGTGATATGAATGAGTGGCTCCGAACTCCTTTGTGAGTTTCATGAACACTTGGTCAGTCAGGAGACAATCAATGTTGCAGGGTGGAGATAATGGACTCTATCATCCACGCAGCTGCCTCGATAATTCCTCAGACCTCGATTCTATTTTCATGATTTCCAAAACCGTGGTGTAATCCCGAGTGCACCGCAGCTTGTAAAGCTCAAAACAAGTCTTTTCAGAGATAAAAATATATCTATATCGGATATCCTACATCCCCTAACCTTGAAGCTTTCGAGGGTGCAGGGTGAAAGCCAGTTTTATCCGGCGTCGGAGACAGAAAGAATCTTGGATCAAATAAACGTCTTCTATCACCCACACGAGCAGTTCTAAGGTCGTGTGGGATAAACTCCACCAGATTGACGTGAATTACATGTCACACTCATTATAGATACCGGATGATTGCTGACACTCGGAAGGAAACATTTTCCTCCATCTCTTCTTTGTCGTCTTATTTTCCCAAATTTTATGCCCTTAAGAGGAAGGCTCGGTAGCCAAACCTGACATTTTCAGTAGGGGAAGCAATTAACAAAAGCATTACTCCAACTAAATGTAATGCAGTTCCACTACTCTCTGCTTCCGAATCATTGAACCGGAATACCATTCCACTACTAGATAACTTCAAATCATTGTACCAGAATGGCGTTTCGGTACTTGATGTTCCCGAATCGTTGAGTGGGTTGTTTTGCCTCTGAACGACACTCTTTTGCACATAATGGGCTAAATGGCCAGGTAACAAGGACCCGAGGGCTCAGAGAAGAATGAGGGAGGTGACCCACTGCAAAACATGTTGGAAGACAGATGGTAGCCTCCTATTAAGGCCATTCAGCGTGTTCTTTAATGTGCACAGGATATGGCTCTCCAACAAACAGGACACGGCCTAACGTCTCATCCGATTTTGCGACATTTGCAGGACCATTGGTGTCCGCTACTGACTGTGGGAATGGCGGAAAGTTTTGCAGAGACAAATCTCAATGCTGACCCAGCTGGGACTCGAAACTGGGAACTGCAGATTATGAGCCTGGGGTATTACCGATTGAGCCACCACTACCCCAGCCCTACCGAATCGTTGAGTGAATGTAGTTCTATACTTTTTAAATCAAATGTTAGTAGTTTATGTACATTCTAGTAGGGAAGTAGAGGGGGGGGGTTGAGAGTGAAATCTCCCCATCATTGAGAAAAGTTATTTTTAATAAACTGTCTCCATCAACCATTCTTAATTCTATTAAGTATAATTAAGCAAAGAATTTTACCTGGAACAGAAATTAAACTAATCCCCCTATAATTATCACAAGAACTGCGATCACCTTTTTTAAAAACAGGGACAATAAAAGCTCGTTAAATTTTTAGCAACAACATCTTTATCATAAAAAATATTCAAAATTTCAGTCAGCCATGTGACAACACAAATGTTTCCAGCTCTAGGCATTTCAGTGGTGATTTCGTCCACCCCTGGGGATTTATGCTGTTTTAATTTAGAGATAGTGAATGCGACTTCGGAATGTGATATAGAGCCATCATAAAAGCCAGCAATGCATCTATCCTCATTACAAACAATGGGAGTAGAAATGTTCACATTTAGAACATCTATGAAATCACCAAATTACCCATCTCTGAACATCTCAGCCCACCTAGGCATCACCGAATACTCACCTTCAACCACCTTGCTATGTTTATCCTTTAATCCCTGTGTACCTGTCTGTTTCTTCTCACATAAAACCTTAACAATCTGGTACAACCCACTGCTGTCTAACTGCTTCCTCTGTTTTGTCAGCCAAGCTATGAAGCCAAAGATTCTTATCAGCTGTTAACTGATCCTTAACATGTTTATTAAGCTCTTTGTAATGCCTTCTGTTAGGGCTAGTAGGGAATTGATTCATATTAATCCTGCACTTCGTTCTTTCAGAAATAAGTTCCATAGCCTTATCACTCAAATAATTTTGTTTCTTTTGTTCCCTTTTACTCAAAAGAGTACTGTTGGTTTCAAGAAAAGTCTGTTTAAACTAATCCCATTCTTTCTCAACTTCAGCAGTAAGCAAGCCACGATTGTCATAATGACTAAGTAGCCAATCATAGTAGGCTTTGGCTATATCTGGATCTTTCAGACCTTCAATGTTGAAGGTAATTTTCTTATTTTGGCTCCTCTGTGTGATCTGGCATTTCTAACTGAATTAGCCCATTTGCTGTTCATTAATATATAATCAATTATATTCTTATGCAGACCAGCAGGTGAAACCCATGTGTACTTATGTATGTCGCGGTGTTTGTAATAAATGTTAGTTATTCTGAAACTATTGAGTTTACTTACCTGTAGGAGACGTTGCCCATTGCCATTGCAGCTACCAATACCAAAAGGGCCTATCCCCCTCCCCAAAGGTCAGAGTCAGTACCAACTTTAGCACTGAAGTCACCTAGCACAAGAGAAATATCTCCTTTCTTCACATAATTCAAAATATCCTGAAGCTGGCTGTCCTTCTCGTTCTCATCAGTCTTCTGTGGGGGCATAACAACAGATGACATTCACGTCTTTCATTTGAGCTTTAAATTTTACTCTAAGAGATCTTTCATTAATACAGTCATATCCTAGAAGAACATCACTGGCTGTCTGTTGAGAAGAAAAATTGGAGATACTTTCCATCCTCCCTCTCTGAAAAGAGAAATTTAAAGTTACTTTTAAGTATCTCACCTTTACCTGTCCATCTGGTCTCTTGCAAACCTAGATATTCTAGGTTATGGTGCTGGAATTCCTACGTGAGGACATCAAGAGAATAATCTCTGTGTAATGTCCTCACATTCCACGTTCCTGCAGAGAGAAAGTGATTAGTAGGATTTTCAAAAGAAACTAGGTTTATTGAGATAGGTAGGGCCAACAATATCAAACAGCCCCCTGATCGCAGGCATGTGGAAAAGACTTGTTCCCCCTCCGCTAAAGGCTGAAGTCACCGATGCTGGTAGGAACTTCAGGCAGCACCTTTTCAAGTGGACTTTTTCAAGAGCCATATGGCCTGTCTGATACACATTACTCCAGTTTAAGCTTGACGATGCCCAACTAGCTAAGTGAGGTTCAAGTACCTGCGATGGCTTCTGATCAGGATTATCCACCAGCTGATATAAGGTATCCCATGCCTCTGTTCACTTAGGGCTGGCAAACAGAAGCAAACAGAAAATACAGCGGCAGATTCTCCCTGAACAGAGGACCACCAGTTCAGCAAGCCCAGGATCCAAATAAAGCTCAAATCGATAAACAATCCCAGTCTAGTAGTTATAAAAGTCAGCACCAGGACCCTATGAAGTTGACCACTCCTCAGCAGGGTTGAAAAAAAAAGGAAAAGGTGGCCATAGATGGCCAGATCAGTAGGCCATACTGAACTGGTAGCCCTCTCCTTCCGTTCCTTTCTAAAAGTGAATCTCTCTTTTGGAAGGTACTAACCCTACACCACGAGAAGGCGGGGTGGGACATTAGGCGCTAGTCCTGGCCGGTTCTGTGCATCATCACTGGGAATTGCTACACAGCTCTCCTTCCAGTTTATATCTAGCTACCATTTACAGACCAAAATATACTTGTAAGAATTTACCTTAAAATTATAATAAATCGTTTGCTGAAATAAATGTAATCTTAAAAATTTGGGTAAAGTTTTTCACTTTGCATGAGTTTTGAAACAGTGTTTAGGACGAATATAAGAGCAGTATTGACTGTCAAATATTTCAACTGCAACAACTCTTTTAAATAATAATTAATATTTTCTGAAATCTAAATTTTTATAACTTTAATTGAGGTTTATAATTTATTTTCCGCAACATTTATCTGTAGAAAAGCTTTTTTTCGAAGTTAGGGAGCTTTGAATATGGTTTTGTTTTCACGTAACGTAGAAGTATCCCAATAATTCTGGAGAGTTTATAGCCTCACAATCCGAATTCTTTTAAACATTTTTCATTATCATGAAAGAAAGAGTACTTGCTCTCCATGGATGCTTGCAGGTAGTTAAAAGGAAAAGACACAATTTTATTGTTGCTTAAACAATCAAATTGTGGCATTTAAAAGATGGCGCCCCAATGCTAGTGTCTAACGTACCAAATGGAAACTACGGACCTGGCTGCAGTCAAGCTATTTTAGTAGCCTAGACAAAAATTAATTTTTAAGATTACTATATTACTCATTCTTGCTCCCATTTGACGTCCCTCGGCCGAGTGATTAACGTTGGGTTGTTTTACCTCGGAGCGGCACTTTTTTGCACACCATGGGCTAAATGGTCAGGTCACATGGACCCCGTAGGCTCAGAGATGGTTGGTGGAGGGGACCAACTGGAACAGCTGTTGGGAGACAGATGGTAGCCTCCCGTCAAGGCCATCCAGCGTGTTCTTTAACGTGCACAGGGTATGGCTCTCCCGCACACGGGACCACGGCTTAACGTCCCATCCGACGGACGGTGGCCTTTCCAAGCCCATCGATGTCCCCTACTGACCATAGGCAGGGCAGGGAATTTTGCGGAGATAAATCTGAACGCTGACCCAGCTGGGACTCGAATCTGGGATCTACAGATTACGAGCCTGGCGCGCTACCGACTGAGCCACCCCCGCCCCAAGTGATTAACGTGGACAAATGACGATGGCCAATGAGGGCCTCTATCCCCGACTAAGCTTTCTTCTTCATTATTTTTTTCAAATTTGAATCATTAGATGAAGGGCTGTTTAAAATTCTAACAAACATTAGTAAAATGGAAGGAGAGCTGTGTACCAATCCCCAGTGATGATGCACAGAACCGGCCAGGTCTAGCACCTAATGTCCGACCCCGCCTTCTCGTGGTGCAGGCCGTTAGTACCTTTCAAGAGAGATATTCTCTTTTGGAAGGGAACGGAAGGGGAGGGCTGCCAGTTCAGTATGGCCTACTGATCTGGTCATCTATGGCCACTTTTTTCTTTTTTTTCAACCCTGCTGAGGAGTGGTCAACTTCACAGGGTCCTGGTGCTGACCATTTATACCTACCAGACTGGACTTGTTTATGGATTTGAGCTTGATTATGGATCCTGGACTTGCTGCAATAGTGGGCCTCTGTTGAGGGAGAATCTGCCGCTGTGTTTTCTGTTTGCTTCTGGGTTGCCAGCTCTAAGTGAACAGAGGCATGGGATACCTTATATCAGCTGGTGGATAATCCTAATCAGAGGCCATCGCAGGTACCTGAACCTTACTTAGCTAGTTGGGCATCGTCAAGCCTAAACTGGAGTAATGTGTCTCAGGCAGGCCATATGGTTCTTGAAAAAGTCCACTTGAAAAGGTGGTCCTACCAGCATCGGTGACTTCAGCCTTTAGCGGAGGAGGAACAGGTCTTTGCCCCATGCCTGCGATCAGGGGGCTGTTTGATATTGTTGGCCCTACCAATCTCAATAAACCTAATTTCTTTAAAAATCCTACTAATCATTTTCTCTCTGCAGGAACGTAGAACGTGAGGACATTACATAGAGATTATTCTCTTGATGTCCTCATGCAGGAATTCCAGCGCTATAACTAGATATTCTAGGCTTGCAAGAGACCAGATGGACAGGAAAAGGTGAGATACTTAAAAATAACTTTAAATTTCTCTTTACAGGGAGGGAGGATGGAAAGCATCACCAAGGCGTGGGTCTGCTGCTCAGCAGACATGCTAGTGATGCTCTTCTAGGATATGAGTGCATTAATGAAAGGTTTCTTACAGCAAAATTTCAGACAAGCATTAAAGACTTGAATGTTATCTGCTGTTATGCCCCCACTGAGGATTCTGATGAGGATGAGAAGGATAGGTTTTACAGACAACTTCAGGATATTTTGAATTCTGTCAAGAAAGGAGATATTACCCTTGTTCTTGGTGACTTCAATGCCAAAGTTGGTACCGACTCTGACCTTTGGGGAGGAGTAATAGGCCCTTTTGGTATTGGTAGCTGCAATGGCAATGGGCAACGTCTCCTACAGGTAAGTAAACTCAATGGTTTCAGAATAACTAACACATATTACAAACACCGCGACATACATAAATACACATGGGTTTCACCGGATGGGCTGCATAAGAATATGATTGATTATATATTAATTAACAGCAAAGGGGCTAGTTCTGTTAGAAATACCAGGGCATATAGGGGAGCTCAAAAGGGGTTTTGACCATTACCTTGTTAAAAGTGTCTTGCAACTTAAACTTAAAAAGTGTTGTGCTAGGGTTAAAAAGTTTACCTTTAATACTGAAGCTCTGAAAGACCCAGTTATAGCTAAAGCTTACCATGATAGGTTACTTAGTCATTATGACAGTCATGGTTTGCTTAATACTGAAGTTGAGGAAGAATGGGGCCATTTTAAACAGGCTTTTTTGGAAACTAACAGTACTCTTTTAGGGAAAAAGGAGCAGAGGAGGCAGAATTATTTAAGTGATAAGGCACTTGAGCTTATTTCAGAAAGAAGGAACTGCAGGAATGTCCTTAATCAGTACCCTACTAGTCCTAATAGAAAGCATTACAAAGAACTTAATAAACGTGTAAAGGATCAGTTAGCTACTGATAAGAATCTTTGGCTTGATGGCCTTGCTGACAAAGCTGAGGAAGCAGTTAGACAGCACAACAGCAGAGAGCTGTACCAGATAGTTAATGTTTTGTGTGGTAGAAAAAGATCAGGTATACAGGGATTGAAGGATAAACAAGGTAAGGTTATAGAAGGTGAGGATTCTGTCATGGCTAGGTGGGCTGAGCATTTCAGTGATGTTCTAAACAATGTGGTTAGTTCTACTCCCATTGTTTGCAATGATGATAGATGCATTGTTGGCTTTAATGTTGGCCCTATAACACAATCTGAAGTTAGTTTGGCTATTTCTAAACTTAAACTTCATAAATCCCCAGGGGTGGATGAAATTACTATGGAAATGCTTAGAGCTGGGAATGTTTCAGTTACCATTTGGATGACTGAAATTTTGAATAACTTTTATGATAAAGGCATGGTTCCTAAAGATTTTACCAGAGCTATTATTATCCCTATTTTCAAAAAAGGTGATCGCAGTTCTTGTGATAACTATAGGGGTATCAGCCTACTGTCTGTTCCAGGTAAAGTTCTTTCCATGATTGTGCTTAATAGAATTAAGAATCTGGTTGACAGGCAATTGCGTGATGAGCAATGTGGATTCAGAAGTGGTAGGGTATGTGTAGATCAGATATTTTCACTTAGGCAGATTCTTGAGAAATGTTTAGAGTTTCAGAAACCTTTGGTTGCTAGCTTTGTTGATTTCAAAAAGGCTTTCGACTCTGTTGATCGTCATAATTTGTGGTTGATTGTGAAATCATACGGTATACCAGACAAGTTTGTTAACATTATGAAAGCTCTCTATAATAACACTGAGTCGTGTGTGAGAGTTGGTAAGGCTTGTAGCAATTGGTTTAGCATTACTTCTGGTGTTCGACAAGGGTGCATTTTGTCTCCTTTTCTCTTTAGTTTGGTTGTTGATTATGTTATGCGAAATTCGCTTCAAGGGAAAGCTTTTGGCCTTAAATGGGCTGGAGATACGAAAATTTCTGATTTAGATTATGCTGATGATTTAGCTCTTTCGGCAAATGATGTTGATGAGATGAACTCTTTCATTCGAACTGTTGATGAGACTGGTAGGACAATAGGTTTGGTTAAAAACAGAGAGAAAACTAAAGTGATGAAATTGGTCAGGCAGGTTGTGATTCAGTTAATCTGAATGGTTGCAGTCTTGAGCAGGTGTCACAGTTTAATTACCTTGGGAGCTGCGTAACTGATACTGGTGATGTGCTGCATGAGATTAACAGACGAATAGGTATTGCTGCCGGGACTTTTAAGAATCTATGGAGATTGTGGAGAAATAGGCGTATACACCTAAAGACTAAAATTAGACTGTATAATAGTTTGGTTCTTTCTAGGGTTAGTTATGGTAGTGAAACTTGGACGCTGTGTAAGCAAGATAACAGGAAACTAGATGCTTTTGATTCTAGATGCTTACGCAGAATCTTGGGTATTAGATGGTTTAACTTTGTAACTAATGATGAGGTTAGGCAAAGGAGTCTGCAACCTCCTTTAAGCAGCATATTGTGCAGAGAGAGACTCCGCTGGTTTGGCCATGTTGCCCGTATCGATAATTATAGATTGGCGAATAGGGTTATGAACAGTGTGCCTAGAGGCCTCAGAAGGAGGGAGAGACCTAGGATGCGGTGGGCTGACAATGTCAAACAGGTCCTTGTTAGAATTGGTGTACAGTGGCCGGATGCAGCAGATGTAGCTCAGGACAGATATGCTTGGAGAATTAAACTGCGCGGTCTGGTTGGACCTCCGTAGCCCATGGCTGCTTGAGGATGATGATGATGATGAAACAATGATTTCGGAACATGCCAGAATTTTTCATACGAACTGTTTTAAAAATCTTTCTCCATTTCAATATTTCCATTCTTTAGTTCTGAATTTGTATTTAGAGTTTGCATCATAATTTAAATTAATTTCAAGTTTGAACCTGCATTCTATTATAGATAAAGAATTGAAGTTTTAAGACAATACGATGTGGCTTACGTTGAGGAATGCGATACTGGAAAACATTGGTATAAATAACCCTTGTTTGAATGGGAAATGTGTGATAATCCAGATCCCCCATTTCATATTTATGTTTTAAAAAAATTGTTAATTAAATCCTATCGCGATCTGCAATATGTTCACTTATCATATAAATTCATGAATACTGAAGAAAGCTAAACGACGCACAATTCTGCTTTAACGATTTGTCAAGGGCCCTACAAACGTCAGTTTTGACTACAGGTCTAACGGAAAGTTTCCGGACTGAACAGTTCGGCCTGCAAAGTAAGCTTCTGTCTTCTATGTAAACGGTTCTAGGTATGGCGAGGCTTGATGAATTGTTGTGTTTCACTGCCAATTAGGGAGAGTAAAATATAGTTTACTAATGATTTGTGTTATAGTTAATAATATTAAGTGTGTCCTCATTAAATGTAAATTAGTCCCTGTCTAAAAAAAAAGGAAATACCCCTCCCCCCTCAAGAGCTGCTTACCACAGAGGTCAGAGAGGAGAATGGCGGGACCTCAGGAGAAAATTAGCACAAACATCCATACCTTACCCGGAGCTCGAATCCAGATCAATAGCCAAGCATGCTAACCACTTGGCTACGGGGTTAGAAATATATTCTGCAGCTCTTGAAAAATTCTAAAATTTACAAAAACAGAACTATATTTTCGAAAACGAACTATGAAAAGCAAATGGGCGAAATTTGTAAAACTTTAAATACATATAATTTTATGAATATTGCTAGTTTTTTCATTCTCAAAAAATCCGTTTGCCTTTTTTCCTATTGCCATAGTTTGTGCTCTTGGCAAAAATAAGAAATCGAAAGTTACGACAAGCCTAGTTATACGTTACGTATAAAACATCAAATGTACTTTATAAATTAATTTGCAATTTTTAACTTAGGAGAAATTAAAATTTTATATACCTTAGAATCTCTCGGATATTTCCAGCGCTCAGGTAAACAGTTGATCAACGAAATGTTTATTACGACAAATTAGTATAAACTTTATTCTAAAATAACTAGCTGCAAAACTAAGAAATAGGAGATTAATTTCTCATCTTGCACTCTGACCTGCATTACTCGAAATCTTATTCCCTGAATGTATAGCTCCTTGTCCGTTTTTTACTTTGTCATCTACATAACTATGAAAAACACAAATAATTCAGCGATATCGAATGCATTCAAAGAGAATGAAGCTTACAGTTTTGCGACTTGAATACCCACTAATAACAGTAATTTCAATCAATAGATGAATCGGATAATGCAAATCGCAATATATTACTTTTATCTATAAACCATAAAAAAGTTTTATTTCTTAAAACAAAATGAAGCGATATGCCTGCATACGATAAAGGGGAAATAACTTTTTTTTATAAAACTAGCTATAGCAAATACTCATATTTTATAAGAACTAGATATAGGAAATACTCATATTTTATAAGAACTAGCTATAGGAAATACTCATATTTTATAAGAACTAGCTATAGCAAATACTCATATTTTATAAGACTGAGTGTGTCGGTCGTTGTCAGCATTCGTCAGCGTCAAATAGTGAACGCGGTCGTTTGCCATCAGCACCAGTGAAATTACAATTTAATTAACAAATTTTAGAAAACTTTGGGGACCCTAGAACTTTTCAGAAAATTGTTGTCTGATCGGTCCCAAATTTTCCGTACATGGTTTCCTTGTGTAATGCTGTATTGCGTTCGAAAATCAAGTCTCTATCTTTAATAGAACCGGAGATAACATTTTAGATCACATTTTTTTTACCATTCTCCTATCTGCAGCTGTGCAATGGAAAATCCGAGTTCGATATTGAGACTGCCGAATGACATATGCATTTCCATCCCCTCCAAACGTTGGCGTGCTCTCTACTAATTAGATACCTAACACTTTTTAAATGCATAAATAACCATTAACTATTAGCTGCTGTTTTTACTTTGCTTTCACTATCATGCATATTAGGGGACGAACTCATAACAACATTCTGAACGATGAGAAACATTAAATTATCACATTACCATAATTTACGTATGTAAACGTCATTTGTACCAGTATCAAACACCCTAGAGTTCACAACTTTCTTCTGCTCTTTACGGAAAGAGCCTCGCATATTATTTAAAAAAAAAACATTAAATGATAATTGAACCAGATCACTGCCTATATTTTGTTTTCGAATATTTTAATACGTATTTATATAACTTTAAATTTTTGTACAATACTTTATGTTTGAATAAACTTATTAAAGTTATGAAAATACTTTCACTTTAATGTCAAAACATTTAAATATATTTAATTATATTTCTTATTTTTAATGAGCAAGGGAAGCAAGGGAACCATTGCTTTCCTTGCTTCCAGGACGCTTCGCCACTGGTAAGGCTGAAAGATGTTGAGGTCTGAGGCATATTGTAAGACTCCATACCACTTGTATGGTAAGGAGTCTTACAACATGCCATTCACAGCAGAGGAGCTGCTCCTTGCTCTGCACTTGTGCATCTGCTGTAAGGCTAGATATTGTGCAATATGCCCCATGCTCCAACATCTCTGACCATCAAGCAAGGATAGGCTGTTCTAATATTTCAATTATGTTTTTCTTGAGGAGAAGTTTTCAGACTCCTGGTGGGAGGCCATTGACTTAGTCTTCTCGAAGCTAGGGAAAGATACCAAGATGCCTTCAAATTATCGTCCCATCGCACTGACACGCTGCGTGTGCAAGGTGTCAGAAAGACCATCCTGTACATTCATATGATGGAACGGTCTACCTTAGACCATTTGATCCGCCTCGAATCGGCGATCAGGGCTTTATTTTTGCGAAGAGAGTACTTGCTGTCAATTTTCTTTGACATTGAAAAATTGTACGACCCAGCATAGAGATTCGGCATTCTTCGTGACCTACATGTGTTCGGCTTGAGAGGTCACATGTCAATCTTTATTTCGAACTTTTTATCTTAGACAGTTCATGTCTGTGTTGACAACACTCTGTCGCAGCCTTTCCCCCAAGAACAGGGATGTCACAAGGCTGTATCCTGAGTGTTACGCCTTTCACTCTCTAGATAAATTCCATTACATGACAACTTTCTCCGACTGTAGGCACTGCCCTCCAAGTTAACGATTTCAGTGTCTTTTTCTCATCGTCCAGCATGAGGGTCATTGAACGACAATTGCAAACTGCCCTGAACAATCTCGCTGTTTGGGCAACAGCCAATTCGGTTTTCCTCTTGTGTGCACTTTTGACACAAGCGTAATTTTTATCTGGACTCCGAGCTTCGGCTCAGTAGTACCACCATTCCAGTTAATACTTTTATCTCTATTTTATCTCTGAAAAGTCTTGTTCTGAACTTTACAAGCTGCGGTGCAGTCGGGGTTACACCACGGCTTCGGAGTTGTGGCAGAGATCAAATTTCACGGTCTCATCTTCGGCCGGAAATTTACTTTCTTACCACATACGCATCTTAGGTCCAAGTGCATATGGGCAATGAACACCCTCAAGGTTCTCTCCTTCCGCTTTTGGGCCAAGACTTCTTGCCAAGGACTTTTTCTGATGCTCCAAAGAGGCAGCATCTCTGTTGCCGAAAGAGCACTCCTGCTTGCGGCGGAAACAAAGTTCCACCTGAGATGCGTAATCGACTGGACACCGATGGTGAAAAACAAGGCACAGAATTCCGTGCACCACACCCGAACAGAAAATCAATTGCCTTTGTTTGCGTTGAAACTTTGTTGCGATGAAAAGCTTCACCTTAAAGGATGATTTAATTCAGTTTTCTTTTTCGTTTTTTTTTTTTAAATAAAGGAAGAAGATAAGCTAGAAGCTGTATTAGGCTTATCCTGGTTTCTCATATAACATACAAATGCTTACACAAGGACATGCCCGCTGGTCTTAGTAGTTAGATGCGCTAACCACTAGACCAGGTTTTACTCTCAGTTTTCAAATAGAATTGCGACGACCCCTTCGTACAGAAACATTTTCCTTCTGATAACTTATTTACCGACAAGATATAAAACTGATCTTTACATTTCAGGGAAAACCAACTCGTGATTAAAATAGGAAAGATTTTTTTCGACGTGATTAAAATAGGAAAGATTTTTTTCGACGGAGTATACGACAATTGGGTGGAAGTCAATTCGGTGAACGACAATTGGATGGATACAACAATTTATTGGCTAGTTGGGTGGACGACGTTTGGTGCGACTAGGCCCGGATCTAAGAAAAAATCGAAGTGGGGGGAGGGGGTAAAGAAACGAAATCAAGCCCTAAAAATGGCATTTCCCCCTCCTTTTTACAGATCTATAAAAATTTGTTGAAAAATGCATGAAATATAATTAAGTTTCATAATAATTTGCCTCTTTTACCCTTACTAGCATTCTGAAAGGGGGGGGCATGACCTCCCCCCTAGATCCAGCCCTGGATGCGAATTGGGTGGATGACAACTGAATTGAAGTCACTTGGGAGGGTACGACAATATCCACGATAACAGTAACATAACAACATACACGATAGCTTGGTGACGACAAGTATATGGATGCGACAATTGGGTGGAAGACAATGATAATATTAAATTTATTGAAACAATTTAAGAGTATAGTATAATCAAGCCACATCCGCTTAAAAACCTTGTTTGTGGAAGTACATAAACAAAATTTACAACAATTAAATTTCAACATAGCTCCGGGTCATCAATAGTAAACAATCATTTTGAAATTTCTTTTTTAAACTTAACAATATTATTCAAAATTCTGATTTCACTGTTTAATTGATTGTACAATCTAGGGCCAATGTACATAATACTCTGTTTAAATTTTGTTTTAAGAACTCTAGGCATCACAGTTTTGGTTCAATTATCTCTCAATACAATAAGGTGAAGAAATAGTATTGTAATCAGTTAAAATGTTGGAAAATATATAAAAATTCTAAAAACATATAATTTTTAGAGGCAATACATGAAGTCCCAAAAATAAAAGTGCAGTATGTGTTATACCGTTTTTTTCATCGTTATTCTCACAATATATTTTTACAGGATATTTAACATGTTTTTTTCAGCTCCACTTCACACAGGAAGTGCATATTGTAAATACGATTGTACACATGCAAAATAAAGTATTTTACAATTTCAATATTTAAAAAAACTCTTAAATTGAAGAACCAGTTAATAACATATTATAGTTTTTAAGGCACACGATCTATATATCTATTCCAATTTAAATTTTTACCAATATGATATTTTATTTCTGACACCTCAGAGATCTCTAGACGTGAAGTATATAAATGGGTACAATTTACAGAATGATATCTAATCACATATTCCAGGGCTGATTTAGTTGAAAGTGAAAAATTCATAAATATTGTCGTACTAAAATTCAAAATCAATTTCTTTTTCTCCAATCATTTATGTCATATAAGCATATCTGTATTTGTGTAGTTTAACATTCGTCATTATCATCAGTTACATATAAAAAGACAGTATTATCTGCAAATGCAATAACATCTCCAAAAATTTTATATCAAATATGTCATTAATAAAGCAGTTAAATAATGTAGGACCAAGCACTGATCCCTGAGCCATACCAAAATATAAAGGTTTCAATTCACTAATAACATTATTATAATATTTCACCATTTGTTTCTTTTTGTCAAATGAGATGCTATCCATGCTTGACAGATTCCTCTATGCCAATATTGCATAACCTTTTCAGTAAAATCTTATGATCCACTACATCAAATGCTTTTTTCAAATCTAAAAAAATAGCCAACATTTTCTTAATGTTATTAAATACATTAAGAACAGTATTATGCAAGTAGATAAGAGAATCTAAAATACCTTTCTTATTTTGAAAACCAAACTAACTATTATAGATAAGCAACAATATATAAATAATGAGTATATATAAATAGCAAAAACTATTTGAAAACCAACTATCATGTATAAAATACTATTCTTTGTCAAAAATTCCACAAGTCTATGTTTAAAAGGTTTCTCTAAAACCTTTTAAAAGACCGATAAACAGACATTTTTTGAAATTATTTATATTCAAACTTTTCCACCTTTATGCAAAGGAGTAACTAAAGAAATTTTCAAAATATCAGGACAAAAGGCAAAAGAGAAAGTGCACAAAAGCAAAATTTCCAAAACATATGCAATATTAAAGAATGAGTTCTAATTGAATTATATCAAGAGGAAGTAAAATCAAATTTAATTCATCAATATTAGTTAGCACCAAAATCATGCTATTTCGAACACTTCTTGTATCCATACTTAAAAGGGGTCATTATTAATTCCTATTTCTCTATTTAAATCTATTGCACATGTAGAAAAGTAACCATTTAAAATATTGACCATCAAGAAAGGATCACTTTAAAAAGTAATTTCTGTATCATTATAAAAAAATTTATCAATAATTTTACCAGCAAATGTTTTGTTATTTAACATATTTACAATGTTCCATTTTATTTTCATACCATCACCAGCAGATGCTAATCTCCAGTTTAGCTTTTTTAACAAGTTAGTAATAGTGTTCAATATATATTTTATAATCATCAAGATTACACTAATTTTTTTTTCAATTAATATAGATTTTCTTCCTCTCTTGAATCGCTTGCAACAATTTAGCTGTCATCCAAGCCTTGCTTTTATTCTTCCTGTTTGTCAATTTTACTTTCCTTTTAGAGTTATATTTACATTGTTATAATTTATCCAAAAGTATCTTAAAGGTCAAAGAAACATTGTATATGTTGTATAGAGTTGACCAATAAATAAGTTTTACTTTATGTAGCGGAGGATTTGGGAGGATACAACAATTCAGTTGGTAATTTATGGATAACAAGTGCATGGATGCGACAATTGGGTGGACGGCAACTGAGTGGAAGACAATTGGGAGGTTGCAACAATTTAGCAGGCATCTGTGTTATGACAAGTGCATTGAACAACAAATGGGTTAACGATAACTGAGTGGAAGGCAGTTGGGGGATGGAACAATTGGGTGGACAAGTGCATGAATGGACTAAATCTAAAATAGCTACCGTGGAACAAAAAAAATAACCTTCCGAAAGTCACTTGAACTCCCCACTGTATTAAACGAAAGTATTTAAAAATCAAAATTGACGATATTTATATATCTCTCTAATCCCACATCAAATACAGCGAAGTTTTAAAGAAATGAATTTATTGTAAGAGAAAATTATTGAAATCAAATGATCGCATTGCAAGAAACTACCAGAATCAGTTGTTGCATCTATTCTCGTTAATACGTCATTTAATAAAGAATTTGCACTACTCTCTGTGATCCGATATTTCGCTAAAGCGGACATTTTTTAAAGGCTGTTCCTTCTAAATATAGCAAAGGAAAATGAACGAAAATCACTAGCGAAAACCAAGCTGGGTAAGACTATTTTCATTTTAACTCATCGAACTTCAATAAAACGAATTCTTTTAAAAGTCCTCATTTTCTGAACGGAAGAATATTGAAAAATCTATCACAGGTAACAGAAATACCCAATATTTACAAATATTCTCGTTAATCCGACTATTGTGTTAACGGAATTTTACACTTATATTCCACTCTGTACCTTCTAAATTGAAGATTTTTTTCAAATTAAAGAACAAACAGCAAGAAATCGAATAACTCAGTAGTAAAGTATGATAGATGTCCTGTAGACATTGAACTCATGAAATAGTTGACAAAAATGTTTTCGCCGGCAATGCATTAAGAAACCCATGCTTCCCAGTTACTTCTGACCACTACACCATCAGCAGCTAACCTTTCCTTCATCGAATGTGACTTGTAGACTTTCTTGCATATTATTTGATTCTTTCGTGGCGCCATCTATATCGGGAAACGGAGAAGCATGTTTCCTTATATGATGGAACTTAATATTTTTCACTCACGCTCATGGCGTTCAATCAATAACTGAGTGGTAAAGTATCACAGGAGATATCAAGTAGACATGGCACTCATGAAGTATTTAGCTGAAAAAATTTAGTTTCGCCGGGAGTGAGATTCTTTAACGGCGAAACTAAATCTTTTCAGCTAACTATTCCATGAGAAATCAAATAGCATAAGACTTATCAGTTTCTCAGTAACTGCCTTTCGGTAAAATAATTCTTTAAAGGTCCTTATCTTCTGAAACGAAGAATATCAAAACAACTCATTACAGGAAACAGAAATATTACATACATTCTCGTTAATCTGATAATCATTAAAACAGAACATTTTACTTAGATTCTATTCTCTACCTTCTAAATGGAGCAATCTCAAAGCAAAGTAACGGACAATATACAGCGCATAAGATTAACACTATTCTCACTAATCCCACATTCTTTAAATGAACATTTTTAAAGATCCTTTTTATTTCTAAACGAAGCAATCTGAAATTAAAGGAATGCATTGCGAGAAACCCGAGGAGCCGATATTTCATTCTCGTGTCGCTAATATGACTTTTGCAAAAACGAATTTTTACTTGTATTTCATTTTGTTTCGTCGAAATTCGGCAATCTCGAAACAAAAAAGCGGCTGATAGGAAATCAAACCGTGATAAGACTATGTTAATGTGCATATTCTCATTAATCTGACATTCAATGTAACGAACTTTTGAAATCTCCTCATCGTCAAAAAGGAAGAAATTCAAATCATAGAGGAAACGGAATTAATCAATATTTAGATTCATTCTCGTTAATCAGACCATGGTTAAAACGGATTTCTGTACTTATATCATTCTGTTTCTTCTAAACGGGACAATCAAATTCAAAGGAGCTGATTTCAGGAATCGAAATGGCATAAGACCTTAGTATTCCTACTAACCCGACATTCAATAAAACAAATTTAATAACTCTCCTTTCATTTCTAATGGAAACAATCAGATATCAAAGAAACTGCATTACGGAATCCAAAATCAGCCGATATTTTCGTCTATTCTCGCTAATCCGATATTCAGTGGGGGATTGTTATCTATTCGTATTAATTTGACTTTGATCAAAATGAATTGATTCATTATTCTAGATTCCGAAGTTTCTTCAGTTCTTCGATGAAACGGGGCCAAACGATCTACATGAACCACCTTGCACTTTATAGATGGACGTCGACTAATGCGATACACTACATCGTTAATCCAGTTAACTACTGTATACGGACCTTCCCAAGGTTTCTGAAGTTTTGGAGACACTCTCTTCTTTCTATGTGAATTGTACAGCCAGACAAGATCTCCTTGATTGAAAACAGTTCCATTTGTTTTACTGTCGTATCTCGTTTCGGTTCTCTCGCTTGCTAAGTTGATGTTATGTCTGACGGAGTGATGGATTTCTTCTAGTGATTATTGCAATTCTTGTACGTATTGTGGAGTGGATGCAGGTATTGCTTCGGACCGACCATATAAAAGGTCCCAGGGAAGACATAACTCTCTTCCAAAGAGCATCATTGGAGGTGTCTCTCCAGATGTCTCGTGCACTGATGTTCTGTATGTCAACAAAATGAGTTGTATATGGTACTCCCAGTCACGCTGATGGTCGTTGACAAACAATGCTAAATGTTGTGCATTTGTCATATTAAATCTTTCAACCATACCATCCGACTGAGGATGTAGGGGAGTTGCTCTGGTTTTCTGAGTTGACAGATGCTTTAAACATATTGGATTCAAAATTCCGTCCTTGGTCAGAGTGCAGTTGCAAAGGTACTCCATACCTACTAATCAAGTTATTTACTATCATCTCTGCAACTGTTGCTGCCTCCTGGTCTTGGATGGGATAGACTTTAGGCCACTTCGTGAAACAATTCATTACCACTAATAGATAGCGATTTCCATCATCAGTTCTGGATAAAGGAAATCAGTCTTTCTTTGTTATATCATTCAATATGCGGTAATCCACACATAATCGGGTAGATCCATTCTTTTTTTGACAAGAACCACTGGTGATGTCCAGGGACTCTGTGATGGTTCTATAATGTCTCGAGCTCCATGTCTCTTATGAGTTGTTCCGTCTCCTCTCGTTTTGCCAATGGAAGCCTTCTTGCCGGTAGATGGACTGGAAGAGAATAACCAGTGTTGATCATATGTTCTGTCAGGTTAGTACGCCCATAATCATTTGATGTAGCAGAAAAAATGTCAGAAAACTCTTTCAGTAGGTTCTCGGCCTTAGCAGCTTGGTTTTCAGTTAATATTCTTCTTGTTTCTCTCCATAAATCAGTAAGATCAGATGGGATGTCTGTATGTTGTTGGTTTGAGCCAGTAACTTCTATTGTGTTTATACTTGTTACCCAGGTGACAGGTTCACATATTGCTAATTCTTCACACTTTTTCAATATTCTATTGGATTTGTTACAGTTCAGTCAGTAACAGATTTGACAGTCAGCGTAGATAAAGAACAGATTCCTAACTGTAACAAATCCAATATTCTATTGGATTTGTTACAGTTAGGAATCTGTTCTTTATCTACACTGACTAAAGTCCTTGCAACCAGGAGCCAATTGTACCATGAGCCAAAGCTACTTTACCATGGGCAACAGTGACTTCCAATCGAAAGACACCAGAAGCCTCCACCCGATGTCAACGAACTATAATTTCACTTTCTGCTGGTATTTCTGTGCCTTTCGTTACTAATACTGTGGTCACACTTGATAAAGAATCAGATGTTCGGCTAAGCAGAGGGATCTCTTCTGTCTTATAGATGAGTAGGTTGTCACTGGGTCTAATGCTGAATCCTTGTTTCTTTAGGAAATCAAGGCCTAATATGCATTCATCGTAGATGTCAGCGATGTAAACAGGATGGTGTACCAGACAAGCTACCAACTCTGATGTTGAGTTCTATCTTTCTATGGACTTTAGCACGCTCTCCAGTGGCTGTTTGTAGGGTTATATTTGACTGTCTAACATTCCAGATTGGTTGAGGTATCTTCTTTATTTTGTCTGCCTGAGTAAAGTTACATTTGCACAAGTGTCTACTATCATACGGCAAGTTATTCCATTTATGATTCCATCAGCTACTAATCCGTTGTTGTCACCATGTACTGTTGAAACGTGAGCGACTTCCCCTGGGGCCAACCAATCAACAGCCAACCTTTGCCCTTCCCGTTGCTTATTCTGGTTTTGTTGCCTGTTACACTTTCCTCAGCTTTGCACCCACCACCTTTTGCAGTGGGCTCGAATATGTCCAGTTTTGCCACAATTCCAACACCGTATGTTTGTAGAAGTCCTTGGAGAGGAACCTTTTATCTCTTTCAAAACGGATTGTATGGCTTTGGCTAGTTCTTGTATTTCACTATTGTTTTCTACAGTTTCTTCGGAATTCACAAATCTCTGCGTTTGTTCGCTCGGTAGGGGAGCTTGGAGCACTCGTACTTCATAGCATGTACCACAGCTGACTTTAATGATTCTTCCAACATCCTCAGAGATTGTTGAGTCTCAGGGTCAGCAATAGCATCAATAAATTGCAATTGAGCTAAGTTATCTGTAATACGGTTATTAAAGCTAATCTAACTAGGCGATCAGTATCACTAGCAGGTTCTTGCAAAGTTTCGCCACTCTTCTGTATAAATAAAAAATAAATACCCACTGAAGCAGCTGCTTGCCACAGAGGTCTGACAGGAGCCTGTCAGTTTATATGCTGTAGTAGATGGTCTGTGAGGATGGCAGGATCTCAGCAGAAAAACGATACATACATCCGTGCCTTACCCGGGGCTCGAACCCAGGTCCCGTAGAGGTCCCCCCAGGTTCTGAGTTCTAATGCAGAAACCAGACATTGATAATCAAGTCGTTTTTCTTCTGGAACAGACTGTAAAACTTCCGCAGTAGAATTTCTTACGGAAGCTGCAAAAAACTGGCCTTCTGAAATTCATTCCACTCATTAGCTCTAGCGATGACTTCAAACTGTGTTTTAAATACTGTCCGAGATGATTGACCATCATATATAGAAGGTTCAGTTGTATTTCTAGCGATATGTCTAAAAATATTGTTGTCACTAAAATTACCATTATCACAAGAAGAAGGTAACATTTCATTTCTTAAAATCTGAAACTGGCGTTCACAATCAGTTTTACCAGTATTACTTTTATGCTTAACGCTGTCATGTTTTGTGTTAAAATCACAGGTGATATCATTAACATTACACCTAACCCCATCAATATCATCTTTTACACTGTTGAGTTCGGTCATAATGTCTTTACATTGATCAGTGATTTTACTGACTTTTTATTCAAATCATTAGTCTGATCAGTAATGTTACTAATTTGAGAAGTCATTTCATCTCTCAACTATTTACTTTGTGTAGTCATTTCGGCTTTCTAGTTATCATTTTGTCTAGCAAGGTCACCATTTTCACTGTTTATGTCGGCCATCAGTTTTACTAACTCATCCATACTTCCAGTTAAAGGCATTCAAAATAATAATAATGATATCTACACTCCTGCACCAAATTGTTGCATATTAAATGGATGAGCACTGAGCGTGAATTCAAGTAAATATATGGCAATGATAATTAAAAAACAATACAACTTATTACAAAAGCATGGATGAAATTATTTATACAAACTAAGTCAAACGGCATGAAAATCTATATCAGTATAAAGATAAACTTTCAGAAGAATCCATTATCTTATTTTTATTTCCACCCAAATCACAAAACAAGGCTAATATAATTCGATGAACAACCAAATCATATTTGTAAACAAATATGCAATCTATTCTTATAAACAAACTAAATACTATCGTACATCAAGTAATAATCTCTTCGTACAGAAAAGTTAAGACTAGTTCTGTCTATTCGACTATCGTTTACTTCTTCAATTTTAATGTCAATGTCCCTTGTATAACTTTCATTCAGGCGTAAACCATTCTTATTTTCCTTGTTAATTCACTAGTAGGATTTACACTAATAAACTATTTAACCTCCCGCGCATTTACCACATAAAATACTTCTTTTTTTTTTAACCACTTTGTCGTTTATTGACTGAGACTAACTATGTCTCCTTTCATATATCAACAACTCCAACATAACAATTCCCTTTCTTCGTTCCAATTCGTTGGTTACATAATTCTCACGCTGAAGCATACTCGAGCGTTCATGACACGTTTATCATAAATTCATTGCAGCACGTTCATCTGTCGTATCATCTGTCGTCGATAATATGGATATTTATATTATCCATCGTGCTAACATCAATAGCTTAGAAAGAAACAGATTTAATTAAATAAATGCAAATGCAAAAATTATCTCATTAAATTTAACATCTTAAAGAGAGATCAAAAGAATGAAGTAAAATATTAAAAATTAGAAATATAAGAGGAATCGCATTAATTTTGAAGAAATTATTCTATATCTTGAAATTCCAATATCCAGTTCCTTAGTTTTCGTGAAAACGTATGAAAAATTCATTTAATCTGTTATGATTTCTGGTAAAATGCTAAATATTTTTGGTCCCTATCTAATATATACAGACGATTGTGACTGATAAGGGATCACGCTAATTCTAACTATAAGGCAGAGATGGTAGATCGTACATCTCGGGAAAAATCCGAATTTGACCTCCGACAAACAATGCTAAATGGTCAAATAGACGTCACGTAGTGGTCAAGCCTTGATCTACCTGTACTGGAACCTTGAAAATTGGGGTTCGGGGATGTTACAGGCTGTAGATGTCGGAAACATTAAAAATTTCGGATACGAAAGGTCCTTCGAGGTTCAGAAGTCAAATTTAGGTCTGTCGATGCTATACAGGGTGATTCAGAATTCATCATCAATATTTAGTGGGGAGGAAGGGAATAAGAAAAGAAAGAGATTTCACATAGGAAAGTATGGGGGCAGACGAACGCATGGTGGTGTAGAGGGCGCTGTGTGTACACACCTCTCATACAGAAGCACAGCTGTTTGACGCGTGCAGTCAGTTGTCATTCGACAAGGTGAATTTGCAGAAGTAACATGAACCGGTATACGTGGAATGAATGTGCAGATATGCATGTAACTTACGGTGCGGCAGGAGAAAGATGTCTTCGAGCCAGACAATTGTATGCAGCGTGCTTCCCAAACCGCTGTGTGCCACAGCATCAAATGTTTTCACGTATTCATCGCCAACTGCGTGAAACAGGATCGTTTGCTGCTAGTAATGTTAATCGAGGGAGGCGCAGATCGGCACGGACATTTAGCAGTAGAGGAAGCTGTCCTACAGGAAACGAGGAACAACCTGGTGCTAGCACACGAGGTATGGCTAGGCAGTTTGGAATTTCGCAAGCAACAGCGTGGCGGATATTACACGATGAAGGGTTACATCCGTTTCATCTGCAAAGAGTGCAATTATTGGCAGCAGATGACCATCCCAAGCGTGTTATTTTTTGTCAGTGGTTCATGCAGAGAACAGCCGTTGATCCCAATTTTCCAACGTATGTTCTTTTCACCGATGAGGCGTTGTTCACTCGAGAGGGTGTCTTCAACACACACAATTGGCATGTGTGGGCTCATCAGAACCCACACGGTACAAGACCTGGAGCTGCGCAACAACGTTTTGCTGTCAATGTGTGGACTGGGATTGTCGGTGACTGTTTGTTGGGCCCGTATTTACTACCATCCCGTTTGGACGGTGCCAAGTACCTAACATTTCTTCAGACTGTGTTACCGGATCTTCTGAACGAGGTTCCTGATGGTAGTCTCCGGCGAATGTGGTTCCAGCATGACGGCGCTCCTGCACATTTCGCAAATGCTGTGCGTGCTTACCTACGCAGACAGTTTGGTGGTCAATGGATTGGCCGCGGTGGACCTGTTTCTTGGCCACCACGTTCACCGGATTTATCTCCAATCGATTTCTTTTTATGGGGTGCTATGAAAAACATGGTGTACGAGACCCCTGTTGATAGTGCTATGGATCTTGTAGCACGCATATCAGTTGCTGCCTCAAACATCCGGGAAATGCCAGGCATCTTCCACAGGGTCCGGCTGTCCATGCAACGCCGTTGTGAGTCATGCATTCTAGCACATGGTCGGCAGTTCGAGCACCTCTTGTAAGTCTGTACAACCAATGCAAAGAAATGTTACATGTAAGATAATAAATGTTTTTTCCTTACCACTTCCTCCTTATGTGTTCTTTCCATCATTGAACTGGGGTCATTTTGCCCTACTACATGGCATATGCGCCCATGCTTTCCTATGTGAAATCTCCTTCGTTTCTTATTACCTACCTCCCCACCAAATATTGATGATGAATTCTGAATCACCCTGTAGAGCTTAATCTTGTTTCCTGGGAGTATTTTGGGTCATAGATGAAGGAAATTTTGAATTTTGGTTGCGATGGGTCCTTCGAGGTAAACAGATCAAATAAACATTGGCATTGGGGAATAGAGCAATTTCCAGCAGCAGAACTCAGAAATGAGCGAGATTTTCAGATCCGGGGTCATGTTAGAGGCCAATTAGTGGCTGGATGAAGGGCTAGGATTCGCGCCGAAAGCATGATTTGATTTCTAGTATGTAATATTTTTGAATAATGATCTGTTTTCCTCTGGTAGTGGTATAATAAAATTAATATGTGTACTTGTTCTTGAACTTTATATTACTATTTTAATGTAGGTTTCTCTGTGATGCTTTTTATTATAAGATCATATCATAAACGTAAATTTTCCTTAATGGTAAAATGTGTAGGTCGTTATAAAACATTTAACGCTAACATATTTTCTTTTTCTTAATATGCTTCTAATTACCCAGTTTTATTTAATTAATTTTTGGAAACTTTTTTCAAAAATGCCTAACGAAGATATCGGTTTGTAACTAAGTAATTTATATTACTATAATACATTTCTCCCCAATATATTATTCCATATTTTAAATATGACTTAGTCCATTATATAAATATAAGCTTTAAGAATCTAATATTCACCAAACTTCTGATATATAGGAATTATTTTTTTTGCCAAAGTTTGATATGTTCATCCCAATTTAACCGACTGTCTATATACACTCCTAAACATTTATTTTTTTCCTACACTTTCATTTACTATACACGTACACTGATGACCCATACCAGAGGTGGCCAAATAGTCGATCGCATTCAATTGTTTGGTCGATCGCGTAGCTGCCATAGTTGGTTATCAGCTTACACTAATGTGAATGTGTTCTACGTGGATTTTCATATCCACCTAGAACCGTTTCAACGTTGCCTTCAGTTTCATTGTCTGACATTCTGGCGCCATGTGAGAGATTATCTCGGCGGACAATTCTATTTGAGGTGCTACAGAGCAGGGCAATGCCATTTAATTGCTTTGATCTCCCCTTATAATCCAAGATACTAGCAGTAACTTGAACAACGGAGTGCGTCCTTTCTTCTAAGCAAAGCAGCAAAAGCCTCTGTCAGAGTGAAGCGCCTGACGCTAAGTCTGAGACTATGACACTGGACGCCCCGGGAAATTCTCTGGATCGCTGCTCGACGGTTCCCACGAATAGACAGTCACGTTTTTTTTCTGGACAAGGATATTGCGAGAAGAGCTATTCAGATTATCATCCCTTACCACCACCTTGGCAGAGAGAATTGCGGGGCCAATCAGACTCTAGATAGCTGCCTTTTGTATTCAAGATATCAAGGAGTAGAGAGGGTGAAGCGGCAACGTTGTGTTGTTTCTCCACCCTCTCGGCTTTTGCTCTCTTGAACCCTAAAGGGAAGCCTCCTTCGCCTCTTTTGGAAGCGAGGAGAGATCATAGCAATCTTAGTGAGGGAAGAACGGTTTGGGAACTACGAGAGAGCGCAACAGTTTTGTTGAGGAGAGTGGCAGGACGTTTCCTATTCAACTATGTAAGTTACTGTTACTTCCAATACAAAGTTGTTTAAAAATTCCTGAGATGAACTGATTGTGATTGTTATTCGAAATGTAGATCGCACTTTGTAATTAAATATATATATATGTCTTTTGTTCAAAAACCATTACCTGTCATCGTTTATTTCCTCTTGTGTGGGAGGATATCTTTTCCCCCGTATAACACCGGTGCTCTAAATATTTAAAAAGGTAAGTACAACGTAATGTATTGAAAATCGATCACAGCCAAAGTAATAAGGAACGGGAGGATTCTACTTTTTTTTTCGCCCTGTAAAACAAACGCACTGGTCATTGCCACATAAGTAAGACTTGTGATAGTAAGACTTGTGATAGAGTATCACAAGTCTTACTATCACAAGTCTTACTTATTTTACACTACTGTATCACAAGTTTATTTCTAAAAGTGTATAATTCTAGTATAACCGTGTAATTCTAGTAATATACAGGGTGATTCAAAACTCTTGGGCCAAACATTAATGGGTGATAGAACACACCTAAACAAACACTTTTCGTCATACAGTGCATGGTCGGAACTCAAACGGTGAAGCGCCAGAAGGCGCTTTCCAGTGAACACTTATAAGCGCTGGTTTTCGCACTCGTCGTCATTTCTACCGTGGATTGCAGAACTAATGGATTGTTTCACGAATCAGGCGAAGTCGGACATGTATTTCACGTACGAAGCTGCGGACGGGAATGCGAGGGAAGCCCAAAGACTGTGCAATCCAAGGTAGAAATGACGACGATTGCAAAAACCAGCGCTTATAAGTGTTCACTGGAAAACGCGCTCTAGCGCTTCACCGCTTGAGTTCCGACCATGCATTGTATGACGAAAAGTGCTTTTTTAGGTGTGTTCTATCACCCCTTAAAGTTTGGCCCAAGAGTTTTGAATCACCCTGTATTTGATGCTAAATTATTATTTAATGCTTAGCTGGTTAAGCAGTGTTAAATCATTATTGTGACTTATGTAATATGGTCGATCGCGAAATATTTCCTGTCTTAAAAAAGTCGATCGCAGAGTCCAAAAGTTTGGCCCTCCCTGTCCTGTGCAGTTTACTGAATGATAAAATAATTTATTTTCTAATTTATCGACTTAATTACAATTTAAACGAAATATAAATTCTTTTTCTTTTTATTATTCAAAAATAATTTATTTTTAATAAAAGTTTTTCAATTATTCCCAAGTCTTTATTTATTTATTCAATTAAACTTTTCTCGTTTTTAACATTCTATATAAGAGCTGTATCATAAGCGAAAGTTATTTTTTATGCTTTTAGTTTCAAGATGACCAAAATCGTATATATATATATTGAATAATTTGATCCCAGTACAGAATCCTGTGTAACCCTATATTCCATTCCCATTCCTTTGCTAAACTAAGTTACTATTTTTACTCTTTGAATGGTATTTGTTAAACACATTTCCAACCATTTCAAACCTTTCCTCGAATTCCATCCACTTTAAGTTTTTTTTTATCAACAAATCATGCGAAGCCGAATCAAATGCTTTTTTTATGTCCAAAAATTGTCAACTCTTTTCAGATTATCATTTATAGCTCTGTATACTACGGAAGTCAATTGTAATATTATATACAGAAACTTGTTTGACAGCATTTGTTCGACGGAATTTTGTTCGAAACGGAAATTTGTTCGACGGAAATCTATTGAAACGGAAATTTAATCTAACTAACGCTATTTTAGGAAAAGTGTAGAGATGATTGTATATCTCCGCGTATATCAGTGCGAAAAATTTCAATTTCAATGGAGGTCTGGATGGTAATGGCGATTTACTTTCCTTTAATTTTGTAGTTACTTTTTTCTGTTCTGTTAAATGGTGTGTGTTTGATTTCATGTGAAAATGTGGATAGACATGGCTATGAAGCTCACAGTCACGGAGGTTAAGTCTCGGTATATAATAAAAATTATTTGGGAATGTTGTGTATGCATGGGGGGAGAGGGGGCTACTGTCCCAGGTTACATTTGTCTGTTTGAATTTAGGGAGCCATGATCATACTAATAACTGGAAATGTAATAAAAAATGTTAATGATATATATTAATACCGGATCAAACTAATGGAAACACGTACTCTTTGGGAGATCAAACTAATGGAAACACGTACTCTTTGTGGAGAACATTTTATTAATAAGGTGTGGGTCTACCTGCGGCGTTCAGAACAGACACAATTCGACGTGGACTAGATTTTTACATTTCATGCACATACGGTAATGGAATGTGGGACCATTTTTCCTATAAAATATGGCCCAACTGTGCCAGTGATGCTAGAGGTGGAAAGGGTGATCTGACCTTGCCTTTCAGATATTCCCACAAATGTTCAATAATATTGAGGTTTGGAGATTGAGGTGACCAGGGTACCTGCTGTTCCTCATCCTCAAACCACAACTTGACACGTTTCGCACAATGCACGGGTGCATTATCCCCTTGAAACCAGGAATGGTCATTAGGGAACAATGCCCGCAACATTGGGTGCAGGTGGTCCCTGAGAATGGATTCGTACGTTGCGGATGTGACACGACCCTGCAGAATAACTAATGGCCCTAAGGAAGGCCATGACATGGCATCCCACAGCATCACAACCAAACAGTCGGGGTGGTGCGCTTCAGCAGGTTTTCGCCAGACGTACACTCTACCAGTGGTAGGAAACAGTGTGTAGCACGATTCATCAGACCAGATGACACGTTGTCAGTCTTTAGCATCAAGTTTTTATATGCTTTGAACTACCTTACACGTTTTGTTGCATTGATGTTGGTAATCAGAGTTTTGGTGGAGTTGCAGCACGGTCATAAATAGCTGCACGATGAAGTTCCTGATGAATTGTTATGATAGACACGGGATCATTCTGCTGCTATTTGTAGTGCTGTGGTCTTATGCTTCCGTTGTACAATCCGTGCAAACATTCACCTATCCCTATCTGACAACTTCGTATGGCGTCCACAATTTGCATGTTTGGAGCCAACGCTCTGTCCTTTTTCATAGGTAGTCATAATCTTCGATACAGTTCCTGGTGTTACACCAACTATTTCCGCCGTTCTGGTTACTGAAGCTCCTGTAAGATACGCACTAATGCTCATGCCCTTTTGGAGGTCACTGAGATCTGACATTGTCGACAATTACACCGCAACAGCTGCTATACCTGTGCCTGTGGCACTGCTACATGATAGTCGATTTCGTACGTCTCCCCTTTATATATCGCACATCGCAGGTGACGTCGTCCCTGTGATATGCATACGGTGCATTGCGTGTATTCCAGTCACCATTGGTGTTTCCATTATTTTGATAAACCCTTGTATTTTGCATGAAATTTTTGAAAGAGCAGTAAAATAGAAGGAGGAAAGGTATATACCAAAACTGCATTTAAGTTCGGTCTGCTTCGATCTGACCACTTGGCCGTCTCCCAAACCTAAAGAGTTATTCATGTATTCATAAGATGTAGGCTATTAGAAAAAACATACTTTAACTAATCGCTGAAGTCAGTGTAATTGTTCGAAATTTGCGTCACACTGACGTAACGTGACCACCCCAGGTTATGCCAGTGGGACGCTAACTTCGAAACTCTATAACTTCTAAAATCAGAGCTTTGTGAAAAAATGTGAGGGAGGATAATTTAAAGGTCTGAATCAAATGTATTTAAATCTCAATTTTTAACAATATTCCCACAGTATTTAAGCCTGCACTTGAAGTTTAAACCTTTCAGAGCGGCAATCTGTTCCAAAAAGTTTATAAAAAATTTTAAGGAGTTATTTGTACGTATTTTTAAAATATGTACTGTAATTATATATAAACTGCTTTAAATAATATTTCCTACTTCATTTCCAGTTAACTTCCAATGTACGTAGTAAGGTCCAAAAGTTTCTGGCCCGAACCTGTTAGAACAAGAATTGACAGGTATAACTCCGTCAAATACCCTATGTTTTGTTGCACTGCAGTTAAAATTTTGCAGCTCTAGCATCAGTAGCACTCCAGCTAGCATCGCAGATAGAAGTGCTGTTGCCCAATGTTTTAAAATGTTTAAACTTGAGTGTCCTGCGGTCATTGAATTTTTGATGAAAGAAGGCAAAAGCTCGGCAATAAATTAAACAACGTTTAGATATATTTTTTTTATTTTAATTTTTTAATATTTTTTAAATTTTTATCATTTTAATTTTTTAACGTTTTTTAAATATTTATTATTTAAAAAATTTAAATGTTTTTTATTTTAAAACAGGGGATTCTGCTAGTCGACTTTAAGGAACGAAATACAACAGTGATTGGTGAATATTATGCGTCATTAATATACAAATTGAAGGACAGCATCAAAGAGAAACGCCGAGGAAAGCTGTCCGAGGCAGTGCCGTCTTAACAGTATTGTAGGCCCCTGGGCAAAGCAATGCACTAGGGCCTCTACACACCCACCTTAGAAAATAAAAATGTAAACGGTCAATAAAATTAAGCCTACAGATTTATTGGTACTTTTAACAAAATCAATGTTTAAACATAAAAAACATGCTGTAAAGCGAGGATTAATCAACACAAACTTTTGAGAAATTTAGAATCGTGGGACCCCTGGGCAACTACCCAGTGTGCCCATGCCTTAAGACGGCCCTGGTCCCGTGAGTGAGGTTATTGCACGGCAATCCGCCAGTGTACACTTCAGTTGTTGCGAAGGCTGCTATTCAGCAATGTGGTTTCCACGAATTAAATCACCCACTGTACAGCCCCGACCTACCCCCTAGCAACTATTTTTTGTTTTCAAATTGAAGTCGGATCTGCGTGGGAAAAAAATTTACAAGTGATGAAGAAGTCATTTTTGCAGTTTTAGACCATTTTAAGGACAAAAATTCAGATTATTTTTTCTGTGGTATAGAAAAGTTAATTAGCCTTTCTAAAAAATGTATTGAAATAAAGGGTGACTATATTGGAAAATAAAAATTATGGTTTGATACTATTACCTCTTTAATACCCTTGGGCCGGAAAATTTTGGACCTTACTACTTATATCACTGTTGTTGTTATGTGTTCAAAGTTTCATAATTCTTTAAATACTGAGATAGAAATTATTTAGAACTTTAATTTACTTTATCGCATTTTCCCATAAAACGTTTATTTTCAAAGTTATAAGACTTCGAAATTAGATTCCCATTGAATAGGGTGGTGTGACCATATTTCAATGAGGTGGGGGGGTGATATTTCAATGATCACTCAGCGTATAGTTGTGGTTGAAAAAATAGCAAATTAAAACAGTCAAAAACTAAAAATAGAAGAAAAAAAGGAAATCAGCGTTGATTACCTCTCAACAGCCAAACGTATTTCAAAAAAAGTTAAAAATGCAAGCACTTTTATACTCCATTTAGCCTAAAGCTCCCAGAAGATACCAGATGTACCATCCCAACAAACAAAGCCCATCAACACCACTCCAACATTCCAAAGGTAGCAGCTATCCACTACGGACTAATCTGTATTATCCACAAGATACAAAAGACTTCAGCTATAGAGTGGATATTCTGCAGCTGAAACACCTCAAGACATGGACAGTAGCGCAAGTTATCTGAGACAAAGCAATCAGTAGAGAGAACTTATCCAAATGAGTAAAAACGAAACTACCACGAAAAAAAAAACTCCAGTTAAAATCAAGCAAATTAAATTAACCCTGGATATTATATATAAAATAATAAACAAAATGAATACCCCTCAAGCAGCTGCTTGTCACAGAGGTCTAACAGGAGCCTGTCAATTTATACGCCTAGTAGATGGCCATATGTAACGAAAATCCCTAGAAAATGAGAAATCAAAGGAAAAGACCAAAAATAATTTAAACTAACAAAAATAAGAAATCAACTACAAAGACAAAAATCAATAATGAAGCAAAAATTACGACGCGCAGAAAAATAAACAGAAAATATCACGAAATCAAGACTAATACAAAGTCCAATCATAAATGCAAAACATACATGAGCAACTTGAAGAAAACTAATATATATGAAAAAAAAAACATGTAGTAAGATGAAGGAACTTAACATAAAAACAAAACATGAAGAAACCCGAAAAACTCCTCAGAACAAAGGAGTCCCTTCCTTCTCCCCTATTTTAAACATTTCCTGCTATTTGCTAACTATCACTAAATTGACTATCAATCTCTTAACTTATCAATGTTTTAATTCTGTCCGAGATAGAAGGTCATATCAACATAAAATCGTCACGGAGTATGTTTACAAAAAAGAGCGTAGTTGTGGTAAATACTGTAGTTTAGTTAATTTCAACCATTATTCTTCTTCTACATAGCTCTGAATATAGCTTATAAGAATAGTGAAAACAAAGAGGAAGAAAAGTTGTCTAGATCGACTGTAAAACAAGTAATGTTTTATTCTTCCAAATCTGAAACTGAGTCTTCTTTTCGGTCGTCTTTTTTTCACGCCCCCCTCCCCCCTTCCAATAATTCCCCAGTGACAAACCAGAAGCATAGAATCAGAAGAGATTTTATCGAGGAGTCTACCTAGCTGCCTCTCGATATTTCTCAATTCTCAAACTTTCAATAAAATGTTGGTCGAACAAATTTCCGTCGAAAAAAAATTCCGTATAAAAAAAATTCGTTTTTAAACAAAATTCCTTTTCAGACAAATTTACGTCAATCTAATTTCCGTTTTCGAATAAATTTCCGCCGAATAAGTTTCTGTCGAATAAATTACACCAAACCTTTGTAATAGAGCATCCTCAGTACCTCTGTTTTAAATAAAACCATATTGATGTGCAGAAAAATAATTATTTCATTTAAAAAAATTTTAAATTCTAGTTTAATTGATTTTTCCAAAATATTTTGGAAAAAATGAATAACGAAGATATTGATCTGTAATTTGAACTATCCCAATATCCACCTCCTTTATATATTGGGAAACGGTTGAAGTACAGAAAACTGAAGGATTGAGAACTTCAACAGTTGAAGTTATCAAAACTGATCATCTGATGAATTAAAAAATAACATAAAACTAAACAATTTCATTTTTATCTCCTTAATTCTCTCCACGGAAATTTGATAAGCTCCAGCTGCGTTTCCTGATTTTATCGGTTCAATAATGCCAAAAATCTCATTTTTTGATATGTTGTCAATAAAAATAGAATTTAGAGATTAAACTGACTTATGACTTTCGTCATCAACCTAAGCATGACTTTACGAGATCACCAATAATTTTCATAGTGGCTATTAAACCTGTCAATGAACAACATTGGATTTCGTTACAAGAAAAATATTATTTATTCTTGTTTCTGAGAAAAACATGGCATTTCTTTGCTGCCTACCAGACAAATCATTTATAATTTTTCAATACTGTTTAATATTACCATCATTACATAAAATATCTCAGAGTAATCCCTCGATTTTGCCTCTTTGAATTGCTTTAAGAGTCAATTTCTGCATAACGTAAAATAATTATTATTTCTACATATCGTAAAATAATTATTAAGGTTTGTATTAAAAAGCTGTTTTTGAATTAACCTATATAACTTGTTTTTTTTTTTTTTCGATATAATTTATAAAAGCATTTGTTATACATGGTTTCATCATCCTTTTTGAATTAATCTATATAACTTGTTTTTCTTTTCAATATCATTTATAAGAGCATTTGTTATGCATGGTTTCATAATCATTTTTGAATTAATCTATATAACTTATTTTTCTTTTCAATATCATTTATAAGAGCATTTGTTAAGCATGGTTTCATCATCATTTTTGAATTAGTCTTTATAACTTGTTTTTCTTTTCAATATAATTACAAGAGCATTTGTTATGCAAGGTATCCCCCCCCCCTCTTCCACTTGTAGTCAATCATAAATCGGTGCGTTCCATGCTTAAAAAAACTTTCTGGCCCCAGAAATATATATTTCGTTCACTTAGAACTTTGACCTTCTGACGTTAGCACTTCCTCGATGACATTTCAAAAATTCCAGTTTGGATATAACGGAAAGGTTCCGCATTTTCTGCTTAAAATATTTTTAATTTAAGCTACATCGAATAGGAACTACTTCTAATTTTCAAAAGATTTGAAGAATAATGAGTAAATTCGGAAAACGAAAATCGAAAAGTGAACAATGTAGATATAGTATTTATAGAAGTATAATCTATAACTCTTTCTATATCTACAGCACTGTTGTTTCCATCGGTTTGTCCGACGTTATGTCTTATGAAAATGTGAATGTTCAGTGCCTTTGCTTTCTATACTGGCCCCACAAATCTCTTGATGAAGATTGAGATTGCAATGTTTCCCCAAATGTACACTAGCATTGTCATATTCACATGGTACCACATCTCACAATCGACTTATTTATAAAAGCATATTATTCTTTATTAATTATTTTTTAATTCTCCTGCACAATTGCTGTATATAATCTGTCATGATATAAATTATCAGGGGTCGTGGTCATTCATTTTAATTTTAAAATTCTAATTATGTCCTTCATTTTTTTGATATATTTATTTATCCATATTAATAAATGGCTTTTTATAAGCCCTTGAGTGGAAAGAAAATAGAAAAAAATGCTGAAAGAGAACATTTAGAAAGTAAATTGAAACATCTTTAAATCCTATTTAATAAAAATTTATGAGTTTACTGGACATAGTCCCCTACAATCTGACAAAGAAATTGCAATATCTATTTCCTGTTCAAAGCAATTCTACTACATATGTTTAATTTGAATCCATTTCTCTTTTCAGGGAGGGAAGAAAATAAGCATTACAAAGGCGTGGGTCTGCTTCTCAGCAGACGCGCTAGTAATGCTCTTCTAGGATATGAGTGCATTAATGAAAGGTTTCTTACAGCAAAATTTCAGACAAGCATTAAAGACTTGAATGTTATTTGCTGTTATGCCCCCACTGAGGATGCTGATGAGGATGAGAAGGATAGGTTTTATGAACAACTTCAGGATATTTTGAATTCTGTCAAGAAAGGAGATATTACCCTTGTTCTTGGTGACTTCAATGCCAAAGTTGGTACCGACTCTGACCTTTGGGGAGGAGTAATAGGCCCTTTTGGTATTGGTAGCTGCAATGGCAATGGGCAACGTCTCCTACAGGTAAGTAAACTAAATGGTTTCAGAATAACTAACACATATTACAAACACCGCGACATACATAAATACACATGGGTTTCACCCGATGGGTTGCATCAGAATATGATTCATTATATATTAATTAACAGCAAATGGGCTAGTTCTGTTAGGAATACCAGGTCATATAGGGGAGCTGAAATGGGATCTGACCATTACCTTGTTAAAAGTGTTTTGCAACTTAAACATAAAAAGTGTTGTGCTAGGGTTAAAAATTTTACCTTTAATACTGACGCTCTGAAAGACACAATTATAGCTGAAGCTTACCATGATAGGTTACTTAGTCATTATGACAGTCATGGTTTGTTTAGTACTGAAGTTGGGGAAGAATGGGGCCATTTTAAACAGACTTTTTTTGGACACTAACAGTACTCTTTTAGGAAAAAAGGAGCAGAGGAGGCAGAATTATCTGAGTGATAAGGCACTTGAGCTTATTTCAGAAAGGAGGAACTGCAGGAATGTCCTTAATCAGTACCACACTAGTCCTAACAGAAAGGATTACAGAGAGCTTAATAAACGTGTAAAGTATCAGTTAACTACTAATAAGAATCTTTGGCTTGATGGCTTCGCTGACAAAGCTTAGGAAGCAGTTAGGCAGCAAAACAGCAAGAGAGCTGTACCAGATAGTTAATGTTTTATGTGGTAGAAAACGGACAGGCATACAAGGATTGCAGGATAAGCAAGGTAAAGTTATAGAAGGAGAGGATTCTGTCATGGCTAGGTGGGCTGAGCATTTAAGTGATGTTCTAAACAATGTGGTTAGTTCTACTCCCATTGTTAATAATGATGATAGATGCATTGGCGGCTTTAATGTTGGCCCTATAACACAATCTGAAATTATTTTGGCTATTTCTAAACTTAAACTTCATAAATCCCCAGGGGCAGATTAAATTACTACAGAAATGCTCAGAGCTGGGAATGTTTCGGTTACCACTTGGATGATTGAAATTTTGAATAACTTTTTTGATAAAGGCATGGTTCCTAAAGAATTTACCAGAGCTATTGTTATCCCTATTTTCAAAAAAGGTGATCGCAGTTCTTGTGATAACTATAGGGGTATCAGCCTACTCTCTGTTCCAGGTAAAGTTCTTTCCATGATTGTGCTTAATAGAATTAAGAATCTGGTTGACAGGCAATTGCGTGATGAGCAATGTGGATTCAGAAATGGTAGGTGATGTGTAGATCAGATATTTTCACTTAGGCAGATTCTTGAGAAATGTTTAGAGTTTCAGAAACCTTTGGTTGCTAGCTTTGCTGATTTCAAAAAGGCTTTCGACTCTGTTGATCGTCATAATTTGTGATTGATTGCGAAATCACATGGTATACCAGACAAGTTAGTTAACATAATGAAAGCGCTCTATAATAACACTGAGTCGTCTGTGAGAGTTGGTAAGTCTTGTAGCAATTGGTTTAGCATTACTTCTGGTGTTCGACAAGGGTGCATTTTGTCCCCTTTTCTCTTTAGTTTGGTTGTTGATTATGTTATGCGAAATTCGCTTCAAGGGAAAAATTTTGGCCTTAAATGGTCTGGAGATACTAAAATTTCTGATTTATATTATGCTGATGATTTAGCACTTTTGGCAAATGATGTTGATGAGATGAACTCTTTCATTCGAGCTGTTGATGAGACTGGTAGTAGATAGGTTTGGTTATAAACAGAGAGAAAACTAAAGTGATGAAAATTGGTCAGGCAAGTTGTTTTTCAGTTCATCTGAATGGTTGCAGTCTTGAGCAGGTGTCACAATTTAATTATCTTGGGAGCTATGTAACAGATACTGATGATGTGCGGCATGAGATTAACAGACGAATAGGGATTGCTGCCGGGACTTTTAAGAATCTATGGAGATTGTGGAGAAATAGGCGTATACACCTAAAGACTAAAATTAGACTGTATAATAGTTTGGTTCTTTCTAGGGTTAGTTATGGTAGTGAAACTTGGACACTTTGTAAACAGGATAACAGGAAACTAGATGCTTTTGATTCCAGATGCTTACGCAGTATTTTGGGCATTAGGTGGTTCAACCTTGTAACTAATGATGAGGTTAGGCAAAGGAGTCGGCAACCTCTTTTAAGCAGCATATTGTGTAGAGAGAGACTCCGTTGGTTTGGCCATGTTGCCCGTATGAATAATTATAGATTGGCGAATAGGGTTATGAACAGTGTGCCTAGAGGTCTCAGAAGGAGGGGGAGACCTAGGATGCGGTGGGCAGACAATGTCAAACAGGATCTTGTTAGAATTGGTGTGCAGTGACCGGATGCAGCAGATGTAGCTCAGGACAGATATGCTTGGAGAATTAAACTGCGCGGTGTGGTTGGACCTCCGTAGCCCATGGCTGCTTGAGGATGATGATGATGATGATCGCCTGAAACAATAACTTAAGCTTTCCAAGATTTTTACATTAACTAGAAGAATTAATATAACTTCCGGCGCTTACGGGAGTCTTGTTTTTTAAAAGTAATGAAATTTTTCGTTTGCCTATTTTTACAGTCCTTAAAAATGTTATAGATAAAATGGATGGTTGCGAAAACACAAAGAGTAGTATTTTATTGCAACTTTTACAACATATTAAGTATTTGTCTTTTATTATTTGAATTTAAAACGTTGCTTTTCTCACACATCTCTGAGAGAGGGAGAAAGATCGTTGCTTTCAAGTGTAAGACCTTCTACCGTCGCAATTTCTAATTTCTACCATAAACAGACTATTTCTCTTTCTTCTTGCAATCTTATAATATTAATTAAAACTTTCGCCTTTTTCCTATTTAGTTCACTATAACGATGCAAATTGAAACTACCTAAGATTTAAAAACTACAAATTTTGCTGAATGGACAAATTATTATATACATCTACTCAATAACCTGTTACTCCAGCTTTTGAGCTCTGGTAGAGCATCCACTCAGTTTCCGGTGGGGGTTTGCGGGCCTCAACAGATTTTTCCAATTCGTCCCACAAATTCTGAATTGGGTTGAGGTCCGACGATCGATGTAATTCGAATGTGGCAAACTCACTTGAATGAGCCTGGAGCCAATTGGTCGCCACTCGGGAAGTATGTGGTGTGGCGTTTTCCTGTTGGAAGATGGCGTCATGTTGTGGAAAGAGAATCATTTCGAAGAGGTATAGATGGTCGGCGAGGATGTTCACATACCTTGAGCCAGTGACGGAGGTCTCGACGGGTATAAGGGCCCCCAACGAAGCCCATATAAACGCACCCCAAACTGTATATCACCTCCAGCTACCTGTTTGACCCCAACCTGACAAGTTGGGTCCATCATTTGTGTGGTTTACGCCCCACACGCACTCTCTGATCAGCGTGATAGAGTTGAAATAGTGATTCGCTAGACCAGATGACGTGTTTCTAGTCCTTCGCACTCCAGTTGCGATAGGCCTTTGCAAACTGCAGCCTAACCTTTCGGTCCTTGCAGTCAACAAGGGGAGACGATGTGGACGTCGACTGCCATAGCCTGTTCTTTCCATGGCACAACGGATAGTCTTTGTACATAAGCTTGTAAATGCGTCCTCATTCAATTCCGACGTTATCTGTATTCTGACGTAGCATGCGAATCCTTGTAACGATGTGGGATAGTCTTTGCTCACCTCAAGAGTCAATTGCACGTTATGTCCATATTTGCCCCGCGGTTGGAAGTTTTGCGTTATTTCATGTAGTCTTGGTATACACGTGCAACAGTCTGATGTGGAAATTCCAACAATTCAGCTGTTGTGGTGTTGAACAGCCGACCTTTCTCGCACCTACTATTTGGCCACGGCATAACTCACTTTTATCGCTGCCTTTACCCACGATTACTTCTCTGTGACTGGCTTCCAATGCATAGACACCTGCTCTATTTATAGGCATTCCCAGTTTTAGAGTCCCATGAGGCTGGACGTGATGCTTCTGCTTTGCATATTGTTATCGGGGTGTATATAATAATTTGTCCATTCAGTGTATATTCCAAGCAAAAAACATAATTGACTTAAGGGAGGAGAAAAATATTTTTTAGAAACTTTCGTAACATGTGATCTTGTCGGACCATGTATCATCTATAAGTACTTTTATTTCTAGAACTGAAAGCCTTCGTTCCATTGATACAGCCCTTGTGAATAGCACTGGACCGGGAAGTCACTACTAAAAGAAGTACTGAAAACAATTATCGCCAGACATTATATTTGGCCGATAATGCGCTGGCTCTTCGTCTAAAACACAAACGTTTCATAAAGAACACAATGAAAATTATTTCGTCTTTTTGGAGTATTTAGCAGAATTTGATCCAGTTTTGCGAGCACATTTAAATACGAATGCTAACTTAGGGAATGCAAGTTGTCTTTTAAATATTTGTGTTTCCATTTGCGACTAATTTATTACTATAATTAGTGACAAAACAAGAAAGGATATTGTAAAATTTTTTCGTTTATTTTTGTATTGAGTGGAAGATTCAAAAATGTACACTACCCGCTCAATAAATATCAAAAACATGAAATGCAAATTGACAAGTGTGTAAACATACATGAACAGTATAATGATGAATGGTCAGCAGTTCCGAAGATTTTAAAAGGGAATAACGAAATATTTACGATGTGATTAATAGCACAGAAGAGGAGAACTATATACCACAGATGTCGCTACATTTGAGGCTTAGAGAAAAAAATTGCACGATTCTAAAGCTGTAATGTCAACATATAAACACAACACCTAAACGAAAATTAAAACTTAAAACATGTCAAATATTATATAAATCGACTTGCTTTAGTCGTACGATGAAAATGTATAAAGTTGGGGACATCACAACATCAGGAGGTAAAGAGTTTCAAACCCGACCAACTAGGCATAGCGAATGCCTCCTTGTTCTGCCAAAGTCCAAGACAAGAATTAAAGGTCCGGTCGGATTTGAATAGATAAGGTTGTTAATGATTTTGTGCTAATTTTTTAATCAAGAAACAACCTCCTTCATGTTTTAATTAATATTGTAATGAATGTTGAAAACTTTTAATCATTCCTCGTAGCCTCAGTTGAAAAGCACATATAGTCTCTTGTTAAACCCTCTGAGTGCACATTCAACTAGATTGATGTCAGAGACCACACAGGCGATTGAGAGAAGCAACTTTTTCTCATTATTTATAGATTCCACACCAAATGTCAGCCATTTTGACAAATAACGGTAGTAGATTGACATGTCCTTATTTTATAATCTGATATTGTCCTGTGTTTCTTCTACTGAAAAACATCTATTTTATAACACAATTTCATCCTCATCATCGTCCTCATCCTTAAGCAGCCGTGGGCTATGGAGGTCCAATCAGACCGTGCAATTTAGTTCTCCAAGCAAATCTGTCCTGAGCTAAATCTACTACATCTGGCCCATGCACACCAAATCTTAACAAGGTCCTGTTTGACATTGTCTGCCCACCGCATCCCAGGTCTCCCCCTCTTTCTCAGACCTATAGGTACACTGTTCATAACCAGATTCGCCAATCTATAATTACCCATACGGGCAACATGGCCGAACCAACGGTGTCTTTCTCTGCACAATATGCTGCTTAAAAGAGGTTGCCGACTCCTTTGCCTAACCTGATCATTAGTTACAAAGTTGAACCACCTAATACCCAAGATACTGCTTTAAGCATCTAGAAGCAAAAGCATCTAGTTTCCCGTTATCATGTTTACAAAGTGTCCAAGTTTCAATACCATAACTACCCTAGAAAGAACCAAACTATTATACAGTCTAATTTTAGTCTTTAGGTGTATACGCCTGTTTCTCCACATTCTCCATAGATTCTTGAAAGTCCCGACAGCAATGCCTATTCGTCTGTTAATCTCATGCCGCACATCACCAGTATCTGTTACATAGCTCCCAAAATAATTAAACTGTGACACCTGCTCAAGACTGCAGGTGTCACAGTTTAATTATTTTAATCTGTTAATTCAAGACTGCAACCATCCATATTAACTGAATCACAGCCTCAAGACTGCAACCATCCATATTAATTGAATCACAGCCTGCCTGACCAATTTTCATCACTTTAGTTTTTTCTCAGTTTATAACCAATCCTACTCTATACATCAGCTCGAATGAAAGAGCTCATCTCATCAACATCATTTGCCAAAAGGGCTAAATCAATAGCATAATTTAAATCAGAAATTGTCGTATCTCTAGCCCAATTAAAGTCAAAATCTTTCCCTTGAAGTGAATTTCGCATAACATAATCAATAACCAAACTAAAGAGAAAGGAGACAATATGTACCCTTATTGAACACCAGACGTAATGCTAAACCAATTGCTACAAGCCTTACCAACTCTCCTACACGATTCAGTGTTATTATAGAGAGCTTTCATTATGTTAACTAACTTGTCTGGTATAAAATATGATCTCAAATTCAACCACAAATTATAACGATGAAAAGAGTCGAAAGCCTTTTTGAAATCAACAAAGCTAGCAACCAAAGGTTTCTGAAACTCTAAACATTTCTCAAGAATCTGCCTAAGTGAAAATACCTTATCCACACATCCCCTACCACGCACCACGAGATGCCGGGGTCGGTCATTAGGTGCTAGGCCTGGCCGGTTCTATGCATCATCACAGGGGATTGGTGCATAGCTCTCCTTCCAGTGACTACCTAGGTACAATTTATAGACCTTACAATTTCAGCAGGGAATATTTAGGAGGAAAAAAATTATTTTATTTAAACATTTATTGTTCACTCTTACTAACATGTGATACATGATACAGTAAGTCTGTATAAATGGAATTGATTCATCGATAATTTTAATAGGTAAACTTGCACGTGGCAGAAAACACGAAGTTTGTGTAGCAGTAGAAAAAAGGAAAAGTTTCCAAGTATAGTGCATTAAATATCAAATTTATGCGTAAGTTTATAACGGCCTCTTGATTCTTCATTGTCGGGAGGAGGGCTACTCTTTCTAATTGGAATGTCAATGCACGATGATCAGTAAAAGGATCACGACTTGTAAAATGTCGATTTTATGGAATTTGAGATTTTGTACGTAAAAAACTCTCTAAGGAAGGTGGGTGCAGGGGCCCCAGAAAATATACAATTGCAGTTTGTCCTAACTTTCCTAATGTGACAAATAAATTACTCAGCCGATCAAAAGATTTTATCATTTCATTTATGCACTTAGCACAACGAATCCCATCCTAACTCGTTGCAACACAACAATGGTTATGGCTGTTGACGTTATTTAGGAGGATTCATGAGGCTACGGGAGACCCATAACTTCTCCTGTTGGATACAGGGGGATTTCTTGAAATCTTAATTATTTGCGAAATGCACTCCTAGAGCAAAAATTGAATACTCTAGCAATTTTGTATGTAGCGAAAGAAAACATGTCAAAATTTAATTGGGGTGAACTAATTAATGATATTACTTGATGTAAACATTTGCAACAAAATATATCTTCTGAAAAAAGTTTTAAGTCTAATATAAGTATTTTTACATTAAAAATTTAATTTTATTTCCGCTTTTTTGGGCAGGTTCTAATATACACTATCTTATCAAGGGCATCCGTTCACTCCTTCTGAGTAATAAATCCGCCCCTATAAGCCAGAGCCAGAGCCCAAACAGGTATAAAAGAATGAACGTGGCATGGGAAACCACTAAGATACGCAAGAACAGGAGAATGGGCCGTATGGCAGAGATGACAAGGTCATAGGATGCCATCTTATCAACAAGTCAGTTCGGGACATTTCGGCCCTGCTGCACCTGCCCTGAACAACTGTAAGTGATGTTATTGTGAAATGGAAATGGCTAGGAGCAATAACAGCGCAATCACAACCAGGTAGGACAGGTAAAGTGATAGAGCAGTACCGCCAAGTGCTGAAGCGGGTGGTGCGACGAAATCGCCTGTCCTCGATTGCAACACTCACCACCGAGTTCCAAAATGTTTCTGGAAACGACGCCAGCATCCATAATAGTTCGTTGCGAGGTGCAAGGAAATGGGTTTCCATGACTGAGCAGCCGCACACGAGCCTAACGTTAATAGGATCAACCCCAAGCATCGGTTGGAGTGGTGTAAAGCAGGCGTCAGTGGAGTCTTGAGCAGTGGAACTGTGTTTTCTGGAGTGATGAATCATGCTTTACCATCTGCCAGTCCGACGGATGAATCTGGGCATGGATAATGCTAGGTGAGTGCAATCTTCCTGACTGTATTCTTCCAACTTAGGTATAGTACTTAGAGATATATGAAGTTGGTAAAGGAGGCATCATGCTCTGGGGGTTGTTTTTCATGGTTCGGGTTGAAGTAGCTCTAAGGTGACTGGATAAGGTCACCACAGAGTTACTTCAAACCGAACGGGTGATTATCCAGGGCGAGAGTGGTAAGCATGCAAGGCTCGTAATCTGCAGATCCCAGGGTCAAGTCCCAGCTGGGCCAGCGTTGAGATTTATCTCTGCAAATCTCCTCCCATTACTGTCCCCTACTGCCTTTGGTCAGTAGGGGACAGTGTTGGGCTTGGGAACACCGCTGTCTGTCAGATGAGATGCTAAGCAATGGGTCCATGTGAGTCATACCCTGTGCCCGTTAACGAACACATTGGATGGCCCTGACTGCAGGCTACCATCTGTCTCTTAATAGCTGTCCAGTGGGTCCCTTCACCCCAACCTTCTCGGAGCCCTCAGGGTCCGTGTGACCTTGCCAGTGTACTTCTCAAGAAACGTTTTCCTTTAGACTCAATGAATGCATAGGAATCTGTCAGCCACCTCCTCGGCCACTCTGCTAAAATTGGCTCTTGTGTCAAGCCCATTTAGCCTTCAGAAGGGATCATACTCCACACTGACATCGTATGCTCATATTTTGGAGCATATGAAGTCAACTTCCGCAATATCCAATATTTTCTTGTTTTAATGACGTCATTGTAATTCGTTCATCTGAGGGTTCTCGTTTTCTACATATTTCCTCATACTAAAATGCATTTCTGTGCAAATTTTCGTTTAATTGCATCGTACAATAAAATAGTTATGTCACATTTCGTTAGTGTTACCTTAATTTTGTCAAGCAATGTATGTCCTGAGCCTTCGCAAATGATTTGTAGTCACTGAATGTTAAAAGAAATTTCTCAAGATCTTTGTACTCTGCCAATACAGAATTTCCTTATGATTTCTGTCGACAGAAGAGCACCATCTCTATTTCTTTTTGTTTACACGTTTGATATACACTCAGTGACCACTTTTTTAGGTACACCTCCCCTTTGCATGAAATAGACTGCTCCTTCAATGACATCATCACATGTTCATACCTTGCTATTTAAAGAGACAGGCAAGCGCGAGAGATTTTGTGTGTGTGCAATTCAGCACGAGAATAGGATCGGTGACAGATTCAAGTGACTTTGAATGTCGCATGGTAGTTTTGTGCCAGATTCTTCATTTAGTATCTCAGAAACAGCAACTCTGCTGGAATTTTTATGCATGCCAGTACCACTGGTTTATCGAGAATGGTCCAAAACCCAAAAACGTCCAGCCAGAGATGCTCTTATAGTAGGACACAGATCGTTGATGAACGAGGCCAATGGAGACTGACATGGGTTGTTTAAATTCATAGACAGGCTACAGTCAGTCAAATAAGGGCTGAGTGCAAACAGTGGTGGAGAAAGAGTCATGTCAGATTGCGCAACTCTTGTTACCTTATCACGGGTGGGATGTGGCAGACGATGATCTTACTGCTTTCAACTCATGCCAGCAAAAAACAAGACACTGGTGGAGAGAGCTACAGAACAAAATCACTGGAAGACTGAAAAATCATCATCTGGTCTGATGAATCCCAGATCCTGCTGTTTCATGGTGATAGGAAGACCAGGATATGGTGAAAACTGATCCATCCTGCAATTCCCACGTTCGAGGCCCACCTGGAATTTATCTCCGCAATACCTTCTACTTTGCCCTCTGTCAGTAGGGGACACCTAACTTGTTGAAAAGGTAGCTTTCTATTGGATGGCATGTTAAACGGTAGCTCCGTGTGCAGGAGAGCCTTACACTGTGCAAATTAAACAAAACACGATGGATGGCCTAGGCAGGAGGTTACCATCTGTCTCCTAACAGCTATCTAGTAGGTTCCCATCCCCTCAACCTTCTCTAAGCCCTCGGGATCTTTGTGACTTGGCCATTTAGCCCATCATGTGTGCAAAAAAAGTGTCGCTTAGAGATAAAACAACCCAACCCATGGATCCATCCTGCCGAGAATCAATATTGCAGGCTAGTGGTAGAAGTTACAGGGTGTTTCATAAAGGACGAAACCCTCTATTGTATTCTTCTATTTAAGCTCGACCAAAGACATAAATTTCAAAAGATGCAAATTAGACATATATCTACCTTTACAAGAGATGTTGAAAGTGATTTCCTACAACTGGATGCAGGTTAGTACCCGTTTCATGACGTTTGCAGCCACATTTCGTAATGTTTGCTTTCATATGTTTGAAATCTCTCTTTCAATGTAAGCCTTCAAGTCTTCAAGTGTATGAGGATTGTTTTGAAACACTACACATTTGAGATATCCCGAAAGGAAAAAATCTGGAGGAGTAAGATCTGGAGATCTTGGGGGCCACAAATGTTTTGAAATCAAATGATCACCAAAAAATTCTTGTAACATAACCATTGTGTCATTTGAAATATGGGCGGTCGCGCCATCTTGTTTAAACCAACACTCTCTTTCATTCACATCCAATAGTGCAATAAATTGTTGAATGAGGTCATAATAAACTTCATCAGTTACATTTGTTCAAAAAATAAACGCCTTATCACATGACGACGGGAAATTGCATACCAAACACCAATTTTCCGAGCGTGTAATGGTCGATCGTGAAAAGTGTGAGGATTTTCACTGCTCCATATTCGACTGTTTTGACTGTTCACATACCCATCCAAGTGAAACTTGGCAACTTGGGAACTGCAGACTGAGGAAACTTCAACACAAACTCCTCTCTCACACGTTTGTAAAAATTATACGCACAATAAGTCTCAACAATAAATATACGTTCATTTTTGAAAAACGATATAACTGACACAACACAAAGGAATGAATGCTTGGGTGTGACTAGCGCGTGACAAGGTCATTTCAACCGCTAAAGGTTGTTAACCTTGAATTGTTAACCTTAACTCTTTTCTGCTAAAGTTTTCTCTTTACCCATCATACATGATATCATCTTTCGATTGCATTTCAAATTTACATTCGCTAAGTGTTTCCAAAGTAAAGTTGATGAATATCCATTTTCATATATCACAATTTTGCACTGCGCTTCAACGTTCGTCTGATTTTATTACAAAAAAAATGCTCTTAAATCGCCTCTTCGCCGCTAGGCAGTGCATAAATTCATCTAACGACTGAGCAGCGTTTTTAATGTGAGCCTCCTCTCAATTCTCTTTTGGTGACGCAACGGGGCGGCTGTGGCCTCGGTCTCGGTCGTCTCTCGACTAGCTAACAGAGTTTCAACTCCATAACTCCTTGCACTCATTGAAACGGAGAGGAGATTTTCCAAAGTAATGGCTGAAATGCAGAAAGGTGGTTTAATTAACTGCAAGTTATTTGGCCGCTAGCAATGAAACACGATCAAAGCAAGATTTAATTAATATTCAAATGAGTCAGTATTTCACCCTTTATGCGACCCATTTCATGTGATGGGTAATTACTGAGCACGAGGATAGAAATGATTAAAAAGAGGAACATAAACAGAAAAGATGATAATGGAGCCATCGCCAGACAGCAGAGCACAGACTGACGAACAAGCCCTGTGGCATTCCAGAGGCGAGACTTGGCTCACTGATTCACGGCGTGACAATCAAAGCCCATTCAAACGTATCGATTCCTCACTGACGAAAGTCAGGGCTTGCGATAAGGAATAGGTGGAGGCGATGCCATAAGAGGTGGCAAATAGTTTTTGAGAGAAGTGATTCCAGGATTCAGCCTCTTGGCTTCCGAAACACTTCGGATGTCTCATTTCGCAACTGATTCGCAGTTGAGTGAAATGCTCTCCTCTGGTCACCACAACGCGACATCAGTCAACAATTTCAAACAGCTGAAAAAAAGATAGAAATTTAAAATGTTTATTTTATAGGTATGAATGTTTTACAAATAAACACGTGTTATATTAATGTTTTAAAAAATTAATTATATCCTTTAATAGACGATTACTGAGCGTGAGTTCAAAAGAATGCTTACCAACAAAAATTATAAATAACCTAATTTAATTACTTAGGAAAACAGTTCACATATATAAAAATTCCAATCAATCTGAAATGTATTTGATGAAATTAAACCTGCATATCCAGCAAATCTCTACCATAACAATATTATAATGTCCAGCAGTTCTCTACCACACTTAAAACAATCGAACTACACACACTGGCCACTGAATTAGAAACCTTTATTCAATATCGAGTTCGACCTCCTTTAGCCCGAATTACAGCACGTATGCGGTTTGACATAAATTCCACAGGGTGTGCTTTTACATCTTCAGTATACCAGGCGTTCACCAGACAGTCGTCGTTTAACTGATTCAGATTTGACGGATGAGTACTTTGCTCCCAGATCTGTTTTTCTAACATGTCCCATACATTCTTAATGGGTTCAGATCCGAGCTTCTTGGTGACCAGGTAAGATGGTGGAAGTCGCTGTCATGCTCGCACAGAGTTTCAACTCCATAACTCCTTGCATTCATTGAAACGGAGAGGAGATTTTTCAAAGTAATGGCTGAAATGCGGAAAGGTGGTTTAATTAACTGCAAGTTATTATCGTTTGTGTATCTGATCTTCCACGATGAACACATCTTCCACGATGGGCAGTAGCATTGTCGTCCATCAAACAGACGTCACCTGCTGGATAAAAAGTCAAGATTGCAGGATGGACTTGATGGGCAACAATTTTCAGATAATCCTTGGAAGACACCTGACCGTTCCTTACCAACAGAACGTGCCCACACCCATGACACTGCCTCCAGAACCTTGAGTTTTGTTTACAAGGCAAGCTGGGTGCATTGCTTCATGGGACTCCCTCCCCCCCGAACTCTCTGCCTACCGTCGGTACAGAACAAGGTGTACCGTGACTCGTCGAACCACATGACTTTTTTCCAGTCTCCATTTTAACCGTTATTCAATACTGAGTTCGACCGGTATTGACCGACACAGTCACGTTGTTCCTGACACAATTGTAGATGAACTTTCCAGTTCTTCGCAGAAATCAGTGTTTTCCGTATAGGCAGAGACTGCTAATACTGATCCTCTTCAATTCCCTGCGCATAGTTCGCTGAGAAATGTGTGGGGAACAGCCTTCATTGAATGCGTTGGTCACTTGCTGCACACAGGAAATCCTGTTTCTCCGTACAAGCGTTCTCAGACGACTGCGATCTCATTGCTGACAGATTGTCGTCATGCCACACTTACGACTCTTAGACAAGCAATGTGGGCTATTTTTCCACTGATTAAAAACCCGAGATATCTCACTTTTTGAGAAACCAGTCAGCTCTGCTGTTTTTAAAATCGTCACTCCAGCCAGATGGGCACCAACAATAAGCCCTTTATTGAACCCCGAAAGATCCTTTGTTTTCCCATTGTGATCAACACTACTGACGAACAGCAGTCTTAAATAGTTGCCTAGATCGCGTGGTAATGCACGTGACCATGTATTTTGCATATACAATGCGCAAGTTACGTTTACGTACATCTGCCTAAAGGTTTCCAATTCAGTGGTCACTGTGTGTACAATTCAATAGATTCTATTGAAAACATAAATTATCTTAATTAACATTAAATAAGCGACACAATCATCTTTGCGAATAAACCTACCGTTTACTTTCAAAATTCTGGCATTTATCTTAAACACCATATTTTACACTAATCCTCTTTCGTTTTTCTACTACCAGACTTCGACACATTACTGTCATCAGAATTAGGTTTCATATTATTACCTTCGCTCGAATAACTAGCAAAAACTAGCAACTCAGCTTTTCTCAAAACAAATCATTCAGTTACAGTCGAATACCTTCTTTCGATTACTTTATAACTTATTATACAATTTTTCCCAGTCCCGCCCACACTGCAATAAAGATTCCCTTGCCTATATTAACTATACTTGTCTGGTACTATTCGTCAAATGCCAAATGGTCTAATACCGTTTCTCCAATGCCGATTAGTCTAAAGCGGACAATTCGTCCAATGGACAATAGGTCAAAAGAGACGTTTCATCTAATGGGAGAATTTGTCTAATAGGACAGTTCGTTCAAAATCGATTTGTCAAATGAGAGAACTCGTCAAAAAGTCAAAAAGAAATCGCCAATAGGTCTAAAGAGACGTTTCGTCTAATGGGACAATTTGTCTAATAGGACAGTTCATTCAAAGTCGATTTGTCAAATGAGAGAACTCGTCCAAAAATCAAAAAGAAATGGACAATAGGTCTAAAGGGACGTTTCGTCTAATGGGACAATTTATCTAATAGGATAATAATTCGTTCAAAGTCGATTTGTCAAATGAAAGAACTCGTCCAAAAGTCAAAAGGAAATGGACAATAGGTCTAAAGAGATGTTTCGTCTAAAGGAACAATTTTTCTAATAGGACAGTTCGTTCAAAGTCGATTTGTCAAATGAGAGAACTCGTCCAAAAGTCAAAAAGAAATGGACAATAGCTCTAAAGAGACGTTTCGTCTAATGGGAAAATTTGTCTAATAGGACAATTCGTTCAAACTCGATTTGTCAAATGAGAGAACTCGGCCAAAAGTCAAAAAGAAATGGACAATAGGTTTAAAGAGACGTTTCGTCTAATTGGATAATTTGTCTAACAGGACAATTCGTTCAAACTCGATTTCTCAAATGAGAGAACTCGTCCAAAAGTAAAAAAAAATGGGAAATAGGTCTAAAGAGACGTATCGTCTAACGGGACAATTTGTTTAATAGGACAATAATTCGTTCAAAGTCGATTTTTCAAATGAGAGAACTCGTCCAAGAGTCAAAAAGAAATGGAAAATAGATCTCAAGAGTCGTTTCGCCTAATGCGAAAATGTGTCTAATAGTACAGTTCGTTCAAAGTCGATTTGTCAAATGGGAGAACTCGTCAGAAAGTCAAAAAGAAATGGACAATAGGTCTAAAGAGATGTTTCGTCTAATGGGACAATTTGTCTAATAGGACAATTCGTTCAAACTCGATTTGTCAAATGAGAGAACTCGTCCAAAAGTTAAAAAGAAATGGACAATAGGTTTAAAGAGACGTTTCGTCTAATTGGATAATTTGTCTAGTAGGACAGTTCGTTCAAAGTTGATTTGTCAAATGAGAGAACTCGTCCAAAAGTCAAAAAGAAATGGACAACAGTTCTAAAGAGACGTTTCGTCTAATTGGATAATTTGTCTAATAGGACAGTTCATTAAAAGTTGATTTGTCAAATGGCAGAACTCGTCCAAAAGTCAAAAAGAAAGGGACAATACGTATAAAGAAAAGTTTCTTCTAATGGGACAATTCGTCTAATAGGACAGTTCTTTCAAAGTCAATTTGTCAAATGAGAGAACTCGTTCAAAAGTCAAGAAGAAATAGACAATAGTTCTAAAGAGACGTTTCGTCTCATGGGACAGTTTGTCTAATAGGATAATAATTCGTTCAAAGTCGATTTGTCAAATTAGATAACTCGTCCAAAAGTCAAAAAGAAAGGGACAATAGGTCTAAAGAGACGTTTCGTCTAATTGGATAATTTGTCTAATAGGACACTTCGTTCAAAGTTGATTTGTCAAATGAGAGAACTCGTCCAAAAGTCAAAAAGAAATGTACAACAGTTCTAAAGAGACGTTTCCTCTCATGGGACAATTTGTCTAATAGGATAATAATTCGTTCAAAGTCGATTTGTCAAATTAGATAACTCGTCCAAAAGTCAAAAAGAAAGGGACAATAGGTCTAAAGAGACGTTTCGTCTAATGGGACAATTTGTCTAATAGGACAATTCGTTCAAACTCGATTTGTCAAATGAGAGAACTCGTCCAAAAGTAAAAAAAAAATGGAAAATAGGTCTAAAGGGACGTTTCGTTTATGGGATAATTTGTCTAATAGGATAAAAAATTTTCAAAGTCGATTTTTCAAATGAGAAAACTCGTCCAAATGTCAAAAACAAATGGACAATAGGTCTAAAGAAACGTTTCGTCTAATGGGACAATTTGTCTAATAGGATAATAATTCGTTCAAAGTCGATTTGTCAAATGAGATAACTCGTCCAAAAGTCAAAAAGAAAGGGACAATAGGTCTAAAGAGACGTTTCGTCCAATGGGACAATTTGTCTAATAGGACAATTCGTTCAAACTCGATTTGTCAAATGAGAGAACTCGTCCAAAAGTCAAAAAGAAATGGACAATAGTTCTAAAGAGACGTTTCGTCTAATTGGATAATTTGTCTAATAGGACAGTTCGTTCAAAGTTGATTTGTCAAATGGGAGAACTCGTCCGAAAGTCAAAAAGAAATGGACAATAGGTCTAAAGAGATGTTTCGTCGAATGGGACAATTTGTCTAATAGGATAATAATTCGTTCAAAGTCGATTTGTCAAATGAGAGAACTCGTCCAAAAGTCAAAAAGAAATGGACAATAGGTCTAAAGAGATGTTTCGGCTAAAAGAACAATTTTTCTAATAGGACAGTTCGTTCAAAGTCGATTTGTCAAATGAGAGAACTCGTCCAAAAGTCAAAAAGAAATGAACAATAGGTCTAAAGAGACGTTTCGTCTAATGGGACAATTTGTCTAATAGGACAGTTGGTTCAGAATCGATTTGTCAAATGAGAGAACTCGTCCAAAGGTCAAGAGGAAATGAACATTTGGTCTAAACAGACGTTTCATCTAATGGGACAATTTGTCTAATAAAACAGTTCGTTCCAAGCCGATTTGTCAAATGAGAGAACTCGTCCAGAAGTCAAAAAGAAATAGACAATAGGTCTAAAGAGACGTTTCGTTTATGGGATAATTTTTCTAATAGGATAATAATTTTTCAAAGTCGATTTGTCAAATGAGAGAACTCGTCCAAAAGTCAAAAAGAAATGGAAAATAGGTCTAAAGAGACGTTTCGTCTAATGGGACAGTTCTTTCTATAATATATATATATATATTTTTCTAATAGGACAGTTCTTTCAAAGTATATATGTCATATGAGAGAACTCGTCCGAAAGTCAAAAAGAAATCGAGAATAGGTCTAAAGAGACGTTTCGTCTAACGGGACAATTTGTCTAATAGGATAATAATTCGTTCAAAGTCGATTTGTCAAATGAGAGAACTCGTCCAAAAGTCAAAAAGAAATGGACAATAGGTCTAAAGAGACGTTTCGTCTAATGAGATAATTTGTGTAATAGGACATTAATTCGTTCAAAGTCAATCTGTCAAATGAGAGAACTCGTCCAAAAGTCAAAAAGAAATGGATAATTGGTCGAAAGAGACGTTACGTCTAATGAGACAATTTGTCTAATAGTACAGTTCGTTCAAAGTCGATTTGTCAAGTGAGAGAACTCGTCCAAAAGTCAAAAAGGAATGAACAATAGGTCTAAAGAGACGTTTCGTCTAATGGGACAATTTGTCTAATAAGACAGTTCTTTCAAAGTCGATTTGTCAAATGTGAGAACTCGTCCAAAAGTCAAAGGAAAATGGATATTAGGTCTAAACAGAAGTTTCATCTAATGGGAAAATTTGTCTAATAGGACAGTTCGTTCAAAGTCGATTTGTCAAACGAGGGAACTCGCCAGAAGTCAAAAAGAAATGGACAATAGGTATAAAAATACGTTTCGGCTAATGGGACAATTTGTTTATAGGATAATAATTTTTCAAGGTCGATTTGGCAAATGAGAGAACTTGTCCAAAAGTCAAAAAGAAATGGAAAATAGGTCTAAACAGACGTTTCGTCTAATGGGACAATTTGTCTAATAGAATAATAATTCGTTCAAAGTCGATTTGTCAAATGAGAGAACTCGTCCAAACGTCAAAAAGAAATGGACAATAGGTCTAAAGAGACGTTTCGTCTAATGGGATAATTCCTCTAATACGATAACAATTCGTTCAAAGTCGATTTGTCAAATGAGAGAATTCGTCCAAAAGTCAAAAATAAATGGACAATAGGTCTAAAGAGACGTTTTGTCGAATGAGATAATTTGTCTAATAGGACAGTTCGTTCAAAGTCGGTTTGTCAAGTGAGAGAACTCGTCCAAAAGTCAAAAAGAAATGGACAACAGGTCTAAAGAGACGTTTCGTCTAAAGGAACAATTTGTCTAATAGGACAGTTCGTTCAAAGTTGATATATCAAATGAGAGAACTCGTCCAAAAGTCAAAAAGAAAGGGACAATAGGTTTAAAGAGACGTTTCGTCTAATGGAACAATTTGTCTAATAGGATAATAATTCGTTCAATGTCGATTTGTCAAATGAGACAACTCGTCCAAAAGTCAAAAAGAAATGGACAATAGGTCTAAAGAGACATTTCGTCTAATGGGATAATTTGTCTAATAGGATAATAATTCGTTCAAAGTCGATTTGTGAAATGAGAGAACTCGTCCAAAAGTCAAAAAGAAATGTATAGTAGGTCTAAAGAGGTGTTTCGTCTAATGAGACAATTTGTCTAATAGGACAGTTCGTTCAAAGTCGATTTGGCAAGTGAGAGAACTTGTCCAAAAGTCGAAAAGAAATGGACAATAGGTCTAAAGAGACGTTTCGTCTAAAGGAACAATTTGTCTAATAGGACAGTTCCTTCAAAGTCGATTTGTCAAGTGATAGAACTCGTCCAAATGTCAAAAAGAAATGGACAATAGGTCTAGAGAGACGTTTCGTCTAAAGGAACAATTTGTCTAATAGGACAGTTCGTTGAAAGTTGATTTATCAAATGAGAGAACTCGTCCAAAAGTCAAAAAGAAAGGGACAATAGGTCTAAAGAGACGTTTCGTCTAATGAGATAATTTGTATAATAGGATAATAATTCGTTCAAAGTCAATTTGTCAAATGAGAGAACTTGTCCAAAAGTCAAAAAAAAATGGACCATAGGTCTAAAGAGACGTTTCGTCTAATGGGATAATTTGTCTAATAGGATAATAATTCGTTCAAAGTTGATTTGTCAAATGAGAAAACTCGTCCAAAAGTCAAAAAGAAATGGACAATAGGTCTAAAGAGACGTTTCGTCTAATGAGATAATTTGTGTAATAGGATAATAATTTGTTCAAAGTCGATTTGTCAAATGAGAGAACTCGTCCAAAAGTCAAAAAGAAATGGATAATAGGTCTAAAGAGACGTTTCGTCTAATGAGACAATTTGTCTAATAGGACAGTTCGTTCAAAGTCGATTTTGCAAGTGATAGAACTCGTCCAAAAGTCAAAAAGAAATGGACAATAGGTCTAAAGAGACGTTTCGTCTAAAGGAACAATTTGTCTAATAGGACAGTTCGTTCAAAGTCGATTTGTGAAGTGAGAGAACTCGTCCATAAGTCAAAAAGAAATGGACAATAGGTATAGAGAGACGTTTCGTCTAAAGAAACAATTTGTCTAATAGGACAGTTCGTTCAAAGTCGATTTGGCAAATGAGAGATCACGACCAAAAGTCAAAAAGAAATGGACAATAGGTCTAAAGAGACGTTTCGTCTAATGAGATAATTTGTGTAATAGGATAATAATTCGTTCAACGTCGATTTGTCAAATGCGAGAACTTGTCCAAAAGTCCAAAAGGAATGGACAATAGGTCCATAGAGACGTTTCGTCTAAAGGAACAATTTGTCTAATAGGACAGTTCGTTCAAAGTCGATTTGGCAAATGAGAGATCATGACCAAAAGTCAAAAATAAATGGACAATAATTCTAAAGAGACGTTTCGACTAATGGGATAATTTGTTTAATAGGATAGTTCTTTCAAAATCGATTTGTCAAATGAGAGCACTCATCCCAATGTGAAAAAGAAATGGACAATAATTCTAAAGAGACGTTTCGTCGAATCGGATAATTTGTCTGATACGACAGTTCGTTCAAAGTCGATTTTTCAAATGAGAGAACTCATCCAAAAGTCAAAAAGAAATGGACAATAATTCTAAAGAGACGTTTCATCTAATGAGACAATTTTTCTAATAGGACAGTTCGTTCAAAGTCGATTTGTCAAATGAGAGAACTCGTCCAAAAGTCAAAAAGAAATGGATAATAGGTATAAAGAGACGTTTCGTCTAATGAGACAATTTGTCTAATAGGACAGTTCGTTCAAAGTCGATTTGTTAAGTGAGACTCGTCCAAAACTCAAAAAGAAATGGACAATAATTCTAAAGAGACGTTTCGTCGAATTGGATAATTTGTCTGATAGGACAGTTCGTTCAAATTCGATTTGTCAAATGAGAGAACTCCTTCAGAAGTCAAAAAGAAAGGGACAATAGGTATAAAGAGACGTTTCGTCTAATGGGATAATTTGTCTAATAGGACATTTCGTTCAAAGTCGATTTGTCAAATGAGAGAACTCATCCAAAAGTCAAAAAGTAATGGACAATAGGTATAAAGAGACGTTTCGTCTAATGGGACAATTTGTCTAATAGGACAATTCGCTCAAAGTCGATTTGTCAAATGAGAGAACTCATCCAAAAGTCAAAAAGTAATGGACAATAGGTATAAAGAGACGTTTCGTCTAATGGGACAATTTGTCTAATAGGACAATTCGCTCAAACTCGATTTGTCAAATGAGAGAACTTGTCCAAAAGTCAAAAAGAAATGGACAATAGGTTTAAAGAGATGTTTCGTCTAATTGGATAATTTGTCTAATAGACAGTTCTTTCAAAGTCGATTTATCAAATGAGAGAACTCGTCCGAAAGTCAAAAAGAAATGGACAATAGTTCTAAAGAGACCTTTCGCCGAATGGGACAATTTGTCTAGTAGGACAGTTTGTTCAAAGTCGATTTGTCAAATGAGAGATCTCGTCCAAAAGTCAAAAAGAAATGGACAATAGGTCAAAAGAGACGTTTCGTTTAATGGGATAATTTGTCTAATAGGATAATAATTCGTTCAAAGTCGATTTGTCAACTGAGAGAACTCGTCCAAAAGTCCAAAAGAAAGGGACAATAGGTCTAAAGAGTTGTTTCGTCTAATGGGATAATTTGTCTAATAGGATAATAATTCGTTCAAAGTCGATTTGTCAAATGAGAGAACTCGTCCAAAAGTCAAAAAGAAATGGACAATAGGCCTTAAGAGACGTTTCCTCTAATTGGACAATTTGTCTAATAAAATAGTTTGTTCAAATTCGATTTGTCAAATGAGAGAACTCGTCCAAAAGTCAAAAAGGAATGAACAATAGGTCTAAAGTGACGTTTCGTCTAATGGGACAATTTGTCTAATAGGACAGTTCGTTCAAAGTCGATGTGTCAAATGAGAGAACTCGTCCAAAAGTCAAAAAGAAATGGACAATAGGTCTAAAGAGACGTTTCGTCTAATGGGACAATTTGTTTAATAGGATAATAATTCGTTCAAAGTCGATTTTTCAAATGAGAGTATTCGTCCAAAACTCAAAAAGAAATGGACAATAGTTCTAAAGGGACGTTTCCTCTAATTGGACAATTTGTCTAATAGGACAGTTCGTTTAAATTCGATTTGTCAAATGAAAGAACTCCTCCAAAAGTCAAAAAGAATTGGACAATAGGTCTAAGGAGAATTTCGTCTAATGGGATAATTTGTCTAATATCACAGTTCGTTCATAGTCGATTTGTCAAAGGAGAGAACTCGTCCAAAAATCAAAAAGAAATGGACAATAAGTGTAAAGAGACGTTTTGTCTAATGGGACAATTTTTCTAATAGGACAGTTTGTTCAAAGTCGATTTGTCAAATGAGAGAACTCGTCCAAAAGTCAAAAAGAAATGGACAATGGGTCTAAGGAGACGTTTCGTCTAATGGGATAATTTGTCTAATAGAACAGTCCGTTCAAAGTCGATTTGTCAAATGAGAGAACTCGTCCAGAAGTCAAAGAAATGGACAATAGGTATAAAGAGACGTTTCGACTAACGGGACAATTTGTTTATAGGATAATAATTTTTCAAAGTCGATTTATCAAATGAGAGAACTCGTCCGAAAGTCAAAAAGAAATGGACAATAGTTCTAAAGAGACGTTTCGTCGAATGGGACAATTTGTCTAGTAGGACAGTTTGTTCAAAGTCGATTTGTCAAATGAGAGATATCGTCCAAAAGTCAAAAAGAAATGGACAATAGGTCTTAAGAGACGTTTCGTCTAATGGGACAATTTGTCTAATAGGACAGTTCGTTCAATGTCGATTTGTCAAATGAAAGACTCATCCAAAAGTCAAAAAGAAATGGACAATAGGTCTAAGGAGATGTTTCGTCTGATGGGATAATTTGTCTAATAGCGCAGTTCTTTCAAAGTCGATTTGTCAAATGAGAGAACTCGTCCAAAACTCAAAAAGAAATGGACAATAGGTCTAAAGAAACGTTTCGTCTAATGGGACAATTTCTCTAATAGGACAGTTCTTTCAAAGTCGATTTGTCAAATGAGAGAACTCGTCCAAAATTCAAAAGAAATGGATAATAGGTCTACAGAGACGTTTCGTGTAAAGGAACAATTTGTCTACTAGGACAGTTCGTTCAAAGTCGATTTGGCAAATGAGAGATCATGACCAAAAGTCAAAAATAAATGGACAATAGGTCTAAAGAGACGTTTCGACTAATGGGACAATTTTTCTAATAGGACAGTTCTTTCAAAGTCGATTTGTCAAATGAGAGAACTCATCCAAAAAACAAAAAGAAATGGACAATAATTCTAAAGAGACGTTTCGTCGAATTGGATAATTTGTCTGATAGGACAGTTCGTTCAAAGTCGATTTGTCAAATGAGAGAACTCGTCCAGAAGTCAAAAAGAAATGGACAATAGGTATAAAGAGATGTTTCGACTAATGGGACAATTTGTTTATAGGATAATAATTTTTCAAAGTCGATTTGTCAAATGAGAGAACTCGTCCAAAAGTCAAAAAGAAATGGACAATAGGTCTAAAGAGAGACATTTCGTCTAATGGGACAATTTGTTTAATAGGATAATAATTCGTTCCAAGTCGATTTTTCAAATGAGAGAACTCGTCCAAAAGTCAAAAAGTAATCGACAATAGATCTAAAGAGACGTTTCGTCTAATGGGGCAATTTGTCTAATAGGACAGTTCGTTCAAAGTCGATTTGTCAAATGAGAGAACTCGTCCAAAAGTCAAAAAGAAATGGACAATAGGTCTAAAGAGACGTTTCGTCTAATGGGACAATTTGTCTAATAGGACAGTTTGTTCAAAGTCGATTTGTCAAATGAGAGAACTCGTCCAAAATACAAAAAGAAATGGACAATAGGTCTAAGGAGACGTTTTGTCTAATGGAATAATTTGTCTAATAGAACAGTTCGTTTAAAGTCGATTTGTCAAATGAGAGAACTCGTCCAGAAGTCAAAAAGAAATGGACAATTAAAGAGACGTTTCGACTAATGGGACAATTTGTTTATAGGATAATAATTTTTCAAAGTCGATTTGTCAAATGAGAGGACTCGTCCAAAAGTCAAAAAGAAATGGACAATAGGTCTAAGGAGACGTTTCGTCTATTGGGATAAATTGTCTAATAGCACAGTTCATTGAAAGTCGATTTGTCAAGTGAAAGAACTCGTCCAAAAGTGCCAATGATTATAAAATGTTCTATTTCACGGTTTTTATTCTGAATCAAATTTTTTTTCTAATTTGTTTTAACACATTTTCTTGAAAAAAAAACTTGTTTATGTTGTTGCTAGGTGACCGTCCGTCGATCTCTCTGTGCATGCAAAGTCGGGAACCAGGAAATCGATTTCGATGGTTCTTTTAGCGTTTGATGGGGGAAAGGTTAAGATTGCACGCTGATATTTCTATAGCCTTCTGTCTGTTCACACAATATATCTGATAATAATCAACTAATATCAATGGTACTTTTTGAGTTGGATGGAGGAAATGGTCTAGTTTTTCAAGCGTATGTTTTTAATTCCTGAGCTACCCAGTAAGGAGGAACATGTCACTTGAAATATGCTGCTGCTGCATCTTTCGTGTGGACTATTCGAAGTAAATAAAGGAAACGTGGTTTTTAGCCACCCTAGGCGAATGATATTATCATCTTTTTTTGAGTAAATGCTTTGCTTTTTCGATTTCCTCATAAAATTTCAACTATATTTTTGGTTTTTTTAAATATACCTAAAAGCTTTGAAATATTCGTTACAATGCAAATATGCTAAACGAATGAATTAAAGAACACACACTGCGGAATTGAAAAACCCCCACAGTTTTTGTTTGTTTGATTCAAGATATTACTATTTGCTATCTAGATAAAGAAAGCAGAGGACGTTGCGATTAATATGGTTTCCCGAATGTATTTAGAGTTCCTTGCTTATGCTTTAATTTCGTTGATCGATTTTTTTTTACTTTTGATTTATATTGGGTAAATAATTGGTTTTGTAGTTCACTAACTTGGACTGTAAATGGTAGATAGGCATAAACTGGAAGGAGAGCTGTGTACCAATCCCTAGTGATGATGCACAGAACCTGCCACGTCTAGCACCTAATATCCGATCCCGCTTTCTCGTGGTGCATGCCTTTAGTACCTTTCAAAAGAGATATTCTCTTTTGGAGGGACCACATTTTTCTATGGCCACTTTTTTCCGTTTTTTTTCAACCATGCTGAGGAGTGGTCAACTTCACAGTGTCCTGGTGCTGACCATTTATATCTACTAGAATGGACTTGTTTATGGATTTGAGCTTGATTATGGATCCTGGACTTGCTGCACTGGTGGGCCTCTGTCAAGGGAGAGTCTGTCACTGTGTTTTCTGTTTGCTTCTGGGTTGCCAGCCCTAAGTGAAAAGAGGCATGGGATACCTTATATCAGCTGGTGGATAATTCTAATCAGAGGCCATCGCAGGTACCTGAACCTTACTTAGCTAGTTGGGCATCGTCAAGCCTAAACTGGAGTAATGTGTCTCAGGCAGGACATGTGGCTCTTGAAAAAGTCCACTTGAAAAGGTGGTGCCTGAAGTTCCTACCAGCATCGGTGTCTTAGCCTTTAACAGAGGAGGAACAGATCTTTGCTCCATTCCTGCGATCAGGGGGCTGTTTGATACTGTTGGTCCTACCAATCTCAATAAACCTAATTTCTTTAAAAATCCTACTAATCATTTTCTCTCTGCAGGAACGTGGAATGTGAGGACATTACATAGAGATTATTCTCTTGATGTCCTCACGGAGGAATTCCAGCTCTATAACCTAGATATTCTAGGCTTGCAAGAGACCAGGTGGACAGGTAAAGGTGAGATACTGAAAAATTTCTCTTTACAGGGAGGAAGGATGGAAAGCATCACCAAGGCGTGGGTCTGCTGCTCAGCAGACATGCTAGTGATGCTGTTCTAGGATATGAGTGCATTAATGAGAGGTTTCTTACAGCAAAATTTCAGACAAGCATTAAAGACTTGAATGTTATCTGCTGTTATGCCAACACTGAGTATGCAGATGAGGATGAGAAGGATAGGTTTTACGGACAACTTTAGGATATTTTGAATTCTGTCAAGAAAGGAGATATTACCCTTGTTCTAGGTGACGTCAATGCCAAAGTTGGTACTGACTGTAACCTTTGGGGAGGGGTGATAGGCCCTTTGGTATTGGTAGCTGCAGTGGCAATGGGCAACGTCTCCTACAGGTAAGTAAACTCAATGGTTTCAGAATAATTAACACATATTACAAACACCACGACATACATAAGTACACATAATACCTGATGGACTGCATAAGAATATGATTAATTACATATTAATTAACAGCAAATGGGATAGTTCTGTTAGGAATACCAGGGCATATAGGGGAGCTGAAATTGGATCTGACCATTACCTTGTTAAACGTGTCTTGTAATTTAAACTTAAAAAGTGTTGTGCTAAAGTTAAAAAATTTACCTTTAATACTTAACTCTAAAAGACCCTGTTATAGCTAAAGCTTACTATGATAAGTTACTTAGTCTTTATGACATTCATGGTTTCCTTACTACTGAAGTTGAGGAAGAATGGGACCATTTTAAACAGGCGTTTTTGGAAACTAACAGTACTCTTTTAGGGAAAAAGGAGCAGAGGAGACAGAATTATTTGAGTGATAAGGCACTTGAGCTTATTTCAGAAAGAAAGAACTGCAGGAATGTCCTTAATCAATACCCTACTAGTCCTAATAGAAAGCATTACCGAGAGCTTAATAAACGTGTAAGGATCAGTTAGCTACTGATAAGAATCTTTGGCTTGATGGTTTGGCTGACAAAGTCGAGGAAGCAGTTAGACAGCACAACAGCAGAGAGCTGTACCAGATAGTTAATGTTTTGTGTGGCAGAAAACGGACAGGTATACAGGGATTGAAGGATAAACAAGGTAAGGTTACAGAAGGGGAGGATTCTGTCATGGCTAGGTGGGCTGAGCATTTCAGTGATGTTCTAAACAATGTAGTTAGTTCTACTCCCGTTGTTTGCAATGATGATAGATGCATTGGTGGCTTTAATGTTGGCCCTTTAACACAGTCTGAAGCTATTTTGGCTATTTCTAAACTTAGACTTCATAAATCCCCAGGGGTAGATTAAATTACTACAGAAATGCTTAGAGCTGGGAATGTTTCGATTACCACTTGGATGACTGAAATTTTGAATATCTTTTATGATAATATCTTTTATGAATATCTTTTTCCTAAGGATTTTACCAGAGCTATTATTATCCCTATTTTCAAAAAAGGTGATCGCAGTTCGTGATGACTAAAGGGGTATTAGCCTACTCTCTGTTCCAGGTAAAGTTCTTTCCATGATTGTGCTTAATAGAATTAGGAATCTGGTTGACAGTCATTTGCGTGATGAGCAATGTGGATTCAGAAGTGTAAGAGATGTGTGGATCAGATATTTTCACTTAGGCAGATTCTTGAGAAATGTTTAGAGTTTCAGAAACCTTTGGTTGCTAGCTTTGTTGATTTCAAAAGGCTTTCAACTCTGTTGATCGTCATAATTTGTGGTTTAATGTGAGATCATATGGTATACCAAGACAAGTTAGTTAACATAATGAAAGCTCTCTATAATAACATTGAGTCGTGTGTGAGAGTTAGTAAGTCTTGTAGCAATTGGTTTAGCATTACTTCTGTTATTCGATAAGGGTTCATTTTGTCTCCCTTTCTCTTTAGTTTGATTATTGATTGTGTTATGCGAAATTCACTTCAAGGGAAAGATTTTGGCCTTAAACGGGCTGGAGATACGACAATTTCTGATTTAGATTATGCTGATGATTTAGCCCTTTTGGCAAATGATGTTGATGAGATGAACTCTTTCATTCGAGCTGTTCATGAGACTGGTAGTAGAGTAGGTTTTGTTATCAACAGAGAGAAAACTCAAGTGATGAAAATTGGTCAGGCAGCCTGTGATTCAGTTCATCTGAAAGGTTGCAGTCTTGAGCAGGTGTCATAGTTTAATTACCTTGGGAGCTTTTTAACAGTTACTGGTGATGTGCGGCATGAGATTAACAGACGAATAGGGATTGCTGCTGGGACTTTTAAGAATCTACGGAGATTGTGGAGAAATAGGCGTATACACCTAAAGACTAAAATTAGACTGTATAATAGTCTGGTTCTTTCTAGGGTTAGTTATGGTAGTGAAACTTGGACGCTGTGTAAACAAGATAACAGGAAACTAGATGCTTTTGATTCCAGATGCTTACGCACTATCTTGGGCATTAGGTGGTTCAACTTTGTAACTAATGATAAGGGTAGGCAAAGGAGTTTGCAACCTCCTTTAAGCAGCATATTGTGCAGAGAGAGACTCCGTTGGTTTGGCCATATTGCCCGTATGGATAATTATAGATTGGCGAATAAGGTTAAGAACAGTGCGCCTAAAGGCCTCAGAAAGAGTGGGAGACCTAGAATGAGGTGGGCAGACAATGTGAAACAGGACCTTGTTAGAATTGGTGTGCAGTGGCCAGATGCAGTAGATGTAGATCAGTATCGACTTGCTTGGAGAATTAAACTGCACGGTCTGGTTGGACCTCCATAGCCGCTGGCTGCTTGAGGATGATGATGATGATGATAAAGTTCACCATTAAAAGCATGTGTTACGGCAATACACTTATGATCAACATTAACAGTTTTGAAATAATAAGCTGAAAAAAATGGTTTTTCTCTCAGTGGGAGAAAAACGTTAGTCGATGATGGTGTAGTGGTTATCATAACTGGCATTTTCCCAGGAGACGTGGGTTCGAATTCCACTAGCGACAAAACCAATTTTTACATCAGACACATCCTGTGATCTTTACTACTGAATTAACAGTTTTGTTTGAGAATAATTTTAAAAGCGATACTTTATTACCATGCTTTTTCCATTAAGTGCTGAAAATATGCACTTTTTATGAAGTGCACTAACACGCATTATGATTCGTTTTGAACCGAGGAATCTGGGTTGCACTGAAAAAGACGATACAAAAAAAGGTTGGTCGGAAAACGGGCTGTATAGGAAAAAAGGTTCGTTTTTCCCCTCGTTTTTTTATAGAGTCAGCCGCCATCCTCTTGATATCGTCAATAACGGAAATGGAGATAAAAAAAGTAAACCAATAAATATGACACATTTTGCAAGAAAATTTTTATAAGGTCTTTAAAAGGGAAGGAACGTTGTGCACTGGCAGGCCCCGATCTAGAAAAAAGCGAGGGGGCGGGGAGAAAAAAACACTATCGAGCAGGAAAAAATAAAATACTTTATTTCCAGTGCCTTATAGCATTTTCCCATCAGCTGTGCGGATTTTGAAAAAAATCTTGAAAAATGCATTAAATATGAATAAATTAGTAATATTTTTTGCCTTTTTATCCTTACTCTCATCCTGAAAGAGGGGCCCCCCTAGATCCAGCCTCGTGTACTGGGATGATGTGTGCAATCAGTTCCAGGTTAATCCAATCACCTCCTACTACTCATGAAATTTCGATTTTTTTTAAATTTTAACCTTCAAAATACTGTTACTGTATGAGATTTTTGGACAGTTTTTTGTTGTTTTACTTCTGAGTGATACTTATGAGCACATAATGGACTAAATGCCTGAACTTGTTTCCAAGGATTCGAGGTTTAGAATTACGCACACGAAAGTAGCCCATGGACATCTATTAGAAGACAGGAGGAAGGTCATTCAGCGCTTTCTTTCAGTAGAGTCCTAGTGTATCGATGCCATACTTCCCATCCGAAGGATGGCGGCTTTCAAAGTCCATCCATGTCCACTATACCAATGTTCTTCAAAGCATTCGCGGCATCCATCCAATGGATTAAGAAGTCTTTTAAAAGCGCTGTAAGTAATTATTAGTTTTGAAATTTCGCACTGAAGTAAAATAATAAAAATTTATGTTTTCAAAAGCATTAATGCGGTAAATGAATAATTTCGAAGATCGATTAAATGAAAGTCGAGAAAAAATTAGAATTGCTTTTTTTTTCGAAAGTTGAACATCAATGTCATTTTTATTTCATTGGTCATCAATGTCATATTTATTTCGTATATAAGTAAGAATATAATATATAATATATAATAATATATATATATAATATATATATGATACAGAATACATCACGCCTACAGAACTTTGACATTCATAAACAATTTTTACTCCCAATTCTGATCTTTTCAAATTTATATAATACTTTTCAAATTAATAAAATACTCTTTTAAATTTATAAAATACTTTTCAAATTCTTTGTTTTTCTTCCCGAGATAGATGACTCTACAAGCCTAAATTTCGGAATTGAATAGATAATAAAAAATGAAGTCAAAAAGTTCGCGAAATGCTTTTATTTGGTTTTTCGGGGGAGGGGGGAATTACTCTAAAATGAAATCAGATTTATCTCTATCTAAGATATCGAGATAAAATTCTCAAAGCTGTCATAGTTGGGACTTGAAACTGTGAACATCAAATAAAGAGCCTTGCCGCTACCGACGTGTCACAATTCTGTCCATTTCGAAGAGGAGGGCTCTCATACTGCAAAGAAATTGGCAACGAAGAAAGGAAATAAGGAAGAAAATAGTTTATTTTGTTTAAAGAAACGTTTGATTTTAAACATTCCTAGTAAATATTTAGTTTTAGAACCAGTGACAGCCCAAGGGAATGGGGGAGGGGGGAGGTTGAAACCATATTTTCGAAAATTGTGTTTCTAAACGGTATAACTGAAATACGAAAAATTCAATCATTCCGAAATTCGGAAAATTAATTGCTGATGTATATGATCATATTATATTCAAAATTGGTGGTAATGTGACTGGTAATTGTTAAATAAATATCGTATGAATTTCAATCACTTATGTAATTCACTGGTAAAAGTTTATACTTTTCTAAATAATATAACTAAAACAAATCCTGCAATTTTGAATAAAAATTGCTTGTGAATCAATCACGTTCATATCTGAAAAATAGTGAGAATGGTCAAATATTTATTAGTATCATTATTTTTACACAAAAAAGGTTAAGTTTAAGGGATGAGCTTTTGGGGAGAAGTGCAAAATCAATTGTTGAGGCAAAATGCTAAAACCATTGATTTAGAACTTTGTCCCAACAAAGGGCACTCATCAGTTTTAAACTTGCAGAGGATGACTGCAGAAGATACATAATCACCTCTTAAAAGTTATATGAACATTGATATTTGCAATGGTTATTATTATTAAATAAGGTGATGATCGAAACAGAATTTTAATCATTAGGGCGACCGATAAGACATACTTTAATTTCGCTTCCAGAACTCTTGAAATTATTTATAAATGTTGCTGAAAAATTTATATTCACATAAATTTAATTAAAAAATTTTATTTACTCGTCGTATTTTCTCCACACAAAAAAACTGTCATAAGAAGAAGTTAAACTTAAGAACAACTAAGAAGTTGCGGAATTCAGATTTTGCCTCCTCACCGCTGTTAAAAAACACATTTGAAGTGACAAGGTATACTTATGAACAATAAAAAAACTCTCCTCTAGCAGAAATAGCTAGGAGAACGTAATTAATTGCTGAATGCAAAAGTCACAGTCTCACAAGGAAACTGATACGAAAATTGGAGAATTGCCGATAACTTTTATTGTTTCCACTTTACATGAAAAGTTAGCTTTTTACCTCTCTTCCTCTTGCTTTCCGTTCATCATTTGTCTGTTTTTCGGTTTGACAGTTTGTCGGTTTCTATATTTGTTAAAATAGTCGTTCCATTTTAACTTTCGAACGCAACGGTCAAACTTAATGAATTATGTGTGACATCAAAGCTTACGAAGCGGGGAATGTCATAGGCTTTAAAAAAATTGAATGTCCCCATGAATTTTTTTCGTAAAAAATGGGAAATATGAAAACGATTGTTCCTTTGCATCTCCAGAGCGCGGATGCCGAAAGTAACAAGCCATGCGTCAAATGAAAACTTGTAACGTCGGGTGTCATAGGCTATAAAAAAAGTAACCCATGCGTTCTTTCACCCTAAAATGAGGAAATATGAAAACGATTGTTCTGCTATATCATCGAAATGAGACTGCCGAAAGTAAATGCGTCAAGTAAAAACTTGTGACGTGGGAAGTATCATAGGTTCTAAAGAATTAACTCCCATACTTTCCTTTCCCATAAAGAGGGGAAATATGGCAAATATTGTCAGGCTACATCTTCCGAAAGCGAGGGCGTACAATTACCGATTAGGTTTCAATGAGAGCTCATTTGAGGACCGTCGTAGACAATTTTAAATCACTCAATCACACAATTTTTTAATCACAACCACACACACTATTGTCCCCTCCAGAGAGCTGATTTTCGTGGAGGTGGATCTTAACAAGATATATTTCAAATTAAAGTTTGTTATGTCTCGAATGTCTATATATGCGTTACTTTAAACAGGACTTCTAAGACAGGGGTAGGAAAAATGTTGTCAGCGCTTATAAGTAATATATCATATGAAAGTTTCTGAAGATAGCTGTTTTTAGTGACAAAGAAAAAAAACATAAATAAATTTTAAAAAAATACTTCCCTTATGCACTCTAAAAAGCAGAAAAATAAACTAAAGCATATTGGTGCTGCAATCAGTCACTGAATCCATATTTATGTCAAAAGAAGATAGGACGCCGACTTACCTACTCAATATGATCGCCGGCGCACTGCCTTACTTTGAAGGGAATACTTTGAAGGGAATACTTTGAAGGGAATACGAATTCAGTGAGTGATGGCACCATCGATATGCTTTACATTCATTTTCTGCTCTTTAGGATTCTTTTTAGGAATTTTTTAATTTATATTTTTTTGTCACTAAATACACCTAACTTCAAAAGCTTACATTTGATATACGACTCATAAACATCGAGCACATTTACAACCCTTTTGGATTCAGGTTTGAGGTAGCCTATGACATTGGAGAAGTCACGAGATTTAATTTGAGATACGATGCGTTAAAGACAACCCCCACGAAACTCGCACCCCCTTTTTTGTCAGGAGGGAATAGTAGGGATATAATTCAAAATAGTTTACGATCGTCGTTATTAGGAGCTTTCATTTGACATCTAACTCGTAACTGTAAGCCCTCGCGTTCCGATGATATAATAGAACAACTTTCATATTTCCTTTTTTTAGGGGGAAAGAGAGCATAGATGATCATTCTTTTAAAGCCTATGACACTCCCAGCGTCATAAACTTTCATTTGACGTATAGCTCGTTATTTTTCGTACTCGTATTCAGGAGATATAGGGGAAAATCATTTTCATTCCCCCTTTTTTAGAGGGGAAGAAAGCATGGGGAGGTCACCTTTTCATCGCCTACAACATTTCCCGCGTCAGAAGCTTTCATTCGACATATAACTTGTTACTTTCGGCCTTCACGTTCTGGAGATATAGCTTAAGAATAGTTTCATGTTTCTCCTTTTTTTACTGGGGAGGAAAGCACGTGAGGTCAATTTTTAATGGCCTATAACACTCCCCGCCTCACAAGCTTTCATTTTGTACATAAATCATAAAGTTTCTCCATAGCTTTCGAAAGATTTGATGGAACAATCTTTTGACAAATCCACAAGCCGACCAATAGACAAATGTCAAAGCCAAAAGCAATAGGAAGATAGGTAAAATGAGGGGGCCAAGAAACTGGATTGCCATTGCAGTATAACATTTTAACCACCGTTTGAGAGATCTTTAAAAATTTCTTAAAAAATACGTGAAATATGACCAAGTTTAATAATCGTTTGCTTTCATTACCCTTATTAGCATTCTCAAATGGGGGGATTGCTCTATCCCGCAAGATCCAAACACTGCCATTATAAAAAGTATTGGATGAATCGTACCATTAGACGAATAGTCCATTGGACGAAAAGGAATTGGACCAAGCGTCATTAGACGAAGCGTCCAGGACAGAACTATACAGACCTAATCCATTCAGTTCTTCACAAAATCCTACTTTAAAACATACCGTTATTATTTTCGAGTGTCTCTGTTCCAATTGGTTAATGACGTAGATCCCACGCTGTACCATACGCGAGAATTCCAAATGACATAACGCATCATGGTCTTGTAGTTGCACGTTCATCTGTCGTAACACTGCTCTCTTCTTAGGTTCAGTTCGTTCCGAACAATTCCGGATTCCGAAGCTTCTCCAGTTTTTCGATCAAACGGGGTCAAAGGATCCACGTGAACACCTTGCACTTCGTAGTCGGACGTCGACGAATGCGACACACCGCGTCGTTATTCCTGTTAACTACCATACATGGACCTTATCAAGGTTTCTGAAGGTTTAGAGAAAGTCTCTTCTCCCTATGTGGATTGCATAACCAGGCAAGATCTCCTTGATTGAAAATAGTTCCATTTGTTTTACTGTCGTATCTCGTTTTGGTTCTCTCGCTCGTCAAGTTGATGTTATATCTGACAGAATAGTGGATTTCTTCAAGTCGCTGATTTAGTTCTTATACTTATTGTAGAGTGGACACAGCCATTGCTCCGGGCCGACCACAAAACAGGTCAGAGGGAACACGTAGTTATCTCCCAAAGAGTCTCATGGAAGGTGTCTGTCCAGTTATTTCGTGCACTGCTGTTTTGTACCTCAGACTGAGGGTGAAGGGGAGTTGTTCTGGTTTTCTGAATACCTAATAATTGGCAGATGCCTTTAAACACAATGAATTAAAAATCCCATCGTTGGTCTGAGTGGAGTTGCAAAGGTACTCCATACCTACTAATCAAGTTATTCACTATCATCTCTGCAACTGTTGTTGCCTCCTGATCCTGGATGGGGTAGACTTCAGGCCACTTCATAAAATAAGCCATTACCACTAATAACACTGGGCAACAAATTTTCATAAAGGAAACGCCTCTGAGATAAAAGTAGCAATTTCTTAAAGATTTCAGAGTACTGAACACGAATATGACAATGAAAATGCAAAATTGGCTACGATTTCTGAGAATCCGCAATAGTTTCTTATGTAATGGAGTAATACCTACATATGATATGTATCAGTAAAACTCTACTTCTGCTTCCGACGTCGCTTGTACAGCTGTTCAGGATAATCTCTGGCGAGAGTCCAACAGTAGTCAGCGAACATTGAAGTGGACCAGTTTCCCTAGTATTGTTTCTCCATTGTTTTAATGTCTTGGTGAAAACGTTCACCGTACTCATCACTAACCATGCCGCAGTTGTCGGGAAAGAAATTTAAGTGGGAATGGAGAAAGTGGATCTTTAAGGACATATTGCAGTCAAGTTTGTGATACAGAGACAAAATGTCATTAACCAGTTTCTAGTAGTTTTCTGGCCTGACATTCCCGATGAATTTAATTGACACCAGACGAAACGAGTCCCAAGCCTTTTTCTCGTCACCCTGAAGCAGTTTGCCAAACATCTGGTCTCTGAACAGCTCGCAGATCTGAGGATTGAATGTAGGTCGATTTCTATTATTCAGCAACACTGCCTTGAGACTCAATTTTGAGGAGTCTGTGAATAGTCGCCATTCTTGAAAGTCATGTTTGATTTCAAGGGCATTTTTCAGGCCATCTACATCAGAGCAGAACACTAGGTCATCTTCGTTTCTGAAGTAAGGCGCAAACTGCTCATGACAAGTTCGAAACGTCAAGTCACTCGGACATTTTCCTTGAGAAGATTCCATTGCTTAAGTCTTGATCCAAGTAACTCTGCTTTGGCCTTGGACAGCTCCAGATCGCGAACAAGATCATTCATTTCTTCTGTGGTGAGAATGTGTCGTGCAGATGACGCACCGTGGCAGATATATGGATCATCATTAGACACCGAAGGCTGCAGAGAACCCGACGTCGGTTCGCTTCTCTCCTCATTGTCTGAATCGATGGAAAATTCTTTTGGAAGTTCGGGAACAGGAAGGCCTTTGCCATATTGAACTTGTCGGATAACAGATTGTATGTTCTGGTATGCTATTGTCCACTTCTTTTTCCTTGTGATGCCTCCAGAAACAGGTGGAGCCATGCAGAAGTAGCAGTCATTTGCGTGATTGCTTGGCTCTGTCCAAACCATAGGAACAGCATACAGCATCGCCACTTTTTCGCCTTTCAGTCACTTCCGAAGGTTTCTTGCACACGTACTGCACCACAAGTGTGGGGTCCAAGCCTTATCCATGATCTTGCGCCCAAAATAAAACTCACATGTCGCTTTCACTATTGGAGTGATGACCCTTTTCTGGCTTGCAAACGTTACTTCCCTGCAAATGTAACAAAATGTATCTGCACTATAAACACTGTTACGAGGCATCATTACTGCTGGATTAAAACTGCAAGGATCACTTGTGTTGTACTTATGACTGAGGGGTAAATTGGAGTTGCTCAAAAGACTTGCTCACCTTACGAGACGTCGCTAGCAACTAACGATTGCATCATTTTCTGTCCGCGATCGTAAAACCGCGATGTCATGACGCAACTACATTGCATCAGACAATGATGCAATACCTCCGGGGGTTGTGTGATGGCGGGCTGATGCAATACAACGCAATGTGTTGCAATCTGGAGTTTAAAATGTGAAATGGTTACCTATGTACTCAATGCGGACTGAGTCGTTTATACATGACCATTTCTGTCTCTCCTAAACAAGAGCCAATCGTCAGATTTTACTCTCATTTTCGTATTCAGCACCTCGAAATTAGTAAAGATTGACTATTTTCATTTCAAAGCACATTATATATACCTTACTTCTTAGATTATATTACTTTACTCATTATACACATTCTTATACTTTATTTTGTCTAAATAACATTCCAATTCATCTGAAAAATGTTTTTTTAGTGCATTTATCAGACCCATAAATGGAAAGGAAGTATATATTAGTTAATTTTTCACAGACCTCTAAAATCTCAGCAGTATTAAATTTTCGGCCAAGTTTATTTTCTTCCATTGATAAATTATTTTTAAAGTAAATTATGGTATCTCCTGATTTATTATATTCTCTCCCATATCCAAAAATCTTAAAATTATCCACTTCATAGTCATTAATCCATGTTTCACTCAAAACAAGGACATCAATAACATAATTTATATTATATAGTAATAATAATAAGAACTTCATCAAACTTTTTACGCATACTCCTTATATTAACATGAGATAAATTCAAATTATTATTTAATCCATCATTACTGTCTATAAAGTTACCTGAGTAAAACCTATTAATCCTTGAAAATCTTCAACCTTTGCACATGTTGATTCTTCAATTTCAAAATCCTCCATTAAAAAGGATCAAGGTCTTTCTCATTTATTATTCGAATTATTGTCAAATTTTCGGTCTTTCTCAGAAAAATCTTGTAATATCTACAAATATGCTCATTTGTGTAAATTTTGGTGGTCTCAAATCTTTTATCTACTTCATTAGCAGCAACTGTTCTCTTCAGTTTAAAAGCTTTCACCCATTCATCGCGTTTTGTCCTATTTGTAAACTGAACTATCACTGGTCTATTTTTTACCTTTCAAAGTTGGTACTCTATGTGCAGTGACAATATCCGTATTATCTACTTTTAAAGTTTTTGAAATATTCTTTACAATTTCATTTAAATTTTGCTCTGAATGTTCCGGGACACTACTGACCTCAATGTTCATTCAGCAAGAATAGTCTGATAATTCATTTATCCTGGTTTGCATGTCTTGAACTGGGGATTTCAAATCTGTTGTTTCTTTAATTAGTTGAATATTTTGTTCTTTTATCTTCAAAATTTCCATTTTCAAAACATTTAGTTCTTTCGTAAGGTCTGATATATTTCCTAAGTTTAATTGTAATGATTTCACAACGTCGCTCAGTTTTTTTTATACTCATAGTTATTTTGGTTTTGATGTTTTCATATATAAATAATAATATTTAATATTTATATTAAATATTATTAATATATTATATGATTATATATATATATATGTATCACAATATAATTTCTGATAATTTGTATGCAAAATTAACCGGTTATATTTATTTACTCACATTCATACATTCATTTTACATCTGAACAAATATATAAGAACAAATGAGAAGAATAATTATATAAACACACACGGAAAAAGGAAATAATAATTTTCTGGTCTTGATACCAAGAGGCAGATTATCTTCTCTTTCAGAAATCAAAAGAATTTTTACTGGACAGTTATGAGAGGTAGTGTGCTAAGTAACTTTAAATGCTAACATTTTATAGTTTCAAATTATCCGTATTAAAGATATTGTTACGACAGAAGGAATCTGGCAACCGAAAGCAAAAAGTTTCAGCCAACGAATAAGAACGTTGGGAGAATTTGGAGAAGAAGAGTGGAGAGTTAACGGTCGTTTTGTATTGTAACGGTCGTTGTGTTGTAACGGTCGGAGAGTTCGAAAATGGACGGTGAGCTGTTCTGAGACAGTGCGCGTAAGTATCAAGAAGTAACTTGATGTGTTGTGTATACGCGGAAGGATAAAAGTGGGATCTTTTATCGTTAAGTATCAAGAAGTAACTTGATGTGTTGTGTATACGCGGAAGTATAAAAGTGGGAACTTTTATGGCTAACTTCGAATGTCTACACGGACTGTCTTTTTGTTCGGCTAGTGTGTGAAAAGTTATTAGCACAGGACGAGAATTGGTTTACGAGTGAAGATCTTCGGGTGACCTGGTAAATCAAGTAAAAGGTAGTATTTTAGTAAAATACACAGAGCTGATATTGCGTGCTCTACGCAGGAAGATTGATGACTTGTGCATGTTAATAGTTGATTTGTTAATAAGATACTTCATCCATATTTCCTTTGTAACAATTTACCTTGTATTGAATTTGGTTTTGAAATATAGCTTTTAATACTCACGCTCAGTGGCTATCCATTTTTGTAATCCGCAACATTTGGTGTCAGAAGTGGGATAATTTATTGAATGCCGTTAACTAGAAGTATGGATGAATTAGTAAAGTTGATAAATGAGTTGAGAACGGAGATAGTTTCTCAAAAAGATGATTTGAAAGCCGATATGGCCGCCCAAAGCGATAAAATAGGTGATTTGAAAGCCGATATGGCCGCACAAAATAATGAGTTGAGGACTGACTTGAAAGCCGAAATAGCCGCACAAAATACTGAGATGAGAGCTGAAGTGGCTTCTCAAATTGATAAGATTATTGATCACTTCAAGGATCATAAAACCGAACTCAATAGACAATGCAATAGTTTAAATGTTGAATTTGTCAGTGAAAAAGATGATCTTGATAGTGTTAAGTTAGATTGTAAACATGGAAAAGAAAAAGAGAAAGGCAACGCATATAAAAATGTGGATCTGCTACTGGAAATCAAGAATCGTAGAGATAGCGCAGATAATGCCTTTGACCACGCAACTACTGGTGATGCATGGCAGAGTGTCTATGTCGCTGGTGACATGTCTAGGAACTGTGAAGAACAATCACACAGATCAGAGAGCTGCGAGACTATACAGTACGCTTTGCACTTCAAAATACCTAGGTATACAAGTCTGGCACGATCTGAAGAGAGATCCACACGAAAGGTATTCTATTCCTCGCCGTCAGCAAAATGTGTCATGGACAATTATCGCAAAGGCAGAGTAACGAGTGGTAATGAGGGGGAACGAAACAGAGTTTACGTTTCGCAGAGTGGTCCGAGTAAAGAAGAGGCGTCCATTCATCATAGATACAAAGTGCCCTTCGTCGTTACCGCGGAAGTCGGAGAGATTTTTCCGAAGCATATAGCCACAGTCGAATCGTTTATAGAAAGTGGGGATTTAAGGAAGAGGAATTCCGAAGGATGGCTTAGAAGCATAACAGGTGATGCTAGTAAAAGAGCTTCAGGCAGAGACAGTACTTCAAAGACTAACTTTCTGGATGAAACTAAGCCTCAGAGTTACGATCAGAGAGAAGTAAAGCCCTCAGACCATCTCAACGAAACCATGCTGAATTTCTTTTCTGAACAGTCAATGTGCAGATTTGGACATTATAACCATTTGGATTATAAGGATATAGAAAAGTTTTATCACGACTACAAGAGCTCTAAAGTGGACAATATCATGTTACAGAACTCGTCGCTGATCTCCAGAATGAACAATTTGGCAATCATGACTGATATTTCCCTGGCTAATTACAATGAGAGCTCCAAGAAAGTGAATTCGGAAGAAACAGCAAATATGACCTCCTCGGGTCATGTGTTTTGCTGGAGACCCGAGTGGCGCCATCGGATGGTAGATAAAAACAGCACAGGAGGTGTCGGCAACAAAGTGAGTCTTGTCTTGGCTCCTGCACTTGCTGCTTTAGGTCTCAAGGTCCCTATGATCTCCGGTCGTGCTCTCCAATTGACGGGAGATACTCTGGACAAATTGGAATCCATCCCTGGCTTCACAGTCGACTGCACTAAAGATAAAATCGAGCAGATGATGGAAGACGTCGGATGCTGCATCGTAGGACAGACAGAGGAGCTGGTGCCAACAGATAAGGAGATTTACCGCTGCAAGGATCTGATGGCTACCATAGATAGCGTTCCTCTAATGATATGCTCAATTGTGTCCAAAAAGCTGGCTGAAGGAGTGTGTGCTTTGGTTTATGATGTTGAATTCGGAAAAGGAGCTATTGATCTCATCAGTACAGAAGATGTTGCTGTTGATTTAGTTAAGAAAGTGGTTGCAGCATCACAAGCTCGTGGAATGGAGAGTTTGAGTTGTTCAGCTGTTATCAGCAACATGGATTCACCTCTTGAAAACTCTGTTGACAACTCTCTGGAAGTGATGGAAGCTGTTCAGTGTTTCTTTGGTAACGGATCCTTGGAACTGCAAGAGCTCGTCGAAGAGTTAGGAGGAGAACTGCGTTTGGTGAACATTGTGGATAATAGGGTAGATGAAGCATCACGTGTCCGTAAGGTTCTGCATAACGGCAATGCTTTGAACAAGTTTCGTAACATGTTAATAGAACAAGGAGTATCTGAAGATGTTGCAAGCTGGCTATGTGAAGGTAAAACAGAAAAAATATTGCTAGCAGCCCGACACATCACTGATTTCACTTATACAGGAAAAACAGGTAAGGTTGTCGGATTAGAAGCTGCAGTTCTAGCAAGAGTATGGAAGGAGGAGATGGACCGAAGAGCTAAAAAGAATTATGGAGCTGATATTATATTTGTGAAGCACCTTGGGGATCAAATGGAATCAGGTGAAATATGGCTGAAGGTTCATCACGACAGTTCTGAATTAAGGGAAAGTCAACTGACAAAAAGGTCAGACTGGAGGATGAAACTTCTCCCTAGATTTTATGTCACTAATGACTTTCATTCCTTGTTACTCTTGATAGAAGTAAAAATCCAAAAAAGAAAACTTTCGACAAAGAAGAAAACTTTTTACAGGTTTTGCACGAAAACTCTTAGTCGATTCTTCTCCCTGCAGAGACATAAACGTGTTCGCAAGGGCTATAGGCCTTACACGTATTATGTTTGTGGACGAGGCTTCAGTCAGAAAAGAAATCTACGTCATAGTGAGATTCGCTTTCATTTTGACACAGACGTGGTATATCGCATTCGTCGACGTCCAGCTACAAAGTGCAAGGTGATTCACGTGGATCGTTTGGCTCCGTTTCATCGAAGAACTGAAGAAACTTTGGAATCCAGAATTGTTCGGGACGAACAAGACCTAGGAAGGGGGCAGTGTTACGACAGAAGGAATCTGGCAACCGAAAGCAAAAAGTTTCAGCCAACGAATAAGAACGTTGGGAGAATTTGGAGAAGAAGAGTGGAGAGTTAACGGTCGTTTTGTATTGTAACGGTCGTTGTGTTGTAACGGTCGGAGAGTTCGAAAATGGACGGTGAGCTGTTCTGAGACAGTGCGCGTAAGTATCAAGAAGTAACTTGATGTGTTGTGTATACGCGGAAGGATAAAAGTGGGATCTTTTATCGTTAAGTATCAAGAAGTAACTTGATGTGTTGTGTATACGCGGAAGTATAAAAGTGGGAACTTTTATGGCTAACTTCGAATGTCTACACGGACTGTCTTTTTGTTCGGCTAGTGTGTGAAAAGTTATTAGCACAGGACGAGAATTGGTTTACGAGTGAAGATCTTCGGGTGACCTGGTAAATCAAGTAAAAGGTAGTATTTTAGTAAAATACACAGAGCTGATATTGCGTGCTCTACGCAGGAAGATTGATGACTTGTGCATGTTAATAGTTGATTTGTTAATAAGATACTTCATCCATATTTCCTTTGTAACAATTTACCTTGTATTGAATTTGGTTTTGAAATATAGCTTTTAATACTCACGCTCAGTGGCTATCCATTTTTGTAATCCGCAACAATATATTCTCTATACATGTTAAATAATGCAATGATTTTTTTCCATCCTAAAATTATAGTGAATTAAATTAAACTTTTTTTTGTGTGAGGTAAAGGAAATAATGCTTCATAATACTTTTATGCAACAAACATCAGTCCAATTGTTCTTGAACCGTGTGCAGTGGAGGATTATCTCCTAGGAGCTTGGAAAGGCCACCGTCCGTCGAATGGGACGTTAAGCCGTGGCCCCCTGAGCGGGACAGCCATACCCTGCGCACGTTAAAGAACACGCTGGATGGCCTTGATGGGAGGTTACCATCTGTCTCCCAACAGCTGTTTCAGTGGGTCCCTTCCTTCAACCTACTCTGAGCCTTCGAGGTCCTGTGACCTGGCCCATGGTGTGCAAAAAAGTGCCGCTCAGAGGTTAAACAACCAACCAACCTCCTAGGCGCATTAAGTGAGGCGCTGGCCTAGGACCTCGACACTCAGGAGGGTCTGAGAACAGTCGAAACTCGATTTGTTTTCGAGCATTCTGTCGAGTAAAATATTTCAAAATAATGTATTAATTTACATACATCTCGTATTTTTACTTACGTTAGTTCCAAATATGCTGCGATTGTTGTTAAATGCACTCAAATTAACAGATATTTAAGTTTAAAATTAAGTGTTTACTTATTTTTCAGTGTCTGCTAGTTTGTGTAATAAAGTAAATGTTAAATTTTCTATTTATGAATTTCTTCAGTTAAATTTAACTTGATGTTAATTTTTTTCCCTTCGTAAGTTGCAAAATATTTCAGTCCATATTCGGTTCATCACGTCTGCTGCACTTGTAACATCTGCAGAAAGTCTTTGCTTTAAATGCTGTAAATTATCAATTTTTTTAAAAAAAACTCTGTTTTTAATGTATTTCCGAAAAAAGTCTAACGGTATCAAATCGGTACTTCTTGGAGTCCAGACCCCGCCAACATATAAAAATCTATAGTAGTTTAATCGGCCAATGACTGTGTGGTAAAATTTAATACAAAATCTACCATTGGTTAATGAAAAGAAATAATAGAATTTTATTTCAAAAAATTGCCAAGTAGGGTAAAGATAATTAGCATAAAATAAATTAATGGAAGAAAACGTTTTTACATTAATGGCTAATTTATAAATTTTTAATGTATGAAAATAAAATTTTTGAACTTGTTTTTACAATTACCCTCGAGGCTATATGCACCATACTGAATACATCCGATTCCCATTTCAGATCCGGATCAATAATTACATTTAGATACTTGAATTGGTCATCCTTTCTAAACATGGACAATCATAATATTGGTAGTTCGCACAAGTAGAATTATGGTATCTTAAACGTAGTAGTATGCCTAATGAGGTTTAATAATATAAATGTAGTTTTTCGAACATTCAAGGATAATTAATTTAAACAGCACGAGTAATTAATTTATATTAAATCATGTTTAAATATAGACTTTAATTCAGTTGTTGTGTTGCTGAATAAACAATGTCTGAATCCTCTGCATAACAGTAAGTGATCCATTAAGCTGAAGATTGCTTTGGAAACAAGGGAAAATTTCAAGGAGCAAGATCAGGGGAGTAAGGGGTATCCTATAGCATCTCACCACTGATGTTGGTGACAACAGTTTCAACCAAAGCAGCAGTATGGGACCAAGCGTTGCCATGGTGCAGAAACCATCTCTCCCCTCAGGATTCTGGTCGTTTTATACGAAATGCCGATGGCGTTTCGTTCTAGGACTTCCGCATAAGATTGGTGATTCATTGTTCACACCGGTGACATATAAAGTGTAACGAAAACGCCTTGACAATCAAAAAACTCCAGAGACAATTGTTTTCCAGCGGACATCATCATCATCATCATCATCAACAACAACAACAAACAGCCATGGGCTACGGAGGTCCAACTAGACCGAGCAATTTAGTTCTCCAAGCAAGTCTGTCCTAAGCTACATCTACTGCAACTGGCCACTGCACACCAATTCTAATAAGATCCAGTTTGACGTTGTCTGCCCACCGCATCCTTGATCTCCCCTTCTTTCTGAGGCCTTTAGGCACACTGTTCATAACCCTATTCGCCAATCTATAATTATCCATACGGGCAACATGGCCAAACCAACGGAGTCTCTCTCTGCAAAATATGCTGCTAAAAGGAGGTTGCAGACTCCTTTGCCTAACCTCATCATTAGTTACAAAGTTGAACCACCTGATGACCAAGATACTGCGTAAGCATTTGCAATCAAAACGATCTGGTTTCCTGTTATCTTGTTTACACAGCGCCCAAGTTTCACTACCATAACTAACCCTAGAAAGAACCAAACTATTATAAGTCTAATTTTAGTCTTTAGGTGTATACGCCTATTTCTCCACACTCTCCATAGATTCTTAAAAGTCCCGGCAGCAATCCCTATTCGTCTGTTAATCTCATGCCGCACATCAGCAGCATCTGTTACATAGCTCCCAAGGTAATTAAACTGTGACACCTGCTCAAGACTGCAACCATTCAGATGAACTGAATCACAACCTGCCTGACCAATTTTCATCACTTTAGTTTTCTCTCTGTTTATAACCAAACCTAATCTACTACCAGTTTCATCAACAGCTCGAATGAAAGAGTTCATCTCATCATCATTTGCCAAAAGGGCTAAATCATCAGCATAATCTAATTCAGAAATTTTCGTATCTCCAGCCCATTTGAGGCCAAAATCTTTCCCTTGAAGTGAATTTTGCATAACATAATCAATAACCAAGCTAAAGAGAAAAGGAGACAAACTGCACCCTTGTCGAACACCAGAAGTAATGCTAAACCAATTGCTACAAGCCTTACCAACTCTCACACACGACTCAGTGTTATTATAAAGCGCTTTCATTATGTTAACTAACTTGTCTGGTATACCATATGATCTCACAATCAACCACAAATTATAACGATCAACAGAGTCGAAAGCCTCTTTGAAATCAACAATGCTAGCAGCCAAAGGTTTCTGAAACTCTAAACATTTCTCAAGAATCCGACATCACCGCTCGAAATTTCTTAGGCCATAGTAAACTTCGGTGCTTCCAGGCGTTTCGTTCCCAGATCGTAATGGAAATCCAAGTCTCATCTTCATTCACAATACATTGTATCAATCTTTAACTTTCCTCCTCAAACCTTGTCAATCAGTTCCAACACACATCAACTCGTTTTCGCTTTAGTTGTTGCAGGATCCAATAAACACAAATTCTTGACATTTTCAAATGCTCCTTTACTATTGCATAAACACTGCCACAAGAAATGCCCATCATTCCTGCTAGTGCATTCAGGGTTATTCTGAGATCTTAATTGAAAATATTCTGGACTCGGACTATTTGTTGTGCATTGATAGAAGTGCTGGGTTGCTCAGATATTGGGTCGTCCTCTATGTACTCACATCCGTCTGTGAAACGTTTGTACCACTTGAAAATAGCGCTTCGTTTAAAGCACTGCATAAACTTGAGGCATTTTTGCCGTTGTCTGTTCACCACTAAAGTTTCGCAGAACACAGTAACGGGTTATAATGATAGTAAATCCAAGTAATTCCCCCTCCAGTTATCAGTTATATCCTGCGGAAAATCACACACACACAAACAAATCTTTCCTAAGCGAGAAAACGCCAGAGACTGACTACCTACTGTTCTTGGGACCGTAGCGCAACGTATTCAACTTACACACTCTACTCAAGAATCTAAATACAACACATTTTGTGATTTGTTTTGTGATTGCTCTTAAGCTACAAGATTACCACATAAAATCGATTTTCCCATTAATCGTAATTGTTGTGCATTCAAATGAGTGATGATCTCGTTTCAAAAATTAACTCTCCCACGAAAGAAATATTATATTCAAAATTTAATTTGTTTCATAGGTCTGGAGAAAAAAAAGCAGAGGTTCTTGAGATTCTGGAAGCAAATACATGTTGATATGCAGTTTTGCAACAGAAAAGCAAAGGGGAACAGAAAGCATGAAGGATACGTTAAAATATACATATATATCTTTCAAAGTCTGGTAACTCTTCTTATGCGTTGAATGAACGGAGAGTGTATTTCAACACATGGCGAATTGGGTGATTGGAGGTTAAGCCGCGTGGTCGGTGGCTTCGAATGCTCTCTTCTGTCCTTGCTCTGTCATCTCAGCAAATCAGTCTTTGCGAAGGAGGTTACCATTGCAACTGCTGTATCTGCAAAGCTCTATCAGCCTTGCATTTGAGTGCCGCAGAAGAATCTGCCTCCGGCTCCGTTTCTTCACTTTTCCAGCTCCATCTCTATGCAACTGGCCCCAGCCGATCACTCAGTTCGCTCTTTTCGTCACCATGACAACGGATGGCAGCCACCACCTTCCGCTGATGCCACTTCATCATCGAGCTCGTGAGGAATATGAGACGTATAAGTTACACGTGGAGGAGGAGGCTGCGATGGATTGGATTGGGAAAATATAGGCTTGTCAATAAGTGAGAAAACATCAGTTAACCCTGATGCAGTGTTTGAGTCTTTTTTCGCCGAATATTGTTTCACTTTAGCTGCAAATTTTTTAAATATTATAAAATACACTTCTCGAGCCTTGACTTTGATTTACTCTCCTTTAACATAGTTACCATATTATCATTTCTTCTTCTACCTTCTAGTTATGCTTCAGCAAAAAAAAAACCACAAAGAACAACAACATATGTTGTTCGGGTCTACTTAGTCCAGGGAGGTGGCTAACCTAAACTTAGAAAACGCCACTAGAAAAGAATCATATTATTAAAGAGCAACAGCATATCTTCTTGAAAATGAAAACGTACATTTTTAGTAACTAATGTACTAAAAAGAAAAAACTAAAACAAAAAGCGGTACTTTTTAAAGAATCAAGAAAGTAGCTGAACTTAAAAGCAAAAATATACACTTTTAATTATTGCAATGACTTAAAAAAATCTTTTAGTTATGCACATAAAAATATATTGTCAGAAATATCGGAAGAAATGAGCTAGATTTAGTATATTGATGATTTGTTCAAAGAATGGCAAGTTCTTTTTCAATGAGCCACATGTTGACCAGGCTTAATTTAGAGCCTTACATTCTCTTGTAAAAAGTAGCTGAAATAACATGTCCAAACTTCTCTAATTCAACCAATTTCTTAGTTATTCCTCTGAGCATTGAGAGGCATTTGAATTATACTGAAAACGTAATGTTCTCTTAATTGTTTTACAACTCAACTTCGGAAAGAATGCAAACCGAAACGCCGCAAAGTGGAGTCTGGGTGTATTTGGAAGTCCATAGAACCAGTTAAACCATGCAATCTATTATTTTGCAACAAAAAAAACACGGAAAAAGAATTGGCAGAGTTCTTTACACCACATTTCCTTCTCGACTACAAAAAATACAGAAAGCATAACGTTGACTCATGGAGCTCTAAATACAAAATTGCTCAACACCAAGTGGAACCCAGTCTTAATATTATTACGACAGATGAACGTGCTACAATGAAACCATGATAGATGTGTCACTGATACTCACGTATGCTTTAGCGTGACAAATAGTCATCAACTGATTAGAACAGAGATAGACTTTGAATAAAAAGAATTTGGGAGGAAACGGAGAAGGTTTTGTTAATAGTATAAAGGATGTATTGTGTTGATGTTATTGGATAGGGTTTCAGCAATTTAAACGAGAAGATTGCTTATTTATTTTTAAAATGAATGTTATTCGAGAGAGATGGCAATCAGGTCGAAGGAGCAATATGTTCATCGAGCAAGAAATGCTGATCTTACTTCCTCTTGCAGGAGAGAACATCGTCTGATACGTGGCATTATTGATGTGTGAGGAATGTTTAAGGTAACCAAGGTTACACAAAAGGAATTTCAATAGAAATTTGCGGTGTTCGTTAAATGTTACGAAATAACGGGTTCTATTTTGTACTTTGAGTAAATATTGAAAACATTATACTGCACATATGAAAAGCATCATAAATCATTCTTTTTATGGCATAACTTCATACTGATGAAGACAGAAACTTGTGTTTATATAAGATGGCTTTATTTTTATGATTTTATACCTTTGTATAAAACCATAAAAATAAATTACTTCACTTAAACAATTCACTTATATATTAAAGTATTGCTAGTAAGCATACTTTTGAAATCAAGTTCAGTTTTACTATTAAAATTCACAATGATTGGTGTCAGGAACCTGAGACTCAACAATCCCTGAGCATATTCGAAGGTGAATCCTATGGTACATGCCATGATGTATCTAGATGCTCTAGGTTTATATCCCGAACACACAAAGGCACGATGAGTTTGCAAATTCAGAAGAAACTACGGAAAGGAATAGTGAAATGCAACAATTAACAAAAGCCCTGTTATCTTTTTTAAAAGAGGTTAAAGGTTCCTCCTCAAGGACTTCCACAGACCTTCAGTATTGGAATTGTGGCAAGTTTGGACACATTCGAGCAACTGCAAAAAGTGGTGGGTTCAACGTTCAAGCACGTCTAAGAGAAAACAGAACCAGCATAAGCAACGTGAAGGACAAAGGTTGGTTGTTGATTGGTTGGCCCCAGGGAAAGTCGCCCACGTTTCAGCATGGTGGAGACAACGAGATGGTAGCTGATGGAACCTTGCCGTTTGATAGTGGACAGTGGTGCAAATGTGACCTTACTAAGACCTGATATAGTAAAGAGGATAACACCTCAATCTAACTGGTATGCTAGACAGTCCAATATAACCCTGCAAACAGCCACTGGAGATCGTGCTAAAGTCCATGGAAGGAGGGAACTCAACATCAGAGTTGGTAGCTGTCTGGTACACCATCCTGTTTACATCGCTGACATCTACGATGAATGCATATTAGGCCTTGATTTCCTAACGAAACAAGGATTCAGCATTAGACCCAGTGACAGCCTACTCATCTATAAGACAAAAGAGATACCTCTGCTTAGCCGAACATCTGATTCTTTATCAAGTGTGACCACAGCATTAGTGACGAAAGGCACAGAAATACCAGTACAAAGTGAAGTTATAATCCGTGGACATCGAGTGGTAACTCCTGAGGCCTTCTGATAGGTGGTCACCGATACCCCTGGTAAAGGAGCTGGCTCGTGATATCCTGGTTGCAAGGACTCTAATCAAAGTACATCGAGAACAGATTCCTACTAGAGTGATGAACTGCACCAAGACCAATAGATTATTGAGAGTGGTGAAAAATTAGCAATATATGAACCTGTTACATGGATAGCTCGTGCAAATACAATAAAAGCTACTGACTCAAACCAATATCCCACAGATATTCCCTTTCATCTTGCTGACTTGTGGACATGAAAAAGAAAGTTATCTGAAGATCAAGCTGCTAAAGTTGAGTACCTACTTAAAGACTTTCTGACATTTTCTCTGCTACATCAAATGATTTTGGCTGCACTAACCTCACAAATCATAAGATTAAAACTGGTGATACTCCTCCCATCCAGCAATAAGGCTTACATTAGGAAAACGGGAGAGACAGAAAAATTTATATGGGACAGGAAGCTCAGGATATTATAGATCATCATCGAGCCTGGACATCACCAGTGCTTCTTGTCAAAAAAAAAGGATCGATCCACCAGATTTTGTGTGAACTCATCATCATCATCATCATCATCAAGCAGCCATGAGCTACGGAGGTCCAACCAGACCGAGCAATTTAGTTCTCCAAGCAAGTCTGTCCTGAGCTACATCTACTGCATCTGGCCACTGCACACCAATTCTAATAAGGTCCTGTTTGACGTTGTCTGTCCACCGCATCTTATGTCTCCCCCTCTTTCTGAGGCCTTTAGGCACACTGTTCATAACCCTATTCGCCAATCTATAATTATCCATACGGGCAACATGGCCAAACCAGTGGAGTCTCTCTCTGCACAATATGCTGCTTAAAGGAGATTGCCGACTCCTTTGCTTAACCTCATCATTAGTTACAAAGTTGAACCACCTAATGCCCAAGATACTGCGTAAGCATCTGGAATCAAGAGCATCTAGTTTCCTGTTATCTTGTTTACAAAGTGTCCAAGTTTCACTGCCATAACTAACCCTAGAAAGAACCAAACTATTATACAGTCTAATTTTAGTGTTTAGGTGTATACGCCTATTTCTCCACACTCTCCATAGATTCTTAAAAGTCCCGGCAGCAATCCCAATTCGTCTCTTAATCTCATGCCGCACATCACCATTATCTGTTACATAGCTCCCAAGATAATTACACTGTGACACCTGCTCAAGACTGAAACCATTCAGATTAACTGAATCATATCCTGCCTGACCAATTTTCATCACTTTAGTTGTTTCTCTGTTTAAAACTAATCCTATTCTACACAATAGCTCGAATGAAAGAGTTCATCTCATCAACATCATTTGCCAAAAGGGCTAAATCATTAGCATAATCTAAATCAGAAATTTTCATATCTCCAGTCCATTTAAGGCCAAAATCTTTCCCTTGAAGTGAATTTCGCATAACATAATCAATAACCAAGCTAAAGAGAAACGGAGGCAAAATGCACCCTTGTCGAACACCAGAAGTAATGCTAAACCAATTGCTACAAGCCTTACCAACTCTCACACACGACTCAGTGTTATTATAGAGAGCTTTCATTATGTTAACTAACTTGTCTAGTATACCATATGATCTCACAATCAACCACAGATTATGACAATCAACAGAGTCGAAAGCCTTTTTTAAATCAACAAAGCTAGCAACCAAAGGTTTCTGAAACTCTAAACATTTCTCAAGAATCTGCCTAAGTGAAAATATCTGATCCACACATCCCCTACCACTTCTGAATCCACATTGCTCATCACGCAATTGACTGTCAACCAGATTCTGAATTCTATTAAGCACAATCATGGAAAGAACTTTACCTGGAACGAGTAGGCTGATACCCCTATAGTTATCACAAGAACTGCAATCACCTTTTTTGAAAATAGTGATAACAATAGCTCTGGTAAAATCTTTAGGAACCATGCCTTTAAGTTAAAAGATATTCAAAATTTCAGTCATCCAAGTGGTAACCTAAACATTCCCAGCTCTAAGCATTTCCGTATTAATTTCATCTACCACTGGGGATTTATGAAGTTTAAGTTTAGAAATAGCCAAAATAACTTCAGATTGTGTTATAGGGCCAACATTAAAGCCACCAATGCATCCACCATCATTTAGAATCAAAGGGAGTAGAACTAACCACATTGTTTAGAACATCACTGAAATGCTCGCCCACCTAGCCATGACAGAATCCTCACCTTCTATAACCTTACCTTGTTTATCCTTCAATCCCTGTATATCTGTTCGTTTTCTACCACACAAAACATTAACTATCTGGTACAGCTCTCTGCTGTTGTGCTGTCTAACTGCTTCCCCGGCTTTGTCAGCCAAACCATCAAGCCAAAGATTCTTATCAGCAGCTAACTGATCCTTTACACGTTTATTAAGCTCTCTGTGATGCTTTCTATTAGGACTAGTAGGGTATTGATTAAGGACATTCCTGCAGTTCTTTCTTTAAGAATTAAGCTCAAGTGCCTTATCACTCAGATGTCTCCTCTGCTCCTTTTTTCCTAAAAGAGTACTGTTAGTGTCTAAAAAAGCCTGTTTAAAATGGTCCCATTCTTCCCCAACTTCAGTAGTAAGCAAACCATGACTGTTATAATGACTAAGTAACCTATCATGGTAAGCTTCAGCTATAATTGTGTCTTTCAGAGCGTCAGTATTAAAGGTAAATTTTTTAACTCTAGCACAACACTTTTTAAGTTTAAGTTGCAAGACACTTTTAACAAGATAATGGTCAGTCATCGGGTGTAACCCATGTGTATGTCGCGGTGTTTGTAATAAGTATTAGTTATTCTGAATCCATTGAGTTTATTTATCTGTAGGAGACGTTGCCTACTGCCATTGCAGCTACCAATACCAAAAGGGCCTATTACTCCTCCCCAAAGGTCAGAGTCAGTTCCATCTTTGGCATTGAAGTGACCTAGAACAAGGGTAATATATCCTTTCTTGACAGAATTCAAAATATCCTGAAGTTTTCCTTAAAACTTATCCTTCTCATCCTCATCGTCATCCTCAGTGGGGGCATAACAGCAGATAACATTCAAGTCTTTAAAGCTTGTCTGAAATTTTGCTGTAAGAAACCTTTCATTAATGCACTCATATCCTAGAAGAGCATCACTAGCATGTCTGCTGAGCAGCAGACCAACGCATTGGTGATGCTTTCCATCCTCCCTCCCTGTAAAGAGAAATTTAAGATTATTTTTAAGTATCTCACCTTTACCTGTCCATCTGTTCTCTTGCAAACCTAGAATATCTAGGTTATAGCGCTGGAATTCCTGCGTGAGGACATCAAGAGAATAATCTCTATGTAATGTCCTCACGTTCCACGTTCCTGCAGAGAGAAAATTATTAGTAGGATTTTTAAAGAAATTAGGTTTATTGAGATTTAGGGCCAACAATATCAAACAACCCCCTGATCGCAGGCATGGGGCAAAGACATGTTCCTCCTCCGCTAAAGGCTGAAGTCACCGATGCTGGTAGGAACTTCAGGCACCACCTTTTCAAGTGGACTTTTCCAAGAGCCATATGGCCTTGCCTGAGACACATTACTCCAGTTTAGGCTTGACGATGCCCAACTACCTAAGTTAAGTTCAGGTACCTGCGATGGCCTCTGATCATATGATATCATATATATATATGATATATATATAATCATATCCACCAGCTGATATAAGCTGATAAAAATTTGCTGTTGCGGGTGTTGATGGGAATTGTTTTTAAAACACTTAAAATACTTTTTGATCTACAAAAAAAAAAAAACTCATCTTACCCCGTTCAAAATTTACCAAAGATATATTTTAGGCCTTTCCAAAAGAAGAAAAACTTCGTCCTATAATTGCCCTTTTTCTGTTAACGTCCCAACCTGGTTAGATAAACGAAAAGAACACAAAAGCATAAGAAAGGTAACAAAAATGCACTTAAATGACGCTAATGCTAAAGTTTCGAAATATCTGGATTTTTCATAACCGCGATAATCGGATAGGAATTTTTGATATCAGACAAATATCGGTTAACCGGTAATAAAAATATTTTTTTTTAATTCATTCAGTCACTAACAATCAAATATAAATATTTTATTTTTTCCGTCGAGTCGTCACGAGACCAGAGACACTCAAAGGATTCCCAGATAAACTGTAATAAATTTTATTTCCCCGTAGCAAAAACGATACGAGATTTTTTTATGGCCCGTAGATAACCGAAACAGATTTTATGAACGTTTAATTCCCCAGCAGATTGTCCGATGAGTCTGAAATTACCTTTACTTGAGTCCCTCGTGCCATCCCGTAATGCTTAACACGTTTTAATAATTATATATATATTATACGTATTGCGTTACAAAATCAAGGCATTATCTACAGTATTATAGAATAGGAGATGAAATTTCAGAAGTGCATTTTTGTTACCTTTCTTATGCTTTTGTGTTCTTTTCGTTTATCTAACCAGGTTGGGACGTTAACAGAAAAAGGGCAATTATAGGACGAAGTTTTTCTTCTTTTGGAAAGGCCTAAAATATATCTTTGGTAAATTTTGAACGGGGTAAGATGAGTTGTTTTTTTTTTTGTAGATCAAAAAGTATTTTCAGTGTTTTAAAAACAATTTCCTTAATAATATGAAAATGATACATAAGCTAAGCTAAAAGTAGCAATTTTAATACGGAAAAATGGCACGGAATATCTATTAATAACTTAGACAGCACAGAAGATTTAGAACGATCCGCTCATACACGGATTTTCAACGACGACTAATGCCCACAACCGCATTCGCTCATACGACGGTTTTACCGACATGACGCTGCCGTGAATCAACCAAAGTTGGTAAAGGGTAAAGCGGTGCGGCTGCATAGTAAAAATGGCGCCATGTTAGTGACTGACAGCAGCGCCATAAGCTATATTTCATCGAGGAATACTTTGCATTGCTGCCAACACGTACTCAAAGCAGGTGTTTTGCATAGCATTGCGCGCGATGACTTTGCACGTGACTCTTTTCATTGGACAATGTTTTGCGTTTACTCAGTTTTGGAATCAACCGATGGGCAGTTATACTGGACTCAGTTTACGTCGTTTTTGCTCGCCGCATCTTAATGTGTCTTGGTGTTTCGCTGTGAATTATAAAACTGTTTTAAACTATTGTTTTATTTAATTGTTGTTAATAATGGCAGATTAAACTCAATGTAATGTTGCTTCCAAGTGAAAAGAAGAAGACTAGTAAACCTATTGCTTTAAATACTAATATTAAAATTATGAAATTTAGTGACAATTAAAATAAATATTTTAATTGTAAATGCTTTATTAACGTCAGTTACGAACATATATGACTCCTTAAAAATGTTATTAAAATATTACACGCATCTACAAGGGAAAATAAGGCAATGATTCGCTATACGACGGTAGTCTGTAATCTAACGTGTCGTATGACCGGGGTATGCCCTGTAATTGCCTTCTCTGACTGAATTCCGATCTTAATGTTCCCACCATTTTAATTGGTAGAAGAAAAGCGTATAGAGATTTGAAATGTTATCTCTAAAATAGTCCACCTATGTGATTTGGAACTGTTCAGAGCCAGATTAAATTTCTTGTAGGCCCTTGGGAAATTTGCGATTTTATATGTAGATGGGTGATGAAAATTATCTTGAATAATTTTTATCCGAGGCCTTAACAGCTGATTAGGCCTTAACAGCTGATTAGGCCTTAACAGCTGATTTCATCAATTTCTTCAAGAAGAGAGGGGCGGGTGTGACTCAGCCGGTAGAGAGTCAAGTTCGTAACCTACAGTTCCCAGGTTCGAGTCCCATCTGTGCCAGCGTCGAGATTTATCTGCGCAAAACTTCCCACCCTGCTCTCGGTCAGTACGGAACACCGATGGCCTTGGAAATGCTGCACCCGTCTCATGGAATGTTCAGCCGTGTTCCTTTGTGGAGGAAGCCATACCCTGTGTACGTTAAATAACACGCTGGATGGCCTTGATGGGATTCTACCATTCAGTGTCCAGTGGGTTCCCGCACACCAACCTTCTCTGAGCCCTCGGAGTGCTTGTAACCTGGTTCATTGCATGCAAAAAAGTGCCGTTCAGTGGTAAAACAACAACTCAAGAAGAGATATTTGTTACGATTTTTATCATGCAAAGGAAAAAACATGATCAAAATTCTTTTTTGTAGACCTTTTAGTTCCCGTAATATATATATACGGCCCTCCACCTATGGAGGCTATATTATTACATGCCGAATGGAAAGCGTGTTTGACTAGATCCAATGGACATTGAATGGAGAGATCCTCGCCTACCTTACATACTATGATGTAAACTCCTGAGAGAATCTTTTCAGACAATTGTGGCAGGCACCTGCTTGAGGGGGATATTGATTTTTTTTTTATAAAACAGAAAAACGGAATGTATATCAGTTTTTTTTTGTATCTTGAACCACTCTGCATCAGTTCTAGGTAAATTGTTAGAAAATAAAGATGACGAAAATTTTGAGTAGTTTTCCGAGTGAAAGAATTGCCCATTTTTTTACACCCTCCCTTCACCACCATTTTAAAAAACACTTTCGTAAGCTTTATTTAGAATTTATTTAACATTAATTAATTATTAATTGCCTGTAGGGCCAATTCAAACCAAAGTTTATTCCCATTTGCAGTTTAATAAATTGTGTTCTAAGTACGCTACCGAGCTCCTTTCTATATTGGTGAATAATTCTTATAGGTAGGATGATCAGATTTCGATTTGTAAAAGTGGACATTTTTAACAAATATCTCTGTTCCGAAAGATGAAACCCAGGAGAATTTAGTAAATGTTTACGGAAACTAGAATATTTCTTCTCCGAGGTATAACTCCACAGAAAATTTGACACCTTTAACATGACATTAATATAGTGGCGCAATATACATAACGCATACATGAGGGACAATTTTCAGTAGGTGGGAGATGCAATAATTCGTCCCATCTTAGCTCGTCGAGTAGAGATTATCATGACAGAATAGTCCTCCCACGCACAGTGCTTTCCCCTTATGATGAGCTGAAAAAAGCTCCGTTATGGGTTGTTTGTTTTCAGGTTCTTCAACCTAACCGCCCTCATGTCATCCTCTGTATTAACAAGAACACACACGTTTTGTTCGTTGCGAGACATCTAACAGAAAACGTAACGTAATACAGTCGTGCTCAAAAATATTCAAGCTCGTTGAAGAAAACTCTTTGAAGAAAAATCCTTACACCTATCGAAATATGAATATTAAAGTTCAAATCAGTGGTGAAATATTTTGCAATAACCACCTTTTGAACAGAAAAATGCTTCTGCTTCTTCGAAACTAATGGAAAAAACTAAATTCATACATGCAGGTTCGAATACTCCGAAAAACATAAGTAGTCTTGCATGTGCAAGCGTTTGCATGAAAATTATCCACATTGGCTCATACTTACAAATAAAATATTATACTTGATATACACAATGTGTGGATTTCACCCTTGTTCAGAAAAGTGAATACTTGATTCACATACAACTGAAATGGCACATGTAAAATTCACATGCATACACAAAGAGTGAATGTTTGCAGGAGAAATAACATTGCTTATTTGCATCTCACTCGAAATGAACGTTGTTGCAGGAAAAGAAATTGTGACATTCACGCCCTAGTTCTTAAAATATGAATACTTGCGGTTAAACTATCGTTACTACTGTACTTCGCACGTGCACATACTTGTAATAAACTGAGAAAAAATGTTTCGAACATAAAGAAACATGTATTCTCATGCGGAAAAAATAACTAAACTTTTCTTAGTTGAACATAAAATATGCATGATTGATTAACTTGCGTAATGAAACACATATGTGGATACATATCGCTGTCGAAAAACGTTTCCTTGCAGGAAAAATAACCACTTTCACACTTATAAAATGCAGAAATATACATACTCGTGCGGGAAAAATTAGCTAAACCCACAGTTACTTAAACTTGAAATGTGCATGTTAGATTTACTCGCGTAGTGAAACATATGTATGCATACATATCATTATCAAAACAGTTTCCTTGCAGGAAAAACAACCACTTTCACACTTATTCAAACATAGTGTACTTACATACTTGTTCTAATAATTCCACACTAGTATAGAAATATGCATTCTCATGCAGGAAAAATAACTAAACCGATTCTTACTTAGACATGAAATGAGTATGTTAGATTTATTCACATAGTGAAACACGTATGGGAATATATATCATAGTCGAAAAACGCATGCTTGCAGAGAAAAATAACCACCTGTTCCCTTATACATGCACAGTTTACTTACGCGCTTGTTCAAGCGTAGCAGGCAAAATAACTGTCGAAATACACACGGAACTCTGAAAAGAGTATGAGAATGGGTCCGAAAATGATATACCCTGAATGTCATTTGAAAATCCATCATTGATGTTGGTGTATGTTAACGCTATCACCACCTAACAAACGACGTGGGGATTAACATTTATGCCGCTGCAGATTTCTTTTCGCATTACTTCTACTTCATATCACATCGGGATTGCAACTTTCACACATTCTATTATTTTACGAAATTGGTATTAAACGATGCTTTCTTTGCTGGTTTTTCCATTTTTACACTGTTTTTTGTTACATTGGTATACCGTTTTGTAAAATATGCAGCATACACACATTTCTTATGATATTAAATTATCAGTTTTTTGTCTGGGTTCCTTCTAACAATGATTTTGTTTTTCCCTTCCTAATGTACTTTATTTCCTTTTCTGAAGGGATAAAACCATATTTTTCCGGTAACTGCTACATACGTTTTAATCGTGATGAATTGTATAAGAGGACATTTTAAAATTAGCTGACCCCTTGGAGGCTTTTGCAGGCAGTAAACTGTTGAGATGCATCGTTAAGCTGAAAAGATCCCTACCGAAGATAAGATATCAGCATACGGGACCTTCCGTTGACCTGTCCAGCAAAGCGCTTGAGCGCTGCATTTCGTCATGATTGAAATCGAATAATTATTTCACTTCGCCATTAGAGTTGAAAAGATCCTTGAGGAAGATAAAATTCACGGAACTGTAATCGCGTGGAAGACGGACAGCACTTTCCATAAGAAAAGGATTTAGATATGCTACAGTTTATCAGCTTCATAACGAAGGACTCATTCCATTGTTCAGTACGTAAGTTGCCGTGATTCTGAGCCGTGCTTTTGTCACTCAACGGCGTTTCCTGTTCGCGTGTGCGTCACCGTGCCATTTCTTCGGATTAAGTGAGAAGAATTGCAGGAGTTTTAAGTACTTTTAATAGAGGGAGTATTAAATTTTAAGAAGTGGGAGAGTATATTGACGAAATTTTCCTGTTATTTAAGAAGAGCATTTCTGAACTTCGGATGTTTCACTTCAAGTGACTCTTAGTATAGTTTGTAAAGACATTATTTTTTGTCTGTCACATATATCCAATGTACGCTCTATGTGAGAACATCGATTTTTTGTGGCATATCTATAAGTGCAAAATTCTTTTACTCAGGTCCGATCACAACATATATGTCAGAACAAACTACACCGTCTCCCACCAGTGCGAACCATCGAGATGCCACTGAGGTTGTGAAAAGGCATTATTAGGACTAGGAAAATTAAATGCAAAATTCACGGCCTGTGACGTAGTTGGTCCTCTGCACGTCCAGGCGTGTGGATGTGGCAATCCGAATTTGAACGGTGGTGATCACTACCCAATTGAAATTGCTTCTCACTTTAAATCAAATTTTAAAAAAACTATAAATTTAAATAATTGGAATCTATTTAAAGATACACTTAATCAGATTTCTCCTCCTCAGTCATCTTATGATTACAATTCTCTCTTTTTTTACTATTCATGATAATACCAAAATCTATTTTCAAAAAATAATATCTAAATTTCCAAAAATAAATCGGAACTTTTGGTATATGAACAAAATTGCAACCATCCAGAAAAAAGCAGAGCGAAAAGCTATAAATCAAAACATTTTCAGGACTTGCCAAATATCAAAGAATTAATGCTTTAGTCCGTAGAAAACTAAAAGAACTCTATCGTGAAAATTGGAATCTTTTTACTTCACAACTTTCCCCTTACTCTTCTATCTCAAACCTTTGGCGAACATTTAAAAAAATCTCTTCTCCTAAATTGTAAACATTTCCATGGACTGAAATAATGATACAATTTTTTTTCCGGAAAAGAATTAGCTAATCATTTTGCAATAAATTTAGAAATTACTAAACAACCTATTTACCTTTCCTCTGATAAAGATATTTTACATTCAGTTAATCACTTTCAAATAAAACCAACCATTTCACAACCTGAAATGGACTTTACCTTAAATGAATTTTTATTTGCTATAAAATATTTAAAAAACAAAACTGCTGCAGGTCCGGAGAAAATCTCAAATAAATTTTTAAAATTTCGTCCGAAATCATGGTTAAATTCACTTTTAAAATATTTATTTACATTTGGAATTATGGTACAATTTCAAATGATTGGCTATATTCTTATATTTTCTTTATCTTAAAATCTGGAAAACCAGCAAATAATTCTTCAAACTGTAGACCTATTTCACTAACATCTAATGTTTTTAAATTATTTGAACGACTCATTCTTCGTAGATTAACTTGGTTTTTTGATCAAAATAAAACTTTATCTGACTACTTTTATGGCTTCAGAAAGAATAGATCTGCAAAAGATGCAGTCTTTTCTCTATTAAATGATATATATATCAACAAATTAAAACATCAATCAACTATCGTTATTTTTCTTGACCTAAAATCAGCTTTTGATTCTATATGGCTTAAAGGATTACTTTTCAATTACAAAAAATAGGAATAAATGGCATTTTTTTCAAACTCTCTTTTTTTCCAAAACTCTCCAAAGAAAATTTAATAAATATTTTTCTGACACTTTCCAAATTTTAAATGGATTACAACAAGGCTCACTTCTTTCCCCAATCCTTTTTAATTTATATCTCCATCATCTTTCTGAAACTTTAGACACTGAAATCTCTTTTGTTTCATTTGCTGAAGATATTACCTTATGGACGTCAGGAAAAAACAATGAATTAATTTGCTCAAAATTACAAACTAACTTAAATAATTTGAATAATTATTTTAAAAATTGACACCTAATTTAAATTTAAATAAAACATTTTTAATTCCGTGTTTAACTCACAGAATTTTTTTTTTCAAATGTTTAAATTCAAATTAAAGATGTAATAACTCTGATTAAAAAACTAGCTCCTACCTCGGCATTACTATTGACCATAATTTTTCTTGGATACCATTTATCCAAAACGCAAAATTGAAAGCTGCAAAACTATTAAATATTACTAAATATTTAACAGGCATTAACTGGGGATCCTCTCAACATAACCTAATACAGTTTTATTTAAGTTTAATTAGACCTAAAATTGAATATGAAATAGAATTCTTATGTAGTATTTCTGAAAATAAATTTAAACAACTGAATATCATACGAAATAAATTCTTCAAACTTATATTAGGTTTATTTAAACACTCTTCTTCATTGGCACTTTAGGCAAAAACTTCTATTCTACCTTTTCGAGATTGTGCCCTAATGTGAAAACATTAGGGCACAATCTCAAATTTTAAAATTAATTATGCGGCTTCACCTAAAACACAATAATCATCCAATTTTAATTACTTTTTTTTAATCCCAAACTTAAAGCACCTTACAAATCATGTATTCAGCATTTACCTCTCTTTAAAAATATGTTTTCATTTATCAATAAAGTTGATATTTTATGTCATGAACCAATTTGGTCTTTTCCTCAACCTGTTATTTCTACTACTTATTCCTAATTTAATTTCAAAATAATCCTTATCTCCCGCTTGTAAAAACATTTTTAACCGATGCCTACTGTTATTCACTTTATGATAATTTTTTTCCAATCTATTCTGACGGATCCTTTGATTCTTCTTCTAAATTCTCTTCAGCTGCCTTTTTCTTTCCAAAATTAAATTTTTTTTCAAATTTGCTGGTTACACTCATATCCTCCAAGCTGAACTTTATGCTATTTTATTTGCTATTAAATGGGTTTCGGAAAATTTAACTTATACCAAAATTATTATTTATTCAGATTCTAAATCCGCACTATACACACTTCAATAAGATTATTTAAGATTATTTTTACACTAATTATCCAGCCATACTTTCGGATTTCTACTATTTACTAAAACTAAATTTTAATGAATGTCATAATTCATTTAAATTTCAATGGATACCAAGCCATTGTAGTGTTGAAAGTAATTTTTGGGCGGGCTTTTATGCAAAATAGGGCCTTTCTCCAAATTCTATAACTCCTACTCATTTCTTTTTCTCTAACTATAAAATTGAATCCAAACACTTTGAGATCAACGCACTAAAACGTTTTTTCCTAGTAAATGGTTCAATTACTCGTCCTCGTAGATTCTTCCTACAATCAGATATTACCAACATACTCGATCTAAAATTTTCCAGAAAATTAATTTCAGTTTTCTACCGCTTAAAAATTGGTTTTGTCGGATTAAACTTTTATTTATTCTCGATTAATAAAGCAACTTCAAATAAATGTGCAAAATGTAAAGTTCCAGAAACAATTTCACATGTACTTTTAAATTGCCAAAAATATTTAGATGAACGAAAAAATTCTTCCTAAACTTAAAAAGACTTTCAGTTACTGAATTTGCTTTAACTAAATTTCACCGACATCAGAAACTGTAGTCAAATGTTTAAATGAACTTTTCAATTTCCTAACAGAAACAAAATTAATTGACAAATTTTAAATAATAAATAAATGTTATTCTCAAAAGCACTCATTTTTTCATCTTGTTAAATGAATATTTTTTTTTCAGTTGTTAAATTTCTCTTTTTAACTAATTTTGTTTAAGCTTTTAAATTGTCAATACATATAATAATATTCCAACTTTGCAATTTTAATTTAGTTTCAAATTTTGTTTGGGTAGGAGGTACTTGATCACCAATTTCCCAGTTGTTTTCCCAGTGTCGCTTTTCTGCACAAGGGCGAAATTCGTTTTCACTGGTGTGACTGAACAGTAATAAGTATCCAAAGCTTATTGCTCAGGTTTGTAGTTTTAAAATTATTCCTGAAAAAGTTTTAGTGAGGCGGATTTTTCTGTTACCGATATCGTATCGAAAAGGCTTTCTCATGTAGTTTGTTCCATAAATATACTGATATAATCGCTGAAGTATTTGCTAAATTTTGACTATCAGTCCAGTTGCAAATAAAATTTCAACGGATTAGTTAAGGTAAGTTGAAAGGGTTATCAGTATATCATTCTAGTGAAGCTTATTAAATGTATTATTTTTTATAGATGAATCCTAGTAGCTTAATATATGAGTGTATTTTATAATATTTGTTAAAACTAATGTTCCCATCTCCATTAACATACACTTAAGTACATGTTGTACTTGAATGTAGAATTAAAGATAGATGTTTTATGCAACGCAAGCGAAAACACAAGGGTACCCGCAACGTAAGAACTGTATTTCTACTTTTAGGCCCACAATGGTTTGCGTAGAGGAGGTGGCAGAGGATTTGTGTAAAGTCGAATTGGCGTCAGTTGGGTGTTGTGTAACCTGGAGAGCGTCTGTATTTTGGGTTTCATCTAGAGTTAGTACTGTTAAATTTTACTAATATTTAATTTTTTAAATGTATTTGTATTTGAGTTTTAGGAGTACTCACTCGTTCATTTCCAATGAGTCATTTTGAATTTAATTATTAGATAACTCTTTTATTAATGATTTTATTAGATGATCTAAAAGATTAATTAATTCATATATTGTACTTAATTTTCAACCACAGTATATGTTAAACTTTATTAAAATAAAGATCAATGAAACTGCATCTCCGAGTTCCATTTTCATTACGATTTTTGTACATATCATTATATCCACCTGATTTTCTTTTTTAATTCCATTGAATGTATACTGGGAATTCAAATTTGTTATTTAAGGAAAATCTTAATGGAGGTGTCAAATTAAAATCTTTTCGATCTTCTTAAATTAAAAACCTTCTAAAATTAAAAATATTATTTCGTTTACAACTACAACATCCTTTAGAGACAAAAATAAGAGAATCAGCATTTAGTTGACAACTCCTCACCCTCTGTTTCGAAAATCGCATATACCAATCGATAGTTCGCCTGGGCAACTTTCTTCGTTTCGCTGTGCTTTTTTTTTTCTTCGTTTCGCTGTGCTTTTCCAACGGCTTATAAACAATGAGAAATTCGGAGGGAAAAGAATGGTTCTGTTCACTACTCTAATAATATTTCTATATAAATTATGCTGATAGGCTCCTGTCAGACATCTGTGTCAAGCAGCTGTTCCAGGGATAATTTATTACCTTTATAAGAGAGAAATTATAGCCTATTGATAGCAAGACACTGACAACCAAACCAAAAATTACGAAATCGCTTCAGTTTCAATTTATAACTCTACTACTAAACTTTATAGGATACTTTTATCTCAAAAAAATATTTAATTCAAAAACTTCGAAATTTTTTGTAGATGGTACCATGGAATCAATATGACCCCTGCGAGGTTTAAACTTAGGTACAAATTATTAAATTGATATTATTATTATTATACTAACTCTGTTTACACTGAACAATCGCATCAAACAGAATATAAGCAAAGAATAACAGTGTCCGTGATGTATTTCAAAAGAAAGCAGGGATGTTTGGTGAACAATAACAAAGACGCTGATTGGTTGAGAACAATTTTACGAGAATGTACGAGTGACGTTCCGTGCGCTGATTGGCCAAGACTCCACCCACGAATCCGGAAATTTCTACCCATGCATCGTTCCCCGCTGTATGGAAAAGCAATCGGTTCCTGCAAATATCATCGGTCCTATGAAAGCTCTTAAGATAAATCGGTTCCTGAGAATATCGGATGTCGATGTTAAAGGAAGTTGACACCCACTCTACTAAAATACACTTTTTTCAAAAATGGAACAATTAAAAAAAACCTCAAGCAGCTACTTTCCTCAGAGACTTGACAGCAGCCTGTCAGTTTATACGCCATAGAGAAAGTCTGTGAAAAAGGTGAGACCTCAACAGAAAACCTTACCCTGGACTCCAAATTTAGGACCTTTCATAAGTAACCAAGCACGCTAACCACCTACCTTATGTTTCATATCACTATAAACACAAAAATATACACATTTAGATTTATTTATGATAACATAATTTTTCTATGAGAGTCCTAGAAGCTACTCCTAGCTTTTAGGCCTTATCGTACAAGGTTAGTACAGGACAAACAGCCATGCCATCATACAAGGAGAGCACAGGACAAACAGCCATGTTATCATTCAGAATTCGAACCACGGCCGCAGTTTCTGTAGTGTCACCCGAGGCAACGCGCTATTACTGTACCACCAAGACACTTATAAATTGTTACAATATTGGAAAAAAATGATACTATTGAATAGATCATGTGGTGGTCTTAAGTGAGCATTAAAATGACCAAGGTATATTTATACTATATTAATAGAACATCAATTACTCGGGAAAAGTGGCTAAAGTGGGTAACCAAAGCAGAAACAATATCTCCTTATAAGATACAAACTTATATAAGAAACAAACTCTCCTTAAGTGGAAGTTTTTAACAACATACTCTATAGCTACATAATAAGAACTGCACCACAATTTTAACGATCGACAGAGGGAGCGAAAGAGGTGTGGGGGGGAGGGTAAACTTCACGATAAAGCAACGCGACTTGCAAGAAAAATCGTTATTTTGTGACTGGCAAATGTCATTCTTTTCTTACTGCATTTGGATGAGGTAACGCTGCAATTTGCATCTGTTGTCGCGGATGTCGCAGAAGCTAAATATCCGTACCTCATGCAATCATTGATTACACTTGATGAAATTTATAAGTTACTATAAAGGAAGCATTCCTTCTTAGTTTAACGTCAATGTCAAATATAGAGGGAAACTTGTTTTGAGCCAGATGTGATACGAATCTACGATCTCTTGATAACATGTCAGCTGTTCTATCGCTTCAAGAGACACAGAGCTGTGTATTCTGTGTCTCTTGGTACAATATAGAAAATTCATAGCATCAATTAGACGAGATCTTGATCGGCGACCGGTAGCTCAGTGACCAGAACACCTGACACATTTATCATGAGGTCGAGGGTTCGAATCCCACCCGTCTGAAGACAATTTTTCTTCCATATTTGATGTCGGCATTAAGCTAAGAGTGATTACTTCCCAGCTATTTGAATAAAAACGTCGAAATATTTCTTCGATATAAAAGTTAACTCTGAATCTCAGATATATGTGTCGTTCTCAAAAAAATGCTTAAATTTGGGATCTGGGTTTAGAATATGAGAGTTGAAAATATAAGCGAAAAATTTTTTTTTCTAAAAAATATTTCTAATTTTGAGAAATAAAAACATTACACTAGATAACAATCTAGCATCTTGTTATTGTCTTTTCAATAAAGCAGAAATCCACGAATACAACGGAATCAATAAGTGGTCAAGTACATTAATATTTATTTCTCATTGAAAATCCCTAAATCATTAGTTATTTGAGGAAAAAAGGGATAATAGAAGATACTAGGTCATTGCACTTTCCTCACCATACACCCCACTACAGTATATTACTCCTGTAAGATGACTTCAGCGGAGTGACGGACTGTGCGTGATTTTCCACGCACAGCTATGCTTTGAAGCGTACTGGCAAGAAGAAAAATCCTCTTTCACTATTGGAGGGCAGTCATTACTTATTGTATAAACATTAATTGTAGATATTCCGCAAATAACGTATACGTATACTAATAGTACATCTGAATTTGTATGTTTATCGGCTACCTAGATAGCAACAACATCCTGACAAGGTAGAAACAAATACCCTTCTGACCACACTCTCACACACTGTAGGGTAGAAAAGAACCTAGCGCAGACAGGCCGACGGAGACACCTGTCTACAGGGATCCTATCTCCACTCCACCAATCTGTAAGTGATCCTGTCTTATCTAAGAAAAGCTATCCCAATTTGTAGTGGATTCTGACTTTGCTGGGCCACTTCTTTAACGGATTGTTATTTTCTTCCATGTAATCACATGGAATTTCTGTACTTTTCTCTCTTTTCTTATTCCCCACGCATGCTTCTTTGAATAGAATTTTGACATCATAAGATGTTACAAAAAGAAACACGAAGACCAGTTTTCTGAATTTAGTGAAAATCTTTATTTCAGATTCTTCGGGAACTCGAAAGATGTTAAATGGGTTTTGCAGCCTATGACCGTAACTTCTGCTCTTCCCTTGTTTTGGGGCACCATTATACTTCCACTTCATACAGAGCAACATTTTATTTATTCATTGATTTTTTCCACATCACCCAGTTCGTTATATAATATTTTGCTTCTGTCTTCCCTTGAAGACTAAGGCACCATTTTCCGATAACCTTTTCCTCTTTACAGTGCTCCCTGCCCCGTGTCTTCACTTGACGTGCCCAGCAACTCCACCTGCCTCAAAAAAGGGTACATAGGGAAGTCTCGACCGCTCATGCTCCCGTTTAATTCTCTTTCCTTGGACCTCCCTCATTTTTCCATAGCTTTCCACTGGGCGAACCTTTCCTTGCACCTTAATGATTTTACTGCCTCTGCTTCCGCGCCATTTCTGCGAAAATCAAGCTGGACCTACTTAGAAGAAGGTGTCTAGGTGCTGACGCACCTCCGCAAGCCATTCGCCTTAATAAGAATCTCGGATCTCAGGAGCCGAACCGCAATCTCTTCCATTGACTCAATTCCGTATCTAAACAAATATACAATGTAGTATTCCGACCACGAATAAATATAAAAGCAGGAGTAAACAATATCTCTAGTGGGTGGAACATTACAATGATATCCTTCCCTGCAGGATTTCATGAAAGGAGAGGCTTCACAATTTCATTCCGACTAATCTTGACATTGGTGCAGTGTAGTCTTTCTAAATGTTAGCTACGTAGTCACTGGAAGGAGAGATGATGCATAAAACCTAATGTCCGACCCCGCCTTCTCGTGGTGCAGACCGTTAGTACCTTTCCAAAGAGATACTCTCTTTTCGAAGTGAACGGAAGGGGAGGACTGCCAGATTACTGTGGCTACTGATCTGGACAACTCTGGCTACTTTTTTTTTCTACCCTGCTGAGGAGTAGTCAACCACACAGGGTCCTGGTGCTGAACATATAAACCCACTGAACTGGACTGAATTATGGCTCTGAGCTTGATTATGGATCCAGAATTTGATGCACTGGTGGGCTTCTGTGGAGAAAACATTTTCCGCTGTGTTTTCTGTTTGTTTGTGAGTTGACAGCCCCAAGTGACTAGATTCACAGGATATGTTTATCAGCTGGTGGATAATCCTGAGTAGAGGTCATCGCAGGCACCTGAACTCTTTGCTTCTACTGGCATCGTCAAATTCTACATTGGAGGAAGTCTTCCAGTGTAGATGGTTTCAACCTTTAGTGGTGGGGGAACGGGTCTTTGCCCCATGTCTGCGATTAGGGGGCTGTTTGATATTGTTCACCATTCCCTCTCTCAATAAACATAGTTTCTTTAAACATCCCAGTAACCATTTTCTCTCCATAGGTAGTTGGAATGTGAGGACTCTGCACAGAGCATTTTCTCTTGATGTCCTCACACAAGAATTCCACCGTTATAATTTAGATGTTCTCGGCTTGCAAGAGACTAGATGGACAGATATGCTGATGATTTAACCCTTTTGTCAAATGATGTTGATGAGTGAACTCTTTCTTTAGAGCTGTTGAAGAGACTGCTAGTAAAGTAGATTTGGTTATAAACAGAAAAATAACTAAAGTGATGAAAATTGGTCAGGTAGGCTGTGATTCTGTTAATCTGAATGGTTGCAGTCTTGAGCAGATGTCACAGTTTAATTATCTTGGGAACTATGTAACAGAGACTTCTAAGAATTTATGGAGAGTGTGGACTAAAATTAGACTGTATAATAGTTTGGTTCTTTCTAGGGTTTGTTATGCTAGTGAAACTTCGACGCTTTGTAAACAAGATAACAGGAAACTAGATGCTTTTGATTCTAAATGCTTACGCAGTGTCTTGTGCATTAGGTGGTTCAACTTTGTAACTAATGATGAAGTTAGGCAAAGCAGTCGGCAACCTCCTTTAAGCAGCATATTGTGCAGACAGAGGCACCGTTGGTTTTGTCATGTTGCCCGTATGGATAGTGATAGATTGACGAACAGGGTTATGAACAGTGTGCCTAAAGGCTTCAGAAAGAGGGGGAGACCTAGGATGCGGTGGGCAGACAAAGTCAAACAGGACCTTGTTATAATTGGTGTGCAGTGGCCAGATGCTGAAGATGTAGCTCAGGACAGATATGCTTGGAGAACTAAACCTACATTGTCTGGCTGGACCTCCGTAGCCCATGGCTGCTTGAGGATTATGATAATGGTCTTTATTGCTCTTGAGACATAAAACTCCAAACAACAAATTCTGTTAGCATTCAAACGTGCAGCTCAGAGGTCTTTCCTCCTTTTTTTTCTTTATTCTTCAGCAGATTGGTCCACTTTTCAATAAATTTTACTTATTTGCCTAACACATTCTTTATGAATAACGAACAATGGTTTTCCAGCGAGTAACCTAAAGACATACTTTCGTAGTTTCGCAGTATTTAACGTTTGTAAAACCTCTTGATATCCCTAAAAGGCGAATATTCAATCCATTCTCAAGGGAAGGGAAAGTCAAAGGTAAAAAAACATAATTACACTAATCTCTATTGTGGTGCCTATAAGTAATAGTGTGGCAATCGCTAATAGCCTAGCCATTAAAAAGTTGTAAAAAAAATGGTCCTCTACCGATAGGGAGACTAGAGTCGAAATGTAACTTTCTTGCATACGCAGTGAAAAGCTACGATATAGTATCGTTTTACGCCAAATTTCCCCGCCGTAATTAGTTCTAGATAGGAAAAAAGTAGTTCTACATAAAAAAATAATATCTTGAAGCATTGTGAGCATGAAAAAACGTGATACTCTATAAGCAGTTAAAAATTTTCGTTTATTTTCTTCCTGAAATTTAAATATTAATAATTAGGTTACATATTAGAAAATTGTGTAATTGAAGTGGCATCGCCACTCGTACGTCTGTACAACGCTGTTCCTTACTTTGGTAACTAAAACTTTATAAGTATAAAGTCATTTGGCAAATTAATATATAAACGTATATTATATAGTATATAATCTAAGATACGTGGAAAATCAGCTGTATAAGCGTATTTAGTTAACTCTTTCTCACAACTGCAATTATATTAAATCTAACTTTATCGCTATGTATGCATACATTTCTTATATTTCGAGAGTACTTTAGGAAAAGAGAAGTTAAACCATTATGATCAAAATTTCCTGAAATATTATATATATATTGTGAAACGGTAATTAAGAAATAATACGGAATAATATATGATAGGATTAATCTATTCTTAAGCTGTCTAGCATTATCCTGCTGTTATCATAGTAATTTCCGAAGTGGCTATTATTACTAGCACTGCAGCAACGAAATTTTATATTCCAAAAAAATAGTTAATATTATAGCTAACAAATCTACCTACAAATCACTCGGAAAGATATAAGAAATAACATTCAATCAGTGAATAAAAGTTTAATTTGTTTGATTTATTTAGCATTATTGATCGTTTATATAAGTTTAAGCACAGCTGTAAATTTCAGTGAAGGAAAGAATTAAATAGTTATATTTGCTCGTATTTAAGCTTCATCACCATTATCATTCTCAAGCAGCCATGGGCTATGGAGGTCCAACCAGACTGTGCAATTTAGTTCTCCAAGCAAGTCTGTCCTGAGCTACATCTGAAGCATCTGGCCAATGCACACCAATTCTAATAAGGTCCTGTTTGACGCATCTGTCCCCCTCTATCTGAAGCCTTTAGGCATACTGTTCATTACCCTATTCGCCAATCTATACTTATCCATACGGACAACATGGCCAAACCAACGGAGTCTCTCTCTGCACAATATGCTGCTTAAAGGAGATTGCAGACTCCTTTTCCTAATATCATCATTAGTTACAAAGTTAAACCACCTAATTCCCAAGATCTGCGTAAACATCTAGAATCAAAAGCATCTAGTTTCCTGTTTTCTTGTTTACAAAGTGTCCACGTTTCACTACCATAACTAACCCTAGAAAGAACCAAACTCTTATACAGTATAATTTCAGTCTTTAAGAGTATATGACTATTTCTCCACACTCTCCATAGATTCTTAAAAGTCCCGACAGCAATCCCTATCCGTCTGTTAATCTCTTGCCGCACATCACCAGCATCTGTTACATAGTTCCCAAGATAATTAAACTGTGATACCTGCTCAAGATTGCAACCATGCAGATTAACTGAATCACATCCTGCCTGACCAATGCCATGGTCATGACGTTGCCCATTGCCATTTTCAGCTACCAATACCAAAAGGGCCTATCACCCGTCCCCAAAGGTCAGAGTCAGTACCAACTTTGGCATTGAAGTCACCTAGAACAAGAGTAACATCTCCTTTCTTGACAGAATTCAAAATATCCTGATGTTGCCCGTAAAACCTATCCTTCTGATCCTCATCGGCATACTCAGTGGGGGCATAACAGCAGATAACATTCAAGTCTTTAACGTTTGTCTGAAATTTTGCTGTAAGAAACCTTTCATTAATGCACTCATATCTTAGAAGAGCATCACTATCGTGTCTGCTGAAAGGTAGACCCACCCCTTGGTGATGTTTATAATCTTCCCTCCCTGAAAAGAGAAATTTAAGACTATTTTTAAGAATCTGACCTTTATCTGTCCATCTGGTCTCTTGCAAGTCGAGAGTATCTGAATTATAACGGTGGAATTCTTGTGTGAGGACATCAAGAGAAAAAGCTCTGTGCATAGTCCTCACATTCCAACTACCTATGGAGAGAAAATGGTTAGTGGGATGTTTAGAGAAACTATGTTTATTGAGAGAGGGAATGCCAACAATATCAAACAGCCTCCTAATCGCAAACATGGGGCAAAGACCCGTTCCCCCACCACTAAAGTCTGAAGCCATCTACACTAGAAGACTTCCTCCAGTTTAGGATTTGACGATGCCAGTAGAAGCAAAGAGTTCAGGTGCCTGCGATGACCTCTGCTCAGGATTATCCACCAGCTGATAAACATATCCTGTGAATCTATTCATTTGGGGCTGTCAACCCACAAACGAACAGAAAACACAGCGGAAGATTATCCTTCCACAGAAGCCGACCAGTGAAACAAATTCAGGATCCATAATCAATCTCAGAGCCTTAATTCAGTCCAGTCCAATGGGTTTATATGGTCAGCACCCTGTGTGGCAGAACCCTGTGTGGTTCACCACTCCTCAGCAGGGTAGGAAAAAAAAGTAGCTGGAGTTGTCCAAATCAGTAACCATACGAATCTGTTCGTATGTGTTGGATTTTGTAAGGATACCTCTTGAGGATGATCCTGAGTGATCGCCACACAGTCCCGTACGAAATGCCAGTTCGTCTTGAAATTTCACGCGCACTGCATTCCCCATGTGCGGAAGTTGCCGATTTCGTGTCGGCCTCGTGTTCAACCTCGTGCAAAACTGCAATAGTTTTTTGGGGTCTCCCGCTTCTTGCACGTGCTTCCAAACTGACAGTGTCCTCAAACCTTTTCACCATAGCTATCAGTGAGGAACAAGACATCGGTATATATTTCCCCGCATCGAACTATAGGTGCGGTGCGCAAAGTCGCACTTGCACATTCGGAGTTCTGATAATACAGCTTAACTAAAAGTGCTTCATCTTGTAACGGTAACATGCCTCACCTTGGCAGAACGTTTAACTTCGGTAATAAACTTTAAATGCTGAAAGTTTAACTTCAATATTCACTACATATGAAATTTTAGTGCCTCACGGCAAAGTCAGATTGAACAATGTTCGCAGTCTCGCACCGTTTGAAGTGCGGCGACAGGCGGATCTGTCTAAATAGCGACAGGCAGTAGCTCCAGGACCGCTACAGCGCCACCTGTCGGTGGCAAATGCAACTATTCTGGCAATAAAAATTTTCGTTATAAAAAAAAAATCCCATGTCTTTCTGTGCATTTCTGTGAAAACCGCATCGGGATACTGTCTATACTTTTCGAATTATTACATTTTTACTTTTTCTGTTGCTTTTGGATCACCCGGTACATACACTATGTTGAAAAACGTATCCGGACACTTCCATGTTATGTGAATGGAAACCCACATTGAAACTAAACCTTTTACGCAAAAACTGTTTTGGCAATAAATTGCAGATGTCACTCAGATCTCTCTAAATATTTTTTCCCGCAATATTCGTTTAATATTTAAAGCAGGCATGTCCAACCCGCGGTCCCTGGTCAGCTGGTAATGCGACCCACAAAATCGTAAATTTACGTGTTTGCGACATAAGCTTTCAACATGATTATGTGATTTTCAGCGAGCTCTTTGGTGACGAAATGGCGCAGTGCAGTGCCAACGTCGCCAGCGCCTGTCAGATACGATCAGTCGAATCAAATCGGAAGCGGGCATCAGACGTGACATGCGCTTGTGGTGACTTGGAAAATAAAATAAAAAACTTTTGTTGGCAAATAAAATAAAAAAATTTTGTTGATATTAATACAGATATATAGGTAAGTTTACTCATTTAATTATTAAACTTTTCTTTGTTTATATGCCTACCTAATAATTTTCATAGCGTTATAACAAACAATTTAGGATAGGTTTATTGTGTTATTTCTTGAAATAATTTGAGAAGTTAAAATAGTTCTTTAGCAGTTGTGGTATATGAAATACAAAAGTACATCAAATGGCAATTTGCTCATTATATTGTTATAATTACAACATTGCTAATACTAGAGAAATATGTGGTTGCTTATTTATCAATTTTTTTATTCCAGCATGGCTTCAACGTCGTCTCCAAAGAAAACAGAACCCGAAAAAAGAAAAATCGTGGATGAAGCAAGAGTGTTCAACGAAAAATAGACAGATGAGTACTTTTTTAATCGAGCCAAATTTTAAAGCACTATGATTAATTTGTAGGGAAATTGTGTCAGTTTTCAAAGACTACATTTTTGAAAAAGCATTATACGAAAAAACATGCTGCCAAATTCGATACGTATCAAGGAATGCGTCGTAAAGACAAAATAGCGGAAATGAAAAAGGGTCTGTCATCTCAACAAATTTTTTAAGGAAGGTACAATTTAAACGGACTCTATTAGAAAAGCTAGTGATATGGTAACAAATCTGATTTGAAAAAAATCAAAACCATTTACTGATGGTGAGTTTATTAAGCAAAGCATGGAAAGTGTGGCAGATATAATTTGTCCTGATAAAAAAACGGATTTTTCTAAAATCAGTTTGTCCCACCAGAATATAGCCAGGCGAATTGAAAAAATTGGAAAATCTATCGAAAGAGGTTTGGTGAGTAAAGCTACTAATTTCAAATTTTATGCTTTGGCGACAGATGAAAATACTGATGCTACAGATACGGCTCAACTTGACCTTTTCATTAGAGATATCGATAACGAATATAATGTCACTGAAGAAATGGATTCTTTGGCACCATTAAAAGACACGACTAAATCTCTTGATTTGTATGATGCAGTAAAAATTACATTAAAGCGATTTTCTTTAACCATTATTGACGTTTCTGGTCTAGCTACTGATGGCGCCCCAGCGATGGTTGGTAAAAGAGAGGGACTTATAAAGATGATGCAGTTGCCGCCGGGAACTCACCTTTGATGAAGTATCACTGCATCGTACATCAAGAATATTTATGTGCGAAAGCTTTAAAAACGGATAATGTCATACAAATTGTCGTCAAAGCTGTGAATTTCATAAGGTCCAAGGGATTAGATCATTGCCAATTCCTGGAGTTCCTTAAAAGTATGGATGCTGATTATGGCGACATCATTTGCTTTACTGAAGTGAGGTGGTTAAGTCCAGGTAAAATGCTGAAAAGATTTTATGATTTGCGAAATGAAATTAAGTCATTTATGGAATCAAAAGGAAAATTTGTGCCAGAACATATTGGAAAATGGCTCCCAGATTTAGCATTTTTGGTGGATTTGATCGCTCATTTAAATGAGTTATACATTCGAGTTATACATTCGTCTTCAAGGTAAAAACCAATTCATTAATGTTATGTTTCAAACCATAATAGCTTTCGAAATAAAACTTAAATTATGGCAAGTTCAAGTTATGGCAAATAATTTTATACATTTTGATACGTTGGCTAAACACAGTCCTATGAACAGCGAAAAAAAATATGCAGCTTTGCTTTCCGTTTTGATACAAGAATTTGAGAAAAGGTTTCAAGATTTCCGAAAACAATCATTAATATTTTGGTATATTTGCGACTCCATTTTCATTCGACATAAATACATCACCTGCGAATTTTCAAATGGAATGCATAGAGTTGCACTCAGACATTCAACTCAAAGAAAGGTCTCTTTACTGGACTTTTATAAGACCTGCCGTCCCGTGGCCGAGTGGTTAGCGCGCTTGGCTACTGATCTAAGGGACCAGGGTTCGAGCCCCGGGTAAGGCATGGATGTGTGTGTGTGTCGTTTTTCTGCTGAGGTCCTGCCATCCTCTCAGACCTTCTACTCTGGCATATAAACTGACAGGCTCCTGTCAGACCTCTGTGGCAAGCAGCTGCTTGAGGGGGGTATTTATTTATTATTCATTTATCTTCCGAGAAGTAAATATCCCTATCTTCACAATCACGCCTTATTCATGTCATCGCTTTTTTGGCAGCACGTACATTTGTGAGCAAATATTCATGATGAAGCATACTAAGAATAAAAGTAGGACAAAACTTTCTGACGAGCACCTTGAGAACTCACTGAGAATTGCGACCACTTCCATCGAACCAGACATTGATGCATTAGTTTCACAAAAACACAGTCAAATATTCCACTAGTTTATGTTGTCCTTTTATTTAATTTTATAATAAAAACATAAGAAAATAAATAAAGTTTTATTATTCATATGCATTATTATATTTTATGGCAACACAATGTATGCACTAATGACAAAAGTATTACAGACACAAGCAAATATTCCATTAAAAATTTTTCTGACTATTTTATGTGCGGCCCAAAACAATTCATCTTCACTCAATGTGGCCCAGGGAAATCAAAAGCTTGGACACCCATGATTTAAAGAATGAATGGAAGCTGAAGCATTTATCTTCAACTTTTGATACTCGTGAAAAATACTTCATAGATAAAACACAACTCTTGTAACAATTTGTTCACTAAAATAAATGAAATATCTGAAGTTTGTATGACGAGTTTTTAAGATTTCTTCGATTTGGAGGCAATGTGACAGTATCGTCTGCTGTTAAATGGTCCAGCTTCAATGACTCTTTAAATATTGATCGAATATTGTTGTATATCCACTTTTTAGGGTGCAATAGGAAGATATAAATAAAAATATATGTAAAATATGCTATTTTTTCGCAATATCAGATTGAAATCGAAGTATTCAGTAGGTGTGTTGCTTTTGTCTTTGAGTTGACTGTCTTTTATTCGTAGTTCTTCAGTACTTCAGTTGAAACAAATTTAGCTGTTTCATTTAATTGTGAAGCAAGGAAGTAAAATTCATAAATTAGATTTTTTCATATAAATATGTTGAATGTTGTTTGTTTTGATTCAACCTAGGATCCACCTTGTTGCATCCTGAAAATTATATGCAACTGCTCTTTGGATCTTTTTACATATACAATTGATAAAAATATTGAATAGATATTGCATTCAAAGTAAATCAATATTTAGCTGTTAGAGTTTAACATTTTTTTCTTTTATAGGTTATCTGTTGATAGTTTCTCTGACAATGCCGAAGCAAAGAAATCCCATTGCTGTGTACCAGGTTGCGCAACACAATATAAAAAAACAAACGTTCTCTCTTCAGTGTCCCAAAAGATCCTGAGCCTTTGAAGCGGTGGGAAAGCTGGATTCCTCATTCTGACTAATGTCTTGACAAATTCAGTACTGTATGTGAAGTTCATTTCAGAGAGGAGTTAATTATAAAAAATTATGTTCACACTGTAAATGGAGGAACAGTTTATTTACTAGAGGGTTTCCAATTCTAAAACCAGGCGCAATACCAAAATATTTCTCAAATATGCCTAAATATTAATGGAAAATGATGTCACAAAAAAATAAGGGAGATTTCATATTTTGATGAAATTTCAGATCGTTCAATTGCAGGAGAGAAGGTACTTGGTGGCATTTCAATAGAAAGTTTTCAAAGTATTAACCTACCTTCATACTTTTGGGGAAAGCAAATCCTACTTAATAATCCTTAAGTGCAGATGTCACTCAAATCTCTCTAAATATATTTCCCGCAATATTCGTTTAATATTTAAAGTAGGCATGTCCAACCCGCGGTCCCTGATCAGCTGGTAATGCGACCCACAATATCGTAAATTTACGTGTTTAGATATAAGCTTTCAACTTTATGATTCAAGTGTATGATTTTCAGGTGTATGATTTTCCATCTTATAAGTCTCGGTTTTGACCAACTAATATCTTTAATAACAGAAAAATTTGTTATTAATTATATTAATAAAATTATTATTGAGAGAAGAAGATTCTCATTTCAGTTGTGAAATATACTGTATTTAAGAGGTCTTAAAGTAAAGAAAAATTGAAAACATTACCTCTAAGGAAATGTTACGGGATATTCTACTTACTACAGAGAAACTTTTAGTGTGCAAATGAGCAGGTACTGTTCAGAAATTTCAAGACATAAAACATATGCACAAGTTAGATAAGTTTGTAGATAATGAGAAGAGTAAGAAATGCATAAAAAAGGCCACAGATGGAAATATTTGCCTTCAATGCAAATGCCTTCAGAGAGCATTACTACACAATATAGCTCGCTTGAAAAGGCGAAAGAGATATCCGTCGTTAAAAGTTAGAGAGTGCAAGAACCAAGCACAATTTTTTGACTTAACTATTTGTCATTTAAAGTATGCTATTTCACTTGAACTGCGCATCAGAAATATACAGGAGAGAAATAAATTAATCAGTGAAAATTTGGTTTTTGAAAAAATAAAGCATTTGCTGCAAAAACAGCAACAAAGGATTCAGCATTGCTTTAAAGCTGTCAAAAGGATATCAAATATAGGAATGCATTACGTTAGATATTTAAATAAAGGATTTAAATAAATAAAATAGAGGATGCATTTAGTTAGATAGTTACAACATGTATTCAACTGTATATTTTGGTATATTCATAACATGTATTCAAATATCCAGTCCACAAAGGACTGGATACTTGAATACATATTAATGCATATGAGAAGTCCAAAATTATATAAATACATAGGTCAACAAAAAATTAATCTACCTGCTCGAAACACCATAATAAATATATTTCCATATTTAACACTGGTTTTGGATTCAACCAAACTTTTTTTGATATAATTTCTGAAAAAACAAAAGTAATTGAACCTTTTGTAAAACATGGTAACATAATTATTGATGAAATGAAATTGACTGAAAAGTTGCAGTTAAAATCATCAGGTGAAATTGAGAGTTTTGTAGATATTGACAGCTACACTTCAAAGAATATGAGATCTGTTCTGTGTGATCATGGGCTTCTGATGCTTTTCACCCTTTAACTGGTGACTAGGCAAATAATTGCAGTTTTTGCTGCAAACTCTAACATTAGTGGTAATCGTTTAGCAAAACTGATTACTGAAGCAACAGTTTTTGGCTGAAAATGCTAGCTTATTTGTGAATTTTGTAACCTGGGATGGAGCTACATGGAACAGAAGCATATAGCAAGTGTTTGGCATTTCAGCTAATTATGTTTACAGTTATAATCATGTTCAGCAAAATCAGCTATAATCATGTTCACCCCAATAATTTCGATAAAATGTGGGTAAACTATCCATTTCAGTTGTTTAGCGGTGAGGTTTTAAAAGGTACTTATCTTTATAAAGAAGAAATGGTAATAACAACTTTTAAGTTTGTACACCTTGTTAAAGAGCTAAAAGCAGTAATCACTTCCAGAATTCAACTAGTCTGCATCTAAATTCAAAGCAGCATGAAATATTCCTTGGCTTTTTGCAGTATTCGAACAAATTATTTCAACAATTCATTCAGTGGCAGCAACATATTTGATGTGGTGAGTTGTATAATTTGTTTGTGCATTTTTATTTTTAAGCTGTTTTCTTTTTTAAGACTTTTTGCATATTTTATTTGCATAACCAACTTCTGGTAACGTTGAACTTTTAAAGGACTTGTGAAATTTTGTTAAATTGTAAAACCCTAACGAAATTAAATATATTCACGCATTTTTATTCGAGCTATATGGCTCTCATGTGTGTAGTTTGTAAATTGGATTTTGGTGAAATTAGTGAATTTTTTCATTGGAAAGGTACATGTGGTCGCTATATCCAATTTTATTGTGTTGGGTTGAGACAAAATAATTTTAAGACGTCTTTAGAAAATAAAAAGAACTGGTTAGTTCGAAATGTATCAATCTTCCCAGTAACTCTTCTAAACCTAAATCGAGTAAGCAGCAGAAACTACAGCAACAGAAGACTGTGCCACGCGTGATGTAACAACGGTTGACATGAAATGAAATGTTACACATCATATAAATCATCAAATGTAGAATATTTATTTTGTGGTAGGTGTAATATTCAAATAGTCGATGTACTTGAAACCATTCAATCCAAAGGTTGTTGAAAGTTTTATTACCATTATTATTGCATGGGATTTGAAGATTCAAATTTTAAGAAGATGCAAAATTGGGAAAAAGGAATATGGATATGTCAAAAATGCAAATCAGAAATAAAAATCCCAAATAAGCAAATTGTAGACAGAAATAAAATGTCAGAAGAATAAAGGTCATAACATTTCAGACTTTAAAGATTCTGCACGAGAAAATAATAGTAGATCTGAAGAGGAAAAATATATTGAATATTTAATTGATAAACATATGACATCTTTTAAAAAAGGTTTTATTCAGTGTAATGCTAATTTAAAGGAAGAATTATTAATGAAAATTGGAGAATACAATAAGAGCACTTTGTACTGTTCAAATAATAAAAGATGAATTTTTAACAATAGTTTCAGAATTAACCAAACAGATGAAAGAAGTTCACAAACAAAATGAAAAATTAATCAAAGTAAATTGCTCCTTAAAAGATGAAATAAAAGAGCTGAAGTGGAAGATAAATGAACATGAACAGGTAAGCAGAAATATGAATTAAGAAATAGTTGGAGTTCCTGAGACAGAAAATGAAAATATCGAAGAAGTTGTTTTAAATATAGCAAAAACATTACAATTGGACACAAATAGTAAATGATATCCAAGCTGCTCATAGAGTTCTTACTAGAAACAAAGAAAAAGGTAAACAATTATTGTACAGTTGGCAACTCGTAAAATGAAGGATCAGTGGCTTGCTCGTTGGAAAGTAAAAAATAAGCTGTTTTGCTAAAGAGATTCACCGACGATTTCATGAAGATAAAATATTCATAAATGAACACTTGACCGAAGAAAATAAATTATTACTACATGAAAGCAAAAGATACAACAAGAACAAAACTTAAAATTTCTCTGGGTTGGAGATGGCAAAATCTTCATCCGGAAAGAAGAAAAGGGAAAAGTATTTAGAATAAAAATTTTGGATGATTTAGTTAGGTTTAAAGTTTAGTTATACTAATATATGTTTTCGTTTATTAATATGAAAATTTCAGACGAAATTTTAAAAAATGAATTAAATTTTAACCAGACAAACAGTATAATTGAAAACTCTTTATTAACGTTGTAAAATAAGTGTTATATCAGGAGAAAATGTATATGATAAAAAATATTATATTTGGGGAAAGGGTTTAAATATCATTGTGGGAAACATTAGAAGTATGAGAAAAAATTTTGAACATTTTTTTGCTTTTAAACCTTAGAGATATTTATTTAGATACAATTGTATAAATTGCAGGGTTATAGTATTTATTATAAATGCCAATTAGGAAACAGAGCTGGAGGTGTCTTAGTGTACATAAAAGATGAATTTATTGTTATTTCTTGTAACACTACATTCGTAAATGCCGACTTGGTACAAATGGAATTTAATTTGGTAATATTATCTGCACTTTATCGGCATTTTATAGTTCACATATTCATTCAAAGTCAGATTTTATTGAAGAATTAGAATTTAAATTAAATACAATAAAAAAAAATTATATTAATATATCTGGAAAATAAATTTTTTTGCAAATAATTTAATAACTAGAGAAACTGCAAAAACTTGTTTAGATCATATTTTTGCAAGAATACCGAACCCAAAATAAACTAAATACTTGCCTTATTCAAACACATATAACTCATCATTATTAGCTAGGTATTCATTTAAAACTAGATTCAGATAAATTTCAAATGAATTAAAAAGAAATAATTAAAACAGATTTAACAATATTAATAAATAAAATTTTTCATTACGATTGGGAAATTATAAAAAATCATACTTATTTAAATATTCGATTTGAATTATTTATAGGAAAATTGCAGGAACTAATTAGAGTTTCAAGCTATATTAAATATGGTAATCATATTAGGAAAAAATTAAAACCATGGATTACAGGTGCGTATTAAATTCGATAGAAAAAAGGAACAAATTTTATAAATTATGTAAGGCACAACCTTCAAATGACATTTTAAGAGAACAATTCACGAAATACAGAAATTTATTACTTAACCTTATTAGACAAGCAAAATCAAATTATTTTAAAAGTAAAATATCTGAAAATTTTGGAAACATGAAAAACAATGGAAAATTTTTAATAAATTATCTGTTGTTGAAAAGAAAAATACAATATTTCCTAAGGAAGTAATTTGCAAAAATTAAGATTTAAATTTCCATGATATTGATATATTTAATTATATCCATTTTGTTGATATATTTAATAAATATTTTATTGGTGTTATAGGAGATTTAATAAAAATGATCCCAATAAATGAAACGTGATTTGACAGAGTTAGATTCCACACTACAGTCAATTTTTATTGATTATGTAACCGAAACTGAAGTGATACAGACAATAAATTCACTAAAAATAAAAAAGGCTTCAGGAAATTACTATTTATCAACTTTATTTTAAAAAATATATGCCTATATATTTCAAAGATCTTATGTCATTTAAATGATTCTGTATCAGAGGGCAGTTTTCCAAAATATTTAAAAAAGGCTACCGTAATTCCGGTTTATAAAGGAAGTAATCGAACAACTTTTGGGGAACTACAAGACAATTTCAATACTATCAAATTTATCAAAAAGTTTTGAAAAAATTATGAAAATAAAAATGGTAAAGTTTCTTACAAAGACAAATCTTTTTGCGTAAAATCAATTCGGATTTAGGGAGAAAAGGATACAGAGGATGCTATTTGAAAATTTGCTTCAATAGTGTATATAGGAATATATGATAACCTTAAAGTAGCCATTGTGTTTCTGGATATACATAAGGCTTTTGATTCTGTTCCACATGACATAATGTTATTTAAACTTGAAAAATGTGGATTTAGAGGAAAAATATATGACTAGTTAAAAGGTTATTTAAATAATAGGGTTCAGATAGTTAAAATAGATGACACTGTTAGTATGGAAGAAATTGTGCAGTTTGGTGTTCCTCAAGGTTCAGTTTTAAGACCACTTTTATTCTTAATATATATAAATGATTTATGTAAATTTGATATAATAGGAAATTTAATTGCTTTTGCTGATGATACAGTTTTAATTTATGCTGCTAATGATTTAGATTCTTTAATAATTAATATAAATTTAGATATGATTAAAATTAGAAATTTTTTAAATAAATTATATATCCATTTCAGATTAAAAGGACAATGTGATTTTCTAGATAATAAAATATTTTATCATGCTTTAGAAAATATTGGTAAAAATTTTCCTGTTTGCCTATTAAGGGAGTTGATTGTTTTAAATGTTTATATAGACTGTAAATTAAATTGGAAGGAAGATATAGCAAATATTATTAAAAAGATAAATATTGTAATACCATGGTTATATTATATTAGACAATTTGTAGATATTTCAATTTTAAAGATGTTATATAATTTTTGGGTTAAATCGTATTTGCAATATGGAATTACTTCTTGGGGTGGCACATATTATACTAATATTAACAGATTAATTGTAACTCAAAATACTATTATAAAATGCATATTGAAACAAAAAATATGAAAGTGGTAAAAACTTTTGTAAAGATGATATTATAACAGTTAGAAATTTATATATTCATTCAATTTTAAGACATTTGTTTAAAAATTGTTCGGAGCAAAATCTAAAATTTGAAAATTATAACAGAAGATAGAGCAACTTTGTTAATCTCATTGAATTCTTACCTAAGAAAACTGTGGCTAAAAATATTATAATTACCTTGCGCCAAAATTATTTAACTTTCCGCCAAACAATTTAAAAATGGGAAAAAAATTACATAGCTTTATTTCAAATCTTCGTAAATGACTACTACATATTAATAATATTGAGGGGGGGTTGTAATAAATTTCACATTTTTTGATCATCCATCAAACTTTTTTCTTTCCATTTGTTCAAATTATTTTGATGCTTAAAACGTTTACAATATTTGTTGCCAAAAATGATAAATTAGATATTGAGTTTTAATAATTTCCACACGCAAACCAACGCCACCTCAAACCCAGGTCTCTTTCATCGATAACTGAGCACACTAACCACGTGTCTACAGGACAGCGTACTGAAATTATACAACATAAAACAATTTCAGGTTACACAGTTCTAATTATATTATTAGTTACAAAGGTAGTATATATTACATTTTTATAGTTATAGGAAAGTTCTATATAGTATAATTTGTGCATATAAATGTATATTAAAAATCTTAAAAATTATATTTCGATACTACAAATTGTTTTAGAAATTACCATCAGCAGCATGTGCATTACCATGTGCAGTATTTTTTAACATATTTCAAAGGAAAGTGCCCATAAATATTTAATGGCATTATTTGTGTAAAAATAGTAGACTACATTGGTTTGATTCATTTATCTAGCACATGCTCAGCCATTATTTTTTTTTTCGTTGCAGATGGGCATTATAATATTACTATAGCAAATATGTTTTGAAACCTATGGTGGTTGGATACCACAAACTACTACAAAATTTAATCATTATAATATGATGGCAATTTAACCTTTAAGCAATTTTTCCTATAGCATTTCTTATATAAATATTTTTAAGGAGGATTTTTATATAATCATCCAAGGATTAAACTCATTCATTCGCGGAAAATGTAAATAAATGAAAAATTTTAAATCTAATTGAATTCAACTTCAGTTTTTAACAGAAAATTGAATGTTAATACGTTTCAATATTCTGTTTGATTCTGTTTGATTCTTATTTTTAAAATATTTCTGTTCCAATAGATAAAATCCAATAAATGTCGACCTTAGGCAAATTGATAAATATTGTCTAAATAACTTCCAGGTTTTTATTTCGATAGCTTCGCCAGTAATAAATTATATGCATTATTCAATTTAAAGGCGAATTAGTAAAAACAATTATTGTTAAAGATTAATAATTTGTGACAGAGAAGATTCTGAATTTGTAGAGCATAAATCAGGGCTGCTGCGATTATCAATTTCAAAATCCTGCTACTGACATTAAAAAATCTTGTAATAGAATGGAGTTCGCAGTAATATTTTGATGTTCAGTTTAATCACAAAGTTAAAACAATCAACTGAGAAAATAATCTTGCCTAAATAATGCTCCATACAAATATTGGTAAGCTATTCCCATTTTTCCCATTCAATAATAAAAATTTAACACAGAGTGTATCAGTAATATCCAAATTTCTTTCTGTATAAAAATAGAGGACGTAAGATAGTAAACAATATCATTTTCCGAAATTTCCTATGTAACAAATTAATTATGTTAATTTAAATTAATTTTGTAACAGATTATATTATGTTTCAGGGTTACTTCTCCATATTTCTTGCTTTGAAAACATATTCAATATTAAGAACCTGTCACATCTTCAACAAATTTGTTTTTCCTTCATCAGTTAGTTTGAAATATTTCCCCAAACATCGTCTTATTCTGCAATCGAGATTCTAAAAGATTATCTGTGTGCAGTTTTCACTATCTTCAGTTTGCTGAATATTCTTTCTACAGTAGTGTTGTTATGTGCTAAAACTAAGCTCTGGGAACTAATCTCTAGGCCATAGATTCCCAACGGGGACGATACCGCCTACCTGGGGCGCTGGAGCCTTCCATGGGGACGGTAGCGGTTCTAGAGGCAAATGGGGGGCGTTGAGGCAGTCAAGAGGGGCGGTCAAATAAATAAATAAATTTAATGGAATTTTCTGTGACAACCTTTTTATCTCTTCTATTCTGTGGTGTCTTCCTGGTGATTCTGGTCATCCACTACCTCATCCGTCATGTACAGCTTTTCAATTGTAGCGTGGACGATAAGTTCCCTGCTACCACCTACTAACGTACTGGTACGTCTGAAGTCGACTGAGATGCTCTGAAAAGTTCTCTTCAAGATCACAGATTGGATATAAGCTTCAATATGTTTTCCCACTCCAAGTCGTTTCGAGTATGCTTTATGGTAGGCAGTTACAATACCATCCCACGTCAGAACATAAGGTATAATATTAACATTACACTTGTGAATTAGGCTCAACTCATTAGCCAGCAGATCATACTTCCTCTTCTTTTCAACCTCTACTGTCTGCAGGTTATCCTGAGATGTTATTCCTACTTCCATAATTGTAATCTCATTCAATACCTTAACATGCACTACTATATCAGGCTTATTATGTTGGACATGTGTATCCGTCCTGATAGGCAAATCAACCTTGATGCAATAATAATATAATAATAATAAATTTATTATATTTAATATTTTTTATAATTATTGTTTTTTAATATAATAAAATATTTTGAAAATACCTGTCTTCATGAATAAATATTTTATCTAGCTATGTAAATTATCGTATTGTTATCGCGTTAATAAGCATTTTTAAATTAGTATTAGGTATACCTATACCTGATTTGTTTTAGTTTAGAATAGATTGACGGTGACAAGTCCTTGCAAGTTGGTAGGCAAACACGCGGTTCATGCAATTTAACATGTTTCGACAAGAATATGGGAGCTTGAAATGACTTGTTTACGGAGCAAGTGCACCGGCATCGCAAACCTACAAGTTAATGTGTGCACAAAATCAAATCTATAAAAGCGATAGCTCTAGGAATGTTTTATTATTTTTATGTGCTTCGCCGTGATAAATAGTCGTGAGTGATAAGTGTTAGAAGTCATTATAAACATTATTTTTAAAACTATCCATAAATCTGTTGAGAAGTTAATTTGTATTTGAAAATGTCTGAATCTACATCTAAAAAGAAATGCCGGCAGTACAGTATTGAGTATTTGAAATATGGATTTACGTACTCTCCTACAAACCAATCATTACCTATGTGTTTAATTTGCCGAAAGGTTTTTCAAATGAAGCTATAAAACCTTCTAGGCTACAAGAGCATTTAAATAAAATGCATGCTGATAAGAAGAACAAAGATTTATCCTATTTTCAAGAACTGGAAAAGCAATATTTAAAACAGCCAACTATGTCAAACCTTTTTGCGTCGTCTTCTAAACATGATGATGGACTACGAGCCTCATATAACGTTTCATTGTTAATCGCAAAAGCAGGAAAACCACACACAATTGCCGAGGAATTAATTTTGCTGGCAGTCAAAGAGATATTAAAAACTGTTCTTCATCATAAGACACCGTCAGATATCATCAAAAAAATTCCTCTCAGTAATAATTCAGGGCAAAGACGAATAGATGAAATGGCAAAAGACGTTGAAATATCATTATGTGATTACTTAAAGACTTGCAAATTTTCCATTCAACTCGATGAATCAACTCTACCAAATAACGAAGCTCTACTCTTATCATACGTACGATTTATAAAAGAAGAAAAAATTCATGAAGAGTTATTATTTGCTAAAAATTTGGAATCTGATACAAAGGGAGAATCTATATTTAATACCATGCAAAAGGTTTTTCAAGAGAAAGAAATTCCTATTTGCAATATTTTGTCTGCTGCTACTGATGGTGCTCCAGCAATGACAGGGCGTCATAAGGGTTTCATAGCGCATTTGAAACAAGCAGTACCAAATGTACTCGCTGTACTTTGTATTATTCATCGTCAGCATTTAGTTGCAAAAAATTTGAATGAACGTCTGCATACGTCGCTCCATTACGTTATTAAAGCAATCAATAAGATTAGAAACAATTCATTGAATGACCGATTATTTGATAAGCTTTGTAATGAAAATGATGAAGATTACAATCACTTGCTGCTGCACACAGAAGTACGTTGGCTCTCTAAAGGTGTTTGTCTGAATCGTTTTTTTTCAATCTGTTTGACTCAGTACTGGACTTTCTTGAAGACAGAGACGAAAAATTGCGCGAAAACCTGATTACGTCAAAAAATGACATCGCTAATTTGACAGACCTGTTTAAAATATTTAATCAAGTTAATTTACAATTGCAAGGTGATGAGGTGAATTTAATTAAAACAAAAAACGTCATAGCTGCTTTTGCGGGAAAACTTCTTCTATTCAAACGAAATCTAGGTACAGGTGAATACAACCACTTTCCCACATTATCAGCAGTCTCTGCAAAACCGGAAGATTTACTTACTTACTGCCAACACTTTGGAAATTCTTCATGTTGATTTTACGGAGCGTTTCCAAGATATTTTAAACATGAATATAGCGAGTTGGGTTTTAGATCCTTTCGCAAACACAGATACTGAAGAAGCATCAAATTTGGAAGAGATTTGAGAGATTTGAGAAATCTTAAAACTCATGACTAACGAAGTACGCAAAGTAAAATTCAAACATGGATACCAAGAGTTCTGGCTTCACAAATCAATACCACTTCTCTACCCTGGATTGTGGGCAACAGTACAGAAGTTTTTAATCGCATTTCCTTCGTCCTGTATGGCTGAGCGTGGATTCAGTGCAGTAGCTAATTTACTGTCAAAGAAGAGGAACAGACTACACATCACTGAACGTGGCGATCTGCGATTTATGTTAACGAAATTGGAACCCGACATTAACAAATTGTTAACACTCCACCAGCCTCAACCATCTCATTAATTTTTTTTATTTATTATTAATTTTGTGTTTATCTCATTATTTTTTATTTCTTATTGATTCTGTGTTTATTTTTAGAATTTTAATAAACAATTTTATTGTACATTTGGTTGTCGTTTTATTAATTTCTGCTTTATGATTTTTAATAGATAAATAAACAGATAAATTAGGTACAGATAATATGCAACAATATTTTAATATTTCATATAAAATTAACTATTATGGACTAGGGGGCGTTGAAATTTTTGTTCTCTTCTAAAGGGGGCGATGGTCCAGAAAAGGTTGGGAATCACTGCTCTAGGCAGTTGGGAAAATGGAGATGGGAAAATCTAGATCAGTTGATAAAATTCTAATCCACTTAGTAAAATACTGGTGAGGTTGCAAAATCGAGACAATTTGGCAAAAGTTTGGGGAGTTGGCAATATCGAGACAATTTGACAAAAGTTTGGAGAGTTGGCAAAATTCGGAGTGACTTGGCAAAATCTTGGGGAATTGACAAAATTCGGAGTGACTTGGGAAAATCGTGGGGAGTTGGAAAAATTCAGGTGAGATGTAAAAATTGGGATTTTTTTCTGTAAAATTACAGCGAGTTGGCAAAATCTAGGAGATTTGGCAAATCTTTGGGAGTTGGCAAAATTCTGAGTGACTTTGCAAAAATCACGTGAGATGTAAAATTTTTCTTTTCTGCAAAATTATGGCGAATTGGCGAAATTCAGGAATCTTGGCAAAATCTAGGGGCAGTGGCATGATTGGGAGTGACTTAGCAAAATCTTGGGGACTTGGCAAAATTCGGAGTGACTTGGCAAAATTCAGGTGAGATGTAAAAATTGGAATCTTTTTTCTGTAAAATTATGGCGCGTTGGCAAAATCGAGGCACTTTGCAAAATCTAGGAGAGTTGGAAAACTTGGGGACTTTGCAAAATTCAGAGTGACTTTGCAAAATCAGGTGAGATGTAAAAATTGGGAATTTTTTCTGTAAAATTACGGCGTTGGCAAAATCTAGGTGTGTTTGCAAAATGGAGGCAACTTGGCAAAGTCTAGGGTAGTTGGCAAAATTCGAATCCGTTTGGTAGAATATAGGCGAGTTCTGATGATTGTGATTAGTTTTGTGAAATTAAGGAGTGTTGGACAAATCGAGGAAACAGCAAAATCTAGGGCAGTTGGCAAAATTCGAATTCATTGGTAAAATACGGGAGAGTTGTGATAAGTGGGATTGGGTTTGTGAAATTAAGGGAGTTGACAAAATAGAAAAGACTTGGCAAAGTTTTGGCGAGTTTGAAAAATTTGCAATGACTTGGCAAATTCAGGAGAGATGTGAAAATTGACATTGTTTTAGTGAAATTAAGGAGACGTGGCAAAATCGAGGCAACTTGGAAAAATCTAGTGGAGTTGGAAAAAACCACTTGGTAAACCACTTGACAAAATGCAGATGAGTTGTTAAAATTGGGATTGGTTGTATGAAATTAAGGAGAGTTGACAAAATCGAGAACTCTTGTCAAAATCTTGAGGAGTTGGCAAAATCTAGGGTAGTTCACAAAATTCGAATCCACTTGGTAAAATGCAGGCGAGGTTGTGAAAATTTGGATTAGTTTTGTGAAATTAAAGAGAGTTGGCCAAATCGAGACAACTTGGGGAAAATCTTGGGGAGTTTGAAAATTTTCAAGTGACTTAGCAAATTTAAGATAGTGTAAAAGATTGGGACTGGTTTTGTGAAATTAAGTAGAGTTGGCCAAATCAAGAGAAGTTGGGAAAATTCTCACTGACTCTCCCCCCTCCCCCCTCGGAGCGAAAACCTAGGTACGAACCCGACAGAGATATTATTTTCTCAGTTGGCAAAATTTGATTTTGGAGTTGGAAAATTTTCGATTTCACCCCCACCCCAACCATAGTCTTTCGCTACGCCCTTGATGGCGACCACACACAAAGACAGTTGAGGACTGCTACATTTTCAGGAGCCGATCTTCTCCTTCATTGGTTTTCGTGGTTGTGTAATAGGACATGATTAGATAAAGAGCTCTTTGAGGGAGACTTGCCGCTCCATTCTTTATGAAGTCAAGTAGCGAATGGTTAGTTTGAGAATATTAATAATGGTTTTCTTTCCCTCGAAATATGAAGCTTTTTTATTACACAGATGTACCGAAAAGCAACTATAAACTAAATCTAAAGCTACTTAAATTTGAGAATAATTTCTTCATAATAGTCTTAAACACCATATTGTATTTTTATTAATCACAACCATCTTGTAAAAAAATACATTTTTGGGTGCATTGATCCAATTTGTAATGATGTTCTCCACTTTGAAGAAAGAAAAATGTTCCATCTTCTAGGCAACAGTCTACATCCTTCTCATCTCTCGTTGCAACTCTTTCGATCTAAAACATCTACCATAGCGATTTCGTCAAAACAGCAATTGCACTAATTTTTTCAAAACAATCTATGCATTTCATTAAATATTTCATTACATCCCTGAATTTTACCTTAAAGGAAAGATATCTGTTGAGGAGCTCGAGTGAATATCGCAAAGGTTTGTGTGAATTTTTCTCTCACAAACCTTTGCGATATTCACTCTTCATGATCTTCCTTTTTAATTCTTCTTTGAGCTCCCAAAGAAACGAAATTTCAACGAGATGGGAGAATCTGATGTCAGAAAGATATCTTCACGTGTTTCTACTGGAGCAGAAGGTTTCTGAGAATTTCATTTACTTCCACTCGTCATCACTGAAAGAAATGTGACGTGTAAATCTCGAGCAAATCAAATTGACAGTTCCCTGCCAACCTTCGTCTCAGGACTGGCAAACGCGGAATCAGGAAGCGAGTGGCATCTCTAAAATGGGCCACGAGACCAAATAGACAGAAAAACCGAGGTTAGCACGTCACGTGAGAAATGACGATGTTAGGCAGCTGCTACGGGAATGGGAAGATATTTGCCACACGATCGGAAAATGGAGAAATGAACTAATACATCTCCATTTGCACGTGGAATCCGGAAGACTTTTCCTCGAGTCGCGGTATATTTCCTCCTTCCCCCAATGCGGCGGGTGACGGAATCGTTTACTTCAAGAAACGATGAAGGGGAGGCAGGTAGTCGAAGCGCGCTGAGTATCAGGAGCAGTGAACTGAAAAGAAAGTAGTCTCTGCAAGGAGAAAGGTAAAGGAGATGAGTGTCAAAACGGGAAACAGAAATAAAAATTCACAGGGAAAGTCAAACCGCAAAAATCAGCAATGAATATTCGAAGAGCGATTTTCACTCACGTTAGGACAACAAAAGCCACTCGGCTCTTTGATTAAACTCTGACAATGGTAATCAGTAAATGAAAGGCTATTCTTCAGTTTTTGAAAGGCTGTACAATTAAAACATGTTTCTGCTTTAATAGGTAAATTTGTATTCTCTGTATTTTTAAACATGTTGCAGATTCATTTAACAGGATATAATTGGAATATTGAACGTATTTTCAGTTCTGATATTTTTTGCATTTTACAAATCTGTAATAATTAATGCGAATTTTTCCAAGTTGTCTTTCTTTGTTTACAACAGTGGAATCGATTCCGGGAGTTACGTCATTTATTACACTGCTCTGCATGAAAATCAACCCTCGAAAAAAATAGGTATACTCTGTAGATTTGAGGGTGCTGATTCCGAATCTGGCATCCAAATGTTTATATCAGGCACTATTTTCGTTGGAAGATATACAGGGTGTCCCTGAATTCATGGCCCAAACGTGAGGGGATGGTAGTACACACCGAACCCACCAATATTCGTCATAGAATATGCAGCCGCAAACGCAGTGAGGAGTCGGAAATGAAGGACAGATACAGAGGTTTCCAGAGTGACATTTATTGGAGATCATTACAACAAATGCTCAAACGTCCACCCACCAACGTTAATACAGGCAGCACAACGGCGGAGTAGTGATCAGCATACCTGCTCATAAACATTGAGCTTGTCGCGCACATCAGCGGCTACGACGGACAGTCGGGCTACCAGATCCTCTGCGGACTGCACGGGCTTCTCGTACACGACACTCTTTAAATGTCCCCACAGAATGAAATCGATACAAGAAAGATCGGGCGATCTGGGGGGCCACGGGATGGGACCATCGCGCCCAATCCATCAGTTCCCAAATGTGGTATGAAGATGCTGACACACGTCCATGCTGAAATGGACGGGTGCCCCATCGTGCTGAAACCACATACAGGCGCGAATTGCGTCTGGAACAAGGAGAAATTCCGGCAAAACCTGTTGCAGAAAAATACGGTACGTTCAGCCATCGAGGCAGTCCGGCAGTAGGTAGGGTCTAATTAAGTAGTCATGCATGATCCCCGCCCAGACATTGACTGCGAACTGTTGCTGGTTCGAATTTGGATGTGTACCATGGGGGTTCTGGGCTGACCACAAATGCGCATTATGGACATTCACTACGCCTTCACGTGAGAATGTTGATTCATCCGTAAAGAGCACATGCGTGGGGAAATCAGGATATGTGCGGCACTTTGCTGCAGGAACCACTGGGCAAAATCCATGCGCAGCGGATAATCAACAGCTGTCAATGCCTGCACTCGCTGCAAGTGATAGGGGTGTAGCCCTTCTTCATGCAGTACTCGCCAGACACTGTTCCGATGCACACCCAGGCTCTGGGCAGCGGATCGTGTGCTTGTACCTGGGTTATCTGTCACCATACGCAAGATGTCCTCGCTCATAGCTGGCGTTCCCATCGTCTGTGCTCATCCGGCATCATGGCGACTGACGTGGAAGGTGCCTGCCTCAGACAGCTGGCGGTGCAGTCGCGCAAACATTTTATGATCGGGCACACGGCACATAGGATATCATTCACGGTAGTCTTTGCGCCTCTCTACCATTGCCCTCGGCTACGCCATACATCAGGTGCATATCGGCTTTCTCTGAGTTCGTAAACTGCTCCATCTCGTGTCCGGTCGATGCTGAGAATGCTGGGGTTTGGCCGATCAGCGCTTTTAAACCGTGCTGCCTCGTCTGCACTCCCTACCGGCACCGGGCTGCGTTTGTGGCCGCATATTCGATGACGAATGTAGATGGGTTCGGTGTCATCCCCTCATGTTTGGACCATGAATTCAGGGACAACCTGTATAGAGTATTAGGATGTAAATATGTCGCTAAAACTGCATTTCTTACATTCACACCTGATTTTTTTTCTACAGCTGATGGAAGGGGTCTCAGATGAGCATGGAGAAAGGTTCCATCAAGACATATCCAAAATGGAAATGTCTTTTAACGATATAACGGCAAATGCAACGAGAGTATGTTGGAAGACTACTGTTGGACCCTGCAGCGAGAGCCTCCATAGATAAAATATAAGCGACAGAAGACAAAAAATAATAATTTTTTGTGTAAATATTTACATGTATCAGGATTTATTAGTGTCAGCTTTAACTTTTTATACGTAAATAAATATTTGGTAAAATATATTTATCTTCTCTGAGTAATATAGTTTTATTTAATTGACCCATATCTCTAGAAAACTGTAGGTGATAGAACAAATCGGCTGTCAGATTCGGATTCAGCACCCTAAAAACATCAAAATCAGAAAAAAATTTGGAAGGAGGGAAAAAAAATCAGAAAATGTTTGGAAGGGAGGAAATCCCCCTTTCAAAAAAAAATTTTTGGAAGGAGGGAAAAAAAATCAGAAAAATTTTGGAAGGGAGGAAATCCTCCTTCCAAAAATAATGTTTGGAAGGGGGATACGGTAGATAATGCAGACTAGCATTGTCTACCGTATATTATGGTATACAAGACGCACCGCTATATCAGCAAGAGATATTTAAGAACAAGACTTTTAATGTATTTAAGCATTTAATGTTAACTCCTACTATATAGGCCTAACCGCATTGTGCAAAACATCTCTGGAATGCTCAGCTTTCCATGGGTTGAGTTGGGTTGCTTTACCCCTGAGCGATATTTTATTGCACACAATGGGCTAAATGGCCAAGTCACAAGAACCTCGATGGCTCAGAGAAGGTTGGCGGAGGAGATCCACTGGGCAGCTGATGAGAGGCAGATGGTAGCTTCCTGGTAAGGCCATGCAGAGTGTTTTTCAACGTGCACTGGGAATGGATCTCCGGCACACGGAGTCATGGCTTTATGTTCCATCCGATGAACGGCGAATTTTCAAAGTACATCGGTGTCCCCTAATGACTGAGGACAGGGCACGGAGTTTTGAGGAGATGAGCACTGGTCCAGTTGGGACTCGAACCCGGCGAACTGCAGATTATGAGCCTGGCAAGCTATAGGCTGAGCCTCCTCCCCCCAGCTTTCAATGACAGAATCCTGACCTATAATTTTCCCATGTTTATCCCTCAAACCCTGTTCCAGTCTGCTTTTCCCACACAAAATATTTCCTGTGATGCATCTCTTTCTATTGCTATTTCCACTACTTTATCAGCCGATTTATCAAGCCAAAGATTCCAATCAGAATTCAACTTATCTTTATGAATTTATTAAGCTCTTTGTAAATCTATCTGTTAAGACTAGTACGGCATTTATTCAAATTATCCCTGAAATTATTTTATTTTTCCCGAACTATGCTTCATTTCTTTATCCCTCAAACGACTTTTTTTTACTGTTCCTCTTTATCGAGAAGGGCACTTCTGGTTTCAAGAATTAGCCTGTTTAAAATGCTTCTATTCTTATCAAATTCGGTAGTATGCGGATCACGATTGTGACAATGACTAAGTAATCCATCAAGGTAACCTTTGACTATTTCTTGGTCTTAGAGAGCTTCAGAGTAACTAATTCTTTTACCTTTAGAGTACGATACTTTAAGTTTCAATTGCAAGACACTTTCAACAAATGAAAAAAAAAATGTTTAGACCTAATTTCAGTTCCAGTATAATATTAGTTAATATCTAATTTATCACATTCCTTATTTAACTCATCAGGTCAACCTCACGTGTATTTTAATATGTTTGTAGTAATGTTAGTTACGTGTATTCTCAAATCATTAAGGTTGCTTACCTGTAAGAGACATTCTCCATTGCTACTAAAACTTCCAATGTTAAAAAGACACTACTTCCAAAAGATCAGAGTCAGCACCTACTTGGGTAAACCGTAACCTATCTTTCCCGTCCTCATCAGGGTTCATCAGGTTCATTAGGTTGTTGGGGCATAACAATTTACAACATGGAAGTCTTTAACTCTTGTTTCAAATTTAGTTGCAAGAAATCTCTCCTTAATGCAATCATATCCTAGAAGTGCATCATCAGAATTTCTGTTGAAAAGTAAATTTACACCATAATATATATAGTTCTTGTATGAGCACATCTAAAGAACAATCTCTGTTTAGGTGTTTTTGGAAAGAAACACATAGTAAGATTTTTAAGGAAATGAGATTTATTGAGAGACAAGACATCATAATAGCAGGCAGGGGCAAGACCTGTTTTCCCACCGTTAAAGGCGTAAGCCACCAATTCTGTTAAGAGACTTCAAACACCATCTTTACTAGTGAACCTTTTCGAGAAGCAAAAACTAAATTACTGCCTCAGTGGTGCAGCTCGCGTTGACACGGCAGTTGTAGTGGTCTGGGTTCAAGTCCCGGGATGGTACAGTTGCCAGTTTCGATTATTTGTTTGCATTTTGCATGAGAAGTCACGAGAAGCCATATAGAGCTTCTAGGTTATTTGCGTCCTTTTAAAGAAGGAAAAATGAACTGATCTACCTGAAAATATTACTCTAGCTTAGGATCGCAATGCTCATAGAAGCAAGTGTTCCAATAGGTACGATGATTTCTGATCAGGATAATCCACCAGTCAATATAAGTATCCTGTGCATTTGTTCACCGGTATTGTTAATATAAGGTATCCTTTTCATTTGTCAACCCACAATTAGAAACAGAAATTTCAGCGATAGATTTTCATTCAATGTATACATACTTACGCACATAATTCTCAAGCAGCCAAGGGCTATGGAGGTCCAACCAGACTGCGCAATGTAGTCCTTGAAACATGTCTGTCCTGAGTTGTAGTTAAAAAACAATTGTAGTTAAAAATGACTAATTACGCATTGCGTTCAGTGATACTTTAAAATACGTAAGGTATCGATCACTTCATTTAATCATCTTGTTCTTTGTTTTAAAATAAAAATACCTGAAGTGGAGAAATTTCAATTTTTACTGATGTTGGTCTTATAGTTAAAAGAGCTTAAAAAAAATCATATTTTGGTGTTATTTTATATGACACTGCATCGAATCTGTCACGTATTAAATTCATGTCTTAGTTGTATTAATGTCATGTGTAAGTCTCTCTCTCTGCACAATATGCTGCACAAAGCTGATTGTCGACTCTAGAGTTTCTGATTTCCCGAGATTCAGGAATCAGATATCTGAAATATATTACGAAAAAAGATTTCCCGAGATTCAGAAATAGATATCTGAAAAAGTATTATCTGAAATATATACGCCTATTTATCAACAATATCGAGACATGATATTTTAAAATAACCTTTATTACAGTAAAATATTAATTAACTTGGAAAATTCTCGAGAAGCAAGCTTTTTGGAAATCGTATATTTCTCGAGAAAAAAATCTGGTTATCTCCTTTGCCTAATATCATCATTACTAACAAATTCAAACCACCTAATGCTCAAGACAATCAAGTTTCCGGTGTCAAAAGCATTCAAGTCAAATGTATCAAGTTTCCTCTTATCTTGCTTAGATAAGAGGAAACTTGATACATTTGCAAAGGTTTCAGTTTCGCTACCATAACTAAGTTCAGAAAGCACCAAACTATTGTGAGCAATAATAATAATATGCAAAATATATAAGATAAATACGCGTGTAGAAAAATGTCTTTGTATACGCCTATTTATCAACAATCTGCGTAGATTCTTAAAAATCTCAGCAGCAACTTTTATTCTTCTGTTTTATATCATGCCGCACATCACCAGTATCGGTTATAGCTCCTATAATTAAACTGAGACACTTGCTCAAGGGTGTAACAATTCCAAACATTGAAGCACATCCTGCCTGATCAGTTTCCATCACTCAATAAGGATAACTAATGCAGTAAGTTCAGGATCAATAATTATGTTTAGAGCCATTAGACAGTCGGGTGGGTTGAAATGGTCAGCTCCAAGACCCTCTGATCTGACCGTTCTTCAGCAGGATTGAGTTAAAATCAAAAGAAATGTCCGTAGACTACCACATCAATAAGCCACGCTGATCTAGCCGCACTCCCCTTGCATTCCCTTCCAGAAGAGAATACCACTTTTGAACCGTACTAAATGCCTTACCAGAAAAAGGCGGGATCGGCTGTAGGTGCTAGGCCTCGCCGGTTCAGTTCATCATCACAGGATTTGGTACATAGTTTTTCTTCCACTCTATGCTTAGCTATCATTTACATGCTCACAGGAATAGCAATGAATCTGCTTTCTTCAGGAAGTAATTTTTAAATTACCTACCACTCGAAGATGATAGACATTGATTTTAGGATCATTTATTGTCAAATTGTGACAAACCGAAGTCTAATCTACTCGCTGACACTTGAGCTCACTTCTCCACTGCGTTTTATTCGGAAGGTTTCAAGGCATCCACAACGATTGTCATGTTTCGAATGCGAAAAAGAAGAGATCCTTTCGGGATAAAGGGCGAGAGGAAAAGACACAATCTTCAGATTCCAGTTTTAGGAAAAGAAAATAATCGTGATATCTGATGCATGAGGGCAGGGCAGTCTCAAAGCATGTTTGCCGTCCAATGCGAAATCCCTTTCCAGACATTTTAAAGGCCGCGTTGTCGAAGGCACCCCTTTGGAAAAGGTTCCCTGATGTTTGACTAACTCGCTCCCAGGCTTGCGCCGGCCCTGTATTCAATAGCATATTACAATCTTTTTATTGGTAGAAAGATGCAAAGCCTTTATGTGATAAATCAGCTGCTGCATCTGCAAACAGCATTGAGGTGTAACGAAACATCCTCTAATGGGGAAGGAAATCATTCTTCATGCTGTATTATTTTGATCCCTAGTCGAGAGGTAAAGGAACTCTAGAGCAAAATAAGAAAAATGTTTTACGGTTTTTTAACGAAGAATAAAATCCTAGGGTACTTATTATATTTTTACTTTTGCTTGTGGGTGCAACATTTCAAGCGAGACGCTTTGCAATAGGAAAAAGGAATTGATTACTCAGTTGCTGATGGCCACGCGCTGTTCACTCGATGCAGAGGATTAGTTTCGTTACAAAGGAACAATGACGCATCGGAAAACAACAACGCAAAGCTTTTTGACTGTTTCTCAGAAATTTCTCAACACTAACATTTGCGGTTTTAATTTAGCATAGGTTCATCACGTAAGTTTTTAGATGAATGTTCATTTTTATTAACAAGTTCTTGTCATATCTCTAGTTTCCTATTCTTCAATGACGCCCGCTTTTGATGTAAACAGAAAAGGGCACAGCTCATATTCTATGCTTACCATTACCATCTGATAAATTACTGAATGTCCATTTTCAAGTGTCATTGATTTATGTTGGAGACGTAAATAAATTTCATCTCCAACTTAAACCTAAAATTTTAAATCATAAAAGATAATGACTCACTACTTTCAGAGCGTTGAGAATCCTTCTTTCTGTCAAACTTGGGTGGCATCCTGGCACTTGAGCTCGCCGATTTCTCCGACACATTCACATTGCAGACATTATCCAGACTCTGCACCACTCTTAGCAAAAGAAAGCTGATTATTGCAAGTATCGGCTCGCTGCTCTAAAGGAGCAGTTCCGTAGCAGCGCAGCTTTCACTTGGTGCTCCTGCTGTTCTCTCCTGTTCCTAGGCAACAGGCATGCTCCACTCTTGCCACAAGTGATGCTCGCGCGACCAAGACCATCGGAGCGAAATAATCGAGACACAAGGCTGCGCGGGCTTTGACGTCATTGAAGCGCCCTTCTAGCGGGACCATATAGAAATAAAATGCTACACATACATATCTGTTCATTTTTGTGTTATCATGTTTATTTCTATCTCAGCACAATTTGTTTTAACTGTTGTGAATAATAATTTTAGTAATTTTAATTTTTCTCTTTCGATATATGAGATGCTGTCATAATATTTTATATACATACTACTGTCGTAACACTTTCTGTATGCAAAATAATGTTCACATATATTTCTTGCAGATAACCTATTAGCTTTGCAGGTCAAACGTAAAAAATCTCTCTATATCTGCGTTTTGGGAGATGATGATGATAAATATATATATGTATATAAAACAAAATGAGGTTGCAATCGCTTTCCGATATTGCTCACAGTGAGTCGATTCATAAATGATCGAAATGACCGATCATTATAGATGACAGATCACTTCGACCGATCATGTTCGAAGAGCTAAGTTAAATTCCTACTATCATCATCATCATCCTCAAGCAGCCATGGGCTACGGAGGTCCAACCAGACCGTGAGGTTGAATTCTCCACGCATATCTGTCCTGAGCTACATCTGTTGCATCCGGTCACTGCACACCAAATTCTAATAAGGTCTTGTTTGACATTGTCTGCCCACCGCATCCTAGGTCTCCCCCTCCTTCTGAGTCCTTTAGGCACACCGTTCATAACCCTATTCGTCAATCAATCATTATCCATACGGGCAACATGGTCAAACGAACGGAGTCTCTCTCTGCACAATATGCTGCTTAAAGGAGGTTGCAGACTCTTTTGCCTAACTTCATCATTAGTTACAAAATTGAACCACCTAATACTCAAGATACTGCGTAAGCATCTAGAATGAAAAGCATCTAGTTCCTGTTTTCCTGTTTACACAGCTTTCAAGTTTCACTACCATAACTAACACTAGAAAGAACCATTATTACAGTTTTATTTTACAGCCTAATTTTAGGCTAATTATACAGCCTAATTTTAGTCTTTAGGTGTATACGCCTCATTATCATCAAGCAGCCATGGGCTACGGAGGTCCAACCAGACCGTGCAATTTAGTTCTCCAAGCAAGTCTGTCCTGAGCTACAACTGCTGCATCTGGCCAATGCACACCAATTCTAATAAGGTCCTGTTTGACATTGTCTGCCCACTTAGGCGGCTTTGTCAGCCAGCCTAGGTCTCAACTTTCTTCTGAGACCTCTAGGCACACTGTTCATTACTCTATTCGCCAATCTTTAATTATACATACGGGCAACATGGCCAAACCAGCGGAGTCTCTCTCTGCACAATATGCTGCTTAAAGGATGTTGCAAACTCCTTTGCCTAACCTCATCATTAGTTACAAAGTTAAACCACCTAATACCCAAGATACTACGTAAGCATCTAGAATCAAAGGCATCTAGTTTCCTGTTATCTTGTTTGCAAAGTGTCCACGTTTCACAGCCTAATTTTAATTTTTAGGTTATACGCCTATTTCTCCACACTCTCCATAGTTTCTTCAAAGTCCCGGCAGCAATCCCTATTCGTCTGTTAATCTCATGCCGCACATCACCATTATCTGTTACATAGCTCCCAAGGTAATTAAACTGTGACACCTGCTCAAGACTGCAACCATTCAGATGAACTGAATCACAACCTGCCTGACCAATTTTCATCACTTTAGTTTTCTCTCTGTTTATAACCAAACCTACTCTACTACCAGTCTTATGAACAGTTCGAATGAAAGAGTTCATCTCATCAACATCATTTGCCAAAAGTGCTAAATCATGAGCATAATCTAAATCAGAGATTTTAGTATCTCCAGACCATTTAAGGCCAACATATTTCCCTTGCAATGAATTTTGCATAACGTAATCAATAACCAAAGAGAAAAGGAGACAAAATGCACCCTTGTCGAACACCAAAAGTAATGCTAAACCAATTGCTACAAGCCTTACCAACTCTCACACACGACTCAGTGTTATTATAGAGAGCTTTCATTATGTTAACTAACTTGTCTGGTATACCACATGATCTCACAATCAACCACAAATTATGACGTTCAACAGAGTCGAAAGCCTTTTTGAAATCACCAAAGCTAGCAACCAAAGGGTTCTGAAACTCTAAACATTTCTCAAGAATCTGCCCAAGTGAAAAAATCTGATCCACACATCACCTACCACTTCTGAATCAACATTGCTCATCACGCAATTGACTGTCAACCAGATTCTTAAATCTATTAAGCACAATCATGGAAAGAACTTTACCTGGAACAGAGAGTAGGCTGATACCCCTATAGTTATCACAAGAACTGCGATCACCTTTTTGGAAAATAGGGATAATAATAGCTCTGGTAAAATCCTTAGGAACCATGCCTTTATCATAAAAGATATTCAAAATTTCAGTCATCGAAGTGGTAACTGAAACATTCCCAGTTCTAAGCATTTCTGTAGTAATTTTATCTACCCCTGGGGATCTATGAAGTTTAAGTTTAGAAACAGCCAAAATAACTTCAGATTGTGTTATAGGGCCAACGTTAAAGCCACCAATGCATCTATCATAATTGCAAACAATGGTAATAGAACTAACCACATTGTTTAGAGTATCACTGAAATGCTCAGCCCACATAGCCATGACAGAATCCTGACCTTCTATAACCTTACCTTGCGTATCCTTCAATCCCAGTATACCTGTTCGTTTTCTACAACACAAAACATTAATTATCTGGTACAGCTCTCTGCTGTTGTGCTGTCTAACTGCTTCCTCGGCTTTGTCAGCCAAACCATCAAGCCAAAGATTCGTATCAGCAGCTAACTGATCTTTTACACGTTTATTAAGTTCTCTGTAATGCTTTATATTAGGACTAGTAGGCTGTTGATTAAAGACATTCCTGCAGTTCTTTCTTTCTGAAATAAGCTGAAGTGCCTTATCACTCAAATAATTCTGTCCCTCTGCTCCTTTTTTCCTAAAAGAGTACTGTTAGTTTCCAAAAAAGCCTGTTTAAAATGGTCCCATTCTTCCTCAACTTCAGTAGTAAGCAAATCATGACTGTCATAATGACTAAGTAACCTATCATGGTAAGCTTTAGCTATAACTGGGTCATTCAGAGCTTCAGTATTAAAGATAAAATTTTCAACCCTAGCACAACACTTTTTAAGTTTAAGTTGCAAGACACTTTTAACAAGGTAATGGTCAGATTCCATTTCAGCTCCCCTATATGACCTGGTATTCCTAACAGAACTAGCCCATTTGCTGTTAATTAATATATAATCAATCATAATCTTATGCAGCCCGTTAGGTCAAACCCATGTGTACTTAAGTATGTCGCGGTGTTTGTAATAAGTGTTAATTATTCTGAAACCATTGAGCTTACTTACCTGTAGGAGAGGTTGCCCATTGCCATTGCAGCTACCAATACCAAAATGGCCTATCACTCCTCCCCAAAGGTCAGAGTCAGTATCAACTTTGGCATTGAAGTCACCTAGAAAAAGGGTAATATCTCCTTTCTTGACAGAATTCATAATATCCTGAAGTTGTCCGTAAAACCTATCCTTCTCATCCTCATCGGCATCCTCAGTGGGGGCATAACAGCAGATAACATTCAAGTCTTTAATGCTTGTCTGAAATTTTGCTGTAAGAAACCTTTCATTAATGCACTCATATCCTAGAAGAGCATCACTTACATGTCTGCTGAGAAGCAGACCTACGCCTTGGTGATGCTTATTATCGTTCCTGCCTGAAAAGAGAAATTTAAGATTATTTTTATGAATCTCATCTTTACCTATCCATCTGGTCTCTTGCAAGCCTAGAATATCTAGGTTATAGCGCTGGAATTTCTGCATGAGGACATCAATAGAATAATCTCTATGTAATATCCTCACGTTCCTACAGAGAGAAAATGATTAGTAGGATTTTTAAAGAAACTAGGTTTATTGAGATAGGTAGGGCCAACAATATCAAACAGCCCCCTGATCGCAGGCATAGGGCAAAGACCTGTTCCTCCTCCGCTAAAGGCTGAAGTCACCGATGCTGGTAGGAACTTCAGGCACCACCTTTTCAAGTGGACTTTTTCAGGAGCCATATGGCCTGTCTGAGACACATTACTCCAGTTTAGGCTTGACGATGCCCAACTAGCTAAGTACGGTTCAGGTGCCTACGATGGCCTCTGATTAGGATTATCCACCAGCTGATATAAGGTATCCCATGCTTCTTTTCACTTAGGGCTGGCAACCCAGAAGCAAACAGAAAACACAGCGGCAGATTCTCCCTCAACAGAGGCCCACCAGTGCAGCAAGTTCAGGATCCATAATCAAGCTCAAATCCATAAACAAGTCCAATCTAGTAGGTATAAATGGTCAGCACCAGGACCCTGGGAAGTTTACTCCTACCTGCTATGATGATGAGAGATGTTAAATATTAAGTTCAATAAAAGGTTCGTCTTCCCTGAGCCCGCTGGACCACAGATTAAAAGTCTAAACGGCCAGAGAGGTGCTAATACGTTTCTGTTCAAGAATTTCTCATCTTCTTCAAAGTCAAAATTATGAATCTCCATTTGCTTTATTTAAAAAGATCATGTTCTTTGACCCAGAAATTAAATGTATTATCATAACCAAACCATTTAACATAATACTCTTTTTTATTATTCTTCACCCTAGTTTTCAGAATGGTTTCAACTTTATAAATGTCATCTTGCTTTTCGTATTTCACCATTTGTTGGGTGTAAAAACTACCAATGATTGGTTCTCCTTTCAGATCCTTGATCTTATTGGTTATGGGATCTGTATTCAGAACTTGAGCAATTTCAAAAAACTCTTTTGTAAAATTGGACAGATAACCTTTTTTAAACGGTGTCTTGTACTTGGCGATTCTCACTCGTCGTCAATTTTAAATTTTGGTTCTGTAATAGATTTAATTCTTTTACCAAACAGATTAAAATACATAATATCTCTGTTTTTCTTCAAGCTTGCCTCTTTTGGGGTCATTCTTATTGATCTGTGATAAGTATTGTAATTCTTAATGAGTTTTGGTAGAACATCGATTCATTTTCTAGTATTATTGGCAGTGAAATATTTCAACATTTTTGTCTTTAGAGTCCTATTAAATCTTTTCACAATTTGAGATTTAGTCTCATTTTCTGTGGCAAACCAATGGACACCTCGTTGGTTAAACAATGCTTGAGTTTCTTTATTGATAAACTCAGTGCCCTTATCCGTTTGTAACTTGGATGGCTTACGTTGTTTAAAAATTTCGACAAATGCTTTGGTAATCTCATTACCCGTTTTCTTTTCTAATAGGTATTGTCCATGCAAATTTGATGAAAAAGTCAATCACGGTTAAAATGTAATTCGTGTGGTTATTGTGAAATTTAAATTTTTGCATATTGAAATCTAATTAGTCATGTTTCATAATATCTACCCACTGTAATGTAAAATAAAAGTAAGACAATATAAAAATATTGGCAAAAGTAATTATGCCAATATTAAGTAAGGTAAAATAAAAGTAAAGCCACTGTAAGACAATAAAAGTGTGCCTAAAATCTATACAAAATGTGGGGATCCCAGGGCTCCCCCCATATTTTGTATAGATTTTAGGCACACTTTTATTAAAAAAAATACCTTTCAAGCAGCTACTTGCCACAGAGGTCTGTCAGGAGCCTGTCAGTTTATATGCCACAGTAGAAGGTCTGTGAGGATGGCAGGACCTCAGCAGAAAAACGACACATACATCCATGCCTTAATCCGGGGCTCGAACCCAGGTCCCATTAGATCAGTAGCCAAGCGCGCTAACCACTCGGCCATGGGACGGCCACTTTTATTAACCCTATTCAATAATCTGTGTTTATGCACAAGGGGTAAATGGTCACCAGTTTAAAATATGAAACATCTTAAATCTTTCAAGATTACAGATAATTTATGAGTTGATTCTCTTATCAGTATATATACTCTAAATTGACCTTATACATGCATTGACTTTGAGCCATATCTTTAACATTATTCTGTTTAGCAGCCTGATTATTGACTAACAACCAGCTTGGTGGCTTCAAAATAATAGCATTAACAATATAGAACTCCATGCAATAACAGTTACTGTAGTCTGGTAAATTACAATTTATATTATATCGCCAATTCATAAATCACAGTAGCTGAGCTTCAATATAAGTACCCAAAAACGTTCCTGTGATACTTTATTAGTAAATTGAAATATCACCAGGTAAATTAACTTATGAAGAGCAAACTACACAATAAAATATATCTCAGGTGGCAACTGATATGCAATTTTTGCAAAAATCACAAAATAACTGGAATTACCAAATTTGCAATACAATTTTCGTTACAGATAGCACATTTTATTATTAATGTTGTATAGAAGAAGTTGTGCATACGATTCATAAAAGCTTCAGAGCAGAGCTTTTTTCTTGGCAATTCATCACTTGATGGCAAACTTGATAAGACGCCGTTTAAATGTGTCTGTAAATGCCTCCATTTTGAAATGGTTGCCATACACATATTTAAATTTTCTGTTTGATGCCTTTAATGTCAGTTTTTCGAGCCACTGCAGTGATCTGAAAATACAAAAATGGATAAATATTTACAATTACTGCTACTCACATTAATTTGAAAATACGTGTTATACAATTTAGTAGTTACAATCTGTGGCAAGTATTTGATTAGAAGGTAGTTTATCATTGAAATATTCCAGTATTCTAATTTTAATGTTTTGCTTCCACAACAACACCTATTTCTGTTCTGCTTCATCTATTCTGAGCCTGCAGTAGAATAATATTCCCAGATTTGTCATGCTGCTTTCCCCAATAAGTTTATTATTTAATTGTTTCAGAACTTTTGCAACTTATAAAATTACCCTAGAAGCACTCACAGAGATCTAACAGGAGATAATCAGTACATTTGCTTCAGATTAGATTTCGAAGGAACAAGATTGAAACCAGGTCCACCTCATTAACAAAGCATACTAATCATTCAAGTGTATTCTACTGGAATAAATACATTTCTTTATATCCATTTCAATATTTTTTGTCCATATTTGAAGTTTGAAATATTAGTGAGACAACAAGGATACCAATACTATAAATATATAATGAATTCATCTAATGAGAAATGCCTAGTGAACGATCCCAATGACTAATCGAATTACAAGAGTAGAGAAAGGTAAAAAGTGCGGCCATGGTTCCAGGGTCTCAGCCAATATTTTTTTACCTGTTTAAAGTACCCTATTATGTTTCATTAACCTAAATCAATAATGATATATTGCATACCGCAGCTTTAATTTTATCTTGCCAAATGACATAAAAGAAATGTAACCATATTGCGAAAAAAATTCTGTACAGAATAGATTTTATATTTCATTGCTGAAGAAAAAAAGAATTGAAAGGATAACACATTGACTTTTTTTTCCCAAACTTTTACGCACTTTTGTATATATATATTATTTGTGGAATAGAATTTCATGTATTATATATATATAAATAAAATATAAATAATCCCCCTCAAGCAGCTGCTTGTCACAGAGGTCTGACAGCAGCCTGTCGGTTTACATGCCATAGTAGAAGGTCTGAGAGGATGGCAGGATCTCAGCAGAAAAACGATACATACATCCATGCCTTACCCGGGGCTCAAACCCAGGTCCCGTAGATCAGTAGCCAATAGTTGTGCTAAAAATTAAATTGATAAGAATCAAGGGGGGGGGTCCCAAATTGCTCAAATTCTGCAAATCAAAAAGAGAAAAATATTGAAATGGCTTAAAGCAATCAATACTTGGTTAATGTCAAAGAAATAATCTGTGTCAGATTTTTAGACAATGTTTTTTGTACTAAGAAACAGTATCAAGGAAACAAATTTTTTGGTAGCCTAAATCAAATTCACATCGCAAAATAACTTTTGGGAGGAAAAAGTGCTGAATAAATGTTACGGCCGACTTTTTCTTTTCTGGAAAGTTTTAAAAGCATATTTCATTGGTTCCCAAACTTTTGTATTCCAAATACCCTTTAATAAAGTATTATTTCCTAACAACCCTTTAAACCAAAAATTATTTTCTAAATCCCACAGAGTAATAAAACTACTTGAAAATTAGTAACAGTACTCACTACCATTATCGGTTTGCCATATAGATAAACCGCCTTTAAAAAACCACTAATATATTTTAATATTCTAAATACAAATAACTTCGAAAAAAATATTTTAATACAAGTTTAGAACAATCTTTAGAATCGTAGAATTAAAACTAATGTTAAGATATGAAAACCAGTTATGTACTTATGTGACAAAATAAATTTTTGGCATTACCTTTCATGAAACAAAGGGACATCGGAATTGATTGAGGTATTTGGACAAAACTCCACTTCACAATATTTAATAGGTGGTCTGGACATACTATAAACAAACAATTATAAATATTATTACTAAAAAGATTAACACCAATATATTTCTTATACCATTTGTGCATATGCGTAATGCAAACGTGCTACTTGCAAAATTACGAAAATATTTTAAAACACAAAACTAATAAGTAGCCATTATTTATTCAAGTAATTACAGATAATAAATACGCACATATAGATCCAATACTTTTAACTTAGATTATAAAGCACCATACTTGTTTAATCCTTCGTGAAACAAACACGAGCTGCCAGAAATTATTCGCGAAACCTGTATATAATCCTGTTTGAAAATGGCGCACAATCTCTATAGCACAAAGGTCGATCTGATCTAGTCGACAGCGGATCGAAAATGAGTAGTTCGGGCCTCACGTTAGATGGCGCTGCGTTACATTTTCACAGAGTAAACTACTGTACTCTCCCTAATCTGTGACTGGGAACAGGGGGGTAGCCATGGGGGGGAATCGAGGGAGGCTCCCCCCTCAAAGTAACTCGGAGTTGGCAAAATTCGAAGCGACTTCGTAAAATCTAGATGAGTTGTGAAAATTTGTGATCTTTTTTCTGCAAAATTAAAGGGAGTTGTCAAAATCGAGGCAACTTGGCAAATCTAGGGCAGTTTGGAAAATGGAGAGACGGCAAAATTTAGAGCAGTTGGCAAAATTCGAAGCCACTTAGTAAAATACAGGTGAGTTGGCAAAATTCAGATGACATGTAAAAATTGGGATTTTTTCTGTAAAATTATGGGCAAAATCTGTGGGAAGTTGGCAAAATTCGGAGTGACTTGGCAAAATCGTGGGGAGTTGGCAAAATTCAGGTGAGATGTAAAAATTTGTATTTTTTTTCTGTAAAATTATGGCGTGTTGGCAAAATCGAGGCAATTTCGCAATATTTAGGAGAGTTGGAAAATCTTGGGGGAGTTGGCAAAATTCAGAGTGAGTTTGCAAGAATCAGGTGAGATGAAAAAATTTCGATTTTTTTTTTAAATTGTGGCGAGATGGCAAAATCGAGGAAACTTGGCAAAATCTAGTGCAGTTGACAAAATTCGAATCCACTTGGTAAAATACGGGCGAGTTGTGAAAATTGGAATTGTTTTTGTAAAATTAAGGAGAGTTGACAAAATCGAGAAAACTTGAAAAAAATTTGGGGAGTTTGAAAAATTCGAAGTGACTTAGCAAATTCAGGAGATGTAAAAATTGGGATTGTTTTGTGAAATTAAGGAGAGGTGGGAAAATCGAGGCAACTTTGCAAAATCTAAGAAAATTGGCAAAACTGGAAACCACTTGGTGAGTTGCAAAAATTGGGATTGGTTTTGTGGAATTAAGGACAGTTGGAAAAACCGAGAACTCTTGGCAAAGATCGAATCCACTTGGTTAAATATCGGCGATTTGTGAAAATTGGGATTTATTTTGTGAAATTAAGGAATGTTGTACAAATCGAGGAAACTTAACAAAATGTAGTACAGTTGGCAAGATTCGAAGCCACTTGATAAAATACAGGGGAGTTGTGAAAATTGTGCCTTTTCTTGTGCAATTAAGGAGAGATGATAAAATTCGAAGTGACTTGGGAAATTCAGCTATGATGTAAAAATTGCGACTTTTTCTGTAAAATTATGGCGAATTGGCAAAATGTAGGGGAGTTGGTCAAATTCGAATCCACTGGGTAAAATATAGGCGAGTTCGCAAAATCTAGGGTAATTGGCAAAATTCGAATCCACTTGGTGAAATAAAGGCGAGGTGTGATAATTGGGATTGGGTTTGTGAAATTAAGGAGAGTTGGCAAAATCGAGAATACTTGGCAAAATATTGGGGAGTTTGAAAATTTTGAAGTGACTTGACAAAGAAGAAGAGATGTAAAGATTGGATTTGGATTGGTTTTGTGAAATTAAGGAGATTTGGCCATATCAAAGCAAAATTCACACTGACTTGCTACAATTCAGACGAGATATAGATATTGGGATAATTTTTGTAAAATTGTGAAATTATGGGGGCAGTTGGCAAAAAATTCCCCCCCCCCCCGGAGCGAAAATCTAGACATTATTTGTTCAGTTGGCAAAATTACATTTTCGAGTTGTAAAATATTTGATTCCCATCACCCAACCCATAGTCCTTCGCTACGCCCCTGAGTGGGAATTCCAGGTGTCGGTTTTAAATTGACACACGATGGGGACTACGACATGAGTAACAAAAAAATTGAGAAATGTAGCCAATACCGAAGAGGGTTCGGACTCTATGATAAAACAATATATACAACAAGAGTCTATAACACTGAATCACACGGGAAATTATGACGCAAACACTAAAAGAATACCGAAAGTAGGCAGACCTATAGAAAATGGAGATGTCGCTACTATTCAATACGTTAATTTTACTTCTTTAGTTTTTCGGAACAATCGCTACGATGCGCGAAATAAACAAATAATCAATGTTACTGAACCGGATGCAGATTCTGGAGTAGTTACAAAACGATATTTGGAAAAAGAGCACTTTGCAATGACAATGATAATTACGATGCAACCAATAAACACATTAAAAATCTTGCAGAACCGACCGATTCATCTAATGCCACTAAGAAACACTAAGTCGACAACTTGACCACTGTCCAAAATAGTCCAATGAATACATTGGTGAGAAATAAAAATGGGCTTTACGTTCCACGAAGCATTGCATTCGACTGGCATAGTTTCAATACAGAAAAAAAAACAATTGATATTGCCGATCCCGAGTCGGATTCTGCTGATGTAACTAAGAGATATTTAGAGAAAGTCACATTAACTAGCGAGGATGTCTTTAATGCGAACAATAAGAGAATAGGAAACCTCGGGGAACCGAGGCACAACAGAAATGCGACAACAAAAAGTTATGTTGATGGCTTGACAAACTTAGATCCTAACCCATCCAAAATTTTTTCTCTATTGAGAAATGGAAATGGACTTTTTGCATCAAGTGGGAGCAGTTTCAACGGCGATGCAAAATTTTGCGTTGATAAAAATACTGTAATTTGCCATACCTATGATGAAAAAGAAGTTAAAGAAGACATATTGCAGTCTCATCCAATTATACAGATAAACACAAAATTCGACCTATTAACGCTACCTATTTTCAAAAATAATTACCATCTATGCATTTCTAATGGACACATAGGCAAGGTAATCTGCTGCACAACAAATCCCTCTTTTAGTATAAATTATAGTATCAACTTGGACGATCAAAAATTCATTGAACTAGTAAAACAACAACTCGTGATGTGAAGCAATTTTTTTCTGTTATTCCCGAAAACAAGAAATTTGATAAGGGCAGTAAGATTAGAGTTTCACTTACTAGGTACTATCCAGTTCCAAAAGAAAGAAGAAAGGTACCTGGAGGTCTTGTTTCAGACTTTCATCACTCGGTATATGTCTTTATTATATATGAATAAAGATGAAGGACCTTAAGCAATTACACAGTATTATAGATTAAATCTTGAAATAGCGAACTGCTGCAAAATCTAAAATTGAAGACATTATTTTGGGAGAGGAACAAGTTAAGGGAACGCTCGAAGAATTTCACAAACCAGTGGTGGAATTGTTTTTGTGAAATTAAGAAGAATTGACAAAATCGAGAAAACTTCGCAAAATTTTGGGGAGTTTGAAAGTCTGTAAACTGTGCGTGAAGAAACCATGAAAAACATACAAGATGTAGTGAAAACTTTAGAGCCAGAAGAACCCACTGAGATGCCAGAAAAAACGTTCGTTTATAATCCAGATTCCAACTTGCAAGATGAAATATTAAACCAATAGACTAAAACTTCCGAGTAAAATCTTGCAGGAAATCCCACTCCTGAGCTGAAAGAAACAGAAATCAAACACTCTGGTAGAACTACTGAGAAATATCGAATTATCACTGAGGCACTTAGAAAACATTAAAAGTCGATTAAAATGGTGCTCACAGTAATAGAAAGTCAACAGTTTGGTTCTGGACTATATAAGAGTTTCGACGACATATACGAAAACTTATCAATTTTGTTGCCAGTAAACGAGCTGGAAACACTGTACAGAAGTAGTAAACAAAATTGTCGAAAGTTTGGATATTTTGCTAAAAAACGATATTATTGACAAAAAGGAACATAAGATTATGTTCAATAACATCGGTATTGTTTAGAAATATTTGATTTTTTGCATAATCGGACCATGATTTTTAGCTACTGTATATAATAAAGAGGGTATAACTGCTAACCGAAAGATGAGCGCAACTATTCAGTGTACCAAATGTGGGATATCTGTTCGCAAATCCAATATGAACCGTCATATGAAAACTGCATGCACTTCTCGCACATTTCAAAAATGGGAATTTTGCAATTCCAGCTTTAACAGAAAAGGCAATTACAATCATCATCTGAATCAATATCATATAAATAAAAGCAGTGCTTTTCGGAAAACGTTTCGCACATATAAAATTGATAACATAAATGTCAGAGAAGACATAAAAAGTTTCCTGGGGAAAAATAACAATAAATGAAAACATATAATTAAGAAGAAACTCAGTCAGCTTCTAAAAGTTAGATTCATATTACAAATAAAATTTAAAAAGCAAACGGATGCTGAAGGAGAGAAAGAAATATATGCACATTTTTGACATATAACAAAATAATCAGTTTGCCTACCTATCTCAATGAATTACTGAGAAATGCTTATGGGAAAATGGACAACGACTTTGAAAAATTTATACAAAAGAGAAGTGGATGGGTGTTTAAAAAAAAATCCATGGAAATTCAAATGTCTCAGTATAATGCAGTTGGAGCATCTGCTTTCGTAGATTTACTAGAATATTTGAACGAAAGGAATAGTGAATGTTCAAAACTACGAAAAAAAAATGTTTCTTGTGGTCAATATTATAAGCTTTATATCCTGCTAAAGACAATCCACAACGTGTGGAAAAATATAAAATATTTGAAAACGTCTTAGACACATCTTCAATAACTTATCCATAAGTACTTATCCCTCGATCAAATCCCGAAGTTCGAGGTTTTAAATAATCTTTCTACAAATGTTTTTAATTCTAAGAAAGATGGTTTGTATGCACTAGAATTTCACAGAATCCTGTTAAAGAACCAATGCAACTTTTACTTTTAAAAGACATCAGTAAATCTCACTATTGTTGGATTAAAAATATTAGTAGGGTTACAGCATATCTTTCAAGACACGATGGTAAATCCTATCCCTGCCCATACTGTCTTCATAATTTCACTCACGACAATTTATTAAAGAATCACGTAGATAATTGCAAATCAAATACTTTACAAACTATCAAGTTTCCCGAAGCGAATAGTACGAAATTCTATGCAATTAAAAACTGTTTGAAACACCCATGTGTGATCTATGCAGACTTCGAATGCTTTTCGAAATGCAGAAGAATTAAGATTAATCCATGTAGTGTGTGAACTACATATTTAGTACCGTTAGGGTTTGCATATATTGTAGTTGGACGAAAGACAATCTGATAAAAACCAAAAATGTACAGATTGGAAAATGTAACAGAACAATTTTTGAATGAAATGATCGAAGCCGAAAATTTGATCAGTGATTTGAAGAAAAGAAATATTAAGATCAATGATTTTGATTAACAAAATTTTACTCGAGCAAAATATTTTAATATTTATGGGAAAATTCTAGGAACTGATAGAGTAAAGGACCACTTAATTGGAAAATACAGAGGTACTGTTCACAACAAATGTAATCTTTAATAGAAATTCTCACTTGAAATACCAGTGTTGTTTCACAATCTCAAAGGATTTGATGGACACTTTATAGTAAACGATTTGTGGAAATTTAAAGATAAGAAAAAATTTCTTGTATTCCTCAAACTACAGAAAAATAATAAAATAATAAATAAATACCCCCTCAAGCAGCTGCTTGCCACAGAGGTCTGACAGGAGCCTGTCAGTTTATATGCCACAGTAGTAAGTCTGTGAGGATGGCAAGACCTCAGCAGAAAAACGCCACGAACATCCATTGTATGCATTAAATTCGGTCAAATTAAATTTATTGATTCATTCATGTTCCTCAGTTCTTCACTGGATTCACTGTCGAAAAATGTGGAAAATTTCTACATCCTAAGTCAATACTGCAGACAACATAACTGAATGACTCACAGAAAGAACTTTTGAAAAGCAAAGGAAGTTTTTCATATGAGTACTTGCAATATAGTGCTCAGTTTTTGCAAACGCCACTTCCATCCAAAGAGAATTTCCAAAACAATGAACAATACGAAAGAGCTCAAATTTTATGGAAAGCCTTTTCTATTGCTACCTTCGGGAATATCGCGATCTGTACATGATCACTGATGTATTACTGCTAGGAGATATACTTGAAAACTACAGAAATTCGTGTATGAATAATTACCAACTTCATCCTTGCCATTATTTTAGCTCTCCTGGCATATCCTATGCTGCCTGTTTAAATATGACATAAATTAAGCTGGAACTTATAAAAGGTGATATGTATTTTTTCATAGAAAGAGCTCTGCTAGGAGGAATATCTTTAGTGTCTAAGAGGTTTGCACAGGCCAATAATCCTTTTGTAGATCCATATGAGAGAAGTAAACCACAAAACTATATCATGTACTTTGATGCAAACAATTTATATGGCTGGGTAATGTCTCAACCTCTTCCAACTGGTAATTTCAAATGGGTAAATAATATTGTATAAAATAAACACCCCCTCAAGCAGCTGCTTGCCACGGAGGTCTGACAGGAGCCTACCTGAGAGGATGGCAGGACCTCAGCAGAAAAACGACACATACATCCATGCCTTACCCGGGCTCGGAGCCCAGGTCCTTTAGATTAGTAGCCAAGCGTGCTAACCACTCGGCCATGGACCTGTTTAATATTCCAGACGACAGCAAAATGGGTTATTTCTTCGAAGTTGATCTAGAATATCCGGCACTTCTACATGATTTACACAATGATTTCTCCTTGGATCCTAAAAATTGAAACTCTCTAATAGTAATGTGTCATTCTTAATTCCAAATCTGTTCGACAAGCAAAATTATGTTGTTCATTATAGATTACTTAAATTCTATGGGGAACTGAGACTGAGGGTGAAACAGATGCATAGAATCTTGGAATTTGATCAAAAAACATGGCTGAAACCTTACATAGATTTTAATACAACTAAACGAATTAATGCCATAAATAATTTTGAAAGACTTTTTCAAACTGATAAACAATGATATATATGGTAAATGTTTAGAAAATAAGAGAAAGTGAATAAAGTGTCACATAGTAAACACTGAAGAAAAGCTTAAAAAATTAATTGCAAATCCTAGATACATTTTTTGTGTTGAACTTGCAGAAAATTTCGTATTCTCCATATGAAAAACAAAAATATTATATTAGATAAACCATATTACGTTGGTGTAACGATTTTGGAGTTGAGTAAATTACACATGTATGATTGCTTCTATAATTTTCTGAAACTGAAATTCAATGCAGAATTGTTATTTACAGAAACTGATTCCTTATGCGTCGACATCCAGACAGATGACTTATATCAGAAATTTAATTCAGACTACTTTGATTTCTCAAATTACCCTACAAACCATGCATTATACAGTGAACCAAATAAAATGATTCCAGAAAAATTTAAAGACGAATTAAAAGGTCTTCCAATCAAAGAGGTTTTTTCTTTACGTACAAAATTTCATTCTATAGATTCACCAATTCCCAAAAAAGCAGCTATGGAATAAAAAGTGAATTTAGTCGCGAAGATTATCGGCAATGTCTATTTGATAAAAAAATTCTATATAGTCAACAAACAGAATTTCGATCGGAACAACATAATATACATATATACCAAATTTAAAAAAATGCTTTATTCCAAGAATACACAAAACGACATATCAATGGAATTCAGACTTATGCTTTTGGAAATTGTCGAATCTCAAATATGTATGGTAAAGTAGGCAATACCATTTACAAAACATTGAACTGAAAACAAATGTAGAAAAATTAAGCACTAGTGAAACATTTTGAAATGCTGATAATCAATGTCTAACTCTGATCTCTCAATTATAAGAGAAGACATAGAGATTCAAATTTGAGTGCCATTTTTTATTAGAAATTAAGTCCTTGACTCAATTTCTTTGAAATCCTATGGTCTGAAACCCTTTGTAATAAACTGTTTAGAACAACTTTGTACAAGCGCAAAAGATTAAATATCCCAGCAGTTTATTTAGCTAAAGTCAAAGTAAACTATAATCTCAGTCTCGATATGTTTTTCATTGGGTTAATACGAATTGTTTTTTCGTCAGATTAGAGAACTTGATAAATCATAACTATCAATGTTAAAACCAAGCTTCTAGCTCGATTAGAACAAAAGTTATTGTAACACAAAATCTTAAAGTGTCGAACTCAGAAAACAAAAACTAACAGGTCGAGACCGCTTCCAATACATTTAACATATAGTATTTGCCGAATGGAACACAATGATATTAGAAGCAGAGTTATGAAGTCGCAAATTTAAGAGGGGTTCGGCCGACTTTGTCGGCTAGAAAATGGTTTCAGACCGATTATTCTTTCGTCAGATTATAGAACTTGATAAACCCCAACTATTAATGTTAAAACCAAGAACCTAGCACAATTAGAATGGACGCTATAATTTGGTAAAATTTTAAAGTATCGAACCCAGAAAACAAAAACTAACAGGTCGAGACTGCTTCCAATACATTTAACGTATAGAGCTTCCCGAATGTAATCTAAAGACATTAGTTTGAGATCTGTGGATCAATTAGAAACAAAGTTATGAAGATGCAAATTTGAGTGTTCGACCCAGTTTCTCGGCTAGGAAACGGGTCCGACACCGTTTCCAGCTGAATTAACGAAATGAGTTCGAGTACTAGAACGTGATGTTGATGAAAAACCGAAAACTTTTCAAAAGCTTAGATGAGAATCAGCAATGTGTAGTATGCAACAGGTTTTGAACCCAGAAAACCGTAAGTAACGGGGTCGAGACCAATACCCACATGTTCAAAGTGTAGTACACCCAGAATGAAATCCAATAATATTAGTTTCAAATCTGTAGCTTGATTACAAGACAAGATATGAGATCACAAATTTAATAGAGTTCGACCCACTTTCTCGGCTAGGTAAAGGGTTCGAACACGATTCTAATAAGTTCTGAAAATAGTGTCTGCTTAGTACAACACCAGAATGAGATCTGTAGCATAATTAGATCAAACGTTATTTCAACTTTTGTAAATTGCAAAGAATTAAGCCACCCTAGTAGCTCACAAGAACCCCTATGCAAAGGGAACTGACTTCCTCACAGAATCAATGTTATTTTAAATACTGATCAATATTACAAAGTAATTTAATCGCACTGGTTTAAGTTTTTTGCAGCTAGATATCCAAAACACTGCTACAAAAACTTATTATTTTAGATTTGACTTAAAGTTGATAATACTATTTTATTTTTAATTCTGTTTTTTTACCCACCGCTAGAATATGAGTTGGTGATGAATATGGTGTTTAATGATGAGTAATGAGTTTAAATGCTACTACCGCTTCCTTTAATATTGAATAAGCACGCTCTATTAGCTAGTATCGCTTCTCTTAATATTGAATGAGCACGCTCTATTAGCTAGTATCGCTTCTTTTAATATTGAATGAGCACGCTCTATTAGCTAGTATCGCTTCTCTTAATATTGAATGAGCACGCTCTATTAATGAGGCCTTTCAGGTAAGTACATGAGACCTCTTTTTTTGTGGGGGGGAGGTTAACACGTTAGCCACTTGGTACCTGAAGTTGACTGAAGTAACCACAGGTGGATCACTCGGCCGCAGGTGGGTGGGGGGGACGTCTAGTAGCGGTCTGAGATGATTTCTCACAAGCAGGGACTCCGGTATAAAATTGTGTCTTTCAATCTTTAGAATGTTTTTATATCTCACACACATACCATCATTCATACCCATATTTCACTTAACCCAATGCTCTTCATCATTTTCAAAACAAACTTCACCCAATTTTTTCTAACCTACATCACTTCAAATGTTCAATACAGCAAAGAACACATCTAATCCATATCACTTCAAATGTAAACACACAATTAGCGCCTTAGACAATACTGAAAGGAGTTTTACCTGTTATGCTTAAATTTGCAGTTTTTATCCTGTTTGTTTCATGATTTCACCGTAATTTCGGGGCAGGGGTGGTTCAGTCGGTAGCGCGTCAGGCTCGTAATCTGTAGTTCACAGGATCGAATCCCAGCTGGGTCAGCGTTGAGATTTATCTCCGCAAAATTCCCCGCCCTGCCCACGGTCAGTAGGGGACACCGATGGGCTTGGAAAAGCCGCCGTCCGTCGGATGGGACGTTAAGCCGTGGCCCCGTGTGCGGGAGAGCCATACCCTGTGCACGTTAAAGAACACGCTGGATGGCCTTGACGGGAGGTTACCATCTGTCTCCCAATAGCTGTTCCAGTGGGTCCCCTCCCCAAACCTTCTCTGAGCCTTCGGGGTCCATGTGACCTGGCCATTTAGCCCATGGTGTGCAAAAAAGTGCCGCTCAGAGGTAAAACAACCCAACCCACCGTAATTTCATTACTTGCAATATTTTTTTTCAAAATTGGATTCATCTCATACCCTCTCACTCTTACTAGAGCAAAAAAAAAATTCATACATTAACAGATATCACTTCAAAGTCTATCTTTCTCTCATATTTTTTCTCTCCCAACCCCCGAAAACATCATTTTACCTATTGATTTTGCCATATTTTTCAAACTATTTTCCCAAAACTGTCTGGCTTTGTCCAATTCTCTGATTTACCTGGCTATTACAACCCAATATTCCAGTGAAGTGTATGATAACTCAACAAAACCCATCATTTTATCTCTTTCACACACACCATTTTTCTAAAAATTAGTTTTTATTTTTTACTAGAGCAAAGAAAATTCATGCATTCACAAATATTTCTTCAAAGTCTATCCTTTCTATCATATTTTTTTCCTCCCAACCCCCGAAAACATCATTTAACCTGTTGATTTTGCCATATTTTTCAAACTATTTTCCCAAAACTGTGTGGCTTTATCGAATTCTCCGATTTACCTGGCTTTTACAACCCAACAGTCCAATAATCCAGTGAAAGTGTATAACTCAACAAAAGATATCATTTTTTACTTCTTTCACACAAACCTCATTTTTCTAAAATTAATTTTTCTAAAAGTAAAATGCTCGTCTCCCCTAAAAAAAGTTAAATTAGTTTTTGAAATTCTAAAAAACACTGACCACAAGAAACAATTTTTTACCTCATCTCCCAAAACTTTTCCTAGAGATTTTCATAAAATTCTCTAAACCTTTTTACTGTGCCAGCACTCTGATTTATGCTACTACTCATACCGGATATCCGTGTTGATTTGTGGATCATATGAGATTGGTTTTCATTGATACCTGATATCTGCCTCTCTTGTTCGATCACTTTGACATTAATTATCATTCACTCCTGAATCTGGTTCGTTTGCTGGTTCACCTTGACATTAGTTTCCATTCATACCTGATATCTCTGTCAGTTGTTGGATCACTTTGGCATCAACTTACATTCATGCCTGATATCTGTGTCGCTTGTTGTATCACTATGGCGTTAGTTTTCATGCATACGTGATATCTTCGTCGCTTGTTGGATCACCTGAACATTATTTTCATTTAACCTGATATCTGTGTCGCTTGTTGGATCACCTTGACATTAGTTTTCATTCATACCTGATATCACCGTCGTTTGTTGGATCACTTTGAAGTTAGTTTTCATTCATGCGTTATATCTGCCTCGCTTGTTGGATCGCTTTGACTTTGGGTTTCATTCATACCTGATATGTGCTTCGCTTGTTGGATCGCTTTGACATTAATTTTCACTCATATTGTCGTACTCGTGGTCTCCGCTACGAGTCCGTCATTTATCTACAGCCTCCAATTTTGGCGCTATTTTTCGAAATAGTCTGCCATACGTAACTCCTTCCGCTCCTGTTTGGTTTGTTTACGTCTTTGCTGACTTGCGGCTTCAGGGAAAACTTGAAGTCGTACGGAGATTTCCCAGAAAGATTCAGGGCATGCGTGGCTTTGCATTTTTCACATCTGCATACGTCGCTGCTACTTGTGGGTACATAGCAATGCGCCCGATGTAATTGGAGGGCTTAAAATGAAGGATATAAAATGAGAAGTACGGAAGTAGTACGAAGCAATGCTAATTGGAGCATTGGTGCACCAGACCTACAGCTATGTCGGGGCGGTCGTTGTGGAAGAAAGAGAGGTTGATCTACAAGATGTAATGTTTCCGGTGTTAAGCCGTTTTGTTTCGATTGAATTGTTGAAGTGATCCAGAATATTTCAGTGACCCAGGATGGAGAAAAGGTGAGAAAAACTCCTACCTTCTTTTTGTCCTTTCCATGTCTTCTCCTCCCACGCAAAGTTTAATGATGTTAGTTCAATTTTTGGTTTTATTAATATCAGTAGCTTGGAACCAGGTGAAAGTAAGCCGAGATGGCTAAGGTTGTATGCAAGAAAAGAATATTAAAAACTGTAGTTTTGTTTCTACTAGAAAAGCTGAATCGGGTGCCAGTTATTTCATGTAGTACTTCTGTGGTTTTCTTTATCCCCTTAGCAAAAAGCTAAGCAGACAGAGCATGGCGAAGAGCCTCTAGAAAAGATTACAAATAGATTATACTATACGATCATGATAATGAATTTGAACTTTGTCTTCCCCAAGTTAATTCCCCCACTCCCCCCATTGTTCCCTCTTTCACTAAGCATGAACAGGGGTGTAGAACAATACCTGATATCTGCGTCGTTTGTTGGATCACTCTGACATTAATTTTCATTTATACCTGACCTCACGATTAAGGCTTTCGTTATATAAAAGGAAACCATTTACATACTAGGGAGTGGGAGAACAAGGGGTCGGGACCCCACCCCCGAAAATCCGGTCGTCTCATACGTCTCATACGATATCTCAAACTTGCTTACCTCCTTTGAAATCAAAACAGATGTTTTTGCAAAATTTAATTTCTCCATTGTATATGTCCGACATTAAAAACAGATTTAATAAATTAAAAATTTAAAAAGCATCTATCTTCCTATATGGGCCCTAAAAAGTAAAAAATAAACCTAAAGCATGTCGAGGGTACAATCAGTCACTGAGTTCGTATTTACTTCGAAGGAAGATAAGGGCGCTGGAAATCATTTTGAGTAGGTTCTGTCTGTGAATATCAATGTTACGCGTCCTCTCAATTAGAGGTACGATAAATAATAAAAAATAAATAAATACCCCCTCAAGCAGCTGCTTGCCACAGAGGTCTGACAGGAGCATGTCAGTTTATATGCCATAGTAGGAGATCTGAGAGGATGGCAGGACCTCAACAGAAAAACGACACACACATCCATGCCTAATCCGGGGTTCGAACCCAGGTCCCTTAGATAAGTAGCCAAGCGTGCTAACCACTCGGCCATAACTTGTAGACAAATGTGATCGCGTTGCGATTTCTTCTCCCCTCCAGCTGCTAATGGTTATATCTTGTTAGAAAAGAGAAGCCGCATGAACCGAAGCCATCTCCTTGGAGGAGGAGTTGTAAGAATTTTGTGAGTAGATTGGATGCTCACTCTGGTTGCATATACATAAATATGACATTTAATACTCAATTTAAAGATGGAATAATTTGCCATCATACTGGTTACTTTAAACCACACTAATTCGCTATTGGGAAACACTGCCAAAACTTAATTTAACGTCTTCTAATTTAGAAGTGCAACACTTTTAACCAGAGGAAAAGGGTGATACTTCGTACCTCATATGAGGAGAGTTCTTTCCAGGGGGCCCACTGCTGATGTCCATCCGACATTAGGTGGCGGCTATGGCATCATCTCACTGTTCCTTCGGCGACGATTGCCGGGGGGCGGCTCGAAGTCGTTCGCCTTTACTCTGTGTCTGTAGGTCAGTTTATTAGTCTTGGAAGGCATAAGGGATTCGCATCTCACAATCGATGATTATTCAGTGCACGAGTATCTTCTGTCACCTTTATAAGGGCCCGTCTCAATTGGAGATCTCCAGAGTGCGCGAGGCCCCTCGTGTCACACCTGGGCTTTAAGTAGGTTTCGAAGTCTATCTTAGCATCTCTGTGTCTGTCGGAGTGTATGTGGGCAACTCTCTCGCTCCTCTCTTCGTCCCCCGTTTTATACTGAACTCCACGAAACGGTCTCGAAGACCGAACGAAGTCTCGGACTCCACGAAACTAAATCTGGCTGTGTCTAATCCATCATCCGATTAGCAATAATATAAACTTGTGTTCTTTATTTAATCTATTAGAACAAATATTTAAAAATTAACCCCAATGATTATGTTGCTTAAGAAATTCGAAAAGTTACAAGTGAACGAGCGCGGAAACCACTTTCATTATCGATGGGGTCAGAAAACGAACTCTGTCATTCTCCCACAGGACCGATAGAGTCTATTCGTTAGCTTAATACATATGCACAATGACTTTATGCTTCAGTCGAATGAAATTTTACCTTGATCTCTAAAGGAAATGAAGCATCTCTTCAGCAACACTAAATTCATATAAAAAAATGATTCAAGTAATCTGACTTTTCGTGCTTTAACTGATGTAATACGTAATTAAACGCTTGTTATTAATTATTTCAAATAAAACCAATAGTTTTATCCAGGCTGTTAATTTTCCCTGATTCAGTTATCCTGTAATCCAATAGTTTCTTAATTAGTTGTGTAATACACATCATTTAGGGTGACTGCAATATTAAAAAATGTAAACATTTTTTTTCATAGTGTACTTTTCAGTCACTAGATGACGCTGCCTTCATTTTCACTTGTTCATTGCATTACGTCAGCGCACGGAATGTTTATTGTTGCCATGGTGACCTCAAAGCCCATCAACGATGCACTGTGTGGAAAGCTGCGGTAGCCAGAGGTTACAGAGGAGATACTTTGACTAGGTTTGTGTTTTATAATCATAGTGCATTGCCGTGTGAGTTCTTGAAAGGAGTTTCGGTATAATGAGAATTTGTTTTATGGGCGCAGTGATTTCATCTACAATGCGTAGCGCATGAGGAATCGTATAAAGTTATAAAACGAGTCTTCTTTGAAAACTAATATATTAGAATCTGCTAAAACGCAAATCTTCTTTACTACTAAATATGGCATCTACGAAGACTAACTTATAAAAATTCAACAATTTGGTGACCTGCAGAGAATTTAAAAAGCTTACTGATCAACATTTTTAACAATATTATAAGTGATTCAATGAAAGGGATCAAATACATTTGATTTTCGAAACAGAGATTGCTTCTAACTTCGCAACTTAGTTGCAATGGAGGACGAAAGTTCACATGTCAAATGGTCTTCGATTCAAGTTGAGAGAACCCTTGGAATTATAAAACCAAACGCAATTGCCAAAGCAAAAGAAATCGAGGAAATAATTTTAAAAGAAGGCTTCACTATCTTACAGGTAACAATGCATAAGTTAAACGAATTAGATAAGAAACTTAAACAATTTCTGCTTTTGTATTCTATTTGTAGAAAATACTTTGAAGTTCGTTAATAAAGGTTCTGTTACTATAGGTTATCTGTAAGAAAAAAATAAGGAGCATCTAACGCCTGAATGGTACCTAATACTGTGCATGCGTGTGCGAGGATATTTGTTTTTGCTAGGCTAAACTAATCACTAAAAGGGAGCATTTTGATCTCACATTTGGAGTAACATTGTATTAGCAACAGCTATCCGTTGATCTTTCAAGTATATTGAAATTTCAGCGATATCGTCTGCTTAAAGATCTTATATATTTGCTATTTTCGTAATAAATATTTAATCCAGCTATTCTAGTCAAAATAGTTGTCTCCAATGAGATTATACATTGATCGGGGTTTTTTTAGTGCGAAAAAACGAAATTGGTGTGTACTATATGCTGTATTAGAAATAGTTGTGTTTTCTGGATGAGATAATATATCTTTTGGAGCTTATTTTTAGTGCGGAACGAAACTTTGTTGTTTATAGATACGGTCGAGTCAAAATAGTTGTGTCCATGAGATTTTTTTGGGGTGGGTGGGAAGAGGGGGGCTTTATTTGAGTACGGAACGAAAATTTGCTGTTTAGCGATACGCTTGATTCAAAATAGTAATATCCGATGACAATATCTCTCTTTCGCAACGTTTTATTAAGTGCGGAAAGGATTTTATTGGTTAGATCTATACGTTGCTGAAAGAAGTGCCATGTGAAAGTGCGTAAGGTGACGTTCGCTATTTAGTGATATGCTCAGTTAAGTAACAACTGCATTAGATTAAGTTATTTTTGTCGATATATCATATGCAAAGCAAAGATTTTGCGTTTAAAAAAAAAGAATTTTATAATTATATTCTTTTTCCCTTATTCTCTCCTGACAGTACCTTCACTAGCTCGCAATGCGAGTTTTAGGCCATTATAACTACAACTGCATTGAATATTGTTTGAAATGTGTTATTCCCATACAGTCGTCCCATGGCCGACTGTTATATTGTGCTAACGAATAGCGAGAGTGTTGCTCTATCGGTCCTGTGGGAGAATGACAGAGTTCGTTTTCTGACCCCATGGCTTGTTAGCGAGCTTGGCCACTGATCTAAAGGACCTGGGTTCGAGCCCTTGGCCACTGATCTAAGGGACCTGAGTTCGAGCCCCGGGTAAGGCATGGATGTATGTGTCGTGTTTCTGCTGAGGTCCTGCCATCCTCTCAGACTTCCTACTGTGGCATATAAACTGACAGGCTCCTGTCAGACCTCTGTGGCAAGCAGCTACTTGAGGGGTTATTTATTTTTTTCATTGCCTTAGACCATGAATAGAGTAGACAGAGCTTCGCTGTAGGAGAAGCGTGCCGGTATCGGACTCTTGTCACGTGAGAGATGGCAAGAGATAATCTCCACATAGCTTATTGCAGGGGGTTTGACATTTGTTTTTTGATCTCCAGTACTGAATTATTATGATAAGTGTTATGATAGAACTTATTGGTAAATAAAATGCGCATATCGGATTAAATCATTATTCAAAATGCAATGCAAGAAACAACTTCTTAGTAACATTTACAATAAATGATTATGAAATAATGATAAATTTTATGAAAACATATGACTGAAGATAATTTAATCATCTCAATCATATCTATTTAAATCTCGATTTTCAACAACATGCGTTCAGTATTTAAAGAGTTATGGAAGCAGAAACATTTGGCAAGTTACTCGTTCTGCAAAAAAAATTAACGTAATAAATTTAGTATAGCGGTAATTACTCTCGTTTTAACTTGTTTTGAATAATTTATCAGAGCAATTAAATTGATGTTGTTGCTGTTAAACATTCTAAGTTCTGTAACTCTAAAAATATTAATTTGTTGAAAAGCGAACTTTAAATGACATGGATTTGACTGGATCTGTAAATTATTTTGGGTCACATTTTTTCATAAATATTTTATTTTAGAAGAAATGTGTCACCTATATCTGATTGGGAATATGCGACTGAAAAATCCATACATCAAATGAACGTTTCTGAAGATAGATGTTTTTAGCAAGAAAAAAAAATTACAAATAAAAAAACTTATCTTTTTATATGCACCTGAAAATGCAAAAACTGAATTTAAAACATATCGATGGTGTACAGGGACCTACCTAGTATGGAGTATGTATAGTATGGGACCTACCTAGTATAGTATGGAGTGTCAATATACTCCATATACTATCAGTATATGGAGTATAATATTTTAGTAATGGAAAAAACCTCCTGAAGTCATATTCTCCGACCCCTCCCTCCTCACCGGAACTAAATCCTGAGTAATAAGAAGAATGTCGCCGATTTAACTACGCAAGAAGATTGCCAGCGCCCTATCTTCCTCTCAAGTGAATACGAATTCAGCAACTAGTTGCACCATCGACATGTTTTTGGTTTATTTTCTACTTTTAGGACACATAGAAATTTATTAATTTTTTTAATTTATTTATATCAGCAGAAAAGGAAAAAATTCGAAAGCATATGTTCCAATAAAAATTGTACACAATTAATGAAATAAATAGAGTATTACTTTATCCAATGATGGAAATCGTGCAATAACATTTACAGGTAATTCTAAACAGAAATAAAAATTCAGCCCGAAAAATAATGCACGACAGGAAATGTTAGATGTTTCTCAAAAGCTGATTAGAATGCTCACAGTATAAATAATATGAGAAAATAGTTCATACAAAATCATCATGCAGCCATGGGATACGGAGGTCCGACCAGACTGGGTAATTTTCCTCTGCAAACGCGTCTCTTCTGAGCTACAGCTGCTGCATTTGGCCACTCTAGGCCAATTCTAGCAAGGTCCTGTTTGACATTATCTGCCCATCGCATCCTAGGTCTCCACCTTTTTCTGATAGCCTTAGGTACACTGTTCATAATCCTCTTTTGCCAATCTGCAGCTATACATACGGACAACATGGCAAAACCAACGCAGTCTCTCTCTGGACAATATACTGTTCAAAAGAGGTTGATGACTCCTTCTTCTAACCTCATCATTACTTACAAAGTCCAACCACCTTAATGCCCAAGGTACTGCGTAAGCATCTAGAATCAAAGCCGTCAAGTTTCTTGTTATCCTGCTTACAAAGGGTCCATGTTTCACTACCATAAATAACCTTAGAAAGATCCAAACTTTTATACAGCCTAATTTTAGTCTTTAGGTGTATACACCTATTTCTCCATACTCTTCATGTATTCTTAAAAGTCCCAACGGCAATCCCTATTCTTCTATTTATCTCATGCCACACATTATCAGTATCTGTTGCATAGTTCCCAAGAAAATTAAACTGAGACACTCAATAGTACAGCCATTGAAAGCAACTGAAGCACCATCTGCCTGACCAATTTTCATCACTTTAGTTTTTTCCCTGTTTATCACCAAACCTACTCTATTACAAATCTCATCAACAGTCATGATGAACGAATTCATTTCATCAACATCAGTAGCCAACACGGCCAAATCATCTGCATAATCTAAATCAGAAATTTTGAAATCTCTAGACCACTTAAGGCAAAAATCTTTCCCTTGCAAAGAATTTCGCATTACATAATCAATAACTAAACTAAAGAGAAAAGGAGACAAAATGCACCCTTGTCGAACTCCGCTAGCAATACTAAACCAATAGCTGCAAGACGTACCAACTCTCACACACAACTCAGTGTTATTATAGAGAGCTTTCATTACACTAACTAACTTATCAGGTATTCCATATGATCTAACAATCAACCACAAATTATGTCGATCAACAGACTCAAAAACCTTTTGAAATCTATAAAGCTAACAACCACAGGTTTCTGAAACTCTAAACATTTCTCAAGAATCTTCCTAAGTGAAAATATTTGATCAATACATCCCCTACCACTTCTGAATCCACACTGCTCATCACGCAGTTGTCCTTCAACCAATTTATTAATACTATTTACAATCATACAAAATATTTTACCTGGAACAGAAAGTAAACTAATTCCCCTATAATTAACGCAAGAACTGCGATCACCTTTTTTTTAAATTTGGGACAACGATAGCTCTAGTAAAATCCTTAGGAACAACACCTTTATCATAAAAAATATTCAAAATTTCAGTCAGCCATGTGACAACACAAATGTTCCCAGCTCTAAGCATTTCAGTGGTGATTTCATCCAACCCTGGGGATTTTATGCAGTTTTAATTTAGAGATAGCCAATGCGACTTCGGAATGTGATATAGTGTCATCATAAATGCCAGTAATGCATCTATCCTCATTACAAACAATGGGAGTAGAAATAATCACATTATTTAGAACATCTCTGCAATGCTCAGCCCACCATATTTATCCCTCAATCCATGTGTACCTGTCTGTTTCTTCCGACATAAAAACATTAACAATCTGGTACAACCTCCTGCTGTTGTGCTGTCTAACTGCTTCCTCTGCTTTGTCAAGCCAAGCTATGAAGCCAAAGATTCTTATCAGCTGTTAACTGATCCTTTACATGTTTATTAAGTTCGTTGTAATACCTTCTCTTAGGACTAGTAGGGTGATGATTCATATTAATCCAGCACTTCCTTCTTTCAGAAATAAGTTCCATAGCCTTATCACTGAAATAATTTTGTTTCCTCTGTTCCCTTTTACCCAAAAGAGTACTTTAAATTTGTTTAATAAAATATTTTCCCTTAGGCCCAATGAGGGGCTTATTAAAATTATTGATCCAACTGATCCAAGGAAACTGATCCAAGAAAAGCCTGTTTAAACTGATCCCATTCTTTCTCAACTTCAGTAGTAAGCAAATCACGATTGTCATAATGACTAAGTAGCCTATCATGGTATGCTTTGGCTATATCTGGATCCTTCAGACCTTCAATGTTGAAGGTAATTTTCTTAACCTTAGCACAAACAAGATGGAGGCGTTGTAATCGTGAACTGCAGTACTGCCGTTTAAAGAAACTCGCAAATATTCATTTCAATTCAATCAAGGTTCAAGGTGTTGTAAGATCATGGTAAAATTAGGCTCCAATGAGGGGCTAATTTCATCATAATCTTTCAATACCTTGAACCTTGAGACCCGTCTTTTGTAAACCTAAAACTGTATGATTCAGAGGCCACTGCAAATCTGAGCCTTAGACCATGAATAGAGTAGACCAGTGATTCCCAACCTTTTGGAAGACACCACAGAATAGAAGAGATAAAAAGATTGTCACAGAAAATTCCATTAAATTTATTTATTTGACCGCCCCTCTTGACTGCCTCAACGCCATTTGCCTCTGGATCCGCTACCTCCCCATGGAAGGCTCCAGCGCCCCCACTGGGGGGCGGTATCGCCCCCGTTGGGAATCTATGGAGTAGACGAAGCATGCTCATGACGTTGCAACGCCCAACATCGAAAGCTGTGGTATCACATGACTGATGGGAAGAAAGCTTTGGGAATGGTGCTACTGTGCTGTGGATTTACTTGTTCTGCAAGATTTATCAAAGGAGGAACAATTATATTTCACAGGTGAATAAAGCAATTTTAACTTAGATCGTTATTCAATTATTTATGACTGCTGTTGTTAAATTACTTTAAATAAAATTATTGAAACATTTTGCTTTGCACTCATATAACAATTCAACATTACTTTTAACATGGCTACAGATTTCAGTAAGCATGAAAATATTGGCTACTGAATTATTTTCTCATATTATTTATACTGTGAGCATTCTAGTCAGCTTTTGATAAACATCTAACATTTCCTGTCGTGCATAATTTTTCGGGCTGAATTTTTATTTCTGTTAAACAGGGTTTAGAATTACCTGTAAATGTTATTGCCCGAGTTCTATCTTTGGAGTAAAGTAATATTGTTTCATTAACTGTGTACTATTTTTATTGGAACATATGCTTGCGACTTCTTCCCTTTTCTGCTAATATAAAAAAATTAAAAAATTACTAAATTCCTCTATGTGTCCTAAAAGTAGAAAATAAACCAAAAACATGTCGATGGTGCAACCAGTTGCTGAATTCGTATTCACTTGAGAGGAAGATAGGGCGCTGGCAATCTTCTTGCGTAGTTAAATCGGCGACATTCTTCTTATTACTCAAGTTTTAGTTCCGGTGAGGAGGGAGGGGTCGGAGAAACGACTTCAGGAGGTTTTTCCCATTACTAAAATATTCCACCAGACAGGAAAAATTAAAAATTATTTTCGGGGGGGGGGGGGGGGGGGGTCCCCATACTGGGCAGGTCCCTGAACACCATCGATATGTTTTAAGTTTAATTTTTGCTTTTTCAGGTGCATATAAGAAGATAAGTTATTTTACTTATAATTTTTCTTTCTTGCTAAAAACACCTATCTTCAGAAACATTCATTTGATGTATGGATTTTTTCAATCATATATGTACAGTCATAAATAAATGACATAACTATCTAAGTAATAATTATAGTAATCTTTATTCATATTCATGCTAGTTATACAAGAGTTTAAAAAATGACCCGCAAAGCATCTGCTTATCTGCAGGAGAGAAGAATAATAATGTTACATCAAAATACATAACGTATAGTTTAAAACTACGTCATCGAAGTATGTGAATTTCAATGGAAGCTCCATTGTGGTGATTCAAATTTTTATATTGATTTTAGTGCCTAGAAGGAAATTTATAGTCTTAATTTTGATTTCTTTAAATTTGTTTAATAAAATAATTTCCCTTGGTAATTGATTGAAAACGTAAGGCACTGCATATGCACTTGTACATTGCCTAAAATTGCTTTAATCACGTGTGAAATGCAATTGTTCCTCTTTTGATAAATATTGCAGAGCTAGCAAATCATAAACATAATACTCATAAACAAGGACCGCATTTTACTTCCCCTTTATTTGGTGTCTCCTTTTATGGAGCCCACGACATTGAAGACGTTACAAGCTATAATTTGTGATATAATTCTTTGAGGTCGACCTCGGCGAAATTTCCGTTCCCTTTTGGAGGAGGGGAGAATAGTGGGGGCATGACAATCCTCATGATGAGCTTTCAATTGACACATTGACAACTCGTAAATGTGAGCCGTTGCGTTCGAAAGATATAGTAACTTTCATCAAATATCCTCTTTTTTTTAGGGAGGAAGAAAGCAAGGGAAACGTATATTTTTATGACCGACAACATTCACCACTTCACCAGGACTGGATCTAGGAAAAAATTATAGGGTCTGGCGGTGGGCGAAGAACAAAAATTAAGGTAGAAATATGTGAACAGTGGGCCAAGAGACTGAATTTCCGTTGCAGTATAACGTTTCGCCCTCCATTTTACAGGCCTTTAAAAAATTGCTTCAAAAATGAAAGAAATAACAATAAGTTGAATAATTTTTTGCCCCTTTTACCCTTACTAGCATTCTGAAAGGGGGGGAGGGTGTTCCCCTCTAGATCCGACCCTGAGTAATACAATCCTTAACATATTTTCACTTCTTTTTTTTGGAAAAGGGAGTGGAAGGATTTATAACCTGTGACGCTCTCCATGTCACGAGCTTTCATATGACTCATAACCCCCTTTTTTACGGGGAAAGAAAGCATATGGAGTCATTTGTTTATAGCCTATGGCATTCCCTAAGCTCTTAAATTATGATATCCTATTACATATTATGTGAATGGGAGAGAAATTTCGAATAGCAATTGGTTCTAAAATAAAATATTTATGAAAAAATGCGACCCAAAATAATTTACAGATCCAGTCAAATCCATGTCATTTAAAGTTCGCTTTTCAACAAATTATTATTTTTAGAGTTACAGAACTTGGAATGTTTAACAGCAACAACATCAATTTAATTGCTCTGATAAATTATTCAAAACAAGTTAAAACGAGAGTAATTACCGCTATACTAAATTTATTATGTTAGTTTTTTTGCAGAACGAGTAACTTGCCAAATGTTTCTGCTTCCATCATCATCATCATCATCATCATCATCATCAAGCAGCCATGGGCTACGGAGGTCCAACCGGACCGTGCAATTTAGTTCTCCAAGCAAGTCTATCCTGAGCTACATCTACTGCATCTGGCCACTGCACACCAATTCTAACAAGGTCCTGTTTGACATTGTCTGGCCACCGCATCCTAGGTCTCCCCTTCTCTCTGAGGCCTTTAGGCATACTGTTCATAACCCTATTCGCCAATATATAATTATTCATACGGGCAACATGGCCAAACCAACGGAGTCTCTCTCTGCACAATATGCTGCTTAAAGGAGGTTGCAAACTCCTTTGCCTAATCTCATCATTAGTTACAAAGTTGAACCACCTAATGCCCAAGATACTGCGTAAGCATCTGGAATCAAAAGCATCTAGTTTCCTGTTATCTTGTTTACAAAGTGTCCAAGTTTCACTACCATAACTAACCCTAGAAAGAACCAAACTATTATACAGTCTAATTTTAGTCTTTAGGTGTATACGCCTATTTCTCCACACTCTCCATAGGTTCTTAAAAGTCCCGGCAGCAATCCCTATTCGTCTGTTAATCTCATGCCGCACATCACCATTATCTGTTATATAGCTCCCAAGATAATTAAACTGTGACACCTGCTCAAGACTGCAACCATTCAGATTAACTGAATCACAGCCTGCCTCACCAATTTTCACTTTAGTTTTCTCTCTGTTTATAACCAAACCTACTCTACTACCAGTCTCATCAACAGCTCGAATGAAAGAGTTCATCTCATCAACATCATTTGCCAAAAGGGCTAAATCATCAGCATAATCTAAATCAGAACTTTTCGTATCTCCAGCCCATTTAAGGCCAAAATCTTCCCTTGAAGTGAATTTCGCATAACATAATCAATAACCAAGCTAAAGAGAAAAGGAGACAAAATGCACCCTTGTCGAACACCAGAAGTAATGCTAAACCAATTGCTACAAGCCTTACCAACTCTCACACACGACTCAGTGTTATTATAGAGAGCTTTCATTATGTTAACTAACTTGTCAGGTATACCATATGATCTCACAATCAACCACAAATTATGACGATCAACAGAGTCGAAAGCCTTTTTGAAATCAACAAAGCTAGCAATCAAAGGTTTCTGAAACTCTAAACATTTCTCAAGAATCTGTCTAAGTGAAAATATCTGATCCACACATCCCCTACCACTTCTGAATCCACATTGCTCATCACGCAATTGACTGTCAACCAGATTCTTAATTCTATTAAGCACAATCATGGAAAGAACTTTACCTGGAACAGAGAGTAGGCTGATACCCCTATAGTTATCACAAGAACTGCGATCACCTTTTTTGAAAATAGGGATAACAATAGCTCTGGTAAAATCCTTAGGAACCATGCCTTTATCATAAAAGATATTCAGAATTTCAGTCATCCAAGTGGTAACCGAAACATTCCCAGCTCTAAGCATTTCCGTAGTGATATCATCTACCCCTGGGGATTTATGAAGTTTAAGTTTAGAAACAGCCAAAATAACTTCAGATTGTGTTATAGGGCCAACATTAAAGCCACCAATGCATCTATCATCATTGAAAACAATGGGAGTAGAATAACTACATTGTTTAGATCATCACTGAAATGCTCAGCCCACCTAGCCATGACAGAATCCTCCCCTTCTATAACCTTACCTTGTTTATCCTTCAATCCTTGTATGCCTGTCCGTTTTCTACCACACAGAACATTAACTATCTGGTACAGCTCTCTGCTGTTGTGCTGTCTAACTGCTTCCTCGGCTTTGTCAGCCAAACCATCAAGCCAAAGATTCTTATCAGCAGCTAACTGATCCTTTACAAGTTTATTAAGGTCTCTGTAATGCTTTCTATTAGGACTAGTAGGGTATTGATTAAGGGCATTCCTGCAGTTCTTTCTTTCCGAAATAAGCTCAAGTGCCTTATCACTCAGATAATTTTGCCTCTTCTGCTCCTTTTTTCCTAAAAGAGTACTGTTAGTGTCCAAAAAAGCCAGTTTAAAATGATCCCATTCTTCCTCAACTTCAGTAGTAAGCAAACCATGGCTGTCATAATGACTAAGTAACCTATCATGGTAAGCTTTGGCTATAACTGGATCTTTCAGAGCTTCAGTATTAAAAGTAAATTTTTTAACCCTAGCACAACACTTTTTAAGTTTAAGTTGTAACACACTTTTAACAAGGTAATGGTCAGATCCAATTTCAGCTCCCTTATATGCCCTAGTATTCCTAACAGAACTAGCCCATTTGCTGTTAATTAATATGTAATCAATCATATTCTTATGCAGCCCATCAGGTGAAACCCATGTGTACTTATGTATGTCGCGGTGTTTGTAATAAGTATTAGTTATTCTGAATCCATTGAGTTTACTTACCTGTAGGAGACGTTGCCCATTGCCATTGCAGCTACCAATGCCAAAAGGGCCTATTACTCCTCCCCAAAGGTCAGAGTCAGTACCAACTTTGGCATTGAAGTCACCAAGAACAAGGGTAATATCTCCTTTCTTGACAGAATTCAAAATATCCTGAAGTTGTTCATAAAACCTATCCTTCTCATCCTCATCGGCATCCTCAGTGGGGGCATAACAGCAGATAACATTCAAGTCTTTAACGCTTGTCTGAAATTTTGCTGTAAGAAACCTTTCATTAATGCACTCATATCCTAGAAGAGCATCGCCAGCGTGTCTGCTGAGAAGCAGACCCACGCCTTGGTGATGCTTATTGTCGTCCCTCCCTGAAAAGGGAAATTTAAGATTATTTTTAAGAATCTGACCTTTATCTGTCCATCTTGTCTCTTGCAAGCCGAGAATATCTAAATTATAACGGTGGAATTCTTGTGTGAGGACATCAAGAGAAAAAGCTCTGTGCAGAGTCCTCACATTCCAACTACCTATGGAGAGAAAATGGTTAGTGGGATGTTTAAAGAAACTATGTTTATTGAGAGAGGGAATGCCGACAATATCAAACAGCCCCCTAATCGCAGACATGGGGCAAAGACCCGTTCCCCCACTACTAAAGGCTGAAGCCATCTACACTGGAAGACTTCCTCCAATGTAGAATTTGACGATGCCAATAGAAGCAAAGAGTTCAGGTGCCTGCGATGACTTCTGCTCAGGATTATCCACCAGCTGATAAACATATCCTGTGAATCTATTCACTTGGGGCTGTCAACCCACAAACAAACAGAAAACACAGCGGAAGATTTTCCCTCCACAGAAGCCCACCAGTGCAGCAAAATCAGGATCCATAATCAAGCTCAGAGCCATATATCTGTCCAATCCAATAGGTTTATATGGTCAGCACCAGGACCCTGTGTGGTTTACCACTCCTCAGCAGGGTAGAAAAAAAAGAAAAGTAGCCATAGTTGTCCAGATCAGTAGGCCACACTAATCTGGCAGCCCTCCCCTTCCGTTCACTTCCACAAGAGAGTATCTCTTTTGAAAGTTACTAACGGTCTGCACCACGAGAAGGCGGGGTCGGACATTAGGTGCTAAACCTGGCCGGTTCCATAACTCTTTAAATACTGAACGCATGTTGTTGAAAACCGAGATTTAAATTGATTTGATTGAGATGATTAAATTATCTTCAGTCATATGTTTTCATAAAATTTATCATTATTTCATAATCATTTATTGTAAATGTTACTAAGAAGTTGTTTCTTGCATTGCATTTTGAATAATGATTTAATCCGATATGCGCATTTTATTTACCAATAAGTTCTATCATAACACTTATCATAATTATTCAGTACTGGAGATCAAAAGACAAATGTCAAACCCCCTGCAGTAAACTGTGTGGAGATTATCTCTTGCCATCTCTCACGTGACAAGAGTCCGATATCGGCACGCTTCTCCTACAGCGAAGCTCTGTCTACTCCATTCATGGTCTAAGACAGGCATATGTCAAACTCGTTTTGCACCAGGGCTACAGAAGCTATTTTGCATTAGGCCGAGGGCCCCATGTTTTCAATATTAAAAAAATAAGCAAAATAGGAGAAAAGACGTTATTTTCCGAAGAGAAAATATTTTACTCCGTATTTTACAGAATTTATTTATGTAAAAAATAACAAAGAAATTATAAAAATTTACAACAAAATCACATTTTTTTATTATTATATTATTTTTTTTTGGAAACTTGGCACCGTTTTCAACAAACAAATCGTTATAATTTGGTTGAATGTCTTGAGCTGACGTAATTTTCAAAATTGACGATAGATGCTGATCAGTTAATAGACCCAGTACACGCGTAACGAAAGACAACAGTTGGGGAAACCGATTCGAAGGTAAATAAGTGTAAAATTCTGGAATCGTATTGGATTTCAATTAATTCCATTTGTAAGTTATCACCAACAATTTCAATATCAATGCACAAAGGCAAAGTAAAAAGACGAAATTGTAATTCACAGTTCTTGAAATCAGAAAATCTATCAAACTCCGTTTCTAACAAGTTAATTTGGTGAGTATATTCTGCAAATTTCAATTCAGGTGATTTTAGCAACAGAGATTGGCAACTTTGAAAATCAGACAAATTTTCCTTTTCTATTTGCTTTCGCCAAAGTAATAATTTTTGTTTAAAAATGTTAATATTATCAAATAGCGTGATAACAATGTGATTTTTTCTTTGAAACTTAAGATTAAATTGACTAAGGTGGCTTGTAATGTCAACAGAGAAAGCCAGGTGTTTTATCCACTGTCCATTTTTTAACTCAGCGCATTAAAAAATTTTTGTTTTAAATAAAATTACGATTTCGTCCAGCAGTTCAAAGAATCGTTTTAAGACTTTGTGACTCGAAAGCCATCGAACTTCCGTATAATAGGATAGATCAGTGTATTCACTTCCTATGTATTCAAGAAATGAAGCAAATTGGCCATGATTAAGTCCAAGTGCTCGAATAAAATTTGCAATTTTAGCGACTTTTTTTTAGCACATGTCCGATATTTAAAACTTTGGAACACAAAGCTTGCAGGTGAATAATGCAACGAAAATGTTCAGAATAATTATTAGTACGTTCATTGCATGTTTCCTTTAGTTTTGCAACAACTCCCTTAGTAATACCCGTCATGGCAGGTGCACCCTCAGTTGCAAGACAAACCAACTTTTCCAATGGTAACTTATATTTATTAAGAACTTTCATGAGTGCACCAAAAATATCAGTTCCAGTGGTTGTATCATGCATAGGAATAATTTCCAGAAGCTCTTCACTCATTTTTAGGTTCACATTACATGCGTGAATAAAAACCGCCAGCTGAGAGATATCTCGAATGTCTGTATTTTCGTCGACTGCAATAGAGTAGACTTCAATTGCTGAATTTAACTGATTCCCCAAAATCTCGGCTATTTCATTGATTCTGCCACAGTGTTTTCGATTTAATTACACTTTTAAATTTTTTTAATTGTTCTTAGGAGAACACTTTCATTGCTTTAATTGAGCATTCGCTAATAAATTCTCCTTCAGTAAAGGGTTTGAACTTGCTTGCAGTTAAATGTGATAATAAATAATTAGTTTTTACAGCACCTGTTATTGTCTTCAACAAGTTTAGTAAATATGCTTTGTTGTTTTTGAAGAATTGGTTTCAATTCTGACAATTTGTTTTCGCGAAATATCGCAACATATTGGTCATAGTTACATTGTGATTTGTGTCATAGTGCCTTTCAAATTGTACTCCTTACAAACTGCAATAGAGTTCCTACATATGAGACATAATATTTTTCTTGGCTTGAATACAAAAATATTTCTCTTGAAAATTTCTGTTTTCTTCTTCAACAGACTAAATTGTTTCTCTGTTTTAATGATGGGTTTGATTATGGCTCTCAAAATTCTTTCGCCAAATGTCGGATTCTGTATTTCAACAAAGTTGTTCAACAATTCTTGGTGGGTTGTCCTAAACTCAACTGACGAGTGATATGCAGTACTAGACGTGGGGCGGCATATTTTTACATTTTTACACGAATTTGGCTAAATAATCCTCTTGTCATGTCTCCCTAATTCATTTATTTTTATTTATTGTTGCATTTTTATTCTATTTTTGTTGTAAATTATTTATGTATTAAGCATGTTTATGGAAGTGCTATTGTGGGAATATGAACTCATAGCTGTTGTTTTCGGTTTGAGCTGGCTGTCTGCACATGCTGACGAGTCCAAAAGCCCTTTTTGCAACTATTTACATCTAGCCTCGGGCGCTGGAGACTACGGCAGCGAGAGTAATCAACAGTCTTGAGGGTCGCTGTCAAAGAAGACGTTTTAACACGGGTCAAGGGGCGCCACTCTTACTCAAACAAAACCCTTAAGGAGAGGGTTCGATTCTATGTGAGAACCAAGGTACGGTTCTTGATGAACCAAGTACTGTTCTGTGCAACTGAAGTGAGTTCTGTGTGAACCACATTGCAGGCAAGGGTTGGATACACTTTCGCCAAGTGTGAGGTCGGTAAAGCGAGAATCTGGAAAGTGCTGTTCTCTACCTCATTGCATAAATGTTTGCAGCAGCAAAGGCCTACGGAGTCGAGCGCATCCCCAGCACGTGATTGTATATAAATGTGAATAAACTGTGTCTCTCGTGAGTGAATTGTTGGACATATCTCTATACATCACTTGGCGCAGCAATTCTGAGGCATACGTCGGTATGGGTGTAAGAACTGCGAACCTGTTATTTCACTTAAGTAACGGTGAATTTAATCAAGGGACTAATTAATCGTCCTCTACAATAGAGTGGTTAATCGTTCACCATCGCTGCCCACCGCATTTGGCGCAATTCAAGCAAGATATCTAATTTCATGTGATGTAATAAAAATCTGCGTCGTTCCCTTACCACCGACCGCCACATTTGGCGCAGTCCGCGACAGAATTATCGTTCGTACGCCGAAGAAGATGTCCATTGTTCTAAAAGAAAAAGGGGAAGAAAATTTCCGCTGAGAGAAAGAAGAAAACGTGTGAGAAATTTAGAAGAATTTGTGATCTGTGTCAGTGATTCCGTGAAAGGGAGGAAGCTGCAAGCAATTCAGTGGGCTAAGCGGAATCCAGTTCAGTGTTCTACAGAGCACAATTTCCCCAAGTACTCGTCATCGAAATCTTTGCTGAGGTTCCGTCTGCTAAGGTCCGTCACTGTAGAAGAGGTTCCTAGTTTTGGAAGGAGACAAGCAGACAAGTGAGCAGAGCCGATCTTCTGTCTTTTTTGATTTTTAGACTAATTTGAGTTGCCAATGATGCTGAGGAGTCGTGATAGAACTAAGGGTGGAACTGAGCAAGACGTGGAGCGGTTGCTTAACCAGACACATTGAGGCTGGGGAAAGTGAGGAAATTAGCGAAATTGATAAAATGGATAGTGATGTTGGGGTAGAACATGGTGCTCACAGATGTGGTTCGAATCCGGTCGAAACGAGCAATTCTGGTCCGAAATCAGTCTCAGAGATGGAATATGAGATGATGAAATTGAGAAGAGAGAAAGAGGAAAAGGATAGGGAAGAAAGAAGATTGGAAATGGAATATATAGGAGAGAGAAAGAAGAAAGAGTTTGGGAGATAGAACTTAGGCGATTAGATATAGAAAAAGGAACATTAGGTATAGAAAGAGCAAATAATAGTAGCCCTGGAAGTCAAAATTCAGTGAATTTAAGAGATCTAAAATTAAAAAGACTATAATTGCGCTATCTAACGGTGGAAAAATTTGCAAATTCCAAAATTTCAAACAAATATTACAAACGGTGTATTTAAGCTAGAAATTTTATATTTTTGGTGGTGGAATGTGAACGCAATGATGTTTCCGTCGGCAACAATGAATTGACCTCTTAGACCCAGAGGGGGTGGGAAAACACAGTTTATTTTGCTTTTGCAGATAATTGTTTGTATTTAGAGATAAATGAAAAACTCTTTTTATGGTTAGATAGGAATTGATAAAATATTATGATTCGCACTTTTGGAATTTTTCGAACAGTATAATTGCGCTTACTAACGGAGAAAAAGTTTGAAAATTCAAAAACTTTAAACGAATATTGCAACGATGATAAAAATAATGAAAAAAATAATAATAAAAATATGAAATTTTGGTGGTGGAATGTGAACGTCATGAAGTTTCCATTTGAAACAATGAGAATGATAATTACAAAACTCATTTTTAATTTGGTTGGAACTAATGAAATATTATAAATTCGCATTTTTCAAATACTTAGTAATTTTAATATACAGGGTGTCCCAAAAGCCTGGATCCATAGGCAAAACTTTATTTAAAAGGTATATTACAGCAAATGCTCAAATTGACGCCCTTGAGCTTCGCGTCACTTGTGGATACGCTGAATACAAGAACGTTGAACATTTCTCAAAGTATCAGAGCCGATGTTGTTACATGCAGAGATGATTTCCTCCTTTAGTGCAGCGATTGTTTTTGGCCGATTCCGATAAACTACTGGCTTGAGATGTTCCCAAAGGAAAATGTCAAGTGGTGTTAGGTCTGGAGACCTAGGAGACCATTCGACTGGACCTCGTCTTCCGATCCACCTGTTTGGCAACGTTTCATTTAAAAATTTCCTCACATCAATAGCAAAATGTGGTGGGGCACCGTCTTGCTGAAACCACATTTTACGTAGTTCCAACAAAGGGATGTCATCGAATTGAGGAACAAGATAAGTTTGTAACATACGGAGGTAAGTTTCCCCTGTTAATTAAAAATAAAATAAATACCCCCTCAAGCAGCTGCTTGCCACAGAGGTCTGACAGGAGCCTGTCAGTTTATATGCCATAGTAGAAGGTCTGAGAGGATGGCAGGACCTCAGCAGAAAAACGACACATAGATCCATGCCTTATCCGGGGCTCGAATCCAGGTCCCTTAGATCAGTAGCCAAGCGCGCTAACCACTCGGCCATGGGATTTTACGTCACCATAAAAAAATATAGCCCAATTAATATGTCACTAAATATCCCCGCCCACACCGTAATTCTTGGATCTGTTTGGAAATGGCCTTCCTCCATCCAGTTTGAGTTGTCTTTAGACCAGTAACGTGCATTGTGCCGGTTGACACTACCATTTAGATGAAATGAGGCTTCATCACTGTAAACTCCATAAATTATCGCTCTTGTAAGAACCACTCACAAAATTCCAAACGTCTATCTGTGTTATCGCCATGCAGTTCCTGGACCAGGTGCACTTTACAGGTATCGAAATGATGATTTTTAATAATTCGTTGAGTCGAGATCCTTGTGACACTTGTTTCATCTGATAATCTGCATATTAACTTTCTTGGGCCCAGGAAGTTCAACAGGTGTTCGCATACCACTGCAGAGGTTTCCTCATCATTTACAGTTTTTGAACAATCACCACGCCGTCGATCACATACGGTTCCTGTTTCTCTAAAACGTTTAAACACTTTTCCAACTGTGTCATGTGTTATTGGATGGTTATCGGGAGGCTTTCTATTGAATTCGGTAGCAATTCCTCTATGTGAAGCATCCTAGCATCATGTCTTGTGTACATGAAAACGAGTTCAGTTCTTTCATCAACTGTTAGTTTCGAAGCCATCTTGGATCTGAAATACAATAGAAAATTATCATATTTCAAATAAGAAAAACTACCTGAAATACAATAGAAAATTATCATATTTCAAATAAGGAGAATTGCCTATGTAATGAAGAGAATGAAACAGTAGGTAAAGGTAAAACTTCTTTCTCTTTGAAAACGAGACTTTAATATGCGCCAGTGGCGATATACGTAGTACTAGTTTGTAAGTAAGAACTATTATAGAACATTTTAAGGCATTTGGGAAAATAACAGAAGGTTAAAATATATTACATAAGTAGCACAATGTTGTTCGTATCGAGTATTGCTTTAACATTATCCATGTTTATGTCATCCCAGCCAATTGAATAAGTCCATTTTAAATTTTTTACTATGCTGTCCAATTCTTCGAGCGAAACTGCTCAGACCCATTGAATTGCCCTGGGAAATCAATATTCCATCTTTTAACCTAAAATCTTCAGGTACTACCAAATCTGATTCCGAACTGCCAGTTTGATATTCAGTAGCTATATTTATAAAATAATCATTGAAAGCATTAACTATTTCAGTGTAACTATCTGTAAAATATACCATACTATTATTTCTAACAAATGATTTTGTTTTTTTTTTGTATTTATTACTTCATTGATAATATCCCATTTTATTTTTTGTATTATTTCCAATAGATGCCAGTTTTTCTTGAAAATATGAATTTTTTGCTTTTGATAAGTTATTATACTATTTAAAGAGTTTAGCTTTTGCACTAGTTAGCATCAATTCTGTTTTTTTTTTTTCACAATCTGTGTAAAATTATTTCGGTACCGTATTGACTTAATAAGTTCTATGGTAAACCATGGTTTTAAATTTTTTAATTTTTTATTCACATTTCTCTTTTACTTTAGCTTTTTTAGCCAGTTATTTTAAAGTCCTCAAAGAAATAGTCAAAAGCTTCATTCCAATAATGGAATATTTTCTATTTATTCAACCAGGACAATTTTGTTTATATTTTGGTGCTAGTGTATAGTTTTTCTAGCATGTGTTGTAAACAACCATATAGTAGCATAATAGTTCTAAGGAGATATTTTCTCGTAGCTGCATTAAGAAAAATGTCATAAAATGAAATACTAAGCATGTTTATACGTAGTGTATAAGGTAAATAAATATATCGTACAATCGTAAAAAAAAATGTTTTTGAGAATATACATTTTTTTTTACACTTAATTAATGAATCAACATTAAACATGCACCAGACTGTCTATGCCACCACACTTTGTACGGCTTTGGTTCAAGGAAGAGCTTTTGGGCTACTGTAAAATTGTTTTTTTATTTAAATAAACTATTTCTAATATAAACACATCAATATTAAAACTGGGTTTGCTTTTTGTTACGTTCAGAGAAAACCAAGAAAGAAATAAAATTTACCTCAGCATTTTGCGTTGTAAATATCTATTTATCATATAAATATAGTTTACTTTTACTTTTGATCTGCTCATGATGAGCCTGTGACCGACCAAGTATTTGTTGCAGTCCCTCGATGATCTGCTTATGTTAAGTATTGTCAATTTAATCATTTCACTTTTCATCTACTCTCCTTTAAAACTTTCCTTCTTTAGTGCTGATAGAAAATCTTCGTCCTCTCCTAGTTACTTAATAAAGGATAAATGTGATAATGCTCCTTTATACAGCTTGCGTTGGGTTGGGTTGTTTTACCTCTGAGCGGCACTTTTTTGCACACCATGGGCTAAATGGCCAGATCACAAGGATCCCGAAGGCTCAGAGAAGGTTGGGGGAGGGGACCCACTGGAACAGCTGTTGGGAGACAGATGGTAGCCTCCCGTCAAGGATATCCAGTGTGTTCTTTAACGTGCACAGGGTATGGCTCTCCCGCACACGGGGCCACGGCTTAACGTCCCATCCGACGGACGGCGGTCTTTTTAAGCCCATCGGTGTCCCCTACTGACCGTGGGCAGGGCGGGGAATTTTGCGGAGATAAATCTCAACGCTGACCCAGCTGGGACTCGAACCTGGAAACTACAGATTACGAGCCCGGCGCGCTACCGACTGAGCCACCCCCGCCCCCTTATACAGCTTGCATTTCATTATTTCCTATTTCAGTATTTTGTACCTAAAACAGATTCAATTTCATGATAATATTAAAATCATTCCGCCAATAAATGGGGTGTATGTGAAAAATTATTTGGACAAAAACAGAAGGGTGGGTTTGAATGAATACCGCTTCACTGACCTGTTTATTAATACACCTGTGAAGAAGCGCTCTCAAGCCGTCAATTAGTCTACATACTGTCAAACTTAATTCAGAAAACATTAGACACCAATGAAATGTACTATTTTTTTCGAAATTTAGGACTTTTATGCATGAAAAATATGCTATGATATCAATAAATTTGGGAAAAATTCGTCTCATCATCATCATCATCATCCTCAAGCAGCCAAGGGCTACGGAGGTCCAACCAGACCGTGCAATTTAGTTCTCCAAGCAAGTCTATCCTGAGCTACATCTACTGCATCTGGCCACTGCACACCAATTCTAACAAGGTCCTGTTTGACATTGTCTGCCCACCGCATCCTAGGTTTCCCCTTCCCTCTGAGGCCTTTAGGCATACTGTTCATAACACTATTCGCCAATCTATAATTATTCATACGGGCAACATGGCCAACCCAACGGAGTCTCTCTCTGCACAATATGCTACTTAAAGGAGGTTGCAAACTCCTTTGCCTAATCTCATCATTAGTTAAAAAGTTGAACCACCTAATGCCCAAGATGCTGCGTAAGCCTCTAGAATCAAAATCATCTAGTTTCCTGTTATCTTGGTTACAGTGTCCAAGTTTCACTACCATAACTAACCCTAGAAAGAACCAAATTATTATACAGTCTAATTTTAGTGTTTAGGTATATACGCCTATTTCTCCACACTCTCCATAGATTCTTAAAAGTCCAGGCAGCAATCCCTATTCGTCTGTTAATCTCATGCCGCACATCAACATTATCTGTTACATAGCTCCCAAGATAATTAAACTGTGACACCTGCTCAAGACTGCAACCATTCAGATTAACTAAATCACAGCCTGCCTGACCAATTTTCATCACTTTAGTTTTCTCTCTGTTTATAACCAAACCTACTCTACTACCAGTCTCATCAACGGCTCGAATGAAAGAGTTCATCTCATCAACATCATTTGCCAAAAGGGCTAAATCATCAGCATAATCTAAATCAGAAATTTTCGTATCTCCAGCCCATTTAAGGCCAAAATCTTTCCCTTGAAGTGAATTTCGCATAACATAATCAATAACCAAGCTAAAGAGAAAAGGAGACAAAATGCACCCTTGTCGAACACCAGACGTAATGCTAAACCAATTGCTACAAGCCTTACCAACTCTCACACACGACTCAGTGTTATTATAGAGAGCTTTCATTATGTTAACAAACTTGCCTGATATTCCATATGATTTCACAATTAATCATAAATTATGATGATCAACAGAGTCGAAAGCCTTTTTGAAATCAAAAAAGCTAGCAACCAAAGGTTTCTGAAACTCTAAACATTTCTCAAGAATCTGCCTAAGTGAAAATATCTGTTCCACACATCCCCTACCACTTCTGAATCCACATTGCTCATCACGCAATTGACTGTCAACCAGATTCTTAAATCTGTTAAACACAATCATGGAAAGAACTTTACCTGGAACAGAGAGTAGGCTGATACCCCTATAGTTATCACAAGAACTGCGATCCCCTTTTTGGAAAATAGGGATAATAATAGCTCTGGTAAAATCCTTAGGAACCATGCCTTTATCATAAAAGATATTCAAAATTTCAGTCATCCAAGTGGTAACAGAAACATTCCCAGCTCTGAGCATTTCAGTAGTAATTTCATTTACCCCTGGGGATTTATGAAGTTTAAGTTTAGAAATAGCCAAAATAACTTCAGACTGTGTTATAGGGCCAACATTAAAGATGCCAATGCATCTATCATCATTACAAACAATGGGAGTAGAACTAACCACATTGTTTAGAACATCACTGAAATGCTCAGCCCACCTAGCCATGACAGAATCCTCACCTTCTATAACCTTACCTTGTTTATCCTTCAATCCCTGTATACCTGTCCGTTTTCTACGATACAAAACATTAACTATCTGGTACAGCTCTCTGCTGTTGTGCTGTCTAACTGCTTCCTCGGCTGTATCAGCCAAACCATCAAGCCAAAGATTCTTATCAGCAGCTAACTGATCTTTTACACGTTTATTAAGTTCTCTGTAAATGCTTTCTGTTAGGACTAGTAGGGTATTGATTAAGGACATTCCTGCAGTTCTTTCTTTCCGAAATAAGCTCAAGTGCCTTATCACTCAGATAATTCTGGCTGCTCTGCTCCTTTTTTCCTAAAAGAGTACTGTTAGTGTCCAAAAAAGCCTTTTTAAAATGGTCCCATTCTTCCTCAACTTCAGTAGTAAGCTTACCATGACTATCGTAATGACTAAGTAACCTATCATGGTAAGCTTTAGCTATAACTGGGTCTTTCAGAGCTTCAGTATTAAAAGTAAATTTTTTAACCCTATCACAGCACTTTTTAAGTTTAAGTTGCAAGACACTTTTAACATGGTAATGGTCAGATCTAATTTCAGCTCCCCTATATGACCTGGTATTACTAACAGAACTAGCCCATTTGCTGTTAATTAATATATAATCAATCATATTCTTATGCAGAACATCAGGTGAAACCCATGTGTACTTATGTATGTCACGGTGTTTGTAATAAGTGTTAGTTATTCTGAAACCATTGAGTTTACTTACCTGTAGGAGACGTTGCCCATTGCCATTGCAGCTACCAATACCAAAAGGGTCTATCACCCCTCCCCAAAGGTCAGAATCAGTACCAATTTTGGCATTGAAGTCACCTAGAACAAGGGTAATATCTCGTTTCTTGACAAAATCCAAAATATCCTTAAGTTGTCCGTAAAACCTATCCTTCTCATCTTCATCGGTATCCTCAGTGGGGGCATAACAGCAGATAACATTCAAATCTTTAACGCTTGTCTGAAATTTTGCCTTAAGAAATCTTTCATTAATGCACTCATATCCTAGAAGAGCATCACTAGCGTGTCTGCTAAGAAGCAGACCCACCTCTTGGTGATGTTTATTGTCGTCCCTCCCTGAAAAGAGAAATTTAAGATTATTTTTAAGAATCTGACCTCTATCTGTCCATCTGGTCTCTTGCAAGCCGAGAATATCTAAATTATGACTGTGGAATTCTTGTGTGAGGACATCAAGAGAAAAAGCTCTGTGCAGAGTCCTCACATTCCAACTACCTATGGAGAGAAAATGGTTAGTGGGATGTTTAAAGAAACTATGTTTATTGAGAGAGGGAATGCCGACAATATCAAACAGCTCCCTAATCACAGACATGGGGCAAAAACCCGTTCCCCCACCCCTAAAGTCTGAAGCCATCTACACTGGAAGACTTCCTTCAATGTAGAATTTAACAATGCCAATAGAAGCAAAGAGTTCAGGTGCTTGCGATGACTTCTGCTCAGGATTATCCACCAGCTGATAAACATATCCTGTGAATCTATTCACTTGGGGCTGTCAACCCGCAAACAACGAGAAAACACAGCGGAAGATTTTCCCTCCACAGAAGCCCACCAGTGCAGCAAAATCAGGATCCATAATCAAGCTCAGAGCCATATATCTGTCCAGTCCAGTAGGTTTATATGGTCAGCACCAGGACCCTGTGTGGTTGACCACTCCTCAGCAGGGTAGAAAAAACAGAAATGTAGCCACAGATGTCCAGATCAGTAGGCCACACTAATCTGGCAGTCCTCCATTTCCGTTCACTTCCGCAAGAGAGTATCTCTTTTGAAAAGTACTAACGGTCTGCACCACGAGAAAGCGGGGTCGGACATTAGGTGCTAGGTCTGGCCGGTTCTATGCATCATCACAGGAGATTGATTAATTTAATCCAAATCTAAAAAGCCAAAAATTATATTTTAACCGAAATTTCTTGCTTATGTTACGATTTTTATCTCACGCAGAAACGACGTATTCAGCTGACAAAAGAACAAGCTAGAGATTTCTATTCCGAACACGAAGGCAAACCGTTTTTCGTAGGACTCATTGACTTTATGACTAGTGGTCCCATCATTGTCATGGCACTCGCCAGACCAAATGCAATTGCTCACTGGAGAAGTGTTATTGGTCCAACAAGGCCTGAAGAAGCGAGGTCCACTCATCCTCGCAGGTAAGTGATTTCTATCAATAATTCTGAAGTTGTTAACAATCATCATCTGTAACAGGAAATTCCGCTTCTACGTTTTATATATACAGGGTGTCTCAAAAATATAGGTACAAACTTTAGGAGAGGTAGATAACATCTAAAGGAATGAAAATTGCATATGAACCCATAACCGGAAACGTCACTGTAAGTCAATAGGTGGCGCTGTTCATCAGTGCGCTAGAGGGGAAATTTCGGATTTTCTCATTCGAACGGTAGTCGGCTGACGAAGAGCATGCAAAGATATTTGAACAGGGAACTAGCAGACATGCACTTAGTGTATGGAAAAGCTGAGGGCAACGGACGAGCCGCTCAACGAATGTATCAAGAAAGCTTCCCACACAGACATGTACTGGGTCACCATTTGTTTGCACGTGCGCATCAAAATTTGTGCGATTATGGGTCATTAAGAGCTGTAACATTATGAAATGTATCATCTAGTACGCTATTTGTAATAATTATGTCCAATAAATGTTTTCCATTAATCACTGTCGTGTGTCCTTTCAGATCTTGCACCTCTGCTACCACTTTCCCATGACATTTCCGGTTATAGGTTCCTATGCAATTCTCATTCCTTTAGATGTTATCTACCTCCCCTAAAAGTTTGTACCTATATTTTTGAGACACCCTCTATACAAGAATATTTCCACTTGACTTTTATTGATGTAACTCTGCTTTTTATATTGCTTTTTTCCAAAAAAAACTGTTGTTTTTGCTATGTCGTCTCTAGACAATCGACTTTTGTGTTTTCTGAGATAAATGATGACTGTGTTTTGGATTAGATAGGTATTAATAAAATACAGTGCACGACATTGAAATTGTCCCACACAGAAGGAGTGAGGGGATAGGGGTGAAATGTAGAACACACATCACAATACATATTGGCACACCATGATTTAATTTGCAGCCACTTACAATGCTTAAAAGTTGAGATAATACAGCACAATATGACTGCCTCAGTAGGTGGTTGCGTCGCCGTGAAAGGGCAATAGAGGCAGCAATACGGCATAGCATGAAGTCATACAGTTAACAGATATGTACACCAAGCAGCGTTGACTTGCTCCCATAATTCATCGAGATTCCGGGTCGACTGCTGAGAAGATTGCACACGTCATCCTATGTGGTCCCATATATTTTCTATTTGGGATAATATGGAGATCGTGCTGCCATGGCAATATTTGAACATGTTTTAAACATTGTCTGGAGACCCTAGCAGTGTGTACACAGGCGTTGTCATACTGGAAAATGGGCTGCTGCATGCCTCCCAGGAAACAGGCTGCAGAACTGCGCTAACAAAATGTGCAGCTGTCGGTGTTCCTGTGTTGCGGACAAGAGGTGACCTGCTGTCATATCCAATAGCACCCCATACCATTATGCCTGGCTGAGGAGCAGTGCGCCGCTAATGAACAAAAGTTGGATCCGTCCTCTCACCAGGTTGTCACCATACACGGACCCGTCAATCGTCAGCACCCAGACAGAAACGGGATTCAATGCCAAACACAACAGTGTTCCATTCGTGACCACAGTTCGCATGACTGCCAGACGAGCGCTGCGATGGTTTTCAGTCAATGACAGTTGATATAACGGTTGCCTAGAGAGAAATCTTTGGTTTACCGTTTGGGTCGTTATAGGGACGTCCATGGCTGCTGATACAGCCTGTCGAATATCATCTGCAGTGTTCTGTGGTGACGAACGAGTATGTCGAACAATGTGCCTATCAAGCCATGCTGACTTCTGTCGGGCGGCACCACTCCCTCTGCTATGCACGCTAGAACCTTCATTTCGCCACTGTTGCCAACAACGTCCAACAGTTCGTGCATCCCAGTGAACACGGGCAATGACATGACATGCTTCTGTAGGCCTATAATTCTTCCTCTCTCAAAAGCATCCAAATGGCGATAAACCCGCCGACGGCGTATACCAGACATATTCGGCCTTCACTGAACAATTTTCAAGCGGAACCACCTAATCTCAACTGTTCGCACGACTTCCACCTGCATATACACAATACCTCCCTGTTCCTTCTTCCATCTTTTATCTCTTGAGCTACACACGTCATTAGCTCCAGATTATCATCATTTGCATATCTCAACTGCGCACACCCACCCTTCTATTTGCATATTTTTACGACATGTTCTTCTCGTTGGGGCACTTTCAATGTCGAGCAGTGTGTTAGGATTAGCATTATCCGATTGTCCCTTTGAAGGGCCCTAATTTTTCGAAAATGCAGAATTTTGAACGAATATTGTAAACCATATACTATGTATTGTTGACACTGTGAATAAAAACATAAATAAAGATTCACGTTGAAATTTGGGATTTGGAGAGTCGAGTGTGGTGGCCAAAGAGCAGTGATTTGATCCATTTCTGGCAGAGGAGTGGGAAAAGGAAACTTTTTGGTTTTAAGACATAAACGAAAAATTGTTTTCCGGTCGGATAGATGCTAATGAAATAGAGCAAACTATTTAAAATGCTGCCCCTTGTAGAATGGAGGGGTGCCGGGTTTTCGAGAGGTATTCCTAATGGTTGAGTAGTGACTAAAAGATGGTTCTAGTTGTTACAAATGTAAATAGCAATTTCAATTTGTTAACTATAAACATATGACAATGAACAAAATCACAGAAAATGTTACAGCTGATTTGATGAGCTGACTGATTTGTGAGGATGCGGGACCTCAGAAGAAAAACAACACACAAACATCCCTGGTCCCAGGTCCCTTCAGTAGCCAAGCACGCGGAATACAGTGAAGAAAATAGTTCGAATAAAAACCGATGGATCGCTGTGAATATGAAAGAATATTAAAAAACTATTTCTGCGAATAGTCATTTTTTGCACATTCTAATGACAAAAATCGATATTTATGTTATTACTTATACTTAACTATTATTCCCTTAACACTCACTTGCAGTGTTTGATTCCTTACAAAAACAACAGTGTTACGTAGGGGCAGGGTCGGTCAGGTATTACATAACCTTACCTAGAAGGATTGAAGTTGTCCTGAAACAACGTTACATTAACTTATAGCTGGACCCTTAGAGTACAGTGGTACAAGCGATAATCGAAGAGCTTATGAATACTTTAAAATCAGGGCATTTAAATGTTTTTGATACATTATTTTGTAGAATTTGAGATTTGAAAAAACATTATTCGCCAAAAAAAGAATAAAGAATTTTGACAACGATTTCAGTTTTTTGCAAAAATACATACAAATAATTTCAGGCTCCAATTATTGGTTAACTTGAGACCCAGCTCAGGAAAGATTCTATGGAGGGAAAAATGTTGAAATTTAAGTTTTAAGAACAGAATTTATTATCCCTTTTATCATTATTTTGATTTATTATTCTATTGTGTTTAATTATAAACTTTATAGTGAATATCAATTTTATAGTGAATCAACAATTTAATTTTGCCTCGAATTTATTCCTCCAATTCTTTTTCTCTTGCGGTCTTTAGACCGTTGTCACTAAAGGATGTTATGTCATAGTGACACACAATTTAGTGGCAACGGTAGTTTCCAGTATGAGACAAGGAATCAATGCCTAACGGCAAGCATTCCGCTAGTTCATATGACTGAAGAAGCGTGTCATGTAAAATGTTTAATGTTAAAATTTAATTTTAAATGAATGTAATATTTAATCAATAAAATATTTATTTATTTATTTGTAATTTCCACAACAGATTTAGATCCAATTATAGTGGACACTTACAATATATGCACAGTCGTATCAGAAAAATATGATATATGGTAGGTGGTCATATTATTCTGATACGACTGTGTATATGTATATATACATCAAGTCAAACATTGCATACAAAAGAAAAGAAAGCTAAACTAGAAGGACCCATATCGTCTCTGGCGCATATGAAAGTCTCGTTTTGAAAGAGAAAGAAGATTTTCCTTTACCTACTGTTTCATTCCTTTCATTACTTAACCGCACCTCTCTCAAAACGTTGTGGTAGATTATTGCTGTCAGTGGGATATTTCTTAAGAACTACCATTTGTTTTTCAAATTACTATTCTACAGATGTTATTTGTAAAACTCTGTAACAGGGATGAGTTGACGTTTTGACGTCGAAGAACGCAGACGTCTGTGCGTCTGCTCTTATGTAAATTTACACGTGGCAGACGATAGCGATGGAAAGGCGCCAAGGCAAGCAGCGTAAGAAGAAGACAAAGTTTTCTGAAGACTATTTTAAGAAGATAAGTTTCTCTTTCGTTATTTAGTTCCGTTATGCTGTATATTACCGAATGTAGAATTTTATTTTTCATTACCTCAACCTGCGAAATGCAGGTTGCTGTCACTTTTAGACAAGAGTGTCTAAAGATTTATTATTTTTTGAGGCTTTTCTAATTTTTTGTTCAACGACTTTAAGTCAAAATATTCTTCGGTTCTTGATAGCTTTCAAGAACAGCAAATGGCTGATCATCATCATCATCATCATCATCATCATCATCATCATCATCATCAAGCAGCCATGGACTACGGATGTCCAACCAGACAGTGCAATTTGTTCTCCAAGCAAGTCTGTCCTGAGCTACATCTGCTGCTTCCGGCCATTACACACCAATTCTAATAAGACCCTATTTGGCATTGTCAGCTCACCGCATCCTTGATCTCCCCTTCTTTCTGAGGCCTTTAGGCACACTGTTCATAACCCTATTCGCCAATCTATAATTATCCATACGGGCAACATGGCCAAACCAACGGAGTCTCTCTCTGCAAAATATGCTGCTAAAAGGAGGTTGCAAACTCCTTTGCCTAACCTCATCATTAGTTACAAAGTTGAACCACCTAATCCCCAAGATACTACGTAAGCATCTAGAATCAAAAGCATCTAGTTTCCTGTTATCTTGTTTACAAAGTGTCCAAGTTTCACTGCCATAACTAACCCAGAAAGAACCAAACTATTATACAGTCTAATTTTAGCTTTTAGGTCTACACGCCTACTTCTCCACACTCTCCATAGATTCTTAAAGTCCAGGCAGCAGTCCCTATCCGTCTGTTAATCTCATGCTGCACATCACCATTATCTGTTACATAGCTCCCAAGATAATTAAACTGTGACACCTGCTCAAGACTGCAACCATTCAGATTATCTGAATCACAGCCTGTCTGACCAATTTTCATCACTTTAGTTTTCTCTCTGTTTATAACCAAACCTACTCTACTACCAGTCTCATCAACAGTTCGAATGAAAGAGTTCATCTCATCATCATTTGCCAAAAGGGCTAAATCATCATCATAATCTAAATCAGAAATTTTCGTATCTCCAGTCCATTTAAGGCCAAAATCTTTCCCTTGAAGTGAATTTCGCATAACATAATCAATAACCAAGCTAAAGAGAAAAGGAGACAAAATGCACCCTTGTTGAACATCAGAAGTAATGCTAAACCAATTGCAACTCTCACACACGACTCAGTGTTATTATAGAGAGCTTTCATTATGTTAACTAACTTGTCTGGTATACCATATATTCTCGCAATCAACCACAAATTATGACGATCAACAGAGTCGAAAGCCTTTTTGAAATCAACAAAGCTAGCATCCAAAGGTTTCTGAAACTCTAAACATTTCTCAAGAATCTGCCTAAGTGAAAATATCTGATCCACACATCCCCGAAACTGCTGTATCCACGTTGCTCATCACGCAATTGACTGTCAACCAGATTCTTAATTCTATTAAGCACAATAATGGAACGAACTTTACCTGGAACAGAGAGTAGGCTGATACCCCTATAGTTATCACAAGAACTGCGATCACCTTTTTCATCAAACTGCGATTTCCTTTTTCGATCAGCTCTAAGCATTTCCATAGTAATTTCATCTACCCCTGGGGATTTATGAAGTTTAAGTTTAGAAACAGCCAAAATAACTTCAGATTTTGAGTAATATGAATACTTTTATGGCAGTTCCTTCCCCCCCCCCCTTCCCCTGTGTGTTTGCTGGATGTTACTCTCTAGGAGGGGCGTGCCCGAAATGACGTCATCGTTGGATGCTTTCTGTTGCTAGGTTAAGGGGTGCAGCCCTTCGACCCCCACTGTAACCCTTTTGTCTCTAGGTCTAGTTGGTTGTTACCCCTTTAGAGTCTAGGTTTGATTGGTCATTAACCCTTTCGACCCTCAATTTTTAAATGGATGACCTCATTTTCCTGGATTTCTTTCATTGGTGGAGGTTTTGAATGAAAAGGCACTGCAGTGATTCGGGAGCCACACTTTTGCAGATGTTGTTCTGGAATCTGTTCAGCAGTATTGGTGTGGTCAGCCCGATGACCAATTAGTGCCTGTGTTTCCAGGACTCCTGGATCAGCTAGTGTGCGACAGCATCATCAGCATCTTCTCGATCCTTCTGTAAAGAAAGTGGCTCTGACGTTCACGCTGAAAGCCCACAAATATTTTTACGTGCACAAATATTTACAATTATTTTATTTTTATATTTTCTTATTTTATTTTTACGTGCACAAATATTTTTACGTGCTTGAAGGACTTGAGCGTATCGACTTTGAAGACTTGGTTGAGACAGTGAAGGCAGCCAACATTCTCTCACAGTGAACGACATGCTCATCAGGGTGAAATATGCACCCATTATGCTAGATATTAGCTGTGTTCCAGATCATTGTGAAACACGACACGTCTGCTGCATCTTAGATTTAGACGGTTTCACCGTGAAGGGTAAATTCCTGACCCATGAACTAGGTTATTCGGACTGTAGGGGCCTGACGGGTGTCTACAGATTCGACCTTTCCTTTGTGACGACCATTCCTCAGAAGGACTGGAAAACAATTCGTTACGTGTCCAAACACGTTACGGGCCTTCCCTTTTACCCTCGTTTCGGTAAAGTGGTTTGGGAGTACGGGTGTCTGGACGATATTGTACATCACATCCACGAAAAGTATTGCAAACCTTTTGCTTCTGTCATTGCTTACAAGGGAGGATTCTATGAGAAGCGACTATTGACCAGACTTGGTATAACCACGCTGGATTTAGAAAACATTGGCTGTCCACGATTCAAAGACCTTCTTAAAATACCTGGAACTGAGTGTGGTTATCACGAAGGGTGTAGAGTGCATTGTTCACAAGCCGAGACAGCAGCATTTAGCACATGGATGAACGAGCATATCGAGAAGCACTCTACACAATGGACCAGACGTTAATTGGTCGACCACATGGACAATTAGAGGCTTTTCGTTTGATGAATTTGTGGGACTTGTTCGACGAACCTGACTATTTTGGCGAGAACGCTCCACCTATGATTGAAGATCCGGTCCCTGTTTAAGGCAACCCTTCTGTGATTGAAGAAGGCAGCCTTCCTGTGAATGAAGAAGACACGCCAGCTGTGAATGAAAGCAACTCTTCTATTAGTGATGAGGAACACCCTCCATGTGTTAAACGATGGAGGGAAACATCCGTCTCAACTGTGACACCACCACCGTCCCCGGTTCCAATGCACCCCCCACCCTTCAAGTCGAAACCTAGACGGAAAATGGTGTGGAAGCCTGTCCCTCCCCAGTATGAGGATTCTCCACTAGAGGTGCAACCTGTACAACCTAAGGAGAAACGTGACATCACCCCGGCACGCCGGATTCTTAAGCGACTGAAAAACCTGTAGTATACAACAGTTGTAGCCATGCAGCCTGCTAGTGAACACTCCTACCCTCTCGAAGGTGATATTTTCGTCGTACCTGGACTGTACCATGAACGTCTCAGGTCCACGTGCGTCATTACTGCAGCTTCAGTGAAGGAGGCCTACTTTAACAGATGAAGGAAGGGATCACTCTAACCCTTCCGAAGTGGCAGGAATTACTAGTGGTGTCGGACAGAATCGACGTCGCTAATTCCACCGAAAGAGACACTTGGTTTGTGACGATCAACCTACAATTGTGCGCTTACTGCAATAGCGATGGGTGCTGACACCTCGACATCATCAAATCCCTACCTGGTTCGACATCTTGCGGTGTGAATCTCGCCTTGGCCCAGTGGGAGGAAATGCGAAACCGTCGCGATGATGTGAAGAACAGCCTGGATCCTCACAGCAGGACCAATGTTAATTTTCACCTGTGGCATGCCATCGCTGAACAGAGAAACCTTCTGCTAGCATTTCTTTTGAATCCCCCAGTAGAGGGTCAAGGACATTTGATGCAGTTATTGACGGACATTGGGTGCACGATTTAATTCAAGCCTTGCTACCCGGTACTAGACTTATAGAGCCCGAGGATAAAGAAAATTGTTTGAATACTTATTTGAACGATGCAGTGCGCTCATTGGACATTGACGCTATTTCTAATGCATTTGTTCACACGGCGTAGGCTCAAGGCCTCCTCTGTTACGTAGACGACTCTTTTCTTTCCTCTCTGTCCTTTGGTGACGTGTTAAAGAGAGCAAAAGACAACCTGTACACTAGCGACAATTGGTTTTGTAAATAAAAGTCCGATATTACCAAACAATTACTGTGTTGTGTTCTCATTTACGTTATGAATCGTGTGAATACAGCATCAGCAACAGCTGTTCTCTGTACGCTGATAAGAGTCGCTGTGATTTGTGGGGTTACGTTATCTCCAGATTATTTAGCCACACGTTGTGGAGATTCTAGACATTTGGAAGGAAATATTTGGTTGAGCGTGTGTAATAAAACAGTGGATATCAGATTATTTTTACGTAAACAACCGACGGTGAAAGGAATTAATTTATCTTTTTCTCAGTGGAAGAAACTCGTTACTCTGGACGGTTGGGTCGAGAAAAATGTTGTGGGCTCAGAGTTGTAGGAACAAAAACGATGTACTATGACCATCCGGTCATTTACACATCGAGAGAGTTGTGTGAAGAGACTGCAGACCGCACATCTATAGACGAACCTGACTCCGTTCCTATCGAGGTCTGGATTAAAGAGGGAAAGCTACTGCTGGTCGATGAACGCCGCGTTGGACGCCGCTTATTACGATCCCAAGAACCCTGGTAGCTATGGAGGGGTGACTCGATTACCCCAGAGTACTGGACAGGATCCAGAGACAGTCAGAGAATGGTTAGCGGGTCAAGAGACGTATACTCTCCACAGACCGGCAATGAGAAAATTCAAAAGGAACCAAACATACGTGACAGGTCTGGATCAACAATGGCAGGCGGATTTAATGTTCGTGAAAAATATTGCACGATTTAATGATGACTATGGATTAGTCGTCATCGATATTTTATCTCGCTATGCATGGGTGATTCCTGTGAAAAAGAAAACAGGAATTGCTGTGAAAGAAGCATTTGAACAGATTCTAGCGCAGGGCCGTGAACCCATGACTCTAAACACCGATCTGGGGACAGAATTCACAAACCGCGTTTCTCAAAAATTCCTAAAAGAAAAAAAACATTCACTTCTTCGTGTCTTATAGTGATAAAAAAGCTGCGCTGGTAGAAAGACTGAATCGAACCCTGAGAGAAAAATTATAGTGTTATTTTCTTAAACATAAACATTTTAGATTCTTACACGTTCTGGATTCCATAGTGAAGGGATATAATGCTTCCAAACATCGAGCTCATGGCCTTGCTCCCAAGGACGTGTATCTCTTTAATGAGAGTATCGTCTGGGAGAGATTATACGGAGCGCCAAAGCAGGCAGAACCTGTCCGTTTTAAAGAGGGAGATCACGTGAAACTCAGCAGTTTGAAGCTTCCATTCAAGAAAGGTGCGTTGCAACAGTCGACTCGAGAGATATTTCGAGTGAAAAGAATAGTGCCTAGAACACCTCCCATTTACGAAATGACAGATAGTGATGGTAACAAGAACGTGGAACTTTCTGTAGCCGAGAACTGCAGAAAATAAATCCTCCTGAACTCTACGCAGTGGAAAAAATCTTGGACCGGCACCACAAGAAAGGTGTCTTATTGAAGTGGAGAGATTATCCTACTCTCAGCTGGACACCTAGAAAATGGCTTTCTACTTAACACTCCCTTCCTCCGCCAGTATTCACGTTTACCCTTCTAACACTCAGAGCGATTAGACTACGAGACTGGAACAGCCAATTGAGCTGAATGGTGAATGGGAAGTTGCGCTATCCGAGATCTACATTCCTACGAGTTGGTATAATATCGACGATTCGAATAGCTCCTTCTCCACACATTTCAGATGGTTCCCCTCCTTTCCTAAAGATGCCATTAAGATCTCGCTAAGTTCGCAATACTTTGGAAAGTCTATGAAGAGAGCGGAGATTGTAAAAAATATTCAGCATCAAATTCCTACAGATATAGATATTAAAGTGATGAAAAGAGATGATTTATGGATTCCAGATCGGAGCTCCTAATTACGGTTTGATTTTTACGAAAGAGGCAGGGAGTTTCAACACATTCTTCAATATCGATGAGCCGTACATGGAAACTCCTCACTATGCCAACTTCACTAGCAAGGTCAGGAAGAATGACGACGATTTCTTCACCCCGGATTCATCATTTTACTTTTGCTTACTTGCCCATCCTGTGATAAGGGGAAACGAGAACCAGATACCCCACGGTCGTTACGAAAAAGTGGAAGCTGTTTTCTCTGCTATGCTTCAAACTATGCCTTCCGAAGATAGAAAACATGATGGCCTCAAGAAACTGGCTAATAATCATACGCAAATCACCAATAGTGCTAGTTATTACCTCATGTTCTCTGACTCTTCCAAAGAGTTGGGAGAATTACTAGGTTTTGACAAATTCGAATATTTGTATAACATCTCTTTGTCCAAGTATGCCATTGATATTAACATGGGTATATCTGGTATTTATGTGTACAGTCGCTCAAAAAAGTATCTGAACACTATGGTTGATTACAGAATTCAGAGGAAATATCTGGCAACGATTTTTTTAGAAATTAGTGATCTGGCAACCTCCGTGTCACATGACACAAAGATCGCCAGATCACTAATTTCTAAAAAAATCGTTGCCAGATATTTTTTCTGAATTCTGTAATCAACCATAGTGTTTGGATACTTTTTTGAGCGACTGTACTCTGACCTGGTAGCGCCTCATTTATTAGGCGACACTTATGCAGAGCTGTTATGTGTGATTAACCCCTCTACAAGAACAGCCAACAACGAGGCTATAGTGAAAACTTTTACGAGTGCTGTTTAATAACAGCACTCGTAAAGGTTTTCACTATAGCCTCGTACAATATATAGAATAGCCCTCTGGAAAGGAACGTCTTCGAGAGTGTGAGAATATTTCTTCGCACAGACAGTGGGGAACCATTATCTTTTAGTATGGTAAAGTTTTAGTCACGCTGCACTTTCATCATAAAAATCAAGTACACAGAGCCTAGCCCCTCCAACTACCTGACGTACTATAGGGCTCAGACGGGAACAGGGGTGTTCAGGGGACCCCAGTATCAAAGAGGAGGAGGGCTCGGATCCTTATTTAGAAGTATCAGACGTTTCGTATCCCCGATTCTGAAGCCCATGGTGTTTTATCTAGGAAAGCAAGCAGCTAGATCAGGAATTAAACTCGCTTCGGAAGTTGCATCAGGTCGCGACCCAAAAAAAGCGTTCAAATCGAATTTGAAGGACGGTGCGGCTAACTTGTTAGAAGAAGCCGGGGAAAACCTGCTTGGGAGAGGTATGAAGCCTAAGAAACAAAATAAAATTATCAAATTGTCAAAGAGACACTGTAGAGTGACGGATGTCTTTGCAAAATGAGCGAAAGAATCCACGGTTCGTCTGGCGATTGTGCTCTATCGGAACTCGACCTGTTTGCTATACCTCCGTCCAACTCACAGACTGAAAGAGCTACTTATGCTGCTTACCAGCCCCTTGCTTCGTTAGAAGGAAATCTCCCTTTGGAACTTAACGTCGTTGGAGGTGACGAATATATCGATTTATCCCGATGTCACTTAAGAATCAAGGCAAGAATAACAGATGCTTGCAGGAAGACCAATAACGGATGCGGAAGCTGTTGCTCCATCGAACAATTTTTTTACACGGTTTGTTTAGTGAAGTGGATGTGTACTTGAACGAAGAATTAGTGACTGGAAGCCATAGTCTTTACCCCTACAGAAGCTATCTGGAAACTTTACTCAGTTATGGAGGTGATGCAGTGAAAAGCCATTTAACCTATGGACTATGGCATCTGGATGCTGCAAGCAGAATGGAAGAATGTGGGGATGCTAATCTCGGTTGGAAAACGAGAAAACTTTATCAGGTTCGCGTAGCATCGAATTAATCGGATGGGTACATGCGGATCTATTTCTACAAGACAGGTATTTACTGAATCAGGTAGACCTTCGATTGAGGATGATGAGGTCAAAACCAGAATTCTTTCTCATGACTAGCGAAGCAAACCCTCCTTACAAAGTGAAATTTGAAGAAGCCGATTTCTATGTAAGGAAAGTCAAAGTCAGCAGTCCAACGCTACTCCCTCAGGCCCAGATGCTACACACGACCTCGGCCAAATATCCTTTAAGATATGTGGAAGTCAGATCGTTCACTCTCAGCCCTGGAATTACTTCGTGCACGAGAGATAATTTATTCAGCTCTCAAATGTCTAAAACAGTCATTGTAGGGATCGTCGACTCAGCTGCCATTAACGGGAATTTTGCTAGAAATACATACAACTTCAAGCATTACAATCTAAATTATATGTCTCTGCATGCTGACACCGAGCAATTCCCCTCTCAACAGCTCACCCCTGACTATCCAAATCATCAATATATACGCTCTTATCAAACGTTATTGGAATCACTAGACGTCTGGAAAGACAACAAAGGGGTACAATTTGGCCACTCAGCTTATGCGAAAGGGTACACATTGTACACGTTCGAACTGTCTGCAGATGGTAAACAATGTAAAGATTACTTCAATCTAGTGAAGACTGCAAATTGTACATTAGAGATCAAATTCGGCACCCCTCTAATCGAAGCAGCGAGCGTGATTCTATATGTGGAATTCGAGAACCTTTTGGAAATAGACCAACATCGTAAAATTTTATTTGATTTCTCTGCCTGATGGATACCTTTCAACTATCTCAAGTTCTTCGTAATGACCCCTTTACTCGTCCTTTGCTTCTAGGAGGGTTTTCTAGAGACCAGTTGCCAAACATTACGAAGAAGCCGTGTCTTTTTTTCTTTAATACCGATGTTTTGACATCTGCTGGAGTTCACTGGATAGCTGTCTACGAACAAGAGAACAATCGAACATTTTGACCCCCTTGGCATGGAACCTAGTATTGAAGAATATTATAGGAAGATAGGGATGAACTGGATATTGTATCCCACGTTACCACTACAGTCGCCAGTCTCCATCACACGCGGATTCACTGTCTCTATTTCATCTTTCTACGAACGAGAGGCGTGTCCTTGAAGTGGTTCCTGAAGGAACGTTATTCTTGCAACCTGGGATTTAATGAGCTCTTGATAACGCTATTTAATGGCATGTTCAATTATTAGCCAGTCTTTTCACACTATGCAATCGCCAAGTACCACTTTTGTTTTGGAACTCATTCGCCATGCAGATAGAGCATTCTCTCCGAATCCCGACAGAATCATCTACTGTTATTCTTTGTGGCAGCCTGCGTTCGAACCCTTCAAACGAAAAGTAGAATTCGTGGAAGACTTTACCGACATACAATTGAATGCAAAGCAACGTACTTTGCTCAAGCTGGATGATATGTTTGTTCAAGCTGCAGATGATACAAGGGTATCTGATCTATTCACAAAGGGGTCTCATCATCTGAATACCACGGTCGTCCTCATCACTCAGAACTTATTTTTTCAAGGTAAATGCGCAAGGAATATCAGTCTCAACTCACATTATTTAGTTTTATTCAAAAACCCCAGCGACGTTTCTCAAATTACTTATTTAGCAAGACAAATGTTTCCCGTAGGGACGAAATTATTATTGGATGCATTTAAGTTAGCTACACAGAGACCTTATGGCTATTTGCTTTTGGACTGAGGTGTGAAAACACCAGATGAGCAGCGTCTTAGAAGTAGAATACTTCGGCGCTGTTGAAAACCGCAAGTGACAGTGAGCTACTCGCTTTGTGCGAAATTTGTTTCAATTTAGTGAGAGCCAATCTACCAGTTTCTTCAAATGTACTGAAAAAATTGTCCAAACACAAGTGCATTATACGAAAACTAGCTGCAAAAAACATCAGTGTGAAATCTAAACGTGCATACATACGTCAGAAAGGAGCCGGATTTCTACTTCCTCTTCTCTCAAGTGTGGTTCCCCTGATAGCTAATTTATTCCAGCGATGAGTCTCTCCGTTAAAGCCGTTGAAAAGCGCCACCTAAAAGCGAAAACTGATGATCTCGATAGCGACATGCAATGTATTTTGAAATCTCCTGGAAATCCCGATCAGAAAGCAGAGGCATATCAGACCGCTTTACGAAAATATTTACAATATTCGAAAAACATTGAGGCACCAGACGAAATGACAATCACCCCAGTAATTGACATGGCTCCTCGCCACTTCAAAAGCAAGGTTCAAGAAAAAATAAAATCTTTGCCCGAAACAGTTCGATGGGATTCAAGAGGTAGATTTTTAAATTACGGCAGACCCCTGCCAGATTCATATTTACCCGACCTTCTCACAGAAACAGTCAGAAAAAAAGCCGAAAACCCGATACCCCCGGTCAGAAGGAATTTATACAGCAAATGAATTGGGAAATTTTTTAATGTAAACATCGGAAATATTAATATAGTCTTAGTAATCACCTTAATAAAAAGAATGTATCCCCGTACTAAAGTGTCTAGATTCGTTTCCCTTCCGATTATATAACACGAATTCCAAAGCCTGGCTTCCCATGCTCGTGGAATGCAGTGCATTTCCCCCCCCCCCCCCGCCACACACACACACATACCTAGAAGACCAGGAGCTATGGAGGGTTCCAGTGTTCGATAACCGTGCACTGAGGGGTACTCCTGCTCGTAGGTAATACCATTCATCTTTGCAGGAGTAAAACAAAACTCATAGATCATTTCAGGTTTAATCAAAAGAATAACTTGAACAGTCATAGCATAAGATGTCAGACTAAAAACAACGACATAATTTAAAATCATACTGTAGAAATAATGTAAAATTAGAGCATATCAGTAGCATAATAAACCATATCATTTAAAATCATACTACAGAAATAATAAGAAAGGTAGCAAAACAGTATAATTTACAAATAATACGTACATGACCAATTTAAAACGCAGTGCAGGAATGATAAAGCAGTGACATAAAAATCATAGTTCAGGAATAATGAAGCAGCGACACAAAAATCATACTGGATAAATAATAAAACAGCGACATAGTATAAAAATCATACAGCAGAAAATAATAAGTAATACCCACTCAAGCAGCTGCTTTGTCACAGAGGTCTGACAGGAGCCTGTCAGTTTATATGCCACAGTAGGAGATCTGAGAGGATGGCAGGACCTCAGCAGAAAAACGACACACACATCCATGCCTAATCCGGGCTCGAACCCAGGTCCCTTAGATCAGTAGCCAAGCGTGCTAAGCAGCGATATAGTATAAAAATCATAGTTCAGGAATAAAAAAGTAGTGACATAAAAATCGTACTACATAAATAATAAAGCAGCGACATAGTATAAAAATCATACAGCAGAAAATAAGTAAAGCAGCAATATAATATAAAAATCATAATTCAGTAATAATAAAGCAGTGACATAAAAATCAAAGTTCAGGAATAATAAAGCATAATGTGAAAATAATACTGCAGAAATAATAATAAACCATAATTTCCAAAAATAAGTGCATGTCCAATTTAAATCTTAGAAATAACGTAAAATCAGAGTATAATAAACCATACTACAGAAATAATAAAGCAGTGACATCCATTCGCGTGACATGGTATAATATAAAAATAATAAAGCAGTGATATAAAAATCATAGTGTATATCCAATTTAAATCTTAGAAATAATAATGTAAAATCAGAGTATAATAAACCATATTATTTAAAATCATAGTACAGAAATAGAAAAGCAGTGATATAGTATAAAGATCAGAATATGTCATAATTTTAAAATAACTCCTGCATGTTAAAAACAGTGACATACTGTAGAAAGAATGTGTCAAAGTGGCTAAAGAATGTAAAATATGGTTTTAATGGTCTGGTGGCTGCTTATCTGAACGGTAACTGGAATTTAAGCTTTAAAACCGAAAGGGAATGTGTCACTTTGACCAGGTTTAAAGAACCTCTTATTAAAATTAAAAGGTAGTTTTTTATGGAAAGGGTGGTTAGTTAGGGTGGCCTTGTGTTTGTCAATTTGGACGTTGAAGAGGATAGCAAAAGTGGCTGGGGGACCACCTAGAATTAGATCGTGGAGAAGCTCCGTAGTGTATCGTTCTCTGTTACGCACACTCGATTTAAAACCTTTAGCACAGGAGATAGTTTCACCGTTTGAAAGTTCCAATACATAATGGTAAGCAACTAGTCCATGAAGGTGTCCATATGTGGGGACTCTTCACATTTCCATACACCATCATTCATAGGTGACGATGCATAGAATGAGGGTTAATAAACCATCTTCTTCAACCGTCTCTATATCAAAATAGAGACGGCTTCCAGTGACTTCACATTCTTTAGCTACTTTGACACACTTCAGTTCTTTCTGCACACACTGGTAAGGGGGGTCAGAGGTCTGGTAATTGACCCCGCAGTCGACACACCTGTGGCGCTTAGCACAGGTTCCATTAAGAAGATGGGAGACCAGATACTGTTGACCACGGAAGTAATCACAACAGATATCACAAAAGATGCTAGTACCTTTTTTTCTGCAGTCTCTCGTCATACAGGACCGACAGGTGCCCTTGCATATATAAGGTTTGTTGCACACAGGCTTGAGACAAGGCATGCAGAAACTCATAGCGTGGAAGTACCCTACAGGTTTCGTGATGACAGAAAAGTGACCGTCATTATGTAGAAGATAAATGAGGTCTTCCGCCTCTTTCTTGCCGATGAAAATCACTTGAAAGTCGTCCTGTGCCCCAAACACGATGATTCTGTATTCGGGGTACAGGTACGACTGAAAGGTGTGAAGTTCGGACAAACCGCACTTGCCCTCAGGAACACCAGTCTCACGATGCAAGGCTTTAGCCTCATCCCTCTGTCTGAGAGAATCTCGCATGCAGATGTACTTGAACGCGCCGACTGTCATCTTACCCTGATTTTTTAAACACAAAGCATGACCCACTACAAGACTTTGGGCTAGGCACAGTTGTCATCATTTTGAATGTTGATAACAAATCTTTTACTGGTGTTGAACGCCTCGAGGTCTACTAGAGGTCTGCGCCATGGTCCAGGGACGTTACCGACGCCTCCGGAACGTTCCAGATCAGCAGCGGCCGGATCAAAATATAACTCTTCATCTGTACTGACTGCATCGTTAGATTGAAGAACCTTCTCGACTGTAGCCATAAATTTCTCTGCCATGACCTCATTACGTGAGGTCACCGGTAGGTTGATGGGGTTCCGGAGGCACTTGGAACGGACGCACAGCCTGACATGACTATTCTTTCTCAGGCAATAGCTCTTAAAAATTTTCTTTTCAACTTCCAGAGGAGTGTCAGAAAATTCAAGGGGGTTCACACGTTCAAAGTTAAATGAACTGTGTGACTTGTGAACTGCACCTTATATTTTGAAGAGCGATAGCTGCTGGTCTTCGTAATTGTGTAACCTGGCCCATCAGTGGCGGCAGCCGCCGTTGGCATGGTAATGACTGCGGAAGTGCTTGGCTCCTGCTCCGTTTTCATGGTAATGGCTGGTGCAGGCACACTCGCTTTTTCACCGGCGTGCAGCGACATTGGCGTTTCTACTCTCTGGCGTTTCGACGGTGGCGCCGCCTGTCCACAGCATCTCTTGAGGCTAAGGCGTGATCTTGACTCAGGTACGGTAGGTGCGGTGTCTCCTTCGACAGTAGGCAGCGGGCTTGATGGACCAGCCCCGGTAGATGGTTCCTCTACCCTCGCAAGCTTCGTCGTTGGCAGCTGGTCCCTCTTCTTCCATCTCTTGAGACTAAGTCGTGAAGTTTTTGGTGGACGTTCCACTCTAGCTAAAATAGCATCTAGCTCACGCTGAATGTTGGCTAAGGAGCCTAATTTCTCTTCACAGGTGAGATCCATTGCTTAATGACTTCTTCCGTGCCGTGCAAGAGTTTATAAAGTGCTTCATACGCATGCGCGAGTCCACCCACCTTCACCTCGCTCTAATGGGACGTTTTAAATTCCTCCCCTATGACCGTACGTTTTTTTTTCTTTGGATAGGAGGTTGCATCACAAAGCTGCTTAAATCCCACACCTGGAGCGTCCATATCCCCACGCCTCTATGACACTGACATGAGTTACGACATTTCTCGACACATTTAGAGTATACCAGACACCGATCGCCTTAGAGTGACCTTTCAATGCTGACGTGTGTTATGGGTTTTTCGTTACCTACCCCACTTCTGTTATAATGGCCCAATGATCCGATGTGAAGAACTACCATTGGGGCTTTCTTATCGCCAACCCAAGACTCACATTCATTGTCACAATAGCCTCCCTTCTGTTAAATGGAACGTGTCATTGGGTAAGATTCAGTAACAAGTAATGACCCTTCCGAGTGGACGTTATGCCCCCTTGAAAGACCCCCAACTAAGAAGCCTCCCAAAAGGACATTGTTATCAGTGCACATACCTGGCTAAGTACCAGTCGCGTATAATTATTTCTCGACAGAACAGGCTTTCTGACACACCTCCTTTAACACTCTCACATTATGTCATTCAGCGCCCTGGTTTATTGTGCATCCCCTTATATTATCTACTGCACCAGACCTCCAACGAACACTTCCTCCCTCTCCTTTGGTGACGTGAGTTACGGGACTTTTTAGTCAACAATCAGATACTAGGCGACAGGTATGCACGCTGTTCAGAGACACACCTCCTTAGGTTGTTATGTTCGCACTTATTTTCACGTTTACGACATGAACAATGCAACCCTTACTTCAGGGACCCCAAAGGGTAATGTCGCCCTCCCTATTATTAGGCTTGCCTGTCTACGTAGCAGGTAATGCGTCGACTATAATTATTTTGCCAACAGAACTGCCCTCGAAGCAATTCGTCCACAGCAACTATTCAGAAACACGCTTCCTTCAAGAGCATTGTCGTAGGGAGCTGTTACGTTTCTTAAGTACAATACCCCTTCCCAGTGCTTCTCAAAACACCTCGCTCTTGAATGAGGCACATCTCAGAATAGGAATGACACTCAAGAAAAAATAAGAGTGATAGAATTTGGACCGTTAACCTACCTTTCAATACTGACATTTTCACTGATACTATCGCGTTTAGAGACCACTTGTGTGAACCTTTCGTGAAGGGGAAAACGGGGTCAACCCATAAAATTCGTAGCCCCATCCTGCGCTGTCGAACCCTACACTGACCCAAGTTAGAACACCACTGGGGGACAACCTTGCAACATAAAAAATCCAGTGATGGCGTCATTTCGACCACGCCCCTCCTAAAAAATAGGAAAACTAGCAACAGAAAACATCCTGTGAATGCACAGTGAAGGGGGGAAGGAATTGCCATAAAAGTATTCATACTACTATTGTGTTATAGGGCCAACATTAAAGCCACCAATGCATCTATCATCATTGCAAACAATGGGAGTAGAACTACTCACATTCTTTAGAACATCACTGAAATGCTCAGCCCACCTAGCCATGACAGAATCCTCCCCTTCTATAACCTTACCTTGTTTATCCTGCAATCCTTGTATGCCTGTCCGTTTTCTACCACATAAAACATTAACTATCTGGTACAGCTCTCTGCTGTTGTGCTTCCTAACTGCTTCCTCAGCTATGTCAGCCAAGCCATCAAGTGAAAGATTCTTATCAGTAGCTAACTGATCCTTTACACGTTTATTAAGTTCTCTGTAATGCTTTCTATTAGGACTAGTAGGGTATTGATTAAGGACATTCCTGCAGTTCTTTCTTTCTGAAATAAGCTCAAGTGCCTTATCACTCAAATAATTATGTCTCCTCTGCTCCTTTTTTCCTAAAAGAGTACTGTTAGTTTCCGAAAAAGCTTGTTTAAAATGGTCCCATTCTTTCTCAACTTCAGTAGTAGGCAAACCACGACTGTAATAATGACTAAGTAACCTATCATGGTAAGCTTTAACTATAAGAGGGTCTTTCAGATCTTCAGTATTAAAGGTAAAATTTTTAACCCTAGCACAACACTTTTTAAGTTTAGTTGTAAGACACTTTTAACAAGGTAATGGTCAGATCCAATTTCAGCTCCCCTATATGACCTGGTATTTCTAGCAGAACTAGCCCATTTGCTGTTAATTAATATATAATAAATCATTTTCTTATGCAGCCCATCAGGTGAAACTCATGTGTAGTTATGTATGTAGCGGTGTTTGTAATAAGTGATAGTTATTGTGAAATCATTCAGTTTACTTACAGTAGCAGACGTTGCCCATTGCCATTGTAGCTACCAATACCAAAAGAGCAAAACGGACACAAAGGTCAGAGTCAGTACCAACTTTGGCATTGAAGTCACCTAGAACAAAATGATAATAAAAGAAAACGTAGCATGAAAGAACATGACCCATTACTATTAAAGCTACCCCCAGCAGGGACCAAATTTTTAAAAGACAATGAAATAGTGGAATTAGCTAACAACATTGGCCTTCAGAAATTCAGTATAATGATTAAAGGAAAAAAATCTATCGTATTGCAACTGCAAAACCTCAAGCACTTAAACGAGCTTTATCAGTATGCTATCGAGTTTAGCATACTGATAAAGCTCGATCCTAATGAAGTTAAAGATGTACATATTACCAAGACCATAAATATCGTAATGAACACTTCTTCTATGACATGAGCTCAAGATATTTTATGCACTTCAGAATTACTTCCTGTTGCTGTTACAACTACTTTATTAACAGAGACACTTACCACTCAGTTTATCTTAAGAGATATAGAGCACGTTATTACAATGGAAGAATTGCAAAAAGAGCTCATATTAGATAATCTGACAGTTGTAGAATTACGCTTTTATCGTAGAGAAGGACTTCAATACATCCCAACTCAATCTGTTCTTATCACTATTTTAGGACACTATTGTCCTTCGGAAGTTCATTTATGGTGACAGCTACAATGACCATCCATATTCGTAGAAAGACCACATCACTGCCCCCAATTGCCAATGCTATGGGCATTCAGCTAAAACTTGTCGAGGTACACAACGTTATAGTCGGTGCGGAGACGAACGCGCCTCCAACCTGTGCCATGCACCCACGCCTTATTGTTGTCTATACCGCATACAACCACTGACCAACACTGTCCTCTATGGATACAAGAAAAGGAGATATTAAACTACAAAACAAGAAATCATGTTTCTTATCAAGAGGCAAGGAACAAGATTATAAAAATCAAAACATCATATGCATCTTGTCGTGAAAAAACAGATTACACAAGACAATTCCAACCACATTGTTAACGCATCATGGATTGAAACACTTCAGAAAACTATTACAGAGAGCATTACAAAGGCGATCTCGAATGTAGAAAAACATTTCACAGAACTGTTTAGTGCAGTTATCGCATCTGGAGTAATACCTCGATCATCAGAAGAGAAAACCCAAACAGATGTTCCTTCTTTGAAACAATTGTTGATAATAGAAACATCATCTAAAATTGGAAATTCTGATGTGTTATCAATAAATAAACCTTCTTTATGTGTTCAACCAGCAACTCTTCAAATAAATTCGTCAGGAAATAAAAACAGCTTAACCCAAAAAAGAAATGCATCTCAAAACCTCTAGAAACGGAAGTTAGCCCTATGGAATATAACAATTTTCCATCAACTTCAAACAATAAAATACACAACAAAATTTCTTCCGAAGGTGTAAAATCTCAAAATGCTCGAAAATCAAAAGCTTCAGCCACAAAAATATTTATCACCTCTGATTAATTTTCCCCTTCGATATATTACAATGGAACTCTCGTAGCATTTCTGCAAACTCTCATTTTCTCCAAATTCTTGTGGCTACTGAAACTCCTTCAATCATTTGCATTCAAGAAACTTGGCTAAAGCCTTCTCTCCGAATCCGCCTTTCGGGATATACAATAATCCGCTCCGTTCGACAAGACGGCCACGGAGGTGGTTTACTTACTGCTGTACACAAAGACTTTCCATGTGAACTGTTAACTCCTAATGCTATTCCTAATTTAAATACAGGACAACTTCAAGTAGTTTCTATTTCCCTATCGAAAGGGAATTTAATTGTGGCGAACTGCTACGCACCTAAAGGAGAGGATGCTTTCAAAATTCTATGTTATCTATCTACTGCTTATCACAACTTGGACATTATTTTATGAGACTTAATGCCCATCATCCAATGTAGGAATCTGTAACTTCTTCTCGCTCAGGAGAGATGGTAACAGATTGGATACTTCAAATAATTGATGTTTGCTCAATAATGGATCCCTTGCCTGTTTTAGTACCGCAACAGGATCTGCTATCGATTTAACTTTATGCACACCAAACTGGCATAGTCGGTGCTCATGGAAAACCACTGCTCCCATCTGGGGGAAGCGACCATTCCCCTATTCTAATCAAGTTAAAGCCTACCACAAATAAATTCTTACTACGTGGAGAATCTACTTACCAACGTAGTTTTACCAACTGGAAGCATTTTTCCAACATGCTGCTACAACAAGACAGCAATCTCACCGAAAATTCATACGAAGATCTAATTTCAACACTACAATCAACTTCGCAACTTTCTACTCAAGTTCAACAATTACGAACAACTCGATCTCCAGAATGATGGACGCCAGTTTGCTACAAAGCTTTGCAGAAAAAAAAGCGAGCCTTTAACACCGCAAGACGCTCTCTCAGAAGAGATGACTGGATTTCTTATAGAGAAGCAGGCACAGTTATACACCATACCATTCGCACTGAAAGATCTCATTACTCGGCAAGAATGAGTGAAGAAATTTCTTCCCCATCTGATTTATATCGTATTTACCGAAATTTTCGGACAGCGATTAACCAAGAGCATAATGCTCAGTCTTATAAAATAATGGTCTGTTCTACCCCATGCACCGACGCACGGGAACAAGCAGAACTGTTTCTTAATCACTTCACAAGAACACCTTTGTAGAATTAAAAATAGCACTCAGCCGCCAAAGAAACACTGCACGTGGAATAGACCACGTTTCATTAGAAATGTTAAAACATCTTCCTGAACATTATCAGAGGCAATTTCATAAGTTGCTTAATCAGTCATAGGACACTAGAAACATTCCATCTTCTTGGAAAACAGCTATTATCATTCCAATCCCGAAGCCGGGACTTAAGCATGACACGGTGTCTGTTTTCAGGCCAATTGCTCTTTTGTCTCATGCAGCAAAGATTCTAGAAGGACTTATTTGGCATCGACTTGAGCGAATAGTTTTAAAGTATAAAATTTTTCCTGAAGAAGTGCGTGGATTTTTACCACTGAAGAGCACAATGCATGTTTTGGCCCCTTTACATATTTTGATTAATGAAACTTTGAAACGACGACATTTTTGTACATTATTAAAACTGGATATTTCACAAGCGTATGATTCAGTTGATTTATAAAAGCTCTACTCAGGAAACTCCAAGCAATAGGTTTTCAAGGAAAAATCATTTCATGGTTCAGAACATATCTTCTTAATCGAACAATCATGGTTAGATGGAGAAACACTTAATCTTCCGTTAAAAATCAACCACTTGATTTACCTCAAGGTAGTGTTTTGTCGCCATTTTTATTCAATATCTATATACAGGATCTTCCAAGTCTCATAAAGTCACCTTGCAAAATTGCTATATACGCAGATGACATCACATTATACTTCTGTGGATCTCACATTGAATATCTAATAAAAAAAAGTGCCAACACTCTCTTAATGTCATCTCTTTAATGGTCTACAGACTTTAATGATCTACAGACATCATTTCTTAATGTCATCTCTTTAATGGTCTACAGACTACAGACTGTGGACAACATTATCAGCCACAAAGAGTTCAACCCTTTTAATCAGCAGTCGTCGACATTTAAATATTACGACGACGTTAAAGATTGGAACAGAACAGGTTCCTTCGACTGGCAATATAACAATACTCAGTATAAATTTCCAGAGCAATGGCTCACTCCAAACTCACTTTCAACGCTTCGGAATACAGGCCTTCGACTATTAAACATAATTCGCAGTTTAGTTTCACCACGTACAGGTCTTCATCGCCGCTCTTTATTGCCGCTTGTCAATGCAACCATCAAAACAAGGATTACCTATGGTGCTCCACTTTTAATATCTGCTCCAACCAGCTATTGGAATTCCATCTCTCCTATATACCATGCGGCGCTTCGAGCAGCTACAGGTTTACCTAAAGCTACACCTCTTCCTTTACTTTATGCTGTAACTGGAACAGTTAGACTTCAAACGTTTGCTAAACATCTGGCCATCAAAACATCAATTTAAGAAATGGCATCACCTATTTCTTCAATGTACAGAAACCTTTGTAGAGAACCTGAATTTCTAAAATTCTATAAATGGTCAAAACAAACAACTCTTTTTCCGTCATTGACTAATCATTGGACGGAAGAAAACAATATTTCCCAACAAATAGCCATTAAACCACTCTTTGATATCACACCCTGGCTACCAAGACCTTATGAAATCATTACTGAATTTTTTGACTTTCAGCGAGAACTTGGACTTATTCTTTCTGACAAGTACCTGTTATCAACATTTAATTCTGAAATTCTACCTACGTGGGCGGACGCCATCTGGATTGGTACAGACGCTTCTCGAGCAGGATCCCACACAGGAATTGGAATCGCCTGCCAAAAATACAACTATCAACTTTCCGAACGTCTTCACGACCATACATCTATTTTTTCAACTGAGGTATTTGCCATTCATAAGGCTGCTGCAAATATAATCAAAGGTCCTGATAAATATTTAATTCTCTCCGACAGCAAATCAGCATTAATAGCTTTACAAAATGCCAAATCAAATCACCTACAGCAAAACTGAATTTACATGAAACATTAATCTCTTCTGCTGCTCAGGGTTCGTCAATCACAATACTTTGGTCCTGGGTCACCGAGGCATTCCTCTCAATGAAGAAGCAGATTCACTTGCAAAACAGGCTCTTGACATTTCTTATGTTCATCCGGATTCACCATCTTATGCAGAAGATATATTAGGTATATGCAAACAATATTGCATTGACAGCCATGGAGAAGAATGGGCCTCCTCAGCTCTAAGTGATATTTATCCACACATCTCTCGATTTCCAAAGCCTTTGGACATGGATATTTCCTCCAGGGCTATGGAGACTCTTATCACTAGATTAAGACTGAATGTAGCACCGCTACAAGATTTCCTGTTTCGATGTCGGCTTAGTAATTCCAATAAGTGTCCAGCATGTGGAGAGCGTGAAACAGTTTCACATTTCCTTCTACAGTGCCAACGAAATGACAAAAGTCGTTCCTCAATTATCAATTACTTCAGATCACATGGACTACATACGAATGAAACTTATGTGATTTATAATATTTTATCTTTATCTTCAAAGATTTTTTATTCTGGACTTGAACTTTTCATCAGACAATCCCATAGATTTTAAAAATTGTATCCTTTTTTCTGTAAAGTTTTGCTTTCTCAGCGATAACAGACATTATCTGATCTTCTAGAACTCATTGCATGACTCTTGTTAAAAAAAATGGGATCAAAAGCCAAAGGTGCTAAATATCCCAAAAAACATGTTCAACAACAACAACTATAACAGATCTGCCGTTTCATCATTTCAGTGATCTGTAAAGATACAAAAGAAAAGAAACATTGAAATTACTAAGTATTTGAAAACTGTGAATTTATAATATTTCATTAGTACCAATCAAATTAAAAAGAGTTTTCCAATTATCATTTTCATCATTTCCAACGGAAACTTCATTACGTTCATATTCTACCACCAAAATTTCATATTTTTGTCATTAATAAATCGTTGCAATATTCGTTAGAAATTTTGAAATTTTCAAACTTTTTCACCGTTATGGGAGCAATTCTAATGTTCGAAAGATTCCGAAAGAGCGAATCATAAAAAACTGTGTTTTTCCACCCCCTCTAGGTGTATGAGGTCAATTCATTGTTGCCGACGGAAACATCATTGCGTTCACATTCAACCACCAAAGTTTAAAATTTCTTGCTTAAATACATCGTTTGAAATGTTTGTTTCAAATTTTGGAATTTGCTAATTTTTCCACTGTTAGATGGCGCAATTATAGTTTTTGGAAGATTTAAAAAGTTTGAATCATAATATTTTATCAATTCCTATCTATTCCAAAATGAATTTTTCATTTTTCTCGAAAAACGTGCAATTATTAGCTACTACTAAAAAGGTGTGTTTTCTCACCCCCTCTTGGGTTTAAGGGATCAACTCATTGTTGGCAGTGGAAACTTCGTGACCATTACACTCCACCAGGAAAATTTCAAAATTCTAACATAAATATATCGTTTGCATTATTCGTTTGAAATTTTGGAATTTTCAACTTTTTCTACCGCTGGAGGGTGTAATAGCTTTAGAGAAATTCGGAAAGTGCATATCGTAATATTTCATCAATACCTATCCAACAAGAAAAATAATTTTTAATTTATCTCTGTAAACAAAAAAGTTCGATGTCTACAGAAGTTGAACAACATATCTTATTTCTTTTATATTCATGCTAAACAAATTAATATTATGCGAATATATATTATATAAATGAGAAAATCTGATAGTAGCATAATTTTTCAATGTATTATATTTGCACCATGAAACTCTGAAGAAAGACATTTTCCTCATAACATTTTTTTGTACATTAAAATTAACTAACTGAATCAGTTTAATACAGTGAAGTTCTTTATGCATAACATTTCAATACTATATAAATAAAAAATAAATAAAATAAATACCCCCTCAAGCAGCTGCTTGCCACAGAGGTCTGACAGGAGCCTGTCAGTTTATATGCCAGAGTAGAAGGTCTGAGAGGATGGCAGGACCTCAGCAGAAAAACAACACGAACATATTGTTATTAAACATAACAAATCCCTCTTCTTTTTCAAGGGCGAAACTGCAAATGTATCTGTAAGTAACTTAGTTGAAATATCATAAACATAGATAACATTAGATTTGAAATATAAATACCTCAAAAATTTATTCTGAATATTCTCCAAAACATTTTGATAAGTAATATAAAAAAAGGATTTCATATTATTGATCCGTGCTCTAATTTTGATCGACCTAAAGAAATAAATAGCACGATAATGGAGTTAATATATATAAAATCCTTTGTCTTCCTAAAAATGAAATATTGATCAAATTTTGATAAGCTTTCCTCATTATGTCTTGAACATGAGGATTGAAACAAAACCTAGAATTAAATTTGATGCCCAAGTCATAGATTTCATATTTACTAGGAAAAGCAGTATTATCCAAATTATAACTGTACTGTAGAATAGTTCTAATATGGGAATAACTTACAACAGAACATTTTGAAATATTCAAATATAAACAATTATCAACAGTCCAACAATATGATTTATCCAAATCCTTCTGCAATTCAATACAATCGTCATAGGTAAAAATATGCTTAAAAATTTTAACATCATCCACAACATTAAACAATCAGAAAAATTCGAGAAACTAGGTAAATCGTTAATAAAAATAATAAACAACAGTGGCCTCAAACTAGATTCTTGAGATACTCCGGAAGTACTGTAAAAGCCATATGAAAAACACTAGTGGCATAATTTACATAATGGCTCCTATCAGTTAAAAAAGAATACATACATACATACGAAATCCTCATGCAGCCATGGGCTATGGAGGTCCAACCAGACTGTGTAATTTTCCTCTCCAAACGCATCTCTTTTGAGCTACAGCTGCTGCATTTGGCCACTCTAGGCCAATTCTAGCAAGGCCCTGTTTGACATTGTCTGCCCATCGCATCCTAGATCACCCCCTTTTTCTGATACCCTTAGGTACACTGTTCAGAATCCTCTTTGCCAATCTGCAGCTATGCATATGGGCAACATGGCCAAACACTCTGCACAATATGCTGCTCAAAGGAGGTTGATTACTCCTTCTAACCTCATCATTACTTACAAAGTCAAACACCTAATGCCCAAGATACTACGTAAGCATCTAGAATCAAAGGCATCAAGTTTCTTCTTATCCTGCTTATAAAGAGTCCATGTTTCGCTACCATAACTAACCTTAGAAATAACCAAACTATTATACAGCCTAATTTTAGTCTTTAGGTGTATACGCCTATTTTTTCATACTCTCCATAGATTCTTAAAATTCCCAGCAGCAATCCCTATTCTATTTATCTCATGGCGCACATCACCAGTAACGTTACATAGCTCCCAAGATAATTAAACTGAGACACTTGCTCAATAGTGCAAGGTTCAGGTGTTGTAACTATGGTGAAATTAGCCTCCAGAGAAGGGGCTTGCTACACCAGTCACAACGGAAGAGTGAGATAGGGGATGCAGAAGATTCTGCCTCTCAGCTATCCCTCAAAAAAAAGGCTCTATTCAGGACAATGTAAAATGTAGGACATTAGACCTTGCAGAGGAGGTCAATGTTCTGAAAGAAGTCAGTGACCATACAGAAGCGCTCTCACTGTAGCTTCACATTGTCGTTGTTGCCAAGAAGAGTGGTAATGGTGTAGTCAGTGGTTCCGATAGCGTGAAGCTTCCGGAACAAAGCTTCTCGTTCAGCATTGTAGTGGGAACAGTTTAGCAGAATGTGTGATACAGCCTCAGGTGTGCTGCAAGTGGCACAGTCTGGACTGTAAACTCTGCCAAGAGTGTGAAGTGTAGAGTTGCTGTAGATGACACCAACTCGGAGACGATGAAGGAGGGTCTCTTCAGATCTGCGGAGATTACCGAAGTTATGAGCAGTGAGAGAAGGTTCAACCAGGTACCAGAATGAGGAACAGCTGCTGTCCTTCTGCCACTGAGCAAGACGAAACTGGCTCATCAGATGTGAGACAGAGCTCTTGCAGTCACTGATAGAGAGAGGGTAATTAGTTACACACCTCTGACTCTCCAGTGCTTCCTTCACGGTGTGATCAGCAAGCTCATTGCCAGGTATTCCTACATGGGAAGGGATCAACTGGAAATTGACCGTGATTCCGGCAGAAGTGACCATGGTGCAAGTCTCCATGATCATCTGGATGAAGAGGGGGTTGCAGCTCTTGCTGCCTCGCTTCTGGAGAGCTTCCAAGGCTGACTTGCAGTCACAGAGGATGACAAAGTTGCCACTCTCGAGACTGAGGATGAACAGTACAGCCTCAAGAATGGCATGAAGCTCTGCACAGGTGGAGGAGGTTAAACGCAGGAGACGGAAACCTCTGGTGATGCCAGTATTAGGAATGGCAATGGCAGAGGCAGCATGTTGTATCTCCCAGTCCACAGATTAATCAGTGTAGACCTCAGTACATCTCTCATATCGTTCAGTGACGTAGGAGGTGGAGAGAAGTCTGATGGCCAATGGATCAGAGTCGCTCTTCAGACCAAGTATCATAAGATCACTGTTCCTCCAGGGTGGAAGGTCAGGGAAGAGAGTATTGCCAGCATCCAGCATCTGTCCCTGCCAGCTCGAGCTTCTGGAGCTGGCAGGAATAACTCTGTCATAGAAGTCCTTGGCGGACAGGGCGATGGCAGAGTGAGGCCTGTCATGGAACTTCCTGAGAAGCTCATGGTTAGAGTGCAGGGAATGGAGCCTCGAGAGATGACACAGTATATCTCTCTTCCAGTGCAGGTGAAAAGGAATGTCATCAGTCTCTACAATGACAGATGCATTAGGTGTGTTAGGGCACAGTCGGAGACAGAGGCGCAGAGATATAGTGTAAACAGTGGCCAACTTGCTGAGCAGTGTAGCAGAGGCATTGCTCAGATGGTGACCACTGTAGTTCATATGGAGAGGATCAAATGCCGGTACAAAACCAGGAGGGTCTTGCAGGAACTTCCCCAGTGGGTAACAGCAAGGAAAGACGGTATATTTCTCTGTGCAGAGGCAACTGTCTTGAGATGCTGGAAGTGAGGCCCCCAGCTCAGCCTGCTGTCCAGGACCACATCAAGGAACTTATGCTAATGGACGGCCTTGATATGATCTGGCCCAAGCAAGAGGTCAGGGAAGGTGGGTGGAAGGCGTCTCCTCGTGAGAACATGGCCTCAGTCTTATCAGTGGAAAGAGTGAAGCTAAGGTTTTTGAAGAACTTGACGACCATATCCACAGCTCGTTTCATCACCAGCTGAGCATAGTAGGGGGTCCTGGCTAGGGAACCAGATGCAGATATCGTCTGAATAAATGGAAATACCCACTCTATCCTCGAGTCAAGAGGGTAGGCCTGACAGCAAGATGTTCAGTAACATCGGGCTGAGGACACCCCCTTGAGGTACTCCATGATTGATGGTGTGGGAGATTCTGAGCGTGTTGCCCAGCTTCACACGAACAGTCCTGTTGGAGAGGTACGCTGCGATCCACTTTATGATATTGTCTCTGAGGCCGAGATCATGCAGCCTGCAGAGTGCTATATATAATATCAGTAGCTAACTGGTCCTTTACACGTTTATTAAGCTCTCTGTAATGCTTTCTATTAAGACTAGTAGGGTATTGATTAAGGACATTCCTGCAGTTCTTTCTTTCTGAATAAGCTCAAATGCCTTATCACTCAAATAATTCTGCCTCCTCTGCTCCTTTTTTCCTAAACGAGTACTGTTAGTTTCCGAAAAAGCTTGTTTAAAATGGTCCCATTCTTTTTCAACTTCAGTAATAAGCAAACCATGACTGTCATAATGACTAAGTAACCTATCATGGTAAGCTTTGGCTATAACTGGATCTTTCAGAGCTTCCGTATTAAAAGTAAATTTTTTAACCCTAGCACAACACTTTTTAAGTTTAGTTGTAAGACACTTTTAACAAGGTAATGGTCAGATCCAATTTCAGCTCCCCTATATGACCTGGTATTTCTAGCAGAACTAGCCCATTTGCTGTTAATTAATATATAATCAATCATATTCTTACGCAGCCCATCTGGTGAAACTCATGTGTACTTATGTATGTGGGGGTGTTTATAATAAGTATTAGTTATTCTCAAACCAATAAAATTACTTTCCCCAGGAGATTTTGTCCATTGCCATTGCAACTACCAATACCAAAAGGGCCTATCACCCTTCCCCAAAAGTCAGAGTCAGTACCAACGTTGGCATTGAAGTCACCTAGAATAAGGGTAATATCTCCTTTCTTGACAGAATTCAAAATATCCTAAACCTGTCTTTATCATCCTTATCGGCAACCTCAGTAGGGGCATAACAGCAGATGACATTCAAGTCTTTAATGCTTGTTTGAAGTTTAGCAGTAAGAAACTTTTCATTAATGCATTCATATCCTAGAAGAGCATCACTGACGTGTCTGCTGAGAAGCAAACCAACGCCTTGAAGATGCCTTTTATCTTCCTTCCCTGAAAGGAGAAATTTAGGATTATTTTAAGTACCTGACTTTATCTCTCCATCTGTTCTTTTGCAAGCCGAGGATAGCTAAGTTGTAGATTGGTGGAAATCTTGTGCGAGTACATCAAGAGAATAATCTCTGTGCAGAGTCCAAGTATTCCAACTCCCTATGGAAAGAAAATGGTTAAAGGAATGTTTAAATAAACTATGTTTATTAAGTACAGACAATATCAAATATCATATATTAAGTACAGACAATATCAATAATCGCAGCCATGAGGCAAAGACATGTTTTCCCCATTACTAAAGGCTGGAGAGACTACACTGGGAGACTTCCTCTAATGTAGGATTTGGCGATGCCATAGAAGTAAGAGTTCAAGTACCTGCGATGACTTCAGATCAGGAATATCCACCAGCTGACAAAACGTTTCCTTTGAATCTATTCACTTGGGCTGTCAACCCACAAACAAACAGCAAACAGCGGAAGATTTTCGCTCAACTGAAAATTCAGGATCTAAAATCAAGCTCAGATCCATTATTTCAATCCGGTTGGTTTATCTGGTCAGCACCAGGACTCTGTGTGGCTAAACACTCCTCAACAGGGTGGGAGAAAAAGAAAAGTAGCCATAGTAGTCCAGATGAGTAGGCCACTCTGATCTGGAAACTCTCCCCTTCCATTTCCTTCCGCAAGAGAATATCTCTTTTGAAAGGTACTAACGCTTTACAACACGAGAAAGCGGGGTCGGACATTTAGATGCTTGATGTGGCCGGATCTGTGCAAGAGAGCTGTGAACAGGGAACTGGTGCATAGCTCTCCTCCCAGTGACTACTTAGCTACCATTTACAATAGCCAATAGTAAAATACAGACTGAATCCAGGTATTATATATAATTACCATAATTTCTTCTTCCATTTCATTTCAGTAATAAATTCTGTATAACATTGATATACGTTTTATTTTAATGCAACCACAAAACCACACTTTTAATGTGACACTTTGTTGACACTTTTAGTTTTTTAATGTGACACAATGTTGACACTTTTAAATCAACCAGCAAACAACAAACAGCAACCAAACCATATGTGGTTTTATCCACATATGGTTTCCAGTTCAACCTATGATCGATTTTTATACCTAATGTTGTCAATCACATCAACCATTTCGATGAGCATACAATAAGAAGCTAAAGGAAATCATATCTCGGCCAATGGGACATGGACATGATTCTCTGTGCTATGTCGACTCTTGTTCCCATATACGGAGGCGCTAGGGCTTTAGCCAAATGCACATGTTCCACTTGAGCACATGTTCACCCAGCTGGAAACTGGATTTACTGCTGGTGTTCTGTTGCTAGGCAAAATGGGCCTGTTGCCAAAATGGCGATTCTGGCTGTCTTGCTTTCTGTCCTAGCTGACAGAGTCCCTGCTGTATTTTAGTTTGAAGAGCAGAATTATAGAAGATTTGGATATTAGAATTCATAATGATACCTGCAATTAAGATTTAGCTTCTTATTGTATGCCCATCGGAATGGTTGATGTGATTGACAACATTAGGTATAAAAATCGATCATAGGTTGAACAAGAAACCATATGTGGATAAAATTAAAATAAAACGTAAATCAATGTTATACAAAATTTATTACTTAAATAAAATGGAAGAAGAAATTATGGTAATTATATGTAATACCTGAATTCAGTCTGTATTTTACTATTGGCTATTGTAAATGGTAGCTAAATAGTCACTGGAAGAGGAGAGCTGTGCACCAGTTCCCTGTGCATAGCTATCTGGCACGTTCCCCCCCCACCATCACCACCCGAAGAAAACATCACGTGACCACATCTGGCGGTTCTTTCGAACTAGCGAACAGTTTTGGAACTGAGAGAGTTGCGTGCCGATAAAAAGGCCTTCGGAATGTCAGGCGGATTGTCTGAAGCTCGATTTAGCCATTTTGTTCTTTAATCTAGCGGTGGAACTGTTGCATCCTGCTCTTAACATAGAGAGTGACTGTAACTGATGGGCAGTCGCTAATTTTTTGTAGATATTGGCAAAATAAAGTGTATATATAAGAATATATTTGAGTTGGTGTTTATTGGCCACCTAGATAACAGCAACATCCTGACAAGGCAGAGAGGAGTACCCTTCTGCAAACGCTCACACACCGTCGGTTAAAAAATCAACCCAGCCCAGTCTAGAGAAAAAGTCTGTCTACAAATGTATTAATTTCGTTTTTTAAATTCAAAGTTTATTTATTATCATTTAACCAAATAGCAATAATTTCAATTCCCTGTTTCACATTTCAGCTCGAAACGTGATGGCAGTATTATGAGCAATATTAGTATCTATCCTTGTTATGGTTCATCTGACAAAAATCATTAATATATATATATCAACTAGAAGAACGCATATCGCCTCTGACGCATATGAGAATCTCGTTTTCAAAGAGAATGAAGTTTTTCCTTTACCTTCTCTTTCGCTCCTTCAAAGTTTTAATTTGAGCTAATGACTGAATGGAAAAATGCAAATAGTATTTTATTAGTAATTATACAATCTAAAAGTATTCGTCTTTTAATTCTTAAGTTCCAACAATCATCATCTATTAGTGGCTTTAAGCATTATACCATAGAATAGTCATTGAAAATGTAGTTGACTGTAATTGAAGACTCTGGTCACATGGCACCTTTCAGCTTGGTGCACACGGCCAGCCCGCATCAAATGTCACGATATTTTTATTTTATAAGTCGACACGCCGAGTTGGGTTGGGTTGTTTTACCTCTGAGCGGCACTTTTTTGCACACCATGGGCTAAATGGCCAGGTCACATGGACCCCGAAGGCTCAGAGAAGGTTGGGGGAGGGGACCTACTGGAACAGCTGTTGGGAGACAGATGGTAGCCTCCGGTCAAGGCCATCCAGCGTGTTCTTTAACGTGCACAGAGTATGGCTCTCCCGTACACGGAGCCACGGCTTAACGGCCCATCCGGCGGACGGCGGCCTTTCCAAGCCCATCAGTGTCCCCTACTGACCGTGGGCAGGGCGGGGAATTTTGCGGAGATAAATCTCAACGCTGACCCAGCTGGGACTCGAACCTGGGAACGACAGATTACGAGCCTGGCGCGCTACCGACTGAGCCACCTCCGCCCCCAATGTTAATCGACACGCCGAGAATCAAGCGTAAACATTGTTATTGAAATAACAGAATTCCTTAGATACACCTGGTAGTGATTTCTTAAATAAATATAGAGGACTCTATATTTTTCCTCTATATTTATCTAACAAATCACTACCGAGTGGGGGCGGGGGTGGCTCAGTCGGTAGCGCGACAGGCTTGTAATCTGTAGTTCCCAGGTTCGAGTCCCAGCTGGGTCAGCGTTGAGATTTATCTCCGCAAAATTCCCCGCCCTGCCCACGGTCAGTAGGGGACACCGATGGGCTTGAAAAGGCCGCCGTCCGTCGGATGGGACGTTAAGCCGTGGCCCCGTGTGCGGGAGAGCCATACCCTGTGCACGTTAAAGAACACGCTGGATGGCCTTGACGGGAGGCTACCATCTGTCTCCCAACAGCTGTTCCAGTGGGTCCCCTCCCCCAACCTTCTCTGAGCCTTCGGGGTCCATGCGACCTGGCCATTTAGCCCATGGTGTGCAAAAAAGTGCCGCTCAGAGGTAAAACAATCCAATCCAATCCACTACCGAGTGTATCAGAGAAGGTCTATTATTTCAAAAATAGAATTTACTAATCACTTTCATTGTTTCCAATGGAAACTTTATGACTTTCACATTCCACCATCAAAATTTCAGATTTCTATCATTAATACATCGTTGCAATATTCGTTTCGTATTTTCAAATTTTTTCACTGTTAGAGGGCACATGTATAGTGTTCGAAAGATTCCGCAAGTGCGAATCGTAATATTTTATCAATTTCTATCTAACCCAAGAGAGTATTTTTCATTTATTTCTAAATACAAACAATTATCTACTAAAACACAAAAAAAATGCGTTTTCCCACTCCCTTGGGTCTAAAGTATCAACTCATTGTTGGCAATCAATATTTTTCCTAGCCTTTACACCAATGGCAGTCACATTTTTCCTAGCGCACCACCAAAATCTCAAATTTCTAGCTAAAATACAACTTTTGCAATATTCGTTCGAAATTTTAGTATTTTTTAAAATATCCACCGTTAGAGGGTGCAATTATAGTTTTTCGAAAATTACGAAAGAACGAATCATAATATTTCATCAGTTCCTATCTAACCCGAAAAAGAATTTTTTATTTATCTCTAAAAACAAACTATTGTCTGCTAAAAGAAAATTTTTTCGCCCCCTCCCCCCCTGTCTAAAGCGCAAATTCATTGTTGACAGTGGAAATTTCGTGACTTTCATATTCTACCGCCAAAATTTTAAATTTCTGGCATAAATACATCGTTTGCAATATTTTTTCAAGTTTTGAGATCTTCAAATTTTTCCACCTCTAGAGGGCTTATATTATAGCTTTAGAGAGATACGGAAAGTGCATGTCTAATATTTTGTCAATACCTATCCAACACAAAAAGAATTTTTGATTTAACTATGTAAACAAAAAAGTTCGATGTCTACAGACGGACAGACAGACAGACAGACAACAAAACGAAACTATTATCTCGTTCAAAGAAAACGAAATAAAAATGAAATCTGCCCCAGTACAGAACCTTGTGGAACGCCACATTGTACTTCTAACTCAGAACTAATAATATCATTTATTTTAACAACTTCTATGCTGTTTTTTACATAACTTTTAAGCCATGATATTATAATTTCTCTAATGCCTGCGTGTTCCACCGTATTCAATAATACATTATGGGAGATAGTGTCGAATGCTTTTTGTATGTCCAAACATAGAGATAAAGTTTAACAGTTATTACTAAGGAGTCATATACATCGAAGGGCCAAAATATTATGATCAGTTCGTCTTTATGCAAATCGAAGCCATTGCAGGTAAACGATGATGCGTGTGAAGGTCATGAAACTGTGTAAATAATACCTCATACTGAGCTCTATTAATCAATGTTATTCTTGTTCTTCAGATGGGAAAGGCAGCGGACTTGAATGAGTTTGACAAAGGCCAAATTGTAATGGCCAGATGACTGGATCAGAGCATTTCCGAGACGGTAAGGCTTGTGGGATGCTCACAATCAGCGGTGATTCAAAATCAAAAAGTGGTCTGAGGAGGGAAAAAACCACGATCAGCCAGTAAGGTGTGGGCCGACCATGGCTCACCGATGCCCAGAGGTGAGCAAAGACTATTCCAGAAGAGATACTAGGCGCAACTCACCCATAATTTTATTGCTGGTGACAGGAGTAATGTGTCACAACACATAGTACAGCGAACCCTGCTGAAAATGAGGCTGCGTAGCTGCTGCTGCTCCAAGTGCCCATGCCAACCTCGGTTCACTGTGGAAAGTGCCTACAATGGGCATGCGAGCATCAAAACTGGACCTTGAATGATTGGAAGAAGATGGTCTGGTACGATGAATCTCGTTTCCTGTTGCACCATGTCGATACCCAGGGTAGGGGTGCATCGTTTACCTAGGGAAGTGTTGGGACCAGGATGCACCATGGGATGAAAACAAGTCGGTGGAGGAAGGGTAATGCTTTGAGCAATGTTCTACTGGGAAACGTTGGGTCCAGTCATTCATATGCAAGAAACTATGACGTCTACAACAACCTAAACGTCATTGCAGAATAGGTATATCTGTTCATGGCAACGATATTTCCCTCTAGTAGTGCCTTCTTTCAGCAGGATAATGCGCCATACCACACTACCCGGACTGTTCGAGAATGGTTCGCAGAATATGAGGAAGGCGTTCAGGTATTGCCCTCTCCTCCAAATTCTCCAGACAACAATCCAATCGAGCATCTGTGGTTTGTGTTGAAACAGCATATCCGATCTGTGGCGTCTCAACCACGTAACGTACAAGAGTTAAAGGATCTGCTGGTAACGTGTTGGTACCAGATACCACAAGACACCTTTAGAAATCTTGTATCGTCCATGCCTCGCCGGGTAAGTGCTGTTTTCGAGGCACGTGCAGGACCAACCACATATTTGGCAGGTGTTCATAATGTTTTCACTCTTCGGTGTATATGTACTTGGTAAAATCAGTTGTGGCATCTTCTGTACTTTACTCTCTCTGAATCCCAACTTCGTATTCCAAAAAAATCTATTTTTCAGTAAAAAACAATTAATTCTTTTTTTAATTAGCTTTTCGAAAATATTTCCAAAAATTGAAATGGTAGATATTGACCAATATTTGATAACATATTCTTATTTCCATTTTTAATAACAGGAACCACCACTGCTTTCTTTAATTCATCTGGGAAGACACCATTTTTAATTGATATGTTAAAAGTATATGTAAGAGGATTAACAATGTACTCAGGGGCGTAGTTATAGAAGGGGAGGTCTCTCTCCCTAAAGTAAATCGGAGTTGGAAAAATTCGAAGCGACTTTGTAGAATCCAGGTGAGTTGTGAAAATTGGGATTCTTTTTATACAATTAAGGAAGTTGGCAAAATCGAGGGAAGTTAGAAAAATTCTTAGTAAATTGGTAAATTCAGGGAGATGTAAAAATTGGGATTTTTTTCTGTACAATTATGGCAATTTGTCAAAATCGAGCACGTTTTTGCAAAATTGCTCGATTGCTCGTTGGCAAAATTCGAAGCCACTTTGTAAAATACAGGTGAGTTTTGAAAATTGGGATAGGTTTCGTAAAATTAAGCAAAGCTGGCAAAATCGGGAAAATTTGGCAAAATTCGAAGATACTTGTTAAAATTCAGGTGAGATTTAAAAATAGGTATTTTTTTCGTAAAATCATAGCGCGGTTGCGAAATCGAGGCACTAGGGAAGATCTTCGAGAGCTGGCAAACCAACCACCTCCCCCCACGAAACTAAATTCTGGCTGAGATATAATTCAATATACGTTAAGGACTTATTTTTTCAGTTGGCAAAATTTGATTTCCAAGTTGGAAAATTTTCGTGCTCTCCTCCCTACTAAGTTTCTCTCCTTCCACCTAGGCCCCTGAATGTACTTGGCACATTTCTTTAATACGATTGCAGTAAATCCATCGAAACCCGAACTTTTACTGTCATCCAATTCTAAAATAATGTTTTCAATTTCAATTTCACTAATTGGTTGCAGAAACATAGAACTTTTAATGAATATTTATCCATTTAAAAAAAAACAAATATTTATCCCCTTTAAAAAAACAGCAACACCATAGAACTGCTTGTTCTAGTGTTAAGCTCTTCAGGCGTTTGACATTTAATAATATTTCTGGAACTCCAGTAAAATAAAGATTAAATTTATTTGCAATTTTTAATGAATCGCTGTCATTTGGTTCTTTACCAATATTTAACAATTGTGGTTAACAGATTTTTTTTATCATCTAGTTCATTTATTAATTTCCATTGCTTTTTACTACTACCATTACATTTTTGAAAGTGTGTTCTGTAGTAATTATTTCTTGTATTTTTTATTTTAGTATTAAACTGATTTCGCACATTTTTAAAATTTCGTTTCATTTACATTGTTATGTGGATATTTTTTAAATTTCTTATAGTATTTATCTCTTGTTTTAATAAACATTTTAATTTTTATCGGTTATCCAATTGTTTTTTGATTTTCTGTTTGGAATTTTTAAGTAATCTGTTTGGATTCATTGATTATTTCAGAAAATTTGTCGATGAATTTCTTATATGCCAATTTGTATCACTATATTTTTATATTTTTTGGTCTTCTCCAATTCTTTAATAAGTAGTGTACAGTCTATCCTATATATAAAATTATTTTATTTTTCTCAAATATGTTACAGTTTTGGCTAATTAAATCAATTTTAATATCAATTCGGTAATGATCAGATATGTCTGAAAATACAAGCTACCGCTTTCACATCTATACCAGAATTTCCTTTAACAAATACATGGTCCAAACACGAAATAATGAAATAACCAGAAGGCCCGTTCACTTCTGGTTACTTCATTCAAATACGATTGGAAACCGTATGACGACATCGTTAACAAATAGTCATCTACATAATCTTTGTCAATAAACTGATCGTATCAACTTGTCCCAATACTCTATTCACTTCTTCAGTGAATTGGCATTTTGCGTAAAAGTGAGACCAGTACACTGCTGATATACAAAGGTTACAATTGTTTAATGCCAAGCAGAGTGATTCTGCTGTTTCCATCTCTATATCATCATTTATAACCGTATTAATGAAATTCTTAATGTATATTAATATACCCCCTGATTTGTTGTACTGTCTACATTTATAGAAATTTTATACCCACTCAGATTATGTAAAGAAATTTCTCTTTAACCCATATTTCTGTTAATATTAATATATTTATTAAGATGTTAACATCTATAATGGCTTCAATTTGTTTAAACTTATTCCTAATACTGCATATGTTAAGATTTAATATGCATATATAAGGATAATTATCAAACGTAAAAATGTTTTTAATCTATCCAAATCTATATTACAACATTATGACCTCACATTCGTCATCACTTAGCAACCGAGGCATTTTGCTTTAATCTCTTAAACCATCATCATTTCTAATTCTATATATTTTGACTGTTTTATTTAAAAGCATAAAGATCTTACCTTTTTTAACCCATATGAATTTATAACCAGATGTTTTACCCTCAGTTTTTGCTTGTGTAACAATTGCTTCAAAACAGGAGTTAAATATTCATAATATACAGGATGTTTCAAAAAGGATGCAACCCTAAATATAAGAGAGTAAAACTTACATGCATGTACATTTTATTCCATAATATTAGTCAGTTAGCACTACTGTACTCAAAGTAACAGCCTTTGCAGTTGAAATGACCTTGTCACGTGCTAGTCACACTCAAGCATTCATTCTTTTATGTTGTGTCAGCTATGTCGTTTTCCAAGAACGAACGTGTATTTATTGTTGAGGTTATTCTGCGGACAAACAGTGGCGTAGCGAAGGTTTGTGGTTGGGGGAGGATGAAATCGAAAATTGTCCAGCTGGAAAATCAAAATTTACCATCTGAGAAAATAATTTTTCTGTCAGGTTGGTATCTAGTTTTTCGCTTCGTGGGGGCGGGGGGGGGGGGGGTAGTTTTTGAAACTCTCCTGCATTTCGCCATGTATCTTCCAATTTTTCCAACTTGCCATAATTTCACAGAAACAGTCCCAATATTTACTTTTCGCCTAAATTGAAGCAAGTCGGTGTGAATTTTCCAAACTCCCCTGCATTTGCTCATCCCTCCTTAATTTCACAAAACATAACTCAATCTTTACATCTCTCCTAAATTTGTCAAGTTGTCACGATTTGGCCAACTCTCTTTAATTACACAAAACTAATACCAATTATCACAACTCCTCTGTACTTTACCAAGTGGATTCGAATTTTGCCAAGTTTCTTCCATTTTGCAAACTCTCCTAGATTTTGCCAACTCGCCGTTATTTTACAGAAAAAAAAATTACAATTTTTACATCTTCCCTGAATTTGCTTGGTCACTTCGAATTTCATCAATTCTCCTAAACTGCACAAGGCATAATTTTCACAACTCCTCTGTATTTTAACAAGTGGATTCGAATTTTGCCAACTGTCGTAGATTTTGCGAAGTTTCCTCGATTTTGCCATATCGCCACAAATTTACACAAAAATATCCCAGTTTTTATGACACCCTAATTTTACCGAAAAAAGTTTCCAATTTTTACATCTCACTAGAATTTTGCTAACTATCCACGATTTTCCCAAGTCACGCCGAATTTTATCAACTGCCCCTAGATTTTGCCAAGTTTCCTCAATTTAGCCAACTCGCCATAATTTTACCGAAAAAAAACCCCAATTTTTACATCTTACCTGATTTTTGCAAAGTCACTTAGAATTTTACCAACTCCCCAAGATTTGTCAACTCGCCATAATTTTACAGAAAAAAAATCCCAATTTCTACATCTCACCTGAATTTTGCCAACTCCCACGATTTTTCCAAGTCACTCCGAATTTTGTCAACTTCCCAAGCAGGGGAGTTGACAAAAGGACTATGGTTTGGGGGGGGGGGATAAATCGAAAATTTTCCAACTCGAAAATCAAATTTTTGCAACTGAGAAAATAATGTCTCTATCTGGTTCGTACCTAGATTTTCGCTCTGTGGGGGAAGGAGGCAATATTCACAACTCTCCTGCATTTTGCCATTTCACTTCCAATTTTGTAAACTAGCCATAATTTAACAGAAATAATTCCAATATTTACATCTCGCCTGAATTATAGCAAGTCAGTGTGAATTTCCCCAACTCCCCTATATTTGATCAACTCTCCTTAATTTCACAAAACCAATCTTTACATCTTTCCTAAATTTGCCAAGTCACTTCAAATTTTTCAAACTCCTCAAGATTTTGCCAAGTTCTCTCGATTTGGCCAACTCTGTAATTTCACATACCCAATCCCAATTATCACAACTCGCCTATATTTTACCAAATGGATTCAAATTTTGCCAACTACCCTAGATTTTTCGAACTCGCCAATATTTGATAGAAAAATCGCTATTTTTACATCTTCCCGGAATTTGTCAGGTCAATTCGAATTTTATCAACTCTCCTTAATTGCACAAGAAAGGCACAATTTTCATAACTCCACTGTATTTTACCAAGTGGCTTCGAATTTTGCCAAATCCCCTAGATTTTGCGAAGAGTTCTCTGTTTTATCAACTCTCTTAATTTCACAAAACCAATCCCAATTTTTACAACTCACCTGTACCTTTACCAAGTGATTTCCAGTTTTGCCAACTTCTCTAGATTTTGCCAAATTGCCTCGATTTTACCACCTCTCCTTAATTTCGCAAAACAATCCCAATTTTATATCTCTCCTGAATTTGCGAAGTCACTTCAAATGTTTCAAACTCCCCAAAATTTTCCCAATTTTTCACGATTTTCTCAACTCTCCTTAATTTCACAAAAACTAAAACAAGAGAGAGAGCCGGAGTTGCCTATGGTGTGATGAGAGCTGGTAGTTACCAATTGCACTCAGCGTCATTACAAATGAATAGAAATCAGGTAAAAATAACGCACTGCTATTTTGTTAGGAAGTTCCTAGTCTCCCAAGAGTGTGTAATGTGCACTGTTCCTCAAAAGCAAGAAGTCACCAGAGTTAAAGTGTCACTTCTCTGTCCTAGCAAACCACAGCACAACATTGAATTGGCTGGCATAAGGGTGATCCACAGGTATGGTCCATTAGTGAATTCGTGTCTCACTTCCTGAGTCAGCTAGTTATTTGAGTTAATATTATATATAATTAAATCATAGATTCCCAACGGGGGCGATACCGCCCCCCAGTGGGCGCTGGAGCCTTCCACGGGGGCGGTAGCGGATCCAGAGGCAAATGGGGGGCGAGGAGGCAGTCAAGAGGGGCGGTCAAATAAATAAATAAATTTAATGGAATTTTCTGTGACAACCTTTTTATCTCTTCTATTCTGTGGTGTCTTCCTGATGATTCTGGTCATCCACTACCTCATCCGTCATGTACAGCTTTTCAACTGCAGCTTGGACAATAAGTTCCCTGCTACCGCCTACTAGCGTACTGGTACGTCTGAAGTCGACTGAGATGCTCTGAAAAGTTCTCTTCAAGATCACAGATTGGATATAAGCTTCAATATGTTTTCCCACTCCAAGTCGCTTTGAGTATGCTTTATGGTACGTAGTTACAATACCATCCCACGTCAGAACATAAGGTATAATATTAACATTACACTAGTGAATTAGGCTCAACTCATTAGCCAGCAGATCATACTTCCTCTTCTTTTCAACCTCTACTGTCTGCAGGTTATCCTGAGATGTTATTCCTACTTCAATAATTGTAATCTCATTCAATAGCTTAACATGCACTACTATATCAGGCTTATTATGTTGGACATGTGTGTCCGTCCTGATAGGCAAATCAACCTTCATGCAATAATAATATAATACTAATAAATTTATTATATTTAATATTTTTTATAATTATTTTTTAATCTAATAAAATACTTTGAAAATACCTGTTTTCATGAATAAATATTTTATATAGCTATGTAAATTATCTTATTGTTATCGCGTTAATAAGCATTTTTAAATTAGCTTTAGGTATACCTATACCTAATTTGTTTTAGTTTAGAATAGATTGACGGTGACAAATCCTTGCAAGTTGGTAGGCAAACACGCGGTTCATGCAATTTAACATGTTTCGACAAGAATATGGGAGCTTGAAATGACTTGTTTACGGAGCAAGTGCGCCGGCATCGCAAACATACAAGTTAATGCGTGCACAAAATCAAATCTATAAAAGCGATAGCTCTAGGAATGTTTTATTATTTTTATGTGCTTCGCCGTGATAAATAGTCGTGAGTGAGAAGTGTTAGGAGTCGTTATAAACATTATTTTTAAAACTATCCATAAATCTGTTGAGAAGTTAATTTGTATTTGAAAATGTCTGAATCTACATCTAAAAAGAAATGCCGGCAGTACAGTATTGAGTATTTGAAATATGGATTTACGTACTCTCCTACAAACCAATCATTACCTATGTGTTTAATTTGCCGAAAGGTTTTTCAAATGAAGCTATGAAACCTTCTAGGCTACAAGAGCATTTAAATAAAATGCATGCTGATAAGAAGAACAAAGATTTATCCTATTTTCAAGAACTGGAAAAGCAATATTTAAAACAGCCAACTATGTCAAACCTTTTTGCGTCGTCTTCTAAACAAGATGATGATGGACTACGAGCCTCATATAACGTTTCATTGTTAATCGCAAAAGCAGCAAAACCACACACAATTGGCGAGTAATTAATTTTGTCAGCAGTCAAAGAGATATTAAAAACTGTTCTTCATCATAAGACACCGTCAGATATCATCAAAAAAATTCCTCTCAGTAATAATTCAGGGCAAGGAAGAATAGATGAAATGGTAAAAGACGTTGAAATATCATTATGTGATTACTTAAAGACTTGCAAATTTTCCATTCAACTCGATGAATCAACTCTACCAAATAACGAAGCTCTACTCTTATCATACGTACGATTTATAAAAGAAGAAAAAATTCATGAAGAGTTATTATTTGCTAAAAATTTGGAATCTGATACAAAGGGAGAATCTATATTTAATACCATGCAAAAGTTTTTTCAAGAGAAAGAAATTCCTATTTACAATATTTTGTCTGCTGCTACTGATGGTGCTCCAACAATGACAGGGCGTCATAAGGGTTTCATAGCGCATTTGAAACAAGCAGTACCAAATGTATTCGCTGTACATTGTATTATTCATCGTCAGCATTTGGTTGCAAAAAATTTGAATGAACGTCTGTATACGTCGCTCCATTACGTTATTAAAGCAATCAATAAGATTAGGAGCAATTCATTGAATGACCGATTAATTGGTAAGCTTTGTAATGAAAATAATGAAGATTATAATCACTTGCTGCTGCACACAGAAGTACGTTGGCTCTCTAAAGGTGTTTGTCTGAATCGTTTTTTCAATCTATTTGACTCAGTACTGGACTTCCTTGAAGACAGAGATGAAAAATTGCGGGAAAACCTGATTACGTCGAAAAATGACATCGCTTATTTGACAGACCTGTTTAAAATATTTAATCAAGTTAATTTACAATTGCAAGGTGAGGAGTTGAATTTAATTAAAACAAAAAACGTCATAGCTGCTTCTGCGGGAAAACTTCATCTATTCAAACGAAATCTAGGTAGAGGTGAATACAACCACTTTCCCACATTATCAGCAGTCTCTGGCAAAACCGGAAGATTTACTTACTTACTGCCAACACTTGGAAGTTCTTCATGTTGATTTTACGGAGCGTTTCCAAGATATTTTAAACATGAATATCCCGAGTTGGGTTTTAGATCCTTTCGCAAACACAGATACTGAAGAATCATCAAATTTGGAAGAGGAACTCTTAGAACTCACGACTAACGAAGCACTCAAAGTAAAATTCAAACATGGATACCAAGAGTTCTGGCTTCAAAAATCAATACCAGTTCTCTACCGTGGATTGTGGGCAATAGTACAGAAGTTTTTAATCGCATTTCCTTCGTCCTATATGGCTGAGCGTGGATTCAGTGCAGTAGCTAATTTACTGTCAAAGAAGAGGAACAGACTACACATCACTGAACGTGGCGATCTGCGATTGATGTTAACGAAATTGGAACCCGACATTAACAAATTGTTAACACTGCACCAGCCTCAACCATCTCATTAATTTTTTTATTTATTATTAATTTTGTGTTTATCTCGTTATTTTTTATTTTTTATTGATTCTGTGTTTATTTTTAAAATTTTAATAAAGAATTTTATTGTACATTTGGTTGTCGTTTTATCAATTTCTGCTTATGATTTTAATAGATAAATAAACAGATAAATTAGGTACAGATAATATGCAACAATATTTTAATATTTCATATAAAATTAACTATTATGGACTAGGGTGGCGTTGAAATTTTTGTTCTCTTCTAAAGGTGGCGATGGTCCAGAAAAGGTTGGGAATCACTGCCTTAAACTGTAGTTAAGGCCATTAGCCATTAAGTTAGAGTTCGTTATACGAGTCATTAGTACATTTATTTGATATGAAGTATTTTAAAAGTGCAAAAAGTGTGGTTTTGTGTTCTGAATTGCCTATTTGTATGCGCTAAGTGTATTCTTTCAGTTTGCTTTTTGTTAAGTCTTTGTAGGTCTGAGGTACGAGTCAAGAACTTCCTCAGATGGCACCCTGTATTAATTTTAATGCAATAAACTAGACTTGATTTTTTTTTTACAGTCCATACTTATGCAGCTTTATAAAGTCTGATAAATTATTGGCTAACTGCAGATTATCTCGTTAGGCATTCCGCAGTTTGGTTATCAAAGCACCCAAGACGTCATAAGGAGCTATCGCCAGTCGTGATAATTCACTGATGTTCTGGTGTCAGCAATTGAGGAGAAGAAGGAGGACATCATTCAGCCAACGTACTATTCATTTCTTGCTTCTGGTAGAAAAAGAAAAACATTGACAATGTGGTTATAAAGTGAATTTATCTTACGGTTGGATTATAATCTCTGTGAGAAGGGAGTAGAAGAAATAAGCTAGAACTGCTCCAAAATGAGTTAATTTACTTTGTTAAGTTGATCTCCATGTGGGCCCAACGAACTTACCATACATCATTAGTCTTGTTTTGCAGCATTGGGCTACATAATCCCCCCATCCTATATGATTGAGTTCATTTTACCCAATCGGTCTACCCTCAATGTCAATGCGTTCTGCAGAGTGTGTGACACTTCCATTCGCTAGATTGGCGTTTTGTTTCCAGATCCTAGTGGAAAATTCAAATCTTGTCTCCTGTCACAGTATATTGTAAGAATCTTTCACCTTCCTCTTCAAACCTTGATTATCAGATCCAATACACATCAACACATTTTTTGCTTTAGTTCAGAGCTCAAGTTGTGTAGGATCCAATGATCACAAATCCTTGGCATTTTCATGTGTCATTATAACATGAACACTTTTATAAAAAAAAAAAGGCCCATCCTTCCTTCTTGTGCACGCAGCAGTCTTCATTGAGAATCCTGGGTTCATTTCTTGTGCAGTCTTCATTGAGAATCCTGGGTTCATTTCTTGTGCAGTCTTCATTGAGAATCCTGGGCTCGGGTATTTTTGCATATTGATGGAAGTGCTGGATTGCCCAGATCATGGCTAGAGTTAAGCGCCTGTATGTGTGCTTATATGTGCACCTTGAAATCAGGCTTCCTTTCAAACACTGTTCCTCATATGCTTGAGTCATTCTTCGGCTGTATGTGCATCACTTAAGCCTCGCAGAACACAGTAATATATCGCATACCGCCACTCAGCTTCTATGCTAAAAATAACACACCTTTCCAAAATGAGACAACGACAGAGACTGACTGCATACTGTTTTGCTATTACTTGTGACCATATCCCACAGAAAGTTGCACTTCTCTGTGCTCCTGAAGAGTAGCTGTGTTGCCAAATATCGTGTATTAACTAGTACGAAAAGTTGTTAATTGTTGACGATGCACGAATTATATGATCTCACTACCTATATAGACAGTTGTGGGTGAGGAGATTATATAAACAGTGTTAGTGACAGGTTATAACGTTAATTGGAACTATGATGAAGTGATAGAGCTCTGAAAATTTCCACTTAGAGGTAATCCGGGTTGTGAAGCTCTGAAACAATCCGATATTTGATATTCGATGTGTCCTCCAAGATCAAACAGATGTCACATAGAGGTTAATCCTTGATTTACAAGTGCTAGAATCATGAAAATTGGTGCCAAGGAGTTTTCGGATTGTACAGCTCAGAAACGTTACGAAAAATATATCCTGTGTATCCTTCAAGGTTAAAAGTCAAATTTAGATCTACCACGGGTAGAGTATTTCGGATCGTCGATCTCAGAAACGTTAGGAAATCTGGCATCTAGTGGGTCTTTCAATTTAAAATGTCAAAATCCGATCTGGAATTCAATTTTCAATCAATCCCAAAGGTCTAATTCCAGTCTAATGGTGCTAGAGAATTAAAAATTAGTGCCCAGGAGTATTTCGGATCCCAAATCTCAGAAGCATTGCAAAATTCTGAATCTCACCAGTCTATTGATGTCAGAAATCAAATTTTTTTAATGTCTGCTATGAACTTGAAAATTGGTGTCTTAGAGTATTTACGTTTACATCTTAGAAACATTAGGAAATTTCTGATCCAAAGTGTCCTTTGAGATGTCAAATTTCTGTCTGTGCTAGAAAGGGAAGAATTAGTAAGTAGGGGTATTTCAGGTTGTAGATTTTAGAATATGCCTGCATATCAATTGCACTGCTCAAAGTGAAAATCGCAACACCGCGAAGGATGTGATATATATGCCCGAAACTGACAGGAAGGAAGCCATGATGGTAGATGTGAAAATGATCAAAAAACAGAATGTGAAAATGCAAGGTTATTGCAGATTCATAAGTATATAGTACACACCTCGAGTTGTCATACAAGCCTGAAGACGTTTTAGCATTCCATCAATCAGCTGGTTAATGATGTCCTGAGGTATGGCGTTCCAAACAGCATCCAATTGGGCAGAAACTGTACCAGGTTCGCCGCCAGAGTGAGCTGGCGAAGACGGTAACCCAAAAGGTCTCACACATTCTCAATAGATGAGAAGTCCGGGGAGTATGGCAGCCATGGGAGAATGTCCACACCTTGGAGACTGTTATCCTGCTGCAGGATCAGTCCAGGCATGGTAGTAAGGATTGTGCCACAGGATTAATGATGTCATCGATGTAACATCTTGCCATTTGCGTACCAAAAACATGTAGCAGAGGTGTCTGGCCACCATATGTGATACCACCCCATACCATTATACCAAGGTAGGGCAGCTAATGGAATAGGCTTCCTCATGTCATCAATGATGCTGAAGACGTGTGGACAGAAGTCAATTTGGTATGCCGAAACAGAATTGGGACTCGTCTGTGAACAACACTCTCCTCCAATCTGTAGTCCAATGTTGCCTCGCTTTGTAGTCCAATGTTGCCTTGCTTTGACAACAGTGGTGACTGCATAACCAGTGAGGTTGCTCGAATGGCAGATTGGACGTATTGCCCTCATTCCTGTACTATGCAAATGTCTAATGGTTTGCATGAAGACCATGGTACCCGCAGTGGTCTACAGCACAGTCGCTGTTATTAAAGGTTTGCAAATGACCTTCCTACGGAGCATACAATCTTCATATTCTGTGGTGCCACACGCTTATCCCGTACTTGCCCTTTGTGTCATTTGGTATTCCATGATGTTGTGTGAGATGCACCATTGCACTGTGCTGACATTGCGCCCTATGCATGCAGCAATTTTTTTGAAGGCTCAATCCGAGCTATCGCATTCGCTCTCTCTCAGAAGTCGCGAATTGCACATAAGAGTCCCGCTGGCATGTCCAAGGCATGTTCCGAACATTTTTGCACCATGCACTGCAACCTCACTGTCGGTTGTGTTATGATACGAGCTCGTGGGTACTCAGTATTTATTCACAGCTCGGCTGGGTGTCAAGTGTCCATTCGCTGCAGAACTTTGATCATTTGCATATCTCTGATGGCTGACTGTCTCTTGAGATTTACATATCTCTATTACATTCGTTCTTGGTGTTGCGATTTCCGCTTTCAGCAGTATATTTTCCTAGACAATACTTAGGTGAAACCCGTACGTATTTAAAGAGAATGTGGTTGTAAGAGACGATCTCCATTGCAACTGCCAATGCCAAAAAGGATTATCAATCCTTCCACAACACTATATAGTACCAACTTTTAAATGACCGGTAAATGGTAATTAGGCATATAGTGAAAGAAGAGCTTCTCCCGCCATGCTGTATGACATCACATACGATACATTAATACCCTAAGTTGAAGCAAAGAAATGGCCAGGGCTAGCTCCTTTCCAACCCCCATCTTCTTGTGGTGCAGGACGTTAATACCTTTCAAAGAAGATATTTTCTTCTGAAGAGGAAGTTAAGGGAAGGATTGCCAGGTCAGTGTGGCTTATTGTCTGGTCACAATTGCTGAGAAATAGTCAATTTCGCAAGGTCTTGATGCTGCCATTTGTAATTTATACTCATCAGACTGTCTTTGAGCATAATTACAGACGAACTTGTAGGTCGCAGTGAAACGAAAATCTGCTTCTGTGGTTTTTCATTTTATTTGTAGGTTTCCAAGCCTAAGTGAACAAATACAGAGGATACATTTATATCAGCTGATGGATAATCCTATTTATAGGCCATCACAGATTCCTGACCCCATATTTCTAGGGACATCACTACACTGGAGTAATTTGTCTTGTGCATGTCAGTTTCTCTTTCGGTTTTGATTATTGAAAACGTCCATTTGTAAAGGTGGTATCTGGAGTTCTTCCCAGCATTTGTAAATTAAGCTTAGCGGTGTGGAAAGATATTTGCCCCTTCCTGCGATTAAGAGCTATTTGATATTCAAAGCCCTACTTCTCCCAATAAACCTAATTTCTTTAAAACGTTTTGCAGGAGAATTTCAATTTCAAGTGTATGACTAACGACTATTTAGAAGTTTATTTTAGAAGTTGGTATGAATATCAGTAGGAATGATAAGTCCTTTTGCATCAGTTGCAATACCAATGGAGATCATCTCTTACAGGTATTAACTTAATGGATTGAAAATAACTATCACTTACTACAAACACCGGAATCTTTTTAAATATACACTGCTTCACCTTATTAATTGCATAAATACTTTTTTGTGATATTTAAATTGCACCACCCAGAAGAGGTGGTCGGATTTTAGGTAAATCTGCAGGTCAGCGCAACACAACGGGATATGCAAATGATTCAGTTGTCAGACAAACCAAACAGAGCGGATAAAACCTCTCTTAATAACACAGACATTATAAAACAAGACATGCCACCACCTCGACTAAATGCCCCATGTGCTGCAACTCTGCATGATCCACAGAATGAAGCCTGTAGGCAGAGAATCAAAATGGAATGGCAAGACAACGTACTCACCAGCCATATGACCAGCTTGAAAGAGGATGCATCATCGGATTGTACTGTATATTGATATCAGATTGATAGAGATAAGTGGAATGGTCAGCTTGACCTACGGCGGAACATGTCAGATGAAACCATGACACTCATTCAGGATGACAAACATAGTTGCAAGAAGCAACACACAGCCGTTAGCAAAGATCTGATCCATGATGGAGGACATCATAAGAGGACAACTGTTCATAATAAAAGTAAAAACGAAGTAATAGTCCATATCTTAAATATTAAATTTAACCCAACAGTTAACACTATAGAAGGGAAAAGGTTTGTAACACCTTCGAAATCGCGTTTTCAAAGAAAACGAATAAAACACGGAAATTTCACAGCATATCTGCAGCGTTTTTTCTGTGCTAACACGGAAATTTTTCAGCATATCTGCAGCGTTTTAAGATCTCTGCCCACAGTTACCGCGGTTGTGGGGCTCCGACGCCGATGTCAGGCACTACATCCTCCGGTTCGCTAACGAACTCAAAAGAGCCCAAGCTATCAAAATATCGATCAGGAACTCTCAAGTCAGGGAAAACCTGAGATATTTAGGTTGGCTTGTCTGTTTGCTCAGGGACTCACTCTGTTGAGACCGGAGCTGCCTCAAATCTACTACTATATTTTCTAATTTTTCCCGCCGGGCTGCTCTCTGCGCCCCCTTTAACGCCACCCATACTCCAAGTCCCTACTGGTCAGCTTTGAGACAACCTCTTGGCTTCTATTTCTAGGCTCTCACCAGTTGTGAAGTATTTGAAAACGGAGTACGAGTATTTTCCCCATGGGGAGTGTCCTTCGGGATCCAACCCCACCCCATTTTAGAGGGGTTGTTATTCTTTGTAGGACTTCCTGCTAATGAGCATTTGCCTCTCGTGTTGGACAGTGCCTGTTGTATATACACTTATATGGATGATTAGCATCATTATCGGCTTTGTTCCTAATAAAAGTTTGCTTTTTACATAAAGCATGCATCTCCACTTAATTCCATCAAAGTTATTAGCATGACTAAGGACATTTCTCACATGCAGCACGACTTTATATCTGAAAATAAAATAAAATATACTAGTTCATGCCCTAACAATATGATGTAATACTCCTTGTGAATGAGATTTAACAGTCCAAATGACTATGACTTAGGACATACCCATAGGATTATATTATAGGAGGAATATATTTTTACCCATAGGAGGGAATCGATTTGTACTCATAGGAGAAATATATTTAATTACATTAGATGACCCATTTCAAAACGTTAATCGTCAACATCGGTACATAGGACCATTTTCATAACGTTTGAAAGAACATCAAACAGATTTTACAAATAAGTATCCCTATACAACATTGCCGTTCCGTGGCCAAATGGTTAGCGTGCTTGACTATTGGCTATTGATCAGAGGGACCTAGTCCCTCTGATCAATCTAGCCTTGATTCATTCCTAGCATGGATGTTTGTTGTTTTTCTGTTGAGGTCTCATTTTCCTCATAGACCTTCCACTATGGCGTATAAGATATATATCTGACTTCTATGGCATGTAGCTGCTTGAGGTAATATTTATCTATTTTATACAGCATTACCAGAAGCTACTATACATATTTCTTTAAATATTAATTTAAACGAATCTAAAATTTTAATAGCACCGCCAAGAAAATTCGATTATACAGAAAACGTCCTATTAATCTATATGCCAATGCGCTTTTCAATAGCGTTCCTTTCAGCACCCTTCCCTCCCTTCCGCTTGGAATCTGCTGCTGCTGTTGATTGCCATACTGGGAGTGCCATTTTCATACATACTTTATACTAATAATAGTAATGCTATTTAAAAAGGTCTTCTTCACTGCTAAACTTAATACTGAATGTAGTGCCGCAATTCCTTTTTCGATGTCATCTTAGTAATTCTAATAGTTTCCCATTTCTTTCTAAGGAACTGATAAAAGTCGTACCTCAATGATTAATTATTATTAAAGGTCAAATGGACTAGACATGAATGCGCTATATGTAATTTCTGATTTTCTTTATCTTCAAAGATTTTATATCCTCGACTGGAGCCTTTCATTCGACAATCCAACAGATCCTAATCTCTGCTTTCTAATGACATAAAAGTTATTCATCCTCAAAGATAATCGAGAATATCTAATCTTCTAGAAGAATTCACTGCATAATTTTTGATCGGCATTGATATCAAAAGACGAAGGTGCTAAATATCATAAAAATCATTTTCGAAAACAACAACTAGTAAAGTACTCTTGAAAAAGCCAATAAATGATCGGTGAAACGGGTCGTGTGAGAAGACTTTTGAACTGTATACTTCCTCAGTTGAGATCTAGTTTGGAGATCTAGCATCATCTTAATCCAATCACATAAGCAAGGATAAGCTATTTGATGTGAATAATCAATTTCTAGCGGCATGATATAACAATTCACTTCTTATTAGAGCATTTCAAACTTGCCTATATTACCACAAGCAAAAACATAAGAACTTTTAGGACTGACGTGTATCCAGTATTAGGACTGACGTGTATCCAGTATCAGAAATTGAAAAGAGAACACCCAGAAGGAACTCTTTTTGGAACGTCATATTATAATATGGTAATAGTTAAGGGCAGCAGAAACCGTGATCCAAGATTGAAAATCATTGGATGAAATAATGACATCACTGAGGATGACAACATGCAAATGTCTCAGCGAGTAATTAAGGACTACGTTGTGAAAGAAGAAGTTATTCGTCTTATGTTGTTCAGTCCTATTTGAAGAAGCTACCATGCTTGGACGACACATTTGTTCAGTTAGCGGAGTTTGAGCGAGGTTGTATACTGGGGCTTCAGGAAACAGGTTGGTCTTTTCATGAAATTGCACACCGCATTGGACAAGAGGTATTGGCAGTGGTACGATGGTGGCGTTGTTGGTCATAAGAGCATTTGCACACTCGCAGACGTGGTTCCAGGCAACACAGAGTTATGGACGCGTGAGAGGATTGGAGTATCAGGAGGGCAACGGTGACAGAGCGGACAGCTACGATGTCACAAATTCGATCCTTTGTTATACCAAGGGTGTCTTCAGCTGCATATCGAAGGCTAAATATTGTTTCATATTACGGTAATGAAGGACATAATTTTCTTTTAAATACAAAATTGGGACTAGTTTCACGACTGATTGGTTGGTATTTATTCCAAGGTTATGAGAAAGATCTTGGCAATATGGTGATAGCATGCTGTTGGTAATCTGAACTTTGTCAGGGGCTAGTGGATAATCATTATGCTTGTTGTAGAGAGAAACTGGATAATCTAAATCGACTTCCAATATATAGCCTTTATTGGAATCATCAGCAACCGTGGTAATATTTAGATCTTCACTTTCTTCTATATCAATCCATCGAAAATTGCTTTGAGGAAGACATTGTGACATTGCCCATCCGTAGAGATTGTTGGCATCATAGTGCATAACGTATTTAGAGAGCAGCTGAGGAATATAGGTATCTAAATTCTTGTTGTTTGTTATGCTAAAACGATTGCATATCACTGAAATTCATCCTCGTATGCCTTTTCCCAGGAAAAGATACATTATAGGGTCTGTTATCTGCTCTAGATTAACATTTGTCATTTTCAGGCATGCTTGCCAGGCTAGTTCAGGAGTTATCTAAACATGGCAAGGATCAATTTCGTAGTGTCTGATACACAGTTGTCTACAATTCTCAAATACGTCAGCTTAGAGGAGCCCATCGGTCTTCAGGTACAAGTCATGATACTGACCTAGGTTTTTTTTATTGAATGCGTTCCATACTTTCAGTGCATGGATGTAGTCTTCTTCCTCTAGCGCTTCTTCTGTGAGTTGATTGTAAAAAGCTTCACGTGGAGGTAATAACGTTACTTCAAACTTTTCGCTGCTGTCAATGTAATCGTAGGGATAAAACCTTTTTCTCAAAACCAGGTGTAGCCATTCACATTCAACATGCTTCTTTAAAATATGAAAAAATTCTTCTGCTGATAAATTATGGACTAACTTCTCAAGAGATGCACTAAAAATTGATAGGAGTCTATGAAATTCAAAGTAGTGGCGTACATCACAGTCCACCGCTAACCATCGCCAGAACTGCGGCAGAAAGACTGCTCACCAATAGGGACCACCGCAGTGTGTCACGCATTATTATGGCAAACCGCTTTGCAACAAGGTAGGAATTGCTCCAGTCAGTCAATGCAGGTCTACAACAAGCTGTTTCCGAACGAACACTCCAAAGGGAAGTGCATTCCATGGATATCTGGAGCAGAGTACTATGGAAGAAACCCATGTTAACAGCTCTGCACAAGGCTGCACGGCTACAGTGGGCGTGGCGCCACATAGACTGGACTGTCGACTCTTGGAAAGCGTGTGAACTGGTCGGATGAGTCATGTTTTTACTTGTACTCGAATGATGCGAGGCGACATGTACATCGTAAGCCGCATGAAACTTTCCATGCGGACTGTGTGCAAGGTTCTGTTCAAGCTGGAGGAGGCTCTGTGATGTTCTGAGGGTGTTTCATGTACGAGGAAATGGGTTCTTTGGTTGCGATGATGTCACACTTAAACCAGAAGGGTTATATGGAGCTACTGGACGATCACATGTTGCCTTTTGTGCAGCATCTCCACAGGGAACACCAGAAGGATACCCCAGTCTTCCAAGGACGGCAATTGTCGCATGCACAGGGCTCGAAGTTTGTCAGATTGGCACGACGACCATTCTGAAGCCTTCGAACAACTCGACTGGCCCCTCCAAATCTCCGGATTTGAATCCCATAGAAAACTTGTGGGACTATTTGGGGTAATGAGTGAAGCGCCATCCCAGCCATCCGGCCAATCTGACTGAACTGCGGCATTTGCTGCTAGAAGAATGAATGAATATTTATGTTCACTACATCCGCACGCTGGTGGCATCCATGACAGACAGGATTTCGGTGTTCTTCGGTCGCACGGAGGTGTTACCCGCTATTAGGTGACATTCAGCCAGGGGTGACTAATTTTTTGTCCGGTGAGCTTATTAAAGCAATGCTAAACCAATTACTATAAGCTTTACCAACTCTCATACATGATTCGGTGAGACACTTCACACATGATTATAGAGAGCCATCGTAATGCTAACTAACTTGTTAGGTATGCCAAACAGTGTCCTAACCGCAAATCATGATGCCAAACAGTGCCGTAACCGCAAATCATGATGCCAACACAGTCAAAATCCATTTTGAAACATACGAAGCTCGCAACCACAGTTTCTGAAATTCTAAACGTTTCTCAAGAATCTACCTAAGTGAAAATATTTGATCCAATACCCTTACCACATCTGAATCCACACCGCTCATCGTGCAATTGTTCATTAACCAGATTCTTAATTATATTACAATAATCCAAAGAACTTTATCTGAAACAGAAAGTAGACTTATTCCTTTTATAATTATCACAAGAACTGCGATCACCTTTCTTCAAAATAGGGATAAAAATAGTTCTGGTAAAACGCTTATGAACAGCGCGTAAAAGATAATGAAAAATTCATTCAGCACATGGCTGAATGAATTTTTCCCGACTTCAAAAAAAACTTTTCCCGACTTCAAGCAATTCAACAAAAATTTCATCTAACCCTGGGGTTTATGTAGTTTAAGTTTAGAGATTGCCAAAATAACTTCGGACTGTGATGTAGGGCCAACACGAAAGCCAGTAATGCATTTATCTTTACAAACAATGGGAATAGAACTAACCGCATTGTTCAGAGCATCACCGAAATACGAAATGTGATCTTGCCCTGACAGAATCCTCACTTTTAATAACTTTACCTTCATTATCCCTGGAACCTGTTTCTACCTGCACTGTTTGCTACAAGAAAAGTGTTTCAACTGATCCCGTTCTGATCCAATTCTCTCTCATTTTTCAATAGTAAGTAAAACACGATTGTCATAATGATAAAGTAATTTATTGTATTGTAATATGTTTTGGCTGAATATAACGTAGGTTTGAATGTTCGTAAAGAATGGCAAATAAATTTATTAGGAACTCTTTCACTAGTTTTTGTAGCAAACACTAGAAAATACACAGAAAACTTCTCTTGTACCGATTTCTCCTATTATCATTTGAATTACTGCATTTGTTTCTGTTTATATATTAAATGGATGAAACGTCCAAAATAAGAAAAGAATTCATTAAGAAATGCATAAACATAAGCCCGTAGTCTGATATTTAAAACGGCAATTGTTGTTACGTACGACGACGTGAGTGACAAATGCTGCTGAAAACAATCACGTAAAAAGTGTGAAAATACTTAATCGATATGGGAGGGACAGACAGAACTGGAAAACAATGTTTGAAGACTGTATTATATAGTTATTAAACTGTGCTTAATTAAGTGTATGCTATATGCTGTAATTCCTTTATATGTGATCATGTGATCGAAAAGACCTTTTTTTATCCTTTCTTTCAGTATTCGAGCCCTTTACAGTGGAAAGGAGAATCCCAAGAATGCAGTCCACGGCAGTGACAGCGTGCTGAGTGCCGAAAGGGAAATCCGTTTCTTCTTTCCGGATAGTAAGCTCTTTTTAATTTCACTAAAATGAGAATGTGTGAAGGAATTGTATATTGTTTTGCTTTGGTTATGAAACACCAGCACTAAGCAATTAAGACGTTTTCCTGGTCGAGTTGAAACGAAGCAATCCAAACTCGACCCCTACATCGGGCACAAAATATTTCACTCACAGTTATCGTCTATGGCATACTAGAGGCGTTTCGTGTAAGCCTAGGCAAACAACGAATCACTCCCCCTCACCCAACTTTCAACTATTCAAGGGTTTAAGTATATTTAGATTATCCATAAAAAATTATCTTTCTTTGTGGGTAATCTAAACAATTATGTTTAGATTACCCATAACAACAGGATAATGTTTAGATTACCCATAAAAAACACAATGTTTAGGTATTCCGTAAATACGTTATCCTAGAAACTATTAGACTATTCGCCAAATGGTACAATCCGTCCAATACTTATTCATATAATGGTACGATTCTCCAAAATGGATGATAGTCTACAACCGATTTTCTAAAGGAGCCATTTCACGTAATGAGACAATTCGTCTAATGCCAATGGATGTAAATCATACATTGTATTATGCATTTTATCGTATGTATAAGTAGTGGCGTGGAGTATTCGGGGTTTCGTGTAAGCCTAGGCAAACAACGAATCACTCCCCCTCACCCAACTTTCAACTATTCAAGGGTTTAAGTATATTTAGATTACCCATAAAAAATTATCTTTCTTTGTGGGTAATCTAAACAATTATGTTTAGATTACCCATAACAACAGGATAATGTTTAGATTACCCATAAAAAACACAATGTTTAGGTATTCCGTAAATACGTTATCCTAGAAACTATTAGACTATTCGCCAAATGGTACAATCCGTCCAATACTTATTCATATAATGGTACGATTCTCCAAAATGGATGATAGTCTACAACCGATTTTTCTAAAGGAGCCATTTCACGTAATGAGACAATTCGTCTAATGCCAATGGATGTAAATCATACATTGTATTATGCATTTTATCATATGTATAAGTAGTGGCGTAATCAGAATTTTAGCTGTAGCGAAGGGTTTTCGGACGTGGTTTACGATTTTTGAGAATTTCTATACTTTAAAGCACAATTCGGAGGGTGTTTGAGCCTCAGTTCCCCCTTGATTTTACTCCAGAGACGGATCTGGGTGGGGGGGGGGGCATCCAACATATAGGATGCATTTGGTAATGGAGACAAAGAATTATTGAACTCGTACCTATTACATTCATTTTTTAAGAAATTTTTGAAGACCTTTAAAACAGAGGGTAAAATGTTGTACTACAATGGCAACCCAGTCTCTTAACCCTTCTTTTAATTTTTTCTGGCGCGATTGCGTTACTTCCCCCCCCCCCCAACATCACAGCCTGGTTACGCCCATTTACATAAGGGTCAATTTTTAACTATTCAACGATAACTTATCTCATTTTCTCTTATATATATATGTATCATGCAAATACTCGTTATTACTTATAATTTACTTTAACACTAGAATTTTAAGCCACTGCATTATTTTTGTCATCATTATTAACTTATGGGATTCAAATTGCAGCTTTTCAGCTATACTTAAAACAACAAGGCATGATGGATATAAACAATGGTAATAACTAAAATTTGCAGTAGCAGTTTATTAATCTAATCCCCTAACCTTGACAGATCGGCTGGGACTGTTCATGGGGGGAGGGGTGGAAATCAAGGCGTGTTGCCTTATACAGAGGGAGGGAGTTACCCCATATGATCGATTGTGCAGAAACGGTGAACACAATAGGCCTCAACTAAAGATTTTGTTTCCGGTTGCAATGAAAGCTTGGAGAGGAGTCACAGCTGAGCTATTAGGTTCAGTCTTTGAGTTAGGTTGCTTGTTTCTCAGCATTGAGGTTTACCTGAAAATAAATTTAAGATTAATAAGGACGCCTGGAATTAAATTAAACTTTTCATATTCTGACTGCAGCCAAAAAATTGATGTAGGCGATTCTTATATCAATATTTCTAAATGAATTAACCGAATATCACTAAAATATACAAACGCGTCTGTCATAAAAACGCTATTTGATTGTTCTTTATTCCAATACTAGAGTTTTTTTCTTCGATATACTGCCGTTCAGTGGAGGTACCACAGGTACAAATCCTCATTACCTCGTCCTTTCTTTAGTATAATGGAAGAGAATGTTGCATATATTAAATACAGAGAGTTTCTTTGGTATTGTAGTTAGAGTGCATGGCTACTGATCATAGGGGCCTGAGTTCGAACCCCGAATAGAGCAGAGACGTTTCTTTTCATGTGTTGTTTCTGCTGATGTCTCTCCTTCCTCACAGACCTATATACTATATACCTTATATATATATATATATATATAAGATATATATATATATATATAGATATATATATATATCCTATCCTAGACCTATATACCTTATACTTACACGCTACTGTCAGAGTCTAAGAGCCAAGCAGACTCGGATCTAGATGGACGGAGGACAAAACCTGGCGATATAATAACCAAGTTTTTTCTTAAAGAAAACGTGTTAAAGCCAAAGAAAGAAACTGTAAAACAAATTGTGTATCAAAAGAAACTTTTGATTCACAAAATACCCATGAAATACACTGAAGTGCCATTGAATTAGGGATATCTGGCCCTGATAACGACCAAAGGCAAGGACTCCACAAGTTTGCGTAAATGTCCCACAGGTATGGCGACCCATGCATCCTCCAGAGCTGTCCACAATTCTCTCCAGTTCCCTGCTGATGGGACACGAGCCTGAACACTCTGCTCGACGGTATTCAAAATATTTTCGATGGGATTTAAATCTGAGCTTCTAGGTGGCCAATTCAATATTTCAAAGTCAGCAAGATGCTCATGAAACCATGCAGTAGCCAACCTGGATCTGTGAGATGTAATTTACCAATTGTCTTGCTGGTAGACGCCGTCTCCAATGGGATGTATGATGGCCATAAATGGTTGTAAGTGGTCAGCCATCAGTTCTACATACCGGGATGCATTGAGAGTCGTCAGTACATGTACCAAAGGTCCCACAAACGTCCAAACGAAGACACCTCAGACCATCACTGAGCCACCACCAGCTTGTACTGTTCCGACCTGACATGCAGGATCTATGGCTTCATATGGTTGGCGCCATACCTTCAGTCTCCCATCGACGTGATGAAGCTTAAATCGGGATTCATCACTCCAGGCCATCCGTTGCCAATTTTCGATGTTCTTTAGTCCTGGCAAGGCGTTGAGCCCGGTGTCGTCCCATTAGAAGTGGGACTCTAGTAGGTCAGTGGCTCCCGAAGCCAATACGATGAAGTGAGCATTGCACAGTCCTTGCACTGACTTCCCGGCTGGAACCCACTTTCAGATGGGAGCTGATTTCAGATAATGTCTGGCCACTATCGATCCGTACGATGCGTGTCAGACAGCGAAGCCCACGATCATTCAAGGCTGGTTGTCCATTGCAGTTTGTTCGGGTGCTTATTTTTTTGCCGGAATTTTCATATTCCCGGAACACTCTTGAAACTGTCGTACGAGAAAATCCAAGTTTGTTGACAATTTCGGAGATCGAATGTTCCATCCGTTGGGCACCCACGATCTGTCAAATGCATCTAAATACCGCGCCTTTCCCATTACGCTTCTCACGACGAGTGCTTGGGGAAGCAAAGCTGACAGCTTTATAAGACCAGAATTTCAGTCACGCATGCGTGCAAATGCGGGACATGCGGTACTGAATCTGGATAACGTCTCCTCTCCCTAATTCAATGGCACTTCAGTGTATATCATTGTTTTGTCGTCATTAGCTATTGGCACTTTTGAACAAATGAGGTTTTGACGAGTTGCCTCATTGGACGAATCGACTTTAGACGAGTTGCCCCATTGGGCGAATTGTCTCTTTGGACCTATTGTCCTTTGGACGAATCATCTCTTTTGGCCTATTGTCCTTTGCATGAATCGTCTCTTAGTATTCATTGTTCTGTGGGACGAATTCTCTCCCTTGGACGAATTTGCATTGGATCAATTGGTATTGAACTTAGATAAATAGTACGAAACCAGTAAACTGTGAGGCCAATGCAAAACTGCACATATTTACATTAATAAATTTGTTTCCTGAGCACGTTTTTGCTAGTTATAGAAAAATATTTGTCTTGTCATCAGCCATTCCAGCCAAGTCTATTAGTATGTAGGAACATATTATTATAAAATAGAAAGGATTCTCCTACGTAATTTAATTCAAATATTGCATCTTTCAATACATTGTCTTAAGAATTTTTATTTTTTTTATTAACTAAGCAAAAATTTCTTTTCCCATAACATATCCACTATCGCAAATATGCCGCTTCTAAAATTTACCCGTTTAGACAGCAGCTTGATAGAAAAGGCATCCCCTGCATCCTTACACCGAAGGTTCATGTCAGACCTCAGTGACAAGTGGTTGCCTGAAAAAGATTTTGACATCGCAATGCCAAGGAGACCAGAGCGTTTTTCTTCTAGTTGAAGGGACGTGAGTTCCAATCACGAAGAGATTCTTCAAGCAAAATCTTTCTGTTGAGATTTGGTTTACTTGTAAAGGCTATTTCTATGGCATATTATACTGATAGGGTCCTATCATACAATATCAAGTGTAATGGTCAAGATTATCATTTTATTGATAGTGTTGCACACTCCCTAATTTCGGCCGGTATGAACTAAATTAGGCTAAATTAGAGTAGATTCAAAGTGTGGGATTGCGTTGTATACCTGAAATCAAAGCTTTTATGGCTGCTCTACTGAGGCTGTGGGAAAATAAGGTTCGATTAACTCAAACAATATAAGGAGGTTCCAGATCCCCTATGAATTGCTACAAACTAAATATGATCACTCAGAAGGTTTATACTTCAGGTGTTTTACTGATTGGCTGTAATGGATGAATATCTCCAAAGGCGAGAAATTGTCTAAAGAGGCTTCAAAGGCAGGAAATGACATAAGGGGGGCTCACAAGGTTATTTTGGATAATCCTTTTCAGTAGATGCAAGAATCCTCACTGGCAAATTCCTTTTCTCTCAGGATAAATCCTCTTTAGGTTCCGAATTCACTCCAGATAGTGGGATAATTACTTGGTTAAATGATGGGAGGAGTTTGCGCACTATTGAACGGTCATCTGTCTGAATAGTTCTCGAACATAAAAATAAGAACAAAACCACATAAATATATTCAGATCTGTCAATTTACGAACAATAATATAATTATTCCAATTACATTTCTGAACTCCCTGAGTGTGAGAGATAGCAAGGGTCATCATAACAGAACATATGTATACATATGTTTTCTCACTGAAACTAATCCTAAGTGCATGAATGACTAATTCAGACCTAGCTTTTAACCAGAAGGTCTCAGGATCATTAAGGTCTGATCGTGGATTTATCAATGCCAGCACAGATAAGAGCATTCCCAATAGTTTGGTTTATAACTGGCTGAATGGCGATAGGTGCAGGAATCCAGCAGTTCTAATATTATCACCTGTTTGATAGATGTTCACAAAGGTCTCGAAAAGTATATCATGAGGCATCCCACTGACTCAATTGTTGACTTATTGACTCACATGTGTTGACTGCTTCAAGTCCATGGTTTCCATCGATGGTCAAGTAACGGAAATAAAAATTTCTCTGTTAGTAATCTGTACCTTACCGTAGACAGTTTAAATTGAATTTAGATAGATCTGATCAATATCACTTTATATACAGCATGTAATTCAATTCTATTGCAGCGTCTTCCAGACCGGCACCACACTCTCACTTAGAGCCGATTTATATCTCAACCATCGTATGACACCATGGCATTCATTATTTGCCATATTTAAACCAATAACACAATAATGATTTTGTCAATTCACGCACTTTACCACTATAATCTAAAATTCCACTCTTTTCTGATCCATACTATTCCTTAACCCACAAATCGTTCGTTAACAAGAAATCTTGAACATGTATATAATTTCTCTATCTAGTGGAATGCTTACATTAACATGACCTACTGGAGCATTCAGTCAATTGCTCAAGGTTGTCGGAACTGGGTAAACAAAATTGGCTCTCAGATGACATGTTCACTCATTCTGGAGGAGTAGATTGCTCTTCCAGTTCTCGCTACTCATGAGCCATATCATCACTACACACCAAGGGATGATTACAACAAATTCATGTAATCACTTCCAGGGCGGGATCTGGGGGTCAAGGGGGTCATGCCCCCCCTCTCCCTTTGAGGATGCTAGTAAGGATAATGGAGGCCAAAAATTATTAATTTACGCATATTTAAGTATTTCTCATTAAGTTTTAAAAAAACTTTAAAACGAAGGGGAACATGTTATATTGCAATGAAAATGTAGTCTTTTGCCCCCTACCCATTTCTGGCTTGGTTGTCGCTTCCCCCTTTTTTTTCTAATTCCCAGCGTTGTCACTTCATGATCAAACATTAACATATTTAACAAAATAAATATTTCTCAAGCAGTTGCTTACCACATACGTCTGACAGGAGCCTGTCAGTTTGTATGCCATACGGGAAGGTCTGTGAGGAAGGCAAGACCTCAACAGAAAACAACACAAACATAGGTTTCCTGGTTCGAACCCATGTCACTTTGATCAGCAGCCAAACAACCTATCCAGGAGCGGGGTGGCTCAGTCGGTAGCGCACCAGGCTCGTAATATGTAGTTCCCAGGTTCGAGTCCCAGCTGGGTCAGCATTGAAATTTATCTCCGCAAAAATTCCCCGCCTTGCCCACGGTCATTAGTGGACACCGATGGGCTTGGAAAGGCCGCCGTCCGTCGGATGGGACGTTAAGCAGTGGCCCCCTTGTGCAGGAAAGCCACACCCTGTGCACGTTAAAGAACACGCTGAATGGCCTTGATGGGAGGCTGCCATCAAGGTTCAGCTAACAGCTGTTCCAGTGGGTCCCCTCCCCCAACCTTCTCTGAGCCTTCGGGGTCATGTGACTTGGCCATTTAGCCCATGGTGTGCAAGAAAGTTCCGTTCAGAGGTAAAACAACCCAACCCAAGCAACCTATCCACTCGGCCTTCCCATATGCTAATATCTTCGAGGAGAGCGTCGCTGAGCATAAACTACCTCGTACTTTATTGAAAATTCAATTCTGTAATTATAGTAGAACCCAAATTCGAACTCGTAACTGCTGTAAATTTTAATATAAGTTCTAAATGGAAATTGATAAATAAAGAATTCATATATCGAACTGGCAGGGACGATCGAAGCAAGGCATGTATTGCCTAATAGTTCTAAATTAATATAAATAATTCTTTCACGTTTTAAAAACCTTTATGTAGAACGAAATCTCACATTTTTATACAGGATTTCACATTGAATTCCTAGCAGGAATTTTACTAGTAGGATTTCAAATAAAAATATATTGAAGTTTGGAAGAAAACTTGTAAGTGGGATTGGGTCCCTCTTGATCATTGGAATGGCAAGAAAACTACATATTTAATGTTCATTCAAAATATTAAGAACTTTTTCTTAACTTTTCTAACTTAATTCTCATCTGTAGAGTATCTCAGGACCAGAAATTCATAATGAAATTTTGAATTTTATGGAGTTTTTTTTTTTACGAGTTTTTTTGAAACTTGTAAAACTAAGAGGAGAAATGTTATACTGCGTTGGAAATCCTGTCTCTTTCCTCACCCTTTACCCTTTTCCGGCTCGATTTTGTTTCTTTCCCCCTCCTCCCCCCCCTCAATATTTTTCTAGATCCGGGCTTGGATATGACAGATATAGTTCTGTGATCTTCCAACGAAAAGTCATCAAAACACACTAAGTACTTCCACTCACTTATCGAAAACATCAGTTTCTTTTCTTCTGCCAATGTTCGGCTGGGGAAAAATATGTATCATCCACAGATGTCTGCTACAGAATTCAGTATTGGATCTACGAATTTGTAATTTTTTTGATAAAAGTATTGCCTTTATCCAAGTGTATGACAATGACAATCATTTGAAAATTAACAAGGAAATAATATAAATTTAAAATTATACATAATTTTTTACATTATATAATCAGTGGCATAGCCAAGATTAGCTAGAACTCCTGAAAGTGTTAGGTTTTATAACATTTTGTTAAGAATTTTGTTAATGCAAATTGATGAATTAATGGTTTCTTAAAAATAATTTCCTCCAAAGACGGTGCGGATTAAACTCTCATTTTCCGCACGTGCGATTATTTTGCAGTTTGGTTACTGTGAAAAATATAGGCTCCAGTTTAGGCTATGTCCTTGTCCAGTTAGCAAAGTGCAAAATAACCAGTCAAAATGCATTCCTGCGTTTGACAGGTGTAAGCATTGTTTTGATAACTTTGAACAAGTATGACCATTTATATTTTTACCGGTACGCTACTAGTATAAGTAAATCTATAATATCGGATTAGTGGCCGTCCCGTGGACGAGTAGATAACGCGCTTGGCTACTAATCTAAGGGACCTGGGTTTGAGCCCCGGATGAACGTTTGTGTTGTTTTTCTGCTGAGGTCCTGCCATCCTCACAGACTACTATAGTAGTTACACTGTCAGACCTCTGTGGCAAGCAGCTGCGTGAGGGGGTATTTATTTATTTTTTTAGTATTAGAAGGGAAAGAAATTACTAAGCTAAGCCAATGAGGGCGGCTACAATGCAGAGGAGTATTGCAGTGAAGCCCGCTAACTGGAGAAAGGACATAACCTAAAGTTTAGGCATGGACAACCTTTTTAAGTGTGCGTGCCAAAATCGCCAAATCTTTGATGCAAAATTTTCTCACGTGCCAGCCAAAATTTTGGGAACATATACTCATTCCATCTAATCACGTGCAGATAATACTTCATAATCCTGAATATTGATAATACATTTCACATAGCTTAGTAGCAGCATAAATGAGAGTTCTGGCACAGTAAAAGGGGCTCGAGAATTCTATGAAAATCCATGGGAAAAGTTATGGGGGATGAGGAAAAAAGTATATTTCTTGTGGTTTTTGTGAAAATATGTGTGAAAATTAGAAAAAAAAACCGGGGCATGTGAAAAACTATTTTAAGTTTTTTTTTTTTAAAGATGAGGTTTAAACTAATTTGTGAATTAGTTTAAATGGGTTAGTTGAAGTGAGGTGTGAATGAGATAAAAAAAATTATGTGTTTTGTTGAGCTGGCTGGATGGACAGACTCTCTGGGTGGCTGGACAGACTCGCTGGTTGACTGGACAGATTCGCTGGCTGGCAGACGAGAGTAGTAGCATAAATGAGAGTTCTGGAACAATGTTAAAGTATAGGGATCCCATGTTAACCTATGGGACAGTTTTTTAGAGATGAGGGTTTCGACTCACTTTGTCGGCTAGAAAACGGTTTCAGACCGATTATTCTTTCGTCAAATTATAGAACTTGATAGACCACATCTATTAAAATTGAAACCAAGATCCTAGCACAGTTAAAATGGACGTTATAATTCGACAAAATCTTAAAGTCTCGAACCCAGAAAACAAAAACTAACAGGTCGAGACTGACATTAAACGTATAGTGCTTTCCGAATGTAATCTAAAGACATTGGTTTGAGATGTGTGCCTCAATTACAAGCAGAGTTATAAGAATGCAAAATTAAGAGGGTTCGACCCTGTTTCTAGGCTAGGAAACGGGTCCGACACCGTTTCCAGTTGAATTAACGAAATGAGTTCCAGTACTAGAACCTGATGTTGATGAAAAAACCGAAAACATTTCCAAATCTTAAATGAGAATCAGCAATGTGTGGTATGCAAAAGATTTTGAACCCAGAAGACCTTAAGTAACGGGGTCGAGACCAATACCCACATGTTCAAAGTGTAGTACACCCAGAATGAAATCCAATAATATTAGTTTCAAATCTGTAGCTTGATTACAAGACGGGATATAAGATCATAAGTTTAAAAGGGTTCAACCCACTTTCTCGGGTACATAAGGGGTCCGAACCCGATTCTCGTCAGTTTGGAAAATAGTGTCTGATTGCTATTACTGAAGAAAACCAGAATTAGCTGTGTAGCTCGATTAGAAGAAAAGTTATTGTAACACAAAATCTAAAAGTACCGAACCTGCAAAACTTAAAATAATGGGTTTTTTTTAAATAATCCATACATTCACAGATATTACTTCAAAGTCCAACTTTCCATCATATTTTTCTCTCTCAGCCCCGAAAACGTCATTTTATCATTTTACCTGTTGATTTAGAATTGCCATTTTTTTTTTCAAAACTAATTTCTCAAAACTGTCTGGCTTTGTCGACTTCACCGATTTACCTGGCTTTTACAACCCAACACCCCAATAATCCAAGTGAAGTGTACATAACTACAACATTTTCTCAACGAGACCCATCATTTCATGTCTTTCACACACAACGTCTTCCCAAATTAGTTTAAACCCTCATCTCTACAAAACTCTCCCATAGGTTAACATGGGATCCCCTATACTTTAATATTGTTCCAGAACTCTCATTTATGCTACTATTCTCGTCTGCCAGCGAGTCTGTCCAGCCACCCAGAGAGTCTGTCCATCCAGCCAGCTCAACAAAACACATAATTTTTTTTTATCTCATTCACACCTCACTTCAACTAACCCATTTAAACTAATTCACAAATTAGTTTAAACCTCATCTTAAAAAAAAACTTAAATTAGTTTTTCACATGCTAAAAAACACCCCGGTTTTTTTCTAATTTTCACACATATTTTCACAAAATCCACAAGAAACATACTTTTCCCCTCATCCCCCATAACTTTTCCCATGGATTTTCATAGAATTCTCGAGCCCCTTTTACTGTGCCAGAACTCTCATTTATGCTACTTACTACAACAATAACTTATGTTTATGCCAATGTAAAGAAAATTTTTATTTATATCTAATGAATTAAACATATTAATTGACAATAAATACTTTCAATCCATATTTTAATGACTTACGATTTATTAAATCCAAATTCACATATATACTCACTTTAGAAAACCGATAAATTATTTACGAAACACGAAAAAATATATGGAAAATGATGGTAAAGGAGTGACGCCATGTCCGCATGCCTGGCGAATGATGCAACAACTGAACGGGACAAAACTTCTACGTCAGTATATCGCGGAGATAGATGGCTTGGAAATAGGATGATTGTTTCATTTTTTTATTACTTATTATTATTAAAACAGTTGATAGTGTTTGTTTCTTTATTACATTTTTATTTGGTATCGCTCTACTTAATAAAATTGTATTCTATTAAGTTAAAATATACAACTCAGCGAAGATGCTGGATATTTATTTATTTAATTATTTTTTAAGGAGCCCTGGGTTGCGGAAAAAAGGCGTTGCGTGCCAAGCGTTCCCACCCCTGGCCTAAACGGAACCTATAGTCTCCACAGAAACCCAAACTGCAAAATAACCTAAAATAAAAGAGTTTTGTGACAGAATGGGACTGGAGGTAAATTAAAGATCTCAATGAAATCTATCTAAATCTCGATTTTCAACAATATTCTCTTATATTTAATGAGTTATAGAAGTTTGAATATTTAACAACAGCAATGCCTAACGTTAGAATTTAACTCACAAGTTAATTTTAATTGGAATAAAAAGTTTTATTTCACAGCATATAATACAACAGATGTGTATTTCAAAAGTTAATGTAAATAATTAATTTCTAAGATTTCCATTGTTGCTGTTAAATATTCAAACTTCCATAACTCTTTAATTACAAAGTGAACATTATTGAAAAACGAGATTTAGATCGATTTGATTGAGATCTTTAATTTATCTTCCGCTACATTTTCTCATAAAACGCTCAGTTTAGAAGTTATAGAGCTTCGAAGTTAGCTTCCTCTTATATAACATGGAGGGAAGTGGTCATAATTTAGTGAGCACTGAATGTATATATATACACACACACCATGGTACAGAAATATTTGCTTTAAAAGCTACAGAAGTACCGGAACAATCTTCTGTTCCAGTCCAATTATTCGGAAAAGTAAAAAAAAAACGTTCCACTTTAACGATTTGGAAACATCAGTCCGGGAACGGTGTTCCGGTTTAATGATTTGGAAACATCAGTCCGGGAACGGTGTTCCGGTTTAATGATTTGGAAACATAAGTCTCGGAAAAGTGTGCCGACTCAATTTGAGTAATTATTTGATAATTACTTCCCTTGTTCAAAACGTCACGCAGGGCCTAGGATGGCTCAGTCGGTAGCGCGCCAGGCTGGCAATCTGTAGTTCCCAGATTCGAGTCCCATCTGGGTCAGCGTTGAGATTTTTCTCCGCAAAATTCTCCGCCCTGTCCACGGTCAGTAGGGGACACCGATGGGCTTGGAATTTTCCGCCCTGCCCACGGTCAGTAGGGGACACCGATGGGCTTGGAAAGGCCGCCGTCCGTCGGATGGGACGTTAAGCCGTGGCCCCGTGTGCGGGAGAGCCATACCCTGTGCACGTTAAAGAACACGCTGGATGGCCTTGACGAGAGGCTACCATCTGTCTCCCAACAGCTGTTCCAGTGGGTCCCCTCCCCCCAACCTTCTCTGAGCCTTCGAGGTCCATGTGACCTGGCCATTTAGCCCATGGTGTGCAAAAAAAGTGCCGCTCAGAGGTAAAACAACCCAACCCAAAACGTCGCGCTTCGTCACTGTGTAGAGGTCAACTCATGATCTACTACTGCTAGAAATGTGCAAAATGGTGTCTGGGATTGATGTTGGTAACGTTACTAAATGTCGGATCCGGAGGGTCCTTCGAGCTCAAAGGTCAAATTTTAGATCTACCAGTGCAAGAGAGCTAAAAATTGGTTCCTGGGGGTATTTTGGGTCGTAGAGCTTGGAAATGTCGTGAATGTTTGGTTGCGATGGGTCCTTCGAGTTCGAAAGTCAAATATAGATCTACCGGTGCTAGAGGTTAAAAATTGGTTCCTGGGGGCATTTTGAGTTATAGATCTCAGTAAGTTTGTCAAATTTTGGATGCGAGTTGCCCTTTGAGGTCACATAAATATTAAGTATGTTCAGATCCAGCATTGCGCTCAAGGTCAAATGGGTGTTGGACTGACGGGCTAGAAATCAAAAGGATCACTGGTATAAAATAATGTTACAAAACTTTTATTTCTCAATTTTTGCTTAAGTATAAGTTTAAAAGTTAATATGCAGTTACCGAGCTTCGCACAAGCATGACGTCAGCTAACGTATCTCGTTTTTCTTCTGACCTTTGCATATTGACAGACATAACATATTATTATTATAGGATTTTAGCAATGCATTATGCATATAATTATTTTAACAAACACATTTCTCTTTCAGCTATATTCGAATCTGTTCTTACAGGCGAAGCTGCAAGAGAATACCTCGCTAAAACGGTGAATCCTGTTCTACTTAAAGGTCTTGTACAACTCTGCAGGCAAAAACCTGACAATCCAGTGGTGAGTGATTTTTGCAGATGATCAAGGAATCCTTATTCCACTTGTTACTGAAGTTAATTTTCTCAAACTGACACATTTTAACTTTCAAACAGCTAACGGAAGATGAAGAAACATTTTGTAACATCAATGGTCATTTTCTAAAGTTGACACTCGAATTAATTATAATTAATATATTAATATATTCATGTATTTAATTTATATATTAATATATTTTATTTATATTAATTTTTAATTAACGATAAGAACAAAATACGAATACTTCTACGAATGTTTTACATCTCCGGAAAGAATATTTCAAATCTTTGGAACCAAATATACCTCTATAAAACGTTATAAATATTCTTTTTTGCCACGTAGTTAGTAAAAATGACAACCGACCAACTACATCAGATGATTGGGATTTCATCACCTAATTAATTCGTCGTATTGCGTAACTAATCAGAATTTTCAAATCCGATTATATTTGTAAATAAATGTGGTTCTTCTTACAATGTGTGTGTGAGAGAGAGCTTTATATGCTGAAAACTACTTTTTTATTATCTAGTTAGGATGACTCTATCGCGGTGGACAGTAACTCACACAACATTCATGTATTAAGTATGTTGTCTGGGGTTATTGCGGTTTGTAGATGTTGGGAACGTTATTAAATGTCGGATCCGGAGCTTCGAACTCAAAGTTTAAATTTTAGATCTACCGGTGCAAGAGAGCTAAAAATTGGTTCCTGGGGGTATTTTGGGTCATAGAGTTTGGAAATGTTGTGGATATTTGGTTGCGATGGGTCCTTCGAATTCGAAGGTAAAATATATTTTATTTGGACCTTTATTATTGGATTGTTACAGATTTTTAGTTGTATTTGAATTTTTGGCAGCCGAGCCTGAATTCTAAATCAAGAAACAGACTATAAATGAATTGATTTAATAACTAAGGCAATAAAATTATATAAATTATTACTAGACTATCTGTTAAACCAAGCACATTTGGAAACTGATTCACAAATCAATGTATAAAGTATAAATCTTACAATCATATTTCAATGTTTAGACAGCGCTTTATAAACTAATATAATCTTTGATACAGATATATTGCTGTTTAACTTCGAAATAAGCCTTGCCTTACCACTTCAATATCGAGAACTTATCACTGCTCAAAAACCACAAACTAAATTTTCTCATTTTTACACACCTTAAAAACCCTACTAATTTTTCGTAATTACTTTTAACTCAATAAATTCTTTTAACACTTCCGGGAACACACAAATGAAAACTTTTCATCTTTAGGCAAACGCGCACAAACCAAACTCTCCTTCACAAACATATTCCGAACTACAACTGTAGTCCTTTCTTTTTCTTAAGTTCATCGTGTTCGAACTCATAACTGATGTAATTTATACTCCATGCTATATCTTGAGTGTCGCGTAGTACCATAGTCTCGTTTTCATTGTTGCACGTGTAATATTCCGTTTCAATATATACTCATGGACTAGATCATTATGACCACCCCTCTCTCCACGAGTGGATGCGCCCCACGGCACGTAACATGACATCATCGACCGACGTGGTCGATGATGTCAGTCAATTTTGGTTAATTCAAACTATTTTTTCATCTTCACCTCGTAACTCGAAATTTTGTGAATAATATTTGAAAGAAAATCAGTTTTTGAAAAGTTTTTTCCCCCACAAGTAATAGCATAAATGAGAGTTCTGGCACAGTAAAAGGGGCTCGAGAATTCTATGAAAATCCATAGGAAAAGTTATGTGGGGGGGGGGTGAGGCAAAAAGTATGTTTCTTTTGGTTTTTTGTGAAAATATGTTTGAAAATTAGAAAAAACGGGGGTGTTTTTTAGCATGTGAAAAACTAATTTTGGGGAGATGAGGTTTAAACTAATTTGTGAATTAATTTAAATGAATTAGGTTGAAATGAGGTGTGTGTGTATATGAGATAAAAAATTATGTGTTTTGTTGAGTTATTACACTTCACTGGATACAGCAGAATCAAAACTTTCTAAGCAAAGTCCAAAGTATTAATTCTGTTATGAAAGAAGAATATTAAAAGTTTTATCCAAAAGTGAATAAATTTCTTATCATAGAAAAAAAATTAAAACTTTTAATCAAAGTCCAAAGTAATTATTTTGCTACAAGAATATTAAAAACTTTTATCTAAGCAACGTTTAAGTAATAATTTTGCTACAATAATATTAAAACTTTTATCTAATAAAAGTCCAAAGTAATAATTCTGTTATCAAACTGAAACTTTGTGAAGTGTATGATAATTTAACATAGAAGAATATTAAAATTTTAATCTAATCCAAAGTTCAAGTAATAATTCTGCTACAAGAATATTAAAACTTTATCTAACGAAAGTCCACGGAATAATTCCCGTTCCAGCTTTGCAATTAAAGCTTTACAATTAAATATATTTAAATCGTACTTACCTTAGATTGGGACTCTATACCGAAGGGGGAACTCAAACTGACTTCGAATCGCTTGAGATCTTTCTTAAATACTCAACCGAAATTTAAAACCAAAACTGAATAAATTTCTTATCATAGAAGAATATTAAAATTTTCATCTAATCAAAGTTCATGTAATAATTTTGCTATAAGAATATTAAAACTTTTATCTAACTAAAGTCCACGTAATAATTCCCGTTCCAGCTTTACAATTAAATCTATTTAAATCGTACTTACCTTAGATTGGGACTCTATACCGGAGGGGAAAGTCAAAGACTTGGAATCGCATGAGACCTTAAATACTCCACAGAACCAAAACTGAATCTTGAACTTTGGTTTTGGATTAAAAAACATTTTCGGTTTGATAGCAAAGTCCAAGTAATAATTTTTGCTATCAAACCGAAATGTTTATCCAAAACCAAAGTTCAAGATTCAGTAGCAAAGTCCGAGTAATAATGTTGCTATCAAACCGAAATTTTTATCCAAAACCAAAGTTCAAGATTCAGTAGCAAAGTCCAAGTAATAATTTTGCTATCAAACCGAAATATTTATCCAAAACCAAAGTTCAAGATTCAGTAGCAAAGTCCAAGTAATAATCTTTATCCAAAACCAAAGTTTAAGATTCAGTAGCAAAGTCCAAGTAATAATTTTCATCCAAAACCAAAGTTCAAGATTCAGTAGCAAAGTCCAAGTAGTAATTTTGCTATCAAACCGAAATTTTTATCCAAAACCAAAGTTCAAGATTCAGTAGCAAAGTCCAAGTAATAATTTTGCTATCAAACCGAAATATTTATCCAAAACCAAAGTTCAAGATTCAGTAGCAAAGTCCAAGTAGTAATTTTGCTATTAAACCGAAATTTTTATCCAAAACCAAAGTTCAAGATTCAGTAGCAAAGTCCAAGTAATAATTTTGCTATCAAACCGAAATGTTTACCCAAAACCAATGTTCAAGATTCAGTAGCAAAATGAAAATAATAGTTTTTATCCAAAACCAAAGTTCAAGATTAGGTAGCAAAATCCAAGATTCAGTTTTGTTCTGTGGAGTATTAAGAAGGTCTCAAGCGATTCCAAGTCACTTTGACTTTCCCCTCCTGAAGAGTAAGTAGTTGTTTTTGTATGTTTTTTCAAAGTTGCTTAGTTGAATCGCTGGTTGCCCGTTGTGGCGGGCGGCCGTTAATTTTTATAGTCCAGATAGAAATTTGAAAAGAATGTCTCCTGAAGTGAAAAAAAAAATCCTTAAACAATCTTAATGATCAGAATTTTTAGGATCTTCAACAATATTTGAACGGATTAATTAAAATTTTCTCTTAAAACATTTCATCAGATTCAATTAGAAGTGGGGAACATAGATATTTTTTTAAACGTGCAAATAGTTATAAATTTTGATTGTATTTAAAATAGTTTTTTTAGCCAACAACTAAAAGTTTTCCCTCTAGTGGTTGTAAAGTTGCTTTCCGTTCTGAGACAATTACGCAATATACGTGATATAATTCGTTTGGCGGTCTATTTAATTTAAATCGTATTTCGATATCAGCAGTTGCTGATAATTCATATAGATGTAATTCGTATTTGCTGACATCGAAGTGGAATATCGGATACAGTTTCATAAAATCTTGATTACTGACTTGTGTACCCAAGTCGATATCCATATTTTTTGCAGCTAAAAAGCTGTTGTAAACTCGCGTATAGTCTAAAGTGTTGGGTTCAAAGTTGCACTCGAATTCTTGTTCAGGAAACTGTTTGCTATTCACTCTGATCTGAATCCGTTCTAGTAACATGTGATCAAACACCATATTGTTTCTGGTTTGATTATTTAATCGGTTAGACTTTTGTAAGACGACATAAAGATGGACAGGAGTGTTTTGAGTTGTGGTAACCAGCCAACTGACATGAGAGTCAATTCGAGTATCAGATTTGTACAGTTTGCATGATTCCCAAAAGATTTCATATGGATTACCGCTTACTAACTGAGATTCTAATTTTGCAAGCACTTGTAGTGATGGTTCCACTTTTGAAATAAACCAAGATACGTGAGATATTTCAAATTTATACAACGTAACCCCAACTTTCTGAATAATGTCTTTCTCGTCATTTTTTTCTAGTTTTATGGTATGTTTTACATCGTGAAACACTTTATCCACGTCTCAGCAGAATCCAAAACAGCCGATTCAGTGGTAAGAATAACTTACGTTTTGACTATTTTTTGTAATTTCATATCTGTCCAAGAATCCTTAATTGAATTCAGGATTTTTCTCCAAAGCTTGTGCAAAATCCTTCATTTTATTATTCGTGTCCAGTTTATCTTCGCCTCCATCGTACAAATACTTATTCATTTTCGAACTGTCTGCGGTATCTTTGAACCACATCATACTTGTGGCAGCACTGTGTGAAAAGTCTTCGGTAAAATCAATTAAATTGTGAATTGTGGTCGTCACTCCTGGCAATTCAATATCTTCCAATTCTCTGTTTTCTATATAATACTGAGCTCTCTTAAAAATGTTGTACCCGTTATTGACCATCGTAACTACATCACTGTCGCCGATATCAGACCCATCTGATTTCAGTATTTTGCCTCTGACGTGTATATAACTGTTGTGGGGATGTAGAGAAACGTCCATGTCTTTGGTAAATATTTCGTATTTTTCGAGATTTTTAACTTTCATATTGGTTTCTCGATATTCCAAGTACTCGTATTTTGTCGTTGAATTATCGTCTATTGCATCTTCGAACAAATTCCAGTAAGAAGCCTCAACGTATACCTATACTTTACGTATTGCCTATACTTATTTTATTACTATGATTTTTAGGCCATTTCCGTAATTTAACTGATTAAGAATATTTCTGCTTTTAGGGGATATTTTCTCGTTTTTTTCGAACAATAGACGACGGAATTGTATAAAATATTTTAATTCGCTTTCTCAGTATCTTCATCTTTATTTGGGTCTGATGTATAACATTTATGTCACGTTTTCCTTGTTCAGGTCAATTACTCTATTAATCTGATCTGTTACTTTCTTTCTAACGTTGTTAATGTAATCAGTTTTATTCAGCAGTAAATATATGGGGAAGAAAGAATGTGTGTCGATTAAACTGCCAGGTGGTGTTTGAGGCACGAAACTGTACAACACGTCGCTCTTCTGGTTATTGGAGATATTCTGGAAGATTCGACAATAGAACAGTGAATTAGAATGCGATCGACCCCTCTCGTTATGTTGGGTGGGAACTTTCCTTCATTTTTTGATGCATCGATAATTTTCGATTCGAACCCTAGTATTTCTCGTAACTTCCTTCAGAAAAATCTATTTTATATCCTCTTGCCAAACGAAAAACAAATCTTAATGTGGGGAGGTTGCTTTCTGGTATTATAGGGCTAGGATCCCCAAAGACATTTTTTAAAACGTCATTAAATCCGTCTATATCGTACATTCCATTCGGGAAAGTTATTTTATTCCATTGCCTTCCATTGAAGTATTTCAGAGTGTTATTGTTATATTTATCACTGATGTTGTACCAAGAATACCACATATTGCTATCGATCAGTGCTATCTCGTATTCACCATTGAGTGTAATCGGCGTTTCATAATTAATTTCCAAATCTTCGGGGTTGTATGCCGAGGAATTGATAGTTATGAGTACCATCTTTATTAATATAGTGTAGTACTATGTAGTACTTATATGCTAGTTATTACCAACAATTCATTCCGATCGTTAGGAGTTTGTTCAAACTTATACATTACATCATATGGGCTTATGCTATTATTCCTACGTTTAATGTAATAGATGGAATAGTAACCTCATTTTTCAGAGTAATTTGTTTGAATTTGCGAAGAATTATACACAATCGGCTTTGAAGATGAAAGTAGTGTTTTATTTCTTCTGGTGGCGATAAACCGAATGGATCAAAGTACTCGACGTAAGGTAACTTCGCATCACTGAAATAAGCTACCCAATGAATTCCTGAACCACGGGAAACATCAAAGTTCACTATACCATTTTCGTTATTGAATATTTTTGTTGGCAAAGAATCGATAGAGTATACACCACGGAATCCTTTTTCGTTTTTCGTTATTTTTTCGATATCTAAGTTACTTAATGGCTCTTTTTTTTTAATCCCTGAGCTTTTTGTTTTCCTGGAATGTACAAACCTTTTCCCTTTCTTTTATTTTTAGATAAGCCAGCTGCTCTTTGCTTTCCAGGAATATATAACTCTTTTCCTAGAACGTTTTGTGAAGCTTAGTACCAGCATATCCCTCAGCTCCAACTTCAGCTGCTTTTCCTGATGCTACGAATGCAGGTATTAAGAATGGCAGAAATCCACCTAGCTGTGTTTTACTGAAACAAAGTAGAACTGGCGTTTTAGATTTTTTTCAGTTTGATGATTTGTCTCTTTGTCAGTTTCAAAGTATAGTTACCTTTCTTCTGTGGATCAATACTTAAAGTTATAGGATTCTTATTTACTAATGCACTCTTCAATTTTTGCTTTTGTTCAGGCGTTAAACTTGTTAGATAATTGTGATACATTATACTTTATTTTATAAGTATCACATACTTATATTTTATATATAAAAATTACGCATGTATTGTGTAAAGTGTAAAAGGAAAACTTTGACAGGTACTGTTGAATATGTCACATCAAAGAATAAAAGAGTAATGATGAGAGGTAGAAGCCGAACATGTGAAAAAATGAAGTATAAATTTGTGAAACAGAAAGGAAAATTTGTTAACGGTGGTGATATAGTAAGCTGGATTCAAGAAAAGTTTAATCCACCTGAAATTCGCATTCCAGGTTACCAGTATTGTGGATCTTTTACGAAACTGGAGAAATGGTTAATGCAAGTAGATCCTGGTATTAACGTGTTGGACAAAGCCTGCAAAAAGCACGGCATTTCCTACAGCAAATCTACAGAAACTAAAAAGAGACACGAAAGCCGACCAAGAATTATTAAATGATTTGGATGAAATTCAAAACCCAACTTTAGGAGAAAGAATTTCAAGAACGATAATCAAACCTATCATTAAAACAAAGAAACGGTTCGGTTTAGGACACAAGAAATAAGATGCTTTCTTCCGTTTACAATGACCCATTAAAGGGATTTTCCGGTGTAAAAGATCTAATGCGCAAAACTGGATTGACGGAAAAAGAAGTAAAAAGATTTCTCCAACAACAAGATGTGTACACGTTACACAAACCCATTTATAAAAAATTCCAAACGAGGTTTATGCCTCGAATGTAGACGACCAGTAGCAGAATGATTTAATCGATATGCAAAAATTTAAATTTCACAATAACCACACGATTTACATTTTAAGTATGATTGACATTTTCAGAAAATTCCCTTGGGCAATACCTATTAAAAAGAAAACGGGTAATGAGATTACCAAAGCATTTGTCGAAATTTTTAAACAACGTAAGCCATCCAAGTTACAAACGGATAAGGGAACTGAGTTTATCAATAAAGAAAATCAAGCATTGTTTAACCAACGAGGTGTCCATTGGTTTGCCACAGAAAATGAGACTAAATCTCAAATTATGAAAAGATTTAATAGGACTCTAAAGACAAAAATGTGGAAATATTTCACTGCCAATAATACTAGAAAATGGATCGATGTTCTACCAAAACTCGTTAAGAATTACAATAGTCCTTATCACAGACCAATAAGAATGACCCCAAAAGAGGCAAGCTTGAAGAAAAAGAGAGATATTATGTATTTTAATCTGTTTGGTAAAAGAATTAAATCTATTACAGCACCAAAATTGAAAATTGGCGACAGAGTGAGAATCGCCAAGTAATCGTTTAGAAAAGGTTATCTGCCCAGTTTTACAGAAGAGATTTTTGAAATTGCTTAAGTTCTGAATACAGATCCCATAACCAATAAGATCAAGGATCTGAAAGGAGAACCAATCATTGGTAGTTTTTACACCCAAGAAATGGTGAAATACGAAAAGCAAGATGACATTTATAAAGTTGAAACCATTCTGAAAATTAGAGTGAAGAATAATGAAAAAGAGTATTATGTTAAATGGTTTGGTTATGATAATACATTTAATTCCTGGGTCAAAGAACATGATCTTTTTAAATAAAGCAAATGGAGATTCATAATTTTGACTTTTAAGAAGATGAGAAATTCTTGAACAGAAACGTATTAGCTCCTCTCTGACCTTTTAGACTTTTAATCTGTGGTCCATCGGGCTCAGGGAAGACGAACCTTTTGTTGAACTTAATATTTAACATCTCTACTATAATAAAATCTTTTTATATGCCAAAGATTTAACCGAGCCGAAATATCAGTTTATGCAAGAAATATTCGACGATTTCCACAAAATTTTGGAGAAAACATTTGGCGAAAAAATCTCAATTGCAACTTTCTCTGCCAGTAAAGAATATATCGTCAAGGTCATCGAACTGGATCCCGACATGCAAAATTTAATTGTTTTCGACGATTTCGTAACGGAAAGAGATCAAAAACTCTTTGAAGAATTATTCGTCAGAGGAAGGAAAAGAACATATCATTGATTTACCTGACACAGAGTTATTTTTCGATTCCAAAAGACATTCGAATACTGTGTAATTATTTTATATTCTTTAATGTGCAGAACAAGTGAGAAATTTTGCAGGTAGAAATGGATCATGCAACAGAAATCAGGAAAGATATTTTTAGGCAGTTTTATGCATATGCAGCTTCAAAAAGACACGATTTCTTACTAATCGATAAAAAAAAGAAGCACATACCTCTCAAATACAGAAAGAATTTTGGAAAATAAAGATGAATTACTTGACAAAGTTTGGCGTCATCAACCTGATGTGTTCATGTACCTCCACAAGCTGGATGATCCTTCTAGAATATAGTTTCAGAGGCAAGGGGACTTTTAATTAAATACACATTTAGCTTTCTTCACCAGGCCCGGAACTGTTGTTTCTGTTGCTAGTCAAAAGAGCACTGCCAATCCAGCTCACCCCTTTCAAGGCTCTCTGAAGGAAGGCTACCTACATTGTGACCTATTACTACCTACCTCTGTGACATCATAAAACTGCTCCGTGTTTAATGTTTTAGTATATATTACAGAAATGTTGGTGGAGTGAACATGCCTGTAATGGCCCCTAATGACGAGCCGCCACTGGCTAATAGACATCTACTTATTTAAATATCAGAGAGCATGAATTTCATATACATTTAAAAATATCGTAAGAATAGAATCAAGTAATATTACCATATTAAATCTCGTAAAAACAATTACTATATAATAGAGCAGAATGTGAAATTTATAACAGGTGTTTTTCGACAATTTTCTTTAAAGTTGGTTAACAATAGAAAGAAACATAACTATTGTAAACTGCTCAGTTTAAATCAGGTATATGCAACTTCCTCCAGGGTTCTGATGGAATATGGATTATTTTATGAACCTGCATACAATGGGCAAAATGACCACACAAGGGCTCAGAGTAGAGTTGGGGAAGGGGACCCACTGCACAGCTCCTGGGAGACAGATGGAAGCCAAGGTTATCCTGCGTGATCTTTAATATGTATAAGGTTTTTTTTGTTGTTGTTGTTGTTTTTCTTACAAGGGGGTAAAAAAATACATAAATTATGCAACACTATTTTATCTATTCTTAATATGGTTATATTTAATATGGCTAGGACCCTCCTAGATCACGACACCAAATTACGGTTGGTCGAACCCTTTCCCCGATTCTGTGTTACATAACACTTTCCTTTTTGTAAGAGTCTTCGTTTTTAGTACGATAAACAGCATAGCAAATGAGTATTTATAGTAGAATAGTTAAATTACATTTTCTCATCGCAAAATGTAACATAAATTACTAGCAGAAAAAACATTTTAGTGTTGTGTGATATAAGCTCAACACTATTTTTCCTCATGTAACGCAAAGTAATACAATCACCAACCCTCCTCAAGAGGTATTCACGCAATGTATGGGCAAACTTTAAGCCTTATCGAAATGAGCAAAAAGGAATATATCCTATTTTTGTGACAAACCGTTTCGCACTATTCCTAACTTTTTAACTGAGACCATTCAAACAACCATTTTGAAGCTCAAAATAATCTGTATCATTTGCGATGAACCACACTCGAAAATGTTTACGGGGTTCAACGTTTATATTCACTAAAACGTTTTAATTTTTTCATTTTTATTCCTTAATTTCTCAGAAATTAAATAAATGTAAAGCACTAAATCTTTTTTTGCAAATTTTCATATTTTTTTATTTGGGTGATTTAATTTCTTCCAGATGAAAAAGCTCATCTTGAACTTGGAAAAATATGTAAAAATGTCATTTTCACATATTAATTTCACTAAAAGAGTTAAATTTCAAAATACAAGAACTTGTTTCCTTAATCTCCAGTAGTGACAAGCTACCATAGCTTCCCCCTAGCATAGTGTTTCCCCATATGCGTCATTGACCACACCCCTTATTAATATCCGTAACTGACCACGCCCCCTTATGTACCCCACTACTTTCTCCTTGTTAATAATTCATATTTCATAACTCATATTTAATTAATTAACCCTTATCAAAAGTTCTGCCCCTTTATTTAAAACCCCCACTGATCACAAACTCCCAAATTTTCCAAGTCCCGAGTCCGCCATTTTGTTTTCTGACGTCACCACAAATTCCCGCGATTTTGCCATTCGTCTGCTATCCGAAATTTGATCCAGAGTCCGCCATCTTGAATCCATCTTGAATCCAACCAGGGGGTTGACCTACCCATCGCGAAATAAACATCTCTAAAGGTCTCAGAATTCTCCATCCAAAATTAAGTTCACCTAATTGTGGCGCCATCTAGTGTGTAACCGGCATACTATATTTAAAAAAAAAACTTATGCTGAGATTTGGAGATTTCAACTCGCTATCTCCACGTTGGGAGGTTATCTGTGCACTAACGCACTATGCTATGGGTAGTTACTTGGGATGCTTAGATGTGTCTAAAGTGGGGATAATCTTTATAAAACAATCTAGGAAGGTTATATTTTCTTCACGAGTTTTATATTGCATGTATTTATTTTTCCTAATTTTTTTTTTTTATAACATACGAGATTTTTATTTCTTTATAAGTTAACTCACAAATTTTTATTTCTTTGTAAATTATCCTACGTATTTTTAGATCTTATAAATCTACCCCACAAATATTTCTATACCTTAATGTGATAATTGCATATTTCCTGTATTTCTTTTTATTAACTTGGGAATATGTATTTTTTTATTAACCCTCAAATTTTTATTTCATGTATTTATTTTTATTCCTTTATTAATTAAACACTTTTCAAAACTGACGTCCCCTTTATTAATATGCTCCTCTCCTTAATTAAAAGTTTTATCGAAAGTTCGACCCACCCATTAAAAAAACTTTATCAAAACCCCTCCTCCTTTATTAAAAAACCACTATCAAAACTGACACCCCCTCATTAATTAACCCATTATCAAAAGTTCGGCCCCCTTTATTAAAACACCCCTCTCGCCAATTTGAATTCCCCCATTTTGACACCCCCTCACGTTTGCATTGTCCCCCTACGATGAGAAGTAAAACTCCCGAATAATTCATAGATTTTATTTCCTGTTCTAGCCTAAACTGGAGTAATGCGTCTCAGGCAGGCCATGTGGCTCTTGAAAAAGTCCACTTGAAAATGTGGTGCCTGAAGTTCCTACCAGCATCGGTGACTTCAGCCTTTAACGGAGGAGGAACGGGTCTTTGCCCCATGCCTGCGATCAGGGGGCTGTTTGATATTGTTGGCCCTACCAATCTCAATAAACCTAATTTCTTTAAAAATCCTACTAATCATTTTCTCTCTGCAGGAACGTGGAATGTGAGCACATTACATAGAGATTATTCTCTTGATGTCCTCATGCAGAAATTCCAGCGCTATAACCTAGATATTCTAGGCTTGCAAGAGACTAGATGGACAGGTAAAGGTGAGATACTTAAAAATAACTTTAAATTTCTCTTTACAGGGAGGGAGGATGGAAAGCATCACCAAGGCGTGGGTCTGCTGCTCAGCAGACATGCTAGTGATGCTCTTCTAGGATATGAGTGAATCTACTAATGAAAGGTTTCTTACAGCAAAATTTCAGACAAGCATTAAAAACTTGAATGTTATCTGCTGTTATGCCCCCACTGAGGATTCTGATGAGGATTAGAAGGATAGGTTTTACGGACAACTTCAGGATATTTTGAATTCTGTCAAGAAAGGAGATATTACCCTTGTTCTTGGTGACTTCAATGCCAAAGTTGGTACTGACTCTGATCTTTGGGGAGGGGTGATAGGCCCTTTTGGTATTGGTAGCTGCAATGGCAATGGGCAACGTCTCCTACAGGTAAGTAAACTCAATGGTTTCAGAATAACTAACACATATTACAAACACCGCGACATACATAAATACACATGGGTTTCACCTGATGGGCTGCATAGGAATATGATTGATTATATATTAATTAACAGAAAATGGGCTAGTTCTGTTAGAAATACCAGGGCATATAGGGGAGCTGAAATTGGATCTCACCATTACCTTGTTAAAAGTGTCTTGCAACGTAAACTTAAAAAGTGTTGTGCTAGAGTTAAAAAATTTACCTTTAATACTGAAGCTCTGAATGACCCAGTTACAGCTAAAGCTTACCATGATAGGTTACTTAGTCATTATGACGGTCATGGTTTGCTTAATACTGAAGTTGAGGAAGAATGGGGCCATTTTAAACAGGCTTTTTCGGAAACTAACAGTACTCTTTTAGGAAAAAAGGAGCAGAGAAGGCAGAATTATTTAAGTGATAAGGCAATTGAGCTTATTTCAGAAAGAAGGAACTGCAGGAATGTCCTTAATCAGTACCCTACTAGTCCTAATAGAAAATATTACAGAGAGCTTAATAAACGTGTAAAGGATCAGTTAGCTACTGATAAAAATCTTTGGCTTGATAGCTTGGCTGACAAAGCTGAGGAAGCAGTTAGACAGCACAACAGCAGAGAGCTGTACCAGATAGTTAATGTTTTATGTGGTAGAAAACGGACAGGCATACAGGGATTGAAGGATAAACAAGGTAAGGTTATAGAAGGTGAGGATTCTGTCATGGCTAGGTGGGCTGAGCATTTCAGTGATGTTCTAAACAATGTGGTTAGTTCTACTCCCATTGTTTATAATGATGATAGATGCATTGGCAGCTTTAATGTTGGCCCTATAACACAATCTGAAGTTAGTTTGGCTATCTCTAAACTGAAACTTCATAAATCCCCAGGGGTAGATGAAATTACTACAGAAATGCTCAGAGCTGGGAATGTTTTGGTTACCACTTGGATGACTGAAATTTTGAATAACTTTTATGATAAGGCATGGTTCCTAAAGATTTTACCAGAGCTATTATTATCCCTATTTTCAAAAAAAGTGATCGCAGTTCTTGTGATAACTATAGGGGTATCAGCCTACTCTCTGTTCCAGGTAAAGTTCTTTCCATGATTGTGCTTAATAGAATTAAGAATCTGGTTGACAGTGAATTGCGTGATGAGCAATGTGGATTCAGAAGTGGTAGGGGATGTGTGGATCAGATATTTTCACTTAGGCAGATTCTTGAGAAATGTTTAGAGTTTCAGAAACCTTTGGTTGCTAGCTTTGTTGATTTCAAAAAGGCTTTCGACTCTGTTGATCGTCATAATTTGTGCTTGATTGTGAAATCATATGGCATACCAGAGAAGTTAGTTAACATAATGAAAGCTCTCTATAATGATGAGTCATGTGTGAGAGTTGGTAAGTCTTGTAGCAATTGGTTTAGCATTACGTCTGGTGTTCGACAAGGGTGCATTATGTCTCCTTTTCTCTTTAGTTTGGTTGTTGATTATGTTATGCGAAATTCACTTCGAGGGAAAGATTTTGGCCTTAAATGGGCTGGAGATACGAAAATTTCTGATTTAGATTATGCTGATGATTTAGCCCTTTTGACAAATGATGTTGATGAGATGAACTCTTTCATTCGAGCTGTTCATGAGACTGGTAGTAGAGTAGGTTTGGTTATAAACAGAGAGAAAACTAAAGTGATGAAAATTGGTCAGGCAGGTTGTGATTCAGTTAATCTGAATGGTTGCAGTCTTGAGCAGGTGTCACAGTTTAATTATCTTGGGAGCTATGTAACTGATACTGGTGATGTGTGGCATGAGATTAACAGACGAATAGGTATTGCTGCCGGGACTTTTAAGAATCTATGGAGATTGTGGAGAAATAGGCGTATACACCTAAAGACTAAAATTAGACTGTATAATAGTTTGGTTCTTTCTAGGGTTAGTTATGGTAGTGAAACTTGGACGCTGTGTAAACAAGATAACAGGAAACTAGATGCTTTTGATTCTAAATGCTTACGCAGTATCTTGGGTATTAGGTGGTTTAACTTTGTAACTAATGATGAGGTTAGGCAAAGGAGTCTGCAACCTCCTTTAAGCAGCATATTGTGCAGAGAGAGACTCCGCTGGTTTGGCCATGTTGCCCGTATGGATAATTATAGATTGGCGAATAGGGTTATGAACAGTGTGCCTAGAGGCCTCAGAAGGAGGGGGAGACCTAGGATGCGGTGGGCAGACAATGTCAAACAGGACCTTGTTAGAATTGGTGTGCAGTGGCCGGATGCAGCAGAAGTAGCTCAGGACAGATATGCTTGGAGAATTAAACTGCGTGGTCTGGTTGGATCTCCTTAGCCCATGGCTGCTTGAGGATGATGATGATGATGATGATTTCTTAGTAATTAAACTCTTACCCAAAGTGATGTCCCCCTTAATTAAACACTTATCAAAAGTTGCACCCACCTCGGACAGCTATCATCATAATTTCAACCCTCAAAATAATTTAAGTCCAACTAAACTTTCTGGTGGCATCCCCTCTCAGAATGGCTGATGCAATCCTCAAAATATTTATAAAGTCCCATATTTTGTGACATCAACCTTCATATAATTCTAAGTCCTGCAATGTGCATTTTGCAACAAGCGTGCTAAAACTCGGTATCTCACCTCTACTGGGGACCACGTTTTACTGACAGATGGTTTTACAGTTTGAAAAGTCCTTCAAAATTAAAAAATATTATTCCAAATGGAGAATCACACGTCTCTAAATAATAATTCGTATTTTAATATCTACAAGTTTTAACATGTCAACATTGCATCGTCATGTACATGACAAGGGTCGGGGGTTGGTTCTTATCACCAGATTGCCAATGGGTGGGTGATGGGCTCACAAATTGGACCCCGGATGCACACTAGCTGCAATATTTGTTGCTGCTGAGAAGATCTGATAAATCATTTCCTTCGTTAAAAATAGAAGTTAAGTAAATAATCCTGGTGCCACTTTCGCGCCATTTCCGACCATTTGCCGCGTGTTTACTTCGAATGTATCTTGCAATTTCCCGGGAGCTCGGTGCTTATCAGATAGTGGTAAAGGACACTGTTTTGCTCAACCTTTGCAAACGTTTATGGTAACGTTCAGGGTATCCCTTCATCCCTTTGGCGGTCATCTTCGATAAATTCGTTATTCATTAAAAAATTCCTCCCGATTCTCCTTTATTAAAAAGCCCTCATTAATTAAAACTCTTAGCAAAAGTTCCGTCCCCTCACCCCCTGCGGCCATCTTGAATGGTCAACCCTTCTCGAAATTTCCACTGATAGTCATCTGGGATCACGGCAACCCCTCGGGGTTGTTGACCCCCTTTTTTTCCGTATGAGATGCGATATGTTACAACATGGAAAACCCACTCGCAACCGCGACCACTGTTTTCGGACCCATCTCGAAATTTTTCTAAGTCCCGAGACTGCACTCATTGACAGTAAACAGTCCTTTTGACTAAACCCACATTCTCTCTCCCCTTCAATCCCCTTTCGTTTCAGGCCATCACAGGAGGTACGGTACGGAAACAATGTTTGGAAATAATTTTCCATCCTCTTATCGAAACATCCCATCTCTCCTCTATGATAGGTCAGCTATTTTGTAAATAAACAATGTACCCCATCGGAAGAAGACAAATCATTTTGAAATTTCCCTTCGCACTCGTTGCTCTCTTATTAAAATTAGTCTCCATCAGGTAGAAGATGTTACCATCAGATATTTGCCTTGTAACATAACACTGCACTTTCTGCGTCAGGACTTGTTTTGGAATGATAAAGTGATTTTACATTAAATTCTTATTTCTGCCACCTCAATTTATTACTCTCCGTATTTTAATGTTATACTAAACCATTTCAAAAACCTCACGAATTAAAGGTAAAAAATCACCTCCACGAATTAAAGGTTTCAATCATCTCCGAATTTATTAACTTATTTTCCTTTACTAAGTCAATTCAAAGACATCGTGATTGCAAAAGAATATCCAATAAAACTAACTTTTTTCATTCCCGTGTATCCGTTACGCGACTTGATCACAAGTACTTTTTATTCCTAATACTTATTACCGTCGTATCCTCAGTACTTGATTCACTTATGCGAAATATTAGTCTTTCCGAGAAAGTAGAGCCACTCAGGTAAAAATCGATAACAAAATATTTCTCTCTCGGAAGAAAAATCAGCTAATTATAATTAACTCTACAACAGGCTAAAACGTCAAAATTATAATTACTTTAGAGTACATCACATAATTTTGCTCAGAAATCTGGATTTTGACTGGAGATTCAGACTCGGTATAGCCTCACTGAATCTAGAGAAAATCAGTTGTCCACGCTTCAAAGACCTTCCTAAAATACCTGGAACTGAGTGCGGTTATCACGAGGGTCGTGGTGTGCATTGTTCACAAGCTGAGACAGCAGCATTTAGCACATGGATGAACGAATATAACGAGAAGCACTATACGCAATGGACCGGTCATTAATTGGTCAACCGCATGGGCAATTAGAGGCTTTTCTTTTGATGAACTTCTGGGATTTGTTCGACGAAGAAGGAGATCCACCTATGGTTGAAGATCCGGTCCCTGTTTAAGGCAACCCTTCTGTGAATGAACATACGCAGCCTATTAGAGATGAGGAAAATCCACCATGTGTTAAACGATGGAGGGCCCCATAACCATCTGTCTCAACCGTGACTCTGCCACCATCCCTGGTTCCAATGCACACCTCGCCCCTCAAGCCAAAACCTAGGTTGAAAATGACGGTGTGGAAGCCTGTCGCTCTCCAGTATGAGGATTCTCTGCTAGACGCACAACCTGCACAACCTAGGAGGGAGAAACGTGATGTCACCCCCTCACGACAGAGACTTAAGTGGCTGAAAAACCCGTAGAACTCAACAGTTGTCGCCACGCAGCCTGTTAGTGAACACTCCTACCCTCTCGGAGGTGAGATTTTCGTCGTGCCTAGACTGTACTGTGAACGCCTCCAGATCCACGTGTATCGTTACTGCAGCTTCAGTGAAGGAGGACTACTTTACCCGACGAAGGAAGGGATCACTCTAACCCTTCCAGAGTGGCAGGAATTACTAGCGGTGATAGAATCGCTGTCGCTAATTACACCAAAAGAAAGACTTGGTTCGTGACGAGCAACCTACAATTGTGCACTTACTGTAATAGTGATGGGTGCCGACGACTCGATATCATCAAATCTCTATCTGGTTCGACATCTTGCGGTGTGAACCTTGCCTTGACTCAGTGGGAGGAAATGCGAAACCGTCTCGACGATGTGAAGAACAGCCTGGATCATCATTGCAGGCCCGATGTTAATTTTCACCTGCGACAAGCCATCGCCGAACAGAGAGACCTACTACTAGCGTTTCTTTTGACTCCCTTGAGGAGGATCAAGGACATTTGATGCAGCTATTGACGGACATTGTGGTGCACGATCTAATTCAAGCATTGCTACCCGGGACTAAGCTTATAGAGCCCGAGGATAAAGAACATTGTTTGAATACTTATTTGAATGATGCAGTGCACTCGTTGGACATTGACGCTATTGCTAATGCCTTTGTTGACACGGCGTGCACTCGAGGCCTCCTCTGTTATGTAGACGATGCTTTTCTTTCCTCTCTGTCCTATGGTGACGTGTTAAAGAGATTGAAAGACAACCTGTATACTACCGACAATTGGTTTTGTAAATAAAAGTCCGATATTACCTAACAATCACTGTGTTGTGCACTCATTAAGTTATGAATCGTGTGAAGACAACATCAGCAACAGCTGTTTTCTGTACATTTATAGGGGTCGCCGTGATTTCTGGGGTTACGTTACCTCCAGATTATTTAGCCACACATTGCGGAGATTATCGATATTTGGGAGGAAATATTTGGTTGAGCGTGAGTAATAAAACAATGGATATCAGATTATTTTTACGTAAACAACCGACGGTGAATGGAATTAACTTATCTTTTTCTCAGTGTAAGAAACTCGTTAATCTGGATGGTTGGGTCGAGAAAAATGTTGTGGACTACAAGTTACCGATTCTGTCTGGTGGAGGTGGGAACACAAGGGATGTACTTTCACCATCCGGTCCTTTACACGTCGAGACAGTTGTGTGAAGAGGCTGCAGACCGCACATCTATAGATGTAGCTGACTCCCTCCCTATCGAGGTCTGGATTAAAGAGGGAGAGCTACTGCTGGTCGATTATTACGATCCGAAGAACCCTGGCAGCTATGGAGAGGTGACTTCATTATCCCAGAGTACTGGACAGGATCCAAAGACAGTCAGAGAATGGTTAGCAGGTCAAGAGATGTACACTCTCCACAGACCGGCAACGAGCAAATTCAAAAGGAACCAAACGTATGTGACAGGTCTGGATCAACAATGGCAGGCGGATTTAATATTCGTGAAAAACATTGCACGATTTAATGATGGCTATGGATACATATTAGTCGTCATCGATATTTTTTCTCGCTATGCATGGGTGATTCCTGTGAAAAAGAAAACAGGAATTGCTGTGAAAGAAGCATATGAACAGATTCTAGCGCAGGGTCGTGAACCCATGACTCTAAACACCGATCTGGGGACAGAATTCACAAACCGCGTTTTTCAAAAATTCCTAAAAGAAAAAAAACATTCACTTCTTCGTGTCTTATAGTGATAAAAAAGCTGCGCTGGTAGAAAGACTGAATCGAACCCTGAGAGAAAAATTATAGTGTTATTTTCTTAAACATAAACATTTTAGATTCTTACACGTTCTGGATTCCATAGTGAAGGGATATAATGCTTCCAAACATCGAGCTCATGGCCTTGCTCCCAAGGACGTGTATCTCTTTAATGAGAGTATCGTCTGGGAGAGATTATACGGAGCGCCAAAGCAGGCAGAACCTGTCCGTTTTAAAGAGGGAGATCACGTGAAACTCAGCAGTTTGAAGCTTCCATTCAAGAAAGGTGCGTTGCAACAGTCGACTCGAGAGATATTTCGAGTGAAAAGAATAGTGCCTAGAACACCTCCCATTTACGAAATGACAGATAGTGATGGTAACAAGAACGTGGAACTTTCTGTAGCCGAGAACTGCAGAAAATAAATCCTCCTGAACTCTACGCAGTGGAAAAAATCTTGGACCGGCACCACAAGAAAGGTGTCTTATTGAAGTGGAGAGATTATCCTACTCTCAGCTGGACACCTAGAAAATGGCTTTCTACTTAACACTCCCTTCCTCCGCCAGTATTCACGTTTACCCTTCTAACACTCAGAGCGATTAGACTACGAGACTGGAACAGCCAATTGAGCTGAATGGTGAATGGGAAGTTGCGCTATCCGAGATCTACATTCCTACGAGTTGGTATAATATCGACGATTCGAATAGCTCCTTCTCCACACATTTCAGATGGTTCCCCTCCTTTCCTAAAGATGCCATTAAGATCTCGCTAAGTTCGCAATACTTTGGAAAGTCTATGAAGAGAGCGGAGATTGTAAAAAATATTCAGCATCAAATTCCTACAGATATAGATATTAAAGTGATGAAAAGAGATGATTTATGGATTCCAGATTGGAGCTCCTAATTACGGTTTGATTTTTACGAAAGAGGCAGGGAGTTTCAACACATTCTTCAATATCGATGAGCCGTACATGGAAACTCCTCACTATGCCAACTTCACTAGCAAGGTCAGGAAGAATGACGACGATTTCTTCACCCCGGATTCATCATTTTACTTTTGCTTACTTGCCCATCCTGTGATAAGGGGAAACGAGAACCAGATACCCCACGGTCGTTACGAAAAAGTGGAAGCTGTTTTCTCTGCTATGCTTCAAACTATGCCTTCCGAAGATAGAAAACATGATGGCCTCAAGAAACTGGCTAATAATCATACGCAAATCACCAATAGTGCTAGTTATTACCTCATGTTCTCTGACTCTTCCAAAGAGTTGGGAGAATTACTAGGTTTTGACAAATTCGAATATTTGTATAACATCTCTTTGTCCAAGTATGCCATTGATATTAACATGGGTATATCTGGTATTTATGTGTACAGTCGCTCAAAAAAGTATCTGAACACTATGGTTGATTACAGAATTCAGAGGAAATATCTGGCAACGATTTTTTTAGAAATTAGTGATCTGGCAACCTCCGTGTCACATGACACAAAGATCGCCAGATCACTAATTTCTAAAAAAATCGTTGCCAGATATTTTTTCTGAATTCTGTAATCAACCATAGTGTTTGGATACTTTTTTGAGCGACTGTACTCTGACCTGGTAGCGCCTCATTTATTAGGCGACACTTATGCAGAGCTGTTATGTGTGATTAACCCCTCTACAAGAACAGCCAACAACGAGGCTATAGTGAAAACTTTTACGAGTGCTGTTTAATAACAGCACTCGTAAAGGTTTTCACTATAGCCTCGTACAATATATAGAATAGCCCTCTGGCAAGGAACGTCTTCGAGAGTGTGAGAATATTTCTTCGCACAGACAGTGGGGAACCATTATCTTTTAGTATGGTAAAGTTTTAGTCACGCTGCACTTTCATCATAAAAATCAAGTACACAGAGCCTAGCCCCTCCAACTACCTGACGTACTATAGGGCTCAGACGGGAACAGGGGTGTTCAGGGGACCCCAGTATCAAAGAGGAGGAGGGCTCGGATCCTTATTTAGAAGTATCAGACGTTTCGTATCCCCGATTCTGAAGCCCATGGTGTTTTATCTAGGAAAGCAAGCAGCTAGATCAGGAATTAAACTCGCTTCGGAAGTTGCATCAGGTCGCGACCCAAAAAAAGCGTTCAAATCGAATTTGAAGGACGGTGCGGCTAACTTGTTAGAAGAAGCCGGGGAAAACCTGCTTGGGAGAGGTATGAAGCCTAAGAAACAAAATAAAATTATCAAATTGTCAAAGAGACACTGTAGAGTGACGGATGTCTTTGCAAAATGAGCGAAAGAATCCACGGTTCGTCTGGCGATTGTGCTCTATCGGAACTCGACCTGTTTGCTATACCTCTGTCCAACTCACAGACTGAAAGAGCTACTTATGCTGCTTACCAGCCCCTTGCTTCGTTAGAAGGAAATCTCCCTTTGGAACTTAACGTCGTTGGAGGTGACGAATATATCGATTTATCCCGATGTCACTTAAGAATCAAGGCAAGAATAACAGATGCTTGCAGGAAGACCAATAACGGATGCGGAAGCTGTTGCTCCATCGAACAATTTTTTTACACGGTTTGTTTAGTGAAGTGGATGTGTACTTGAACGAAGAATTAGTGACTGGAAGCCATAGTCTTTACCCCTACAGAAGCTATCTGGAAACTTTACTCAGTTATGGAGGTGATGCAGTGAAAAGCCATTTAACCTATGGACTATGGCATCTGGATGCTGCAAGCAGAATGGAAGAATGTGGGGATGCTAATCTCGGTTGGAAAACGAGAAAACTTTATCAGGTTCGCGTAGCATCGAATTAATCGGATGGGTACATGCGGATCTATTTCTACAAGACAGGTATTTACTGAATCAGGTAGACCTTCGATTGAGGATGATGAGGTCAAAACCAGAATTCTTTCTCATGACTAGCGAAGCAAACCCTCCTTACAAAGTGAAATTTGAAGAAGCCGATTTCTATGTAAGGAAAGTCAAAGTCAGCAGTCCAACGCTACTCCCTCAGGCCCAGATGCTACACACGACCTCGGCCAAATATCCTTTAAGATATGTGGAAGTCAGATCGTTCACTCTCAGCCCTGGAATTACTTCGTGCACGAGAGATAATTTATTCAGCTCTCAAATGCCTAAAACAGTCATTGTAGGGATCGTCGACTCAGCTGCCATTAACGGGAATTTTGCTAGAAATACATACAACTTCAAGCATTACAATCTAAATTATATGTCTCTGCATGCTGACACCGAGCAATTCCCCTCTCAACAGCTCACCCCTGACTATCCAAATCATCAATATATACGCTCTTATCAAACGTTATTGGAATCACTAGACGTCTGGAAAGACAACAAAGGGGTACAATTTGGCCACTCAGCTTATGCGAAAGGGTACACATTGTACACGTTCGAACTGTCTGCAGATGGTAAACAATGTAAAGATTACTTCAATCTAGTGAAGACTGCAAATTGTACATTAGAGATCAAATTCGGCACCCCTCTAATCGAAGCAGCGAGCGTGATTCTATATGTGGAATTCGAGAACATTTTGGAAATAGACCAACATCGTGTAAATTTTATTTGATTTCTCTGCCTGATGGATACCTTTCAACTATCTCAAGTTCTTTGTAATGACCCCTTTACTCGTCCTTTGCTTCTAGGAGGGTTTTCTAGAGACCAGTTGCCAAACATTACGAAGAAGCCGTGTCTTTTTATCTTTAATACCGATGTTTTGACATCTGCTGGAGTTCACTGGATAGCTGTCTACGAACAAGAGAACAATCGAACATTTTGACCCCCTTGGCATGGAACCTAGTATTGAAGAATATTATAGGAAGATAGGGATGAACTGGATATTGTATCCCACGTTACCACTACAGTCGCCAGTCTCCATCACACGCGGATTCACTGTCTCTATTTCATCTTTCTACGAACGAGAGGCGTGTCCTTGAAGTGGTTCCTGAAGGAACGTTATTCTTGCAACCTGGGATTTAATGAGCTCTTGATAACGCTATTTAATGGCATGTTCAATTATTAGCCAGTCTTTTCACACTATGCAATCGCCAAGTACCACTTTTGTTTTGGAACTCATTCGCCATGCAGATAGAGCATTCTCTCCGAATCCCGACAGAATCATCTACTGTTATTCTTTGTGGCAGCCTGCGTTCGAACCCTTCAAACGAAAAGTAGAATTCGTGGAAGACTTTACCGACATACAATTGAATGCAAAGCAACGTACTTTGCTCGTGCTGGATGATATGTTTGTTCAAGCTGCAGATGATACAAGGGTATCTGATCTATTCACAAAGGGGTCTCATCATCTGAATACCACGGTCGTCCTCATCACTCAGAACTTATTTTTTCAAGGTAAATGCGCAAGGAATATCAGTCTCAACTCACATTATTTAGTTTTATTCAAAAACCCCAGCGACGTTTCTCAAATTACTTATTTAGCAAGACAAATGTTTCCCGTAGGGACGAAATTATTATTGGATGCATTTAGGTTAGCTACACAGAGACCTTATGGCTATTTGCTTTTGGACTGAGGTGTGAAAACACCAGATGAGCAGCGTCTTAGAAGTAGAATACTTCGGCGCTGTTGAAAACCGCAAGTGACAGTGAGCTACTCGCTTTGTGCGAAATTTGTTTCAATTTAGTGAGAGCCAATCTACCAGTTTCTTCAAATGTACTGAAAAAATTGTCCAAACACAAGTGCATTATACGAAAACTAGCTGCAAAAAACATCAGTGTGAAATCTAAACGTGCATACATACGTCAGAAAGGAGCCGGATTTCTACTTCCTCTTCTCTCAAGTGTGGTTCCCCTGATAGCTAATTTATTCCAGCGATGAGTCTCTCCGTTAAAGCCGTTGAAAAGCGCCACCTAAAAGCGAAAACTGATGATCTCGATAGCGACATGCAATGTATTTTGAAATCTCCTGGAAATCCCGATCAGAAAGCAGAGGCATATCAGACCGCTTTACGAAAATATTTACAATATTCGAAAAACATTGAGGCACCAGACGAAATGACAATCACCCCAGTAATTGACATGGCTCCTCGCCACTTCAAAAGCAAGGTTCAAGAAAAAATAAAATCTTTACCCAACACAATTCGGTGGGATTCAAGAGGTGGACTTTTAGATTACGGAAGACCCATACCAGACTCATACCTACCCGACCTACTCACCGAAATAATCAGAAAAAATCGAAAACCCAACATCCCCGGTCAGAAGGAATTTATAAAGCAAATGAATTGGGAAATTTTTTAATGTAAACGTCGGAAATATTAATGTAGTCTCAGTAATAATGTAATCATCTTAATAAAAAGAATGTATCCCTGTACTAACGTGTCTAGATTCGTTTTCTTCCGATTGTATAACACGAATTCCAAAGCCTGACTTCCCACGCTTGCGGTCGTTGGAATGCATGCAGTGCATCTCCCCCATACCTGGAAGGCAGGGAGCTATGGAGATGTCCAGTGTTCGGTAACCATGCATTGCGGGGGTCCAGTTCCCCTGCACGTAACCTGCTCATAGGTAGGAGGTAATATCATTCATCTTTGCAGAAGAAAAACAAAAGTCATAGATCGCATTCAGGGTTTAAAAACATTTCAGGTTTAATCAAAATAAAAACTTGAACCGTCATAGCATAAGACGTCATAGTAAAAACAACGACATAATTTAAAATCAGAGTAAGATAATTTACAAAAAATAAGTGCATGACCAATTTAAATTGTAGAAATAATAATGTAAAATCAGAGTAAATCAGTAGCATAATATAAAAATCATAAGTGTAGGAGTAATAATGTAATGGCATCCATTCGAGTGACATAGCATAATAAAGCAGGATATAGCATAATATAAAAATCATAGTGCAGTGATATAACATAACATAAAAATCATAGTTAAGGAATAATGATATAGTATAATATAAAAAAATAAAGTGATATAGCATAATATAAAGATCATAGTGTGACAGTAGTATAATTTCAAATCATACAGCAGAAAATAAAAAGTAAAGCAGCGATATAGCATGATTTAAAAACCCAGAGTGAATAATTTACAAATAATACGTACATGGCCAATTTAAAACGTAGTGCAGAAATAATAAAGCAGTGATATAGCATAATATAAAAATAATAAAGAACTGATATAGCATAATATAAAAATAATAAAGAAGTGATATAGCATAATTTAAAAATCATAGTGCAAAATCAGAGTATGTCATAATTTAAAATAACCTGTGCATGTTAAAAACAGTGACATACTGCAGAAAGAGTTAGAATGTGTCAAAGTGACTAAAGAATGTTAAACATGGGTATAATAATGTACTTTTTTAATGAAAGCTGGTGGTTGCTTATCTGTTCTGAATGGTTAACTGGAATTTAAGCTTTGAAACCAAAAGGGAATGTGACACTTTTTTTATGGAAAGGACGGTTAGTGAGGATGGCCTTATACTTGTCAATTTGGACGTTGAAGGATACGTTAAAAGTGGCTGGGGGACCTCCTAGAATTAGATCGTGGAGAAGCTCCATAGTGTAACATTCTCTGCTACGCACACTCAATTTAAACCCTTTAGGGTGATAGTTTCGCCGTTAGAAAGTTTCAGTATATAATTTTTAGGGGCTATGGAGATGTACCTATCTACAGTGACATTGGGACCATACTGATTGCTTATCTCGTTTTTAAAATGCCCCATGAAATCAGAGGATTCTGTAATGTACGTGTCACTGGGTGAGGTTTTAAATATGCATGAATCCGTTTCGGCGCAGAGGGCTCGTTGTTTTAATTTGGAAAGCATGTCATATAGAGTGAGGCGTTCTTGAGTGGTGACGAATGCGGCAACGACAACGTTACCTTTAGAGTTTGTGGGGGTGAATTCTTTAGCGGGCCTATAGGTCACTAGGATATGCTCCGAATTGACCGGGTGAAGGTCGGTGAGAATTTTGGAGCGATCGTTTGCTAAGTCCAATAATTTTATGGGGTTGTCGATGACTTGAGACACAGGTCTAGAAAGGTCTTCTGAAATCTTACCCCACAAATTTTTCAAGGCCATTTTACAGAGACTTCTTTTAATGCTATTATACATTACCTCCTGGGGGTTTATTTTCACCCCCTCCGCCTGAAAAAAATCTTCACAAAATTTTGATTTTTCGTCGTCTGTGTTGATGTTGGACAGGTAACCTGAATATTTCTTGTTTGGCCTCTAAGAAAGTGTTAATGTATTTTCCAAATTCCAATGTATTTCCTGGGTAGTGTAAGTAATATTTTCTGAATAATGCCAAACATCGTGAATTTTGAGAATTTTGTAACCTTCACGGACGGCTTTATACAATTCCAGTGACACATAAGAGGCTGTGAGAGTTCTCTGTGCTTCGGTGTGAGTACATGGGTCTACCTGCGCTAATTCTGTGCATGTGCTGCACAGAGGAAACAGCAGTTTATTGTGGCAACGGCAGGGAAGTACGGGGATGTAGAGGTCGGTAGGAGGAAGCACAGTGCAGTGAATAATGCCAAAGTAAGTTTCAGGGGTGTAATCAAAATTTGGTGTGATCCTTCTGGGGTACTTAACAGGGAAGACTCCACACTTGCCAATTGCGGGATATAGCGAGTTCACATCAAAGTATTTCACGTCACAGTTTTCGACCATAGAGGAAGGAGCACCCACTAATTCTCCATACCTCTTCTGTCTGCTGATAAATGTGCGCTGTGGTGGGATCTGTTTTGAGTAGCCAGTCGAAATCGTGTTCCCAGCACACTCTGTACCTGTGATCAGGTAAAAGCTGTCGGATGCATCGCTCTCTATCGAGGGTCCTTAAATAATTTAGCCCCATGGGTTGTCCAGTGAGGGGGTGGGTAATGCTGGGACTGAAGCATTCGGGACAGGAGTGAAAATAACAACCCGCAAAATCCAGAGCCTGCTTGGTTTGCCTACACAGACCATCCAAAAAATAAGGACCAACTTTGGCTTCAACCTCTGCAGAGCATGCGGTCTGGAGGGTGAGATTCTTGGTCTCTGCTATGTAGGCTAGCCAGGCAAGCCCTTTCCTACTCTGTCTGTCACCCGAGGAACAACCTTTCGAGGGGTAAACGCCAATCACTGCTTCGGGCATGTATTTCTGTCTGTAGACCTGCAGACAAGCCGAAGGAAGAGTAATTTTAGAAAAAGGGTCTACCCCTGTCATCCCTAAAAATTCTGTTCAGAAGCTCTCACAACCTCACATAAAAGAGTGCACATCAGATTTACAGTACGCAATCATTTCAGATTTAAACTCCCAGTGAATCCCCTTCACTGTTTCGTACCTCTGATGAAATCTTGAAGCTTCTCCTGGGGTCATGTACTGCAGTTCAAAATATCGGGCGTCGGGAATGGGTCCAGAATAATTTAAATTTTGTCTCTTGCAAAAAGCGTGAATAAAGAAACCTTTTTTAAGTTCTCTAATACCGAAAGTTTTTGAAAAAGATCGTAAAGGAGCCTGTATAAAAGATAGAGAATCGATAAACCTGATTTTGAGAACGGGTAAATTAAGAAGAATTTTGTTGCCGTTAAAAATCGGTTCCAGTCTCAGACACTTTCGATAGAGATAATTTAGAACGGGAATAAAATCAAATCCTCTACTGTTATGCGCTAAACAAAATAATATCTCTAAATTTAGTCTTACCATTCTGGGTAGACAGCAACCAGTCCAGGAAGGTGTCCATATGGTCGAACTCTGCATATTTCCATACACCATACATCACTCTTCGTAGGTGATGATGCATAGAATTGGAGTTAATAAACCATCCTCTTCCACCTTCTCTATAGCAAAATAGAAACGGCTGCCGGTGACTTCACATTCTTTAGCCACTTTCACACACTCCAATTCTTTCTGCACACACTGGTGAGACGACTTGGAGGTCTGGTAAATGACCACACAGTCGACACACCTGTGCCACTTAGCACAGGTACCGTTGAGAAGGTGGGAGACCAGGCACTGTTGACCACGGAAATAACCACAATATATGTCACAAAAGATAGAGGTACCTTTTTTACTGCATACATATGCAAGGGCGTCTGTCATCATACAGGACAGACAGGTACCCTTGCATACGTGCAGTTTGTTGTATACGGGCTTCAGGCAGGGCACGCAAAAGGACCCCGCCTGGAAGTATCCTGCAGGTTTCGTGATGACGGAAAAGTGGCCGGCATCATGTAACAGATAAATGATGTTTTCCGCCTCTTTCTTGTCGGCGAAAATCACTTGAAAATCGTCCTGTGCTCCGAACATGATGGTTCTGTATTTGGGGTACAGGTAGGTCTGAAAGGTGTGAAGTTCGGGCAAACCGCACTTGCCCTCAGGGACACCGACCTCATGATGCAAGGCTTTAGCCTCATCCCGCTCCTTGCCAGAATCTCGACACCTTACCCTGCTTTTTTAAACACGGCACATTGGACGACGAGACTTCAGGCGAAGCACAGGTTGTCATTTTTGAAGATGTTGATAACAGACTTTTTACTGGTGTTGAATGCCTCGAGGTCAGCCAGAGGTTTGCGTGGTGGTCCAGGGGTGTTACCGACGCCTGCGGTACGTTCCAGATTGGCAGCGGCCAGATCAAAATATAAATCTTCATCTGTACCAATCGCATTATTCGATTGAAGAACTTTCTCCACTGTGTCCATAAATTTTTCCGCTGTGACCTCATTACGTGAGGTCACGGTGGAAATGGTTTGATGGGGTTCCGGAGGCATTTCGATCAGACGCATGACTGTATTTCTTCTCTAGCAATAGTTCTTGAAAAATGTCCCATTGAACTTTAAGGAGAGTGTCGATGAATTGAAGGGGGTTCACATGTTCAAAGTTAATTATTCAAGCCGTGTGACTCCTGAACAATGCCTTATATTTTGAGGAGCGATAGCTGCTGTTCTTTGTGATCACATAACCTGGTGCATCAGCGGCTGCAGCCATTGTCATGGTAAAGGCTGGAATCCTCGGTGCAGGCACGTTAGATGTCGACGGTACGCTCGTTCCTTCACCGACATGCGGCGACCTTGACGGGTCGCTGCATGGTGTTTCCGCTCTCTGGCGTTTCGATGGTGGCGCTCCCTGTCCCAACAATCTTTTGAGACTGAGGTGTGGCCTTGGCGCAGGCACGGAAAATGCTGTGACGTCTCCTTCGTTGGTGTGCGGAGGTTTGTTCTCAGTAATACCTGTCCTCGCTCACTTTGACATCGGAGCCTGACCACTCTTTTTCCATATCTTCAAACTTAGGCATGAAGTTTTCGATGGCTCCACTCGTTCTAAAATAGCATTCAGCTCACGCTGAATGCTGGCTAAGTCTTCCAATTTCTGTGCATAGGTGAGATCCATTGCTTAATGACTTCTTCCGGGTTGTGCAGGAGTTTATAAACCACTTCATACACATGTGTGAGTCCACCCACCTTCACCTCCCTCCAATGAGACGTTTTAAATTCCTTCCCCTTGTGACCATACTGGTTTTTCACGATGCTGTTCCGGGAGATTCTCACACAACCTTTGACCTTACAATCATTTCTTTGGATAGGAGGTTGATAGTTCCTATTGCATCACGAGGCTGCTTTAATGCCACACCTGGAGCAGGTATCTCCCCGTGCTTCCATGTGTACTGTATACTGTATACTGGCATATATACATGTATACTGTATACTGGCATATATACATGTATACTGTATACTGGCATATATACATATATACTGTATACTGGCATGAGTTATGGCATTTCTCGGCCGTTAGTGTCACATTTAGAGTATACCTGACACGGGTCGCCTTAGCATGACCTTTCAATGCTGATGTGAGTTATGGGGTTTTCACTGATGCTACCTTCCATGCTTCTGTTATAATGGAATGCCGTGCAGACGAGAACTCCCCTTGTACCTTCTCAAAACGACTACTGCTTTCTTATCGCCACCCAAGACTCCCATTCATTGTCAGTAGCGACTCTTCTGTTAAAGGGGATGTGCTGTTGGGTAAGATTCGCTAACAAGCCATGCCCCTTCTGTGTGAACATTATGCCCCCCTTGAAGGTGGTTGGTTAGCAATGCGGCCCTTGATGAAAGTAGCATATTCTCCCAACTAAGAAGCGGACCAAAAGGACATTGTTATCCCTCTATTATCAGTGCACATACCTGTCTAAGCAGCAGTCGCCTATAATTATTTCTCAACAGAACAGGCTTTCTGACACCCCTCCTTTAGTGCAGTTGAAAGACTTTTCTCCACGCTCTCACATTGTATCATTCAACGCTCTGCTTTATTGTACATCCACTAGTATTATCTGCGACACATACCCGACCTCCAACGAACCCTTTCTTCTGCCCTCTCCTTTAGTAAAAGTGACGTGAGCTATGACACTTTTTTGACAACAGTCAGATACTAGTTGACCTATTCAGAAGGCCGACTCCTCGGCTATCCCATTCACACTTATTGTCACGTTTCCCAAGTACAATGCTGCTTCCCAATAGAATGTCTCTCGAAGCACCTCGCTCTTGAATGAGGGGACCTCTCAGAATAGGAATGACATTCAAGAAACAATAAGAGCGATAGAACCTGGAACGAATCGTACGTTAGCCTTAATACCTCCTTTCAATACTGACATGAGTTACGACATTTTCACTGATGCTATAGTGTTTAGAGAACACCTGTGTGAACCGTTCATGGGAATCTTATCTCTCCAGCGCCAGTGAAGGGGGAATGAAATGGGTAGAAAACCGGTCATAAATGAAGCCCATCTAGGACGTCACAGGTAGTGGGGGAAAGAAATGGAGGAAACCTAGCAAAAGAAAGCATCCTCTGAACACACAGGGATGACATCATTTTGGACATGCCCCTTCTAAAAAAATATTGCTACTACTTCCAGCCATGCTTTTGGTAGCTGCAACAGCAATGAGGAACGTCAGTTGCATAGGTATATGATTAATTACATATTAATTAAGAGCAAATGGGTTAATCTTTAGTTAATCTCTGTTAGGAACACTAGATCGTATACGGCAGCTGATATTGGGTCTGACTATTTCCTTCTTACAAATGCCTGAAACTAAAGCTTAAAAAATGCTGTGCTCATATTAAAAGAATACTTTTAACTCTGAAGGTCTGAAAGACCCTGGAATGGCCAAGGCTTGCCATAATGGGTTACTGAGTCATTATGAAAATTATCTTTCATTTATTGCTGAGTTGATGAAGAATGGGACCATTTTAAACAGATTTTTTGGGAAACTAACAGTACTGTTTTGGGTACATAAAGCGTAGGAGACGGAGCTATTAAGTGATAAAGCTATGCATCATGAAGGAATTGCAGGGATAAACGTAATCAACATCCTACTAGTTTCTAATAGGGAACTTTATAAAGACTCAATAAACATGTAAAGGTTCAGTTAACAGCTAATAGGAAACTTTGGTATGATATTGGCTTGGCTGACAAAGTTGAGGATGCAGCTAGAGAGTTAATGTTTTGTGTGGGAAGAAACATATTGGCACAGAGGGATAAACTTGGTAGTGTTATTGAAGGTGAGGACTGTATGAGTAAGTCGCTGGACCTTTCAGAGTTGTTCTAAATAGTGTGGTTATTTCTACTCCCATTGTTTGCAATTTCTTGGAAGGGTAGGTCTGGGGCCTTAGTTGGTCTATAGAAGTGGTTCGCAAACTGTGTACTGCATCATTCACATGAAGATGTCTAAAAATAAGCTCCAAAATGTTAAGTAACCTGAAATATAAATTAAATGGGACTAATAAAGTACGTACAAAAAGTGTAAATTGTTACATTATATATTATTATTATTTTTTCATTGAATAATACTATTTTGATAAAATTGTTAATTTTATACATGCGCTTTCAATTGGTGCTACGCTACACACTAGCATTCTACAAATGAGGGTGAATAACAAAATGAAAGTGATTCGATCTATCAGTACAAGAGTTTTTTTTGAATTGCTTAAATATATTCACTTTATCAGGCTGCAATAAAGTGAACCCAATACTAGGGTGCCGTGAAGAAGTGAACCCAATATTAAGGTGCCGTGAGGAAGTGAGCCCAGTACCAGGTGTACGTGATGAAGTGAATCCGGCACTACGTGTGCTGCAACATGAAAAAGGTTGAGAACCACTGGTCTAGATACATGAAAATATCTGACTTTGATTATGATAACGATTTGGTTATTTTGGCAAATCCTGTTGATAATATTAATGTTTTTCTTAAAGGCTGTTAATGAGAATGGTAATAGGATAGATTTAGTGATAAACAGAAAAAAATTGGTGAGAAGGATGATGCTTCAGATTTTTGAACGGTTAGGTCTCATTTTAATTATCTCATGAATGTTACAGATACTGATAATGTACATGAGATTAACAGGAGAATAGGCATTGCTGCTGGGACCTTTAAGATCCGTGATGATTAAAGAAAAATAAGTGTATACATCTGCAGACTAAAATTAGGCTATCGGACGACGAACCTAAGTGCGAGTTTTGTGACACCGTTTTAACTATCAAACATATTTTAATTCATTGACCCGCTTTTAACTTTGAACTTAAAATGTATTTTAATTTTCACGATTTTATGTCCGATCCCCTACACTCGGACATCTTTTGTCTGATCATTGCTTTTTATCGTCAGTTTTTTCCTTTTTAAAATATTGTTGTTATTTTATTAGAATTTGAATTTTACCTTATGTTTCTATATCTCACCCAGGTCTCTTACACCTGGGATAATTTTATTATGTATTTTTTCAATTGTTTTAAATTATACCTATACACTTGTTTTATGTTGTTTTTCCAATTTACATTGTATTGTTATGATTTTAAATTTGGTTACGGGTATCCACGACTTTTATCTATTATATTGTCATTTGTTTGGCGCATTATGGCCTAGTCACCCATGCGCCATAAAACCCAAAACAACCAACCAACCAAAAATTAGGCTATATAATAGTTTAGCCATTTTTAAGTTTGTTGCCGTAGTGAAACCCGGACCCTTTAGAAGCGATACAATAGAAAGTTTGATTCTAGATGCTTTCCCAGAATCTTGGGCATTAGGTGATTTCACTATATAAGTAATGATGAGGTTAGAGGAAGGAGTAATCAACCACCTTTGAGTGGCATTACATGTAAGGAACTATTGAATTGCTGCATTCAGAACTGCATATTATGAATAGAGTTATGAGCAGTGTATCTAAAGGCCTCAGAAAAAGACGGAGAGCTGGAATGCGATGGTTGAACAATGCCAAACAAGACTTGGTTATAATTGGGCTGTAGTGGCCAAGTGGCCAGCTGTTGGTCAGCATAGATGTGCATGGATAACTAAATTGCACTGTCTGCGTCCATCCAGACCCACATAGCCCATGGGTGCTTTAGGATTATGTACGTATGTGTATGTAAGAAAGCAGGTGTCATGAGTAAGTATACAATGGTCATGCTGCACAGTATTCAAATTAACCATAATATAAAGTGGCCATTTTTCCAAAGGTAAAAAAAGATCTATTTTCTAAAGTATGCATAGTTTAGTTTTTTTGAACTGGAGCATTTTTTCGCGAAGTACTCCTCGAACATAATCCTGTGTTGCATTATAAATTCATGTTCCTATCTATAATAGAATACGATTTGGAACAATAATATAATTCAAGTAATAAAAAATACACGGGAAATTGACACTATAATAATTAGTCTTTTCTTTTCCAGATTTGTTTCACAAATGACAAGTGATATCAATTAAAGGAATCTGTGTAGATGCACAGTCGTATCAGAATAATAAGACCACCTCCATTCCCATTATTAGGTTGGTGGTCATATTATTCTGATACGACTGTGTATGTATCATTCACATATGTGTATCTAAAGGCCGAACACACACCGAACACATAAACATTGCTATTAATGAACGAGTAGTTGCCCATTAACTGCCCATTGTTAAAAAATAACATGACGTCACCTTTCCACTCAAACTACGTTATTGTAATGCATGATTAAAATTATATTTTCCTTTTTGCGCTTAATGCGGCAAATTTTAAAACCGATTCAACTCTATCATCTGTCGGTAAAAGAGTTAAGCGGCTTGAAACTGGAAAACTTGAAACTTTCCGGTTAAACTGGAAAATATATACTCATGGTAAAATCAGTCCCTAATAATATGACAGATAATAACTTTTTAAAACGGAAAACACCACTGTTAAACATTAATTTTATTTTGGATCCGAATTTAAGCCTAGGGCTAAATACTTTTAAGTGCAGTAAAGAAAACAAGGTCTGCCTGTATTTGGGCACTTACGACAGGGACGGATTGGGAACAAAAAAAAAACGGCCTGGACAAATACATGGAAATCGGCACATGCGACCAAAATCGATCCTGAATCAAATTTCGCCCCCATGCGAGAAGTACTCTGGATTGCCCCTGAGAATTCTCCCCCCCACCTCCAGGGATCGCCTGCTATTTATTTTATCCTCTTTTACCAAAAAAACAACAAAGAAAGCGAGCAAACATTTTCATTTTATCGTCTGTTTGGCTATCTGTCCATCCGAAGAAAATCAGCTTTTTGGTTTTTAGAAATAAATTGAAAACTTTCTTTGGGTTGCATAATGTATTGATGAAATATTAAGATTCGCCAAATGTTCCAATAATTTCTATAGTGCCCTCTAGCGGTGGAAAACTTGAAACATGCCAAAACTTTCAACAAAATCTATTTATACTAAAATTCAGTAAATATACAAATCCTCAGATTATGCATTAATATGCACTTCAACTGGATGCTAATTTACACAGGGGGGAAACTAGGGCCGCTTTTGTAGGTTAATAATATAGCCTACAGAATATTTATCTATACTATTTATTAAAAACAATATTAATTAAAATTTATATTTCGATAATTACATTTTTGTGTTTGCTACTCAAAATTTGAGAAAAGGCTGTTTTAATTTTGTAAATATATGTTTTGCATATTGTTTCAATTTTAATTATATACTTCTATTTATACACTGACGCTTTTTTTGTATTTTATGTTCACGTATGAAAAATATGTAATGAAAGCTGAGAATAACGTAGTAATAAATATATATATTGCCTCTAGTCCATTTTCCCTGTATACCGTTTTTACCCATTTACATAAAATAGAATATTTGAATTTAGAAATTTCATCATCAAAAGTTGGTATTTTTAACAAACCAATCTTCCCTTGTGGCACCTTAAAGTAATTTCCGTGCCTGGGGTGTCTAAATTTTAAATCGATCACTGCCTTCAACTTACAATCAACACGTATTGTTACACCGCGTTATATTAGAAATAACACTACTATGGTCTCGAGCTGTTCAGCCCTTATAAACATCTCGCCTTACAAAAATAGCTAAATTATGTTGGTTTTTCCCCCCCACAATCTGAAGACGTAATTAGTAAAAGTGTGAACTCGCAAGAATTTTAGATTTTAACTGAACTGGGATAATTCTATTATATATATATATCTCCGTAGGGTCATTGCATAAAATATAACCAGATTTTGTTGTTGCACTATTATATATTTTTTTCATGTTTTTCTTTTGCTAGGGGGAAAAAATCCACAAATTATGCAACGCTGTTTTATCGAATTTTAAAGCCTACTCCCTTCTAAATCACGACACCACATTAAGCTTGGTGAATACTTTCCCTCGAATACATGTTATATAACACTTTCCTTTCTTGTAAGTCTTCATTTTTGGTACGTTAATAAGCGTAGCAAGCGAGTATTATAGTAGTAGCAGTTAAATTATAATTACTGATACATCACATTAGCTAATGTTTTTCATTCTAACATGTAAAATTACCTTGATGAAATGGAATTGGCGACCGCAATTCCGTTGCCCATTGACTAAATTCCATATCCAAACAAATACATGAATGATATTCAGATCATTACTAAATAACAATAACAGAAATAAATCATTCTGTAGTGGGTGAGACTTTACAGCTCTCCCCCAAGCTTTTTACATGTCATCGACGATGACTTGTCAAAATACAACCACTAATGCCACAGCCACTGATTGCTCCTCTCAGAATCAATTCCGATATCCATAACTTATATCACAAATTTCATTTCCTTAATACACAAGCAGGTCCCTTCTCTCAGTAAGCGTATTACTCAATTAACCATTAGGATAAATATAAATTCTCAATAAAAATCTCTCATCACAGCAAACATCACTCTCCAAAATATTAAATATCAGTAAAATAATATCCGTTTTCCATCCTTATTCATACACATACTGGTTTATCTGAAACATTACCACATTCATATTATTCTACACCACTTTGATCAAACATATTATCAAATCTCAGTCTCTCTGTGTACATCACTTCAGGAAATTAACTTCAATTACTTCACTTAAAAATCAAACTTATATATATGTCATTACTAAACATTTCATATTATATTCTATTTTACCTCACCTAAACTTATCAATGGTCTGAATTCAATTAATCTTGCAATCACATAGTCATAATAGCATATGTCAAAAACGTTTTCTATCCTCTTACCATGATCTCACTCTTCCTGAAAAAAATAATTTTTACACTAGATTAATTTTTATATATAGATACAAGTATTCGTAAATACTGGGGAAAAGTTAGGTTTCCCTTTTTTGCGATCCCCCCCCCCCTCTTCGTTGCTGTTGGAAACCTAAATCGAAATCTTGAGCTGAGGGACGTGGCTATAGATTTTTATTGGCTGTTTTTTTGTTTACACTGGTGTATCCCCCATTTCTTTCCCTCTCATTCCAGTGGAGACTTAGGATGGGACATGGGAATGGGCTTCAAAATTTTTTAATTGACGTTTTATGGTGCTTTGGTTTACACAGGTGCAACCCCCTTTCCTTCTACCTTCACTGCCGGTGGAGAACTAGGCTAGTGCTAGAAAATATATTATTGTTCTACGTCACTAATGTTTACACAGGTGGTGAGATGCAGACTATGGTGTTTTTAATCCGTTATTATTATTCCCTGTCATGAACCGTCTACTCATTACACAAAAGAGGCTGCACCAAAGAATGAAAGATAGGAACTAAGATCATTGTACTGGGAAAATTGAAAGAATCAGGTATTCTTTAAAAGCAGTATCAGCGTCTGAAACATACCGTGAATCTTAAGCTAACCTCAGTAAAGATAAACAACAGATCTTTGTAAGGGACACCGAAATAAAAAAAAAAAGATTAAAATATAGAATAGGAACTGCATCGGATGACTGTCCACCTCATATCCAAAGAAATGGTTAATAGGTCATCGGCTACGTGGAAATCTTCCAAGTCCGGAACAGCAATAAACTGTCAACAAATCTAAAGCCCCACCAGCATTACGAAAAGCATGCAACTGGGGATGGAGCTAAGGTGAAAAACAAGTACGGTTACATGGGGGGGGGGGGGAAAGGCGTCACTCTATTCAGGGAAAGCTGGATACTCTACTTGAAAAAAAGGACGAGCCAGTGAAAATCTCACAGCTGAGCTTAAAGAGACAGAGGAGGCCAGACCACCTCTGGGTCGAAATGCTCCAGCATCAGCAAAACATCTTCCACGTGCAGCAGGCCATCAAGATCACTGCACATCGCTCAAGGAGCGAGCGCTTCTTCGTGACGAACTGGTCCAGCATCTTCTGCGCCTGCGCCAGGTACCGAGCCTGCAGTTGCCATGCCAGAAACCTTCCCAAGGACACTTCCACACTCCGTTGCCATGGACACAGCTGCTTCCAGAGTTAATGTGCCTTTGACTTCAGGATATGTGGTCACAAGGTCGAGCAGTTATAGATCTGAGAAATACAAGTCCCTCTTCATTTCTCATATGGTATGAATGACCAAATTCGACATTGTGAGCCCTATGGGCTTTATGGACACTCTTCTGGTTGTACAACGGGACATTTTCAATGGTTGCCGAAGGAGAAGTACAGCCGGAGGAGAAGCTCCTGCCGGAGGAGAAGTACAGCCATGTGAGACTTTGTGTTCGCTCAAAATGCATGTCCTCACGTAACGAGGTGACAGCAGAAAAGTTTATGGAGACCATCGGGAAACTACTAAAATCCAATGAAGCAGTCAAACTGATGAAGTCTTATTATTCGACTTTCCCGTCGCTGATTTTGAGCATTCCGTGGGGAATCAGTAACATCCCAGGACCATGGCGTTGACCACTAGTCGACTCCAAGGTCTTTAATGCCAGTAAAAAGTCCCTCATCATCGTCTTCAATAGCGATAATCTGTTTCTCGCGAGAAGTCATGTCATAGGGAGAACTCCATGCTTAAAGAAGGCTAATAAGATGACAGATGGGGCATTCAGTTACGTCCTTGAACGAAACAGTCAGGGCAAAAGCTTTGCATCACGACTTCGGTGTACCCGAGGGCAAGTGCAGTTTGTCCAAACAGCACAGTTTCCAAGTCTTCCTGTACCCCAATATATTTCTGCTGCTCGATGGTAATCACTTCTCTGTTACTCCATATCAGCAGGATACTTCCTGACAATGGTCTTCTGTATACACTGCCTCAAACCCGTTTTCAACAAACCTCATTACAAACAAGTCTGCATTATTTCTGCATGACCACTGTGGTAAAAAAGAAACTTCTATCATCTGTCATCTGTGCAGTGTTTATTTCAGAGGACAACAGCAATTGGCCACCCACTTATTTAATGGGATATGTGCTAAGCGGCACAGGTGTACTAACTGTGGTGTCAATTATCAAACCTTTAAACCCCATCACCAGTATCTGCAGAAAGAACTGGATTACGTCAAAGCAGCCAAGGAGTGTGAAATCGCAGGCTGCTGTTTTTATTTCGATATGGAGACGGTGGAAGAAGAAGACGAGTTACACACACACACCTCCTGTGTGTCCTGAGTCATCATGAATCTCCTGTCAAGACGATGACTATGAATGGAAATATCGTGAATTCTCCAATATGGAGACATTTCTGGATTGACTCTGCCAAGAACAGTAAGTAGAATTTTAGAGACGTCACTTTGCTCACTCATAACGGTAGAGGGTTTGATTTCATTGCCCTTTTAATTACCTCTATCGAAAGTGCGGCCTGTAAATGGTAGCTAGGCGTAAACTGGAAGGAGAGCTGTGCACCAATCCCTAGTGATGATGCACAGAACCGGCTAGGTCTAGCACCTAATGTCCGACCCCGCCTTCTCGTGGTGCAGGCCGTTAGTACCTTTCGAAAGAGATATTCTCTTTTGGAAGGGAACGGAAGGGGAGGGCTGCCAGTTCAGTATGGCTTACTGATCTGGTCATCTATGGCCACTTTTTCTCTTTTTTTTCAACCCTGCTGAGGAGTGGTCAACTTCACAGGGTCCTGGTGCTGACCATTTATACTTACTAGACTGGACTTGTTTATGGATTTGAGCTTGATTATGGATCCTGGACTTGCTGCACTGGTGGGCCTCTGTTGAGGGAGAGTCTGCCGCTGTGTTTTCTGTTTGCTTCTGGGTTGCCAGCTCTACGTGAACAGAGGCATGGGATACCTTATATCAGCTGGTGGATAATCCTAATCAGAGGCCATCGCAGGTACCTGAACCTTACTTAGCTAGTTGGGCATCGTCAAGCCTAAACTGGAGTAATGTGTCTCAGGCAGGCCATATGGCTCTTGAAAAAGTCCACTTGAAAAGGTGGTGCCTGAAGTTCCTACCAGCATCGGTGACTTCAGCCTTTAGCGGAGGAGGAACAGGTCTTTGCCTGCGATTAGGGGGCTGCTTGATATTGTTGGCCCTACCAATCTCAATAAACCTAATTTCTTTAAAAATCCTACTAATCATTTTCTCTCTGCAGGAACGTGGAACGTGAGGACATTACATAGAGATTATTCTCTTGATGTCCTCATGCAGGAATTCCAGCGCTATAACCTAGATATTCTAGGCTTGCAAGAGACCAGATGGACAGGTAAAGGTGAGATACTTAAAAATAACTTTAAATTTCTCTTTACAGGGAGGGAGGATGGAAAGCATCACCAAGGCGTGGGTCTGCTGCTTAGCAGACATGCTATGATGCTCTTCTAGGATATGAGTGCATTAATGAAAGGTTTCTTACAGCAAAATTTCAGACAAGCATTAAAGACTTGAATGTTATCTGCTGTTATGCCCCCACTGAGGATTCTGATGAGGATGAGAAGGATAGGTTTTACGGACAACTTCAGGATATTTTGAATTCTGTCAAGAAAGGAGATATTACCCTTGTTCTTAGTGACTTCAATGCCAAAGTTGGTACTGATTCTGACCTCTGGGGAGGAGTAATAGGCCCTTTTGGTATTGGTAGCTGCAATGGCAATGGGCAACGTCTCCTACAGGTAAGTAAACTCAATGGTTTCAGAATAACTAACACATATTACAAACACCGCGACATACATAAATACACATGGGTTTCACCTGATGGGCTGCATAGGAATATGATTGATTATATATTAATTAACGGCAAATGGGCTAGTTCTGTTAGAAATACCAGGGCATATAGGGGAGCTGAAATTGGATCTGACCATTACCTTGTTAAAAGTGTCTTGCAGCTTAAACTTAAAAAGTGTTGTGCTAGGGTTAAAAAATTTACCTTTAATACTGAAGCTCTGAAAGACCCAGTTATAGCTAAAGCTTACCATGATAGGTTACTTAGTCATTATGACAGTCATGGTTTGCTTAATACTGAAGTTGAGGAAGAATGGGACAATTTTAAAGAGGCTTTTTTTGGAAACTAACAGTACTCTTTTAGGGAAAAAGGAGCAGAGGAGACAGAATTATTTAAGTGATAAGGCACTTGAGCTTATTTCAGAAAGAAGGAACTGCAGGAATGCCCTTAATCAGTACCCTACTAGTCCTAATAGAAAGCATTACAAAGAACTTAATAAACGTGTAAAGGATCAGTTAGCTACTGATAAGAATCTTTGGCTTGATGGCCTGGCTGACAAAGCTGAGGAAGCAGTTAGACAGCACAACAGCAGAGAGCTCTACCAGATAGTTAATGTTTTGTGTTTAGAAAACGAACAGGTATACAGGGATTGAAGGATAAACAAGGTAAGGTTATAGAAGGTGAGGATTCTGTCATGGCTAGGTGGGCTGAGCATTTCAGTGATGTTCTTAAACAATGTGGTTAATTCTACTCCCATTGTTTGCAATGATGATAGATGCATTGTTGGCTTTAATGTTGGCCCTATAACACAATCTGAAGTTAGTTTGGCTATTTCTAAACTTAAACTTCATAAATCCCCAGGGGTGGATGAAATTACTACGGAAATGCTTAGAGCTGGGAATGTTTCAGTCACCATTTGGATGACTGAAATTTTGAATAACTTTTATGATAAAGGCATGGTTCCTAAAGATTTTACCAGAGCTATTATTATCCCCATTTTCAAAAAAGGTGATCGCAGTTCTTGTGATAACTATAGGGGTATCAGCCTACTCTCTGTTCCAGGTAAAGTTCTTTCCATGATTGTGCTTAATAGAATTAAGAATCTGGTTGACAGGCAATTGCGTGAAGAGCAATGTGGATTCAGAAGTGGTAGGGGATATGTGGATCAGATATTTTCACTTAGGCAGATTCTTGAGAAATGTTTAGAATTTCAGAAACCTTTGGTTGCTAGCTTTGTTGATTTCAAAAAGGCTTTCGACTCTGTTGATCGTCATAATTTGTGGTTCATTGTGAGATCATATGGTATACCAGACAAGTTAGTTAACATAATGAAAGCTCTCTTAAATAACACTGAGTCGTGTGTGAGAGTTGGTAAGTCTTGTAGCAATTGGTTTATCATTACTTCTGGTGTTCGACAAGGGTGCATTTTGTCTCCTTTTCTCTTTAGTTTGGCTGTTGATTATGTTATGCGAAATTCATTTCAAGGGAAAGCTTTTGGCCTTAAATAGGCTGGAGATACGAAAAGTTCTGATTTAGATTAAGCTGATGATTTAGCCCTTTTTGGCAAATGATGTTGATGAGATGAATTCTTTCATTCGAGCTGTTGATGAGACTGGTAGTACAGTAGGTTTGGTTATAAACAGAGAGAAAACTAAAGTGATGAAAATTGGTCAGGCAGGTTGTGATTCAGTTAATCTGAATGGTTGCAGTCTTGAGCAGGTGTCACAGTTTAATTACCTTGGGTGAAAACTAAAGTGATGAAAATTGGTCAGGCAGGTTGTGATTCAATTAATCTGAATGGTTGCAGTCTAGAGCAGGTGTCACAGTTTAATTACCTTGGGAGCTACGTAACTGAAACTGGTGATGTGCGGCATGAGATTAACAGACGAATAGGTATTGCTGCCGGGACTTTTAAGAATCTATGGAGATTGTGGAGAAATAGGCGTATACACCTAAAGACTAAAATTAGACTGTATAATAGTTTGGTTCTTTCTAGGGTTAGTTATGGTAGTGAAACTTGGACACTTTGTAAACAAGATAACAGGAAACTAGATGCTTTTGATTCTAAATGCTTACGCAGTATCTTGGGTATTAGGTGGTTTAACTTTGTAACTAATGATGAGGTTAGGCAAAGGAGTCTGCAACCTCCTTTAAGCAGCATATTGTGCAGAGAGAGACTCCGCTGGTTTGGCCATGTTGCCCGTATGGATAATTATAGATTGGCGAATAGGGTTATGAACAGTGTGCCTAGAGGCCTCAGAAGGAGGGGGAGACCTAGGATGCGGTGGGCAGACAATGTCAAACAAGACCTTGTTAAAATTGGTGTACAGTGGCCGGATGCAGCAGATGTAGCTCAGGACAGATATGCTTGGAGAATTAAACTGCGCAGTCTGGTTGGACCTCCGTAGCCCATGGCTGCTTGATGATGATGATGATGATGATGATGATGATGATGATGATGATGATGATGATGATGATGATGATGATGATGATGATGATGATGATGATGATCGAAAGTGCCGGAGGTCGAAATTGATTTTCAACGGCAACAAAATTCTTCTGCCTAATTTATCCGGTCTCAAAATCAGGTTCATCGATTTTCTTTCATTTTTTCAGGCCCCCTTACGATCCTTTCCTAAAACATTCGGCATCACCGAAGTAAAAAATATTTCTTTCCCCACGCTTTCTGCACAAGAGAAATTTAAATTATTATGAACCCATTCCTGACGTCCATTACACTGGGCGACAAATTTTCATAAAAGTTATGCCTCTAGATAAAAGTAGCCATTTCTTAAATATTTCAAGGTGCTGAACACGAATATGACATGAAAATGCAAAATTGGCTACGATTTCTGAGAAATCAACAATAGTTTCTTATATAATAGAGTAATACGTACAGATAACATGTATCGGTAAAAATCCCCTTCTACTTCCGACGTCGCTTTGCCCGTCGCTTGTACAGCTGCTCAGGATCATCTCTGGCGAGCGTCCAACAGTAGTCAGACAATAATGAAGTGTACCAGTATCCCTGGTATCGTTTCTCCATCGTTGCAATGTCCTGGTGAAAACGTTCACCGTGCTCATCACTAACAAAGCTGCAGTTGTCGGGGAAGAAATCTAAGTGAGAATGGAGAAAGTGGATCTTTAAGGACATATTGCAGCCAAGTTTGTGATACAGAGACAACATGTCCTTAACCAGTTTCTTGTAGTTGTCTGCCCTGACATTCCCAAGAAATTTAGTTGACACCAGTTTTTCTCGTCACCCTAAAGCAGGTTGTCGAATATCTGGTCTCTGAACAGCTCGCAGATTTGAGGACCCACAAAAATTCCCTCTTTAATTTCTTAAACGTCGCTTACAACTAAACGGTCGCTTTGCTGAGTCGAGGGAATTTTTCAGCCAAGTACTTTAAAGCTGATGCGTGTCCATGGTTTTTACGAAGTTTCTCATCATATCAAGTTTGATGTGTAGGGGCGGCAGCAGGATTTTGTGCGTTTCTGCTAGTGCTGGGTGTCCCACATTCTTCTCTCCAACCTTCAGAGATTTCCTCTGAAGCCACTTTCTCTTCATGTAGTGAAAAGTCTTTGCTCGGCTGTCCCATTCACATAGGAAACAGCAGTACTTCGTATATCCCAGCTGCGGACCCATCAACAGAGCCACTACCTTCAAGTCACAACAGAGATGCCAGCCATACTTGCTGTATTGAAGACAGTTCAACAGCTGTTTTAGGTTGGCGTAGGTTTCTTTCATGTAGACAACATGTCCGACCGGAATGGATGGAAGTCGATTTCCATTATACAGCAACACCAACTTGAGACTCAATTTCGAGGAGTCTATGAATAGTCGCCATTCTTTAGGGTCATGTTTGATTTTGAGGGCATTCATCAGGCCATCTACATCGGAGCAGAACACATGGCCATCTTCCTTTCTGAAGTAAGGTGCAAACTGCTCATGACGAGTTTGAAACGAAGTCTTTCAGACATTTTCCTTGAGAAGATTCCATAGTTTAAGGCTTGATTCAAGTAACTCTGCTTTGGCCATGCGCAGCTCCAGATCGTGAAAAAGATCGTTCATTTCTTCTTTGGTGAGAATGTGTGGCACAGATGACGCACCATGGCATAAGTACTATGGATCCTCATTAGACACCAATGCTGTGGAGAACCCGACATTGGTTCACCTCCCTGCTCATTGTCTGAATCGATAGAAAATTCTTTTGGAGGTTAGGGAACGGGAAGGCCTTTGCTGTGCGGAACTGGTCGGATAGCAGATTGTATATTCGGGTATGCTATTGCCCACTTGTTTTTCCTTGTGATGCCTCCCGAAACAGGTGGAACCACGCAGAAGTAGCAGTCATTTGCGTGATTGCTTGGCTCTCTCCAAACCACTGGAACAGCAAATGGCATTGCCACTTTTTCACCTTTCAGCCACTTCGGAATATTTCTTGCACACGTATTGCAGCATATGTGTGGGGCCCAGGCCTTGTCCTGGTTCTTGATCTTGCATCCAAGACAAAACTCATACGCCACTTTCACTATTGGAGTGATGGCTCTTTTCTGGCTTGCAAACATCAGTTCCCCGAAAATGTAACAAAATGTATCTGCACTATAAACACTGTTACAAGGCATCATTACTGCTGGATTAAAACTGCAAGTATGACTTGTGTTGTACTTATGACTCAGCTGTAAATGGCAGTTGCTCAAAAGACTTGCTCACCCTATGAGACATCGCTTACAACTAACGATTGCATCATCTTTTGTCCGCGATTGTAAAACCGCGATGTTATGACTCAACTATATTGCACCAGACAATGATGCAATACCTCCGGGGGTTGTATGTATGGTGTGCTGAGCAATGCAACGCAATATGTTGCAATCTGGAGTTTAAAATACAGCGTTGTGAAATGGTTACCTATGTACTCAATGCAGACTGAGTCGTTTATACATGACCATCTCTGTCTCTCCTAAACAAGAGCCAATCGACAAATTTTATTGTTCATTTTCGTGTTCATCCTCGAAAGTAGTAAGATTGGCTATTTTCATTTCAAAGTCTTTTTGTGTGTTGCCCAGTGTTATTTCAAGTCCCAACACATGACCCTAGAAGAAGCTTCAGAGTTCCATCAGTGGTACGAAACAGTGAAGATTCTCACTGGGATTTTAAATCTGAAATGGTTGCGTACTGCAAATCTGACATGCACACTTTAATGTGAGATTGTGAGATCTTCCACATGGAATTTCTAGGGATGACAGGGGAGACCGTTTTTCGAAAATTACTCTTTCTTTAGCTTGTCTGCTGGTCTATGGACAGAAATTCATGCCTGAAGGAGTGAAAAAGGGTGAGAAACAGAACAGGAAAGGACTTGCTTAGCCAGACAACATAGCAGAATCCGAAAATCTCACCTTCCAGACAATATGCTCTGCAGAAGGTGAAGTCAAAGTTGTCCCTTAGTATTTGGATGGTCTGTGTAAGAAAACCAAGCAGGCCCTTGGTTTTTTAGGATGTTCTCTAGCACTCTACTCCCTTCACAGGTTTACTCATGGAGTTAAGTTATTTAAGAACCTTCGATAGAGAGCGCTGCATCCGTTAGCTTTTACCTGATCACAGTTTGAAAGTGTGCTGGGAGCACGATTTCGACTGGCTACTCAAAACAAATCCCACTACCGTGCGCATTTATCAACAGATAGAAGAGGTTCGTAGAATTAATGGGCGCTCCTTCCTCTTTGGTAGGAGGAGACATTCTCCTCGTTTTGTGACACAAAGATCGAAAACTGTCATAAGGTATTTTGATGTGAATTCACTCTACCCTCATATTTGCAAGTGAGAAATTTTCCCTGTTAAACACCCCAGGAGGATCACAGAAAATTCTGATTACTCTCCAGACTCTTATTTCAGTATCATTCACTGTATGGTGCTTTCTCCTTCTAACCTCTACATCCCCATTCTTCCCTATTACAGCTGAAACAAATACTTTTCTCTCTATGTGGTACTTGTGCAGAATTAATGCAATCAGACCCTTTTACGCACACAGAAGCACAGAGAGCTCTCACATATTCTTACGTATCACTGGAACTATATAAAACCATCTGCAAAATCTACAAAATTATCAAAATTCAGGACGCTTCGCACTATTCTAGAAACATCACATACTCTTTCCAGGACCCCGACTTATTTGTCAAATACACCGACACGTTCTTATAGAGGCCAAACAGAAATATTCAGGCTACCCACCCAATATCACCACAGAGTTTGAAAAAGCTAAATTTCGAGATGATTTCTTTCAGGCATAGGGTGGGGGGTGAGAATTAACTTCCAGGAGGTCCAATTTAATAGTACTAAAAGAAGTTTCTTGAAGCAAGTGTTAAACCAGATTTGGGATAAGTTATTCTTACCCCAAATCTTATCCCAAGACCCACCTCCCAACTCGTCGATAACCTCATTAAATTATTAGAATTTAATAACGACTGATCCAAAATTGTTACCGACCTCCACACCATCAATTCAGATCACACAACTAGTCTAGAATTCACCTCCACAAATTCTAAAGGTAACGTTGTTGTGGCCTCTATGCCAACACAGATTCCTGTAAGACTTTCCCCAATGATACATTCACTCCAGAGTCCTCCGATTTTATGGGGTATTCCAAAAATGAGAAATCGGTCCATTGGGAACCCGGCGTCATTATAGACAGATACATCGCCATAGCCCACAAAAATTATATACTCGAACTATCTAACAGTGAAACTATCACTCATGCTAAACGATTTAAACTGAGTGTGCGTAACAGAGAACGTTACATGTAACAAACTTAATGTGACAGAGCTTCTCCGCGATTTAATTCTGGGAGGTCCCCCAACCACTTTTGCTGTTCCATTCAATGTCAAAGTAGATAAGCACAAAACCACCCTCATTAACCTTAAATAATTAGTTAACCTAAAATTCCTTAAAAGCTATCTTTTAATTTCAACAAGAGAATCTTTAAATCTGGGCAAAGTACCACATACCCTTTCACATTCAAGGCATAAATTTCTGCTAACCGTTCAGGATATATAAATACACATTATTAAAAAAAAAAAAGTACGTGTTTCACCAATATGTTTTTTAAATAGACACCGAATGATTTGTAAATAGTTATATGTCGTATTATTTTCACTTGGATTTTTAAAATGAACAGACTTCATGTCAAATTATTATTTTTATTAATATGATTTGAAAATGACTGTTTTTACATATACACATATTATGCCACATTATTATTTTCTCTAGTACGATTTTTAAAATGACTGTTTTTACATATGCATCTTATGTCATATTTTTATTTTCTCAAACATGATTTTTAAAATGGCACATTTGTTTAAGATTTTATGGGGATTTTTAAAATGAGTAGACTTTATATTGAAGCTATTCGTATTATTACACCATTCCATTATGTCAAATTATCATTATTTTCACTTATAAGATTTATAAAATAATTTTTTATGATGAAGCTATCTCACTGATATCACATGTCGAATGATTTGTAAAATGTGTTTTGTCTCTTAGATATCTTTTTAAATAGTGGTAAAGTTTAAATAGTTGCGACTGACACCAGCAACGTGAATAAAAAGCCAGCTCCATTCTGGTTCAGATAGGAACGTTTAGATTTCAGACTAATGTTTTTCGAGGTGAGTCTTCTTATGACACGCTTACGTTTCGATAATTTTTAAGCACGTCGAAAGAGACGGGGAGATTGGCCCTCACTAAATTAAAACAGATCTCACACAGAGCAACGAGTTTGGTATCACTGGAGGATTTCAATAATGACGCACACTTTTTAGGTTGTGCACTCAACAGGTAACAGAGAAATGTGCCTTGTTTTTTAACCTCATTCTTCATGTAAATAATTTCTGGATCTTCATTAGGAAGGATCCTACTTCTCAGTCTCATTATCACGTGTTGTCACGACGCATTCTAGAAATAAATAACCGTGAGGTCTCTGCATGGCTAGCTTTAATGTTCCAGGTATCCAAGTTGTGCTTTCCCTGGAACACTTTAATAAAATTAAATAATATGTGCTGAGACTGATATTTCTTGCACATTACCTTGGAAAAATAAATTCTGTGTGATGAGGATGACATTCGCATTTAGGTGGTGTGAGCTTTTCGTGAATAAATCAGACACTCTTGTATCACCAGCGGTTTGTAAGAACATATCATCCAGTACTAATAACGTGTTTTGATTCGCATTCAGTTGTATGCCAGGGAAACCCTCCACAAATTGCACTTTCTACTTGAAAGGTTCGAATGCTGGCAGCCACAGCGAATAATAGTAAATGATCCTGTCGAGGTGGGGGGAGAATACTTTTCTGTGTGACGAATGAGTTCCAAAACATAAAGTTGTTTTCCCACACTGGCTCGGTACAGAACGAGAATTATACTTGGAGATTGCATGATCGAAAAAGATGATTTAATACTCCAGTAGGAAGTTAAAATTCGATCAGCAGTTCGTTAAACCTAAGGTCGCATAAATAATGCTCCTTCAGGAGTCGTTTCAAGAACATTCCTTAGGTTCACAGAAAGAAAAAATGCAAACAGTAATTTCCACAGGTTGTGGAAGATGGTACCTGAAGTGGTACGTGGGATACAATATCTGGTTCATCCCTATCGAATGGTAATAATTTTCGATGTCGTGTTCGAATCCTAAAGGGTCAAAATATTCCACAGTTCTCCTCACTCGAAGTGGAAACGTCAGTATTAAAAAAGAAGAGACAGAGTTTCCTCGTGATTTTTCGAATTCTACATACAGAAACATGCTCACGGCTTCAGGGGTTTTGAGTTTTATCTCTAATCGACAGTTTGAGGTCTTGACAAGGTTGAAGTAATTGTCACACCGCTTCCCGTCCTATCCCAATTAAAATCCGAACAGGGTATACTACCCTTTTGGATATGCGCGCCACCGAACTGAACACCTTTGTTATCTTTCCACACGTCTAGTATTCCAACAGCGACTAGTAGGAGCGTATATATTGATTTTTCAAGAAATCGGGAGTTAAAGGCTGGGCGGAAACTGTTAGGTCGTGAAATTCAGATTATAATGTTTGAAACTATAAGGGTACTAACAAAAATTACCATTCACAGTGGCAAAGACACATGAATGTCGTAGATTTCTTACGAAGGCTGCTTTTATTGTGATTATTTTCTGCTTCTTGGGTTCGTTCGATTCATGGGTTGGTTCGATGTTTCAGTTAGGTCCATAAAAGTTATGCATTGTCCACAATGACATAACTTTGTGTTTTAATTTGGGGAAAACAATAAAGACAAAGTGGATTCAAGTATATAGAAATTTCAAGTTATATGTAGCCATACAACATCATACACATAAAAAATCACAGCAGAAATGCTCCTCGGAACTGAAATGCCTACAGGGCCTAAAGGGAAACCCAAATACAAAAATTGCAGAAAGCGATAAAACCCAAATTTTTCTCATTATGGACAAACAACAATATGAAACTAGAATAAATAATGTACTAGAAAAGCTGGACATAAGAGATCCCACACAAAAAATTGTCACTCAAATAGCAAATATTAAAAACTACGAAACCCTACCATCGGATATACCATCAGCATGTCGTATATCAATATATCCAATAATCCCGAATCTATTCATAAATGTAAAAACTCATAAAGAAGGGTTATCTTTCCGTCCATTGGTAGAGAAGCACCCGCTCCAATAATAAATCTAGAAACGGCACTCAACAAATACCTTCAGACAATATATCCAATTAATGAGAATATCTTAATTAATGGACAGCAACTGATCCATGATTTGAAATAGCTTGTGACAGCAATAGTGACAGATTGGCCTCCCTGGATACCTCAACTTTCCAAATATTTGGTTGGACGAAGTACTGAACCTAATACAAAGAAAACTCCAACAGGAAAATGTAACAAACCCCTGCACGCAAGGAGTCATGAGAGCTCTAGCTTTTATGGTACGAAACAACTATTTTCAAACAAATAATAGTAAATTTTTGCAAAAGAATGGAATACCAAAGGGTTCCCCCTTGTCCACAACATTAGCAAACATAGCCATGCGAGACATAGAATGCCGCATAATAACATCACAGGTAAATATAATAAAATATTTTCAACGTTACATTGACGACAAATTGGTGATCTTTAACCCCGCAGAAAAAATATAGAATTATTGAGGTAACAAATCAGTAAGATATATATATATATACATCCATTGATCTAACTATAGAAATGGAAGAAAATGGCCAACTACCATTTTTGGACATAATGATCACGGAATAATGCCATACGGAACTACCTAATACACCCACCGACTTTCATACCATAATATGAATTGAACCAACTCAAGAAGCAGAAAATAGCCACATTAAAAACAGCCTTCATAAGAAATCTACGATATTCATCCACAAAAAATGCAAAAAACAGGGAGAATACACATTTGCAGCAAATCATAAGTAGAATACATATATCAGCTGAAAAGACGAATAGCCGAAATTCTCAACCCCCAGCAGCACAAACCACTAACAACAGTAACAAACCAAGATATACAGCAGCATTACCGCAGATACCGTGGCTCATTAAAACTATGAACGAAATAGGAAAACCATGCAACCTTATAGTACCGACCGCGACCAGTAAAATTAATCTAAAACTCATTCAAACAGACAGAGATAAAAATACACTAATAGGCGGAGTATACGAAGTGCCACTCCAAAACTCAAGCAAATACATTGGTTTCCATAAATTAAGGAAAACTCGGATAAATTGTGATAAACAAAAAACTATATGAATGATTTTAATGAAATTTGATGGAAACATGAATTACAATGCTAATGTTAGAATGGCATAAAATATTTTACTCTAGAAACATTTTTCATCAAAAAATAGCACAGAAACCTGTCCAAAAATGAGGTGTCAGAATGCAATGGGCAAAGTTCTTTAATAAGGAGTTTGGTCACCCCTTACAGTAATGCAAGCACGACAGCGATGTTCCACGCTGTTTATGATGTTGTGAATCAGCTCAGTAAGGTATAACGACCATTGTTCCGTTAAAGTAGGAATAAGCTCCCCCTTTGTTTCAGATGGCGAGTTTAGGGCAGCAACACGTCTCCCTAGAGCATCCCACACATGCTCAATCGGATTTAGATCTGGAGATAGAGCTGGCCACTCCATGCACCTAAAGGCTCCTCTAGCAGGTATTGTTCCACTAGTCGAGCTCTGTGTGGATGAGCATTATCGTCTTGTAAGATGAATGTTTCACCTATTGCACCAGGGTAAGGACGTACATAAAGGTGCAGGATGTCATCTCTGTACCTTTGAGCATTGAGATTCCCACTCGTCAACACATAGAGGTCTGTGTGTCCACCTAAGGAAATGCAACCCCAAAACACACGCTACCTCCGCCGTAATTGTCTCTTTGACGGATGTTACTGTGATGATAGCGGGTACATCATTCTCTCCATATCAAACAATATCCGGAATTACTCTGCAAGCAATATCTGGACTCATCTGTGAGGAGTACCGACTGCCATTGCTCTTCTGTCCAGTTAACATGCATGCGTGCCCAATTCAACCGCTCTCTTCTGTGACGTGACGTGAGGGGTAAACAAATTATTAGCCTCCTAGCGTACAGACATCCCTCGTGAAGCCTTCTACGCACAGTAGAAGCTGATACAACCCTCCCAGTGGCTACTGCAAGAAAGGATCGTAGCTGAGAGGGAGTAGACATCCAGCTCCTTCGTGCTGTTAATCGCAAATATCGGTCTTGTACAGCGGTCGTAACTGTAGCCCTTTCTCGGCTTAACCTCCGAGACGCAGAATTCGTACTAAGAAATTGATTCCACAGTCTATGGACCACAGAAGGACCCATAGCCATCGCGCCACATCTCACTGACTTTGACCTGCTTCGAGCTGAGCTCTGCAGCGCAGTTCATTTGACAAATGATGTCTCGAGGTCATTCCTACAAAATGGCTATTTCGAATTTTTTTACTCACATTTACAACAAAAAATAACGATCCACTCCAAAACACCCGTTTTTATGCCGTTATCCGATTACGCAAATTGACGCAACCTGACTAATTTGCATACGATATGCTGGTTACATGAATAAGTTTGGTGAGGATCGCACAATTTTTTGGCGAATTATCTCGATTTTTCTCATTTTCCCTTAATTTATGGGAACCAGTGTATTTGTTGAGACCAAAATACTCAACCTTACAACAACCTTCGTACAATATAAACGGTAAAACAAAAAGGACGTGCGAGATAAGATTCTAGGAACATAGGAGAGATATCAAGTACAAAAGATGCCCCACAGAATTGGCCAAAAAAAAACTAAACAATTCCTTTATAGCGCTTTTCGAGCAAGCAAGAATAATATGTGCACCCAGCTCCGATTTCTAGTTGGTCTTATCAGAGCAGTATCACATTTTTCAAAAGGAAAATGAATGCATAAATGACGCCGAGCCCCCACTACTTCGGAAACTGCCTTTGCAACAGGACTGTCGCTGAAGATATTTGCACCAATAGGTAGAGCCAAGGAATGACATAGCAAACGTCATAGACACAAGGCTTATATATTCGACAGCAACTGTCTGTTATATTTTCTGAAGCTCTAGTGGAGAGCGAAACGCATTAAAACTTTTTAATTTTTAAACTTTTTAGAAGTTTTTAATGTAAATTTAGCATTTATATTAAAAAAATTGTGTTTTCAACCTGAGTTATCGTCGTCTATGGATATGTGTATGTAGTTGATTCATCTCAGCAATCGAACCCGATATGCCAGGTATCGATTCGAGCAGCCAGCAGGAACAAGAATATGGCGGGCAACCAGTGCTCGCAATAAGGAGCCCAGATGAGCATACTTGCGATCGCCAACCGATAATCACCTATAGGTAACTATCCTCGTTACGACTGCTAGGCGAAATAGCAGTGCAGATAGCGGTTTTAATGAAAAAATATTTAAGTTTTCACCACTGAAAGAAAAACTAGCAAGGAAATGATAAAATATTAAAACTGCAAAGAAACTTACTAGAGCAATAAAATTCGTTACATATCACGAGCACACGATGTTGCCACATTTTATTTTAAAAAAGATTTATTGTTGACATAAAAAGCTTGCAATTTTTAGTTAAATTTTAACTTCTAAATTTTGAACGTAACGTTAAAGATACAAGTGTGTTCAAGTTTATTTCAAAATATATTTCTCCAACCTCATGTTTAAAATGCACATGCTTTATCAGTTGCAGTGATTGATTTTTTTTTTATTATTGTTAATCTCACAGCAAAAAAATTTCATGAAAAGAACTAATTCTTGTAGATATCAAATATTTCTACTACAACAGAAAAATCATTTTTTCTATTTTTTTCTCTCCAGGTCTGGCTAGCTGATTGGCTGTTGGCAAACAATCCAAATAAGCCCATCGTAGAATAACTTCTAAGGACACTTTTTGAAATCTTCAGTTTTGTCTATAATCCATGATCTTATAAAAGTTTTAGGATATTTTCCAAATTTTTCTTAAATGCCTTATTGTAATTTCCTAAATAAATGTTTTCTAAATTTTTTGTTGGCTGCATTAAATACTGTAATATAATAAACATAATTATCTCTATTCCATTCAGATGCTACTGTTAGCTCTTTTACAATTCACATTTGTTTACAAGTGGTATCGAAAGTCAAGTCGGATCACGTTCCTGGCAAGGCGGGGGGGGGGAGCCATGAGAATGCTAATAAGGGAAAGAGGAGCAAAAAAAAATTATTAAACATATATGTTTCATCAGGTTTCAGAAATTATTCACATAACAATCAGTTTTGTTTTTGTAAATTTCAAAATTTTTCATGGCTGCAAAATATATTTCTTATGCCGCAGACAGGTCGGATTTACATCTCACATGCTTCTAGGCAGACGAAGTGGTAGTGGGACCTCATCTACAATAATTCTTTCAATTTCGTATAAAAAATATTTTCTTTCTTTTACAACCACAAAGAATGAAAATAATATAATCGAAATGAATGTAGAAAGTCTAATGATAATAGTTTTGTTAAAAATAGTGAAATTAATGTAATAGATTAATATTATGGGCAGCATATAACTTATTGTATCTCATATGGAGCAATATTTAAAAATCAAATTATAAATTTAAATTTCAAGAAATGTTTCCTCGCTTTTTCGCTCTGAAAATGAGCAAATTTCACTAAATTATCAAAAAAATATTGTGACACTTTCATATTGTAAGAAAACTGTATTCAAATCTCTCTATCATTGAATTAAGCGTTTTTAGCAAAATGTTACAAGAAATGGAAAATCTAAAATAAAATCGACTCGTAAGAATTTACCTTAAAATTATAACAAAACGTTTACTGAAATAAATGTAATTTGAAAAGTTGGATAAAGTTTTTTTACTTTGCATCAATTTCGAAACAGTGTTTAGGACGAATATAAAGCAGCATCTGTTGTCAAATATTTCAACTTCAACAAATTCTTTTAAATAATAAATTAATATTTTCAAAAATCTAAATTTTGATAAATGTGATTGAGATTTACAATTTATCTTCTAGAACATTTTCTTTAAAAAACGTATTTTCAAAGTTAGGAAGCTTTGAATTTGGTTTCGCTTTCACGCAACATAGAAGTATCCCAATACGTTTGGAAACAGAGTTTATAGCTTCACAATCCGAATTCTTTTAAGAGTTCATTTTCGATTTATCAGGAGAGAGAGAATACTTCGAAAATAATAATTGCTCTCCATGGACACTTGTAACTAGTTAATATTGAAAAGACACAATTTTATTGTTACTTAAATAAACAAATTGTAGCATTTAAAGAAATTGTGCCCCGATTATGTTGGTGCCCCTATGTTAGTGTCTAACGTGCCTAATGGGAAATCCGTGCCTGGCTGCAGTCAGCTAGCTACTTTAGTTACCTTGGTATAAACTAGTTTGAAAATTAATGTAATATGCATTCTTGTTTCCTATGTTCTCGAGGTGAGAGTGCACAATAATTTACCTATTGCAATGGCCAATGAGGACCTCTATTACCGACTAAGCTTTATCATTATTTGATATATTTTTTAATTTGAATCATATTAATTGAATGCCTGTTGAAAATTCTGACAAACATAAATAAAACTGTATAATTTCACTCTTAACAATCAGTTTTGAAACATGGGAGAATGTTTCATACGAGCATTTTTTAAACTTTCCTCTATTTCAATATTTCCGCTCTTTATTTCTCTGTTTGAATTTTGAATTTGCATCATAGCTTATATTAATTTCGAGTTCGAACCTGAATTCTACTATAGGTAAAGAGTTGAAATTATAAAACAATACGATATGGCTTAAGTTCTTGAGAAACATCGGTATAAGCAAACATTGTATGAATAGGAAATGTGGGATACCCAGATCCCCCATTTTCATATATATATATTTTAAAAGAAATGCTAATTAAGCCCCTATAGGAATCTACAATTATTAACTCAACATATAAATTCGTGAATGCTGAAGAAAGCGAAACGATGCACAATTCTGCTTTATCGATATGTTACATTACGAGCAAAGGTTTTTACATAAACTCTATCTGGCAATCGGCTTCTGTGTAAGCAGTCCTAATGCTCACGTGTGATATTTCAAGGACGAAGCCAAGTAGCTGAAGGCTGATTAATATAGACCAGTGATTCCCAACCTTTTCTGGACCATCGCCCCCTTTAGAAGAGAACAAAAATTTCAACGCCCCCCGAGTCCATAATAGTTAATTTTATATGAAATATTAAAATATTGTTGCATATTATCTGTACCTAATTTATCTATTTATTTATCTATTAAAAATCATAAAGCAGAAATTAATAAAACGACAACCAAATGTACAATAAAATTGTTTATTAAAATTCTAAAAATAAACACAGAATCAATAAAAAATAAAAAATAATGAGATAAACACAAAATTAATAATAAATAAAAAAAATTAATGAGATGGTTGAGGCTGGTGGAGTGTTAACAATTTGTTAATGTCGGGTTCCAATTTCGTTAACATCAATCGCAGATCGCCACGTTCAGTGATGTGTAGTCTGTTCCTCTTCTTTGACAGTAAAATAGCTACTGCACTGAATCCACGCTCAGCCATATAGGACGAAGGAAATGCGATTAAAAACTTCTGTACTATTGCCCACAATCCAGGGTAGAGAAGTGGTATTGATTTTTGAAGTCAGAACTCTTGGTATCCATGTTTGAATTTTACTTTGAGTGCTTCGTTTGTCGTGAGTTCTAAGAGTTCCTCTTCCAAATTTGATGATTCTTCAGTATCTGTGTTTGCGAAAGGATCTAAAACCCAACTCGGTATATTCATGTTTATAATATCTTGGAAACGCTCCGTAAAATCAACATGAAGAACTTCCAAGTGTTGGCAGTAAGTAAATCTTCGCTGATGAGCCGCCACTGATCAGAGACCGCTGATCAGTGGCGGCTCGCTTATAGGCATTGTGCAACTGCAGCACCCCAATTTCAACTTGATATTATCGATAACATTTAATATAACGAGTCCTTTTTTCTTTAATTCTTTCTTTACACTTGTACAATATATAATCCTTAAGTTTAATGTCAGTAGCCATCCCCCAGTTTATCAACAAGATACAAAAATCTTTGTATGGAACTGTGCGCTTCACAGTACTAGCGGCGAGGTGTTTGACTGTTGTGCGCATGCGCACATAGTAAGCTACACGCGAGGCTGCAAGGCAGAGAGAGCACTGTCGTTCCCGCAGTGCCGACCCTGACGTGCTGATTGAAGATAGTCTTTTTTTTACTCCGCGTGTGTTGCGCTTAAAAACCGTATACCATATTCTTGAATGTGATAAAGTGTAGAATTAGATTATTATCTTGCTTCCAGCTATTCTATTTGATTCATTTTTTTTTTCGGTTGTTTTATTTAACAGAAACCTTTAACCATGGCCTTGCATCCCCAAGAAATAAGTTCTCTGACTGTAAGTGAACTTCAACAGCTTAAGTTTTTACAGATGTCTCTCCATGAGAAAGTGGCAGGTAAGAAAAGAGGTCGTTCAACACCTGATATTCTAATATCTCAGCCAGGCATAAGCAACAACAAGAAATATATTCGTAGCTTTAATTCTGAATGGTACCAACGGAAAAGTTGGCTTTGCGGCTGTGAAGTAAAAAATGCACTGTTTTGCTTCCCGTGTTTGCTGTTTGGAGGTGATGTAACGTGGACAAAAGATGGTTTTAGAAATATAAACAAAATGAAAGAAAAAACTGAAAAGCATGAGAAGTCAAAGAAGCACGTTGATAATGTAGTTTCACTGGCACTTTTAGGAACCGTAAGTATTAAGGAGAAACTTAGTGAGGCATATAGACTTTCAATCAATGAGCATAATATAAAGGTTAAAAAGAACCGTGAAATTTTGTCCAAAATAACAGACTGCATTTTCTTTTGTGGAAACTTTGAAACTCCCTTACGTGGACATGATGAAAAAGACGATTCAATAAATCCAGGGGTATTTATAGGATTAGTAAATTTTGCATCTAAATTAGATTCAGATTTAAAGAATCACTTAGAAACCAGTGCAGTCTTCAAAGGTGTTTCTAAGACCATTCAGAATGGGATACTTGACTGCCTGCTACAAATATACCATGAGGAGTTAAGGACAGAAATTAGAAAAGCTTCCTTTGTAGCTGTCATGGCTGATGACAGAACAGATGTTTCGGAACACACGCAAATGGCCCTTGTTCTACGGTACGTATTGAATGGAGAAATATTTGAGCGTTTTTGGGGATTCTTTATTCCAGAAAATCAAACTGCAGATGTCATATCAAAACGTATTTTAGAACAATCGGACATAATTCTTCAAAGAAATGAACAAAAACTGATAGCTCAGACATTTGATGGTGCAAATGTCATGAAAGACAAAAAAGCAGGAATTCAAGCAAAAATAAAAGCAGTTTATAGTAATGCACATTTCATTCACTGTTATGCACATCAACTTAATTTAATAATGAGAAATGCAGCAAGTATTACACGAAACGCAAGAATATTTTTCTCTAACATTCTGGCTATTCCAACATTCTTCTCAAGATCACCGCAACGTGTGTCCATTCTCAAGAAGCATATGGAAGTCAGCATTTCACGTCCATCTTCTACAAGGTGGAACTTCAACATACGGACCATAAACAGAGTTCATGAAAATTTGCAACCTTTAAAAAACTGCCTTACTGAAATTCAGTCAACATCAAATGCAGATCAAACCATTGCAGAAGCAACAGGAATTTTAAAATACCTGAATGATGATAATTTCAAGTTTTGGTTAGAGCTTTTTCATCAGATTATGCCTCATGTTGAAATAATTTACAACCAAATGCAATCTCGAGAAATTAGTGTGTTTAAAGTTAATGAATATATAACAAATTTCAAAACTGCTATTTTAGAATTGAGAAACTCAAAGAGTACTGTGAGAATCCTTCAAAGACACTCATGGCAGTAGCTAAGGAAGTGTGTGACTGTATATGTGTTGATATAATGGACAGATATTCTTCCACTGAACACTTAGTAGCTGCTAAATTGTTCAACAAGAAATGCTTCACTAGTTTTAAGAATGAACATCCCACAGAAGAGATAGTACTGACCACTGAAGCATATCCCATGATTGACAAAGAAAAGCTTGAAACTGAACTAAAAGTATTCTATTGTAGGTCTGATATTCATGAATATTGCAAATTAATTGAGCTGCTGAAATTTATTTTGGAAAATAATCTAGATGATGTTTTTAGTGAAATTACGAAACTGATAAAAATCCTATTGACAGTTCCCATAACTACATCAGAGGCAGAACGCTGCTTTTCAACATTGAAAAGACTAAAAACTTTTCTAAGAAGCACTATGAATTCGGAAAGACTAAATGCGCTTGCAGTGCTTTCAATGGAGAAAAATTTCCTCAGTTGTCATCCAGAGATCAAGGAGAAAATTATCGATCTTTTCGCGCAAATTAAAACAAGAAGAATGGATTTCATTTTTAAATGAATAGATTAAGCTTGAACTGTAACAATTTAGGTTAAAGTAAGTAAAAAATGTTTGATTTTGTTCTTTTAGGATTTTATAAAGTTTCTGAATAAATTTTCTTTTTATACATGTTTGTTTCCTTTTACACAATTTGAAAACAAAGGCTAAAAAGTTTCTGGAGCAGCACCCCTACTAATTTTAGCTACGAACCGCCACTGCTGCTGATAATGTGGGAAAGTGGTTGTATTCACCTCTACCTAGATTTCGTTTGAATAGAAGAAGTTTTCCCGCAAAAGCAGCTATGACGTTTTTTGTTTTAATTAAATTCAACTCATCACCTTGCAATTATAAATTAACTTGATTAAATATTTTAAACAGGTCTGTCAAATAAGCGACGTCATTTTTTGACGTAATCAGGTTTCGCGCAATTTTTCGTCTCTGTCTTCAAGAAAGTCCAGTACTGAGTCAAATAGATTAAAAAACGATTCAGACAAACACCTTTAGAGAGCCAACAGACTTCTGTGTGCAGCAGCAAGCGATTGTAATCATCATCATTTTCATTACAAAGCTTACCAAATAATCGGTCATTCAATGAATTGCTTCTAATCTTATTGATTGCTTTAATAACGTAATGGAGCGACGTATGCAGACGTTCATTCAAATTTTTTGCAACCAAATGCTGACGATGAATAATACAATGTACAGCGAGTACATTTGGTACTGCTTGTTTCAAATGCGCTATGAAACCCTTATGACGCCCTGTCATTGCTGGAGCACCATCAGTAGCAGCAAACAAAATATTGCAAATACTTATTTCTTTCTCTTGAAAAAACTTTTGCATGGTATTAAATATAGATTCTCCCTTTGTATCAGATTCCAAATTTTTAGCAAATAATAACTCTTCATGAATTTTTTCTTCTTTTATAAATCGTACGTATGATAAGAGTAGAGCTTCGTTATTTGGTAGAGTTGATTCATCGAGTTGAATGGAAAATTTGCAAGTCTTTAAGTAATCACATAATGATATTTCAACGTCTTTTGCCATTTCATCTATTCTTCTTTGCACTGAATTATTACTGAGAGGAATTTTTTTGATGATATCTGACGGTGTCTTATGATGAAGAACAGTTTTTAATATCTCTTTGACTGCCAGCAAAATTAATTCCTCGGCAATTGTGTGTGGTTTTCCTGCTTTTGCGATTAACAATGAAACGTTATATGAGGCTCGTAGTCCATCATCATCTTGTTTAGAAGACGACGCAAAAAGGTTTGACATAGTTGGCTTTTTAAATATTGCTTTTCCAGTTCTTGCAAATAGGATAAATCTTTGTTCTTCTTATCAGCATGCATTTTATTTAAATGCTCTTGTAGCCTAGAAGGTTTCGTAGCTTCATTTGAAAAAACATTTCGGCAAATTAAGCACATAGGTAATGATTGGTTTGTAGGAGAGTACGTAAATCCATATTTCAAATACTCAGTACTGTACTGCCGGCATTTCTTTTTAGATGCGGATTCAGACATTTTCAAATACAAATTAACTTCTCAACAGATTTATAGATAGTTATGAAAATAATGTTTATAATGACTTCTAACACTTATCACTCACGACTATTTATCACGGCGAAGCACATAAAAATAATAAATCATTCCTAGAGCTATCGCTTTTATAGATTTGATTTTGTGCACACATTAACTTGTAGGTTTGCGATGCCGGTGCACTTGCTCCGTAAACAAGTCATTTCAAGCTCCCATATTCTTGTCGAAACATGTTAAATTGCATGAACCGCGTGTTTGCCTACCAACTTGCAAGGACTTGTCACCGTCAATCTATTCTAAACTAAAACAAATCAGGTATAGGTATACCTAATACTAATTTAAAAATGCTTATTAACGCGATAACAATAAGATATTTTACATAGCTAGATAAAATATTTATTCATGAAGACAGGTATTTTCAAAGTATTTTATTATATTAAAAAAAATAATTATAAAAAAAATTAAATATAATAAATTTATTATTATTATATTATTATTGCATCAAGGTTGATTTGCCTATCAGGACGGACACACATGTCCAACATAATAAGCCTGATATAGTAGTGCATGTTAAGGTATTGAATGAGATTACAATTATTGAAGTAGGAATAACATCTCAGGATAACCTGCAGACAATAGAGGTTGAAAAGAAGAGGAAGTATGATCTGCTGGCTAATGAGTTGAGCCTAATTCACAAGTGTAATGTTAATATTATACCTTATGTTCTGACGTGGGATGGTATTGTAACTACGTACCATAAAGCATACTCAAAGCGACTTAGAGTGGGAAAACATATTGAAGCTTATATTCAATCTGTGATCTTGAAGAGAACTTTTCAGAGCATCTCAGTCGACTTCAGACGTACCAGTACGCTAGTAGGCGGTAGCAGGAAACTTTGTCCAAGCTGCAGTTGAAAAGCTGTACATGACGGATGAGGTAGTGGATGACCAGGAAGACACCACAGAATAGAAGAGATAAAAAGGTTGTCACAGAAAATTCCATTAAATTTATTTATTTATTTGACCGCCCTTCTTGACTGCCTCAACGCCCCCCATTTGCCTCTGGATACGCTACCGCCCCCATGGAAGGCTCCAGCGCCCACTGGGGGGCGGTATCGCCCTCGTTGGGAATCTATGATATAGACGAAGTGATAGATACGAAGAGCGATTCCATTAGATACGTTTCGTATCTGTTAAAAATAACAGTAAAATAAAAAGATTTAGAGACCTGGTTGAACCAGATCACTGCCTATAGTTAGTTTACAAATATTTTAATGCTATTTACATAACTTTCCAAATTCAAATTTTCATATGCTTCTCTCGTTTTTCAAACAATGGTTGGGGGATGGAGAAATCGAAAATTTCCCAACTGGAAAATCAAATTTGGCCAACTGAGGAAAATAATGTCTGTTAGGTTCACACCTAGATTTTCGCTCCATAGGGGATTCTCTCCTAGATTCACACCTAGATTTTCGCTCCATTTTCAAAACTATCCTGCATTTTACCATTTAATTTCCAATTTTAGCATCTAGCCATAGCCATAATTTCACAGAAATAATCTCAATATTTACATCTCGCCTGAATTGCAATAAAAGTCAGTGCGAATTTTCCCAACTCCCTGTCATTTAGCCAACTCTCCTTAATTTCACAAAATCAATCCAATTTTTTACATCTCTCCTGATTTTGCCAAGTCACTTCAAATTTTTCAAACTCTCCAAGAATATTGGGCGTAGCTATTGGGGGATGGAGGGGAGAGGCTCCCCCCCAAAGTAACTCAGAGTTGGCAAAATTCGAAGCCACTTCGTAAAATCTAGGTGAGTTGTGAAAATTTGTAATCTCTTTTTGTTGGAAAATTAAGGGAAGTTAGCAAAATCAAGACAACTTGGCAAATCTAGGGCACCTGGGAAAATGGAGACGGTAAAACCTGGAGCAGTTGGCAAAATTCGAAACCACTTAGTAAAATACAGATGAGTTGGAAAAATCGGGACAACTTGGCAAAATCTTGGGGAGTTGGCAAAATTCGGAGTGACTTAAGGGCAAAATCGTGGGGAGTTGGAAAAATTTAGGTGAAATGTAAATATTGGGATTTTTTTTCTGTAAAATTATGGTAGTTGGCAAAATCTAGGAGAGTTGGTAAATCTTGGGGAGTTGGCAAAATTCTGAGTGACTGCAAAAATCAGGTGAGGTGTAAAAATTGGGGTTCTTTTTCTGTAAAATTATGGCGAGTTGGTCAAATTGAGGAAACTTGGCAAAATCTAGGAGACTTGGCAAAATTCGGAGTGACTTCGCAAAATGGGAGGGAGTTGGAAAAATTCAGGTGAGATGCAAATATTGGGATTTTTTTTCTGTAAAATTATGGCGAGTTGGCAGAATCTAGGAGAGTTGGCAAATCTTGGGGAGTTGGCAAAATGTTGAGTGATTTTGCAAAAATCAAGGAGAGTTGGAAAAATTTGAGTGACTTTGCAAAAATCAGGTGAGATGTAAAAACTGTGATTTTTTTCTGTAATATTGTGACGATTTGGCAAAATCTGGAAAACTCGGCAAAACTACGGCAGTTCGCAAAATTCGAATCCACTTGGTAAAATACGGGCGAGTTGTGAAAATTGGGATTGTTTTTGTGAAATTAAGGAGAGTTGACAAAATCGAGAGAACTTGGCAAAATTTTGGGAAGTTGGCAAAATTCGAAACTACTTGGTAAAATACAGGGGAGTTGTGAAAATTGTGCCTTTCTTGTACAATTAAGTAGAGTTGATAAAATTCGAAGAAAGGGAAAATGTGTCAGGGAAAATGTGAAAAATGCGATTTTTTCTGTAAAATTCGGCAAGTTGGCAAAATGAAGGTAACTTGGCAAAATCTTGGGTAGTTGGCAAAATTCGAATCCACTTGATAAAATATAGGGGAGTTGTGAAAATTGGGATTGGTTTTGTGAAATTAAGAAGAGCTGGACAAATCGAGGAAACTTAGCAAAACCTAGGGTAGTTGGCAAAATTCGAATACACTTGGTAAAATACGGGCGAGCTGTGATAATTGGGATTGGATTTGTGAAATTAAGGAGAGTTGACAAAGTCGAGATAATTTAGCAAAATTTTGAGGCATTTAAAAAATATGCAGTGACTTTGGCAAATTCAGGAGAGTATAAAAATTGAGATTGTTTTTGTGAAATAAATGAGAGGTGGCAAAATCGAGGCAACTTGGAAAAATCTAGTGGAGTTGGGAAAATTGGAAACCACTTGACCAAATGCAGGTGAGTTGTGAAAATTGGGATTGATTTTATGAAATTAAGGAGAGTTGGCAAAATTGAGAACTCTTGGCAAAATTTGGGAGTTGGCAAAATCTTGGGGAGTTGGCAAAATCTAGAGTAGTTGGCAAAATCTTGGGGAGTTGGCAAAATCTAGAGTAGTTGGCAAAATTCGAATCCACTTTAAAATACAGGCGAGTTATGAAAATTGGGATTTATTTTGTGAAATTAAAGAGAGTTGGACAAATCGAGTTAGCTTGGCAAAATCTTGGGCAAGAGCGTAACGAAGGCCTATGGTTGGGGGGGGGGGTCGAAAATTTTACCGCCCGAAAATCAAATTTTGCCAACTGAGAAAATGTCTCTGTCAGGTTCTTACCTAGATTTTCGCTCCATGGGGAGGGGGGAGAGGCAATTTTCACAACTCTCCTGCATTTTGCCATTTGACTTCCAATTTTGCCAACTAGCCATAATTTCACAGAAATAATCCCAATATTTATATCCCGTCTGCATTGTAGCAAGTCAGTGTGAATTTTCCCAACTCTCCTTAATTTCACAACTCCAATCCCAATTCTCACAACTCGCCCGTATTTTCCAAGTGGATTCGAATTTTGCCAACTGCCCTACATTTTTTTAAGTTTCCTCAATTTGTCCAATACTTCTTAATTTCACAAAACAAATCTCAATTTTCACAACTCGCCTGTATTTTACCAAGTGGATTCGAATTTTGCCAACTACATAGATTTTGCCTACTCGTCGTAATTTTACAGAAAAAATCGCAATTTTTACGTCTTTCCTGAATTTACCAAGTCACTTCGAATTTTATCAACTCCCCTTAATTGCACAAGAAAGGCACAATTTTCACAATCCCTTGTATTTTACCATAGGGCTTCGAATTTTGCCAACTCACTAGATTTTGTCAAATTGCCTCGATTTTACCACCTCTCCTTAATTTCGCAAAAACAATTTCAATTTTTACACCTCTCCTGAATTTGCCAAGTCACTTCAAAATTTCAAACTTCCCAAAATTTCGCCAAGTTTTCTTGATTTTGTCCTCCGTAATTTCACAAAAACAATCCCAATTCGCCCCGTATTTTACCAAGTGGATTCGAATTTTACCAACTGCCCTAGATTTTGCCAAGTTTCTTCGATTTTGCCAACTTGCCACAATTTTGGAGAAAAAAATCCCAATTTTTACATCTCACATGATTTTTGCAGAGACACTGAATTTTGCCAACTTTTCTAGATATTGCGAAGTTGCCTCGATTTTGCCAACATGCCAAAATTTTGCAGAAAAAAGATTGCAATTTGTACATCTCACATGAATTTTGCCAACTCCCCACAATTTTCGCAAGTCACTCCGAATTTTGCCAACTTGCCCCTAGATCTTGCCAATTCCACAAGTTTTGCCAACTCTCCTAGATTTTGCCAACTCGCCATAATTTTACAGAAAAAAATCCCAATTTTTACATCTCACCTGAATTATTTCAACTCCCCACGATTTTGCCAAGCCACTCCGAATTTCGCCAACTCCCCAAGGTTTTGTCAAGTTGTCCCGATTTTCCCAACTCAACTGTATTTTACTAAGTGACTTAGAATTTTGCCAACTGCTCTAGATTTTGCCGTCTCTCTATTTTCCACGCTGTCCTAGATTTGCCATGTTGCCTCGATTTTGAGAACTTCCCTTAATTTTACAAAAAAAAAATGACATATTTTCACAACTTACCTAGATTTTACGAAGTCGCTTCGAATTTTGTCAACTCCGAGTTACTTTGGGGGGAGCCTCTCCCCATCCCCCCATAGTTTCACCCCTCACTACTATTACAAATATTGCTACTATGATCAGTGATATACTTTGCCAAATGATCAACCACTCATTTTCAGTTGGGATTTTTCCTAATGTCCTCAAGACAGCATTAGTTATTCCAGAGTTTAAAAGAGGGAAACCCAAATTAGTTTGGAAATTGTCGATCTGCATTCTCTAAGATAATCGAAAAAATTGCGAAACAAAAATCACTCAATTTCTGGGCAAAACATAGTGTTTTCGCTCCAAATCAGTTTGGTTTCAGAAAAGGGTAAGTACGGAAAATGCACTATTAAAAATTACGAGTAAAATATATACAAACACAATTCAAAATAAAAAAAACTGTATTTATTTTTTAGATCTAATAAAAGCATTTGATTCAGTTCCTCATGATTTATTAATAGGGAAATTAAGAATTTGTGGAATAAGGGGACAAATATTGCTGTGGATTAAAAGCTACCTAACAAAAAGAAAACAAAAAGTAAAAATTTGTGATTCTGTAAGTAGAGAAACTTGTCCAGGTTGGCGTTCCACAAGGGTCAGTATTGGGACCTCTGTTGCTCCTAATATATATATAAACAGTTTTTGCACATTCGATCTACATGGGAATATGATATCTTTCGCTGATGATGTTGCACTAATGTATTCTGGGGATGAAACAGAAATTTTTTGAACAGATAGAAAATGACTCAATTGAAATAAAGAAATGACTTAATTTAAATAGATTTGTTTTTGAATGAGAAAAAAATGAAATATATATATACATAGTTCAGATCTATATCAAATTCAGTTTTTCAAAAATAAGATTATATTTCACTCTGAAGAACGTAATGCGAAAAACTATAAATACGATGAAATTGAATGAGTGAAAAGTTATAAATATATATATACATAATCAGGAAAATGACATGGAAAAATGCATACAAATTAAACAACTGAATTCTATTTTTCCAAAAAGTTATCTTATTAGAAACTGTTAATTTATCATTACTGAATATAATTTATTTGTCGTGATTTAAATCTTATTTATTTTATGGTATATTATCTTGGGGAAGGGTTCATTTTTCACCTTTGAAACCTCTTCAATATGCACAAAACCATATAATTGGATGTATGTTGAAACTGAGGAAATACGAGAGCTTGACCAATATATATCCTGACTTAGGTATTTTACAGGTTAAGAAACCATATATCTATCACGTATTAAAGCACCAAAAAAACACATTTCCATTCTCAAATTTGCAAGTTACCTGGAAAAACCTCGCGTTTATCCAAAAGCATTATCTTAGCCAATCTCTTCACTCTTAAAACAGCTGTCCAGAAACACTAATATCTTTGGCAACTAGATTTTTCAATGCTTTACCTGAAGATCTTAAAATATTAAATAATGATAAGGATTGTCTAGTAATAGAATTAATCTTGACAGGGAAAGGTGTAACACTAAGAATGCAATCTTGTGTTACCCCCTGTTCTTGGGGATCCCCCCTGTTCATGGCTTGGAGATTCGACATCTCTTCGTAACCTTTATAGCTACTGCTTGAGAGGTCGTTATAAAGGTTACGAAGAGATGTCGAATCTCCAAGCCATGTTGTATGCTTTTTCGATGTTGGAGAAAATGGACACCAAGTGCTCTTGTTTTAAAAATGAATTTCTGATAGCCGATTCGAGGTGTATCAGATGGTCAAGAGTTGACTCTTGCCTGCGAAAGCTACACTGGGTGCTGTGAAGAAGGTTGTGATGTTCTAAATACCAGATGAGTCAGGGATTTACCATTCTTTCCAACACCTTGCAAACACAGCCCATCAATGCTATTGGACGATAATTAGAATGAATCTTGGGATCCTTTCCTGCCTTGGAGAAGATTTAGACAATAGCCTCCCGCCAGGAGTCTGGAAACTGCTCCTCGAGAATAATGCGGTTGAAGAGACGGAGCAGCCGATCCTTACTCGATAGTGAGAGATGTTGGAGCATGGCATAGTGGATGTATGGCCCTGCAGCAGATGCACATGAAGAGTGCAGAGCAAGGCGAAGCTCGTGCAACCACAAACTCCAGGTTATTCAAGTAGTTTCGCTCTCTGCTGTCCTACCACTTGAACACCGAGTTTCTGGCCCTTTTCTGAGCCTTGATGAAGAAGGGGAAATAGGAAGAAGAAACGGAAAAAAAATGTTTCCCCCAGAGTGTTGGCAATCTCTTGGGGATCAGCAATTGCATGTCCATTGTACTCCAGGATCGTTAAAGAGTGGGAAGTGTAGTTCTCACCCATCTTCCAGATTTTATCCCACACGACCTTAGAACTGGTCATGTGTAGGTGATAGGAAACATGTCCAAGATTCCTTCTGGATCTGGTGCCGAACGAAACATTCTTTCGCCCTGGAACGTTTGAATGCTTCAAGTTTGGAAGATGTCAGATATCTCCAAAACGCCCTAGAAGCCACTTTCTGAGCCTTACAAGCTGCAGTGCAATTTGAATTCCACAAGGGTTTCAGAAAACAAGGAAACATGTCGAAATTTGAGGAATGGTTGAGGCAGCCACATGGACGATACACTCCGTTATCTCCGCCACTGCTACATTGATTAGTTCCTGGGTGACAGAGAGGTCAAACTCGGAGAAGAGTTGGTTTCAGCACCACTCCAGAGAAAACTGTATACATTGAAATCTCCCATAATGAGGAAGGGGGACATTATCTGCGAGACGAGATCATGAAGTTCTTCCCAGAAAGTTGAACCCACTCCGGTCAACTTTGTCAAGCCTACATAATGATTTGCATGAAGGGTCACTGAAGATGGTATCACTTCCATTAGGGTTATCCTAGACCTCCCATGTAAAGAGTGGAAGGATTGAGGAGGAGCAGATCATTAGGTTAATGGCAGTAAACGTGCGGATTTGGAAGTGAAAGTACATATTGAGACCAATGTTCAATAGGGAAAGTGAAGGATCCAGAAGCTACTACTCGAGGACCACACCCCTCCCATTGGTTTCAGCACCACCCCAGAGAAGACTGTACATTGAAATCTCCCATAATGAGGAAGGGGGATATTACCTGCGAGACGACGACATCATGAAGTTTTTCCCAGAAGACAATGCTTCGTGGTGGAAGATATACATAGATGACAGACAGTGATGACAGACCCCATGAGTAGGCAGATGGCTACCGCCTAGGAAAGCGTGCTGGATCATGAGATCTGTGACTGGTTACAAGTATGTTTTCTGCAAGCACACACACAGATTGGCTAGTGTGTTAGAAGGAGGGCCGTGATGTTGTTAAGATTCCTCTGCAATCCATGACAATTCCATTGTAAGAGTGTGGCCATCTCATAACTTAGAAGAATGGGCGGATGATGAATACCTCTTCAATTTAACTGCCACTGTGGACAGTTTTATGAATAGGGAGCGGTATGTATCCATGTCCTTGGAATCATCCGAAGGACATGGATCTGTTACTGCCTTTTGTACAGGAGGTACAATTTTCTTCTTTGGCCTCAGTAGGGTCCCCTTTGGTTTTGAGGTCTAGCTGTCTGAGGATAGGAAGGAGGCCTTCCAGTGGTGGAAGTGGAAGGCTGAGGAGCAGGAATGGAATCTGGATTGATGTTAATGTCAGCATCAGCGTCAGTTTCGCCTGCATCAGGAGGTATTTCGCTACAGGCGAAAAAGATGTAATTGGTGTCCTGATATCAATCTGCAGTGCCACCAAAGTCATTGGAATGATGGGCCTTCCAATGACTGCACCAATATAAGAAACTTTGCCAGGTGGGGCAGGCCACACAGCAAGCTTTTTCACATCAGGATAATGTATGTTGATGGTCTTCAGACATTGTACCTCCTTTTCCTCCTTCCACTTTGGACAGTCACGGAAATCTGCTGGATGGTCACCACTACAGTTCACACAATTTACTTTCTCTGCTGTGCATTCAGGATCATGATGATCCTAGTTGCGACAACGAGCACAAGTGAGTTTGCCCAAGCAAGCTGTGCATGTATGGCCATACTTCTGACACTGGAAACAGTGCGGACGATTTGGTATATATGCTTGTACATCGCAGTGAAGGTATCTTGCCTTAATAGAAGTTGGCAGGCATGGCGTGTTGAAAGTTAGAATTAATACCAGGGTGGGTACCAATTTCCCATCACGATGTGTCGAAACCTGATGGACTGCTGCTACTCCTTGGGTGGAATGGAGAGCTATGAGAGGATTTCCTCCTGGGTGATTTTGAGAAGTTCCCACTGAGAGATCACACTCCATGAAGAATTCAACGATTTGTGGGGTGTGACCATTATGGTCACCCACCAATTGTTGCAATCTTGAGGAGCAGTTCCATGTGTTTTGAACAAGCGGTCTCCACAAGCAAGTTGTCAGATTTCAGGCGCTTGATAGCTTTCGGTGAACCTGCAAGACATTCTAAGACTTTATTAGTGAAAAATGGGGACATAACCTCAATTACCTGATCACCGGTGGAGTGGATGATCAGGAATCTCAGGGACAAAGACACAAACAAAGTAGATGACTGCGTACACAATGAAAACAACAAAGAAGATGGGGGGAACCCATATCAAGTCCTCGTAATGGCATTGATCGAATCAATTTCTTTAATCGATATCATGATTATTTTTGTGTGGTTCAGTGCCCATTGTCCCTACTTTCCATGGATCCTAACAAGGGGGCACCCAGTTGCACGCCAGGGCTAATGAGAATTATATCCACACAGACAATGAGCCAAGCTCTCAAAAATAAACAAAAGGAAGAGAAAAAGAGAAGTGTGGAGAAATAAACATTCCTCATAAAAAAACTAAACGAAAAAATAACAAAAATTGTGTAAAACCAAACTGGCCTCACAAACAAAAGATAACTTTAAAGGAATAAAAATGTACCTGGATATGGGCAAGGTATTCACTAGGCTGCATAGTTGGCCCTAGAAGGCCACCAGCCAATTGGTCCTAGGGGGGCCACCCCAGGAGCTCCCATTTAGCAGAAGCAGAGTCCAAAGCAGTGGGTAGCAGCGGCCCTAGAATTCGCTGCACAGCCCTGCAACAAACAGGCTCTCAAATAGCTAGAATGCCAAAGGGGACCCTGTCATTCATGGGCTGAGGAGAGAAGACAAGGACTCCTGAGCAACTACTAGGGTCCTCCTTTTCCAGAATAGGCATCTCTGTGCATGACAAACATGCTGGCTAGCATTCAGGACCTGTGAAGGTACCCACATCAATATGTATGAGGGGGAATCTGGTCAACCCAGATTCCCCCTCGCTACCACTCTACTTTGCCTTTGCGAGAATCGTTCATGATGCATTTTGCTAAAGGCCAGGAATGGAATACCTTTCGTCCGGATCTCTCTTCAGATCGTGCCAGATTTCTATACCTAGGTATTTTGAAGTGCAAACTGTATTGAGTAGTCTCACAGCTCTGTGATCTGTGTGATTGTTCCTCACAGTTCCTAGACATGTCACCAGTGACATATAGACTCTCTGACATGTATCATGAGTAGCTGTATGGTCAAAGGCATTATCGGTATACAGACCTTTCCAAGGTTATGATTTCCGTAGCAGATCCACATATCGAGATTCTCCTTTCTTGCTAGGATCCGATTCTTCTGTAGTCTCCCTCTCGCACCTTCTCCATCTCTCTTGAGTTCCCTTCAATCCATATTAAGGCTTCATCAGAATGCCGTCGCTCCAGCGAGCTTCTCCTATCCATCGAATTTTGTAGAAATGAATCGAATCTAAATTGCTTCTTTTTTAGATAGAAAAGAATCTTGGAATGTTTTCTGGTTCCGCATCGTTTCTTTCCCGCATCAGCACTATGTTCATCTGTACTATAGCTCCCACTGCTAGAGATATATTCACTTTCAACCAATTTCGTTGTCTTAACTGCTACTGTAATATCTCTACCAGCTCTCACTTCTTGCATCATTTTGTTCCTATATTTTTATATTGCTCAACAATATTCCTGTGGGTTATTTCTGCGTTAGCATCTTTAAAACATTGGCGTCTGTAGTGTTACCTCCAGTGCTGTTAGTTTCTTAAATTTCACCTATTGGTTTGGGTTTCACATTATGATCTGCGTTGCCTTTCTCCTTTTCTTTTTCGTTATTTTGTGTAGCCATTTCGACTTTCATTTTATCATTTTGACTGATTACTTCATCTAATTTACTATTTATGTCTCTATTTTGACTAGAAAGTTCAGCTCTCAAATTATTATTTTGTGCATCCATTTCGGCTTTCAAGTCATCACTTTGTCTAGCAAGGCCACCTATTTTGTTGTTTATGTCACTATTTTGCCTAGAAAGTTCAGCTCTCAAATTACTATTTTGCGTAGCGTAGCCATATCGGCTTTCAAGCTATCACTTTGTCTAGCAATTTCCCCTTTTATATCAGTCATCAACTTTATTAACTCCCATACTTCTAGTAGAAGGCATTTAATAAAGTATCTTCACTCCTAGACACTATTTGTTGCAAATTTTAAATGGATAGACACTGAGCGTGAGTTTAAAATAATTAAAATATGTCGATAATGATTATAATGCAATGTAATTTATTATAGAAGTTTAGATAAACTCATCTATAAACAAACCAAGCCAACCGGCAATAAATTCCACAATAATACACAGACAAGTTTTCATTTGAATCTATTAAATTCCTTAATAACTAATTATAAAAAAATAAGGCTAGGGTCCTCCTTTTCCAGAACATGCATCTCCGTGCCACCTCAAGCAGCTGCTTGCCACAGAGGTCTGACAGGAGCCTGTCAGTTTATATGCCACAGTAGAATTATCTATATTCAATTCTTGTCCTCTTCACACGTTGATCACAAACAAAAGACAACATTCCTCTTACGGAGAAGACTAACTTTATCTGCTCGACTAACATAATACTTCATCGATTTGTGTTGCCGTCTCTTAAATATCTTCACTTTAGGCTTCACTTAAATATCTTCACTTTTTGGATTCTGTAACTGTACAATGACTATTTTCCACCTGCACACTCACCTCATATAAATATTTCTTCCTTTTAAACACTTAACGCGTACTCGGATAAACTGCTTCATCTTTCACAATACCACACTACTGCATTACATTTCTCCCATTTTCATCTTTCTGAACTGTTCTAAGTTCCAGTTCGTTGGCTAAAAATGAATCTCACACAGGAGCACACACTAGCATTCATGTCACGTGTTTGATAAACTCCCTAGAGCATGTTCATTTGTTGTAACAATATTATAACGTTGAGAGGCCAATGCCCATCTCTGTGATTTTGGCCCCTATAGGTAGCCCGTTTTCAAGAATTTAAGCTGATATGATCGGATACCACATATAACGTAGCTGCAAAAATCCAATTTTCAAACTTCTTCAGAGCCCAAACAATAGCGTAAGATTCCTTTTCTATTGTGCTCCATCGAACTTGGGTTAGAGTCAGCTTCTGACTGGCAAATGCCACTGAGTACAAATTTCCTTCTGTATCTTTCTGCGATAAACAAGCTCCTACCGCAAAAGCAAAAGAATCACAGTCCAAAACAAACGGTTTGCTACAGTCCAGCGTATATCTTTCAGGTGCATCGCAAAGCTTCTCTTTCTTCATTTTCTGACCACGGCAGCTTCGACGGGACTTTCTTGCCAGTCAATGCTGTCAGCTGCCACGCAATCTCGTCATAATGCGGGACGTACTTGCAGTAACCGCAAAGACCGAGAATACTTCGGAGTTCCTTTTTATTAGTCGGACGAGGTAAATTTTTAATGGCCATTAGCTTCTCAGGATCCGGTTCTGCCTTCCCTGATCCCACTATGTGGCCCAAATATTTTACTTTAGGCTGAGTGAAGGTGCATTTGTCGATGTTAGTGGTGAAGCCAATATCTTCCAATTCTTGTAGCACTCTAAGTGAATAAGGTGTTCCTTCCATGTTTTTGAAAATATGGCCACATCATCCATGTAAGCACATGAATACTCCTGGTGTGTGCCCAGTGGCTTATTCACAACTCTTGTGAAGCAAGCCGAACTGTTCTTTAATGAAAAGAGTAGAACAGCCCACCTATATTACCCCTTATGAGTGACAGTTGCTGTTAACTACCTACCTTCTTCTGCCAACGGGATTTGCTAATAACCATGAAGCAGATCTATAGTTGAAATATAATGGGCCTTCCTCATCTGAGTTATTAGCCCTGCAATTCCTCCGTGGGATGAGTCCATCTTGGTGCCAACATTAAGGACACGGAAATCAACGTATAACAAAGAGAGCTATCCTTCTTAGCAGCACAAACAATGGGATGGGCATGCTCATTGACTGCACGCTCAAGCATTCCTGCTTCAAGAAGTTCCTTAATTTGCATGTCCACCTGAGACCTAAGGGTTTCAGGTACTCGGTAGCGATGTACTTTCCTAGGGACAAAATCAGCTTTCAATTTAATTTTATGTGGTTCCACTCGAGCCCTGCCTGGAACTCCTGAAAAGAAACACTGACTCCTGCTTAAAATATTATTTAACTGCTGCTGCTGGTAGTCACTTAATCCGTGCAAACTATTCTGCTCAATCCTATAACTGGGGTTCGATTCCCCTCCTCTATCTCTAAATGTAGGAGCATAGCTTACTTCTCCAAAGTCAGAGTCATCCTCAAAAATTACTCCTATAGCGTTTATTCTAGCCCAGTATTCCCGCAATTTGTTGATATGTACATGTCTTTTATTTCCGTCTTCCATCTCTGCTATACAACTATGTGGAGAATTCTTTCTTGTCACAGTTCCCAACCCATCCATCTCGAATAAATTTTATTGTTATCAGGGGTCAAGAGCAACACTCTGTCTCCCACTTCAAATTGTCTGAGAGTAGATTTCCTATTATAGTACTCGGCATAGGAGGACTGCTAACGTTCTGCAGTAAGATTTTTTTATGAAGATATTTTAAGTTCTGAAGACATTTCATAGCCGGTTGTACTAAGCCTAATGGAATATATACTTCTCCTGCCCGAGTCGTGCAATTAGGGACCTCTCAGTATGCCCAAAGTAAATATGGCATATTCCGGTCCCATTGCTTAGGTTCTTCCCTGATCACACGATGAATCATTTTATTTAAAACCTAATTCCACTGTTCACAAAGTCTGTTCACCTCAGGGTGCCCTGGGGTTGACCACCGTGGAGAAGATCCAATCACTTTTAAAAACTCTTGAGTCAGTTGAGAGGTAAAGTTCGAACCCCTATCACTGGCTATTACTTTAGATATACCTGTTCTCATAAATATATCCAGTAGGGCTTTACAGGTAGCCTTCACAGTCACAGACGTCAAACAAATGGCTTCCGGCCATCTCGTGCACTGATCTGCTAAACAGAGTACGAATTTATGATCTCTTGCTGACGCAGGGTTAATAGGTACAATAATATCTATGTTTACTACCTCAAAAGGGATCTGCAGCATGGCCACAAGTGTGATAGGAACCCTATCCTTTAGCTTTACTGGAACCTTGTGCTGACATTTAACACAGGTATTACAAAACTCTGTCATATCTTTCTTTAAACCAGGCCAGAAAAAGGAATATTTCACCCTCTCCATACTTTTTTTATTCCCAGGTGGGATCTGAACACCTGCTCATGTGCTAGTTTTAGGATATTTCTGCGTTTGGTCCAGGGAACCACCAGCTGTATCACCTTATCACCTGTAATTTTATCGACCTTGTATAATAATTTGTCCTTTATCACATATTGGCCCTTCCTTTGTTTGGCCTGCTTCCATGCATCTACCAGAGTAGGGCAATTCTGCTGTTCCTGCTTGAACAATTTGTCTCAGCCAGTTCTCCCTCCTTCTCTACAAAGTTCAGGGCTTGCGACTGGGAGTGGGATCAAAGGTTGACAGGCTTATCAATGGAAAAGCCAAACTAAGAGTCTCCACCATGGGAGCCGAGGTAACTTGGGTTGTATATCCTTGTTTGTATCTAACTGGCGCACAGATTAAATTTAGGTTTTGACTGATGGATGAACTTTCCTTACAGGACTGTTCGCCATAGGTAGTCGTGGGGCGAGCTGCATCTATATGGTGTTGTCTTGCTCTTGACCGTAGATAGTGGAGATTTGGCATTATCCCGATAGATGTAGATTTGTTATTGCGGTTTATTATATTGGAGCATCTGGGTTTTGCCTTCATGATAAATTTCCTGTTCCATGTAGGTGTCCTGGATACTTTCATCTCTTATCCGACCTTGAGTCTCTTCTATTATCACCTCTCCTGCGCTGTGTTCAGTTCCTCTCTCAATTCCTTCAGTGCCTGCATTCTTCTGCTCATCACCTCCTATCTGAGTGACAAGGACTGTCCGCTGCTCTGATAAAGGGAAACTTTATTCCAGATCCTCTTTTTTTATCTGTTTGCTGTACCCTGATTTCCATATAACCATTGTATCATCCCAGTCTCTACTATCTTACTCATTTCCTGTTTCTCCTCACAGGGAACATTAATTCCTTCCCATTAATGCCTGAGGAGCACTCCACTTAAACCTATTTCTGCCTTTTCCTCATATGTAAATACTCCTCCTGTACTTCCCCAGGGCATTCAGTGCATATTAACTCTTTTTGTCCGTATCTAGCAGACCCCTCCAGGGCATTTAAACCATTCAGCGTAATCAACATATCAGCACTCAATTCCTCCACCATTGCACACAAAATTTCACACTTCCCCCCCATATCCTCTGGCCTGACTTCAGCAGCCCACTTGAGAGGGACGGTGATTAATGGAGCCTCCCAGTGGCCTCTGAAAACATTAACCAATACAATCTTTGCCTCTCACTCCTTATATTTATTTTTCTGGGACTAAAGAACTTTTATGACTGAAATCTGAGCCCCGAATCCACAATCATCACCACAAATTTACCCTCACACTGAAAATGTGAACCATTGTTAAAAGTTCCATGCCTCGGCATAGACCTCTGCATTTCCTATTTTCTGTGTCACAGCCTGCCAATCTTGCTTCTGATGTCGTCATAAACTGGCAGCCAATTCTCACAACAATAACCCCACTTCCAGAGGGCTCGCAGAATCAAGAGTGTTCACATTAAACATTCTGGCCACTTTCTCATTCTTGTTACATTCCTTAGCCAAATGACTTTTGTGGTTACAGATGAAGCATGATTTGGAAGAAAAGCTCTCAATCTGTTTCCTTTTAAAATCAGTATTTTTGCTTTCCGCCAATTTGTTTTGCGGGTTCCAATTTTGTCCTAAATTCCTTTGAAATTTAATTTTGTAGGATTGGTCGAATCCGTTCTCCCTATTTACCGATTTAAATTTTTCACAAGAATAAATCTTGCAGGTTCTTAATGCCTGCAGAAAGTTCTCTGCAACTTTGTGGCAATTTTTTCACGACCCATTCTCCTGCAACATGACATGATTTTTCGCATCCAGTGGCAATAGATCTTTACTTTTGTCAGCCAATATTAATTCTTTTAATTTTTGGAAATCATCTACTTCCTGACTCTTCAAATAATAATTCAAGTGACTCTTCATTTGAGATGAAAACTGAGTCCAGGACTCCGTAGAGAACTTGAACATCGAATCGAATTTCTTTTTATACTCCAACAGAGTCTATTGGCTGTCTTTTACATAACACTGCAGATTTGATTTTTTTCGTAGCTTTGAATTTCCTCGTCACTCAGCAGAGTAAAAATGTTTTGCACTCTCTCCCCTAACAAAGAATGCACTAGCATTCCTTGCAAGTCATCCGTTATTTCATACTGTTTAAAGAACTTCTCTATCGTCTTGAAATGATCAGATAATTCTTCCGCTTTTTTCGGTAAGGGATAGTTATTAGGGTTTAGAATTTTCTGAAGCCTTTTTAATTTTAGATCATCCGCATCCACTGAACTTTGGCTTCCTCAGCTACTATTATTGGCCCTTTCTATATGTAATCTTTTTGCTCCTATATCTAATCACCTTAGTTTTATTTCTCTATCTCTTTCTTTTTTCTTTCTTCTATATTCCATTTCTCTTACTTCTCTTCTTTCTTCACTATTACTTTCTTCTTTCTCTCTTTGATATTCCATCTCTCTCTTCAAGACTGATGTCGGATGTCCATATCCACTAGCACCCTGTTCTACTCCAAAATCTCTATCCATCCTATCAATTTCGCACAAAATAACTGACACAGAATCACAAATTTTTAAAAATTTCTAGCACTTTTTTCTTCCTTATCTCAGCGGAAATTTTCTTTTTCATTTAAAACAATTGACATCTTCGGTATAAAAACGACAATTCTGTGTGGCTGTGCCAAATGTCGTGATCGGTTGTAAAGGGAATGATGCACTTTCTTCTTTTAATCAATGAAAGTCCTATCACGATTCTGATGGCATAAATGTCACTCTTTAGCAGAGGAGATCGCTTAGCCCTTAATTAGATTCATCATTGTTTAGATGAAATAACAGATTCGTAGGTTATTACACCTGTACCGACAACGTATGCCTCAGACTTGCTACACCAAGTGATGTATAGTGATATGTCCAACAATTCATGCACGAGAGTTGTGTAGGGACGACACAGTTTATTTACATTTATATACAATCATGTGTTGAGGATTGCTGCACCAAGTGATGTATAGAGATATGTCCAACAATTCACGCACGAGAGTTCTGAAGGGATGACACAGTTTATTTACATTTATATACAATCATGTGTTGGGGATTGCTGCACCAAGTGATGCATACAGAAATGTCCAACAATTCACGCACGAGAGTTGTGTAGGGACGACACAGTTTATTTACATTTATATACAATCATGTGCTGGGGATGTGCTCGACTCCATAGGCCTTTGCTGCTGCAATTATGCAATGCGGTGGAAAACCCTACTTTGCAGATTCTTGCTTTACCAACCTCAAACTCGGTGAAAGGAAATTTAATCTTCATCTACTATCAGGTTCAAACAGAACCCACCTAAGTTCACACAGAACTCCACTTGGTTAGTCAAGAACTGTATCTAGGTTCTCTCATAGAACCAAACACTCTCCTTAAGGGTTTTGAGTAAGAACGGCATCTCTTGACGTGTTCAAACGTCCTTCCTGTTTGACAGCAATGCTCAAGACTGCTGTTTATTATTGCCCAGCTCATCTCCAATGCTCTGCTCATTCCCGAGGCTAGTTGTAAATAGTTGTAAAAGGTTTATCCACTTGTCAGCATGTGCATGCAGCCAGCTCTGACCAAAAAACAACAGTGCGTGAGTCACATCCTGACAAAATAGCACTTCCAAAAACACACTTAATACATATAAATATTTACATACATACATACATATAAAATTCTCATGCAGCCATGGGCCATGGAGGTCCAACCAGACTGTGTAATTTACCTCTCCAGACGTGTCCCTTTTGAGCTACAACTACTCTCTAGGCCAATTCTAGCAAGATCCTGTTTGACATTGTCTGCCTATCGCATCCTAGGTCTCCCCCTTTTTCTGATACCCTTAGGTACACTGTTCATAATCCTCTTTGACAATCTGCAGCTATGCATATGGGCAACATGGCCAATCCAAATGCAGTCTCTCTTAACAATGTGCTGCTCAAAGGTGATTGGTGACTCCTTCTTCTAACCTCATCATTACTTACAAAGTCCAACCACCTAATGCCCAAGGTACTGCGTAAGCATCTAGAATCAAAGCCGTCAAGTTTCTTGTTATCCTGCTTACAAAGGGTCCATGTTTCACTACCATAAATAACCTTAGAAAGATCCAAACTTTTATACAGCCTAATTTTAGTCTTTAGGTGTATACACCTATTTCTCCATACCCTTCATGGATTCTTAAAAGTCCCAACGGCAATCCCTATTCTTCTATTTATCTCATGCCACACATTATCAGTATCTGTTGCATAGTTCCCAAGAAAATTAAACTGAGACACTCAATAGTACAGCCATTGAAAGCAACTGAAGCACCATCTACCTGACCAATTTTCATCACTTTAGTTTGTTCCCTGTTTATCACCAAACCTACTCTATTACAAATCTCATCAACAGTCATGATGAACGAATTCATTTCATCAACATCAGTAGCCAACACGGCCAAATCATCTGCATAATCTAAATCAGAAATTTTGAAATCTCTAGACCACTTAAGGCAAAAATCTTTCTCTTGCAAAGAATTTCGCATTACATAATCAATAACTAAACTAAAGAGAAAAGGAGACAAAATGCACCCTTGTCTAACTCCACTAGCAATGCTAAACCATTCGCTGCAAGATGTACCAACTCTCACACACACGACTCAATGTTATTGTTACGACAGATGAACGTGCTACAATGGGCTTATGACAGATGTGTCATGGAATGCTCGCCTATGCTTCGGCCAAAGGTCAGTCAGTACCAACTTTAGTATTGAAGTAGCATAGAACAAGGGTAACATCTCCTTTCTTGATTCCTTCCCCATGGGAGTATAACAGCAGATAGCATTCAAGTCTTTAATCCTAGTTTTAAATTCAGCTGTAAGAAATCTTTCATTAATGCAATCATATTCTAGAAGAGCATCCTGGCATGCCTGCTGAAAGGCAAACCTACACACCTTATAGATGCTTACCATTCTTCCTCCCTTAAAAGAGAAATTTAAGATTTCTAAATATTTCCCCTTTCCCTGCCTTCTGGTCTCTTGCAAGCCCAAAATACACCGTATGATCAAAAGTATCCACACTCGCTCATCTAGAAGTAATAAGAAAGAAATTAATATCGAGTTGGTCCACCCTTTGCAGCCTCCACTCTGTGGAGGCTTTTCACTGTGTTGGTACATTGCTGTGGGAATTGCCTGCCATTCTGCCACAAGAGCATCAGTGAGACCAATCACTGATGTCAGGCAGTTCGGCCTGGCTCGCAGTCAGCATTCCAATTCATCTAAAGGTGTTCGGTGGAGTTGAGATCAGGGCTCAGTGCAGCCCAGTCAAGTTCTTCCACACCCATCTCATGAATCCATTCCTGCATGGTCCTCACTTTGTGGAAGAAGGTACTGTCATGTTGGTACAGGAAAGGAGCTTCACAGAACTATTGCAATAATGTTTTGAGCACGGAATTGTTGAGAGTGTCATAAAGGCCATAGAGCACGGAATTGTTGAGAATGTCATTATAGGCCATGGAGTTCAGAGTCCCATTCACTGAAACTAGAGAACCCAATCCCAGAGCATGATACCTCCTTCACCGAACTTCAGTTGGAACAACACAGTCAGGCAGGTAGTGTTCACCTGGCATCCTCCACACCCAGACTCATCCATCGGACTGCCAGTGAAGGTGATTAATTGCTCAAGAGGGCGGTTCCTCTGCTCAAGAGGCCACTACTGCCATGCTCCAAATTACTCCAACCAACGCTTGGCATTGACGTTAGTCTTGTGTGGAGCTGCTTGGCCATAGAAACTCATTACCTGCAGCTCGTGATGAACTGTTATGGTGCTGGTGTTGCTTCCAAAGGTATTTTGGAGCTGCTTGGCCATAGAAACTCATTACCTGCTGCTCATATGAACTGTTATGGTGCTGGTGTTGCTTCCAGAGGTATTTTGGAGCTGCTTGGCCATAGAAACTCTTTACCTGCAGCTCGTGATGTAACTGTTATGGTGCTGGCATTGCTTCCAGAGGTATTTTGGAGCTGAGTGCGAGTGTTGCAACTGAGAACAGACGATTTTGTCGCACCACCCGCTTCAACACTTCTGTTGTCATTTTACGTGACCTACTAGGTTGTGATTGCACTGTTGTTGCTCCTAGGAGTTTGCCCCAGAATATCACAGTTGATCGAGGCAGCTGCAGCAGGGCCGAAATATCAGGAACTGACATGTTGCTAAAGTGGCAACCTATGACTGTGCCACATTGAAAGTCACTAAGCTCTGTTGTACAGCCCTATGTCACATTAATGTATGTCTTTCAGGTTTGCCGAGCCATGTACGTCCTTTTATACCTGTTTAAGCCATGGTTGTGGTGTACATGGGAGAATCCAATACCTAACTTCCCAGCACAAAGGTCAGAAACGGGTGTCTGGTTACTTTTGATCAGATAGTGTATATAAGTTATAAAGCTGGAATACCTGTGTGAAGATATCAAGAGAATAACCTTTATGGAGAGTCTTTACGTTCTATGTACCTGTTAAAAGAAAATGGTCAGTGGTATGTTTACAAAAACTACGTTCCTGAGAGAGAGTTAGTGCAAACAATATCAAAACTGTACCCTAATCACAAGTATGAGGCAAAGAACTGTTCCCCCACTACTAAAGGCTTAAGCCATATATGCTGGTAGGCAGGGCCACACATACTTACGCCCCAGGGGTCTTACGTAGTCAAAATTTAGAAATATTAACACTTTTTTTATGAAGAACTTTTTTTGCATTCAGATGACCAAAAAATTCCATGGCCATAAATCTTGAAATATACCTAATCAAAACTCCTGTTAACGAGTTCGTTTTTCTAACTCGGGGACAAGTAGGAGATGGGAGCAAGATTGGCTTTTTGTGTGCAATGATTTGTTTTCATCTCCTGTTATTCTATTGTATATGGTTTTAAATTATACTGGAATTTAACAAAACAAATTGTTCCTATATTTCTCACTTCCCTCGCCATTTATTTTCTATCCTAAAACATTTCTTGCTGTATGCCTGTTCTGATTTTTACCCTTTGACGTCACAGGCAGGGACAAACCGAAGCACCAGTTCATTTTACTAACTTGGTTCGTCCACTGAGTTTGATCCTGTTTTATTTCAATATTGTGATTTAATTCTTCTGGGAAAAACATCGTCCCGAAGTTGGAAAAAAAAAAAATCTGAAAATAGCTATTTCCATACTCCAATGCCAGTAAGAGAAATTAAAAATAAAAATTTCTCGATAAAATTATATGCTGTACTGTAGATAAAGTACAATTATTAGTGTTTCAGCCTGTTTTACAATTTTGAATTGCATAATAAAATCTAAGTAGGCACATATATATTCAAAATTCTTTAAACATTAAATATTGAATAAACTTGACTTTCTTGGTATGTACTAAATATTAACCACTTTGTAAGTCGATTTAATTTTAGAGGAAAAATTGTCTTGAGCCGGGTGGGATATGAACCGACGTTCTCCTGATAACATGTTAGGTGCTCTAAACCACTGAGCTACCGACCGCCGATCAAGATTTCCTCTAATTGATGATATGAACATTTTCAACCTATAGTACATATTCCATTATGCCACATATAGGCGCTGTTCGGGCGATCTTAGCCACCTGACATGTTATCAGGAGGTCGTGGGTTCATATCCAACCCGGCTCAAGACAATTTTTCCTCTAAAATTAAATCGACTTACAAAGTGGTTAATATTTAGTATATTCCCTAAACATGTTAGAATTCACATGGTTTCCTCTGAAGTGTGGTTTTACTTTGCATTAAAACAGAATGCAAAATCAGAATTTCTTGGATGCCTTAAATTAGTCTGAAACAAGTTAAAACATAAAAATATATTTGCAACAACTACAGCAGACAAAATTTCATCATCATCATCCTCAAGCAGCCATGGGCTACGGAGGTCCAACCAGACCATGCAGTTTAATTCTCCAAGCATATCTGTCCTGAGCTACATCTGCTGCATCCGGCCACTGCACACCAATTCTAACTAGGTCCTGTTTGCCATTGTCTGCCCACCGCATTTTGGGTCTCCCCCTCCTTCTGAGGCCTCTAGGCACACTGCTAATAACCCTATTCGCCAATCTATAATTATCCATACCGGCAACATGGCCAAAATAATGGAGTCTCTCTCTGCACAATACGCTGATTAAAGGAGGTTGCTGACTCCTTTGCCTAACCTCATCATTAGTTACAAAGTTGAACAACCTAATGCCCAAGCTACTGCGCAAGCATCTAGAATCAAAAGCATCTAGTTTCCTGTTATCTTGTTTACACAGCGTCCAAGTTTCACTACCATAACTAACCCTAAAAAGAACCAAACTATTATACAATCTAATTCTAGTCTTTAGGTGTATACACCTATTTCTCCACAATCTCCATAGATTCTTAAAAGTCCGGGCAGCAATCCCTATTCGTCTGTTAATCTCATGCAGCACATCACCAGTACCTGTTACATAGCTCCCAAGATAATTAAACTGTGACACCTGCTCAAGACTGCAACCATTCAGATTAACTGAATCACAGCCTGCCTGACCAATTTTCATCACTTTAGTTTTCTCTCTGTTTATAACCAAACCTACTCTACTACCAGTCTCATCAACATCATTTCCCAAAAGGGCTAAATCATCAGCATAATCTAAATCAGAAATTTGGTATCTCCAGACCATTTAAGACCAAAATCTTTCCCTTGAAGTGAATTTCGCATAACATAATCAATAACCAAGCTAAAGAGAAAAGGAGATAAAATGCACCCTTGTCGAACACCAGAAGTAATGCTAAACGAATTGCTACAAGACTTACCAACTCTCACACACGACTCAGTGTTATTATAGAGAGCTTTCATTATGTTAACTAACTTGCCTGATATACCATACGATCTCACAATGAACCACAAATTATGACGATCAACAGAGTCGAAAGCCTTTTTGAAATCAACAAAGCTAGCAATCAAAGGTTTCTGAAACTCTAAACATTTCTCAAGAATCTGCCTAAGTGAAAATATCTGATCCACACATCCCCTACCACTTCTGAATTCACATTGCTCATCACGCAATTGACTGTCAACCAGATTCTTAAATCTATTAAAGCACAATCATGGAAAGAACTTTACCTGGAACAGAGAGTAGGCTGATACCCCTATAGTTATCACAAGAACTGCGATTAGCATTTTTTGAAAATAGGGATAATAATAGCTCTGGTAAAATCTTTAGGAACCATGCTTTTATCATAAAAGTTATTCAAAATTTCAGTCATCCAAGTAGTAACCGAAACATTCCCAGCTCTGAGCATTTCTGTAGTAATTTCATCTGCCCCTGGGGATTTATGAAGTTTAAGTTTAGAAATAGCCAAAACAACTTCAGATTGTGTTATAGGGCCAACATTAAAGCTGCCAATGCATCTATCATCATTACAAACAATGGGAGTAGAACTAACCACATTGTTTGGAACATCACTGAAATGCTCAGCCCAACTAGCCATGACAGAATCCTCCCCTTCTATAACCTTACCTTGTTTATCCTGCAATCCTTGTATGTCTGTCCGTTTTCTACCACATAAAACATTAAGTATCTGGTACAGCTCTCTGCTGTTGTGCTGTCTAACTGCTTCCTCGGCTTTGTCTGCCAAGCCATCAAGCCAAAGATTCTTATCAGTAGCTAACTGATCCTTTACATGTTTATGAAGTTCTCTGTAATGCTTTCTATTAGGACTAGTAGGCTATTGATTAAAGACATTCCTGCAATTCCTTTTTTCAGAAATAAGCTCAATTGCCTTATCACTCAAATAATTCTGCCTCATCTGCTCCTTTTTTCCTAAAAGAGTACTGTTAGTTTCCAAAAAAGCCTGTTTAAAATGGCCCCATTCTTCCTCAACTTCAGTATTAAGCAAACCATGACTGTCATAATGACTAAGTAACCTATCATGGTAAGCTTTAGATATAACTGGGTCTTTCAGAGCTTCAGTATTAATGGTAAATTTTTTAACCCTAGCACAACACTTTTTAAGTTTAAGTTGCAAGACACTTCTAACAAGGTAATGGTCAGATCCAATTTCAGCTCCCCTATATGCCCTGGTATTTCTAACAGAACTAGCTCATTTGCTGTTAATTAATATATAATCAATCATATTCCTATGCAGCCCATCAGGTGAAACCCATGTGTATTTATGTATGTCGCGGTGTTTGTAATGTGTTACGTTATTCTGAAACCATTGAGTTTACTTACCTGTAGGAGACGTTGCCTATTGCCATTGCAGCTACCAATACCAAAAGGGCCTATCACCCCTCCCCACAGATCAGAGTCCGTACCAACTTTGGCATTGAAGTCACCTAGAATAAGGGAAATATCTCCTTTCTTGACAGAATTCAAAATATCCTCAAGTTGTCCGTAAAACCTATCCTTCTCATCCTCATCAGAATCCTCAGTGGGGGCATAACAGCAGATAACATTCAAGTCTTTAATGCTTGTCTGAAATTTTGCTGTAAGAAACCTTTCATTAATGCACTCATATCCTAGAAGAGCATCATAGCATGTCTGCTAAGCAGCAGACCCACGCCTTGGTGATGTCCGGCAGTAAGAGAGATGTAAAGAGAAATTTAAAGTTATTTTTAAGTATCTCACCTATACCTGTCCATCTGGTCTCTTGCAAGCCAAGAATATCTAGGTTATAGCGCTGTAATTCCTGCATGAGAACATCAAGAGAATAATCTCTATGTAATGTCCTCACGTTCCTGCAGAGAGAAAATGATTAGTAGGAGTTTTAAAGAAACTAGGTTTATTGAGATAGGTAGGGCCAACAATATCAAATAGCCTCCTGATCGCAGGCATAGGGCAAAGACCTGTCCCTCCTCCGCTAAAGGCTCACCGATGCTGGTAGGAACTTCAGGCACAACCTTTTCAAGTGGACTTTTTCAAGAGCCATATCGCTTGCCTGAGACATATTACTTCAGTTTAGGCTTGACGATGCCCAACTAGCTAAGGTTCAGGTACCTGCGATGGCCACTGATTAGGATTATCCACCAGCTGATATAAGGTATCCCATGCCTCTGTTCACTTAGGACTGGCAACCCAGAAGCAAACGGAAAACGGAACCCAGAATTCTCCCTCAACAGAGGCCCACCAGTGCAGCAAGTACAGGATCCATACTCGAGCTCAAATCCATAAACAAGTCCAGTCTAGTAGGTATAAATGGTCAGCACCAGGACCCTGTGAAGTTGACCACTCTTCAGCAGGTTTGAAAAAAAAGGAAAAAGTGGCCATAGATGACCAGATCAGTAGGCCATACTGAACTGGCAGCCCTCCCCTTCCAAAAGAGAGTATCTCTTTTGAAAGGTACTAACGGCCTGCACCACGAGAAGGCAGGGTCGGACATTAGGTGCTAGACCTGGCCGGTTCTGTGCATCATCACTAGGGATTGGTACACAGCTCTCCTTCCAGTTTACGCCTAGCTACCATTTACAGGCCCAGAGAAAATTTAGTTTTCTTTTATTAATTTAACCGATTTTATTGAAATTGGAGTCTAGAAACACTGTTCCTGCATTCCCACCAAAGTATTTCACATTTTTTTTTCTATTTTATATTTGGGTTGGGTTGTTTTACCTCTGAGCGGCACTTTTTTGCACACCATAGGCTAAATGGCCAGGTCACATGGACCGCGAAGGCTCAGAGAAGGTTGGGGGAGGGGACCCACTGGAACAGCTGTTGGGAGACAGATGTTAGATGTTAGCCTCCGGTCAAGGCCATCCAGCGTTTTTTAACGTGCACAGGGTATGGCTCTCCCACACACGGGGCCACGGCTTAACGTCCCATCCGACGGACGGCGGTCTTTCCAAGCCCATCGGTGTCCCCTACTGACCGTGGGCAGGGCAGGGAATTTTGCGGAGATAAATCTCAACGCTGACCCAGCTGGGACTCGAACCTGGGAACTACAGATTACGAGCCTGGTTCGCTACCGACTGAGCCACCCCCGCCCCCTTCTATATTTGGACATAGTATATTGAACTATAGAGATCGCCTGGGCCCCTTCGATCAGTAGTGAAGCGTGCTAGCCATTAGACTATCGGAAAGTATTATTTGGTCCAAACGTGACGTTTAACAGTGAAATTTTATTGTTTTTAAATTTAATTATTTAAAGTGAAACCGGGGTCTGAAAAAGTGTTTTTCAGCTTTCTTTCCTATTTTGAAATTTTCTCTAAAAAGGTAGAGTGATTTAAAGTAGACCCATCCAATCCTCAGCTCATAAAACAAATAATCAATATACTGAATTTGGCTTTTTTCACTTTTCTGAGGAATATTTTTAGATGCAAAGTCAAACTATTTTGCCAATTCATGGTACTCATTAAATATGTATATTTTATTTTTCAATCAAGATAGCTTCTTGATTACTTAAGAATATAGTTTTTTTCCCCCAAATTCATTACATTACTCATTAGAAATGTATTTTCGCTTTTAAGAATAGTTTCCTGAGGTTTTTATGAATATCGCTTTTTTTTTTCTTAGTGGCTCTTCACTGTTTGGTTTGAACCAGCATGATATAAACAATACTTACTCTCGTTAAAGTAGGGCAAAGGGAGATTAGGCAAACAAGCTTTCGCATTTGAAATTTAACTCTTTTACTGAAAATAAGACGTGAAAATAACTTTTTTTTGTATATTTTTTAACTAGTTCTAAATGAGATTTTCATCTAGAAGTTAACTCAAATTAAATAATTACTATATCTTTTTTTTAGGAAACTACGGTATTATATTATAATTTATATATATATTATTTTTAGGAAACTACGGTATTATATTCCCGAGAAATTAAGGAACAAAATTTGAAAAATAAAAACCAACTCCAAGCAATGTACCTCATAATAAATGATAGAGAACATTTCGAATTTTTTTAATGCTCTCGTTATCTCTCATTGTTAAAAAGTTACGGATAGTAGCGAAACGGTTTGTCGTAAATATATTTCCTTTTCATTCATTTCGCTGAAGCTAGAGGGTTGTCCATACATTGCGTTACATGAGAGCCTCAGATGATCAAGTCCAGCTCTGTATACATCATACAACTAAAGATACCCGAAAACGAGAAAATTGAACTTATTGAATATATACACGTAAAAAATGCTTTTTCATGATAAATGAAATAAAATATTTTCGACAACAAAAAAAAAGTTACCCTTTCCCGTTAATTTATATTTCTTTAAAGAAAAATTTCTTTATTTTTATTTTGGTACACCTGATATAATCTAACGTATATAAATTTTTCGATCAATTTTTCCAGGATTGGGGAGTGGGAGGGGGCTTCTGGCGCCCAAAACTATAATGACTCATAAGTAGGTCGGCCGAATTATTTTTGCACGCGGGCAGCCCAACTTCCTAGACGTGGTCTTACTGGTAGGACTTCCTCCACTGTAGGCTTGGCGATGCTTGCAGAAGCAAAGGTACATGTACCAGCAATGCTAATGAGGATAATCCACACTCTGAGGTTAGTAGAGAAAAATCAGTTTAGGCACAATTAAAACTTGAATTTGACATCATCGATTGCATGCCTGGCATGATACCCGCTGAGTTATCACTGTCCCAGCATAGTTGGTTTTGCTATATATCTATATAGTGGTCAATTATGAAATATATCCAGTTGAAGAATGATCAGAAAATTAGAGTGTACTCAATGTATATTAAATGCACAAATCTTTTCCAAAACAATTTATTTCCAACTGTGTTTGCAACAGTAACAATTACAACGAAAGGTTACTAGCAGAAATGCTAAAACATTATAAATATTTCAAAATAAATTATTTATAAATAATTTTAACAGAAAAATAATTTTTTAATATCAGAAATCACAATCTAGTATTACAGAAACCAATCTTGAACAATTAAAATTCATGGTGGATCCTATATTTTAAAGCAGTTTTATAGAGTATATAGAAGTAATATATATAATATTCACAATATATGAATTTATTGAGAAATACTAGAACAGGATTTTTACAGAATCTAATATCTACAAGCTGTTATAACAAGAGCTGTTTTATAAGAATTAAAATCCGCAGTCATTGTTATATAGATCAGATCTTAAAAATATCACATGCAAACATATCTGTAGTTCACTATAAGCAAATACCAAATTAAACACATTTTTGGATATAAAGTCAGAAATAATGCTTAACAAAAATCTGAAATCTCTGAAAGCAGTTTAAAATTTTACTTTACTGTATCAATTGGTAACACTAAAAAATCTAAATTCGTAATTATTTCATAATGAAATAAATCCTTATGTGAGACTATATAAACACAATTTCCTTTTATTCCTTTTATATGTCACAAATATCATAGTACTATGAAAATAAAGGAATAATAATTTTTCCGAGTTGACATGACCTCACTCATATGACTAACAGAGCTGAAGCTCTGATCTCTATCCTAATATTACAAAAGTAATACTAAAGAGGAATGACAAGTCCTACAGTTAAAAAGGATATCAACGTAATACGAAACAGATTTAAACAAACTGTGTTTAAAGAAGTTTAAACAATAAGTGCATCTGAATAAAACTTCTCCTGTTCTTTCTTATGAAAATGTTTGCTACCTGTTGCAGTTGAAGCAGATACAGCTCTTCCAGCATATCTGCAAACAATAAGAATATTAATAAGCAAACATAAAAGCTTTCAATGAACTCCATATATATCGTTCAGGAATTCTATGACTAAACTGTTGCTTTATCATATAAAGATATTAAAGGCGTCAACATTTTTATTTAACTGTTCAAAACTGAAATATCCTTTTAGAAAAATTACTTAATTTCAAAACTTGCATCTATGAATATTTCAATCTGTACTATTTTAGGGTATTTTGTGTAGGTCTCTTGTGTTTGATCAAGAATGCCTCCTAACAGTGGCGATCATATGTTGGGGGGGGGGGACATGGCCCTTTCCAAGAAACTTGGGAGAATTTTCCCCCCTCAACAGGCAGTTATTTTTGCACATTTACGAAATTAGTGGCACAGGGATTTTGTCACCATTTACTTTTCCAAGAAACAAAACCCCTGACTCCTTCAATAGACAAAGAAGCCAAATGAGAAGCTGGTAAAAGGATCGCAATTATTAAATAATACATTAGTAAAGGTAGGAATGTCATTTCCGGATTGTGGAGCAAAGACAAATTTAGGACTTGCCCTTGGGCACGAAGTGGTTTTAGTTTAAGTTTGTTAAATGCTATCTGAGATGCTTATCTAATAGCATTATCTCTGTTGAGAGCACTCTGAAGTAGATAGAGAACCTTCATCACTTGTCAATCAAATAGTTGGTTTCATTGTAAGTGTGTGCAAGGTGCAGGGGTGTATCAATCAGTTTGGGGTCTGGTGCAACGTTTCTCTATGTGGGCCCTCCAGAGCCACTTTTAGACGTTAATTACGAAAACGTGCAACGGCGATATAATCCTTGTTACATTTTTTAAGATTCGCATTTGAATCTGTATGGATTAATTGGACGATCTTCCTAGAATTTAGCCTATTTCACCTAGTTAACTTGATAACGCATATCTGTGTAAAAAATGGATTCGTTCGGTTACGTTAATTAGGTACTGGTATAATTTTGGTACTCTCAAAGATATATATATATAGAAAAATATTAAATATTTTAGGTATTTGATGATAAACTGTAGCAACATAATAAAACTTAAATTTGTTTGGAAATGTCACTACTTATTAAATAAACAAAGATTACTGTGAATTAACATCTGCTAGTTTCCTGCTAACAAAATATTCCAGAGCATTATGGGCAAATCAGAATAAAATATTCACGATAAATATACTAGTTAAGAATTTACAACACAGCAATCGCATTCAAGCTTTCAAAAAGTCACTCTTGAATTTCACGATAGTTCTGCAGAAGGAAATACTAAGTGGGACGTGGCCTAATCTTATGACCTCACCCATATGACTAAGAGAGCTTGAAGCTTAAGTACCCCATACCCAAAGCAATTTTCTACACTTATAAATCTTTGTTCTTTATGTTTGTTCTATATGTCTATATGTATGTTCTATATGTTTCATCCATATGCAAGGAGAGTAATTTTAATGAAACAAATTTTAATTTTATTAGCTGAGCCTAGATCCGGACTTTTCTTACTTTTCACTTTTTGCAAATGATTTTCGTGATTGTTTTCTATAGATAAAAAAAGGTAAGTCTTTATATTTATAATCTTTTGTCATTTTACTTCAGAATTTTTTTTTATCAATATTAATTTTGAAAATAGCGTTCCTATGTTGCTACAGTTCATCATCATCATCCTCAAGCAGCCATGGGCTATGGAGGTCCAACCAGACCGTGAAGTTTAATTCTCCAAGAGTATCTGTCCTGAGTTACATCTGCGGTATCTGGCCACTGCACACTAATTCTAACAAGGTTCTGTTTGACATTGTCTGCCCACCGCATCCTAGGCCTCCCCCTCTTTCTTAGGCCTTTAGGCACACTGTTCATAACCCTATTCACCAATCTATAATTACCATAAGGGCAACATGGTCAAACCACCGGAGTCTCTCTCTGCACAATATGCTGCTTAAAGGAGGTTGCCGACTCCTTTGCCTAACCTCATTATTACTTCAAAAGTTGAACCACCTAATGCCAAAGATACTGCGCAAGCATCTGGAATCAAAAGCATTTAGTTTCTGTTATCTTGTTTGCATAGCATAGAAATTAACCCTAGAAAGAACCAAATTATTATACAGTCTAATTTTAGTCTTTAGGTGTATACTAATGCCCAAGATGCCTGCTGAGGAGTGCTCAACTTCACAGGGTCCTGGTGTTGACCATTTATACCTACTAGACTGGACTTGTTTATGGATTTGAGCTACAGTTACCTGTAGCGTTAAAAAAGCAAGAGAGCAGTATACACACCTGGAAAGGCTAAAAGATAATAGTTTCAAGTAATCAATAAACTAGCAACTTATGGTGAAAAATTTTGGTATTTCCGATTTCAAGGTAGTCCTAAATGATGGAAGTTGAGCACTAAATAAAATCGTTCAGTCGGATTTATATTTCCTATTGGGATGCTCTGAAGCTTCTTCCCCCTGATCAGTTATTACTAATAAAGATTTTGGATGGTGGGAGACGAAGTTGTTAGCAATCTCATTTAAACTTTTAAAATGCCTTTTTAGTACCATAATGGTTCTGTCGAAAGTAAAATTGAATATCTCGATTTTAAAGCCGTTTTGTTCATTCTTAAGCCTCTGGTACTCGCATAACTCACAATCCATATGTTTGACTTTTTAAGCACATGATAAGTTTGATCTTGGTTCTATGCCCACATTAATGCCATCTTTTGAGCACTTTAAATCGCTCCTCGATTCCTACAAGCTTTATGATGCAGTGTACAGCTTTGGGTTGTTGGACTGTTTTACCTCTGAGCGGCACTTTTTTGCACACCATGGGCTAAATGGCCAGGTCACAAGGACCCCAAAGGCTCAGAGAAGGTTGGGGGAGGGGACTAACTGGAACAGCTGTTGGGAAACAGATCGTAGGCTCCCATCAAGGCCATCCAGTGTGTTCTTTAACGTGCACAGGGTATGGCGCTCTCGCACACGGTGCCATGGCTTAACGTCTCATCCGACGGGTTGGGTTGTTTTACCTCTGAGCGGCACTTTTTTGCACACCATGGGCTAAATGGCCAGGTCACATGGACCCCGAAGGCTCAGAGAAGGTTGGGGGAGGGGACCCACTGGAACAGCTGTTGGGAGACAGATGGTAGTTTCCCGTCAAGGCCATCCAGCGTGTTCTTTAACGTGCACAGGGTATGGCTCTCCCGCACACGGGGCCACGGCTTAACGTCCCATCCGACGGACGGCAGCCTTTCCAAGCCCATCGGTGTCCCCTACTGACCGTGGGCAAGGCGGGGAATTTTGCGGAGATAAATCTCAACGCTGACCCAGCTGGGACTCGAACCTGGGAACTACAGATTACGAGCCTGGCGCGCTACCGACTGAGCCATCCCCGCCCCCTCATCCGACGGACGGCGGCATTTTCCAAGCCCATCGGTGTTCCCTACTGACCGTGGGCAGGGTGGGGGAGATTTGCGGAGATTAATCTCAATGCTGACCCAGCTGAGACTCGAATATGGGAACTGCAGATTACGAGCCTGGTGCAAGCGGTGTGCAGCAACTGGGGGATTTTCAAAGGTCAACATTTGGAGATCGCAAAAATTTAAAGGTGACATCTATTGATTGCAAAATTTTCGATAGTATTTCTAGACGAAATTTCTGAGAAAATATCTGTTTGTATATTTTTCTTAAATCATGTTTTCTAGACATCAACTCTGCTGCTTAATCAATATTTGCTACTTTTGTACAGTGAATGTAAAATTACTTTTTTTCTTTTGCATTTTTCCCTGCTCTGAAAATTGATAAAAGATATTTGACATCAGTGCTTGTAATTTAAAAAAAAAAGGTAAACTTTTTATTTAAATTTTAATAACTATTCCTGATCCTATTTTTTGGACCCATCTAAGCTGAGGACCGTGGTGCAGCTGCACCACCTGCACTACTGGGTGAAAAGCCTCTGGCAAGGTGAGTGCTGAGTCATTTCATTGACAAGTCTGTCAGATTGGAATTGGTAGTAAACCTGGCAGGGTAGTAACGCATTTTGAAAATATGTTTGGAAGCAGGAGGAATTTTGATTTTTTCAAAACTTTTAAACATAGATAATCAAAAGGTAAATATAAAAAAGGCAACTAAGAAGTAAATAAAAACCAGTATTATATTTCGCATCAATGCTCAATAGTTGCTAAATCTTTCAAAAGCGTAAAAAAGATTCTGCTAGCTCAAGTTTAATTTGTTTCCGTCCAACGTCACCACCCACTTCCAACATAATGTTTGAGAGTTGTAATAATTTCTTATTAAGAGACTCAATCTGATGAATGATTTTGAGTTGTTTTGTATAAGCTTTATACTCATCATCATCATCCTCAAGCAGCCATGGGCTACGGAGGTCCAACCAGACCAGGCAATTTAGTTCTCCAAGCAAGTCTGTCCTGAGCTACACCTACTGCATCTGGCCACTGCACACCAATTCTAACAAGGCCCTGTTTGACATTTTCTGCCCACCACATCCTAGGTCTCCCCCTCTTTCTGAGGCCTTTATGCACACTGTCCATAACCCTATTCGCCAATCTATAATTATTCATACGGGCAACATGGCCAAACCAACAGAGTCTCTCTCTGCACAATATGCTGCTTAAAGGAGGTTGTAAACTCCTTTGCCTAACCTCATCATTAGTTACAAAGTTGAACCACCTAATGCCCAAGATACTGCGTAAGCATCTGGAAACAAAAGCATCTATTTCCTATCACCTTGTTTACAAAGTGTCCAAGTTTCACTACCATAACCTCGGCTTTGTCAGCCAAGCCATCAAGCCAAAGATTCTTATCAGCAGCTAACTGATCTTTTACACGTTTATTAAGTTCTCTGTAATGCTTTCTATTAGGACTAGTAGGGTATTGATTAAGGACATTCCTGCAGTTCTACCCTAGCACAACACTTTTAAGTTTAAGTTGAAGACACTTTTAACAAGGTAATGGTCAGATCCAATTTCAGCTCCCCTATATGACCTGGTATTCCTAACAGAACTAGCCCATTTGCTGTTAATTAATATATAATCAATCATATTCTTATGCAGCCCATCGGGTGAAACCCATGTGTACTTATGTATGTCCCAGTGTTTTTAATAAGTGTTAGTTATTCTGAATCCATTGAGTTTACTTACCTGTAGGAGACGTTGCCCATTGCCATTGCAGCTACCAATGCCAAAAGGGACTATCACTCCTCCCAAAGGTCAGAGTCAGTACCAACTTTGGCATTGAAGTCACCTAGAACAAGGGTAATATCTCCTTTCTTGACAGAATTCAAAATATCCTGAAGTTGTCCATAAAACTTATCCTTCTCATCCTCATCGTCATGCTCAGTGGGGGCATAACAGCAGATAACATTCAAGTCTTTAACGCTTGTCTGAAATTTTGCTGTAAGAAACCTTTCATCTCATTTCTTATGCAGCCCATCATATCCTAGAAGAGCATCACTAGCATGTCTGCTAAGAAGCAGACCCACACCTTGGTGATGCTTATTGTCGTCCCTCCCTGAAAAGAGAATTTTAAGATTATTAAGAATCTGACCTTTATCTGTCCATCTGGTCTCTTGCAAGCTGAGAATATCTAAATTATAATGGTGGGATTCTTGTGTGAAGACATCAAGAGAAAAAGCTCTGTGCAGAATCCTCACATTCCAACTACCTATGGAGAGAAAATGGTGAAAACCTTTAAAGAAACTATGTTTATTGAGAGAGGGAATGGTAACAATATCAAACATCCCCCTAATCGCAGACATGGGACAAAGATCCATTCCCCTACCACTAAATGCTGAAGCCATCTACACTGGAAGACTTCCTCCAATGTAGAATTTGACGATGCCAATAGAAGCAAAGAGTTCAGGTGCCTGCGATGACCTCTGCTCAGGATTATCCACCAGCTGATAAACATATCCTGTGAATCTATTCACTTGGGGCTGTCAACCCATAAACAAACAGAAAACACAGCAGAAGATTTTCCCTCCACAGAAGCCCACCAGTGCAGCAAAATCAGGATCCATAATCAAGCTCAGAGCCATATATCTGCCCAGTCCAGTAGGTTTATATGGTCAGCACCAGGGCCCTATGTGGTTGACCACTCCTCAGCAGGGTAGAAAAAAAAGAAAAGTAGCCATAGTTGTCCAGATCAGTAGGCCACACTAATCTGGCAGCCCTCCCCTTCCATTCACTTCCACAAGAGAGTATCTCTTTTGAAAGGCACTAATGGTCTGCACTATGAGAAGGCAGGGTTGATCATTAGGTGCTAAGCCTGGCCGGTTCTATGCATCATCACAGGGGATTGGTGCATAGCTCTCCTTCCAGTGACTATCTAGCTACCATCTGGTGAGTGAATAATCCAATAAATTTATTTGATTTTATGAAACTGTATTTGACTTTGGTTTTTTTCTCTTGAGCAGAGCTTTGTTTAGCGATATTCATTTAACATTATTTTTGAAGAATCATTCATTTCTTCCTTATCTTCATTTAAAAACCCTTATTTATCTTTACGAAAGATTAATTACCTGGCACCCAAAATACAGCTTTCCGGCAAATATAATAACAACCTACTTTGGAGCATTACAGGAAAGAAAAAGGCATCCAAATAAACAAAGACTTGAATATACAGGGTGATTCAAAACTCTTGGGCCAAACTTTAAGGGGTGATAGAACACACCTAAACAAGCGCTTTTCATCATAGAATGTATGGTCAGAACTCAAGTGGTGAAGCACTAGAGGGCACTTTCCAGTGAACATTTAAAAGCACTGGTTTTTGACTCATCGTCATTTCTACCGTGGATTGCACAGTCTTTGGGCTTCCCTCGCATTCCCGTCCAAAGCTCTGTACATGAAATGCATGTCCGCCTTCTCCTGATTCCTGAAACAATCCATCCGTTCTGCAATCCACGGTAGAAATGACGATGAATGCAAAAACCAGTGCTTATAAGTGTTCACTGGAGAGCGCCCTCTAGCGCTTCACTGCTTGAGTTTCGACCATGCATTGTATGACGAAAAATGCTTGTTTAGGCATGTTCTATCACCCTTTAAAGTTTGGCCCAAGAGTTTTGAATCACCCTGTATAAGTGTATGTTATTTAATATGATTGTGAGACGGTTTATCAAATTTTTATGAGCTTATTAATTGTAATAACTATAGATTTAATGACAGATTAAGCCAAATTTACTGTTAAGCAAGAAGCTTAATATTAGTATTAGTCAAAGATACTGAAGTTTCAGTACTGCTATTACTGATTTATAGATACCATTACAAAAATAAAATAGTTATATTAAGAAGTATCCGAACACAATATATAAACTTTTTGATATCAAGTTTATTGCCAAGCTTAGTGTAGCTTTAGAATTGTGCTGTTGTATGGCAATACCTTTGCACGCTGCTCAAGGGGGGAAAAACCTAAATTTCATACATTAAAAATTTTGGCAGATCGCTAACATGTCTGCTACAAATTTGGCTGACTCCATCATTATGATTTCTGAAGTTGTGTTAAGAGTAATGGAATGGTTGCAAGATGTATAAAAAGAAGCAAAAGTGTTGATAGGCCTGCTTTATAAACCACATAATGAAAGGGGAACGACAACAGCCCCTAGTCCGAACTTAGCTGATAATGCTAGATTAGTAAACAAACATTTTGACTTTGAATGGAGAGCTCCAAATAATGTTCCATCAGACACAAGTGACAGAAAACTATCAACCCTCTCAATGATGATTTGCTGACTCAGTTATTAGATGACTTTATAAATAAAAATAAATACCCCCTCAAGCAGCTGCTTGCCACAGAGGTCTGACAGGAGGCTGTCAGTTTATATGTCACAGTAGAAGGGCTGAGAGGATGGCAGAACCTCAGCAGAAAAACAACACAAACATCCATGCCTTACCCGGGGCTCGAACCCAGGTCCCTTAGATAAGTAGCTAAGCACGCTAACCACTCGACTTTACCAGAGATAAAGTTTGATGGTTAAAAATATAAGTCATCATGGACATTTGTCAAGTCCATGGAAGAGTACTTCCATCTATATGAAGCACCAAGCAACAAAAATGTCATTTACACTGTATCTTAAATGAGTGTGTTAAGAAATGGTGGAACAATGTTGGATGTCATCAAGGGATAGAATATTGGAACAACTTTAAAACATAAATGTTGAAAATCTATTCTCCTTCTGATGATTATATATGTCTGGACACAGAACTGTTTTCATGAGGACAACGGGAAGGAGATGATATTGAAACATTTATTTGGGGTAGAATAAAGCTGTTCCAACTGTACGATGCTGATGCCACTGAAATCGACATTATTAATTGTGTAATATCTCAGTTAGTATTACCACTGAGAGAATTTTTGGAAGTGAAAAATGTATCTTTGATTGCAACTTCAATCAGATTGGCTTAGCAATACATCATTAGAAGAGAACAAAAGACTCTATGTTACGAACTCAAGAGTGGATGCAATCCTCAACAGCAGCGATACGAGGTAGTCTCACAAAACGTATCTGCAGACTCTCATATGATGAGGCAATGTGGTCCGGACAATTTGCACCAAATGCATTATAAGAACAGAATAAGAATTTATGCTTTACAACAAGCTATAAATGATGAAACTAGGCCATACATTTTCACTGGGAAAAACCAAGAAACTCAAGATGTAAATTTTGTGGCCGAGTAGGACACATTGAACGATTTTGCTAGGGAAAAAATGTCAAATCGTAAAACTCCAATTAGGATCTTTGCAGCGAGAGGCCAAAGTTCTTCAAGTAAAGCACTCTCTGAAGTAAAATCGACACTGTCGGCATACATAACATTCTAAATTTGCCTTATATGAAGCTTTATCACTGTAACGGGCCAAAGATATGCAAAATACTTATAAGTTTGGACCCTTTTTCTGATCCAAATAGTTTTATACTCCGGATAGTTCAGTCGGGCGCCAGGCAATAATCAACAAATTGCCAAATAAATAAATGATGTTAAATTAGGGTTCAAAATACCAGCGAGCGTTAATGTGTAAGAATTCAAAAATGATTGTCAAGTTTAAATATCTATATATAATCAAAACTTAATTCACGTTGCTCAAGAGAAAAAAATTAGTAGACTCAAAAGGTTTAAATAACAAACAAATTTATTTCCAAAAATCACTCACCAAAACTTCAATGAAGAAGATACATTAACTGAGCACTCTTCCGTGCTACATGCTTATGCTCTACTGAGCTCACTCACTTCTATGCTATGTGCTATTGTGACTACATGTCATCAGACTTTTACAAGAGCTGAACGTGTATGTTGCACGCCGGGAAAGACATTTACATAAACTGACGAGCGACGCAAGCTATGACGCAAGAGGGGCATGTCCTTGTGCACACGCTTTAGCGGGTGACAGTTGGAAGATTGGAGTTGCACATGCGCAACTCCCAACTCTTGGAAACGAGCGCTGTGATGCCAAAAGGGAAATAAAAATCTCCAAAATGATAAATATAACGTAAATTAAGCAAAACTGGTTAAGGTAAAGTAAAAGTGAACAATGGGGCATCACATCACGAAAATTCTGAATTCATTGCTCACATCAAGAGAGGAGATGACATTTCATGCATACATAAGATGTTTTGGGATAAGATTAGCAGAAATTGTTAATTCAAATTGCAGCTGTGGGTCTGTAGGCTTTTGAATTTAGTTTGTTATCCCAAGCAGTGTTATTAGGATGGAACTGTTGAATTGCCTATCACATTAAATAACGTGGAGATAAAATTGGAACTTGTAATAATAAAGGAATTGTTACACGAATGTTTGATAGGTTTAGGTGCAATAAGAAAAAATTCTATACAGCTAAACTTTATAAATAACTCTATTTTGTTAAAGGTGACCCTAAAGAAAAAACTTACATCAAACAAATCAAGTTAGATATAAAGGAGCATGTTGATAAAGACGCCTTATATAAAGAAGAAAAAGTTACACTAGAAGTTGTTTTGAATGATAATTACGAATTTTTTAACAACAAACCAGAAAGGTGTGTCAAATTTTGAAATATCATAGTGATATGGGTTTTTCCTCTAAAACTGATAATAAACATTAAACTAAGAGTGATATCTTCCTTGACAGTTGAACAAAAAGTGGAGCAATTTCTTCGATTCATTCAAATGTATACTAGTAACATACTTGCCATCTTCATGACATAATTGTTATTTGCTTCTTGAGGCTGTTTGTGAACAACTGGGCAATGCCTTCATGAAACACAGAAAATTGTGTACTATAGGTAAAAAGGTTTATAACATCAAATATAGATCTTGATCGGCAGCTGGTAGATCAGAAGACATTTGATTGGTTGGTTGGTTGATTGGGGTTTAACGGCACAACAGCAACTAAGGCAATATTGCACTAAACACATCATATACAGTAAAAAAAGTAAAGAGATAAGTCATGGAACCCTCAACCAAAGTTAAAAAGATCACAAAAAAGGGGTTAAGGAACAAAGCAGTATAGGACACAAAAAGAATGAAAAATCTATCACCAAAACCAATGTGTATAAAAGAACAGACATAAAATATAAACAATAAGTGTAAAACAAAATATTCAACAACGGATGCATAGGACCCATAAAAGCAACAAGTTAAAAGATGAAAAGGGTAAAAATATCAAAGATGGGTAAAATAGCCAGTAAAATGTAAAAATTCAAAACAGGTGTATGAGGCTCGGGCTTCACTTCCACCATTGTATTTATGTAAATAGTAAACATTTGTTTTTTTTTATGTAATTTTCATTATATACATTTCATGTAGGCTCATCATTGTACCGTGTCAGTAGAAGCCGCAGGGTCTCAAGGAGGTGACCTTGGTTTCCACTGCCCAGCTGCTCTTGCAACTTGGAACAAGCCCTCACCTTGAAATCCTGAGGGTGAGTTGGAAGTGAGAATGCTGTTGGGAGAATACGGAGGAATGTGAAAGGAGCGGTATAAAAGGTTCGACTATTGAACAGTGGCGGACGTGTGACAAGATTTGTCAACATTGGAGGTGGATTCTGCTGGACCTAGGCAGAAAGACAATGAGTAACGGAGATCGCTCTTGAGATGAAATAAATTAAATGCTCAGATTAATTTCGTCTTTGGAATTCATGTTGTTTTGGGTATTCAAGTACTCAGTGGTAAGAGACCTCCCCTTGCATAGTGAAAGGTACAGTGATGCAGCAGGCTATAACTATAGTTAGTCAAGCTATGTGTAAATATAAGTAATAAAACTGTAAATATCTCCAACAGCAAAGTACTTTATTGTTTTGGTGAAAAATCAACTCCGTCATCTCCAGCCTTTTAAGGAATTTAAGGGGAGGAAAATACTTCATAACTGGCCACAACTCCTATACAATCTTTACCCTCTCAGACAACTGGATATAGGATCGAGTAATAAGGTACCCTCTACTATATATCATATGGGTATCGCCAAGGTGCATTCTGAAACTAGAAATCTTTACATAAATTGGCACCAGCTGACAGGATCAGATTCAGATTGAACAGAAATTAGCAACAGGACATTCAACAGCATCCAATGGGGAAAATCAGCAAGTACCAATGGGGAAATTCAACAGCATTTTTTACAGTGAGAAATCTGTATGGCACAGATCTTCAAATCTTTAATAGAAGTTTGCCTGGAAAATGGTCTCAAAGGTGAAACTGCAGCTATTTGGAGGACTATAAAGAAACTTCGAGTGAGGCAAACACAGAGTAACAGGGTCAAAAGTTTTGAAGCTTCGGGTGGTAAATATAACTTTCTTTTAATTTCTGTTTGGCAGTAGTTTGTAGGAAAATTTATGGAAATGCATGCTAGATCTAAATTACACATTATGGTGGATAGTAATTCTAATATAAGTAATTTGGAGGGTGAAGACAAATTGGATATAGGATCGAGTAATAAGGAAATGTTTGAGATAGGTAGTGATAATATGAGTAATTCTAATCTTGAGAGAGGCAATATCACAAATAACGTTAGTAAAGATAATGCTCATGAAGATCATTTAGATGCTAAAACTAAAATTATGCAATTGGAAAATGAGAGATAGTGAAATACAGAAAGAGAAAATAGAGAGAGATAGCGAATTACAGAAAGAGAAAATGGAGAGAGAGAGAGAGTGAATTACAGAGAGAGAAAAATGGAAAGGGATTATGATATAAGATTAAGAGAAATCAAATTAAGTGCTAGTAGGAATTTTACAGATAGGAATAATAATAGATCTTTGGAAGTGGAGTGTAAATTAATGAAAGCCATGATGCCATATGCACCTAATAGTATTGAAGAATTAACTCAGTTTTTTACAGACTGCCAAGAAATTATTTGCTTTGCATGAAATTAAGAGTGAGAATCAAAGTAAAATAATCATTAGGTAAATTTTCCAAAAATGCAGTTGCCACACTAAGTCTTCAAGAACTGAACGATTATGATAGGTTAAACAGGCAATTTTAACAGAGTGCTGATTAATGCCTGGAAGTTATAGATTGAGATTCAATGAAACTACATGTAACCAAAATGAAATGTGGACTCAGTTTGCTGCTCATTTATCCAATATTTGGACTTATTATACAGAGAGTAGAGAAGTCAAAACTAAAGAGCAGATGTCACAATTTATTGCAGCTGACAAATTAAAATCTTTATTTCCCACAGAAACACTTGGTTATATATATACTGCATGACATTGAAATTGCCCCACCCAGAAGAAGTGAGGGGATAGGGGTGAAATGAAGCACACATAGCAATACATATTGGCATACCATGATTTAATTTACAGCCACTTAAAGCAATTAGAAGATGAGATAATGCAGCACAATGTGACTGCCTCAGTAGGTGGTTGCACTGCTGTGAACAGCAATACAGGCAGCAATATGACATGGCATGGAGTCATACAGTCTATGGATATGGTCCTGAAGAATTGCACACCAAGCAGCATTGACTTACTCCCATAATTCATCAAGATTCCACACTGGCAGGTGTGCAACCTTTGGTTTACCATTGCAACCTTTGGTTTACCATTCGGATCGTTCATGGCTGTCGTGGAGTGTAAATTAATGAAAGCCATGATGCCAAATGCATCTAATAGTATTGAAGAATTAACTCATTAAAATATGACACAGCCCATCAAATATCACCTGCAGTGCTCTGTGGTGATGAATGAGCATGTCGAACAATGCACCTATCAAGCCGTGCTGACGGCTGTCGGATGGCATCACTCCCTTTGCGACACACACACTAGAACCTTCATTTTGCCAATGTTGCCAACAGCATCCAACAGTTCGCGCTTCCCAATGAACATGGGAAATGATATGACATGTAATCCATCCAGCTTCATGTAAGCCTATAAATTCATCCTCTCTCAAAAGCATCCAAATGGCAATAAACCTGTTGATGGCGTATACCAGGCATTTTCGGCCTTTGCTAAACAATTTACAAGTGGAACCACCTAATCTCAACTGTTCACACAACTTCCACCTGCATAAACACAATACCATCCCTGTTCCTTCTTGCACCTTTTCTCTCTTGAGCCACCCATGTCATTGGCTCTGGATTATCATCATTTGCATATCTTAACTGTGCACATCCAACCTTCTATTTGCATGTTTATATGACATATCCTTCTGGGTGGGGCATTTTCATTGTCGAGCAGTGTAATTTGTCAAGAAGGTGAATCTTGGGAAAAACCTCACAAGATTACTTGCATGGCAGATATTCATTGCACATAGTTTGGCTAACAACAGCAAATCAAACCGTTTTAATGAAAGCTCAAAGTTTAAGAGTAACAAGGAATTTAAAAGTTATTCTTCCCAGTCATTAAGACAGAAACAAGACCATTATAACTTTCAGATGCAGAATACCCAACCTAAAATATTAGAAAATGTTAAATCAATTTTTGAAGCTGATAAAAAGAAATGCTTTGATTGTGGAATGTTACGACATTTCAAAAGAGACTGTCCCAAACAACAAAAAGCCAGTGCTCGCACACAACAAGTTCAGATTAAAGAGGATGAGGATGAAATTGATAATTCAGCTACAGTAGCTGAGGTATCTGATACGTGTGGCAAGATAAAGTTCCTCTACCGGCACAAGATATATGAGATAATAGATGCATTGCAAAATTATATGAATTAATAGTAAAATTGGGGGAATGTAAAATTAAAGGCATTCTCAATAAGGGAAGTCAAGTGAACATAATTCGTTTTAATTTGGTGCCACTCTGATGGTCCACCCATTCACATTTACTTTTCCTTAACCAGTTTTGCCTTATTTACGTTATATTTATCATTTTGGAGATTATTTCATTATTTTGTACATCGCAATCCTTGTTTCTGAGCTGGAGGAGTTGCGCATGCACAACTCCGACCTTCTGATTGGCAACCACTTTTAAAGCGAGTGCAGGACACGACCCCTCTTGCCTCATAGCTAGCGCGATCATCATATTATGCAAATGTCTTTCCCGGCATGCAATAGACATGTGCCGGACTTGTACGCATGTTATAACTAAGTGACATTAGGTCACAGAGTGAAGAAAGAGAGTGTGTTGTGGGTAGAGTGGCGGCATTGGGTCACAGAGTGAGTTGTTGTGAGTAGAGATGTAGGAGTCAGAAGTATGTGTTGTGTAGATAGAAGGAGTTGTTAGTACTCCAACTTTTGTATGTCCTTGAATTTTTTTGAACTAAACTTTGCTTGTTTTAGAAACTTTTGAATTTTTGCCATTTTTCCCTTGAGCAACGAAAATTTATTTTTTGATTAGATTTAAATTTTAAACTTGACAATCCTTTTTGAATTCTTACTCGATAAGTAATGCTTGACAAATACTTAACGAATCCTATTTCAACTTTATTTGGCAAGTTATTGCCTGGCACCCGATAAACCTATCCAGAATCTGAATAAATTTGGATGAGAAAAAGGTCCAATCTTAAAAGTTAATAATCTTTGGAGGGTTACAGAGTGTTGAAAGAAAGTGGCGCACCAAGAACAGGGATTGTATATATATATATATGTATAAATTGTACATGTTATTTAACATGATTGTCAAAGATAACAAATTTTTGAGCTCATTAGTTACATGTACTATTCATAGATTTAACAGCAACTTAAGTCAAAATTTTGTTGAGTAAGAAGCTTAACTTTTGTGTATGTCAAAGGTACTTAAGTTTCAGCGCAGTTATTGCTGATAGTTAAGATCTTTATTGTATGTATATAAAGATTAGAAATGTCCGAAACCATGATAGATAAACTTTTTGATAAGCAAGTTTATTTTTGCAAGCTTAGTATAGCTTTAGTATTGTATTGTTGCATAGCAGTACCTTTGAATGCTGCTCAAGACAATAAAAGTTTCAAAATTTGCAAAATTTGAAATTTTTGCAGACCGCTAAACATGTCTGCTAGTAATATGGCTGATTCAGCCATAATGACTCCCAACTTAGAAAAAGTAAAAGATAGGTTGCAGGGTGTGATGAAAGAAGCAGAAGTGTTAATGAATCTGCCTAAAGAGCCTCGGGAGAAAAGGGAAATGACAACAACCCCTAAATCTGCTAACAATGCTACATCAGTTCACAAACGTATAAACTTTGAATGTAAGGTTCCATTTTTTGTTCCATCAGAAGCAAGTTACAGAACAGAGTATTATCAACCGCTGCAATGACGAGTTGCCAATCCAATTATTAACTGTAAGTTCTTATGTTAATTGGCCAAGGTACTGAGGTATGATGCTGATGCCACTGAAATTGACATTATAAACTGCATATTATCCCAATTAATTTTGCCCATTAAGGTATTCTTAGAAGTACAAAACGTAAATTCAATTTCAACTTTAGTCAAATTGGCTCGGCATATACCTGAAATAAGGTTCGACAGTTCGAAACGTCCGCCATCATGGACATTTGTCAAGTCCATGGAAGAGCATTTCCATTTACAGGAAGTGCATGGCAACAAAAAGGTGATTTTAGCAGTATCTTGTCTAATTGGATGTGCTAAGCAATGGTGGAATAACGCAGGATGTTGTCATGGAATAGAGTTTTGAGAAGATTTTTAAAAGCAAACTTTCTTAAATTTATCCTCTTTATAATGATTTTACACAGTTAGCTACCGAACTGTTTTCACGAAAATTCATCTGGGGTACAGTAGTTATACCAGCTGTACAATGCTGAAGCCACTGAAATTGACATTATAAACTGCATAATGTCCCAACTAATTTTGCCCATTAGGGAATTCTTAGAAGTATGAAATGTAAATTCAATTTCAACTTCAGTCAAATTGGCTCAGCAATATAGTGCAAGAAGAGAATCTGCAGAAACTGCATTAAACCAACAATGGATGCAATCCTCGCCAAAGCAGCGTTATCAGGTTGTCTCGCAAAATGACTCCCATACGACCGGAATTTGCATGGTCCCGACAATTTGCACTGAACACGCCTACAACGAAGCAGAGAATTTGTTCCACGTCAAGCTTCGAACTATGACACTACACCTAAATTTTTGCCATGAATAATAGAGAAACTTTCAGATGTAATTTTTGTGGCCAACTAGGGTACACAGAGAAATATTGCTATAGAAGGAATGACAATTTGGGAAACTTAAATTAGGATCTTTGAACCAAGGATCTTTGAACCAAAGTTCCTCAAGAAAAGCAATCTCACGAGTTAAGTCTTGCCACTGTTATTTTACCTTTTGTTAAGGCTTGTCATGAAGAAACTGAATTAATAGATCGCAACGATACAGAAGCCAATCTTTCGTGTTCAAAGGAGAAAGATTTAGATGATATTTATGACAATTGTCAATTGAAATTACAACTACGGACTAGTGGACTTTTTCAGTTACCTTGTAGTCTGAAGCAGAATGTTAAAAAAGAACCTATAAAATGTCCCATTAGTGTAATTAATGTAAATTTAGAGAAACAAGTTGCTGATGTAAAGCAAATTGATAATGAGAAATCTGTTGATATATTATAGAGAAAAATAGTACAAAATCAGTTGATGAAAATGGTTTTGAAGTAGAAGTTTTAAACGAAAATAGTGCTGAAATTGTTGATGAGAAAGTTTTGAATTAGAAGTTTCTAATGAACTGTTAGATGAAACTAAACCAAGCAACCCAGAAATTCTTTTGAGTGCAAATAATCCTGATGAGTCTACCAAGTTTGGAAGTTTTCAACTGTTGAAGCGTCATTTGAAGGCAGCCAGTAATAAACCTGGAAAGCACAAAGCCAGGCTCTTCAAAGACAAGTACGTAGCGACGAGATGTCAACGAAATGACAACAGCATGCAGAGTGACAAACAGCAACGAAGCAGTCAACATAGAATAGCTGATGTCACCAATGAGATCTTCAGAAGTGAATACACCTAGCGTATCGATCGACGAGGGAAAGATGTCACCGGGAAATGACTGGATGATGATTTATTGCAAAGGAGTGCCAATAATGAAATTTTAAGTATATTATTATTCTTCCACTGTGGCACTAATTATTTATAATGTTTTATTTCTTTTCTCTGAAATAGATGAAGAGTGAAGTTGAATTGTTTTGATTTATATACTTAGAGATTTTGAAAAGTTTAATTTCTTGTTGAAACTTTGGAGTTTCGATATTTATTTTTGAAAAGTGAATTCAAAGTTTATAGTTTGAATTTATAATGTGATGTGAATAGAATTTTTTTATTCTTGTTCATCTGAAGTTCTAGTTGTTATATTGTATTAACGTGATTTAAAGTATGTTTTTGTAGATTTTTTCGTTTCAGCTGACTGAAGCTGAAAATGTTTAGGTTTTCATTGGGAAATTTAGAAATTGTAAAATGATTATTAATACGAATGATAAGAATGAAAGAGAATTTAGTACATCGATTAAATATTTTGCATTTTTGAGAAATATTTTGTATCTAAAATGTATTTTCATGTAAAAGGTGAATGAAATTGTATTGGATGAAATGTTATCATATATTATATATTATTGATGCAACTTTTTCTTTACTCTTAGATACGATGTATAAATCTGTATAATTAACATCATTGACACATAAATATCGGTGATATTTATGTGTCAATGATGCTTAATTATTGGGTTATGTTGTTTTTTACCTCTGAGCAGCACTTTTTTGCATACCATGGGCTAATTGACCAGGTCACATGGACCCCGAAGTAAGATTAATGTTCCAGTTAATGAACATTAATCTCACAAGTAAAGCCATTGCATCTGCAAAGTGACCTGTGTTTGTGCATGAGTGTTTTTACAGACTACACACAATGATTAAATTCCTATTTTAATGAATATTTTGTTTTGGGAAATTTTCGAGAATTTTGACATTTTAAGAACTATGTCAAATACAACATCCAGAAAGGACTGGTTCAGGATCTGATTAATTTAAATAGAAACTGGTGCACATGACGTCTACCTCGAATTTCTCCAATAAGGGTGTGTGAGTGTGTGTATGTAAGGTCTTATCGGCTAAGTTAAGCCAAGGAGCTACATTTTTCTGTACAGCCTTGCCCAGAAACAAGGGCAGCTCCAAACTGGGTGAAAAACAATGTACGTGTTTAATCAAGCCCCACTTTCGGAGTTGCATTCTACAAAGGTCGCCCACTAGCATAGAACATTAGCATAGCTGATTGGATTGAGGAAACTTTACAATCTGAAACATATCACATGACTGCACTGGTGGTAGCTTCAAACAAGGGAAAGAAATTAAAAAAAGAATAGTTGCATCTAGACTCTTGAAGGAAACAGTTGTGTCAGTGTTGTGAACACCAGAAGGTTCGGTTATAGCTTTGTTAGCATGATTGAGAATCCTACTGTCTTGTTTGAGTGACTTGATGGGTGGCAGTTGCTGTAGCTGTTCAATTTATGACTGTGCACTGTATTGTTTCAACTGTAAACAAATTGTAGGCATGTATAAAATATACATATGGGCACTGACTTTTCTCAAAGTATAATAATGAGAAAAAAATTGGAACAAGAAAGCAAATTTTCATGTTTCATGTAAAAATTTATTTCTCTGTTATTTGGAAATAAGCAGACTTATCTATTCATATGCAATAAAATCATTTTTGTTTATTAATTTTTTTTCATAAATTTTTATTTGCATTTCCATATGCATTTTTTTATTACATGACCCTAAAAATGCCCTATTAAAACTATGACTTTTTTGTTACATATTTTATTTTCAGAAAATCCACAATTAAATTATAAAAGTTATAATTTGGAATATAGATATACATACAAAATCATTTTGCAGCCATGGACTACAGAGGTAATACCAAACTGTGTAATTTTGTTTTCCATACTTCTCTGTCTTCAGCTACAGCTGCTACTTTGGCCTAACAAGACCTTGCTAGAATTGGCCACTATAGGCCAATTCTAGTAAGGTCCTGTTTGACATTGTCTGTCCATCACATCCTAGATCTTCTCCTTTTCTGAAGCCTTTAGGTACACTGTTCATAATCATTCATATTTGCCAATCTGCAGATATGTATACAAGCAACATAGCCAAACCAAGTCTTTCTCTCTGCACAAAATGCTGCTCAAAGGAGACTGATGACTCCTTCTTTTAACCCCATCATTACTTACAAAGTCAAACAACCTAATGCACAAGATACTACACAAGCATTTAGAATTAAAGGCATCAAGTTCCTTGTTATCCTGTTTAAAGAAGGGTCCATGTGGCTAAACTACAGTATTACACAGCCCCATTTTAGTCTTTAAGTGTATAAGTCTATTTTCCCACACTCTCCATAGATTCCTAAAGGTGCTAGAGTTCTAACTAAAAGATATTAGTTTAAGTCATAGTGTGATGGTCCACCCATTTACTTTTCCTTTTCCTTACCCAGTTTTGCTTTATTTACATTATATTTATCATTTTGGGGATTATTTCATTTTGAACTTCATCACAATTCTCTTTCTTCTGAGGTTGGAGTTGCGCAAGTGCAACTACAACCTTTTGATTGCCATGTAATGTTCCAAAGTTTATTAACTTTTCAAGTTGGACCTTTTATCTGATTCAAATTTATTCAAAATTACGGATAGCTTTGTCGGCACCAGGCAATATTAACTTGCCAAATAAAGTTGAAATAGGGTTCATTAGGTATTTCTCTAGTGTTACTTATCAGTAAGAATTCAAAAATGATTGTCAAGTTTAATTAAAGTTTAAATCTAATCAAAAAATCAATTTAGGTTACTCAGGAAAAAAACAGCAAAAATTCAAAAGTTTCTAAAACTTCAGCTGACTCCTAACATCACATTCTCTACTCAACTTCCACTAACAATACTCTCCTATTAACTAACTGTCAATTCCAACTCTGTGACCTAATGTCATTTAGTTATAACATGTTGCATACAAATCCGGCACATGTCTGTTGCATGCCAGGAACACATTTGAATAACCTGATGATCACGCTAGCTATGATGCAAGAGAAGTCGTGTCCTACAAGCGTGCATTAAAAGTTGGAGATCAGATCGCTGACAATCAAAAGTCAGAGTTGCGCATGTGCAACTCCATTACAGCTCTGACAAGAGAATAGTGATCAAATCCAAAATGAAATAATCCCCAAAATGGTAAATAAAGTAAAACTCGTTAAGGAAAAGTAAAAGTGAATGGTCAGCCACTAATGTGCTATCACAGTCAGCCGCTAATGCGCACATGTAGGGCATGACCCCTCTTGTGTCAGAGTCAGCGCGATCGCCAGATTATGCAGATGTGTTTTTCCCGGCATGCAACAGACACGTGCCAGATTGTATGCGGCAAGTATTCTAAGTGACGTTAGGTCACAGAGTCAAAAAGTATGTGTGTGATGCCCCCTCATTCACTTTTAACCAGTTTTGCTTAATTTACGTTATATTTATCATTTTGGGGATTTTTATTTCCTTTTTGGCATCATAGCGCTCGTTTCCAAGAGTTAGGAGTTGCGCATGCACAACTCTGAACTTCCGACTGTCACCCGCTAAAGCGCTTGCACAAGGATACGCCCCCTCTTGCATCATAGCTTGCGTCGCTCGTCAATTTATGCAAATGTCTTTCCTGGTGTGCAACATGACACGTGCGGGCACTGTAAGCCTCTTGTTATAACTGGTGACATGCTAGTCACAGTAGCTTAAGACAGGAGCACTGTAAGACAGTAAGTGGTAGTAAGCACGGAGGAGCACAGTTAGTGCAGTGTGAATAGTCAGAGTTGAGAAATGATGTATCTTCATTGAAGTTTTGGTGAGTGATGTTTGGAAATAAATTTGTTTGTTATTTAAACCTTTTGAATCTTTACTAATTGTTTCTTTTGAGCAATGTTAATTGTTTTGGATTAGAAATTATCTTTACATTTTGACAATCATTTAATATTTTTTGAATTCTTACTCATTAACGCTCGCTGGTATTTTGAACCCTAATTTAACTTTTTTTTTTGGCAATTTGTTAATTATTGCCTGGCGCCCGACTCAACTATCTGGAGCATAAAATAATTGGATCAGACAAAGGGTCCAAACTTTAAAAGTAATTCATTTCTTAGGAGCATTACAGAGGTAAATAAAAGAAGTGGTGCAACAAACAGGGACATGCCAGTAGTAATAGATAGTGGTCCAAGAATAGGGACTGTATATTTGTGTATAAATTGTGATGTTATTTAACGAGATTGTCAAAGATAGTAATTTTTGAGTTCATTAGTTGTATGTACTATTTATAGATTTAACGGCAGCTTAAGCCGAAAAATTTTGTTGAGCAAGAAGCTTAACTTTCAGCACAGATATTGCTGATAGTTAAGATATTTATTGTATGTAAAGATTAGAAGTGTCCAGACACACACGTACGTAGGCACGATAGAAAAACTTTTTTGATAAGCAAATTTATATTTTTGCAAGCTTAGTTGTAGCTTTAGTATTGTTGTAAAGCAGTACCATTGAGTGCTGCTCAAGATTAAAAAAAGGTTTCAAAATTTCCAAAATTCAAAATTTTGGCAGACCGCTAAACATGTCTGCTAGCAACATATCCGATTCTGCCATAATGACTCCCGACTTAGAAAGAGTAAAGGGTAGGTTGCAGGATGTAATGAAGGAAGCAGAAGTGCTAATGAATCTGCTTGATGATCCTCGGAAGAAAAGGGGAACGACAACTCCTAAAATTGCTGACAATGCTACGTCAGCTCACCAACGTAGAAACTTTGAATGTAAGGTTCCATTTTCTCTCCTGTCACAAGCAAGTGATAGAGCAGAGTATTATCAACTGCCACAACGATGATTTGCCAATCCATCTATTAACTATAGTCCTTATGTTAATTGGCCTTTACCTGAGATAAGGTTCGACATTTCGAAAAGTCCGTCATCGTGGACATTTGTCAAGTCCATGGAGGAGTACTTCCATTTACATGAAGTGCCCGGCAACAAAAAGATGGTCTTAACAGTATCTTGTCTAATTGGATGTGCTAAGCATGGTGGGTTGGGTTGTTTTACCTCTGAGCGGCACTTTTTTGCACACCATGGGCTAAATGGCCAGGTCACATGGACCCCGAAGGCTCAGAGAAGGTTGGGGGAGGAGACCCACTGGAACAGCTGTTGGGAGACAGATGGTAGTCTCCCGTCAAGGCCATCCAGCGTGTTCTTTAACGTGCACAGGGTATGGCTCTCCCGCACACGGGGCCACGGCTTAACGTCCCATCCGACGGACGGCGGCCTTTCCAAACCCATCGGTGTCCCCTACTGACCGTGGGCAAGGCGGGGAATTTTTGCAGAGATAAATCTCAACGCTGACCCAGCTGGGACTCGAACCTGGGAACTACAGATTACGAGCCTGGCGCGCTACCGACTGAGCCACCCCCGCCCCTTAAGCATGGTGGAATAACGTAGGATGTCATCATGGAATTGAATATTGGGAAGAATTTAAACATGAAATCATGGACATATATCTGGCTTATGATTTTACAGAACTAGCTACAGAGTTGTTTCCACGAAGACAAAGGGAAAGAGATGATATAGAAAAATTTATCTGGGGTACAGTACAGTTATACCAGCTGTACGATGCTGATGCCGCTGAAATTGATATTGTAAATTGCATATTGTCTCAATTGCTTTTGCCCATTAGAGAATTTTTAGAAGTACGAAACGTGAACTCAATTTCAGATTTAGTCAAATTGGCTCGGCAATATACTGCAAGAAGAGAATCTGCATTAAACCAACAATGGATGCAATCCCCGCAAAAGCAGTGCTATCAGGTTGAGTCTCGTAAAATGACTCCCGCACAATCAGAAATTACACGGTCCCGACAATTTGCGCCGAATGCGCTTAAAACGATGCAGAACCAACGAAGCAGAGAATTTGTTCCACATGAAGCTTCGAACAATGACACTAGACCTAAAATTTGTTTTAAGAACAATAGCAAAACTTTCAGATGTGAATTTTGTGGTCGACTAGGACAAACAGAACAATATTGTTATCGAAGAAATGAAAATTCGGGAAACTTGAATTAGGACTTTGAAGCGAGAGGCCCAAGTTCCTCAAGAAAAGCCCTCTCATGAGTTATGTCTTGCCACTATGGCTTTACCTTTTGTTAAGGCTTGTCACGAAGAAACTAAATTAATAGATCGTAACGATACAGAAGCCGATCTTCTGTTTTCAAAGGATCAAGTTTTAGATGATATTTATGACAATTGTCAATTGACAGTGCAGCCGCGGTCCCGTGGACTTTTTGAATTACCTTGTAGTCCAAAACAGAATATTCAAGAAGCACCTACAAAATGTCCCATTAGTGCAATTAATGCAATTTTAGATAACGAAGTTTGTGAAGTAGAACAACCTTATGAGAAAACCGTTTTAATTGATGAAAAGGTTTCTGAAGTAGAAGTTTTAACGGAAATTAATAATGATGAAAACATTTTTGAGTCTGATTTAAGGAAAACTAATTTTAATGAAGAAAAAGCAACAAAGAAATTGTGCCGACCGCAAGTATTCCTGACGAGTCTGGCAAGTTTGGAAGTCTTCAACTGTTGAAACGTCATTTGGAGGCGGACACCAATAAGCCTAGAAAGTATAAGACGAGGTTCTTCAAAAATCCTCACGTAGTGACGAGAGAACGACAAAACAAGCAGAGCCTGCAGAGCAACAACCGGCAGTGAAGCAGTCAACATAGCCGAGATGACGCCACGAGCAAAACTTTTGAAAATATATACTCCTTATAATGATTTTACACAGTTAGCAACAGAACTTTTTTCATGAAGACAAAAAGTAGGAGATGATATTGAAAAATTCATCTGGGGTACGGTAGAGTTATACAAACTGTACGATGTTGATGCCACCGAAATCGACATTATAAACTTCATATTGTCCCAATTACTTTTGCCCAAAGAAGAATTTTTAGAAGTACAACATATAAATTCAATTTAGACTTTATTCAAATTGCCTAGGGAGTACACCACAAGAAGAGAATGCAAAAATGGCATTAAATCAACAATGGATGCAATCCTTGCCAAAGCAGCACTATCAGGTTGAGTCTCGCAAAATGATTCCCACATAGCCGGCAGTTACACTGTCCCGGCAATTTGTGTCAAATGTGCCTAATAAACGAAGCAGAGATTTTGTTCCGTGTCAAGCTTCAAATGATGAAACTAGACCAAAAACTTTTGCTATGAATAATAGAGAAACTTTCAGATATAATTTTTGTAGCCAACTAGGGCACATGGAACAATATTGCTAGAGAAAAAATGGCAATTCAGGAAAATTAAATTAGGATCTTTGAAGCGAGAGGCCAAAGTTCCTCAAGAAAAGCCCTCTCTAACTTAACAGATCGCAACGATACAGAAGCTGATCTTTCATGTCCAAATGAGAATGTTTTAGATGATGTTAATGACAAGTGTGAAGTTTTTGCCATGGTCCAGTAGACTTTACAATTTATCTTGTAGTCCAAAGCAGAATGTTCAGGAAGAAACTGAAAACTTTTCTATTAGTTTAAATAATTTAAATTTAAAGAAGCAAGTTGATAGTGAGAAATGTGTTTAAATAGTTTTAAAGGAAAATAGCACAAAATTAGTTGATGAAAAAAATTTTTTGAAGGAGAATTTTTATATGAAAATAGTGCTGAAATTGTTGATGAGAAAAATGTTGAATTGGAGGTTGTAAAGGAAAATAATGTTAATGAAGAACTGTTAGCTAATGAGAAAAGCATCCCAGAAATTGTTTTGAGTGTAAATAATCCTGATGAATCTAACAAGTTTTAAAATTTTCAACTGTCGAAGTGTCATTTAGGAGCAGGAAGCAGTAAATCTGGAAAGCACAAAACCTGGCCCTTCAAAGACAAACACATAGCAATGACACAACCACAGCCTGCAGAGTGACAACTGCCAGCATAGCTCTCAACATAGAATAGATGACATCACCAATGAGATCTTCAAAAGCACCTACACCTAGTTTATTGAGCGATGCTAAAAGGAAATTACCAGAGAACAACTGGATGATGATTTATCGCAATGGAGTGCCAACAATGAAAATTTAAGTATATTATTATTTTTCCACTGTGGTACTTAATGATTTATGTTTTATTTCTTTTCTCTGGAGTAGATGAAGACTGAGATGATTGAAGTTGAATTATTGTGATTTTGAAATGTTTAATTTAGTGTTGAAACTTTGGAGTTTCGATATTTATTATCTATTCTTATATTATATTATGAATTTACTATTCAAGGTTTATAGTTTGAGTTTATAATGTGATGTGAATAGAATTTTTTATGTATTCTTGTTCATCTGAAGTTCTGGTTGTTGTATTAATGTGATTTAAAGTGTATTTATGTATTTTTGTACATTTTTTCATTTCAGCTGATTGAAAGCTGAAATGAGTGTTGTAAGTTAACATTAAGTTAGAATTTAGAAATTGCAAAATGGTCATGGATGTGAATGATAAGAATGAAAGAAATTTAACATACAGTAATTAAATATTTTGCATTTTGAAGTGAATTTTTTGTATGAAAAGTGTATTTTCATGTAAAACGTGAATGGAATTGTATTAGATGAAATGTTAGTGTCATATATTATAAATTATTGATACAATTTTTCTTTACTCTTAGATATGATGTATGTTTAAATCTGTTCAGTGTCATCAGTGAAATGATGCATCAATGATGCATAATTATTGGGATGACATTGGCGGCATTTGTTTGCATATATATTAGCTGACCATGATGTCTTGAAAGTTTTTTTTTTTTGGTACCTTTTTTAGCTGTCCCAAATGGCACAGTCTGGTAGCCAATAATATACTGTTGGGAGATAGATGGTAGTCTCCCATCAAGGCCATCCAGCGTGTTTTTTAATGTGCACAGGGTATGGCTCTTTCACACACGGGGCCACGACTTAACGTCCCATCCAACGGATGGCGGCTTTTCCAAGCCTGACTTGAGCTGGGCAGGGAGTTTTGCGGAGATAAATCTTAATGCTGACCCAGCTGGAACTTGAACCTGGGAACTGCAGATTACGAGTCTGGTGCGCTACTGACTGAGCCACTCCTGCCCCATATATCTGTAGGAGAACATGAATTGTTTAAAGCAGTGTTTAGTGCAAAGAAGTAAAGAGATTTTTTGTTATTTTTGATACGAAATTCTGCTCATTAAGGATGGAAACTGGTACTTCCACTGTGCAATATGATACCAAATGAAGCATTTTCCATATGATTCTAATTTGATTAGTATGAGATATAGGTACTTCTATTTATTTATCGTACAGTGCAATATGACAGGGAAATTCAAAGAATATTAATAAAAATGTAATGTATGATTTCTACATTGTCTCTGTAAATTTTGTGGCTTCTCCCCTGGAATGGTTAGTTATGCTCTCATTACTAAAGCAGATAACTAAATAAGACAAAAAAAAAATAAGTATAATACATACATTATATGTCGAGTACGTTCAGTAACTGTCTCCATCCGTGGCTGTATATAAGCCCAATACCCTTGATTCTTATGCTCTTCCTGAGCCCATATTAGTTGAGCATTGGGATATTTCTCTACTTCTTCTTTTATTAAATCAAAAGGGAAAGGGCAAAGCTGAAGAGAGAAAAAAATAGTTTTTAGCATTAAAATTTAAAATATATTTGACAATTATATAACCTGTAATTATGGAAATTTTTTTAACAGTGAAAGCAAAATACAAATAAAATCAGTTCACATAACAGATTTTATTGCAATATTTTTTAACCCTTTTAGTGCTGTGTTTTCAGACTGCAAACATTAGAAGTGCTACATTGACTAAATACTTTTTTTACCTCTGACTCCTTTAGGGAATTTGGTCACAACGCTATTAATTTTTGAAAAAAATTGGCGCCTTTTTCCACATTTAAAGTTTTTCATTTTCCTGGGTTAAATCTTTTCCTTGAAAACAATGGTGATCCCATGAGATGTAAAGTATCATAAATAATTTGTTTCATAAAAACTGACATACCATTTAGAACAGGTTTGCTCCTAACTGCTGTAGTTTTTTAATTATATTAATTGCTTTATATAAATACAATCACTAGGGACACAGAAATTTACTTTGAGTGACCAATAAATAAATATTATTTGCCAAGATTTATAAGGGAATTTTGCCACATTCCATTCTTAAATACCATAATTCTTTTGGCCAATTAAAGCAATTTCTACATAAAAAATTAGGATAATTATGGTAACTAAATTTAAAAAAAAATGTGTATTAAAGCAACAATACAATTTATTCACTATTCTTGCAGCATAATATTTTAAAAGTACCGTAAATATAAACTGTTTTAAATTGAATGCCAGTTCCCAATTGCACATGAATATTAATACCTATCAACATTCACTCAGCAGGTAGGATACAACCTGCTATTTGTATGTTTCACATCTCTGAGGTACTACACTTTTACAATATATCACCAAATTGTGTTATTCTGTCATACATTTAGTTCTGTATAGAATACCAATTTATGGTACTTATTTTATTTGTATACAAAATTTTCCTTTGAGAACATGACTATCAAATACTGAGTCTAGATTCTGAATTGAGTTCAGCTACAGAAATATATTTCATAAATTTTAGTGGACATTTCAGAGATTGAATAGTTTTGTTCCCAGTACATACAAATTTAGAATAATAGTTATATATATTGTATAATTTGTTTTCACTGATATAACACGCAAAGTGGTACGTGTTATATCAGTAATAATATTTGAAGTGGCTCTAATCAGCACATGCATATATATATATAGAAACTTTAAATACCTTAATTAACAATATTTTAATTTCATCTTTTTTTAACATTTAAAAGCTTGATAAATGCTTACCATTTTTACATAAAAAAAATTACTTTGGAGAGAAACTTCCCCAAAAAATTAGTCTTTTAAATATCCACACTTCAGTACTATCAAAAAAGGACTCATTTTAAGCTTTTTCATGTTAATATGCAGGTAATATACATATGTATCTTACATCTAAATACTAATAAAAGATTAAAATTATTGTTTTATTAAAAAGACTCTGAAATGTAGATTTCAAAAACCACAAGTTTCAACCTCCATTTTTTTTTTTGGCTGGAACTCAACTTGTCTTGAAAGACAAATTATAATAGCAGAAAAGTATTTAAAAAATATAAAATGAAGTGTAATTAAATATGCACACTTTTCCATATAGTAATATACAAAGTAAATCACATCGTTAACAAAGATTTAAACAACAAAGGTGATGGGCAACTTACAGGATAGGCACAGCCGACAGCAACTTTAGAAGGATATTTTCACACACACTTGATTATCATTTAAACTATTCTTGAAATATTGTTTCAAATATTAATTAGAAATGGATAATACAAATTTCGCAATAAAGAAGGAAATCACTTCAACCAAAACTAACACAAGGAAAACCACACATCTACTCGGCTACTCTAACTCAAACACTTTGTTACAACTGTTGCAACCAACGAGGTAGAATAGGACAGAGTGTGCAACCAGTTTGGAAAGTTGAGGCAACTTGAATGACCAGCTTTACATGCGTTGGCAATTTAATTTTCACTAAAACAATATTCAACTAAATAATTATTCTCAGAGTTATCTACAAGTAAAGATGCCTTTCAAAAATATTTAATATACGTTTTTTCTTATTTTTATTCTTAAAAAAATAAAAAAAAAAAACCCTAAACAGCCACTTGCTAGAGGTCACGCACATGCCTGTCAGTTAAATATGTCATAAAGATATTTTCATGTAAAAATGGTTAATTAAGGTCAATATCTGACAATTCAATTTGAAAATAAAATCTAATTTTCAAAAGAAAACTAAATTTTGATGTACTTTGTATCAGGAATCTTTTTTCTCCACATGTTTAAAAACACACAAAGACCATCGACCTTTGGAGCTCCACAGTTATGTCTGGAAGTACTCGGTGTACTAGTGGTCCATTCTTGGTACACCCTAAATACAGAGAAGTGATGCACATTTAACTACTTTTTAAGCCATTTTTCACACGATCAAATCATTCCAGATTTAGAATGATACTTAGTGTTTCAATCCCTTTTAATTTTATTTTGAAAAGAAAAAAAAATTAAACGATTTTAATTGATGAAACTGCTTTAGGTTTTCTAGCACATGTTTGGAACTTATTTTCCTAATCAGTCACTATACACACAGTCATATCAGAATAATACGACCACCTACCTAATAATGGGAATAACCACCCTTGGCACAGATGACAGCAGTGAGACAGTGTGGCATGGATGCAATGAGGCCCTGGAAGGTTGCCAGAGGCACACGTGCCCATTCGGACTCCAGCAGAGCACAAAGGTTCCGGAGATGATGTGGTTGTGGTCCACATGCCGAACCTATCGATCCAAATGGTCCCACCAGTGCTCTATGGAAATGAGGTTGGGCAATTTTGCTGGCCAAGGGAGAATGGAGACATCACTGTCGTGTTCCTGAAACAGTCACGCACATTAGTGACATGGCATGGCTACACTGCATGTAGTCAGCGAGGATGGACAGGTAGCCATTGGCATTCAGGGACCCATCCAGTGGTCGCTGAACATCCATTCATCCACTGGTTGGGTCCCTGAACAATCCACTGGTTCAGGGACCCAACCAGTGGTCCCAGGTCATACCAGGAAAACATCCCCCAGACATGCACACTGCCACTGCTGGCCTCTACTTGATCGACAAGCGTGTCCGGGTGTTAGTTATCATGTGTGTGATGCCATATTCACCACTGCCCATCACTTCTGTGGAGTAGAAATCTCGATTCATCAGAGAAGGCAATCTTTTTCCACACTTCCACTGTCCAATGATGGTAGTCTCGTGCGAACTGCAGGCGTCGTTGTCAATGGGCCTTGGTTAACATGGGCGCCTTTATGCCATGTCAACCCATGCGCAACAGGGTTCGCTATACTGTTATTGGGGGACACATACCTGGATGCCTCAGAGTTCATTTGAGTGGTCAATTGTTGCACTGCTGCATGTTGATTGCCATTTACCAGTAAACGGAAGTGATGTTCACACCTCTGGGGTCGATGGTCTTTGGGGGTCCACAGTTATGATGTCTGGAAGTACTCATTGTATGACAGTGGTCCATTCTTGGTACACCCTTAATACAGCACTTTGTGAACAGCCCACGAAGTCTGCTTTTTCCGAGATGCTTCCACCCTTGGTGCAGTAGCCAATTATCATTGCTTTTTGAATGTCTGTCTAATCAATACCTCTGCCCATTGTGCTCACATTATGCACTATGGATCATCTGTCCTGGCCGGCTGCTTATATCTCTGTGTGGTCGACCTTGTTGTGTGCACTCTGTGATGTGCCCGGGCGGGTACACTGTGATTCCATGGGTGGTCATATTATTCTGATACCACTGTTTATATGCCCATTAACCATAAATTCAGTCTTTAGTACCATAAAAAAATATTAAAGTTTAAACTTTTTCATTTACATATATATATGTAAAAAATAGACATTTCAGAACTCCTAAAAAATTCAAATTTTTTTCCCATTTATTCTTCAACTTGATGTCTCAGAAAATAAAGCCCTTTCTTTTGCTCAAACAACTGTTAGCATAGCCCAGATAACAGCAAGGTTGTAATTACTGCTCTATATTGTAATTACTGCTCTATATTTAGAAGTCCCCCACTAGTTGGATGAGAGCTCCAGCAAGTTAATTGAGTTATTTAGTAAACATCTGACCATCTGTGTTCCCAATAAAATGAAGTCAGATGCCAAGGGAACAATTTTTTAGTGATTTGCCCAAAAATATAGCCATAAACGTTTTTTGCTTCATTTTAGTACATTTTGCAATTAAATACTATTTTTATCTATCATTGGATACCTTCTACGAATGGGATAGAAAGAGAAAGATCAATATTTCCTTGATCATATGATCGGTAATGTCAGAGAAGAGCAATATCCATCAGCAAACATCTGGTTTTGATTTTAAACTTAGTGTGCATGTTAGGCTGTACAAATAGGATATTTCAGAAAGTACCAAAGCATTTTTGTGTTTTCATTTGCTGATGAAATAGTTTTTAAAAGATAAAATAGTGATGGACAAATACTTTATCACATAAGGATACTAATCCTAATGAATATTATCAGGTTGAAGAAAATCGTGTTTTTCTAAACTAAAATATTTCATTGACTGAGAGTGATTCAGACGAATTCTGCCTTTTCTGATTCTGAAAGGGGATATCAATTTTAAATACTTCTAGAATTATTTATATTGTTCTCCATATATATTGCGGTTATAAAAAATTATTCAAAGTATGTACATATCAAAACCTAATACAGGGTGAATGAAGGAAAGATGGTGCTACTTAATGAGGAAGCGTTTCTTGACCGTCATTGGCTAGGCATTTTGACGTCACAGTGGGGAGATGATGGTAAACAAAGCTTATAAGAAGTGTATGGGAATATAGATTTCTGTTCACAGAAAAGGTGTAAAATTACAATTTCAGTTTTTTTTAAGTGTTTGAGGTCTATCTAGTTACCAGGGAAATATTTATTGTTATAGATGCACACTCAGCAGTCGTCACTTTATTAGGTACAGTTAGTTCCATGTTATGTCAATAGTAACTGAGATACAGAACTTGGGAACATCTTCAATAATCATTTTTTTTAAAGTGTGACTGCAGAGAATTTAAGATTTGAAATCCATTTCAATCTAAATAAAACTAACAAATAAATCTAAAAAAAACTCTACAAGAATCTTTAACAATATTTGTTCTCTATTTAGAATTAAGGAAATTGACTATTTAACAACAATTCCAATTTAAGTAATTGCTCTCAAAAATTAATAATAGATATAAATAAAAAATAACAATAAATAAAAATTAATAAAGAAATTCTATAGTAATTTATATTGAATTACTATAGAATTTCTATTAGATAATCTGAGAAATTATTATGATCTTGCTCTTAAAATTAAATTTGATCGAATTAAAACACCAAATCTTTTTACTAAGAAAACTTTTCTTGCAGTTATTCAATGAAAAGTCTGCTTTTTTTTTCTCTTGTTTTGATTAATTTCAAAATTTTTATTCTGCTGTATCAATTTTTATTTGTTAATTTCACTGCTTTTACTTAGATTGTAATCTCGTTTGCAAATCAGAGATTTTTCTCTGAGATTTATTTAGATTTTAACAGAAATTTGAAACTGCTGTTGCAATTTCTTAATGTGCAGACTATGACGCACTGACAGAAATTTTATTACTATGAATCAGTACAGTATAAGCCAAGGTATTTAAATTATCAGTTACCTGAGATAATGATACTTTTTTACTGGGTACACTGTCATAATTTTCAGAACGATCGGTTTCTTATTCCACAATCATTTCATTGTTTCTCATGATAACAGTCATCTGGTGGGAGTAGAATCTGTCATTATAAGAATACTGAATTTTTTTATATGACAGGATTTTTTTCATCTGGAATGGCATTATCATTTAGTTTATGTTTCATAGGAAGTCCTAAGAGTTCACTTCTTAAATCTTACAGGTGATTGATCTTAACAGGCATCTGAAAAATGTTAACCACATATCTTTGTGTGCGTGCATCGAATTTATCTTCACGTTGACAATGCAGCACCCACTAAATACTAATTTTTGCTTCTAATTCGAATATATATGAAACATTATTTTTCTTATTCTTTGAAGGATTACTCGTGTAGTTTGCTACTGCACAGTTCGGCATGATAAAAAGAAGCAAAAATTACCTGACAGACTTCACAGAGAGATAGAGATTCACCAAGTGAAGAGCAAAGAAAGATATGAAAGAACATACGATTATGTAAGTACATTAGCTGAGTTCATCCTACTTTGATGTCATGGGGCATGGCCTCTCAGCGACACTGAAATGACCTTGGTAAAACATAGCCTTGTGGTGCCATCTTCTATATACTAACCTTGCACCTAATTCTCAAACAGTCATGAGCTACGGAGGTCCAATCAGACTATAATTTTCCTCTCCAAATGTGTCTGTTCTGAGCTACAGCTGCTGCATTTGGCCACTCTAGGCCAATTCTAACAAGGTCCTGTTTGATACTGTCTGCCCATCAAATCCTAGGTCTCCACCATTTCCCGAAATGCTTAGGCATACTGTTCATAATCCTGTTTGCCAATCTGCAGTTATGCACACAGGCAACATGGCCAAACCAACAGTCTCTTTCTGCACAAAATGTTGCTCAAAGGAGGTTGATGATTCCTTCTTCTAAGCTCCTCCAGTTTGTTTTCGTCCCATGGTGCATCCTGGTGCCAACACTTCCCCTGGTAAACGACACACACATACCTGGCCATCCACATGGTACAATGAGAAATGAGATTCATTGCACCAGAAAATCTTTTCTTCCAATCCTGTTTGAACATTGCCCCTGCATTACATACTGTTCATAATCCTGTTTGCCAATCTGCAGTTATGCACACAGGCAACATGGCCAAACCAACACAGTCTCTTTCTGCACAAAATGTTGCTCAAAGGAGGTTGATGATTCCTTCTTCTAAACTCCTCCAGCTTGTTTTCATCCCATGGTGCATCCTGGTGCCAACACTTCCCCTGGTAAACGACACACACATACCTGGCCATCCACATGGTACGAGAAATGAGATTCATTGCATCAGACAATCTTTTCTTCCAATCATTCAAGGTCCAGTTTTGATGTCCATGTGCCCATTGTAGGCACTTTCGATAGTGAACCGAGGTTAGCACGGGCACTCGGAGCGGACTATGGCTACACAACCTTATTTTCAGCAGAGTTTGATGTACTGTGTGTTGCGACATATTTACTCCCATCACCAGCATTCAAATTACAGGCAAGTTGCATCACAGTATCCCTTTGGTTGGCTCGTAACATATAGGATAACCTTCACTAACCTTTAGCATCAATGAGATGTGGTCAGCCCATACCTTGACGGCAATTCGTGGTTTTTCCTTCCTTACCACTCTTTGAAGGTACTAACCATGGCTAACATGATGTGATGGTCCACCCATTCACTTTTCCTTAACCAGTTTCACTTTATTTACATTATATTTATCATTTTGGGAATTTATTTCATTTTTGGACTGATCAGAATTCTTACTTCCAAGCGAAGGAGTTGTGCACGCGCAACTCCGACTTTTGATTCTCAGCTGCTAATGCGCACATGTAGGAAACGACCCCTTTTGCGTCATAGCTAGCGTGATAATCAGATTATGCAAACGTTTTCCTGGCGTGCAACAGACTAGTGGGGATTTGTATGCCACATGTTATAATTAAGTGATGTTAGGTCACAGGGTCAGTATAATTTTTTTTTAATATCACACAATAATGTTGTTTTACATTAATAATTCACAACATTTTAAAATTCTTAAAATGTCAAGTAGAGAGGAGTACTTAACATTCATTAAAAATGAAATACAGAGGATTGCCCAATAGGCCTAACCATTCTGAAATTTCAATTTATAAATTAATACCTCGCAATAATATTCAACTCTATATAGATCCTTTTGACCATCAAAGGGAAATCAGAGTGAAGTTGTTAAGTACCTTTCATGGATGGCATCGGCAACTCTGAAGAGGTACTTTGGTCATATAGGCAGCCTTAACATACCGAAGCTGTTACACCACAGGAGATATTTTTCACTTAAACTGTTCCATTAAATGAAGAACACTGTTACACTGGAGGGAAAGAACTAATTTTGCTTACACTGTTTCACAATTCATAACGACATTTTCCTCTTCAATTTAACATCAAAGTTTAAAGAAAAGCATTAAAAACCTTCAAAAGGTATTAAACAATGCTATAAAAGTAAGCTTCAAAAATAAGACCAACGCATTTCGCCAGTCACAGAGGCAAAAGCCATTGTGATGCTTCATCATTCACTTTTGCTTTACCTTAACCAGTTTTGCTTAATTTACGTTATATTTATCATTTTGGGGATTTTTACTTCCTTTTTGGCATCACAGCACTCGTTTCCAAGAGTTAGGAGTTGCGCATGCGCAACTCTGATCTTCCGACTGTCGCCCGCTAAAGCGCGTGCACAAGGACACGTCCCCTCTTGTCCCCTCTTGCGTCGCTCGTCAGTTTATGTAAATGTCTTTCCCGGCGTGCAACACGACACATTCGGCTCTTGTTAAAACCGGTGACATGCTAGTAACAGTAGCACAAGTAAGTGCACATAGCATAACAGCACATAGTAAGAAGCATGTAGAGAAGTGAGTGAGCTCAGTTGAGCGCACAGTTAGTACAGTGTGTATCTTCTTCATTGAAGTTTTGGTGAGTTATTTTTGGAAATAAATTTGTTTGTTATTTAAACCTTTTGAGTCTTTACTAATTTTTTCTCTTGAGCAATGTGTGTTAAGTTTTGATCATATTTAGATATTTAACTTGACAATCATTTTTTGAATTCTTACTCATTAATGCTCGCTGGTATGTTGAACCCTAACTTTATTTATTTATTTGGCAATTTGTTAATTATTGCCTGGCGCCCGACTGAACTATCCGAAGCATAACACTATTTGGATTAAAAAAAAGGGTCCAAACTTAAAAGTATTTTGCATTTCTTTGGAGTGTTACATGACAGAATCCTCACCTTCTATAACCTTTCCTTGTTTATCCTTCAATCCCTGCATACCTGTCCATTTTCTACCACACGAAACATTAACTATCTGGTACAGCTCTCTGCTGTTGTGCTGTCTAAATGCTTCCTCAGTTTTGTCAGCTAAGCCATCAAGCCAAAGATTCTTATCAGCAGCTAACTGATCCTTTACACGTTTATGAAGTTCTCTGTAGTGCTTTCTATTAGGACTAGTAGGGTATTGATAAGGGCATTCCCGCAGTTTTCTTTCTGAAATAAGCTCAAGTGCCTTATCACTCAGATAATTCTGCCTCCTCTGCTCCTTTTTTCCTAAAAGAGTACTGCTAGTGTCCAAAAAAGCCTATTTAAAATGATCCCATTCTTCCTCAACTTCAGTAGTAAGCATACCATGACTGTCATAATGATTAAGTAACCTATCATAGTAAGCTTTGGCTATAACTGGGTCTTTCAGAGCGTCAGTATTAAAAATAAATTTTTTAACCCTAGCACAACACTTTTTAAGTTTAAGTTGCAAGACACTTCTAACAAGGTAATGGTCAGATCCAATTTCAGCTCCCCTATATGCCCTGGTATTTCTAACAGAACTAGCTCATTTGCTGTTAGTTAATATATAATCAATCATATTCCTATGCAGCCCATCAGGTGAAACCCATGTGTACTTATGTATGTCGCGGTGTTTGTAATAAGTGTTAGTTATTCTGAAATCATTGAGTTTACTTACCTGTAGGAGAGGTTGCCCATTGCCATTGCAGCTACCAATACTAAAAGGGCTTATTACTCTTCCCCAAAGGTCAGAGTCAGTACCAACTCTGGCATTGAAGTCACCTAGAACAAAGGTAATATCTCCTTTTTTGACAGAATTCAAAATATCCTGAATTTGTTCGTAAAACCTATCCATCTCATCCTCATCGGCATCCTCAGTGGGGGCATAACAGCAGATAACATTCAAGTCTTTAATGCTTGTCTGAAATTTTGCTGTAAGAAACCTTTTATTAATGCACTCATATCCTAGAAGAGCATCACTAGCATGTCTACTGAGAAGCAGACCCATGCCTTGGTGATGTTTATTGTCTTCCCTCCATGAAAAGAGAAATTTAAGATTGTTTTTAAGAATCTGACCTTTATCTGTCCATCTTGGTCTCTTGCAAGCCAAGAATATCGAAATTATAACGGTGGAATTCTTGTGTGAGGACATCAAGAGAATAAGCTCTGTGCAGAGTCCTCACATTCCAACTACCTACGGAGAGAAAATGGTTAGTGGGATTGTTTAAAGAAACTATGTTTATTGAGAGAGGGAATGGTGACAATATCAAACAGCCCCCTAATCGCAGACATGGGCAAAGACCCATTTTCCCACCACTAAAGGCTGAAGCCATCTACACTGGAAGACTTCCTCCAATGTAGAATTTGACGATGCCAATAGAAGCAAAGAGTTCAGGTGCCTGCGATGACCTCTGCTCAGGATTATCCACCAGCTGATAAACATATCCTGTGAATCTATTCACTTGGGGCTGTCAACCCACAAACAAACAGAAAACACAACGGAAGATTTTTCCTTCCACAGAAGCCCACCAGTGCAGCAAGATCAGGATCCATAATCAAGCTCAGAGCCATATATCTGTCCAGTCCAGTGGGTTCATATGGTCAGCACCAGGATCCTGTGTGATTGACCACTCCTCAGCAGGGTAGAAAAAAAAAAAGTAGCCAGAGTTGTCCAGATCAGTAGGCCACACTAATCTGGCAGCCCTCCACTTCCGTTCACTTCCACAAGAGAGTCTCTCTTGAGAGATACTAACGGTCTGCACCACGAGAAGGTGGGGTTGGACATTAGGTGCTAGGCCTGGCCGGTTCTATGCATCAACACAAGGGATTGGTGTATAGCTCTCCTTCCAGTGACTACCTATCTACCATTTACAGACCAAAATACATCAGAAAGGGAAAAACAAAATCACTGTTAGAAGGAACCCAGACAGAAAATGGCTAATTTAATATAAGAAATGTGTATATGCTGCATGTTTTACAAAACAGTGCTGATGTAACAAAAAAAATTCATTGTAAAAATAGAAAAACATGCAAAGAAAGTATCAGTTAATGCGAGTTTCACAGAATAATAGAATGTGTAAAAGTTTCAATCCCGGTGTGATATAAAGTAGAAAAATCTGCAGCAGCATAAATATTAATCTGCACATCATTTGTTAGGTGGTGATATTGTCCAGTTGTTTCGCACAAAGGGATTGAAGGATGATAAAACATGTAATAATCTGAAAAGGGAAATCCAGTTGTGTCGGAAAAGAGGACTGATGCCCTTTGTGGCACAAGGATTTTGTCCCTTTTCATGGATATTACGATTTATCACCTCTTCACCCTTTGTGCGAAACAAGAATTTCGCCCTTTGCAGGTCATGGCTCAGCTTTTTATCATCCCTCCATCTCGTTCTTAATGCATTTCATGCCCTCTACAGGATTTTGGGTTATTCTAAGTTTGAAAATTCTCAGCCTGTCACTAGTTTCTATTGTATTTTGTGCGCTGAACAAAGCTCTGTTATGGGACGTTTCTTTCCAGGTTCTTAAACCTAACCACACTCATGTCATTTTCTATATTAACAAAAACATACACATTTTGTTTGTTACAAGTCATCTGACAGAAAACGTAATGTAAAACAGTTGTACTCAAAAATATTCAAACTCGTTGAAGAAAATTCTTTGAAGAAAAATCCTTACACCTACTGAAATATGAATATTCAAGTTCAAATCAGTGGTGAAATATTTTGCAATAACTATCTTTTGAACAAAAAAATGCTTCTTCTTCTTTGAAACTCATGGAAAGAACTAATTTCATACATGCAGGTCTGAACACCCCAAAAATCATAAGTAGGTCTCGCATGAGCAAGCGTTTGCATGAAAATTATCCAAATTGGCTCATACTTACAAATAAAATGTTATATTTGATATACACAGTGTGTGGATTTCAGCCTTGTTCAGAAAAGTGAATACTTGATTGACATAGAACTGAAATGACACACTAAAATTCAATAACACGATCAAGCTGTTTACATTTAGATAGCACAGTGTATTACAATTCCTAACCAGAGAACTGTCAAGTATATAATACTTGTGTTGGAAACCAAATAACAATAGTACATTATTATTAAAGTAACCTACAGTCTATATATAACCTTAAAACTTTGTAAGATACATTAGATTTAAAAGGAATATATAGATATTTGCCATTTCCCTTTGCTGGTACAATTGCTATGTCCTAAGGCTTCAGATATAACTATATAATAATATAACTATATAAATAATATAACTTCAGATATAATATTATTATATAATTATATATAATAATAATTCCATCATAAAACATGATGGAATTATCATTGCCAAGGTATTATTAAGCTACCAGTCCTTGTCTGCTGAACAAAATCTGTAACACTAGGCCATGTGAGATGTTTATGCCTTCGATGATTGTTCATTTGTCACTGCTTTCGTATCCATATGATTTTAAGTCCGTCAGCATATAAATTCCATATATTAATACATAGACAGATGATATTTTGTCCATAATCTATTAGTATTCATCAGAAGTAGCCGCCATCTGGTTATCTTCCAATATACACATAATTAGGATCCCAATTGCTGATGTCATTGTTCTATTGAGAAGATTGCATGTCACATATTGAACCATGTATACTATAAAATGCTGACCTCGGATTTTAACTCTTGCTTCAATCATCGGCAGCCTATTCAGACATGTGTATAGGTTGTTGTTAACCTCATTACAAAGTTCAGGATGAAACACTGGTAACTGGTAATTATCTAAGGTTGTCCAACATTTGCACTTACTACATAAAGGTTAAATTATTTTTATACCTGAGCTATCCAAACTGTCATTAAAACTGATAAAATAATGTTTAAAATATTAAAAGTTGTCCCTCCTACATCTTGGACAATTTGACACCCTGAGCAACGCGTTTCACTGTACTCTTGTTTACGGCATCTTCAGGCTCAGTGTGGAATCCCTGGGGGTTTGCCAATTTAAGCTTGTCCCAGGGATTCCACATAATTTAATCCCCCAGGGATTCCACACTGAGCTTGAAGACACCGTAAACAAGAGTACGGTGAAACGCGTTGCCCAGGGTGTCATATTGTCCGAGATGTAGCAGGGACAACTTTTAATATTTTAAATGTTATTTTATCAGTTTCAAAAATAATTTTTTCAGAGAAAAATAACCACTTTCGCCCTTATACACACACAATTTACTTATGTTCTTGTTCAAATGTAACAGGGAAAATAACTGTAGAAATACACATGGAACCCTGAAAAGTGTATGAGAATGGGTCCAAAAAAAATAGACATCTTTGTGCATATCTACCGTTTTAACACGTTTATACTTTACACGTTCATGATGAAAATATTCCACACACTTCTAATTTCATTCATGTCATGACTTTTTAGTTCAAATCTTATTTGCACCCTAAGTCTATCACCTAGTCTATGAGAAATGCATCTTTTATTGACCAGGTTTGCTTTTTAGCAAAGTGCATGGTCATATCACTACTGTGTGAAAGATCATCCCCTGCGCCATTTTCGTATTGAAGTGACCACTCGCAGGTCGCAGGTACCACAGAAACTGTGTGTTATTGGGTTTAGAATGTTATTAGTTGGAAAAAATAAAAGAAGACGAAATTTAAGTGATGGAAATGATACACCCTAAATGTCATTTGAAAATCCATGAATGTTGGTGCATGTTAATGCTATCGCCACCTAACAAATGATGTGCAGATTAACATTAATACTGCTGTAGATTTCTTTTCACACTACTTCTAATTCTTATCACACCGGGATTGCAACTTTCACACTTTCTATTATTCTGTGAAACTCGCATTAAATGATACTTTCTTTGCTCGTTTTTCCATTTTTACACTGAAAAAACTAACTGCTACATACTTTTTAATTGTGATGAACAATATAAGAGGACATTTTAAAATTAGCTACCGCTTGGAGTTTTTGCATACAGTAAACTGTTGAGATGCGTCGTTAAGCTGAAAAGATCCCCCACCAAGATAAAATGTCAGCATACAGGACCTTCCGCTCACCTGTCCAGCAAAGTGCTTGAGCACTGCATTTCGTCATTATTGAAAGCGAATAATTATTTCACTTCATTTGGGTTGAAAAGATCCTTGAGGAAGATAAAATTCACAGAGCTGGTATCACATGGAAGATGGACAGCACTTCCCATAAGTAAGGGATTTAGATAAGCTATGGTTTATTTGTTTTCACATCGAAGGACCCATTCCATTCGTCAGTACATAAGTTGCCTGTGACCTTTGATCCGTGTTTCCTGTTCGCGTGTGCGTCTCTGTGCCATTTCTTCATATTAAGTAAGAAGAATAGTAGTAATTTTCAGTACTTCTAATAGAAAGAGTGTTAAATTTTAAGGAATGAGAGAGTATAAGGAGGGAATTTTCCTATCATTTAAAAAGGAGAGTTACTTATATTCATTGTTAGTATAAGTTAAGAAAATAAAAAGTGGTAACTAATGCCACTATTAAGATAATTTATCTTTATTTTACTTAACATGCCAGGACCTAAATAGTTTAAGAAATGTTAGAGTGTAAATTGTTAAAACTCACAGACAGGTTTTCTACCTTTGCCTAAGAGCAACATATAGATAAACTGTAGGGTATATAGCTTGCTCAAACAGTAATTAAAATTACAGCAAAAATCGTGTTAATTAAACTGACTTGAATTACTACTATGTTGAAAACTTTACTGAATACTTTGAGGAAATTTAGCTATATGCAATAATGAGCGATAACAGCCCATCTCAAGAGCAGTTTCTAATTGTAAATACAGCCAATAATCATGTACTATTAAATTTTATTATTAGCAAGTTAGGTTGAATATTAGAAATATTATTTTTCTTGTGTAGTTCACTGTTTGATGAAAATACTTCAGCATATTTCCCAGAATTAAGTTAACATTATAAAACATTAAACCTTGGAATCTCTGCACTGAACTTTTGAAAATACTCCACGAAACCTTGGAGTTCTCCAGAATACAGTTCAATGAATGCTGATTTAGATCATTGATGATAATTTCTTAATAAATAATTAACTTTCCATTTGCTTTAAAATGCATATGGCCTTGAAAACAAAACAAGAAACTCCCTTTCAGTATTTTTCATATTGCTGTATAGGGTAAAATACTTCTTACTTTCCTAAATGGCCACTGCAGACTTGAGACTTATGACTGCCCTTGAATATATATCAATGCAGCTGACTTCTGTTTGAAAACTCAGTTACTCATAATGAGCTAGTAAACTGAATGGACAAATTATTATATGCCACCTACAAAGTGAGGATTGCCTGTCATAGAGCATCCTCAGTTGCCAGTTGTGGTTTGCAGGCTCAAACAGATCTTTCTAATTCATCCTACAAATTTATAATGGGGTTGAGGTTCAGTGATTAAGGGTGCCATCCAAGTGTGGCAAACACACTTGAATGCTCCTGTAGCCAATTGATCACCACTCAGGAAGTATGCAGTGTGGTGTTGTCCTGTTGAAAGATGGCATCATGGTGTGGAAAGAGAATTATTATGAACGGGTATAGATGGTTGGCAAGGATGTTCACATATCATGTGCCAGTGATGGAGGCCTTGATGGGTACGAGGGACCGCAAGGAAGCCCATGTAAATGCACCCCAAACTGTTACACCATCTCCACCTGCCTGTATGACCCCAACTCGACAAGCTAGGTCCATTGCTTCATGTAGTTTATGCCACACATGCACCCTCCCATAGGCGCTGAAACTGTGATTTGTCAGATCAGATGACGTTTCCAGTCCACCACACTATGGCTGCGATAGGACTTTGCAAACTGTAGCCTAACCTTTCGTTGCCTTGCAGTCAACAAAGGGACACCATGTGGACATCGACTGTCATAGACAACTTTTTCCATGGTATGATGGACCTGTAAATGGTAGCTAGGCGTAAACTGGAAGAAGAGCTGTGCACCAATCCCTAGTGATGATGCACAGAACCGGCCAGGTCTAGCACCTAATGTCCGACCCCGCCTTCTCATGGTGCAGGCCGTTAGCACCTTTCAAAAGAGATATTCTCTTTTGGAAGGGAACAGAAGGGGAGGGCTGCCAGTTCAGTATGGCCTACTGAATGAGTAGATATGATACTATATAGAATATATATATGATCATATACTATGATCAGGTCATCTATGGCCACTTTTTTCTTTTTTTTCAACCCTGCTGAGGAGTGGTCAACTTCACAGGGTCCTGGTGCTGACCATTTATACCTACTAGACTGGACTTGTTTATGGATTTGAGCTTGATTATGGATCCTGGACTTGCTGCACTGGTGGGCCTCTGTTGAGGGAGAGTCTGCCGCTGTGTTTTCTGTTTGCTTCTGGGTTGCCAGCTCTAAGTGAACAGAGGCATGGGATACCTTATATCAGCTGGTGGATAATCCTAATCAGAGGCCATTGCAGGCACCTGAACCTTACTTAGCTAGTTGGGCATCGTCAAGCCTAAACTGGAGTAATGTGTCTCAGGCAGGCCATATGGTTCTTGAAAAATTCCACTTGAAAAGGTGGTGCCTGAAGTTCCTACCAGCATCGGTGACTTCAGCCTTTAGCGGAGGAGGAACAGGTCTTTGCCCCATGCCTACGATCTGGGGGCTGTTTGATATTGTTGGCCCTACCAATCTCAATAAACCTAATTTCTTTAAAAATCCTACTAATCATTTTCTCTCTGCAGGAATGTGGAACGTGAGGACATTACATAGAGATTATTCTCTTGATGTCCTCATGCAGGAATTACAGTGCTATAACCTAGATATTCTTGGCTTGCAAGAGACCAGATGGACAGGTAAAGGTGAAATACTTAAAAATAACTTTAAATTTCTCTTTTCAGGGAGGGACGACAATAAGCATCACCAAGGCGTGGGTCTGCTGCTCAGCAGACATGCTAGTGATGCTCTTCTAGGATATGAGTGCATTAATGAAAGGTTTCTTACAGCAAAATTTCAGACAAGCATTAAAGACTTGAATGTTATCAGCTGTTATGCCCCCACTGAGGATGCTGATGAGGATGAGAAGGATAGGTTTTACCGACAACTTAAGGATATTTTGAATTCTGTCAAGAAAGGAGATATTACCCTTGTTCTAGGTGACTTCAATGCCAAAGTTGGTACTGACTCTGATCTTTGGGGAGGGGTGATAGGCCCTTTTGGTATTGATAGCTGCAATGGCAATAGGCAACGTCTCCTACAGGTAAGTAAACTCAATGGTTTCAGAATAACCAACACTTATTACAAACACCGCGACATACATAAATGCACATGGGTTTCACTTGATGGGCTGCATAGGAATATGATTGATTATATATTAATTAACAGCAAATGGGCTAGTTCTGTTAGAAATACCAGGGCATATAGGGGAGCTGAAATTGGATCTGACCATTACCTTGTTAAAAGTGTCTTGCAACTTAAACTTAAAAAGTGTTGTGCTAGGGTTAAAAAATTTACCTTTAATACTGAAGCTCTGAAAGAACCAGTTATAGCTAAAGCTTACCATGATAGGTTACTTAGTCATTATGACAGTCATGGTTTGCTTAATACTGAAGTTGAGGAAGAATGGGGCCATTTTAAACAGGCTTTTTTGGAAACTAACAGTACTCTTTTAGGAAAAAAGGAGCAGAGGAGACAGAATTATTTAAGTGATAAGGCACTTGAGCTTATTTCAGAAAGAAGGAACTGCAGGAATGTCCTTAATCAGTACCCTACTAGTCCTAACAGAAAGGATTACAGAGAGCTTAATAAACGTGTAAAGGTTCAGTTAGCTACTGATAAGAATCTTTGGCTTGATGGTTTGGCTGACAAAGCTGAGGAAGCAGTTAGGCAGCACAACAGCAGAGAGCTGTACCAGATGGTTAATATTTTATTTGTTGGAAACGGAAAGGCATACAAGGATTGCAGGGTAAACAAGGTAAGGTTATAGAAGGTGAGGATTCTGTCATGGCTAGGTGGACTGAGCATTTCAGTGATGTTCTAAACAATGTGGTTAGTTCTACTCCCATTGTTTGTAATGATGATAGATGCATTGGCAGCTTTAATGTTGGCCCTATAACACAATCTGAAGTTATTTTGGCTATCTCTAAACTTAAACTTCATAAATCCCCAGGGGTAGATGAAATTACTACAGAAATGCTTAGAGCTGGGAATGTTTCGGTTACCACTTGGATGACTGAAATTCTGAATATCTTTTATGATAAAGGCATGGATCCTAAGGATTTTACCAGAGCTATTGTCATCCCTATTTTCAAAAAAGGTGATCGCAGTTCTTGTGATAACTATAGGGGTATCAGCCTACTCTCTGTTCCAGGTAAAGTTCTTTCCATGATTGAGCTTAATAGAATTAAGAATCTGGTTGACAGGCAATTGCGTGATGAGCAATGTGGATTCAGAAGTGGTAGGGGATGTGTAGATCAGATATTTTCACTTAGGCAGATTCTTGAGAAATGTTTAGAATTTCAGAAACCTTTGATTGCTAGCTTTGTTGATTTCAAAAAGGCTTTCGATTCTGTTGATCGTCATAATTTGTGGTTGATTGTGAGATCATATGGTATACCAGACAAGTTAGTTAACATAATGGGTTGGGTTGTTTTACCTCTGAGCGGCACTTTTTTGCACACTATGGGCTAAATGGCCAGGTCACATGGACCCCGAAGGCTCAGAGAAGGTTGGGGGAGGGGACCCACTGGAACAGCTGTTGGGAGACAAATGGTAACCTCCTGTCAAGGCCATCCAGCGTGTTCTTTAACGTGCACAGGGTATGGCTCTCCCACACACGGGGCCACGGCTTAACGTCCCATCCGACGGACGGCGGCCTTTCCAAGCCCATCGGTGTCCCCTACTGACCGTGGGCAGGGCTGGGAATTTTGCGGAGATAAATCTCAACGCTGACCCAGCTGGGACTCGAACCTGGGAACTACAGATTACGAGCCTGGCGCGCTACCGACTGAGCCACTCCCGCCCCTAGTTAACATAATGAAAGCTCTCTATAATAACATTGAGTCATGTGTGAGAGTTGGTAAATCTTGTAGGAATTGGTTTAGCATTACTTCTGGTGTTCGACAATGGTGCATTTTGTCTCCTTTTCTCTTTGGTTTGGTTATTGATTATGTTATGCGATATTCACTTCGAGGGAAAGATTTTGGTCTTAAATGGGCTGGAGATTTGAAAATTTCTGACTTAGATTATGCTGATGATTTAGCCCTTTTGGCAAATGATGTTGATGAGATGAACTCTTTCATTCGAGCTGTTGATGAAACTGATACTAGAGTAGGTTTGATTATAAACAGAGAGAAAACTAAAGTGATGAAATTGGTCAGACAGGCTGTGATTCAACTAATCTGAATGGTTGCACCCTTGAGCAGGTGTCACAGTTTAATTATCTTGTTAGCTACGTAACAGATACTGGTGATGTGCGGCATGAGATTAACAGATGGATAGGGATTGCTGCCGGGACTTTTAAGAATCTATGGAGAGTGTGGAGAAATAGGCATATACACCCAAAGACTAAAATTAGACTGTATAATAGTTTGGTTCGTTCTAGGGTTAGTTTTGAAAGTGAAACTTGGACACTTTGTCAACAAGATAATAGGAAACTAGATGCTTTTGATTCTAGATGCTTATGCAGTATCTTGGGTATTAGGTGGTTCAACTTTGTAACTAATGATGAGGTTAGGCAAAGGAGTCAGCAACCTCCTTTAAGCAGCATGTTGTGCAGAGAGAGACTCAATTGGTTTGGCGATGTTGCTCGTATGGATAATTATAGATTGGTGAATAGGGTTATGAACAGTGTGCCTAAAGGCCTCAGAAAGAGGGGGAGACCAAGGATGCGGTGGGCAGACAATGTCAAACAGGACCTTATTACAATTTTTGTGCAGTGGCCAGATGCAGCAGATGTAGCTCAGGACAGACTTGCTTGGAGATTTAAATTGCACGGTCTGGTTGGACCTCCGTAGCCCATGGCTGCTTGAGGATGATGATGATGACGATGGATATTCTTTGTACATAAACTTGCAGACACCTCCTCATTTAATTCCAACATTATCTGCTCCACAGTAGCCCTGTGATTCCTCCTAATGATGCATATGGGACCATCTGCGCTCACCTTGAAAGTCATTTGCACATTTACATCCACATTTCTCCTGCTGGTTGGAAGTTTTGCTATATTTCACAAAGTCTTGGTATACATATGCGATGGTCTGAAGTGGAAATCCCAACAGTTCAGCAGTTGTGGTGATTGAACAACCAGCCTTCCTAGCACCTGCTATCTGGCCATGATCAATGGCCATTGACACTGCCTTTATCCATGATTACTTTTCCATGACTGGTTTCAAATGCATAGACCTTTTCTATTTATAGGCATTGCCAGTTTCAGCATCCCCATCCATAGTGACTGGACATGATACTTCTGCTTTGCATACTGTTATCGAGGTGCATATAATAATTTGTTCATTCAATATACCGTATATTTCCGCAGATAAGACGATAGTTGAATCATAAAAAAAGGCCCCCAAAATCCGGGTCGTCTTATAGGACAGATACAAAAAAAATTAGATTGAAATTTATATAAATTGAAACCATTATTACTACAACTTATCGAAAAATCTATCATATTATTTAAATACATATGCTATATGATAATACATTACATTGTAATAGTAAAACAATACTAAAACAAAATAAATATTAAAAGTTATGTTTATTGAGCTACTGAGGAAAAAACGGACAAACCGTAATTATTTACTAGTACAGAGTAGGGTTTGTCCACAAAATAGAATAGCCCATACGACGCTTTTGTGAATAGTCAAGGTCATTACCCGAATGCCCGAATCAGTGCGAATGTTTGCGAATAGGACATAATTCCATATACGCTATACAGTATTATTATCCAGATGATGATCGCCGATCTAAACTAAATTCATAGGCAGTTGATAGTTTGGGGTCGTCTTATAGGACAGATATATGCTAAAACTATGACGAAAATTTATACCTCGTCTTATCTGAAGGTCGTCTTATCTGCGGAAATATACGATATATCCTCTGGCTATTATACAGTTACTGTTGAATTTATTTAACTATCTTTAGGGATGCTGCTAAAATTGAAATGTTCATGAAAAACACTATGTCACCTTAATTCTGGTCAACTAATGTAAGTAGTTATTAAGACCAATTTAGTAAGACCATTAAAATTCTGATTTCTCTAAAGTGCATAAACATCCAATCCTCAACTAAGACAAATTCTACCAATATCAATTTGGTTTAACATGGTTTTTTAAAGTAGGCTGGTTTTTGACTAATGTCACTGATCATTCAATATAACATGAATTCTCAACTACTCCTTTACAGTTGTTTATATTATTGCATTTACCACATAATAAGATGCCTAGGATGCTTTACTTGTTTCCCCTATATGGCACATCCTTATTCATAATTTAAGCACTTCCAAAAGGGTTGTACACATTGGCCTATACAAATTAGTATGTTTAAACGGCTTTAACATGTAATATATTTGTAAACAATGTAGACAATTTTGCCACTGACTGATGACAATGTTCCTCTTCAGTGTAGCCCCAACATCCAATGGTAATTAGTTCCCTAAAACCCACTATGTGTTGAAAATATTATAAGCTGAAACACAATAATACATTGATTTCCTGTAATTTGTTCCAAACCCTTGACAGGTGACCCCAACAACATATATAATATGTATTTTTTTACATATTATACTTGATTTTTACATTAAAATGACTGTTTAATAAAGATTATTTAATAAATAGTTATAAAACATCTCAAAATAAAAAAAAAAATAGCATTTAGCTTAGACTTCAAGTGCAGTACTGATGGAATCGATGGTGTGTGATGCCCCCTCATTCACTTTTACTTTACCTTAACCAGTTTTGTTTAATTTACGTTATATTTATCAGTTTGGGGATTTTTATTTCATTTTTTGCATCACAGCGCTCATTTCCAAGAGCATAGGAGTTGTGCATGTGCAACCCTAAACTTTCGATTGTCACCCGCTAAAGCATGCATGTACAAGGACATGCCCCCTCTTGCATCATAGCTTGTGCGCTCGTCATTTTATGCAAATGTCTTTACCGGTGCAACAGCCACATGTTGCCAAGCCTGTACACTTGTTATAACCATGATATGTTAGTCACAGAAGTCAGTTGATAGAGTTGTAAGTCAGTTTTGATTTTTTTTCGAGCCCCGGGTGTAAGGCATGGCTGTTTGAGTTGTTTTTCTGCTGAGGTCCTGCCATCCTCTCAGACCTTCTACTATGGCATATTAACTGACAGGCTCCTGTCAGACCTCTGTGGCAAGCAGCTGCTTGAGGGGGTATTTATTAGTTAGTTGTGAGTTGGAAGTGAGTAAGTTAGAGTTGTAGTTGGAAGTGAGTAAATTTGAGTTGTAGTTGGAAGTAGTTGCCAGTTTGTAGTGAGATAGAAAAGATGTAGTATCTTCTTCATTGAAGTTGGCGAGTGTTTAAATAATTTTGGAAATAAACTTGTTTGTTATAGAAACTTTTTTTGAATCTTTGATATTTTTTCTCTTGAGCAATGTTAGTTGTTTTTGTAAGTTAAAGTAGAATTTTGACAATTATTTAATTTTTGAATTCTTACTCGCTAAGTAATGCTCGCTGGTATTCGAACTCTAATTGAACTTTCTTTTGACAATTTGTTAATTATTGCCTGGCGCCTGACTTTAGCTATCCGGAGCTTGAATAAATATTGGATCAGACAAAGGGTCCAAAACTTTAAAAGTAATCAATTCTTAGGAGCGTTACAGGTGATGTAGTGCTGGTGGATATGTGGTAATTCAAAAATAACAATTAATTATAATTAACAAAAATGCACTCTGTTTACATTGAACAAGCACATCAAACAAAAGATAAATAAAGAATAATAATTCCCCTTATGTATTTCAAAACAAAGGGGGATGTCGTGTAGAACAATAACAAAGACACTGATTGGTTAAAAACAATCATACGAGAATGTATGATCAACGTTCTGCGCACTGATTGTCCAAAACTCCACCCATGCATATTTTCCTGCTGTATCTGAGAGCTATCGGTTCCTGCAGATATCATCAGTCCTTAAAATGAAAGCTCTTATGAAAGGTAAATCAGTTCCTGAGAATATTGGATGTTGATATTAATGGAAGTCAAGGCCCCACTGTACACAAATTCACCCTGACTGTTTAAAGATTATAACTTGTAAACATACAATTAGTCATCTCATTACTCAAAAATAATCAATTTCTCATTCTCAATGTTCATTATTTGACAATCATCTACATCATGTATTAAAATCAAACTGCACTTAGCCATTTTTTGTGTCTACCTTTATATCATTGTTACTTTTCTGTAAAAATAAAATACAATTAAAAATAACACATACAGAAATAAAAGCATTAACCAAAGTACAATTGTAATAAAAGAATACAATTGAAAATATGCCAATCAGGTTGGGATTCTGAAAAGCATCCCCCTCACCCCCCAGATAATTTCTTATGAGAAATTTGTGCTCAACCAGCACAATTGAACCTTTATGCACATTTTGAAGAATCTTTCATGTTTGTCAGGGACTGTGTGTATAACTAAAAATTTACAAGTTAAGAAATGAAATGAATTTAAAAACATGAAAATTCATAATAAATTTTCATTGAAGTTTAAACGAAAAAAATACAGTAAAATTTTACATTAAAAAAAATTTACCTACCTTTTCTTACTTTAGAGTATCTGTTATTTGGTTCAGAATTACTTTTCTTTTCATATATGACTTATTTTTGTTTGTTACTTAGCAATAAAGTTGAAAAGCTCATAATTTTTCTGCTGAAAGCAACTCAAAATTAATTTATTCACCATAGCAAGTTCAGTGTCAGACTTGACAGTTTAAAGGTTAATAATAGCTGCAAAGATTATATATTTTAGCCAGTACTGAGAGAATGGTTTGAAAAATACATTTTTACGCATAAATAAAATACCTGTTCTATTCTTGTAACAGCTATTTCATTATCTAAATTTCTTGACTTTCGTTCCTTTATCAGATCATAATATGCTTTTCCTGTGCAAAAAACCAGTCTCCTAACTCCATGAGCATTGCTTTTTGCCAGCCCATTCTCACTTATAACCCTTTGAAATATAGTACCTGATTTAAAGAGAAATAAAAATACTATATGTAAATTTGCTAACATATACAAATGCAATACAAAATGAAAATGTAAATAATGTAAAAATGCCTGGTGAGTATTGATGCATAGTAACATATCTAACACCTGATACAAGTGACATACTTTGACACCAGACATGAGCAACCAGTAAATGACTGAGGGCCAGTCAGACAAGCAAATCAGGCATATATTATGCATAAATCTATTATTTTACACTTATCAATTAATGGATGCATATGAATAACTTTCATTACATTTTTAAAGTTTGTAAGCATAGTTCATTTTAATATTGTATTCCTTCGTAACAAAAACTGCAAATTACACACACCAGATTGCCTTTTAACTGTCAAAAAATTATTCACCACTCCACCTATCATTTATAACCCAGGAATTAAGTTTGACAATTTGTTTTTTCAGTAGTGAATTTTAAATCTTGAATATGTTGCTATTTTTACAACTTTTCTGCATAACACTGCACAGGCATATAACCCAGGGTTTAGTTTAGGGAATTAAATGAGTAAAAAAATAGTCAATCGGGAAATAAAAGCAATAATGAAAAAAGGAATGTATTATCCTCAAATCTGTTTTCTTTGTGCATGATATTGAATTGGAATTCTTTCAAGAATGTTGAAAGTGTTATGAGTATAAAAATTAATATTAATAACAGTCCATTTTAATAATAATTGTATTCATGGTTGTCTTAGAATAGGTAGATTAATATACATAGAAACTTAAGACAAATAGATTCACTTACTTGTAAGTAAATATCCTAATATTTCGACCTCTGACTAGGGTCATCATCCAATGAAGTTGCAGCTTTGTTGGAACTTTCTTTCTTTTGTAGAAGTGATTGCCAGATCAGGGGTAACAAAATTCCTTGTACATCGTTCATGACACCATCTGTTGATTGTATTAGTAATCCTTCTGCTTTTCTTATGAATGCATTTTTTTTTCTATTTCAATTATTGTTGTTGTGTTTCAGTCTATTTTATGATTAGTTTTTTCTATGTGTCTGTCCAGTCTTGTTTTATTTTGTTTTTTTATCGTGGAAAGAAAAAATATATACAGAGAAAGTGGAATAATTCATAAAGTAACATAAGAATGTAAAAAACCATACATTGAAGAAACAGGGCAATCACTTCTACAAAAGAAAACCAGTTCCAACAAAGCTGCAACTTCATCGGATGACGACCCCAGTGAGGAGTCGAAATATTAGGATATTTACTCACAAGTAAGTGAATCTATTTGTCCTAAGTTTCTATGTATATTAATCTAGTCTATTTCATTGTTTTCCCCAGAAACGTAAAACATTAAAATGACATTTTGGAAAACACGAAACATTTTGGAAGAGCTCTCCAAGGGATAACTGTAGACTATGAGAGGATCTTACTACATTATTTAAACCTATGTTTCTTATCTCAACCTAGTTTCCTTAAAAATACAGCTAATCATTTTCTTTCCACAGCTCCCTAGAATACGAGTCCTAACATAGGAATTCCAGGTTGTAACCTATGTATTCTGGATTTGTAACAGACCAGATGGACAGGTAAATAACAAATGATAAACTAGAATCATAATTTCCTCTTTTCAGGATAAGATTATAGCAAAGACTTGCAAAATGTAAGTTTGATTTCGACAAGATGCAGTGATTTAATGAATGCAGTGCATTAATAACATATTTAATTTGTTCATTCAATGCATGTATGTACTTACATACCTGCTTATATACAAAAGTACATGCAAAATTCTCATGCAGCTATGGAAGTCAAACCAGACTGCAATTTCGTTCTCTGAACACTTCTGTCTTGAGCTAAAGCTGCTGCATTTGACTACTATAGGCCAACACCAGCCATATTCAGCCAGTTCTTTATTCCAGAATGCACTTCTTTATTCTTGTTTCTAGCCAGGTACTGCTTCACATTGTCTACTCATCTCATCCTAGGTCTCTCCCTTTTCATGAGGTTTTTAGATACACTGTTCACAACCCTATTTGCCAATCAGCAGATGTGAATACAGGCAACATGGCCAAATCAAATTGCACAATATGCTGCTCAAAGGCGGTTGCCAACTCCTTCTTCTAACTATACAATTACTTACAAAGTCAAACCACCTAATGCCCAAGACACTGTATAAGCATCAAGAATCGAAAGAATCAAACTTCCTGTTATCACGTTTATGAAAGGTCCAAGTTTCACTATTATAACTAACCCTCATCATCATCATCCTCAAGAAGCCATGGGCTATGGAGGTCCAACCAGACCGTGCAATTTAAATCTCCAAGCAAGTCTGTCCTGAGATACATCTGCTGCATCTGGCCACTGCACAAAAATTCTAATAAGGTCCTGTTTGATATTGTCTGCCCACCGCATCCTTGGTCTCCCCCTCTTTCTGAAGCCTTTAGGCACACTGTTCATAACCCTATTCACCAATCTATAATTATACATACGAGCAACATCGCCAAACCAATGGAGTCTCTCTCTGCACAACATGCTGCTTAAAGGAGGTTGCCGACTCCTTTGCCTAACCTCATCATTAGTTACAAAGTTGAACCACCTAATACCCAAGATACTGCATAAGCATCTAGAATCAAAAGCATCTAGTTTCCTATTATCTTGTTGACAAAGTGTCCAAGTTTCACTTTCAAAACTAACCCTAGAAAGAACCAAACTATTATACAGTCTAATTTTAGTCTTTGGGTGTATACGCCTATTTCTCCACACTCTCCATAGATTCTTAAAAGTCCCGGCAGCAATCCCTATCCGTCTGTTAATCTCATGCCGCACATCACCAGTATCTGTTACATAGCTCCCAAGATAATTAAACTGTGACACCTGCTCAAGGGTGCAACCATTCAGATTAATTGAATCACAGCCTGCCTGACCAATTTTCATCACTTTAGTTTTCTCTCTGTTTATAACCAAACCTACTCTACTACCATAGTAATTTCATCTACACCTGGGATTATGAAGTTTAAGTTTAGAAACAGCCAAATTAACTTCAGATTGTGTTATATGGCCAGCATTAAAGCCATCAATGCATCTCTCATCATTACAAACAATGGGAGTAGAACTAACCACATTGTTTAGAACATCACTGAAATGCTCAGCCCACCTAGCCATGACACAATCCTCACCTTCTATAAACCTTACCTTGTTTATCCTTCAATCCCTGTATACCTGTTCGTTTTCTACCACACTAAACATTAACTATCTGGTACAGCTCTCTGCTGTTGTGCTATCTAACTCCTTCCTCGGCTTTGTCAGCCAAGCCATCCAGCCAAAGATTCTTATCAGCAGCTAACTGATCTTTTACACGTTTATTAAGTTCTCTGTAGTGCTTTCTATTAGGACTAGTAGGGTATTGATTAAGGACATACCTGCAGTTCTTTCTTTCTTAAATAAGCTCAAGTGCCTTATTACTCAGAGAATTCTGCCTCCTCTGCTCCTTTTTTCCTAAAAGAGTACTGTTAGTGACCAAAAAACCCTGTTTAAAATGATCCCATTCTTCCTCAACTTCAGTAGTAAGCAAACCATGGCTGTCATAACGACTAAGTAACCTATCATGGTAAGCTTTAGCTATAACTGGGTCTTTCAGAGCTTCAGTATTATAGGTAAATTTTTTAACCCTAGCACAACACTTTTAAGTTTAAGTTGAAGACACTTTTAACAAGGTAATGGTCAGATACAATTTCAGCTCCCCTATATGACCTAGTATTCCTAACAGAACTAGCCCATTTTCTGTTAATTAATATACAATCAATCATATTTTTATGCAGCCCATCAGGTGAAACCCATGTGTACTTATGTATGTTGTGGTGTTTGTAATAAGTGTTAGTTTTTCTGAAACCATTTAGTTTACTTACCTGTAGGAGACGTTGCCCATTGCCATTGCAGCTACCAATACCAAAAGGGCCTATTACTCCTCCCCAAAGGTCAGAGTCAGTACCAACTTTGGCATTGAAGTCACCAAGAACAAGGGTAATATCTCCTTTCTTGACAGAATTCAAAATATCCTGAAGTTGTTCATAAAACCTATCCTTCTCATCCTCATCGGCATCCTCAGTAGGGGCATAACAGCAGATAACATTCAAGTCTTTAACGCTTGTCTGAAATTTTGCTGTAAGAAACCTTTCATTAATGCACTCATATCCTAGAAGAGCATCGCTAGCATGTCTGCTGAGAAGCAGACCCACGCCTTGGTGATGCTTATTGTCGTCCCTCCCTGAAAAGAGAAATTTAAGATTATTTTTAAGAATCCGACCTTTATCTGTCCATCTGGTCTCTTGCAAGCCGAGAATATCTAAATTATAACGGTGGAATTCTTGTGTGAGGACATCAAGAGAAAAATCTCTGTGCAGAGTCCTCACATTCCAACTACCTATGGAGAGAAAATGGTTAGTGGGATGTTTAAAGAAACTATGTTTATTGAGAGAGGGAATGCCGATAATATCAAACAGCCCCCAAATCGCATACATGGGGCAAAGACCCGTTCCCCCACCACTAAAGGCTGAAGCCATCTACACTGGAAGACTTCTTCCAATGTAGAATTTGACGATGCCAATAGAAGCAAAGAATTCAGGTGCCTGCAATGACCTCTGCTCAGGATTATTCACTGTCTGATAAACATATCCTGTGAATCTATTCACTTGGGGCTGTCAACCCACAAACAGAAAACACAGCGGAAGATTTTCCCTCCACAGAAGCCCACCAGCTCAGAGCCATATATCTGTCCAGTCCAGTGGGTTCATATGGTCAGCACCAGGACCCTGTGTGGTTGACCACTCCTCAGCAGGGTAGAAAAAAAAAGAAGTAGCCAGAGTTGTCCAGATCAGTAGGCCACACTAATCTGGGAGCCCTCCACTTCCGTTCGCTTCCAGAAGAGAGTATCTCTTTTGAAAGGTATTAACGGTCTGCACCACGAGAAGGCGGGGTCGGACATTAGGTGCTAGGCCTGGCCAGTTCTATGCTCTCCTTCCAGTGACTATCTATCTACCATTCACAGATCAAGAACAAAACTATTATACTGCCTAATTTTAATTGTTAGGTGTATACACTCTTTTTTTCCACACTGTCAATAGATCTTAAAAGTTCCAGTAGTAATACTTATTCTCATGCTTGTCTCATTTTGCACATAGCCAGTATCTGTGAAACAACTCTTGAGATAATTAAACTGGGATACTTGCTCCAGAGTGCAACTGTTCAAAGCAACTGAAGCACCACTGCCTGACCAATTTTCATCACTTTAGTTTCTTCTCTGTTTATTACCAAACCTACTCTTCTATCATCTCTTCAACTGCTCATCTGATTAACATCATTAGTCAACAAAGTCAAATCATCCCCATAATCTGAATGAGTAATTTTTAAATCTCTAGTCCATTTGGCCGAGTGGTTAGCGCGCTTGGCTAATGATCTAAGGTACCTGGGTTCGAGCCCTGGGTAAGGCATGGCTGTTTGTATCGTTTTTCTGCTGAGGGCCTGCCATCCTCTCAGACCTTCTACTATGGCACATAAACTGACAGGCTCCTGTCAGACCTCTGTGGCAAGCAGCTGCTTGAGCGGGTATTTTTTTTTATTTAGTCCATTTAAGGCCAAAATTTTTCCGTTACAAAGAATTCTGCTTAACATTATCAATAACAAACTAAAGAGATAAGGTGACAAAATGCACCCTTGTCTAACTCCACTAACAATGCTAAACCTTATCGCTATAAGTCTTACCAACTTCCACACATGACTCAGTGATATTATTTCATTATACTAGCTTATCAGGTAAGTCATATGATATAATGATCAATAGAGTGAAAGGCCTTTTTAAAATCTATAAAGATAGTAACCACAGGTTTCTGAATCTCTGAACAATTCTCAAGAATCTGCCTAAATGAAAATATTTGAAAATACATTCCCTACCACCTCTGAATCCACACTGTTCATCATGCAGTTGTCCATCAACCAAATTATTAATTCTATTAAGTATAATCATGCAAAAAACTTTACTTGGAACAGAAAGTAGACTAATTTCTCTACAATTATCACATAACTATGATCACCTTTTTTAAAAATAGGGATAATAGCTCTTGTAAAATTCTTAGGAACAACACCTTTATCATAAAAAATATTAAAAAGTTCAGTCAGTCATGTGACAACAGTAAACATTCCCAGCTCTAAGCATTTCAGTTGTAGTTCATCTATACCAGGGGATTTATGTAGTTTCAATACAGAGAGAGCCAAAATAACTTCAAGCATTCATCCATATCAAAAGCAATGGGAGCATTACTTAGAACCTCTCTCAAATGCTCAGCCTACCAAGCCAGACCAAAAATCTTAACCTTCAATGATCTTACCATGTATATCCTTCAATCCCTGTAATAGCAGCTTGTTTCTTCCCATACAAATCAATAACTATCTGGTACAACTCCCTGCTGTTGTGCTGTTTAGCTGCATTCTCTGCTTTGCCAATCAAGCCAAAAGATTTTAATCAACTGTTAACTGATCCTTGACATGTTTATTAATATTTTTGTAATGCTTTCTGTTAGGTCTAGTAGGATGTTGATTAAGGTTATTCTTGAAGTTCTTTCTTTTAAAAATGAAGCCCGCTCCACATGTACACATTTTCCTACATGCCATTCCACAAGTGGCTCATACCAACAGTTCCTAATACCCTTTAATGAGTGGGAACAGTATCGCAGCTTGGGGAAATTTGGCATTCTGTGCCTGTTGGAATTCCAGCTGCAGTCCACCCTCTCTGCCCATCTCTTCCATAGCCTTGAGTGGTGTTTGAGGGTTGAAGGAGAACCACGTGGTGTCCTTTGGTGATAAGCGCATGTGCGTTGAGAAGATTGTATTCTTTTTGTTATCACACCATCTTGTGTTTGTGCAAAATGGCCGAAACAATGTTTAACAGAGAAATAATGACCGAGTGTACCGAAGAATACAAGCAACATCCATGTTTATGGAAGAAAAAAAGTAAGGAGTACAGCAATAAATATACCAGACTCTCAAACAGAAGTAAATGCTGATTACAAAAAATATTTTTTCACACCATTGTACTATAAAAGGATTTTTTTTTTCCAAAAGAACAAATTAACTTTTTTATTATTGGTTTTATAAATAAATTTGGTCAACAATTATGAGTTATTTACTAAACTTAATAGAATGCAAGGAAATAGCAAGTTTTAAAATGAAGTTCCGAGTTTGAACTGATTTTTCAGTTGTTGTTTTTTTTTTCTCATTAGTGTTAATTTTCGTAATATTAAATTAATGGTTTGGCCTAATAATTTTTACTATTAAGATTTTTTTTATTTTTATGCCTTAAAAACTCTCAAAGAGTTAAGTGTCACAAGTGTGCTCATATTCAGTTGGGGGAAAAAGGCTGAAGAATTCTTTGTAATTTTCGAATTACAATCTGCTGTTTGGAGATGTACATGATATTGGACAAAGCGATCATTTTCAATTATCCAATGAGCTTTAAGCACAGCTGATGTTAAAATAAGTTGGGTTGTTTTACCTCTGAGCAGTACTTTTTGGCACACCATGGGCTAAATGTCCAGGTCACAAGGACCCCGAAAGCTCAGAGAAGGTTGGGGGAGGGGACCCACTGGAACAGTTGTTGGGAGACAGATGTTGGGAGACTGTTGGTAGCCTCCTGTCAAGGCCATCCAGTGTGTTCTTTAACATGAGCAGGGTATGGCTCTTACACACAAAGGGCCAGGCTTAACATCCCATCAAATGGACAGTGGACTTTCCAAGCCCATCAGTGTCCCCTACTGACTGTGGGCAGGGCAGGATGTTAAAATCATTCAACATTATAAATGATGAACATATTTTGTGGAAGATTTGAGATTTCCCACTGACAGCTAATGAATTTTGTGACAGGGTTAGTAATCAAGGGTTAAAATTCACAATTAAATATAAAATATTCCTACTCAGAATACAAATTGTATTATAGCAAAATATTAAATGTTTCATTGCTCATTCTCAAATAATTTCAAAAGTCATCGGGATTGTTCTCCTGAAGTTCTTTTAGTGGTCAAACGTTTCTTTGTTTGTTAACTATCTCTTTATCCACATTTTTCTTTTCTCTGTAGTTCCCTCTTTCTGCATTTCATTAATTAGTAATTCCCAAGCAAGAGCCTTGCGTTTTTTGGCTGATAGAAAAGGCATCTCGTTCCTAGACAATAAAATGTGAAATGCAGCTATCCACATCTCGAGGTCTTGATATGTGCATGCGCAGTGAGGAGATGCTGGAATGGCGGAAAGATTCTGTGTGGAGGCAAATCAATTAGTGTTCACATGCTTACGCCAGCAAATAGGGTGGGGTTGGGGATTAGTATTGGTGTGTTGTAAAGAAAAACATGTACTTGTGGAGCAGGTTTAAGTTCCAATGCCTTATCATTCAAATAGCTTTACCTCCTCTACTCCTTTTTATCCAAAAGAGTACTGTTTGGTTCAAGAAAAGCCTATTTTAAACTTATCCTATTCTTTCTCAACTTTAGTAGTAAGAAAACCAGAATTGTCATAATGACTAATTAGCCTATCATGTCTAAATCTGGGACTTCCAGAGCTTCAGTGTTAAAAGTAATTCTCTGAACTATAACACATTTTTTAAGCTTCAGTTATATGATTCTTTTGACAAGGTAATGGTCAGACCAAATTTTGGCTCTCCTATTTGATCTGGTATTAAAAAAACTAAACTAGACCATTTGCTGCTGTTAATTAATATACAATCGATGATATTCCAGTGAAACCATGCAGAAATAAATGTCCTGGTGTTTGTAGTAAGTGTTAGTTATTCTCAAGCCATCAAGTTTACTTACTTGTAGGAGATGTTCCTCATTGGCATAGCAATTACTAATGCCAAAAGTAACAACTTTAACATTTGCAGCTATCTACGAAAAGACAAAATATTGCAAAGATGTCTGGGTAACCTATTTTTTTCATTCTCGTCAGGGTCTTTTTTGGAGGCATAACAACAGAGAACATTCAAGTCTTTAGTTTCAAATTTAACTGTAAGAAATCTTTGATTAACTCTTCTAAGGTTTCCAACAATCACAGATGTTGACAGAATTCGAAATGGGAAACTGAAGATGAACATAGTGTAATGCTCCAAACGATTCTTAAACTTCTTCTCTTTGAACATTTCGACTGATCCAAATCAAAATATTCATATAACAAGCAAAGTCAAAATATTCATATAACAAACAAAGTTTATTTTCAAAAAAAATCCATGACTCACCATAAAAACTGATGAATACAAAAGTAGCATCAGCAAAATTCATTTAAATATCTCCAAAACTGATGAACTTCTCAGTTAACATCGTTATCATTCTCTACCATCATTACTCTACTATCATCACTACCTTCCTACTAACATTACTGACACTCTACTCCCTATGTGACCTAATGTCACTTAGTATTACATGCAGCATACAACTGACACGTGTATGTTGCACGCTGGGTAAAACATTTGATAATCTTATGATCATGCACTAGCTACGATGCAAAGGGGGGTTGTCCTTAATGCATGCATTAGTGGCTGTCAATCAAAAGTTGGAATTGCACATGTGCAACTCCTTTAGCAGATTAGGAAGAAATGATGGCCAACTAAAAATAATCCATCTCCAAAAGGATATATATAGCATAAATAAAGTAAAACTGGTTAAGGAAAAGTAAAAGTGAATGAATGGACCATCACAATAGATGTCTTTTGTACAACACCTGAATCTTCTTTTTAAAAAAAAATAAAATTGCAGTTTGAAAATTTTCTTAAATATAGCTTTTAAATATACGCAATTCACATTTGAAAAATAACACTTTTTTTTTATTTGATGCATATTTTATTAAACTATAATATAAATAATTTGTTAAAGATTCTTAGAAGTTTATATCTGATATCTTAGATCTGATTCTTAGAAGTACTAAACAGTATTGCAGATTTGCTTGCTAATGTTCCTCTTTGCTGAAGCAACCTTCTGATTTGAGCTCACAAGTTTGATTTAAACTATTATCAACAAATTTTTCCTTAAACTTCCAAAAATCTCCTAAAAATTAACCAAAAAAAAAAATACCTGCTATTTTTAAAAACAGCAAATTCTAGAATAATTACAAAGTACATACCGCTATTTTTTCCCGTTTTACACTCTTTTCTGCCATAAACCTATTTCAAAATTCACAGAATTATTTTTATCATTTATATCATTTATTCTAGCATTCTATGTGACTTTCCCTGCAATTTAAAATCAAAACTGTAAGTAACATGAACCTTCTTAGAAAGAGGAAGCAAACCCAGAATTGTTGTTGTGAAACTCCCTGCAGTATAAAGTACACTCTATGTTACAAAGTATTAAACTTGACAATCATTTTCAGAATTCTTGCTCAATAAGTAAGGCTATATACATAATGAACCCTATTTCAACTTTATTTGGCAAGCTAATATTGCATCGCACCCAATAAGCTATCCGGAGTTTGAACCTATTTTGGATCAGACAAAAGATCCAACTTGAGAAAGTTAATAATCTTTGGAGCATTACAGAGTAGTAAAGAAAGTGGTGCTCGAACAGACACTGTATATATATATATAGTATAAATTGTATGGTATTTAACGTGATTGTCAAAGTTAACAAATTTTTGAGCTCATCAGTTATTTATACTAATCATAGATTTAACGGCAGCTTAAGACAAAATTTTTGTTGAGCAAGAAGCTTAACTTTCGTATTAGTTAAAGGTATTGAAGTTTCAGTGCAGTTATTGCTGATAGTTAAGATCTTTATTGTATGTATGTAAAGATTAGAAATGTCCAGACACATGATAGATAAACTTTTTGATAAGCAAGTTTGTTTTTGCAAGCTTAGTATAGCTTTAGTATTGCATTGTTGTATAGCAGTACCTCTGAGTCCTGCTCAAGATAAAAGTTTCAAAATTTTGGCAGATCGCTAAACATGTTTGCTAGTAATATGACTCATTCTGCCATAATGACTCCTGACTTAGAAAAAGTGAAAGATAGGTTGCAGGATGTGATGAAAGAAGCAGAAGTGTTAATGAATCTGCTTCAAAAGCCTCAGGAGAAAAGGGGAATGACAACAAACCCTAAATTTGCTGACAATGCTATGTCAGTTCATGAACACATAAACTTTGAACGTAAAGTTCCATTTTTTGTTCTGTCAGAAACAAGGACAGGGTGTTATCGACTGCCTCAATGAGGAGTTGCCAATCCATTTATTAACTGTAGTCCTTATGTTAATTGGCCTTTATAATTGACTTTATAAACTGCATTATGTCCCAATTACTTTTGCCCATACAAGAATTTTTAGGAGTACAAAATGTAAATTCAATTTCAATTTCGCAATACACTGCAAGAAGAGAATCTGAAAAAACTACATTAAATCAACAATGGATGTGATCATCACCAAAGCAGCGCTATTGGGTTGAGTCTTGCAAAATGACTACTGCATGACTGGAAGTTACATGGTCCCGACAATTTGCACCGAACACGCCTACATGATGCAGAACGAACGAAGCAGAGATTATGTTCCACATCAAGTTTCGAACAATGAAAGTAGACCAAAAACTTTAGCTACCAATAATAGAGAAACTTTGAGATGTAATTTTTGTGGCCAACTAGGACACATGCAGCAATATTGCTGTAGAAAAAACGGAAATTCAGGAAACTTACATTAGGATCTTTGAAGTGAGAGGCCAAAGTTCCTCAAGAAAAGTCCTCTCATGAGTTATGTCTTAGCATACATAATGTTATAGATTTACATTTTGTGAAGCCTTGTCATGAAAATACCGAATTAATAGATTGCAATGATACAGAAGCCGATCTTTCATGTCCACCTGAGGAAGTATTAGATGATATTAATGACAATTGCGAATTAAAATTGAAACAGCAGTCCAGTGGACTTTCTAATCTATCTTGTAGTCCAAAGCAAAATGTTCAGGAAGAAACTGAAAACTTTTCTATCAGTGTAAATAATTTAGATTTAAAGAAGCAAGTTGGTAACGAGAAATGTATTGAAATAGTTTTAAAGGAAAATAGCAGTGGCGAAGCATGACCTTGAGAGTAGGGAAAGCAATTACCAAAAGCAGTACTACAACTAAATCAGAAGCCCATCCGGTAGTTCATGTTTTTGACGAGTGAAAATAGTTCTATACTTTTTAAATCAAATATTATTGGAAATTAGTATTATACATTAGATCTTTTCTAGGAAAAACTGTGGGGATACTGTGGCCTTGCAACAATTTTATTGTGAGAATCAAGGGGTTCATAAAATGACCCAAGCACATGAAAAAATTAAACATATATTTTAATATAATATTATTTACTGGGAAGTTAGAATGAAAGTACAAGTTAATATTACAAGAAAAATTGTCAAAATCACATTAGGAAAAGTAACAAACTCTAAATTTGAGTCATGCGTTCTGAGGAATATTTCACTCTTTATTTTTGGTGTCGACATTGTGGAATTGTACTCCAGTCGAAAATGGGGTAAGAAAAATATCGTCAAGTGTGCATTAAAAATATTTTATTAAGAAACTCTCAATTAAGAAATAATGAAATATCTTTCTTATATGGATGAAAACAGACGGAAATAAGGGGCATAAGTGAGTATCCTCAGAAAAAAAAAGCCTTTTTATTATGTACAGGCACTGGACAGAATAATTAAAACAGTTGCATGTTATCTTAGTAGGAAATCACATTGCTCAATAACTTCTTCAATATAATTTCTAACGAAAATTGTGTCTAAAGATAAATTGAAGATCACAATCAAATCTTCCTAAATCTAAATTTCAAACAATATTTGTTCAGTGTTCAAAGAGTTATGAAAGCTGAAATATACACAGTCGTATCAAAATAACATGACCACCTATCATAGTATATGTATGGTAGGTGGTCATATTATTCTGATAGGACTGTGTATTTAACAGGTTACAAAAAATAAAGACCAAAAATTTAATGAAAACATGTTAAGAGATCAGAGATGACTATAGTAGAGTACAGGGTGCATTGCACCCATTTCTATATTTAACCTGTTTTAATGTGGTAATTAAAGTTTGGGGTCAATTTTTAGAACTATTTGAATACTGAACAAATATTGTTTAAAATTGGACTGGCTTTGTATAGATATTTTATTGAGATCTTTAAATTATCTTTAGACACATTTTTCACTAAATGATGTGATGCCAAAATAACATTATTACCAAATTAACATGCTTACATGGTATCTAATAACATTTTTACCAAATTAACATGCTTACATGGTATCTTGGGCATTAGGTGGTTCAACTTTGTAAGTAATGATGAGGTTAGGTAAATGAGTCGTCAACCACCTTTGAACAGCATATTGTATTGTATTGAAGAAGTTATTGAGTTCTGAATGTGACTTTCTATTGATATAACATGAAACTGTTTTAATTTTTCAGTCCAGTACCTATATATATATAACTACGAGTTATATCATTGCAATGAAGAATGGAAGGGGGACTAAAGGTGCAATATTCTCCTCATTCAGGAAATATATTTTTAAGAAATCATTTATTCATCAGCATCTCATGGCTGAGTAATTAGCTTGCTTAGCTATTGATTTTAGGAACCTGGTTCAAGCCCAGCGTAAAAGACATGGTTACTATGCTGACAGGATCCTGTAAGATTTATGTGGCAAGCAGCTGCTTGAGGGATATTTTATTTGTTCATTCATCATCATCACCCTCAAGCAGCCACGGGCTAATGATGTCCAACCCGATTGTGCAATTTAGTTCTCCAAGCAAGTCTATCCTGAGCTACATCTGCTGCATCTGGCCACTGCACACCAATTCTAACAAGGTCCTGTTTGACCTTGTCTGCCCACCACATCCTAGGGTCTCCCCCTCTTTCTGAGGCCTTTAGGCACACTGTTCTTGACCCTATTTGCTAATCTATAGTTATGCATATGGACAATGTGGCCAAATCAACAGAATCTCTCTCTGCACAATATGCTGTTCAAAGGTGGTTGACGACTCATTTACCTAACCTCATCATTACTTACAAAGTTGAACCACCTAATGCCCAAGATACCGTGTAAGCATCTAGAATCAAGATATTAAGTTTCCTGCTATCTTGTTTACAAAGGTTCCAAGTTTCATTACCAAAACTAACAAGAGCCAAACTATTAAACAGTTTAATTTTAATGTTTAGGAGTACATGCCTATTTCTCCACACTCTCCATAGATTCTTAGAAGTCCCAGCAGCAATCCCTATTCCTATTAATCTCATGTTGTACATCACTAATATCTGTTACATAGCTCCCAAGAAAATTAAATTGAGACATCTACTCAAGGTGCAACCATTTTGATTAACTGAACCACAACCTGCCTGATCATTTTTCATCACATCAGTTTTCTCTCTGTTGATTACCAAACCTAATCTATTACCAAGTTTCATCAACAGTTGGAATGAAAGAGTTCATCTCATCAACATCATTTGTCGAAAGGGTTAAATCATTATGTGATGCCCCCTCATTCACTTTTACTTTACCTTAACCAGTTTTGCTTAATTTACGTTATATTTATCATTTTGGGGATTTTTATTACATTTTTGGCATTACAGCAAACATTTCATTTTTGGCATCACAGCAAACATTTCATTTTTGGCATCACATCATTTCCAAGAGCATAGGAGTTGCGCATGCGCAACTCCAAACTTTCGATTGTCACCCACTAAAGCGCGTGTACAAGGACACGCCCCCCTCTTGCATCATAGCTTGCACCGCTCATCAATTTATGCAAATGTCTTTCTCAGCGTGCAACATGACACGTGCGGGCTCTGTAGCCTTTCGTTATAACCTGGTGACATGTTAGTCACAGTCAGTGTTTAGTCAGTAGAGTGTTGAGTGTTGGAGTTTTGTTGAAGAGTTTGTAATGAGTTTGAAATGATGTAGTATCTTCTTCATTGAAGTTTTGGTGAGTTTTTTGGTAATAAATTATTTTGTTATTTAAACCTTTTTGAATCTTTACTAATTTTTTTTTCTTGAGCAACGTTAATTGTTTTGATTAGCATTAACATTAGAATTGACAATGATTTAATATTTTTGAATTCTTACTCATTAACACTCGCTGGTAATTCAAACCCTAATTAAACTTTATTTTTGGCAATTTGTCAATTATTGCCTGGCGCCCGACTCAGCTATCCGGAGCAAAAAAACAATTGGATCAAAGGGTCCATACTTTAAAAGTAATTCATTTCTTTGGAGCGTTACAATTAGTATAATCTGAAACAGAAATTTTCAGATCTCTAAACTATTTAAGCCTAAAACCTTTCCCTTGAAGTGAATTTCACATAACATAATTGATAATCAAAGAGGAAAGATGACAAAATGCACCCTTGTCGTGCATCAGAAGCAATGCTAAACCAATTGCTACCAGCTTTACCAACTCGCAAACATGACTTGGTGTTATTACAGAGAGCTTTAATTATGTTGCTGAGGACCCTTCATCCTCATAGACCCTCTACTATGGTATAAAACTACTATGGAAAAAGCAAAACAGACTGGCTCCTGTCAGACCTCTGTGGAATGCAGCTGCTTGAGGAGTATTTATTTATTTATTTCATTACGTTAAATTATGCTAAATTCATTTTGTTCATTAACTGGCATTAATAAAAATAACAGCAAAATTTAAAAAAAAAATCTAATAATTACAAATATTTCGGCTAGTCTTTGCTATACCACTGATTGTAAATGAAAGAATTATGTATAATTCCTAAATTTCATTTTTTTTTTCATTTAATTGATATTATGTTTGCACTTGAATAAATTATGAAAAATCTTTTTAATTTCTCCTTCCAATATTAAATTCTATAAACAGACCTTGTGTATAAGATGCCAAATTTTGACCCCATCCAAAAAACAGCCATACATATCATTGCTATGCCAGTTTTGAAACACATTACCTCTGAATGGCACTTTTGCATACACAGTAGGGAAAAGATCAGGTCAGTCACAGAGACCACCCACCCCTCCCTCCCCTCCCTCTGGGCTCACAGTCGAGAAGCGGATGGGGGGGGGGGTTCACTGACAACTGTTACGAGACAGGTGGAAATCGCTTTTAAATCATCTAGCGCATCTCTTTCAATGTACTTATAATAAGGCTCTCCTGAACATGGGGAGGGGAGGGGGAATGGTTCAGTTGGTAGTGTGTCTGGCTTGTAATCTGCATCCCACGTCAAATTTCCACCTGGGCCAGAGTTACGATTTATCTCCGCCAAATACCACGCTCTTCCTCAGTCAGTAGAGGATACTGATGGGCTTGGAAAAGCTGCCATCTGTCAGATGGAACATTAAGTCGAGGCACTGTGTGTGCAAGAGACCCATACCCTGTGCATGTTAAAGAGAAGATGGATGGCCTTGACTGGAGGCTACCATCTGTCTCCTAACAGCTGCCCAGTGAGTCCCCTGCTCCCAACCTTCTTTGAGCCTTCAAGATCCTTATGACTTGGTCATTTTGCCCCATTGTGTGCAAAAGAAGTACCACTCAAGAGTAAAACAATCTACCTCTGAACATGAAGTCATGACTTACACCTCATTCGATGGACAGCAATTTTCTCAAATCTATCCGTGTCCCCTTTCTCGCAGAGAGTTAGTTGCAGGTTAACAGTAAAAAAATCACAATTGCAGCTTGAGACTGGGATCATCCGAATCCTAATCTGGCACACTACAAATTAAACTACCCCTAACCATTGCAGGGCTTGTAAATGGTAGCTAGGCGTAAACTGGAAGGAGAGCTGTGTACCAATCCCCAGTGATGATGCACAGAACCGGCCATGTCTAGCACCTAATGTCCGACCCCGCCTTCTCGTGGTGCAGGCCGTTAGTACCTTTCAAAAGAGATATTCTCTTTTGGAAGGGAACGGAAGGGGAGGGCTGCCAGTTCAGTATGGCCTACTGATCTGGTCATCTATGGCCACTTTTTTCTTTTTTTTCAACCCTGCTGAGGAGTGGTCAACTTCACAGGGTCCTGGTGCTGACCATTTATACCTACTAGACTGGACTTGTTTATGGATTTGAGCTTAATTATGGATCCTGGACTTGCTGCACTGGTGGGCCTCTGTTGAGGGAGAGTCTGCCGCTGTGTTTTCTGTTTGCTTCTGGGTTGCCAGCTCTAAGTGAACAGAGGCATGGGATACCTTATATCAGCTGGTGGATAATCCTAATCAGAGGCCATCGCAGGTACCTGAACCTTACTTAGCTAGTTGGGCATCGTCAAGCCTAAACTGGAGTAATGTGTCTCAGGCAGGCCATATGGTTCTTGAAAAAGTCCACTTGAAAAGGTGGTGCCTGAAGTTCCTACCAGCATCGGTGACTTCAGCCTTTAGCGGAGGAGGAACAGGTCTTTGCCCCATGCCTGCGATCAGGGGGCTGTTTGATATTGTTGGCCCTACCAATCTCAATAAACCTAATTTCTTTAAAAATCCTACTAATCATTTTCTCTCTGCAGGAACGTGGAACGTGAGGACATTACATAGAGATTATTCTCTTGATGTCCTCATGCAGGAATTCCAGCGCTATAACCTAGATATTCTAGGCTTGCAAGAGACCAGATGGACAGGTAAAGGTGAGATACTTAAAAATAACTTTAAATTTCTCTTTACAGGGAGGGAGGATGGAAAGCATCACCAAGGCGTGGGTCTGCTGCTCAGCAGACATGCTAGTGATGCTCTTCTAGGATATGAGTGCATTAATGAAAGGTTTCTTACAGCAAAATTTCAGACAAGCATTAAAGACTTGAATGTTATCTGCTGTTATGCCCCCACTGAGGATTCTGATGAGGATGAGAAGGATAGGTTTTACAGACAACTTCAGGATATTTTGAATTCTGTCAAGAAAGGAGATATTACCCTTGTTCTTGGTGACTTCAATGCCAAAGTTGGTACCGACTCTGACTTTTGGGGAGGAGTAATAGGCCCTTTTGGTATTGGTAGCTGCAATGGCAATGGGCAACGTCTCCTACAGGTAAGTAAACTAAATGGTTTCAGAATAACTAACACATATTACAAACACCGCGACATACATAAATACACATGGGTTTCACCCGATGGGCTGCATAAGAATATGATTGATTATATATTAATTAACAGTAAATGGGCTAGTTCTGTTAGAAATACCAGGGCATATAGGGGAGCTGAAATTGGATCTGACCATTACCTTGTTAAAAGTGTCTTGCAACTTAAACTTAAAAAGTGTTGTGCTAGGGTTAAAAAATTTACCTTTAATACTGAAGCTCTGAAAGACCCAGTTATAGCTAAAGCTTACCATGATAGGTTACTTAGTCATTATGACAGTCATGGTTTGCTTAATACTGAAGTTGAGAAAGAATGGGGCCATTTTAAACAGGCTTTTTTGGAAACTAAGTACTCTTTTAGGGAAAAAGGAGCAGAGGCAGAATTATTTAAGTGATAAGGCACTTGAGCTTATTTCAGAAAGTAGGAACTGCAGGAATGTCCTTAATCAGTACCCTACTAGTCCTAATAGAAAGCATTACAAAGAACTTAATAAACGTGTAAAGAATCAGTTAGCTACTGATAAGAATCTTTGGCTTGATGGCCTTGCTGACAAAGCTGAAGAAGCAGTTAGACAGCACAACAGCAGAGCTGTACCAGATAGTTAATGTTTTGTGTGGTAGAAAACGAACAGGTATACAGCGATTGAAGGATAAACAAGGCAAGGTTATAGAAGGTGAGGATTCTGTCATGGCTAGGTGGGCTGAGCATTTCAGTGATGTTCTAAACAATGTGGTTAGTTCTACTCCCATTGTTTGCAATGATGATAGATGCATTGGTGGCTTTAATGTTGGCCCTATAACACAATCTGAAGTTAGTTTGGCTATTTCTAAACTTAAACTTCATAAATCCCCAGGGGTGGATGAAATTACTACGGAAATGCTTAGAGCTGGGAATGTTTCTGTTACCATTTGGATGACTGAAATTTTGAATAACTTTTATGATAAAGGCATGGTTCCTACAGATTTTACCAGAGCTATTATTATCCCTATTTTCAAAAAAGGTGATTGCAGTTCTTGTGATAACTATAGGGGTATCAGCCTACTCTCCGTTCCAGATAAAGTTCTTTCCATGATTGTGCTTAATAGAATTAAGAATCTGGTTGATAGGCAATTGCGTGATGAGCAATGTGGATTCAGAAATGGTAGGGGATGTGTAGATCAGATATTTTCACTTAGGCAGATTCTTGAGAAATGTTTAGAGTTTCAGAAACCTTTGGTTGCTAGCTTTGTTGATTTCAAAAAGGCTTTCGACTCTGTTGATCGTCATAATTTGTGGTTGATTGTGAGATCGTATGGTATACCAGACAAGTTAGTTAACATAATGAAAGCTCTCTATAATAACACTGAGTCATGTGTGAGAGTTGGTAAGGCTTGTAGCAATTGGTTTAGCATTACTTCTGGTGTTCGACAAGGGTGCATTTTGTCTCCTTTTCTCTTTAGTTTGGTTGTTGATTATGTTATGCAAAATTCACTTTAAGGGAAAGCTTTTGGCCTTAAATGGGCTGGAGATACGAAAATCTCTGATTTAGATTATGCTGATGATTTAGCCCTTTTGGCAAATGATGTTGATAAGATGAACTCTTTCATTCGAACTATTGATGAGACTGGTAGTAAAGTAGGTTTGGTTATAAACAGAGAGAAAACTAAAGTGATGAAAATTGGTCAGGCAGGTTGTGATTCAGTTAATCTGAATGGTTGCGGTCTTGAGCAGGTGTCACAGTTTAATTACCTTGGGAGCTGCGTAACTGATACTGGTGATGTGCGGCATGAGATTAACAGACGAATAGGTATTGCTGCCGGGACTTTTAAGAATCTATGGAGATTGTGGAGAAATAGGCGTATACACCTAAAGACTAAAATTAGACTGTATAATAGTTTGGTTCTTTCTAGGGTTAGTTATGGTAGTGAAACTTGGACGCTGTGTAAGCAAGATAACAGGAAACTAGATGCTTTTGATTCTAGATGCTTACGCAGTATCTTGGGTATTAGGTGGTTTAACTTTGTAACTAATGATGAGGTTAGGCAAAGGAGTCTGCAACCTCCTTTAAGCAGCATATTGTGCAGAGAGAGACTCTGCTGGTTTGGCCATGTTGCTCGTATGGATAATTATAGATTGGCGAATAGGGTTATGAACAGTGTGCCTGGAGGCCTGAGAAGGAGGGGGAGACCTAGGATGCGGTGGGCAGACAATGTCAAACAGGACCTTGTTAGAATTGGTGTACAGTGGCCGGATGCAGCAGATGTAGCTCAGGACAGATATGCGTGGAGAATTAAACTGCGCGGTCTGGTTGGACCTCCGTAGCCCATGGCTGCTTGAGGATGATGATGATGATGATGATGATGAACCATTGCAGAAATGCAAAGGCTATTCTTGGAACTACTGTTCTATACATGGAACTACTGTGCAAAAGCACCAAAATATGTTGCTAACGTTGAATAAACTCTATCTCAATAAATAAAAAAAAAGCCAAAAGATTTATGACCTGAAAGCAAAACAGTAAAAAGTTGAACGAATTATAACTTGAATGAAAAATACTAAAATAGCCAAAAGAATTGTGGCTTGAATGCAAAAATCAAAATTAATAATAAAATTATATGCTTTTAAAGTTTTACAATTTTCAGCCATTTGTTTTCCGTAGTTCGTTTTCAAAAACACTCTATATTTGTATTTTTCAGAAATATTCAAGGGCTAAAGAACATATTTCTTATGCTCCAGATAGCTACTTTGTAGCCCTGATAAAAACTGTTTCAAGATTCCCTATGTTCGAAAGATACAAGTGAACAATAGGTTATTTACCATTGAAATGGTTAATACTAGTGACTAAGTTTTTTCATTTATTAATACATTCTTTTTAAAATGAAGTATACTAGTTGAATGCTGCTTGAAAATTCAAATGAGAAATATTAATAACATTTTATAATTTCAATCTAAACAATCACTTTTGAAATGTGGCAGAATTTTTTATATGAACTGTTTCAAACTTTCCTGTCACTTCGATATTTCGTCCTTTTTATCTATTTTAATTTATAATTTACATCGTAGCTAAAACCAGTTTAAAGTTTGACCTAGGTTCTATTATAGGTAACGAACTGAACTTTTAAAACAATATGATACAGCTTATGCTGAGCAATGATTTCCCAGAAAACATCGATATATGCAAGCATTATTCAAATAGGAAAAGAATAATTATAATCCCATTACATCTATGTTTAAAAAATATTGGTAATTAAATCACTATTGCAACGTGCAATGTGTTTCCTTAATAGTAATTTAGTGAATGCTGAAACAAGGTGAAACAATGCAGAATTCTGTTACATATTTGTTACTTTAGGAGCAAATGTTTGTACACAAACTTAATATCTGGCAATCACTCCCAGCATCAGCCAGCGCATGGCAGATGTCGCTTGAAGAATAATGTCAATATAGTTGAATGCTGGTAGTTTGCGTGAAAATATTCACAAGATGCATTTCATGGATTTCTACCATAAAATATATGTAAAATAAAAAAATTACATTTGTACAGACCCATTGTTAATAAATTTGTATCAGCGCACTGTCTGTAGTTCATTTTCAAATATTTTAGCAATTATTTACATAACTTTCAAGTTACAAATTTCCTTGTAACTTTTAATTTACAAGGAAATGTTTTGTAAAAAACCTTTTAATTTCCTGCTTGTATTACACTTACAAAACTTTTTAATGCATCTAATTACATATATTTGAATGTAGTGTAATACATTGGTACATCAATACAACATTTAGCTTGGCAAATGATAATACATTGGTTATAATCTTGATGTGACACGTTATATATTTTTCATATTATTCTGAGTTATTATCCTTGATGAATTGTACTACTAGTTACTCTACTTTGTCCACAGAAAAAAATGTTTCAATAACTTTTATGTTTTATATTAGACCTATAGTAATTAAAATATCTCTAGTTATTACAGTAATGATGAGAACAGCAAAATGTAGTAATAGAGTTTATCTGCTGAGCAAATATGTACTGAGGAAATTATGCTTCGATGATATCTGAACAGGAAAATGTTTGGGACCTTTCAGTGAAGTACGTCGGGAATAACAGAATACCAAAATGTGATGAAATAAATATCTTGATCGTTTGCCAGAGAGAGTGCCGAGTCAGCAACACTGGGAATTCTTAATGTTCAAACTGTGCTAAAATGTCGGAGGGTGGGGGGGGGGGGGGAAGTACTAACTAACCTTTAATGCAGGAAACAACAGAATATGCAGATGCCAACACCTGGCAAATTTCTTCCTGTTGAAAATCTGTGCTAAAGTGTCATGTCTAAAGTGTTAAGTTAACATTAAGTTAGAATTTAGGAGTTATTAAATGTTCATGGATATGAATGATGAGAATGAAAGAGAATTTATAGTATACAGTGATAAAATATTTTGCATTTTGAGATATATTTATGTATTTAGAATTTATCATGATTAACCATAATAACATAAAGATAAAGAACATTTTAAAGTGTACAGAAGTATTAAATACCAACAAAAAAAAAAATAGAAATCATAATAGTGATAAAAGATAGTAAAATATTACTAGACTTGAAAAGTAACCCAAATTAAATATTGTTTTAGCTGATAAAACTGATCAAATAGTTATAATAGATAATAAGTATATGATCATAAGCTTGAGAATACATTACAGGAATTAAAAAGTAAACCATTAAATAAAAACCCTATTCCAGAAACATTAAGAATATTAGTGGACCTTAAAAATGATCCATTTTTACCTGAACAAAAAGCTGCAAAATGTATTTCACCAATGTACCCCGATATACTGCAATTATTTGCTAAAATTAAACTTCATAAAAAAGAGAAACCGTTTAGACCTTTAATATCAAAACGAAAATCCCCCACATGTAACTTAGAGAGAGAGCTCTATTTGAATTTTTTAGCCCAATCTTCCCACCTACTCAATATACAATTAATTCATGAATTTCAGAACACACCAATATCGGAAACAATAATTATTCACACTTTAGATGTCGTATCACTGTATCCCAACACACCTCATTTGGATGCAGTGATGCGACTGTAGACTGAATGGTTGCGGTTGCCAGATCCATGGCCCCGGAATACTTTAGTGTTCATGCTGCCCTGGAACTGGCCACCACTTCAAATTGGTTTACTGTTAACCAGCAGTCATGGGTCCAGATGGAAGGTGTCCCAATGGGTTCACCTTCCATCTGGACCTCATGGTGTCTGGACTCATGGCAGATGTGGCTATGAGACATGTTGAAACGACAGCACTAGCTAAAGTTAAACACAAACCTACCATTTATATTCGATATATATCAATGATATTTTAATTTTTTGAAATTACAACACAGAACAACTAAAAGAATTAACAGAAAGTTTTAATGGTATTCTACCTTTCATAAATTTTACACATGAACCAGAGAAAGAAAACTAACTACCATATTTGGACATCTTGATTAAGAAGAAAAATAATATCTGTAAAACAGAAGTATATTGAAAACCAACTTATACATCAAATATAATCCCCTTTAACTCAGCACACCCTTAAAAAATCCACAATTATACCATATTTTATAAGAGCCTTTCAGTACTATACAGAAACAATAGCATTAAGAAAGGATTGGTTGGTTGTTTTGGGATCAATGGCGTATTAGCATCTCAGCTCAGAATGCGCCAAACGAATGTCGAAATAAAAGATAAAAGTTATAAGGCCCACAACCCAATTTTAAAATAAACTACACACACACATACAAAAAAAATGTAAAACAATAAAAGGAAACATAGTTAACAACAAGAAACAAATGTATAAATATGTAAGAAATATAAAAGTAACCCAGACCCAGGTGTAAGCGACCTGGGTTAAACATTTGAATAAAACTATAGCCATGTAAAATATCCCGTATATTGTAAAAATTGAAAAACAGCATTAAAACAACAATGATCTGATAACAAATGTCCACGTGAAAGGGGATCGGATGTAAAATCATGAAAGTTAAAAAACATATGCCTTTTAAAGTTAAAAGCTTGACATGAGATTAAAATATGTTTAATAGTTAAAACAGTGTCACAAAACTCGCACTTAGTGTGATGCCCCATCATTCACTTTTGCTTTACCTTAACCAGTTTTGTTTAATTTACGTTATATTTATCATTTTGGGGATTTTTATTTCCTTTTTGGCATCGTAGCACTCGTTTCCAAGTTCCGATCTTCCGACTGTACCGTTAAAGCGCGTGCCAAGGACACGCCCCCTCTTGCGTCATAGCTTTTGCGTCGTTCGTCATAGTATGTTAATGTCTTTCCCGGCATGTGCCGGCTCATTGTCAAAAACCGGTGACCTATGAGTCACTTAAGCAGTAGCATAAGCAGTAGAGTAGTAGAAGGAGTAGCACAAGGGAGTGCACGAGCACAAGGTGCGTAGCACCAAGCACAGTGCGTGTAGCACAGGAGTTGGAGTTATGTTTTCTTCATTGATGTCTTGGTGAGTTGAATTATTTTGGAAATAAATCTGTTTTGTTATAAACCTTTTGAGTCTGTACAGTTTTTTCTCTTGAGCAACGCGAATTAAGGATTTTTTTATATTACTTGACAATCATTTTTTTATTCTTACTCATGAATGTTCGCTGGTATTTGAACCCTAAATCAACTTATTATCAACTTATTCTACTTTTGGCAATTTGTTAATTATTGCCTGGCGCCCGTCTAAGCTATCTGGAGCATAAAACTTCAAGTATTTTGCATTTGTTTGGAGCGTTACATTAGGTTCATGATCCGCCTGTAGAAGAAATGAATGAGTAAGAAACGAATGACCTAAGCGGAGCCGAGCAAGTACAACTTCCTCCTTGCGATTCCTGAACTAACAAGACTGCCATGGTTTGATGATAGGATTGATCTCAAAGAGCTTGTTCGTAAGCTGTTCTGACCAATATCTCTGCCACTGTGCCCAGAGCTCGATGGTAAAATGCTGCCAGAAATCCAGATATGGAACTGGCAATGGAGAGCCGGACAGGGGAGTAGCCGACTTGGCAGCAGCATCTACCAAGTCATTGCCCCTGATACCAATGGAAATGGATGGTAGTTGTGGTGTAACGGGCCTAAGAATTAATAACTTTTAAAGTTTTGGACCTTTTATCTAATATTTATTCAAGCTCCGGATAGCTTAATCAGGTGCCAGGCAATAATAATAATTTGCCAAATTAAAGTCGAAATTAGGGTTCTAATATTATACCAGCAGGCGTTAATTAACGAGTAAGAATTCAAAAATAAATGATTGTCAATATAAATAGAATCAAAAATTATATACTAATGTTGCTCAAGAGAAAAAATAGCAAAAATTGAAAAGTTTCTAAAACAAACAAAATTTATTTCCAAACTTTCAAACTCACCAATAGCACATGGAAATGTTGACTACAACTTCTACTACTCTAACTGCTTCTACTACCAACTCTGTGACAACATGTCACCTCTCTCTGCTACCACCAAAACTCTGTGCTTCCAACTAACAACTAACTCTGTGACCACATGTCACTGCTATTTCAGCATTGTACAAAAGGCCCGCTGTGTCATTTTGCACACTGGGAAAGACATTTACATAAACTGATGAGCGGGTCACAATCGAAAGGTCAGTTGGTTGGTTATTTTGGATTTTATGGCATATGGGCAACTAGGCCATAATGCACCAAACAAAAGACAATATAAAAGATAAAAGACGTGTAACCCACAACCAAATTTAAAAGAAATAAGCTAAATTGCAAAATGGTAAAACAACAAAGAACAAATGTATAAGTACAAAGTAAAACAAAATAATCCCAGGTGTAAGTAACCTTGGATATATATATATTTACAATGTATAAGGTGGTAAAATCAAAGTCAAGTAAAATATCCGGCAAAATGTAAAAATTTAAAGATGGAGGTAAAATAACAGTCATCAGATAACAGGTGTCTGAGTGTAAGGGGCTTGGACGTAAAATCATGATGGTTAAAAAACAAATGCCTTTCAAAGGTAAAACATGGACATGAGATTAAAATGTATTTTATAGTTAAAATGGTGTTGCAAAACTCATACTTAGGTACATCGTCTGCCCGTAGAAGAAACGAATGAGTAATAAACAAATGACCTAAGCAGAGCCGAGCAAGTACAACTTTTTCCTTGCGATTCCTGCAGTAACAAGACTGCCAAGGTTTGATGATAGGTTTGATCTCAAAGAGCTTGTTCATAAGCTGTTCTGACCAAGATCTCTGCCACTCTGCCCAGAGTTCAATTGTGAAAAGCTGCGGGAAATGCAGATATGGAACGGGCAATAAAGAGTCGGACAGGGGTGTGGCTGACCTGGCAGCAGCATCTGCCAAATCATTGTCCCTGATACCAATGTGATCGGGCACCCAACAGAAATGGATGTTGGTGGTGGCTGCCAGACGATGGAGTTGCTGGCAGAGCTTTGAAAGAACAGGGTGGGGCCAATGCCTCACCGAGATCAAAGTCTGTAGCGAGCTAAGCAAGTCAGTGTAAAGCACACACTGACGATGATGCTTAGCCGCCACATGGTTCAAGGCGAGGCTGATAGCGTGCAACTCTGCAGTGATGATGGAACACTTCAGTGGGATCTGTTCTGCAATGATTACATCACAGCACACCATGGCTGATCCTACCGATGTGCCAAACTTCGAGCCATCTGTGAAGACAGGGAAGAAGTCCAGGTACTCAGCATGATGGCTGGCAAAGAGTTGCTGGTACACACAGTCGGGTGTAAAAGCCTTCCCCGTCCTGCACAGGGAAAAATCACAGGAAGGGGGAAACAGCGAGCTGTGATGGAATCGGCTCGGCTGTAAACTGTGCGATGCTATCGTGACTGGTGTTGATGTCTCTGAGGTAGCCTCGGACACACAAACCAAAAGGGCAAGTGGCAGTTGGCTGATTTGTGTAAAGCATTTCCTACTTTGGACTGAAAATGCAGTCCCAAGTGGGATGGACAGGCAGGGATCGCAATTTAGATGTATATTGTAGGGACAATTGCTGACAGCGAAGAGATAAAGATGGTTCATCAGTCTCAACGTAAAGACTCTGGACCGGTGAGGTGCAGAAGGCTCCCGTACAAACACAGAGGGTCTGATGATGGAGGGGGGCACCTTCACCATTGAATCCCGGGCAGAGTCGTATACCTGGGATCCGTAGTCCAGTTTCAATTGGACAAGTGCACAGTATAAGAGGAGCAGAGAACATCGGTCAGCTCCCCACAAGAGAGAGGACCTTCACGATGTTCAGTGCCTGTGTGCACTTGGACCTGAGATGACGTATGTGTGGTAAAAAGGTCATTTTCCAATCGAAAATGACACCGAGAAACATGGTCTCTGCCACAACTGGAATGATGTTACTCCTGAGCTATAGTTCAGGATCCAGATGAAGATTACACTTGTGGCAAAAGTGCACACAAGTGGTCTTCTATGGGGAGAACTGAAACCCATTTGCTGTCACCCAAACAGAAAGATAGTTCAAGGCAATCTGCAGTTGTCTTTCAATGACCCTCATGCTGGATGAAGAGCAAAATATGCTAAAGTTATCAACATAGAGGGCATTGCCTACTGATGGAGGAAGTTGTCTAGTAATAGAATTACTCTTGACAGTGAAACACTTAGAACACAGCCTGTTCTTGGGGGTATGGCCACGACAGAGTGTTACCGACACGGACACGAAAAAAACGTGTCGATAAGAAGATGGAGATGAAGATCGGCATGTGACCTCTCAAGCCAAAGATATGGAGGTCACGAAGAATGCTGAATCTCCAAGCCATGTCATACGCTTTTTCGATGTCGAAGAAAATTGACACCAAGTGCTCTCTTCATAAAAATGAGTTTCTGATAGCCAATTCGAGGCATATCAGATGGTCAAGAGTTGACTGTTGCCTGCAAAAGCCACACTGGGTGTTGGAAAAAAGGTTGTGATGTTGTTGGAAAGAAGGCTTTGACCAGATGAGTCTGGCATTTACCATTCTTTCCAACACCTTGCACACGCAGCTCGTCAACACAATGGGACGATAATTCGAAGGAATCTTGGAATCATTTCCTGGCTTCGGGAAGGCCAAGACGATGGCCTTCTGCCTGGAGTCTGGAAACTGCTCCTCGATAAAAATGTGATTGAAGGGTTGGAGCAGTCAATCCTTAATCAATGGTGAGAGATGTTGGAGCAATGTGGCATAATGGATATTGTCCGGCCTGACAGCAGATGCACGAGACGAGAGCAGAGCAAGGCGAAATTCCTCCGCTGTGAATGGCCTGTTTTAAGACTCCAGTCCATTTGAGTGGAAGGAGAGCAGAGAGCATCCACCCTTCTCTTCTGGACCAGAAACTCGGGGGAGTACGAAGAAGAACAAGAGATGGAGGAGAATGACTCCCCCCAAGAGTGTTGGCAATCGCTTTGGGATCAGCAATTGCCTGTCCATTGTGCTCCAGGATCGATAACGAGTGGAACATGCAATTTCCACCCAACTTCCAGACTTTATCCTACATGATCTTAGAACTGGTCATGAGCGTGATAGATGACGTATATTTGATCCAAGATTCCTTCTGGTTCTGGCGTTGAAAGAAACAAGCTTTCGCCCTGGCGCATTTGAGCTTTTCGAGGTTGGGGGATGTCAGATATCTCTGAAACACCCCCAAGCCTTATTCTGAGCCTTGTGAATCAGTTAATCTGAATGGTTGCAGTCTTGAGCAGGTGTCACAGTTTAATTACCTTGGGAGCTATTTAACAGATACTGGTGATGTGCGGCATGAGATTAACAGACGGATAGGGATTGCTGCCGAGACTTTTAAGAATCTATAGAGAGTGTGGAGAAATAGGTGTATACCTTAAAGACTAAAATTAGACTGTATAATAGTTTGGTTCTTTCTAGGGTTATTTATGGCAATGAAACTTGGACACTTTGTAAACAAGATAACAGGAAACTAGATGCTTTTGATTCCAGATGCTTACGCAGTATCTTGGGCATTAGGTGGTTTAACTTTGTAACTAATGATGAGGTTAGGCAAAGGAGTTTGCAACCTCCTTTAAGCAGCATATTTTGCAGAGAGAGACTCCGTTGGTTTGGCCATGTTGCCCATATGAATAATTATAGATTGGCGAATAGGGTTACGAACAGTGTGCCTAAAGGCCTCAGAAAGAAGGGGAGACCTAGGATGCGGTGGGCAGACAATGTCAAACAGGACCTTGTTAGAATTGGTGTGCAGTGGCCGGATGCAGTAGATGTAGCTCAGGATAGATATGCTTGGAGAATTAAACTGCATGGTCTGGTTGGACCTCCGTAGCCCATGGCTGCTTGATGATGATTATGATGATGGTGATGGTTAATCCCCAAAATGATAAATATAACATAAATAAAGTAAAACTGGTTAAGGAAAAGTAAATGAGTGGACCATCACAACACCGTGTATCTTAATTAACATGCTTGATGGCCTTAACCAAAGGATTCCATCTGCCTTTAACAGCTGGCCAGTGGATGATGCCCTTTGCCAAACTTCTCTGAACCCTGTGGACTGGTCATTTAGCACATTATGCAACAAAATATACCACTCAGTCAGAGGTAAAAGAACCCACTCATTTAGATAAAGTTTATAATTTAACCTTCTGCATGAAATTTCATCTTTAAATTCCAATTTTAACCATACATCTCAGCCTGTCAGGGAAGGGGAGGGGAGTGCAAAACACTCTTATTCCATTACTATCCATGATTATCTGCTTATTAATCATAGCTCTGAAGCACAGGGCAAAAACTGTTTTAAACTCACGAAACAGTCAGGTGAAAAAATTTAGTTTTGTCGTAAGTGGGATTTGAAACCACAATCTGTAACGTGCCAGGCATTATTAAAGGGTATCTAAATGGTTGGGCTGTTTTACCTCTGACTATGAGTGGCACATTTTTTGCACACATTGCACTAAATGACCAGGCTACAGGGTTCAGAGAAGTTTGGTAAAGGGAATTTACTGGCCACCTGTTGAGAGGCAGATGGAAGAATCCTCCTATCGCCATCAAGGGTTAATTAAGCTATATGGGTGGTGTGTCTCCTGTGTACTGGCCCACAAAATAACTTCTAATCTGATGAACAGGGTCTTTCCAAGCACAACAGAGTCCTCTTTTTCGCAGAGAGCAGAATGTGGGTTAGTGGAGAGAACTCCTCCTATTGGGAGACTTGATCAAACCTGGGAATTGCAGATTATGAGGTGGATGGGGGGATGGAGGTCACTATACACCGAAGAGTAAAAACATTATCACCAGTGCATTTTTATGCAAATTGAAGCAACTGCAGGTAAACGACGGCGCATATAAAGGTCATGAAACAGTAAAAATAACACCTGATACTGAGCTCTGTTAATACTTAAAATAATTCACAATAATTGCTGTACAATATTCTTTAGCCTAAATTACTCAATCTTAAATATGAGGAATGCAAGTGCTATTACAAATTGCGAGGTAGCTAGCTGCAATTACAAATGTTATATTACAATTTTAAATAACCTTAATAAATATTAATTAAATTAAATATTTCCTTATCAACTATATAAAGCATAATACGCTAATTAACAATAATTATATTTACCAATGAATAGTAGGATGTTACATCTACTTGCTATGGCTCATATGCTGTTACAATGAGACGTCAATGACTTTCACATTTTCCCTGCAGTTAGTAGGTGTTCTAATTACTTCTGTTAAATGTTCTTATACTGTCCATTGATGCTCTTATTTATGGCCGAAATCATTATAACAAGAAACCAGTCCTTTGTCTATTGCATATGTATGTAGATATTAGTTCACTAAATTGACATATAATTATCTTGAGCTTAGTACAATGGGATAGTGTTACTCCTTATGGTTGATAACAAACATTTGTTACCTTATTTCTAATTATGCCAAACATTAATTATGCTATCTGGTTCCTGGAGTCTACGATGTTTCTATCCAAATTATCGTTGTACTTAGTAGATGTTAAAGCTGTTAATAATCTTATGTAGTATTTATTGCAAGTTCATTGGCACTTATTACAGTTATGACAACAGTTGACTTTCCTCAGTTTTTGAGACATAATTGCCTACTTTAAGCATTTAAAACGTTAAAAAATGATTAACTAAGATATAAAAACAAGTATATAAGACTGCCTTCATATTAGTGTTCAGGTATTGTAGAAGCACAATCTGCATCGGCACTCAGATCTTACGTGAGCTATGCGCTGCACCATTACTCTAGTCTACGGCGTCATCAGGCTCAATCAGTGTAGGCTGGAGTGAGATATATAATGAGATACTTATAAGCTTATGCTTATAAGTATCTCACTCATTACGTCAGTGGTCGTCTGATGTTACATAATAACTGATGATTGGCTGTATAATAGAAGATTCCATGGAGATGGAATAGGGGCTATGTCAGTGTTGCATATATTATTACATTGTGAACAAATTAGCATTTTTTCAGTGTAATTCAGTTGAAACTTAGATTTAGGGGCTATTAGTGGTTTATATTCTATTTTATTTACTTGAATATTATTTTCTATTACAGTTTGAGCATATGCTGTACTGGGAGTTTTCTTTTTTAGATTAAACCGATGTTCGTTCATTCGATCTTTGTATTGTCGATATGTTTTGCCAATGTATTTATTCTTACCGTTTAGTATATTTAAGGGTTCGGGTATATCGAGTTGATATAATCCTCCAGTGGGCAATTTCTTATCACAATCATTAATTATTAAATTTTTTATTGTATTATGTATTGTAATGGGTAGATTAATGTTATATTTTTCATATAGGGAAAACTATAAGCAAAAATTTGTTGTTTTAATTCCTGATTGGGGTTTGGTTTTTAATATTATGAATTTTGCATTATATTGCCACCTTTTTAATTGTTGAAGGGTGTATCCTGCTTCTTGTGCTGTTTCAGTTTATATAATTTATTTCTGTGTTAAATGTGGAGTCTTCAGAACAATATCTATATGCCCTAATTTAGTGTGGGATAATACTTGATACGGAGATGTGCGGAATTAGCAGGTATGTATAATGGGTTATGAGTTTTCTTTCGATATACTGTAGTTTCACAGTAATGTTCTTTATGTGTTATAAGTATATTTAAAAAAGGTAATTGTTGCATATGTTCAGATTCAGTTGTAAAATTAACGGTAGGTAATATACTATTAATAGTATTTATAAAGTTTTAAGTTTATCCAGGTTGTGGGGCCAAAAAATGAATACATCATCCATGTTATTAATATGAATTATGTTAAGATATTAATATTCAAATTTAAGCAACTCTGATATTCCATCTTTTCTTTTACTCGCATATCTTTTCATGTATCCCTAATAGTTTTGTTTAACATTAATTGTTCAGCTTTTTGTAACAAATCTTGCTTAAACAAATCTAAATTCAATGATGGCCTTAAGCCAATTTTACAAAAAGCTGAAAAATTAATGTTAAACAAAATTATTAGGGATACACAAAAAGATATATATGTAAAAGAAAAGATGGTACATCAGAGTTACTTAAATTTAAATATTAATAAATAAACACAATTTATGGAATGTATTACCTATAAATTGGAACAGCAAACATATATTATTCAAAAACGTCATAATATCAAAATAAATAACTTAATGAAAGGACAATATATACATAATACAGTGGTGCGAGTAAATAAGCAAGAAGTAAAATATAAAATTATCTAAAATAACATTAAATCATGAACAACAAACAATATTGCAAAAAGGATTCAAATTTGCTTATGAAAATGATAGAATTGATAGATATATATATATAAGTGAATACTTCAAATAGAGCAATCTATAAACAAAATACCTCGGAAATATAGAGATTAAGAATGTTTAAATTATATAGAACAATACAACAAGTTCAAAATACAAATAGCAACAATAAGGAAGTTAAAATTCTAAAGCAATTGAAGGCTAATAATGATATAAAAATACATTTAGCTGACAAACCAAACCAAATAGTTTTAATAGATAAGCAACAATATGATAAAAATATTGAACAAACTTTGGCACAATCAAATTGTCAACCAGTTATTAATGATCGTATTTCTAACATATTACATAAATTAAGTAATTTAAAAAAATGATCCTTACTTACCAACTGAAATTTCTAAAAACTGTGTTCCCCTGTATACCCTGACATCCCTCAACTCTTTGTAAAAATTAAATTGGATAAAGATAAATATCCTTTCCGGCCATTAGTAAGTAAACGTAAATCACCTACCTATCATCTAGAGCAGTGATTCCCAACCTTTTCTGGACCATCGCCCCCTTTAGAAGAGAACAAAAATTTCAATGCCCCCCTAGTCCATAATAGTTAATTTTATATGAAATATTAAAATATTGTTGCATATTATCTGTACCTAATTTATCCGTTTATTTATCTATTAAAAATCATAAAGCAGAAATTAATAAAACGACAACCAAATGTACAATAAAATTGTTTATTAAAATTCTAAAAATAAACACAGAATCAATAAAAATAAAAAATAATGAGATAAACACAAAATTAATAATAAATAAAAAAAATTAATGAGATGGTTGAGGCTGGTGGAGTGTTAACAATTTGTTAATGTCGGGTTCCAATTTCGTTAAAATCAATATCACAGATCGCCATGTTCAGTGACGTGTAGTCTGTTCCTCTTCTTTGACAGTAAATTAGCTACTGCACTGAATCCATGCTCAGCCATATAGGATGAAGGAAATGCGATTAAAAACTTCTGTACTATTGCCCACAATCCAGGGTACAGAACTGGTATTGATTTTTGAAGCCAGAACTTTTGGTATCCACGTTTGAATTTTACTTTGAGTGCTTCGTTAGTCGTGAGTTCTAAGAGTTCCTCTTCCAAATTTGATGATTCTTCAGTATCTGTGTTTGCGAAAGGATCTAAAACCCAACTCGGGATATTCATGTTTAAAATATCTTGGAAACACTCCGTAAAATCAACATGAAGAACTTCCAAGTGTTGGCAGTAAGTAAGTAAATCTTTCGGTTTTGCAGAGACTGCTGATAATGTGGGAAAGTGGTTGTATTCACCTCTACCTAGATTTCGTTTGAATAGAAGAAGTTTTCCCGCAAAGGCAGCTATGATGTTTTTTGTTTTAATTAAATTCCACTCATCACCTTGAAATTGTAAATTAACTTGATTAAATATTTTAAACAGGTCTGTCAAATAAGCGATGTCATTTTTTGACGTAATCAGGTTTTCGTGCAATTTTTCGCCTCTGTCTTCAAGAAAGTCCAGTACTGAGTCAAATAGATTGAAAAAACGATTCAGACAAACACCTTTAGAGAGCCAACGTACTTCTGTGTGCAGCAGCAAGCGATTGTAATCTTCATCATTTTCATTACAAAGCTTACCAATTAATCAGTCATTCAATGAATTGCTTCTAATCTTATTGATTGCTTTAATAACGTAATGGAGCGACGTATGCAGACATTCATTCAAATTTTTTGCAACCAAATGATGAATAATACAATGTACAGTGAGTACATTTGGTATTGCTTGTTTCAAATGCGCTATGAAACCCTTATTACGCCCTGTCATTGCTGGAGCACCATCAGTAGCAGCAGACAAAATATTGCAAATAGGAATTTCTTTCTCTTGAAAAAACTTTTGCATGGTATTAAATATAGATTCCCCCTTTGTATCAGATTCCAAATTTTTAGCAAATAATAACTCTTCATGAATTTTTTCTTCTTTTATAAATCATACGTATGATAAGAGTAGAGCTTCGTTATTCGGTAGAGTTGATTCATCGAGTTGAATGGAAAATTTGCAAGTCTTTAAGTAATAACATAATGATATTTCAACGTCTTTTGCCATTTCATCTATTCTTCTTTGCCCTGAATTATTACTGAGAGGAATTTTTTTGATGATATCTGACGGTGTCTTATGATGAAGAACAGTTTTTAATATCTCTTTGACTGCCAGCAAAATTAATTCCTCGCCAATTGTGTGTGGTTTTCCTGCTTTTGCGATTAACAATGAAACGTTATATAAGGCTCATAGTCCATCATCATCTTGTTTAGAAGACGACGCAAAAAGGTTTGACATAGTTGGCTGTTTTAAATATTGTTTTTCCAGTTCTTGAAAATAGGATAAATCTTTGTTCTTCTTATCAGCATGCATTTTATTTAAATGCTCTTGTAGCCTAGAAGGTTTCATAGCTTCATTTGAAAAAACTTTTCGGCAAATTAAACACATAGGTAATGATTGGTTTGTAGGAGAGTACTGTGATGCCCCACCGTTCACTTTTGCTTTACCTTAACCAGTTTTTGTTTAATTTACGTTATATTTATCATTTTGGGGATTTTTATTTCCTTTTCGGCATCACAGCACTCGTTTTCAAGTTTCTAGGAGTTGCGTACGCGCAACTCCGAACTTCCGACCGTAACCATTAAAGCGCGTGCCAAGGACACGCCCCCTCTTGCGTCATAGCTTGCGTCCTTCATCATTGTATGCAAATGTCTTTCCCGGCATGCGCCGGCCTTTTGTCAAAACCGTGTCCTGCGAGGCACTAGAGCACTTAGCACTTGAGAGTAGAGCACTGAGCACTTGAGAGCAGAGTTGTAGAGAGAGCAGAGAGATGTAGTAAGGTGCGTAGCACCACAAGAGATGTTTTTTTATTGATGTCTTGGTGAGTTACTTATTTTGGAAATAAATCTATTTTGTTATGTTACAAACTTTTGAGTCTGTAGTTTTTATCTTGAGCAACGCTAATTTAGGATCTTTTTTACATTAACTCTTATTTGTTGAGAATCATTTTGACTCTCACTTATGAACGCTCGCTGGCATTTGAACCCTAAATCAACTTATTCTACATTTTGGCAATTTCTTAATTATTGCCTGGCGCCCGTCTAAGCTATCCGGAGCATAAAACTTTAATTATTTTGCATTGTTTGGAGCGTTACAGTACGTAAATCCATATTTCAAATACTCAATACTCTACTGCCGGCATTTCTTTTTAGATGTAGATTCAGACATTTTCAAATACAAATTAACTTCTCAACAGATTTATAGATAGTTATAAAAATAATGTTTATAATGATTTCTAACACTTATCATTCACGACTATTTATCACGGCGAAGCACATAAAAATAATAAAACATTCCTAGAGCTATCGCCTTTATAGATTTGATTTTGTGCACGCATTAACTTGTATGTTTGCGATGCCGGCGCACTTGCTCCGTAAACAAGTCATTTCAAGCTCCCATATTCTTGTCGAAACATGTTAAATTGCATGAACCGCGTGTTTGCCTACCAACTTGCAAGGACTTGTCACCATCAATCTATTCTAAGCATACCTAATGCTAATTTAAAAATGCTTATTAACGCGATAACAATAAGATAATTTACATAGCTAGATAAAATATTTATTCATGAAAACAGGTATTTTCAAAGTATTTTATTATATTAAAAAAATAATTATAAAAAAAATTAAATATAATAAATTTATTATTATTATATTATTATTGCATCAAGGTTGATTTGCCTATCAGGACGGACACACGTCCAACATAATAAGCCTGATATAGTAGTGCATGTTAAGGTATTGAATGAGATTACAATTATTGAAGTAGGAATAACATCTCAGGATAACCTGCAGACAGTAGAGGTTGAAAAGAAGAGGAAGTATGATCTGCTGGCTAATGAGTTGAACCTAATTCACAAGTGTAATGTTAATATTATACCTTACGTTCTGATGTGGGATGGTATTGTAACTACGTACCATAAAGCATACTCAAAGCGACTTGGAGTGGGAAAACATATTGAAGCTTATATCCAATCTGTGATCTTGAAGAGAACTTTTCAGAGCATCTCAGTCGACTTCAGACGTACCAGTACGCTAGTAGGCGGTAGCAGGGAACTTATTGTCCAAGCTGCAGTTGAAAAGCTGTACATGACGGATGAGGTAGTGGATGACCAGAATCACCAGGAAGACACCACAGAATAGAGATAAAAAGATTGTCACAGAAAATTCCATTAAATTTATTTATTTATTTGACCGCCCCTCTTGATTGCCTCAACGCCCCCCATTTGCCTCTGGATCCGCTACCGCCCCCATGGAAGGCTCCAGCGCCCACTGGGGGGCGGTATCGCCCCCGTTGGGAATCTATGATCTAGAGAATGAATTACGTAACTTTTTTAAGAAATATTTTCCTCCTACAAATAATACCCTTTACATCATGTCAAGAAGCAATTCACAGGATTCAAAATGCATCAATCAATAAGCATACTACAATACATTCGCTTGATGTTGTATCGTATCCAAACACCCCGGTGTTGGATGCGACGATGTGACTGAAAGTCGAATGGTTACGAGTGGCCAGGGCTACTGCCTCGGAATACTTCAGTATACACAAGGTGCTGAACCTGACTACATCATCTAATTTCTTCAATGTGAATGGCATACGTGGCTCCAGACTGAGGGAGTCCCATGGGATCACCTCTGTCTGGACTCATGTCCAACGTAGTCATGCGTCATGTCGAGGAAATCGCACTAAACAAAGCAAAACATAAACCTTCTTTATACATGTGTTATGTGGATGATGTATTAATTATTGGCCCCACAACCTGGATAAACATAAAGAATTTATAAATACTATTAATAGCATATTACCTACCATTAATTTTACAATTGAATCTGAACATATGCAACAATTACGATTTTTAGATATACTTATAACACGTAAAGAACATTACTGTGAAACTACAGTATATCGAAAGAAAACTCATAACCCATTATACATACCTGCTAATTCCGCACATCCATATCAAGTATTATCCCACACTATATTAGGGCATATAGATATTGTTCTGAAGACTCCACATTTAACACAGAAATAAATTATATAAACTGAAACAGCACAAGAAGCAGGATACACCCTTCAACAATTAAAAAGGTGGCAATATAATGCAAAATTCATAATATTAAAAACCAAACCCCAATCAGGAATTAAAACAACAAATTTTTGCTTATAGTTTTCTCTATACGAAAAATATTTCAAATGCTCTACAAACTACCTTAAAAAAATATAACATTAATCTACCCATTACAATACATAATACAATAAAAAATTTAATAATTAATGATCGTGATAAGAAATTGCCCACTGGAGGAGTATATCAACTCGATATACCCGAACCCTTAAATATACTAAACGGTAAGAATAAATACATCGGCAAAACATATCGACAATACAAAGATCGAATGAACAAACATCGGTTTGATCTAAAAAAGAAAACTCCCAGTACAGCATATGCTCAAACTGCAATACAAAATAATATTCAAGTAAATAAAATAGAATATAAACCACTAATAGCCCCTAAATCTGAATATAAACCACTAATAGCCCCTAAATCTAAGTTTCAACTGAATTACACTGAAAAAATGCTAATTTTTTCACAATGTAATAATATATGCAACACTGACATAGCCCTATTCCATCTCCATGGAATCGTCTATTATACAGCCAATCATCAGTTATTATGTAACATCAGACGACCACTGACGTAATGAGTGAGATACTTATAAGCATCAGCTTATAAGTATCTCACTCATTACACTAATATGAAGGCAGTCTTATATACTTGCTTTTATATCTTAGTTAATCATTTTTTAACGTTTTAAATGCTTAAAGTAGGCAATTATGTCTCAAAAACTGAGGAAAGTCAACTGTTGTCATAACTGTGATATGTGCCAATGAACTTGCAATAAATACTACATAAGATTATTAACAGCTTTAACATCTACTAAGTACAACGATAATTTGGATAGAAACATCGTAGACTCCACGGAACCAGATAGCATAATTAATGTTCGGCATAATTAGAAATAAGCTAACAAATGTTTGTTATCAACCATAAGGAGTAAGTAACACTATCCCATTGTACTAAGCTCAAGATAATTATATGTCAATATAGTGAACTAATATCTACATACATATGCAATAGACAAAGGACTGGTTTCTTGTTATAATGATTTCAGCCATAAATAAGAGCATCAATGGACAGTATAAGAACATTTAACATAGAAGTAATTAGAACACCTACTAACTGCAGGGAAAATGTGGACGTCTCATTGTAACAGCATATGAGCCATAGCAAGTAGATGTAACAACCTACTATTCATTGGTAAATATAACTATTGTTAATTAGCCTATTATGCTTTATATAGTTGATAAGGAAATATTTAGTTTAATTAATATTTATTAAGATCATTTAAAATTGTAGTATAGCAGTTATAATTGCAGCTAGTTACCTCACAATTTGTAATAGTACTTGCATTCCTGATATTTGAGATTGAGTAATTTAGACTAAAGAATATTGTACAGCAATTATCGTGAATTATATTAAATATTATTATACAAGCTGTGATGAATATTATTTGAAGCTCTGTTAATTAGTGTTATTCTTTTTCTTTAGATAGGAAAGGCAGAATTAAGTGAGTTTCACAAATGCCAAATTATAATGGCCAGATGACTGGCTCAGAGCATTTCTAAAATGGCAAGGCTTGTGAGGTGCTCACTCTCAGCCGTGGTTAGTACCTTCAAAAAGTGATCTGAGGAGGGAAAAACCATGAACTGCTGGCAAAGGTGTGGGCTGACCACAGCTTATCGATGCTAGAGTTGAGCAAGGTTATCACATATGGTACAAGCCAACATAAGGGATACTGTGGCACATTTGAATGCTGGTGATAGGAGTAATGTGTCACAACACAAAGTACATCACACCCTGCTGAAAATGGGGCTGCATAGCCACGAGCTGCTCCGAGTAGCCATGCTAACTTCATGTTATCGTCAAAAGCCCCTACAATGGGCACATGAGCATCAAAACTGGACCTTGAATGATTGGAAGAAGGTTGTCTGGTCTGATGAATCTCATTTCCTATTACACCATGTGGACAGCCGGGTACGTGTGCATCATTTACTGGGGAAATGTTGGCATCAGTATGCACCGTGGCACAAAAACAAGCCGGTGGAGGAAGTGTAATGCTTTGGGCAATGTTCTGTTTGGAAACCCTGGGTCCAGTCATTCATGTGCAGGAAAGAATGATGTCTACCACCTATCTAAACATCATTGCAGACCAGGTACATCCTTTCATGGCAATGGTATGTCCCTCTGGTAGTACCTTCTTTCAGCAGAATAATGCACCACTGCCCAGTTTGTTCCAAAATGGTTCGCAGAGCAAAATGATTCCAGGTATTGTCCTGGCCTCCAAATTCCCCAGACATCAATCCAATCGAGCATCTGTGGTTTGTGTTGGAACAGCATATCCGATCTGCAGCGGCTCAACCACATAACTTACAAGAGTGAAAGAATCTGCTGGTAACGTGTTGGTACCAGATATCACAGGACACTTCAGAAATCTTGTAACATCCATACCTCACTGGGTAAGAGCTGTTTTGGCAGCACGTGCAGGACCAACATCATATTATGCAGGTGGTCATAACAGGTTGGGTTGTTTTACCTCTGAGTGTCACTTTTTTTAACACCATGGGCTACATGGCCAAGTCACAAGGACCCTGAAGGCTCAGAGAAGGTTGGAGGAGGGAACCTACTGGAACAGCTGTTGGGAGACAGATGGTACCTCCCATCAAGGGGCAATGCACAGGGTATGGCTCTCCTGCACATAGGGACACACTTTAAAGTTCCATCCAACAGATGGTGGCCTTTCCAAGCCCATTGCTGTCCCCTACTGTCCATGGGTAGGGCGGGGAGTTTTGTGGAGATAAGTCTCAGTGTTGACCCAGCTGGGACTTGAACCTGGGAACTGCAGATTACAAGCCTGGCATGCTACTGACTGAGCCACCCCACCCCAGGTGGTCATAATGTTTTGGCTCTTCGGTGCATATTTATTTTAATTTAAGAATTAATACCAATTTTCAACATGGAAATGTCCCCACACTCTGTTGGTTTTCGCCACTAAATCCTTGCTCTGTCCTTGGTTAGAAAGGGAGACAGCAATGAATTTGAAAAGCCTCCTACCTGTCTGATGGCCGTTAAGTCATGGTCCAGTGTGCATACATTCCTTGTGTTTGGCTTCCATCTCACTAATAGCAGCTATAGTTTCGAGCATTGTTGCCACAAGTGTATTGCTATGAAGTTAATACAACCCAGTTTATGTTTCACATATTTAATTCATGCATCTGGAATTGTAATGGAGAGAAATTATGAGTAGTAGCACCCACCACTCTTCTACAGTCCATATATCCTATATCTGGCAACATTCCATTGCTTTAAACAGTTGCAAAATCTTTTAAAGTGCACAAAATTTTCGAATTTTCGATGTTTATAATCAAATTTTAGCCATTGGGTTGCTGTATTGGGAGTATAAGCTGATACAGAAGATAGATAGGTATGTACTTAACATATATGAGTTGATTTTGAAACTTGAATAATTGAATGCTGTTTACTACAGAATTGTGAAACAGAAATTTTTATGACACTGATAGTCTTATCTATAGGAATTAAAACCATTCAAATAAAATAAATAAATGCAATATTTCTATTTGTTTGAAGATTAAATTTTATATTGTTTATTTTTACAATGGGAGAAATCGTGTATGTAATGGTGCCATTTTAATTGAAAAAGGATGTTTTGGTGTGTTCCAAGACTTGTAAAAGTTTATTTCACCCTGTTTATGTTGGCCTGTCAGAAGCAAAATTTTGTAAAATGAAAAAAGAATGTAAAGCCAATTGGGGATGCATGAAATGTTCAGTTTTAGATGAAAGGAAATTGAGTCATTGTAATGGATCTGTTGAATTTAAATCAGCGAGTACTATTCTAATGCTATTATCTTTTTGTAGGTTTTGGAGCGTTTTCATTTCATTTAAAGTGTTGGTATCAGGTTGGGTATTGTTGTATGCCTGAATGCTGCGATAGAATTTAAATCTTAATTTGTCTTTGTGTAGTTCAGGTATAGGGTTTATTATTTCTCCTAACTGTGGGATGATTTTGTGCAGGGGTGGTAGGGGCACCTGGTATGCAAACTTCTGCCCTTGTTGTAATAGCTTTTCTTGTTGCGTTAGTTGTAAGGATGAGAGGTTCAGGAATGGAATAGGTTTAGGTGTTGGGTTATTAATACAACGTCTATGATATGTTGTGGGATGGTGGTTATGGACTTTAGGATTTTTAATTATCAATTTCTTTCGGGTGTTGCTCTGTGAGGTACGTGTGTTATGGGTTGGTGGGGGTGGGATGTGAATTGCAGTGGTTTAGGATCTCTGGGATGGGGGAATGTAGGTGAAAGTGGGTTGTTACAGTTGTTTGGGTTGAGATACTTATGTGGAGCTGGGGTGTGGTATCTCTGTTGTGAATTTATAAGGTTATTAAGTTTATGGTTGTGTGCCTTGAGCATTTGTTCTGTATCTCGATCTATAAGGTTATGCATTCATCCAAGGAGATGGTCAAAATCTTTATTGGATAACTGAGTGGTGAATAGCAAATATTGGGGATATGTTTTTTGCTCCACATAACTAATTTGTTTTCTTAGATGTCTTATGGTTACATTAATTAATTTAGTTTCGGCTGTGCAAATTGTATGTGCCAGATAATATGGGAATTTGGATATGGATACTTGTATCCATTTAGGAGTTACATGGTAACTCTTACAGGTTTTTGGAAACCTAAGGTGTAGTAATAATTGATTCAACTGTCTACGTAAGCTTATGAGCTGCTTAGATGGGTTCATAGCAAATCTAACTAGAGATAACAAAAATCATTGATATAACAAAAATTACAGTAAAAGTACACATGCAGTAATTAAAGTAATTTAATTCTCTACGACACTGTTAAATGTTCTTAAGCACTTCGACACATGGACTATACTATCATGTATCAATAATTATTAAAGAGAGATTTACGTACCATGCCATAGAGGATGGGAAGTAACGGCCTAAACCTATTCCATTCCTGAACCTCTCGTCCTTACCAGTAACGCAACAAGAAAAGCTATTACAACAAGGGCAGAAGTTTGCATACCAGGTGCCCCTACCACCCCTGCACAAAATCATCCCACAGTTAGGAGAAATAATAAACCCTATACCTGAACTACACAAAGACAAATTAAGATTTAAATTCTATCGCAGCATTCAGGCATACAACAATACCCAACCTGATACCAACACTTTAAATGAAATGAAAACGCTCCAAAACCTACAAAAAGATAATAGCATTAGAATAGTACTTGCCGATAAAACTGATTAGTTGGTAATATTAGAAGCAAATGATTATATCAGTAATTTAAAAGTAACCCTTGACGAATTACAAGCATCAGAAATCGCATTTGACCCACTCCCTTCAAGTTTAACTAAATTAGCACACTTGAAAACTGACCCTTATTTACCGGCAAACTTAGCCAAAGCCTGCAAACCCCCATTACGCTCGAATATACCCCAGTTATTTGTCAAAATTAAACTACACAAACCACTAAAACCCTTCAGACCACTAGTGGCCAAATGAAATTCTCCCACATATAACCTAGAAAAAGCACTCTTTCAGTTCTTCGTCCCATATTTTCCACCCACACCCAGTACCATACAGTCATGTGCAGACCTAATTAACAAACTTAAAACCATAACTCTTACCCCCGATTGCACCCTACATTCATTTGACTTCGTCGCACTCTACCCTAACACACCGGTACTCGACGCAACTATACGACTTAAAACTAAATGGCTTGAAGCGGCCAGCCCGCACAGCACCTGAATACTTCAGTAATCAGGAGGCCCATGACCTGGCCGCTAAAAGCAACTGGTTTCAAGCCGACGACAAAATATTCATCCAAAACCAAGGTGTCCCAATGGGCTCCCCACTCTCTGGATTGTAGGCGGAAGCTGTCCTATGTCATGTAGAATCCACAGTTCTGCATGCATGTCAAATCCACCCACTACTATATGCCCAATATATTGACTATATTTTAATCATCTGGCAACACTCCAAAGATGAATTAAGAAAATTACTTTCTGAATTTAACGCAGTACTCCCAACCATTAAATTTACACACGAAGAGGAACAAAAAGGACACCTACCGTTCTTAGACATCAACTTACACCATACCCCTACTAAACTATACACATCTGTATACAGAAAACGTACATTAATACCTAACATATTATTAGCACCTCTGCCCACCCAAACAACTACAAATTATCGACCTTCTATTCCCACTTTACCAGAGCCTATAAATACTGCAATACACAAGAAGCACTCAACAATGAAATAAAATACATTTTTGAATTCGCTGAAGAGGGCAGATCTACAAACACACCATCTACAAAATTCACAAACAAATCAAATGCAAACAATCCCAAAACCCTCCAACACCTGCAAATAAAAAAACACAGAAATACACAATAGCCCTACCATACATAAACAATAATTTCACATACTCTGCTAAAAATAACCTAAAACCTTTTCATTATAAAGTCCCAATTAAAGTGTCTCACACTATATTCAAACTCATTCGAAATGATCGCAACCATATAGCCAGCTCTGGAGGAGTTGCCTACATTCAACTCAATGACTCCACAGGTAAAATCTTCCCCAAAGACAAATACATAGGTAAAACCTCACGCCCATTTAACACCCGACTTAGAGAGCATAAATACAACATCTTAAACAAACTACAAAAAACCGCCCTATCTCAAGCTATCACCGAAAACAATCTCCCACTGATTTTCACTCTGCTAAAATTATAGTATCCCCACCTACCAAATTCCAACTAGCCGTCATCGAAAATATCCTCATTAACGTAAAACTAACCAAACTCTGCAACACAGATATTGTCCCCCTCCCCCCAGCCTAGGGGATATAACATACACTTCGGTAATTCCAATCCCTCCTATACACTTTCCTCTCTCATTGCCAATTCCCATTTTCCACCTGCAATTATACACACCCACCTAACCCTTTAGCACACCTCCATAATACCTCCCCCCCCCCCCCCCCACAAAAACTCACAATAGTAATACCAATATGAAAACCACTATTCAGACCCTCAATAACATAATTATCTTAACCCCAAATTTCAGTTTACGAAATTTATTAATTCACTAAAAAGTGCCCCACTTATAAATATGAACTACTATTCACAAATAGTGATGCTTCCCTTGACATACGAAGATCTTGGCGATTTCCCATAATCCCACACCCTCTACTAACCTCCGTTACATGCAGATCGCATTACCGTCACCCACATTTCCGCCGACCACTCTGACCTTTGGAGCTGAACCACTGACATGTCAATTTATGGCACCCCACCCCTCCCCCACAGTCAGCAAACAACTGCCTCTACTGCAGTAAGTTTCTCACTTCCCACCTGATGAAATTGTGATGCCCCTCATTCACTTTTACTTTACCTTAACCAGTTTTGCTTAATTTACGTTATATTAATCATTTTGGGGATTTTTATTTCCTTTTTGGCATCACAGCGCTCGTTTCCAAGAGTTAGGAGTTGCGCATGCGCAACTCCGAACTTTCGGTTGTCATCCGCTAAAGCGTGTGCACAAGGACATGCCCCCTCTTGTGTCATAGCTTGCGACGTTCATCAATTATGCAAATGTCTTTCCCAGCGTGCAACATGACACGTGCAGGCTTTGTACCTCTTGTTATAACCTGGTGACATGTTGTCACAGTAGCACAGAAGATAGTAGAGTAGAGAGAGTAGTAGAGCATAGCACAGTTTAGAGATCAGTTTTAGTTTGGAGTTTGTTGAAGATGTTTGTAGTAAGAAATGATGTAGTATCTTCTTTATTGAAGTTTTGGTGAGTGCTTTTTGGAAATAAGTTGTTTGTTATTTAAACCTTTTGAATCTTTACTAATTTTTTTCTCTTGAGCAACGTTAGTTTGTTTTGATTAACATTAACATAAAATTTTGACAATCATTTAATATTTTTGAATTCTTACTCATTAATGCTCGCTGGTATTTCGAACCCTAATTAAACTTTATTTTTGGCAATTTGTCAATTATTGCCTGGCGCCCGACTCAGCTATCTGGAGCATGAAAATAATTGGACCAGACAAAGGTTCCAAACTTTAAAAGTATTTCACTTCTTTGGAGCGTTACAGAGGACATTAAAAGAAGTGGCGCAACGAACAGGGACGTGCCAGAAGTAAAAGATAGTGGTCCAAGAATAGGAACTGTATATTTGTGTCTGCTTGAGGGTGTATTTATTTTATTTTTTTAAGCCGAAAATTTTTGTTGAGCAAGAAGCTTAACTTTTTTGTGTATTAGTCAAAGGTACTGAAGTTTCAGTGCAGTTATTCCTGATAATTAAGATATTTATTGTATGTAAAGATTAGAAGTGTCTGGACACACACGTACACAGGCACAATAGATTTTTTTTTTGATAAGCAAATTTATATTTTTGCAAGCTTAATTGTAGCTTTACAATTGTTGTATAGCAGTACCTTTGAGCGCTGCTCAAGATTAAAAAAAGGTTTCAAAATTTTGGCAGACCGCTAAACATGCCTGCTAGCAATATGGCCAATTCTGCCTTAATGACTCCCGACTTAGAAAGAGTAAAGGATAGGTTGTAGGACGTAATGATAGAAGCAGAAGTGCTAATGAATCTGCTTGATGATCATCAGGAGAAAAGGGGAACAACAACAACCCCTAAATTTGCTGACAATGCTAAGTCAGTTCACCAACCTAGAAACTTTGAACGTAAGGTTATATTTTCTGTTCCGTCAGAAGCAAGTGATAGAGCAGAGTATTATCAATCGCCACAACGACGATTTGCCAATCCATCTATTAACTATAGTCCTTATGTTAATTGGCTTTTACCTGAGATAAGGTTCAACGGTTTGAAACGTCCGTCATCGTGGACATTTGTCAAGTCCATGAAGGAGCACTTCCATTTACATGAAGTGCCCGGCAACAAAAAGGTGGATTTAGCAGTATCTTGTCTAATTAGATGTGCTAAGCAATGGTGGAATAAAGTAGGATGTCATCATGGAATTAAATATTGGGAAGAGTTTAAAAATGAAATCATAGACATATATCCGGCTTTTAATGATTTTACAGAACTAGCTACAGAGTTGTTTTCACGAAGACAAAAGGAAAGAGATGATATAGAAAAATGTATCTAGAGTACAGTACAGTTATGCCAGCTGTACAATGCTGATGCTGCTGAAATTGATATTGTAAATTGCATATTGTCTCCCTTTCTTTTGCCCATTAGAGAATTCCTAGAAGTACGAAACGTGAACAATTGCAGATTTAGTCAAATTGGCTCGACAATATACTGCAAGAAGATAATCTGCAGGAACTGCATTTAACCAACAATGGATGCATTCCCCGCCAAAGCAGCACTATCAGGTCGAGTCTCGTAAAATGACTCCCGCATGACCGGAAGTTACACAGTTCCAACAATTTGCACTGAATGTGCCTAGAACTACAGAGAACAAACGAAGCAGAGAATTTGTTCCACGCCAAGCTTCGAACAATGACACTAGACCTAAAACTTGTTTTAAGAACAATAGAGAAACTTTCAGATGTGAATTTTGTGGCCGATTAGGACACACGGAACAATATTGTTATCGAAGGAATGGAAATTCGGGAAACTTGAATTAGGATCTTTGAAGCGAGAGGCCAAAGTTCCTCAAGAAAAGCCCTCTCATGAGTTATGTCTTGCCACTATGGCTTTACCTTTTGTTAATGCTTGTCACGAAGAAACTAAACTAATAGATCATAACAATACAGAAGCCAATCTTCCATTTTCAAAGGAACAAGTTTTAGATGATATTTATGACAATTGTCAATTGACAGTGCAGCCACGTTCCTGTGGTCTTTTTGAATTACCTTGTAGTCCAAAGCAAAATATTCAAGAAGCACCTACAAAATGTCCCATTAGTGCAATTAATGCAAGTTTAGATAACGAAGTTTGTGAAGTAGAACAACCTTATGAGAAAACCGTTTTAGTTGATGAAAAGATTTCTGAAGTAGAAGTTTTAATGGAAATTAATAATGATGAAAACATTTTTGAGTCTGATTTAAAGAAAACTAGTTTTAATGAAGAAAAAGCAACAAAGAAATTGTGCCGACCATAAGTATTCCTGACGAGTCTGGCAAGTTTAGAAGTCTTCAACTGTTGAAACGTCATTTGGAGGCGGATACCAATAAGCCTAGAAAGTACAAGATGAGGTTCTTCAAAAATCCTCACATAGTGACGAGAGATCGAAGAAACAAGCAGAGCCTGCAGAGCGACAACCGGCAGTGAAGCAGTCAACATAGCCAAGATGACGTCACGAGCGAGATCTTCAGCAATGACTTCACTTGAAGCTAACAACCGATGACGGAAAGATGTCAACGGAACATGACGATGATTTATTGCAACAGAGTGCCAACAATGAAAATTTAAGCATATTATTATTTTTCCACTTGGCACTTAATGATTTATAAATGTTCTCTTTTCACTGGAATAGATGAAGACGAAGAAGAATGAAGAAGATTTATTGTGATTTATATAGTTAACAATGTGTAATCTCTTGTTGAAACTTTGTAGTTTTAATATTTATTTTCGGAAAGTGAATTTACTGTAGTTCGAATTTATACTGTGTGAACAGAATTTTTTTGTATTCTTGTTCATCAAAGTTCTAGTTGTTATATTGTATCAACGTGAGTTAAAGTGTATTTTTGTAGATTTTTTTGTTTCAGATGACTGATAGCTGAAAATTTGTAAGTCGATATTGGGAAGTTTAGAAATTGTAAAATGTTTATGGATATGAATGAGGAGAGTGAAAGAGAATTAGTGATTTAATATTTTTTCATTTTTAAGAAGAATTTTGTATTGTAAAATAGCGTGCATTCCCAAGTGAATTTATGTATGAAAAAAAAAAAGAGATTTATGTAAAAAGTGATTGGCTGAAATGCTATCGTCATATATTATAAATTATTTACACATTTTTTTCCTTATCCTTATTCTTAGATACGATTTATGTATAAGTGTTTAAATCTGTTCAGTGCATCAGTGATATTTATTATGTCAATGATGCATAATGTTTGGGATGACATTGGCAGCATTTATTTGTATATATATGAGCTGACCATGATGACTGCAGAATTTTTTTTTGAGCTGTACCCAGATGGCCAAGTGTGGTGACCGAGTTATTACCAGCAATAACTCCTTTGGGAGGGGGACGTTAGCTCTGAAGGGCGAGGTAGCTAATTATTGTTTTATTTCAGCTAGCTCGTGATTGCTGTGTATAGGTGAAGAATTAGTGGATGATTACAATCCCTCTTGTTTGTAAAAATTTGAATTTTCTTAGTTTCGCATGTTTGATGTAATTAGGAGGAGATAACGGTGTTCGAATACCCGTTTTTTTTATGTGATTTAGATGAATTTAGCTTTCACGTATTTTTTGATTGTGGTTAGGGGATAAGCTAACAACGTATGTAACCTGCTAGCAACGTATGTAATTGAATATTTTTTCTTTTCTTGACTTTAACCTTTCTATAAGTTAAGAAAGCTAGGAGTGTATTAACCTGTTTTCATTGTGAAGTTCAAGTTATGCCAATTTCGAGTTTGTATCCGAATGTGATACTAGGTAGGCCGATAACGGTAGTATACAGTTAACTGTCACAGCCATTGGTATATATTTACACTAGGTTATCTGCAACTCTTTCGTTAGGAGATTTGGGAGGAGGTACCTTCGGTTGTGCTGGAAAATTGTGTCAAAGTGAGAATATGTTGTCTTATCAAAATTTGTGTAAGCATACTTTTACTTATTTATGTTCAACCATGTGTAAATGACATGAGATGTGTCCTTTATTCAAAATTTGCTCGTCAAAATCTGTTAGGTCAAATTTTGACTCCCTTTGGAAGGGGGAGTTGTGATGCCCCCTCATTCACTTTTACTTTATCTTAACCAGTTTTTCTTAATTAATCTATGTTATATTTATCATTTTGGGAATTTTTATTTCTTTTTGGCATCACAGCACTCGTTTCCAAGAGTTGGAGTTGCACATGTGCAACTCCGAACTTTCGGTTGTCACCCGCTAAAGCGCGTGCACAAGGACACGCCCCCTCTTGCATCACAGCTTGAGCCTTTCGTCAATTTATGCAAATGTGTTTCCCGGCATGCAACATAACACATGTGGCCTTTGCACCTCTTGTTATAACCTGGTTGCATGTTGTCACAGTAGCACAGAAGATAGTAGAGTAGAGAGAGTAGTAGAGCACAGAACAGTTTAGAGATCAGTTTTAGTTTGGAGTTTGTTGAAGATGTTTGTAGTAAGAAATGATGTAGTATCTTCTTCATTGAAGTTTTGGTGAGTGCTTTTTGGAAATAAGTTGTTTGTTATTTAAACCTTTTGAATCTTTACTAATTTTTTTCTCTTGAGCAACGTTAGTTTGTTTTGATTAACATTAACATAAAATTTTGACAATCATTTAATATTTTTGAATTCTTACTCATTAATGCTCGCTGGTATTTCAAACTCTAATTAAACTTTATTTTTGGCAATTTGTCAATTATTGCCTGGTGCCCGACTCAGCTATCTGGAGCATGAAAATAATTGATCAGACAAAGGGTCCAAACTTTAAAAGTATTTAATTTCTTTGGAGCGTTACAAAGTGCCGATAGGAACAAATGCGTTTCGTGGATCTAAAACTTTTTAAGCACTCTATGCTATCGAAAAGTATAAATGATTATTTCATTCCCCAATGCGGGTAAACCATTGGCAGCAGTCATCATTCTTTTAATCTCCACTGAGACGTCAACTGCCGGCAAGAACGTCGAATTTTAAATTTCTCACCAAAAGCATTCCAAGAAGCTCCCATTACTTCCCATCTTCTACGGCATGGTATGTAAATCTCTCTTTAATAATTATTGATACTTGATAGCATAGACCATGTGTCGAAGTGCTTAAAAACATTTAACAGTGTCATAGAGAATTAAATTACTTTACTTGAAATATTTTGTGGAAAAATTTTTGCCGACATATGGGACTTGATCCTGTATCTCTCTAGAAACATGCCAGAGTATTCTTACTGATTGCACTAATGCCAGCTCATTTTTTCCCTGCTAATTTAAGACTGAAATCTTTCACTGATGATTTGTGCGCCTACCATTGGGGTCATCTATGATCTACAGGTGGCAACTATTTCTTTTTATATTGCGCGGAGTAAGATGGAAATAATAAAGTCTCTTCATGCTATTTAACATTATTAATGATTTAAACATAGGTGACAATCACAGCATTACCTGGTTGACATAGGTAGTGCTGTGATTGTCACCTACGTTTAATTCTAAAAAGAAAGCCTTTTCATTCAATATTTTATTTTTATAAAATCCAGAATTAAATGTTGATCAATTTGACATATATCATGCCATAATTCCTTTCATTAGTTCTTTGGCAAAGGATTTCTAATTTAAAAAAATTTTTTGGTTGAATGTAGTGAGAAAAACAGTTGGGTCTCTGGATTTAAACCTGTTTTCACACTGGACCCTGGAAGGGTTAAGACTAATGTATATTAAATATTAGTGGAGCCCCTAATGATGAGCCACCCCTGTTTATGAACATATATATTATTTAAATGTGTGGAGGAGCAAATGCTCCCTCTTTTCCCTTGTTGCAAGCATCCATGAGAATAGTTTTACTTCAATAGAGGGATCTTTGAAATTTGCAAAGAGAATGAACAGCAAATCTGGCTTTTAAACATACCTTCAATCATTTCATCAAAACTTGATCTTGCATCAGGATGACGTAATAAAGACTTTGGAGTAAATATGATCAGCTGTAAAATCAAACATATATATATATGAAGATACCAAACTGTAAAATATAACTCAGTAAAATGAACATGAATAATTCTCATGATATTTTTTTTGGTAAAGAAACAAGTTCATAAAACAAAAAGAAATGTATAAGTTATTAGAACTTTTTTTCTCTCTCAAATTACTAAAGAACAGAAATAGGTCATATTATAAGGATTGTTCAAGTGAACATTGTACACCCCTATATCTGGGTAATGGATTGAGCAATCTTTGTGCCCTCGCACAGGGAAATAGGTAAATGCAGAAAAGGAACTCCTCAAAACCAGAAGTATTGGCAAATATTGAGATGAACATGATATACTTTGTGATGATTCAAGATATATTCAGAATGGAAGCTTCCAGTCAAACAACATGAAATATGCTGATATTTTTATTTATCAGGGTCCATTGTTGATTAAGTTTTTGGACCACTGTGACACCAACTTGTAACAATAATGTGAAAAACTATGGGCATTTGAAGGGCAGACAATAAAGTCAAAGTGCCCAGGACTTTTTAAGTAAAATGGTTGTTTTTTTGCATGACACCTGCTCCCCCTTAGTGACCAAGCAACAATAACAACATTTAACAGGTATAGTTGAAAATGGCTGGATCATCTTCCCTGGTCCAGGTATTACCCACCCCTCTTTGATTTTTCCATTTATGGAGTTCTAAAAAATGCCATGAAAAGAAGGAAATTAAAGTCTATGAAAAGATCCTCATGAAAGGTGATAAAGTCCTATTCTTTCATTCTCTTCAAATTGTCATTTTTCATCTCTCTCGAATTGGCATCTTCTCAAAAATGTTGAATATTTCCCTCCTCAAAAGTCACCCCCCCCCCCTCACCCTCATGGCCAGGTTGGCTGTTATGTTTGAGAAGATGCCAATTCATGATAGATGAAAAATGAGGAGGACCTGTAAATCCAGGCTGGCCCTTTGAGATTCCTGAAGGAAACTAACACATGAAAGTTTTATCATACTGCTTCACTGAATATGTATTGAATAGAACTGATGGGAATATATCATAGAGTTCTATATACACTACAGAAAGATCTGGCAACTGTACCATGGTTCACTAAGGACAGAGCGAGTTGGGCAGAAACAATGTCTTTCAATAAATTTTAATGCAGTTAAAGACTATTTCTTATAGTGATTGTAAAACATGATTCAATCAAGTTTAGCTGTAAAATGATCATTGTAACAAGGTTTAATGTCTTAATTACTTCAAGTAAGTTTATTTAATCTCCTGTTTTAAGTCAATATAATTTATAGTTCATGATTAGGGTTATTCTACTGGTAACAAGCTTTGTTCACAGTTTCATTTCATATGTCACAAAGATTTGTAAACTATATTAATGATTATAGACTTCCTTTTCACTGGCGATTATTAGAGCAATGATTACTAAATATAAAACTTGTAGAGAAAGACAAATATAAGTTGTAGGTGATGAAAACACATTAAAATATGCAGTGCCATTTCAAACCAGACTGCTACATTAGGAGAGACTTTACAATATTCAGTTGACAAAATTGTTATTTTATTTACAGATCTAGTAACATAATATTTCAATGCCTCCATAACATAAATATTAACAGAACAAAGGTTAAATTAATTGAAAATTGCTATTTTTATTGAATATATGTTTATACTTACAGAATCAGTTCCAGTTTTTTTTTCCATACTCAAGTTAAACATCTTTCGCATAAAATACACAAAAATATTGTTGATTTCTCAGCATTAGTTACATTGTTAATTTTTTTTATATTTACACAGAAAAACAATTTTATACATTTTTTTACCTAATGAAACTGACATCTTTATCAGCTACTGCATATACAGAGCCATAGAAATTTATTACGGAATTTCCATATGATGTCAAGGGAAACTAATTTCGATGTTTTGTAACTTGTAAAATACATATTGTATGGAAAAATATTGCTGAAGATAAATTAAAGATCTATATCAAAACTATCTAGTTTTTTATTTTCCAAATCTTCATTCAGTATTTAAAAAGTTATAGAAATTAGAATATTTACGAACAGTAGTGCCGCTAAAGAATTAAAACCATAAAATTACAGCTACCATATTTTTTTTTAAATTTTGAATGACTATTGTTGGAAAGAAGGGAGTTCAACAAGGATGCTTACTATCGCCAGGACTGTTCAATCTGTTCTCAGAGGCTACGATGGGTATAGCCCTAAATGACCTAAGGAACGGAATACTAATCAATGGTGAAAGAATTTCGTCAATTAAATTTGCAGATGATCAAGCAATTATTGCTGGAACAAGGAAAGGTCTGCAGAAAATGATAAACAAAATAAACAGTGTGGCAAAAACATATGGAATGAAGATAAATAGAGGAAAGACAAAAGTTATGATGATAGCAAAAGAATCAGGAAAAGTGAACATTAGCATTGAAGGACAAGTAATCGAACAAGTCAATAACTATCGCTATCTGGAACAGAAAATCACAGAAGATGCCAGATGCGAGAAAGAGATAAAAGATAGATTAGTCATGGCAAAAAGGGCCTTTAGAGAGAAACAAAGAATGTTAATGGCAAAGAACATAGACCTAAATTTACGAAAAAGAATATTAAAGACGTATGTATGGACCATAGCCTTATATGGAGCCGAGACTTGGACGGTGAATAAAAATGATGAAAAGAGACTAGAAGCATTCAAGATGTGGGGATATAGAAGAATGGAAGGAGTTAGTTGGAGAGAGAAGATGTCAAATGAAAGAGTTTTAGAGAAGGTGGGTGAAGAAAGGACAATGATGAAGATGATAAGGAGAAGGCTGTCATGGCTGGGCCACAACTTAAGACATGGAGGACTTGTTACTAGAGTACTAGAAGGTAAAATTATGGGAAAGAGAGGAAGAGGACGACCAAGAACCACCTTCATTTCCAGAGCATGTGAAGACATAAACCTGAAAAACTACAGCGAGCTTAAGAGAACCGCCAAAGACCGAACCAGATGGAGTGATATGTTATGAAGTCTCAACCAGTCTTATGACTGAATGACTAGACTAGATTGTTCGAAATACATTAAGTAATTACCGCTTTTGAGTCGATTCAAATTTTAGAGGAAAAACTATCTTGAGCCGGGTGGGATACAAACCCACGACCTCCTGATAACATGTCAGGTGCTCTGGATCACTGAGCTACCAGCCGCCGATCAAGATCTCCTCTAATTGATGATATGAACATTTTCTACCTACAGTACATATTCCATTATGTCTTGTAACTTGTATACTCTTTATACTTGTAATATATACTTTCCATCTGTATGGCATTTATCTGCCACTTGTGGCTAGATTGTCTGAACAGTACCTTACATGCGACATAATGGAATATGTACTGTAGGTAGAAAATGTTCATATCATCAATTAGAGGAGATCTTGATCGGCGGCCGGTAGCTCAGTGATCCAGAACACCTGACATGTTATCAGGAGGTCGTGGGTTTGTATCCCACCCGCTCAAGACAATTTTTCCTCTAACATTTGAATTGACTCAAAAGTGGTAATTACTTAGTGTATAACAAAAATGTCGAGTTTGTTCAATATTTAATCAACTGTGAGCTGAAATTGGATCTGACCATTACCTTGTTAAAAGTGTCTTGCAACAAACTTAAAAAGGGTTGTGCTAGGGTTAAAATTTTGCTTTTAATACTGAAGCTCTGAAAGACCCAGTTGTAGCCAAAGCTTAGCATGATAGGCTACTTAGTCATTATGACAGTCATGGTATGCTTACTACTGAAGTTGAGGAAGAATGGGACCATTTTAAACAGGTTTTTTTAGGAAAAAAGCAGCAGAGGAGGCAGAATTATCTGAGTGATAAGGCACTTGAGCTTATTTCGGAAAGAAAGAACTGCAGGAATGTCCTTAATCAATACCCTACTAGTCCTAATAGAAAGCACTACAGAGAACTTAATAAACATGTAAAAGATCAGTTAGCTGCTGATAAGAATCTTTGGCTTGATGGCTTGGCTGACAAAGCCGAGGAAGCAGTTATGTAGCACAACAGCAGAGAGCTGTACCAGATAGTTAATGTTTTGTGTGGTAGAAACCGAAAGGGATACAGGGATTGAAGGATAAACAAGGTATGGTTATAGAAGGTGAGGATTTTGTCATGCCTAGGTGGGTTGAGCATTTCAGTGATGTTCTAAACAATGTGGTTAGTTCTACTCCCATTGTTTGCATGAATACATTGGTGGCTTTAATGTTGGCCCTATAACACAATCTGAAGTTATTTTGGCTGTTTCTAAACTGAAACTTCATAAATCACCAGGGGTAGATGAAATTATTACGGAAATGCTTAGAGCTGGGAATGTTTCGGTTAACCACTTGGATGACCGAAATTCTGAATATCTTTTATGATAAAGGCATGGATCCTAAGCATTTTACCAGAACTATTGTTATCCCTATTTTCAAAAAAGGTGATCGATGTTCTTGTTATAACTATAGGGGTATCAGCCTACTCTCTGTTCCAGGTAAAATTCTTTCCATGATTGTGCTTAATAGAATTAAGAATCTGATTGACAGTCAATTGCGTGATGAGCACTGTGGATTCAGAAGTGGTAGGGGATGTGTGGATCAGATATTTTCACTTAGGCAGATTCTTGAGAAATGTTTAGAGTTTCAGAAACCTTTGGTTGCTAGCTTTGTTGATTTCAAAAAGGCTTTCGACTCTGTTGATCGTCATAATTTGTGGTTGATTGTGAGATCATATGGTATACCAGACAAATTAGTTAACATAATGATAGCTCTCTATAATAACACTGAGTCGTGTGTGAGAGTTGGTAAGTCTTGTAGCAATTGATTTAGCATTACTTCTGGTGTTCGACAAGGGTGCATTTTGTCTCCTTTTCTCTTTAGCTTGGTTATTGATTATATTATGCGAAATTCACTTCAAGGGAGAGATTTTGGCCTTAAATGGACTGGAGATACGAAAATTTCTGATTTAGATTATGCTGATGATTTAGCCCTTTTTGGCAACTGATGTTCATGAGATGAACTCTTTCATTCAAGCTGTTGATGAAACTGGTTTGGTTTTAAACAGAGTAAAAACTAAAGTGATGAAAAGCGGTCAGGTAGGCTGTGATTCAGTTAATCTGAATCGTTTCAGTCTTGAGCAGGTGTCACAGTTTAATTATCTTGGAAGCTATGTAACAGATAATGGTGATGTGCTGCATGAGATTAACAGAAGAATAGGGATTGCTGCCGGGACTTTTAAGAATCTATGGAGAGTGTGGAGAAATAGGCATAACACCTAAAGACTAAAATTAGACTGTATAATAGTTTGGTTCTTTCTAGGGTTAGTTATGGTAGTGAAACTTGGACACTTTGTAAACAAGATAACAGGAAACTAGATGCTTACGCAGTATCTTGGGCATTAGGTGGTTCAACTTTGTAACTAATGATGAGGTTAGGCAAAGGAGTTTGCAACCTCTTTTAAGCAGTATATTGTGGAGAGAGAGACTCCGTTGGTTTGGCCATGTTGCCCGTATGAATAATTATAGATTGGTGAATAGGGTTATGAACAGTGTTCCTAAAGGTCTGAGAAAGAGGAGGAGACCTAGGATGCAGTGGGCAGATAATGTCAAACAGACCTTATTAGAATTGGTGTGCAGTGGTCAGATGCAGTAGATGTAGCTCAGGACAGACTTGCTTGAAGAACTAAATTGCACGGTCTGGCTAAACCACCCGGCTCAAGACAATATTTCCTCTAAAATTTAAAGACTCAAAAGTGATAATTATTTAGTGTATACCAAAATAGTTGAGTTTATTCAATATTTAATCAACTGTATACTTGTAATATATACTTTCCATCTGCATGGCATTTATCTGCCACTTGTGGCTAGATTGTCTGAACGTGCCTACATGTGATATAATGGAATATGTACTGTAGGTAGAAAATTATCATCAATTAGAAAAGATCTTGATTGGTGGCTAGTATCTCAGTGGTCCAGAACACCTGACATGTTATCAGGAGGTCGTGGGTTTGTATCACACCCAGCTCAAGACAATTTTTCTTCTAAAATTTGAATTGACTCAAAAGTGGTAATTACTTAGTGCATACCAAAAAATTCGAGTTTATTCAATATTTAATCTATTGTTAGAAATCGATATTGAAATGGAATCTACACATGCAACAATGAAAACAAGACTGTGGTAATACAAGATATGCAAAAAATACAGCACAGAGTGTGAATTACATCATGGATTGGAACATGATTGGTTTTAAAATAATGACAGAAGAATAGAGAGCTGTACTAGTGTGAAAAAGGATTTCTTTTGGTGTGTGTGTGGAGGTGACTTACAATTGTTGATACAGTTTTGTTCTGTAATAGCACACCAATGCATCTTTAATAAGTGTAGAGGGTGTCATTTCTTTCATACATGATGTATAACCAGTGAAAGATGAATGGTAAGCATTGTGCCTATGCTTTGATTAGTGATTCGGTTTTTGAATGGTATATTGGTTTATCAGTTAGTATTTAATAAATGTTATAGGAACATTTAGTATACTTGATTAGCATATTGCTGTTTCAAATTACTAATATTTATATTTATTGTCTCAGGCATTAAATTGGTTCATTTACTGTCTGTTTATTACAAATTCATGTATGGATGTCATATAAACAAACCTATATATATAAAATTTATTTAGATAGATTTTATTTGGATCTTTAATTTATCTTCAGCAACATTTTTTGATGCAAAGCATACTTTAGAAGTTCCGAATTATTCCACTGATATAATATTGAAATAAATAACGAAAATTCCCACTGAAATGACGTTGAAATTCCCTAATAAATTGGTAGGCTATATAATGACTTCACTGATATTTTTCTTATTCAGTACCTAGTTTTTTCTGTTGGTTTTTGTATAATTGTGCCATTTCCACTCATGCATTTTCTATGAACTATATTGTACATATCTTTAATTTGTTAAGAAATAAATTGTCAAAATGTGTGGGCATTGATGGAAACAGTGGTGAATTTACCTCTATGCTATATGGACTGAAAAAACAGGGGAGGAAAAGGCAGAAAACAATGATATAAGATTCACTATCCTCTCATTCTGTTGAAAACCTGCTATGAGACACTCCTATTACATTTTTGCCACCATAGCTAGGGATCTTCTTCCCAGTCTCTGGCACAGATGGCTTGTGGATGTTTCTGTTGTTGGCAGTCGTTTTCTAGTTCCTGACACAGCTCCACAGCAGTTTGGTGTTATGAACAATTAACAAAAGTCATCTTATACATCACAGGCACAAAAAAGTAGACAGACTCTTACTTCAGAGCAAAATATTTTACATACACATTCCATATGTATGTTGAACCCTAATCACTGTGAAGAAATAGGGGTTTGAGGTTATGTGCTGTGATGGTCCACTTTTCCTTTTCCTTAACCAGTTTTGCTTAATTTATGTTATATTTATCATTTTGGGGATTTTATTTCATTTTTTGGACTGTCTCAATCTTGTTCTGAGCTGTAGGAGTTGCGCATGCGCAATTCCGACCTTTCGACTGACAACTGTTGAAGCGTGTTCGAGACACGACCCCTCTTGCATCATAGCTTGCGCGATCATCAGTTCATGCAAATGTCTTTCCCAGCATGCAATAGACACATGCCAGTTTTGTATGCCACTTATTATAACTATGTGATCCTGGGTCACAGAATTAGAAGAATGAGAGAAAGAGTTAAGAGTAAGGAGTTGAGTAGTGGAGTTGTAGTAGCAGAGTTATTGTGAATCAGTGTAAACAGAGTTTTTGTCCAAGATGATGTTACTTTAGATAGATGTGAGTTGCTAATATTCCTCTTGGTGAGTGAGCTATTTTTTCTCTTGAGCAACATGAATTAATATTTTGATTTTAATTAAACTTTAAACTTGACAATCATTTTTTAATTCCCTCTCGATAAGTAACACGATAAATATATTAACGAACCCTATTTCAACTTTACTTGGCACCTTATTATTGCCTGGTGCCTGATAGAGCTATCCAGAATTTGAATAAAATTGGATCAGACAAAAGGTCCAACTTAAAGTTAATAATCTTTGGAGCATTACAGTGCCTCACTACTTTATTTGTTTACATTCTGGTGTGTAACTCTCATACACATGTTGTTGAAGCAGGAGTGAAGGTCAGTTCATTTAATCTGCAGTTGGGGGTGGAGTCAGAATTTCTGTAGAGAGAGGAAATGGTCGCATACTAAAAATATATATAAATATGAATAAAATAGAGACCATGAACTGAGAGTTACTTTTGGGAGGTCTCAGATAACAGTAATGTCCATGGGTGTGGTAAGTTGGGCAGTTTGTCATTGCAGCACCTGTTGATATTCTTTTGACTGACAACTTGCTCAGCTACTGCTAATGTGAAAGGACTGCATGGAGTGGTCATGATGTTTGCTTTGAAGTCTGGTATGCAGCAATCTTTAACTGCCATTTTTGATAACGTCCCATGGCTAAGTGGTTAGCATGCTTGGCTACTGAACTAAGGGACCTGAGTTCAAGCCCCAGATAATGCACGGATGTTTGTGCTGTCTTTCTGCTGAGAACTCACCTTCCTCATAGACCTTATACCATGCATATAAACTGACAGGAACCTGTCAGACCTCTATAGCAAGCAGCTGCTTGAGGAACTATTTTAATTTTTTTTGTGGTTAGTCGACTTATTTATGTCACATTGATGTTCTTTGAACTTCATTATTGCTATTCTTTTTGTTTTTCCTATGTATGATGTGTGAGTGTTGTTTAAATAATGAATAAACTCAGCATATTTGGTATTACCTATAAATTACCACTTTGAAGTCAATTCAAATTTTTTTAAAGGAAAAATTGTCTTGAGCAAGGTGGAATATGAACCCACTACCTCCTGATAAAATGTCAGGTGCTCTGGACCACTGAGCTACCGGCCACTGATCAAGATTTCCTCTAATTGATGATATGAACCTTTTCAACTACATTACATCATATGTAGGGAGTGTTCCGGAAATTTCGCCACAAGCAACAGACAGATGTCACATAGATGGAAAGTATATATTACAAGTATACAGTTGATGAAATATTGAATAAACTCGACTCTTTTGGTATACACTAAGTAATTACCACTTTTGAGTCGATTCAAATTTTAGAGAAAAAATTGTCTTGAGCCAGGTGGGATGCGAATCCACGACCTCCTGATAACATGTCAGGTGCTCTGGACCACTGAGCTACTGGCCACTGATCAAGATCTCCTCTAATTGATGATATGAACCTTTTCAGTGTAAGTGTTGTTTATAGGGTGGTATAACAGTATACTGCATACATCTCCAACTCCTCTCTATCATGTTTGATTAATTGCAATACGTTTTGGGTGTTTTAGTGCCTATGGCTACATCATATGGTTGTAATGCTTTCTTCATGATATGCTGTAATAAAGTATATTAAGGAGGCTTCCTGTATGAGGTTGTTGTGCTGCCTGCATTTGGGATGGTTGTTGTGAGTGGTGCTTAGCTTGGTATTCAAGTTGTTAAGGATTACCAGCAAGTTGTTTTGTTATGGATTTACAGACAAGTTGAATATGGATTACCAGCTGCTGATGCTACTTCATATATGGTTCATTGCTCTTTGCACTATAAGTGGAGAGTGGATGCATACCTGTAATTACGCAAAAAATTTCCCTTTAATGGTTGCCTTTTTGCTATGGAGTTGGGTTGTTGTTTGGGTTGTTTTACCTCTGAGCGGCACTTTTTTGCACACCATGGGCTAAATGGCCAGGTCACATGGACCCCGAAGGCTCAGAGAAGGTTGGGGGAGGGGACCCACTGGAACAGCTGTTGGGAGACAGATGGTAGCCTCCCGTCAAGGCCATCCAGCGTGTTCTTTAACGTGCACAGGGTATGGCTCTCCCGCACACGGGGCCACGGCTTAACGTCCCATCCGACGGACGGCGGTCTTTCCAAGCCCATCGGTGTCCCCTACTGACCGTGGGCAAGGCGGGGAATTTTGCGGAGATAAATCTCAACGCTGACCCAGCTGGGACTCGAACCTGGGAACTACAGATTACGAGCCTGATGCGCTACCGACTGAGCCACCCCCGCCCCCTATGGAGTTGGGGAGCTGAGTCATATCATATAAGTGATAGAAGTGCAATGGCTTTCCTATATGCTTGTGCTGTGAGGTGATTATTGCATCATTTGCTTTGTTCATACTCAGAGGTAAAGTTTCTTAGTTTGCCACTAATTGACGCATAATGCAAATGGTTTGGTTCAAAAACTTTAGCTCTGCTTGTTCCAAGATATGCCATAGTTGTTTGTTGAAAGTATTTCTCTTCATCATCATCATCCTCAAGCAGACATGGGCTACGGAGGTCCAACCAGACCGCGCAGTTTAATTCTCCAAGCATATCTGTCCTGAGCTACATCCGGCCACTGTACACCAATTCTAACCAGGTCCTGTTTGACATTGTCTGCCCACCGCATCCTAGGTCTCCCCCTCCTTCTGAGGCCTCTAAGTACACTGTTCATAACCCTATTCGCCAATCTATAATTATCCATACGGGCAACATGGCCAAACCAGCGGAGTCTCTCTCTGCACAATATGCTGCTTAAAGGAGGTTGCAGACTCCTTTGCCTAACCTCATCATTAGTTACAAAGTTAAACCACCTAATACCCAAGATACTGCGTAATGGTACAAAATTTAGGTACTGTACTTTGTCCTTTAGCTTGATATAAAAAACTAAGGTTGGCTAGCTTTGCAAGGATGAATTGGTAATTTCGACACCAATCAGCTCAACATCAAGATAGAGCAAATGCTCAGAGGATTTCAGACAGAAGAGATTAAAAAAGATCCCCCCCCCCCCAATCGCCTGATAGCATAGTGAAAATTAAAATTCATGAATTCTTACCTGAGCAGCTGGCCACAAAATGCATCCCACCCATGCACCCTTCAATACCAATTTATTTGTGAAAGCCAAGCCTACAAAGACAGTGTACCATTTAGATCCTTAGTCACAAAATACTCTGCACCAACTATCAACATAGATAATGCATTGTCACAATATATAAGAAAAATGTTTCCTGACAGTCCATAAAGTCTAAAATTTATAGAAAGATTACTGGGAGAAATTAAGCATCTCCCTTGTACCAAGACACAGTGTGGTATCACTATACCCTAATATAAAGTAATTAACTTGTTCTTCCCTTGCCTTATTAGTGCAAATTAAATCCAACCACATATCACAGATGGAATTATCTGCACACTGACTTTCGTAACAAACAACAATCATTTCAAAATCCAAGACAAAATATACAAGTAGAATGTGTGGAGTCCCAATGGGCCTCCTCTGTCTGGTATCTTGGCCGATATCTCACATTGATCAGGTGCGCTAAAATTATAGTAAAAATGAGCTATACTATAGATGCTATATTGATGACGTTCTTATCATTTATGATATTACAGAGATTGTCTTAATTGCAGACTGAATTAAGCAATAATTTCTCCACCATAAACTTTGCATCTGAGATTGAGCAAAGCAAATGATGCAGTAATCATCTCACAGCACAAGCATATAGAAAAGTCACTGCACTTCTAACACTTATGCCATAAGACTTAGCTCATCAACTCCATAGCAAAAAGACAACCATTAAAGGAACATTTTTGCATAATTACAAGTATGCATCCACCCTCCATTTGCAGAGCAAAGAACAATGAACCATATATGAAGCAGCATCAGCAGCTGGTTATTCATATTTACTGATAAGAAAACTTGGATTTTTAACATGGTTAACATCTCAATAAAACTCTCAACAAAAACAACAGAGAACTCATAGGATTCCTATTCAAAATAAAACATGGAGTCGTCCAATTGCAGTCCAGTTAGGATCAAGTGCTAAGCACCATTCACAACAATGTGATGGTTCACCCATTCAATTTTACTTAACCAGTTTTACTTTATTTACATTATATTTATTATTTTGGGGATTTATTTCATTTGGATGTATTACATTTCTCTTTACCAATCCATAGAAGGAGTTGAACATGTGCAACTCCGACTTTTGATTGTCAGCCGCTTATACACATGTTTAGGACACGACCCTCTTTGTGTCATAGCTGGCGCACGATCGTCAGATTATGCAAATATTTTTCCCGGCATGCAACAGACACATACCAGATTGTACACCACATGTATCTAAGTGACATTAGGTCATGGAATTAGAGTAGAGCCAGAGGGAATGATGAGAGATGTTGGAGTAGGAAGGTGGTGAAGGAGGAAGACATCAGTAGTCAGTTTTTGTGAGTCATATTTAGAGATGGAGTTTTTTTTTTTTTTTCGGTTACTCCAACTTCTTGTATTCACCAGCTGAATTGGTGAGTCTTGAAGTTTTTGGAATAAACTTTATTTCTTAATTGAATATTTGACTTTTGCTTTTTTTTTCATCTTGAGCAACGATTAGTGATTTCAACTTAGATATAACTTTAATTAAACTTGATAAAAATTTTTAGAATTCTTGCTCAATAAGTAAGGCTATATACATAATGAACCCTATTTCAACTTTATTTGGCAAGCTAATATTGCCTCGCACCCAATAAGCTATCCACAGTTTGAATCTTATTTGGATCAGACAAAAGATCCAACTTGAGAAAGTTGATAATCTTTGGAGCACTACAGAGTAGTAAAGAAAGTGGTGCCCAAACAGCCACTGTATATATATATATGTGTGTATAAATTGTATGTTATTTAATGTGATTGTCAAAGTTAACAAATTTTGAGCTCATTAATTATTTATACTAATCATAGATTTAATGGCAGCTTAAGCCAAAATTTTTGTTGAGCAAGAAGCTCAACTTTGGATTAGTCAGAGGTACTGAAGTTTCAGTGCAGTTATTGCTGAGAGTTAAGATCTGTATTGTATGTAAAGATTAGAAGTGTCTGTACACAAAACAGATAAACTTTTTGATAAGCAAGTTTATTGTAAGCTTAGTATAGCTTTAGTATTGTTGTATAGCAGTACCTTTGAGACACATGAATGAAAAAATGGATAGCCAAAGGAAATAATTGAAGGAAATAATCGATATATTAGAGGTATGGAGTTAGCAAATAAGTTTAATAATTATTATGCTGAGATTCCATGTGCTTTAGTTGGTAATATATCAGACAATGAAGACTATAAACAACAGCTCTTCCCATTTTCTGGACTATATCACAGAAAAACAGCAGAAGTTGTTAAGGGCCAGGGGTGATCATAAGTCTGATGCCTGAAGGAAGTCATGTAGGGTTGTACGAAGGATTTTGTAGTCCAGAAATGACATTGTAATCTAGAATACTTTTTAAGAACTTGTCATTTAGCCTTTGGGGTACACTAAAGGGGTAAAGGGTTTGCCCTCCCAGAAAAGAGTTGGGTTGTTTTACCTCTGAGCGGCACTTTTTTGCACACCATGGGCTAAATGGCCAGGTCACATGGACCCCGAAGGCTCAGAGAAGGTTGGGGGAGGGGACCCACTGGAACAGCTGTTGGGAGACAGATGGTAGCCTCCCATCAAGGCCATCCAGTGTGTTCTTTAACATGCACAGAGTATGGCTCTCCCGCACACAGGGCCATGGCTTAACATCCCATCCGACGGACGGCGGCCTTTCCAAGCCCATCAGTGTTCCCTACTGACCATAGGCAGGGCGGGGGAGTTTTGCGGAGATAAATCTCAACGCTGACCCAGCTGGAACTCGAACCTGGGAACTACAGATTACGAGCCTGGCGCGCTACCGACTGAGCCACCCCCCCGCCCCAAGATCAAAGTAAAAGCAGTGGAATAAACATAAATAAAAATTGATACAGGAGAATAAAAATTTGAGAATTAATCAAAACAAGAATTTTTTCTTGTTTTGATTAATTCTGTAACTTTTATTCTTTTTATTGGCTAAAATTTGCAGACAGTTGGATAACTCCAGGAAAAATTTTCTTAGTAAATTGATAACTGTATTTACCCCAGGTCACATTAAATGTTTTTTGGAAGGGACAAATTTTAAACTACTACTCATGGCAGAAAAAAATTATATTTTTATTATTTTTATTATGATTATTAACATAATTTTTTAAAAAGATAAGTTGAAATAAAAAGCTGGTGTTTTAATTCAGCTACTCTCTGTTCCAGGTAAAGTTCTTTCCATGATTGTGCTTAATAGAATTAAGAATCTGATTGACAGGCAATTGCGTGATGAGCAATGTGGATTCAGAAGTGGTAGGGGATGTGTGGATCAGATATTTTCACTTAGGCAGATTCTTGAGAAATGTTTAGAGTTTCAGAAACCTTTGGTTGCTAGCTTTGTTGATTTCAAAAAGGCTTTCGACTCTGTTGATCGTCATAATTTGTGGTTGATTGTGAGATCATATGGTATACCAGACAAGTTAGTTAACATAATGGGTTGGGTTGTTTTACCTCTGAGCGGCATTTTTTTGCACACCATGGGCTAAATGGCCAGGCCACAAGGACCCCGAAGGGCTCAGAGAAGGTTGGGGGAGGGGACCCACTGGAACAGCTGTTGGGAGACAGATGGTAGCCTCCCGTCAAGGCCATCCAGCGTGTTCTTTAACGTGCACAGGGTATGGCTATCCCACACACGGGGCCACTGCTTAACGTCCCATCCGATGGACAGCGGCCTTTCCAAGCCCATCGGTGTCCCCTACTGGCCGTGGGCGGGGAATTTTGTGGAGATAAATCTCAACGCTGACCCAGCTGGAACTCAAACCTGGGATCCCAGAAAAGAAATTAGCTGTCTGTTGGAATGAATAAATAAAACACTTGCGAGTCTCCCCTCCTTATGACAGCCACTGTAAAGAGCCTTGAAAATAGAAAAGCTCCAGGTTTAATGGAATATCTGTAAATATAATTAAGCAAATTATGATGAAATAAAAGAAATTTTATGTTACTTAATCAACAATTAAAAAAATATGTTACATTAGGTGGCAAAAACATGGCTTTTATGTTGTCAGAAATGAGTTCACTTGGGTGTGTTAGGACATTGTCAAGAATGAGTAGGGCCTTTACAGGCATTTTAAGACTTGTCAAGTGTTTTTTTACTTTTAGAACAAATTCTGTAAATAACCACTCTTTAAACAAATATGAGTCTATACAAGCAGACTTTTGAGCTTTGTAGTAAATTGGCAGAGCAGCTAAATTTAAATGCTCGGGGTTTTGCTGATTTCCCAATTACAAAAAGAGGAAGTTTGTGCATACCTGCAGCATTTGTACAAAAAAAGCCACAGTGATTCTTTGGTTTTTGTTTGTTTGTTTTAAATTCTGATGCTGAGGTTTCTTGCGCTGTCACAAACATTTTCATTGGAAGAAGTTTAAAATTTAACCCAATCTCATCAACATTGTAGATTTGTTCTGTGCATAGACCTTCTTCAATAAGCACTAAAAGTTTTTCTGAAAATTCCTTTGCTGCTAAAGGATCAGCTAACAATTTCTCACCACAAACACCAAGGTAATGAACACCATGCCATTTTTTCCAGCGAGAAAGCCATCCCTCGCTTGCTGAAAATACTCTCCCATTATCAATTTTAGAATGAAGGATTAATGTTTTTTCCTTCAAGATTGGTTCACTGATTGGCATTCCTTTTCAATGCTCTTGCATGAACCATAATCAAAATGCATCATCGACAATTTCATTTTTTTTTTTGGCTTTTTAAAAGAGCACAGAGAAGAAAGCGTTTTTTCAGACTCGAGCGCAAAAATCTTGTATATATTTTCTATTCCTTCTCCAGTCATTTACTGTGCTTTTACCAATACCTAGTTCATTGCAAATATGCTTTACTGGATCACCTTTGTTAATATGTCCTAATGCTTTTAATTTCACCTCCATCGTAATGATATTATGCTTATGTTTGCACCCACTCATTTTGTACCACACAAATAATTAATAGATCACAACACACACACTCCTGTATACACACAGTACACTGTACACTGGAATATTCACAAAAAAGAACTGAAGGATATATGTACTTTACTATAAACATAACACACAGCAACTTGCTTCCGCTTCTTGGAAAGACTGGTTAAAAGTGGAGGCCGATTGAGCTGAGACCGGATAAGAGTCTACTGTCGTTACTTTATAAACACCCTGTATATTCATATAATGCCTTCATAACATGCATAGAGAGTTAAACAGATAAATGTACATGAGCTATGTTTCTTGTCCTTACTGACACTAGAACCTTACTGATCCATGGTGTTCAATGTTGATCCATACAAGTTCTGCCTCTAATCTATACAGAACTCTGTGGAATAAATTTTAGAAAAAATTATTAATGTGAATTATGGATCTTATTATTGAATATAATTCAAGGTGTAAATCAATATTTTAAACCATATGGCACCACAACTGCTAAAATCCAGTTCACAAAGTCAGCATATGTGGTCATCAACAGTAAGTTCCTTCATTAGTACCATAAAAATTAATTTTTTTTAAATATTAAAATTTGAGTTTACTTTTATATTTAAATATATATTAAAAATAGAGATTTCAGAGCTCATAATTAATGCTAATTTTTTTCAGTTTATTTCTCAACTTGGTGCTTCAGAAAATCAGAATCAGAAAAATCAGAATTTCAGAAAATAAAAAGCCTTTTCTCTTGCTCAAGCCATCATTAGCACTGCAACCCAGCCCATGACATCACCACAGATTGGGCTTACTTTTATCCTAGTGTCCCACGAGTTAGCAGAACACTCAGGTGTACTGAGCTGCTTTCTAAAAAAAAACTTGCTGATCTATGTTTTCAATCAAATGAAATCACTTGCCAGGGGAAAATCTTTTATTGAATGACTTCAGTGAATTGCACCAAAATACATCCATTATACGTTTTTGCTTCATTTTAGTACATTTTGACATTTAAACTATTTTAATGTTTCTAAATAATTTTAAACTATTATCAGATATATTTCATGGAAGGGAAATATATTTATTATGGAATATTTTATCACTTTTTATCGAATGTTTTATGAATGGAATATTGCATAGAAAAATCAATACTTCTTTGATCACATGATCGGCAATGCGATTGGATAATGATATTGATCTACAAACATCCAATTTTGGTTTGAAATTTTTAGTGCACATGTTAGGCTGTACAGATCGACACTTTGTAAATGCAATGTAAAAAGGTAAGGTTTTTTTTTTTGCATTAAAAAAAATAAAGTATAATGTTTAAAAAAACAAATAAATATTTGTGAACTTTACAATGGATATTTTATGCAAAGTTGAACCAGATAATCATAAGTTTTTGTCAAATATTTCATTGACTCTGATAGTAATTCAGATGTTTAGGTTTCTCTGTTCAGGAAGGACATATTGATTCCACTACTTCTAGAATTATTTATATTGCTTCTCAGATATACAGGGTGTTTCAAAGCTCTGTACAAATTTCAATGGGAGATAGGGAACATCAAGACAAACCTTTTTCGTCTACAAATATATGTCCACTGACGTAACCGTTCTGTGCTAGAGAGTGCGGCAATTGGTTAGAGGGGTGAAGTGGGAACAGGGAATGGACTTGTGTTTGATGTCGGCATTCGTAAATGAGACACATTATGTGTAACATTGAGTGTTCCGTGACTACTGAGATGGCTAAGATGCATCTGGCACATGGGGTTGCCAACGGAAACAGAAGAGCTACTGTGAGCTTGTATCAACAGCACTTCCCAAATAGCGCCCTCTGGCACTGAAGGGTTACTTACATCAGCGGACATACATTCATAGAGAAAAAAAAGGTTGTCTTAATGTTCCCTATCACTCATTGAAATTTGTACAGAGAGTTTTGAAACAACCTGTATAATGCAATTAAAAAGAAAAATTATTTGAAATTTGATTAAAAATAAAATCATAAGGTATACCTGACCTAAAATGGTAGCTACTTTAGGATACCTGATTGGGATATAATGAAAAATTAATAATAATTCTTCTGTTAAGTAGTATCTCAGAGCCTGCAAAAATTGCATGTTAAATGCTGATTTTTTTATATTAGCTGGGATGGGCTCAGTTTGAGGGAATAAAATTGGGGACAAAAGTGGGTTACAAGATACAGTAGTACTAATGGAGTTTTGGAATTATTGAATGGGGATATCAAAAAAGGATATGCTGTCGCTGGTTTCGGATTCATGGGTGAATTTGATGTTGCGAATTACGTTATTCAATCTGTGTAATAGTTCCTGTAGTTCGACTTCTTATTAACTTATTGATCTAGTAATTTTTATATCATCTGTTGCACTGTTTGTGGCAACGAGATTTTTTAGGCTGCTCCATGCACTCTATCACCATTTGCACAAATTGGCTTTTCTCGTTAAGTGTAAGAAAATAACTTAATCCCTAAGAGCATCCAACTCAAAAGGAAAGGTAAAATGGATCTGAACTTTTGGTCAATTATTCACACAGTCAAAATTAAACTAGTCAGAAAGCTAATTAGGAACACATGCATTAAGATCCAAGGCATAAAAAAGCAGCTTACAGGGAATATATGAAATTAAGAAAAAAAGTCGATGACATATACTTCAATAGTCTCATGATTAATATAAATAAATAAAATAAATACCCCCTCAAGCAGCTGCTTGCCACATGTAGTCTGCCAGTTTATATGCCTAGAAGGTCTGTGAAGCTGGCACGAGCTCAGCAGAAAAACAACGCACAAATATTCATGCCTTACCCGGGGTTCAAACCCTGGTCCCTTAGATCAGTAACCAAGCGTACTAGTTACTCAACCATGGGAAACCATATTCAATAATAGAGAATGACTCACAGAAGTAGATTACAAATCTTAACAATAAGTTTGACAACTTGCTTAAATATCCCACCATTCAGACTGACATAAAAAAAGCAACCACAATCCCTTCCTAAACCCGACCGACATCAAATTAACTGAAGAGGAAACCAAAATTCTACATAAAGGACCTAAATTCGCATTCCCCCAAACCACCACCCATTACATGAGCTATCCAGCTTACATATGCATCCCATACAATCGATCGAAAAAGATAAGCACCGATTCAAAATTTACAAAACCCCAATGTCCAAATTTAATAATAATAACACTCCAGGACGAGAAGTCACAATTTTTAAGTACTTAAAAAGAAACCCTAAAATAAAAATACTACTAGCAGATAAAACAGAATAACTGGTAATACTTAAAACTGATGAGTTCAATAACAAAATAAAAATCACACTTGAAGAATTAAAAGTGGAGGCAGTGATGCAAGACCCGATTCTCAGATTGCTGCACAAGTTAGCACAAATTAATTCAGATCCCTTCATACCCCAACCATTAGCCAAAGCAGCTAAACCACCTATGTACCCCAGCATATCTCAACTATTTGCTAAAATAAAAATGCACAAACCTGGATATCACCTTTGCCCACTGGTTTCAAAATGTCGCTCCCCCACTTATCACTTACAGATTTTCGATTTTTTTCTCCCTATACTTCCACAATACACCTTACACCATCAAATCTGGGTATGAATTTGTACAGCACCTCTCTAAATTTCCCATCCACCCCCATTATACATTACTCATTTGACGTATTGCTGTACTGTGGTACAGGATGCTGCAATGAGAATGAAGGCGACATGGACAGTGAAAGCCACACCCACCACTCTTGTGTACTACAGCATGCAGAATGCACTAGAGCTAGCCACATCCTCCAATTACTTCCAAATTAATTGCAGTACCTACCTCCAACCGAGGGAGTTCCAATGGGTTCACCCCTCTCAGGCCTCATGGCCGACGTAGTCTTCCACCATATCAAGAACATAGTCCTCGGCAGACCCGGCTTTCGCCCAACTGATATGGGAGAGATACATAGATGACATTTTTCTTATCTGGGGAAGGCCACATCCGAATTCCATGAACTATTACACAAATTGAATAACATAATTCCCACCATAAAATTAACCCATTAACCCAAAACCGACAGCAGCATAGTATTTTTTGGATATCCCCATTCAACAATTTCAGAACTCCACTAGAACTACTGCATCCCATACACCAGGGGTACTCAACCTTTTGGAAGTCACAGGCCAATTTGAAAATTTGGTACAGATCGCTCTATTATATATATATTTTTAAAATTTTTTTGGTAACTTCGTCATGTTCATAGGCCACAGTTTGAGCACCCCTGCCATAAACCCACCTTTGTCCCAAATTTTATTCCCTCGAACTCAGTCCACCCCAGCTCATATAGTCAGCATATAACATGCTATTTTCATAGGCTCTGAAACACTGCTCAATAGAAGAATACCCATATCAGTCAGAAATACTATCTCCAACTTACTAAGGAAGGATTGCAACCTACAAAAACCTGCTGGCGGAATTTATTTGACACCATTAAGTGACCCAAACAAAGTACTGCAAGAAAAGAACAGGTATGTTGGCAAAACATTCCGGAATTCAAATTCGCGCGGAGGAGCACCCGTGGGACTTCTGAAACAAACTCCAAGAGCCAACAAATAATAAGCTCTCTACCCACTAGATACCAGCTGAAAATAATGGAAGACCTCCTCATCTACATCAAAACGGATTCTGTGTAGAATACAGACAAAATATCACTCCCTTCATAAGGGAAACTGCTAGAAGGAACACATAAACTCCTTATATAACTACATTCACGCATCAGGCAAACCCAGACCCTGCCAACGTTTAGACCAGGGCCAACTTCGGCACCAAGCCAGACGAGTACTGTGCTGGTTTGCAGTCAATGGCAGTTGACATAATGGTTGCCTAGAGCGCAGGTGTGCCTCATGCAAATCTTCCAAATGGTAAACTGAAGATTGCATGAGGCACACCTGCGCTCTAGGCAACCGTTATGTCAACTGCCATTGACTGCAAACCATCACAGTACTCGTCTGGCTTGGTGCCGAAGTTGTGCGAACTGGGGTCACAAATGGAATACCGTTGTGTTTAGTGATGAATCCCATTTCTGTTGGGTGCTGACGATAGACGGGTCTGTGTATGATGACAGGACGGATCCAGCTTTTCTTCACAACCAGCACACCACCCATCAGCCAGGCATAATGGTATGAGGTGCTATTTAATATGACAGCAGGTCACCTCTTGTCCACATCATGAGAACACTGACAACTGCATGATATGTTAGTGCAGTTCTGCATCCTGTTTTGTTATCGTTCCTGGGAGGCATGCAGCAGTACATTTTCCAGCATGACAACACCCATGTACACACTGCTAGGGTCTCCAGACAATGTTTGCAACATGTTCAAGTATTGCCATGGCCAGCACTATCTCAAGATTTATCCCCAATAGAAAATCTGTGGGACCACATTGACGATGTGTGCAATTCTCTCACCAGCCAGTGCGGAATCTCAATGAATTATGGGAGCAAGTCAACGCTGCTTGGTGTGAAATTCCTCAGGACAATATCCATCAATTGTATGACTCCATGCCACACCATATTGCTGCCTGTATTGCAGTTCACAGTGGTGCAACCACCTACTGAGGCAGTCACATTGTGCTGCATTATCTCATCTTCTAGCTGCTATAAGTGGCTGCAAATTAAATCATGGAATGCCAATATGTATTGCTATGTGTGTGTTACATTTCACCCCTATCCTCTCACTCCTTCTAGGTGGGACAATTTCAATGCTGTACAGTGTATTTTCTTTTTTCATAGTTATTTACCTTTTTAGATATAATTTTAGTTTTTAGTTTTTAAGCAAAATAAAGTTTTGTGGCATCATTTCCTTAGCCTTAGAATTTGTTGATTGCCATATATCTAAACACATGAATTATGTTGGTTGTACAAATCGCTAAAAAATTTAGAAAATAAGTCTCAAGCTGATGGTTTAACATTACTATCTGTGGGCATAAAACTGTGCAAAATTATGAACTGAAGCATAACGTACAATGACCCACAAGTTTGCACCAACTATCAGTGCATTCCATAAGCAAATTCACTTAGTTTTGAAGATTTTAAGGAACAACTAGAACAAGGACAAAATTTAAATAATGATTGAAAGTATGCAAATTTTTATTAAGACTATGAATATATCATATTTCTCACAACTTATGGTGATATGTGATATTTTTATAACAGAAAATTTGAAAGGATTTTTATTTGCAGCAGAAATAAAGATATATTTATGGTATTTAATAAGCATGCCTTGCACATAATTTTGTAGCATAAAAGTTAAAGGTAAAACTAATAAGTGCTATATTTCATGTAGTTCATATATTAGTTTTTTTTCCAAAGGCAATACCATTCTGGATAAAACTTCAATTGACATTCATTAGATTCTAACTGAGAACACCTCTGATGCAGGCAAGACTTCATCACAAATATATAATGCAAGTAACTTGGCATTTTACCTGGAACTGAAATTGTGGTCCCTTACTTCTGCAGCCAAATACAATAACTACTGAAATATATTACATTAGCAGTCAATGATAAATATTTTTTATTGATTTTAATTCACTGGTATATTAAAGGCAACTAATTTTTATTAATTATTTTTCAAACATTTTATGATTTTTGTTGTTATGGAATATATATATAATCTTATCTAAAGTGCTCAAAATTAAAAAAAAAATTGTTTTTAGCATATGCAATTAAAAGTTGCAGGAAAGATATTAAGATATAACTAATAAAACATGGGGAAATGATGAAACTGTGTAAAAGGCATCAGTACTGTATATGAAGGCATGAGTTTCCATAATGGAGGTGATATGGAAGTGATAATGGGGAAATCCAAGTTTATTGAAAGTTCTCGGAAGGAGCTGGTGTGTGATTCACTACTCCAGAACATCCCACAAATTTTCAACAAGATTCAGGTCTGGAAATCTGGCTGGCCTCTCAAACTATCAATATCTTCACTTTCAAGGAAACTGATGACCACATGAGTCCTAAGGGAATGAGTATTATCACCCATTAAAATAAAATTAAGGGTGAAAACACTCCTGAAAAGGTGAAAGTATTGCTGAGCAATCAAAGTGCCTCCCTGAAAGATGTGAACTCTGTGCAGCAGTCATTATGATGGCAGCCAAGATCATCACACTAAGGTCGTTTTCTATGATGTTACAGCAGTTGTGAAGAGTTTCTTTTTCTCTCCAGATGAACATATATCAAGAATCAATCATATGAACTCATCTTTGAAGAGTGCATTTGCCCACTGACCTGGCCTCCAAAGATAATTTGTATGTGTTGTGTTAAACAAGTCCTTCTCCTCTGTAGAAGGGGTGAGTGGGACACAAAAAACTTGTCTTCATTTATACAGAACTCCTGTCTCCTGTACACAAAATATCTTGAAAATGTCCCTATGGTTACCAACAGCTCATAAGATAATTGCTTAGGTGTCCTTTCCCTATATCATTCTGATGTTGAAGACAGATAGTGGTCCTCCTGAGCAAGTGTGGCCTTGGGACAACCTTGCCTTGGTTTTATAACTGACCATTCCTGTTTTCTTGAAATGTCTCCAAAGTCTTTAGAGGTCTTTTTGTGGTACAGTTAATGCCCTGCATACATTGGACTGAGACTGACATGCTTTCATCCTATCTCTTTTCCCTGTCATACATACATCATTTTTAAGATATGGTGAAATCAAAGTGCTATTCAAGTTAATGGTATATGGCCGGAACAGAAATGAGTAGCAACCATAGCTACAATCTTTTATAGCAACCCTAATTTGCATGCTTATGGTCATGCTGGTTAAATGCATGTGCAATTTATTCTTCCACATTGAAAATTTATGTCTACAACACATTTCATGTTATTCTCTCATACACTTTTCAAAATATGATCTCGAAAAGTGTATAAGAGATTAACAAGTAATGTGTATGTGTCTAATTTAGATGCAAACAACTTATTTTCCAGTCATCCCTAGATACTAATTATAAACAATAGATTATGTCTATCATATTTATTATTATTGAATTATATCCATCTCTTTATGCAATTTAGAATTCATAGCTTCTACATAATTAGTTATAAATTGAGTTACTATATTTAGATGTAGAGTTTTGTAGTTGCTTGAGTTTCTTGGATTTGAGCACTCATTAACTTTAACTTTTCTTTAACCAGCTTTACTTTATTTACTTATAATTATCATTTTGGGGTTTTATTTACCACCCATCCATTAGGAGAGTTGCTGATTGCACAACTCCTCATTTTGATTGGCAGTCACTAAATGCACAAGGAAGGACACGTAAACTTACATCACCTTCAGCACATGTTCATTGTATGCAAATGTGGCTTCCACTGTGTAATGCCATATGTGCCAGTTTGCAAGATAAGAGTGTATGACTAAGTGACGTTTGGTCACTAAGATAGTTGGAGGTGTGAGAAGTTAGTTGGAGTAGTTGCTAGTGTGAACAATAGTTGATGGTTTTTGTGAAGTGAAAGAAGTTTGATGTAAAAGTTTGTCCTTGTTTTTTGGTGCAACCTTTTTTTTTGATGAGTCTTAGTTTTAAAAAAACATTAATTTTATTTTATGAAATCTGTGTTTGCTCAATAGAAAAAAAACAAGAAATTCCAGTGTTTGTTTAAATATTTGACTAAAGTTAAATTTATTTTGGGACAATCTAACTTTAAGTTCTTTTATTGTCTAACACATTTAAAAAAGAACTCTTTTTTAATTTTTTGGCAAGGTTAATTGCCTGGCACCTGAGATTTAAGCTATCCAGCAAAGTTAACATACTTTGGAACATTACAATGTTACAGTCTGAAAGTTAAATTTTAATACTTCTAAGGTTTTTGTGTTGTAGAGGGTGTCCACTAAGACATTTCCAATGCCATGATAATCACAAATGACATATATAATTATTAAATTTAATCTGTTAAAAAAAGTCAAAATCTTATCCTCCCTAAAAATATATACAACTGAAAATGAAATAATTCAATGGGCCAACACTTCTGCAAGAAAAAAAATTCACAAATTATATGGAGTTAAATATAACAATAGAATTATTATTTAATTTCACTACTAAGTCAAAACAAAACTATGCGATGCAGAATAAATGTAATTCAAAACTAATTAATCAGAACTTACCGGCTTACGAAAAGGTAGCACAATCTGCCGTCTTAATGCGTGAAAATAATTGCTTGGGGTGCTACAATTGACAACTTGCATGTTACATTCATGTAGCTGTCTTATCGGAAAATCTTCATCGACTGCCTAAATGCAAGAAAATCCAGAAATTGCAGTTTAAAAAAGGATGAAAAAAAATCACCTATTGTTTATTATGCAATTCATAAATCACTTTACAATTACTAGAATGAGATGAAATACCAAGGTATACATGTACTCAGACCCAGATCTGGGGAAAAAAATAGGGGGGGGGAATACAAGAGACTGGATTTCCATTTTAGGAATAGATATACACAGTCGTATCAGAATAATATGACCATCTATGAAATCACAGTGTACCTGTCCAGGCGTGTCACAGCATGCATGACAAGGTCGACCACATGGAGATATAAGCAGTTGGCCAGGACAGATGAGCCATAGTGCATAACATTAGCACAATGGGCAGAGGTATTGATTCGACGGACATTCAAAAAGGAATGATCATCGGCTACTGCACCAAGAGTGGAAACCTTAGCACCTCGGAAACAGCAGACTTCGTGGGTTGTTCATGAAGTGCTGTAGTAAGGGTGTACCAAGAATGGACTGCTGGCCCATTGAGTACCTTCAGACATCATAACTGTGGAGCCCCAAAGACCATCAACCCCAGAGGAGAACCATGACCTCCATCGACTGGTAAAGGGCAATCAATGCGCAACAGTGCAACAATTGACCACTCAAATTAACTCTGGGGCACCCAGGTATGTGTCCTCGATAACAGTAGAGCGAACCCTGTTACACATGGATCTCCGGAGTTGACGCTGCATAAAGGAGCCCATGTTAACCAAAGTCCATCGGCAAGGGCGCCTGCAGTTCGCATGAGACTACCGTCATTGGACAGTGGAAGAGTGGAAAAATGTTGCCTTCTCTGATGAATTGAGGTTTCTACTCCACAGAAATGATGAGCAGTGGTGGATATGGCGTCAGACACGAGAACCAACACCTGGACATGCTTGTCAATCAAGTAGAGGGCGGCAGTGGCAGTGTGCATGTCTGGGGGATGGTTTCCTAGTATGACTTGGGACCGCTGGTTCCACTGGATGGGTCCCTGAATGCCAATGGCTACCTGTCCATCCTCGCTGACCACATGCATCCCTTCGTGTTGGATGTTTACCCTGGTGGTGAAGGTGTCTACCAACAGGACAAAGCACCCTGCCATGTCGCTAAGGTGGTGCATGACTGGTTCCAGGAACACAACAGCGATGTCTCCGTTCTCCCTTGGCCAGTGAAATTGCCCGACCTAAATTCCATAGAGCACTTGTGGGACCATTTGGATCGACAGATTAAGCTTGTGGACCCACAACCACATTATCTCCAGAACCTCCATGCTCTGCTGGAGTCCGAATGGGTATGTGTGCCTCTGGCAACCTTCCAGGGCCTCATTGCATCCATGCCAAGTAGTCTCGCCACTGTCATCAGGGCTAAGGTTGGTATTCCCATTATTAGGTAAGTGGTCATATTATTCTGATATGACTGTGTATATCTACCCCCTCCCCATATTGTATAAGAGTATCAAAAGAGATATTCTCTTCTGGAAAGGAATGTAAGGGGAGGGCTGCCAGATCAGTGTGGTTTACTGATCTGGTCATCTATGGCAACTTTTTCTTTTTTTCTGCCCTGTTGAAGAGTGGTCAATTTCACAGAGTTCTGGTGCTGACTATTTAAACCCACTGGACCGCTTATGGCATTGAGCTTGATTACAGATCCTGGAATTTGTCTCATTGGTTGGGTTTCGTTGAGGGAAAAATTTAAAGCTGTGTTTTCTGTATATGGGTATAGTCACTTAAAAACTATTTAATGCATGATTATGCTGTTTTTAGCTGAGTAAAGTTCTTAAGCTACTGTCTCAAATTACTCAAGACTATATAGTATATAGTCTGGGTATAAGCTGATAGACTTGGCAATGATTAGCTTAGGGCATTTTTACACTTGTTAAAAAGTCCAAAGTAAGGTTGTAAAAAAGGTTACCATTTTATGAGAGAGTCCTGCTGGTTTCAGCTAAAAGTGCACTTCTTAGATAATCTTCAGTAATTTTTCTTCTAAGTGACATTTGAAGACATGATGTTAATCAGTAGAAGATTTCACAATGGTATAGCTGCCATGCACTTTAGATAACAGTCCGGATTTATGATGTTTGAAGCTGTTATTTCCTTGATATTTTAGTGATAATGGTAGAACGCACAAGACGTTGATTAGCAGCTCATTTATGTTAGAAACAGTAGGTTCACGGAAGAACTCATGATATAACGTTCAAATATAGTTCACTAACAGCAGATTCACAGTGGTCAAGAAGCACTCATGAACAGCATATTCAGTGCTGGTTTAAAACAACAACCAGTAAAAAGTTAATCATTTAAGCGTTAAAATCATAGAAGTACTCTTGGCTTCATCAAGCAATGTGAGGTGAGACGGTAAGATTATAAATAGTAGTCTCCCTCTATTGGTGATTCAACAGATTACAATGCTGCAGCGCAACAGGAGATTCCATGTCACAGGTAATGGTAGAATCTCCGTGTTGCACAAGTGGTCTTTATGCAAGTTAATTAAAAGTTTTCTGGTGTATTGTAATTGAAACTTGCTGGGTGGTGCAACTAGAGATTTACACGTCAAAGTATCAACTTCAATCTGATTATGTTTAATAGTCTGCGATAAAGCAGTCTTATCAATTTTAATTTCAATGTCCATTTGATGTTCGTTCATACGTTGTTGGTATGTTTGATATGTTTTTCTGATATACTTATCCCCCCCCCCAAATTTATCATCTGCATCGGGTATTTCGAATTCACCCCCCCCCCCCCCTGTTGAATTATGTTTATCTCGATCATTAATAAATTTTTAATTGGATTGCAAACTGTGTATGGCATATTTAAATTATATTTACTCAAAATGTTTTTAAGTGTTTTAGATACTCCAAGTATAAAAGGAAAACTATATGTATATTGAATTCTATCCGTTAATTGTGAAGGGTTGGGTTGAGATGTTTTTTGTATGCATAATTTAGCAGTTTTTTGAATTTTCATAACAAATGCATCAGGGTATCCTGCAAGTCTCGTTACATTACAATATAAAATTTAATTTGGTGTGTAATATACTTTTATTAGATGAATATCTGTAGGCTCATAGAAAATACGTTTTTATGACAGACTTTTTATATCCAATAGGATGCATTGAGTTATATGGAAAAATGTTAGGTATAAATGTTGGTTTACGATATACCGCAGTACTGCAAGATAGTTGGTTATGTTTAATTGATATATTGTGATGCCCCCTCATTCACTTTTACTTTACCTTAACCAGTTTTGCTTAATTTATGTTATATTTATCATTTTGGGGATTTTTATTTCATTTCTGGCATCACAGCGCTCGTTTCCAAGAGCATAGGAGTTGCGCTTGCGCAACTCCGAACTTACGATTGTCACCCACTAAAGCGCGTGTACAAGGACACGCCGACTGTTGCATCATAGCTTGCGCCGATCATCGATTTATGCAAATGTCTTTCCCGACGTGCAACATGACACGTGCTGGCTTTGTAGCCTCTTATTATAACCTGGTGACATGTTAGTCACAGTAGCAGTTAGAGTTTGAAGGAGTTGGAGTCAGATAGAGGCGTTTGTTATAGTTGTCAGTTTGTAAGATAGAAATGATGTAGCCCTTCTTTATTGAAGTTTTGGTGAGTGTTTTTGGAAATAAATTTGTTTGTTATATAAACCTTTTTTGAATCTTTACTAATTTTTCTCTTCAGCAACGTTAATTGTTTTGATTAGAATTTACATTAAAATTGACAATCGTTTAATTTTTGAATTCTTATTCATTAAGTAATGTTTGCTGGTATTCAAACCCTAATTTAACTTTATTTTTGGCAATTTGTTTTGGCTCAGCTATCCGGAGCTTGAATAATTATTGAATCAGACAAAGGGTCCAAAACTTTAAAAGTATTATAATTCTTTGGAGCATTACAATATCAAGAAAAGGTAATTCGCAGTTCTTTTCAGGCTCATGGATGAATTTAATGGTAGGTAACCCTCTGTGGCAAGCAGCTGCTTGAGGGGGTATTTATTTATTATTTTTATTTTAAAACTGCCTTAAATGTATCTATTAATTTATTAAGTTCTGATATTGGGTGGTCCCAAAAAAATCAGTGTATCGTTCACGTACCTAAGGTAAAGGAGGGGTTTAAATTTTGCTTTTTTTTAGAGCTGTCTCCTCAACATGGCGCATCACAATTACTTTACTCAGTTAAAAACAGCATAATCATGCATTAAATAGTTTTTAATCCAATTGCTGTATTTAAATTCTAAAAGGGTATAGTCATGTACGTCGTAGTCAATGAATATATGTACAGGATACCTTATATCAGCTGGTGAATCTTGATTAGAGATAATCATAGATACTTGAACTCTTGTTTCCGGAAGGGAATGTAAGGGGAAGGTAAAAGAGATATCATAAAACAATAAAGATATAGGTTTAAAGATGAGTAAAATAACTCACATGATGTAAAAAAAATGCAAAAACAGGTGGTAAAAGAAAATGATCAGATAAAAGATGTCTGAGTGTAAGAGGCTTGGATGTAAAATAAACATGATATTCAAAAGTAAAAGTGGGACAATCTATTAAAATATGTTTTATGGATTAAAGAGGGTATCAAATCTCAACTTAGGTTCATTGTCTAAATGTAGAAGAAAAGAATGAGTAATAAATGAATAACCTAAGTGGAGCCAAGCAATTACAATTTCCTCCTTGCAATTCCTTCAAAAACATGACTGCAATGGTTTGATAATAGGTTTGATCTCAAAGAACTTGTTCACAAGCTGTTCTGACCAAGATGCTTACTGTGCCCAGTGCTCGATGGTAAAATACTGCCAAAAGTCCGGATATGAAATTGGCAGCCGAGTGCCAGACAGGAGTGTGGCAGTCGGGTTAAAAGCATTTCCCCCTGAAACTGACATAACCTGGCAGCCAACAGAAGAGAATGATGGTGGTGGTTGCCAGACGACAATGGAGCTGCTGGCAAATCTTGGATAGAACAGGGTGAGATTGCAGCCTCACTGATATCAAAGTCTGTAGCGAACTAAGTGAGTTAGTGTAGATAACACACTGATGATGATGCTTAGTCATTATGTGGTCAAAGGAAGGCTGATAGCATGAACTCTTCAGCAAAGATGGAACACTGCAGCAGAATTACATCACAGCAGACCATGGCCGATTCCATTTATGCATGGGACTTTGAACCATCAGTGAAGATAGGCAAGAAGTTCAGGTGCTCAGCATAGTGGCTGCAAAGAACTGCCAGTACACACAGTCGGGTTAAAAGCCTTCCCCATCCTGCAAAGTGAAAAATCACAGAATTGGGAAATACCAAGCCATGGTGGAAGTAACTCAGCTATTGACTGTGCAATGCTATTGAGACTGATGTTTCTGAAGTAGCCTTGGACATGCAAACTGAAAGGACGAATAGCAGTTGGGCGACAGTGTAAAGCATCTCCCACTTGCAACTGAAAACACAGTTCCAAGTGGGATGGCCTGGCATGGATTGCAACTTAGATGCATATTGTATGATAATGCTGATAGCATTGAGATCATTGGTCTCAACATAAAGACTCAACTGGTGAGGTGAAGAATTTTGGGTTGTTTTACCTCTGAGCGGCACTTTTTTGCACACCATGGGCTAAATGGCCAGGCCACATGGACCCCGAAGGCTCAGAGAAGGTTGGGGGAGGGGACCCACTGGAACAGCTGTTGGAAGATGATAGTCTCCCGTCAAGGCCATCCAGCATGTTCTTTAACGTGCACAGGGTATGGCTCTCCCACACACGGGGCCACGGCTTAACATCCCATCTGACGGACGGTGGCCTTTTCAAGTCCATCGGTGTCCCCTACTGACCGTGGGCAAGGCAGAGAAATTTTGCAGAGATAAATCTCAACGCTGACCCAGCTGGGACTCGAACCTGGGAACTACAGATTACGAGCCTGGCAGTGAGGTGAAGAAGACCTCCATCCAAACACAAAAGGCCTGATGGTGGAGAGAGTCTAACACCTTCACCACCAAATTCCGGGTGGAATCATATACCTGGGATCCATAGTCTAGTTTCAACTGGAAAAGTGCATGGTACAGGTAGAACAAAGAACATCATCTGCTCCCCAGGAGAGAGTAGAGGACCTTGACAATGTTCAAAGCCATGTGCACTTGCACCCAAAACAATATATGTGTGGTAAAAAGATCACTTTGAGAAGGAGAAACTTGGTGCCCACCACAACTAGAATGATGTTATCCCCAAGCTGTAGCTTGGGGATAACATCATTCTAGTTGTGGACATGAAGATTATTCTTGTGGCAAATGTGCACACAAGTGGTCTTCTGTGGGGAATATGGAAACCTGTTGGCCATCACCCAAACCATAAGATTGTTCAGAGCAATTTGAAGTTGTCATTCAAATTGCAATTTAGCAAAGCATTCGATTCAGTGGATCACAAAATTTTGTTACATAAGTTATATAATAGTGGAATAAGAGGTATTGCATATCAATGGTTTAAAAGCTATCTATCAAACAGAAAACAAGCAGTTTGTATTGGCACTCAATTCAGTAACTATCTAAATATTAAGAAGGGAGTTCCTCAACGTTCTGCACTGGGACCAATTTTATTCTTAATATTTATAAATGATTTTTGTTCTCTTGATCTATATGGATCACTAACATGTTTTGCAGATGATGATGCAGTTTTATATACTGCAGACAGGGGCAGATTGGGTCACCGGGACAGCAGGCAATATCCAGGTGGGCCAGTCATATTTGGGCTGCTTGAACCAAAAGTTTCCGGTTTGTAAAAACTTCTCTTCAGTTTTTTGCTTATTAATACGTCACTATTTCTTTCTTTTTTATTTTCATCTTCGTAAAACATATGCACAATTTTCTTTCAACAACAAGCAATGCAGCCCAGAGTTTGCCTCCGAGTAACATTCAGAAGAACCCTCTTAATAATTAAAGTTTGGGGATATGGAGATGTGATAGCCATAAAGCAGCTGCAAAGGAGGAAAAACAAAGAAAATCATAGGGGGTGCAATAAACACTACATAAGAACAAATATGTAAACTCATAGGCTGAAAAGTGGGAACAAGAGTGGTTAACTTTCACGGATTTAAAATCTCACATCTTACAATTACTCTTTGGGAATCATTCAACCATGCAGAGATTTTGGTTACATGGAGAATGGACTTAGTAAATTGTTTTATGACAGGATGCAATCATGATGATGTCTGAAAAAATACTGATCTTTGACAGAAGGCAGATTTTCTCCCTTGGTTGCTGATAGTGGTTCCCTTTAATCTTGAAGAGCAAGATGGTTCCACTAAGTGGTAGACTTCAAATTTACAGAAATTCTTTCCTTGACAGGGGACGTTTTCTTAACAGTTAGCAGAAGTTATAATGATGACAACGACTCTCAGTAAATGATTATTTATGGCACATGTGAGGCTGTGGAGTGAGTTGGGAGTGGTGTGAGAGAACATGGGGTTGGGAATGTCATTTACCCTTAAGACACATGAAAATAGAATAAAAATCATTCATTTATACTAATTGTTTTTTACCCCCACATTGTGAACAGACAGTCAATCAACATTATAACATAACATATTTTTTCAACATTTGCCACCCAAATATTTCAAGTAATTTTTTTTCTTTTTTACAATTTAAAAACAATCAGTTGCTTGGGGTCCTTTCATCAATAATGAAACGCACTAGCTGTTTTTGTCTATCAGGAGAAAAAGCCTTATTTTTTACAAGGGTGAGGTTTATCAGTGAAATTTTAATGCATTTAAATATACAATTGTTTAAAGTGAGATCTGAAAAGACTCTCTTTATGTCGTTTTCAAAAAAAACAAGCTACATAATGTTTTTATTTTGTCGTTCATCTGTCTGTCTGTAGAAATCTAATATTTTGGTTTTTAGAGATAAATTAAAAGTTTTTTTGGGGTTCAATAGGTATTGATGACATTTTAAGATTCACACTTTCAGAATCTCCCAAAAGTTTAAACTGTGTCCCTTAACGATGGAAAAAGTCGAAAATTTTGAATAAATATTACAAACCATGCACTTATGCTATAAATTCGAAATTTTGGTGTTGTGATGTGAAGGTGTATATGCCTATTTCTCCACACTCTCTCTAGATTCTTAAAAGTCCCGGCAGCAATCCCTATTCGTCTGTTAATCTCATGCCACACATCACCATTATCTGTTACATAGCTCCCAAGATAATTAAACTGTGACACCTGCTCAAGACTGCAACCATTCAGATTAACTGCAATCATTCAGATTTATGCTAGAAAAATCCTTAGGAATAACTGAATCACAGCCTGCCTGACCAATTTTCATCACTTTAGTTTTCTCTCTGTTCATAACCAAACCTACTCTACTACCAGTCTCATCAACAGCTCAAATGAAAGAGTTCATCTCATCAACATCATTTGCCAAAAGGGCTAAATCATCAGCATAATCTAAATCAGAAATTTTCGTATCTCCAGTCCATTTAAGGCCAAAATCTTTCCCTTGAAGTGAATTTTACATAACATAATCAATAACCAAGCTAAAGAGAAAAGGAGACAAAATGCACCCTTGTCGAACACCAGAAGTAATGCTAAACCAATTGCTACAAGCCTTACCAACTCTCACACATGACTCAGTGTTATTATAGAGAGCTTTCATTATGTTAACTAACTTGTCTGGTATACCATATGATCCCACAATCAACCGCAAATTATGATGATCAACACAGTCGAAGGCCTTTTTGAAATCAACAAAGCTAGCAAACAAAGGTTTCTGAAACTCTAAACATTTCTCAAGAATCTGCCTAAGTGAAAATATATGATCCACACATCCTCTACCACTTCTGAATCCACAGTGCTCATCACGCAATTGACTGTCAGATTCTTAATTCTATTAAGCACAATCATGGAAAGAACTTTACCTGGAACAGAGAGTAGGCTGATACCCCTATAGTTATCACAAGAACTGCGATCACCTTTTTTGAAAATAGGGATAACAATAGCTCTGGTAAAATCCTTAGGAATTCCGGATACACCTAAAGACTAAAATTAGACTGTATAATAGTTTGGTTCTTTCTAGGGTTAGTTATGGTAGTGAAACTTGGACACTTTGTAAACAAGATAACAGGAAACTAGATGCTTTTGATTCCAGATGCTTACGCAGTATCTTGGGCATTAGGTGGTTCAACTTTGTAACTAATGATAAGGTTAGGCAAAGGAGTTTGCAACTCCTTTAAGCAGCATATTGTGCAGAGAGAGACTCCGTTGGTTTGGCCATGTTGCCCGTATGAATAATTATAGATTGGTGAATAGGGTTATGAACAGTGCGCCTAAAGGCCTCAGAAAGAAGGGGAGACCTAGGATGCGGTGGGCAGACAATGTCAAACAGGACCTTGTTAGAATTGGTGTGCAGTGGCCAGATGTAGTAGATGTAGCTCAGGATAGACTTGCTTGGAGAACTAAATTGCACAGTCTGGTTGGATCTCCATAGCCCATGGCTGCTTGAGGATGATGATGTGAAGGTCACAAAATATGCATAGGCAATAATGATTTCATCACTTATAACCGGGTGGATGCAACTTTGTTTGTTTAAAGAAATAATTGCTTGTTTTTAAAGATGGATTGAAAATCCCTTTTCGAATTGAGTAGGTATTAAAGAAATATTACAATTCACACTTTATGAATCCAAAAAGTTTAAAGTTTACCCTCTAACATAAAAAAAAGTTGAAAATTTCAAACATTTAAACAGTTTTTGCAAGCCATGTATTTATGCTAGAAATTTTGAAATTTTAATGGTACAATGCGAAAGTCATGTAATTTGCAACAATAAATGGTCTCTTACATACAACCAAGAAGTGGGAAATGCAACTGTTTTGTTTTAATAGATTTTGGTAAATTATTTTTTAGTTGTATTAGTACTAATGAAATACAATTTGCATGATAAATAATGAGATAAACTCGACTGTTCAACATCCATTAATAAATCAGCACTTTGACGTCGATTCTAATTTAGAGGAAAAATTGTTTTGAGCCAGGTGGGATATGAACCCATGACTTCCTGATAATATTTCAGGTGCTCTGGACCACTGAGCTACCAGCCGCCGATCAAGATCTCCTCTAATTGATGATATGAACATTTTCTACCTACAGTACATATTCCATTATGTCACCATTATCAGGAGGTCATGGGTTCATATCCCAACCGGCTCAAGACAATATTTCCTCTAAAATTTAAAGACTCAAAAGTGATAATTATTTAGTGTATACCAAAAAAGTTGAGTTTATTCAATATTTAATCAACTTATACTTGTAATATATACTTTCCATCTGCATGGCATTTATCTGCCACTTGTGGCTAGATTGTCTGAACAGTGCCTACATGTGACATAATGATGACTCATTATTTATCATCATTAGCATACTTGTAAAACATGCTTTCCATCTATATGGCAAATAGAAAGCTACTTGTGGCTAAAATTGCCTGAACAGCGCATATATGCGACATAATAGAAATGTTCATAGCGTTAATTAGATATCTTGATCGGCGGCCGGATGCTCAGTGGTCCAGAACACCTGACATGTTATCAGGAGGTCATGGGTTCGTATCCCACCCGGCTCAAGACAATTTTTCCTCTAAATTAGAATCGATGTCAAAGTGCTGATTTATTAGTACAATTTGCATTTTTCAGTTCATTACATAGTTTTATTTTACACAGATAGAGAACACTAAATGTGAAAAACGCGAAACCTTTAACAAATCTGCAAGTGATCTGTTTATGATAGAAATTTTGGTGGTAGAGTGTCAAGGGTAAACAGATTCTGACAGCAACAATCTATCCCTTTTGTCAGAAGGGTGTGAGAAAAACAATTTTTTTCAAATTTAAGGAATTAAAGAAAAATGTTTTTTGTCATTCTGTAAGTACTAATAGAATGCTACTATTAGTATTCTATTATTACTAATAGTATTTATATTTAGTACTAATAGAATAGTACTATTAGTATTCTATTAGTACTTACACTAGTAATACAATAGTTTTAATTAAAACTTTTAAAGAGTACAAAAGAAAAACTTCACTCTTTAAAAAAGATTCCCCTGTTCGCCAAAGGCGATATGCATTGTTCTAGTTTAAATTTTGAGCTTTGTTACTCTAAAAAATGCAACTATGTCAGCCCAAACTGCAGCTCATAAGACAAATAATGAATATATTGAATTTGGCTCATTTGTTTCAAATTTTTTGACAAACATAACAGAACGCTTATACCAGTTCACAATACTCATTAAAAATGCATATTTGTTTTTTAATCAAGATATTTTCTGTATTCCTTAAAAATATTTTTTAAAACGTACATTTTTGCTTTTAAGAAGATAATTTTTGCTGCAGTTTTTAAAAATATAAATATTTTCCCTAGTGGCTCTTCACCTCACCTAGTTAGAGTTGGATGCAACTGATCTAAACTGTACTTAAAAATAAAAACAAAGGGAAATAAGTTTTCGTATTTTGAAATTTAACCTTTTTACTGAAAATAAGATGTAAAAATGATTGTTTTATATATTTTTCCAAGTTACAGATAAGTTTTTCTTCCAGGAGAAATTAAACCATCTAAACTGAATAATACTAAAGTTTGCGAAAAAAGATTTAATGCTTTCGTTTCATTTAAAAATTCCCAAGAAATTATGGAACAAATATGAAAAAATAAAAATCTGTTAGTCAATATAAATGTTGATCCAAAACTTTTCTTAAAGTATTGTGGCTCATTACAAATGATAGAGAACATTTTGAACTTCGTAATGTTTCATATGTGATCACATTATAATTCATAGTTAAAAAGTTATGCATATTTGGCGAAACAGTTTGTCGCAAAATTAAGACATATTTCTTTTTTGTTCATTTCGGTAAGGCTAGGATTTCGTTGCTCTACCTTTAAGCAGCACTTTTTTGCATGCAATAGCCTAAATGGCCAGGTAATAAGGACCCTAACGGCTCAGAGAAGGATGGGTTAAGGGAGGTACTGGAGAGATGTTAGGAGATAGAAAGAAGCTTCCTGTCAAGGCCATTCAGGGTGTTTTTTAATGAGCACAAGGTACGACTCTCCTGCACATGGGGCCACACTTAATGTGCCATATGATGGCGGTTTTTCCAAGCCCATTGCTCTCTCCTACTGACATTGCAGGTAGGGAAGCTCTGCAGATATAAATCTTAACGCTAAGGCGGAACTCAAACCTGGGAAAATGCAGTGGAAAAGCTGAGCAGGTTCATGTAACATTTTAGCTGAACAGCTGCATAGAAAACTGAAATGGAATTGTGGTCTCCAAAGAAATATATAATGAATAACATATATAACTAACGCAAAAAAAAAAAATCATTTTGATGAAAATTCGCGTCACTGAAGTTGGACTATTTGCTCTCTATACGTTATTTTTCTCTTTTACAAATTTAACTTATATTTATCATCAGTAGTTCATGGGTTAACACAAAATGGGATAGCGGGTGACAGTTTGCCCAGGCCTAGGGTAGAGTGTCATCCATAAATGCAAAATAGCTGGAGAAGTTAGTGATTATATTAGATCGTGTATATGAAGTAAAATAGTATTGAGGTGGTATCATGCAGTGATTTAATTTTTGACTGCAGTTAGCAATTTATTTTACATTTTGCGATGAAAAAAAAACTGCTAATGTGGTGTATCATTAATTGGACACTTTGTAAACAAGATAACAGGAAACTTGATGCTTTTGATTCTAAATGCTTATGCAGTATCTTGGGCATTAGGTGGTTCAACTTTGTAACTAATGATGAGGTTAGGCAAATGAGTTGGTAACCTCCTTTAGGCAGCATATTGTGCAGAGAGAAGACTGTTGGTTTGGCCATGTTGCCCGTATGGATAATTATAGATTGGCAACTAGGGTTATGAACAGTGTGCCTAAAGGCCTCAGAAAGAGGGGAAGACCTAGGATGTGGTGGGCAGACAATGTCAAACAGGACTTTATTAGAATTGGTGTGCAGTGGACAGCTGCAGCAGATGTAGCTCAGGACAAACTTGCTTGGAGAACTAAATTGCAATGTCTGGTTGGACCTCTGTAGCCCATGGCTGCTTGAGGATGATGATGTATCAAAAATGAAGCTTTAAGAAAAAGAAAATTATGCAACATGGAATTTGGGGGGGGGGGGGGGGTTAGACCAAGTCTAATGTGGTGGTGCGACACAGAAGGGAATTAGCCATCAACCTGGACAGGTTGTAAAACTCCTTGGCTCAAAATAGTATGAACAAAATTCTGGTCTTAATTTTTCAGAAGTTTAACCAGTTCTTCTGCCTTTGTCATTAGAAGGGAACCATTCAAAGTAACATTTACACTCTGTTGTTGTCAGAACCATTTCAACAATGTTTCATCCATGTCTTCACACAAATAGGCATTTAATTTTTGATCTATTTTGTTTAAATGCGTTGATAATTTATACTTTAGCCATACATATCACACACATAGTTGAATTAATTAAACTCACAATAAACATCAGATTTCATTTTACTGTTTTCTAACTTCTTTATAATTTCAACTTTATTCTCCAAAGTCAAAACTTTTCTCTTACAGCAAGCCATGACTAAGAAAATGACTTCAGTATTTCACATATTTCATGGTATGAGCAAAGAATCTAACATCGATCTCTACTAAGAAACTGAATACTCCCTGGTAATGTAGGAGAAATAAAATGACTGGTAGAATCTGTTTCATACACACAAACAGCAAACATTTATACAATGTCATTTCACAGAAAAAAAAAATAAAAATTTATCCCCTCTCTTTAAAATCAAAAACACTGCACAAAAGCATAGGTGTGCTCCATACAGAAAACCAAAAATTTTCTCCCCTCTCTGTGAATTAAAGACCCTTATTGGAGAAATCCAACATCCCTGTGTGCTTTGTTCAGCCCATCAAATGGATATTGCATTCCATTTAGTTGCTGACTGCAAGGGATTACAGTATTCAGAAAATTCCAAGGTACTATTTCTGCCATGCAGTAAAACAGCCTACACTACTCAGATGACCTTATTCTGTTTTCTTTCAGGATTTTAAGAATATACAACAGGTGCCAAAAAAGCAACATGCACTAGGATGTAATTTTTAAGTAAGATAAATTTTTAAGCCCCTGATTTAATTTACAAATGATCAGAACTGAAAAGCAAAAGAAACAAAGGATGTTAAAACCAAGGCTGACATGTTTGGCGAAGTGTTATAAGTGAGGCTTTTAAAGCATTAATTTCAAGAGAAATTTGTGCGGACCAATATTTTTATTTTTTGATACTACAGAGAAAGTGTTGCATAAAATGAAATCAATATAACCAAGTTCTACTGTTTTGCATTTAATGAATTTTTGAGTGAGTGAAAAGTGTCTGGGCACAACCTTTTGATAACAATTTTTATTACCTCGCTTACTATAAGCTTTAGAGATTTGTATTGTTGCTGAGTGTTGTTAAGAGAACTTGTTAGAATACAGTAGCTATAAACAAATTTTGAGTGAAATATTTTAGAGATAGATACAATTTTAGTGATCAGTTGCACAGAATCTTTGAGCTACTGCTGAAGGAAGAATAATCGAAATCTGATAGGTCAAAAATTTGCAGATTGCCAAAATGTCTGCTACTTACATGTCTATTGAAGTTATAGGGAAATCAACACAAAGATTGCAAAACATAATGAAAGAAGCTAAAATTTTAGAGGACTTGCTTGGCCAATATCGACAACTCCAGATTAAAACTCAGCTGATATTACTAGATCAGCAAAAGAAAGAACTTTCAAACAAATTGTTCCAAGTAATGTTCCTTCAGATACTACTGAAAGAGCAGTGAATGAAGGAACAGAAATACTATAAACCCCTTCAATAACAAATTGCTGACCCAGCTATGACTGGTCTTTATCTGACATAAGGTTTGATGACTCCAAATTTCTGTCATTTGAACATTTATTAGAACTCTGGAAAAGTATTTCTGTTTATATGAAGGGTCATGCAACAAAAAAGTAATACTCAAATTGCAATAGTTTGTGCAGTATCCTGTTTATTAAGTGGGTGTGACAACACTGTTAGAACAATTTTAGAAGTCCACAATGGATAAAATATTGGAAGGATTTTATGATCGAAATTTCAGAAATCTACCCTCTTTATGATGAGTATACCTGTTTAGCCATGGAACTCTTTTCACAATAACATGAAGGAGAAAATGGTGAAAAAGTTATTTGAGGTACTATAGAGATGTACAAACTACATAATGATAACACAGCTGAAATTGATATTTATTGTGTAATAAGGCAATTAGTGCTGCCCTTAAAGGAGTTCTTGGAAAAAAGAAACGTGGATTGTAACCATCTTCCAGAAATGAAACTATGCCTAATGGTTTTGCACCCAAAGTCAGGAAGTCTTTAAGGTGAAATTTTTGTGAATATATACAACAAACAGAGGTACTGTCACACAAGAAACATCTAGTTGTCAAACTTGAATTAGGATCTTTCAAAGAAGAGGTCAAAGTTCCTCATGTAAATAAATCTCCTAATTTAACTTTAGTCACACTCGGCATCCATAATGTGTTGAATTTGCTTTATGTGAAGATTCATATAAAAATACTGAATTTATAGTTCGCATTAATACTGGGTGTAATGGGCCTAAGATTTAATACCATTTAAAGTTTTGAACCTTTTATCTGATCCAATATTTATTCAAACTCCAGAGAGCTTAATTTCGGGCGCCAAGCAATAATAATAATAATTGCCAAATAAAGTTGAAATAGGGCTCTAATATTATACCAGCAGGCGTTACTTAGTGAGTAAGAATTCAAAACAATGATTGTCATTAAATTTTAAATACAGTCAAAAATTATCAACTAATGTTGCTCAAGAGAAAAAATAGCAAAGATTCAAAAGTTTCTAGAACAAACAAAATCTATTTCCAAAATTACAAACTCACCAACATCACACGAAAATGTCGACTACAACTTTAAACTTCTAACTACTCACTTCTACTAACAACTTCTACCTACTACTACATCTCTCCATCTCTAACTGCTGACTTCTACTAACTCTGTGACCACCTGTCCCTGTTATATCGGCGTTGTACAAAGGCCTGCAAGTGTCATGTTGCACGCTGGGAAAGACATTTATATAAACTGATGAGCGTGCAAGCTATAACGCAAGAGAGCGCGTGTCCTTGAACACGCACGCTTTAGCTGTTAACAGTCAAAAGGGCGGAGTTGCACATGCACAACTCCTGCAGCTCAGAAGGAGGTCGGAATAGTTCACTAAAAAGGAAATAAAAAATCCCCAAACTGATATCATCATCATCATCCTCAAGCAGAAATGGGCTACGGAGGTCCACCCAGACCGTGCAATTTAGTTCTCAAAGCAAGTCTATCCTGAGCTACATCTACTGCATCCGGCCACCGCACACCAATTCTAACAAGGTCCTGTTTGACATTGTCTGCCCACCGCATCCTAGGTCTCCCCTTCTTTCTGAGGCCTTTAGGCACACTGTTCATAACCCTATTCGCCAATCTATAATTATTCATACAGGCAACATGGCCAAACCAACGGAGTCTCTCTCTGCACAATATGCTGCTTAAAGGAGGTTGCAAACTCCTTTGCCTAATCTCATCATTAGTTACAAAGTTGAACCACCTAATGCCCAAGATACTGCGCAAGCATCTGGAATCAAAAGCATCTAGTTTCCTGTTATATTGTTTACAAAGTGTCCAAGTTTCACTACCATAACTAACCCTAGAAAGAACCAAACTATTATACAGTCTAATTTTAGTCTTTAGGTGTATACGCCTATTTCTCCACACTCTCCATAGGTTCTTAAAAGTCCCGGCAGCAATCCCTATTCGTCTGTTAATCTCATGCCGCACATCACCATTATCTGTTACATAGCTCCCAAGATAATTAAACTGTGACACCTGCTCAAGATTGCAACCATTCAAATTAACTGAATCACAGCCTGCCTGACCAATTTTCATCACTTTAGTTTTCTCTCTGTTTATAACCAAACCTACTCTAGTACCAGTTTCATCAACAGCTCGAATGAAAGAGTTCATCTCATCAACATCATTTGCCAAAAGGGCTAAATCATCAGCATAATCTAAATCAGAAATTTTCGTATCTCCAGCCCATTTAAGCCCAAAATCTTTCCCTTGAAGTGAATTTCGCATAACAATCAATAACCAAGCTAAAGAGAAAAGGAGACAAAATGCACCCTTGTCGAACACCAGAAGAATGCTAAACCAATTGCTACAAGCCTTACCAAATCTCACACACGACTCAGTGTTATTATAGAGAGCTTTCATTATGTTAACTAACTTGTCTGGTATACCACATGATCTTACAATCAACCACAAATTATGATGATCAACAGAGTCGAAAGCCTTTTTGAAATCAACAAAGCTAGCAACCAAAGGCTTCTGAAACTCTAAACATTTCTCAAGAATCTGCCTAAGTGAAAATATCTGATCCACACATCCCCTACCACTTCTGAATCCACATTGCTCATCACGCAATTCACTGTCAACCAGATTCTTAATTCTATTAAGCACAATCATGGAAAGAACTTTACCTGGAACAGAGAGTAGGCTGATACCCCTATAGTTATCACAAGAACTGCGATCACCTTTTTTGAAAATAGGGATAACAATAGCTCTAGTAAAATCCTTAGGAACCATGCCTTTATCATAAAAGAGATTCAGAATTTCAGTCATCCAAGTGGTAACCGAAACATTCCCAGCTCTAAGCATTTCCGTAGTAATTTCATCTACCCCTGGGGATTTATGAAGTTTAAGTTTAGAAACAGCCAAAATAACTTCAGATTGTGTTATAGGGCCAACATTAAAGCCACCAATGCATCTATCATCATTGCAAACAATTGGAGTAGAACTAACTACATTGTTTAGAACATCACTGAAATGCTCAGCCCACCTAGCCATGACAGAATCCTCCCCTTCTATAACCTTACCTTGTTTATCCTTCAATCCTTGTATGCCTGTCCGTTTCCTACCACACAAAACATTAACTATCTGGTACAGCTCTCTGCTGTTGTGCTGTCTAATTGCTTCCTTGGCTTTGTCAGCCAAACCATCAATCCAAAGATTCTTATCAGCAGCTAACTGATCCTTTACAAGTTTATTAAGGTCTCTGTAATGCTTTCTATTAGGACTAGTAGGGTATTGATTAAGGGCATTCCTGAAGTTCTTTCTTTCCGAAATAAGCTCAAGTGCCTTATCACTCAGATAATTTTGCCTCTTCTGCTCCTTTTTTCCTAAAAGAACACCGTTAGTGTCCAAAAAAGCCTGTTTAAAATGATCCCATTCTTCCTCAACTTCAGTAGTAAGCAAACTATGACTGTCATAATGACTAAGTAACCTATCATGGTAAGCTTTGGCTATAACTGGATCTTTCAGAGCTTCAGTATTAAAAGTAAACTTTTTAACCCTAGCACAACACTTTTTAAGTTTAAGTTGCAAGACACTTTTAACAAGGTAATGGTCAGATCCAATTTCAGCTCCCCTATATGCCGTGGTATTCCTAACAGAACTAGCCCATTTGCTGTTAATTAATATGTAATCAATCATATTCTTATGCAGCCCATCAGGTGAAACCCATGTGTACTTATGTATGTCACGGTGTTTGTAATAAGTGTTAGATATTCTGAATCCATTGAGTTTACTTACCTACAGGAGACATTGCCCATTGCCATTTCAGCTACCAATACCAAAAGGGCCTATTACTCCTCCCCAAAGGTCAGAGTCAGTACCAACTTTGGCATTGAAGTCACCAAGAACAAGGGTAATATCTCCTTTCTTGACAGAATTCAAAATATCCTGAAGTTGTTCATAAAACCTATCCTTCTCATCCTCATCGGCATCCTCAGTGGGGGCATAACAGCAGATAACATTCAAGTCTTTAACGCTTGTCTGAAATTTTGCTGTAAGAAACCTTTCATTAATGCACTCATATCCTAGAAGAGCATCGCTAGCGTGTCTGCTGAGAAGCAGACCCACGCCTTGGTGATGCTTATTGTCGTCCCTCCCTGAAAAGAGAAATTTAAGATTATTTTTAAGAATCTGACCTTTATCTGTCCATCTGGTCTCTTGCAAGCTGAGAATATCTAAATTATAATGGTGGAATTCTTGTGTGAGGACATCAAGAGAAAAAGCTCTGTGCAGAGTCCTCACATTCCAACTACTTATGGAGAGAAAATGGTTAGTGGGATGTTTAAAGAAACTATGTTTATTGAGAGAGGGAATGCCGACAATATCAAACAGCCCCCTAATCGCAGACATGGGGCAATGACCCGTTCCCCCACCACTAAAGGCTGATGCCATCTACATTGGAAGACTTCCTCCAATGTAGTATTTGACAATGCCAATAGAAGCAAGGAGTTCAGGTGTCTGCGATGACCTATGCTCAGGATTATCCACCAGCTGATAAACATATCCTGTGAATCTATTCACTTGGGGCTGTCAACCCACAAACAGAAAACACAGCGGAAGATTTTCCCTCCACAGAAGCCCACCAGTGCAGCAAAATCAGGATCCATAATCAAGCTCAGAGCCATATATCTGTCCAGATGGTCAGCACCAGAACCCTGTGTGGTTGACCACTCCTCAGCAGGGTAGAAAAAAAAAGAAAAGTAGCCATAGTTGTTCAGATCAGTAGGCCACACTAATCTGGCAGCCCTCCCCTTCCATTCACTTCCGCAAGAGAGTATTTCTTTTGAAAGGTACTAACGGTCTGCACCATGAGAAGGCGGGGTCGGACATTAGGTGCTAGGCCTGGCCGGTTCTATGCATCATCACAGGAGATTGGTGCATAGCTCTCCTTCCAGTGACTACCTAGCTACCATTTACAGAACCAAACTGATATATATAACGTAAATTAAGCAAAACTGGTTAAGGTAAAGTAAAAGTGAATGGGTGAACCATCACATGGTGCTGACATTACTTGCCTGCATAAGAACATCTGGAAGAAGATTAGCAGAAACAGTAATTTAAAATTTAAAATGTAGCAATGGTCCTTTGAACTTAGCTTGTGGACCAAGACACTGTTTTTCAGAGAGAACTGTAGAATTAAAAATTTAATATACATGACATTAGCTACATTTACATTTAAGAATTAAAACTCTTGAGGACAGCCTAAGTTGCTCATATATAGGGAAATAAAGTGTAAATTGCCATATAGTGCAATATGCTTATTACCTCTGCTTTATTACTCGACTATCTTGTACGTTTGTCTTTTCCTAGTAAAGGCTGTCAAGGGTAAGAAAGAAATAATTACCAGTCCATTGGAGCTTAAATACCTTGCTTTCCAATGACAGCTGATTATGAGGGTTGTATGCATCTTTTTTTGCTGGTCCAGCGTATTCGATGTTGCATTGATGTTGGTGGTGTGTCATCATAGCTGTGGTTAGCAGTGCTGGTTTAGTTAAAGAAATGTTGAAGTACTTGGGTTTTTGTAAAAACTTGCATTCCTAACAAGCCTGACTTCTACTGGTATTCATTTTTCATGTTGTTGTGCTCTTGGACAGTGAGCAAGTTGAGAGTATCAAGCACATCCTCAAGAATTAAAACAAATACAAATTAACTGCAAAACTGAAGGTTTTAAAACTCTTCAAACACCTCAAACACCAATACAGTTCCTCTAGCAACACGTTTCTCCACTGTATCTATCTAGTGGCTTCATCAGGCTCCATATGAGATGATAGTAAGCGATTACATAGGAGGCTCCCCTATGACATTATCATCTGCTCATGCAGCATGTGTATGTATCTGCTCACACAACAGGAAATTCCATGCTGCCAGCAGGGCTAGTATCACCGTGTTATTTATTTCTATATTATTGTCTATTAAGCGAAAGATTTTCCTTCCACAGAAGCCTACTAGTGCAGCAAATTCAGGATCCATAATCAAGCTCAGAACCTTATTCCAGTCCAGTAAGTTTACACTGAAGTGCCATTGAATTAGGGATAGATGTTATCCAAATTCAGTACCACAAGTCTCACATTTGCATGACTGAGTGGCTGAAACTTATCATACACAGCTGTCAGCTTTGGATTCCCTAAGCATTCGTTGTGAGAAACGTAATGAGAGAAAGGAGAGGGATTTAGATGTTTTTGACAGAGGACAGATCGTAGGTGCCTGATGGATGGGACACTTGATCTCCAAAATTGTAAACGAACTTGGATTTTCTCGTACAACAGTTTCAAGAGTGTTCTGGGAATATAAAAATTCTGGCAAAAAAAAACACCCAGACAAACTGCAAAGTACAACTAGCCTTGAATGATCGTGGGCTTTGCCATCTGACCCGCATTACACACCGATAGGGGACAGGCATTATCTGAAATTACCTCCAATCTGAACGTGGGTTCCAGCAGGGAAGTCAGTGCATGGACCATGCAATGCTCACTTCATCGTCTTGGCTTTGAGAGCCGCCAACCTATGAAAGTCCCACTTCTAACAGCACAACACTGGGCTAAAGAACATCTAAACTGGACCACTGAAAATTGGAAACAGGTAGCGCAATTTTTATATCTCACCTGAATTTTGCCAACTTGCCATAATTTTACAGAAAAAAATCAAAATTTTTACATCTCGTCTGAATTTTGCCAAATCCCCACGATTTTGCCAAGTCACTCCAAATTTTGTCAACTCACAAAGATTTTGCCAAGTCGCTCCAAATTTTGTCAACTCCCCAAGATTTTGCCAAGTTGTCCTGATTTTGCCAACTCACCTGTGGGTTCGAATTTTCCAACTGCTCTAAATTTTGCCGTCTCTCCATTTTGCAAACTGTCCTAGATTTGCCAAGTTGCCTCGATTTTGACAACTCCCCTTAATTTTACAAAAAAAAAAAGATTACAAATTTTCACAACTCACCTAAATTTTACGAAGTCACTTTGAAACGAAGTCACACAACTCCTTTGGCAGGGGGACATAAAGTTTGATGAAAGGATGTAATTAATCCTATTTTTTCAGCTAGCTCCCAATTTATTGGGTTTAGGTGAAGTTTTAGTGGATGATTACACTCCCGCTTCTTGGTAAAATGAAATTATTAGCTCATGTTTGATGTAGTTAGGAGGATTTAATGCAGTACCAATACCTGTTTTTTTATGTATGGCAGGCACAAAAGAAGATTAGATTTCGCATATTTGATTGTTGTTAGGGGAATAAGCAGAAATTGTGTACCTGTATTTATATTCTGTGAAAGATCAGATTTTGATGTAAGTGAATTTTTCTTAATTTTTTTGGAAGTTGTTTTACCTCTAAGTGGCCGTTTTTTGGAAGTTAAGCAGATTACACACATATGCACGTACACACACACACACACACATACATACATAACACACACACACACACACATACATACATACATACATACATACATACATACATACATACATACATACATACATACATACATACATACATACATACATACATACATACATACATACATACATACATACATACATACATACATACATACATACATACATACATACATACATACATACATACATACATACATACATACATACATACATACATACATACATACATACATACAAAATCCTCATGCAGCCATGGACTATAGAGGTTCAACCAGACTGTAATTTATCTCTCCAAACATGACTCTTTTGAGCTACAGCTGCTGCATTTGGCCACTCTAGCCAATTCTAGTAAGGTCCTGTGTGACATTGTCAGCCCATCGATTCCTAGGTCTCCCCCTTTTTCTCAAATCCTTAGGCATACTGTTCATAATCCCCTTTGCCAATCTGCAGATATGCCTACGGGCAACATGGTCAAATCAAGTCTCTCTCTGCACAATAGCTGCTCTAAAGAGGTTGATGACTCCTTCTTCTAACCTCATCATTACTTACAAAGTCGAGTCACCTAACGTCCAAGATATTGCATAAGTATCTAGAATCAAAGGCATCAAGTTTCTTGTTATCCTGCTTACAAAGGGTCCATATTTTGCTACCATAACTAACATTAGAAAAAACCAAACTATTATACAGCGTAATTTTAGTCTTTAGGTGTATACGCCTATTTTTCCACACACTCGAAAGATTCTTAAGTCTCAGCGGCAATCCCTGTTCTTCTATTTATCCCATGCTGTACATCATCAGTATCTGTTACATAGCTCCCAAGATAATTAAACTGAGACACTTGCTCAAGACTGCAGCCATTCAAAGCAACTGAAGCACTATCTGCCTGACCAATTTTCATCACTTTAGTTTTTTTTCTGTTTATCACCAAACCAACTCTATTACCAGTCTCCTCAACAGCCCTAATGAATGAATTCATTTCTTCAACATCAGTAGCCAACAGGACCAAATCATCTGCATAATCTAAATCATAAATTTTGAAATCTCTAGACTAGGTGTTCCCAAATTGGGGTACCCAGTAAAAATTTTTGGGGTACACAGTGAGAGCTCAAATAACCATTGTTATACTATAACTATAGTTTTATTTATCTATACAAGGGGTATGCCAGTTACATACACATTTCCAGGGGGAAAATGAAGCATAAAAGTTTGAGAACCACTGCTCTAGACCATTTAAGGCCAAAATCTTTTCCTTGCAAAGAATTTTGCATTACATAATCAATAATCAAACTAAAGAGAAAAGGAGACAAAATGCACCCATGTCTAACTCCACTAGCAATGCTAAACCAATTGCTGCAAGATGTATCACACAAGACTCGGTGTTATTATAGAGAGCTCTATCCATATGATCTTACAATCAACCACAAATTATGTCGATCAAAAGACTCAAAAGCCTTTTCAAAATCTATAAACAAGTACAGGTTTCTGAAACTCTAAATATTTCTCAAGAATCTGCCAATGTGAATATATTTGATTAATACATCCCTTATCACTTCTGAATCCACACTGTTCAGCACGCAGTTGTCCATCAACCAAATTCTTAATTCTATTAAATATAATCATGCAAAGAATTTTACCTGAAACTTAAAGTAGACTAATTCCCCTAAAATTATCACAAGAACTGTGATCACCTTTTAAAACTTGGACAATGATAGCTCTAATAAAATCCCTAGAAACAATAACTTTATCATAAAAAACATTCAAAATTTCAGTCAGTCATGTGACAACGCAAATGTTCCCAGCTCTAAGCATTTCAGTAGTGATTTCGTCCACCCCTAGAAATTTATGCACTTTAAATTTAGAGATAGCCAATCTGACTTTGGAATGTGATATAGAACCATCATAAAAGCCAGTAATGTATCTATCCTCATTACAAACAATGAGAGTAAAAATAATCACATTATTTAGAACATCTCTGAAATACTCAGCCCACCTGGCCATCACAGAATCCTCACCTTCAACCACCTTGCCATATTTATCCCTCAATCCCTGGATAGCTGTCTGTTTCTTCCCACAGAAAACATTAACAATCTAGTACAACCTGTTGTGCTGTCTAACTGCTTCCTCTGCTTTGTCAGCCAAGCTATCAAGCCAAAGATTCTTATCAGCTGTTAACTGATCCTTTATACATTTATTAAGCTCTTTGTAATACCTTCTGTTAGGACTAGTAGGGTGTTGATTCATATTAATCCTGCACTTCCTTCTTTCAGAAATAAGTTCCATAGCCTTATCACTCAAATAATTTTGTTCCCTCTGTTCCCTTTTACCCAAAAGAGTACTGTTGATTCAAGAAAAACCTGTTTAAACTGATCCCATCTTTCTCAACTTCAGCAGTAAGCAAACCACGACTGTCATAATGACTAAGTAGCCTATCATGGTATACTTTGGCTATATCTGGATCTTTCAGACTATCAGTGTTGAAGGTAATTTTCTTAACTTTAGCACAACATTTCTTGAACTTCAGCTACAATACACTTTTGACAAGGTAATGATCAGACCCAATTCAGCTCCCATATATGATCCAATTAAGGTCAGACCCAATTTCAGCTCCCCTATATGATCTAGTATTCCTAACTGAACTGACCCATTTGCTGTTAATTAAAATATAATCTATCATATTCCTGTGCAACCCATCAGATGAAACCCATGTATATTTATTAATGTCCCGGTGTTTGTAATATGTGTTAGCTGTTCGTAAACAATTAAATTTACTTACCTGTAGGAGACGTTACCCATTGCCACTGGAACTACCAATGCCAAAGGGACCTAAAACTCCTGCCCAAAGGTCAGAATCAGTACGAACTTTAGCACCGAAGTCATCTAGCATAAGAGAAATATCTCCTTTCTTCACACAATTCAAAATACCTGATGTTGGCTGTAAAACTTATCCTTCTCATTCTCATCAGAGTCTTCTGTGGGGGAATAACAACAGATGACATTCAAGTCTTTCATTTTTGTTTGATATTTTGCTGTAAAAAATCTTTAATTAATGCAGTCATATCCTAGAAGAGCATCACTGGAGTATCTGCTGAGAAACAAACCTACACCTTGGCGATGCTTTCCATCCTGCCTCACTGAAAAGAGAAATTTAAAGTTATTTTTAAGTATCTGACCATCCTGTAGCAGAGTGGTTAGCATGCTTGGCTACTGATCTAAGGGACCTGGGTTGAAGCCCAAGGTACGGCATGGATGTATGTGTTTTTCTGCTGAGGCCCAGCCATCCTCTCAGACCTTCTACTATGGCATATAAACTGACAGGCTGACTGACTCTGTGGAAAGCAGCTGCTTGAAGGGGAATTTATTTCTATTATCACTTTTACCTGTCCATCTGGTCTCTTGCAAGCCTAGAATATCATCATCCCAAAGCAGCCATAGTCTACAGAGGTTCAACCAGACCATGCAATTTAATTCTCCAAGCAAGTCTGTCCTGAGCTACATCTACTGCATCTGGCCACTGCACACCAATTCTAACAAGGTCCTGTTTGACATTGTCTGCCCACTGCATCCCAGGTATCCCCCTCTTTCTGAGGCCTTTACGCACACTGTTCATAACCCTATTCGCCAATCTATAATTATTCATACGGGCAACATGGCCAAACCAGCGGAGTCTCTCTCTGCAAAATATGCTGCTTAAAGGAGGTTGCAAACTCCTTTGCCTAACCTCATCATTAGTTACAAAGTTGAAACAACTAATGATCAAGATACTGCGTAAGCATCTGGAATCAAAAGCATCTAGTTTCCTGTTATCTTGTTCACACAGTGTCCAAGTTTCACTACCATAACTAACCCTAGAAAGAACTGAACTATAATACAGTCTAATTTTAGTCTTTAGGTGTATATGCCTATTTCTCCACACTCTAAATAGATTCTTAAAAGTCCTGGCAGCAATCCCTATTCGTCAGTTAATCTAATACCGCACATCACCATTATCTGTTACACAGCTCCCAAGATAATTAAACTGAGACACTTGCTCAAGAGTGCAGCATTCAGAGTAACTGAAGCACAGCCTGCCTAACTAATTTTCATTTCTTTAGTTTTATCTCTGTTTATCACCACCAAACCAACTCTATTACTAGTCACATCAACATCATTTGCCAAAAGGGCTAAATCATCAGCATAATCTAAAATAGAAATTTTCGTATCTCCAGTCCATTTAAGGTCAAAATCTTTCCCTTGCAGTGAATTTTGCATAACATAATCAATAACCAAGCTAAAGAGAAAAGGAGACAAAATGCACCCTTGTCGAACACCAGAAGTAATGCTAAACCAATTGCTACAAGCCTTACCAACTCTCACACACGACTCAGTGTTATTATAGAGAGCTTTCATTATGTTAACTAATTTGTCTGGTATACCATATGATTTCACAATCAACTGCAAATTATGACGATCAACAGAGTCGAAAGCCTTTCTGAAATCAACAAAGCTAGCAATCAAAGGTTTCTGAAACTCTAAACATTTCTCAAGAATCTGCCTAAGTGAAAATATCTGATCCACACATCCCCTACCACTTCTGAATCAACATTGCTCATCACGCAATTGACTGCCAACCAGATTCTTATTCTATTAAGCACAATCATGGAAAGAACTTTACCTGGAACAGAGAGTAGGCTGATACCCCTATAGTTATCACAAGAACTGCGATCATCATTTTTGAAAATAGGGATAACAATAGCTCTGGTAAAATCCTTAGGAATCATGCCTTTATCTCATCCTAGCACCACCCTCTTTCAGATTTTTTCAGATTTTTCAGATTTTCATAATTTCATAACTTCATTTCAGATTTTCGTAACTTCAGTTTTCTCTCTGTTTATAACCAGTTTCATCAACAGCTCGAATGCGAGTTCATCTCATCAACATCATTTGCCAAAAGGGCTAAATCATCAGCATAATCTAAGTCAGAAATTTTGGTATTTGCAGCCTATTTAAGGCCAAAATCTTTCCCTTGAAGTGAATTTTACATAACATAATCAATAACCAAACAGAAAAGGAGACAAAATGCACCCTTGTCGAACACCAGAAGTAATGCTAAGCCAATTGTTACAAGCCTTACCAACTCTCACACAGGATTCAGTGTTATTATAGAAAGCTTTCATTATGTTCACTAACTTGTCTGGTATACCATATGATCTCGCAATCAACCACAAATTATGATGATCAACAGAGTCGAAGGCCTTTTTGAAATCAACAAAGCTAGCAAACAAAGGTTTCTGAAACTCTAAACATTACTCAAGAATCTGCCTAAATGAAAATATCTGATCCATACATCCCCTACAACTTCTGAATCCACATTGCTCATAACACAATTGACTGTCAACCAGATTGTTAATTCTATTAAGCACAATCATGGAAAGAACTTTACCTGGAACAGAGAGTAGGCTGATATCCCTATAGTTATCACAAGAACTGTGATCACCTTTTTTGAAAAGAGGGATAATAATAGCTCTGGTAAAATCCTTAGGAACCATGATTCATAAATCATAATATGATATCATTTTATGATATCATAATATGATATCATAAAAGATATTCAAAATTGCAGTCATCCACGTAGTAACCGAAACATTCCCAGCTCTAAGCATTTCCGTAGTAATTTCATCTACCCTGGAAATTTATGAAGTTTAAGTTTAGAAACAGCCAAAATAACTTCAGAGTGTGTTATAGGGCCAACATTTAAAGCCAGTAATGCATCTATCATCATCAGAAACAATGGGAGTAGAACTAACCACATTGTTTAGAACACTGAAATGCTCAGTCCACCTAGCCATGACGGAATCCTCGACTTCTAAAACCTTACCTTGTTTATCCTTCAATCCCCGTATACCTGTTCGTTTTCTACCACACAAAACATTAACTATCTGGTACAGCTCTCTGCTGTTGTGCAGTCTAATCGCTTCCTTGGCTTTGTCAGCCAAACCACCAAGCCAAAGATTCTTATCAGCAGCTAACTGATCCTTTACACGTTTATTAAGTTCTCTGTAATACTTTCTATTAGGACTGGTAGGGTATTGATTAAGGACATTCATGCAGTTCTTTCTTTCTTAAATAAGCTCAAGTGCCTTATCACTCAGATAATTCTGCCTCCTCTGCTCCTTTTTTCCTAAAAGAGTACTGTTAGTGTCCAAAAAAGCCTGTTTAAAATGGTCCCATTCTTCCTCAACTTCAGTAGTAAGTATACCATGACTGCCATAATGACTAAGTAACCTATCATGGTAAGCTTTAGCTATAACTGGGTCTTTCAGAGCTTCAATATTAAAAGTAAAGTTTTTAACCCGAGCACAACACTTTTTTAGTTTAAGTTGCAAGACACTTTTAACAAGGTAATGGTCAGATCCAATTTCTGCTCCCCTATATGACCTGGTATTCCTAACAGAACTAGCCCATTTGCTGTTAATTAATATATAATCAATCATATTCTTATGCAGCTCATCAGGTGAAACCCATGTGTACTTATGTATGTCGCAGTGTTTGTAATAAATGTTAGTTTTTCTGAATTCATTGAGTTTACTTACCTGTACGAGACGTTGCCCATTGCCATTGCAGCTACCAATACAAAAAGGGCCTATGACTCCTCCCCAAAGGTCAGAACAGTACCAACTTTGGCATTGAACTCACCTAGAACAAAGGTAATATCCCGTTTCTTGACAGAATTCAAAATATCCTGAAGTTGTTCATAAAACCTATCCTTCTCATCCTCATCGGCATCCTCAGTGGGGGCATAACAGCAGATAACATTCAGGTCTTTAATGCTTGTCTGAAATTTTGCTGTAAGAAACCTTTCATTAATGCACTCATATCCTAGAAGAGCATCACTAGCGTGTCTGCTGAGAAGCAGACCCACGCCTTGGTGATGCTTATTGTCATCCCTCCCTGATAAGAGAAATTTTAAGATTATTTTAAGAATCTGACCTTTGTTCATCTGGTCTCTTGCAAGCTGAGAATGTCTAAATTATAATGGTGGAATTCTTGTGCGAGGACATCAAGAGAAAAAGCTCTGTGGAGAGTCCTCACGTTCCAACTACATATGGACAGAAAATGGTTAGTGGGATGTTTAAAGAAACTATGTTTATTGAGAGAGGAAATGCCGACAATATTAAACAGCCCCCTAATCACAGACATGGGGCAAAGACTCATTCCCCCACCACTAAAGGCTGAAGCCAGCTACAATGGAAGACTTCCTCCAATGTAGAATTTGACGATGCCAATAGAAGCATAGAATTCAGGTGCCTGCGATGACCTCTGCTCAGGATTATCCACCAGCTGATAAACATATCATGTGAATCTATTGACTTGGGGCTGTCAACCCACAAACAAACAGAAAACACAGTGGAAGATTTTCCCTCCACGAAGCCCACCAGTGCAGCAAAATCAGGATCCATAATCAAGCTCAGAGCCCTATATCTGTCCAGTCCAGTGAGTTTAAATGGTCAGCACCAGTGCAGCAAAATCAGGATCCATAATCAAAGTCAGAGCCCTACATCTTTCAGTCCAGTGGGTTTATATGGTCAGCACCAGGACCCTGTGTGGTTGACCACTCCTCAGCAGGGTAGGAAAAAAAAAGAAAAGTAGACATAGTTGTCCAGATTAGTAGGCCACACTAATCTGGCAGCCCTCCCCTTCCATTCACTTTCACAAGAGAGTATCTCTTTCGAAAGGTACTAACGGTCTGCACCACGAAAAGTCTAGGTTATAAAGCTGCAATTCCTGCATGAGGACATCAAGAGAATAATCTCTTTGTAATGTACTCACATTCCACATTCTTGCAGAGAGAAAATGATCAGGAGGATTTTTAAAGAAACTAGGTTTATTGAGGGCCAACAATATCAAACAGCCCCCTGAATGCAGTCATGGAGCAAAAACCTGTTCCTCCTCTGCTAAAGGCTGAAGTCACCGATGCTGGTAGGAACTTTGGGCCCCACCTTTTCAAGTACACTTTTTCAAGAGCCATATGGACTATCTGAAACACATTATTCCAGTTTAGGATTGATGATGACCAACTAGCTAAGTGAGGTTCAGGTACCTGCGATGGCCTCTGATCAGGATTATCCACCAGCTGATATAAGGAATCCCAAGCCTCTGTTCACTTAAGGCTGGCAACCCAGAAGCAAATAGAAAACACAGCGGCAGCTTCTCCCTCAACAGAGGTCCACCAGTGCAGCAAGTCGAGGATCCATAATGAAGCTCAAATCCATGAATAAGCCATCTAGTAGGTAAAAATGGTCAGCACCAGGACCCTCTGATGTTGACCACTCCTCAGCAGGTTTGAAAAAAAAGAAAGAAAAAAAGTGGCCATAGAAGACCAGATCAGTAGGCCATACTGAACTAGCAGTCCCCCCCCCCCACTTCCGTTCCCTTCCAATAGAGAATCTCTCTTTTGAAAGGTACTAACAGCCTGCACCACAAGAAGGTGGGGTTGGACATTAGGCACTAGACCTGATCGGTTCTGTGCATCATCACTGGGGATTGGTATACAGTTCTCCTTCCAGTTTATGCCTAGCTACCATTTACAGACCTAAGCAGATTAGGAGTAAATTAACAAGCTTTTTTGTAAAAGTTATATAGTATGCAACTTTTTGAAATGTATCAGAATGTGATACTAGTTAGACCAATTAATGCTAGTATGCAGTTAACTGCTTCAGCCATTGGTATGTATTTACAATAGGTAGCTATACACTATACTAAGAGGAATGGGAGGAGGTACCTTTAGTTGTGATATAAGATTGTGGCAATGTGAGAGTAGATTGTCTTACTAAAATTTGCATATGCATACTTATTACTTTCTCTTTATATGAACATGGAACATGAGGATATTACATAGAGATTAATCTCTTGATGTCCTCATGCAGGAATTCCAGTGTTATAACCTAGATATTCTAGGCTTGCAAGAGACCAGATGAACAGGTAAAGGTGAGATACTTAAAAACAACTTTAAATTTCTCTTTTCAGTGAGGCAGGATGGAAAGCATCTCCAAGGTGTAGGTTTGTTTCTCAGCAGACATGCTCTTCTAGGATATAACTGCATGAATTCAAGATTTCTTAGAGAAAAATTTAAAGCAAAAATGAAAGACTTGAATGTCATCTGTTGTTATGCCCCCACAGAGGACTCTGATGAGAAAGTGAATGATAAGTTTTACAGCAAACATCAGGATATTTTGAATTCTGTGAAGAAAGGAGATATTTCTCTTGTGCTAGGTGACTTCAATGCTAAAGTTGGTAGTGACTCTGACCTTTGGGTAGGAATTTTAGGTCCCTTTGGCATTGATGTCCTCATGCAGGAGGAATTCCAGTGTTATAACCTAGATATTCCAGGCTTGCAAGAGACCAGATGAACAGGTAAAGGTGAGATACTTAAAACAACTTTAAATTTCTCTTTTCAGTGAGGCAGGATGGAAAGCATCTCCAAGGTGTAGGTTTGTTTCTCAGCAGACACTTCTTTGGCTTGATAGCTTGGCTGACAAAGCAGAGGAAGCAGTTAGACAGCACAACAGGTTGTACTAGATTGTTAATGTTTTCTGTGGGAAGAAACAGACAGCTATCCAGGGATTGAGGGATAAATATGGCAAGGTGGTTGAAAGTGAGGATTCTGTGATGGCCAGGTGGGCTGAGCATTTCAGAGATGTTCTAAATAATGTGATTATTTTTACTCTCATTGTTTGTAATGAGGATAGATGCATTACTGGCTTTTATGATGGTCCTATATCACATTCCAAAGTCACATTGGCTATCTCTAAATTTAAAGTGCATAAATCTCCAGGGGTGGATGAAATCACTACTGAAATGCTTAGAGCTGGGAACATTTGCGTTGTCACAAGGCTGACTGAAATTTTAAATATTTTTTATGATAAAGGTATTGTTCCTATGGATTTTACTATAGCTATCATTGTTTTAATTTTTTTTCAAGTGATTGCTGTTTGCACATTTATAATGCACTAATGCACACATTTAGGGCACTCCCTCTCTTGCACCATAGCTAGTGTGAGCACAGAATTGTCAGAGTATGCAAATGTTTTTCCCACCATGCAACACACGTGTCAATTGCACACTGCATGTATTGACGATAATTGATTGCATGTAGCAACGATAATTGATTTCGCTTAAGATATAATTTTAGATATTTGGCAATCTTTTGATTTCTTACTAAATAAGAAATGACCATGTACTTAACGAACTCTCATTTAACTTTATTTGGCAAGTTAATATTGCCTGGTGCCCGATATGCTATCCAGAGTTTTAATTTGGATCAGTCAAAAGTTCCAAAGAGAAAAAGTTTAATAATCTTTCGGAGCACTGCATACTGAATTTACATTCAGTTCACAAATAGGACACTGGTAATCTTGTTTAGTAGGTAAACTGGCATCCTGTCTTCCTTTGAAGTGAACATAAAATCAGTGACTGATTGCACCATCAATATGCTTTAGGGTTATTTTGCACTTTTTCGTGTGAATAGAGGAAGACACATTTTTTCATTTATACTTTTCTTTGTCACTAAAAAATAAAAAATACATAACTTCAGAAACTTTTATCTGTTATATACGATTCAAACATCAACCACATTTCTTCCGTCCCCCCTTTTTTGGGGGGAGGGGTATTGTGTTTGGGGTAACCCAGACAGTGGAGATTCACAAGCTTTAGCTTGAGATGTAACCCCTTAAGTTTGACTCCTATGAAATTTCCATCCCCTTTGGGGAAAGGAAGAATAGTCGGGGTATAATTTGAACTGGTCTAGGACAGTCTTCATATGAGCTTTCATTTGACACCCAACTTGTAACTGTAGGCCCCTTGCATTCCGAAGATTTAATAAAAGAATGATTTTCCAATTCTTTTTTCGGGTGAGGGAAAAACAAGGGGGGTATATATTTATTGACGAAAACATTCTCCATGTCACAAGATTTTATTTGATATAAAACATGTTACATTGACCCTTGTCCAAAAGGTATAGTAGAACTATCTTTCACATATTTACTCTTTTTGGAGAAAGGAGGAGGGAGGGGATTTTTCCAAATATATAGCCGAACAATCGCTTTTATATTTTCTCTTTTTAGGGGGAAGAAATCATGGGGGACAATGTTTTACAGTCTATGATACTCCTCACATCCCAAGCTTTCATTTGACAAATCATTAAGTTTTCCATTCAATTAATTCATCATATTCGAAAGATAATGTGGATCAATTGTTTTGACAAATGTACAAATAGACAAATGATGAGCGAAAAGCAATAGGAAGATATGTAATGATGTATCATTGAAATCAAAGCTGCAGTAGGCTAAGTCAGGGTGAATGACATTCAGCAATGATGCTTAGCCATCATGTAGGTGAGGCAAATTGGTAATGATCATAAAGTGTGTCCTATTTGGAGCGAGTGCTCTGCAGGGACTGCAACTTACAAGCTTAGTTAGTGTATGGGTAATTGCTGATGGTGAAGAGATAAAAATGAATCATCAACATCAAGGGCCAGACCAGTAAGGTGCAGGAAGTCCCTTGAATGAAGGCCTGATGTTGGATATGGACCAGCACTCTCACCAATGAATCCCAGACATGATGCAATTTCCAAAAGAAATTAGCAGATTTTCACACTTTTTCAGTTGTCATTAACATCTTTATTTCTGTGCTGAGCAATCTTAGAAGTCGCAGACTTCTATGGCATGAAATAAAATCAAAAGTACATTTATAAGCAATCCAAAATTTATAACTGCATTACCTATAAAAGATTCAGTTATAATTCCCTATGAATCCATCTACAAATGATGAAAAACATTAAAACAAAACTGCCAAGTAAAATCAATAGCACTGATGGAAAATGTCGCATTTTGTAGTTCAAAATTTACAAAAACAAGATCTAACTTTTCCTACTGTGCTTATTATTAAAAAAAATAAAAATAAATACCCCCTCAAGCAGCTGCTTGCCACAGAGGTCTGACAGGAGCCTGTCAGTTTATATGCCATAATAGAAGGTCTGTGAGGATGGCAGAACCTCAGCAGAAAACAACACGAACATCCATGCCTAAGATCCGGGGCTAGAACCCAGGTCCCTTAGATTAGTAGCCAAGTGTGCTAACCACTCGGCTACTATAAGAGAAAATAATAATAATAATAATAATAATAATAATAATAATAATAATAATAATAATAATAATAATAATAATAATAATAATAATAATAAATACCCCCTCAAGCAGCTGCTTGCCACAGAGGTCTGACAAGAGCCTGTCAGTTTATATGCCATAGTAGAAGATCTGAGAGGATGGCAAGACCTCAGCAGAAAAACGACACACACATCCATGCCTTACCCGGGGCTCGAACCCAGGTCCCTTAGATCAGTAGCCAAGCGTGTTAACGGTTGGAAAATGGCAATAAGGTTTCAAAAAGAGGAAAACATGGAGAAAAAACAGAGCTGCTTCTTGATATTCAAAATAAAACGTGTCCTCATCAAAATAAAGCTTGTCCTCCCAAGGTTTCTGATAATCACCGACTTTGACAGAATCCAAAATGAGAGGCCCAAGACAAACAGAAATGTCTTTTTTACAACACAAAAAACAGAAATTGCCACTTGAAAATTTTCTTACATATACCTTTTAAAAATACATAATTTAAGTTTGAAAAATAATATTTTCTTTTTTCCTTTGATGCATATTTTATTAAACTACAATATAAATAATTTATTAAAGCAATCTTGCAATCTACCATTTCTTAGAAGCACTAAACGGTATTGCCAATTTGTTTGTTAATGTTACTCTTTGCTGAAGCAATCTTCTGATTTCAGCTCGCAAGTTTGATTTGAACTACTATCAACAAATTTTTCATTAAAATTTCGAAAATCTCCTAAAAGAATTAATAAAAAAACTGCTATTTTTAAAAATGAAACATTTGGGAAGTAATTGCAAAGGTGCATTTTTTACTACGTGACTAAATATGCATTATTAAAATAAAACTAGTCATCTTCTCGAAAATATTTTATTTTCAGAAAATCCAAAATTAAATGCTGATTAATTTGGCATATAACATGCCGTAATTCCTTTCATTAGTTATTTGGCAAAAAAGTTCTAAATTTATATTTTTTTGACTGATCATAGTTAAAAAAAAATAGCTGGGCTTCTGGATGTAAATCAGTTTTTTAGCTGGGACCCTGGAAAGATTAATAATTCTCATTTTAACAGATTCCAGTGTGAAAGCTAGAAGACATGCATGGTCTGTTTGGCAATTGTTACAAGTTTTTCCTGCATTTGACAATTTAAAGAACATTAAATATAAAAGGTGATCAATCTGCATCTCAAATGCCATTCAATGTTAACAAAGTTATCTGCAAAGATGAATCATCGGAGCCCATTATTGAAATACTTCTTTGGGTCTGAAAAAGCAATGCATTTTGTACCTGATAATTGATTGACCACCAGGAATTCTGAGAGGAGCACATAGCCTCCCCACCCTTACTAAACATTTCAGTAAATTCTAAAAACAAAAACATGATAGGAAATTGTTAATTTTTTTAACAAAATGAATGACTTTAACAATTTACCTTAAAATTCTACCAACAGATGTCACAAAAAACTGCAAGTCTCTCAATGTGCTACAAGATAAGTTAATTTTCCAATCAATCTGAAACAGGTCACCTGAGAAATGCAGCATGTTACTTTGGGAATAAATTAAATTAGAATGGAATGAATAACAAATTACAAAAACTAATATTATTAATTTATGCAATATCTGTGTACAAAAAGAAAACAGTTTTTCTTTCTTAGTAAAACAAGGCTAAAAAAATGTTACAAAGTTTATGAATAATTAAATTTGAAAAATACTATCCAAGTAACCTTTTTTTTTTTGTTAAAAAAAATGCATAAATACTCATCCTCCTCCTCAAGCAGCCAGGGGCTATGGAGGTCCAACCAGATCGTGCAATTTAGTTCTCCAAGCAAGTCTATCCTGAGCTACATCTACTGCATCTGGCCACTGCACACCAATTCTAACAAGGTCCTGTTTGACATTGTCTGCCCACCGCATCCTAGGTCTCCCCTTCTTTCTGAGGCCTTTAGGCACACTGTTCATAACCCTATTCGCCAATCTATAATTATTCATACGGGCAACATGGCCAAACCAACGGAGTCTCTCTCTGCACAATATGCTGCTTAAAGGAGGTCGCTGACTCCTTTGCCTAACCTCATCATTAGTTACAAAGTTGAACCACCTAATGCCCAAGATACTGCGTAAGCATCTGGAATAAAAAGCATCTAGTTTCCTGTTATCTTGTTTACAAAGTGTCCAAGTTTCACTACCATAACTAACTCTAGAAAGAACCAAACTATTATACAATCTAATTTTAGTCCTTAGGTGTATACGCCTATTTCTCCACACTCTCCATAGATTCTTAAAAGTCCCGGCAGCAATCCCTATTCATCTGTTAATCTCATGCCGCACATCACCAGTATCTGTTACATAGCTCCCAAGATAATTAAACTGTGACACCTGCTCAAGACTGCAACCATTCAGATTAACTGAATCACAGCCTGCCTGACCAATTTTAGTAGGCCACACTAATCTGGCAGCCCTCCCCTTCCGTTCACTTCCACAAGAGAGTATCTCTTTTGAAAGGTACTAACGGTCTGCACCACGAGAAGGCGGTGTCGGACATTAGGTGGTAGGCCTGGCCGGTTCTATGCATCATCACAGGGGATTAGTGCATAGCTCTCCTTCCCGTGACTACCTAGCTACCATTTACAGACTGCATAAATACTACCAGAACTAAAATACTTATTCTTAAACAAACCTTATATTACTTAAATTATTAAATAAATGTATTAAAATAAATACTTATTCTAAATGCACCTTCCCCGTGATTTTGCTCAGTTAGTCTTTAAAATAATCATTGGTACAATATATTAAATGTTCTCAAGGCTAATATTTAAAATTTGCTACAAGATAATGATTCTAATTTGGTCATTGTGCAAAGCAGTGAAATCTAATAGCCATTTTGATCTTAATGATCTCAACAGAAAATAACACTTTAATTGGTAAAGCTTTACTTGCTGATATTGTCAATATAATAATAGTACTCTGAGGCACAGAATAACTTTTCCTAGTGGGCACATTTGACATTGCTTGTCATACACCAGGTTATTGAAGCATTAGCAACTTTTAGTATATAAACTAAGAGTTCTGGATGACCTTTTGTTGTGGTTTTCAGTCATCATTAATCTGATTTCAGTGGTAAAAAATGACATTCATATGTAATTGGTGCTACTCTACAATATTTCCAAAGTTAAAATCTGATAAGTTCTGCACTTTGCCACTGGCTGCACTGCAACCATGATCATCAGGAAGGGTAAAATATTCACTTTCCTACATGCATATTTTGTTTCTACACATGTGGGATCACTTGGCTCTGAGTTATTGCCCCGAAGAAGGACTTTATGCATCACCCTGTATATGTGTTACTCTTAAATAATAGCAAAAGGAGATCAAGCTTGGACTACTTTACAGAATAGGGGCCTAGGGTCAGCATATCTTCCCCTCTTTGGCAAAAACCTGATGTATCTTAAGTGGGTTATGTCCTTCTATGAGAAACTTTATTTAGGCTAGGAGTAGCTTTTAGAATTATTTTTGGTCTTCTATATTGCATTGCAATTGTTTGCCATTCTGCATTAACATTGTGCAACTCTATCATTTACAAGTATGAATGCTTTCAAATGTGAACTATGAATAGCACTATGGCGTGCATGTTTTTCAGGGTGAATGAAGGAAGGGTGGTACTACTCCACAGGAAGCATTTCTTGACAGTCATTGGTTAGGCATTTTGATGTCAGTGGAGAGATAATGGTAAACAAAGCTTATAAAAAGCATACAGTAATACTGATTTCTGTTGGCAACTGAAGTGAAAAATTATAATTCAGTTTATTTTTTAACTGTCTGAGATCTATCTAATCTAGCTATGAGGGAAATATTTATTGTTATAGATACACACTCAGCAACCACTTTATTAGGTACAATTCCATGTTATGTCAATAGTAACTCAGATACAGAACTCTGGAACATTTTAAATAATCATTTTTTGAAAAAATGCAACTGAAGACAATTTAAAGATCTGACACCTATTTCAAACCAGATTATAACCAATATTCGTTCTCTACTTAGAATTAAGGAAATTGGAATACTTAGGAGCAATAATTCCAATTTAAGAAATTGCTCTCAAAAGTTAATAAAACCAAGTTAAAACTAAAGCAATAACTGTTATGCTAAACTTTACTAATTACCTAAGAGTATTTTCAGCAGTACACATGAAAATTTGGTTAATATTTGCTAATTCTGAATGATATTTTGCAGAAAGTTGCTACTTACTAAGTTATGGAAGCTGAAACAGCTTCCACAACTCACATTTGCATAACTCTTGAAATACTGAATACATATTATTGGAAATAGAGATTTAAAAAGATTTGATTATGTTCCAAAAAATATTTTCAGTTATATATTTTCATAAAAATATTATTTAAGGAGTTAATAAGCTATATATCTTCATTACTATTAACATAATGTGGAACTGTACCTAATAAAATGGCCCTTTGAATATATGTTGATATTACGAATATCATAATTACATCATTTGTAATTTATATTGAATTACTATAAAATTTCTATTAGAAATTATTCTGATCTTGTGCTTAAAATTAAATTTGATTGAATTAAAACACCAGCTTTTTATTTCAACTTATCTTTTTAAAAAACTATGTTAATAATCATAATGAAAATAATAAAAATATAATTTTTTTCTGCCATGAGTAGTGGTTTAAAATTTGTCCCTTCCAAAAAACATTTAATGTGACCTGGGGTAAATACAGTTATCAATTTACTAAGAAAATTTTTCCTGGAGTTATCCAACTGTCTGCAAATTTTAGCCAATAAAAAAAATAAAAGTTACAGAATTAATCAAAACAAGAAAAAAATTCTTGTTTTGATTAATTCTCAAATTTTTATTCTCCTGTATCAATTTTTATTTATGTTTATTCCACTGCTTTTACTTTGATCTTGGGGCGGGGGGGTGGCTCAGTCGGTAGCGCGCCAGGCTCGTAATCTGTAGTTCCCAGGTTCGAGTTCCAGCTGGGTCAGCGTTGAGATTTATCTCCGCAAAACTCCCCCGCCCTGCCTATGGTCAGTAGGGAACACTGATGGGCTTGGAAAGGCCACCGTCCGTTGGATGGGATGTTAAGCCATGGCCCTGTGTGCGAGAGAGCCATACCCTGTGCACGTTAAAGAACACACTGGATGGCCTTGATGGGAGGCTACCATCTGTCTCCCAACAGCTGTTCCAGTGGGTCCCCTCCCCCAACCTTCTCTGAGCCTTCGGGGTCCATGTGACCTGGCCATTTAGCCCATGGTGTGCAAAAAAGTGCCGCTCAGGGGTAAAACAAACAAATTTACTTTGATCTTAATCTTGTTTGCAATGCAGAGATTTTCCCCTCTGAATTATTTAGTTTTTAATAGCAATTTGAAACTGCTGCTGTAATTTTCTAATGCATAGACTATGATGCATTGACATAAGATTTTATTCCCATGAATCAGTACAGTATAAGCCAAGATATTTAAATTATCAATTACCTGAGATAATGCTACTTTTTAATTGGGTACACTGTTGTAGTTTTCAGAGCGATCAGCTTCTTATTGCAACAATCATTTCGTTGTTTCCCGAGAAAATAATCATTTGGTTAGTTAGAGTAGAATCAGTTATGGTAACAAGACAGAATTTTTTGCGCAGTTTTTTTTTTTTAAATCTGGAATGGCATTATCGTTTAGTTTACATTTAATAAGTAGTCCTAAGAGTTTTCTTCATAAATCTTAGACAAACGATCTTAACAGACATCTGAATAATGGGTACTTATCGGTTATCTCCAGTCACATTTTCTTGGTGGCTTTTTTTTTTTTTCTTTTGGAAAAAATGGCAGTTTTTGATGGAGTCAGGAAGGTTAATGAGTAATTTAGGGGTGGGTTAAGATGTTTTTCTTTATTGTTGTCTCTGATGAGATTATTTAGTTTTGGGGGCTTTTTTATAATTTGGTTGGCAGTGCACTATTTCCCATTTTCATGCTTTTTGGTATGTGTTGTCTCCAATGGGATTATTTAGTTTTGGGGGCCTTTCGGTTATCTCTGGTCACATTTTCTTCACGACGAAAAATAAACACCAAAGTAAACCAAGAACATCATCGACAATGCCTGGCTGACTGACATTATAAAAAAGCCCCCAAAACTAAATAATCTCATTGGAGACAACACATACCAAAAAGAATGAAAATCGGAAACAGTGCACTGCCGAACAAATTATAAAAAAAAAACCCCAAAACTAAATGTCCTTGCAGACAACACAAACCGAAAAACATGAAAATCAGAAAGTGTACTGCCGACCGAATTATAAAAAAGTCCCCGAAACTAAATAATCTCATCAGAGACAACAACAACAACAAAAAAAATCTTATAGCTCAAATAACCCACCCCTAAATTACTCATTAACCTTCCCGACTCCATCAAAAACTGCCATTTTTTTCAAAAAAAATTGCCAAGAAAATGTGACCGGATATAACCGAAAAGTACCGAATAATATTTGCCACATATCTTAGCATCTATGCATTGAATTTATCTTCATGTCAACACTGCAGCACCCACTTCATACTAATTTTTGCTTCTAAAGGGAATGTATATAAAATGTTACTTTTCTTATTCTTCGAAGGATTACTCATGTAATTTCCTACTACAGTTTGGCAAGATAAAAATAAATGTGCATGAAAGACTTCATAGAGAGAGAGATTCACTAAGCAGATAACAAAGACACAAAAGAACAGAAGATTATGTAAATGCTTTAGCTGAGCTCTTCCCACTCTGACAGCAACACTCAAATGACCTTGGTAAAACATAGCCTTTTGGTGCCACCTTATATATATATACTCACCTTGATATTTTTGAATACTTATAAGTGAATGCAAGGGACTATGAACCAGGAAATGTTTACTTTTTAGGGAATCCTCATCAAAAGAACTTTGTTTACCTTCATTAACCATGAAAATGATGCTCTAAAATATCAAGTGACCAGGTTTAGACACTGGGATATGGACACGTGTATGCATATCCCAGTATGTGTGCATACACATGCATATGTGTGCTATACACCAATCAGCCGATACATTAAAACCATCTCTGCATTGTGCAAAGAAGCACGGTGCAGCCAATCAATGTCACATGCCAAGGTCGCGAATGATATATATAATACCTGGTCAGAGCTCTCACAAGCAGTATTTCGTTTTGTCTCAACATGGGAAAAGCAAATGATTTATCTGATTTTGACAAAGGCCAGATCATTATGGCAAGATGCCTTGGTAAGAGCATCTTCAAAACAGCGACACTGGTAGGCTACTCATGTTATGCACCTATCAAAAATGGTCTGAAACAGGTGACACTTTGAGCTGTCAACAAGGTGTGGGCTGGCCATGCCTCATTGATGTCAGAGGTCAGCACAGGCTATCTCGTCTTGTCCACAGCAACAGGAGGGCTACTGTGGCTGACATTACCCATAATTTCAATTGTGGTAAAGGGCCCAATGTGTCTGAACACATAGTTCATTATAAGCTCTTGGATATGGGTCTCCACAGCCATTCGTGTGCCTATGCTCATAGCGTTTCACTGTCATCGATGCTTGCAGTAGACATGTAATCATTGACAATGAACCATAGAAGACTGGAAGAGGGTCGCATGGTCAGAGATATTCCTGTGTGACATTTACCCATAAAAGCCATTTCACCTGGATGTACTGTGGGATGGATCCAGGTGGCTGGAGGTAGTGTGATGGTCTGGGCAATATTTTCTTTGGAAACACTTGGACCAGTTATCGCTGTAGAGCAAACTCTGACAGCTGTCACCTCTACCTGAACATTGTGGCTGACCAAGTACACCCCTTTATGGTGACTGTATTCCCTGGTGGAGATGGTGTCTTTCAACAAGACAATGCCCCATGTCACACTGCTAAGAAGGTTCAGGAATGGTTCCTAGAACATGATGAGGAATTCCATTTATTGCCATGGCCCCCAAATTCGCTGACATGAATCCTTTCAAACATCTAATGTTTGAGTTGGAGAAACAGGTACAAGCATCCATATAATTTACGGGAACTGTGGGATCTTCTGTTGCAGTCATGGTACCAAATATCAAGCGACACCTACCAACATCTTGTTGAATCTATGCCTCATAGGATGAGAGCTCTTTTGGCGGTGAGAGGAGGGCCTATATCATATTAGGTAGGTGGTTTTAATGTTTTGGCTGATTGGTGTATATATATATACATTTGATAAGAAATTTTTATTTCATTTGAAATATTGTGTTTTTATCACAATTTTACATTTACAGCATATAAGAAAAAAAAATTCAAAGTATGTTCAAATTAGTTACTTTGACTTTTGCTATTTCATAATGTCAACATTTTGCATAAATCTGAAAACTAACAAAAATCTTAGTCACATTTATGTAAAACTTTAACATTACACTGAGATGCTGTTTATTAGGTACACTACCCCTCATCACATAAATGACTCATTCCAACATGTAATATGTCATGTGACCATGGTATTGAGGTATAAATCAGGCAGACCAGTTCTCCAAGCATCAGTTAAAAGAGTTGGATCGAGCGTCAGAACAGGGAAAAAAGAATGACCTGAGAAACTTTGAACATGGCATAATAGTTGGTGCTAGGTGTGCCGGTTCTAGCATATCCATTTGGGATATGCTAGACCCCCTCCTGGGTTTTACCGCACAACCACTTCAAGGGTTTACCAAGAATGGTGCAAAAAACTACCAGTGATTGGTGATTCTATGGATGAAAGCTTGTTGATCAGAGGGGTCAAAAGGGAGTGGCAAGAATTGTGCAAACGAACAGACAGGTCACAACAAGGCAATTCACAGCAGAATTTAATGTTGGTGTGCAGAAGGTCATCTCCAAATGTACCACATATTGGATCTTGTCATGAATGGGCTATGACAGCCACCAACAATGAGGAGTATCAATGTTGTCAGTGAAGAACACAAAAACAGGTCTCGAGTGGATGCAGAAGCATCAACACTGGACCACTGAGGAATGGAAAAGCTCCTAGTTGGGTGATTCCAAGGTTCTTTTTAGCATCATGCTGATGGATCAGAATTTGCCACAAGCAACATGAGGCCATAGAGCCATTTTTTCTGGTGTCAACAATACAGGCTGGTGATGGTGTGGGGAATGTTTTCCTGGCACACATTAGACCCCCTAATACTCATCAAAGGACATCTGAATGCCATGGTATATTTGAATATTGCTGCTGACCAAGTTCATCTCTTCATGACTACAGTTTATCCTCACTTGGATGGACACATTCAGCATGATAATGCCTCTGCTCACAAGGCATATATGGTTCCAGGAACATGTCAATGACTTTTCATTGCTTCATTGGCGTGCACAGTCTCCAGATCTAAACCATATCGAGCATCTTTGGGATGAGGTGGTAAGAGCTGTTCGCAGAGATTGTACCACCATCCAATTTTCAGCAATTGTGCATCACAATAATTTCTGCATGGCACAACATTCCTGCACAATGAATCCAGCACCTTGTAAGCTGCATGCCCTGATGAAGCCAGACTGTTATGAAGGTCAAAGAAGGTGCAACAAGCAACTAGGCAGGTGTACCTAATAAACTGGCATCTCTGTGTATAAAATAAAAATAAAAGAAGAACTTGCTCTCATTTTAAACAAAATATTAAATCTCCAATTTCTTACAGGAAATATATCAGGTTCTTCACAGCATAACTGTAGGAAACGTTCTGGTCGTGCACTAGAATGTTCTGGGCCCTTGAACAGAAAATGCAATAATTAACATACTAACATTGAAATATTTTAGATACACAATAGATTGGTTCTAATAAAACATATAATAATACAATTATCAAAAAATAAAGTTTCAGGACTGATCTTACAAATACAAAAATAATATATCTTGTAGTTCAAACAGCAATTTACAGTAGGCTAGATATAAATTGAAATTGGCCTTAAATGGGACCCTATTTCATGACTCCCTGGTTACATGCCAATAATATTACTTATAACTGATTCTTTGGTTTAATTTTGGTTATGAGGAATACCAGATTTTGTCAAACTGAGACCCTATATATAAGGATACTCCAAGAAAAACAATGAGTATCCTTATACTCCAAGTTTTTTACCTAGGATCCTAAGAAGTGGTAGGTCAAATAGTAACAAAATAAATTTATATCACCACAATGTATCTATTCATTTTTATATAGCTATTTTAAATCTACAAAACTCTTTTATATTCAGGATTTATTAAGATTCTTAATCCATTGGCTTACAAATGTCTTTCACTAAACATGCTCAGGATTGCTATTTTATAAAGTGAAATTTTGCCAAATATGCATAATATGAAATTTCAACTGATTATTATAATATCTAGTGCCACTAAATATTTATAATATGCAATTTCCCCTAATTTTCATAATATCAAATTTGTTTGATCATAGCTAAACTGTTGAATAAAAAAGTCATTAAAAAACTGTTGAATTCTTACTTTCAATATCTCGAAATGATAAAGGTTTCATATGGTATTTAAAAGTTTTTCGGGATAGATCAGCTGGCAATACTTAGAATAATGGATGCAAACAGAGCACATCCATACAGTTCTTGCTTTTTTTCATGCTTGGTAAACAGTCTTGGGAAGTAATTTTTTTTGGTGGGAAAGAAGAAAAAATACTGTAAAATAAGCCCACTGCAGTCTTGCTGGTGATATTCGGGACATTACTGATTTTTTATAACACACATACATCTGATAATTGTAACTGATTCATAAAAACAATACCTGCAAGCACTTTGCAATGGCTTACCTATAATCTGCTGAATGGTATCCGATACCTTACGCCATCTATTGACAAAAGGAGAATAGTTAAATAGATAAGCACAGGCACTCAAATGTCACAAAGATGTATAAATGGGCTTCATTTCCTCACACATCTGAGAGACATCATGTAAACCAAAGGTTAATTAACTGGTGGACGGGTACACGAAAGGAGCCTCTTAGTAGATTGCAATTGGTTTATGAGAGTGAAATACACTCAAACGAAGTAAGTTGCAATCGGGCGTACCCTGGACAACGTCAGTGGAAACCACTGACGGCTGATCCTTTCACCACCGGACATCAAAGAGACAGGAAGGATGAATCCCAACCAAAGTGAAAGGCCTTTTTCAAGGCCGGCTTTGATGTTAATAAGCCTCAACATTGAAGGACTTACTATAAATAAAGAGTTTTTAATATCAGACATGTGTAAGCAAATGGAAGTTGACGTCCTGTGTCTACAAGAAACACATCGAGGGGAAAATAAAAACAGACCCAAAATCCACAACATGAAACTTGTTGGAGAAATACCTCATGAAAAATATGGTAACGCTGTCTTTGTACAAAATAACGTAACAACCAACTCCGTCGAGCACTCCCATATTGATAACATTGAAATTATCACCGTAGAACTTGCCAACTGTACTATAACATCTTACTATAAACCCCCAGGAATGGAGTTCCAATTCCAGGCAACAAAAAATTTTGCATCCCAGAAAATTCAATTCGTGTTAGGTGACTTTAACAGCCATTCCACCTCATGGGGTTATGAAACAACAAACGAAGACGGCCAGGGAGTTGAGGACTGGGCAGAACGAAGCAGACTATCCCTGGTCCACGATGCAAAACTCCCCCATTCTTTTAACAGCCGAGCTTGGCGGAAGGGGTACAACCCTGACATCTGTTTTGCTAGTTCACTACTCTCTGATTGTTGTGTTAAAATGGTATTGCAGCCTATACCGAAAACTCAACATCAACCTATTGGACTGAAAGTCTACGCCACCATAAAAATGCATGAGATCCTATTTAGAAGATGTTTCAATTTTAAAAAAACAAACTGGAAAGCATTTAGAGATGACTTAGACTTAACTATTAAGGGACTTCCAGCTATTTCTCAGAAATATGAGCTGTTCATTGAAATGGTGAAGAGGACGTCCAGAAGAAACATACCCAGAGGATGTAGGAATTTTTATATCCCCGGACTAACAAACGAACTGAAGGGATATGACAGAGGGATACCATCAACTATACAGCACAAATCCTTTCAGCCAGGACACAATTGAGCTGGGAGACAATCTCATGAGAGCCCTAAGTGAAACCAGACAGAAAAAATGGGTAGAAACTCTGGAGAGAAGGGACATGACCCACAGCAGCAAGATGGCCTGGAATCTCATAAAAAAACTTAACGGTGAACCCAAAGTTAGAGCAGCAAAGGGAAATGTCATAGCTAACCAGTTATTGCTTAATAGCAAACCTGATAGGAGTATCAAATGCCAAAAAATCCAAAAACTGCCAGACGAAGAAAATGTGTTGGGCATGCCTTTTAAAATGGAAGAACTCGAAAATGCTTTAAAAAATATGAAAAACGGTAAAGCTGCAGGGATAAACGATCCGTGCACAGAACAGATAAAAAATGTTGGACCCAAGACAAAGCTATGGATCTTGAATATGTTTAACCATTGCTGTGAAACCTACTCCCTACCTAAACTCTGGAGGAAATCAAAAGTTATTGCTCTTCTGAAGCCGGGTAAAGACCCAGATAATCCAACCAGCTACCGACCTATTTCATTACTCTGCCATCTTTTTAAGCTTTACGAACACTTAATACTATCCCGAATCGGACCCAAGATAGAGCCAAAACATATCCCACAACAAGCGGGTTTCTGCCCGGGAAAGTGTTGTACAAGTCAGGTGCTAAACCTGACAGAGCTTATAGAAGAGGGATTTCAGAGGAAACTAGTGACAGGAGTAGCGTTGGTTGATCTATCTGCGGCATATGACACCATCAATCATCGCTTGTTACTCTTAAAGATCTATGACTTGTACAGAGATTTTAACTTAGTAAAAATCATTGAATCTCTCCTCACCAACAGACGTTTCTATGTTATTTTGGATAACAAAAAGGGTAGGTGGAGAATTCAAAAGAATGGATTGCCCCAGGGTAGTGTGTTATCCCCTATTCTATTTAATATCTACACAAATGATCAACCTTTACATCCCAATGCCAAACACTTTCTGTACGCCACCGATCTGGCCATCGCTGTACAAGACACTATGTTTCAAAGGGTCGAAGAACTGTTAGAACAAGCGCTGTCAACCATGTCCACATACTACAAAGATAACATTTTAAAACCCAATCCATCTAAAACACAAATCTGTGCTTTCCGTCTACGTTCAAGAGAGCAAAACGGAAACTAAAGGTTAAATGGGAAGGCCATACACTGGAGCATACAGACCAACCAAAACATCTAGGAGCTATCTTAGATAGAAGCCTTACGTACAAGAAGCACTGCCATAAAACTGAAGCTAAAGTCCATACAAGGAACAATATACTAAAAAAGCTATGTTGCAGCAAATGGGGAGCAAACCCGGCGGTCCTACGTATATCTGCCAAAGCACTCTGCTTTTCCACTGCAGAGTTTGCAAGCCCTGTTTGGAATCAATCCGTACACTCAAAGAAAGTGGACGTAGCCTTGAATGAGACTTGCCGGATAGTGACTGGCTGCATGAAATCAACGGCATTAAAACTACTGTATAGAGCTGCTGGTTTTGCAGAACCGAAAACCCGCTGTGCCTCACACAAGTACACAGAGCGTTTTAAGCAAACCTTCGATGAGAGACACATTATGTTTGGAGTGCCAGATCCCCCCCCCCCCCCAGTAGACTGAGCTCTAGGTCCTCCTTTCTATCTTGCACAAGCATCGATCTGCCAGACTGGTATCCAATCTCTGAGGAAGAACCTTCTGGCATGGGGATGGACTGGGTGACCTGGAGAACCCTAAACTGCATAAGAACGGGGGTGGCCCCTCTAAAGGCTAACATGCACAAATGGGGTTTGACAACGGATGACCGATGTGAGTGTGGAGAATGACAGACTATGGACCACATCTATGCTTGCACGCAATGTCATTTTTTAACTACTCTAGACGACCTATGGTTGGGGAGAGACATGGACGACTTTGTCCAATTCTGGACAAAACGATTATGACGCCTGGACACGAGAAAGAAAGAACTGGTGGACAACTGTTACATACATAAAAGTTGACAGCAGCATTTTATAATTATGACTTAATAGACTTTTATGAAATTCAGGTGAGAAGTACATTAGACTATGACAAAGAACATATGCAAACATAAGATGCATCGAAATGGATGGCCAGGAATAATGCTCATGCATAAAATAATTCTTCATTGGTGGTAGAAATGCATTGTTCTGGTGATCAATGGAGAGTATGATTGACCCTGACTACCATGCATGTTGCACAAAGATCATGCATGCTAGTGCAAGATGATAGATGAGGTTAGATGGCAATAAGCATCATTAGATAGATGAGGTTAGATGGCAATAAACATCATTAGATAGATGAGGTTAGATGGCAATAAACATGATAGATGAGGTTAGATGGCAATAAACATGATAGATGAGGTTAGATGGCAATAAACATGATAGATGAGGTTAGATGGCAATAAACATGATAGATGAGGTTAGATGGCAATAAACATGATAGATGAGGTTAGATGGCAATAAACATGATAGATGAGGTTAGATGGCAATAAACATGATAGATGAGGTTAGATGGCAATAAACATGATAGATGAGGTTAGATGGCAATAAACATCATAAGATGCATCAAAATGGATGGCCAGGAATAATGCTCATGCATAAAATAATCCTTCATTGGTGGTAGAAATGTATTGTTCTGGTGATCAATGGAGAGTATGATTGACCCTGACTACCATGCATGTTGCACAAAGATCATGCATGCTAGTGCAAGATGATAGATGAGGTTAGATGGCAATAAACATCATTATTCCATTATTGCAGATCACAGCTCTTGGTAGCTTCTGGGAGGAGGCTGAAGTGCACTAATGTGTCTTCCCAGAGTGTCCCAGACATGCTCAATAGGATTAAGAGCTGGAGACCTGATTGGTTGTTCTATACTGTGGATATCCTCATCTTAAGGTAATCATTGACCAGCTGAGCCCTATGAGGACAAGCATTATAATCCACGAAAAGGAACTCAGGGCTAACAGAACACATGAAAGCTTTACAGAGAGCTCAAGGATCTCCTCTATGTACCTTTGAGCATGCATGGTGCCACCCTCAAACACAGAGTGGTTTATGACCATCCACCATTATGCCTCCCCACACCAGAAGACCTACTCCTCCATAGTGGTCTTGTTTCTGGATGTTGCTGGGATAGTTGCACATTTTCCCAGATAAGTCACACCTGTTGTGACCCTTGGTTGGCCTGGAACAGGTCATCAAGACACATTCCTGGATTCCTGATATTTCTAGCCATTGCCTAGAGATGACCATCTGAGAGAAATTATAAGCTCTGGCTACCACAGACCGGGTCTGTCCTGCCAACATCCTACCAACATACATTCCACTTCTGAACAAAGAAACTCGTATAACAGAAGCCACAATGTACACTGAATGGAAAAATTATTATATACACCCCAACAACAATATATGAAAAAGCAGAAGTATCACGTCTAGTCACATGGGATGCTGAAACTAGCAATGCCTATAAATAGAGCAGGTCTCTAAGCACTGGAAATCAGTCATGGAGAAGTAATCATGGGTAAAGGCAGCAATGCGAGTTTGACCATGGCCAGATAATAAGTGCGAGGAAGGCCAGTTGTTCAATCACTGCAACTGCTCAATTGTTGAGATTTCCACATAAGACTATCACATGTGTATACCGAGACTAAGTGAAACATGACAAAACTTCCACCCAGCAGGAGAAATGTGAACGTAAACGTGCAATTGACTCTAAAGATGAGTGCAGACTGACTACATCGTTACAAAGAATCACAGGCTACTGTAGTAACTTAGTCTATTCTAGTTATATTATTTATTATTAGTAAGATAATTTAGTCCATTCCTTTCACCACTTGAACAACAGCCCAAAAACCTCTCCTTGAGCATTTCTTAACTCAAATGTTAAAATATATAACATTTAAACACAAAGTTTTAAAAGAGATCTACATCGAAATTGAATGAGGGCATTTCCACAAGCTTATGCACAAAGATTAACTGTCGTATCATGGAAAAAATAGGCTATGGCAATCGATATCCACATCGTGTCTCCTTGTTGACTGCAAGGCACAGAAAGATTAGGCTGCAGTTTGCAAAGTCCTATCACAACCAAAGTGGGACAACAGACAGGCACCCTCAATAAGCCCTTTATCGAACCCCAAAAGATCCCTCGTTTTTCCCATTCTGATCAACACTACTGCTGATTTCTGATGAGCAGCAAGTCTTAAATAGTTGCCTAGATCATGTGGTTTTGCATGTGACCACGTATTTTACATATATGTTGCACAAGTGATGTTTACGTACATTTGCATAAAAGTTTTTAATTCAGTGGCTGATGTGTGCAGCTCCTATGAAGCAAATGCCAACTTGCACAGCTATTGTCATGTCATGGGTGATAAAGCACTAGCATAGTGGCAACATTTAACTTGCTTCTATTTTCTGAGATAACTTAGTCTATTCCTTTCACCACTTGGACAACAGCCTGAAAACCTCTCCTTGAACATTTCTTAACTCAAATGTTAAAAATAAATAACATTTAAACACAAAGTTTTAAAAGAGATCTGAGATACAATTTCAACATGCTTCACTCACTTCGTATTGGAACATCATCTGGGATTGAGCCATCAGATCAGATGGCTTATATACAAGTTTCCCATGACAGAATGTTGCTATTTTGGTTTGTCACACAGTAGCTGCCATCTTTATGTAAATTTATCAAAACATATTCGACATAGTGTAATTGAAATTTGGTGAGTGGTGATAGCAGTTTATTGGATAATTTATTGATTTTTATATACACTGGTTTCCATAAATTAAGGAAAATTCATGTGTAAGTCAATGGGAAGCTGAATCAAAGCTCTATAACTTCTAAAATAAGTTTTTTCGTTTTGAAAATGTGATTGCAGATAAAAATCTCAATCAAATAAATCAATATCGATTTTCAACAATATTCGTTCAGTATTTAATGGGTTATGGAAGTTTGAATATTTAGCGATAACAACACCAGCCACAAAAATTGACTTCAGAAGTTAATAAAAACTTAGTAATAAGAAGTGTATCAAAGTGTTTAATAAAATTTGTTTGTACTTTAGAACTTTATATAAAGAATTCTTTCACTATTCTTCAGTTTTGTATAAGTTTCGTAAGACTGGCATTGCTGTTGTTAAATATTCAAACTTCCATAACTCATTAAATACCGAACGGATATTGTTCAAAATCGAGATACTGATTTATTTGATTCAGATATTTATCTGCAATCCCATTTTTTTAAAACAAAAAAAACTTATTTTAGAAGTTATAGAGTTATATATATACTTATAGATTAGCTTCCCATTGACTTCATAAGGATTTTCCTTAATTTATGGAAACCAGTGCATTTTTCAATTACAGTTTGAGTTAATGCTGTATTAGGTTTTTCATTCTTTATGACTTGATGTTTGGCAATTCATTGCTTATAAGTCATGTATGTTTTCCCTACATATCTGTTTTTTCCTGCTAATTTATTGTTGTGATCAGAAAGTTCTATGAGTGGATCACCCCCCCCCCCCCTCACCTTTCAACCCCAATAGGTAGCATTGTATCTCTGTCATTAATAACTAATTTTTTAATACTATTAGTGGTGCTTCAAGTTCATGCTTATTTAATGTTCTTATAATTTGCAATATTGCAGTGATGTTTGGAAAGCTATAAATGTATTTAAGTGATTTTCTATGCTGGGATGGGTTGTGACTCTTACTGAGTTTTATAATTTGAAGAATTATTAATTTTATCTAAGAACTACTACTTAAACTTTTAGGATATATTACTTGTTCTGTTATGTTATAAATTAATTTTAATTCTTTATTCAACAGCTTCTTACTGAAGATGTACTGGTGCACTCTTACAAAACAGATGTTTATTGCTGATTGTTTTTATAGTTAATTTAATGGTCTGAATCATAGGGTATAATGCTCGGTATAACAGTAGGTTTTCTATATACTGTGGTTATACATTTAGGTGTTTTCCTTTTAATCAGGATATCTAGGAAAGGTATTTTGACATTACTTTCTTCTTTCATTGGTGAATTTTATGCTGGGAAGTATGTTATTAAATGTAACTATTAATCCCTGAAGTTCTTGTATATGGTGATCCCAAAAAATGTGTACATCATCGATGTAATGCCGATACAATGCTTGATTTTCGACATTGCACAAAACCACATCGGTCATGAATCCAGAGAGAGGTGATCCCATGGGGACACCCTCACTATGGACCCATCTGCAAACATTAACAACAAACCAGTTAAATTTGGTGGCCAGGCCATTACCTCGTGTACACTAAAAAACTCTTGGGCTATGGACCTAGTCTCCTTCAACCATTCAGCCTTCAGTAGCATTGTTGCATCCAAAATTGGCATATTAGATTACGACAATACAGCATTAAAGGAGTTGAGGGTTGTTGTCCCACAAATTGGGGTACACTGTATAATTTTAACATCATTTTGACAGGATGTTATAATATATTTAGTGGGTGGGAAATATGGAGCAAAGAAATGAAATAGGGCTTTTTTAAAATTGTAGATGGGTGATTTCCTTTTGCTAATTAATGGTCAAAGAGGGTTATTCTCCTTGTGTAATATAACCTTAACAAATAGTTGAAGAATATCAGGGTATAAATGGGAGTCAAGCTTTACTATTGCTGCTGGAAGATGAAGGTCATTCTTTAATTGCTTTAATTTAATTATAGGGAATTAGATTCTGATCTGGTTGACATTTTAATTTTGGCAGTAAATATACTATTTTCTCATTGTAATCATCATTATCTAAGATAAACTATTTATTCTGATTTATCTGCTAGCAGTATTTTAATCTCAAGATTTTTCTTTAAATAACTTAATATTTTCATCTCCTTTAATTTATCTTTATCTTTTTTTTTCCTGTTGCTGATATTTTATGAATATAGATAGTCACTGGAAGGAGAGCTATGCACCAATCCCCTGTGATGATGTATAGAACCAACCCCACTTTCTCATGGTGAAGGCAGTTAGTATCTTTCAAAAAAGATACTCTCTTGTGGAAGTGAACAGAAGGGGAGAGTTCCCAGATAAGTGTGGCCTACTGATCTGGACAATTATGGCTACTTTTTTTTTTTTCTGTCCTGCTGAGGAATGGTCAAACACACAGGATCCTGGTGCTGACTATATAAACTTACTCGACCAGACTGGAATAAGGCTCTGAGCTTGATTATGGATCCTGAATTTGCTGCAATGGTAGGCTTCTGTGGAGGGAATATCTTCTGTCTTTTCTGTTTGTGGGTTGACAGCTCCAAATGAATAGAATCACAGGATCGTTTTATTAGCTGGTGGATAATCCTGAGCAAAGGTCATAACAGGCACCTGAACTCTTGCTCCTATTGGCATAGTCAAATTCTACATTGGAGGAAGTCTTCCAGTGTAGATGGCTTCAGCCTTTAGTGGTTGGGGAATGGGTCTTTGCCCCATGCCTGCGAATAGGGGGCTGTTTGATATTGTTGGCATTCTCTCAATAAACATAGTTTCTTTAGACATCCCACTAACCATTTTCTCTCCATAGGTAGTTGGAATGTGAAGACCCTGCACAGAGCTTATTCTTTGGATGTCCTCACACAAGAATTCCACTGTTATGATTTAGATATTCTCGGCTTGCAAGAGACCAGATGGACAGAAAAAGATCAGATAATAAGCATCACCAAGGCGTAGGTCTGCTTCTCAGCAGACACGCCAGTGATGCTCTTCTAGAATATGAGTGCATTAATGAAAGGTTTCTTACAGCAAAATTTCACACAAGCATTAAAGATTTGAATGCTATCGACCCCCCCCCCCCCCCCACTGAGGACATCAATGAATATGAGAAGGATAGATTTTATGGATGACTTCAAGATATTTTGAATTTTGTCAAGAAATAAGATGTTATTCTTGTTCTAGGTGACTTCAATGACAAAATTGGTACTGACTCTGAACTTTGGGGAGAGATGATAGGCCCTTTTGGTATTGGTAGCTGCAATGGCAAAGTCTACTACAGGTATGCAGATTTAATGATTTCAGAATAACAAGCACTTACTACAAACACTGCAACATACATAAATGCACATGGGTCTCACCATATGGGCTGCATAAGAATGAGATTGAATATATATTAATTAATAGCAAATGGACTAGTTCTGTTAGGAATACCAGGTCATAGAGAGGAACTGAAATTGGATCTGACCATTACCTTGTTAAAAGTGTTTTGCAACTTAAACTTAAGAAATGCTGTGCTAAGGTTAAAACATTTACCTTTAATCATGAAGTTCTGAAAGACCCAGTTATAGCTAAGCTTACCATGATAGGTTACTTAGTCATTATAACAGTCATGGTTTGCTTACTACTGAAGTTGAGGAGAAATGGGACCATTTTAAACAGGCTTTTTTGGAAACTAACAGTGCTCTTTTAGGAAAAAAGGAGCAGAGGAGGCAGAATTTTCTGAGTGATAAGGCACTTGAGCTTACTTAAGAAAGAAAGAACTGTAGGAATGTCCTTAATTAATAACCTACTAGTCCTAATAGAAAGAATTACAGAGAGCTTAATAAACGTATAAAGGATCAGTTAGCTGCTGATAAGAATCTTTGGCTTGATGGCTTGGCTGACAATGCCAAGGAAGTAGATAGACAGCAGAACAGCAGAGAACTGTACAAGATAGTTAATGTTTTGTGTGGTGAAAATGAAAAGGTATACAGGTATACAGGGACTGAATGATAAACAAGATAAGGTTATAAGAAGGTGAGGATTCTGTCATGGCTAGGTGGGCTGAGCATTTCAGTGATCTTCTAAACAATGTAGTTAGCTCTACTCCCATTGTAATGATGACAGGTACATTATTGGCTTTAATGTTGGCCCTATAACACAATCTGAAATTAGTTTGGGTATTTCTAAACTTAAACTACATAAATCCCCAGGGGCAGATGAAATTATAAAGGAAATGCTTAGATCTGGGAATGTTTCGGTTACCATATGGATGACTGAAATTTTGAATATCTTTTATGATAAAGGCATGGTTCCTAAGGATTTTACCAGAGTTATTATTATCTGTATTTTTAAAAAAGGTGATTGCAGTTCTTGTGATAACTATAGGGGTATCAGTCTACTCTCTGTTCCAGGTAAAGTTCTTTGCCTGATTGTGCTTAAGAATCTGGTTGATAGGCAATTGCATGATGAGCAATGTGGATTCAGAAGTGGTAGGAGATGTGTAGATCAGATATTTTCACTTAGGCAGATTCTTGAGAAATGTTTAGAGTTTCAGAAACCTTTGGTTGCTAGCTTTGTTGATTTCAAAAAGGCTTTTGACTCTGTCGATCATCATAATTTGTGGTTGATTGTGGGATCATGTGGTATACCAGACAAATTAGTTAACATAATGAAAGCTCTCTATAATAACACAGAGACGTGTGTGAGAGTTGGTAAGGCTTGTAGCAGTTGGTTTAGCATTACTTCTGGTGTTCGACAAGGGTGCATTTTGTCTCCTTTTTTCTTTAGTTTGGTTATTGATTATGTTATGCGAAATTCACTTCAAGGGAAAGATTTTGGCCTTAAATGGACTGGAGATACGAAAATTTCTGATTTAGATTATGCTGATGATTTAGCCCTTTTCACAAATGATGTTGATGAGATGAACTCTTTCATTCGAGCTGTTGATGAGACTTGTAGTAGAGTAGGTTTGGTTATAAACAGAGAGAAAACTAAAGTGTTGAAAATTGGTCAGGCAGGCTGTGATTCAGTTAATCTGAATGGTTGCAGTCTTGAGCAGGTGTCACAGTTTAATTATCTTAGGTTATATGTAATAGATACTGGTGATGTGTGGCATGAGATTAACAGGCAGATGGGGATTGGTGCCGATGTTTAAGAATCTGTGGAGAGTGTGGAGAAATAGGCGTATACACCTAAAGACTAAAATTAGACTGTATAATAGTTTGGTTCTTTCTAGGGTTAGTTATGGTAGTGAAACTTGGACACTTTGTAAACAGGATAACGGGAAACTAGATGCTTTTGATACCAGATGCTTACGCAGTATCTTGGGCATTAGGTGGTTCAACTTTGTAACTAATGATGACGTTAGGCAAAGGAGTTTGCGCATAGCACGCAGAGATAGACTCCGTTGGTTTGGCCATGTTGCCTGTATGGATAATTATAGATTAGTGAATAGAGTTATGAACAGTGTGCCTAAACATCTCAGAAAGAGGGGGAGACCTGGGATGCAGTGGGCAGACAATGTCAAACAGGACCTTGTTAGAATTGGTGTGCAATGGCCAGATGCAGCAGATGTAGCTCAGGACAGATATGCTTGGAAAACTAAATTGCACTATCTGGTTGGACCTGCATAGCCCTTGGCTGCTTGAGAATGATGATGATGATATAAATTTTAAAACGCTTTCTATCTTGGATGGCCAATGGTATTCTATTAACAGTTTCCTCTATATGAGGAATCAGTTGTAACATATTAGGCACTGAGGTAAGCAAGCCTTGTTCCCCTTTGCAGGATATGTTCCTGCTCTTTATCTAATTGAATTTTAGATAAATTTATATACCTGGGTTTTACAGGTTCACTAATATTTCACTTAAATATTTTATTCTGTGGATTACTGCTACATTTCTGTTGTTTCATTTTTAAGTTATCTAATTTATTTTTATACACTTTGGATATTTTACAGGCTTTTGCTTTAATTTGATACTGAACTCTCCCCATTATTTGATTGAAAGTGTTTATATTTACTTTTTTAGTTAATTTTAAATATTCTTTATAAATTTCTTTTTCTTTAACTATAATTGTTAAAGAAAAAGAAATGTATATAGAATTTCCTTCCTTATTATTTAACTAACATTTTGAACCCATTTTTATGAGCCTGGCTGAGTCACCCCCACCCCCACTGCTTTACAGCAGTGGGGGTGGAGGTGACTCAGCCAGGCTCATTATCTGCAGTTCCCAAGTTCACCTCCGAGCTGGGGCCAGTGTGATGGTCCATCCATTCACTTTTACTTAACCAGTTTTTACTTTGTTTGCATTGTATTTATCATTTTGGGGATTTATTCTTCAGTTGGTTTTATCACTTTTCCCTTTTCCAATCCACTGATTAAAGGAGTTGCGCATGCGCAATTCCAACTTTTGATTTACAGCTGCTAATGCGCGCACGCATGAGGACACATCCCCTCTTGCATCATAGCTAGTGCACAATCGTAAGTTTATGCAAATGTTTTTCCCAGAGTGCAATACATGTTTCAGTTGCATGCCACCTGTATACTAAGTGATGTTAGGTTAAGGAGTCAGCAATGAGATAGTAGGAAGTATGTTAGTAGAGATGGAGCTTTTAGTTGCTCAGACTTTTGTATTCATCAGTTTATTTGGGGAGTCTTGAATTTTTTTTGAATAAACTTTTTGTTATATGAAATATTTTGACTTTGCTGTATTTTTCTCCTGAGCAACGATAATTGTTTTTTTTAATTAAGATTTAACTTTAATAATTTGACAATCTTGATTCCTTACTCACTAAGTACTCACTAAGTTTTAATTAAATTAAATAGTGAGCAAACTTCTTTAGCTATTGAAAAGCACATTTAGAAATCCATACCGAACACTCACCTTCCCAAATTTTTTCCAATGCAACAAAATATTATGCACTACATAAGACATTTGCAATCAAATTTCACTAGATAAATCTATTTTTTCCCAAAATAAAATGACTAAAACTATCATTATTAACGATGCTCTCTTCCACAGAATTTCTTAAAAATCAAAGCTTTTCTTCGTGTGTTTACTTTTTTTTTTACATTCAGTTATAATAATTATGAAACTCAAGGGAAAAAAATTTTTTTTGCCTCTTTTCTTATTACACAGAAAAACTGAATTTGATGTAGGGCCGGACTTACACATAAGCTAACTAAGCTACAGCTTAGAACCTTACAATTATGAGGGGCCTCAAAAATTAAGTTTGTAGTTTACTGTATCACGAGTTTTTTTTAATTTAAATTAATTTATTATGCAAACACTGTTCATCTAAGCTTAATAAGGTCATTATTGTATACCAATATTAATATAATGTTTTCATCACATCAATTTAGTATTTATTTTTTAATGTTCCCTTCAATCAGAATAATAAATACAATATATTTGGACAAATTTGTGTTTTGTCGATGAGTGGGACTCAAATCCATACCTCCCAGTTAATTTGCCAGGTTGAATTCTATGCCAACAGGTAATATGTGCATTTACTATTGATTGATTCATTAATTTCGACTTTCAAATTTTTTGGGCCCCTTAAACTTGTTGTAGCTTAGGGCCTCAGAAGATCAAAGTCCAGTCATGATTGATTATACCTTCATAAAACTAGCTATCAGTAAACGGCTATTATCACAAATTTTAACTCTACTTTTTTTTTTACTCTCGATATACACAGTAGGTTCTTGAAAGACCAGTAACTTATGGGAAAATGGAAGATAGGTTCCACAAAAATATCCTTATCATTAAAAAATTTACACTGAAAATTTTGTTTGAACAAATTTATGAATAAGTTCAGTTCAGCAGCAATAATAAACATTGCATAAATACATACAAAATCCTCATGCAGCCATGGGCACAGATGTCCCACCACACTGTGTAATTTTGATCTCTAGACAATTCTATTCTGAGCTACAGCTGCTGCATTTGGCCACTGTGGTCTATGACAATTGGATGGACGACAACTGGGAGGAAGGATATTTGGTGGACAGCACTTGGGTTAATATGACAATTGGGTGAAAGACAATTGTGAAAAGACATTTCTGTTGCTTATAAATAAAACAAACAGAAATCAATGAAGGCAGTGCAGAAAATCAAACTGCAAAAGAATATTGGCATTCTCATTAATCCAATACTCAATAAAACGAATTTTTTATAACGCTCTTTGCTTCTAAATGAAACAACAAAAATCAAAGCAACTACTAAAGGAAACTGAAACAACTCATATTAGCATCTATTCTCGATAATCCAACTCTGTTTTTAAATAGATTTTTATATTTCTATTCATTTATTCACCTACAGGAAATAACTGGAAACCAAAGGAATTCATAGTGGCAGTCTACATTTCCATCTCGATATTCCTACTCTGGTTAAAGCGAATATTTTTATACATTGTCTCTTTCTGAAATAAACAATCGGAATTCAAAGGAATCCATACAGGTTACTGAAACAGCCCATAGTAGCATTTGTTCTTAACAATCCGATTCTGGTTAAAATGGATGTTTATATTTCTCATTTCTCATATTTAAATGAATGCAAGATTGTTTTTTATTCATTTTTAATTATTTGTCACTTAGCAGCTGTAAATACAGCTGCTAATGTGCAGCAGTATTTACAGCTGCACATTAGCAGCTGTAAATACTCAATATGTCACTTGAGTTTTTTTACTCAAGTGACATATTGAGTGACTTGTAAACTCAATATGTCACTTGAGTTTTTTTATTGACAATCACAGCATTTACTTTCCTAATCAGGGCTACATCAGCAGCTTTATATTGCATATACAAATTTTATCATTATGACCACCATCCAAAATCTTAGCATTATATTTAGAATAACACAAATGCACACATGTTAAAAATACAATAGCACTTAACTGCAGGAACCAAGTCAATATTTTGTAGTGATCCATGACATTTGATTGGTTGATTCCACCACAGCAATCAATATTTCAAGATTTTGTTACTTAGCAAATATCTTTATTTGACTGTGACAGGCTCAACAAGCCTAAACTTTCCTGACAATGTGTTTCAACCAGTTGCCAGCATTTTATTCTTCCAAGGAAGGATACTTATATATGAAATATTTAAGAACAACATCAGATACGAAAATATAAAATGTGTTGAAAATATGGTTTACAAGAGAATGTCAATATTATATTTAAACATCATTTTTCATCAGCAATGCGAAGCTCAGTCGACTAAATTCATTGCCAGCTAAAAGCTTTCTGTCAAGGCCATCCAGAGTGTTTTTTAGCATGCAGAGAGTATAGCACTCCTGCACATGAGGCCATGGATTTAAGTCCCCATCGAGGGACAGTTGTGATGGTCCACCCATTCGCTTTTGCCTTTTCTTAACCAGTTTTGCTTTATTTACGTAATATTTATCAGTTTGGGGATTTATTTCCTTTTGTGGACTCTCTCGATCCTCCTCTGACTGTAGGAGTTGGGCATGCGCAACTCCGACCTTTTGATTGTCAACCGCTAAAGCGCCCATGTTCAATGACACACCCTCTCTTGCGTCATAGCTTGCGCGATCATCAGTTTATGTAAATGTCTTTCCCGGCGTGCAACATGACATGTGCGGGCTTTTGTACGCCGCTTGTTATAACAGCAACGTGAGGTCACAATAGTTAGTTAGTAGTTGGAGATGAGTTAGAGTGAGCAGTAAAAGTTGGTGTTGAGTGAGATAGTGATGAGTTGAGATGTAGTAGCAGAGTTTTTGCTCAAGATATAATCGACATTTTCACTTGAGTTTGGTGAGTTGAATTTTTGGAAATAAATTTTGTTTGTTTTAGAAACTTTTGAATCTTTGCTATTTTTTTCTCTTGAGCAACATGAATTAATTTTTGATTGTATTCAATATTTAAACTTGACAATCATTTTTGAATTCTTACTCGATAAGCAACGCTTGGCAAATATTTACCGAGCCCTATTTCAACTTTATTTGGCAAGTTATTATTGCCTGGCGCCCGAAAGAGATATATAAATTGGATCAGATAAAAGGTCCAAAACTTCAAAAGTTATTAATCTCTGGAGTGTTAATCAGTGCCTTTTCCAATGGTCGATGTCTCCTTTCTCACTGAGGGAGTTTTATCTGAAATAAATCTCAATGCTGGCCCAGTTGGGACTGCAGATTGTGAGCTTTTCGGACTACCAACTGAGTTAACCTCTGCCTCCTAAAGCGAAAATAAAGCATAATACCAATGATGAAATCAGTTACTCGATATAAACTTCAAGAGAAGATAGGTCAAGTAAATTTATTTCCTTTACCAGCTGAAAGGATTTTGCTGCCATCCAATCTTTCTTTATAGTTGATATTAATTGAATGATTTCATGATTTGTACACTTATCTTTTACATCCTTACCATATGTGTCCTAAAAAGTATGTGTCCTAAGACCTCAAGCAACTGTTTGCAGCCTTAATCATTACTAAGAGTGAAGGGCAGTGCAACTGATTAAAATATTGCCAACTTCACATTTTTTTTAAGTTCAAGCTTATGAGTATTTCATGATCAATTGTGTAACAATGTCATGAGATAATTCTACCATGTTACAAAATAAAAAAATTGCAACTGTCTACCCTTATGTTGCTTTAAGTTATAAGAAAATACTCTGAAACTGGTCATCAGTGCTGGAACTAGGGTGGAGCAAATGGGACACCAGATTTAGGAACAGATTCTAAGGGGTGCCCAGATGCATTTTAGAGCTACCTTTTTAAATTTAAGAAATTATTGCTTGTTCTTATTATATATTAAAATTTACAGCAGTGATAACCGACATGATTGCCAAATCCTTATATTGTTTTATAAGCTGCATGCCAAATATGATGATCCCATATCTTACCATTTAAGAGTTCTCCCCCCCCACCCAAAATAGTTTAGGGAGGAAAAATGTTGAAGGGACAAATTATCATATTGTTTTAAATCATGATCAGAGATACAAAATTTTGTTGCCCTAACTCTTATCATTCACTGAGTTTGTATTCACTTTCAAAGGAAGATAGGAAACTACCAATCCTGTTGTGCAGGTAAAATCAGTGCCCTATCTTCCTTTGAAGTGAATACAAACTCAACAACTGATTACACTATCGATATATATATTAGTTTTATTTTCTACTTTTTAGGGTGCATTCCATAAAGTAGGTATTTTTTAATCATTTATTTAAATTTTTTAATTTTTTTTTGTTTGTCATTAAAAACACCTATTTTCATAAACTTTCATGATATGAATCATGCACAGACCACATATTTCTTCCCCAACTTTTGGAGTCATGTTTAAGGTAGCCCATGACACTGGGAACATCACAAGCTTATATTTCATTTATCCTCCTCCTCCTCAAGCAGCCATGGGCTATGGAGGTCCAACCAGACTGTGCAATTTAGTTCTCCAAGCAAGTCGATCCTGAGCTACATCTTCTGCATCTGGCCACTGCACACCAATTCTAACAAGGTCCTGTTTGACATTGTCTGCCCACCACTTCCTAGGTCTCCCCCTCCTTCTGAAGCTTTTAGGCACACTGTTCATAACCCTATTTGCCAATCCATAATTATCCATACGGGCAACATGGCCAAACCAACGGAGTCTCTCTCTGCACAATATGCTGCTTGAAGGAGGTTGCAAACTCCTTTGCCTAACCTCATCATTAGTTACAAAGTTGAACCACCTAATGCCCAAGATACTGCGTGAGCATCTGGAATCAAAAGCATCTAGTTTCCTGTTGTCTTGTTTACAAAGTGTCCATAACTTTCATTAGTTATTTGGCAAAATAGTTCTAAAGTTATTTTTTTTTTGGCTGCGCATAGGCAGAAAATAGCTTGGCCCCTGGATAGATACCTGTTTTTCAGGCAGGACACGGAAGGGTTAAAAACAGTTTGCAGGCTAAAAAACAACAGGTGGCTCCCCAAGAACCTTAAAAAAATCACAGTGCCTTCCAACTGTCAGGCATCGCAAATGTTTGCCCAGTACAAAGTGAACAAAATTATCCCATCTGACTGTTAGTGTGCAAAAGATCATCCCCAACTTTCTTTCTTGAAAGAATTTGTCGAAATTTTTGTCCATCTTCATTTGCGATCACCCATTTTTTATAAAGTTGATGGTCTGTCATGTTATTTTGAACAAAAATTATTGAAGTGCAAAATTTTTCCATCCTGAAATCAACACCATTCATGAGGCTCTAAAACTTGTCACCGAAAACAACTATTTCCAGTTTGGCAACTAAATCTAGAGGCAGGACTCAGGGTCCCCCATGGGCTCACCCCTTTCCTGCAACCTGTGCAATATTGTCCTTCAAAATCTTGAAATAAAATTATCCAACTCTGCAGCAATTTTACCTGTCTTCTAGTGTCGTTATGTCGACGATATATTTTTAATTTGGAATGGCAGCAGTGAGCAATTAAAGTGAGCTTCCGAGTTTTCTCCTAAAAACCTTTAGCATGCAAATAGTTTGAAGGATAAACTTTAAAATTTTATTGCTCAATGACAGAAATTTTTTAAGTGCTTACATTTTAAGTTTTTAATTAATTTCTAAAGTTTTTTAATGTTTTTAATTAATTTTAAAGCAAGAAGATCCTTTTAATTGTATAAATATCTAAAAATGCATTTTTAATTCCAACTTTACTGAAAAGGGTTAAAAGTTGAAAAAAAATTTATCAATACAATCGGAACCATAATATAAGGGCTTTTGAAAGCTAAGTTAAAAATTCCATAATGTTGAAGCAAGTTAAAAACACAAAATCAAAATTACAGCACATGTAAAAATTTGAATTTCTTAAAATGTAAGCACTTCTAGAAAAATTGGGGTCTGAAAACGTGTGTTTTTTTTTTCATGTTCTTCCCAAAACATTTTTGCACATTAAAATTTTGGCTTGTTTTCAAAGGGGAAAAAAATAGCTGAAATGTGAAGGCTGTCTATCTCTGCAGATATTAAACTTTCTTTTTAGTGAAAAAATATTTTTGTGTTGGATAGGTATAACAGCACAATTTCAAGCTTCCAAATCTTCCAAAAGTTTTAACTGTGCTCTCTATTGGTGGAAAATTTTGAAATTATTATTGCAAAAGATAGAATTTATGCTAGATATTTGAAATTTTGGATTGTGAAATATTAAGATCATGATATTTCTATTGACAACAGTGAGTTGCCCTTAATTGGGGAGGGGACAATTTTTTTTTTTGCTTTAAGAGAATTTTTTTTAGATTAATTAGAAATTCTCTTTGATTGTATCGGTTGTTGTAATGATGGGTAATGATTTGCAGTTTCTGAATCTCTCAACAGCCTTTATAACACTTTCTACTGATGGATAAGTTGGAAAATGCAAAATATTTTATTGTATTTTACAAATGATCAATTTATGCCAGAAATTTGAAATTTTGGTGATAGCAATCATGGTCAAGAAGTTTACTTTGACAGCAAAAGATTCCCAAAATACAACACTCAAAGAAAAAATGCTTAATGTTCAGCAAAAATAAAGCCAAGAAATTGTTCCTCTACTTCATTAACAGGAGAGAAATCCCATGAATATGATGGGCAGTCCAAGTCACCTTGTATAACACTGGCCCATGTTTTTAAAGTGTACTATGATAAAAAGAATTTTTTTTTGACTGACCATAGTGAAAATTGACTGACCATACAAAAAACACATACAACATACACAAAATTGACTTGAATTTTTTGACTGAACATAGTGCTTCTGAATGTAAACCAGTTTTTTGGGCTGGAATTCAGAACAGTTACTTTCATTTCAGTATCATAAACAAATTTTGAACTATATACTTATTAAATATCAAATTCATTATCTAAGTTACACCAATAGAATTTAATTAAAAGATTAAACTTACCATGCCTTCCATACCATGTGGGAGCAACATGACTATTCCACTTTGTCGTACCCATTTTGCTTGTCCACTACTAATAAACTGATCAATGATGCATTGTGCTGTATTCATAAAATCTCCAAATTGAGCTTCCCACATTACTAAAGCATTTGGATTAGTCATAGAAAACCCTAATTCAAATCCTGAAGAAAATTAAAGAATTTAAAAATAGTAACATACATAAAAAGCATTATATATATTAATACTTAATATATATATATATAATAGAAAATGAAAAAAAATGCCTATTTATTTATATGGGGCCTAAAAAGCAAAATCAGAAGTAAAATGAAGGAATCAGTACTGTTCATATTTATTTCAAAAGAAATAAGGTTACAACATTTTTTTTAAATGTATAAGGGACCTGGGTTCGAGCCCCGGGTAAGGCATGGCTGTTTGTGTCGTTTTTCTGCCGAGGGCCTGCCATCCTCTCAAACCTTCTACTATGGCATATAAACTGACAGGCTCCTATCAGACCTCTGTGGCAAGCAGCTGCTTGAGGGTGTATTTATTTTTGTATTTATTTTATAAAAAAAATCTTATTTTGTACCTATATTCCTTCAAAATTAATATGAATACAATAAGCAATTTCATCATTGGTAATATATTTTACTTTTTAATTTATAAGGCCAAAAAGAAATATAAAATATATTAAAAATTAAAATGCACATATTTGCTTTTTATTGAAAATTTACAGAAAATGGTTGTAACTAAAAACAACTATTTGCTTTGAAGAGAGAAATTACTAAATCCTCTCTGTTACTCTGCACATTGTAAATTTTCATTTGAAACATGCTTATTTTTATCAGCTACATAGTTGGAAAAATAGAGTGGAATAAGAGTTTATAAACTCCCCACCTCCCATTTTTTTTAGGAGATGAGGGTGTGGAAATGCTTTACACACTAAGACATTCTTCCCTCATAAGTTTTGATTTGATACATGTCATTACAATCAGATTGCATTCCCCTTAACTGGGGAAATGAAAAGTGGAATTTTCTTTTCGTAGTCTATAACACTCAAATATAAAAATTTTCATGTGATATATTAGGTTGTGGCATACACAACTTCATGCTGATGCACGAAGATTTTGATGTTTTGAGGACTGAAAATGTTAAGGGATGGTGCTTGTGTGATAAGTTATATCATGAAGCCTGCTTATGATAACACAGTTGCCATTTTGCCAGTAGATTTTGTGGTAAGTGGATTAACAGCTTAAAGGGAACAATGGATCAGAATCAGATTCGATGGCATTACTGGAGCACAATGCTGTGGAGGCAACTCACAGCATCAATGCAGTGTTTGGGGAAGGTACAACTAGTGAATGGACAACACAACATTAGTTTGGACAATTTCAATCAGGATACATATATCAAGCCTTCAAAATAAGTCAATGTGGCCAAAGAAACGACTGATAACAATTGATTGAAGGCTTTAATTGAATCCAACACATGCCAAATTATATGAGACACTGCAGGCAAATTAGGTGTGCATTATTCAACAGTTTCCTGGTACATGGATGCCATTAGGAAAGTGAAGAAGTTGGCTATATGGGTTCTGCATGAATTAAAAGACATTTATAGGGCACATTGACTTGAAGTACACTTCCCTTCTCACATGAAATCAAAGGGATAAGTTTTTGTGCAGAGTTGTAAAGTATGACGAAAAATGGATCCTTTATATGACAATCACAGTCGTTCTGCTCAATGGCTGGATGTATGACCCAAACACATAATGTAATGTTCCAAAATTATATTAAACTTCTTCACTTTGGACCTTGTAACTAATCCAAATTAAACTAATTTATCAGAGAGACTTAGGTGCCAGGCAATTAATCTTGCCAAATAAAGTTAAATAAGGGTTTGCTAAGTATATAGGCATTACTTAGTTAATATGAAAAGAATTCAAAAGATTGTCAGATTATTAAAGTTTAAATCTAATCAAAATCAATTATCCTGCTCGAGAAAAAATTAGAAAAGTCAAAATATTTCATAAAACAAAGTTTATTTCCAAAAAATTGTGATTCTCTAATGCTTTTCTATTACATCAAAAATTTGAGCAACTAAAAGCTAACATCAAAACATCTAAACTGGCATCCTCCCTGAAGAAAAGTAAAGGTGAATGAATGGAATGGTCCATCCATTCACCTTTACTTTTCTTCAGGAGAGGATGATATCCAAGACAAGGAGACAATATCCAAGCCTAATCTTCACCAGAAGGTTATGGTGACCATTTGGTGATCTGCAATTGGTATTAACCATTATTCATTCCTAAAACCAGGTGATACAATAAATGCAGAGAAATACTGTGCAAGAACTCCAAAAAAAATGCATCACAAATTATGCAAGAAGCAGCCTCCATTGGTATATAGACATTGTGTCCTACTGCTCCATGATTATGCTCAATCTCGCATCTCACAAATAACAGTCCAGAAACTCCATCTGTTACAGTATGAGACTGACTCCTACTAATTACCACCTCTTCAAGTATCTTGACCACTTCTTACTGGGAAAACATTCAGCAGTGAGACAGCAGTTAAAAACGTCTTCAAAGAATTCATCACTTCAGGAACTCAGATTTTTTTTCACCAAAGGCATAAATACACTTGTTTCGTGGTGGCGGAGGTAATATAATTTATGACAAAACCCAGATGCTCCGCAATTCAGAGACTGCACTATATCTATCGGGAGATACCACGTTTACCTATCCACCATTGGGGCTGAACAGTACTATAGAAGTAAAGTTCAGCTCTTGTCAAAATCTAACTATAATCTTCGCCCTGGGTCGCCACAAACAAGGATATTGAGAATCCAAGTTGATGAGGTGCCTATGATGCCTGTGATGGCAGAGGTGTATTGAATCAGTTGGTGCATATTTTGATTAAGTAAAGGTATTTTTAACAAAGTTGTAACAGTTGAATGTTTCACTAACAATTTGGCCATTTAATTTACAACAATCTAATATAACTTGTTATGATCAGTTTGAGGGTTGGGAAGCTATCATTGCCTGCAAACTCCCCTTTCCATTTTGGAAGGATGTAAGTGAGAAAGATTTTGGTAGCTGACAACACTATTCTCACCACAAGATTTCACCCCTTCTGATGCCCAGAGAAAAACTGGAATCACACACTTTTACTGTGTTCAGCAAAACAAAGACAAGTGGATTTTAGAACCTTACCCTGAGGTTACTAACAAACACAGATGTGTTATATATACCAAATTGAAGAGCAATTTATTCTGAACAACAAATGATATAAATTCTAAAGAGCAGTAAGTGAAAATGTTCAGAGGTGCTGTTTATCTGGGAAGGGTTAATGTAATATAAGAGGTTATGAGGGGCATTCAAAGGTTCTTGACATGCATCTGCAGAACAAAAATCATTGCACATATCAAAAGTTTTACTGTCCTCAAAGGTACTCCCCCTCCAGCATCTATGCAAAGTTGGAGACATCTACACCAATTCTGGAACTCTTGGTGGTACTCCTGTTGGGGAATATTCCCTAACTCCAAGGTTTTGCACCCTTGAATAAAGCTGCCCAGTGCCTTTTAAATTTTTAGGAAACAACCAAAAATCACATGGTGTCAAATCTGGTGAATGTGCAGGATGCAGTAGCTGTTTGATTTTTTCCTGCTCCAGATAGGCCATAATTTGCCAAGTTTTGTTAGCACTAGCATTGCCACAAAGAAGGAGAACCCTTGACACACCTATTGTTTGACACTGTTCCTTTATCTCCTTAACCATTTGTGCAAAAGAATGTTGGTATAGTATTGGCATTTTTAGTAATTTTTTCAGGTAAGGAGTCCACAGCTATCACTCCTTGGGAATTGAAAAAAAAAAATTCAACATCCTCTTCCTTCAACCAAAGTCTTGTCTGAGGATTTGGGGTCGCAGTTCATCTTTGGCAACCCAAACATAGCTGTCGATCTTTCTGGGAGTTGTATAGTAATAAAACCACATCTACCTATGACAGTGTCTGTAACTGTTTGAGGCCACTAGGTTCAAACATTGCCAGCATCTCCTTGCACGAGTCAAGTCTAGCCCATCCATAACACACAGATTACCTGTAGAAATCGACTTCAATAATTATTACAAAAATCAAGGCAGATGCTAAAATCTTCCAGAATAAGACTTATAGATCTTTCACTGAGATGTGGTGGACCTTGCACCATCTATACTTCAGAAGAGGCAACTTTTCCAATTGTTGCTAATGATTTAAATGTTAATGAGGAGGTCATATACACTTTAAGCATTTATTATTAAAAATCCATCCATAATAAATATACAGATTATTGAATTCGATTTCTCAGGTAATTATTACAAATATCTGGAAAAAATTATCGCTGCCACAGCGGGAAGCGATACATTGTGGCAGCGATAATTTTCTTCAGATGTTTGTAATAATCATTGAACTCTAGCCCATTTTTGTTGTTCAGTGAGTTTACAGGGTGCCCATTCGTCAAAATCTTTGTGCAACTTTAAATGTTGATGAATAATTGTTTCCACACTGCCAATCAATATACTAATATTTAAACTTATTACCTGAACTGTAATGTGTGGGTTTTCTTTAATGAGTTCATGAACAGCAGCAATGGTCCTCTCGTTCATGGCCAACTTTGGTCTTCCAACATGAGTAAAGACATTGAAGCTCTGCCCTCCTTCTCTGAATTTTTGCATCCATACCATAACAATGCCATATGAACAGGCATAATCCCCATATACTTGTGATAAATCTGCATTAATTTTTTTTTTCATCATCACTGTTGCCTCATGAAAATATAAAATCTTTCCCCATCTTTAGTAGACTTGTGATGCCCCCTTATTCACTTTTACTTTACCTTAACCAGTTTTGCTTAATTTATGTTATATTTATCATTTTGGGGATTTTTATTTCATTTTTAGCATCACAGTGCTCATTTCCAAGAGCATAGGAGTTGCGCATGCGCAACTCCAAACTTTCGATTGTCACCCGCTAAAGCGTGTGTGTACGAGAACCCCCCCCCCCCTCTTGCATCATAGCTTGCATGCTCGTCATTTTATGCAAATGTCTTTACCAGTGCAACAGCCATGCCGAGCCTGTATGCTTGGTAAAACCATGACATGTTAGTCACAGAAGTTAGTTGTGAGTGGGCTTCTGTGGAAGGAAAATCTTCCGCTGTGTTTTCTGTTTGTTTGTGGGTTGACAGCCCCAAGTGAATCTGTAACCAAGTGGGTCTGTAAATGGTAGCTAGGTAGTCACTGGAAGGTGAGCTATGCACCAATCCCCTGTGATGATGCATAGAACCAGCCAGGCCTAGCACCTAATGTTCGACCCCGCCTTCTCGTGGTGCAGACCGTTAGTACCTTTCAAAACAGTTTCTCTCTTGTGGAAGTGAACGGAAGGGGAGGGCTGCCAGATTTGTGTCGCCTGGACAACTATGGATTGATTAGTACTCATCAGATTAGTACTGATCTGGACAACTATGGCTACATTTCTTTTTTTTTTCTACCCTGCTGATGAGTGGTCAACCACACAGGGTCCTGGTGCTGACCATATAAACCCACTGGACAGATATATGGCTCTGAGCTTGATTATGGATCCTGATTTTGCTGCACTGGTGGGCTTCTGTGGAGGGAAAATCTTCCACTGTGTTTTCTGTTTGTTTGTGGGTTGACAGCCCCAAGTCAATAGATTCACATGATATGTTTATCAGCTGGTGGTTAATCCTGAGCAGAGGTCATCGCAGGCACCTGAATTCTATGCTTCTATCGGCATCGTCAAATTCTACATTGGAGGAAGTCTTCCATTGTAGATGGCTTCAGCCTTTAGTGGTGGGGGAATGAGTCTTTGCCCCATGTCTGTGATTAGGGGGCTGTTTAATATTGTTGGCATTTCCTCTCTCAATAAACATAGTTTCTTTAAACATCCCACTAACCATTTTCTGTCCATATGTAGTTGGAACGTGAGGACTCTCCACAGAGCTTTTTCTCTTGATGTCCTCGCACAAGAATTCCACCATTATAATTTAGACATTCTCAGCTTGCAAGAGACCAGATGAACAAAGGTCAGATTCTTAAAATAATTTTAAAATTTCTCTTATCAGGGAGGGATGACAATAAGCATCACCAAGGCGTGGGTCTGCTTCTCAGCAGACACGCTAGTGATGCTCTTCTAGGATATGAGTGCATTAATGAAAGGTTTCTTACAGCAAAATTTCAGACAAGCATTAAAGACCTGAATGTTATCTGCTGTTATGCCCCCACTGAGGATGCCGATGAGGATGAGAAGGATAGGTTTTATGAACAACTTCAGGATATTTTGAATTCTGTCAAGAAAGGAGATATTACCCTTGTTTTTGGTGACTTCAATGCCAAAGTTGGTACTGATTCTGACCTCTGGGGAGGAGTAATAGGCCCTTTTGGTATTGGTAGTTGCAATGGCAATGGGCAACGTCTCCTACAGGTAAGTAAACTCAATGGATTCAGAATAACTAACACTTATTACAAACACCACGACATACATAAGTACACATGGGTTTCACCTGATGGGCTGCATAAGAATATGATTGATTATATATTAATTAACAGCAAATAGGCTAGTTCTGTTAAAATACCAGGTCATATAGGGGAGCTGAAATTGGATCTGACCATTATCTCGTTAAAAGTGACTTGCAACTTAAACTTAAAAAGTGTTGTGCTAGGGTTAAAAAAATTGCTTTTAATACTGAAGCTCTGAAAGACCCAGTTATAGCCAAAGCTTACCATGATAGGTTACTTAGTCATTATGACAGTCATGGTATGCTTACTACTGAAGTTGAGGAAGAATGGTATCATTTTAAACAGGCTTTTTTGGACACTAACAGTACTCTTTTAGGAAAAAAGGAGCAGAAGAGATAGAATTATCTGAGTGAAAAGGCACCTGAGCTTATTTCGGAAAGAAAGAACTGCAGGAATGTCCTTAATCAATACCCTACTAGTCCTAAATAGAAAGCATTACAGAGAACTTAATAAACGTGTAAAAGATCAGTTAACTGCTGATAAGAATCTTTGGCTTGATGGTTTGGCTGACAAAGCCGAGGAAGCAGTTAGACAGCACAACAGCAGAGAGCTGTTCCAGATAGTTAATGTTTTGTGTGGTAGAAAACGGACAGGTATACAGGGATTGAAGGATAAACAAGGTAAGGTTATAGAAGGCGAGGATTCTGTCATGGCTAGGTAGGCTGAACATTTCAGTGATATTCTAAACAATGCGGTTAGTTCTATTCCCATTGTTTGCAATGACGATAGATGCATTGGTGGCTTTAATGTTGGCCCTATAACACAATCTAAAGTTATTTTGGCTGTTTCTAAACTTAAACTTCATAAATCCTCAGGGGTAGATGAAATTACAGAAATGCTTAGAGCTGGGACTGTTTCGGTTACCACTTGGATGACTGAAATTCTGAATATCTTTTATGATAAAGGCATGGTTCCTAAGGATTTTACCAGAGCTATTGTTATCCCTATTTTTAAAAAAGGTGATTGCAGTTCTTGTGATAACTATAGGGGTATCAGCCTACTCTCTGTTCCAGGTAAAGTTCTTTCCATGATTGTGCTTAATAGAATTAGGAATCTGGTTGACAGTCAATTGTGTGATGAGCAATGTGGATTCAGAAGTGGTAGGGGATGTGTGGATCAGATATTTTCACTTAGACAGATTCTTGAGAAATGTTTAGAGTTTCAGAAACCTTTGGTTGCTAGCTTTGTTGATTTCAAAAAGGCTTTCGACTCTGTTGATCGTCATAATTTGTGGTTGATTGTGATATCATATGGTATACCAGACAAGTTAGTTAACACAATGAAAGCTCTCTATAATAACACTGAGTCGTGTGTGAGAGTTGGTAAGGCTTGTAGCAATTGGTTTAGCATTACTTCTGGTGTTCGACAAGGGTGCATTTTGTCTCCTTTTTCTCTTTAGCTTGGTTATTGATTATGTTATGCGAAATTCACTTCAAGGGAAAGTTTTTGGCCTTAAATGGGCCAGATATACGAAAATTTCTGATTTAGATTATGCTGATGATTTAGCCCTTTTGGCAAATGATGTTGATGAGATGAACTCTTTCATTCGAGCTGTTGATGAGACTGGTAGTAGAGTAGGTTTGGTTATAAACAGAGAGAAAACTAAAGTGATGAAAATTGGTCAGGCAGGCTGTGATTAAGTTAATCTGAATGGTTGCAGTCTTGAACAGGCGTCACAGTTTAATTACCTTGTGAGTTATGTAACAGATAATGGTGATGTGTGGCATGAGATTAACAGACGAATAGGAATTGCTGCTGGGACTTTTAAGAATCTAGGGAGAGAGTGGAGAAATAGGCGTATACACCTAAAGACTAAAATTAAACTGTATAATAGTTTGGTTCTTTCTAGGGTTAGTTATGGTAGTGAAACTTGGACACTTTGTAAACAAGATAACAGGAAACTAGATGCTTTTGATTCCAGATGCTTACGCAGTATCTTGGGCATTAGATGGTTCAACTTTGTAACTAATGATGAGATTAGGTGAAGGAGTTTGCAACCTCCTTTAAGCAGCATTTTGTGCAGAGAGAGACTCCGTTGATTTGGCGATGTTGCCCGTATGAACAATTATAGATTGGCAAATAGGATTATGAACAGTGTGCCTAAAGGCCTCAGAAAGAAGGGGAGACCTAGGATGCGGTGGGCAGACAATGTCAAACAGGACCTTGTTAGAATTGGTGTGCAGTGGCCAGATGCAGCAGATGTAGCTCAGGATAGACTTGCTTGGGAACTAAATTGCACAGTCTGGTTGGACCTCTGTAGCCCATAGCTGCATGAGGATGATGATGATGATGGTGTTTGTTGGTGAGGAGTTGGTTAGTAAGAGTAGAGTTGTGAATAGAAGTTAGATAGTGATGATGTAGATGACGTTTTCATTTTCATTGGTGAGTGTTTAAAATAATTTTGGAAATAAACTTGTTTGTTATAGAAACTTTTTTGAATCTTTGTTATTTTTTCTCTTGAGCAATGTTAGTTGTTAAGTTTGGATTGTAGGTTTAATTATATTGACAATCATTTAATTTTTGAATTCTTACTCAGTAACGCCCACTGGTATTCAAACTCTAATTGAACTTTATTTGGCAATTTGTTAATTATTGCCTAGTGCCCGATTTAGCTATTCGGAGATTGAATAAATATTGGATCAGACAAAGGGTCCAAAACTTTAAAAGTATTTAAATCTTTGGAGCATTACAGACTCCATAGCAACAATGCACATATTTGGCAGACTGAAATTTATCTACTTCCAGCAAAGAGAGAAATGATAATACAGCTTTTGTTTTTAACATATAATGACAAGTTTGGACAAGCTTTCAAACAAGTAATAGTTTGTTAACTTCTGAGGAATGAGTGTATATCTACAGACATGTCAAAAACTCTTTAAACTCCCTCGATAATAATGTCTGTACAGTTGAGCATAAAAAAACTGTGCTTATGTACTTATTAAGCTATGCAAATTGCACCTTCTTAGGTCTTCCACATCATCTTTTCAACAAATCAGTGCTGATAAACCATGAATACAAAGCTAAAACAAAGAGATGTTATTTAATTCCTGATAACCATTAATTTCCAAAGATAGAAATTATAATATTTTTAAGGTAGTACTTTTATTATACACAAAAATACATGTAAATAGGTAGTTGTGAAAAAATAAAACAACAATTTGTGACCACAGAAGCCACAGAAAAATATTGTATGTATGCAACTTTGGGATTATCATAACATGAATACTTAAAGTTAAAACATATAGAATTGTCTGAAGCAGTCTGCATGAAGATGAACTTGACACTATCTACACATAAATATTGTATTGCTTTTGCATTGTCTACATCTTCTTCTTGCTTTATTCTCCTGTTCAACTATAACATGGCCAATATTGTCAAATGGTAGTTCGGTGGTAATGAGTTCTTGGATGGACGCCCATAGTTGGGTTTTGGAGAAATAATGTTCAGTCCACTAGACCCTGCAATCTCCTCATTTTCTTGACTATTACTGTCTTCTATTTTTATAAGAGTAACAGCTACATAAGATTTGAATTCTATCTGTGTCATTTTCTGCTATTTCCTATATTATAGATTTTCCATGCATTCACAATTATGCTATCATATTTATAAAAAAAGCGGTCATCACCATTTCTTTCCCCTTACACAAATTCTGCAGTTTGCAATACCATATCATGGAGATCAACTCCCCCATGTGCTGATTGTAGTCAGCAACAACTTTTGGCTGAGCAATAGCAATCTTCTTTTGTTCTATTATAATTGTATCTTTTAGTAGATTCCAGTGGTTCGATACTGCAGTTCTTTGTAGCGACAATTACGACAGAATTATCATTCCATCTTACCATCAATACTTCGTGTTCCTTATCAAAAGAAAAATCATATAAACCTTTCTTTTTTCTTGATACTCTTTACTGTTTCCAAAATATTATTGTTTGTACGATTCTCACAAATTGTACCCATGGCATAAAAACCTTTATTTTTCAGTATGCAGAATAACTTGTGTGAGGAGAAAAAGTTATCAAAAATACACCATGCTTTGATGGATGCTGCACAATGGACAAAAGATCCAGTATAACCATTTCTCCTACACCTGTCATTCTCTTCAGTATTCACACTCTTTCCACCATTTGGTTTAAATTTATATACATATCCATTGGAAAACCTTACCGGTTTTCCCTTTATGAACATTTTACATGAGTGTCGACCAAAGTAAGGCACCATCTCTTCATCAATAGACAAGTTATGAGAAAATACACCGAATTGCATGTGCTTTTTTTTTTTCATTTATTATGTCAAAAATGGGCCTCAATTTGGAAAATTTATCATTTACATCTAATTGGTCATTATCTGATAAGTGTATATTTTGTTTGATGGAATCAAATCTACTCCTACTCATGCAATTTCTTACCAGTGGTATTCCTTTGTCCTCATCCTTCGACCAATATATTTTTGTAGCTGGTACAGTATGGTAACTGGTAAAAATCAATATACCATAAAAGCACTTCAGACTTGCCTTGCTTAGTTCAAAAGAATGTCGATTATGATCATTAGCATATTTTTTTGAATAACCAACAATTTTTTCTCAGACATCATCATTAAAATATAAAGAAAAAATATCGTATGGAGACTTCCCACTAATTTTGTTTTCAATTTCCTCTATCATAATATGTTCTTCTTCTTGTGGTAAACTTTTGTAAGTCGGATATTCTTTTTTCCACTTCAGAATAACTTTCTTTGCTTTTCTTTTGACAGCTGTTCTAATGGAAGTTTTTAGTTTCTTGGAACTTGATGCTGTAGGTTGCTCTTCTTTGACATATTGAGCATCATCAGGTAAATTTGCATGGACCAGCTATGTCTGGCAAAACGTTTTCACTCTCACATATATCATCACTATTATCCTCCTCATCTGTAAGTTCGTCAACCGTTGGTGGTATGTACACTGCGCCAATATTTTCAGCTTGTTGCAAATCGTCATCCTCTTCTAATATACGCATTAGCTCTGCTGTTGACAAAGGTCTATTTTTTTCCCATTATTGAGCCCAAGATATTTAAAAAGAAATATCCTAAGTTAGCAAAACAACGATTTATTATTGAATGTATTTCCTCATAACAAATACTTACTTGAACTCTATATTTTTAGCTATACTGCTGAATATACACTTCACTAATTATCTAATATCAATTATTGTTATACTAACAAGACAAAAAGCTTAGTTCAACTTCACAAATCTCTGAATACTGACAATATCGCTCATATCAGAACTAAAATCGCAAGAATAGACTTGTTCCCAATGAGTCATCAAACATGTGACAGACAATGTGCACATGTTGTGCAATCCCAATGTTTCATAAATTCAACATTACACTAAATGTTACACTGTGCAAAAAATAAAAAAATACTTTTTAATTATATGAAACGTTGTCTTGAATGAAATATATGTGAAGCTATTTTCATAAATTCTTAGGGCATTTAGTATTTCTATATATCTTTTCTCGACCAGTCAAACTGCAAAATATTAGATAGCCTATTTAGGTATAGTTTTAATATGAATAATAATTAGGCTTTTATTTTATATTGATAAATATTTATGCTTGGACATAAAAGATTATGCCCTTTATAACATACATTGACTTAAAATTGGATTAGTATACAAATATATATTTTTTTATTATTATTTGAAGAATGTTTCGTTTACGCAACATTGGGGATTAATGGGACTGTAGTGCTTCAAATATTCATGCAAAGCTAACCAAGGTGTACAGTGAGCATTGTGAATTGACATTAGCAATGTTCAAATGGAGGTCAAGACGTTTACCGAAGGAGAAACAACCACTGAGAAAAAACCACGAAGTGATAGAAGTTTGTATTGAACACATGGATTACACACTGCTCACCATAATACTTCCAAACAGGGTTCCTGCTCTGATTTCAATGGTGGCACAAATGTGTCATGTGTGCCTGAGACTGTTTCACTACACAAAATTATTCTTCTCAAAGGATGTAGATACATGTGTAACTGGAAACTTCATCATCTCAAGCAGCCATGGGCTACAGAGCTCCAACAAGATTGTGCAATTCGGTTCTCCAAACATGTCTGTCCTGAGCTACATTCACTGCATCTGGCAACCGTACAATAGTTCTAACAAGATTCTGTTTAACATTATCTGCCCACTGCATCCTAGCCACCCCCTCTTTCAGAGGCCTTCAGGCATACTGTTCATTACCCTATTCGCTAATCTATAGTTATGTATATGGGCAATGTGGCCAAACAAAGTCTCTCTGTCTCTATAATATGCTGCTTAAAGGAGAATGCCAACAATCATTTAATAAATAAAAACTACAGTAGACCTTCACAGTCATCATCATCATCAGCATCCTGAAGCAGCCATGGGCTACAGAGATCCAATCAAAACGTGCAGTTCAATTCTCCAAGCATATCTCTCCTGAGGTACATCTGCTGCATCTGGCCACTGCACACCAATTTTAACAAGGTCCTGTTTGGCATTGTCTGCCCACCGCATCCTAGGTCTCCCCCCTCTTTCTGAGGCCTTTAGGCACACTGTTCATAACCCTATTCGCCAATCTATAATTATCCATACGGGCAACATGGCCAAACCAGTGGAGTTTCTCTCTGCACAATATGCTGCTTAAAGGAGGTTGCCGACTCCTTTGCTTAACCTAATCATTAGTTACAAAGTTAAACCACCTAATACCCAAGATACTGTGTAAGCATCTACAATCAAAGGCATCTAGTTTCCTGTTATCTTGTTTACAAAGTGTCCAAGTTTCACTACCATAACTAACCCTAGAAAGAACCAAACTATTATACTGTCTAATTTTAGTCTTTAGGTGTATACGCCTATTTCTCCACACTCTCCATAGATTCTTAAAAGTCCCGGCACCAATCCCTATTCGTCTGTTAATCTCATGCCACACATTACCAGTATGTTAAATAGCTCCCACGGTAATTAAACTGTGACACCTGCTCAAGACTGCAACCATTCAGATTAACTGAATCACAGCTGCCTGACCAATTTTCATAACTTCAGTTTTCTCTCTGTTTATAACCAGTTTCATCAACAGCTCGAATGAGAGTTCATCTCATCAACATCATTTGCCAAAAGGGCTAAATCATCAGCATAATCTAAGTCAGAAATTTTGGTATCTGCAGCCTATTTAAGGCCAAAATCTCTCCCTTGAAGTGAATTTTAAATAACATAATCAATAACCAAACAGAAAAGGAGACAAAATGCACCCTTGTTGAACAACAGAAGTAATGCTAAATCAATTGCTACAAGCCTTACCAACTCTCACACACGACTCAGTGTTATTATAGAGAGCTTTCATTATGTTAACTAACTTGTCTAGTATACCATATGATCTTACAATCAACCACAAATTATGACGATCAACAGAGTCGAAAGCCTTTTTGAAATCAACAAAGCTAGCAACCAAAGGTTTCTGAAACTCTAAACATTACTCAAGAATCTGCCTAAGTGAAAATATCTGATCCACATATCCCCTACCATATCCCCTACCACTTCTGCCTAAGTAAAATATCATATCCCCTACCACTTCTGAATCCACATTGCTCATCACGCAATTGCCAGTCAATCAGATTCTTAATTCTATTAAGCACAATCATGGAAAGAACTTTACCTGGAACAGAGAGTAGGCCGATACCCCTATAGTTATCACAAGAACTGCTATCACCTTTTTGGAAAATAGGGATAATAATAGCTATGGTAAAATCCTTAGGAACCATGCCTTTATCATAAAAGATATTCAAAATTTCAGTCATCCAAGTGGTAACAGAAACATTCCCAGCTCTAAGCATTTCTGTAGTAATTTCATCTACCCCTGGGGATTTATGAAGTTTAAGTTTAGAAATAGCCAAAATAACTTCAGATTGTGTTATAGGGTCAACATTAAAGCCAGTAATGCATCTATCATCATTACAAACAATGGGAATAGAATAAACACATTGTTTAAATCATCACTGAAATGCTCAGCCCATCTAGACATGACAGAATCCTCACCTTTTATAATCTTACCTTCTTTATCCTTCAATCCCTGTATGGCTGTCCTTTTTCTACCATATAAAACATTAACTATCTGGTACAGTTCTCTGCTGTTGTGCTGCCTAACCACTTCCTCTGCCTTGTCAGCCAAGCCAAAGATTCTTATCAGCAGCTAATTGATTTTTTACACATTTATTAAGCTCTCTGTAATCCTTTCTATTAGGACTAGTACGGTACTGATTAAGGACATTCCTGCAGTTCCTTCTTTCTGAAACAAGCTCAAGTGCCTTATCACTCAAATAATTCTTTCTCCTCTACTCCTTTTTTCCTAAAAGAATACTGTTAGTTTCCAAAGAAGCCTGCTTAAAATGGCCCCATTCTTCCTAAACTTCAGTAGTATGCAAACTATGACTGTCATAATGACTAAGTAACCTATCATAGTAAGTTTTAGCTATAACTGGGTCTTTGAGAGCTGCAGTATTAAACGTAAATTTTTTAACCTTACCAAAAAACTTTTTAAGTTTATGTTGCAAGACACTTTTAACAAGGTAATGGTCAGATCCAATTTCAGCTCCCCTATATAACCTGGTATTCCTAACAGAACTAGCCCATTTGCTGTTAATTACTACATAATCAATCATATTCTTAAGCAGCCCATTAGGTGAAACCCATTTGTACTTATGTATGCCACAGTGTTTGTAATAAATGTTAATTATTTTAAAACCATTGAGTTTACTTACCTGTAGGAGACGTTGCCCATTGCCATTGCAGCTACCAATATCAAAAGAGGCTATCATCTTCCCCAAAGGTCAGAGTAAGGACCAACTTTGGCATTGAAGTCACCTAGAACAAGGGCAGTATCTCCTTTCTTGACAGAATTTAAAATATCCTGAAGTTGTCCGTAAAACCTATCCTTCTCATCCTCAGTGGGGACATAACAGCCAATCAGGATCCAAAACATTCAAGTCTTCAACGCTTCTCTGAAATTTTGCTGTAAGAAACCTTTCATTAATGCACTCATATCGTAGAAGAGCATCACTAGTGTGTCTGCTGAGAAGCAGACCCACGCCTTGGTGATGCTTATTGTCGTCCCTCCCTGAAAAGAGAAATCTAAGATTATTTTAAGAATCTGACCTTTACCTGTCCATCTGGTTTCTTGCAAGCCTAAAATATCAAGGTTATAGCACTGGAATTCCTTCATGAGGACGTCAAGAGAATAATCTCTATGTAATGTTATTCTATAAATATATATCTATGTAAAAACATTCCACGTTCCTGCAGAGAGAAAAAGATTAGTAGGATTTTTAAAGAAACTAGCTTTATTGAGATAGGTAGGGCCAACAATATCAAACAGCCCCCTGATCGCAAGCATGGGGCAAAGACCTGTTCCCCCTCCGCTAAAGACTGAAGTCGCCGATGCTGGTAGGAACTTCAGGCACAACCTTTTCAAGTGGACTTTTTCAAGAGCCATATGGCCTGCCTGAAACACATTTTGAACCTGCCTGAAACACATCCAGTTTAGGCTTGACGATACCCAACTAGCTATGTGAGGTTCAGGTACTGCAATGGCCTCTACCCAGGATTATCCACCAGCTGATATAAGGTATCCCATGCCTCTGTTCACTTAGGGCTGGTAACCCAGAAGCAAACTGAAAACACAGCGGCAGATTCTCCCTCAACAGAGGCCCACCAGTGCAGCAAGTCCATGATCCATAATCAAGCTCAAATCCATAAACAAGTCCAGTTTAGTAGATATAAATGGTCAGCACCAGGACCCAGTGAAGTTGACCACTCCTCAGCAGGTTTGAAAAAAAAAAAAAGTGGCCATAGATGACCTGATAAGCAGGCCATACTGAACTGGCAGCCCTCCCCTTCCAAAAGAGAATATTTCTTTAGAAAGGTAGTAAAGGCCTGCACCACGAGAAGGCGAAGTCGGACATTAGGTGTTAGACCTGGCCGGTTCTGTGCATCATCACTGGGGATTGGTACACAGCTCTCCTTCCAGTTTATGCCTAGCTACCTTCACAGTGTAATGATTAAAATCAAGTTAATATCTTCAACTCTCTATGACATTGTTAAATAATTTAAAGCACTTAAAACAAAATATCTGTGCACTGAATGACTGAGATTTTAGTACCTTGACATGACAAGTAAGAAGATCCTGATACATGAAAGTTGATAGCAAATGACAAGTTCATATTATAAAATCCTTGCTGGCAAGTAAATGAGCCACAGCACATTCAAAATGGAGAAGTGGTGAGGGAGGCTGATGAGTTGGGGCTTGTTGTTTAAAGGGAATTTTTCTCCTACTGATAGCAAGAGTACTTATACTGATAGTAATAGAGTGATGAAACGGAATTTGGCCCTGACTATGTACACATCATCAGGTGGAAGTGAGTAGTCTTAGTCATTGCTGCTAGGGAGTTGTTTGTTAAGCACCTTGCAATAAATTGCAATGTCATTGGCTCAGCTCCAAGGTTCAGAGTGGTCAGGAGGTATGTGGGTGGCTGCAAGCTGATCTGTGTGAAGGATGTGAATAAAGAAGCATAAAGTTCTGGTAACTCTCTGAGATTTGGTAATTTTGAGGAAAGCTTCATTGTGTGAATAAATTAAAATTTCAATTATTGTCTGTTGGGTTTATAATAATGTCAAAGGTAATTCTCAAATCTTGGAGAATTATCAGAACTCTACGCTTCCTTAATCCCCTCCTACACACACACATCCTCTCAACCACTCCGAACCTTGGAGATGAACTGATGACACTGTAATTTATTGCACCCTCTCTCCCCCCTGAGCTCAACAAATAACTGTCTCTAGTAGCAATGCCTAAGGCTACTCACTTCCACCTTACAATGTGCCCATAGTCAGAGCACAAAATCTGTATCAAGGATTTTTAGCACTCTACTGCTACCATAAATATTAGTTATCACTAACCCACTGCAGGTACGAAACATTGATCGGTGGAAGAAAAATTCCCTTTAAACAACAAGCACCAACTCATCAGCCTCCCTTGCCACTTCCCCATTTTGAATGTGCTGTGGCTCATTGCTTGCCGGTAAGGACTTTATAACAAGAACATGTCACTCACTATCAACTTTCATCATCAAGATCTTCTTACGTCATGTGAAGGTACATAAAATCTCGGTCATTCAGTACTTTTAATATTAGGAAGTATATATATTTTAAGTGCTTTAAAATATTTAACTGTGTCCTAGAGAATTACAGATATCTTAATTTCATTATAATAAAGACATTGTTACCAAACAAGACATTACTTTTAATGCACCTTACATATGCTGCATTATAGAGATATAATGAAAAAACTGTGTATAATTTTTTCTCCGTTACTCTTGGGGGATTAAAGGAAGGGAAAAGGAAATAATATACTCAGTGGTGAAAGTAGATTTTATTTCTTACTGGTATGCTTCAAAGCGTAGCTATGAGTGGAAACCCCAGTGAAATCATCTTACAGGGGTCCATTACCCCTGTAAGATGATTTCACTGGGGTTTCCACTAGGTGGAACCCCAGTGAAAATGGAATGGAATGGAGCCCCAGTGAAATGGAGCCCCAGTGGGGATTCCACTGGGGCTCCATTCCATTAACGAAATGTTTGGTGAGGAAAGTACAGTGCCCAAGTATTTTCTATTTCTCGTTATGTTTAGTTCTCAAAATGTTTAGTACGCCAGCTACATACACATTTCCAGGGGATACATGAAGCATAAAAAGTTGCAATATTCTTCAGTTGATTTATTAAAATTAAAAGCAAATTTTTCAGAAAAAAATTAATTTATCACTTATATTTTCATCGCTCAATTTGCATATTCTAAACCCAGATCCCAAATTTAAGCATTGTTTAGAATGATTCATAGATTAGAACACAAAGATTCAGAGTAACTTTGAAATTGAAGAAATATTTCGACGTTTTTGTTCAACTAGCTCAGAAGTATTCATTCTTAGCTTAACGTTGATATCAAATCTGGAGGAAATATTATTTATTTTGAGCCAGGTGGGATATGAATCCATGACCTCCTAACAATAAGGCAGGTGCTCTAGCCATTGAGGCACCAGATGCCAATCATAATTTTCTCTAGTTGATGTTGAACTTTCTTTTCTGCAGCACACAACTCTGTCTCTTAAAGGTAGGTTCTTGATGTGCAACAGGTAGTTCAGTGGTCAGAAGAACTGACATGTTATCAAGGTCATTGGATTCATATCCCACCTGGCTCAAGACAATTTTTTTTTTACTCTATATTTGATATCAACGTTAAACTGAAAATAATTCTTCACTGATAGTAACATAATAATATAAATTTAATAATTTTTACCTGAGTTTAAGCCACGCAGGGATCATATTGATTCCACAGTACCATCTACGAAAAACTTTCAAACTTTTTATATGAAATATCCCATATGAAAATATCCTATAAGAAAATATCCTATAAAGACTAGTGATAGAGTTGCAAATTAAAACTATAAAAGAAACCGATTTTGTCATTTTGGTTTGTTTGTCAGTGTCTAGATATCAATAGGTGGGCTAACTGTAAAGTACTTTATTTATCTCCTATAAAGGTACAAATTATCCCTCAAGCAGCTGCTTGCCACAGAATCTGACAGGAGCCTGTTAATATAATATGGCATAGAGAAGGTCTGTGAGTATGGAGAGACCTCAGCAGAAGAACTATAAACAAGAAAGAGAACATCCATACCTTACCTGGAGTTCAAACCCTGGTTGCTTTGATCAATAACCAAGCACACTAACCACTCTGACACTGAGACGGTCTTACCTGTCTAACAATGTAAGAAAAATATACGAAATTATCTCTCAAACTCCCAGAAAAATAAAACATTTAATTGTAATTTATAGTTTTGTTGAAAATGCATTTCTTCCACAACTTTCAATTGCAAAAAGACATTGACTATTTATGTACACATTCTTTTGACCTTTGCATCGTTTTACCTCAGAGCAGCATGTTTTTGCACAAAATGAGCTAAATGGTCAGGATCACAAGAATGCCAAAAGCTCAATATTTGCTCAATATTTTCAAGAATTCAAAATAAAAAGAAAAAAAAACTGTAAAACGAAGCAAAAATGTTACATTGTAATTGAAATCCAGACCTTTTACCAGGTCATTCCCGCTTCCCCTTTATTTTTTTTTTCTAGATTCGGGCCTGGATTAAATTGTAGTAATGAAATTAAAAGCAAAGAATTTTCTTAACAGGAAGGATCCACCTGCTTTCAATTAAATGTTCAGTTGAAAGAGCATTAAAGTGTAAAAGAAATCGTTAACTACATCACTACTGAAAAATGTTTTTCCGGTACACCGTACCAGCAAATAATTTGTTTCCGGTATTGCGTACCGGCCTACTTTCACGACTGAATATACTGCCTACTTCTTCTCTTCTTCTATCTAATATGACTAGGGAAAGCTATGCACAGACTACTCCCTATTCCTGTATGAATAATATTAAAGTAACCTATAATAATAGACAGGAAAATTTAAAGAAGGGGGAGAAAATAAAGCAGAATAGTGAATTTCAGGATGGATTATTTCTTCTTGGCATAATAGAGTGAGAAAGATCGTAATTTTTTATATCATATTAGCTTTGGGAGGTTTCAGTCAGTTTGAGGAATTTTTCTTTCTTCCCATTTGTGTGCTACTGAAAAGGGATGATAATCACACAGATGACATTTGGTTGGGGAGATGTTTGAGACTGAAACTTCTGGATGAATATTCTTGTGCTTGTTTTCCTTATTTACTTATTTTTTTTTACTTTTTTTTATCATAAAGCTTTGTTCTTCTTATTACTTAAAGTCCAGATGTCCCTGTCCTTTGTCTACTAGGGATATATAAAACATTACTGTCCTTTGAAGCTTTTAAAGGCCAGGGGTCAGGAAACTTTTTAGGGAGAAGAGGAAAAACAACAAAAGTAAACAAACAAATATTGAGAGCTGCAAATTATAATCTTTATTGGATATAACAGGAAAAAATAAACCACAGATTATTTTATTAAGGAAAATAAAACTATAAATTATAATTTTAAAATAGGTGTATTCCAGTGAAAATAACTACTGAATAAAACTATTGAATTATTAGAAAATCTGCTATCCATAAATGAGACTTTTGAGTTTCTCAACTAACTGAATAGAATTTGGAGTGTATTACAGTGCTTGAATGGCATCAGTGCTTTCCAACTATCATCTGCCAACCTGTTCTACTGCTTGTTTTTAATAAAAATCATAAAAACGTTTTCAGAGTTGAATGTTGAAACAAAAACCATCAAGAGCCATCTTTTAGAGTGTTGAGAGCCGAATTCAGCTCCAGAGCTGCCAGTTCCCAAACCCCTGGTTTAGGCTTTGAGCCTTTGGAATGTGGGCAATAATAGGGATGAAAGTTAGGTTTATCAGTTTGTCTGGTTCCCATTAATCTCTTTGAAGTGCACCTGGTTTCATCTTTAATCCCCCTGATGACTGCTGGAGTAAATTTGACCTTTACACCTGTGATGGTTGAAGTCCTTGTGTGTGTGGGGGGGGACATATATTGCTGGTGGGTATGCAGGTATGCAGCTAGTGGGTGCCCCGTCAATTCATTGCATGTTAATTCATCACAACAACAGTTCATTGAAGCATCAGTTCATTGCAGAAATAGATATAGGATTTTATTAGCTTTTTACATCTGTGCTCAAATGAACTGTCTATAGGCAATTATTTAATTTTCTCATTGAGAGGTAAAACATGCATCAAAAGAACCTCCCTCAGAAATTAATTTAAACTTAATAACAAGTATGTTTCAAACCATTTAATAAAATATGCATTTAAAAAAGTTTGACAATGTTTATTTCAATATTAGGCAATTATGAATCTTTTATGAAAGATAGTTTTCGTTAAATATTCCAGTTTCCGTAACTCTTTAATTACTGAATGAATATTGTTGAAATATCAAGATATAAATATATTTGATTATGATCTTTATCTTCAGTCATATTTTTCCATGAAATGCACATTTTAAGTTATTGCAATATTACATCATCATCACACCATCAACATTATGTTGAGAACAAAAATGCCATCGCAACATTGAGCTGAAAACAAAAATGCTGTCAGAACATTATGGCGAGAACAAAAATGGCATTACAACATTATGCCGAGAACAAAAATGCAGTCGCAACTTTATGGCAAGAACAAAATGCTGTTGCAACATTACACCAACAGTGCAAAATGCACCAACAATAATACTTGTTGCAAGAAAAGCATTAATGAATTCTACTATTATTAGAATTTACTATTGCTATTATATTAAATTAAATTTTCACTTTGTTGTCTGTCTGATCATCTGTATACATTCAATAGTTTTGTTTTTAGAGATATATGTTGAAAAAACTTTTAAGGTCAGATAGGTACTGATTAAATATTATGATTTGCACTTTTTGCATTCCCCCAAAATTTTTAATTGCACCCATTAATGGTGGAAAAAGTTGGAAATGGCAAAAATTTCAAATGGATATTACAAAATGATGTATTTATTACTAGAAATTTTGAATTTTTATTTTTTGAAATTTTGGTTAGTAAATAATTGAAAAATTCTTTTTGCATTGCATGGGTACTAAAATATTATGACTTACATTTTAAAAGTTTCCAGAAGACTTTCTGTTTACCTACTTTTTCACTCTTTAAAAGTTTAAATTCGAACTAATGGATGATTGGGGAAATGAAAATAGAATTATTCTATTAGTACTTATATAACATAAAAAGTATTTGCCTGTTATTCTTTAAAATTAAAACATTGCTTTTCTCACACTCGTCTGACAAAAGGGAGCAGATTTTGCAGTCAATGGAATATCTTTTGACACTGAAATTTCAAATTTCTATCCTAAACAGATCACTAGCAATATTCATTAAAAATTTTGCTTTTTTAATATTTTGTGACCTCTAGCAATGTAAATTCAAACTACCAAAGGATTTCAAAAATGCCAAAAATAATATTTCATTAGCAACAATCCAACTAAAAAAGAATTTTTTGAATTCTACCTTAAAACAGAAAAAAAAAGCTATTAATTTTCCCACCCATCTTGGGATAACAGTCCAACTCACTGTTGCTAATGCAAACCTCATAACCTTCACATTCCATCATCAAAATTTAAAATTTCTAGTAAATACAATGTTTGCAATACCAATTCAAAATTTTGCAATTTCTAAATTTTTCTGCCTGTAGAAGGCACAATTTGGGAGATTCAGAAGGTGCAAATCATAATATTTCATAATACCATCCAAACTATTGGGTTGGGTTGTTTTACCTCTGAGCGGCACTTTTTTGCACACCATGGGCTAAGTGGCCAGGTCACATGGACCCCGAAGGCTCAGAGAAGGTTGGGGGAGGGGACCCACTGGAACAGCTGTTGGGAGACAGATGGTGGCCTCCCGTCAAGGCCATCCAGCGTGTTCTTTAACATGCACAGGGTATGGCTCTCCCGCACACGGGACCATGGCTTAAAGTCCCATCCGGCGGTCTTTCTAAGCCCATTGGTGTCCCCTACTGACCGTGGGCAGGGCGAGGAATTTTTGCGGAGATAAATCTCAACGCTGACCCAGCTGGGACTCGAACCTGAGAACTACAGATTACGAGCCTGGCGCGCTACCGACTGAGCCACCCCTGCTCCACCATCCAAACCAAAAAGAATTTTTATCTATTAAAATACTTTACTACATGCACAAAAGAGTGAAAAGCAATAGGAAGATCAGTAGCAAGCTACTCAAAGCAAATTACTGGGTGGCTTATTGCACACAGCATTTTTTGTTTATGCCATTTTGTAAAGATGACATTCTTGTCTCCACTGTTTCGTATAGGCAGCATTTCACGCCATTTTGCGTAGGCGGCATTCTGTTGTATGCTGTTTTTATTAGTGGGATTTTTGTTTGCGCCATTTTGTATGCAAATTTTATTGGTGACAAGATGTAGAGTTGCCATTTTTGTTTCATGCATATTGCTCAGGCAGTGTTCTTGTATGTGCTGTTTTGTTGGCACCATTTGTGCATTTGCCACTTTTTCTTCAGCATTCTCCCATGGAATCATCTATGAAGTAGAATATTCCTTCCCCTCTTTCATTTATTATGTGATTGCATATTCCTTCAGCTTTTTATTTGTTTATTATGAGATTCATTACATTTTTGTTAATTGCTGCCCCTGAATTTTTTTTTCTTTTTTTTTTCCTAAATAAATTATCTTCACCTAAGCTGATGTTTAGCTTATCCCAGATCCAAGTTGCTGGTAGTGGTAATTTTGCTTCATCTGTGTTAGCTATTTTTATGACTTCTGTATAGAAGGGATGATTTTTAATTTCTTTTAAAATGGAAGCTCTTTTGAGGTTTTTTTTTACTTTTTTGATGAGCTAATTTCCATGGTATCGAGTTGCTAATCTGATGGTGTGCTGCATTAGTGTCCATTTTCTACAAATACAGTAAGGCAGTACTCCCTGGGGGCAGGGGGGGGGGCTCAGTCGGTAGCGCACCAGGCTCGTAATCTGCAGTTCCCAGGTTCGAGTCCCAGCTGGGTCAGCATTGAGATTTAACTCCGCAAAATTCCCCGCCCTGCCTACAGTCAGTAGGGGACACCGATGGGCTTAGAAAGACCGCCGGATGGGACTTTAAGCCATGGTCCCGTGTGCGGGAGAGCCATACCCTGTGCATGTTAAAGAACACGCTGGATGGCCTTCACGGGAGGCTACCATCTGTCTCCCAACAGCTGTTCCAGTGGGTCCCCTCCCCCAACCTTCTCTGAGCTTTCGGTGTCCCTGTGACCTGGCCATTTAGCCCATTGTGTGCAAAAAAGCGCCGCTCAGAGGTAAAACAACCCAACCCAGTACTCCCTGCTGTAGATAGTAATGTGGTGATAGAGGTGGTAGGTAGGGCTGAAAGACAAATTTTTAGGGTTCTGGATGACTCCTACTTCTTGGATTTTTTTTTTTTTTTTTTATTGTTGTTGGGTTGTTTTACCTCTGAGTGGCACTTTTTTGGGCACCATGGGCTAAATAGCCAGGTCACAAGGACCCCGAAGGCTCAGAGAAGGTTGGGGGAGGGGAACCACTGAAACAGCTGTTGGGAGACAAATGGTAGCCTCTGATCAAGGCCATCCAGTGTGTTCTTCAATGTGCACAGGGTACTCCCATACATGGGGCTATGGATTAATGTCCCATGTGATGGAGGGCGGCCTTTCAAAATCCATTGGTGTCCCCTACTGACCATGGGCAGGGAGTTTTGCAGAGATAAATCTCAATGCTGGCCCAGCTGGGACTCGAACCTGGGAACTACAGATTACAAGTTCTTTACAGCTAAATTTAAAACAAAACTTAAAGACTTGAATGTTATCCATTGTTACACCCCACAGAGGACTCTGATGAAAACGAAAAAGATATGCTTTACAGACAATTTCAGGATATTTTGAATTCTGTGAAAAAATTGAGATATTTCTCTTGTGCTAGGTGACTTCAATGCGAAAGTTGTAACTGACTCTGACTTTTAGGTCCCTTTGGAGAGGAGTTTTAGGTCCCCTTGGCATAGGTAGTTCCAATGGCAATTGGAGAATGTCTCCTTTCTTAAGCCTTTTTCTCTTTTTTTTAAGCTTTTTTTTTCTTCACTTTTGATTAGGTAATGGTCAGACCCAATTTTGGCTACCCTGTATGATCTGGTATTCCTAACTGAACTAGCCCATTTGCTGTTAATTAAAACATAATTAATAGTAAATGGGCTAGATCAGTTAGGAATATCAGATCATACAGGGAAGCTGGAATTGGGCATGACCATTACCTGGTCAAAAGTGAAGAAAAAAAAAATTAAGGAATGTTGTGCTAAGGTTAAGAAAATTGCCTTTAACACTGAAGGTCTGAAAGATCCAGTTGCAGACAAAGCATACCATGATAGGCTACTTAGTCATTATGACAATGTTGTTTGCTTAGTGCTGAAGTTCCAAATTCCTAGCTCCAAATCTGAAGAAAATTATCAAAAGGGACAGAGACAAATTTAGCCTACTTCAAAAATTAGGCATATTCCAATTTCCCTTACATTTGTCAAATAATTCCATTGTCTACTTGTAATGCTCCAAAGGTTTTTTACTTTTAAAGTTGGACCTTTTGTCTGATCCAAATTTATTCAAATTCCAGATAGCTATATCGGGTGTCAAGCAATAATAACTTGGCAAATAAAGTTGCAATCATCATCATCATTCTCAAGCAGCCATGGGCTACGGAGGTCCAACCAGACCGTGCAATTTAGTTATCCAAGCAAGTCTATCCTGAGCTACATCTACTGCATCTGGCCAATGCACACCACTTCTAACAAGGTCCTGTTTAACATTGTCTGCCCACCGCATCCTAGGTCTCCCCTTCTTTCTGAGGCCTTTAGGCACACTGTTCATAACCTTATTCGCCAATCTATAATTATTCATACGGGCAACATGGCCAAACCAACGGAGTCTCTCTCTGCGCAATATGCTGCTTAAAGGAGGTTGCAAACTCCTTTGCCTAACCTCATCATTAGTTACAAAGTTGAACCATCTAATGCCCAAGATACTGCGTAAGCATCTGGTATCAAAAGCATCTAGTTTCCTGTTATCCTGTTTACAAAGTGTCCAAGTTTCACTACCATAACTAACCCTAGAAAGAACCAAACTATTATATAGTCTAATTTTAGTCTTTAGGTGTATACGCCTATTTCTCCACACTCTCCATAGATTCTTAAAAGTCCCGGCAGCAATCCCTATTCGGCAGCAATCCCTATTCGTCTGTTAATATCATGCCACACATCACCATTATCAGTTACATAGTTCCCAAGATAATTAAACTGTGACACCTGCTCAAGACTGCAACCATTCAGATTAACTGAATCACAGCCTGCCTGACCAATTTTCATCACTTTAGTTTTCTCTCTGTTTATAACCAAACCTACTCTACTGCCAGTCTCATCAACAGCTCGAATGAAAGAGTTCATCTCATCAACATCATTTGCCAAAAGGGCTAAATCAGAAGTTTTCGTATCTCCAGCCCATTTAAGGCCAAAATCTTTCCCTCGAAGTGAATTTCGTATAACATAATCAACAACCAAACTAAAGAGAAAAGGAGACAAAATGCACCCTTGTCGAACACCAGAAGCAATACTAAACCAATTGCTACAAGACTTACCAACTCTCACACATGACTCAGTGTTATTATAGAGAGCTTTCATTATGTTAACTAACTTGTCTGGTATACCATATGATTTCACAATCAACCACAAATTATGACGATCAACAGAGTCGAAAGCCTTTTTGAAATCAACGAAGCTAGCAACCAAAGGTTTCTGAAACTCTAAACATTTCTCAAGAATCTGTATAAGTGAAAATATCTGATCCACACATCCCCTACCATTTCTGAATCCACATTGCTCATCACGCAATTGCCTGTCAACCAGATTCTTAATTCTATTAAGCACAATCATGGAAAGAACTTTACCTGGAACAGAGAGTAGGCTGATACCCCTATAGTTATCACAAGAACTACGATCACCTTTTTTTTGAAAATAGGGATAACAATAGCTCTGGTAAAATCCTTAGGAACCATGCCTTTATCATAAAAGATATTCAGAATTTCAGTCATCCAAGTGGTAACCGAAACATTCCCAGCTCTAAGCATTTCCGTAGTAATTTCATCTACCCCTGGGGATTTATGAAGTTTAAGTTTAGAAACAGCCAAAATAACTTCAGATTGTGTTATAGGGCCAACATTAAAGCCAACAATGCATCTATCATCATTGCAAACAATGGGAGTAGAATTAACCACATTGTTTAGAACATCACTGAAATGCTCAGCCCACCTAGCCATGACAGAATCCTCACCATCTATAACCTTACCTTGTTTATCCTTCAATCCCTGTATACTAGTTCGTTTTCTACCACATAAAACATTAACTATCTGGTACAGCTCTCTGCTGTTGTGCTGTCTAACTGCTTCCTCAGCTTTGTCAGCCAGGCCATCAAGCCAAAGATTCTTATCAGTAGCTAACTGATCCTTTACACATTTATTAAGTTCTTTGTAATGCTTTCCATTAGGACTAGTAGGGTACTGATTAAGGACATTCCTGCAGTTCCTTCTTTCTGAAATAAGCTCAAGTGCTTTATCACTTAAATAATTCTGTCTCCTCTGCTCCTTTTTCCCTAAAAGAGTACTGTTAGTTTCCAAAAAAGCCTGTTTAAAATGGCCCCATTCTTCCTCAACTTCAGTATTAAGGAAACCATGACTGTCATAATGACTAAGTAACCTATCATGGTAAGCTTTAGCTATAACTGGGTCTTTCAGAGCTTCAGTATTAAAGGTAAATTTTTAAACCCTAGCACAACACTTTTTAAGTTTAAGTTGCAAGACACTTTTAACAAGGTAATGGTCAGATCCAATTTCAGCTCCCCTATATGCCCTGGTATTTCTAACAGAACTAGCCCATTTGCTGTTAATTAATATATAATCAATCATATTCCTATGCAGCCCATCAGGTGAAACCCATGTGTATTTATGTATGTCGCGGTGTTTGTAATATGTGTTAGTTATTCTGAAACCATTGAGTTTACTTACCTGTAGGAGACGTTGCCCATTGCCATTGCAGCTACCAATACCAAAAGGACCTATTACTCCTCCCCAAAGGTCAGAGTCGGTACCAACTTTGGCATTGAAGTCACCAAGAACAAGGGTAATATCTCCTTTCTTGACAGAATTCAAAATGTCCTGAAGTTGTCCGTAAAACCTATCCTTCTCATCCTCATCAGCATCCTCAGTGGGGGCATAACAGCAGATAACATTCAAGTTTTTAATGCTTGTCTGAAATTTTGCTGCAAGAAACCTTTCATTAATGCACTCATATCCTAGAAGAGCATCATTAGCATGTCTGCTGAGCAGCAGACCCACGCCTTGGTGATGCTTTCCATCCTCCCTCCCTGTAAAGAGAAATTTAAAGTTATTTTTAAGTATCTCACCTTTACCTGTCCATCTGGTCTCTTGCAAGCCTAGAATATCTAAGTTATAGCGCTGGAATTCCTGCACGAGGACATCAAGAGAATAATCTCTATGTAATGTCCTCACGTTCCACGTTCCTGCAGAGAGAAAATGATTAGTAGGATTTTTAAAGAAATTAGGTTTATTGAGATTGGTAGGGCCAACAATATCAAACAGCCCCCAGATCGTAGGCATGGGGCAAAGACCTGTTCCTCCTCCGCTAAAGGCTGAAGTCACCGATGCTGGTAGGAACTTCAGGCACCACCTTTTCAAGTGGAATTTTTCAAGAACCATATGGCCTGCCTGAGACACATTACTCCAGTTTAGGCTTGACGATGCCCAACTAGCTAAGTAAGGTTCAGGTGCCTGCAATGGCCTCTGATTAGGATTATCCACCAGCTGATATAAGGTATCCCATGCCTCTGTTCACTTAGAGCTGGCAACCCAGAAGCAAACAGAAAACACAGCGGCAGACTCTCCCTCAACAGAGGCCCACCAGTGCAGCAAGTCCAGGATCCATAATCAAGCTCAAATCCATAAACAAATCCAGTCTAGTAGGTATAAATGGTCAGCACCAGGACCTGTGAAACATTTTAAAATATTGGGCAACAGGACTTCTATCTGCGACACTATCTGGAGTGCTACTGATGCTACAGCTGCAAAATTTAACTGCAGTGCAACGAAATATAGCATGGGGGGGGTTAATGGAGTTAGACCTGTCAATTCTTGTTCTAATGTATTCGGGCCAGAAACTTTTGGACATTACTACGTATACTGCAATTATGAAGAACAATTTGAAATCTTACTGCATCCAAGATCTCCCCCTTTTTTAGACACTTTCAGACTAACTGTTCATAACTCTATTTGCTAACCAGTAATTATGCATATGCACATATTGCCAAATTTCACTATCACTTACAAAGCCAACCTACCTAATACCCAAAATACTGCATAAGCATCTAGAATCAAAGGCATTAAGTTTGACTACCATATCAAACTTTAGACCTTGTTAGAAAGGGCCAAACTATTATACACCCTCATTTTAGTCTTGAGATATAGACAGCTACGTTTTCACAATTTCCACAAATTCTTAAAATAACCAGCAGCAATCCCTATTCTTCTGTTTATCTCATGTTGCATATCACCAGTATCTGTTACACAACTCCCAGGATAATTAAAACTAAAAGATTTGCTCAAGGGTGCAAGCTTTCAAAACAACTAGAGTGCCACCTGTCTGACCTTTTCATCACTTTAATTTTCTGTTTATTACTAAACCTATATTATTAAGTCTCATCAACAGCGTTAATGAATGAGATAATCTCATCAACAATATTAGCCAAAAGGGCCAAATCATCAGCATAATCTAAATCAGAAATTTTTAAATCTCTTTACCATTTTAGACTCCAATCTCCTCTTTCCAAACAATTCCACATATCATAATAAAGCCATTAACATGTTGAATGCCACAATGTTAAAATTTTTTCTAAAATCAGTCTTAAATTGCTATACAATATCAGTTTATATAATTTTTATAAATTTTTTGCTTAAAAAAACAAACTTTGAAAGTGTGAATCACGTGTGTTTCATGCGGCCTGAGCATGCTTTTTTTTTATCTATAGGTAAATATAACAGATTTGGTGCTAATGTGTTTCTCTTTGTCAACTGACTGGCTGGGAGCCGAGGAGACAGAATCGAACGAACGGTCTGCATGGGAAAGGGTGCCCTAGAATGGCAGAGAAAAGTCATGAACTATTAACTGCACCAATTGCATAAAAAGTAAATATTAAGTAAATGTACTAAATGTGGAAAATTATCGCTATATGATCATTTTGTAAAAGAGCTACTTGGATTATTTTTTCTCCAATTTAATATATAATTTATTTTTTTACGTACTGCAATTGTTTAAAAGTAATCCGAAATTTCACAGAAAAGCAACAGGACTGCATTATAGAAGTACTACCAAACTAGGGGTTTTAGATATAAAACTATGTTTTTAACTTTATTTTTGTACCTGGGGGAATCTAAAAAACATTTTGTTCTTGCAGTAAAATAAAATAACCCAAATTGTGGTGAACAACTGGACCAATCATAACTCTAAAACAGTATCTAATTGCAACTGCCTTTCAATTCGGTGAAAATCGAAAATCTAATCATTTCACATCGGTGGTATTTAGGAATCTGATGTACGACTGAAACTGCTTGAGATTAAGGGCTCCTCAGATATACATAAAAAACAGTAGAGGGGAAAAAAATTCTCCTCACACTCGTTCCAGGCCCATCCACGAAGTGCATTTGCAAAGATTTGGAAAACAAGAGAACAATAAGAATTGACCTGGTCGTTCTTGTAGGTTTTTAGATAGTCTTCTCTACCAAGTGGATTTTGCAGTGGTGCATCTCTACAAGAAAAAAAGTGAAAAAAGTCTGAGACCATCTAACATTTTTTTCTTTAAATTTTTTCATGATATTCTTAGTTATTTTTGTTCACAGATCTTAAAACTGATTTCAATGTTTATACTAAGCAGCTGGGGCTTACAAGTATGGGCCCATCCAAGACTGTCTCAACTAGAGGCCTGCTTCAAGTTACATATCACCTGATGTGAAGTCAATACCATGATCTTACGCTTTTTGGCTGCAGACGATTAATTGCTGTAGTGGCATCTGTATTAAATAATGAGGCTGTTTGTTATGTAACATTTTGCCTAATACATTATTACAGAAAAGTATTGGTTGTATTTCATACATTTTGCTAAATAATTATAGCAAAGTGAGGAATCATAAAAACTATAAAACAAAAACAAGAAAGTTATCAACATTTACAAGTAAAAATGACAAAATCTTATAATTATCTTTTAAACATTGAGAGTATTTTATTCACTTGTGTCCAACAGTGTCCGCATCATAGATGTTACAACATTTGTTTTTTTTCTCTTCACTTCTCGGTATGTGTAAGCAAAAGATATTCAGACTTCATTTCAAAAGAAATATTTTTGTGATGATAGATGTAATATCTGTCAATGTTGAGTGAGTAATTCAAATTACTTAGTAGAATTTCATACATCATTACAATATTTTTTATTCTGTTCATTCGCTTAGTTGTGTGTCATTTTTAAGCAAATATTAATGTCTCTGTCAATCTGTGAATTAGTCCTCCTGATGTGTCTCTACTAGGTCAGCAACTGAAACTGAATAGAATATTTTTTCTTATTAGGAAATATGTATAACTTTTACACATATTTCCATGTACATTACATGTAAACATGTATCACTTTTACACTTTAAAGTCCTTCTTTTTGAAATTATTGCTGTCCATGCAAATGAAAGTTCTACTGTTCAATTTCCACTGGATCAATCAACAGTAAAGGAATAACTAATATTCATAGAATTATTATGCAGAGTGATACTTATGTTTTGGGTGAGCTTTTTAAAAGCTGTAAGGAATAATTGGCTGAATCAGACCTCAACAAATCAAACATTTTTTTATCCAAATTTGGATGACTACAAACATATTAATGCTGCGAGTTTACTTCATCTACATAACATATACGATGCTGAGAAAATACAAATGATTAAACAAGCTCCGAAGTTATCATAGAAAAAGTGTTATTCCCTACAACCACTGAACCTCAGAATGTCACCCATGTGATGAACTACTTCCATGAGAGTAATGCTGCTTTAGAACTGGAACTGTAAAGAAGTTTGGCTCTGATCTTGTGCAAACTAAAGCATTTATCAATTACTTCATGTGTTGGTGGAAAATTGTTAGCTGCAAACATCCATTCAAAGGAAAACATTTGAGAGACAGTTATTGTGATCCCATTAGAAGCTTTTTTGATTCTAATGTATCCTTTTTGAAACAATTCTCCCTTTGGTTGCAGGCATGGGGGTAGACTTTCAGAATTGTCCAAACAATCAAAACTTGCTTTGCATATTCCTGAAAAAGGTATGTTGTCAAAGAAGACACAGTCTGAGGCACACAACTGACATTTTGGTAGACAGTGTATGTCTACCAAAATGTCAGTAGACATTTTATGTACAGTGAAACAGCACTATGTTCTACTTGGAAAATTCCAAACTGACAGCTTGGAAGCTCGCTTTGGGTAGTATCACCAAATGAGTGGTCAAAATTATAGCATTTCCTTGTGACAAGTATTGGTGTTCTTAATCTTTATTCAAAAAAAAAGGGGGGGGGGATTTAAAATTAAAGAGTTAGATTATTCTGACACGATCAGTAACATTGTGGAACTGGACACAACAGAAACTTTTGACGAAATTGTAACCTCTTGTGATGAAATTGAAGTTTCTACTTCTGTTATGTCTGTACTTATTTACATCGCAGGTTATGTTGCTTACAGAGTTCAATATCACATAGTTTGTAATGAATTTGTATCAGTCTTGGTCTGTGAATGAGAGCTAATTTATGAGTGTTCAAAGGAGGATGTAGCACAATATTTAAAGTTAATTGATAGAGGTGGTCTGAAGTGGCCAAAAGAGTGTACTGCACAAATAACTGTTTGTGCTTACCAGATTTTCCAAAAATTAAATGGTGAACAGTTTGAAGAAATGTATCTCTCAGAAGATCATCAGAAACACAATTTAATTCAGCTGTCATATGACAGAATTCAAATGTTGAATTTCCTACCTCTAGGATGATGTAAGTGTAGTATGTCATATCCGACTATTGCAAAAAAAAGTTTGTCTGTGATGGCAAATATACTACTAAACAATTATTGCAAAGTGAAAAATGACCAGATTGCAAGAATAATTAAAAATAAAAGAAAACTCTCAACTCTTGCAAGAACAAAATAATAAACTAAACAATGATTAATTGTATGTAATATTTACAAATTTGTCACACTAATAAGAATATTCTTTCTTCCCTATAGATTCAAAAGTTTATTTTACATATCAATATGCAAGATGTGTAACATTACAAACTCACAGTAATATTAAATTTTAATAGACCACAAAATGCAAAATAAAGTTATAAAAATATTTCGTAGAAGTAATTGTATAGTATATTGTCAGAGGGATTACAATTTTTTTTTTTATCCAAAAATGTTTCACTTTGTTTTTCAATCATTTTTACATCTGTAGAAATTACAATAGCTTTCATTCAAGCCTTTTTTTCCCCATTGCTTCTTTTACATGCTGTTGATTGGGGTAATCAACAGCATACAAAAGAATTAATTGATCGAGGTAAAATGTTAAATACCTTTTCTATACAGATAGTCAAATAAGGGTATCAGAAAATATACCTGCTCTTCGTGAAAGGATATACATTAATATGGAAAATGTGCAATTTCTACTTAATCAATTTTCATTGTGATGAAAACTATCTTTATTATAATTTTCCAAACTTTGGTTATGGTAAAGAAAATGTGCTGAATATTACCTTTGTACTTTTATCTCTGCGGTTACAGAAAGTAGGTGATACATAAAAACTAATTTTCATGAAATATGTACATTATTTGAGATACCATGTATGTTTATATTTCTCCTCAAACAGAAATAGTTTATGAATATTTTCTAAATGGCAATCTCAAACAACACCATGGGGTTTGTGGTATTTCCTGAGTTACAAGTTAAACTAATGATGTCAAGTTTAGCCTTCATAATTTAATAAGTAATTACTGATATAGTCAGGCTTGTTAAACATTCTGCTTTTTATTAATTAGGAATTTTACAGTCCTGTCCAGTGGGTTTATATGGTCAGGACCCTGTGTGGTTGACCACTCCTCAGCAGGATAGAAAAAAAAAGAAAAGTAGCCATAGTTGTCCAGATCAGTAGGCCACACTAATCTGGCAGCCCTCCCCTTCCGTTCACTTCCACAAGACAGTATCTCTTTTGAAAGGTACTAATGGTCTGCACCACGAGAAGGCGGGGTCGGACATTAGGTGCTAGGCCTGACCGGTTCTATGCATCATCACAGGGGATTGGTGTATAGCTCTCCTTCCAGTGACTACCTAGCTATCATTTACAGACCTCCATATATATATACACACATATATTTCTAGGAAATAGATTGAAAGATGAATTTTAATCATTCCATCAAGCCATCCCAAATACTCTCATTACAAATGTCACTAATATAATTATAAAAGGACTTTTAGAAGTTATCCCAAAGTTCATACTCCTAAATGCATATACCACAAATTCTTTCAAAAATGTATATCTGATTTTCTAGAGATTTCTCTTAAAACATATTTTAAAAATTATCATAATGTAGCACTGATAAAACGAAATTTGTTCATTCTCCACTTCATAATGGGGTTGCCAAGTTTAAAATACTTTCACTGGCATAGATATCTCCATTATAATGTATTCATAGCATGTAATTAGATTACTAAATCAGACCAGAAAACATGCAAGCCCTTAAAAAAGTTATGTTGATACTTCAGCAATATACTCATTTGCATTGGATTTATTCTGTACCTTAGTACAATGAATTCTGTTTTTACATGGATTATTTTAACATGATTTTGATTTTAACACAGTTTAGAAAAAAGTTCCAATTCTCTTTTTACACAATTTATTTTGATCTAACATGGGGGTTGGTATGTAAATGGTTGCTAGGCATAAACTGGAAGGAGAGCTGTGTACCAATCCCCAGTGATGATGCACAGAACCGGCCAGGTCTAACACCTAATGTCCGACCCCGCCTTCTCATTGTGCAGGCCTTTAGTACCTTTCAAACGAGATAATCTCTTTTGGAAGGGAATGGAAGGGAAGGGTTGCCAGATTAGTATGGCCTACTGATCTGGACAACTCTGGCTACTTTTCTTTCTTCTTTTTTTCTACCCTGCTGAGGAGTGGTCAATAACACAGCGTCCTGGTGCTGACCATATGAACCCACTGGACTGGACTAAATTATGGCTCTGAACTTGATCCATAATCAAGTTCAGAGCCATAATTTATCAGTGTGCATTAGTGGTGTGCACTAGTGGCACAGAAGTAATAATCTAGTGGCACAGAATAATTAATCAGTGTGCACTAGTGGGCACAGAAGCCCACTAGTGCACACTGATTTTGTGCACTAGTGGGCTTCTGTGGAGGGAAAATCTTCTGCTGTGTTTTCTGTTTGTTTGTGGGTTGACAGCCCCAAGTGAATAGATTCACAGGATATGTTTATCAGCTGGTGGATAATCCTGAGCAGAGGTCGTCGCAGGCACCTGAACTCTTTGCTTCTACTGGCATTGTCAAATTCTACATTGGAGGAAGTCTTCCAGTGTAGATGGCTTCAGCCTTTAGTGGTGGGTGAATGGGTCTTTGCCCCATGTCTGCGATTAGGGGGCTGTTAGATATTGTCAAATAGGCATATACACCTAAGGACTAAAATTAGACTTTATAATAGTTTGGTTCTTTCTAGGGTTCGTTATGGTAATGAAATTTGGACACTTTATATGCTGGATAACAGGAAACTTAGATGCTTTGATTCTAAATGCTTACGCAGTATCTTGGGCATTAGGTGGTTCAACTTTGTAACTAACGATGAGGTTACGCAAATGAGTTGGCAACCTCCTTTAAGCAGAATATTGTGCAGAGAGAAGACTGTTGGTTTGGTCATGTTGCCCGTATGGATAATTATAAATTGGTGAATACGGTTATGAAGTGTGCCTAAAGGCCTCAGAAAAGGGGGGGGAGACCTAGGATGTGGTGGGCCGACAATATCAAACAGGACCTTGTTAGAATTGGTGTGCAGTGGTCAGATGCAGCAGATGTAGCTCAGGACAGATATGCTTGGAGAACTAAATTGCACGGTCTGGATGGACCTCCGTAGCCCATGGCTGCTTGATGATGATGATTGATGATGCAGTTTTATAAAACAATTATTACTTATGTTTCTTTTTTTTATAAGATTTTGAGATGTATTCCTATGACTGGAAATTTCACTGTTAAATATTCTGGCTACTGTTACTCTAAATACTGAATGAATACTAAAATGCAAGATTTACATCTTTAATCTACCTTCAATCTTATTTGGCTTTACAATGACATAACATGAAACTCTCTAACTTTTTGCATAGACACTGTATTATCAAAGTATCTAAATCTTACACTGCAAAAGTAGGTTAATTATTTAGCATTAGAGATAGAATATGCTTAACATAATTTGAAGACTATTCAGAATTTTAATAACATTGTCTTACCAAGACAAATACTGTGGCTCTTTGGAAAAGTCAGAAGTGATGAGCATAAAGTTTAATTGCAAAAATGAAAGCAAAATTTTATGTCATGTAAAATCCAAATTATACAACATTTTATGTGCTTACCAAGAACACCATATTCAGACAAAGAACTGTTGCATACAGTATATGGGGCTTGATCAGGATATAAATGACACAATGGCCTAGATGTAGTTTTATCTATTAACTGGTGATGCAGTACATGATGACGATGACTGTAAAAAATGTTAAACAAAAGCAGAAAATGTATTATACAGTAAAACTTGTAACACTGATATCTTGAAGGAAGCAGAAAAAATATTCAAATGCAAAAAATTTGACTTACACTATCGGACTAGTTACAATAAAAATATTTCAAAGTATTTATTGTATAAATAAAGTATATAAATATAATATAAATAAAGTATGTTTGTTTTATGTACATTTTTATATACAGTAATAATAGTTTTGAATTGCAAATTTCAAGAACCTTTCAAAAACATTATGGAATAATGTTTTTTATATAAAATTATATGCATGCAAAACACATATAAATTACTTTGGTTGCTTTGTTTTACTTCTGAATAGAACTCTTTTGCACACAATGGGCTAAGGGGACTGGTCACGAGAAACCCAAGGCCTCAGGGATGGTTGGAGGAAGAGAGTCCACTGGACAGCAGTTAGGAGACAGATGGTAATCTCCCATCAAAGCCATCATGTGTGTTCTTTAATGTGCATAAGGTATGATCACCTGATCACAGAGTCATAGCTTAACATCCCATCCAACAGGCAGTGGTCTTTCCAATCCCCTTGAGTCCTTCTTTCTCACAGCAGAGCTAAATCTCAATGATAGTACAAAGTTCAAGGTGTGTAAGTTCATGGTAAAATTAGCCTCCAATGAGGGGCTCCCTACACCAGATGATACTACAGTTGAGAATCAAACTTGGGAACTGAAGATTACAACCATAGTAAATTCACAGATTATCTATAGAAATAGATTTCAACAACTGTTAAACATATGAAAAATATCGCTAACACGGTGGGAATCGAACCCGCAACTCTAGAGATACATGCCACAACGTTCTACCATTAAACCATTATTATGACAAATCAGATGCTAAAAACTTCAGAATAAGACCTATAAATCTTTCACTGAGATGTGGCAGACCTTGTGCCATCTATATTTCAGGAGAGGCAACTTTTTCAATTATTGCTAATCATTTAGATGTAATGAGTAGGTCAGTCACACTTAAGTGTTTATTATTAAAAATCCATCCATAGTAAATTCACAGATAATGGGCTGCAGAGGTCCAACCAGACCGTGCAATTTAGTTCTCTAAACAAGTCTATCCTGAGCTACATCTACTGCATCTGGCCACTGCACACCAATTCTAACAAGGCCCTGTTTGACATTGTCTGCCCACTGCATCCTAGGTCTCCCCTTCTTTCTGAGGCCTTTAGGCACACTGTTCATAACCCTATTTGCCAATCTATAATTATTCATACAAGCAACATGGCCAAACCAGCGGAGTCTCTCTCTGCACAATATGCTGCTTAAAGGAGGTTGCAAACTCCTTTGCCTAACCTCATCATTAGTTACAAAGATGAACCACCTAATGCCCAAGATACTGCGTAAGCATCTGGAATCAAAAGCATCTAGTTTCCTGTTATCTTGTTTACAAAGTGTCCAAGTTTCACTACCATAACTAACCCTAGAAAGAACCAAACTATTATAGTCTAATTTTAGTCTTTAAGTGTATACACCTATTTCTCCACACTCTCCATAGATTCTTAAAAGTCCCGGCACCAATCCCTATTCGTCTGTTAATCTCATGCCGCACATCACCATTATCTGTTACATAGCTCCCAAGATAATTAAACTGTGACACCTGCTCAAGACTGCAACCATTCAGATTAACTGAATCACAGTGTGCCTGACCAATTTTCATCACTTTAGTTTTCTCTCTGTTTATAACCAAACCTACTCTACTACCAGTCTCATCAGCAGCTCGAATGAAAGAGTTCATCTCATCAACATCATTTGCCAAAAGGGCTAAATCATCAGCATAATCTAAATCAGAAATTTTCGTATCTCCAGCCCATTTAAGGCCAAAATCTTTCCCTTGAAATGAATTTCGCATAACATAACCGATAACCAAGCTAAAGAGAAAAGGAGACAAAATGCACCCTTGTCGAACACCAGAAGTAATGCTAAACCAATTGCTACAAGCCTTACCAACTCTCACACATGACTCAGTGTTATTATAGAGAGCTTTCATTGTGTTAACTAACTTGTCTGGTATACCATATGATCTCACAATCAACCACAAATTATGATGATCAACAGAGTCGAAAGCCTTTTTGAAATCAACAAAGCTAGCAACCAAACGTTTCTGAAACTCTAAACATTTCTCAAGAATCTGCCTAAGTGAAAATATCTGATCCACACATCCCCTACCACTTCTGAATCCACATTTCTCATCACGCAATTGACGGTCAACCAGATTCTTAATTCTATTAAGCACAATCATGGAAAGAACTTTACCTGGAACAGAGAGTAGGCTGATACCCCTATAGTTATCACAAGAACTGCGATTACCTTTTTGGAAAATAGGGATAACAATAGCTGTGGTAAAATCCTTAGGAACCATGCCTTTATCATAAAAGATATTCAGAATTTCAGTCATCCAAGTGGTAACCGAAACATTCCCAGCTCTAAGCATTTCGGTAGTAATTTCATCTACCCCTGGGGATGAAATAACTACCCCTGGGGGGCCAAAATAACTTCAGATTAGACTTCAAGAATTGCTAAAACACCTGAAAAAACATTATCACTGATGTGATGGGAATCAAGCCCACAACTCTACAGATACATGCCACAGCGCTCTACCGTTAAACCATGCTTTTAGCACCAGTTCTTTTAGTAGTAGTTTCCTTCAGTAGTAAACAAACCATAACTGTCATAATCACTAAGTAACCTATCATGGTAAGCTTTAGCTATAACTGGGTCTTTCAGAGCTTCAGTATTAAAGGTAAATTTTTAAACCTTAGCACAACACTTTTTAAGTTTAAGTTGCAAGACACTTTTAAAAGGTAATGGTCAGATCCAATTTCAGCTCTCCTACATGACCTGGTATTCCTAACAGAACTAGTCCATTTGCTGTTAATTAATATATAATCAATCATATTCTTATGCAGCCCATCGGGTGAAATCCATGTGTACTTACTTATGTCACGGTATTTGTAAAAAGTGTTTGTAATTCTCAAACCATTAAGTTTACTTACTTGTAGGGAGATGTTGCCCATTGCCATTGGAGTAACTAATACCACTCCTTTCCAAAGGACACAGTCAGTATCAACTTTGGCATTGAAGTCACCTAGAACAAGGGTAATATTTCCTTTCTTTACAGAATTCAAAGTATCCTGAAGTTGTCCGTAAAACCTATCCTCATCCTCATCGGCATCCTCAGTGGGGGCGTAACAGCAGATAATCTTCAAGTCTTTAATGCTTGTCTGAAATTTAGCTGTAAGAAACCTTTCATTAATGGACTCATATCCTAGAAGAGCATCACTGAGTGTGTGCTAAGAAGCAGACCTATGCCTTGGTGATGCTTATTATCTCACCTTTATCTGTCCATCTGGTCTCTTGCAAGCCGAGAATATCTAAATTATAACGGTGGAATTCTTATGTAAGGACATCAAGAGAATAAGCTCTGTGTAAATTCCTCACATTCCAACTACCTATGGAGAGAAAATGGTTAGTGGGATGTTTAACCCTTCCAGTGTCCAAGTCGTTTGTATACATTTGGAGAATCCAAATTGAGAAGCCAAGGACATATACATATGTTTTTAGTACAACAAAAAAAACGTTTTTTTTTTTAAATAAAAATTGCCGTTGTAAATTTATATACCGTATATTTCCGCAGATAAGACGAGGTATAAATTTTTGTCAAAGTTTTATTATAGTTTTAGCATATATCTGTCCTATAAGACAACCCCAAACTATCAACTGCCTATGAATTTAGTTTAGATCGGCAATCATCATCTGGATAATAATACTGTATAGCGTATACGGAATTATGTCCTATTCGCAAACATTCGCACTGATTCGTGCATTCGGGTAATGACCTTGACTATTCACAAAAGCGTCATATGGGCTATTCTATTTTGTGGACAAACCCTACTCTGTACTAGTAAATAATTACGGTTTGTCTGTTTTTTCCTCAGTAGCTCAATAAACATAACTTTTAATATTTATTTTGTTTTAGTATTGTTTTACTATTACAATGTAATGTATTATCATATAGCGTATTTAAATAATATGATAGATTTTTCGATAAGTTGTAGTAATAATGGTTTCAATTTATATAAATTTCAATCTATTTTTTTTTTCATCTGATTTTGGATTTTGGGGGCCTTTTTTATGATTCAACTATTGTCTTATCTGCGGAAATATACGGTATATATCTTATAAAAATACATAATTCAGACTTTAAAAATAATATTTTGTTTTTATTTGATGCATATTTTATTAAACTACTATATAAATAATTTTATAAAGCCATCTGATTGTCATTTCTTAGAAGCACTAAACGTTATTGCCGATTTGCTTGTTAACATTCCTATTTGCTGAAGCAACCTTGTGATTTAAGCTCACAAGTTTGATTTTAGCTATTATCAACAAATTTTTCCTTAAATTTTCGAAAATCTCCTAAAAATTAACAAAAAAACTGCTATTTTTAAAAAACATAGATTTTAGAAGTAATCACAAAATAAGCACCGCCATTCTTTTTTTCCGTTTCACACTCTTTTCTGTCATAAACCTATTTCAGTATTCCCAAGTTATTTATCATTTTTCCCAGCATTCTATGCATCTTTCTCCACCTTCAAATCGAAACTGAAAGTAAACACATCCTTCTTAGAAATTCTGGTTACACCTGCATTTAATTAGTTATGCCTCGTTGAGTCAAACAAGACGCAGATGGCTAACACATACTATCTCCATTCCGTGTTATATAAGTGGCTCCCACATTGTTAACAGTTTTGGTGCAGCATATTGGATACCCTTTGTGAAGTTAGTATTTTTTTTATATTTAAACCTTAGTTAGTTTTCATATCAGTAGATTTATTTTCAGAAATTAGCAGTGTTTTGGCTGATCGATAAGTATTGATTTTTTCATGGTTATATCGTACGGCCAGCCTACAACTTGTTGTCGTGGATATTTTAACATCACATTAGGCTATATGTTAATTTTTATTTTATCATTTATTACTTTTCCAATAAAACTTTGATATAGTATCATTTTCTGAAAATAAACGAGGTCTTAGATATGAAAGCAAATTCATTTCTGTATATTTACTTCCATTAGTTAGCGATCTTCAATCAGCTGATTTATCGATCTTTCTGAGTTATGCTAGATCGGAGGCCAGCTTAAAAGCTGTTGCGGGTATTTTATTTAACATCCCATTGGGTTAAATGTAATTTTTCTTTTTATTATTTCTTGTTTTTTTAATAAAATAAAAAAAACTGAGTTTGTACCGTTTTCTGAAATTGAATGTCTTGGATACGCAAGCAAAATAGACTTCCTTGCTACGGAAATCAGCCATCATTTGAGAGGACAATTTCATTAAGGGCTGGTCCTTGGTGCAAAAACCTTTCTGCACTTAGCCAAGATCACCAAACTTCAACACCGAAAGAAAAAATTCATAATGTTTAGTAAAAAAAGCAGCCAAGGAAGTTTTTTTCCATTTCATAACCAGCTCAGAAAATCCCATGAATGGGAGAAGGCCAAGTCACATTGTGTAACACTGGCCATGTTTAAAATATACGATATTGAAAAGTATCATTAAAACAAATAAAAATCATATTTCAGGTTGAATATTATATTATTCGGGAGGAAATTTCCTTTAGATAAATATATAATTTAACTATTTTTATTCATCAGGTTTTTCAAAGTGAAGCCTTAATTGTATAGTACTATCTTTTTTTCGCCATATCACATTGAAAAAGGCTTATTAAAATGAATATGATCGCAAATTTGTTTATATTACTTATTTTCATAAAATTTGTAATTAAATTCTATTTAATTTGGTATATAACATGACCTATTTCCATTGTTTGGTTATTTTATAAATAAATTCTAAGGTTGACTTGTTTATCTGATTCAGCACAGTTGGCTAAAAGCCTGGAATTACTGAGAAAGTACTGAGAAAAAAAATTACAAAACGAGAAAAATATTTACTTAAAACCAAAGAAGTAATTTTTTTTTTTGTTATTCAGAGATATATAGTCATTCTATTCATGTGCATTGTAATCATTTCTGTATATTAGTTTTTTTTTTTAAATAAATTTTTATTTGCATTGCTAGATGCATTTTTTTACTGCACGACTCTAAAAAAGTCCTATTAAAATAAAACATGTTTTTTTTTGTTTTTTGTTAAATTCTTTATTTTTAGAAAATTCAAAATTAAATGCTGATTAATTTGGTATACAACCTGCCATAACTCCTTTCATTAGTTATTTGGCAAAAAAAAATTAAAGTTTTTTTTGGCTGAGCATAGTGAGAAAATAGCTTGGCCCCTAGATGGAAACCTGTTTTTCCAGGACATTGGAAGGGTTTAATGTCCATGTCATTTGCCTTTACACTCATCTCGCTTTTACGTCATGTGTTCTCTCTTGCAACTGAAGTTTAAGAAATGTTGGGCTATGGTTAAAAGAATTACTTTAACACTGAAGCTTCAAAAGACCCAGATATGACCAAGTTCATCATGACAGAGTGCTTAGTGATTATGATGAAGAATGATTAATTACTAGTTGAAGAAGAATGTGACCATTTTAAACAGACTTTTTTTGAAACTATTACTGTATTGTGGGCAATGGGCAGCAAAGGTCACAAAGTTATTTGAGTGATAAGACACAGAGCTTATTTTTAAAAGAAAGAACTTCAGGAATAACCTTAATCAACACCCAACTAGTACTAACAGACAGCATTACAAAGAGCTTAAGATGTGTGTAAATGATCAGTTAAAGGCAATAATCTTTGGCCTCACAGCTTGGCTGACAAAGTAGAGGAAGCAGTTAGACTGCCTAACAGCAGAGAGCAATGCTTTGTGTGGGAAGAAACATACAGGTACACAGGAATTGAGAGATAAACAAGGTAAGATTATTGAAGGGGAGGATTTTGTCATGGTACAGTGGGCAGAGCATTTCAGTAATGTTCTAAACAATGTGTTAGTTGTACTCCAATTGTTTGCAATTATGGATTCAATGTTGGTCCTATATCACAATCGGAAGTTACTTTAGCTATCTCTAAATTAAAACTACATAAATCCTCAGCAGTAGATGAAGTTACCATGAAATGCTTAGAACTGTGAATGTTTCTGTTGTCACTTGGTTGACTGAAATACTGAATATTTTTTATCATAAAGGTACGTAGTAAGGTCCAAAAGTTTCCGACCCAAGGGTATTAAAGAGGAAATAGAATCAAACAATAATTTTTATTTTTCAATATAATCACCCTTTATTTCAATATATTTTTTAGAATAGCTAATTAACTTTTCTATATCACTGAAAAAATAATATGAATTTTTATCCTTAAAATGGTCTAAAACTGCAGAAATGTCTTTTTCATCACACGTAAATTTTGAAATCAAAAAATAGTTGCTAGGGACTAGGTCGAGGGTGTACAATGGGTGATTTAATTCCTGAAACCAAATTGCTGAATAGCAGCCTTTGCAGCAACTGGTGCATTGCTGTGCAATAACCTCACTAACTGGGATAGCTTTCCTCGGTGTTTCTCTTCGATGGTATCCTTCAATTTGTAAATTAATTACACATAATATTCACCAGTAACTCTAGTATTTTGTTCCTTAAAGTCAACTAGCAGAATCCCCTGAGAATCCCAAAAGATGGTGGCCATGATCTTTATTTTGAGATTGTGTCACTTTTGCTTTTTTCGGCCATGGGGATCCAGGATGCCACCACTCCATAGATTCCTGTTTCAAAACCATAATTTCCTCTCCTGTGACAACTGAATCAATCAATTCTTTTTCTTGCCCCTCACAGAGTGCTAAAAATTCAGTACAGCATTCCATGTGTCACTGTTTTTGGACAACACTCAAAAGTTTTGGACCCATCTTGCACTCACTTTGTTCATACTAAGACAGTTGTGTAAAATTCAAAGTACCATGTGATATTACCATTCTGTCACTTGTTTTACAGCTGGCAACAGACAGCGGTTACTTGTTGCTGATGCTCTTACATTATGATACTTCTCTTTCTCTGTTAAGCAGTTGACTTTGTGACATCACTGTAGCTACATTGGCCTGTCTGAGTTTCTTTTTCCCTTGCACACATTATCCCTTGTTCTTCAGTCTACCTTCTGCTGACTGTCGAAATCTTACAATAGAATAGGCTGCAGTTCTTTATCACGATTACTTGTGATTTTTCAGGCAAAATCCAGAATTGTTTTTGTTGTCAAGTTGCTACTTCGACACATCCACAAGAACATTAAAAATTTTTAAACACTCCATCTACAGGACACAACATTAAACATTTTAAAGTTAATTAAAAGTTCAAAACACCCCATCATCTGTAAAATGCATTTCACCTCCATCCTCACACCTGCTCGGGGCTTCCTCAGGTATTTGCAGCAAGTTAGTGGCCGCTTGATGTTCTTAGTCTCTCTGCACTATTTGCTTCTGTTTACGCATCTCGTGATAGATTGCTCGCTAATAAATTACCACTTTAAAATCGATTCAAATCTTTAGAGGAAAAATTGTCTTCACCAACAGACATTTCTATATTATTCTGGATAACAAAAAGAGTAGGTGGAGAATTCAAAAGAATGGATTGCCCCAGGGTAGTGTGCTATCCCATATTCTATTTAATATCTATACAAATGATCAACCTTTACATCCCAATGCCAAACACTTTCTGTAAGCTGATGATCTGGCCATCGCTGTACAACACACTATGTTTCAAAGGGTTGAAGAACAGTTAGAACAAGTGCTGTCAACCATGTCCCCATACTACAAAGATAACTTTTTAAAACCCAATCCATCTAAAACACAAATCTGTGCTTCCCATCTACGTTCAAGAGAGGCAAAATGAAAACTAAAGGTTAAATGAGAAGGCCATACACTGGAGCATACAGACCAACCAAAATATCTAGGAGTTATTTTAGATAGAAGCCTTATCTACAAGAACCACTGCCATACAACTGCAGCTAAAGTTCATACGAGGAACAATATACTAAAAAAGCTATATTGCAGCAAATGGGGAGCAAACCCTGTGGTTCTATGTATATCTGCCAAAGCACTCTGCTTTTCCACTGCAGAGTTTGCAAGCCCTGTTTGGAATCAATCCGTACACTCAAAGAAAGTGCACATAGCCTTGAATGAGACTTGCCGGATAGTGACTGGCTGCATGAAACCAACGCCATTAAATCTACTGTATAAAGCTGCTGGTTTTGCAGAACCGAAAACCCGCCGTGCCTCACACGAGTACACAGAGCGTTTTAAGCAAACCTTCGATGAGAGACACATTATGTTTGGAGTGCCAGACCCCCCACCTAGTAGACTGATCTCTAGGTCCTCCTTCCTATCTCACACAAGTGTCGATCCGCCAGACTGGTATCCAATCTCTGAGGAAGAACCTTCTGGCGTGGGGATGGACTGGGTGACCTGGAGAACCCTAAACCGTATAAGAACGGGGGTGGCCCCTGTAAAGACTAACATGCACAAATGGGGTTTGACAACGGACGACCGATGCGAGTGTGGAGAATGACAGACTATGGACCACATCTATACTTGCACACAATGTCAATTTCTAACTACTCTAGATGACCTATGGATTGGGAGAGACATGGACGACTTTGTCCATTTCTGGACAAAACGATTATGATGCCCGGACACGAGAAAGAAAGACTATAAAAATTTGTAAAAATGTATATAGCATACACTACTAGCCATTAAATGTGCAACACTGGGAAGAACTCGTCAGATTCTCCCGAAATATGCAAGATGGGCAGCCCATGGGAGAACATGTAAATTATTCAAAGCACATATGTGTATCATGTGTGACAGTAACACACCCTAGAAGTGGTATAAGAAGAAATTAAAAAGAGCCGGTGTAAAGCACTGGAATTGTGTTTTCTCGCAGTTCTTGCAAATAAGGGATCAAATATGCCCCATCAAAGAACATGGCATCCATACGACCAGTGTTTCCGACTTTGATTGAAAGAGAATTGTGGGATTACAAGAAGACAGATTATTGTACTGAGACATCAGTTCTCGCGTTGTTTGGAATGCTGCCACAATGATGAGAATATGGCATCAGTGGGTAGAGGAGGAAAGAACTCACCGACGTGAGGGATCTCGACATCCCTGTCACACAAACAAGAGGACAGACATCTCATGCATATGGCTTTGAATGATCGCACAACCATATCGAACACCTTAGCTCAACAGTCAGTTTGTGTTGCACATCAACCAGTGTCCACAAGTATGGTTCGACATTGTCTGCAGCATCGAAGCATCTTTGCTAGGCAGCTATTACTTCAGATACCATTGATTCTACAACCAGGCATTGCGACTACAATGGTGCCAAGAATGTCACACATGGATGTGATTCCCTGCCCAGCCCACAATCAATAGGGGACACCAATGGGCTTGGAAAGGCTGCTGTCTGTCAGATGGGGCGTTAAGCCATGGCTCCGTGTGAGGGAGAGCCATAACCTGTGAATGTTACAGAACATGCTGGATGGCCTTGATGGAGGCTACCATCTGTCTCCTAACAGCTGTTACAGTGGGTCTCCTGCCCCAACCTTCTCTGAGCCTTCCGAGTCCTTGTGACCTGGCCATTTAGCCCATGATATGCAAAAAAGTGCCGTTCAGAAGTAAAACAACCCAACCTATGAATGTGTGAATGGCATCGCATCGTCTTTTCAGACAAATCCCACTTCAGTATGCAGCACCATGATGGACGATTCCGTATCTGGTGGTACCATGGCGACAGGCATGATGCATCACCATACAGGTTCGGCACATGGTGTTATAGTAATGAGGTGCTATTGGACTCCACTCATGTACATGCCTCGTACGCATTACTGATACTTTGAACACCCAGAATTACATCACTGAGGTGTTGGAGCCTGTAGATGACCTTATCTTCAGGGGCTCTCTGGTGCCATTTACAAACAGGACAATGCTCAACCACTGGCATGCATCATCATCATCCTCCTCCTCAAGCAGCCATGGTCTATGAAGGTCCAACCACACCGTGCAATTTAGTTCTCCAAGCATATCTTGTCCTTAGCTATATCTGCTGCATCTCACCACTGCACATCAATTTTAAAAAGGTCCTGTTTGACACTGTCTATCCTAGGTCTCCCCCTAGGATAGTGTGATGCCCCCTCATTCACTTTTGCTTTTCCTTAACCAGTTTTGTTTAATTTATGTTATATTTATCATTTTGGGGATTTTTATTTCCTTTTTGGCATCACAGCGCTCATTTCCAAGAGTGAGGAGTTGCGCATGCGCAAATCCGATCTTTCGACTGTCACCCGCTAAAGTGTGTGCACGAGGACACGCCCCCTCTTGCGTCATAGCTTGCGTCGCTCATCATTTTATGTAAATGTCTTTCCCGGCGTGCAACATGACACGTTCGGCTCTTGTTAAAACCGGTGACATGCTAGTCACAGTTAGCACATAGTAAGGAGCATGGTGAGATAGCACAAGTGAGAGCATGTAGCACAGCAAGCGCACTGTAGCACAGAGAGCATGGTCCCCTAGGATAGTGTGATGCCCCCTCATTCACTTTTGCTTTACCTTAACCAGTTTTGTTTAATTTATGTTATATTTATCATTTTGGGAATTTTTATTTCCTTTTTGGCATCACAGCGCTCGTTTCCAAGAGTTAGGAGTTGCGCATGCGCAACTCCGATCGTCCGACTCACCCGCTAAAGCACGTGCACAAGGACACACCCCCTCTTGCGTCATAGCTCGCGTCGCTCATCATTTTATGTAAATGTCTTTCCCGGCATGCAACATGACACGTTCGGCTCTTAAAACCGGTGACATGCTAGTCACAGTTAGCACATAGTAAGGAGCATAGTGAGATAGCACAAGTGAGAGCACATTGCACAGCACAGTGCACCATAGCACAGAGAGCATAAGCATGTAGCACGGAAGAGTGCTCAGTTAATGTATCTTCTTCATTGAAGTTTTGGTGAGTGATTTTTGGAAATAAATTTGTTTGTTATTTAAACCTTTTGAGTCTTTACTAATTTTTTCTCTTGAGCAACGTGAATTAAGTTTTGATTATATTTAGATATTTAAACTTGACAATCATTTTTTGAATTCTTACTCATTAACACTCGCTGGCATTTTGAACCCTAATTTAACTTTATTTATTTATTTGGCAATTTGTTAATTATTGCCTGGTGCCCAACTGAAGTATCCGGAGCATAAAACTAATTGGATCAGAAAAAGGGTCCAAACTTAAAGTATTTCAATTTTCTTTCGCCCATTACAGAGCCTAATAAAAGAAGTGGCGCAATGAACGGGGACTTGCCAGTAGTAAAAGTTAGTGGTCCAAGAATAGGGACTATATAATTGTGTATAAATTTTGTATGTTATTTAACATGATTGTCAAAGATAGTAATTTTTTAGCTCATTAGTTGTATGTACTATTTATACATTTAACGGCAGCTCAAGCCGAAATTTTTTGTTGAGCAAGAAGCTTAATTTTTTTGTGTATTAGTCAAAGGTACTGAAGTTTCAGCACAGATATTGCTGATAGTTAAGATATTTATTGTATGTAAAGAATAGAAGTGTTCGAACACACACGTACATAGGCACGATAGAAAAACTTTTTTGATAAGCAAATTAATATTTTTGTATGCTTAGTTGTAGCTTTAGTATTGTTGTATAGCAGTACCTTTGAGCGCTGCTCTCAAGATTAAAAAAGGTTTCAAAATTTCCAAAATTCAAAATTTTGGCAGACCGCTAAACATGTCTGCTAGCAATATGGCCGATTCTGCCATAATGACTCCCAACTTAGAAAGAGTAAAGGGTAGGTTGCAGGATGTAATGAAGGAAGCAGAAGTGCTAATGAATCTGCTTGATGATCCTCAGGAGAAAAGGGGAACGACAACTCCTAAAATTGCTGACAATGCTACGTCAGCTCACCAACGTAGAAACTTTGAATGTAAGGTTCCATTTTCTCTCCTGTCACAAGCAAGTGATAGAGCAGAGTAATCAACCGCCACAACGATGATTTGCCAATCCATCTATTAACTACAGTCCTTATGTTAATTGGCCTTTACCTGAGATAAGGTTAGACGGTTCGAAATGTCCGTCATCGTGGACATTTGTCAAATCCATGAAGGAGCACTTCATGCGATAAAAAGTGCCAAGCGATAAAAAAGTTGTTTTAGCAGTATCTTGTCTAATTGGATGTGCTAAACAATGGTGGAATAACATAGGATGTCGTCATGGCATAGAATTTTGGGAAGAATTTAAAAACGAAATCGTGGACATATATCCGGCTTATAATGATTTTACAGAACTAGCTAGAGATGTTTTCACGAAGACAAAGGGAAAGAGATGACATAGAAAAATTTATATGGGGTACAGTAGAGTTATACCAGCTGTACGATGCTGATGCCACTGAAATTGATATTGTAAATTGCATATTGTCTCAATTGCTTTTGCCCATTAGAGAATTCCTAGAAGTACGAAACATGAACTCAATTTCAGATTTAGTCAAATTGGCTAGGCAATATACTGCAAGAAGAGAATATGCATTAAACCAACAATGGATGCAATCCCCGCCAAAGCAGCGTTATCAGGTTGAGTCTCTTAGAATGACTCCTGCACGACCGGAAGTTACATGGTCCCGACAATTTGTGCCGAACGCACCTAGAACTATAGAGAACGAACGAAGCAGAGAATTTGTTCCATGTCAAGCTTCGAACAATGACACTAGACCTAAAACTTGTTTTAAGAACAATAGAGAAACTTTCAGGTGTAAATTTTGTGGCCGACTAGGACACACGGAACAATATTGTTAGCGAAGAAATGAAAATTCGGGAAACTCGAACTAGGATCTTTGAAGCGAGAGGCCAAAGTTCCTCAAGAAAAGCCCACTCATGAGTTATACCTTGCCATTATGACTTTACCTTTTGTTAAGGTTTGTCACGAAGAAACTAAACTAATATATCGTAACGATACAGAAGCCGATCTTCCGTTTTCAAAAGAACAAGTTTTAGATGATAATTATGACAATTGTCAATTGACAGAGCAGCCACAGTCCCATGGACTTTTTGAATTAACTTGTAGTCAAAACAGAATATTCAAGAAGCACCTACAAAATGTCCCATTAGTGCAAATAATGCAATTTTAGATAACGAAGTTTGTGAAGTAGATCAACCGTATGAGAAAGCCGTTTTAGTTGATGAAAAGGTTTCTGAAGTAGAAGTTTTAACGGAAATTAATAATGATGAAAATATTTTTGAGTCTGATTTAAGGAAAACTAATTTTAATGAAGAAAAAAGCAACCAAGAAATTGTGCCGACCGCAAGTATTCCTGAAAAGTCTGGCAAGTTTGGAAGTCCTCAACTGTTGAAGCGTCATTTGGAGGCGGACACCAATAAGCCTAGAAAGTACAAGACCAGGTTCTTCAAAAATACGCACGTAGCGACGAGATACAGACACAACAACCAGATCCTGCAGAGTGATAACCAGCAGAGAAGCAGTCAACGTAGCAAAGATGACGTCACAAGCAAGATATATAGCGACAACTTCACGTGAACGAGATAAGCCGACGACGACGGAAGGATGTCATCGGAACAGGACTGGATGATTTATCACCACGGAGTGACAACAATGAAATTTAAGTATATTATTATTCTTCCACTTGGCACTTGTTTGATTTATAAATGTTCTCTTTTCTCTGGAATAGATGAAGATGAAGAAGAAGCTTTATTGTGATTTATATAGTTAGCAATGTTTAAATTCTTGTTGAAACTTTGGAGTTTCGATATCTATTTTCAGAAAGTGAATTTACTGTAGTTCGAGTTTATACTTATGTGAATAGAATTTTTTGTATTCTTGCTCATCGAAGTTCTAGTTGTTATATTGTATTAACATGAGTTAAAGGGTATTTTTGCAGATTTTTTCATTTCAGCTGACTGATAGCTGAAAATTTTGTAAGTCGATATTGGGAAGTTTAGAAATTGTAAAATGTTTATGGATATGAATGAGGAAAGTGAAAGAGAATTAGTGATTTAATATTTTTTCATTTTTAAGAATTTTGTATTGTAAAATAACGTGCATTCCCAAGTGAATTTATGTATGAAAAAAAAATGAGATTCATGTAAAAGTCATTGGCTGAAATGCTATCTTGTATATTATAAATTATTTATACTTTTTTTTTCTTTATTCTTAGAAACAATTTATGTATATGTGTTTAAATCTGTTCAATGTCATCAGTGATATTTATGTGTCAATGATGCGTAATTTTTGGGATGACATTGGCAGTATTTATTGGTATATATATGAGATGACGATGACGACAACAGTAGAATTTTGTTTTTTTTTTGTATGTACCTTTTTGGAGCTGTCCCCAAATGTCTGGTGACCGAGTTGTTACCAGCATAACTTCTTTGGGAGGGGGACGTTAGCCCTGAAGGGGGAGGTATTTAATTATTGTTTTATTTCAGCTAGCTCGTGATTACTGTGTATAAGAGAAGAATTAGCGGATGATTACAATCCCGCTTGTTTGTAAAAATTTGAATTCTCTTAGCTTTGCGTATTTGATGTAATTAGGAGGAGATAACGGTGTTCGAATACCCATTTTTTTATGTGATTTAGGAGAAGAATTTAGCTTTCACGTATTTTTTGATTGTGGTTAGGGGATAAGCGGAAGTTATCACCCCGCTAGCAACGTATGTAATCAAAATTTTTTTCTTTTCATGTCTTTAACCTTTCTAGAAGTTAAGAAAGCTAGGAGTGTATTAATCTTTTTCACTGTACAGTTCAAGTTATGCCAATTTCGAGTTTGTATCAGAATGCGATACTAGGTAGGCCGATAATGCTAGTATACAGTTAACTGTGTGATGCCCCATCGTTCACTTTTGCTTTACCTTAACCAGTTTTGTTTAATTTACATTATATTTATCATTTTGGGGATTTTTATTTCCTTTTTGGCATCACAGCGCTCGTTTCCAAGAGTTAGGAGTTGCACATGTGCAACTCCAAACTTCCAACTGTCACCCACTAAAGCGTGTGCACAAGGACATGCCCCCTCTTGTGTCATAGCTTGTGTCGCTCATCAATTTATGCAAATGTCTTTCCCGGTGTGCAACATGACACGTGTGGGCACTGTAAGCCTCTTGTTATAACCGATGACATGTTGTCATGGTAGCCAGAGCAGTAGCTCAGGAGCATAGTAAGTGGTAGTAAACACAGAGGAGCACAGTAGTGCAGTGTGTATAGTCAGAGTTGAGAAATGATGTATCTTCTTCATTGAAGTTTTGGCGAGTGATTTTTGGAAATATATTTGTTTGTTATTTAAACATTTTGAATCTTTATTAATTTTTCCTCTTGAGCAACATTAATTGTTTTGGATTAGAATTTATCTTTACATTTTGACAATCATTTATTATTTTTTGAAAAATTTACTCATTAACACTTGCTGATATTTTGAACCCTAATTTAACTTCATTTTTTTTTTTGGCAATTTGTTAATTATTGCCTGGCGCCCAACTCAACTATCCAGAAAATAAAAATAATTGGATCAGACAAAGCGTCCAAACTTTAAAAGTAATTCATTTCTTAGGAGCGTTACACCAACTTTGACATTGAAGTCACCTAGAACAAGGGTAATATCTCCTTCTTTGACAGAACATCATCCAACAATTCCTGGATAGCCACCAAACGACACTTCTCTCTTGGCCTGTGTGATCACTGGATCTCTCTCCAATTGAAGATGTGTGGTCCACGATCTCATGACGAGCAGCACACCAGACACCAGCAGCTGCTGCAACAGATGAACTTTCACTACGTATTGAAACAGCATGGACTGACATTCCCCAAACACACATCCGATGCCTCATCCTCTCAATGCCGGACTGTGTGGCAGCGGTTATTGCTGCTCATGGTGGCTACACAAGATATTGATATCTTTCTATTCCACAAGACTAACTGATTTGTATTTGTAATCATTTGATCCTTGTAACTTAACCTATGTATGCACTAAATATGGCTTTAATATCTCTTGTTTTTCCTGGTGTTGCTCTTTTAATGGCCAGCAGTGTATATATATATGATGTAATACTACAACCAGATGTACTATTGTGGTTGGTTGGTTGATTGTTTTGGGTTTAATGGCGCATGTGAAACTAGGCGCCAAACTAATAACTAAAATGTGCCAAACTAATGCCAATATAATAGTTAAAAGTTGTGTATACCCGCAACCAAATTTAATATCATAATGCTACAATATAAAAGAATAAAACAACAAAAAAAAAGTGTATAGGTACAATATAAAACAACTGGAGAAATACAGAATAAAATAATCCCAGATGTGAGACTTGGGTGAGATATAGAAAATACTAGGTAAAAATCAAATTCTAGTAAAATAACCACAATATTTTAAAAAGGAAAAACTGATGATAAAAAGCAATGATCAGATAAAAGATGTCCGAGTGTACAGTGTCCGAGTGTACAGTGTCCGAGTGTACTTTTATCAGATCCGAGTGATCAGATAAAAGATGTCCGAGTGTACAGTGTCCGAGTGTACTTTTATCAGATCCGAGTGATCAGATAAAAGATGTCCGAGTGTGGCTCGGATATAAAATCGTGAAAATTAAAATACAATTTATGTTCAAAGTTAAAAGCAGGGCGATGAATTAAAATATGTTTAATAGTTAAAATGGTGTCACAAAACTCGTACTTAGGTTCGTTGTCCACCTTAAGAAGAAATGAATGTGTGATAAACGAATGACTTAAGTGGAGCCGAGCAAGTACAACTTTCTCCTTGCAATTCCTGCGAAAACAACTGCCACGATTTGACAATGGGCTTTATCTCGAAAAGTTTGTTAGCAACCTGTTCAGACCAAGATCTCTGCCACTGTGCCTGGAGCTTGATGGAAAAACGTTGCCAGAAGTCCAGGTAAGGAACCGGCAGTGGAGAGTCAGACAAGGGTGCAGCTGACTTGGCCGCAGTGTCTGCCAAGTCATTGTCCCTGATCCCGACGTGACCGGGCACCCAACAGAAGAGAACATTGGTGGTGGCTGCCAAACGATGGAGTTTCTGGCGGATCTTGGAGAGAACAGGGTGAGGCCAATGCCTCACCGAGATCAAAGTCTGTAACGAGCTAAGCGAGTCGGTGTAAAGCGCACACCGACGATGAAGCTTAGCTGCTATGTGGTCCAAGGCAAGGCTAATAGCATGCAACTCTGCAGTGAAGATTGAACACTGCTGTGGGATCTGATCTGCAATGATTACATCACAGCAGACCATGGCCGATCCCACAGTTGTACCGTACTTCAAGCCATCTGTGAAGACAGGCAAGAAGTCCGGGTGCGCAGCACGATGGCTGGCAAAGAGTTGCTGATACACACAGTTGGGTGTAGAGGCCTTCCCCGTCCTGCAAAGAGAGAAATCGCAGGAAGGGGAAACAGCAAGCCAAGGTGGAAGTGGCTCACCTGTCAACTGTGGGATGCTATCGAGACAAGTGTTAATGTCATGTAAGTAACCTTGGGCACGCAAACCAAAAGGACGAATGGCAGTCGGTCGATTCTGGTATAACATAACCCACCAGGGACTGAAAATGCATTCCCAAGTGGGATGGCCTGGCAGGACTGTAGGGACAACTGCTGACGGTGAATAGATAAGGTTCATCGGTCTCAACATAGAGACTCTGGATAGATGAAGTGCGAAAGCTCCCATGCAAACACGGAGGGTCTGATAATAGAGGGGGTCCAGCACCTTCACCACCGAATCCTGGGCGGAATTGTACACCCGAGATCTGTAGTCCAGTTTCGACTGGACAAGTGAACAGTACAGGTGGAGCAGAGAACATCGGTCTGCCCTCTAAGAGAGGGAGGAGAGGTCCTTGAGGATGTTCAATGCCTGCATGCACTTGGACCTGAGATGTCGGATATGAGGTAAAAAGGTCAATTTACAGTCGAAGATGAGACCGAGAAACTTGGTCTCTACCACAACTGTAATGATGAACCCCGAGCCGGAACTTGAGGTCCAGATGAAGATTATGCTTGCAGCAAAAGTATACCCAAGCAGTCTTCTATGGGGAGAACTGAAACCCATTGGCCGTCGCCCAAACTGAGAGATTATTCAGGGCAGTTTGCAGTTGTCATTCAATGATCCTCATGCTGGACAATGAGCAAAAGATACTAAAGTCATCAACATAGAGGGCATTGCCTACAGTTAGAGTAAGTTGGCGTATAATGGAATTTATCTTGACAGCAAAAAGCGTAACACTCAGGATGCAGACCTGAACAGACCAAGACAGAATGGACCGTATTGGGGGAAAGGCTGCGACAAAGTGCTGCCAACACACACTCAAAAACTAGGAGTAGATAAAAAGTTGCCAATGAAGATTGGCATGTCACCTTGCAAGCCGAAGCAATGGAGGTCAAGAAGAATGCCGAATCTCCATGCCATGTCGTATGCTTTTTTGTGTCGAAGAAAATTGACACCAGGTGCTCTCTATGGAAAAATGAATTCTTGATCGCCGATTCGAGGTGGATCAGGTTCTGCCTCGAATCGAGGCAGATCAGATTTTGGAGCATAGCATAATGGACATTGTCTGGCCCAACAGCAGATGCACGAGAAGTGTGCAGAGCAAGGCGAAGCTCCTCCGCTGTGAATGGCCTGTTGTAAGACTCCAGGCCATTCAAATGGAAGGACAGCGGAGAGCATTCAGCCCTGCTCTTCTGGGCCAGAAACTCAGGGGAGTAGGAAGATAAAAAAGCGATGGAGGAGAATGACTCCCCCAGAATGTCAGCAATTGCTTTGGGATCAGCAATTGCTTGTCCATTGTGCTCCATGATCGATAATGAGTGGGATGCATATTTCCCACTCATCTTCCGGACTTTATCCCACACAACCTTAGAACTGGTCATGCAGGTGATAGAAGACATATTTGATCCAATATTCGTTCTGACTCTGGCACTGGACGACATGGTCTTTTGCCCTGGCACGTTTGAATGCTTCAAGATTGTGGGATATCGAATATCTCCGAAACACCCTCCAAGCCTTGTTCTGAGCCTTATGAGCTGCGGGTGCAGTCAAGATTCCACCACAATTTTGGGAACTGTGGAAACTGAGTTGAGGTCTGAGGAATAGTAGAGGCAGCTGCATGGATAATGAAGTTCATCGTCTCTGCCACTGCAACATTGATTGGCTCCTGGCTGACAGAGTGCTCATCGAGCTCAGACAAGAGCTTGAAGCCACTCCAGTCAGCCCGATCAAGCCTCCACCGCGATACATGCAAAGGGCTGCAACGCCCTCCACAAGAGATGGTGCACACCACAGGGAGGTGATAGCTTCCATAGGGGGGTTGTCCTCGACCTCCCAAGTAAAGAGTGGAAGGATGAGGAGGAGGAGATAGTGAGATCAATGGCAGTGAAAGTGCGGGTTGGGGAGTGGTAGTATGTACTGACACCAGTGTTAAACAGAGAGAGAGAAGGATCCAGGAGCCACTTCTCCAGGAACCTACCCCTCCCATTGTTGTCAGCACTGCCCCAGAGTGGACTGTGTCCATCTGGGGCAGTGCTGGTCCATCGTTGGGTCCCTCATGATGGGGAAGGGAGACGGCAGTTGCGTAACGAGGTCCAGAAACCGATGCTTCCAGGTGGTAGATAGACAGAACAGACAGTCAATGAAAATCCCACAAAGAGGCGGATGGCAACTGCCTCTGAATAAGAGAGAAGTGCTGAATAGTGAGATTGTTGGCTGTCTGCAAGAATGTCTCCTGGAGGCAGACAGATGGGTTCGTGGTGCCTTCAGGAGGACCTTGATGTCATCAATATTCCTTTGGAATCCACGACAGTTCCATTATAGAAGTGTGGCCATGTCAGGTCTTAGAAGAAGTGGCGGACGACTTGAAATTTATTTTAACCGTCGCCAGCAATGGTTTTGAAAAAACGTGGCGGTCTGTGTCCATGTCCTCAGAGTCGTCCAAGTGACACAGATAAGAGACAGCCGAATGAGGGGGAGTTAAAAGTTTCTTCTTGGGCCCTGGTGGGGGCCCCTTGGGCTTGGAAGGTCTTGCTGTCTGTGGGCGAGTTGGAGGGGCCCTCCAGAGGTCGAAGGGGAAGACACGGACGCAGGAATAGAAACCGGAGTCGATGTCGAGATCCACACCAGCATAGGAGACCTTCCCAGGTGGGGCAGGCAGTGCATCGAGCTTTCTCGCCTCAGCCATCAGCCTCTGGATAGCTGATGTTATTGAGGGTCTTTAGGTGCTGTACCTCTTTCTCCTCCAGCCACTTTGGACAGTCACGGGAGTACGCCGGATGCTTGCCACTACAGTTTACGCAGCATGTCTTCTCTGCTGTTAGTCAGGTTCAAGATGATCCTGACTGTCACAATGAGCGCAGCTGCCACAATGAGCGCTTGACAGGTAGGTTAGGCCCTGGCTTGCTGTGTGGGCAATGGCCGAACCTCTGGAATTGAAAACAATGCAGAGGGTTACGAATAAACGGCTGTACCTCGCAGTGTAAGTACCCTGCCTTAATGGAAGTAGGCAGGTGTGGCGTATTGAATGTTAGAATTCGAACCCGGCTGGGTTCTAACTTTCCACCACAGTGTGTCGAAACCTGGTGGAATCACTCCCTGAGCTGAAAGCTCCGAGAGGATTTTCTCCTCAGAAACCTTGAGGAGGCCCCACTCAGAGATCACGCCCCGGGAGGAATTGAGTGTCTTGTGTGGAGTGACATCAACTGCCACTCCACCAATCGCAGTAACTTTCAAAAGAGGCTCCGAATGTTTGGAGCATGCAGTCTCCACCTACAAGTCACCAGATCTTAGACGCTTGACAGATTTTGGCTCTCCCGTAAGACCTTTCAAACCCTAGTTTACAAAAAAGGGGGACATGTCCCCAAGAACCTGATCACCCATAGAGTGGATGATCAGGAACCTAGGGAATGAAGGAAGACACGAAGACAATGACAACAAAGATAAGGAGGTCTTTTTTGAGTCATTCTCAGGTGAATTTTCTTTTTTGGGACTCGTTGTTTAACGAGTTTCAGTGCCCATTGTGCCCACCCACCACGGAGTCCAACAAGGAGATGCCCAATTGGGCGCCAGGGCTGTCCGGGCACCATACCCCCACAGCCAATGGGCCAAGCCCTCACAATTAAGCAAAAGTAAAAGTAAGAGAGAAATGTGATAATCTCACCTGAAGACTCACAAAAGAAAAAAGGGGGCAAAAGGAGGAAAAGTGAGAAGCAACTCGATCTCACAAAAGAAACAAAACTAGCAAATTAGATAACGTGCAAGGAAACTTGTAAACCATTGTCCGGACATGGACAAAGTTACTCACCGTTCTGCACGGTTGACTCTAGCAGGACTGCCCACCAGCCGATTGATCCTGAGGGGCCACCCCAGGACCTCCCATTTACCTGAAGCAGAGGTCAAATCAGTGTATAGCATCAGCCCCCAAAGTTTCTGCCCAGCCTCGCAACAGACAGGCTCCCAAATGACAAAACGGCCAAAGGGGACCCCACCAGTCATGAGCTGGGGATAGAAGATGGGGACCCCCAAGCAACTGCTAGGATCCTCCTTTCCAGGGAAACGGGTCACCATCATGGCAAACACGCAGGTGAGCGTTTAGGACCCTGTGAAGGTAGCCGAGCCAGCGGAACCTTCACAGGGTGGTCCCCTCACCACGGACAGGAGCTGACACTGAGGGTACTATTGGGGAATATTTATCAGTGTTAAAGTGTTATTCATATATCAGGATATTATCACTGAGTAACTTAATTTTACGGCTACAATAAAAAGTCAATAATATATTAAGAATGCCTTCTTGAAAACAAATTTCATCAGATACTTACCTAAATGTGCCCCGCTCGACGTCTTGACCACTGAGTCTAACATGAATTCCTTCCTTCAACAAAGAACCAAAAGCCATAGCTTCTGCTAAAGCCCAGTCTACTGTTCGTGCTTCTATCATCTCCATACGGGATTTTAATATGCGTTTGATTCCAGGATGAATTTTAAAGTTTCCACTTGGAGGTGAACTAAATGCTCTCCCTATGTGATTAAGAGTCTCTTCTGGCACTCCAGTTGGATCACATTTAAAAGGCCTTCGTTCTCCAAAAAACCCTGGGGGGGGAAAAATTGTGTCCATACTTTGAGAATAAAAAGAGAATAAAATAACTGACAGATTTAAGTATATGAAATTTTAACCTTCTAAAAGACATTGAAACTTTTTGACATTTCATTTTGAAGGGAATATATTTTTACCAGCACCAGAAACAGAGTTGGGTTGTTTTACCTCTGAGCGGCACTTTTTTGCACACCATGGGCTAAATGGCCAGGTCACATGGACCCCGAAGGCTCAAAGAAGGTTGGGGAGGGGACCCACTGGAACAGCTGTTGGGAGACAGATGGTAGCCTCCCGTCAAGGCCATCCAGCGTGTTCTTTAACATGCACAGGGTATGGCTCTCCAGCACACGGGGCCACGGCTTAACGTTCCATCCGACGGACGGCGGCCTTTCCAAGCCCATCGGTGTCCCCTACTGACCGTGGGCAGGGCAGGGAATTTTGCGGAGATAAATCTCAACGCTGACCCAGCTGGGACTCGAACCTGGGAACTACAGATTACGAGCCTGGCACGCTACCGACTGAGCCACTCCCGCCCCCACCAGAAACAGAATAATGAAATATTTCTGAGTAACAAAATTAATAGCATTCATTATTGGAATTTTAAAATATTTATAGCAATAAAATATAATGAATAATGGAAAAATAAATTTAGTAATTTCATCTTATAGTTTTAAGTTTTTCATATTTAATGTTATTGTTGCTATCAAAGTTGTTTGGTTGATAACATTTAGTTTTTCCTATTTTTATTTTGTAAGATATATTTAAAAGCTTAAATTATACACCTGTCAGCTTTGACAGAAGTACAGTTTAACTTTTACTACTGAAAACAACCCAGCTCAATGACTCATTCCTAAATAATTTAACTGGAAGAAGCTCTGATAGCAACTCTCTTTGCAATTTAGCACACAAATCACAGAAAGGGAGATTTAAGAGCCAGGTATAATATCTGCAAAAGTAAAGAAAGGTCATCAGAACTATTTTTTTTTTCAGTTTGGTGTAATTTGTTCGACAGAAACTTATTCGATAGAAATTTGTTCGAAATGGAAATTTGTTTGAAACAGGAAATTTGTTCAACAGAAACGTATTCACTGGAAACTTGTTCAATGGAAATTTGTTTGAGCAATATTTTGTTGACAGTTTGACAGACTGATAGGGGGTGTTCTCCTCAATAAGATCTTTTCTGCTTTGTTACTGGAAGATTATTAAAGAGGGAGTGGATATGGGAAGAGCTGTGACAAAAGAGAAGGCGTCATTTTAGATTTGGTAAGAGTAAAACACTTGTTTCCCAGACAATCTAGATACTGTTTATTCATTTCAGCTTTCATTATTCTTATAAGCTAGACCGAGTGGTTAGCATGCTTGGCTACTGATCAAAGGGGCCTGGGTTCGAGCCCCAGATAAGGAATGGATGTGTTGTTTTCCTGCTCAGGTCCTGCCATCCTTACACACCTGGCTGTTAGACCTCTATGGCACAAAGCTGCTTAATGGGATAGTCATTTTTTTTTTATTTATCTTCCTATTGCTTTTCGCTTGTCATTTGTCAGTTTGTTGGTTTATGGATTTGTCAAACTGTTGTTCCACCATATCTTTTGAATGTGATGAGGATTTATGCATCAAATGTAAGCTTGTGATGCTGGGAGTATCATAGGCATAAAAATTTGACCTCCCATGCTTTCTTCTACCCCCAAGAAAGAGGAAATATGAAAGCAATTGTTCCTTTATATCTACAGAATGCAAGTGCCAAAAGTAACATGCTATTCATCAAATGAAAGCTTATGACACAAGGATATCACTAAAAGATATCAATGAGGCAATCAGTCACTGAATTCATATTCACTTCAAAGGAAGACAGGATGCTGATTTACCTGCTCAGTAAGATTGGCAATGCCCTATTTTCCTTTGAAGTGAATACAAACTCAGTGATTAATTGCACCATCAATATGATTTAGATTTAAATAAATAATTTTGGAAAAAAGTGCATCTTAGAATTGAAGAAATACGGTAGATATTATTTAATTTCATGATGAAAGCTGTTACAAAAAATTTAAAAATATTTTCTCAAATTCACAAGGATTGAGGAGTGCATTATGAGATATGGATGAATTGAACAAACATTTCCTCAGACCTAGTATCATTACTTTTCACACCTTTCATATTAATTTACCATAATTATCAATAAATCTTATAATTATCCTTAGTCATCAATTACCAAGTGAATCCAGAGTAGATTAATTACCAGTGATGTGTCGGCTGGTACAACAGCGATGAAGTTAAATTTCATCATGGCAGTCCATCCAACTGATTAACATTCTTTTGTTGAAGATGCTGACACCTTCCATGGCATACCAGTCCTTTTCTGAAGCCTGCCTTGATGTTCTGTAGTTTGCAGGAAGGGCCTTCTATTGCACACAAAAGATGGTTGATGATGTAGTTAAGATCTTGTAGTAATCCCAAGATGGATACTGCATTGCTGTTATTTTGGCTATGTGGGCAGTTCCTTACTACTTTTAAGGAGGTGTTATTCTCTTTCAATATGACTTGAAGGGCAATACTTTTTGTGCTTGCACTGGTGTAGTATAAAACTACCTTGCACATCACTCAAAACTTATGTTTAAAATTTTTAAAATAATTTTAAAAAACATCATGCACACTGCATATCAACTGTTAAAACATTTGAACTAAAATTGTGCAGGCTGCATGATGTTAAAAAGGGAGCAATGTGTTACACCATCTATCCTTTAGATGACTTCTTCAGGCTCAGCTCTTTAACTACCAATTCCCTTGCTTTATACCACAGCTCTTTAACTACCAATTCCCTTGCTTTATACCAATCTCGCCTATTACGTCATTATTTTTTATTTAACAAATTTCTGGCAAACAAATTTTGAGATACCATTTTTTTCACTATATAATTGTTAAAAGCATTTTATTAAAATTAATGTGTTTGGGAATTTGTTTAAATTTTTAAATTTTTATAATAATATGAGAAAAAATATAATTTGAGAAAAAATGTTTAAAATTTTGAAACAGGTTTCATCATGAAATTAAATAATGATTTAGATTTATTTTCTACATTTTACGGCATATATAGAAAGAGGGGTACTTTTTAAATTTACTTATATTTTCTTTATTTGAAATACTGGTACTAGTATTATTAGAAAACAACTTACAGATTTTGAAAAATATTGCAGTTTAAAATTTCGAATAACCCTTTCTATAAGAAGCTCTCTGTAGCTTAATGTAATAGCGAAAACTGCGAAGAAATAAATGGCAGCAAGTTTGACTCGAAAACAGGAAGGTTTGCACGTTACACTTAAAAAGAAAGATCTAAACCATAGATTCCCAATGGGGGCGATACCGCCCCCCAGTGGGCGCTGGAGCCTTCCATGGGGGCGGTAGCGGATCCAGAGGCAAATGGGGGGCATTGAGGCAGTCAAGAGGGAAGGTCAAATAAATAAATAAATTTAATGGAATTTTCTGTGACAACCTTTTTATCTCTTCTATTCTGTGGTGTCTTCCTGGTGATTCTGGTCATCCACTACCTCATCCGTCATGTACAGCTTTTCAACTGCAGCTTGGACAATAAGTTCTCTGATACCGCCTACTAGAGTACTGGTACGTCTGAAGTCGACTGAGATGCTCTCAAAAGTTCTCTTCAAGATAACAGATTGGATATAAACTTCAATATGTTTTCCCACTCCAAGTCGCTTTGAGTATGCTTTATGGTACGTAGTTACAATACCATCCCACGTCAGAACATAAGGTATAATATTAACATTACATTTGTGAATTAGGCTCAACTCATTAGCCAGCAGATCATACTTCCTCTTCTTTTCAACCTCTACTGTCTGCAGGTTATCCTGAGATGTTATTCCTACCTCAATAATTGTAATCACATTCAATACCTTGGCATGCACTACTATATCAGGCTTAGTATGTTGGACGTGTGTCCATCCTGATAGGCAAATCAACCTTGATGCAATAACAATATAATAATACTAAATTTATTATATTTAATATTTTTTTATAATTATTTTTTAATATAATAAAATACTTTGAAAATACCTGTTTTCATGAATAAATATTTTATCTAGCTATGTAAATTATCTTATTGTTATCGCGTTAATAAGCATTTTTAAATTAGCATTAGGTATACCTATACCTGATTTGTTTTAGTTTAGAATAGATTGACGGTGACAAGTCCTTGCAAGTTGGTAGGCAAACATGCGGTTCATGCAATTTAACATGTTTCGACAAGAATATGGGAGCTTCAAATGACTTGTTTACGGAGCAAGTGCGCTGGCATCGCAAACATACAAGTTAATGCGTGCACAAAATCAAATCTATAAAAGTGATAGTTCTAGGAATGTTTTATTATTTTTATGTGCTTCGCTGTGATAAACAGTCGTGAGTGATAAGTGTTAGAAGTCATTATAAACATTATTTTTATAACTATCTATAAATCTGTTGAGAAGTTAATTTGTATTTGAAAATGTCTGAATCTACATCTAAAAAGAAATGCCGGCAGTACAGTATTGAGTATTTGAAATATGGATTTATGTACTCTCCTACAAACCAATCATTACCTATGTGTTTAATTTGTCGAAAAGTTTTTTCAAATGAAGCTATGAAACCTTCTAGGCTACAAGAGCATTTAAATAAAATGGTGCTGATAAGAAGAACAAAGATTTATCCTATTTTCAAGAACTGGAAAAGCAATATTTAAAACAGCCAACTATGTCAAACCTTTTTGCGTCGTCTTCTAAACAAGATGATGATGGACTATGAGCCTCATATAATGTTTCATTGTTAATCGCAAAAGCAGGAAAACCACAAACAATTGGCGAGGAATTAATTTTGCCGGCAGTCAAAGAGATATTAACAACTGTTCTTCATCATAAGACACCGTCAGATATCATCAAAAAATTCCTCTCAGTAATAATTCAGTGCAAAGAAGAATAGATGAAATGGCAAAAGACGTTGAAATATCATTATGTGATTACTTAAAGACTTGCAAATTTTCCATTCAACTCGATGAATCAACTCTACCAAATAACAAAGCTCTACTCTTATCATACGTACGATTTATAAAAGAAGAAAAAATTCATGAAGAGTTATTATTTGCTAAAACTGTGGAATCTCATACAAAGGGAGAATCTATATTTAATACCATGCAAAAGTTTTTTCAAGAGAAAGAAATTCCTGTTGGCAATATTTTGTCTGCAGCTACTGATGGTGCTCCAGCAATGACAGGGCGTCATAAGGGTTTCATAGCGCATTTGAAACAACAGTACCAAATGTACTCGCTGTACATTGTATTATTCATCATCAGCATTTGGTTGCAAAAATTTGAATGAACGTCTGCATACGTCGCTCCATTACGTTATTAAAGCAATCAATAAGATTAGAAGTAATTCATTGAATGACCGATTATTTGGTAAGCTTTGTAATGAAAATGATGAAGATTACAATCGCTTGCTGCTGCACACAGAAGTACGTTGGCTCTCTAAAGGTGTTTGTCTGAATCGTTTTTTCAATCTATTTGACTCAGTACTGGACTTTCTTGAAGACAGAGACGAAAAATTGCGCGAAAACCTGATTACATTAAAAAATGACATCACTTATTTGACAGACCTGTTTAAAATATTTAATCAAGTTAATTTGCAATTTCAAGGTGATGAGTTGAATTTAATTAAAGCAAAAAACGTCATAGCTGCTTTTGCAGGAAAACTTCTTCTATTCAAACGAAATCTAGGTAGAGGTGAATACAACCACTTTCCCACATTATCAGCAGTCTCTGCAAAACCGGAAGATTTACTTACTTACTGCCAACACTTGGAAGTTCTTCATGTTGATTTTACTGAGCGTTTCCAAGATATTTTAAACATGAATATACCGAGTTGGGTTTTAGATCCTTTCGCAAACACAGATACTGAAGAATCATCAAATTTGGAAGAGGAACTCTTAGAACTCACGACTAACAAAGCACTCAAAGTAAAATTCAAACATGGATACCAAGAGTTCTGGCTTCAAAAATCAATACCAGTTCTCTAACCTGGATTGTGGGCAATAGTACAGAAGTTTTTAATCACATTTCCTTCGTCCTATATTGCTGAGCGTGGATTCAGTGCAGTAGCTAATTTACTGTCAAAGATGAGGAGCAGACTACACATCACTGAACGTGGCGATCTGCGATTGATGTTAACGAAATTGGAACCCAACATTAACAAATTGTTAACACTCCACCAGCCTCAACCATCTCATTATTTTTTTTTTATTTATTATTAATTTTGTTTATCTCATTATTTTTTATTTCTTATTGATTCTGTTTATTTTTAAAATTTTAATAAACAATTTTATTGTACATTTGGTTGTCGTTTTATTAATTTCTGCTTTATGATTTTTAATAGATAAATAAACAGATAAATTAGGTACAGATAATATGCAACAATATTTTAATATTTCATATAAAATTAACTATTATGGACTAGGGGGCGTTGAAATTTTTGTTCTCTTCTAAAGGGGGCGATGGTCCAGAAAAGGTTGGGAATCACTGATCTAAGCCATGATGATCCTTTTCAGCTGCCATTTTTTTGGTTGGTTCCCATGTCTCCCCCCCCCCCCTCACCTCCCCCTTATAGAGGTTCTTCAATGACAAAGCATAAGGACTTTAATGCTAATGCCCTATGGGGAAGCCCTCCCCTAGCAGCCTCGCATTCTTTCGAACAAAATTCCGCCGAACAAATTTTCATTGAACAAGTTTCTGTTTAACAAACTTCCATTTTAAACAAATTTCTGTCAATCAAGTTTCCATCGAACAAATTTCCATTTCGAACAAATTTCCGTTGCACAGTTTCTGTTAAAGAAATTTTTGTAGAACAAAATTATGGTGAACATATTTCCAGCAAACAAATGTTGTCAAACAAATTTACCATTTTTTTTCACTATATGATTTTAATAAAATACTTTTAACAATGAATGTGTTTGGGAATTTGTTTAAATTTTTAAATTTTTATAAAATTCAGAATTAAATTCTGTTTAATTTGGTATATAACATGGCCTATTTCTGTTAATTGCAATTACAGCATCACCAGGAACCAATGCAATACCTCTTCACCAGAGGTGGCTGTTGGTTGTTTGGGGTTTTATGGTGCAATGGCAACTAAGGCCATATTGTGTCAAACAAGGCAAATAATAAATAGATAAAAATCATGAAAACCCACAACCAAATTTAAAATAAACATGTAAAGATGAGAAAATATAACATGAAATGCAAATAAAAAAAGTTCTCTAAAAAGACAATAAGTGTAAAACAAGAGAAAAAAAAAACAATGGGTGTAAAAGGTCCATGTAAAAAGTAACAAGTGTAAGAGTTTACAACCAATTAAAATAGCCACAATAATGTGAAAAGTCAAAGACTGTGGTTAAAAGTGAATCATCAGATAAAAGATGTCCGAGGTAAGAGGCTTGGACATAAAAATTGTGATAGCTAAAATAATATCAAAGTCCAAAAGAAAAAGTAGGACATTCAATTAAAATAAGCTTAATGGTTAAATTGGTGTCACAAAACTCAAACTTAAGTTCATTGTCTACCTGAAGGAGAAATTAATGAGTAACATATGAATGACCTAAGTGGAGCAGAGCAAGTACAACTTCCTTCTTGCGATTCCTGTAAAAACAAGACTGCCATGGTCTGATAATGAGCTTGATCTAGAAAAGCTTGTTATCAACTGTTCATACCAAGAGCTCTGCACTGTGCCTGGAGCTCAATGGAAAAACACTGCAGGAAATCTATATATGGATTTAAATTAGAAATAGCACAGTTAACATGATAAAAAATTTTAATAATTCATGATAATTGCTGTTACATTTAAACTCGTTTAAAAGCTATCGTATCCCAAGCACTGAGGAGTGCAGAGCTTACACAACATGAGTTGAGCTTATTATTAGCTATGATCTATTAATTACTCAATATCAGCTCCTTAACAGATATATATATGGTTAAGTGGTAAATACAGATATCTTTATACACTAAGTCAAAGTATAATAGACTAATTAGCAAAGCAAAACTATTTACCATTATATGAAGGCTGGTACACCTGTTGTGAGATCTCTCATCATCAGATTAGTTGGTGTCAACTGATGTCACAGTATATAGCCGATGTTTTTAACAAATTCTTAGGAACCAGTCCTTTAAAAACACACAGGTATAATGATGTTAACTCGAAGTTGTAGTTGCATGCAGTTAACTCCAGTTCAGCATGATGTTGATTATGTATTGCATTTTCAATATATTAACTTTACTCCATAGTTTTCAATATATTAACTTTACTCCATAGTTGTACTCCATAGTTGTTTTACTCCATTTTGTCCACTGCTGTATATTATATAGGTGGTTTCCTACTATCACCTTTGCCAACATTGGGGTAATGCTTAACTCATTTTATACAATACATCTAGTTCTTAAATGTTAAGTTCAGCTGAAGATTTTTAACACACATTATATATTCATGATGTTATATTTCTTTATCCACAATGTTTATAATTTTGTGCACTAACTGGTACATAGTTCTGTAGACATCACTGTTGCACTTTCCTCAAATCTTAAGACTTGATTTTTACTGATAAACATTTAAAACTGACAAAATAGACTGATTTGCATTACTGTTAAAATACTATTAAAACAGAGTCATGCCAGTGCCCAGATGTTATTGGAGCAATGCGTTTCACCATCTCTCTGACTCATGGCATCCTCAGGCACTGTGTGTGTTGAGTGAAAAGTTCTGCTATATACCTGTCCTGCCTCTTACGTCAGTGATCATCTGTTGTTGTGTACATGATTGTATGTCTGTGTATTGATGCATCAGGAGATTCCATGCTGAAGGCAGGGGAGGAATCACCATGCTGCATATAATATTTAGTTGTGCATGTATTAACCTTTTTCCTATTATTGTAACTGAAATTTTGTTTTAAGGGCAGATAATGGTTTATACTCTATGTCGTTTATTTGAATGTTATCGTCAAGTATAATTTGTGTAAATGTTGCATTAGGGATCTTTTTTCGGATGTCATTTTGATGCTCTCGCATTCGGTCTGTGTATTGTCTAAATGTTTTACCAATGTATTTGTCTTTGCCATTTAATATATTTAGTGGATCTGGTATATTTATTTGATATACTCCTCCAGTTGGTGGTTTTTCATCTCGATCATTAATTAATAAGTTCTTTATAGTGTGAGTTACAGTGGTAGACAGCTTAATATTATATCTTTTAAGTGTGTTTTCTAGGGTATTTGAAATATTTGTGGTGTATGGAAAACTATGTGCGTAATTATCTTGCTGTTTAACATGGTTAGGTTGTGAATCTTTCAAGACAATGCATTTAGTGCTTTTTTTCCATATTTTTAATTGTTTTTGTGTATATCCTGCTTCCATTACTGTTTGATTTATGTAGTTTATTTTAGTGTTAAAAGCTGATTGCTCTGAGGAATATCTATGTGCTCATATATAATGTGGTAAGATACTAGCTTTTTTATACTTGAATGGATGTGCGGAATTAGCTGGTATATATGTAGGAGTATAGGTTTAGCTATATCTATACTCCTACATATATACCGGCTAATTAACTTGAATGGATGTGCAGAATTAGCCAGTATATATGTAGGAGTATATGTATAATAATAAGTGCAACTCATGTTGTATAAGCTCTTGCACTCCACAATGCTTGGGATACGATAGCTTTTAAATGAGTTTAAATGTAACAGCAATTATTGTGAATTATTAAAATTTTTAACTATATATGGAACCAACAGTTAGACAGGAGTGTGGCTGACTTGGCAGCAACGTCTGCCAAGTCATTACCCCTGATGCTGGCATGACTGAGCACCCAACAGAATAGAATCGTAGTGGCAGATGCCAGATGATGGGAGCTGTTAATGGTTGGTTGGTTGTTTAGGGTTTTATGGCGCATTAGCATCTGAGGCTATATAATGCGCCGGAGCTGCTAATGGATCTTGGAGAGAACAAAGTGAGGTCAATGCCTCATCGAAATCAAAGCCTATAGAGAGCTATCAAAGTCTGTAGTCCAAAGCAATGCTGATAGCGTGCACTCTCAGTGAAGATAAAACATTGCTGTGGGATCTGGTCTGCAATGATTACATCACAGCAGACCATGGCTGATTCCATTGATATGCCAGACTTCTAGCTATCTGTGAAGACAGGCAAGAAGTCTGGGGGCTGAGTGTGATGGCTGGCAAAGAGTTACTGGTGCATGCAGTCAGGTGTAAAGTCCTTCCCCATCCTGCAAACAGAAAAGTTGCAGGAAGGGGAAACAGCGAATCATGTGGAAGTGGATCGGCTGTCAAATGGGCAATGCTATCGAGACTGATGTTGACGTCTCTGAGGTAGCCTTGGACACACAAACAAAAAGGATGAATAGCAATTGGCCAATTCTGGTATAACATTTTCTACTGGGGACTGAAAACACAGTCCCAAGTGGGATGGCCTGGCAGGGATTGTGATTTTGCTGTATACTGTAGAGCCCACAGAGGTGGCAAATGTAAACTTATCCTTGACATGTTTGGTATAATGTTTTCCCTGGATTTTATTTATTTTCACTATAATTGCATACAAAATTTTAAAGTTGACTTGTTTATTTGACTCAGCATAGTTGGTTAAAAGCTGGACTTTTCTCATGGTACATCAAAACTAGAAGAATCTGATTTCTGATTCAGCACATTAAAATTATAGATAGATCTAGTGAGAAATATAAACTTGAATTGCATGTGAAATAAATAAAATAGCCCACTACCACTATACAGTGATAGGGAAAGCAATCAACAAAATGAAGAATTCTGCATTTTGGCTAGTTTTGGTATACAATATGATCTTCCTGTTTGCTAGTCCCTTCCCTAGATTAGGTTATACCATTCACCCCCTTTTTTTTCCTGAGAGCAGTTCGAAAATAGTTTGGCCTATATTTGATTTCAGGCTAGCAATGGATAATTAAATTTTAAAATACAACAGTTTCTGCCAAGTTTTTGCATATATTTTTCCATTTACAAGCTCCAGTTGTCTCAAATGCTCATATAAAATCTCTTTGATACTGGTAATAATGTGAAAGCAAATTATAGCACTTTGATCTATAGACTTCCTATGAAAGAGATGATATTCTTCTAGGATGAAGCACCTTGTATACTGGAATACTCCTCACTTTTTATACTGATAATTTTTAATACTTGAACTTCATTTTGAAATGAACAAATGTGCTAAATATGTAAAATAAATTTTTCCTTGAAGATTTTGTCTCACAGCTGCTCTCTCCCTTCCTCATTATGGGGTCTTCAATGGACACGGTCCACTTTGGGGCAGTGCTGACACCAGCAGGAGGGGTGGGTCCTGGAGCAGTGGCTCCTGGATCCTTCACTCTCTGTGCTGAACACCAGTGTCAGTACGTACTTTCACTCCCCAATCTACACATTTACTGCCATTGACCTCACTATCAGCTCCTCCTCGATGCTTCTTCTCTTTACATGGGAGGTCGAGGACAACCCTTACAGAAGCATTAAGTTTCAATATCATGATTTTGGACTTAATCATTGCTAAGAACACAGTAATGCCTTCAACTAAGATGACCATAATTCTTTGATGAAGAGTTTACATAAAGAATTAATGTTGTGAAACATTAATTTAATTTTTGCATAATCTTGGTCAAAGAACAAAAATCTGGTTATCTTTGAACCAGGACCCAAGCCTGAAGTTTTATGAAATAGTGCAACCATGAACCAAAGGAATACCACTACTTCACAGAGGTGCCATGCCCAATATAGTGTAACCATGAACCAAAGGAATACCACTACCTCACAGAGGTGCCAAATACACATTTATCCTTGACTTATTTGGTACAAACTTATCCCTGAATTTTAATTATTTTTACTAAAATCATCTATCAATCAACTGCTGTGCTGCCATCCAATCAAAATGACCACTAATGAAATTGACTATTTTTCATTGTTAATCTATTGCCAAAAACTATTTTAAAATTATTTCTACTGTTGTAAAATATGCACAAAAATTCGAATTTAGCATATTGAAATTTTTCTTTTCACAACTTGAGAATTGGCACCTTCTTCAGTATGCTGTTAAATCTTGATTTATTATATTACAAGAAAAGTGTTCTCTTTAAAACCAAGCATTAAATCGTTTCATATATATATTAAAAATTTAATGGACAGATATAATGAAAAAATTATCCTCAAGTACTCTACATGCTACAGAGGTATAAAATATGCCCTATTAGCATAGTATGCCATAGAAAGGACCTGTAAGAGAAGCAAGAGTTCAGATGAAAGGATAGTTGTTTTAGGTTTTATGGTGGAAGAGGAATTGGGGCTATATCATGCCAAACAAGATAAACAATAAAAGAATAAACAAAAAATATTACTAAAACCCACAATCAAAACCAAAAGCAAACATAGAAATAGCAAATGGCACAAAAAAGACAATAAAACTGTATACCAAAAACACTGGGCATAAAAAAAATTATGCATAAAAATAGCAAATAAAGGGTGTCTTTCCCATTAAAAAAAAAAAAACAACAAGTGTAAAATATAAAGGTAAAACATTAAATATATTTACGTCAGTGAAACATAGAAAATCAATGACAGTATTAACTAGAAGGAAGTCTTTGGCGAATATGAGAATCTCATTTTCAAAGAGAGTGGATGTTTTTCATTTGCTGACTTTTGTGTTCTTAACCTTTCTCATGTCAAGGTCGTTCTTGCAGTCCGTTTTTAGCACAACAATAAAAATTCGTTTTTCAAATAGAAATTGCAGCCTTTAAAATTTTCTTATATATATATATCATATAAAAATACATTATTTAGGCTTCAAAAATAATACTTTCTTCATCTGATGCATATTTCATTAAACTAGGCTATAAATAATTTATCAAAGCCATCTGATCACCATTTGTTAGACCCGATATGTTATTGACAATTTATATTGTCAATAACAATTATATTGTCATTATATTGTCAATTTATATTGTGATGATTCACCCATTTACTTTTACTTTTCTTTAACTAGCTTTACTTTACTTATGTTATAATTATTATTTTGGGGCATTATATTTCAGTTGAATCATTTTTCCTTCCCCATAAGGCAAGAGGTGTTGGCATGTGCAACTTCTGTTTTTGATTGGCAGCTGCTAATGTGTGTGGAAGGACACCCCCCCCCCCCCACCTCTTGTATCATAGCTAGCATGCATTAATCACATTATGCTAATGTGACTTTTCCAACATGCAACATACATGTCAATTGCACACTACATGTAGTGTAAGTGATGTTAGGTTACGGAGTCAGTGTGTTGGTGCTCAGAAGAGGAGTGGCTTTGCATTCTGGAGATATAGCTTAAGAATAGTTTTCACATTTCCCTTTAGGGGGGAAGAAAGCATGGGGGGTCAATTTTTTATAGCCTATGACACTCCTCGCATCACAAATTTTCATTTGGTACATAAATCATTAAGTTTCTGCATCATGTTCGAAAGATATGGTGGAACAACGTTCTGTCGAATCTAATAACTGACTAACCAACAAATGTCAAAGCGAAAAGCAATAGAAAGATAGTTCAAAACTGCTATTTTCAAAAATAGAAGATTTTGAAAGTAATTATGAAGTCATATCTCTTTTTTTTTTCATTTCAAACTCTTTTTTGCCTCAAACCTATTTCAATATTGCTACAATTATTTCTATCATTTATTTACCTTAGCATTCTATACACCTTTTCCACTCTTCAAATTAAAACTATAAATAAAAAAAGTCTTCATAGCCAGGGCTTCTTCAAGACTGGCTGCAGCACACACATCATGGAAAAAGAAGTCGCAGGTGTTCTAATTGCTCACTCACACATGCGAGAGTGGACAGAGTCATCTGCTAAGTGGCTGCATGGTAGTTGTTTACATCTTTGAATTAAGTCCAAATACTTCCTTCCCACATTTTGGATATAATATCCCTTTGTTAAGTTAGAATTTTATTTCTTTTCTATACTTAAACCTTAATTTTCATTTCTGTAGATTTATATTTGGTCTATAAATGGTAGTTAGGTAGTCACTGGAAGGAGACATATGCACCAATCCCGTGAGCATGCACAGAACCAGTCTGGGCTAGCACCTAAAGTCCAAACCAATTCTCATGGTGCAGATCATCAATACCTTTCAAAAAAGATATTCTCTTGTGGAAGGGAATGGAAGGGGAGTACTGCCAGATCAGTGTTGCCTACTATGGCTACTTTTCTTTTTCTTCTACCCTGCTCAGGAGTTGTCAACCAAACAGGGTCCTGGTGGTCTCGTGATGCAGGCATCAGTACCTTTCAAAAGAGATAATTCTGTTTTGGAAGGGAATGGAAGGGGAGGGCTGTCAGATTAGTGTGGCATACTGATCAGGACAACTATAGCTACTTTTCTTTTTTTCTACCCTGCTGAGGAGTGGTCAACCACACAGAGTCCTGGAGCTCCCCATATAAACTAACTGGACAAGACTGAAATAAGGCTCTCAGCTTGATTATGGATCCTGAATTTGCTGCACTAGTGGGCTTCTGTGGAGGAAAAATCTTCCGCTGTGTCTTCTGTTTGTTTGTGTGCTACAGCTCCAAGTAAATAGATTCACAGGATATGTTTTATCAGCTGATGGATAATCCTGAACAAAGGTCATCATCACACCCACCTGAACTCTTGCTTCTAAGGGCATCATCAAATTCTACATTGGAGGAAGTCTTGGAGTTTAGATGGCTTCAGCCTTTAGTAGTGAGGGAATGGGTCTTTGCCCCATGCCTGCAATTAGGGAACTGATCAATATTGTCAGCATTTCCTCTCGCAATAAGAATAGTTTCTTTAAACATCCCACTAACTATTTTCTCTCCATAGGCAGTTGGAAAGTGAGGACTCTGTACAAAGATTATTCTCTTGATGTCCTCACACAAGAATTCCATCATTATAATTTAGATATTCAAAGCTTGCAAGACACCATATGGACAGATACTTAAAAGTAATCTTAAACTTCTCTTTTCAGTGAAGGAATATAAAAAGCATCTCCAAGGCATAGGTTTGCTTCTCAGCAGACATGCTAGTAATGTTCTTCTAGGATATGAGTGCATTAATGAAAGGTTTCTCACAGAAAAATATCAGACAAGCATTAAAGACTTGAATGTTATCTGTTGTTATGCCCCCAATGAGGATGCCAATTAGGATGAGAGTTGGGTTGGGTTGTTTTACCTCTGAGCGGCACTATTTTGCACACCATGGGCTAAATGGCCAGGTCACAAGGACCCCGAAGGCTCAGAGAAGGTGGGGAACGTGTTCTTTGACGTGCACAGGGTATGGTTCTCCCACACACAGGGCCACGGATTAACGTCCCATCCAACGGACGACGGCCTTTCCAAGCCCATCAGTGTCCCCTACTGACCGTGGGCCGGGCGGGGAATTTTGCAGAGATAAATCTCAACGCTGACCCAGCTGGGACTCGAACCAGGGAACTACAGATTATGAGTCTGGTGCGCTAACAACTGAGCCACCCCCGCCCCCAATTAGGATGAGAAAGATAGGTTTTACAGACAGGATATTTTGATATCCTGTCAAGAAATGAGATATTTACCCTTGTTCCAAGTGACTTCAATGCTAAAATTGGTACTTGTGATGGTCCACCCATTCACTTTTACTTTTCCTTTACCAGTTTTACTTCATTTATGTTATATTTATCATTTGGGGATTTCCTTCAGTTGGACTTATCACTTTTTCCTTTTCTGATCCCTAAAGAAGTTGCACATGCACGGGCTAGTTCTGTTAGGAATACCAGGGCATATACGGGAGCTGAAATTGGATCTGACCATTACCTTGTTAAAAGTGTCTTGCAACTTAAACTTAAAAAGTTTTTCGGTAGGGTTAAAAAATTTACCTTTAATACTGCAGCTCTGAAAGACCCAGTTATAGCTAAAGCTTACTATGATAGGTTACTTAGTCATTATGACAGTCATAGTTTGCTTACTACTGAAGTTAAGGAAGAATGGGGCCATTTTAAGCAGGCTTCTTTGGAAACTAACAGTATTCTTTTAGGAAAAAAGGAGTAGAGGAGGCAGAATTATATGATTGATAAGGCACTTGAGCTTATTTCAAAAAGAAGGAACTGCAGGAATGTCCTGCAATTCAATAGAAGTCCCTACTAGTCCTAATAGAAAGGATTACAGAGAGCTTAATAAATGTGTAAAAAATCAATTAGCTGCTGATAAGAATCTTTGGCTTGGCTGACAATGCAGAGGAAGTGGTTAGGCAGAACAACAGCAGAGAACTGTACCAGATAGTTAATGTTTTATATGGTAGAAAAAGGACAGGCATACAGGGATTGAAGAATAAAGAAGGTAAGGTTATATAATAGGTGAGGATTCTGTCATGGCTAGATGGGCTGAGCATTTCAGTGATGATTTAAACAATGTGTTTATTCTACTCCCATTGTTTGTAATGATGATAGATGCATTACTGGCTTTAATGTTGACCCTATAACACAATCTGAAGTTATTTTGGCTATTTCTAAACTTAAACTTCATAAATCCCCAGGGGTAGATGAAATTACTACAGAAATGCTCAGAGCTGGGAATGTTTCTGTTACCACTTGGATGACTGAAATTTTGAATATCTTTTATGATGAAGGCATGGTTCCTAAGGATTTTACCAGAGCTATTATTATCCCTATTTTCAAAAAAGGTGATCGCAGTTCTTGTGATAACTATAGGGGTATCAGCCTACTCTCTGTTCCAGATAAAGTTCTTTCCATGATTGTGCTTAATAGAATTAAGATTCTGCTTGACAGTCAATTGCGTGATGAGCAATGTGGATTCAGAAGTGGTAGGGGATGTGTGGATCAGATATTTTCACTTAGGCAGATTCTTGAGAAATGTTTAGAGTTTCAGAAACCTTTGGTTGCTAGCTTTGTTGATTTCAAAAAGGCTTTCAACTCTGTTGATCACCATAATTTGTGGTTGATTGTGATATCATATTGTATACCAGACAAGTTTGTTAACATAATGAAAGCGCTCTATAATAACACTGAGTCATGTGTGAGAGTTGGTAAGGCTTGTAGCAATTGGTTTAGCATTACGTCTGGTGTTCGACAAGGGTGCATTTTGTCTCCTTTTCTCTTTAGTTTGGTTGTTGATTATGTTATGCGAAATTCACTTCAAGGGAAAGATTTTGGCCTTAAATGGGCTGGAGATACGAAAATTTCTGATTTAGATTATGCTGATGATTTAGCCCTTTTGGCAAATGATGTTGATGAGATGAACTCTTTCATTCGAGCTGTTGATGAAAGTGGTACTAGAGTAGGTTTGGTTATAAACAGAGAGAAAACTAAAGTGATGAAAATTGGTCAATCAGGCTGTGATTCAGTTAATCTGAATGGTTGCAGTTTTGAGCAGGTGTCACAGTTTAATTATCTTATGTTATATGTAATAGATACTGGTGATGTGTGGCATGAGATTAACAGGCAGATAGGGATTGGTGCCGGGACTTTTAAGAATCTATGGAGAGTGTGGAGAAATAGGTGTATACACCTAAAGACTAAAATTAATATAATAAGGAAGAATGGGGCCATTTTAAGCAGGCTTCTTTGCAGCAAAGTGTATAATACTTTGGTTCTTTCTAGGGTTAGTTATGGTAGAAACTTGGACACTTTGTAAACAAGATAACAGGAAACTAGATACTGTTGATTCCAGATGCTTACACAGTATCTTGGGCATTAGGTGGTTCAACTTTGTAACTAATGATGAGGTTAGGCAAAGGAGTTTGTAACCTCCTTTAAGCAGCATATTGTGCAGAGAGAGACTGTTGGTTTGGCCATGTTGCCCATATGAATAATTATAGATTGGCAAATAGGGTTATGAACAATGTACCTAAAGGCTTCAGAAAGAGGGGGAGACCAAGGATGCAGTGGGCAGACAAAGTCAAACAGGACCTTATTAGAATTGGTGTGCAGTGGCCAGATGCAGCAGATGTAGCTCAGGACAGACTTGCTTGGAGAGTTGGGTTTTTTTACCTCTGAGCGGCACTTTTTTGCACACCATGGGCTAAATGGCCAGGTCACATGGACCCCGAAGGCTCAGAGAAGGTTGGGGGAGGGGACCCACTGGAACAGCTGTTGGGAGACAGATGGTAGCCTCCCGTCAAGGCCATCCAGCGTGTTCTTTAACGTGCATAGGGTATGGCTCTCCCGCACACGGGGCCACGGCTTAACGTCCCATCCGACGGACAGCGGCCTTTCCAAGCCCATTGGTGTCCCCTACTGACCGTGGGCAGGGCGGGGAATATTGCGGAGATAAATCTCAACGCTGACCCAGTTGGGACTCGAACCTGGGAACTACAGATTACGAGCCTGGCACGCTACCGACTGAGCCACCCCCGCCCGACTTGCTTGGAGAACTAAATTGCACGATCTGGTTGGATCTCTGTAACCCATGGCTGCTTGATGATGATGATGATGATGATGATGATGATGATGATGATGATGATGATGATGATGATGAAATAAAGTAAAACTGATTAAAGAAAAATAAATGTGAATGGGTGGACCATCACAAACAGACCAATGCTCTTTGCTTCGCTTTACTGTGTGCTTGTCTGGTCGAAACTGGACTAAGAATTCAGGTGTACGACTCTACCCAGGATTCGGTGGTGAAAGTGCTGGACTCCCTCCATCATCAGGTCCCCCGTGTTTGCATGGGGGCCTTCCGCACCTCACTGGTTCAGAGTCTTCACGTTGAGACCGATGAACCCCCCCTTATCTATTCGACATTAGCAGTTGTCCCTACAGTATGCATCAAAGTTGATGCCCCTGCCAGGCCATCCCACTTGGTACTGTATTTTCAGTCTTCAGTGGGACTGTCATACCAGAATTGCTCGACTACCATTTGTCCTTTCAGTTTGCATATCCAAGGCTACCTAAGAGACATCTACATCAGTCTCGCTAGCGTTGCCCAGTTGACAGCCAAGCCACTCTTTTTTCACTCGTCTTTTGCCCCTTTTATTGTTTTGACGTGCTGTGTTTAAAGGTCCTATATACCTGTTGTTTTACATTTCTTGCTTTTATTTTAAACCTGTTGTTTTTTCACATTGTTTTCGGTTGTGTATTTTTCATTCTTGTTTTGTCTTCTATAGTTTTGTTCCTTTTCCCCTTTGGTTTGTTGTGTTTTAAAATTTGGTTGAGGGTTCTACTTATCTATTTACCTTTTGCTGTATATTGTATGTTTGGTGCTGTTGCTCCATTAAATCATAACAACCAACCAACCAGCTTTCTTTCTAAAATAAGCTCCTGTACTTTATCACTCAAATAATTTTGCCTCCTCTGCTCCTTTTTACACAAAAGAGTATTGTTAGTTTCAAGAAAAGTGTGTGTAAAATGTTCCCATTCTTCTTCAACTTCAGTAGTAAGCAAACCATGACTGTCTTAATGACTAAGTAACCTATCATGGTAAGCTTTAGCTATAACAGGGTCTTTCAGAGCTTCAGTATTAAAGGTAAAATTTTTAATCCTAGCACAACACTTTTTAAGTTTAAGTTGCAAGACACTTTTAACAAGGTAATGGTCAGATCCAATTTCAGCTCCCCTATATGACCTGGTATTCCTAACAGAACTAGCCCATTTGCTGTTAATATATAATCAATCATATTCTTATGCAGCCTATCAGGTGAAACCCATGTGTACTTATGTACGTCATGGTGTTTGTAATAAGTGTTAGTGATGAGCCTCGGGTAAGGCATGGATGTATGTGTCATTTTTCTGCTGAGGTCCTGCGATCCTCTCAGACCTTCTACTCTGGCATGTAAACTGACAGGCTCCTGTCAGACCTCTGTGGCAAGCAGCTGCTTGAGGGGGTATTTATTTATTTATTTATTTATTTATTTATTTATTTATTTATTTATATTCCGAAACCATTAAGTTTGCTTACCTGTAAGAGACATTGCAGCTACCAATACCTCCCTAGAGGGGATCTGTCACCCCTCCCCAGAGTCAGTATGTAATGCTCCAAAAATTATTAAACTTCTCTTTGGACCTTTCGACTGATCCAAATTAAACTAGAATTCCAGATAATGTCGGGCACAAGACAATTTTAACTTGTCAAATAAAGTTAAAAGAGGATTTGCTAAGTACATGGGCATTACTTATTGAGTAAGAAATCAAATAATTATCAAATTATTAAAGTTAAATCTTAATAAAAATCAATTATCATGGCTCAAGGGAAAAAATAGCAAAGTTAAAATATTTTACATAACAAAGTTTATTTTCAAAAAAATCAAGACTCACCATATAAACTGACGAATACAAAAGTCTGAGCAACTAAAAGCTCACATCTCTCATAACAGCTCAAAAAAAATTGACTTCCTCTTATTGACATTTTCTTATTATTCATATCTCATTCTATCTACTCCTACTATCTCATTACTTTATCATTACTGACTCTGTGACCTAACGACTTAGTATACATGCGTCATGCAACTGACACGTGTGTGCTGCATGCTGTGAAAAACATTTGCACGATCTGGCATTTTTGTGTTCGCACTAGCTATGATGCAAGAAGGGACATGTCCTTAACAAGTGCATCAGTGGCTGTCAATCAAAAGTCAGAGTTGCACATGCACAACTCCTTTAGGGATCAGAAAAGGGGAAAGTGTTAAGTCCAACTGAAGTAAACTCTCAAAATGATAAATATCATCATCCTCAAGCAGCCATGGGCTACGGAGGTCCAACCAGACAGTGCAATTTAGTTCTCCAAGCAAGTCTATCCTGAGCTACATCTACTGCATCTGGCCACTGAACACCAATACTAACAAGGTCCTGTTTGACATTGTCTGCCCACCGCATCCTAGGTCTCCCCTTCTTTCTGAGGCCTTTAGGCACACTGTTTATAACCCTATTCGCCAATCTATAATTATTCATAAGGCAACATCGCCAAACCAACGGAGTCTCTCTCTGCACAATATGCTGCTTAAAGGAGGTTGCAAACTCCTTTGCCTAACCTCATCATTAGTTACAAAGTTGAACCACCTAATGCCCAAGATACTGCGTAAGCATCTGGAATCAAAAGCATCTAGTTTCCTGTTATCATGTTTACAAAGTGTCCAAGTTTCACTACCATAACTAACCCTAGAAAGAACCAAACTATTATACAGACTAATTTTAGTCTTTAGGTGTATACGCCTATTTCTCCACACTCTCCATAGATTCTTAAAAGTCCCGGCAGCAATCCCTATTCGTCTGTTAATCTCATGCCGCACATCACCATTATCTGCTACATAGCTCCCAAGATAATTAAACTGTGACACCTGCTGAAGACTGCAACCATTCAGATTAACTGAATCACAGCCTGCCTGACCAATTTTCATCACTTTAGTTTTCTCTCTGTTTATAACCAAACCTACTCTACTACCAGTCTCATCAACAGCTCGAATGAAAGAATTCATCTCATCAACATCATTTGCCAAAAGGGCTAAATCATCAGCATAATCTAAATCAGAAATTTTCGTATCTCCAAAAATTTTCGTATCTCCAGCCCATTTAAGGCCAAAATCTTTCCCTTGATGTGAATTTCGCATAACATAATCAATAACCAAGCTAAAGAGAAAAGGAGACAAAATGCACCTTTGTCGAACACCAGAAGTAATGCTAAACCAATTGCTACAAGCCTTACCAACTCTCACACACGACTCAGTGTTATTATAGAGAGTTTTCATAATGTTAACTAACTTGTCTGGTATACCATATGATCTCACAATCAACCACAAATTATGACGATCAACAGAGTCGAAAGCCTTTTTGAAATCAACAAAGCTAGCAACCAAAGGTTTCTGAAACTCTAAACATTTCTCAAGAATCTGTATAAGTGAAAATATCTGATCCACACATCCCCTACCATTTCTGAATCCACATTGCTCATCACGCAATTCACTGTCAACCAGATTCTTAATTCTATTAAGCACAATCATGGAAAGAACTTTACCTGTAACAGAGAGTAGGCTGATACCCCTATAGTTATCACAAGAACTGCGATCACCTTTTTCGAAAATAGGGATAACAATAGCTCTGGTAAAATCCTTAGGAACCATGCCTTTATCATAAAAGATATTCAGAATTTCAGTCATCCAAGTGGTAACAGAAACATTCCCAGCTCTAAGCATTTCGGTAGTAATTTCATCTACCCATGGGGATTTATGTAGTTTAAGTTTAGAAACAGCCAAAATAACTTCAGATTGTGTTAAAGGGTCAACATTAAAGCCACCAATGCATCTATCATCATTGCAAACAATGGGAGTAGAACTAACTACATTGTTTAGAACATCACTGAAATGCTCAGCCCACCTAGAAATGACAGAATCCTCCCCTTCTATAACCTTACCTTGTTTATCCTTCAATCCTTGTATACCTGTCCGTTTTCTACCACACAAAACATTAACTATCTGGTACAGCTCTCTGCTGTTGTGCTGTCTAACTGCTTCCTCGGCTTTGTCAACCAAACCATCAAGCCAAAGATTGTTATCAACAGCTAACTGATCTTTTACACGTTTATTAAGTTCTCTGTAATGCTTTCTATTAGGACTAGTAGGGTATTGATTAAGGACATTCCTGCAGTTCTTTCTTTCCGAAATAAGCTCAAGTTCCTTATCACTCAGGTAATTCTGTCTCTTCTGCTCCTTTTTTCATAAAAGAGTACTGTTAGTGTCCAAAAAAGCCTGTTTAAAATGATCCCATTCTTCCTCAACTTCAGTAGTAAGCAAACCAAGACTGTCATATTGCCTAAGTAACCTATCATGGTAAGCTTTGGCTATAACTGGATCTTTCAGAGCTTCAGTATTAAAAGTAAATTTTTTAACCCTAGCACAACACTTTTTAAGTTTAAGTTGCAACACACTTTTAACAAGGTAATGGTCAGATCCAATTTCAGCTCCCCTATATGCCCTGGTATTCCTAACAGAACTAGCCCGTGCATGTGCAACTTCTTTAGGGATCAGAAAAGGAAAAAGTGATAAGTCCAACTGAAGGAAATCCCCAAATGATAAATATAACATAAATGAAGTAAAACTGGTAAAGGAAAAGTAAAAGTGAATGGGTGGACCATCACAAGTACCAATTTTAGCATTGAAGTCACTGGGAACAAGGGTAAATATCTCATTTCTTGACAGGATATCAAAATATCCTGTCTGTAAAACCTATCTTTCTCATCCTAATTGGGGGCGGGGGTGGCTCAGTCGGTAGCGCGCCAGGCTCGTAATCTGTAGTTCCCTAGTTCGAGTCCCAGCTGGGTCAGCGCTGAGATTTATCTCTGCAAAATTCCCCGCCCGTCCCACGGTCAGTAGGGGACACCGATGGGCTTCGAAAGGCCACCGTCGGGCGGATGGGACGTTAAGCCGTGGCCCCGTGTGCGGGAGAGCCATACCCTGTGCACGTTAAAGAACACGCTGGATGGCCTTGACGGGAGGCTACCATCTGTCTCCCAACAGCTGTTCCAGTGGGTCCTCTCCCCCAACCTTCACTGAGCCTTCGGGGGTCCATGTGACCTGGCCATTTAGCCCATGGTGTGCAAAAAAGTGCCACTCAGAGGTAAAACAACCCAACCCAACTCTCCAAGCAAGTCTGTCCTGAGCTACATCTGCTGCATCTGGCCACTGCACACCAATTCTAATAAGGTCCTGTTTGACATTGTCTGCCCACCGCATCCTTGGTCTCCCCCTCTTTCTGAAGCCTTTAGGTACATTGTTCATAACCCTATTCACCAATCTATAATTATTCATATGGGCAACATGGCCAAACCAACAGAGTCTCTCTCTGCACAATATGCTGCTTAAAGGAGGTTGCAAACTCCTTTGCCTAACCTCATCATTAGTTACAAAGTTGAACCACCTAATGCCCAAGATACTGCGTAAGCATCTGGAATCAACAGCATCTAGTTTCCCGTTATCTTGTTTACACAGTGTCCAAGTTTCTACCATAACTAACCCTAGAAAGAACCAAAGTATTATACAGTCTAATTTTAGTCTTTAGGTGTATACACCTATTTCTCCACATTCTCCACAGATTCTTAAACGTCCCGGCACCAATCCCTATCTGCCTGTTAATCTCATGCCACACATCACCAGTATATATTACATATAACATAAGATAATTAAACTGTGACACCTGCTCAAAACTGCAACCATTCAGATTAACTGAATCACAGCCTGATTGACCAATTTTCATCACTTTAGTTTTCTCTCTGTTTATAACCAAACCTACTCTAGTACCACTTTCATCAACAGCTCGAATGAAAGAGTTCATCTCATGAACATCATTTGCCAAAAGAGCTAAATCATCAGCATAATCTAAATCAGAAATTTTCGTATCTCCAGTCCATTTAAGGCCAAAATCTCTCCCTTGAAGTGAATTTCGCATAATATAATCAATAACCAAGCTAAAGAGAAAAGGAGACAAAATGCACCCTTGTCGAACACCAGAAGTAATGCTAAATCAATTGCTACAAGACTTACCAACTCTCACACACGACTCAGTGTTATTATAGAGAGCTTTGAATATGTCAACTAACTTGTCTGGTATACCATATGATCACCCAATCAACCACAAATTATGACGATCAACAGAGTCGAAAGCCTTTTTGAAATAAACAAAGCTAGCAACCAAAGGTTTCTGAAACTCTAAACATTTCTCAAGAATCTGCCTAAGTGAAAATATCTGATCCACACATTCCCTACCACTTCTAAATCCACATTGCTCATCACGCAATTGACTGTCAACCAGATTCTTAATTCTATTAAGCACAATCATGGAAAGAACTTTACCTGGAACAGAGAGTAGGCTGATACCCCTATAATTATCACAAGAACTGTGATCACCTTTTTTGAAAATATGGATAATAATAGCTCTGGTAAAATCCTTAGGAACCATGCCTTCATCATAAAAGATATTCAAAATTTCAGTCATCCAAGTGGTAACAGAAACATTCCCAGCTCTGAGCATTTCTGTAGTAATTTCATCTACCCCTGGGGATTTATGAAGTTTAAGTTTAGAAACAGCCAAAATAACTTCAGATTGTGTTATAGGGTCAACATTAAAGCCAGTAATGCATCTATCATCATTACAAACAATGGGAGTAGAATAAACACATTGTTTAAATCATCACTGAAATGCTCAGCTCATCTAGCCATGACAGAATCCTCACCTATTATATAACCTTACCTTCTTTATTCTTCAATCCCTGTATGCCTGTCCTTTTTCTACCATATAAAACATTAACTATCTGGTACAGTTCTCTGCTGTTGTTCTGCCTAACCACTTCCTCTGCATTGTCAGCCAAGCCAAAGATTCTTATCAGCAGCTAATTGATTTTTTACACATTTATTAAGCTCTCTGTAATCCTTTCTATTAGGACTAGTAGGGACTTCTATTGAACTGCAGGACATTCCTGCAGTTCCTTCTTTTTGAAATAAGCTCAAGTGCCTTATCAATCATATAATTCTGCCTCCTCTACTCCTTTTTTCCTAAAAGAATACTGTTAGTTTCCAAAGAAGCCTGCTTAAAATGGCCCCATCCTTCCTTAACTTCAGTAGTAAGCAAACTATGACTGTCATAATGACTAAGTAACCTATCATAGTAAGCTTTAGCTATAACAGGGTCTTTCAGAGCTGCAGTATTAAATGTAAATTTTTTAACCCTACCGAAAAACTTTTTAAGTTTAAGTTGCAAGACACTTTTAACAAGGTAATGGTCAGATCCCATTTCAGCTCCCTTATATGACCTGGTATTCCTAACAGAACTAGCCCATTTGCTGTTAATTAATATATAATCAATCATATTCTTATGCAGCCCGTCAGGTGAAACCCATGTGTACTTATGTATGTCGCGGTGTTTGCAAAAAGTGTTAATTATTCTGAATCCATTGAGTTTACTTACCTGCAGGAGACGCTGCCCATTGCATTGCAGCTACCAATATCAAAAGGGTCTCTTACTCCTCCCCAAAGGTCAGAGTCAGTACCAACTTTGGCATTGAAGTCACCTAGAACAAGGGTAATATTTCCTTTCTTGATAGAATTCAAAATATCCTGAAGTTATTTGTAAAACCTATCATTCTCATAATCATCCTCATTGGGGGCATAACAGAAGTCTGAAAAAACAAGAAGTCAAAACAATAAAAGGGGCAAATGGTAGCTAAGACGAGTGAAAAAAGAGTGGCTTGGCTGTCAAATGCGCAACGCTAGCGAGACTGATGTAGATGTCTCTTAGGTAGCCTTGGACATGCAAACTGAAAGGACAATGGCAGTCGAGCAATTCTGGTATGACAGAAATTCTGCTGAAATTTTGCTGTAAGAAACCTTTCATTAATGCACTCATATCCTAGAAGAGCATCACTGGCATGTCTGCTGAGCAACAAACCCATGCCTTGGTGATGCTTTCCATGCTCCCTCCCTGTAAAGAGAAATTTAAAGTTATTTTTAAGTATTTCACCTTTACCTGTCCATCTGGTCTATTGCAAGCCAAGAATATCTAAATTATAACGGTGGAATTCTTGTGTGAGGACATCAAGAGGAAAAGCTCTGTTCAGAGTCCTCACATTCTAACTACCTATGGAGAGAAAATGGTTAGTGGGATGTGTAAAGAAACTATGTTTATTGAGAGAGGGAATGGTGACAATATCAAACAGCCCCCTAATCGCAGACATGGGGCAAAGACCCCTTCCCCCACCACTAAAGGCTGAATCCATCTATACTGAAAGACTTCCCCCAATGTAGAATTTGACGATGCCAGTAGAAGCAAAGAGTTCAGGTGCCTGCGATGACCTCTGCTCAGGATTATCCACCAGCTGATAAACATATCGTGTGAATCTATTCACTTGGGGCTGTCAACCCACAAACAAACAGAAAACACAGCAGAAGATTTTCCCTCCAATTTCAGCTTCCCAATATGACCTGGTATTCCTAACAGGATATTTAGGGAAGCTGCTCCCCTATATGACCTGAATACCAGGTCATATAGGGGAACTGAAATTGGACCTTTTAATCAAGCTCAGAGCCCTATTTCAACTTTATTCAACTTATATCACCACCAGTGTAGTAAATTCAGGATCCATAATCAAGCTCAGAGCCTTATACGAGTCCAGTAGGTTTATATGGTCAGGAACCTGTGTGGTTGACGACTCCTCAGCAGGGTAAAAAAAAGAAAAGTAGCCAGACCAGAGTTGTCCCGATCAGTAGGACAAACTAATCTGGCAGCCCTGCCCTTCCGTTCACTTCCATAAGAGAGTATCTCTTTTGAAAGGTACTAACGGTCTGTATCATGAGAAGGCAGGGTCTGACATTAGGTGCTAGGCCTGACCGGTTCTATGCATCATCACAGGAGATTGGTGCATAGCTCTCCTTCCAGTGACTAACTTACTTTATATACATTATATTTAGCATTTTGAGGATTATTTCATTTTTTGGACTGATCACAATTCTCGTTTCTGAGCGTAGGAGTTGCGCATGCACAACTCAGTCCTTTTGATTTTCAAACGTTAAAGTGCGCGTGTAGGACACAGCCCCTTTTGCGTCATAGCTAGTGCGATTGTCATATTATGCAAATGTCTTTCACAGCGTGCAATAGACACGTGTTGGATTTGTACGCATGTTATAACTATGTGACGTTAGATTGTGAGTCAGTAATGAGAGAATGAGAGAAAGAGAGAGTTGTTGTGAGAAGTTGAGTAGAGATGTAGAAGTCAGAAGTATGTGTTGTTTAGATAGGAGTTTGTGTAGATAGTGTTGTGTAGATAGGACTCCAACTTTTGAACGAATTGGGTGAGTCCTTGAATTTTTTTGGAGTAAACTTCGTTTGCTTTAGGAACTTTTGAATTTTTGCTATTTTTCTCTTGAGCAATGTAAATTGATTTTTTTATTAGATTTAAACTTTAAGAATTCAAAAAGGATTGTCAAGTTTATTTAATAAGTAACACAAATACATAACGAACCTATTTCAACTTTATTTGACAAATTATTATTGCCTGGCACCCGATACAGCTATCTGGAATTTAAATAAATTTGGATCAGACAAAAGGTCCAACTTTAAAAGTTAATAATCTTTGGAGCGTTACATGTTCCCACAAGAGGGAAGAGAGAACCTTGAGAGGATGTTCATTCCCACATGCACTTGGACCTCAGATGACAGATATGAGGCAAAAAAGTCAATTTATGGTTGAAGATGAGACCGAGAAACTTGGTCTCTGTCACAACTGGAATGGTAGTATCCCCGAGCAACAGCTCAGAGTCCAGATAAAGATTATGCTTGTAGCAAAAGTGCATTCAAGCAGTCCTCTGTGAGGAGAACCGAAACCCATTTGCTATTGCTCAAATCCAGAGATTGTTCAGGGCAGTTTGCAGTTGTCATTCAATAACTCTCATGCTAGAAGACAAGCAAAAAAATGCTAAAATTGTCAACATAGAGGCACTGCCTATAGTCAGAAGACATTGTTGTGTAATAGAATTTATTTTGATAGAGAAAAGCATAACACTCAATACACAGCCTTGTGACACCCCTGCTCTTGGGAGAAAGGGCGAGTTGTGACATGAGAGTTGCTGACATGGACACAAAATGTTCAATGAAGATCACCATGTGACCTCTCAAGTTGATGCTATGGTGATCACAAAGAATGCCTAATCTCCACGTCATGTCGTAAGCTTTTTCGATGTCAAAGAAAATTGACACCAGGTGCTCTCTGCATAAAAACAGAATTTCTGATCATCAATTCGAGGTGGATGAGGTGGTCTAAAGTAGATGGGTGCCTGTGAAAGCCACACTGGGTGTTGAAATGAAGGCTATCATGTTTCAAATACCACGCCATTCTGGTATTTACCATTCTTTCAATACCTTGCATATGCAGCTCATGAATGCAATGGGGTGATAATTTGAAGGAATCTTCTGGCTTGGGGAAAGCCAAACCAATAGCCTCCTACCATGAGTCCAGAAACTGCTCCTCAATGAAAATACAGCTGAAGAGTCAGAATGGTGAAAGATATTGGATGGATATCTTTCATCAATGGTGAAAGATATTGGAGCACAGCATATTGGACAATTGTCTGGCTCAATGGCGGATGCATGAGAAGTGTGCAGATCAAAACGAAGCTCCTCCACTGTGAATGGCCTGTTGTAAGGCTTCAGGCCATTCAAACGGAAAAACAGCGGAGAGCATTTCACCCTGCTCTTCAGGGCCAGAAACTTGGGGGCGTATGAAGAGGAAGAAGAGACAAAGGAAAACGACTCCCCCAGAGTGTTGGCAATTGCTTGGGGATCAGCAATTGTCTGTCCATTGTGCTCCAGGATTGATGATGAGTGGGACATGTACTTGTATTAAGGAATCTTGGATTAAATATACTATTAAGTATATTTAATCCAAGATTCCTTCTAGCTCTGGCACCGGGTGAAATGGGCTTTCACCCTGGCGTGTTTAAATGCTTTAAGGTTGGAGATGTAAGATATCTCAAACACCCCCCAAGCCTTGTTCTGAGCAAAAATACTGATCTACAGTGCAGTGGAGAAACTGTGGAAACGACTGTGGAAACTTGAGTCAATGTCTGAAGAATGGTCAAGGAAGCTGCATGGACAATACACAGTCCATCATCTCCGCCACTGAAACATTGATTGGCTCCTAGCTGACAGAGTGTTCATTGAGCTCAGAAAGGAGCTTGAGACCACTCCAGTCAATCTGATCTAGCCTCCACCATGATACATGTGAAGGGGAACAAGGCCCACCACCGGAGATGGTACATATCAAGGGGAGGTGATCGCTTCCATAAGGGTTGTCCTCAACCTTTCATGTAGAGAGTGGAAGGATCGAGGAGGAGGAGATGGTCAGATCAATGGCAGTTAATGTGTGGGTTGGGGAGTGGAAGTATGTACTGACACCAGTGTTCAAGAGGGAGAGTGATGGATCCATGAGCCACTGTTTCAGGATCCTGCCCCTCCCATTGGTATTAGCACTGCACAGAGTGAACTGTGTACATTGAAGTCTCACATGATGAGGAAGGGGGACAGCAGCTGCGAGACAAGCCATCAAGTTCTTCCAAGTTCTTCCCAGAAGACAATGCTTTTGGGCAGTAGGTAGGTAGATGGAGCAGACAGTCAACGAAAATCTCACAAAGAGGCAGATAGCAACCACCCTTAGGTGGTGGTTAGGTTTATGACCTGGAATGGGAGAATGGTTGCTCATGAGGATGGCAAAATCCCATGATCTGGACCATCCCCATTCCAGTTCCGGTGAACAAGAGAAAAGTGCCAGATGGTGGGATCATTGGCTGTTTGCAAGTACATCTCCTGCAGGCACACACAGGTGGGCTTATGTAATATGGTGTATATAAGTGAATAATAAGTCTAATAATAATAATAAATAATATAAGTCTAATAATCTATATAAGTGAAAAAATTAAAAAGTGTGAGAACTGGCCTCACAAATTATGTGCCCTCAGGAGGACCTTGATGTCATCAATATTCTTCTGGAATCCATGACAATTCCATTGTATAAATGTGGCTATCTCAGGTCTTAAGAGATTAGGTGGACAACTTCCAATTTATTTTAACCATCGCCAGCAATAGTCAGTATCCATGTCCTCAGAGGGATATGGATCTGAAGCTGCCAATCGAGGGGGAGACAAAATTTTCTTCTTGGGGCTTGGCAATGGCCCCTTTGGTTTGGATGGTCTGGCTGTCTGTGATTGGAAAGGAGGGGGTCTTCCAGTGCTGGAAGTGGAAGGCGCTACAGCACGAATGGAAACCGGGGTTGATATTGAAGTTGACACCCACTTCAGTTTAGCCTGCATAAGGATATACTTCACAGCAGGCAAGAAAGATTCAGATGGTGGTATGCTCATATCCATCTACGCCACCATGGAAGCCATTGCAATGATGGGATCGCCGCACCAGCATAAGAGACCTTGCCGGCAGGGGTAGGTGGCGGAGTGAGCTTTCTCACCTGGTGTGATATTATTTAGCATTTTGAGGTATTGTACCTCCTCCACCTCCAGCCACTTTGGACAATCGCAGGAGTATGCTGGATGTTCACCACTGCAGTTCACGCAGCTCGTCTTTTTTGCTGTGCAGTCAGGATCATATGCAATGAGCACTGGTGGGTTGCCCCAGGGTTGGGTTGTTTTACCTCTGAGCGGCACTTTTTTGCACACCATGGGCTAAATGGCCAGGTCACATGGACCCCGAAGGCTCAGAGAAGGTTGGGGGAGGGGACCCACTGGAACAGCTGTTGGGAGACAGATGGTAGCCTCCCGTCAAGGCCATCCAGCGTGTTCTTTAACGTGCACAGGGTATGGCTCTCCCGCGCACAGGGTATGGCTCTCCCGCACTCGGGGCCACGGCTTAACGTCCCATCCGACGGACAGCGGCCTTTCCAAGCCCATCGGTGTCCCCTACTGACCATGGGCAGGGCGGGGAATATTGCGGAGACAAATCTCAACGCTGACCCAGTTGGGACTCGAACCTGGGAACTACAGATTACGAGCCTGGCGCGCTACCAACTGAGCCCCCCCCCCCCCCCCCCCCCCCCCCCCCCCCCCCCCCCCCCCCCCCCCCCCCCGCCCCAGCAAGCTCTGCAGGCATGGCTGTACCTCTGGCATTGGAAACAATGCAGCAGAGGGTTGAGATATATGGCAGTACCTCACAGTGAAAGTAGCCTGCCTTGAGGAAACTCAGCAGGCATGGCGTGTTAAAACTGAGAATTAGTACCCAGGTGGGGATGAAAGCTCCAAGAGGATTTCCTCCTCAAAAACCTTGAGGAGGCCTAATTCGGAGTTCATGCCTTGGGAGGAATTGAGCATCTTTTGGAGTGTAACAATAACCGCCACCCCATCAATTACTGATGATATGTTTAATAGTAGCTCGGAATCTTTCGAGCAAGCAGTTTCCACCTGCAAGTTACCATATCTTAGGCACTTGACTGATTTCGGAACTCCAGCAAGACCTTCCAAACCTTTGATGATAAAATAAGGACATGTGTCCCCAATCACATGTGGAATGGATGATCAAAAGAATCTCAGGGACGAAGAGACAGATACGAATGATGATTATGCCAATGATAAAAAAGAGCACAGAGAAAATGGGGGTTCATGGTAACAATCTTGGTAGCATTAGCCAATGAATTTCCTTTATTGGAATTCATGGTTGTTGGTTGGTAGGTTCAGTGCCCATTTTCTCCACCAACCACAGAGTATAAGGAGATGCCCAATCAGGTGCCAGGGTTCCATATCCACACAGACAGTGAGCCAAGCTTTCACAACTAAATAAGAACAAAAAGGAAAAGAGAAATGTGAGAAACTCACTCAAGTCCTCACAAAATAAGTGAAAAAATTAAAAAGTGTGAGAACTGAACAGGCCTCACAAAAGAAAGAAAACTACAAAATTAGCAAATGTGTGGAAACTGCAAACCATTACCTGGAAGTGGGCAATGATTACATGAAGCAGGGGCCAAAGCAGTGTGTACAGCTGCCCCACCCTGAGATGAACAGGCTCCAAATGATAAGATGGGCTAAAGGGGTCCCCCACTAGTCATCAACTGAGGACAGCAGATGAGAGAGACCCCCAAGCAACGACCAGGCTGCACCTTTCCAGGAACACAGGTATCCACACACAGCAAACATGTGGGTGATTAGACCCTGTGAAGGTACCCAAACCAGCAGAACCTTCACAGGATGGTTCCCTCACCATACACAGAAGCTTGCACTGAGGGGTTGGAGAGAAAAAACTGCAGAAATGTTCTTAATCAATACCCTACTAGTCCTAAGTGAAAGTGTTACAAGTGATCAGTTAGTTTCTGAAAAGAATCTTTCACTTGATGGCTTGGCTGACAAAGCCGAGGAAGCAGTTAGACAGCACAACAGCAGAGAGCTGTACCAGATAGTTAATGTTTTGTGTGATAGAAAACAGACAGGCATACAAGGATTGCAGGATAAACAAGGTAAGGTTATAGAAGGGGGGGATTCTGTCATGGCTAGGTGGGCTGAACATTTCAGTGATGTTCTAAATAATGTGGTTAGTTCTACTCCCATTGTTTGTAATGATGATAGATGCATTGGTGGCTTTAATGTTGGCCCTATAACATAATCTGAAGTTATTTTGGTGTCAAAAGAAGAGAATCTTCAAAATACTTTTATTTAATGTTGGCTTAATTAGAATACTGATAGTCTTATATAGTTCCGTTTCCCATAATCGCTCCTTTTATTTGAGATTGTTTCACTTAGAATGAACAGAATGGAACATAAATAATAAAATATGTTATATCAAAAGTCAGATTAGTGAGAATATTTGTCAATATCAGATGTTTTGATTTTCTGTAATACATTCAATTGTTTTCCAATTGTTTCTTTAAAAGAAAATGATCCTTATAATATCCGTTTTATTGAGTTGGATTATTGAGAATACTGGTAATCTTATGCATTTTCATTTCCTGCAGTCATTTTTATCATTTCAGATTGTTTCACTTAGAAGGAACAGAATGGAATAGAAATATGAATATCTGTTGTATCAAAAGTCGGATTAGAAAGAATAATTGTCAATATTGGTTTTTTGATTTCCTGTAATGCATTCAATTGACTTCCAATTGTTTCTTTTAGAAGAAAATTACTTTTTGAACATTTTGTTTTATTGAAGGTCATATTACTGAAAAAGCAAATTATTGTATGTAGCTTGGTTTCCAGTAATGTGTTTCTTTCATTTTCTACTTGCTATGTTTAAGAGGAACAGACTTCATAAATAATCAAACATTGTGTAAAGTTGGATTAAAGAGGTAGATGTAAGCATATTTCTGTAATTTAAAGTTATTGTGGTCAGAAGGAATAGATTTGTTAAGAAATTTGCGTTATTCAATGTCAGATTAAAGATAATAGATGTAAATATTGACTTTGTGGATATCTAAACAAATTCGTTTTATTAAGTACCTGGTTCAAGAGACTTCTGAGGAGTGTTGAATTTGTTTGCTGTAAGGCAGATATTTTAGTATTAGTGTTAGTAATCCAAAATATTTCTCATTATTTCCTTTTTCCATCCTGATATTGTCCACCCAATTGTATCCTCCTACTAATAACCACTAATTAATCAGCACTTTGATGTCAATTCTAAGTTTAGAGGAAAAATTGTCTTGAGCCAGGTGGGATACGAACCCACGACCTCCTGATAATATGCCAGGTGGGATACGAACCCACGACCTCCTGATAATATGTCAGGTGCTCTGGACCACTGAGCTACTGGCCAAAGATCAAGATCTCCTCTACTTAACGCTATGAACATTCCTTTTAGGTCACATATAGGCATTATTCAGGCAATTTTAGCCACAAACGGCTTTCTATTTGCCATATATGTCTTACAAGTATGCTAATGATGATAAATAATGAGATAAACTCGACTGTTCAACATCCACTAATAAAACAGCACTTTGATGTTGATTCTATTTTTAGATGAAAAATTGTCTTGAGACGGGTGGGATATGAACCCACAACCTCCTGATAACATGTCAGATGCTCTGGACCACTGAGCTACCGGCTGTCGATCAAGATCTCCTCTAATTTATGCTATGAACATTCCTTTTATTGTCGGATCCACCCAATTGTCATCCTGCCAGTTGTCATCCACTCAGTTGACTTCCACCCAATTGTCATGCTCCCTTAGTCTACATAGTGTACTTAAGACACTTTTTTTTGCTAGAGTTTTTCTGTTTCAAATCCATTATCATTTCGCATGATTAAGTAAAGGTATATGGCTGATAAAATAAATCAGATGACTGAAAGGTTAAAATTGCTTAATAGATACAGGTTACAAAACTACTAATAACATGTAAAATAATTTTACTGATGGCAGATGCCCAAAAATTAACAATAAAGCTAATTACACCAAAGTAACATATAGGGGACCACAACATACAGGGTATCCCATAAGCCCCTATACATAGGCACATTGTCCCATATGTTCATATCCATGGTCACAAGTAAAAATAACTATGTGTTCTTCTTTGTTGTTTCAGATGAGTCAACATATTGTTGAATGACAGAATAACAATGTATCATCTCCAGGAGAAAGTGGAATTCGTGTTGGAAAAAGTTAGCAAGAAGCATGCAAGGAATATCACAGGTTACATCCAGACAAGCCAAATCCATGTCACATGTCTGTCAGTAATATTCTGGAAGAGACTGAAGGAGACTGGTTTGGTGATAGATAAACCTTGACCAGGTCATCCTTGTAGTATTACAGATGAAGACCACACTGTAGATGTTCTGGCTAAAGTTGAAGTTAGCCGTCGCCAGTTCCGTAAGAAAAACTGCACAAGAGGTGGGAACTGCAAAATATCTGTATCCAGTTGGGTTGTTTTACCTCTGAGCGGCACTTTTTTGCACACCATGGGCTAAATGGCCAGGTCACATGGACCCCGAAGGCTCAGAGAAGGTTGGGGGAGGGGACCCACTGGAACAGCTGTTGGGAGACAGATGGTAGCCTCCCGTCAAGGCCATCCAGCGTGTTCTTTAACGTGCACAGGGTATGACTCTCCCGCACACGGGGCCACGGCTTAACGTCCCATCCGACGGACGGCGGCCTTTCCAAGCCCATCGGTGTCCCCTACTGACCGTGGGCAGGGCGGGGAATTTTGCGGAAATAAATCTCAACGCTGACCCAGCTGGGACTCGAACCTGGGAACTACAGATTACGAGCCTGGCGCGCTACCGACTGAGCCACCCCCGCCCCATCTGTATCCAGAATCCTGAGGAGAAACAGGTTCCACCCATACAAAATGCAAATGTTACAGGAGTTGCATGGGAATGACATGAACTGCAAAGAGCAGTTCTGTGATTGAGTACTACAAAAACTTCAGGAGCAACAGTCTCTCTTGGCTGACATAATCTCAGCAATGAAGCAAACTTTCACTTGAAATGCGACACTTGAATGGACACAACAGCCACAATTATCATTACTGGGTTGTGAAACAACCACACTAGACTTCATCATAGGATCTTACTTTTATACCAACATGGTCACCAGTGACTCTTATTTGCAAATATTAATGTCATTTTGGTACCCTACTAGAGAACATCCCCTAAGCACGTTACTGCAATGTTTTCTTTCAGCAGGATGGGGCACAGATCCATTATGCTATAACTGTCCAAACTTGGTTGGATGAAACACTGCTCCACAAATGGATAGGCCAACATGAGATGGTGGAATAGCCACCTCAGAGTCCAGATTTGACTCTCTTGGATATTTTTCTATGGAGCCATCTAAAATCTTGTGCATGCCAAACTTGCTCACAAACACTGGATTAATTATAGAAGGCCATCTGTAGTGAATGTCTCAAGATAAAACCATCCGTTCTCCATAATGTATATATTGGTCACTCACAGACAGGACTGCCATGTGGAAACAACATAGGGGTACTCAGTATGAGCATTTGATATCTTAGTATGGATTCAGTGCAGTTGAATAGTGTGAATATTAAGGTTGAATACATCTACAGTTGAATATTATTACTTTTCCTGAATATTATTACTTTTCCTGTGTATAAGGAAAAGTAATAATATTCATTTAAAGGATAATAATGTTAAGAATTATCCTTTAAAGGTTTCACATAAAATTCAATACCTGTCCATGGAGAATCCAACCAATCTTTGTTATATGTTTTGCTTTCCTTCAAAGAATTCTGATAGGCTTCTTGCAAAATACTGTCATATTTTTCTTTTTCCTCCTGGAAATTAAACTACAATAGTTATAACTCATATATCAAAATAGTTAGTTCATTTATTTAAAAAATAATAATAATAAAATTATAATACACAAGAATATTTAAATATTTTTGTATTTCAAATGTGTATTAGTTATTCTAAAATCATTAAATTTACTTATCTTATTTAGATTCTAACTGCAGCTCCTAATATCTGAAAAAACCCATTAATTCACCCAACATGTTAAAATTAACACAAAAATCTGCTTTAGCACAGCTTACCAGTGCCAATTCACTACAACATTTCAATACATAACTCAGTCCACTATAGTTGTTGACTGAGAGTGCTCTGTGCAATCATACACCTTACTAATGTAAGAAGATGAAACAAATTGTATTTTAAATGACAAAGTTTATTTAGGATGCTCGGTATTAGGCAATTTATGCTATACAGTCTGAGCACTTTCATGCAGTTCTATTGTAGCTACACATCTTCAGAGACATATCTTAGGCAATCAAATACATTAGCTAATATTTTGGTGGTTCTATACTAACAACAATAAATTTGGGGTCTATTATTACATATCACAGCAAATTGATCGACTCTGATCTCTCCTGTTTTGCCAATAGAAGACTTCTTGCTGATAGATGTATTGTAAGAGAGTCACCAGTGTTGATCTTATGTTCTGTCAGGTTAGTACGGTATTTGATGTAGCAGAAAAAATGTTGGAAAACCCTTTCAGTAGGTTCTTGGCCTTGGCAGCTTGGTCTTCAATTAATATTCTTCTTGTTTCTCTTCATAAGTCAGTAAGATGAGATGGGATGTCTGTATGGTGTTGGTGTGAGTCAGTAACTTCTATTGTTTTTATATTTGTTACCCAAGTAACAGGTTCACATATTGCTAATTCTTCACCCTTTTTCAATATTCTATTGGATTTGTTACAGTTCATCACTCTGATAGGAATCTGTTCTTTATCTACACTGACTAAAGTCCTTGCAACCAGGATACCATGAGCCAAAGCTCCTTTACCAGGGGCATCAGTGACTCCCAATCAGAAGGCCCCAGAAGTCTCCACCCAATGTCCACAGACTATAATTTCCCTTTGTGCTGGGATCTCTGTGTCTTCCATCACTAATGCTGTGGTCACACTTGATAAAGAATCAGATGTTCGGCTAAACAGAGGGATCTCTTCTGTCTTATAGATGAGTAGGCTGTCATTGGGTCTAATGCTGAATCCATGTTTCTTTAGAAAATCAAGGCCCAATATGCATTCATCGTAGATGTAAGCGATGTAAACAGGATAGCGTCCAGACAGCTGCCAACTCTGATGTTGAGTTCTATCTTTCCATGGACTTTAGAACGTTCTCCAGTGACTGTTTACTGGGTTATATTAGACTGTCTAGTATTCCAGTTTGGGTGAGGTATTATCTTCTTTATTATGTCTGTTCTGAGAAAAGTTACATCTGCACCAGTGTCCACAATCAAATGGCAAGGTACTCCATTTATGGTTCCATCAGCTACTAATCTGTTATCTTCACCATGTAGTGCTGAAACATGGGCGACTTCCCCTGAGGCCAACCAATCAACAGCCTGCCTTTGCCCTTCATGTTGCTTATGCTGGTTCTGTTGTCTGTTTCACGTGCTTGAACTTTGCACCCACCAGAGATCATTTATAAACGACATGGTCATTTATAAATGACTCAGTTCACATTGAGTACATAGGTAACTGTTTCGCAACAATGTGTTTTAAACTCCAGATTGCAACATATTGCATTGCATTGCATCAGACCGCCATAAACAAACCCCCAGAGGTATTGCATCATTGTCTGATGCAATGTAGTTGAGACATGACATCGCAGCATTACAATTGTGGAGAATCGATGATGCAATCATTAGTTGTAAGTGACATCTCATAGGGTGAGCAAGTCTTTTGAGCAACTCCCATTTACCCCTGAGTCATAAGTACAACACAAGTGATTCTTGCAGTTTTAATCCAGTGGATGCATAGAACCGGCCAGGCCTAGCACCTAATGTCTGACCCCGCCTTCTCGTGGTGCAGACCATTAGTACCTTTCAAAAGAGAAACTATTGTGGAAGTGAACGGAAGTGGAGGGCTGCCAGATTAGTGTAGCCTACTGATCTGACAACTATGGCTACTTTTCTTTTTTTTTACCCTGCTGAGGAGTGGTCAACCACACCCTGTGTGGTTGACCACTCCTCAGCCATAAAGTCCTGACCATATAAACCTACTGGACTCAAGGCTCTGAGATTGATTATGGATCCTGAATTTACTGCACTGGTGGCTTCTGTGGAGGGAAAATCTTCCACTGTATTTCCTGTTTGTAGGTTGACAGCCCCAAGTGAATAGATTCACAGGATATGTTTATCAGCTGGTGGTCAGCTGGTGGCCTGAGCAGAAGTCATTGCAGGCACCTGAACACTTTCTTTCTACTGGCATCGTCAAATTCTACATTGGAGGAAGTCTTCCAGTGTAGATGGCTTCAGCCTTTAGTGGTGGGGGAATGGGTCTTTGTCCAATGACTGCGATTAGGAGGCTGTTTGATATTGTTGGTATTCCCTCTCTCAATAAACATAGTTTCTTTACACATCCCACTAACCATTTTCTCTCCATAGGTAGTTGGATTGTGAGGACTCTGCAGAGATCTTTTTCTCTTGATGTCCTCACACACGAATTCCACTGTTAAAATTTAGATATTCTCGACTTGCAAGAGACCAGATGGAAAGATAAAGGTCAGATTCTTAAAAACAATCTTAAATTTCTCTTTTCATGGAAGGAAGATAATAAGCATCACCAAGGCGTGGATCTGCTTCTCAGCAGACATGCTAGCGAGGTCTTCTAGGATATAAGTGCATTAATGAAAGGTTCCTTACAGCAAAATTTTAGACAAGCATTAAAGACTTGAATGTTATCTGCTGTTATGCCCCCACTGAGAATGCCAATGAGGATGAGAAGGACTTTTAACTTAACTTAAATATTTTAACTTTAATATTTAAACTTAAATAGTGTTGTGCTAGGGTTAAAAAATTTACTTTTAATACTGAAGCTCTGAAAGACCCAGTTATAGCTAAAGCTTACCATGATAGGTTACTTAGTCATTATGACATTCATGGTATGCTTACTATTGAAGTTGAGGAAGAATGGGATCATTATAAACAGGCTTTTTTGGAAACTAACAGTACTCTTTTAGGAAAAAAGGAGCAGAGGAGGCAGAATTATATGATTGATAAAGCACTTGAGCTTATTTCAGAAAGAAAGAACTGCAGGAATGTCCTTAATCAATACCCTACTAGTCCTAATAGAAAGCATTACAGAGAGCTTAATAAACGTGTAAAGGATCAGTTAGCTGCTGATAAGAATTTTTGGCTTGATGGCTTGGCTGACAAAGCCGAGGAAGCAGTTAGACAGCACAACAGCAGAGAGCTGTACCAGATAGTTAATATTTTGTGTGGTAGAAAACAGACAGGTATACAGGGATTGAAGGATAAACAAGGTAAGGTTATAGATGGTGAGTATACTGTCATGGCTAGGTGGGCTGAGCATTTCAGTGATGTTCTAAACAAGGTGGTTAGTTCTACCCCCATTGTTTGCAATGATGATAGATGCATTGGTGGCTTTAATGTTGGCCCTATAACACAATCTGAAGTTATTTTGGCTATTTCTAAACTTAAACTTTATAAATATCCAAGGGTAGATGAAATTACTACAGAAATGCTTAGAGCTGGGAATGTTTCGGTTACCACTTGGACGACTGAAATTTTGAATATCTTTTATGATAAAGGCATGATTCCTAAGGATTTTACCAGAGCTATTATTATCCTTATTATCAAAAAAGGTGATTGCTGTTCTTGTGCTTTTAAATTATATAATGTGTTTAAATTGAAAGTGAAAAATGTTATTTTTACTTCTTCAAATATTGATTATTACTTTAAAGTTATACAATAATATTTTGTTTTTAACATAATGACACAAATTTTTTGTCACTAAATACAATTCTCTGAATGTAATAATTCATTTTGGCACCCTAAATGAGTAAATTGCCCAAAGGTCTGCTAACATGTAACTTTCATTTTATTTATTTTATTTACTTTTTTATATTTATTCTTTTTTGATTTGTGGTAATATTGTTTTCTGTATATATATATATGCAAGTCTTTGCATAGAATTGTTATTTTGTTCTTATTAAATTATAATTATAAAAGAATTAAGAATCTGGTTGACAGGCAATTGTGTGATGAGCAATGTGGATTCAGAAGTGGTAGGGGATGTGTAGTTCAGATATTTTCACTAGGTAGATTATTGAGAAATGTTTAGAGTTTCAGAAACCTTTGGTTGCTAGCTTTGTTGATTTCAAAAAGGCTTTCGACTCTGTTGATCGTCATAATTTGTGGTTCATTGTGAAATCATATGGTATAATAATCATATAGCAATTGGTTTAGCATTACTTCTGGTGTTCGACAAGGGTGCATTTTGTCTCCTTTTCTCTTGTGTCCTTTTCATTTTGTCTCCTTTTCTCTTTTCTCTTCTCTATGTGAAATTCACTATAGGGGAAAAATTTTGGCCTTAAATGGACTGGAGATACGAAAATTTCTGATTTAGATTATGCTGATGATTTAGCCCTTTTGGCAAATGATGTTGATGAGATGAACTCTTTCATTCGAGCTGTTGATGAAAGTGGTACTAGAGTAGGTTTGGTTATAAACAGAGAGAAAACTAAAGTGATGAAAATTGGTTAGGCTGTGATTCAGTTAATCTGAATGGTTGCAGTCTTGAGCAGGTGTCACATTTATTTTTCTTGGGAGCTATGCAACAGATACTGGTGATGTGCAGCATGAGATTAACAGACGAATAGGGATTGCTGCCGGAACTTTTAAGAATCTATGGAGAGTGTGGAGAAATAGGCATATACACCTAAAGACTAAAATTAGACTATATAATAGTTTGTGGTTCTTTCTAGGGTTACTTATGGTAGTGAAACTTGGACACTTTGTAAACCTGATAGTCAGTACCAACTTTGGCATTGACGTCACCTAAAACAAGGGTAATATCTCCTTTCTTGACAGAATTCAAAATATCCTGAAGTTGTTCATAAAACCTATCCTTCTCATCCTCATCGGCATCGTCAGTGGGGGCATAACAGCAGATAACATCCAAGTCTTTAATGCTTGTCAGAAATTTTGCTGTAAGGAACCTTTCATTAATGCACTCATATCCTAGAAGACCATCACTAGCGTGTCTGCTGAGAAGCAGACCCACGCCTTGGTGATGCTTATTATCTTCCCTCCATGAAATGAGAAATTTAAGATTATTTTGAAGAATCTGACCTTTATCTGTCCATCTGGTCTCTTGCAAGCCTAGAATATCTAAATTATATAACCGTGGAATTCTTGTGTGAGGACATCAAGAGAATAAGCATTGTACAAAGTCCTCACATTCCAACTACCTATGAAGAGAAAATGATTAGTGGTATGTTTAACCCTTCCAGGTGTCTATCCTGAAAAACTGGTTTCCATCCAGAGGCCAAGCTACCTTCTTATGCTCAGCCCAAAAAAATTTACTTTAGAACTTTTTTGCTACATAACTAATGGAAGGAATTATGACATGTTATATGCCAAATTAATCAGCATTTGATTCTGGATTTTCTGAAAATAAAATATTAAACAAAAAAGACAAGTTTTATTCTAATAGGACTTTTTAAGAATCATGTAGTAAAAAAATGTATCTGGCAACAGAAATAAAAATTTATTTAAAAAAGTAGACAAATGATTATAATGCACATGAATAGAAAAGCTATTTATTTCTGAATAATGAAAACATCACTTTTTTGGTTTCAAGTAAATATTTCTCTTGTTTGCAATTTTTTTCTGGGTACAATATTTTGAAAAAAATTCCAGGCCTTTAGCCAATTTTGCTGAGTCAGATAAACAAGTTAACTTTAGAATTAAAAAAAAATAACCAATCAATGGAAATAGGTCATATTATATACCAAATTAAACAGATTTTAATTACAAATTTTATGAAAATAAATAATATAAACAAATTTACAAGCATATTGATTTTAATGTCTTTTTTAATGTCATATGGTGAAAAAAAAAGATAGCTCTATATAATTAAGGCTTCATTTTGGAAAATCTGAAGAATAAAAATAGTTAAATTACATATTAATCGAAAGGAAATTTCCTCTAGAATAATATAATATTCAACCTGAAATATGATTGTTATTTCTTTTAATGATTCTTTTCAGTATCGTATATTTTAACCCTTTGCAACTGAGGGTGCCACAGCTGCACCATTTTGTTTTTATCATTAAACTCGCTGGTGCCAAAACAGCGACACACTAAGGTCAATCTGACACTAATGTCCGTAGTGGATGGTTGTGTGTTGTATCTAGGCTCTGTATTATTATTATTCATGATCATAATTTTTACACATAAACAGGCCAGTGTTATAGAGAGTGACTTGGACTTCTCACATTCATGGGATTTTCTGAACTGGTTATGAAATAGGAAAAAACTTCCATTGCTGCTTTTTTTACTAAACTTTATGAATTTTTTCTTTGAGTGTTGAAGTTTGGTGATCTTGGTGGAGTGCAGTATGATTTGCGCACCAAGGAAAAAAAAACAGCTTTATATCATCTGTGTGGCACAGCCAAGGTACTGAGGGGGTGGGAAGGGAGGTTGCCTTTAAAAATCATTCAATATAAACATAAAAACTCATAATTCTAAAAAAATTACATTTTTCTATAAGGGGGGGGGGGTAGTGAAACTTTTATGAGTTTAGTGGAAATTGCCCTCCCACAGGATGGCTGATTTCCTTAGCAAGAAAGTCTATTTTGCTTCAGTATCCAAGACATTAATTTTCAGAAAGCGGTACAAGCTCAGTTTTTTTTAATAAAAAAAAGAAATAATAAAAGAAAAAATTATATATAACCTAATAGGATGTTAAATAAAATATCTGCAATAACCTTTAAGCCAGCCTCAGATCTAACATAACTCAGAAAGATAAATAAAGCAGTCGACCAAAAGATAACTACTAATGGAAATAAATCTACAGAAATGAATTTGCTTCCATATCCAAGACCTCATTTATTTTCAGAAAATGATGCCAGATAAAAGTTTTACTGGAAAAGTAATAGATAATAAAATAAAAATTAGCATATAGCCTAATGCGATGTTAAAATATCCACAGCAATAAGTTGTAGGACATGCATCCAATGTAGCATAACTATGAAAAACCAATACTTAACAATTGGCCAAAAGATCACTAATTTATGAAAATAAATCTGCTGAAATGGAAACTAAGGTTTAAATATAAAAAAAGTAAATACTAACTTTATAAAAGGTATCTAATATACTGGGCCAAAACTAAACAATATGGGAGCCACTTATAGCACATGGAACTGAGATATCATGTGTTATTCATTCTTTATCACAGTGAGCCATAATGTAATTAAATGCAGCTGCATCCAGAATATCTAAGAAGTATATTTTTACTTCCAGTTTCGATTTTTTAAGAGTGGGAATGATGCATAGAATGATGGGAAAAATCATAAAATTAATTTTGGGAATACTGAAATACGTTTATGACAGAAGAGTGTGTGAAACAGAAAAAACAGTGGCAGTACGTACTTTGTAATTACTTCCAAAATCTACTGTACAGTACTGTACTAAAAATAGCAATTTTTTGCTATTTTTTAAGAAATTTTCGAAAATTTAAGGAAAAATTTGTTGACAGTTCAAATCAAATTTGTGAGCTTATGGATCATTAACAGCAAATCGGCAATACCATTTAGTGCTTTTAAGAAATGGTAATCAGATGGCTCTATCAAATTGTTTACATTGTAGTTTAATAAAATATGCATCAAATCAAAAAACAAAATATTATTTTTCAAGCCTGAATTATATATTTTTATAAGATATATATATAAATTACAACAGAATTTTTATTTTTTAAAAATTGACTTTTTTTGTTGTACTGAAAACATATACATATGTCCTGGTCCCCTCTCATTTCAGATTCTGCGAACGTAAACAGACGACATTAGTGAATGCCTACAATATCAAACAGCCCCCTAATTGCAGACATGGAGCAAAGTCCTGTTCCTCCACCACTAAAGGCTGAAGCCATCTACACTGGAAGACTTCCTCCAATGTAGAATTTGATGATGCCCTATAGAAGCAAGAGTTCAGGTATCTGTGATGACCTCTGCTCAGGATTATCCACCAGCTGATAAAACTATCCTGTGAATCTATTCACTTGGACTATCAACCTACAAACAAACAGAAAACACAGCGGAAGATTTTCCCTCTGCAGAAGCCAACCAGTGCAGCAAATTCAGCATCCATAATCAAATTCAGAGCCTTATTCCAGTCTATTTATATGAAACATTAATTAAAAGATTCTGAAAACAATTCATTGCCAACATGGTGGGAATTGAACAAGCATCTCTCCAGATTCATGCCAGAGCGCGCTACCATTGCATCCAGCGTTGGACAATGAAATTTTTCACAATAAGACCTTATAAATCATCTTGGTTGAGAGTGGATGAGACAGCGCCATCTACACTCAAGGAGATGCAACTTTTTCAGTCATTGCTACTGATTATCAGATGCTAATGAGAAGGTCGCTAACGCGTTAATATATAATTAAAAATCAATCCATAGTGAATGCACAGTATTCCCTGTTAAGATAGACATCAAACATTGATTAATAGATTCTGAAAAAAATTCAGCACCGACACGCGGGAATCGAACCAGCATCTCTCCAGATTCATGCCAGAGCGTGCTACCATTGCACCACCCGTTGGACAATGAAATTTTTCAGAATAAGACCTTATAAATCTTCTCCACTGAGACATGGCTGAGACAGCACCATCTATACTCAGGAGATGCAACTTTTTTAGTTGTTGCTATTGATTATCAGATGTTAATGAGAAGGTCGCTAACACCACCCAGAATCTATTAATTAATGTTTGATGTCTATCTTAACAGGGAATACTGTGCATTCACTATGGATTGATTTCTGTTTATACGGCAGCACAACAGGACCCTGTTAGTTGACCACTCCTCAGCAGGGTAGAAAAAAAAGTAACCATTGTTGTCCAGATCAGTAGGCCACACTAATCTGGCAGTCCTCCTCTTCTGTTCCCTTCCACAAAAGAATATCTCTTTTGAAATGCACTAATGGCCAGCATCATGAGAAGGCACGGCTGGACATTAGGTGCTAGACCTGACTGGTTCTATTCATCATCACAGGGGATTGGTGCATAGCTCTCCTTCCAGTGACTACCTAGCAACCTCTAAAATATGGCTATCAGATGGCTTTAACATATTATTTATAGTGCATCATCATCATCCTCAAGCAACCATGGGCTATGGAGGTCCAACCAGTCGGTGCAATTTAGTTCTCCTAGCACGTCTATCCTGAGCTACATTTACTGCATCTGGCCACTGCACACCAATTCTAACAAGGTCCTGTTTGACATTGTCCGCCCACCGCATCCTAGGTCTCCCCTTCTTTCTGAGGCCTTTAGGCACACTGTTCATAACCCTATTCGCCAATCTATAATTATTCATATGGGCAACATGGCCAAACCAACGGAGTCTCTCTCTGCACAATATGCTGCTTAAAGGAGGTTGCAAACTCCTTTGCTTAACCTCATCATTAGTTACAAAGTTGAACCATCTAATGCCCAAGATACTACGTAAGCATCTGGAATCAAAAGCATTTAGTTTCCTGTTATCATGTTTACAAAGTGTCCAAGTTTCACTACCATAACTAACCCTAGAAAGAACCAAACTATTATACAGCCTAATTTTAGTCTTTAGGTGTATATGCCTATTTCTCCACACTCTCCATAGATTCTTAAAAGTCCCGGCAGCAATCCCTATTCGTCTGTTAATCTCATGCCGCACATCACCATTATCTGTTACATAGCTCCCAAGATAATTAAACTGTGACACCTGCTCAAGACTGCAACCATTCAGATTAACTGAATCACAGCCTGATTGACCAATTTTCATTACTTTAGTTTTCTCTCTGTTTATAACCAAACCTACTCTACTACCAGTCTCATCAACAGCTCGAATGAAAGAGTTCATCTCATCAACATCATTTGCCAAAAGGGCTAAATCATCAGCATAATCTAAATCAGAAATTTTCGTAACTCCAGTCCATTTAAGGCCAAAATCTTTCCCTTGAAGTGAATTTCGCATAACATAATCAATAACCAAACTAAAGAGAAAAGGAGACAAAATGCACCCTTGTCGAACACCAGAAGTAATGCTAAACCAATTGCTACAAGCCTTACCAACTCTCACACACGATTCAGTGTTATTATAGAGAGCTTTCATTATGGTAACTAACTTCTCAGGTATACCATATGATTTCACAATCAACCACAAATTATGATGATCAACAGAGGCGAAAGCCTTTTTGAAATCAACAAAGCTAGCAACCAAAGGTTTCTGAAACTCTAAACATTTCTCAAGAATCTGCCTAAGTGAAAATATCTGATCCACACATCCCCTACCACTTCTGAATCCACATTGCTCATCACGCAATTGACTGTCAACCAGATTCTTAATTCTATTAAGCACAATAATGGAAAGAACTTTACCTGGAACAGAGAGTAGGCTAATACCCCTATAGTTATCACAAGAACTGTGATCACCTTTTTTGAAAATAGGGATAACAATAGCTCTGGTAAAATCCTTAGGAACCATGCCTTTATCATAAAAGATATTCAGAATTTCAGTCATCCAAGTGGTAACCGAAACATTTCCAGCTCTAAGCATTTCGGTAGTAATTTCATCTACCCTTGGGGATTTATGAAGTTTAAGTTTAGAAACAGCCAAAATAACTTCAGATTGTGTTATAGGGCCAACATTAAAGCCACCAATGCATCTATCATCATTGCAAACAATGGGAATAGAACTAACTGCATTGTTCAGAATATCACTGAAATGCTCAGCCCACCTAGCCATGACAGAATCCTCACCTTCTATAACCTTACCCTGTTTATCCTTCAATCCCTGTATATCTGTCCGTTTTCTACCACACAAAACATTAACTATCTGGTACAGCTCTCTGCTGTTGTTCTGTCTAACTGCTTCCTCGGCTTTGTCAGCCAAACCATCAAGCCAAAGATTCTTATCAGCAGCTAATTGATCTTTTACATGTTTATTAAGCTCTCTGTAATGCTTTCTATTAGTACTAGTAGGGTATTGATTAAGGACATTCCTGCAGTTCTTTCTTTCTGAAATAAGCTCAAGTGCCTTATCACTCAGATAATTCTGCCTCTTCTGCTCCTTTTTTCCTAAAAGAGTACTGTTAGTGTCCAAAAAAGCCTGTTTAAAATGATCCCATTCTTCCTCAACTTCAGTAGTAAGCATACCATGACTGTCATAATGACTAAGTAACCTATCATGGTAAGCTTTGGCTATAACTGGGTCTTTCAGAGCTTCAGTATTAAAAGCAAATTTTTTAACCCTAGCACAACACTTTTTAAGTTTAAGTTGTAAGACACTTTTAACAAGGTAATGGTCAGATCCCATTTCAGCTCCCCTATATGCCCTGGTATTTCTAACAGAACTAGCCCATTTGCTGTTAATTAATATATAATCAATCACATTCCTATGCAGCCCATCAGGTGAAACCCATGTGTATTTATGTATGTCGCGGTGTTTGTAATATGTGTTAGTTATTCTGAAACCATTGAGTTTACTTACCTGTAGGAGACGTTGCCCATTGCCATTGCAGCTACCAATACCAAAAGGGCCTATTACTCCTGCCCAAAGGTCAGAGTCAGTACCAACTTTGGCATTGAAGTCACCAAGAACAAGGGTAATATCTCCTTTCTTGACAGAATTCAAAATATCCTGAAGTCGTTCCTAAAATCTATCCTTCTCATCCTCATCGGCATCCTCAGTGGGGGCAATAACAGCAGATAACATTCAGGTCTTTAATGCTTGTCTGAAATTTTGCTGTAAGAAACCTTTCATTAATTCACTCATATCCTAGAAGAGCATCACTAGCGTGTCTGCTGAGAAGCAGACCCACGCCTTGGTGATGCTTATTGTCGTCCCTCCCTGAAAAGATAAATTTAAGATTATTTTTAAGAATCTGACCTTTATCTGTCCATCTGGTCTCTTGCAAGCCGAGAATATCTAAATTATAATGGTGGAATTCTTGTGTGAGGACATCAAGAGAAAAAGCTCTGTGCAGAGTCCTCACATTCCAACTACCTATGGAGAGAAAATGGTTAGTGGGATGTTTAAAGAAACTATGTTTATTGAGAGAGGGAATGCCGACAATATCAAACAGCCCCCTAATCGCAGACATGGGGCAAAGACCCGTTCCCCCACCACTAAAGGCTGAAGCCATCAACACTGGAAGACTTCCTCCAATGTAGAATTTGACGATGCCAATAGAAGCAAAGAGTTCAGGTGCCTGCAATGACTTCTGCTCAGGATTATCCACCAGCTGATAAACATATCCTGTGAATCTATTCACTTGGGGCTGTCAACCCACAAACAAACAGAAAACACAGCGGAAGATTTTCCCTCCACAGAAGCCCACAGTGCAGCTAAATCAGGATCCATAATCAAGCTCAGAGCCATATATCTGTCCAGTCCAGTTGGTTTATATGGTCAGCACCAGGACCCTGTGTAGTAGCCATAGTTGTCCAGATCAGTAGGCCACACTAATCTGGCAGCCCTCCCCTTCCGTTCACTTCCACAAGAGAGTATCTCTTTTGAAAGGTACTAACGGTCTGCACCACGAGAAGGCGGGGTCGGACATTAGGTGCTAGGCCTGGCCGGTTCTATGCATCATCACAGGGGATTGGTGCATAGCTCTCCTTCCAGTGACTACCTAGCTACCATTTCAGTTTAATTAAATATGCAACAAATGAAAAAAGGAACATATTTTTCAAGTTTGAATTGTGTATTTTTAAAAGACTTATGTAAGATAATTTTCAAATGGAAACTTTCTTTAAAAAATTGGATTTTCATGTTGAAAAATTGGAATTTCGTGTGTTGTACAAAAAATGTCTATAGATGTCCTTGACCCTGGTATGGTTAATGAGTTAGGATGATCCCTATGGAAGGTCATGATTACTATCCTGAATAACATTTGGAAATGAATTTTTCAGTTTCGACTTTTTCCCACTCTACTAATGTTTTATGATCTGTAAATAAAGGTTTTAAATAATGTTATTTAAAACCTCAACATACAGAGGTAAGAGATGATACATTTATTTTGTCCTCATCTTTTAAAATTTTGATATATGAAAAAAATCCCCCCCCCCCCCAATGTTTTGAACATTTAATTCCATGAGGTTGTTTTACCTCTGAGTGGCACTTTTTTTGCACACAATGGCTTAAATACCTTGGATCCATTGTAACAGCTGTTGGGAGAGATGGTAGCCTCCCATCAAGGACATCCAGCGTGTTCTTTAATATGCACAAGGTATGTCTCTCCTGCACATGGGGTAACAGTTCAATGACCTATCCAAAAGACAGTGTAATGCTCCAAAAGATCGTCACACTTCTCTTTGGACCTTTTGACTGATCCAAATTTAACTTTCCAGATAGCATCGGGCGCCAGGCTATATTAGCTTGGCAAATAAAGTTAAATGAGGGTTCACTAAGTATATGGGCATTACTTATTGAGTAAGAAATCAAAAGATTGTCAAATTATTAAAGTTAAATCTTAATAAAAAAAACAGAGCAAAGAGAAAAAATAGCAAAGTCAAAATATTTCACATAGCAAAGTTTATTTTTAAAACATTCAAGACTCACCATATAAACTAATGAATACAAAAGTCTGAGCAACTAAAAGCTCACATCTAGCTCCATCTCCACTAACAATTCTATACTGACTTCTGTCCTTACTGACATTTTCTCATTACTGACTCTCTCTCCCTCTTACTGACTCTTCCTACTACTGTCTCTTTACTATCTTCACTATCATCACTGACTATCTTACCAACACTCTTTACTGTCTCATTCTCACTGACTCTGTGACCTAAAGTCACTTAGTATACATGTGGCGTACAACTGACATGTGTCTGTGTTGCACACTGGAAAAACATTTGCATAACTTAATATCATGCGCTAGCTATGACACAAGAGCGGGCATGTCCTTACAAGCGCATTAGCGGTGTGAATCAAAAGTCAGAGTCGCGCATGTGCAACTTCTTTAGTGGACAGAAGAGAGAAAAGTGATAAGCCCAACTAAAGATAATCCCCAAAATGATAAATATAACATAAATAAAGTAAAAGTGAATGGGTGGACCATCACAACTCCCCCTCCCAAAGGGAGTCAAAATTTGACCTAATAGATTTTGATGAGCAAACTAGAATAAAAGGACACTTCCTACGTCATTTACATATCGCTGAATATAAATAAAATATAAGTATGCACACACAAAATTTCAACAACACAATCTACTCTCACATTGACACAATCTTCCATCACAACCAAAGGTACCTCCTCCAATTCCTCCTCCAAAGTGTAAAGCTGCCTAGTGCGGGGGTGGCTCAATCGGTAGTGCGCCAAGCTTGTAATCTGTAGTTCCAAAGTTCGAGTCCCAGCTGGGTCAGCATTGAGATTTATCTCCATAAATTTCTCCACCCTGCCCAGTCAGTAGGGGACACCGATAGGCTTGGAAAGGCCACCATCCGTCAGATGGGACTTTAAGCCATGGTCTGTGTGCGGGAGAGCCATACCCTGTGCACGTTAAAGAACACGCTGGATGGTCTTGACAGGAGGCTACCATCTGTTTTCCAACATCTGTTCCAGTGGGTCCCCTCCCCCAACCTTCTCTGAGCCAGTCCTTGTGACTGAGAACGGTCCTTGTGACCTTGTCATTTAGCCTATGGTGTACCAAAAAATGCCGCTCAGAGGTAAAACAACCCAACAAAAGCCTAGTGTAAATGCATACCAATGACTGTGGCAGTTAATGTTATTGATCTAACTAGTATCACATTCTGATACAATTCCAAAAGGTGCATACTATAACCTTTACAAAGCTTGTTAATCCACTCCTATCCTGCTTAACTTCTAAAAAAGTTAAAGAAAAAAATTAAAAAATACAGCAATTCTGCTCTTTTACAGAATATAAATACAAACGTATCAAGCGGGGTACATAACTTCCGCTTATTTCCCTAACAACAAATACATGAAATCTAATCTTGAATCAAAGCTGGCCAATATGCTCTTTTGGCTACCTTCTGATATGTTTTACATGCACCTAGATATCCTGCTGCTGGTACATCATGCAATTCTTGGAGTACGTACACTCTTAAAATTTTAGGGATAAATGGAAAATAACTGCCTGTTTGACTCGGTCATCTGCAGTAGTACAAAATATCATTAACTAAAAATGTCTCGCTCTTCCAACAATACTTGAAACTATACTAGGATAAATCAATAAATATTTAGCGGAAAAAATTTTCGCCGACATATGGGAATCGAATCCACATCTCTCCAGAAACATGCCAGAGTGTTCTTACCAGTTGAACTAATGCCAGCTCATCTTTTTTCCGCTTATTTAAGGCTATAGGCATTATTTAAGGCATTAGTTCAATTGGTAAGAACACTCTGGCATGTTTCTGGAGAGATGCGAGTTTGATTCCCGTATGTCGGTGAAAATTTTTTTCGCTAAATATTTATTGATTTATCAATGTCAAAACAGCATCAGGTCATGCTGCGATTATCATCTGTGTTTAAATCATTAATAACACTAAATAGCGTGAAGAGACTATTATTTATTTCCATCTCACTCTGTGCAATATAAAGGTAATAGTTGCCACCCGAGACCACAGATGGCGCCAATGGTTGGCCCGCATTTCTCGGTGATAGAGTATAGTCTTAAATAAGCAGAAAAAAGATGAGCTGGCATTAGTTCAACTGTTAAGAACACTCTGGCATGTTTCTGGAAAGATGCAGGATCGATTCCCGTATGTCAGTGAAAAAATTTTTCGCTAAATATTTATTGATTTATCAATGCCAAAAGAGCATCAGGTCATGCTGCGATTATCATCTATGTTTAAACTATACTAGGATCCATCAGTTTTCAAATAATGGTATACATTTCGATATTCTAAATCTTTTTGTTGTTTATTAACTAAGTGTTTCTTGCATTCGAGGGAATTATTGTGGCAAGCGAGGGAGCAAAAGGCTTTAGCCTCCAGATCTGGCGTAACATCTGCCAGCCACACAGGAGCACTGGATAATGCATCTGGTAGCTAATGTGCACTTCTCTTTTGGTACTCGACCTTGAAATTGAATTCTTGTAGGTGTAATATCCAGCGCATTAGATAACCTGTTAAATTGGTGAATGTCTGCAACCATTATAAAACAGCATGGTCGGTAAAAATAGTAATGTCGGATGTGTCTAATTGCACTTTAAATTTTTCTAGAGCTCATATTATGCTTAGTCACTGTATAATTTCTTTCAGTGTGGCTCAAACGGTGACTGGCATACATTATGATGTGTTTGCAATTGTCATCCTGTATTTGGCTATGCAAAGCACCAAGACCAACACCGGAAGCATCAGTGTAAATCTTAAAAGGTTTGCCTGACTGTGGCAAGACAAACACGGGAGCATGACACAATGCATCTTTTAAAGTCAGAAATGCTGTGTCCAAACAGGTGTCCAATAGCATAATGTTCGCTTTCAGCATAATTCACATAAAGGTTCAGCCAAATTAACAAAATTTGGTAGAAATTGTCGGTACCAGCCACACATTCCTAGAAATCTGCTATGTTGCTTTAAATTGTGTGGTGTGGGAAATTGCTCTATGGCTTCGACCTTATTAGGCAACGTTCTTACTCCGTCTGCATTAACCGCAAACCGAGGTATTGAACGTCTTCTCAGAGAAATGTGCATTTAGATAATTTTATGATGAGCCGAGCTTCTCTTAACCTCGAGTAAACCAAATCTAAATCATGTAGATGCTCAGAAAAATCAGTGGAGAAAATAACTATATCATCTAAGTAGACTTCACTTTTTTTCCCTTCAGATTATCCAGAATCACGGACATAAGATGTTGAAACATGGCAAGTGCTCTGGATAAGCCAAATGGTAAACAACGAAATTGGAATAATCCATCTTTTGTGAGGAAAGTTGTTTTGGGCCAATCTGGTAGATATACAGACTCCTGCCAACATCCTGAAGACATATCTAGTGTGCTAATAAATTTCTTGCCAGCCAGTTGTATTGGTAGATCCTGAATAATAAGTAGTGGATATCTATTGGGCACTGTGACAGTATTTAGTTTTCAATAGTCCACACAAAATCTCAAATCGCCAGTTTTCTTTTTAATGAGGATGACCGGTGAAGCCCAAGGGCTAAAACTTGGTTCAGTTATCCCATCCTTTAATATTTCCTTAATTTGCTCAGAGATTATTTCTCCTTTACTTGGAGGATAATTTTATGGTTTATAAACAGGTTTACTATTGCCCATGTCGATATGATGCTCCAAAAATTGACATCTGCAAGGCTTGTTGTTAAAAAGTTCATAATTAGCATTAAGCAGAGCTTCTAACCTAACTCTTTTGTCATGATTTAAGTGAGTGATCTAAGCATGTTTTCTAATATCCAATTTTATCTAGTTGACATAAAGTTGTCTTTCATTGTTGCTTTCAGCTGTAATGATCCAAAGATCATTAACTTTTCAAGTTGGACATTTTGTCTGATCCAAATTTATTCAAAATTCTGGATAGCTTTTGTTGGACCCCAGGCAATATTAAGTTGTAATAGGGTTTGTTAGCTAATTCTCTAGCATTACTTATCGAGTAAGAATTCAAAAAGGATTGTCAAGTTTAATTAAAGTTTAAATTTAATCAAAAAACATTTAATGTTGCTCAAGAGAAATATAGCAAAAATTCTAAAGTTTCTAAAACAAAGACTCATCCTCAATTGATTAATACAAAAGTTGGAGTACTAACAACTCACATCTATTTAAAACTCTACTAACAACTCCTTCTATCTACACAATACATATTGATTCAACATATTTCATCTCCTCCTAAAAATCTACTAACAATTACAATTCTACATCTCTACTTCCCCTAACAGCACTCTCTCCACTAACTCTAATTCTATGACCTACATCACTTAGTTATAACATGCAGTGTACAAATCCAGCATGTCTGTTGCAGATTGAGAAAACATTTGAATAATCTAACGATCACCCTAGCTATGACACATGAGGCTTTTAAAGTCTTCCAAAATTCTATTCCATGATGACATCCTATGTTATTCCACCATTGCTTAGCACATCCAATTAAAATAAGATACTGCGAAAACCACCTTTTTGTTGCTGGGCTCTTCACGTAAACGGAAATGCTCATCCATAGATTTCACAAATGCCCATGATGACGGATGTTTCGAACTGTCAAACCTTATCTCAGGTAAAGGCCAATTAACATAAGGACTACAGTCAATAAATAGATTAGCAACTCGTCATTGAGGTTATTGATAATACTCTGCTCTGTTACTTGTTTCTGATGGAACTTTACATTCAAAATTTATATGTTCCTGAACTAACGTAGCATTATCAGCAAATTCAGGGGTTATTGTCATTTCCCTTTTCTCCTGAAATCTTTAAAACACTTCTGCTTGTGTCATCACATCCTGCAACCTATCTTTTACTAAGTCAGAAGTCATAATGGTAGAAACGGCCATATTACTAGAAAACATGTTTAGCGATCTTTCAAAATTTTGAATTTATGAAATTTTGAAACTTTTCTATTTTGAATAGTGCTCAAAGGTACCTGCTAAACAACAATACAATACTGAAGCTACACTAAGCTTGTAATAAACTTGCTATCAAAAATATTATCTATGGTATATGTGTGTCTGGACACTTCTAATCTTTGTATACATACAATAAAGATCTTAACTATCAGCAATAACTGCACTGAAACTTCAGTACCTTTGACTAATACAAAAGTTAAGCTTCTTGCAAAAAATTTTTTTGGCTTAAGCTACCATTAAATATGATTAGTATCTATAACAAATGAGCACAAAAATTTGTTAACTTTGACAAACATTTTAAATAACATACAATTTCTACATATATATGTACAGTCCCTGTTTTCGGTGTGCCACTTTCTTTATTTTCTCTGTAAGATTCTAAAAGATTGTTAAAATTATTATCTTTGGATCTTTTGACTGATCCAAATTTAACTAAACTTTCTGGATATCATTGAGTGCCAGGCAATATTAACTTGCCAAATAAAGTTAAATGAGCATTCGCTAAGTATATGGGCATTACTTATTGAGTATAAAATCGAAAGATTGTCAAATTATTTAAGTTAAATATTAATAAAAAAAATTAATTATCGTTACTCAAGAGAAAAAATAGCAAAGTCGCAATAAGCTCACAGGACAAAAAATTAGTCATCTCCCAGTGTAAGAGGGTTATGTCCATTTGACAGCAACAGAGGGAGCACCAGTAATAAACGCATCCTACAAATAGCTGTGCTGTGTGCTACGGGTTCATACAGTGACAAGAAATGGTTGTGTGCCACATGTGTGTTAGTCACTCTGTGAAACATGAGTCACACTAAACATGTGAATCAGTGGCAAAAAGAGTGTTATTGCGCTTGGTCGAGCCAAAGAGCATAGTGTACAAGAATTTGCTGCCTTTGCAGATGTGTCAAAACATACTGTCCAAAGGATCTTCCAGCAGTGGCGTACATTGCAGTCCACTGCTAATTGTCCCCAGAACTGTGCTCACCAATAGGAACCTCCACAGTGTGTCATGCACTGTTAGGGCAAACTGCTTTGCAACAAGGCAGGAATTGCTCCAGTCAGTCAATGCAGGCCTACAACAAGCTGTTTTCAAATGAACACTCCGAAGGGAAATGCATGCCATGGATATCTGGAGCAGAGTACCATGGAAGAGACCCATGTTAACAGCTCTGCATGGCTACAGTGGGCGCGGCACCACAAAAAAGACTGGAATGTCGACTCTTGGAAGTGTGTGATCTGGTCGGATGATTCGTGTTTTTGTTCGTACTCAAAAGTTGCGAGGCAACGGGTACATCATAAACTGCATGAAACTTTCCACGCAGACTGTAAGGTTCTGTTCAAGCTGGAGGACACTCTGTGATGTACTGGGGGTGTTTCACGTACAGGAAATGGGTCCTCTGGTTGCGGTGACGTCACACTTTAACCAGAAGGGCTATATGGAGCTACTAGACGACCACATGTTGCCTCTTGTGCAGCATCTCCACAGTGAACACCAGAAGGATACCTCAGTCTTCCAAGACAACAATTGTCGCGTGCACAGGGCTTAAAGTGTGTCGGATTGGCACGATGAGCATTCTGAAGCCTCTGAACTTCTCGACTGGCATGCCAAATCCCCAGATTTGAATCCCATAGAAAACTTGTGGGACTATTTGGGACAACGAGTGAAGCGCCGTCCCAGCTAATCTGGCTGAACTGCGGCATTTGCTGCTGGAAGAGTGGATGAATATTGATGTGCACTACATCCACACACTGATGGCATCCATGCCAGACAAGATTTTGGCTGTTCTTCGGTCGCACGGAGGCATTACGCACTATTATGTGACATTTAGCCAGGGATGACTAATTTTTTGTCTGGTGAGCTTATTTCATATAACAAACTAAGTTTATTTTCGAAAAATTTAGACTTACCAAATAAAGTGATGAATACAAAAGTCTGAGCACTAAAAGCACCATCTCTATTAACATCCTTCCTACTATTTCATTACTGACTTCCGTTTTCTTACTATCTATCTCATTACTATTTCCATGACCTAACGTCACTTAGAATACACAGTGTGCAAATGGCATGTATATTGCACTCTGGGGAAAACATTTGCATAAACTTACGATCGCATGCTAGCTATGACACAAGAGGGAGCATGTCCATACATGCGCATTAGCAGCTCTCTATAAACAGTCAGAGTTGTGCATACGCAACTCCTTTAGTGGATCGTAAGAGAGAAAATTGATAAGTACAACTGAAGATAATTCCCAAAATGATAAATATAACGTAAATAAAGTAAAACTGGTTAAGGAAAAGTAAAAGTGAATGGGTGGACCATCACAACAGCAGCCTCTCCAAGCCTATCGATGTCCCCTACTGACCATGGGCAGTGCGGAGTTTTGCGGATATAAATCTCAATATTGACCCAGCTGGGACTCGAACCTGGGAACTGCATTATGAGTCTGGCATGCTACCGAACGAACCTCCCCACCCCTACTTCCATGAGTGTCAGTGTTTCGTGGTCAATGACAAGTGATGAATCTTGGTACTGATTTTTCCATGTATAATCAATGAATAATATGTCCAAATTCTGATTAATGTGAAACTGAAAAAGCTTTCTTTTAATTACCGAAAAAGTGAATACATTTCTGAGTGAAATTTATGTATTTGGTCTTTCTTACTGAAAGACACCGAATTTAGTGAAACCTGAATATCTATGGAATTTGTTTATATATATACACACAGTCGTATCAGAATAATATGACCACCTACCTAATAATGGGAATAACCACCCTTGGCCCGGATGACAGCGGTGAGGTGGTGTGGATGGATGCAATGAGGCCCAGAAAAGTTGCCAGAGACACACATGCCCATTCAGACTCCAGCAGAGCAATGAGGTTCTGGAGATGACGTGGTTGTGGGTCTGCACGCTGAACCTGTCGACCCAAATAGTACCACAAGTACTATATGGGATTAAGGTCGGGCAATTTCGCTGGCCAAGGGAGAAGAGAGACATTGATGTTGTGTTCCTGGAACAAGTCACGCACCAACTTAGCGACATAGCAGGGTACATTGTCTTGTTGATAGACACCATCACCACTAGGGAAAATGTCCAACATGAAGGGATGCATGTGGTCAGCGAGATGGACAGGAGTATAATTCCATGACACTCCCCAAACGTTCCACTGTTCAAGACAGTACTACATTATACAGAGGGTGCCACTTTTGACCCATCTACTTTCCACCATGCCTTACTTTAAATATAACATAACTGCAGAGAAAGGACCTGTTACAATGAGCAAGACATATAAAGCTGATATAATCAGAATCGTCAGGTTTTCTAATCAATGAGGTGTAACGTGAGACTTTTGAATTTTGCACTTTGCCTAAACATATAACGCCAAATACATCATTAAATCCATCCAATACAATTGCCAAACATATATACCACCTTTCTTTGTTGATTAATTTTTAGTGCCATCATTGATATTCAATCCTAACTTTTTGATCAGGTGGGAGCTATCGTGGTGGAGACACTCATTGGCTTTTCCATCGATAAGCCTGTAGACCGGGGATCCCACTCCCAGTCGTGAACCTTCAACTTCGTCCTCTCCATAAAACCAACTCGTCGCCCCGCAGCATACAGACCCCACCCACTTCAGGGTTTGCAACGAAAGAAATCTTTTTCAGATGCCAGGATAAGTCTGCCTAATCGGGGTGACAAGTCCCTTTCAGCAGACCCCCCACATCATGACATCTCCAGCCAGGTTGTCGGTAGCATGCACGCCAAGAGGACCTCACAGCCCCCCAGCATACAGACCCCACCCACTTTGGGGCTGGATAAGTCTGCCTAATCGGGATTCCCAATCCCTTTCAGCAGACCCTCCCTTTTACGACATCTCCATCCAGGTTGCTGGTAGCGTGCACGCCAAGAGGACCTCATGGCCCCCCTACGTACAGACCCCACCCAGTTCAGGGCTGCAACGAACCCTTCTCAGATGCGAGGACACCTCCAACCAGGTTGCCAGTAGTGTGCACTCCAGAATACCGCGAGGTGATCTTACTTCACAGAGGCACTATAGGCCCCTCCACCACCATCGACTTCGTCCTCTCCATCAGGGCCGACTCACGGCCCCCCAGTGTACAGACCCCACCCACTTCGGGGCTTGCAATGAACCTTTCTCAGATGCCATGATGAGTCCGCTTTTTGGGTGCACCAAGCCCTTTTGACGGACCTTCACTTTGCGGCATCTCCACCCAGGTTGCCAGTAGCGTGGACAGGTAGCCATTGGCGTTCAGGGACCCATCCAGTGGTACCAGCGGCCCCAGGTCATACCAAGAAAACATCCCCCAGACATGCACACTGCCACCGCCGGCCTCTACTTGACCAACAAGTGTTTTCGGGTGTTGGTTCTCATCAGTCTGACGCTGTATCCACCACCGCCTGTCACTTCTGTAGAGTAGAAACCTTGATTCGTTGGAGAAGGCAACCTTTTTCCACTCTTCAACTGTCCAATGACAGTAGTCTCGTGCGAAGTGCAGGCATCATTGCCGATGGACCTTGGTTAACATGGGTGCCTTTACACAATGTTAACTCCGGAGACCCATGTGTAACAGGGTTCACTCTACTGTTATCGGGGGACACATACCTGAATGCCCCAGCGTTCATTTGAGTGGTCAATTGATGCACTGTTGTACATAAATTGCCCTTTACCAGTCGACAGAGGCGACATTCTCCTCTGGAGTCTATGGCCTTTGGGGTGCCACACTTATGACATCTGGAAGTACTCGGTGTGCCAGCGGTCCATTCTTGGTACACCCTTACTACAGCACCTCGCGAACAGCCCATGAAGTCTGCTGTTTCCGAGATGCTTCCAACCTTGGCACAGTAGCCGATGATAATTCATTTTTGAACGCCCGTGAAATCAATACCTCTGCCCATTGTGCTCATGTTACGCACTATGGTTCATCTGTCCTGGCCGACCACTTACATCACCATGTGGTCGACCTTGCCATGTGCACTCTGTGATGCGACTGGAATGGTACACTGTGATTCCGTGGGTGGTCATATTATTCTGATATGACTGTGTATATCCTATAATCCATTACTTTGAAAATACTTTGAAAATCAATAAAAATTGATGAAAACTGAAAACAGTAACCATATGCCATATACCAAAATTGACAAATAACATCCTGTATAAAAAAAAACATTACAAGAAATTACAGGGTATTTGTTGCCTGCTAAGTATGAATGCATTTACCTCTATTTCTTTTTCTGTTACAACACCTTCATCAAGTAACTTTTTAGCATATTGATCCAACACAGATATTTGTTTCCTGATTTTTGTATACATCAATGGCTGTGTAAACATCGGTTCATCAATCTCATTGTGGCCATTTCTTCGATAGCAAACCTAAAACACAAAATTTTACACTTGAAAATCACACATATATGCAGTTGACAAAAGAAAGTGAGCAATACAAATAGCTCAGCTAAGAGTTACTCAAAAATATGCAGTGCCCCAGACTATATTTCTGAGCCCCTTGTCTGGGGTATGTACCTGTACCAGGGAATGCCACTGTATCACATTAGGATCAAAATTTTTAAGATATATATTATCATATTAAGGATTCAACAATGTTTTCATTTTGGTCAACCCTTTATTTGTTGAGAGAATGAATGTCATAACTACCTACCTTAGGATCAGACAGATAGATTGACACTGCAACACTCCAAAGATTTAAATACTTTTAAAGTTTTGGACCCTTCGTCTGATCTAATATTTATTCAAGCTCCGGTTAGCTTAATCGGGTGCCAGGCAATAATAACAATTTGCCAAATAAGTAGAAATTAAAGTCCTTATTAATTACCAGCAGGCATTACTTAGCGAGTAAGAATTCAAAATAAATGATTGTCAATGTAATTTTATATTACAATCAAAAATTATCAACTAATGTTGCTCAAGAGAAAAAATAGCAAAGATTCAAAAAGTTTCTATGACAAACAAATTTACAGGAGCACCTGCCATGTTTCAATGTCTTATGTCCGTAGTTCTGGGTGACCTAAAAGGAAAAATTTGTGAAGTATACTTAGACGGCATAGTCATTTTTCTATTGATTTTTCAGAGCATCTACGTGATTTGAATTTGGTATTTGCAAGATTAAGAGAAGCGGGACTCACCATAAAATTGTCCAAATGCACATTTCTCTGAGAAGATGTTCAATACCTCGGTTTCAATGTTAATACAGATGGAGTAAGAACATTACCTAATAAGGTCGAAGCCATAGAACGATTTCCCACACAGCGCAATTTGAAACAACTTAGTAGATTTCTAGGAATGTGTGGTTGGTACCGACAATTTGTTTCTAATTTTGCTAATTTGGCTGAACCTTTATGTGAATTGCACCGAAAGCGAAAACAGTTCCACTAGACACCTATTTGCGACACAGCATTTCAGACCTTAAAAGATGCATTGTGTCATGCTCCCATGTTGGCCTTGCGGCAGTTAGGCAAACCTTTTTACATCTACACTGATGCTTCCAATGTCGGTCTCGGTGCCATGCTGAGCCAAGTACAGAATGACAATTGTGAACACGTTATCATGTATGCCAGTCGCAGTTTGAGTCACACTGAAAGAAACTATACAGTGACTGAAAAAGAATGTCTAAGCGTAATATGGGCTCCAGAAAAATTTAAAGTACAATTAGACACATCCAACATTACTATTTTTACCAACCATGCTGCTTTACAATGGTTACAGACATCCACCAAACTAACAGGTCGTCTAATGCGCTGGGCACTATGCCTACAAGAGTTCAATTTTAAGGTCGAGCACCGAAAGGGAAGTGCACATCAGCTACCAGATGCATTATCCTGTGCTCCTGTGTGGCCGGCAGAAGTTACGCCAGAGCTCAAAGATAAGCCTTTTGCTCCCTCACTCGCCACAATAGTTCCCATCAAATACAAGGAATATTTAATTAAGGAACAGCAAAGAGATTTTGAATATGGAAACGTGTATCATTATTTGAAAACTGATGAATTACCTCTAGATCCTAGTATAGCTTCAAGTATTGTTGGAAGAGCCAGACATTTCAGATTAATTAACGATATTTTGTACTATTGCAGAACACTGAGTCAAACAGGCAGTTATCACCCATTTATTCCCAGGAATTTAAGAGAGTACGTACTCCGAGAATTACATGATGTACCTTCAGCTGAACATTTAGGTACATGGAAAACATATCAGAAAGTGGCCAAAAGATCATATTGGCCAGCTTTGAAAAAAGACATGAAAACCTATGTAGGAACATGCCTAATTTGTCAAACCACGAAATTCGATCAGAACTGTCCTTGTGGTCTTATGAAAAGCACAAACTCCAATGAACACATGGAATTAGTTGGCATGGATTTAATGGGCACATATCCACAAATGCAAGCGGGATCCCAATATATTCTGGTCTTAGTAGATTATTTTTCGAAATGGGTCGAAATATTTTCTGTTAGAAATGCAACAGCAACAATCGTAGCAAAGAAATTTATAAATGAGTTTATATGCAGATACGGGGTACACAAGAGTATAGTTTCAGACAAAGGGCCCCAATTCATTTCAAATGTGCTTGCTGAAATATGTGAAACATTTCAAATAAAACACATATATACAACTCCATATCATCCACAATCAAATTTGACCGAAAGAATTAATCGAAATATTGGTAGAATGATAGCTGCTTACATTGAAAATAGACATAGTACATGGGATAAATATTTGCAACAGTTTTCCTTTGCTTTATGCACTTCATTACATGAAATCACCAAATGAACGCCTTCAAGGATATTTCTTGGAAGAGAACTAACATTACCCTGGGACAGACTCATTGGCCAACCCGCATCTCCACAATCCATTGAGTTTAGAACAGAACAGCATATTAAAGCCATTTCAAAGGTACAAGATAATTCCCTACGAGCACAACAAAAGCAACAAGAGGATTATAATAAAAGATGACGACATATGGAATTTAAAGTAGGTGAGGTTTTGATTAAAACACATCATAAGAGTGATAAAGAAAGAGGATTTATAAAGAAATTTGCACCATTATATGCTGGACCATATATTATAAGGAAGGAACTTTCTCCTCTTCTGTATAAATTGGCCAATATGACCACTAATGCCTCAGTAGGATACTTTAATGTTGTGAATATAAAAAGATATAAAACTTCTATAGAATTTTCTAGATCAGAAGCAGATGCTCCACAACAAACCCAGGAGAATGATGGCTCTGATGATGTTGAACCTTTACCAATCAGAAGAGAAAAGAACAGATTAGATTATCACCTATTGCACACGACAGGACAAAGACTGACAAAGCCAGATTCAGCTGTTCCATCAACGTCAAGAGCGTGACGAGATATCGACGAAACGACCAGATCCTGCAGAGCGACAACTGGCAGCAAAGCAGTCAACATCGCAAAGATGACGTCACAAGCAAGATATACAGCGACGACTTCACGTGAACGAGATAAGCCAACGACGACGGAAGGATGTCATCGGAACCGGACTGGATGATTTATCGCCACGGAGTGACAACAATGAAATTTAAGTATATTATTATTCTTCCACTTGGCACTTGTTGATTTATAAATGTTCTCTTTTCTCTGGAATACATTAAGATGAAGAAGAAGCTTATTGTGATTTATATAGTTAGCAATGTTTAAATTCTTGTTGAAACTTTGGAGTTTCGATATTTATTTTTGGAAAGTGAATTTACTGTAGTTCGAGTTTATACTTGTGTGAATAGAATTTTTTTTGCATTCTTGTTCATCGAAGTTCTAGTTATTGTATTAACATGATTTAAAAGGTATTTTTGTAGATTTTTTTCGGTTCAGCTGACTGATAGTTGAAAATTTTGTAAGTCGATATTGGAAAGTTTAGAAATTGTAAAATGTTTATGGATATGAATGAGGAGAGTGAAAGAGAATTAGTGATTCAATATTTTTACATTTTTAAGAATTTTGTATTGTAAAATAACGTGCATTCCCAAGTGAATTTATGTATGAAAAAAAATGAGATTCATGTAAAAGTGATTGGCTGAAATGCTATCATTGTATATTATAAATTATTTACACTTTTTTTTTCTTTATTCTTAGATACGATTTATGTATATGTGTTTAAATCTGTTCAGTGTCATCAGTGATATTTATGTGTCAATGATGCGTAATTTTTGGGATGACATTGGCAGTATTTATTGGTATATATATATATGAGATGACGACGAGAGCAGAATTTTTTTTTTTTTTTTTTTTGTACCTTTTTGGAGCTGTCCCCAAATGGCATACTCTGGTGACCGAGTTGTTACCAGCATAACTCCTTTGGGAGGGGGATGTTAGCCCTGAAGGGGGAGGTATTTAATTATTGTTTTATTTCAGCTAGCTCGCGATTACTGTGTATAGGAGAAGAATTAGCGGATGATTACAATCCCGCTTGTTTGTAAAAATTTGAATTCTCTTAGCTTTGTATTTGATGTAATTAGGAGGAGATAACGATGTTCGAATACCCGTTTTTTAATGTGATTTAGGAGAAGATTTAGCTTCTACGTATTTTTTTATTGTAGTTAGGGGATAAGCGGAAGTTATCACCCCGCTAACAACATATGTAACGAATTTTTTCTTTTCATGTCTTTAACCTTTATAGAAGTTAAGAAAGATAGGAGTTAATTAACCCGTTTTTTTTTTTCTGTACAGTTCAAGTTATGCCAATTTTGAGTTTGTATAAGAATGTGATACTAGGTAGACTGATTATGCTAGTATACAGTTAACTGTCACAGCCACTGGTATGCAATTACACTAGGATAGCTGTTAAACACATTTTTGTTAGGAGTAAATGGGAGGAGGTACCTTTGGTTGTGCTGGAAAATTGTGTCAAAGTGAGAATAGTTCGTCTTATCAAAATTTGCGCTAGCATAGTTTTACTTATTTTTGTTCAGCCATGTGTAAATGACGTAAGATGTGTCCTTTATTTAAAATTTGCTCGTCAAAATCTGTTAGGTCAAATCTTTTGACTCCCTTTGGAAGGGGGAGTTGTGATGCCCCATCGTTCACTTTTACTTTACCTTAACCAGCTTTGTTTAATTTACGTTATATTTATCATTTTGGGGATTTTTATTTCCTTTTTGGCATCACAGCACTCGTTTCCAAGAGTTAGGTGTTGCGCATATGCAACTCCGATCTTCCGACTGTCACCCGCTAAAGCGCGTGCACAAGGACACGCCCCCCCCCCCCCCCCCCCCCCTTGCGTCATAGCTTGTGGCGCTCGTCGTTTTATGTAAATGTCTTTCCCGGCATGCAACATGACACATGTCCGGCTCTTGTTAAAAGCACTTAGAGAAGTTAGTGTAGAAGCAGTTAGTGCAGAAGCAGTTAGTGCACGTAGCACGAGATAGTGCAGAGGCACTTAGAGAGAGTTGTAGCACATGGAGTTGATGTATCTTCTTCATTGAAGTTTTGGTGAGTTGATTTTTTTGGGAATAAATTTATTTGTTATTTAAACCTTTTGAGTCTTTACTAATTTTTTTCTCTTGAGCAACGCAAATTAAGATTTGATTATAATTAGACATTTGACAATCATTTTTTTGGAATCTTACTCATTAACGCTCGCTGGTATTTTGAACCCTAATTTAACTTATTCTATTTTTTGGCAATTTGTTAATTATTGCCTGGCGCCCGTCTCAGCTATCCGGAGCATAAACTAATTGGATCAGAAAAAGAGTCAAACTTAAAAGTATTTTGCATTTCTTTGGAGCGTTACAAGCTTGGCCTGTCGATGTAAACCAGTTAACCAGTTTTTCAGGCTGGGCCCTGGAAGAGATAATGCACATTCATTTCTCAGAATTGTGCTTTTATTTTTATGACCTTAACAAATTCATGAAATAGATTTTTTTTTTTCAAACTTCTTTTCAACTAATAAGCTATTGTTTTCACTTTTAAGTCATCTGCAGGGCTGGAATTACATTTCAAGTGCCTCTAGGCATATAATGCAGTAAAACTGACTTCTTTTTCCTGTAAAAAATTCTAAATGCATTTTGTTTATTTTGAAACCAAGAAAGCTAAAATAATTGAAATTTATGCTAGTGTGTGGGATTTCAGCAAAAATAAATAATACCATTTCATAACTAGCTACCTAAAAATTAATGTAACATGTATAATTTAAAAAAATCAACATATAAACTACATATATAAATTTAAACACTCATTTAAAATATTTTTTACCTCATTTTTTGGTCTGTGAATGAACATAGAAAAAAGTACATAAAATTTTGCAATATTTTAATAAATGCTTAAAAACTTTAACTTGCCTTTTATTTTTCTTTGAATTTTTACTATTTTATTAATAACAATTAAATGCTCTTTCTTTTGGTATTTATATATATATAGCATGAGTATTTTACCTTTATTTGTTACTTCAGGATGAGGTTCTAAAGTTGTGCATTTTATTTTCTCAAAACACTTCAAAACTAACTTGCCCACCAGAGTGACACCAGTTTCAGAAACCTGATACATTATGGGTTAACTGATCTAATTTGCTATGAAATCCTATTTTTCCTAAATATAAATATTGTTTATGTACTGTTACTGTACGAATTTCTCTTATCTCATTGTGATATTTTTTAGTTTCTCTTATCTCATTGCACGTTCTACATATTACTGCATTTAACAGTTTTAATCTCAATGTATTGCAAATTCTTAAGTGCATATTATACTTCTTTTTTGCTATTTGTAGGAATTTTGGAAACAAATTATATAATTTACAGGGCATAAGGAAAATGAGTCACTGGATTTTCCAGTTGAGGGACATCCTTAACCCATTTCTTCCCAAGTGTTGCGTACACGCAACACTGGGAAGAAATGGGTTAAGTTAAAAAATCTTTTGGCAATCATTTGAGATGCCATACAATCACTTATACACAGGTGTAAGTCTATTTAAAAAACTTCAGAATATTGCAAGACTGGCCTGTAGAGGATTTGGCAATAATCTCTGTACTTACATCAAATTATTTATGCATTTAACCCTTTCAGGACCATAAGGTTTCTAAGAGTAAATATTAGTATGTAACTGTTTATTTTAGTTTGTTTAGACGTAAAATAAATAAATATCATAAGAAAAATACATAACAATGTGTAGTATTTTTGGAATTTTATGGGAAATATTTTTCCAAATGGACTATAAAGGTAACACAAATTATAGTTAGGCTTATTATGCAATGTCTTTTATTTATTGGTTTATTATAACAAAATGTTAACTAAAATAATACAAAATTATGAAATAAAATTATTATACAAAATGATGTGCTAATTATGATATTCTGCGAAGCAATTTCATTTGGTTGTGAAGCAAAGATGGACATTGCGCAGATGCAACATTATTGCAAAGATGGACATGGACTAAACATTCCCGTTTACGTAATTGCGTTCGGCATACGTTCTATTTTGACATTCTGTATAAAAAATGCAGATAAGGTTATAATTAAATACGACAATCACCAATTTTAAAATGGGGAAAAATGTTTCCCTTAGTCATGAAAGGGTTAACAGTAATAGCTTTATTAGAGTTTTATTTAGTTTAATACTGTTATATGGGTAACTGGAACAACACCATTTCAACTTCTTTATAATGTTGTAAGGTAATAGATTGAAAGTATCTGATTAAATAGTTTTCATATTTCTATTGTAGAAATATCTATATGTAGAAATTCTATTTACAAATATCTAAATGTAGGCCACTGAACTCACTTGCCTAAGTATATAAGTGATTATGTGTAAATTAAATTTGTAAACATAAACACTTTTAATGAACAAATCATATTCTCATAATCCATATACATTAACTCTGCAGAGCAGAATTCATTCTGGTGGCTGGGTTAATTTTGAGGTGTTTTCAAGAGACAGAGAAAAAAAAACTTTGAAACTTTATTCCAAAATAATAAATAGACATAATTGGTTGTGTCCTAATACCAAAATAAAGAGTACTTAACACTGCTCAAAGTGGAAATCACAACACTAAGAAGGCAGTGATGTGTAGCCCGAAACTGACAGGAAACAAGCTATGAGGGTAGATGTGAAAAACTCGGTATCCTGGATCCAGTTTGTTCCATATTATAGAACATGTGGGATTGCCACATAAAGAGTAGAAATATGGAAAATTTATATCAGTGGCATTTAATAATTTCAGACAAAATTAAGACCACCTGCAATTTGCCAGGAGGGTGACCACTGGTTTCAGCCCCAAAAGCTAGCTGAGACAGCGGAATTGCATTCCAACAGCTTCATCTCCAGTAATAAATTTGCTAGGACACAAGAAATAAATTGGGAGAAGTTTCATAACGATAGCAGACAGCTAAATACCCACACAGCCAAGACACCTTACACAGCATCAAGAAATTGCCAAATACAGTTTCAAAAGATTCCCCTACTTTTAGAGCTAGCTATGAAAGTTATACATTGAAGTACCATTGAATTAGGGATGGGTGATATTATCCAAATTCAGTACCGCAAGTCCCGCAATGGGCGCGCATGTGTGTCTGAAACTCTGGTCATATATAGCTGTCAGCTTTGGCTTCCCCAAGCATTCATCGTGAGAAGCGTAATGGGAAAGGAGTGGGATTTAGATGCATTTGACAGAGGGCATATCATAAGTACCTGACAGATGGGACACTCAGTTTCTGAAATTGTCAACTTGGAATTTCTCATATGACAGTTTCAAGAGTGTTCCGAGAATATGAAAATTCCATCAAAAAAAAAAAACAAGAACCCAAACAAACTGCAAAGGACAAGCAGCCTTGAATGATCATGGACTTTGCCGTCTGACCTGCATCGTATGGACCAATAGGGGCCAGACATTATCTGAAATCACCTCGCATCTGAATGTGGGTTCCAGCCGGGAAGTCAGTGCATGGATCATGCAACGCTCACTTCATCGTCTCAGTTTCGGAAGTCACTGACCTACAAGAGTATCACTTCTAAAGGCACAACACCGGGCTCAATTCGACCATCGAAAATTGGCAATGGTTAGCCTGGAGTGATGAATCCTGATATAAATTTCATCACGCAGATGGGAGATGGAGGGTATGGCGGCAACCCCATGAAGCCATGAATCCTGCATGTCAGGTCGGAACAGTACAAGCTGGTGGTAGCTCAGTGATGGCCTGGGGTGCCTTCAGTTGGACATCTGTGGGACCTTTGGTATGTGTGCCAACGACTCTCAATGCATCCCAGTACGTAGAACTCATGGCTGACCATTTACACCCATTTAAGGCCATCATGCATCCCAATGGACATGGCATCTACCAGCAAGACAACTGTTCATCTCACAGGTGCAGGTTGGCTACTGCATGGTTGCAGGAGCATTCTGCTGACTTTGAAATAATGAATTTGTCACCTAGAAGTTCAGATTTAAATCTCATCGAAAATCTTTGGGATATTGCCGAGCAGTGTTTGGGCCTGTATCCCATCAGTGATTACCTTGAAAGAATTGTGGACAGTTCTGGAGGATGTATGGGTCGCCATACCTGTGGAACATTTACACAAGCTTGTGGAGTCCTTGCCTCATCGTGTGACAGCCATTATCAGGGTCAGAGGGGGTCCAACACGTTACTAGGTTAATTACTAGGCTATCCCTAATTTAATGACACTTCAGTATATAAGGAAGTGCTATGATTGCAGATCCCTTCATATTTACGTACGAAATGTCCGAAAAGACGTACTGAGATACAAAGGAGAAAAGAGGAAGAGAAGAAATTAATCAACCAACAGCTACGATATCAAGAGTTTCCGGATTGCATACAACACCTGTATAAAATCAGAAAAAATTAGATTCTTCTTTCAAAATTAATAATAAGTTTCAAGAAGTCACTGTAAAGTTAGGAAAAGATAAGATTACAGGTATTCTTGATATTGGTTCTCAAATTTGTGTAATTTATTCGAATTTGGTTCCCTTGCAATACCTAAAACCCAGCACAAAAATTAATCTTGACAGTGCTTTTGATAATATTATAGTAGCAGAGTTAATTAAATTAAAATTGTTAGAAATTGATATAAAAGAAGTGAACACTGATAATGTAATTGAAACTTGGTGTACTGTTACTCCACATTTATGTAGCTCTCTACTCTTAAATAAACAAAAGTATGAGATATTGTGTAATAATGCCAAATTTAGAGAGGAGGCAACAGATAATTCTAATGTGTCTTGCAGCAAGGATAATAGTTTGATTATTAATTACTGCAATAAGGAGTTAAATAATTTTAATTGCACTAGAGGTAACCTAGATACGGAAAAAAAATTTGGAAGGAGTAAAAGTGTTATTTAATGAGGTGTGATAAGTTACCCCTGAATATGGTAGTAATGAAAGTGTTTGCACTGGTAGTAGTAGATTAAGAGCTAAGATCAAGAATAAAACTGATAAAATGACTAATTATAAGAGTTTAATTAATAACAGAGAATTAAGGAAAATAACGCATGATAAATTTAAGAAGCATATTAAATATTCTAAAACCAAGGAGGTTGTAATAAAAGTATCCTCATTGGCATTAGCCAGAAAAACTCTGATGAGAGTTCATTTAATTTTGGTTTTGAGTGTAATAACTCAGGAAGTAAAAATTCCTGATTTATTAATGAGGAAGTATGTAAGTGTCAGAGGCCAAGTAACTTGTATAGGGTTAAAGAATTAGAAATATATAAGTCTGAATTAACAGTTGAGCATATCTCTGAAGGTAATGAACAAAAGAGAAAACTTGGTTAAAATATAGAGCATAAGAAATAAGTTAAAAGTATAACCAATGTGAGTTTTGGAGGAAAACAGAGTAAATATTATGCAAATGAAGCAGCAAACTAAAATGTTTCAACTGGATGTACCTCATCAAACAAAGACAATTGGCCCGTACAGCAATCATGAAATTAATTTGGTTCATGCAGATAGCAAGAGAAAAAAAAAGAAAGGCCTTTAAGGAACAACAGACGACTAACAAGACTTTGATGGAACCTGTTTTAGCCAATTCCAAGCATAAGGGAAAAATAAAATCTAAGAAAAATATTGTTAATTTTAATTATAGCAGTGATCATAATTTATATATATATATATGAAATATGCAATTTGAAGCCAACTATCAGAGTTAATAATAAATATATTAATTGGTGTCCTAATAGAAATCTAAATGTAACCCAGACAGATAATCAGGAGACCGAAAATATCTTCAGATACGAAGGAAGATAGTTTACAGAGAAATTTAAATATGTCTTGGTCTAGACTGGAGTTTGATGCCAAGCATATAACAAAGTGCAATGATATTTGGAGAGGGAGAGAGGTTTTTGTTGACTCTCTGTCAAGACTACAGCATTCAGGGGAAGGATAAGATATACATTAGGACTGAAATGTTAAATTTAATGGCAAACAAAAGTTTTTTTACTAAAAGTATATTACTAGTAAAGGTATTGCTGGGTAATTAAGTTGTTTGTTTGACATTGAATTTTCTATTGCTTTACTTCCTGTGATGTAGTTATGATTGTTTCTCATTGCTATTGTGTGCTCTTTATTTAATATTACTACACAAAAAACTTTTGGTGTGGCATAATTGCTGTGAAGCACAGTGAACTTGAGAGACTGTTTCAATTTTTTGAGTTCCCAAACTCGGACTTAGTTCAAGAACTTTCTGCTTGCAAAAGTGACTTTTTTATTTACTTTTATTAAGGAGTCTCTTAAGAATTGTCAGACTAAGTTCAGTCTAAACAACTCGTATACAATACAATAAATAAAGGCAAGTCCCAGATGTACTGCAGCATATCGCTGCACACCATCTATGGGGAGAATGCCATGACCACCAACCTACACCGGGGCAAGACAGTGCCACAAGAACACAGCTCATCCACGGTTACCTATGGCGAACAATCCTATAGAAGGAAAGTTCATTCATCAGTCAAAACCTAAATTTAATCTGTTCCCTGGTTAGCCATAAAAATGGTATATAGAACCAAGTTGACTCGGCTCCTGGGGTGGAGACTCTTCGTTTGGCTTTTCCATCGATAAGCCTGTCAACCTGTCCATATTCAAGTTGCAAGCCTTCAACTTCGTCCTCTCCATAGTGCCACACACCAGCTGCCACCCAGAAGCAGTCTGTATCCCAACTTCACTGAGGCTGCACCGATGAGCCCACTGGACCGGGTTCGCCAAACCCAGTCTGCAGAACTCTCAGCCACGGCCCCTTCATTGGGGCAGTGGCTGAGTTTCCCTGAGCAAATGAACAAGCCCACTAGACTGGCCCCCTACAAACCAGTCTGCAGACCCTCACAGGCTCTGCCACCCAAGGCCACATCCCATCGTCCAAATGAAGAAACAACAGGCTGTGACCTTACTTCACAGAGGCACCATTAAGCCTCCCCACCACGTCAAGGTGGTCCTCTATCGGGAGGAGTTTTCAAGTTCGCCGCCTCCTTAACCTTTCCAGTGTCCAAGCAGTCTGTATATGTATGTATGGAGAATCTGAATTGAAGGGCCAATGACATATGTATATGCATTTAGTACAACAAAAATATATTGTTTTTTAAAAAATAAAAATTGCCGCTGTAATTTTTTTTATATACGTCTTATAAAAATATACAATTCAGGCCTCAAAAATTATATATTTTTTTTTAATTCGATGTATATTTTATTAAACAACAATATAAAAAAAAATACCCCCTCAAGCAGCTGCTTGCCACAGAGGTCTGACAGGAGCCTGTCAGTTTACATCCCATAGTAGAAGGTAATATAAATAATTTTATAAAGCCATCTGTTTGCCATTTCTTAGAAGCACTAAATGGTATTGCCAATTTGCTTGTTAATGTTCCTATTTGCTGAAGCAACCTTCTGATTTAAGCTCACAAGTTTGATTTGAGCTATTATCAACAAATTTTCCTTAAATTTTCGAAAATCTAAAAATTAACAAAAAAAACTGCTATTTTTAAAAACGATAGATTTTGGAAGCAATTACAAAATATGTACGGCAATTTATTTTTTCCATTTCATACTCTTTTCTGTCATAAAACTATTTCAGTATTCCCAAGTTATTTTTATCATTTTTCCCAGCATCCTTCAAATCGAAAATGAAAGTAAACATATCCTTCTTAAAAATTCTGGTTGCACCTGCATTTAATTACTTATGCTTTCCTGAGTCAAACAATGATGATAAATAATGAGATAAACTCAACTTCGACTGTTCAACATCCACTAATAAAACAGCACTTTGACGTTGATTCTAATTTTAGAGGAAAAATTGTCTTGAGCCGGGTAGGATACGAACCCAGGACCTCCTGATGACATGTCAGGTGCTCTGGACCACTGAGCTACCGGCAGCCAATCAAGATCTGCTCTAATTAACACTATTAACATTCCTTTTATGTCACATATAGGCGTTATTCAGGCAATTTTAGCCCAAGCGGCTTTCTATTTGCCATATAGATGGAAAGCATGTCTTACAAGTATGCTAATGATGATAAATAATGAGATAAACTCGACTGTTCAACATCCACTAATAAATCAGCACTTTGATGTCGATTCTGATTTTAGAGGAAAAATTGTCTTTAGCCGGGTGGGATACGAACCCACAATCTCCTGATCAGGAGTTTGTGGGTTCGTATCCCACCCGGCTCAAGACAATTTTTCCTCTAAAATAGAATCGACGTCAAAGTGCTGATTTACTAGTGAGTCAAACAAGACACAGATGGCTGACACATACTATCTCCATTCCAAGTTATATAAGTGGCTCCCACAATGTTTTGGTGCAGCATATTGGATACTCTTTGTCAAGTTAGTGTTTTTTTTATATTTAAACCTTAGTTTTCATTTCAGAAGATTTATTTTAAAAAATTAGCAATCTTTTGGCTGATCCAATAAGTATTGAGTTTTTCATAGTTATGTTATATTGTATGGCCGGCCTACAACTTGTGGCTGTGGATATTTTAACATCGCATTAGGCTATATGTTAATTTTTATTTTATTATTTATTACTTTTCCATTAAACCTTTGATAATAGTATGATTTTCTGAAAATAAATGAGGTTTTGGATATGAATCAAATTCATTTCTGTATATTTACTTCCATTAGTTAGTGATCTTCAATCCGCTGTTTTTATCAATCTTTCCAGGTTGTACTATATCGGAGGCCAACTTAAAAGTTATTATGGATATTTTATTTAACATCCCATTAGGTTATATGTAATTTTCCTTTTATTATTTCTTATTTTTTTTAATTAAAAAACTTTGAGCTTGTACCATTTACTGAAATTGAATGTCTTGGATATAGAAGCAAAATAGACTTCCTTGCTACAGAAATTGGCCATCATTTGGAAGGGCAATTTCGGGAAGGGCTGGTCCTTGGTGCACAAACCTTTCTGCACTTATACAAGATCGCCAAACTTCAACACCCAAAGAAAAAAAATTCATGTTTAGTAAAAAAAAAGGACAGCCAAGGAAGTTTTTTTTTCTATTTCATAACCAGTTCAGAAAATCCTGTGAATGTGAGAAGTCCAAGTCATGTTGTATAACACTGCCGTGTTTAAAATATACAATACTAAAAAGATTCATTAAAAGAAATAAAAAATCATATTTTAGGTTGAATATTATATTATTCGGGAAGAAATTTCCTTTCGATAAATATATAACTATTTTTATTCAGCAGGTTTTACAAAATGAAGCCTTAATTGCATAGTGCGATCTTTTTTTTTTACCATATCACGCTGAAAAAGGCTTATTAAAATCAATATGCTTGCAAATTTGTTTATATTATTTATTTTCATAAAATTCGTAATTAAATTTTGTTTAATTTGGTATATAGCATGACCTATTTCCCTTGATTGGTTACTTTTCAAAAAAATTGTAAAATTGACTTGTTTATTTGACTCAGCACAGTTGGATACCTGGAATTTTCTCAAAGTATGGTACCGAGAAAAAAATTACAAAACGAAAAAAATATTTCTTTAAAACCGAAAAAAATTTTTTGGTTATTCACAAATATTTAATCCTTCTATTCATGTGCATTGCAATCATTTCTGTCTATTAGTTTTTTTTAATAAATTTTTGTGTCGCCAGATGCATTTTTTATTATATGACTCTAAAAAAAGTCCTATTAAAATAAAACATACGGTCTTTCTTGTTAAATATTATATTTTCAAAAAATCCAGAATTAAATGCTGATTAATTTGGCATACAACATGCCATAATTCCTTTCATTAGTTATTTGGCAAAAAAGCTCTAAAGTTTTTTGGGGGCTGAGCATAGTGGGAAAATAGCTTGGCCCTGGATGGAAACATGTTTTTCAGCCTAGACACTGGAAGGGTTAACCCCTTCTACTCATATAATAAGGATATTTTTATAGTTTGATATGTATTAACAAAGTAAATGTAAGGGAACTCCCCACAATTCACTGACTACACACACAGGCACTGGACTTGGCGACAATGATAATCATCTTATTGTCATCAGCAAGGATCAGTGCTGCTACATGTAAAGGTGGGGGAGGGTCAGCATGATGAGTGGGGCTGTCTGTGGCAAAGGGGATTAAACCGTAGGCTGTTGAAAACTTAAGTTAATGTGTTGGGGCCAAGGGGGCTTGGTGAGAGGCTAGAAGTGAATTAAAAGAAAGGAGACAAGGGAGAATGGTGAGAACTCCAAAGCAGAGAGGTCATGAGTGAAGTCAGTGTTCGAGTGCAGCAACGAGGTTTTTGAGTCCGGATATTGAGGGACTCCATTGGATTTCTCCCTTGGGAACTAAATGGGGAGATCCCTGCATAATCATATGGTTTAGACAGCATGGAATTCATACTGTATTGTTGTTATTCAATAAAGTGATAAGTTTTATTCTGCCTCTGCTCGATTATTGATAGCCACAAGATAGTACAGCCACCCAGCCATAAACTTTGAACGTTACAACTGGCACAACCCAACAGGATGGATCCAACCACCTGTCCCCATAGTTCATTACAATGCACAACTCTGACTTTTGTTGACAGCCGCTAAGGCACACTTAAGGATACGCCCCTCTTGCGTCATAGCTAGTGCAAGCGTGTGATCATAAGACTATAAAAAATGTTCTTTCCCAGCGTGCATCACACATGCGTCAGTTGCATGCCACATGTATAATAAGTGGCATTAGGTCATGGAGTTAGGGTTGAGACAGTGTAGGAAGAAGCTAATTGAACTGCTAGTTGCCAGAATGTGGAAGTAGTTGAGACAATGTTAGTAGAGATAGGTGTGGAGAGGAAGAATGTTAATTTAAGAAGTTTCTCAGTTTTGGAAATTGTTTAAGTGAGCTTTAGTTGCTCAGAATATTTTTTATAGAAGTTTACTTGGCAAGTCTTAATTTTTTTTTGCAAATAAACTTTTTTTGTTTTATGAAATATTTTGACTCTTCTAATTTTTTCTCTTGATCAGGATAAACTGAATTTGATTAAATTTTAATAATTTGACAATCTTTTTGAATTAAATTCTTTGTGACTAAGTAATGCTTAATAAACTTAGCAAACTCTTATTTAACTTTATTAGGCAAGATTAATTGCCTGTCAAACAATGCTACTTGGTAAATTTATATAATTTGGATCAGTCACAAGGTCCAAAGTGAAGAAGTTTAACATACATTTCGAGCATTACAGTTGTGTGTAAAATCTATCCTTCTCATCCTCATCAACATCCTCAGTGGAGGCATAACAACAAATAACATTCACGCCTTTAAATGCTTGTCTGAAATTTAGCATTAAGAAACCTTTCATTAATGCACTGATATCCTAAAAGAGCATCACTAGTGTGTCAGCTGAGAAGCAAACCTAAGCCTTTGAGATGCTTTTTATCTCCCTCCCTCAAAAGAGAAATTTAAGATTATTTTTAAGAATCTGGCCTTTATCTGTCCATCTGGTCTCTTGCAGGCTGAGAATATCTAAATTATAATGGTGGAATTCTTGTGTGAGGTCCTTACATTCCAACTACCTATGTAGAAAAAATGGTTAGTGGTATGTTTAAGGAAACTATGTTTATTGAGAGAGGGAATGCCGACAATATCAAACAGCCCCCTAATTGCAGGCTTGGGGCAAAAACTGGTCTCCCCATTATTAAAGGCTGAAGCCACCTACACTGGAAGACTTCCTCCAATGTAGGATTTGACGATGCCTGTAGAAGCAAGAGTTTAGGTGCCTGCAATGACCTTTGCTCAGGATTATACACCAGCTGATAAAACATATCCTGTGAATCTATTCACTTGGGACTGTCAACCCACAAACAAACACAAAAGACAATGGAAAATTTTCCCTCCACAGAAGCCCACCAGTGTAGCAAATTCAGGATCCATAATCAAGCTCAGTGTGATTGACCACTCAGGTCACCACACAGGTAGAAAAAGAAAGAAAAGTAGCCATAGTAGTCCAGATAAGTTGGCCACACAAATTGGCCAGCCCTCCCCTTCCATTCCATGTGAGAGTATCTCTTTTGAAAGGTACTAATGGTCCACATCACAAGAAGGTAGGGTCGGACATTAGGTACTAGGTCTGGCTGATTCTATGCATCATCACAGCGGGTTAGTACATAGCTCTCCTTCCAGTGACTATCTAGCTACCATTTACAGACTTTTTCTACAGATGTAAAAAATTGTATATTGATGTGGTTGGTATCATATTATCTGCCCAAAATCTATTGAATAAATTGTAGTTTTTGGAGAATCACAATCACTCTCTGAATTGTAGCATGAGCATTAATTTTTTCATAGTGAATGAATCTTATCATAGGTACATCCACAAATAAGTATATCCACAATTTACACACAAATTTAAGGAAGACAGGCAAGCAAATTTTTAAAATTATCAAATTTATACAAGTTTTACATTTCTTTTTCACAATGTGGGAAAGATGCAACAGAAATAAAACTTGGAGCTAGCAGATGTGAACTGTTTCTATTAGCATGAGAAGTTTCACACAGATTTTTGGATTAATTTCTTTTCTTTTGTTATTATTTTCTTTACCCAGAAAAATATCAGACTACTGAAACAACATGAAAAATTATTTCAAGAAGCACTTTACATCATTATAGTGTTGTAACTGCAATTCGATATTTACACATAAAATGATGGAACTGATGGAAAGAAGCTGGGAAACTTCTGGTACCTAGAATAGTTTAACACTATTCATAAGTTTGGATTTCCTTGGAGTTTTTAACTAACTGTGAAAAAAAATTGATACTGCTATGCTCCGATTTGCATCAGGCATAATGATTTTTTATTTCTCACATTAACTGAAATTTGTACCAATAGAGAGGGAACAGGCAAACAGGGTGCCACATTTGTTTTTACTTCAAGAGGGAAAAAGGACACAGAATTCACAGCTGCAGACGAAAGCCCAAACATACATGACACCAAGTGGTCATTCTTCACATCCAAGCCAATAAACAACACTCTGACTCCTCAACACTAGCACACCATGGACAAAATGACAATTAGAACCCCAATTTAATCCCTTACAGTCTAAGGTCAAACACTGAATTGTCTGGTGGAGAAAATAAATGCAGAGAGCAGAAATGCGACTTCACATGTAAAAAAATGGATTCACCAAATTATACCCAAAATTTACCCATCTTTGAACGAGTAATGTTGGAAATACAAAGCAACAGAAAAACATATCTAAGTTTTTATACTCCTCTACACAACTAGGAAAGTGTTTGCAACTATGAGGTGCACACAACAATACTTACACTGTTTAAGGATCATGATAACAATGGGTATAGAAAAAAAAACTGGCTCGAGCCAGATAGCTTTGGTTAAGATCTCTATTATTGATAGCTGGGGTAGACCTGGGATGAGCTATGATGAAGAGTCTTTAGCTACAGTCAAGATAACTTTAGAATGAAACTATTGGTATTTTTGAACTCTAAAGACTTACCTCATGGTATTAAAGATGGAAGATCAACAATAGAGATCTTGATCAGAGGCCAATTAGCTCAGGTCAGACTATGTCATCAAGAGTTTGGATCCCATACAGTTCAAGGTAATTTTTCTTTCATACCCATTGCTATCATACTTAAACTAATTACTTTTCACTATAGTATACACTTAACCATTTAATGAAAATTATATGTTAATTTATTACCAAGTCAATAACACAGTCTTTTCCAAATTTTGCTCTCCATTCTGCTGCTATATTGCACACATGAACAACAGCTTCTGGATCATCAGCATTCACATGGAAAATGGGAGCATTTACTACCCTTGCAACATCAGTACAGTAAGGGGATGAACGTGCAACTCTTGGATCTGTAGTAAAGCCAATCTTGATACAAAAAAAAAAAAGCAATAATTACATAAAGCAAATAAATTGTTCATATTTAGCTATCAATAGTAACTAGATTTAAACTTTAAAAAGCTTGACTAAAAATAAAGTTTTACCATTACTGTACATTTTACAGCTTTCTGCCTACAATTAACATAAAAAGAAAGATTTTAAAATTAAGTAGACTCACAACTATAGATTGCCAAAAATTTAATATAAGCAACATTAGCTGTATTTACATTTAAGAATTAAAACTCTTCAGATGAGCTTAAGTTGCTCATTCAAGAACAACTTAGGCTCACCTATTTGTAGAGAAATAAAGCTCAAAGAGAAACAAATATGTACTAGAGAAATAAATTTCTCACCTATTTGTAGAGAAATAAAGCGTAAATTGACACATGGCGCAATATGCTTATTACCTATGCTATTACTCGACTATCTTGTACAAATGCCTTTTCGTACTAAAGGTTGTCAAGAGTAAGAAAGTATTAGTACCAGTCCATTGAGCTTAAATACCTTGTTGGTTTGGACGACAGTTGATTATGAGGGTTGTATGTCCCCTTTTTTGGCTGGTCCAGCGTATTCGATGTTGCTTTGACGTTGGTGGTGTGTAGCTGTAGCTACCAGTCCTGGTTTAATTGCAGAAACAATGAAGTTGTCAGGTTTTTGTGAAAACTTCCATTGCTAACAAACACTGACTTCTGCTGGTAATTCGTTTTTCATGTTGTTGTGCTCTTGGATGGTTTCACAGAGTGAGCAAGTTGACAATATCAAGCACATTCTCAAGAATTAAACTAATACAAATTAACTGCAGAACAGAAAGTTTTAAAACTCTTAAAAACCCCTCCAGCAATGTTTTTCACCACTGCATCCATCTAGTAGCTTCATCAGGCTCTATATCAGATGACAGTAAGCACTTATGTAGTAGTCTCCCTTACGATATTATCATCTGCTTGCGCAGCAGGTGCATGTGCCTGTTCACGCAACGGGAGATTTCTTGCTGCCAGCAGGGGTGGTATCTCCGTGTTGCAAAGCACATGTCTGTGTAAATTAATCATACTGGAATCATAATTAATTATAATAGCAGAGGTAATAAGCATATTATGCCATGTGTCAATTTACGCTTTATTTCTCTACATGAGCAACTTAGGCTCTCCTCAAGAGTTTTAATTCTTAAATGTAAATACAGCTAATATCGTGTATATTAAATTTTTATGAGAGAAGATATTAATTATGACCAATCACTGATATTTCATATACACTATATTATAAAAAGTAACTAGGCACTTCCATGTTATGTGAATGGAGAGGCACATTCACTGCTCCCTAACTTTAAAAATAGCCAGAACTTTAAATATAATTACAGAAAAATGTCCATCAAAGTAAATTGAAGATCTCATTCAAATCTCTTTAAATCTCAATTTTCAACAATATTTGCATAATATTTAAAAACTTACTGAATCTGGAATATTTAACAGCTGTCACACTCTTACTAAGTTGTCACTGTCTTACTTACTTTTAAGTAAAGTAAGACAGTGACAGCTGTCTTACTTTAGACTTAAATCATCATCATCCTCGAGCAGCCATGGGCGATGGAGGTCCAACCAGACCGTGCAATTTATTTCTCCAAGCAAGTCTATCCTGAGCTACATCTACTGCATCTGGCCACCGAACACCAATTCTAACAAGATCCTGTTTGACATTGTCTGCCCACCGCATCCTAGGTCTTCCCCTAGGTCATCCTAGGCCTTTAGGCACACTGTTCATAACCCTATTCGACAATCTATAATTGTTCATACGGGCAACATGGCCAAACCAACAGTCTCTCTCTCTGCACAATATGCTGCTTAAAGGAGGTTGCAAACTCCTTTGCCTAACCTTATCTTAGTTACAAAGTTGAACCCGCTAATGCCCAAGATACTGTGTAAGCATCTGTAATCAAAAGCATCTACTTCCCTGTTATCTTGTTAACGAAGTGTCCAAGTTTCACTACCATAACTAACCCTAGAAAGAACCAAACTATTATACAGTCTAATTTTAGTCTTTAAGTGTATAAGCCTATTTCTCCACACTCTCCATAGATTCTTAAAAGTTCCAGCACCAATCCCTATCTGCTTGTTAATCTCATGCCACACATCACCAGTATCTATTACATATAACCTAAGATAATTAAACTGTGACACCTGCTCAAGACTGCAACCATTCAGATTAACTGAATCACAGCCTGCCTGACCAATTTTCATCACTTTAGTTTTCTCTCTGTTTATAACCAAACCTACTCTACTACCAGTTTCATCAACAGCTCGAATGAAAGAGTTCATCTCATCAACATCATTTGCCAAAAGGGCTAAATCATCAGCATAATCTAAATCAGAAATTTTCGTATCTCCAGTCTATTTAAGGCCAAAATCTTTCCCTTGAAGTGAATTTCGCATAACATAATCAATAACCAAGCTAAAGAGAAAAGGAGACAAAATGCACCCTTGTCGAACACCAGAAGTAATGCTAAACCAACTGCTACAAGCCTTACCAACTCTCACACATGTCTCAGTGTCATTATAGAGAGCTTTCATTATGTTAATCAACTTGTCTGGTATACCACATGATCTCACAATCAACCACAAATTATGATGATCAACAGAGTCGAAAGCCTTTTTGAAATCTACAAAGCTGGCAACCAAAGGTTTCTGAAACTCTAAACATTTCTCAAGAATCTGCCTAAGTGAAAATATCTGATCCACACATCCCCTACCACTTCTGAATCCACATTGCTCATCACGCAATTGATTGTCAACCAGATTCTTAATTCTATTAAGCACAATCATGGAAAGAACTTTACCTGGAACAGAGAGTAGGCTGACACCCCTATAGTTATCACAAGAACTGCGATCCCTTTTTTGAAAATAGGGACAACAATAGCTCTGGTAATGACCTGGTATTCCTAACAGAACTAGCCCATTTGATGTTAATTAATATATAATCAATCATATTCTTATGCAACCCATCGGGTGAAATCCATGTGTACTTATGTATGTTGCGGTGTTTGTAATAAGTGTTAGTTATTCTGAAACCACTGAGTTTACTTACCTGTAGGAGACCAAAAGGGCCTATTACTCCTCCCCAAAGGTCAGAGTCAGTACCAACTTTGGTATTGAAGTCACCAAGAACAAGGGTAATATGTCCTTTCTTGACAGAATTCAAAATATCCTGAAGTTGTCCATAAAACCTATCCTTCTCATCCTCATCGGCATCCTCAGTGGGGACATAACAGCATATAACATTCAAGTCTTTAACACTTGTCTGAAATTTTGCTGTAAGAAACCTTTCATTAATGCACTCATATCCTAGAAGAGCATCACTAGCGTGTCTGCTGAGAAGCAGACCAATGCCTTGGTGATGCTTATTGTCGTCCCTCCCTGAAAAGAGAAATTTAAGATTATTTTAAGAATCTGACTTTTATCTGTCCATCTGGTCTCTTGCAAGCCGAGAATATCTAAATTATAATGGTGGAATTCTTGTGTGAGGACATCAAGAGAAACGGCTCTGTGCAGAGTCCTCACATTCCAACTACCTATGGAGAGAAAATGGTTAGTGGGATGTTTAAAGAAACTATGTTTATTGAGAGAGAGAATGCCGACAATATCAAACAGCCCCCTAATTGCAGACATGGGGCAAAGACCCATTCCCCACCACTAAAGGCTGAAGTCATCTACACTATACTTCCTCCAATGTAGAATTTGACGATGTCAATAGAAGCAAAGAGTTCAGGTGCCTGTGATGACCTCTGCTCAGGATTATTCACCAACTGATACACATATCCTGTGAATCTATTCACTTTGGGGCTGTCAACCCACAAACAAAGAGAAAACACATTGGAAGGTTTTCCCTCCACAGAAGCCCACCAGTGCAGCAAAATCAGGATCCATAATCAAACTCACAGCCATATCAAGTCCAGTGGTTATGACAGTTATGTATAAACCCACTGGACAATATCACAGTCCAGTGGGTTTATACATAACTGTCGAGACTAAAGGCCATTTCATTAATGACATCATCTGTTCTGACGTCAGCATTTGTGGATCTAACATCTTGACACCCCGTAGCTGCTTGTGTTTTGCTGTAGCTTTTTCTAATGTTGTGTTATCGTCAAGTGGCGTTTTATTTTTCTGTGATTAAGTTTTTACTTGTGAATCATAGTTTTTGAAGAAATGCCTCATCCTTGTTATATTCCTGGCTGTAGAGCAAACTATGAAAGTTCAAGAAATGTGCATGTTTACAGTTTTCCCCAGGATAAAGAGTTGTGCAGAAAATGGCCTCTAGCAATAAGAAGAGAAAACTTCACAGTAATAAAATTTAGCAAGGTATGTCAATTTTTTTTTTCGCTTTTTTATAATAGCAAGTATATTTGTGATAAAATTTTGAGATTGCTGAAATCGTAGCAAAATTGCAATATTTGGCAAGAGTATATAAAATGGTTTGAAGGATAATTGTGAAGAGTATATTGTACCATACATTCATATAACTTAACTGCTATACGTTTAGTCACAATTAGTTGTTTATTTATCCTTTTCTATTTGCATTGTGGTTGTTTTTGCTGAGGGAGGGTATTGAATATGAGATTTTTATATAGTTATGTGAAATAAGGTTTAAGAAATAGTGATCACAAAACAACACACATATATAAATAGAGTACAGAGCATTAGTCACTCATTAATAGTTTGGATGACCTTGGGAAATATCAGGAATAAACTATGCATCTAGAAACCCATATCTCTTAACTTTTACTTGAAAGTGTCTCAGGTTTGTATAAATCTGATTTTCACATTTTTCTCAGAGTTTTAATGTGTTAGTTTTAATCATTTTCAAGAGAACAGGTTATATACCTATCATTACTTAATGTTTGAATGCCATAGTCATCAGGTATAATTTGTGGATTATGAATAAATAATGCCTATATAACAAATTATATAGTGATTGATCATTTCACCTACAAATATACATAGCATAACAGAATTGTTTATATTAAAAAACCATAGAGTTTGAAAAAGGCAAATTATTATTGCCCACGAAATGTTTTACTGGATCATTATAAGTCAAATGTAAAATATGTCTCAAATTAGGTTTCTGCAAGATATAGAAAATTTCTAGTATTGGTGTTTCATTAAACAGATATCATAAATACTGTAGGAATGAATTAATGCATAATACAAATTCATCATTGCCTTATATTTGTAATTCAAGATATATTTTAATGCGTCCAATACTTTTACAATTATTCTACTCACTTGAACAATATAATTCAAGTTTGCATCTCTCAAACCACAGAGAAACTTGATTTGTTGACATATTTGGACTTTTGACCATTTACAATAATTTTTACTTTTCTTACTATTTTTATAAAGCTAATATAACTGGAATAACACAACAGTGTTGTAAATTAAGCTTAATTGATCAGTAACAATCAGACAAAAAAAAACTTTAACATATAAAGCACAACACACTTAATGGTGTTCATCTTTCTCTCTAGGTTTGTGAATTACACTTCAAAGAGAGTGATTTTCAAAGATGTTCAAGTGCATTCGATGAGAAAACTGGTAAGACAGCTATTGTGCAATTGAAAGTCCCCAGACTAATTCCTGGTAGCATTCCATCAAAACTCCAGTTCCTATAGTAAAATTTTATGTTGTTAATTCTGAGCTTATGGTGAGAGCATATTAAAAGGATAATGAGCAATCCAAAGTTGGAAAATACTTTTCTTCTGAATAATTGATGTTTTAAATGATCTTTTTAGACATAGTATTGATTAATGTGTAATATTTTGAAAGTACTTTGCACATCTAATGAAAGTAATAATCATTTAAAATTCATTGAGAACAGTTGATACTATTTGGGTTAAATAAGTGTGGTTCAAGGTATTCATCAGATATGCTGATTTTTGCATCACTTTTTTTAGCATGGCTCCTCATGCATATAATTTTGTTAGAGAGAGATTGGAAACATTAGATTACCACATCCTAATACAATTCGACGCATTTGTCTTCGGTTTAATGTAAATCCTGCTATGAAGTAGATTCAAAATTTTTATCATATTGTCAGGCAAAAATATTCTTTTTTGAATGATACAGAAAAAAAAAAGTGATTTTAATGCTTGATGACATTCATCTCAAACAGTATTTGGATTTCAAATGTGATAACCTTGTTGGTCTGTCATTTGACACACAAAACATGGCAACCAGTGCCCATGGGCACTATTATTTATAACTAGTTTGCTTTCCAACTCTAAAGATGTAGTTCATATATTACCAGCCAAAGCAATAAATGCCGATATTCTTTACAGTATTATTTTAAAAAATTATCATTGGTTTGGAAGAAATTGTTTTTTTTATACGTGTGGCAGCTCACAATAATTCTATCAATCGTAAGAGTATGTCATTATGTCTTTCTCCCCCTAAAGTTCAAATTGTATGTCCTCATCCATCAGATAAACCAACAGCTTTATTTTTTTCTTACTGACCCAGTTCATTTGTTGAAGTGTATCAGAAATAACTGGCTAAATCAAAAAAATATTGAAAATAGCATGTACTATCCACACTTTGTAAATAATGGAAATAGTATTTCATCGTTCAAAATTGAATCCTTATCAACCCTTAAAGAACTGCATAAAATTGAAGCAAACTCATTGTTAAAATATGGATTTAATCTCTCGTATAGAGCCTTGAACCCAAGTAACCTTGAGAGACAAAATGTTAAATTAGTCTTAAATATTTTTAACGATCTTGTAGTTAATGGACTTTTAGAAATAGGAAAAAAGCACAAATTGTTACATTACCAAGATACATCAGATTTCATTAAGTTCATTTTAATATGGTGGCATATTGAAAATGTAAAATCACCCTTTAAAGGTGAACGCTTTAATATCAAACACCAAATGCCATTAACGTGTTCAGAGTCAGATGAAAATGTCTCATTTCTGAATTCTTTCCTGAATAAATGTATGTGTCATTTTTCTGCTGAGGTCCTGCCATCCTCTCAGACCTTCTACTATGGCATATAAACTAACAGGCTCCTGTCAGACCTCTGTGGGAAGCAGCTGCTTGAGGGGGTATTTATTTTACTTTATTGCTGGCTAGATAAATGGGAACAGATGAGTTGCACAACTGGTATGCTAACAAAAGAAACCCATTCTGCGTTAAGACTTAGTACATATTCATTGCTTGATATTGCTTCATATTGTACCTCTGAACTCAAAATATATTTTACCTGGTATGTCAAACTGATAATTTAGTGAGTCGTTTCGGCCTCTACAGGCAGTTAGCTGGAAGCCAATATAATATAAGTATGTCAATTATTTGAATGTGAAACAAAATTAAGAGTGCAGTCACTGTTGAAACTTCCCACTAAGTCAAGTGGTAAAATTAAAATAACAGATTTGGATTTTAAAGATGATTTTAAGGAAATGAATCTTATGTATATTAGCTTAAAATTTAACATTACAGTGCTTCCTTAAGATTAGTCTGATTGCGTTAACTCTCTTCCTGTAATTGCATATATAGCAGGTTATTGTGTATTTTCAGTTTTGAAAAGTTTTAAATGTGATCATTGTAAACATTTACTATTACTTGATAAAAAAAAGTAGAATTGGATGTAAAATTTAAGTATTTACAAAAATTTGATAGAGACAGTCTTTTTTTGGCCCAAATGAGATAGTAATTAATGTTGTATTACTAAATTATATTACTATGAAAAAATTGTGTACTGAATTTGAAGAAGAATTTATGGAAATGGCAAATCAAAGAAATGTTACTTTAATCACAACCAGTCTTTTACATGATGCAGAATTACTTGATTATCATTCAAGTTGTGAATTTGGCCACTGTATTGGAAAAACTCTAGAAATGATTATCTGGTGTTCAACAAATATATTTTAAAAAAATGATTGTTTGTTAGAGAATTTGGGAAATAAGAAAAAATGTCTTAGTGCCAAAAAAAAGTTGTCTACCCTCAATAAATAGTATCCACAGAGTTGGACTCCACTGTTGGCTTTGAAATTAATAGAATACCACTGTATATGTTAAATAGAAAACCACTGTTGGCTTTGAAATTAATAGTTTTGTTGGCATGTGGGATTTGAACCATATCTCTCCAGGTACAGGCCACAATGTTCAAAGACCACTAAACTAATAAGTTCTATTAGTGGAAAAAAGGCAGTCTATTAGTTTAGTGGTTTTACACCACTGGCTTATATCTGGTAAGATGTATACCTAAATGATTTAATCTTTCTTTACCAGGCTGCATAGAATTATATTTTTAACAATCGAAGATTGATTAGAGACTATTTTCTTTACATTTGGGAGGTTAGTTGAGCGATATATTATCAAATCTTAAGTCATAGATTTACAGGTAGCTTTGTAAACCAAAATGTGTATTGTGCTTGCAGTAAATTGTAGTTTGTAAAGTTTAGATGCACTTTTCCTGCTAATTTTTGAATATGTATTCCATCGAAAGGTTGTATCCATGTCCCATAAATTCAGTCTAATTACTAAGAAAAAGTATTTCAATTAAATCATAACTGCAATTGTTACAGTTAAAGCTATTACAGTATATCATTAATTTGTAGTTCACATTTGTGAATAAAATTGTTCTGAAGAATTTTTGCGTGTTTTTTTTTTCCTTTTAATATAACACACTAGTTTTCCATAACAATTTATGTCACGATTATATTATCAATGGTATAAAAACGATCAATTATTGACAGCATTTATCAGGAAAAATATGTGAAGGAAATGATTTTATTTTTGTTAATATATAACCGAGTAATTATTCGCATTTTACCTATTTTTAAACATATTGTGTCATTGTAATTATATGTAGAACTGATTATGAGGCTCCTGGTAATTTATATATGGTTATACACGTTCAGAGAACGTTAAACGACGATTACTCTGCATTTTCAGTCATCAATTTAGCACAATTACAAATCAAGATCTATTTTAGTTTCAGCGTCTTCCATATTTTAAAGTTTGCCATAGAAATATTACATTAATGTACATATATACAATATAATCATACTATGTCAATCAGTTTTTGAGCACAGTATCAAACAAAAATGCCCACCGACCTTATAAAAAAGTTGCTCGATTTGCGACGGTAGTACTACGTGCGCAGGAAGCACTGTAGATCCACCGGATGTGACGTCAATTTAGATTTCAAAGGCCTTGAGTCTCGAAGGTTACGGTTTATATGGTCAGCACCAGGACCCTGTGTGGCTGACCACTCCTCAGCAGGGTAGAAAAAAAAGAAAAGTAGCCATAGTTGTCCAGATCAGTAGGCCACACTAATCTGGCAGCCCTCCCCTTCCGTTCACTTCCACAAGAGAGTATCTCTTTTGAAAAGTACTAACGGTCTGCACCACGAGAAGGTGGGGTTGAGTATTAGGTGCTAAGCCTGGCCAGTTCTATGCATCATCACAGGGGATTGGTGCATAGCTCTCCTTCCAGTGACTACCTAGCTACCATTTACAGACTTACCTGACTTAAATGCTTAGTTTAAATTATTTTTACTTTCTTTAAAATTGGTTGCCCTAAGCAGGATTCAAACTCATGTCTCCCAGAAGCTTACCAAGTGTATTAATTTACTTACTTTAAAACTGGTTGTCTTGAGTGGGATTCAAACTCACATCTCCTAGAAGCTTGCCAGGCATCATAACAACTAGACCACAAGACATTTTCCTGTGATACTTTTATTACTGAATAATTTATACAAGCTGTGAGTGTGAGTGCCAAATATTACTTTTGTCATATGTGGCAGCTTGGCGGCCCAATTCCAGACATAGATGGAACCAGTGGCAAATCAACAAAAATGAAAGCATGCTTCTAAGTCACATTGTTGAAGAAAATGGTTAGTCTCTGGTGGTCTGGCAGTTATGATGCCTGGCATACTTCTCGGAGACATAGGTTCAAATCCCACTCAGGGAAATCAATTTTTTTTCAGCTAATTACTTCAAGTGTTTCAAATATTGCATCTATGTTAGTGAATGATTTGTTATAACAGTCGCATTTCTATCTTTCGAAGCAAATTTTCATGAGTAGCATAAGTCACAATTAAATGTACACAAGGTGATTTGGACACCTCAAATTCATGGGATTTTTTATCCTGTTTATAAAGTGGAGGAACACTTTCTTGTTTTCTTCTTAAATGCATATTCTGGATTTTTTCCTTAGGTGTTGCATTTTGGGGATATTGACAAAGTGGCAAATAACTTAGTGTACCAAGGCACTAAATGAATTGGAATATTCTCAGAGTGGCAAAGCCAAGCCACTGGGAGGGAGCAGTTGAACTAATTTTTAATCACCCAGTGTATTATCATAAATTTCACATTACTTTAAAATAACATTTTGTCAGAGGGGTTCACAAACCATCAAAGGTTTCACTAACCTTTGATGAAATTGTATTGTCATCTCCTTGCCATAGGAGGCTTAATTCCTGCGGCAAAGAAATCCTATTCACTTCCATATCCAAAACCTCATTAATTCTCAGGAAATGGTAAAATATCCAAGTTTTTTAATAGAAAACTAAGAAATAATAAACGAAATAACCTAGAGCAGTGTTAAAAAATATCTTCAGCAACATGTTGTAAGACTTTCTTATCAGAAAAAAGTGGCTTAGTACCATAACTAACTCCAAAAGTTTGGCAATTATTTTATATATCTATGAAATAAAACCAAAATAAAAACTATATTAAAAAATTAAAGTTTAATTAAAAATATAAAAGCTGCCAAGAAAGTGCAGTTTTCCTCCAGTGTTTATGACAAGAAAGCCAATGCTGGATATGCACGTCATAACATGTACACAAGTATATCAATTACTAGTCATAACAGCAGAATGAGAAAGAATGCAAGTGTCCAGAAAGCAGAGAATAGCAGTTGTAGTTTCACTCTCAGGAAGTTATGTGCTGAATACTGGGATAAATCATAAAAATAATTCCAAAAATATTGAAATATTTTAAAACAGGAAAAAAAAAATAGGCATACATACTTCATAACTTCTTCAAAAATCCTCTAATTTTAAAAAGGGCTTTGATTAATTTATGAGAGAATTTTGAACATTTAACAAAACAATATGATAACAGTACTTCAAACTCATGAGCTTAAATCTGAGGGTTGCTTCAAAATGGTGTAACAAAAAGAAACAGAAAGCAGCATAACAGTACATTGCTTCTGTGCAGTGGTGAAAGTAGATTTTATTTCTTACTGGTATGCATGGAAAATCATGCACAGGCAGTCACTCTACTGAAGTCATCTTACAGGAGTAATAAAGTTATGTGGATGGTGATGAAAGTACAATGTTCAAGTATTTTCAATTTATCCCTATGCTTTCTGCAAATAACGAATAATTTAGGGTTGTTTAATGTGAAATAAATATACCTGAATACTCGCCAGTTCTGTTGTATTCGCAAATTTCAACTTTTTTTGAAAAAACAATAAGATTAAGATTGTTATCTAGTGTAAAGTTTTAAACTTATTTGGTTTCAACATTTTAAACTTATTTGGTTCATTTTTTTACAAAAAACTACACTTTTCACTTATATTTTCATTGCTTTAACTTCCATATTCTAAACCCAGATGCCAAATTTAAGCATTGTTTTAAACTGACATATTGAAAATTCAGAATAACTTTCAGATTGAAGAAATTTTTCGATGTTTTTTTTTTCAACTAGCTGGAAAGTATTCATTCTCAGTTAATGCTGATATCAAATGTAAAGGAAAAATTATCTTGAGCCAAGTGGAATACGAACCCACAATCTCCTGATAACATGTCAAGTGCTCTGGCTACTGGCCGCTGATCAAGATCTCTTCTAATTGATGTTATAAACCATCCTATCTGTAATACACAAATCTGTGTCTCTTGATGGTCAGCTGCTATCTCAGCAGTCAGAGCAGATGGCACATTATCAAGAGGTCACGGATTCATATCTTACCTGGGTCAAGACAAACTTTCCTTTATATTTGACATTGACGTTACACTAAGAATGAATGCTTCCCCGATAGTAATGTATAAAATTCATGAAGTGCAATCAATGGTTACATGAGGTATGGATATTTAGCCTCTGTGATATCATGACAATAGATGCAAAATTGCAGCAGTCCCACATCCAAAATGCAGTAAGAAAAGAACAACTTTTGCCAGTCACAAAACGAAGATTTTTCTTCTTGAAAGTCACATTGCGTTAACCGGCACCCCTTCTTTTTCCTTTACCCCTATGTCAATTGTTAAAGCTGTAATGTGGTCAGGGAAGAGGCATCATCAACTTAAGTCAAAAGTTGACTTTATCATATAGTGTAACGCACCAAAATGTATGTTATTAGTTTCTAGATAGCTCAGGTGCCAGGCAATTAATCTTGCTAATAAAGTTAAATGAGGGTTGTTCTCTTAGTATGATTAGCATTATTTAGCAGAAAAGACTTAAAATCAAAAGACTGTCAATGATTAAAGCAATTCTGTCCAAAATCTCAAAACTCTGCTCAAGAGAAAAAATTAGAATGATAAAAATTATTTCATAAAACAAAGTTTATTTCCAAAAATCTAGACTCATCAAAGTGAAACTTCCTTCTACAGAAATATCTGAGCAACTCTGTGCACTCTAACAAAACTGCTCCACTGAGCTCCAACAACTTTGCTCCACTAACATTCTAACAACTGGCTTGGTGATCTAACATTTGGCTTGAGTTGTTGTTTTACCTCTGAGCAGCATTTTTTTTTTGCACACAATGGGCTAAATAGCCAGGTCACAAGGACTTTGAAGGCTCAGAGAAGGTTGGGGGAGGGGACCAACTGGAACAGCTGTTGGGAGACAGATAGTAGCCTTCTGTCAAGGCCATCTAGCATGTTCTTTAACGTGCACAGGGTATGGCTCTCCCATACAAGGTGCCATGGCTTAATGTCCCATCCGATGGACAGCGGCCTTTCCAAGCTCATTGGTGTCCCCTACTGACTGTGCGCAGGGCGGGAAGTTTTCAACTGGCTCAGTAACCCAGTCACTTACCATACACATGGCATCCCCCCCCCCCCCCCAGGGAACCACCTTGAACTGGTGGGGGGTTTATGGCCCAGTGCGGTCAAAGGCTCTGCTGACTGGTTTGGGCCCGGTTGGACAAGCTAAGACCATTCGAGGTCGAAGGCTTTTTCTCTATACCAGTTTGGAACTTGGTTGAGGAAGCTAAGACCTCCATCCCAGAGACTCAGGGGAGTTGTTCGGGGCCCTGATAAACAACCTGGTCCATCTAGTAGGCCAGGGCCCCATATTAAAATCTGGGTCCAACTAAGGGTTCCCACCCTGGGAGCCGAGTCAACTTGGATCTATATATCCTCGTTTGTGGCTAACCAGTGAATAGATTAAATTTAGGTTTTGACCAATGGATGAGCTTTCCTTCTATAGCACTGTTCACCATAGGATAGTCGGGGATGAGCTATATCTATATGGTATGGTCTTGCCCCTGACCGTAGATAATGGTAACATGGCAATTCCCTATACTGGTAGTGCCTCCAGCGGAACTAGTGGGTTTTGTATCATGAATATTCTTATACAAATGGCATGCAACTGACAGGTATGTCGCAAGCTGGAAAAGAATTGATAAATGTGCACTCATGCTAGCTATGATGTAAGAGGGGGCATATCATTCTGTGCACATTAGTAGCTATCAATCATAATTGGGCAGAGATATATGATAATCCAAGTGAAATATAATGCCCCAAAATAATAACTATAACGTAAAAAAAGTAAAACTGCTTAAGTAAAAGTAAAAATGAATGAATAGGTGAACGATTCATTGTTCATCACTCTAAACAATATTTCAAAACATCACAACTCCCCCTTCCCAAAGGGAGTCAAAATTGACCTAACAGATTTTGATGAGCAATTTTGAACGTAAGGACACTATTTACACCATTTACAAAACATCATCATCATCATCCTCAAGCAGCCATGGGCTACGGAGGTCCAACCAGACCATGCAATTTATTTCTCCAAGCAAGTCTATCCTGAGCTACATATACTGCATCTGGTCACCCGCACACCAATTCTAACAAGATTCTGTTTGACATTGTCTGCCCACTGCATCCTAGGTCTCCCCTTCTTTCTGAGGCCTTTAGGCACACTGTTCACAACCCTATTCGACAATCTATAATTGTTCATACGGACAACATGGCCAAACCAACGGAGTCTCTCTCTGCACAATATGCTGCTTAAAGGAGGTTGCAAACTCCTTTGCCTAACTTCATCATTAGTTACAAAGTTGAACCACCTAATGCCCAAGATACTGCATAAGCATCTGGAATCAAAAGCATCTAGTTTCCTATTACCTTGTTTACAAAGTGTCACAAGTTTCACTACCATAACTAACCCTAGAAAGAACCAAACTATTATACAGTCTAATTTTAGTCTTTAGGTGTATACGCCTATTTCTCCACATTCTCCATAGATTCTTAAAAGTCCCGGCAGCAATCCCTATTCATTTCTTAATCTCATGCCGCACATCACCAGTATCTGTTACATCGCTCCCAAGATAATTAAACTGTGACACCTGCTCAAGACTGCAACCATTCAGATTAATTGAATCACAGCCTACCTGACCGATTTTCATCACTTTAGTTTTTTCTCTATTTAAAACCAAACCAGTTTCATCAACAGCTTGAATGAAAGAGTTCATCTCATCAACATCATTTGCCAAAAGGCTTAAATCATCATCATCATCATCCTCAAGCAGCCATGGGCTACGGAGGTCCAACCAGACCGTGCAATTTAGTTCTCCAAGCAAGTCTATCCTGAGCTACATCTACTGCATCTGGCCACTGCACACCAATTCTAACAAGGTCCTGTTTGACATTGTCTGCCCACCGCATCCTAGGTCTCCCCTTCTTTCTGAGGCCTTTAGGCACACTGTTCATAACCCTATTCGCCAATCTATAATTATTCATACGGGCAACATGGCCAAACCAACGGAGTCTCTCTCTGCATAATATGCTGCTTAAAGGAGGTTGCAAACTCCTTCACCTAATCTCATCATTAGTTACAAAGTTGAACCACCTAATGCCCAAAATACTGCGTAAGCATCTGGAATCAAAAGCATCTAGTTTCCTGTTATCCTGTTTACAAAGTGTCACAAGTTTCACTACCATAACTAACCCTAGAAAGAACCAAACTATTATACAGTCTAATTTTAGTCTTTAGGTGTATACGCCTATTTCTCCACACTCTCCATAGGTTCTTAAAAGTCCCAGCAGCAATCCCTATTCGTCTGTTAATCTCATGCCGCACATCACCATTATCTGTTACATAGCTCCCAAGATAATTAAACTGTGACACCTGCTCAAGACTGCAACCATTCAGATTAATTGAATCACAGCCTGCCTGACCAATTTTCATCACTTTAGTTTTCTCTCTGTTTATAACCAAACCTACTCTACTACCAGTCTCATCAACAGTTCGAATGAAAGAGTTCATCTCATCAACATCATTTGCCAAAAGGGCTAAATCATCAGCATAATCTAAATCAGAAATTTTTGTATCTCCAGCCAATTTAAGGCCAAAATCTTTCCCTTGAAGTGAATTTCACATAACATAATCAATAACCAAGCTAAAGAGAAAAGGAGACAAAATGCATCCTTGTCGAACACCAGAAGTAATGCTAAACCGATTGCTACAAGCCGTACCAACTCTCACACACGACTCAGTGTTATTATAGAGCGCTTTCATTATGTTAACTAACTTGTCTGGTATACCATATGATCACACAATCAACCACAAATTATGACGATCAACAGAGTCGAAAGCCTTTTTGAAATCAACAAAGCTAGCAACCAAAGGTTTCTGAAACTCTAAACATTTCTCAAGAATCTGCCTAAGTGAAAATATCTGATCCACACATCCCCTACCACTTCTGAATCCACATTGCTCATCACGCAATTGAATGTCAACCAGATTCTTAATTCTATTAAGCACAATCATGGAAAGAACTTTCCCTGGAACAGAGAGTAGGCTGATACCCCTAGAGTTATCACAAGAACTGCGATCACCTTTTTTGAAAATAGGGATAAAAATAGCTCTGGTAAAATCCTTAGGAACCATGCCTTTATCATAAAAGATATTCAGAATTTCAGTCATCCAAGTGGTAACCGAAACATTCCCAGCTCTAAGCATTTCCGTAGTAATTTCATCTACCCCTGGGGATTTATGAAGTTTAAGTTTAGAAACAGCCAAAACAACTTCAGATTGTGTTATAGGGCCAACATTAAAGCCACTAATGCATCTATCATCATTGCAAACAATGGGAGTAGAACTAACTACATTGTTTAGAACATCACTGAAATGCTCAGCCCACCTAGCCATGACAGAATCCTCCCCTTCTATAACCTTACCTTGTTTATCCTTCAATCCTTGTATGCCTGTCCGTTTTCTACCACACAAAACATTAACTATCTGGTACAGCTCTCTGCTGTTGTGCTGTCTAACTGCTTCCTCGGCGTTGTCAGCCAAACCATCAAGCCAAAGATTCTTATCAGCAGCTAACTGATCCTTTACAAGTTTATTAAGGTCTCTGTAATGCTTTCTATTAGGACTAGTAGGGTATTGATTAAGGGCATTCCTGCAGTTCTTTCTTTCCGAAATAAGCTCAAGTTCCTTATCACTCAGATAATTGTGCCTCTTCTGCTCCTATTTTCCTAAAAGAGTACTGTTAGTGTCCAAAAAAGCCTGTTTAAAATGATCCCATTCTTCCTCAACTTCAGTAGTAAGCAAACCATGACTGTCATAATGACTAAGTAACCTATCATGGTAAGCTTTGGCTATAACTGGATCTTTCAGAGCTTCAGTATTAAAAGTAAAATTTTTAATCCTAGCACAATACTTTTTAAGTTTAAGTTGCAAGACACTTTTAACAAGGTAATGGTCAGATCCAATTTCAGCTCCTCTTATATAACCTGGTATTCCTAACAGAACTAGCCCATTTGCTGTTAATTAATATATAATCAATCATATTCTTATGCAGCCCATCGGGTGAAACCCATGTGTACTTATGTATGTCACGGTGTTTGTAATAAGTGTTAGTTTTTCTGAATCCATTGAGTTTACTTACAGATAGGAGACGTTGTCCATTGCCATTGCAGCTACCAATAACAAAATGGCCTATTACTCCTCCCCAGCAGTCAGAGTCAGTACCAACTTTGGCATCGAAGCCACCTAGAACAAGAGTAATAACTCCTTTCTTGACAGAATTCAAAATATCCTGAAGTTGTCCGTAAAACCTATCCTTCTCATTCTCATCGGCATCCTCAGTGGGGGCAATAACAGCAGATAACATTCAAGTCTTTAACGCTTGTCTGAAATTTTCCTGTAAGAAACCTTTCATTAATGCACTCATATCCTAGAAGAGCATCACTAGCGTGTCTGCTGAGAAGCAGACCCACGCCTTGGTGATGCTTATTGTCGTCCCTCCCTGAAAAGAGAAATTTAAGATTATTTTTAAGAATCTGACTATCTGTCCATCTGGTCTCTTGCAAGCCGAGAATATCTAAATTATAATGGTGGAATTCTTGTGTGAGGACATCAAGAGAAACGGCTCTGTGCAGAGTCCTCACATTCCAACTACCTATGGAGAGAAAATGGTTAGTGGGATGTTTAAAGAAACTATGTTTAATGAGAGAGGGAATGCCGACAATATCAAACAGCCCCCTAATCGCAGACATGGGGCAAAGACCCGTTCCCCCACCACTAAAGGCTGAAGCCATCTACACTGGAAGACTTCCTCCAATGTAGAATTTGACGATGCCCATGGAAGCAAAGAGTTCAGGTGCCTGTGATGACCTCTGCTCAGGATTATCCACCAGCTGATAAACATATCCTGTGAATCTATTCACTTGGGGCTGTCAACCCACCAACAGAAAACACAGCAGAAGATTTTTCCTCCACAGAAGCCACCAGTGCAGCAAAATCAGGATCCATAATCGAAGCTCAGAGCCATAATTCCATTCAGGTTGGTATATATGGTCACCACCAGGACCCTGTGTGGTTGACCACTCCTCAGCAGGGTAGAAAAAAGAGAAAAGTAGCCATAGTTGTCCAGATTAGTAGGCCACCCTAATCTGGCAGCCCTCCCCTTCCGTTCACTTCCACAAGAGAGTATCTCTTTTGAAAGGTACTAACAGTCTGCACCACGATAAGGCGGGGTCGGACTTTAGGTGCTAGGCCTCGCCGGATTTATGCATCATCACAGGGGATTGGTGCATAGCTCTCCTTTCAGTGACTACCTAGCTACCATTTACAGACTGAAATTTAAATAGATAAGATTATGATCTTTCATATATTTTCAGTAACATTTTTTCATTGAAGTATTAGAATTAATGAATATTTTAGAAGTTACAGAGATTCGAAGTTAGGTTCCCATTCACATAACACAGAAATTCTCTAATATTTTGTTAGGGCAGTGTATCTCAGTTCTGTATATTGTAGAGATTTCTGTGATTCCAAAATATTATTTATTCAAAAGTGATCTCAGAAATTTTTTCTAATTACTCATGTCAATGTTACGTTGCCGACATATTGCTGCAGCCACCTGTCTTGCAGATCTAGTTTGGAAGATATTCCATAGAAACAGAGTTTAGTTTCATAATTTTCGCTTCTGCAAAACATCACACAATATAGCATCGTCGTTCAGATTTCTAGTTAAAGATGGCAGAAAGTAGCCAGAACAGTTGATAAATCACATATGAACAAATCCGTAATAGAATCCAATTTTTGAAGCAAGCAGTAAACAGCACAATAATCTATACTACAATGAAGCAAGTAGCAAGCAAAACTGCGGATGAAAATGTAACTAACACTGCTGGTCGCTTCACATCTTGAAATCGGCAGGCATTCCCATTACCTATGCACCAATATAACACTACACACACACATACAAAAACCTCATGCAGCCATGGGCTACAGAGGTCCAACAATAACACTGGCCATGTTTAAAATATACAATACTAAAAAGAATCATTAAAAGAAATGAAAATCGTATTTCAGGTTGAATATTATATTATTTGGGAGGAAATTTCCTTTCAATAAATATATAATTTAACTATTTTTATTCAGCAGGTTTTCCAAAATGAAGCCTTATTTGTATAGTGCGATCTTTTTTCACCATATTGCATTGAAAAAGGCTTATTAAAATCAATATGCTTGCAAATTTATTTATATTATTTATTTTCATAAAATTCGCAATTAAATTCTGTTTAATTTGGTATATAACATGACCTACTTCCTTGAATGGTTATTTTTTTTTAATTCTAAAGCTGACTTGTTTATCTGACTCAGCACAGTTGGCTAAAAGCCTGGAATTTTCTCAAAGTATGGTACCAAGAAAAAAATTTACAAAATGAGAAAAATATTTATTTAAAACCAAAAAGATAATTTTTTTTGTTATTCAGAAATATATAGTAATTCTATTCATGTGCAGTGCAATCATTTCTATTAGTTTTTTTTTTTTTAATAAATTTTTATTTGTTGCCAGATGCATTTTTTTTACTACATGACTCAAAAAAAGTCCTATTAAAATAAAACATGTCGTCTTTTTTGTTAAATACTTATTTTCAGAATATCCAGAATAAAATGCTGATTAATTTGGTATACAACATGCCATAATTCCTTTCATTAGTTATTTGGCATAAAACTCTCAAAAGTTAAAGTTTTTTTGGCTGAGCATAGTGAGAAAATAGCTTGACCCCTGGATGGAAACCTGTTTTTCAGCCTGGACATTGGAAGGGTTAAAGAAATTCCAAAGCAATCATATTTTCTGAAAAACCAATAGCTAGATTCACACATCATACTTACACTGTAATTGTGGCTCTTGTTGAGGTCTGACATCATCAAATACTTCAGGGTTAGGTTGTTTTACCTCTGAGTGGCACTTTTTTGCACACCATGGGCTAAATGGCCAGGTCACATGGCTCAGAGAATGAAGGCTCAGAGAAGGTTGGGGGAGGGGAGCCACTGGAACAGCTGTTGGGAGACAGATGGTAGCCTCCCGTCAAGCCCATCCAGCGTGTTTTTAACGTGCACAGGGTATGGCTCTCCCGCACACGGTGCCACGGCTTAATGTCCCATCCGACAGGCAGCAGACTTTCCAAGCCCATCAGTGTCCCCTACTGACAGTGGGTAGGGTGGGGAATTTTTGCGGAGATAAATTTCAACGCTGACCCAGCTGGAACCCGAACCTGGGAACTACAGATTACAAGCCTGGCAAGCTACCGACTGAGTCACCCCCACCTCCAAATACTTCAGAAATATGCTTCCAGCCTCCAACCATTTCCTAGGGTTCTCAATCTGCATCCTCAAATTCACCATCAGTAAGGTCAGAAAAATCAGTAACACTCCACTTTCATCAGGAATATACAGGTAAATCCCATTATAATGCAGTGTTCAGGGTTCAAAGAATCACAACACAATATAAGTGTGATTGCATTAGCAAAATTTCAAGCGTTTTTTTATCATTCAAACTTCGTACATCAGCCATCTATATCAATTGTCTTTGCCGTTTTTTGCCCGCTATAAATTGCAATAGAAGGATTCATGGAAAAATCAAGTAAACAGCATTATTACATGACCCTCTTGCATTTTTGGAATGCTATTTAATATGGTATATAACATGTCCAGTTCTGTTCATTGGTTATTTAGAATTTTTTCTTTTGCTGAGCACAGTGTAAAAATACTTGGGCATCCAGATCCATTTAATTGGAAGGCATTGGAAGGGTTTAAATATTCTGTATGGTCATTAAAGATCAATGAACTAATGTGTTTACTGAGAAAAAAAACTTCTCCATTATGGATATGGAGTAAAAGAACAAATGCAAGCACTTTTAATAAGTTTTGCTTCATTTTGGTAGGAATTGTTGGGTATTATTAATGTCTAAGCAGGCTAATCTGCTGATGAGTGCACTAAAATTAACAAAATATGCATGAAAAAAAAATGTTTTGCTATGCTAACAAATTTTCAAAATTTAATCTACATGACTTCTAAAATAAGCTTTTTCTGTAAAACTGAAATTGTACATAAAAACCTAAATTAAATTACATAAATCTCAACTTTCAGTAGCGTGTTTTGCACCCATACACATTCAAATTGTGCTTCTTGTTTCTTATGTTCTGGTTTCTCTATTACCTACTTTGCCAGTGTTTGATGTAAAAAATGTTCTTAAAAAGGAGGTAACACCTATTGGATCAGACACTTTGTGGATCAAGTATCCTTGTCAGTTGTACAAACGTAGGTTGTTTTTACCTCCGGGCAGCAATTTTTTGCATACAATAAGCTAAATGGTCAGATAACTTTTTTTTACCCATAATGGGATAAATAGCCAGGTCACAATGACTCCAAGAGGTTAAAGAAGGTTGGGGGGAGGGGACCCACTGGACAGCTGTAAGGAGACAGATGGTAGCCTACCATCAAGGCCATACAATGTGTTCTTTAACATACACAGGGTATGGCTCTTCTGCACATGGAGGCCATGGCTTAACTTTCCCACCTGACAGACGGCAACCTACTGACTGAGGGCAGTGCAGTGAGTTTTGCCGAAATAAATCTCACCGCTGCCACAGGTGGACTCGAATGTGGGAACTGCAGATTATCAGTTTGCTGTGCTACCAACTGAGCCACCCACGCCTCACCAGGTCACAAGGTCCCCAAGGGATCAGAGAAAGTTAGGAAAGTGGACATACTGGACAGCTGTTATGAGATAGATGGAAGTCTCCTGTCAGGACCATCCAGTGTGTTCTTTAACTTGCACAGTATAGCTCTTCTGCATATGAGGCTACAGTTTTACATACCATCTGATGGATGGCAGCTTTTACAAGTCCATTATGTCCCCTTTCTGATCGAGAGCACAGAGATGGGATAGCAGAAATAAATGTCAATGCTGGGCCAGGTGATTCAAACCTGCAAACTATAGATGCTTGGTGCGCTACTGACTGAGCCAACACCTGCTCCTTTTCACTGTCCGTACATAGTGGAAGCTTGCACTGGCATTTAGTACAGTATATTAAACATCAAGCATGAGGCATCACATAACAGAGGGGTGGCCATGGTGATTTATCATAGGATTTGTGCACAATTATGTGATGCCAAGATAGTGATTATTGATTGGCTCCATCAACATGAGGGCACAACCAAAAATCTGTTCTCAAAGTGATTTAATATGGAGGATAATTAAGAGTGTTAATTCACAACATATGGGAGGCTATGATTAACAGATACACATTCTGATTTCCACAGCTTCAGGTAATTAATAAAGCCTTTTAACCCCAAATAGTATACCATATTTTACTTACATAGAAATATAAAAGGGATTAACAGACCATGCTTATAATATAATAACAAATTTTTCCATGCAAATAAAATCAAAACATATGTTGACAGCAAGTTGACTGCATTGTTCCTATGTGGCATATAAAAACCAACATACATATTTTTTAATCCAAATACTTATGAATATAATCTGCAGCATTTATTTCATAGAAACTCCACTGGTATACACACTTTATTTTTACACATAATTCCCACCTAAGTTAGTTTATTTGGTGGAAGCTGTGTAGCCAAATCCAGAGAAGTAAAATAGTTATTATACATAACATTCTGTTTTGATCCAAAATATGGTTTACACAATTTCAATGCTATCCATTGCCTAATCCAGTTGCAGTTCTAGCATTTCCTTCTTTACTAATGTATGGTATGATTTCCAATGGGTAAGCAATTTCAAAATCACAGGTCCAGAAAATCTTCATCCTATATTTACTTGGTGTTTATGGTATGCATGTCACAATCATTTTTTCCACCAAAGCCAACCATCTGTTATCATTATATTACTTCTGGGATGGTAATATTCTCACAAATTTTTGTTACACTCTGTTACACTCTTCAAAAATGTCGCAAATTGGAGGTAGTTTATCATTGGCCCTAAGAACTGATGGGAATTTCTTTGTCATCAAACCAAATCAGTCAAAGAATTATCAGAAATTTTATTACCACAATTATCAGAAATTTTTTATACCACTGAGTTTCATCCTTTGAATTAAAAGCATCGGTTTGTTCATGATCATTCGAATTCTTTTCTCCATCAGAATCTGAAACAAAGTACTACTGATTTCAGTATCTTCATCCTCAGATGAACTTTGATCATTGATTTCATTGTTTGTGGGAGGATTACTATTTGTATTTTCTTCACTGCTGTTAATAAATAATTTTGACACAGCAAAATAGGTATTATTTAATTTCACAATGAAAGCTGTTACAAAGATTTTAAAAAAATTTTCAAACACACAAGGATCGTGGAGTGCATTAAAAGATATGGATGAATAGAACAAATATGCCCTAAGGCCTAGTATCGTAACTTTTCACACCTCTCATATTAATTTAAATTATCAATAGTCTGTAAATGGTAGCTAGGTATCACTGGAAGCTATGCACCAATCCCCTGTGATGATGCATAGAACCGGTCAGGCCTAACACCTAATGTCCGACCTCGCCTACTCGTGGTGCAGACCGTTAGTATCTTTTAAAAGAGATATTCTTTTGTGGAAGTGAACGGAAGGGGAGGGCTGCCAGATTAGTGTGGCCTACTAATCTGAACAACTATGGCTACTTTTCCTTTTTTTCTACCCTGCTGAGGAGTGGTCAACCACACAGGGTCCTGGTGCTGACCATATATACCAACCTGAATGGAATTATGGCTCTGAGCTTGATTATGGATCCTGAATTTGCTGCACTGGTGGCTTCTGTGGAGGGAAAACCTGCTGTGTTTTCTGTTTGTGGGTTGACAGCCCCAAGTGAATAGATTCACAGGATATGTTTATCAGCTGGTGGATAATCCTGAGCAGAGGTCATCGCAGGCACCTGAACACTTTGCTTCTATTGGCATCGTCAAATTCTACATTGGAGGAAGTCTTCCAGTGTAGATGGCTTCAGCCTTTAGTGGTGGGGGAACGGGTCTTTGCCCCATGTCTACAATTAGGACACTGTTTGATATTGTCAGCATTCCCTCTCTCAATAAACATAGTTTCTTTAAACATCCCACTAACCATTTTCTCTCCATAGGTAGTTGGAATGTGAGGACTCTGCACAGAGCCGTTTCTCTTGATGTCCTCACACAAGAATTCCACCATTATAATTTAGATATTCTCGGCTTGCAAGAGACCAGATGGACAGATAAAAGTCAGATTCTTAAAATAATCTTAAATTTCTCTTTTCAGGGAGGGACGACAATAAGCATCACCAAGGCGTGGGTCTGCTTCTTCTCAGCAGACACACTAGTGATGCTCTTCTAGAATACGAGTGCATTAATGAAAGGTTTCTTACAACAAAATTTCAGACAAGCATTAAAGACTTGAATGCTATCTGCTGTTATGCCCCCACTGAAGATGCTGATGAGGATGAGAAGGATAGGTTTTACGGACTTCAGGATATTTTGAATTCTGTCAAGAAAGGAGTTATTACCCTTGTTCTAGGTGACTTCGATGCCAAAGTTGGTACTGACTCTGACCTCTGGGGAGGAATGATAGGCAAGTAAACTCAAAGGTTTCAGAAAAACTAACACTTATTACAAACACCGCGACATACATAAGTACACAATGGGTTTCACCCGATGGGCTGCATAAGAATATGATTGATTATATATTACTTAACAGCAAATGGGCTAGTTCTGTTAGGAATACCAGGTCATATAGGGGAGCTGAAATTGGATCTGACCATTACCTTGTTAAAAGTGTCTTGCAACTTAAACTTAAAAAGTGTTGTGCTAGGGTTAAAATTTTACTTTTAATACTGAAGCTCTGAAAGACCCAGTTATAGCCAAAGCTTACCATGATAGGTTACTTAGTCATTATGACAGTCATTGTTTGCTTAATACTGAAGTTGAGGAAGAATGGGATCATTTTAAACAGGCTTTTTTGGAAACTAACAGTACTCTTTTAGGAAAAAAGGAGTAGAAGAGGAAGAATTATCTGAGTGATAAGGCACTTGAGCTTATTTCAGAAAGAAAGAACTGCAGGAATGTCCTTAATCAATACCCTACTAGTCCTAATAGAAAGCATCACAGAGAGCTTAATAAACGTGTAAAGGATCAGTTAGCTACTGATAAGAATCTTTGGCTTGATGGCTTGATGACAAAACCGAGGAAGCAGTTAGACAGCACAATAGCAGAGAGCTGTACCAGATAGTTAATATTTTGTGTGGTAGAAAACGGACAGGTATACAGGGATTGAAGGATAAACAAGGTAAGGTTATAGAAGGTGAGGATTCTATCATGGCTAGGTGGGCTGAGCATTTCAGTGATGTTCTAAACAATGTGGTTAGTTCTACTCCCATTGTTTCTGATGATGATAGATGCATTACTGGCTTTAATATTGGGTCTATAACACAATCTGAAGTTATTTTGGCTATTTCTAAACTTAAACTTCATAAATCCCCAGGGATAGATGAAATTACTACAGAAATGCTTAGAGCTGGGAATGTTTCGGTTACCACTTGGATGACTGAAATTCTGAATATCTTTTATGATAAAGGCATGGTTTCTAAGGATTTTATCAAAGCTATTGTTATCCCTATTTTCAAAAAAGGTGATCGCAGTTCTTGTGATAACTATAGGGGTATCAGCCTACTCTCTGTTACAGGTAAAGTTCTTTCCATGATTGTGAGTAATAGAAATAAGAATCTGGTTGACAGTCAATTGCGTGATGAGCAATGTGGATTCAGAAGTGGTAGGGGATGTGTGGATCAGATATTTTCACTTAGGCAGATTCTTGAAAAATGTTTAGAGTTTCAGAAACCTTTGGTTGCCAGCTTTGTTGATTTCAAAAAGGCTTTCGACTCTGTTGATCATCATAATTTGTGGTTGATTGTGAAATCGTATGGTATACCAGACAAGTTGTTTAACATAATGAAAGCTCTCTATAATAACACTGAGTCATGTGTGAGAGTTGGTAAGGCTTGTAGCAGTTTGTTTAGCATTACTTCTGGTGTTCGACAAGGGTGCATTTTGTCTCCTTTTCTCCTTAGCTTGGTTATTGATTATGTTATGCGAAATTCACTTCAAGGGAAAGATTTTGGCCTTAAATGGACTGGAGATACGAAAATTTCTGATTTAGATTATGCTGATGATTTAGCCCTTTTGGCAAATGATGTTGATGAGATGAACCTTTCATTCGAGCTGTTGATGAAACTGGTAGTAGAGTAGGTTTGGTTATAAACAGCGAGAAAACTAAAATGATGAAAATTGGTCAAGCAGGCTGTGATTCAGTTAATCTGAATGGTTGCAGTCTTGAGCAGGTGTCACAATTTAATTATCTTAGGTTATATGTAATAGATACTGGTGATGTGTGGCATGAGATTAACAAGCAGATAGGGATTGGTGCCGGGACTTTTAAGAATCTATGAAGAGTGTGGAGAAATACATGTATACACCTAAAGACTAAAATTAGACTGTATAATAGTTTGGTTCTTTCTAGGGTTAGTTATGGTAGTGAAACTTGTGACACTTTGAAAACAATATAACAGGAAACTTGATGTTTTTAATTCTAGATGCTTACGCAGTATCTTGGGCATTAGGTGGTTCAACTTTGTAACTAATGATGAGGTTAGGCAAAGGAGTTTGCAACGTCCTTTAAGCAGCATAATGTGCAGAGGGAGACTCGGTTGGTTTGGCCATGTTGCCCATATGAATAATTATAGATTGGCGAATAGGGTTATGAACAGTGTGTCTAAAGCCCTCAGAAAGAGTGGGAGACCTAGGATGCGGTGGACAGACAATGTCAAACAGAATCTTGTTAGAATTGGTGTGCATTGGCCAGATGCAGTAGATGTAGCTCAGGACAGACTTGCTTGGAGAACTAAATTGCACGGTCTGCTTGATGATGATGATGATTTAGCAATAACCTTCTTGAGATTACTACAAGATTTTAACTACATCATCAACCATCTTGTGTGTGCAATAGAATGGTCTTCTTGCAAATGACAGAGCATCAAGGCGTGCTTCAAAAAAGGACTGGTATGCCATGGAAAGTGTCAACACCTTCAACAAAATAACGTTAATCAGTTGAATGGACTGCCATGCTGAAATTGAACTCCATCATTATTGAACCAGCCAACACATCACTGGTATTACCTTTAAAATTATCTACTCTGGATTCCCTTGGTGACTGATGACTAAGGATAATTATAAGAGTTATTGATAATTATGGTAAGTTAATATGAAACGAGTGAAAAGTAATGATTCTAGGTCTAAGGGCATATTTGTTCTATTCACCCATATCTCATAATGCACTCCTCAATCCTTGTGATGGGCTTGGAAAGGCCACCCGCCGTCCATCAGATGGGACATTAAGCCATGGCCCTGTGTGCGGGAGAGCCATTCCCTGTGCATGTTAAAGAACATGCTGGATGGCCTTGACGGGAGACTACCATCTCTCTCCCGACAGTTGTTCCAGTGGGTCCCTTCTCCCAACCTTCTCTGAACCTTTGGAGTCCATGTGAACTGGCCATTTAGCCCATTGTGTGCAAAAAAGTGCCACTCAGAGGTAAAACAACTCAACTGCAATCCTTGTGTTTGAAAAAATTAAATTATTTAATAAATTAAATAATTCACTGCTGTTTTCAGTGAGCATTGAAGTTATTTCTAATTCTGTTAATCTGTATTTTCGATTAGCTATAATTCCAAGAAGAGGCTTTTTGCTCACAAAATTGAAAACTAAACTATTTTTAAAAACTCAATAGATGTTTTCAAAATATTATACAAACAAATTATGATTACAAGACCCACATCTAACCATAGCAAAAACTCAGCTAATAATAATTGATAATTTTTATTTGTTTCAACTACTGAAAAGATGATGTAAATAGCAAATGAATGTTGAAACATTTTTTTTCTCCTGTCAAGAAAGTTATTACTCTTAGTTTAATATCAATATCAATTTTTTAGAGGAAAATTTGCTTTAAGCCAGGTGGGATATTAACCCAAGACCTCCTGGTAGCATGTCAGGTGCTCAAACTGCTGAGCCTATCCGCCAAGATCTCCTCCAACTGATGTTATGAACTTTCTACCTATAGTACACAATTTTCTGTATCTCATAAAGGCATCATCCCAGCTTCTCACAAACAGCCTCAAGAAGCAAATGACAAGTACGTAATAAAGTAATACAAGTATATCAAAATCATTATTTTTCCATAACTTTTTTTAGCACAAAACAAAGTCCCATGAAGCTTGTCTGCAGGAATCCAAATAATATACAATAAACTGTCATAATTTTATGAAAATACTCAACACATACAATTAAATGATACCACAAGGCAAAAGAGTTGTTAAATATTTTTCAGGAGCCATACTTTGAAATTTTTTTTAACATTTCTAACTTATATTAAACAACTTCTCAGTACTTTTGAACATAGAGGCATTAAGTATTAATTTATATTTATAAGCTAACCGATAGGTAATATATTCATAATGACATAGCTCTTAATAATATTTGGGAGTTTATTTTTGTGTTGGTTGGTCCAATGTCTAACAATTTGTGATGGTTCACCCATTCACTTTTATTTTTCCTTAACCAGTTTTAATTTATTTACATTATAATTATTATTTTGGGGCATTTCTTTACTTTGAAACATAATTTTCTGCCCACCCATAGTGTTGTCGATCTGCACAACTTCATTTTGATTGACAGCCACTAACCACTCCAAGCAAAGTCCCATGAAGTGTCCATGTTGTGCTAATTATCATCACTGTAACTATAGTCACAGTGATGATAATTAGCACAACATGTTGGTGAAAGAGTTAATTGTCATCGTTTTGTAAGAAGATTTTTATTTGTGAGTTTAGAATCCAATAAACTTATTTAATTTTATGAATTTAACTACAGTATTTTACGACACTCTTAAAATTAAAGTTATTTTTGCACTCTTTGAAAAAAAGAACACTTATTTAATTTCTTGGGAAGATTAATTGCATGGCACCCAAGTTTCAGCTATCTAGCAAATAAAACAATAACATACTTTTGGAGCATTACAAATCATATTTCAAATGTTTCTTATTTTAGCTATATGTGAGTAAGTTTTACCATAAATAGTTTAACCATAACGGAGTTAACCATAAAAAAGTTAACCATAATAGTTAACCATAAACTCCATATGACAGATTTACCAATTGCATGATAAACCATTTGACAAATATTTAACAGTAAGACAGCACAGAGTCTGGACAAAATCATAGAGCAATATCTTAATTTGCCACAAACATATTATGCTTCTTCCACCTGAATAAATCATCATCAATCAGACCTAGATATTTCACTGATGAAAATCTTTCAATAATATCATTACACTTTCAATTACCTGAAATTTTAGGGGCCACATTTGTTAGACCACAAAGTGAATGATGTAAATTTGATTGGGTTTGATTTACCTATGATTGGTACTTTTATTTTTTGCACACAATGGGCTAAATGGCCAGGTCACAAGGACCCTGAGGGCTTAGAGGAGGTTGGGGGGATCCACTGCACAGCTGTTAGAAGATAGATGGTGGCCTCCCATCAAGGCCACCCAGCAAGTTTTTTAATATGCAGGGTTTATGTCCCATCCAATGGATGACAGCCTTTCCATGCTCATCAGCATCTCCTACTGACTGAGGGCAGGGCAAGGAGTTTTGAGGAGATAAATCTCAATGCTGTGGCCCAAGTGGGGTTCAACCCTGGGAACTGCAGATTACGCACACACACACACACAATTAAGAAATTTTGGTTTTCTTGCTTCTTTTTCGTCAACAATAAGTAAATTATGCAAATATTTGATGTAGAATCACTTGCCAATTTTTTTAAATAATTCATTTATTAAAAAGTACTGCAGGTTAATGTTACTTTGTAAATGAAGCATATGCTGACGTCATTATGCTTAGTTAAAAACATTGTTGCATTTTATGACTTATACATAATTTCACTATAAAATTCATAAATTATTTCAATTTTTTTATTATACTTTCATAATTGTAAATAAAACCACTAAAAAAATGTACCTTTACAATTAATTTACATTTTTAAAGTAATTAACAAGAGTACTTTTACAATTAACTAGTATTTTCAAAAATTAGTAACAGACTACAAATTATAACTCGCATCTAAGTTGATAAAATTTAATAACCACAATTATATAAGTCCAGAGAAGAGCTCATCATATGCAGTGTTGTATCAGCCTAATGCCATCACGGCGGCTATTCAACTACTACCAATATGCTCCCAAAGTCTCCATTGGTACACTTCTTTAATCCAATCTTTAAGCTATCCTTTATCTTGTCAAGGTGCTCAAGAAAAAAGAGAAACAATATTTACCAGTACTGGCAATGAATTTTGATGGATGTTCGCTGGCACAGGTACAGCTTGCAATTAGCTGTTATATCTTGTTCTTTCTTCTGTTGTTCATTGAAGGATGGCTAAGTTAGCAAGGGCAATGTTATCATCACAGTTGGCTGTATTCTTTTGCAAAGCACTACTTTTTCTTCCCTGTTGTTTGGTGAACTTGCCATGACAATTGGTACAGTTGTACCACTCAGTGCAACAGCTGTATACCAGTCCTTATGAGACTTGCTGCTATCTTTTACTTTAATAGCCTCTAGATGTTATAAGTCTCATTTAAATTCATCTCTTCACTCACTGGTTAAACTGCTGTTTGAGATATTCGGTCGCACATCCCCGAAACTTACAAAAGAATATTTTAAAAAGATTAAAAGTTTAAAAATACAAAGCTCCCTTATCAAGCTACGCATTTTGCCAACCTCCTTGGTTTTGGCTTCCTCAGGCTCTGAATTACAGATGTTCCAATGTTTAAATACGTTTTTCATTGACATCATGGTTTACTGCTCATTGTGTTTGCACATTTGCTCACACAACAGGAGAGTCCACACCACTGGAAGGGGTGGAATCTCCACATTGCAGAGTCGATGTTGGTTGGTATCAATTAACATATTTTTAATGCAAGAAAGTTGAAACTTCATTTGTGGGGCTGCCAATGCTTTGAATGTTAATGTTCTACTTCAAAATTATTATTAATGATCGTTTGAGCTAATGCTGTGCTTGGTTGTTTGTTTATAATGTCAGAATGGTGTTCCTGCATTCTTTGTTCAAAAGGATGATAGGTTTTCCCTATATAACTATTTTTCCTTCTAATTTGTTCAAGGGGTTTGGAATGTCTATTTCATATATTCTGCCAGTGGGTTCTTTCTTATCCCTATCATTAATTAATAATTTTTTAATAGTTTTATTCATAGTACTAGGTAATTGTGTATCGTATTTTTTTAAGATATTAGTTAAAAGCGTTAGATACATTTTCCATATACGAAAACTATGTGCACAATTTACTAGGTTTTTTTTTTCCTGGATTTGGTGCTGGTTGAGAGTCTTTTTGAGTTGGTACCTAGCAGTTTTCTCCAAACGTTTTATAATATGAGGTGGGTATCCAGCTTCATTAGCTATTCACTTTATAAAATTTAACTCCTTCCTTTACACTTTTGTTTCTGTACAATACTGATATGCTCTTATAAAATACTCATATAATATATATATTACATATATTTTAAAGGATGTGCAGTTAAATGGGATTATATTTGATGTGTAGGTTGGTTTTTGATATACTTCTGTTTCACAAATGTTATTTTTCTTCTTTATTAATATGTTCTAAATATGGAAGTTGGTTATCTATCTCAGATTCATGTGTAAATTTTATGGAAAGTAAAATACTATTAAAAATTTAAATTAATTCTTGTAATTGTTCTTTATTATGATTCCAGAAAATTAAAATATCATTGATATATCGAATATAAATGGTGCGTTTGTACTTAACTTTAGCAAGTGCTGTCATTTCGACATGTCTCATAACCATGTCTGCCATGAGTCCCAACAGTGGTGAACCCATTGGGATGCCTTCTGTCTGGGCCCATGACCAATGGTTAACAGTAAACCAATTTGAGGTGGTGGCCAGCTCCAGGGCCCTGTGAACACTAAAGTATTCCAGAGCTGTGACTCTGGTGATCAGCAACCATTGTTGGATGCAGCGATGCTGAATGCCTTCAGCCGCATCGCTGCATCCAAACGAAGTGTGTTGGGATACAGCAATACAACTTCCAAGGAGTGAATGGTTGTAATTTATATATGAATGGTTGTGTATTCCGAATAATTGTTACTGCCTGATAACATGAATTTAGTGTATATTGAGTAGGTGGGAAAAAAATGGGCTAAAAATTTCAAACAGAGCTCTCTCTAAGTTGTATGTAGGGGATTTTCGCTTTGATATGAAAGGTTTTGAATGGTTTTCCACTTTCATGAAGTTTAATTTTGACAATAACTGCAGTATGTCAGGTACATTCGTGAAATACATCTTGCTGCTATTTGTTCAGGTACAAATGGATCATTTTTAAGTTCCGCTAATTTTCTTAATGTTTTTGGAATGGGGTATTTATTTAACGGTTTATATTTTAATTCCCTTAATGTATTCTCAATCTTATGATCATATTCTTCTTTTTCTATTATAACTATTTGATCAGCTTTATCAGCTAAAATAATTTTTAAATTTGGGTTACTTTTCAAGTCTAGTAATATTTTATTATCTTTATAACTATTATGTTTTCTATTTCTTTGCTGGTATTTGATACTTTTACATACTTTGAAGTGTTCTTTATCTTTATGCAATTGTGGTACTCTATATAATGATTGTTCTATTTGCAGTATGATATTGTTAAGATTTATTCTGTTTTCACTGTAAGCAAACTTTGCCTCTTGTTGAAATATTCCATCCTGTTCACTATTTATATCATATCTTGAAAGATTTAAATATTTTTTTTAACAGGTGTTGAATAATTCTGCTTTAATATAGGTGTATTATGCCTACTTTGTACCTTTATTAAGTTATCTAATTTTTTCTTATACCTTGCCTGAATTTTTGTTGTTTCATTATCAATTTGATATGCCACCCTCCCCATTACTTGTGTTAGATTTACTGATTTTAATTTTAAATATTCCTTATATGTTATTTTTTTCATTTTGCCTTACTTGGTGTCTAACTTTTCTAATTACATTATTTAACATTTTACTTTCTGCCTTGTGTAATACAGGTATTAAATTTATATTGTATTTTACTCTGTGGCAAGCAGCTGCTTGAGGGGGTATTTATTTATTTTTTTTTTTTTATTTGTAATGATTTTGGTAATACATTTAAATTTTTTACACTTAACAAGAAAATTAAGTTTTAAAATTAACTAGTCAATGAGACTCGCATGTGAATAAAATGCTTGGCCTCCATTTTGAGGTATGCGTGTATTCTATCATGAACTTGTTACTACTGTCTGTTACTGCCATCTGACATTATAAACAAACATCCAAACACAGCATTAGTTCAAACTAACATTAATAATAATTTAGAAATAGAAAAATGAATATACAAAGCATTGGCAGCCCCACAAATGAAGTTTCAACTTTCGTACATTGAAAATATGTTAATTAATACCAACCAACATCGACTCTGCAATGTGGAGATTCCACCCCTTCCAGTGGTGTGGACTCTCCTGTTGTGCGAGCAAATGAGCAAACACAATGAGCAGTAAATCATGATGTCAATGAGACACGTATTTAAACAATGGATCATCAGTAATTTGGAGCCTGAGGAAGCCAAAACCAAGGAAGTTGGTGAAATGCATAGTTTGATAAGGGCTTTGTTTTTAAACTTTTGATCTTTTTTAAAAATTCTTCTGTAAGTTTCAGGGATGTGCGACCGAATATCTCAAACAGCAGTTTAACCAGTGAGCGAAGAGATGAATTTAAATGAGACTTATAACATCTAGAGGCAGTTAAAGTAAAAAATAGTAGCAAGTCTCATGAGGACTAGTATACAGCTGTTACACTGAGTGGTACAACTGTACGATTGTCATGGCAAGTTCACCAAACAGGGAAGAAAAAGTAGTGCTTTGCAAAAGAATACAACAAACTGTAATGATAACAATGCTCCTACTAACTTAGCCATTCTTCAATGAACAACAGAAGGAACATAACATCTAATTGCAAGCTGTACTCTAAAGATCGTTAATTTTCAAAGTTGAACCTTTCATCTGATCCAAATTTATTCAAATTCCAGATAGCTGTATCGGGCATTGTGATGCCCCACCATTCACTTTTGCTTTACCTTAACCAGTTTTGTTTAATTTACGTTATATTTATCATTTTGGGGATTTTTTATTTCCTTTTCGGCATCACAGCACTCGTTTTCAAGTTTCTAGGAGTTGCGTACGCGCAACTCCGAACTTCCAACCATAACCGTTAAAGCGCGTGCCAAGGACACGCCCCCTCTTGCGTCATAACTTGCGTCGTTTGTCATAGTATGCAAATGTCTTTCCCGGCATGCGCCGGCCCATTGTCAAAAACCGTGACCTGCGAGTCACAGACAGAGAGACACAGAGAGAGAAGTAAAGAGAGAGAGAGAAGGAGAGAGATGTAATAAGGTGCGTAGCACCAAGCACCGTGCGTGTAGCACAAGAGTTATGTTTTTTCATTGATGTCTTGGTGAGTTAATTATTTTGGAAATAAATCTATTTTGTTTTGTTATAAAACTTTTGAGTCTGTAGTTTTTTTTATCTTGAGCAATGCTAATTAAGGATCTTTTTTACATTAATTCTTAATAGTTGACAATCATTTTTGATTCTTACTTATGAACGCTCGCTGGTATTTGAACCCTAAATCAACTTATTCTACTTTTGGCAATTTGTTAATTATTGCCTGGCGCCCGTCTAAGCTATCCGGAGCATAAAACTTAAAAGTATTTTGCATTTGTTTGGAGCGTTACAGAGTCACATAAAAGTGGCGCAGCGAACAGGGACTCGCCAGTATTTAAAGATAGTATATATATATTTGTGGATAAATTTTGTATGATTGTCAAAGATAGTAATTTTTTGAGCTCAATAGTTGTATGTACTAGTTGTAGATTTAACGGCAGCTTAAGCCGAAAATTTTTGTTGAGCAAGTAGCTTAACATTTTTTGTGTATTATTCAAAGGTACTGAAGTTTCAGCGTAGATATTGCTGAATATTTAAGATAATTGTCGTATGTAATGATTAGAAGTGTCCGGACACACAAGTACGTAGGACGATAAGAAAATTTTTTTATAAGCAAATTTATATTTTTGTAAAGCTTAGTTATAGCTTTAGTATTGTTGTATAGCAGTACCTCTGAGCACTGCTCAAGATGAAAAAAAGTTTCAAAATTTCCAAAATTCAAAATTTCGGCAGACCGCTAAACATGTCTGCTAACAATATGGCCGATTCCGCCATAATGACTCCCGACATAGAAAGAGTAAAGGGTAGATTGCAAGATGTAATGATGGAAGCAGAAGTGCTAATGAATCTGCTTGATGATAATCGGGAGAAAAGGGGAACGACAACAACCCCTAAATTTGCTGACAATGCTACGTCAGTTCACCGACGAAGAAACTTTGAAAGTAAGGTTCCATTTTCTGTTCCGCCAGAAGCAAGCGATAGAACAGAGTATTTTCAACCACCACAACGACGATTTGCCAACCCATCCATTAACTATAGTCCTTATGTTAATTGGCCTTTACCTGAGATAAGGTTCGACGGTTCGAAACATCTGTCATCATGGACATTTGTCAAGTCCATGGAGGAGCACTTCCGTTTACATGAAGTGCCAAGCAACAAAAAAGTTGTTTTAGCAGTATCTTGCCTAATTGGATGTGCTAAGCAATGGTGGAATAACGTAGGATGTCGTCATGGCATAGAACTTTGGGAAGAATTTAAAAGCGAAATCATGGACATATATCCGGCTTATGATGATTTTACAGAACTAGCTACAGAGTTGTTTTCACGAAGACAAAGGGAAAGATATGACATAGAAAAATTCATATGGGGTACAGTAGAGTTATAACCAGCTGTACGATGTTGATGCCACTGAAATTGATATTGTAAATTGCATATTGTCTCAATTACTTTTGCCCATCCGAGAATTCCTAGAAGTACGAAACATAAATTCAGTTGCCGAGTTAGTCAAATTGGCTCGGCAATACACTGCAAGAAGAGAATCTGCAGCAAATACACATAACCAACAATGGATGCCATTCCCGCCAAAGCAGCGATATCAGGTTGAGTCGCGTAGAATGACTCCCGCACGACCGGAATTTACACGGTCCCGACAATTTGCGCCGAACGCGCCTAGAACTATAGAATATGAACGAAGTAGAGACTTTTTGCCACGTCAAGCTTCGAACCATAACACTAGACCTAAAACTTTGGTTAAACAACCTCAATCTTTCACTTGTAATTTTTGTGGCCGACTGGGACATACTGAGAATTACTGCTATAAAAGGAATGAAAATTCGGGAAACTTTCATTGGGATCTTTGAAGCGAGAGGCCAAAGTTCTTCAAGAAAAGCCCTCTCAGGAGTTATGCCTTACCACTATGGCTTTACCTTTTGTTACTGATTGCCACGAAGTAACTAAAATAACAGATCGAAACGATACAGAAGTCGATCTTCCGTTTGCTAAGGAACAAGTTTTCGATGGTACTAATGACGAATGTCAATTGACAGTGCAGCCGCGGTCCCGTGGACTTTTTGACTTACCTAGTGGTCCAGAACAGATTATTTCAGAAGCACCTATGAAATGTCCCATTAGTGCAAATAATGAGTGTTTAAATAACGAAGTTTGTGAAGTAGAACAACCGTATGAGAAAGCCGTTTTTGAAAAGGTTTTTAAAGTAGAAGTTTTAAATGAAAGTAATAACAATGAATATAATTTTGAGTCGTAGTTTTTTTTTATCTTGAGCAACGCTAATTAAGGATCTTTTTTACATTTATTCTTATTAGTTGACAATCATTTTTGATTCTTACTTATGAACGCTCGCTGGTATTTGAACCCTAAATCAACTTATTCTACTTTTGGCAATTTGGTAATTATTGCCTGGCGCCCGTCTAAGCTATCCGGAGCATAAAACTTAAAGTATTTTGCATTTGTTTTGGAGCGTTACAGCATCAGGCATTAATAACTTGCCAAATAAAGTTGAAATTAGAAATCATTAATGTATAATATCAGGCGTTACTTATCGAGGAAGAATTCAAAAAGGATTGTCAAATTTAATTAAAGTTTAAATCTAATGAAAAATCAATTAACGTTGCTCAAGAGAAAAATAGAAAAAATTCAAAAGTTTCTATAACAAGCAAAGTTTATTTCCAAAAAATTCAACTCACCAAACTCAATGGTAGAACATAAAATTGGCGTACTAACAACTCCTTCTATCTAAAGTAACATCATCTCAACTTCCCCTAACAGCAATCTCTGTGGCCCAATGCCACCACTCTACTCACAACACTCTTTCTACTATTTCCTCAATCATGTTCAAACTCTGTGACCTAATGTCACTACTATAACAATCGGCATACAAAGCCAGCATGTGTCTATTGCATGCTGTGAAAGACAGCATAATATGACGATCACACTAGTTATGACACAAGAGGGGGTCATGTCTTACAAGCGCTTTAGCGGTTAACAATCAAAAGGTCGGAAAAGAGAATTGAGACAGTCCAAAAAAATTAAATAATTCCCAAATTGATAAATATAGCGTAATTAAAGCAAAACTGGTTAAGGAAAGGTAAAAGTGAATGGTGGACCATCACAGTACCTGTGTCAGCGGACATCCATCAAAATTCAACGCCAGTACTGGTAAATATTGTTCCTCTTTTTTCTTGAGCACCTTTACAAGGTAAAGGATAGCTTAAAGACTGTACCAAAGGAGGGTACAATTTTGGGAGCATATCGGTAGTAGTTGAATAACTACGGTAATGGCATTAGGCTGATACAACACTACATATGATACGATGAGCATTCCTTTGGACTTTTAATTTTTAATTTGTTAATGTACAGCTATTAATCGTGATTATTAAATTTTAGTAAGAGACCTTTACAATTAATTAGTATTTTATTGGGGGCAGCATTTTATTCTTTCAATATATTTTTTGGTCTGGTTTGTGCACCCCCACCCCACACACACACACTGACAAATCTCATGAGATATACAGATATAGATTATAGCCCAGGTTATAATTACCAGTCAGTTGCTGTGCCTATTCAACCCACTAGTAATCTTTAGAATTCTATGGTTACTTTCCTATAACTGTATCTTATGCCTGCCATAGTAACTTGCCAAATAAAGTTGAAATAGGTTGAATAAGTTGAAATAGATTGAAATAAAGTTGAAATAGGTTGAGATCTGCCTCCCTTCTGGAGGCAGATTTCCTATCTTATATGATATACTTAATAAACTCCTGAGATTATTGCCTTGGCAATTCTGTGATTTCTACAATTTTATTATTGGTATATCAAGTACTAACAAACTGAACTTTTTTGAAAGTTAGTGTGACAGATATGATATTATCAAGAAACAGAATGTTGATAGTGCACTAGGATGCAAAATTTGGGTTGCTTGAGGATACATACTTCACATGATCTCAAATTCAGCTCCGACTGTTTTGACCCAGCAATATGTATAATAAATATTTAAGTTTCAGTATATATTTTTTAAACTTGTGAACTTTCTCCCCATATTTCTACTTCTATACTGAAAAAATAACTTCTATTTTTATGAGCTATGTAAAAAATACTTCAGATTAATTAAGAAATGCAGCAGAATTACCTGATTGTTAGCTACAATATGGATTGTGCCATGGGTTGAGTAATCAGGGAGATCGCTGAGATGAAATGTCTCATAAACTATACCTTGGCCTGAAAAAGCTGCATCACCATGAAGTAGAATGCTCATCACCTGTCAAAAAAAAAATGCATACATATTTATATAATGAGCTTATTAGCTAGAGGCTTGGTTAACTCTTAACACTTTAATCAGCAGTCAGAAAAAGGAAATCCATTAGTATATGGTACATACATCATCAGTGGCAGGGTCAAACTATCAATTCACTGTTCTTTATAATGTAGAGTGCATTTGATATTAAATGTTGCTATATCATTGGTGTAATCAAAACAAAAAGAATGGGTTGCTGATGAAAATACAAAAGCAGAACAGAGTAGTGGCATAACCTCCTAATGCAAAACATACTTTGAGTTATCAAATACATTTATCTACTTATTAATAAATAAAGTTAAATAACTTTTACTTACCACTGATTAATTATTCATCATCTTCCATTAATAGAGGTTATTTGAAATTTGATTTTACAAATATGTAGTGTCCTAGTTTGACTTAACGCTATCTTCACTGTTACTTAACTGGCAATCCCATTATATTTCAGGAACAAAAATAAAAATATTCCACTTTTCATTCACTCCTGCAAATATAGCTTTCCAATTGATTTGCTTTTCCCTTGGGAGTCTCTAGTAATGTATCACCCAATTGCGCTATGTAACGCTCGAAAGAAATAATTACTTTTAAAGTTTGGACCCTTTGTCTGATCCAATTATTTTCATGCTCCAGATAGCTGAGTCGGGCGCCAGACAATAATTAACAAATTGCCAAAAAAAAAAGTTTAATTAGGTTCGAAATACCAGCGAGCGTTAATGAGTAAGAATTCAAAAATATTAAATGATTGTCAAAATTTTATGTTAATGCTAATCAAAACAAACTAACGTTGCTCAAGAGAAAAAAAATTTGTAATGATTCAAAAGGTTTAAATAACAAACAATTTATTTCCAAAAAGCACTCACCAAAACTTCAATAAAGATACTACAAAATTTCTTATTACAAACATCTTCAACAAACTCCAAACTAAAACTGATCTCTGAACTGTGCTGTGCTCTACTACTCTCTACTCTACTATCTTCTGTGCTACTGTGACAACATGTCACCAGGTTATAATAACAAGAGGTACAAAGCCCGCACATGTCATGTTGCACGCTGGGAAAGACATTTGCATAAATTGATGAGTGGCAGAAGCTATGACGCAAGAGTGGGCATATCCTTGTACTCGCACTTTAGCATGTGACAATCGAAAGTTAGGAGTTGGCATGCATAACTCCTAACTCTTGGAAACGAGTGCTGTGATGCCAAAAATGAAATAAAAATCCCCAAAATGATAAATATAATGTAAATTAAACAAAACTGGTTAAGGTAAAGTAAAAGTGAATGAGGGGGCATCACAGAAAGTAGGTTGATTTCTAAAAGTTCATGTTTTCAGTTATGCATATCATAATTATAAAAAAATTATCCTTAACAATACAACTGAGATGTGATGTATATATTTATAGACCATTTTTATAGTAAGAACATTGAAACTTAAAATTTTAAATAAAATAAAATCTATAATACATTAATTTACCATCTATTTAATCTCTATTAATCCTTCCAGGGCCCAGCCTAAAAATACTGGTTTACATCCAAAGGCCATGCAATTTTTCACTATGCTCAGCCATAAAATATTAACTTCAGAACTTTTTTGTCAAATAACTAAAAAAAGGATGGGATGCCCCCTATTCACTTTTACTTTACCTTAACCAGTTTTGCTTAATTTACGTTATATTTATCATTTTGGGGATTTTTATTTCCTTTTTGGCATCACAGCGCTCGTTTCCAAGAGTTAGAAGTTGCGCATGCGCAACACCAAACTTCCGACTGTCACCCGCTAAAGCGCATGCACAAGGACATGCCCACTCTTGCGTCATAGCTTGCGCCGCTCATCAATTTATGCAAATGTCTTTCCCGGCATGCAACATGACACGTGCGGGCTTTGTACCTCTTGTTATAACCTGGTGACATGTTGTCACAGTAGCACAGAAGATAGTAGAGTAGAGAGAGTAGTAGAGCACAGCACAGTTTAGAGATCAGTTTTAGTTTGGAGTTTGTTGAAGATGTTTGTAGTAAGAAATGTAGTAGTATCTACTTTGTTGAAGTTTCGGCGAGTGCTTTTTGGAAATAAATTGTTTGTTATTTAAACCTTTTGAATCTTTACAAAATTTTTTCTCTTGAGCAACGTTAGTTTGTTTTGATTAGCATTAACATAAAATTTTCACAATCATTTAATATTTTTGAATTCTTACTTATTAACGCTCGCTGGTATTTCGAACCCTAATTAAATTTTATTTTTTGGCAATTTGTTAATTATTGCCAGGCGCCCGACTTAGCTATCCGGAGCATGAAAATAATTGGATCAGACAATGGGTCCGAACTTTAAAAGTAATTCATTTCTTTCGAGCATTACAAGGAATTATGGCATGTTATATGACAAATTATAACCGTCCCGTGGTCGAGTGGTTAGCGCGCTTGTCTACTGATCTACGGGACCTGGGTTCAAGCCTTGGGTAAGGCATGGATGTGTGTGTCGTTTTTCTGCTGAGGTCCTGCCATCTTCTCAGACCTTCTACTATGGCATATAAACTGACAGGCTCCTGTCGGACCTCTGTGGCAAGCAGCTGCTTAAGGGGGTATTTATTTATTTATTTATTTATTTATTATATGACAAATTAATCAGCATTTAATTCTGGATTTTCTAAAAATAAAATATTTAAAAAAAAGACCTAATTTTATTTTAATAGGACATTTTTAGAATCATGTAGTAAAATTATGCATCTGCAATGCAAATAAAAATGTATTTAAAAGAACTAATGCACAAAAATGATTATAATACACATAAATAGAAAGACAATTTATTTTTTAAAACTAAAAAATATTACTTGAAATGAGAGAAATACTCTTGTTTTGCAATTTTTTTCTTGGTACCATACTTTGACAGAAGTCGAGGGCTTTCTCCAACTTTGCTAAGTCATATAAACAAGACAACTTTAGAATTTCTAAAAATAAAATTACCAATCAACAAAAACAGGCAATGTTATATACAGAATTAAAGAGTCTTTAATTTCTCATGAATAAAATACTGTACAATAAATTGATCGTGTATACAGGGTGAATCTGAAAAAGTAGGCAAAACTTTACGGGGTGGTAGAACGCAGCTATACAAGCAATATTCGTCATAGAATGTATGGTCGGAACGCATGCGGTGAGAAGTTAAAAGGTAGTTTTCCACTGTCACATTTAAAGAATGAACACAAGAAGGAGAGGAGATACTTCAGAAAACATTTTATTAACAGGAATGTAATTGAGGTACATGCTCAAAGAAATTGCTCAAAAGAGCTGCCGCCAGCTGTAATGCAGGCTTCACACCTGCGGGATAGGGACCGACGCACATTTGCGAAGACACCAGGCATTTCCCGAATATCGCCGGCAACAAAGGCGATCCTGGCGACTAGATCCATATTGGTTTCAATGGGGCACTCGTAGATTAGGCTTTTCATATGGCCCCACAGGAAAAAGTCCAAACACGAGAGATCCGGCGATCTTGGTGGCCAAGCTATGGGATCACCTCGACCAATCCATCGCCCTGGGAACGTTGCATGTAAAGTGTTCTGCACATCTAAGCTGAAGTGTGCAGGTGCACCGTCGTGCTGGAACCACATTCTCGACCTGCTGGGGGTTGGAATCGGACGCAGTAGCTCCGGCAACACCTCTCGTAGGAATGTGTTATACGATTTGCCATCCAGACGGTGTGGCAGGAGGTATGGGCCAACCAAATGGTCATGGAGGATCCCTGTCCAAACATTTACGGAGAACTGCTGCTGGAACGAATGAGGACGTGTGGCATGCGGGTTCGTAGATGCCCACGTGTGTGAATTGTGGGTATTCAAAACGCCCTCATGGGTGAAAGTGCACTCGTCCGTAAACAGAATATGTGCACCAAAATCCGGCTGCGCTGCATTCTGCTGGAGGTACCAACGTGCGAAATCGACACGTGGCTGATAGTCCACCGGTGACAACGCTTGTACCTTCTGCGTACGATAGGGGTGCATTCCTTCCTCCTGTAGCACACGGCAAACCGACATTTGGGACACGTGTACTGCACGGGAAACCGCTCGCATGCTACATCCCGGTCGCTCTTCCACCCTATGCAGAATGTCCTCTGCAACTTGCGGCGTCCTGATACTCCTTTCACGCCCTGCATCTTGCTTGGCCGTGGCGAAGGATCCCGTTTCACACAGCCGCCGATGCAAACGCTCGAAGGTTTTCCGATCTGGAGTGCATCTCATCGGAAACCGGTCGCGGTAACGTCTTTGTGCCTCACTTGCATTCCCGTATGCTGCACCGTACACAAAGTGCATATCCGCCATTTCGTGGTTAGTATAACCAGCCATCCTCTCGGCAATCCATGGTAGAAATGGCGTTGGGTGCGAGGACCGACCCTTGTATATCATTTCCAACGCCACCTAGCGGCTCGCCGTTTGCATTCCGCCCATACTTTCTATGACGAATATTGCTCGTATAGCTGCGTTCTACCACCCCGTAAAGTTTTGCCCACTTTTTCAGATTCACCTGTATTATGCCTCTACAACCCAGGAGAGCGCAATGAGTATCACATAACTTAACAAGATACATAACTTAACCACCTAAATGCGACCATTTTTGCCTTTCCCTCTGAGGGTTAAGACTCCATTTCAACAGTCACAAAACCTAGAAGCCAGTATGCACTCTTATCAAGATGTTATACAGTTAACACTACCAACTAAGGTATAACCTTTAACTTATACACTTAAAGGATCCTAGTGGAGTATATAACAAAGGATTTTATTTAGCACATTCATGTAGTAGGCTGGTAAAACTGCAATGGTTGTTGTTGTTGATCAACTGGTCCAAGGGCAGATGTAATGGCTCCTGAACATTCCGTGCGACCAGTCCTTATGCTGTGATGTAATGCAGCTAAGTTGAACAGGCAACACATATTTCCACGTAATCCTTAATGCAAAATAGTTATTACACAAACTTATTAGCTTGGCACAGATGGATAAGATATGGCTTATACCTTTTATCTCAGACGCCTTGCCATATTACCTCGTCATTACCATTTTCGAATGTCTTCGATGTCACTGTTCTCCAAATCTTTGATGTTCACTTTTAAAACATTCGCATAATCCTTAACAATGGACTAAGCTTGAAGTGTTGCACATAGTGGTAAATTCCTTCCATTACTCAATGCTCTCTATCGGAGTTATGGGATTTTTTAACATGGTACAACCTAAAACATCCAAACTCTGCCATTAAAACTTTAAAAAACTTTAAAATTTAAGGCCCTTCCTCAACTCACATTGAGAGTCTATATTTACTCCTAGATGTCATTAGGAGCGATGCGCTTCCCTTGCCTCCCTTCAGCAGCGTCCTCAGGCTCCAACTCTAATCTCTGACTAATCTCTGTGAAGTATCGATTTAAATGCATCTCACCGTCATGCATCATCCCGTACACAATTATGCGCATTAGGCTCAATGACATTCTTCTGCTGAAGTAAAAGAGTCCATGCAGATGGTATAGGGGGAATGTCAGTATTACATACTGTATTACAATGTTTGTGTATGTAGAGTTTCTCAGCATATGCTAGTTGAAATTTGGTCCAGGAGACAGCTAATGATTTATAATTAATATTGTGCATTTTAATATTATTTTCAATTATGGTTTGAGCCAGGGCTGTATTTGGTAGTTTCTTTTGGATATGTATTTTATGTTCTTGCATTCTAATATTGTACTGCCGATATGTTTTTCCAATATAAGTATCTTTTCCTTTTAATTTTTCTGAAGGGTTGGGGATAGCAATTTGATAGGACCCCACCCCCCATGGGTTTTTTTTGCATCTCTGTCATTAATGACTAAGTTTTTAATTGATTTTGTTACTGTAACCGGCACTGTTACGTTGTAACTTCCGAGGATATTTTGCATAGTATCTGTCACCTTTTTGATGTATGGGAAGCTGTGTGCAAATTTTGTAGTGTGTTGTGGTTGCCTTAACGTTACTTGAGTTTTGTTTATTACTATGAACTTCGCGTTATTTTGCCATCTATCCAGTATTTTCTTAGAATACCTTACTTCCACAGCTGTTTGTGCATTTTATTTCCTGTTGAAAAGTATCCTGCTCAGAGCAATATCTGTAGGCCCTAATATAATGTGGGAGTATAGAAGCCTTTTTATTAAAATCAATCCAAAGTGAATGCACAGTATTCCCTGTTAAGAACATTAATTAATAGATTCCGAAAAAAAATTCATTGCCGCCACGGCGGGAATCGAACCCGCATCTCTCCAGATTCATGCCAGAGTGCGCTAACCATTGCACCACGCGTCGGACAACGAATATTTTCAGAATATGACCTTATGAATCTTTTTCTTCCTGAGACGTGACTGAGACAGCGCCATCTATACTCAAGGAGATGCAACTTTTCCAGTCATTGCATTTGATTATCAGATGTTAATGAGAAGGTCGCTAATGCTACCGCGTTAAATATATAATTAAAATCAATCAATTATTAATTTAATTATATATTTAACACGGTAGCATTAGCGACCTTCTCATTAACATCTGATAATCAAATGCAACAACTGAAAAAGTTGCATCTCCTTGAGTATAGATGGCGCTGTCTCAGTCACGTCTCAGGAAGAAAAAGATTTATGAGGTCATATTTTGAAAATATTCGTTGTCCGACGAGTGGTGCAATGGTTAGCGCGCTCTGGCATTAATCTGGAGAGATGCGGGTTCGATTCCCGCCGTGGCGGCAATGAATTTTTTTCAGAATCTATTAATTAATGTTCTTAACAGGGAATACTGTGCATTCACTTTGGATTGATTTTAATTATATATTTAATGCGGTAGCGTTAGCGACCTTCTCATTAACATCTGATAATCAAATGCAACGACTGAAAAAGTTGCATCTCCTTGAGTATAGAAGGCGCTGTCTCAGTCATGTCTCAAGAAGAAAAAGATTTATAAGGTCATATTCTGAAAATATTCGTTGTCCGACGCGTGGTGCAATGGTTAGCGCGCTCTGGCATGAATCTGGAGAGATGCGGGTTCGATTCCCGCCGTAGCGGCAATGAATTTTTTTCGGAATCTATTAATTAATGTTCTTAACAGAGAATACTGTGCATTCACTTTGGATAGATTTTAATTATATATTTAACGTGGTAGCGTTAGCGACCTTCTCATTAACATCTGATAATCAAATGCAACGACTGAAAAAGTTGCATCTCTTTGAGTATAGATGGTGCTGTCTCAGTCACGTCTCAGGAAGAAAAAGATTTTTAAGGTCATATTCTGAAAATATTCGTTGTCCGACACGTGGTGCAATGGTTAGTGCGCTCTGGCATGAATCTGGAGAGATGCAGGTTCGATTCCCGCCGTGGCGGCAATGAATTTTTTTCAAAATCTATTAATTAATGTTCTTAACAGGGAATACTGTGCATTCACTTTGGATTGATTTTAATTATATATTTAACGCGGTAGAGACCTTCTCATTAACATCTGATAATCAAATGCAACAACTAAAAAAGTTGCATCTCCTTGAGTATAGATGGCGCTGTCTCAGTCACGTCTCAGGAAGAAAAAGATTTATAAGGTCATATTCTGAAAATATTCGTTGTCCGACGCGTGGTGCAATGGTTAGCACGCTCTGGCATGAATCTGGAGAGATGTGGGTTCGATTCCCACCGTGGCGACAATGAATTTTTTTCAGAATCTATTAAAGCCTTTTTATATTTAAGAGGGTGTGCAGATAAAAACAGAATGTAATTCGGTATACGAGTTTTTTTCCTATAAACTGTCATTTCACAGTAATTTTTCTTCCTTGTTAAAATGATATCCAGATAGGGTAATTGGTTATTTATCTCCGCTTCATGGGTTGAGGGTAAATTTGAGATTTGAATTTTCATAAATTGAGGGTAATATTGAGTTAAATACCCCAATTAAATCTTTTACTTTTTCAGGTGGATGAGGCCAAAAGATTAAAATGTCGTCAACGTACCAAAGGTACAGTGAAGGCTGATGTTCACATTTTGCCAGTGCTGTCTCCTCCACGTGGCGCATAACCACATCTGACATCAGTCCTGAGAGAGGACATCCCATGGGGACCCCTTCCATTTGCTGCCACGTACAACAATTAATATCAAAGTATTTGGTTGAGGTTGCCAGATCCAGCACCTCATGTACACTAAAGTACTATGGGGAGCTGGGCCAGGCAACCTGCGACCATTCCACTTTTAGTCACATTGCTCCATCCAGCATCAGAGTGCTGGGATACAGCGATATAACGTCAAAAGAGTACATTGTGGTGGACTCTGTACCAATGATTTGTTGTACTTTAAGTAAAACTTCATAACAATCCTTTAGAATATATTTTGTTGGGGAAAAGTAGTAGTAGTAGTAATAATAATAATAATAGGAAATATAAATATGGAATAAAAATGGAAAATATAATAAGTTAAAGTTAACTTCGGATAAACATAAGAATACGCAATTTCTAAATTTATCACAGCACATATTAAATAGTGAGCAAGAACGCATATTGCAACAGGGAGCAAAATTCGCATATGACAATGATTCCATTAACCCTATTACAGTTATTCCGCAGACAGAACAATCTCTTAATAAGATTCCGCAAAAGGATAAGGAAAGATTTAGATTATACAGATCCATTAAAAGTTTACAACATGAAAACAGGAACAAGGAAAACAGGAAAACAGGTTCAAGGATATAAAAATCTTACAGGAATTGAAAAACCAAAAGGAAATTAAAATAATGTTAGCGGATAAAACAAATCAATTAGTACTAATGGATAAAGAACAATATGATTTGAAAATACAAGAAGTTCTTTCTCAACTAAAATGTCAACACATTAATACTAACCCCACAATTAGTATTCAAAATAAATTACAAAACCTTAAAAATGACCCTTTTTTGACCACTGAAATAGCTAAGTATTGTAACCCCCCTATGTACCCAGATAACCCCCCAACTGTTCATGAAAATTAAGTTACACAAACAGGATTATCCATTTCGACCACTCGTATGTAAAAGAAAGACCCATATATATAATTTGGAAATTGTGTTGCTCAATTTTTTTAAGGTATACTTTCCCCCAACAAAATATATTCTAAACTATTGTGGAGGAGACAGCATTGGCAAAATGTGAACTTCAGCCTTCACTGTACCTTCGGTACGTTGACGACATTTTAATCTTTTGGCCTCACCCACCTGAAAAATTAAAAGATTTAATTGGGGTATTTAACACAATATTACCCTCAATTAAATTTATCCATGAAGTGGAGATAAATAACCAATTACCCTATCTGGATATCCTTTTAACAAGGAACAAAAATTACTGTGAAATGACAGTTTCTAGGAAAAAAAACTCATATACCGAATTACATTCTGTTTTTATCTGCACACCCTATTAAATATAAAAAGGCTTCTATACTCCCACACTATATTAGGGCCTACAGATATTGCTCTGAGCAGGATACTTTTCAACAGGAAATAAAATACACAAACAGCTATGGAAGTAAGGTATTCTAAGAAAATACTGGATAGATGGCAAAATCACGCGGAATTCATAGTAATAAACGAAACTCAAGTAATGTTAAGGCAACCACAACACACTACAAAATTTGCACACAGCTTCCCATACATTAAAAAGGTGACAGATATTATGCAAAATATCCTCGGAAGTTACGATGTAACAGTGCCGGTTACAGTAACAAAATCAATTAAAAACTTAGTCATTAATGACAGAGATGCAAAAAAAACCATGGGAGGTGGGGGGTCCTATCAAATTGATATCCCCATCCTTTCAGAAAAATTAAAAGGAAAAGATACTTATATTGGAAAAACATATCGGCAGTACAATATTAGAATGCAACATAAAATACATATCCAAAAGAAACTACCAAATACAGCCCTGGCTCAAACCATAATTGAAAATAATATTAAAATGCACAATATTAATTATAAATCATTAGCTGTCCCCTGGACCAAATTTCAACTAGCATATGCCGAGAAACTCTACATACACAAACATTGTAATACAGTATGTAATACTGACATTCCCCCTATACCATCTGCATGGACTCTTTTACTTCAGCAGAAGAATGTCATTGAGCCTAATGCGCATAATTGTGTACGGGATGACGCATGGCAGTGAGATACATTTAAATTGATACTTCACAGAGATTAGTTGGAGCCTGAGGACGCCGCTGAAGAGAGGCGAGCGAAGCGCATCACTCCTAATGACATCTAGGAGTAAATATAGACTCTCAATGCGAGTTGAGGAAGGGCCTTAAATTTTAAAGTTTTTTAAAGTTTTAATGGCCGAGTTTGGATGTTTTAGGTTGCACCATGTTAAAAAATGCCATAACCCCAATAGAGAGCATTGAGTAATAGAAGGAATTTACCACTATGTGCAACACTTCAAGCTTAGTCCATTGTTAAGGATTATGTGAATGTTTTAAAAGTGAACATCAAAGATTTGGAGAACAGTGACATCGAAGACATTCGAAAATGGTAATGACGAGGTAATATGGCAAGGCGTCTGAGATAAAAGGTATAAGCCATATCTTATCCATCTGTGCCAAGCTAATAAGTTTGTGTAATAACTATTTTGCATTAAGGATTACGTGGAAATATGTGTTGCCTGTTCAACTTAGCTGCATTACATCACAGCATAAGGATTGGTCGCACAGAATGTTCAGGAGCCATTACATCTGCCCTTGGACCAGTTGATCAACAACAACAACCATTGCAGTTTTACCAGCCTTCTACACGAATGTGGTAAATAAAATCCTTTGTTACATACTCCACTAGGATCCTTTAAGTGTATAAGTTAAAGGTTATACCTTAGTTGGTAGTGTTAACTGTATAACATCTTAATAAGAGTGCATACTGGCTTCTAGGTTTTGTGACTGTTAAAATGGAGTCTTAACCCTCATAGAGGGAAAGGCAAAAATGGTCGCATTTAGATGGTTATGTATCTTGTGTGATACTCATTGTGCTCTCCTGGGTTGTAGAGGCATAATATACATGATCAATTTATTGTTCAGTATTTTATTCATCCTAATATTTATCAACTATTTTTCCTATTAAATTATCCGAATTATTGCATCCTAATATTAATCAACTATGTTTCAAAATGGGTAGAAATTTTTTCCCATTAGAAATGCAAGTGTTGTAGCAATAAAGTATATTAATTTTATATGCAGGTTTCATCATCATCATCATACTCAAGCAGCCATGGGCTACGGAGGTCCAACCAGACTGTGCAATTTAGTTCTCCAAGCAAGTCTATCCTGAGCTACATCTACTGCATCTGGCCACTGCACACCAATTCTAACAAAGTCCTGTTTGACATTGTATGCCCACCGCATCCTAGGTCTCCCCTTCTTTCTGAGGCCTTTAGGCACACTGTTCATAACCCTATTCGCCAATCCAAAATTATTCATACGGGCAACATGGCCAAACCAACGGAGTCTCTCTCTGCACAATATGCTGCTTAAAGGAGGTTGCAAACTCCTTTGCCTAACCTCATCATTAGTTACAAAGTTGAACCACTTAATGCCCAAGATACTGCGTAAGCATCTGGAATCAAAAGCATCTAGTTTCCTGTTATCTTGTTTACAAAGTGTCCAAGTTTCACTACCATAACAAACCCTAGAAAGAACCAAACTATTATACAGTCTAATTTTAGTCTTTAGGTGTATACGCCTATTTCTCCACACTCTCCATAGATTCTTAAAAGTCCTGGTAGCAATCCCTATTCATCTGTTAATCTCATGCCGCACATCACCATTATCTGTTACATAGCTCCCAAAATAATTAAACTGTGACACCTGCTCAAGACTGCAACCATTCAGATTAACTGAATCACAGCCTGCCTGACCAATTTTCATCACTTTAGTTTTCTCTCTGTTTATAACCAAACCTACTCTACTACCAGTCTCATCAACAGCTCGAATGAAAGAGTTCATCTCATCAACATCATTTGCCAAAAGAGCTAAATCATCAGCATAATCTAAATCAGAAATTTTCGTATCTCCAGCCCAATTAAGGCCAAAATCTTTCCCTTGAAGTGAATTTCGCATAATATAATCAATAACCAAGCTAAAGAGAAAAGGAGACAAAATGCACCCTTGTCGAACACCAGAAGTAATGCTAAACCAATTGCTAGAAGCCTTACCAACTCTCACATACGACTCAGTGTTATTATAGAGAACTTTCATTATGTTAACTAACTTGTCTGGTATACCATATGATCTCACAATCAAACACAAATTATGACGATCAACAGAGTCGAAAGCCTTTTTGAAATCAACAAAGCTAGCAACCAAAGGTTTCTGAAACTCTAAACATTCCTCAAGAAACTGCCTAAGTGAAAATATCTGATCCACACATCCCCTACCACTTCTGAATCCACATTGCTCATCATGCAATTGACTGTCAACCAGATTCTTAATTCTATTAAGCACAATCATGGAAAGAACTTTACCTGGAACAGAGAGTAGGCTGATACCCCTATAGTTATCACAAGAACTGCGATCACCTTTTTTGAAAATAGGGATAACAATAGCTCTGGTAAAATCCTTAGGAACCATGCCTTTATCATAAAAGATATTCAGAATTTCAGTCATCCAAGTGGTAACCGAAACATTCCCAGCTCTAAGCATTTCGGTAGTAATTTCATCTACCCCTGGGGATTTATGTAGTTTAAGTTTAGAAACAGCCAAAATAACTTCAGATTGTGTTATAGGGCCAACATTAAAGCCACCAATGCATCTATCATCATTGCAAACAATGGGAGTAGAACTAACTATGTTGTTTAGAACATCACTGAAATGCTCAGCCCACCTAGCCATGACAGAATCCTCCCCTTCTATAACCTTACCTTGTTTATCCTTCAATCCTTGTATGCCTGTCCGTTTTCTACCACACAAAACATTAACTATCTGGTACAGCTCTCTGCTGTTGTGCTGTCTAACTGCTTCCTCGGCTTTGTCAGCCAAACCATCAAGCCAAAGATTCTTATCAGCAGCTAACTGATCCTTTACAAGTTTATTAAGGTCTCTGTAATGCTTTCTATTAGGACTAGTAGGGTATTGATTAAGGGCATTCCTGCAGTTCTTTCTTTCCGAAATAAGCTCAAGTTCCTTATCACTCAGATAATTCTGCCTCTTCTGCTCCTATTTTCCTAAAAGAGTACTGTTAGTGTCCAAAAAAGCCTGTTTAAAATGATCCCATTCTTCCTCAACTTCAGTAGTAAGCAAACCATGACTGTCATAATGACTAAGTAACCTATCATGGTAAGCTTTGGCTATAACTGGATCTTTCAGAGCTTCAGTATTAAAAGTAAAATTTTTAATCCTAGCACAATACTTTTTAAGTTTAAGTTGCAAGACACTTTTAACAAGGTAATGGTCAGATCCAATTTCAGCTCCTCTTATATAACCTGGTATTCCTAACAGAACTAGCCCATTTGCTGTTAATTAATATATAATCAATCATATTCTTATGCAGCCCATCGGGTGAAACCCATGTGTACTTATGTATGTCACGGTGTTTGTAATAAGTGTTAGTTTTTCTGAATCCATTGAGTTTACTTACAGATAGGAGACGTTGTCCATTGCCACTGCAACTACCAATACCAAAAGGGCCTATTACTCCTCCCCAAAGGTCAGAGTCAGTACCAACTTTGGCATTGAAGTCATCAAGAACAAGGGTAATATCTCCTTTCTTGACAGAATTCAAAATATCCTGAAGTTGTTCATAAAACCTATCCTTCTCATCCTCATCGGCATCCTCAGTGGGGGCATAACAGCAGATAACATTCAAGTCTTTAACGCTTGTCTGAAATTTTGCTGTAAGAAGCCTTTCATTAATGCACTCATATCCTAGAAGAGCATCACTAGTGTGTCTGCTGAGAAGAAGCAGACCCACGCCTTGGTGATGCTTATTGTCGTCCCTCCCTGAAAAGAGAAATTTAAGATTATTTTAAGAATCTGACCTTTATCTGTCCATCTGGTCTCTTGCAAGCCGAGAATATCTAAATTATAATGGTGGAATTCTTGTGTGAGGACATCAAGAGAAACGGCTCTGTGCAGAGTCCTCACATTCCAACTACCTATGGAGAGAAAATGGTTAGTGGGATGTTTAAAGAAACTATGTTTATTGAGAGAGGGAATGCTGACAATATCAAACAGTGTCCTAATTGTAGACATGGGGCAAAGACCCGTTCCCCCACCACTAAAGGCTGAAGCCATCTACACTGGAAGACTTCCTCCAATGTAGAATTTGACGATGCCAATAGAAGCAAAGTGTTCAGGTGCCTGCGATGACTTCTGCTCAGGATTATCCACCAGCTGATAAACATATCCTGTGAATCTATTCACTTGGGGCTGTCAACCCATAAACAAACAGAAAACACAGCGGAAGATTTTCCCTCCACAGGAGCCCACCAGTGCAGCAAAATCAGGATCCATAATCAAGCTCAGAGCCATATATCTGTCCAGTCCAGTAGGTTTATATGGTCAGCACCAGGACCCTGTGAGGTTGACCACTCCTCAGCAGGGTAGAAAAAAAAAAGAAAAGTAGCCATAGTTGTCCAGATCAGTAGGCCACACTAATCTGGCAGCGCTCCCCTTCCGTTCACTTCCACAAGAGAGTATCTCTTTTGAAAGTTACTAACGGTCCGCACCACGAGAAGGCGGGGTCGGACATTAGGTGCTAGGCCTGGCCGGTTCTATGCATCATCACAGGGAATTGGTGCATAGCTCTCCTTCCAGTGACTACCTAGCTACCATTTACAGACCTATGCAGGTTTATGGTATCCAAAAGCATAATTCTGACAATAGGCCCCAATTTATCTCAAATATGATTGCTGAAGCATGAGAAACTTTGCAAATTAAACACATTTTTACACCTTACTATCATCAACCAAATTTAACTGAAAGAATTAACAGAAATATCAGAAGGACAATTGCTGCTTATATTGAAAATCGACATGGTACTTGGGATAAGTACTTGCAACAATTCACATTTGCTATATGCTCATCACTGCATGAAACAACAAAATTTACTCCTTCAAAGATATTCTTAGGAAGAGAACTAACCTTACTCCGGGATAGATTTATTGGTCAACCAGCCTCTTCACAATCTATAGAATTTCACACAGAACAGTATATTCAAGCCATTAGTAAGGCCAAAATTAATTCAATGATGACAGAAAGACAAATATAATATATAATAAACAATAAAGCATGTGGAACTCAAAATAGGTGACAAAGTTCTTATAAAAACACACCACAAAAGTGACAAGGAATGAGGTTTCATAAAAAAAAATCACATCTTTATATGCCAGATCTTATCTTGTCTAGCAAAAAATCTCCAACCTATTATACGAACTAGCCAACGTTCAAACTAATGCATCAAGAGAGCCCTTATAACAACTAGAAGAGGTAGAACTTGCATATGCTAAATTCCATATGAGTGGAGAGAAGACATCAAAGCAAAATTCTGCTATTCCACCAACTTCAAGGGCATAGAGCGACAATGACAGTGATGCAATTGTGATGCCCCCTCATTCACTTTTACTTTACCTTAACCAGTTTTGCTTAATTTATGTTATATTTATCATTTTGGGGATTTTAATTTTATTTTTGGCATCACAGCGCTTGTTTCCAAGAGCATAGGAGTTGCACATGCGCAACTCCGAACTTTCGACTGTCACCCACTAAAGCGCGCGTGTTCAAGGACATGCCCTCTCTTGCATCATAGCTTGTGCGCTTGTCACTTTATGTTAATGTCTTTCCTGGCGTGCAGCATGACACATGCGGACCTTTTGTACAACGCTGATATAGCAGTGACGTGGTCACAGAGTTAGTAGAATAGAGTTGAAGTTAGTTGGAAGTAGAAGAGAACTGAGTTATAACAGAGTTGCAGTTGGAGTAATAGAGATGTAGAAGTTGTAGTCGACATTTCCTCTGATGTTGGTGAGTTTGAATATTTGGAAATAAATTTTGTTTGTTATAGAAACTTTTTCAATCTTTGCTATTTTTTCTCTTGAGCAACGTCAGAAGATAAATTTTTGATTGTATTTAAAATATAAATTGACAATCATTCATTTTTAAATTCTTACTCGCTAAGTAACCCCTGCTGGTGTAATATTCGAAACCTAATTTCGACTTTAATTGGCAAATTATTAATTACCTGGTGCCCGAGATATCTGGAGTTTGAATAAATATTGGATCAAATAAAAGGTCCAAAACTTTAAATGTTTATAATTCTTTGGCCCTTTAGGCAATGACCACCAGTAGCCAAGAAATGACTATATGACACCATCTACTGGATCTTCCAAAGCTACCTACCCTCAACTGAGTGCTAGTAAATGAAAAATATTTTACTCCATTCTTCAGTCAACTGACAGGAACTAATAGAAATTTATGTTTTATTTTGTAGCAAATGCTAAGACCAAAGACTACCGAAAATTATTTTTATATTTCATGTTTCTTATTGCAGTACAAAGTTGTGAAGGAAACTTTACCTTCCAACCGATTGCTTTAGCAACCTTCTAGAAGATTAAGTGTATTTTTCCAGCTGATGTTCTACAGCTGAAAACTTATAATTGTGTCATGCTATTATGGAACTTGTATTTCACATATAACATTTTGTATTAAGACGAGTCTTTTTAAATTGAACTGCAAAATTTGATGTAAAACGCTAAAATTGGTGGATTTATAACAGAAGATGATAGTTTTCATATGTTCTTGGTTAATTTGAGGTTCTAGCTGAATCCTATAACAAACGATAAATTGTATTCATGATGAATTTTGTATAAAAATATTTGTGTTTCAGCTGACTGATAGCTGAATTTAGTATAAATATGTAATCTGTAAGCGATGATTACAGTTAAGGTTTATAAATATGATTATAACTGATGGTAGAAAACGATAAGTATGAAGGGTTGGGTTGTTTTATCTCTGAGTGGCACTTTTCTGCACACAATGGGGTAAATGGCCAGATCACAAGGACCCCCTGAAGGCTCAGAGGAAGTTGGGATGGGACCCACTGGAAGAGCTGTTGGGAGACAGATGTAGCCTCCCATCAGAGCCATCCAGCAGTTTTCTTAAAGCTCTCCCACACACAAGGCCACACTTAATGTCACATCCAATGGACAGCAGCCTTTTCCAGCCCATCAGATAATAAGTATAAAGCTTGTTTAATATAATTACTATGTAAAATCTTATTTGAATTGCAGTTGTTACCTGTATTGAGTATTGTGACATTTTGTGTAACTTTTACGTATTGATGTGTACAACATTGATGGAATTTTATGGTGAAAATGTTAACATCATATACGATCATTTACTCATATAGATTTTCTTTAGTCTTAGATTTTGATGTCAAACGTTTGTATGTCAAGTATACTTTCGTGTCCTTTCAAGCTGTCCCCAATGGCATAGTCCAAATACCAAGTCTGTCACTAGCATCTCCTCTGGAAGGGGGATGTTAGGGCTTGGGAGGGGGAAGTAGCTAACTGTATTTTTTACATTAGATTGCAAATCATTGCATATTAGTGGATTTGCAATGAATGGCCACATGCCCCCCTTTTTTTATTTTATTAGCTTTGCAATGAAAGTGCATTAGGACTAGTAGTGGCGGACCACATTCTCACTTTTTTGTATTGATAGGGGAATAGGGAATTAAACCTTAATTGTATGTCAAGTAGACTTTCGTGTCCTAAACGTTTTTCGTGTTAAAAACGTTTGACATCAAAATCTATATGAGTAAATGATCGTATATGATGTTAACATTTTAACGATATATATATATTTAAACACTAGGCAATTAAGCCTTAATTGCCTACTAGTGTGATCTATTTTTTCAATACATTACTGTAGAAAAGTTATTAAAATATCTGCTTGTAAATTGCTTAAATTTTTTCATTTCGATACAATTTCGAATCAAATTCTATTTCATTTGGTATATTATATCATGACTGATTTCTGTTGATTAGAATTTTTCCAAAAATAACCAAAGTTAACTTGTTTATTTGACTCAGAACAGATGGCAAAAAGCCCAGATTTTTTTTTTTTTCAAAGTATAGTATCCCAAAAAAAGAATAATTTTCTTCTTTCAAATTAAAATTTATTTTCCTCTTATTCATAAATAGTCTAAAATTAAAGCTATTTAATTCTCTATGACACTGTTAAATGTTTTTAAGCACTTCAACACCTGGGCTATGCTATCAAGTATCAACAATTATTAAGGAGAGATTTATGTACCTTGCTGTAGAGGATGGGTAGTAACAGGAACTTCCTGGGTGCTTTCGGTGACAAATTTAATAATCGACATTCTTACTGGCAAGTGACGTCTCAGTGGAGATTAAAAGAAGGATAACGGCTGCCAATGATCTACCCACCTTGACAAAGGAAATAATCATTTATACCTTTGATAGCATAGAGTGCTTAAAAAAGTTTTTAATCCACAACGAGCGTTTCGTGCCCTTCCTTTCGGCACATCATCAGGTGGGAAGTGAGGAGCTTAAGCTAATGCAGGAGAGGCAGTTGGTTGTTGAGCGCGGGGGAGGGGTGGGGTGCCATAAATTGACATGTCAGTGGCTCAGCTCCGAGGGTGGGCATATGTGCGGGTGGCCGTAATTGCGATCTGCATGTGACGGATGTTGGGAGTGGGTGTGGGATTATGGGAAATCGCCAAGATCAGTGAGTGTCGAGGAAAGCATAGTCCATGTGTTGAAGTGCTTAAAAACATTTAACAGTGGCATAGAGAATTAAATAGCTTTAATTACCGCACTGTGTACCTCTACTCTAATTTTTGTCATAAATAGTCTTTCTATAGATATAAAAATATATAAATAGTTATAATGCATAATTCATAAAATCCATAATTAAATACTGATTAATTTGGCATATAACATGCCATAATTTGTTTCATTAGTCATTTGGCAAAAAAAAAAAGGTTCTAAAGTTTTTTTTTTTTGAGGAGGGTGGATATTGATATGACCATGGTCAAAATTACCTTGCTGTTTGGTAGAAACCTTTTTTTTCACACTTGGCACTGGAAGGATTAATTTGGCCCAATATCACAAAGTTAGTAAGGCTATCATAAAATTAAAACTGCACACCTTTAAAAATTAAAACAGTCACCTGGGGTAGATGAAATTACTACTAAAATTTTAAACTGGGAATATTTCTGTTGTCACATGGCTGAGTGAAATTTTGAATATTTGTTATAATAAAGGTATGTTACTAACAGCTATTATTCTCCCTAATTTCAAGAAAGGTGATTGGAGGTTTTGTGAAAATTACAGAGAGATATATCTACTCTGTTCCATCTAATATGCTTTGCACTATTGTGCTTAACAGAATTAAAAATTTGGTTGATGGGCACCTTTAAGATGAATAGTGTTGGTTCAAAATTGGTAGATGATGCATGAATACTTTCAGTATCAAATCTACATTCAGAAGAAAATGTTTTCACCTAAGCGCATTTTTTTTAAAAATTATTTTCATTTCAAAAAGCTGTGGTTACTAGCTTTGCAGATTTCAAAAATGGTTTTCATCCTGTTGATCATGAGATCATGATATACCTGATAAGTTAACATAATGATGACTCTATAATAACACTGAATTGTGGGAGAGTTGGTAAGGCTTATAGCAATTGGTTATTACTGGAGTTTGACAAGAATGTATCTTACTTTGTTTTCTCTTTAGTTATTACGTTATGAAGAATTGACTGCAAGTGAAAAAAAAAGTTAAGGCCTTAAATGGTCTAGAGATTTCAAAATTTCCAATTTAGATAATGCTGATGATTTAGTCCTTTTGGTAAATGATGATGAAATGAATTCCTTCATTAGGGCTGTTGATGAAACTTGGTAATACAGTAAGTTTGGTAAAAAAAAAAGAGAAAAATTAAAGAGATAATTGGTCAGGCAGATTGTGCTTAAGTTTTTTTTAATTATTGCATCCTTGAGCATGTTTATCAATCTTGAGAAATGTTTGACAGATATAGATGATGAACATGAGGTAAATAGAGGAATATGGATTACTGCTGGGACTTTCAAGAATCTGTAAAGATGGTGTAAAATGAAGTGTATACAGGGTGATTCGAAACTTATCGTTCAAATTTCGTGAGGAGGTAGGGAATACGTCAGGAAACCGATTTCACATAGGGAAGTATGTCCGCAAACGTCATCTACATGAACAAAATGGACAAGTAAAGTGAACACAAGGAAACAGTACAGTTAAGTGGTAACGAATGGGACTTTTATTCCAACAAGGTAAAGTACAGGTTCACAGTAGGTGCTCAAAATTGCGACCATTTACACGGACACAGGATTCACAGCGCTGTTGCATTGACCGCCGAACATTTTCAAAAATGCCTGGCATATCACGGACAATGCCTGTGGCAGCCACTATTCGTGCAACAAGGTCCATTTCACTGTCGACGGGGGTCTCGTACACATGGTCTTTCATGGCCCCCCACAAAAAGAAATCCATGGGCGATAAATCAGGTGACCTGGGTGGCCAAGCGATCGGTCCACCTCTACCGATCCATCGAGCTCCGAATGTTCGGTTCAGGTAATCACGCGCAACAATTGTGCTATGGGCTGGAGCCCCGTCATGTTGATACCACATATCTCAGCCGATATGTGCAGGAACAGCGCCCAGAAAAGTCGGTAACACTGTCTCGAGAAATATTAGGTATTTCCGGCCGTCCAATCGGGGCGGTAGCAAGTAAGGTCCCAACAAACAGTCACCAATAATTCCAGCCCACACATTTACGGCAAAACGATGTTGCGCAGCATGACTTCTCGTATCATGCGGGTTGTCGTAAGCCCACACATGTGAATTGTGTGTATTGAACACACCTTCACGAGTGAATGAAGCTTCATCTGTAAAAAGGACAGAAGCTGGAAAACTGGGGTCCAAGGCACCTTTCTGCATGAACCATTGTGCAAATTCCACACGCTTCGGATAATCGTCAGAATGCAGTAACTGCACCCTTTGCACATGGTAAGGATGCACACGTTCCCTTGCAGTATCCGCCACACTGCTGACTGAGAGACCCCAAGCTGCTGAGCAATAGCTCGTGTGCTGGTATTCGGATTATCTTCGATGGACTGTAGGACTTGTTCTGCGACGTTGACAGTCCACGTCAGTCGTCTTCTCCCCGTATCCTGCATGTTGCTGCGCATTGAACCACGTTCGTGCAGATTGCGATGCACATGTGCAAACATTTGATGCTGCGGTATTCTTCTGTTGGGGTATCGGTCTTCGTAAACTTGCCTAGCTCGGCGGCCGCTTTCGCCAGCTGCCCCATATGCGAGATGCATATACGCTAGCTCTCGATGCGTAAAACGATTCATCTTATCACTAGTAAGTCAGCTCGTACACTGAAGACAGCGAGAGTGGTCGGGCGAGCTGTACACTGGTTGGGTACACACAGCGCCCTCTACATATGCATGCGTACATTTGCGGACATTCTTTCCTATGTGAAATCGGTTTCCTGACGTATTCCCTACCACCCCACGAAATTTGAACGATAAGTTTTGAATCACCCTGTATACCTAAGGACTAAAATTATGCTATATAATAACTTTGTCCCTTCTGAAGTTTGCTAGGGCAGTGAAACTTGAATCCTTTCCAAGGTAACAAGAAACATGCTTTTTATTCTAAATGTTACACAGTATCTTGGGAATTACTTTGACCTTGTAAGTAATAATGCCACCTGTGAGCAACATGTTGTGAAAAGAGACTGCGATTGATTATGTTGCCTGAATGTATAACTATAGTTTCACAAATAGAGTTATTACGCAATGTGCCTGAAAACCTCAGAAAAATGGGAGATATAGGAAACAGCAAGCAGTGTGAAACAGGACCTTGTTAGAATTGGCCTACATTGGCTTAATGCAACAGCTGTAGCTCAGGATAGTTGTATTTGGAGGACTAAATTGCACAGTCTAGTTGGACCTCTATACAATGCTTAAAATAAATATATAAACCTACATGTGAATAAAAAATTAATATGAAAATTACATGAAAAAAGTGACATGGTTAACCAAAACCTATACACACAATTAAAAACTTTTTTTACCCAGCCTGCTATATTCCAAATAAATAATCTGCTTAAATGGGTATAAATAGTACAAAAGTGTTCATTTGGGAACATATCTAAAAATGTTTTTTTTTACAAAACAATAATTTGCACTTCAGATAAAATTCAATAGGAGTACATATCCAACCTACAAAATATATTCTACTTCAGATTAGGAATTCAGTCTGTAAATGACTGATTGTCCTATTGCATAGATTACATTTTCTAGGGCCAACAGTGTCTACTGTCTTGCCAAATGCACAATGCATGCAAACAGATCATTCCTCTAGTTACTATTTTCGCTCCTCTACACATCCTATTATAGAAAGCAAAACTTTTTAGCTCATTTTTTTTTTGGGGGGGGGGGGAAAGTTAAAGCTTTCGTTTTGTCTGTTTGTTTATCTCAACACATTCAACTCTTTTGTTTTTAGAGATAAATTAAAAAATTTTTTTGGATTGGACAGATACTGATGAAATATTAAAATTCACATTTTCCAAATCTCCCAAAAACTATAATAATTGTACTCTTTTAATGAAGGTAAAAAGTTGAAATTTTCATATTTTGAAACAAATATTGCCAGCAATGTATTTTGGTGATGAAACATAAAGGCCACTTAGTTTGCACTGACGATTTAGCCCTTACCCCTAAAGAGAGCAGAAAAACGCAGCTTTTTTTTTTTTCTTTACAAGATAATTATGTTCAGAGATGAAATTTAAAATCATTTTTGATTGGATAGGTATTGATAAAATATTACAATTCACAATTTCTGAATCTCTCTACTAAACTGTTAAATTCTCTCTAATGGTGGAAAATTTAAAAAATTGCAAAACTTTAAATGTAGATACTCTGCGAGCAATCTATTTGGCCTAGAAATTTGTTATTTTGGGGATAGGATGTGATGGTAAAAAATAGATCCCAGATAGCTTACTAAGGGAAGTAAATTTTTTTAGCTAAATAGTAAGTAGTTAAATTTTTAAAAAATTTTTATGCATATAATTTTGCTCCTTTCATAATTTTCCTTTTTTCGTTTCTGTGACATAAGTGAAACTGAATAGGAGAGCTGTCCATGCCCAATCTTCATGATCCTGGTCAAGGGGTCACCAAATGATGAGTGCACTGATTTGCATTTTAACAGGATTATGGAGGATTTTAACACGATTATTTAACAGGAACTACGGAGTGAGATAACGAAACTTTTTCATTTTAAGGAATAAATGAGAAATTCGTTTTGTGTTGTTAGGATTAACCCTTCCAGGGCCTAACCTGTATGTAATATGTACGAAGAATCTGAATTGTGAGTGTCGATAACGTATGCATAAGGTCTTAGTACAACAAAAAATATATCGATTTCTTAAAAATAAAAATTACCATTGTAATTTATATATATATATATCTTATAAAAATATATAATTCAGGCTTCAAAAATAATATTGTTTTTTAATTTAATGCATATTTTACTAAACTACAATATAAATAATTTTATAAAGCCATCTGATTGCCATTTTTTAGAAGCATTAAACGGTATTGCCGATTTGCTTGTTAACATTCCTATTTGCTGAAGCAACCTTCTGATTTATGCTCAGAAGTTTGATTTGAGCTATTATCAACAAAGTTTTCCTTAAATTTTCGAAAATCTCCAAAAAATTAACAAAAAAAACTGCTATTTTTAAAAACCGTATTTTTTGGAAGTAATTACAAAATATGTATTGCAATTTTTTTTTCCATTTCACACTTTTTTCTGTCAGACATATTTCAGTATTCCCAAGTTTATTTTTATCATTTTCTCCAGCATTCTATGCATCTTTCCCGTCTTCAAAATCGAAACTAGAAGTAAACACATCCTTCTTAGAATTTCTGGTTGCAGCTGCATTTAATTAGTTATGCTTCACTGAGACAACAAGACGCAGGTGGCTGAAACGTGATATCTCCATTGTTCCTGAGTGCTGCTTTTTTTTTCAGCTTTCGTCCAGCATAATGGATACTCTTTTTCAAGTTAGTATTTTTTTTATATTTAAACCTTAGTTAGTTTTAATTTCAGTAGATTTATTTTCGGAAATTAGCTATCTTTTGGCCGATTGATAAGTATTTTTTTTTTCATAGTTATGTTATACTGTATATGGCCGGCCTACAACTTGTTGCAGTGGATTTTTTAACATCACATTAGGCTATACGTTAATTTTTATTTTATTATTTACTTTTCCAGTAAAACTTTGATCTATTGATTGATTGAGGTTTATTGGTGCATTAGCAACTGAGGCCATAATGTGCCAGACAAAGACAAATAGTAAATAAGAGATAAAAATCATGTAAACCTACAACCAATATTAAAAGCAACATCTAAAGGTGATAAAATACAACAAGTGTAAAACTGGGAAAGACAAAACCAACAAAAATATATATAACAAAAACAACAATAACAATAACAATTTGTGTAAAACAACAAATATATATATATGTACAGTATATTCAATGGATAAAACTAACCCAAGTGTAAATGACCTAGGTCAGATAGTGAATAAATAAGAAATCCATAAAATCACAACTTGGTAAAATAACCTGTATACTGTAAAAAAAGCAAAAATTGCAGGTAAAAAGCAATGATCAGTTAAAAGATGTCCGAGTGTAATGGCTTGAATGTGTAAGAGCTTGAATGGAAAATCATGAAAGTTAAAATACATTTTATGTTCAATATTAAAAGCTTGACATTCGATTAAAATATGTTTAACAGTTAAAACGGTGTCGCAAAACTCACACTTAGGTACATTGTCCACTCGTAGAAGAAACGAATGACCTAAGCGGAGCCGAGCAAGAGCTCCTTGCGATTCCTGCGGTAACAAGACTGCCAAGATTTGATGATAGGTTTGATCTCAAAGAGCTTGTTCATCAGCTTTTCTGACCAAGATCTCTGCCACTGTGCCTGGAGCTCGATTGTGAAATGCTGCCGGAAATCCAGATATGGAACAGGCAACAGAGAGTCGGACAGGGGCGTGGCTGACCTGGCAGCAGCATCTGCCAAATCATTGCCCCTGATACTGACATGACCAGGCACCCAACAGAAATGGCTGGTGGTTGTGGCTGCCAGACGATGTAGTTGCTGGCAGCTCTTAGAGAGAACTGGGTGAGGCCAATGTCTCACCGAGATCAAAGCCTGTAGCAAGCTAAGCAAGTCAGTGTAAAGCACACACTGACAATGGTGCTTAGCCACCATGTGGTCCAAGGTGAGACTGATAGCATGCAACTCTGCAGTGAAGATGGAACACTGCTGTGGGATCTGATCTGCAATGATTACATCACAGCAGACCATGGGCAATCACACTGATGTGCCAGACTTCGAGCCATCTGTAAAGACAGGCAAAAAGTCCAGGCGCTCAGCAAGATGGCTGGCAAAGAGTTGCTGGTACACACAGTCGGGTGTAAAGGCCTTCCCCCTCCTGCACAGAGAAAAATCACAGGAAAGGGAAACAGCGAGCCACTATGGAAGTGGCTCAGCTGTCGACTGTGCAACGCTATCGAGACTGGTGTTGATGTCTCTGAGATAGCCTTGGATTCACAAACCAAAAGGAGAAATAGCAGTCGTCCGATTTGTGTAAAGCATTTCCCACTTTGGACTGAAAACGCAGTCCCAAGTGGGATGGCCAGGCAGGGTTGTGTTGGGTTGTTTTACCTCTGAGCGGCACTTTTTTGCACACCATGGGCTAAATGACCAGGTCACATGGACCCCGAAGGCTCAGAGAAAGTTGGGGGAGAAGACCCACTGGAACAGCTGTTGGGAGACAGATGGTAGCCTCCTGTCAAGGCCATCCAGCGTGTTCTTTAACGTGCACAGGGTATGGCTCTCCCGCACACGGGTCCCACGACTTAATGTCCCATCCGACGGACGGCGGCCTTTCCAAGCCCATCGGTGTCCCCTACTGACCGTGGGAAGGGCAGGGAATTTTGCGGAGATAAATCTCAAGCTGACCCAGCTGGGACTCGAACCTGGGAACTACAGATTACGAGCCTGGCGCGCTACCGACTGAGCCACCCCCGCCCCCCATTATTGTAAATATCTACTGTCAAGAAGATGAAAATTTTCATTTTGAAAATGAGCATCCATATTCACCAAAGGTGATATGTTATTCTTCTAGTTGATTCATTTTACTTTCTGTTTTACATAAATCTGTCTCTATACAAACAACACTACAATTAACCCTTCCAGTGTCCAGCCTGAAAAACAGGTTTTCATCCAGGGGCCAAGCATTTTTCTGCCTATGCTCAGCCAAAAAAAATTTTAGAACTTTTTTACCAAATAACTAATGAAAGGAATTATGGCATGTTGTATGCCAAATTAATCAGCATTTAATTCTGGGTTTTCTGAAAATCAAGTATTTAACAAAAAACATGATGTACTTTATTTTAATAGGACTTTTTTAGAGTCATGTAGCAAAAAAATGCATCTGGTAACACAAATAAAAAATTTATTTAAAAAAATCTAATAGACAGAAATGACTGCAAAGCACGTGAATAGAATGACTATATATTTCTGAATAACAAAAAAATTACTTTTTTGGTTTTAAGTAAATATTTTTCTTGTTTTGTAATTTTTTCTCGGTACACCATACTTTGAGAAAATTCCAGGCTTACTGTGTTTACTGTGGCACTGTGGCTAAACACAGTAGGCTTACGTTTAGCCAACTGTGCTGATCAGATAAAAAAGTGAACTTTAGAATTTTTTTAAAAAATAACCAATCAACAGAAACAGGTCATGTTATATACCAAATTAAACAAAATTTAATTACGAATTTTATGAAAATAAATAATATAAACAAATTTGCAAGCATATTGATTTTAATAAGCCTTTTTCAGTGTGATATGGTAAAAAAAAAGGATCGCACTATACAATTAAGGCTTCATTTTCGAAAACCTGCTGAATAAAAATATACTGCTCACAAAAATTAGGGGATATATTATCGCTTCTTATTAATTTTGAAATATCCCCTAATTTTTGTGAGCAGTATAGTTAAATTACATATTTATTGAAAGGAAATTTCCTCCCGAATAATATAATATTCAACCTGAAATATGATTTTTATTTCTTTTAATAATTCTTTTCAGTATTGTATATTTTAAACACGGCAGTGTTATACAACATGACTTGGACTTCTCACATTCACAGGATTTTCTGAACTGGTTATGAAATAGAAAAAAAAACTTCCTTGGCTGTCCTTTTTTTTTTACTAAACATGAATTTTTTTTCTTTGGGTGTTGAAGTTTGGCGATCTTGTATAAGTGCAGAAAGGTTTGTGCACCAAGGACCAGCCCTTCCCGAAATTGCCCTTCCAAATGATGGCCAATTTCTGTAGCAAGGAAGTCTATTTTGCTTCTATATCCAAGACATTCAATTTCAGTAAATGGTACAAGCTCAAAGTTTTTTTTTTATTAAAAAAGCAAGAAATAATAAAAGAAAAATTACATGTAACCTAAAGGGATGTTAAATAAAATATCCACAACAACTTTTAAGCCATCCTCTGATCTAGCATAACTTGTAAAGATGGATCAAACATCGATAAACCAGCCAATCTAAAAATCACTAACTAACGGAAGTAAATCTACAGAAATTAATTTGCTTCCATATCCAAGACTTCATTTATTTTCAGAAAATGATACTAGATCAAAGTTTTACTGCAAAAGTAATACATAATAAAATAAAAATGCGATGTTAAAATATCCATAGCAACAAGTTGTGGCCGGCCATATGATGTAGCATGAAAAAATAAGTACTTATCAATCGGCCAAAAGATCACTAATTTCCAAAAATAAATCTACTGAAATGAAAACTAACTAAGGTTTAAATATAAAAAAAATACTAACTTGACAAAGAGTATCTAATATGCTGGACCAAAACTGAAAAAAACACAGCACAAGGGAACAATGGCGATATTTTGCATCAGCCACCTGCGTCTTGTTGACTCAGTGAAGCATAACTAATTAAATGCAGCTGCAACCGGAATTTCTAAGAAGGATGTGTTTACTTTCAGTTTCGATTTGAAGGAGGGAAAAATGCATAGAATGCTGGGAAAAATGATCAAAATAACTTTGGAATACTGAAATATGTTTACGACAGAAAAGAGTGTGAAACGGGAAAAAAATGGCAGTACGTATTTTGTAATTACTTCCAAAATCTATGGTTTTTAAAAATAGCAATTTTTTTTGTTAATTTTTAGAAGATTTTCGAAAAGTTAAGGAAAAATCTGTTGATAATCGCTCAAATCAAACTTGTGAGCTTAAATCAGAAGGTTGCTTCAGCAAATAGGAACATTAACAAGCAAATTGACAATACCGTTTAGTGCTTTTAAAAAATGGCAATCAGTGGCTTTATAAAATTATTTATATTGTAGATTAGTAAAATATGCATCAAATTAAAAAACAAAATATTATTTTTGAAGCTTGAATTATATATTTTTGTAAGATATATATAAAAAAAATTACAACAATTTTTATTCTTAAAAAATAGATTTTTTTTGTTGTATTAAAAACATGTGCATACGTCATTGACCCCTCAATTCAGATTCTCCGTACGTATACAGACGGGTTGGACACTGGAAGGGTTAAATGTACCAATTGTGATGCACCATCGTTCACTTTTACTTTACCATAATTAGTTCTGCTTAATTTACGTTATATTTATCATTTTGGGGATTTTTATTTCCTTTTTGGCATCACAGAGCTCGTTTCCAAGAGTTAGGAGTTGCGCATGCGCAACTCCTAACTTCCAACTGTCTCCTGCTAAAGCATGTGCACAAGGACACACCCCCTCTTGCATCATAGCTTGCATCGCTCGTCAATTTATGCAAATATCTTTCCCAGCATGCAACTTGACACGTGCGGACACTGTAAGCCTCTTGTTATAACCGATGACATGTTGTCACAGTAGCTCAGGAAGACAGTAAGTGGTAGTAAGCACGGAGGAGCACAGTTTGTGCAGTGTGTATAGTCAGAGTTGAGAAATGATGTATCTTCTTCATTGAAGTTTTGGTGAGTGATTTTTGGAAATAAATTTGTTCGTTATTTAAACCTTTTGAATCTTTACTAATTTTTTCCAATGTTAATTGTTTGATTAGAAATTACTTTTTACATTTTGACAATCATTTAATATTTTTTGAATTCTTACTCATTAACGCTCGTTGGTATTTTGAACACTAATTTAACTTTTTTTTTTGGCAATTTGTTAATTATTGCCTGGCGCCCGACTCAACTATCCGGAGCATAAAATAATTGGATCAGACAAAGGGTCCAAACTTTAAAAGTAATCCATTTCTTTGGAGCGTTACATAATAATACTGAGTTTGGTGAAATACTTAGATAATAATTTCTCTGGAAGTATTTTTCATCAACTATCTCAGTTCCAAACTATGCTTACTAGGTCACTGTGATATAAAACCTAAATATTAATTAAAAATTGTATTCAGATTACTGTTCTTACTTTATCAATGTGCAATCACTTAGCAGAATGAAACCAATGATTGACTTACTTTTTTGCCTTGAGTATCTCCTCTATAAAACTGTTCAGCTCTTGTTTTCCCTTGAACAATAGGATCCGCAGCTAGAAAAAAATTAATAACACTGATCTTCAATTAAAAGGAAAATTACTTAACTGTTAAAGTGTCAGCTTTGTCACAATGCATGCAATTTTGGCCAAGATAATTTTTAACTTTTTTCAGCACAAAATCAGCTAAACTTGAGAAACTGGCATACATATTTACATAGCTAGATCATTTAATTCATGGACTATCTGAGCAACAATTAGCAGTTTCCAATAAGAGATAATACATGACATGTAGCAACATAAGAACTCTTCAAAGGCATGGAGCAGTGTGTGTAAGTTGAAACATGTTGCAATATGGTTGCAAGTCTGGTATCATTTTTGCATTTTTCTTCTGTGTAGTCTTCTAAAGCTGTTTATTTTCTGAAAACACTAAAATAAATCTGGCCACCACAGCGAGTTCAGTTTCAGAAATTGGCACTTTACGGTTAACAGAATTTAAAATTTGGTTGATGGGCAACAGCATGATGAACAGTGGTGATTCAGAAGTGGTAGGCAATGCATACATTAAATATTTTCACTTAGGCAGAGTCTTGAGAAACCTGTGGTTACTAGCTTTATAGATTTCAAACAGAGTTTTGACTCTGTAGATCAACATAATTTGTGGTTGATCTTTATATCACATGGAATATTTGACAAGTTTATTAGCATAAGGAAAGCTCTCTATAATAACACTGAACCATGTATAAGAGTTGATAGACCTTGTAGCAATTCATTTAGCATTGCTAGTGGAGTTCGATAAGGGTGCATTTTGCCTTCTTTACTTTTCAGTTTGGTTATTAATTATGTTATGTTTATTTTCTGAAAACACTAAAATAAATCTGGCCACCACAGTAAGTTCAGTTCGTCTAAAGATTTAAAAATTTCTGATTTAGATTATGCAGATTATTTGGCTTTGTTGGCCAGTTCAAAATATTTGTTTTTTATATTTGAATTTTTTTGCATGTACACTTCCTCTCTCTATGAAATTTCAGCCCCACCCCTGACTATGCACTAAATGAACAACCTTCACTCTTACCTCAACCGCCTGCATCTGAGAGTTGCAGACCAATATGTAAACAAATAAAGCAGCGAGACACACACAAACCCTTTTGTCTTCACAGTGGTCACAAATCAAGAGTGATCCAAAACATGTCTGTATATTTCTTAACATGAAATAAAAGTTTCTCTACTTTCTTGTGTCTGTGGTGCATCAGACGACTTTTGTTGATTGTTCATAATCATTGAACTGCTGTGGAATCATGTCATGAACCAGCAATAACAACAAGCACAGGAGACAATAGCCCAACAACAGCAACATCTGCAAGCCATCTGTGCCAGAGACCAAGAAGGAGATTCCTAACTGTGGTGGCTACAGATGTAAGTAGGAGTGTTACCACAGTAGATTTTCGACAAAAGGAAAATTGGTTACACAGATTGTGGTTCAGTTAATCTAAATGGTTGCACCCTTGAGCAAGTGTCGCACTTTAACTATCTTGGAAGATGTTTAACAGAAACTGGGGATGTGGGAGCATGAGATAAAGAGAAGAATAGGGATTGGTGTTAGTACCTTTAAGAATATTTGGAGAGTGTGGAGAATTAAGCATATATATACCTAAAGACTAAAATTAGGCTGTATAATAGTTTGGTTCGTTCTAGGGTTAGTTATGGTAGTGAAACTTGGACCTTCTGAAAGCAAGATAACAGGAAACTTCATGCCTTTGATTCTAGATGCTTATGCACTATCTTGGATATTAGGTGGTGTCACTTCGTAAGTAATGATGTGGTTAGACAAGGAGTAGTCATTCTACTTTGAGCAGCTTATTGTACAAAGAGAGACTGCCTAACTTTAGATTGGCAAATAGTTAATAAACAGCACGTCTAAAGGCCTCAGGAAAATGGGGAGATCTAGGATGCGATGGGCAGGCAATGTCAAATAGGATCTTGTTAGAATTGTCCTGCAGTGGTCAAATGATGTAATCATTTGGTGAACAAGATGGCTACAACAGGAGATCAGTCAGTTGGTTGTTTGGGGTTTAATGGCACATGGGCAACTCAGGACATAAAGTGCCAAACAAAACAATGAAATAAACAATAAAAGACAAAAACCCACAACAAAATTTAAAATAACAACAAAAGGACAAGATGCAAAGCAACAAACAACAAGTGTATAAATAACAGATAAAGCAATGATAAATGCAGAAACACAAAATAAAATAAACACAGATGTAAACAACCCAAGTTATATAGAACAAAAACACAAATTATGTAAATTCAAAGTCTGTTAAAATATCCAGTATATTTTAAAAAGCAAAAAACTGGTGGAAAAAAGCAAATATCAGATAAAAGATGTCTGAGTATTAGAGGCTCAGACATAAAATCATGGAAGCTAAAATACAACCGTCATTCAATGTTAAAACAAAACCCATATATTAGTTTAAACTCATATATAAGTATACTTAGGTTCGTCGTCCACCCACAGAAGAAACGAATGAGTAATAAATGAATGACCGAAGTGGACCAATCAAGTACAACTTCCTCCTTTCATTCCTGCAAAAACTTGACTGCCATGGTTTGATAATAGGTTTGATCTCAAACAATTTGTTCATAACCTGTTCTGTCCAAGATCTCACCACTGTCCCAGAGCTCGATGGTAAAAAGCTGCCAGAAATCCAGATATAGAACCGGCAACAGAGAGCCGGACAGATGCATGGCCGACATGATAGCAGCATCTGCCTAGTCATTGCCCCGAATGCTGATATGACTGGGCATTAAGTGTCAGTGCACCCCTAATGGTGGTTGTAGTAGCTGCCAATTGATTGAGCTACTAGGGGATCTTGGAGAGAAAAGGGTGGGATCAATGCCTCATCAAGATCAAAACCTGTATTGAGCTATGTGGTTGGTTGGTTGTTTTGGATTTAATGGTGCATTAGTATCTAAGGCTATAATGCACCAAACATATGTCCAAATAAAAGATAAAAGTCATAGGACCCTCAACCAAGTGTTAAAAATAAACTACAAACACATACACAAATTGTAAAACAATAAAAGGAAACATAGTCGACAACAAGAAACAAATGTATAAATATGTTATAAATATAAAAGTAACCCAGGTGTAAGTGACTTCAGTTAAACATACAGAAAAATAAACATCGGAGTAAAACTAAAGCCAAGTAAAATATCCTGTAAATTGTAAAAATTAAAAGACAGCATTAAAACAACAATGATCTGATAACAAATATCCGAGTGTAAGGGGCTCGAATGTAAAATCATGAAAGTTAAAAAACATATGCTGCTCAAAGTTAAAACATGGACAAGAAATTAAAATATGTTTGACAGATAAAGTGGTGTCACAAAACTCGCACTTAGGTTCATCATCCACCTGAAGAAAAAAAGAATGCATAATAAACGAATGACCTAAGCAGAGCTGAGCAAGTACAACTTCCTCCTTGTGATTCCTGTGGTAACAAGACTGTCATGGTTTGATGTTAGATTTGATCTCAAAGAGCTTGTTCGTAACTATTATGACCAAGATCTCTGCCACTGTGCTTGGAACTTGATGGTAAAACGCTGCCAGAAATCCATATATGAAACCAGCAATGGAGAGCCGGAGGGTGTGGCCGACTTGACAGCAGCATCTGCCAAGTCACTGCCCCTGATACCAATGTGACCAGGCACCCAACAGAAATGAATGGTTGTTGTAGCTGCTGGCAGATCTTAGAAAGAACTGGGTGAGACCAATGCCTCACCGGGATCAAAGCCTGTACCGAACTGACCAACGATGATGCTCAGCCACCATATGGTCAAGGCAAGACTGATAGCGTGCAACCCTGCAGTGAAGATGGAACACTGCTGTGGGATCTGGTTTTCAATGATTACATCACAGCAGATGATGGTCGATCCCACTGATGTGCCGGACTTCGAGCCATCAGTGAAGACAGGCAAGAAGTCCGGGTACTCAGCACAATGGCTGGCAAAGAGTTGCCAGTACACACAGTCAGGTATAATGGCCTTCCCCGTCCTGCAAAGGGTGGAAGTGGCCGGCTGTCGACTGTGCAATGCTATCGAGACTGGTGTTGATGTCTCTTAGGTAGCCTCAGACTCACAAATCAAAAGGATGAATGGCAGTCGGCCGATTTGTGTAAAGCATTTCCCACTTTGGACTGAAAATGCAGTCCAAAGTGGGATGGCCAGGCAGGGATCGCAATTTAGATGCATATTGTAGGGACAACTGCTGACAGTGAAAAGATAAAGACAGTTCGTCGGTCTCAACGTAAAGACTCTGGATCGGTGAGGTGCAGAAGGCTCCCATGCAAACACGGAGGGCCTGATGATGGAGGGGGTTCAGAAACTTCACCAGCGAATCCCAGGTGGAATGGTACACCTGGGATCCATAGTTCAGTTTCGACCGGACAAGTGCACGGTACAGGGGAGCAGAGAACGGTCAGTTCCCCAGGAGAGAGTAACACTCAGTACACAGCCTTGTGGCACCTCCTGTTCTTGGGTCAGCCACGACAGAGTGTTGCTGACACGAACACGAAAAGAACATGCCGATAAGAATTTGGAGATGAAGATCAGCATGTGACCTCTCAAGCCAAAGCTGTGGAGGTCACGAAGAATGCCGAATCTCCAAGCCATGTCGTACGCTTTTTCGATGTCGAAGAAAATTGACACCAGGTGCTCTCTACGTAAAAATAACTTTCTGATAGCAGATTTGAGGCATATAAATACCAGATGGGTAAGGCATTTACCATCCTTTCCAACACCTTGCATATGCAACTCATCAATGCAATGGGGTGATAATTAGAAGGAATCTTGGAATCCTTTCCTGGCATCGGGAAGGCCAAGATGATGCCCTCCCGCCAGGAGTCCGGAAACTGTTCTTTGAGAAAATGCGATTGAAGAGATGGAGCAGCCGATCCTTACTCAATGGTGAGAGATGTTGGAGCATGGCATAATGGACATTGCCCGGCCCAACAGCAGATGCACAAGAAGTGTGCAGGGCAAGGCAAAGCTCTTCCACTGTGAATGGGCTGTTGTAAGACCATCTGAGTGGAAGGACAGTGGAGAGCGTTCTGCCTTGCTCTTCTGTGCCAGAAACTTGGGGGAGTAAGACGAAGAAGAAGAGATGGAGGAGAATGATTCTCCCAGAGTGTCGGCAATTGCCTTGGGATCAGCAATTGCCTGTCCGTATTAAATCGTGCGCTATTAACTTTAAAATAATGTTCAACACAGCTTGTAAGATAAAACTTAGTATATTCACGATAAAAGCTGTACAACAAGTTTGTCTAAAATTACTTATTCTCAAACATGAGGAGTGCAGATGCTCTTACAAGTTATTGTAATTAATATTACAATCACATATGATCCAATAAAATTATCAACCAGTCTAAATGCTACCTTATAACTACATAAAGTAAACTAGCTCAATTGACAAGATAGTTATATTTACCAATGATTGTAGCTGGTACATCTACTTGTTTAGGCGCTTTTGCTATTAACAGTAACACGTCATTGTCTTTCACAATTTGATATTATCAGCCCATTGTCTGATGACAGATACATCATTTGTTGTGGACAATCCTTTGATGTTCAGGAGTGTGGTCAAGATGACTTTACAAGAAACAAGTCCATTTCACAAGTGCGCGCATTTACGGATGTCGTTTCAGCACAATAACACGAAGATAGAATTTTACTCCATGCGGGTAATAATAAACAATTGCTGGTTTAGTTCCAGTTATAATCGAGCTACATTTATATTACTTGATGTTATAGAGTACTTGATGCTTTAGACTACTAAAGCATCAAGTACTCTATAACATCAAGATATATATATATATATCTATATATATCTATAACATCATATATATCTATAACTAATATACATACTGTATAGATGTTAAACCAATTGTACTTATTTTCAGCACTTGCTTCGAGTTCAATGGCACATAAACATAGAAGGATCAACAATTGCACTTTCCTCAATATTTGAGATATAATTGCATACTTTAAACGTTAAAAAACTGATAAACTTAGGTAGAAAAACAAGTTTAAAAAGTTGGTCTCATACAAATGCTTTAGATGTTGAGAAAGCATAAACTGTATCGGCGCTCGAATCATCCCATGAGATGGGATGAGAATGCTCTCCACTCCCACTGGTGTCAGCACTGCCCCATAATGGACTATGTCCATTTTAAGTCCACCATGATGAGGAAGGGGGACGGCAGCTGCGAGATGAGGTCATCAATGTCTTCCTGGAAGATGATGCTCCCAGGTGGAAGATATACACAGTAGACAGTCAGCATGAACCCCACAAAGAGGCAGATGGCTACCACCTCTAAGTTTGCAGTGAGGGGTATGGCCTGGATTGGAGAATGGTGGCTCACGAGCTGGACCATCTCCATCCCAGTCCCAGCAAACTAAAGAAAACTGCTGGATTGTAAGCTCTATGACTGGCTGCAAGTATGTCTCCTGCAGGCACACACAGATAGGCAGGTGTGTCTAAAGGAGGGTCTTGATATCGTCAATATTACTCTGGAATCCACAACAATTCCATTGTAGGAGCGGGACCTAGAAGAGTGGGCGGACAACAAATTCCTATTCAACTTAACCGCCGCAGAGGAGAGTTTAACGAATAGGGGGTGGTCTGTATCCATGTCCTTGGAATCGTCCAAGGCACATGGATCAGTGACCATCCTTTGGAGGAGTGATTGTTTCCTTTTTGGGCCCTGGTGGGGGCCCCTTCGGTTTGGAAGGTCTTGCTGTCCGAGGACAGGAAGGAGGAGGCCTTCCAGTGGAGGTGGAAGGCTGAATTGCAGGAATGGGAACCGGAGTTGATGTCGAAGTCAACACCACCCTCAGTTTCGCCTGCATTAGGAGGTATATTGCTTGCAGGTGAGAAAGACTCAGTAGGTGGTACACTGATATTGATCTGCAATGCCACCAAAATCATTGGAACGATGGGCTTTCCAATGACTGCACTGGCATCTTACCAGGTGGGGTGGGCGGTGCAGCAAGTTTTCTCATCTCAGCGTAAGAGATGTTATTGATCATTTTGAGATGTTGAACCTCCTTTTCCTCCTTCCACTTTGGACAGTCATGGGAATATGCCAGATGTTTGCCACTACAGTTGATTCAGCTTGCCTTTTCTGCTGTGCAGTCAGGATCCACTTGATCCTTACTGCCACAGCAAGCACAGGGGGGTTTGTCCTGGCTAGCTGTACAGCCATGACCTTATCTCTAGCACTGAAAACAGCAGAGAGTTAGGTATATATATGACCGTCTCAGAATGCAAATAACCTGACTTGATGGAAGAAGGCATGTGTGGCATGTTGAATATTAAAAATTGGTACCCTGGTGGGTAACAATTTCCCATCAAGATGCATAAAAACCTGATGGACCACTGTTACTCCTTGGGGGGTGGGAGATCACTGGGAGGATTTCCTCCTCAGTGACTTTGAGAACTGAAAAGTCCCTACTCAGAGATCACGCCATGTGAGGAATTCAACATTTTGCGGGAGTGTGACATTGATGGCCACCCCACAATCTCTATAATCTTAAGTAATTCTGAATGTTTCGAACAAGAAGTCTCAACCTGCAAGTCGCCAAATTTCAGATGTTTGACAGATTTCGGCAAACTTGCAAGATCTTCCAAACCTTTACGTACCAAAAATGGGGACATGTCCTCGATTACCTGATCACCCATGGAGTGGATGATCAAGAATCTTGGAGATGAAGACACAGATAAAGATGACAATGGCATAGATGACAAAGATGAAGATGATGGCTCATGTGTTGCCCTCTTGTTAGCATTTATTGAATAAATTGCATTAGATGATCTCATGATTTTTTTTGTGGTGCAGTGCCCATTGTCACCACCCTCCATGGAGCCCAACAAGTGGGTGCCCAGTTGGGCACCATAACTGCACAAGCACTATTCTCACACAGACAGTGAGCCAAGCCCTCACAAATAAAAGGAAAATGAAAAGAGAAGTGTGAGGAAAAACTTTCTTCGCAAAAGGAACTAAGCAAAAAAATAACAAAATTGTGAAGCACCAAACTGGCCTCACAAAATAAAGAAAACTACAAAAATAAAATAAGTTGTGAGGAAACTTGCAAACCTGTATCCGAACATGGGCAAGGTACCCACCGTACTGCATGATTGAAACCTGTATCCGAACATGGGCATGACTCACCGTACTGCTTAGTTGGCCCTAGCAGGTCCAGCCCACCAGTCAACTGGTCCATAGGGGGGCCACCCCAAGAGCTCCTGTATATCAGAAGCAGAGTTCAAAGCACTGTGTAGCAGAGGCGTGGAATTTGCTAACCTGCCCCACAACAGTCTCCCCAATGGCAAGACAACCAAAGGGTATCTTGTCATTGAGGAGCCTGTTTATTGTGGTGCTGGATTGCTTGAGAGGATGACCCCCTGAACAACTACCAAGATCCTCCTTTCTCGGGACATAGGTCTCCACGCACAGCAAACATGGGGGCTAGTGTTGAGGACCCTGTGAAGGTACTTTCACAAGGTGGTCCCCTCACCACGTACAGGAGCTTACACCGAGGGAGGGAGGGGCATGATTATACAGGTATGTCTTCACAAACACACAAACTAACAAATGACAAATTAACAGCAATTGGAAGATAGGTAAAAATAAGTTGAGGGAGAGGGTTAGCTAATGAAAAATCTAAAGTTATAATTGCAGATTTCACAATCTTTTGCAACTGAGTGTGGGACTCCTCTGTTCCCATTCCAGAATGAGGCTAGAAAGGTTAGCCATTGGTGGTGTAGTGGTAGCATAACAGACGTTTCCTGGAGACGTGGGTTCATATCCCACTCATGGCAAATCCAAATTTTTTTCAACTCATTATTTCATGAATTCCATGTCTACATGACTTATCTTGTGATTCTTTACTACTGAGTGTCCTCTATTTTAGCCAGTTTTTCTGTACATCAAGTGCACTGCCAGATTAAGCACAGAATGGAAGAAAGATTAAAAAAAAACTGCAGCACAATAGTACACAGTTGTAGAAAGCAATCTTAGAGTAGCTTCATTCAATAACAGAGAATTGCAGCTGAAACAGAAAGCAATCATTAAATCACCTTGTGAGAAGGAACTTTATTAACCCTTCCAGTATCCAGATCGTGTGTACATGTTCGGAGAATCTGAAAAAATATGCTGACGAAGTATGCATATGTTGTTAGTATAACAAAAAAAATTGATTTTTTTTAAATAAAAATTGCCATTGTAATTTATATATATATATCTTTTAGAAATATATAATTCAGGCTTCAAAAATAATATTTTGTTTTTTAATTTGATGCATATTTTATTAAACTATAATATACATAATTTTATAAAGCTTTTTGATTGCCATTTCTTAGAAGCACTAAACAGTATTGTCGATTTGCTTGTTAATGTTCCTATTTGCTGAAGCAACCTTCTGATTTAAGCTCACAAATTTGATTTGAACTAATATCAACAAATTTTTCCTTAAATTTTCTAAAATCTCTTAAAAAATTAACAAAAAAACTGCTATTTTTAAAAACTGTAGATTTTGGAAGTAATTACAAAATACGTACTGCCATTTTTTTTCCACTTCACACTCTTTTCTGTCATAAACTTATTTTAGTATTCCCAAGTTATTTTTATCATTTCTCCCAGCATTCTATGCATCTTTCCCGCCTTCAAATCAAAACTGAAAGTAAACACATCCTTCTTAGAAATTCTGGTTACAGCTGTATTTAATTACATATGCTTCTCTGAGTCAAACAAGACGCAGATGGCTGACATATGCTAACTTCGTTCCATGTGCTATAAGTGTTTTTTACAGTTTTGGTCTAGCATATTGGATACTCTTTGTAAAGTTGGTATTGTTTTTATATTTAAACCTCAGTGTCCATTTCAGTAGATTTATTTTTGGAAATTAGCGATCTTTTGGCCAATTGATAGTATTGATTTTTTTCATAGTTCCCATCATACGGCCGGCCTACAACTTGTTACTTGGATATTTTAACATCGCATTAGGCTATATGTTAATTTTTATTTTATTATTTATTACTTTTTGAGTAAAACTTTGATGTAATATCATTTTCTGAAAATAAATGAGGTCTTGGATATGAAAGCAAAGTCATTTCTGTATATTTACTTCCGTTAGTTAGCGAACTTCAATCGGCTGATTTATTGATCTTTCCGCATTATGCTAGATCGGAGGTCAGCTTAAAAGTTGTTGCGGATATTTTATTTAACATACCATTAGGTTATGTGTAATTTTTCTTTTATTATCTCTTGTTTTTTTTTTAAATAAAAAAAAACTGAGCTTGTACTGTTTTCTGAAATTAAATGTCTTGGATACAGAAGTAAAATAAACTTCCTTGCTATGGAAATTGGCCATCATTTGGGAGAACAATTTCGGGACGGGCCGGTCCTTGGTGCACAAACCTTTCTGCACTTAGCCAAGATTGCCAATCTTCAACACCCAAAGGAAAAATTCATAATGTTTAGTTAAAAAAGAAGCCAAGGAAGTTTTTTTTTTCTATTTCATAACCAGTTCAGAAAATCCTGTGAATGTGAGAAGTCCAAGTCATGTTGTATAACACTGCCATGTTTAAAATATACGATACTGAAAGGAATCATTAAAAGAAATAAAAATCATATTTCAGGTTGAATATTGTATTATTCAGGAGGAAATTTCCTTTCAATAAATATATAATTTAACTATTTTTATTCAGCAGGTTTTCCAAAATGAAGCCTTATTTGTATAGTGCGATCTGTTTTTCACCATATCACATTGAAAAAGGCTTATTAAAATCAATATGCTTGCAATTTTTTAATATTATTCATTTTCAAAAAATTCCTAATTAAATTCTGTTTAATTTGGTATATAACATGACCTATTTCCGTTGATTGGTTATTTTTTTTTAATTATAAAGTTGACTTGTTTATTCGACTCAGCAGAATTAGCTCAAAACCTGGAATTTTCTCTAAGATATAGAGAAAAAAATTACTAACGAGAAAAATATTTACTTAAAACCAAAAAAGCAATATTTTTTGTCATTCAGAAATATATAAGTCATTCTATTCATGTGCATTGTAATCATTTCTGTCTATTAGTTGTTTTTTTAATTTTTATTTGTGTTGCCAGATGCATTTTTTTACTACATGACTAAAAAAGTCCTATTAAAATGAAGCATGTGGTCTTTTTTGTTAAACATTATAATTTCAGAAAATTCAGAATTAAATGCTGATTAATTTGACATACAACATGCCATAATTCCTTTCATTAGTTATTTTGGCCAAAAAGGTCTAAAGTTTTTTTTGGCTGAGCATAGGCAGAAAATAGCTTGGCCCCTGGATGGAACCTGTTTTTCAGGTTGGACACTGGAATGGTTAATAACAGTAACAAGAAGAGTATAGTCCAAGTAAGTTTGCAAGAAACACAAAGGCTCATGAACCAAATAACTTCTATTTTTTGAACACGCAAGCCACTTCAACAAAAGGAAGTTGGAAGTATGGAGGGCATTCAAAAAGGTCTTGACGTATGTCTAGATTTGAACTTGTTCCTCTGACATTAATGAGCTATGACTTGTTTGGTTGGAAGTATATCTAAACTTGTCATTACATGTTAAAAACAAAGGCTATATCATAATTTCTGTCTTTTCTGGTGGCTTGTAAAGTTCTGTCTGTAAAATCTGTGTGCTGTTTTTATGAAATTACTAAAGACAGCAAGATTTTTCGATTTTTCACAAGGATGCAGTTAGGGGATTTACTAGTTTCTCCATAATCTCTATAATAACATTTGAGTCATAAACCCCTCAGTTAGCACAATGAATTAACTTATCTCCTCTTGTGTAAAATCTAACCAAGATGTCTATATTTTTTTAGCTTAACACAAAAAGTGAAATTTACAAAATGTTAAGAACTCAAACTTTAATTACTCTACTTATTTCACAATTATATCAAGAAGTCTGTGCAGAAGAGCATTATAGTTTTCTGTGCAGACTTCTTGATATAACAGTGAAATATAATTCTTGATATAATTCTAAAAATTGTTTTATTTTTTTCAACCTACAACAGCATCTTGTATTAAAAGAGTGAAACATTTACCTTCTAAATGTGAAGGATTTGCTACCACAGCCAATTTAATATTTTTGTTAGTCATGCGATTCAGTCTTTCATGGGACATTCCTAGATGATATTTCACATCACCTGAGCCCTACATAAGAAACAAAATTATACAAGTTCACAAAGAAAACAACATATGAAAATATCATTTTATGAAATCAACTTTTGCAATAATGAAAACTGTTGTACCCAATAAGTGAAAGCTGCATTTATTTATATATGTTTTTATTCCTATTATCAAATTTCAAAATTTGCTATATCTGTAGGAGATATTTTTCATTACTATTACAACTACAAGTGATAAAATAGCATATCACTCAAGCCCAAAAGTCAAAGTGGGCACTGAAGTCATCCAGAATGAGTAATGACTCATCTACTATAAAATTTCATATGGCAGGTGACATCAAAGTTTGAAATTGCTCATAAAACCCATCCTTCTCACTACCATCAGCCATTAGTTTGGGCTATCCCTGTTTTAAATTTTATTTATTAGAAATGTTTCATTACTGCAATCATATCCTAAAAAAAATGCTGGCATTCTTGCTAAGCAACAGTCCTATAACTTGTCTGTGTTTGTCATTACCATGACCTGAAAAGATAAAGATTACTATTTATTTACCTGACCACACCTGATCATTTGGTTTCTTGCAAGCACAGAATGTCTATGTTGTACCAGTGGTATTCCTGTGTGAGAGCATGAAAGGAACAATCTCTAGAGTCTTTACCATTCCTGGTAGCTGTGAAAGGAAAATATTTATTAAAATGTAAAAAAATGTTTTTAAATAAGGGGAAGGGCTAATAACATAAAACAACTCCTAATTACAGGCATGAGGCAAAAACTTTTCCTATCAATATAGGTTAATTGGTGTGGTAGCTCTTCCACCTTTTCCAGAGCAGAGAATATCTACTTTGAAAGAGAGTACAAAAATGCCTTTCCACATTTTAACCAGTTCTGTGCATCATCAGAGGATGCAATAATTTGGTGCAAAGCTCCCTTTCCAGATCACATAAGTGGATGTTTTAGACTAAATTTTAATCTACAGCAACATTGCTTAAACACAAGAAAAAACACCACTTAAAGATTCACCAACAGTTAAGAAAATTAAATGTCAGTACTTGTACACAGCTCACACAGAACATCAAACAAATGTGTCGATAATAATAAAAAATACAATAATGTGTACTTCATGACTGTCTTGTCCCAAGGTATGTTTGATAAAAGCTACTGTTTTCAGAAAACACAGACTACAGATTTTGCCTTCTTCAAAAATTGAGGGTTAAATGTCTATTCAAAACAATAAAATAGATTGGCAAGAATAATGTTGCAAAGCTAATTATTTCTCATAGTAATGCTAAATGTGAGAGAGTGTTGATCCAAGTGCAGCTAGACAAAGAAACTCACAATTCAGATCTTACTTATCTGAATCATTACAATGTTAAAACTCCTGGTGGCAAATTAATGCCTGGCTGACAATTTGAAATGGCCGCCTCAAAACTTCTGTGGCCCCCTAATGTCTCATTTTTCCTATGTGGTCTCTAGAAATGTGACATGGCACACTGGGGGGGGGGGGCGCATATGGCCCCAGGTTGAGAAGCACTGGTTTAGTGCAATAACATGAACTGGTGTCTCAAAAGAGAAGAAATATCAACAAAGCAAAAATACTGGCAAACCAGGTATGCACAAGCCATGGAAAACCAGATGCCAAACATCAACCCAGAAAGGAATGTGCCAGCCATTGCAGAAAAAAAGGGGCAGTAACCATGATGAAAATTTGCTAACCACCATCTTACAAATCAATTAGAATTAAGACCAGCACTAAAAAGTTAATGTATAATAAAAGCTTGGTTCTTTTATCAGAAGGTAAAATTGATCAACTGAAAAAATTTGTTGTAAAAAAATAAATCAATATTTGAGAACAGATTAGGATTTTAAAGGTGATTTTTTGTTAATTAAATGTATTTTAACTCTCAAAACTTTGTCAAAACAATTATTCCACCATATCTTTCAAACACGAAGGACAAACTTATTGATTTATGTGTCAAATGAAAGCTTGTGATATCAGGAGTGTCATAAGATATAAAAACTTGACCCCCAATGCTTTCTTCCCCCCTAAAAAAGGGAAATATGAAAATAATTGTTTCACTATATCTTCAAAATGCAAGAGCTGAACATAAAAAGTTGCATGTCAAATAAAAGCTTGCCTTGCTTGGGAATGCTGTGGACAATCAAGATCGATGCTTTGATTTCTTCCCCCCTAAAAATGGACAAATGTGAAAGTCATTCTTCTGCTATATCTTCCAAATGGGAAGACCTACAGTTACAAGTTAGGTGTCAAATGAAAGTTAATATGAAGACTGACATAGACTACTTCGAATTTTGCTCCTCACCATCCCCACCACCACCACCACCAAAAAAGGGATGGATTTTTTTCAGGAGTGGTCCTTAGCGAGTTATTATCTCAAATTAAAGCTTTTGATGTCTCCACTGTCATGGGCTACCTCAAACATGACTTCAAAAAAACACAATTCCAAAAAAAGGAGAGAAAAACTATAGTCAATGTTTATGAGTTATATATCAAAGTTTCTGAAGATATGTGTTTTTTAAATTTTGCAATTTATTTATATATTTTTCTTTATCATTAAAAACTTATATCTTCCTATATGTACCCTAAAAAGTAGGACACAAACCTAAAGCACATCAGTGGTGCAATCAGTCATTGAATTCATGTTCATTTCAAAGTAAGATGGTGTAGCACTGATGTATATTTTCTTTATTAATTCAATTAAAAACAAAATCGAATTTCAAAAATTTAATAGTTTTGAAAAAAAATTTAAAAAAACTGCAAATTTTAAAATGTGAAAAAAAAACTGATGTTGCCCTATAATTAAAAAATGATGCATAGAACCGGCTAGGCCTAGCACCTAATGTCCAACCCCGCCTTCTCGTGGTGCGGAGCGTTAGTAACTTTCAAAAGAGATACTCTCTTGTGGAAGTGAACGGAAGGGCTGCCAGATTAGTGTGGCCTACTGATCTGGACAACTATGGCTACTTTTCTTTTTTTCTACCCTGCTGAGGAGTGGTCAACCACACAGGGTCCTGGTGCTGACCATATAAACCTACTGGACTGGACATATATATGGCTCTGAGCTTGATTACGGATCCTGATTTTGCTGCACTGGTGGGCTTCTGTGGAGGGAAAATCTTCCGCTGTGTTTTCTTTTTGTTTGTGGGTTGACAGCCCCAAGTGAATAGATCCACAGGATATGTTTACCAGCTGGTGGATAATCCTGAGCAGAAGTCATCGCAGGCACCTGAACTCTTTGCTCCTATTGGCATCGTCAAATTCTACATTGGAGGAAGTCTTCCAGTGTAGATGGCTTCAGCCTTTAGTAGTGGGGGAACGGGTCTTTGCCCCATGTCTGCAATTAGGGGGCTGTTTGATATTGTCGGCATTCCCTCTCTCAATAAACATAGTTTCTTTAAACATCCCACTAACCATTTTCTCTCCATAGGTAGTTGGAATGTGAGGACTCTGCACAGAGCTTTTTCTCTTGATGTCCTCACACAAGAATTCCACCGTTATAATTTAGATATTCTCGGCTTGCAAGAGACCAGATGGACAGATAAAGGTCAGATTCTTAAAAATAATCTTAAATTTCTCTTTTCAGGGAGGGACGACAAAAAGCATCACCAAGGCGTGGGTCTGCTTCTCAGCAGACACGCTAGTGATGCTCTTCTAGGATATGAGTGCATTAATGAAAGGTTTCTTACAGCAAAATTTCAGACAAGCGTTAAAGACTTGAATGTTATCTGCTGTTATGCCCCCACTGAGGATGCCGATGAGGATGAGAAGGATAGGTTTTATGAACAACTTCAGGATATTTTGAATTCTGTCAAGAAAGGAGATATTACCCTTGTTCTTGGTGACTTCAATGCCAAAGTTGGTACTGACTCTGACCTTTGGGGAGGAGTAATAGGCCCTTTTGGTATTGGTAGCTGCAATAGCAATGGGCAACGTCTCCTACAGGTAAGTAAACTCAATGGATTCAGAATAACTAACACTTATTACAAACACCGCGACATACATAAGTACACATGGGTTTCACCTGATGGGCTGCATAAGAATATGATTGATTACATATTAATTAACAGCAAATGGACTAGTTCTGTTAGGAATACCAGGGCATATAGGGGAGCTGAAATTGGATCTGACCATTACCTTGTTAAAAGTGTGTTGCAACTTAAACTTAAAAAGTGTTGTGCTAGGGTTAAAAATTTTACTTTTAATACTGAAGCTCTGAAAGATCCAGTTATAGCCAAAGCTTACCATGATAGGTTACTTAGTCATTATGACAGTCATGGTTTACTTACTACTGAAGTTGAGGAAGAATGGGATCATTTTAAACAGGCTTTTTTGGACACTAACAGTACTCTTTTAGGAAAAAAGGAGCAGAAGAGGCAAAATTATCTGAGTGATAAGGCACTTGAGCTTATTTCAGAAAGAAAGAACTGCAGGAATGCCCTTAATCAATACCCTACTAGTCCTAATAGAAAGCATTACAGAGACCTTAATAAACTTGTAAAGGATCAGTTAGCTGCTGATAAAAATTTTTGGCTTGATGGTTTGGCTGACAAAGCCGAGGAAGCAGTTAGACAGCACAACAGCAGAGAGCTGTACCAGATAGTTAATGTTTTGTGTGGTAGAAAACGGACAGGCATACAAGGATTGAAGGATAAACAAGGTAAGGTTATAGAAGGGGAGGATTCTGTCATGGCTAGGTGGGCTGAGCATTTCAGTGATGTTCTAAACAATGTAGTTAGTTCTACTCCCATTGTTTGCAATGATGATAGATGCATTGGTGGCTTTAATGTTGGCCCTATAACACAATCTGAAGTTAGTTTGGCTGTTTCTAAACTTAAACTTCATAAATCCCCAGGGGTAGATGAAATTACTACGGAAATGCTTAGAGCTGGGAATGTTTCGGTTACCACTTGGATGACTGAAATTCTGAATCTCTTTTATGATAAAGGCATGGTTCCTAAGGATTTTACCAGAGCTATTGTTATCCCTATTTTCAAAAAAGGTGATCGCAGTTCTTGTGATAACTATAGGGGTATCAGCCTACTCTCTGTTCCAGGTAAAGTTCTTTCCATGATTGTGCTTAATAGAATTAAGAATCTGGTTGACAGGCAATTGCGTGATGAGCAATGTGGATTCAGAAGTGGTAGGGGATGTGTAGATCAGATATTTTCACTTAGGCAGATTCTTGAGAAATGTTTAGAGTTTCAGAAACCTTTGGTTGCTAGCTTTGTTGATTTCAAAAAGGCTTTCGACTCTGTTGATCGTCATAATTTGTGGTTGATTGTGAGATCATATGGTATACCAGACAAGTTAGTTAACATTATGAAAGCTCTCTATAATAACACTGAGTCGTGTGTGAGAGTTGGTAAGGCTTGTAGCAATTGGTTTAGCATTACTTCTGGTGTTCGACAAGGGTGCATTTTGTCTCCTTTTCTCTTTAGCTTGGTTATTGATTATGTTATGCGAAATTCACTTCAAGGGAAAGATTTTGGCCTTAAATGGGCTGGAGATAGGAAAATTTCTGATTTAGATTATGCTGATGATTTAGCCCTTCTGGCAAATGATGTTGATGAGATGAACTCTTTCATTCGAGCCGTTGATGAGACTGGTAGTAGAGTAGGTTTGGTTATAAACAGAGAGAAAACTAAAGTGATGAAAATTGGTCAGGCAGGCTGTGATTCAGTTAATCTGAATGGTTGCAGTCTTGAGCAGGTGTCACAGTTTAATTATCTTGGGAGCTATGTAACAGATAATGGTGATGAATACATGAGATTAACAGATGAATAGGGATTGCTGCTGGGACTTTTAAGAATCTATGGAGAGTGTGGAGAAATAGGCGTATACACCTAAAGACTAAAATTAGACTGTATAATAGTTTGGTTCTTTCTAGGGTTAGTTATGGTAGTGAAACTTGGACACTTTGTAAACAAGATAACAGGAAACTAGATGCTTTTGATTCCAGATGCTTACGCAGTATCTTGGGCATTAGGTGGTTCAACTTTGTAACTAATGATGAGATTAGGAAAAGGAGTTTGCAACCTCCTTTAAGCAGCATATTGTGCAGAGAGAGACTCCGTTGGTTTGGCCATGTTGCCCGTATGAATAATTATAGATTGGCGAATAGGGTTATGAACAGTGTGCCTAAAGGCCTCAGAAAGAAGGGGAGACCTAGGATGCGGTGGGCAGACAATGTCAAACAGGACCTTGTTAGAATTGGTGTGCAGTGGCCAGATGCAGTAGATGTAGCTCAGGATAGACTTGCTTGGAGAACTAAATTGCACGGTCTGGTTGGACCTCCGTAGCCCATGGCTGCTTGAGGATGATGATGATGATGATGATATATATTGTACATTATACTCCACAGAAACATTGTACAAAATTTGGAGTATGGTCATTTCTTTGATGAGAAAAAATATATTGAATATGTAAAAATGCTATCGCTAATGATGCATTTCAAGGGATTTACTGATGTTCTTGCGCATGCACACTGGAGGAAATGCATGAAGAGGCTACTGACATGCTCTGCTGCTTGCACTTAAGTACTACTTTGTAATTCCAACCACTCCAACATTCAGCTGCTACTTACAGCTATAATACTGCTATTGATAAAAATTCATATCATTTTTTACTGACAAGCAAATGAAAAAGCCCAATATTTAGCAGGAACAAATTTAGCAATACAAATGTTGAGTGATACATATGATGACCAGATTGCGATCAGTAAAAAATGGAACATGTTATTAAATGTTCCGACTTCAGTTTGTATAACTTGAAAATGGTAAATTATACTTTATTTTTGATCAATTGTTCTATAATAAAAGAAGTGCTTAATGGGTTAGTGGAGTCCAAATAAATAAAGAACTAAGCAGTGTCGTTCGTAGCTCTTTTGGCACCCTGAACAAGAAAAAAAAAGATGCTCTTTAAATTTAATGTGTAGAAAATATTGTGCATATGCAGGTTTGAATTTAGTTCATTTTAATGAAGTTATTTCATTGCTGATGAAATAAACATAAAATAAAATATGTTGATAATAAAGAATTTAGTCATAAATAATTTGAATACATAATAATTTAAACTGAAAAGGGCTAAGTTACCGACATAGTGATCAAGAGAATTGATTTCATATTTTAATATATTTTAGAAGTGCCAAGTACAAGTAATATGCAACTTGAATTATTTTTGTGAAGTCTAGTACATGGAATCAATTAGTTTCTATTATTGGATTAAATCATATGGCACCCACTTCTGCCTTGCACAGTTTTTAAGATAATATCAGCAAAGAAGTAATTTTCCTCAAGGATTAAAAAATGGAGGCAATCACGATTACACCATCAGTTTTCATATTTCGCAATAAATTTTTTCCCTTAATTATTATAGAACAGTTAACCAAAAATAAAGCATAATTTATCGCTTTCAAGTTATACAAACTGAAGTCTGAACATTTAATAACATGTTCCGGTTTTTACCGATCGCAATCTGGTCACCCTATGTATCACTAAAGATAGATTAAGGTAACTCTATAAACACTGTGGATGCTGAACTAGTCACGTGTTATCACTACAATTGACTCATTCAAACCAATTTGAAAATTAATGGTCGTAGAGTGGTGCAGTGAAGTTTAGGTTAAATAATTATACCTGCATTTTCTTCATTCTTCAGAGGTAGCTTCATCGGTTGTTCCAGGTTGTGTGCTATTCTCAGTAGCCGATATTTTCACATCCAGTATTGTGGCTCCTCACTTAGTGATAGTTCTTAAGCACGGTGGTGTTGCACTTTGCTGCCTCTGTAGTATGAGTCACATCATTCTAAACTTGGAGCTCCTATTAGTGCGCTGAGTGGTTGCCTATACAAAATGTTGGTAACCAGGCATTGTGACACATTTCATGCCATCCGCTTCGGCACGTCGTAAAGCAGGCACAGTCCTGGTAGCAGAATGATATATCGAAAGTGCTTTCCAAGCTGCACTGGGCGTGTGCATTCGAAGATTTATAAGAGCAGTCCAGAATTTCGGTATAATATGGTAGAACATTGTAGATACATTGTCTAAGTTCCAGAAAATAAATTACTGGGTACTGGGTAAACTTTATTTGTCAAAAGCAAATCCTATCTGTCAAAACTGGTATTTATAGATAGGAACCTCGTGAAAATTGAATGTAAAAGGGTATGGTAAAAAACCTGAATATTAGGCTTTCAAGAACATACTTCATTTGAAGCTTTTTAATGTGTCCAAGTTAAAAATAATATACAATTCTTTGAAACATCTTATTTGGAGCAAGTACTATTTCATGGGTGCCCATGAAAGAATCCAAGTTTGTGACCCATTCGAAATCTTCAAATTATGTGTTGCCCCCCTCCCCCGCATTATTGTAATTTTTTTAATTGTAAGTTCTTATACTCAATGGTTTAAAAAAAATTCACCCACACCCCACCCCCAATATATATTGGCTGTGCTATTCTGATGATATAGACCAGTGGTTCTCAACCTTTTATGCTCCACATACCCCCTAGAAATGTGTATGTAACTGGCGTACCTCTTATACAGATAGATAAAACTATAGTTATAGTATAATAATGCCAACTTAGCGACTTTGTTACTAGACTTAGCAACTTTTGAGCTCTCACTGCATACCCCAAAAAAATTTACCGAGTATTCCACGTTGAGAACCCCTGATATAGACATTTGTTTTTTACCCTTGTTGCACAAACCTTTCTGCACTTAGCCAAGATCACCAAACTTGAACATTCAAAGAAAAAGTTCCTAATCAATCGATAGTAAACACACAGATTACCCGATATATAATTCAATAAACAATTATTTGAAAAAAATTATTGCCAACGGTGCAAGACTCAAACCTTTTTCAATGTTTAGAGAAAAAAAGCAGCTAAGAAAATGTTTCTCCATTTCATAAACAGGATAGAAAATTCCATTAATCCAAGCAATCCAAATCACATTGTATAACACTGGCCGATGTTTTAAAATATTTCTCACTGAAAAGAATCATTAAAATAAAAATCATGATTCAGGAAAATACTATATTATTCAGGAAGAAATTTACTTTTGATTAATATATAATTTAAGTATTTTCTTTTCATCACTTTTCGCAAAATTAAGCCTTAATTGAATAGTCCAATCTATTTTTTTTTACTATATCACTGTAAAAAAAAGTCATTAAAATTAATATGTTTGTAAATTTGTTAAAATTTTTCATTTTCATACAATTTGGAATTCTGCTTAATTTGGTGCATAACATGCCCTATTTTGATTGAATCATTACTTTTTTAAAAAAATTCCAAAGTTAACTTTCTGATGACTCAGCGCAGCTGGTAAAAAAACCTGACTTTTCTCAAAGTATGGTACTTTGAGAATTATTACAAAATTATAAAATAATTTTTTACAAATTATTTTATAATTTGTTTACAAACAAAAGTAAAAGTAATTTTCTTGTTTCAAGTAAATATATATATATTTTTTTGTTATTCAGAAATAAATATTCTATTAATATGCATTATAATAATTTTTGTTCATTAGTCATTTTCTTTAAATAAATTTTTATTTGTAATGCCAGATGCATTTTTTACATGATTCTAAAAAAGCCCTATTAAAATTAAACTTGTCTTTTTCATTAAATATTTTATTTTCATAAAACCCAGAAAAATGCTGATTGATTTCACATATAACATGAGATAATTCCTTTCATTAATTACTTGGCAAAAAATTCTAAATTAATAATTTTTAATTTAATTTAAAATATATAGGTCAATCAAATGGTTGCAACAAGAAAAAGATAACACAGCAAGTAAAGAAATAAAAAATTTTAAGAGAGTTAAAAAATCAAAGAGAAATTAAAATAGTATTGGCGGATAAGACAAATCAGCTTGTAATATTGGATAAGGAACAGTATGAAACAAAAATACAAGATTTATTAAATCAATTAAAATGTAAACCCATTAACAGTAACCCAATCAATAAGTTATTAAATAATTTACAAAAGCTTAAAAATGACCCATTTTTACCGGAGCAAATTGCAAAAAAATGTAATCCACCGATATACCCCGATATTCCACAGCTTTTTGCTAGAATTAAGTTACACAAGTTGGATCAGCCATTCCGACCACTGGCGAATAAACAGAAGGCACCAACATATAACCTTGAAATAGCATTACACCAATTTTTCAAGAAATATTTTCCACCAACAAAGTATACATTAAATGATTGTTATGAGGCATTAATAAAAATCCAAAATGCGGAAATTACAGAACATACTACAATTCATTTGCTGGACGTCGAATCGCTGTATCCCAGCACTCCGGTGATGAATGCAGCGATGCGGCTGAAAGCTGAATGGTTGTGGGGTCCCTATGGGGTCTCTATTGTCTGGTTTAATGGCAGATGCAGTCATGTGCCATGTAGAGGAAATGGCACTGGCAAAGTGTAAATTAGGGCCATCCCTCTACCTCCGGTATGTCGATAATATTTTTTTTTGGCCACACCCACTGGATAAAATAACACAATTTATTGAGGTTTTCAACTCTATCATGCCTACAATCCAGTTTACACATGAAGCAGAAGAAAATAATCAACTTCTGCATTTAAATATTTTTATAACGCGAAAGAAAAATAGATGTGAAACGACAGTATATAGAAAGAAAACCCATATACCCAATTATATCCCGTATGACTCTGCACACCAATTCAAGCATAAAAAAGCGGCCATATTACCGCATTACATTAGGGCCTACAGGTATTGTTTTGAGCAAAGTACATTTCAAAAGGTAATAGAACATTTTACAAATACTGCTATGGAGGCAGGATATCCTAGAAAAATTCTGAACAGATGGCAAAATAATTATAAATATATTGTACTAAAAGAAACGCAAATAATACCAAGACAGCCAAGTAAAACAGTTCGATACACACATAGCTTTCCATGTATTAAGAAAATAACAGATACTATGCAAAACATCCTTAATAAATATGATTTATCCGCACCGGTTAAAACAACTAACACAATTAAAGACTTGATAATTAACGATAGAGACAGGAAATATCCTACGGGGGGAGTCTACCAGGTAGAAATTCCAGATCCAACAATGAAATTGAAAGGAATACATATATTGGAAAGACTTTAGGCAATACAGCATAAGAATGAATGAACATGAAACAGACATTGTAAAAAAACAACCAAACACGGCCCTGGCACAAACTGTGCTCGAAAATAATATTGATGTACATAAAATTAAATATAAAGCTTTAGCGGCACCCCGTACAAAATTCCAGCTAACATATGCTGAGAAACTATTCATACATCACAATAATGACGTAATATGTAATACGGATATCCCCCCCCCCCATACCCGCTATGTGGAATCTTCTGCTAAAGCAGACAAAGTAATAGGGACTACTGCACATGGTGATGTAGATAGCGGCACGGGCGAGAAGATGCATATAAGGTAATACACAAATGCGCTCAATGCCAGAGCCTGAAGATGCCACCGTGAAGAAAGGCATAGGAAATACGTTGCTCTTGGAATACCATGTTGAGCAGTTAAACTTGTAATGTTGAGTTTGCGTTGACCGATTGATTTTAGGAAGTTTTAATGGTTCTTTAAATATTTGTAATTGGCCGCTATTGGATGGTTTAAATTAATACATGTAGAAAGCTGCCACGATGCCGGTACAGGAACTTGAGTAATAGAGTATACTGGTATATGCAACATTAACTGACTAAAACTAATCCTGTATAGCATAAACCTAACATCTAAGTATTGATGGACAATCGACATCATTATGGAAACAACATAATGGAAGAGTCATGAACAGCATAAGGTCTGAGGCAAGGCCTGCTATTGGATTCAATATGTATATCGTGATGTCAACATAATATTTGGTCAAGTTTAATGTTTGCTGTGTCATCCATACTGATGAAAATTACAAATTTGGACTGGTCACACTGTTCACGTAAACGGACATTCATTTATGCTCTGTTGAACAAGATCATCTGATGCAGTTGTACCAGCAATTTTGTAAGTCAATATACTCTTCTATTTTGTAAGCATTACTAAGCTTGTGATCTTTAAATAGGTTTAAAGATTATTCATAGATAGTAGTAGTGTGTAAGTAACATCTGAATAACTGTATATAGACCTCCGGAGGTATAGTGATCTAGAATACTATTTTTAATAGTTATCAGAGATTGTCGCGGTCCATGTATGCATATTGTTCTTTTCTCTACGGGTGCTTAGTGGCTAGCGAACATGATTAGATTTTTATGTACAGTAATTATTCGTGGAGATTAAATTGAATATATCCTACTGTAAATAGTATTAATTAAATTGATAGCGCACGAGTCAAATGTGCAGAAATGAAGGGGGAGGGGAAAAATTTTACCAATATGCGTATCTCGCTGGTGCGGCTCCTACTGAGCCTTAATTTTTTAGTAGCTTGTAAAAGGCTCACAGTGGTTACTAATAATTTTTGGCTGATCAGTAAAAAAAACTTGATCTGTCGTTACAAACTTGTTTTTCAGGCTTGTCACTGGAAATGTTTAATAAATATCACTTCAATTTTTTTTGCAGAAAGTTAAAACTATTGGTGAACTGAAATCTTAAATAATTTTAAACATGCCTCATCTGCTGGTTCCAAACCACTAAATTGGGCCAGTATCTGTTCCAAAGGTTTTCTGCACACATTAGCCAAAACATTCAGACGTCCTCTGCAAAATAAAAGAAAACCTGGTTTTCAGTCATCTTTTTCTCATTCTAATAAACATTACAAAAATTATCATAAAAGCTGTTTATAATAATTCACTGCATAATTTATTACTTATCCCACCTTTTGAGAAGTTGTAATCAAACATTAATAACATTAATATTCACTATAGAGCTGCAATCAGTTGGTATTCTTCGCTTGTGATAGTTCACCATTCATGTGGAGTGGTCATAATGTATCTATATTTGGAATGTAACTGAAATAGATTTGAATCAGCATATTTGACCTGTATATTTGGTGAATTGATTTCAATAAGCAGTTCATTTTATTGATAATGATTTGATTTTTTTTTCTTCTTGAGCAAAGTTAAGATTTAACTAAGTTCATTTTGTATTTAGGTTATAGAGGACATTCACTTCCAGATTAAATTTTGTTGCTATTTATGCTCAATAGACAAAAACAAACCCTAATTTTTGGCAAGTATATTATTGCCTGGCACCTGAAATCATAAGCCATCCAGCATTTGATTAATTGATATTTGGGGATCTTACAAGTTGAATTTTACAAAAACATCAAATATGTGACTTAAAAACTCTGAATACTAATTATCAAATTACTTCAGTTTAATCGAAAATAATAGTAAACTATATCCAAATTCTCCAATGGATATTATCAAGTTGAGCCAGAAAATCGTGGGTTTTTTCTAAGCTATTTCATTGACTCTTGATAGTGATTCAGATCAATTCTGACTTTTATCAGATTCAGAAGGCGGATATCAGTTCCCCTATGTCTAACAATTATTTACATTGCTTCTAAAATATATACTGCAATTAAAAATAATAATTATTTGAAGCTAGACCAAAAATTAAATAATTAAGCATACATCACTTAAAATGGTAACTACTTTAGGAGACATCTGATTATGACATTAATTTACTATTTTTAATTAAATTGAATAGTGTGCCTAAAGACCTCAGAAAGAGGGGGAGACCTAGGATGTGGTGGGCAGACATTGTCAAACAGGACCTTGTTAGAATTGGTGTGCAGTGGCCAGATGCGGCAGATATAGTTCAGGACAGATATGCTTGGAGTCTGGTTGGACCTCAGTAGCCATGGCTGCTTGAGGATGATGATGACGACGACGAAGTAATTTAATAACAAACATTCAGAATGTGTAATTTTTTAGTGAGGTTTCTGTATTTTAGCAAAGTTCAAGCTCATTTTTTACAAAATGAGCTTCAAGCACTTTTAGCAAAGTTGCATCTCAATTTCAATGATTAAAATAAATTATATTTGTTTCAAAATATTTTTATTTAATTTCTTCACCGCTCTTTATAGTTTTAATTATATATTTTTCAGTGTTTATTTAAATTATCTTGTTTTTAAAGCAAAATAAATTTTTATAACACTACTCCTTATTCTTAGAGTTTGCCAATCAGAAAAAATCAGCATTGTATGTTGTTTGCATAAATGATCACATAATTTTGAAAAAATAAAATAAATGAAAGATTTCCATAAGTAACCCTAATTAAATATTTTTCCTTTTGGTATATAACATGACCAATTTCTGTTCATAGGTTATTATTTAAAGAAATCCTAGTTAACTAGTTTATTTCATTGGTCACAACTGGTGAAAAGACTGGACTTTTGTCGAAGTATAATACCGTGAAAATAATTTGAAACAGAGAGCAATTTCCATCATTTAAGTAAAAATGTATTTTCCTCCTATTCATAAACAAATAATTTTTGTGCATTTTTTATTTAAATAATTTTTTATTTGCATTGTCAAATGCATTTTTTTACTACATGTCTGGAATGGAAGCTCTATTAAAATAAAAAGTCATTTTTTGTTAAATATTTTATATTCAGAAAATCCAGAATTAAATGCTGATTAATGTGGTATACAACATCAATAATTCCTTTCATTAGTAATTTAGCAAAAAGTTCTAAAGTTCACTTTTTTACAGACTAAACGTCGGAAAAAAAAAGCCTAGCCACTGCATACAATTCAGTTTTTCAGGCCTCGCATGGTAAGGGTTAATACAAAGTTACCAGATAAAATTAAAAACTTTTTTTAAAAAACAGCAGTATAATTAATGGGCTTAGGATAATTAATGGGCTTAGGATAATTAAGCACTTAAAATAATTATATGTGCATGAAAATATACAGATGAATTGCAAAAAAAAATGCTCTTTCGAACTACCAATTCTCTGCATAAAACAAAGATTTTGGAGAGGACTGTTCATTTTTTCATTCATTTCATCTGATGTAACCCCCTTTAATGCCCAAGAAATCTCAGTAATGGGTAAAGGCCAGTAAAGACAAGGGAGTAGCACAATTTGAACTGTCCATCTCAAATTATGGCCTTTTGGGTCCTTATGAGCATTAAATAGTTAACGGGGTATGGCTCCCCAGCACAAAAGACATAGTTTGATATTTAATCTGAAGGATCAAGATTTTTCCAAGCCCATTGGTGTCCTCTTTCTCAATGAGGGAAGAGTAAGGGTTAGTGGATAAAATCTCTACACAGGAACAGTGCAAATTTAAACCTAGGTGTATCAGATTATGAGCCTGATACACTACTGACTGAGAAGCCCTTGCTTTGCTTTTGAAAAGAGAATAAAGAAATAATTTAATTAGAATTAAATTCATTCATCAATAGCCATCCTGGTGGCCAAGTGATTAGCACACTTAGCTACTGACCAAAGGGACTTGGGTTCAAGCCCCAGCGAAGACACTGATGTTCCTCACAGGTGATCTTTATGGCATGTTAAACTAACAGGCTCCTGTCAGACCTCTGTGGCAAGCAGTTTAAGGTTTTCTTTTTTAATTATTAATTAATAATTTTAATATTTAATACAGATCTAAACATAATACAACAACAGCTCATTTTGAAACAATATTTTCTGACATTGAAATAATCTATCTTGCATTAAAATTGCCTAACCACAAGGAATCCTTACTTTAAAGCTCAAAACAAGTGGAGTGACAGATAATAATGTAGACAAGGCATTATTAAGTTTGTCTATTAAATCAGCAGTATTTACTTACAAAAATGCAATGTACTCATACATCAGTAAGAAGTATGGCCTCCATGAACAGCAATAAAAGTGGCTAAAAACAGGAGTAGCAAGTTGAAAAGGTGATGGATGTCATCCTGGTGAGCACTGAGACAAGCTTCGTGCAACTGTACCATGAGCTGGCTGCAGTGATAGAGTGTTGAGAGGTGATGGTCACTTAACATCCTCTCATATCTCCAAGGTGTTCAATGGGGTGACAGATGCAGGGAATTTGCAAGCCAATGAAGCATATCCACATCCTGTAGGCACTATTGCAATATGAGAACCATATGTCAGCAGTCACTGTTGCATACGAGAGATGCAAGTGTTGTCCTGCTGAACAATAGCATTTGGGATGGACATATGAAAGGATAGAAGCACTGGTCCCAGAATGGTTTCAACATAATGACTTGCCATCAACATTTGATCAATAATAACCAGAGGGGAATGGCTATTTCAACTGATGGCTGCCCCATATCAAGATTACAAGTGTTGGCCCAGTATGATGCTCCCTGATGCAAAATAGATTACCTTTGTCTCTGTCATGTTTCAAGATGCATAAATGGTCATCACTGGATATAATAGTGAAGTGTGACATTTTGCAGAGTGGAAGTAATTACCAAAAGCAGTGCTCAAATTACACTAGGTTGGGTTATTTTACCTCTAAGCAGCACTTTCATGCACATCATCATCATCCTCAAGCAGCCATGGGCTATTATGGAGGTCAACCACACCATACACGCATTATCTGTCCTGAGCTACATCTGATGCATCTGGCCACTGCACAACAATTCTAACACAGTCTTGTTTGACATTTTCTGCCCACTGAATTCTAGATCTCCCTCTTGTGATGGTTCCATTCACTTTTACTTTTCCTTAAGCAGTTTTACTTTATTTACATTATATTTATCATTTTGGGGATTATTTCATTTTTTTGGACAGATCGCAATTCTTGTTTCTGAGCTGTAGGAGTTGCACATGCACAACTCCGACTTTTGATTGTCAGCCGCTAATGAGCACATGTAGGGCACGACTTCTCTTGCGTCATAGCTAGCGCAATCATCAGATTATGCAAATGTTTCCCTGGCATGCAACAGATACGTGCTAGATTTGTATGCAGCATGTTATAACTAAGCGACATTAGGTCACAGAGTCAGATTTAGTGTAGTCATAGTTAGTGGAGAGAGTGTTGTTATAGTCAGTGTAGATGTAGTATTGTAGTGTAGAGAGATGTAATAGAGATTGAGATAGATGTGAGTTGCTAGTACTCCAAATTTTGTATTAATTAAAGGAGTTTGGTGAGTTTTTGAACCACGGCTTAATGTCCCATCTGATGGACAGCAGCCTTTCCAAGCCCATCGGTGTTCCCTACTAACCGTGGGCAGGGCAGGGAATTTTGCAGAGATAAATCTCAAAGCTGACCCAGCTGGGACTCGAACATGGGAACTTCAGATTATAAGCCTGGCATGCTACAGACTTATCCACCCCCCACCCCCACCAACCACAGGGCACACAGAGCAATATTGCTACAGAAGGAATGACAATTTGGGAAACTTAAATTAGGATCTTTGAAGCGAGAGGCCAAAGTTCCTCAAGAGAAGCACTCTCATGAGTTAAGTCTTGCCACTGTTGTTTTACCTTTTGTTAAGGCTTGTCACAAAGAAACTAAATTTATAGATTGCAAAGATACAGAAGTCTATCTTTCATGTCCAAATGAGAAAATTTTAGATGATATTTATTACAATTATCAATTGATATTGTAGCTACAGTCCAGTGGACTTTCTGAGTTATCTTGTAGACCAAAGCATAATGTTCAAGAACTCATAAAATGTCCTATTAATGTAATTAATGTAAATTTAGAGAAACAAGTTGATGATGCAAAGCAAATTGATAATAAGAAATGTGTTGATATAGTTGTAGAGGAAAATAGTAAAAAATTAGTCGATGAAAAAGTTTTTGAAGAAGAAGTTAATGTCCAACCCCGCCTTCTCGTGGTGCAGACTGTTAGTACCTTCCAAAAAAGATACTCTCTTGTGGAAGTGAATGGAAGGGGAGGGCTGCCAGATTAGTGTGGCCTATTGATCTGGACAACTATGGCTACTTTTTTTTTTCTACCCTGCTGAGGAGTGGTCAATCACACAGAGTGCATCATGGCTAGTGCGATTGTCAGATTATGCAAATGTTTTCCCAGCGTGCAACAGACACGTGCTGGATTTGTATGCAGCATGTTATAATTAAGTGACATTAGGTCACAGAGTAAGATTTAGTGTAGTCATAGTTAGTTGAGGAAGTGCTGTTAAGAGTCAGTGGAGATGTAGTATTGTAGTGGAGAGACATGTAGTAGAGATTTAGATAGATGTGAGTTGCTACTACTCCAACATTTGTATTCATCAAAGGAGTTTGGCAAGTTTTTGAATTTTTTGAAAAAAACTTTGCTTTAGAAACTTTTGAATTTTTTTTATTTTTCTCTTGAGCAATGTAAATTGATCTTGGATTAGATTTAAACTTTAATTAAACTCAACAATCCTTTTCAAATTCTTACTCAATAAGTAACGCTATATACATAACGAACCCTATTTCAACTTAAATTGGCAAGTTATTATTGCTTGGCACCTCACCAAGCTATCCAGAATTTTGAATAAATTTGGATCAGACAAAAGGTCCAACTTGAAAAGTTAATAATCTTTGCAGCTTTACACCCTCTTTCTGAGGCCTTCAGGGCACACTGTTCATAACCCTATTTGCTAATCTATAATTATTCATATGGGCAATATTGCCAAACCAATGGAGTCTCTCTTTGAACAATATGCTGCTCAAAGGTGGTTGCCAATTAATTTGTCTAACCTCATCACTACTTACAAAGCTGAACCACCTAATACCCAAAATCCTGCGTAATCATCCAGAATCAAAAACATCAAGTTTCCTGCTATCTTGTTTACAAAGCATCCAAGTTTCACTACTATAACTAACCCTAGAAAGAATCAAACTATTATACAGCCTAATTTCAGACTTTAGGTGTATATGCCTATTTCTTCACACTCTCCAAAGATTCTTAAAAGTCCTGTCAGCAATTCCTATTCGTCTGTCAATCTCATGCCACATATCACCAGTATCTGTTACATAGCTCCCAAGATAAACTGACACATGCGGAAGACAGCAACCATTCAGATTAACTAAATCACAGATTGCCCGACCAATTTTCATCATATGCTAAATCACATATGGGCAACCACCAGCCCCCTTCTTCTTTTGATCTGGCCCTAATCTATTTCAGCGAAGTTTATCTGATTCATAGTGGGAGAAAACATGTGTTCTACTAACTCACATTAAGCTGACGTCATATGACTTGTGCAAAACTCACCATGTTTTCTCCCACCAAGGTCTCTTTCTTACTTTGACCAGTGGCGTGTTTCAATGTGTTACAATGTGTCAGTTCGGTACTTGTGTTGGTATTGTGCTTTTTTCAGTGCCTGCATTGATGTTGTGTTCTGTTCGGTGCCTGTGTTGATGTTGTGTTCTGTTCAGTGCCTGCAGTGTAGAAGACAGTTTTGTTTGAAAGCTCTGAATATCGCTTATAAATTTGGGACAATGTCAGGGGTTATGCCAAAAAAAAGAAAAGTAGATACAGATAATCGTCAATTTCAAGACAACTGGACAAAGGATTATTATTTTATTCTGAATAAAGGTTTGCCTGTATGTTTGCTGTGCAATGAATCCATATCTGTCAACAAAGAATACAATTTGAAGAGACACTTTACTTCGGGACATGCGGATCACCAAAAAAATTGATGGACAATAGGAAAAGATGAAATACAGAAGTTGAAGAAGAACTTGGATGCCCAGCAGCAAATGTTCAACAAGCAAAGAACGCAGCACCACAGCATTGTCAAAGCCAGCTTTGTGGTAAGCGAAAAAATCGCTAAGCATTCTAAGTCATTTGGTGAAGGAGAATTTATCAAAGAATGTCTGCTGGATGTTGCAAGTATAATATGTCCTGAAAAAGACTTCGAGAATATTTGCTTGTCGAGACGTACTGTTGTCTGATGGATAGAAATTATGGCTGATGATATCAAAAAAAGTTTAAAAGAGAAGATTGCTAGATTGGAAGCATTTTCAATTGCTTTGGATGACAGCACCAATGCCTCCGATACAGCACAACTAGCAATATTTATTTGAGGAGTTGATGCGGATTTCAACATCACAGAAGAATTATTGGCGCTTTGACCGTTAAAAGGAACAACTACCAGTGAAGATATATTTGAAACAGTCAACACAGTCTTTGAGAGATTTGGGCTTAAATGGAGTTCACTATCTGGCATATGCACTGATGGAGCCCCCCCCCCCCCCCCCCCTGCAATGGTTGGTGCACGGAAGGGATTTATTGAAATAGTTCATGAAAGAGCAGGAGAACTACAGATCCATCCAGATAATTTAACAATTTTTCACTGCATTATCCACCAACAAACTCTGTGTGCAAAATCGATTAAATTCACAAATGTTATGGAGGTTGTAGTAGCCAGTATTAACTTTATTAAGTCATGTACACTTAATCACCACCAATTTAAGGAGTATTTGGCAGACCTATTTTCGAATTATGAAGATGTGTCTTATTATTGTGAAGTAAGGTGGTTGAGTAAAGGTAAAATGTTAAAACGATTTTATGATCTGAGACAAGACATTGCAGATTTTATGGACATAAAAGGAAACACAATTAACCAAGTAAAAGATGATGAGTGGGTGTGTGATTTAGCATTCCTTGTAGATGTCACTGGATACCTTAAACGAACTGAATCTTAAATTGCAAAAATAAGGACAACTGGTTCATGAACTGCATGGACATGTCAAAGCTTTTTGTAATAAACTAAGATTGTTGGAAAGTCAGGTAAAAGCTACAAATTGTCATCATTTTCCTACTCTAACAACTCATAAAAATATCCCTTATAATTGTTATGGAGATGAACTGAAGGTTTGAACTGATTTGATATAAGGTTTGCCGATTTCCAAAACAAAGACTCCACATTCGCTATATATGCTCGTCCAATGGATGCTGATGTAAATAATGTGCCAGAAAACTTACAGATGGAACTTATTGAGCTTCAGCAGATTTAGTGCTAAAATCAAAATTTGACAACATTGCCTTGGCGGATTTTTAAAAATTTTATTTGGTGGAAGAAAAATATACAAATTTACATGCCTTTTCAAGAAAAAACATTTGTCTTTTCAGCAGCACATATATGAGTGAACAGTTTTTTTTTTTAGGATGAAATACAATAAATCAAAAATTCGGACAAGAATAACAGACAAAAACCTCGAAAATACTACGTGATTATCCTTAAGTAATATTAATGTCAATATTGATAATCTCGTAGTTCAAGTACAAGGCCAATCTTCACATTAAATTGTTATGTTGTTCATTATATTATAAAATTTATGTAGAACTTTATACCAAAGCATTATATTATAAATAAGTGAAATATGAAGTAGCAACTTGTTTTAATTCATTTAATATTAATCTATTTTATTTAATAATTTGGTCCAGCTCTTGACTCAGAGACAGAATGATAATTTGGCCCCCTGAACTAGGAAAGGTTGCCAATGCCTGGGCTAAATCATCAGCAAAATCTAAATCAGAAATTTTCATATATCTCCAGACTATTTAAGGCCAAAATCTTTCCTTTGCACTGAATTTCACATAACATAATCAATAACCAAACCAAAGAGAAAAGAGGCAAAATGCACTTTTCCCTAACAACAGAAGCAATGCTAAACCAATTGTTACAAACCTTACCAACACTCACCATTGACTCAGTGTTATTATAGAGAGCTTTCATTATGTTAACTAATGTCTGGTATGTTATACAATCTTACAATCAACTACAAATCATGATGATCAACAGAGTCAAAAGCTTTTTGAAATAAACAAAGCTAGTAACCAAAGGTTTCTGAAACGCTAAACATTTCTCAAAAATCTGACTAGGTGAAAATATCTGATCTACACATCCCCTACCACTTTTGAATCCACACTGCTCATCACGCAATTGACCATCAACCAGAATCTTAATTCTATTAAGTACAATCCTGCAAAGAACTTTACCTGGGACTGCGATCCCTTTTTAAAAATAGAGATAATAATAGCTCTGGTAAAATCCTTAAAATCCATGCCTTTATCATAAAAGATATTCAAAATTTCAGTCATTCATGTGGTAACTGAAACATTTCCAGTTCTAAGCATTTCCATAATCATTTCATCTACCCCTGGGGATTTATGAAGTCTAAGTTTAGAAAGAGCTAAAATAACTTGATACTGCATTATAGGGACAACATTAAAGCCAACAATATTCAATCATCATTACAAATAGGAGTAGAATTACCACACTGTTTAGAACATCACTGAAATGCTCAGCCCACCAGCCATGACAGAATCCTGACCTTCCATAACTTTACCTTGTTTATCCTGTCCATTTTCTACCACACAAAACATTAACTATCTGGTACAGCTTTCTGCTGTTGTACTGTCTAACTATTTCCTCAGTTGGTTGGTTGTTTGGGGTTTTTTGGCGCAATAGCAACTAAGGCTATATTGCAGCAAACAAACGATAAAAAGGGTAAAAGACATGAAACCCACAACCAAATTTAAAAGAGACACAAATAACACATAATAAAAACGAGATGTAGAAAAAGAGTAAAAGAGAGCAACAAGTGTAAAATCAACAAGTATAAAATCAACAACAACATTGGGTGTATAGGACCCATGTAAAAAACAACAGGTAAAACACAGGTAAAAAACCAGTAAAAAAGAGAAAATTCATAAACGAGTAAAATAACCGGTAAAGCGTAAAAAGTCGAAAACACTGTTAAAATAGCAATGATCTGATAAAAGATGTCCGAGTGTAAGGGGCTCGGACGTAAAATCATGAAAGTTAAAAAACATACGTCTTTCAAGGTTAAAACAAACACAGTCAATTAAAATATGCTTCACAGTTAAAACGGTGTCACAAAACTCGCACTTAGGTACTACGTCCGCCTTGAGAAGAAAAGAGTGTGTTAAAAACGAGTGACCTAAGCGGAGCCGAGCAAGGACAACTTCCTCCTTACGATTCCTGCGAAAACAAGACTGCCACGGTTTGACAATGGGCTTGATCTCGAAGAGCTTGTTAGCAACCTGTTCAGACCAAGATCTCTGCCACTGTGCCCGGAGCTCGATGGTGAAACGCTGCCGGAAATCCACATATGGAACCGGCAACGGAGAGTCGGACAGAGGCATGGCTGACTTGGCAGCAGCATCTGCCAAGTCGTTGCCCCTGATCCCGACATGACCGGGCACCCAACAGAAGAGAATCGTGGTGGTGGCTGCCAGACGATGGAGCTGCTGGCGGATCTTGGAGAGAACAGGGTGAGGCCGATGCATCACTGAGATCAAAGCCTGTAGCGAGCTAAGCGAGTCGGTGTAAAGCACACACGACGATGATGCTTAGCTGCTATATGGTCCAAGGCAATGCTGATAGCATGCAACTCAGCAGTGAAGATGGAACACTGCTGTGGGATCTGATCTGCAATGATTACATCACAGCAGACCATGGCTGATCCCACAGAAGTGCCGGACTTCGAGCCATCTGTGAAGACAGGCAAGAAGTCCGGGTGCGCAGCACGATGGCTGGCAAAGAGTTGCCGGTACACACAGTCGGGTGTAAAGGCCTTCCCCGTCCTGCACAGGGAAAAATCGCAGGAAGGGGAAACAGCGAGCCAAGGTGGAAGTGGCTCAGCTGTCGACTGTGCGATGCTATCGAGACTGGTGTTGATGTCTCGTAGGTAACCTCGGACACGCAAACCGAAAGAACGAATGGCAGTCGGCCGATTCTGGCATAACATTTCCCACCTGGGACTGAAAACGCAGTCCCAAGTGGGATGGCCAGGCAGGGATCGCAATTTTGATGCATACTGCAGGGACAACTGCTGACGGCGAATAGATAAAGATGGTTCATCGGTCTCAACGTAGAGACTCTGGACCGGCAAAGTGCGGAAGGCCCCCGTGCACACACGGAGGGCCTGATGATGGAGTGGGTCCAGCACCTTCACCACCGAATCCCGGGCGGAGTCATACACCTGGGATCCGTAGTCCAGTTTCGACCGGACAAGTGCACGGTAAAGGCAGAGCAAAGAACATCGGTCCGCCCCCCAAGAGAGGGAGGAGAGGACCTTGATGATGTTCAATGCCCGCGTGCACTTGGACCTGAGATGTCGAATATGTGGTAAAAAGGTCAATTTCCGGTCGAAGATGAGACCGAGAAACTTGGTCTCCACCACAACTGGAATGATGTTACCCCCGAGCCGCAGCTCGGGGTCCAGATGAAGATTACGCTTGCGGCAAAAGTGCACGCAAGCGGTCTTCTGTGGGGAGAACCGGAACCCATTGGCCGTCGCCCAAACCGAGAGATTGTTCAGGGCAGTTTGCAGTTGTCGTTCAATGACCCTCATGCTGGACGATGAGCAAAAGATGCTAAAGTCGTCAACATAGAGGGCATTGCCTACAGTCGGAGGAAGTTGCCGTGTAATGGAATTTATCTTGACAGCGAAAAGCGTAACACTCAGGACGCAGCCTTGAGGCACCCCCTGTTCTTGGGGGAAAGGCCGCGATAGAGTGTTGCCGACACGGACTCGAAAAACACGAGAAGATAAAAAGTTCGCGATGAAGATCGGCATGTGACCTCGCAAGCCGAAGCTGTGAAGGTCACGAAGAATGCCGAATCTCCATGCCGTGTCGTATGCTTTTTCGATGTCGAAGAAAACTGACACCAGGTGCTCTCGTCGTAAAAAGGAATTCCTGATCGCCGATTCGAGGCGGATCAGGTGGTCTAAAGTAGACCGGTGCCTGCGAAAGCCACACTGGGTGTTGGAAAGAAGGCCGTGATGTTCCAAATACCAGGCCAGCCTGGTATTCACCATCCTTTCCAACACCTTGCAGACGCAGCTCGTCAACGCAATTGGATGATAATTGGAAGGAATCTTGGGATCTTTGCCTGGCTTAGGGAAGGCCAAGACGATGGCCTCCCGCCAGGAGTCCGGAAACTGCTCCTCGATGAAAATACGGTTGAAGAGTCGGAGCAGTCGATCCTTACTCGATGGTGAGAGATGTTGGAGCATGGCATAATGGACATTGTCTGGCCCCACAGCAGATGCACGAGAAGTGTGCAGAGCACGGCGAAGCTCCTCCGCTGTGAATGGCCTGTTGTAAGACTCCAGGCCATTCGAATGGAAGGACAGCGGAGAGCGTTCGGCCCTGCTCTTCTGGGCCAGAAACTCGGGGGAGTAGGAGGACAGAGAAGAGATGGTGGAGAATGACTCCCCCAGAATGTCGGCAATTGCTCGAGGATCAGCAATTGCCTGTCCATTGTGCTCCAGGATCGATAATGAGTGGGACGGGTATTTCCCACCCATCTTCCGGACCTTATCCCACACGACCTTAGAACTGGTCGTGCGGGTGATAGAAGATGTATATTTCATCCAAGATTCCTTCTGGCTCTGGCGCCGGACGAAACGGGCTTTCGCCCTGGCGCGTTTGAAAGCTTCGAGGTTGGGGGACATCGGATATCTCCGAAACACCCCCCAAGCCTTGTTCTGAGCCTTACAAGCTGCGGTGCAGTCGGGATTCCACCACGGTTTTGGGAACCGTGGAAACCGAGTGAGGTCTGAGGAATAGTAGAGGCAGCTGCATGGACGATGCAGTCCGTCAACTCCGCCACTGCAACATTGATGGGCTCCTGGCTGACAGAGTGCTCATCGAGCTCAGACAAGAGCTCGAAGCCACTCCAATCAGCCCGATCAAGCCTCCACCGGGAGACACGTGAAGGGCTGCAAGGCCCCCCACGAGAGATGGTACACACCACGGGGAGGTGATCGCTTCCGTAGGGATTGTCCTCGACCTCCCATGTAAAGAGTGGAAGGATCGAGGAGGAGCAGATGGTGAGGTCAATGGCAGTGAATGTGCGGGTTGGGGTGTGAAAGTAGGTACTGACACCGGTGTTCAATAGGGAGAGCGATGGATCCAGGAGACACTGCTCCAAGACCCGGCCCCTCCCGTTGGTGTCAGCACTGCCCCAGAGCGGACTGTGGCCGTTGAAGTCCCCCATGATGAGGAAGGGGGACGGCAGCTGCGAGACGAGGTCATCAAGGTCATCCCGGAAAATGACACTTCCGGGCGGGAGATAGACAGAACAGACAGTCAACGAAAATCCCACAAAGAGGCGGATGGCAACCGCCTCTAAGTCGGTGGTGAGGGGAATGACCTGGAATGGGGAGTGGTTGCTCACGAGGATGGCAACACCTCCGTGAGCTGGACCATCTCCATCCCGGTCCCGGCGAACGAGAGAAAAGTGCCGGATTGTGGGACTGTTGACCGTCTGCAAAAATGTCTCCTGCAGGCACACGCAGAGGGGTTCGTGTACCCTCAGGAGGACCTTGATGTCGTCAATATTCCTCTGGAATCCACGACAGTTCCATTGAAGGAGTGTGGCCATCTCAGGTCTTGGAAGAATTGGCGGACGTCTTTCGATTTATTTTAACCGTCGCCAGCGACGGTTTAGGAAAATTAGGGCGGTCGGTGTCCATGTCCTCGGAGTCGTCCGAGCAACATGGATCAGAGACCGCCGAACGAGGAGGTAAAATTTTCTTTTTGGGCCCCGGCGGGGGCCCCTTGGGTTTTGTAGGTCTTGCTGTCTGTGGACGGGGTGGAGGGGGCCTTCCGGAGGTGGATGTGGAAGGCACAGACACAGGAATAGAAACCGGTGTCGATGTCGAGGTTGACACCAACGTTGGCTTCGCCTGCGTCAAGAGGTACTTGGCAGCAGGCGAGAAAGATTCAGCTGGTGGAACGCTGATGTCGGTCTGCACCGCCACAGAAGCCATCTTAACGATGGGCTTTCCAGCAACCGCACCAGCATAGGAGACCTTGCCAGGTGGGGCAGGCGGTGCAGCGAGCTTTCTCGCCTCTGGATAGCTGATGTTATGAAGGGTCTTGAGGCGCTGTACCTCTTTCTCCTCCAGCCACTTCGGACAGTCGCGGGAGTACGCCGGATGTTCACCACGGCAGTTTACACAGCATGCCTTTTCTGCTGCGCAGTCAGGTTCGAGATGATCCTGACTGCCACAACGAGCACAGGTGGGCTTGCCCCGGCATGTGGTGCGGGCATGGCCAAACCTCTGGCATTGAAAGCAACGCAGAGGGTTGGGGATAAATGGCCGCACCTCGCAGTGTAAGTATCCTGCCTTGATGGAAGTAGGCAGGCGTGGTGTGTTGAAAGTTAGGATTAGTACCCTGGTGGGCTCTAACTTTCCATTACGGCGTGACGAAACCCGGTGGACTGCAATCACCCCCTGGGCTGAAAGCTCCAAGAGGATTTCCTCCTCAGAAACCTTGAGGAGGCCCCACTCGGAGATCACGCCCCGGGAGGAATTAAGCGTTTTGTGTGGAGTGACTTCGACTGCCACTCCACCAATCGCTGTAACCTTTAATAAAAGCTCCGAGTGCTTGGAGCATGCAGTCTCCACCTGCAAGTCACCAGATCTTAGGCGCTTGACAGATTTCGGCTCTCCCGCAAGACCTTGAATACCCTTGTGTATAAAAAAAGGGGACATGTCCCCAAGAACCTGATCACCCGTAGAGTGGATGATCAGGAACTTCGGAGACGGAGACACACACGAAGACGAAGGCAAAGACAAAGAAGTTGGGGGTTCATGGCGAGCCCTCTTCGCAGCATTGATCGGTGAATTATGAGTAGTTGTACTCATGGTTGTTTTTGAAGGATTCAGTGCCCGTTGTCCCCACCCACCATGGAGTCCAACAAGGGGACGCCCAGTTGGGCGCCAGGGCTGCCCGGGCACCATACCCACACAGCCAGTGAGCCAAGCCCTCACTACAAAACAAAAAGGAAATGTAAAAGAGAAATGGTGGGAAACTCGTCGGAGTACCCACAAAAGAAAAGAAGCAACAAAGCAATAAAGTGTGAGGCAAGAGCTGGCCTCACAAAAGAAAGAAAACTACAAAATTAGTAAATGTGTGGGGAAACTCGCAAACCGTTGTCCGGACGGTGGACAAGGTTACTCACCGATCTGCATAGTTGACCCTAGCAGGACCAGCCCACCAGCCGATTATACCTGAGGGGGCCACCCCAGGACCTCCCGTTTACCTGAAGCAGAGGCCAAAGCAGTGTATAGCAGCGGCCCCGGAAGTCGCTGCCCAGCCCCGCGACAGACAGGCTCCCCAATGGCAAAACGGCCAAAGGGGACCCCACCAGTCATGAGCTGGGGAGAGAAGACAGGGACCCCTGAGCAACTGCCAGGATCCTCCCGTCCAGGGACACGGGTCTCCGCACACGGCAAACACGCGGGCGAGCATTTAGGACCCTGTGAAGGTAACCGAGCCAGCGGAACCTTCACAGGGTGGTCCCCTCACCACGGACAGGCTCTCGCATCGAGGGGCTATTTCCTCAGCTTTGCCAGCCAAGCCATCAAGCCAAAGATTCTTATCAGCAGCTAATTGATCTTTTACACATTTATTAAGCTCTCTGTAATGCTTTCTATTAGGACTATTAGGATATTGATTAAGGGCATTCTTGCCCTTATCAGAAGTTATTATAGTTTTCTTTCTTTCTTAAATAAGCTCAAGTGCCTTATCACTCAAATAATTTTGCTTCCTCTGCTCCTTTTTTCTTAAAACAGTACTATTAATTCCAAGAAAAGCCACTTTAAAGCAGTCCCATTCATCCTCAACTTCAGTAGTAAGCAAACCATGACTGTTAAATAATGTGATGGTCCACTCATTCACATTTGCTTTTCCTTCACCAGTTTACTTTATTTTCGTTACATTTATCATTTTGGGGATTATTATTTCATATATGAACTGATCACAATTCTTACTTCCAATCCATAGTAGGAGTTGTGCATGCACAACTCCAACTTTTGATTGTCAGCCGCTAATGCAACGTGTAGGACATGACTCCTCTTGCATCATAGCTAGCGCAATCATCATATTATGCAAATGTTTTCTCGGTATGCAACAGACACTTGCTGGATTCTACGTGGCATGTGTAACTAAGTTGGTGGAAGTTAGTAGGGAATGATGTTAGTAGGAGGAGGAGAAGTCAGAAATAATGTGTTGTGTAGATAGAAGGAGTTGTTAGTAGGTATATGTGAATCACCCTTTTGGTATTGGTGCAATGCAATCGTTTTTGGTATTGGTGCAATGCAATCCTTTTTGGTATTGGTGCAATGCATTCCCCAAAGGTCAGAGTAAGCACCAACTTTGGCATTGAAGTCACCTAAAACAAAGGTAATATCTCCTTTCTTGACAGAATTCAAAATATCCTGAAGTTGTCTGTAAAACCTATCCTTCTCATCATTGGCATCCTCAGTGGGTGTAACGCTCCAAAGATTATTAACTTTTCAAGTTGGACCTTTTGTCTGATACAAATTTATTCAAAATTCCGGATAGCTTGTCGAGCGTCAGGCATAGTAACTTGCCAAATAAAGTTGAAATAGCATTTTTGCATTTATAGCATTACTTATCGAGCAAGAATTCAAAAAGGATTGTCAAGTTTAAATCTAATCAAAAATCAATTAACATTGCTCAAGAGAAAAACTGAAAATTTTAAAAGTTACTAAAACAAACAAGTTTATTTCCAAAAAATTCAGACTCACCAATTCAGTTGATGAATACAAAAGTTGGAGTACTAATAATTCACATCTACCTAAATCTCTAACAACTCCTTCTATCTACACATACTGATTCAACATACTCCACTTTTATTCCACATACTTCAGCATCTACTAATAATATTGACTCCTTACTCAATACACTACTACTAACAATTCCAATTCTGACTCTGTGACCTAACGTCACTTAGTTATAACATGCGGCGCACAAATCCGGCACATGTCTGTTGTATGCCATGAAAACATTTGCATAATCTAATGATCGCGCTAGCTATGACACAAGAAGGGTCAGGTCATGTCCTACAACCACACATTAACAGCTGACAATCAAAAGGTCTGAGTTGCACATGCGCAACTCCTTCTGCGGCTCAGAGGAATTGTGATCAGTCGAAAAATGAAATAATCCCCAAAATGATAAATATAACGTAAATAAAGCAAAACTGGTTAAGGAAAAACAAAAGTGAATGGGTGGACTATCACATAACAGTAGATAACATTCAAGTCTTTAATGCTTGTCTGAAATTTTGTTCTAAGAAACTTTTCGTTAATGCATTCATATCCTAGAAGAGCATCACTGGTGTGTCTGCTGAGAAGCAGACACAAGACTTGGTGATGCTTATTATCTTCCCTCCTTGTAAAGAGAAATTTAAGATTATTTTTAAGAATCTTACCCTTATTCTCATTGTAATTTATTAAACTCGTTGTAATTCCTTCTGTTAGGACAAGTAGGGTGTTTATTCATATTAATCCTGCACTTCCTTCTTTCAGAAATAAGTTCCATAGCCTTATCACTCAAATAATTTTGTTTCCTCTGTTCTCTTTTACCCAAAAGAGTACTGTTCGTTTCAAGAAAAGCCTGTTTAAACTGATCCCATTCTTTCTCAACTTCAGTAGTAAGCAAACCACGATTGTCATAATGACTAAGTAGCCTATCATGGTATGCTTTGCTATATCTGGATCTTTCAGACCAGATTTGCTATATCTGGATCTTTCAGACCTTCAGTGTTATAGGTAATTTTCTTAACCTTAGCAGCAAGACACTTTTGACCAGGTAATGGTCAGACCCAATTTCAGCTCCCCTGTATGATCTGGTATTCCTAACTGAACTGGCCACTTTGTTGTTAATTAAAAAATAATCTATCATATTCCTGTGCATTCCATAAGGTGAAACCCACATATATTTATAAATGTCCTGGTGTTTGTAGTATGTATTAGTTATTTGTAAACCATTAAGTTTGCTTACATAGAGGAGATGTTCCCCATTGCCACTGGAACTATCAATGCCAAAGGGACTAAAACTCGTGCCCAAAGGTCAGAGCCTCTACCAACTTTAGCATTGAAGTCACCTAGCACAAGAGAAATATCTCCTTTCTTCACAGAATTTAAAATATCCTGAAGCTGGCTGTAAAATGTATCCTTCTCGTTCTCATCAGAGTCCTCTGTGGTGGCATAACAACAGATGATATTCAAGTCTTTAATTTTTGTTTTAAATCTTGTTCTAAGAAATCTTTTATTAATGCAGTCATATCTTAGAAGAGCATCACTGGCGTGTCTGCTGAGAAGCAAACCTACACCTTGGAGATGCTTTCCATCCTCCCTCCCTGAAAAGAGAAATTTAAAGTTCTTTTAAGTATTTCACCTTTACCTGTCCATCTGATATCTTGCAAGCCTAGAATATCTAGGTTATAGCACTGTAATTCCTGCATGAGGACATCAAGAGAATAATCTCTATGTAATGTCCTCACATTCCATGGTCCTGCAGAGAGAAAATGATTAGTAGGATTTTTAAAGAAACTAGGTTTATTGAGATAGGTAGGACCAACAATATCAAACAGCCCCCTGATCGCAGGCATGGTGCAAAGACCTGTTATTCCTCTGCTAAAGTCACCGATGCTGGTAGGAATTTCAGGCACACCTTTTCAAGTGGACCTTTTCAAGAGCCATATGGCCTGCCTCAGACATATTACTCCAGTTTAGGATTGACGATGCCCAACTAGCTAAGCGAGATTCAGGTACCTGTGATGGCCTCTGATCAGGATAATACACCAGCTGATATAAGGTATCGCGTGCATCTGTTCACTTAGGGCTGGCAACCCATAAGCAAACAGAAAACACAGTGGCAGATTCTCCCTGAACAGAGGCCCACCAGTGTAGCAAGTCCAGAATCCGTAAACAATTCCAGTCTAGTAGGTATAAATGATCAGCACCAGGACCATGTAAAGTTGACCACTCCCCATCAGGTTTGAAAAAAAAGAAAAAAGTGGCCATAGATGACCAGATCAGTAGACCATACTGAACTGGTAACCCTCCCCTTTCATTCCCTTCCAAAAGAGAATATCTCTTTTGAAAGGTACTAACAGCCTGCACCACGAGAAGGCGGGGTCAGACATTAGGAACTAGATCTGGCCGTTTCTGTGCATCATTACTGGGGATTGGTACACAGCTCTCCTTCCAGTTTATGCCTAGCTACCATTTAGAGACCAATAAAATTATAATGTGTTAAAATAACCAGTAAAATGTAAAAAAGCAAAGACAGGAGGTAAAAGGAGTCACCAGACAAAATATGTCCAAGTGTAAGGGGCTCAGACTAAAACCATAAAAGTTAAAATATAACTGGCATTCAAGGTTAAAAGCAGTACAATAGATTAAAATATGCTTAATGGTTAAAATGGTGTCACAAAACTTGCACTTAGGTTCATCGTCTGCCTGAAGAAGAAAAGAATGTGTAATATATGAATGACCTAAGCAGATCAATTACAACTTCCTCCTTGTGATTCATGCGAAAACCAGACTGCCATGGTTTCACAATGGGCTTGATCTCGAAAAGCTTGTTACCAATCTGTTCAGACCAAGATCTCTGCCACTGTGCCTGGTGCTCGATGGAAAAATGCTGCCAGTAAGTCCAAATATGGAACCGGCAGCAGAGAGTCAGAGAGGGACATGGTTGACCTAGCAGCAGCATTTGACAAGTGATTGCCCTTGATCCTGACTTGCCCGGGCACCCAACAGAAAAGAACACTGGTGGTGGCTGCCAGATGATGTAGCTGCTGGCAGATCTTGGAGAGAACAGGATGAGGCCAATGACTCACTGAGATCAAAGCCTGTAGCAAGCTAAACAAGTTGGTGTAAAGCACATACCAATGATGATGCTTAGCTGCTATGTGGTCCAATATACTGTGTATATATATGTGGACTGATAACATGCAACTCTGCAGTGAAGATGGAACACTGCTGTGGGATCTGGTCTGCAATGTTTACATTACAGCGGACCATGGCTGATCCCACAGATGTACTAGACTTCGAGCCATCTGAGAAATCAGGCAAGAAGTCCGGGTGCTCAGCATAATGGGTGCCAAAGAATTGCTGGTACACACAGTCAGGTGTATAGGTCTTTCCCGTCCTGAACAGGGAAAAATCACAGAAAGGGGAAACAGTGAGCTACAGTGGAAGTGGCTTGGCTGTTGACTGTGCAATGCTATCGAGATTGGTGTTGATGTCTCTTAGGACTTTTTCACTTTTTTTCCCCACTTTGGACTGAAAAGATAGTCCCAGGTGCGATGGCCAGGCAGGGATCAGAATTTAGATGCATATTGTATGGACAACTGCTGACAGTGAAAAGATAGAGACCTTCACATTCAAATCCCGGGTGGAATCGTACACCTAGGATCCATAGTCCAGTTTCGACCAGACAACTGCACAGTACAGGCGGAGCAGAGAACGTCAGTCAGCTCCCCAGGACAGAGAGAGGACCTTGACGATGTTTAATATCCACATGCACTTGGACCTGAGATGATGTATGTGTGATAAAAATGTCAATTTCCAATTGAAGATGAGACTGAAAAACTTGGACACCACAACTAGAATGATGTTACCCCCGAGCCATAGCTCGGGATCCAGGTGAAGATTACACTTGCAGCAAAAGTGCACACAAGCAGTCTTCTGTAGGGAGAACCAAAACCCATTTGCCGTCACCCAAACAGAAAGATTGTTCAGGGCAATTTTCAGTTGTCTTTCAATGACCCTCATGCTGGACAAAGAGCAAAAGATGCTAAAGTCATCAACATAGAGGGCATTGCCTACTGATGGGGGAAATTGTCCAGTAATAGAATTAACCTTGACAGCAAAAAGCATAACACTCAGAAGGCAGCCTTGAGACACGCCCTGTTCTTGAGGGTAAGGCCGCGACAGAGTGTTGCCGACACGGACACGAAAAGAACGTGTTGATAAGAAGTTGGAGATGAAGATCAGCATGTGACCTCTCAAGCCGAAGCTATGGTGGTCACGTAGAATGCCGAATCTCCAAGCCATGTCGTATGTTTTTTCGATGTCGAAGAAAATAGACACCAGGTGCTCTCTTCGTAGAAATTAGTTTCTGATAGCCAATTCGAGGCGTATCAGATGGTCAAGACATTGGGTATAAGAAAGAAGGTTGTGGTGTTCTAAATACCAGATGAGTCTGGCATTTACCATTCTTTCCAACACCTTGCACACGCTGCTCGTCAACGCAATGGGATGATAATTAGAAGGAATCTTGGAATCCTTTCCTAGCTTCGGGAAAGCCAAGACGATGGCCTCCCACCAGGAGTCCAGAATCTGCTTCTTGAGGAGCAGATTCCGGACTCCTGGCGGACTCCTGATGGAGCAGCCGATCCTTACTCGATGGTGAGAGATGTTGGAGCATGGCATAATGGACATTGTCTGGCCCGACAGCAGATGCACGAGAGGAGTGCAGAGCAAGGTGAAGCTCCTCCACTGTGAATGGGCTGTTGTAAAACCATCTGAGTGGAAGGACAGCAGAGAGCATTCTGCCTTCTCTTCTGGGCCAGAAACTCGGGGGAGTAAGAAGAAGGATGGAAGAGAATGACTCTCCCAGAGTGTCGACATTTGTTTCGGGTTCAGCAATTGGCTGTCCATTGTGCTCCAGAATCAATAACAAGTGGGATATGTAGTTCCCACCCATCTTCCGGACTTTATCCGACACTACCTTAGAACTGGTCGTTCAGGTGATAGAAGTTGTATATTTGATCCAAGATTCCTTCTGGCTCTGGAGTCAGATGAAACAAGCCTTTGTTCTGACGAGTTTGAAAGTTTTATGGTTGGGGGGTGTTGGATATCTCTGAAACAGCCCCGAAGCCTTGTTCTGAGCCTTACGAACTGCAGTGCAATCTGGATTCCACCATGGTTTCAGAAAACAAGGAAACCTTGTCAAAGTTTGAGGGTTGGGTTGTTTTACCTCTGAACGGCACTTTTTTGCACACCATGGGCTAAATGGCCAGGTCACATGGACCCCGAAGGCTCAGAGAAGGTTGGGGGAGGGGACCCACTGGAACAGCTGTTGGGAGACAGATGGCAGCCTCTCGTCAAGGCCATCCAGCGTGTTCTTTAACGTGCACAGGGTATGGCTCTCCCGCACACGGGGCCACGGCTTAACGTCCCATCCAACGGACGGCAGCCTTTCCAAGCCCATCGGTGTCCCCTACTGACAGTGGGCAGGGCGGGGAATTTTGCGGAGATAAAGCTCAACGCTGACCCAGCTGGGACTCGAACCTGGGAACCAAAGTTTGAGGAATTGTTGATGCAGCTGCATCTGCGAAACAGTCCATTATCTCTGCTACTGCCACATTGATTGGCTCCTGGCTGACTGAGTGGTCATCGAGCTCAGAGATCAGCTCAAAACCACCCCAGTCAATCCGATCAAGCCTCCACCATGAGATGCGTGAAGGGCTGTGTGAGTTGAGAAGTGAAAGTAAGTACTGATACCGGTATTCAACAGGGAGAAAGAAGGATCCAGGAGTCACTGCTCCAGGACGCCGCCCCTCCCGTTGGTGTCAGCACTGCCCCAAAGTGGACTGTGTCCATTGAGGTCCCCCATTATGAGGAAGGGGGACGGCAGTTGTGAGACAAGATCATCAAGGTCTTCCTGGAAGACAATGCTCCCAGGTGGAATATATACAGAGCAGACTGTCAACGAGCACTCCACGACGAGACAGATGGCAACCACCTCTAAGTTGGTGGTGAGGGGTACGACCTGGAATGGTTGCTCACAAGGATGGCGACACCCCCGTGAGCTGGACCATCTCCATCCCAGTCCTGGTGAACTAGTGAAAAGTGCCAGATAGTGGGATATGTGACTGGCTGCAAGTACATCTACTGCACGCACACACAGATGGGCTGGTGTACCTGAAGGAGGGCCTTGATATCATCAAGATTACTCTGTAATCCATGATAATTCCAATGTAGGAGTGTGGCCATCTCAGGACTTAGAAGAGTGAGTGGACGACGAATTCCTATTAAACTTAACCACCGCAGAGGACGGTTTAGTGAATAGGAAACAGTCGATATCCATGTCCTCGGAATCATCCAAGGGGCACGGATTGGTGACTGCTCTTTGTGGTGGAATGATTGTTTTCTTTTTTGGCCCCGGTGTGGGCTCCTTCAGTTTGGAAGGTCCAGCTGTCTGAAGATGGAAAGGCCTTTCCAGTGAAGGTGGAAGGCTGAGTTGCAGGAATGGAAACGGATTGATGTCGAAATTGACACCAACCTCGGTTTCACTTGTGTTAGGAGGGCATCTTGTTGCAGGTGAGAAAGATTCAGTAGGTGGTATACTGATGTCAGTCTGCACCACCACTGAAGTCATTGGAATGATGGGCTTTCCAATGACTGCACTGGAATATGATACCTTGCCAGGTGGAGCAGGCAGTGCAGTGAAATTTCTTGCTTCATCGTACGAGATGTTGTTCATTACTTTCAAGCGTTGTACCTCCTTCCACTTCAAACAGTCACAGTAATGCGCCAGATGTTCACCATTGCAGTTCACACACCTTGCCTTTTCTGCTGTGCAAGTCAGGATCAAGATGATCCTTACTGTGACAGCAAGCACAAGTGGGTTTGCCCCTGCAAGCTGTACAGGCCTGACCGTGTATCTGACACTGAAAATAGCGCAGAGGGTTCGGTATATACAGTCGTACCTCACAGTGCAAATAGCCTGCCTTGATGGAAGAAGGCAGGCGTGGCATGTTAAATGTGACAATCAGTATCCAGGAGGGTACCAATTTCCCATCACGGCGTATTGAAACCCGGTGGACTGTTGTTACTCCTTGAGGTGTGACCTCTGAGAGGATTTCCTTTTCAGTGACTTTGAGGAGGCTCCACTTAGTGATCACACCCCGAGAGGAATTCAAAGTTTTATGGGGAGTGACTTCGACAACCACCCCACCAATGTCTCTGACTTTCAGGAGCAGTTCCGAGTGTTTGGAACAAGAGGTCTCAACCTGCAAGTCACCAGATCGTAAGCGTTTGACAGATTTCAGCTCTCCCGCAAGACCTTTCAAACCTTTGTTGACAGAAAAAGGGGACATGTCCCAAGTACCTGATCACCCATGGAGTGGATGATCAGGAATCTGGGGAACGACACAGACAAAGAAGATGACGGCATTGATAACTGAGACAATGAGGAAAATGGAGGCTCATGTCAAGCCCTCTTAGTGGCATTGCTCGCATTTATTTCATCATCTACTCTCATGTTGTTTTTGTGTGGTTCAGTGCCCACTGTCCCCACCCTCCACAGAGCCCAACAAGGGGATGTCCAGTCAGGCACCAGGACTACGCAGGCACTATACCCACACAGACAGTGAGCCAAGCCCGCACAAATAACTAGAAGAAAAATGAAAAGAGAAATGTGCAGAAAGAAACTTTCTACACAAAAGGAACAAAGCATAAAATAATAAAATTGTGAATGACCAAACTGGCCTCGCAAAGAAATTATAACTGCAAAATGAAAATACTCTGTGAGGAAACTTGCAAACCTGTACCCGGAAGTGAGCAAGGTTACTCACCACTCTGCATGGTTGACCCTAGCAGGACCTCCCATCAGCTGATTGCTCCTTGGGGGGGGGGGGGGGGCACCCCATTTACCAGAAGCAGTGCATAGCAGAGGCTCCGGAATCCACTGAACAGCCTCGTGACGACAGGCTCCCCAATGACAAGGCAGTCATAGGGGACCCTGCCAGTCATAAGCTGAGAAGACAAGGACTCCTGAGCAACTACTAGGATCCTCCTTTCCCGTGACACGGGTCTCCATGCACGGCAAACACGTGGACGAGTGTTCAGTACCCTGTGAAGGAACCAGTGGAACCTTCACAGGGTGGTTCCCTCACCGCGTACAGGAGCTTGCACCGAGGGGTAACAAAGCAGAGGAGTTGTACCAGATTGTTAATGTTTTATATGGGAAGAAAGAAAACTGACAAGTACACAGAGATTGAGCAATAAACATGGAAAGTTGGTTGAGGATTCTGTGATGGCTAGGTGGGCTGAGCATTTCAGAGAAGTTTTAAATAATGTGATATTTCCACTCCCATTGTTTGTAAAGAGGATATATGCATTATTGGCTTTAATGATGGCCCTATATCACATTCTGAAGTCACTTTGGCTATCTCTGTATTAAAACTGCATAAATCCCCAGAGGTGGATGAAATCACCACTAAAACGCTTAGAGCTGGGAATATTTGTGTTGTCACATGGCTGACTGAAATTTTGAATATTTTCTATTATAAATCTTATTCCTAAGGATTTTACTAGAGCTATCATTGTCCCGAATTTTAAAAAAGGTGATCACAGTTCTTGTGATAATTTTAGAGGAATTAGTTCATATTCTGTTCTAGGTAAAGTTCTTTGCATGATTATATTTATCACAATTAAGAATTTCGTTGATGGACAACTGCGTGATGAACAGTGTAGATTCAGAAGTGGTAAGGGATGTATTGATCAAATATTTCCACTTAGGCAGATTCTTGAGAAATGTTTAGAGTTTCAGAAGTATGAACTTCAAATGATGAAGTATCAAAAAGCTTCTGACTCTGTTGATTGACATAATTTGTGGTTGATTGTTAAATGGAGGGAGGGACGACAATAAGCATCACCAAGGCGTGGGTCTGCTTCTCAGCAGACATGCTAGTGATGCTCTTCTAGGATACGAGTGTATTAACGAAAGGTTTCTTACAGCAAAATTTCAGACAAGCGTTAAAGACTTGAATGTTATCTGCTGTTATGCCCCCACTGAGGATGCCGATGAGGATGAGAAGGATAGGTTTTATGAACAACTTCAGGATATTTTGAATTCTGTCAAGAAAGGAGATATTACCCTTGTTCTTGGTGACTTCAATGCCAAGTTGGTACTGACTCTGACCTTTGGGGAGGAGTAATAGGCCCTTTTGGTATTGGTAGTTGCAATGGCAATGGGCAACGTCTCCTACAGGTAAGTAAACTCAATGGATTCAGAATAACTAACACTTATTACAAACACTGCGACATACATAAGTACACATGGGTTTCACCTGATGGGCTGCATAAGAATATGATTGATTACATATTAATTAACAGCAAATGGGCTAGTTCTGTTAGGAATACCAGGGGCATATAGGGGAGCTGAAATTGGATCTGACCATTACCTAGTTAAAAGTGTCTTGCAACTTAAACTTAAAAAGTGTTGTGCTAGGGTTAAAAAATTTGCTTTTAATACTGAAGCTCTGAAAGACCCAGTTATAGCCAAAGCTTACCATGATAGGTTACTTAGCCATTATGACAGTCATGGTATGCTTACTACTGAAGTTGAGGAAGAATGGGATCATTTTAAACAGGCTTTTTTGGACACTAACAGTACTCTTTTAGGAAAAAAGGAGCAGAAGTGACAGAATTATCTGAGTGATAAGGCACTTGAGCTTATTTCGGAAAGAAAGAACTGCAGGAATGTCTTTAATCAATATCCTACTAGTCCTAATAGAAAGCATTACAGAGAATTTAATAAACATGTAAAAGATCAGTTAGCTGCTGATAAGAATCTTTGGCTTGATGGTTTGGCTGACAAAGCTGAGGAAGCAGTTAGACAGCACAACAGCAGAGAGCTGTACCAGATAGTTAATGTTTTGTGTGGTAGAAAACGGACAGGCATACAAGGATTGAAGGATAAACAAGGTAAGGTTATAGAAGGGGAGGATTCTGTCATGGCTAGGTGGGCTGAACATTTCAGTGATGTTCTAAACAATGTAGTTAGTTCTACTCCCATTGTTTGCAATGATGATAGATGCATTGGTGGCTTTAATGTTGGCCCTATAACACAATCTGAAGTTATTTTGGCTGTTTCTAAACTTAAACTTCATAAATCCCCAGGGGTAGATGAAATTACTACAGAAATACTTAGAGCTGGGAATGTTTCGGTTACCACTTGGATGACTGAAATTCTGAATATCTTTTATGATAAAGGCATGGTTCCTAAGGATTTTACCAGAGCTATTGTTATCCCTATTTTCAAAAAAGGTGATCGCAGTTCTTGTGATAACTCTAGGGGTATCAGCCTACTCTCTGTTCCAGGTAAAGTTCTTTCCATGATTGTGCTTAATAGAATTAAGAATCTGGTTGACAGGCAATTGCGTGATGAGCAATGTGGATTCAGAAGTGGTAGGGGATGTGTAGATCAGATATTTTCACTTAGGCAGATTCTTGAGAAATGTTTAGAGTTTCAGAAACCTTTGGTTGCTAGCTTTGTTGATTTCAAAAAGGCTTTCGACTCTGTTGATCGTCATAATTTGTGGTTGATTGTGAGATCATATGGTATACCAGACAAGTTAGTTAACATTATGAAAGCTCTCTATAATAACACTGAGTCGTGTGTGAGAGTTGGTAAGGCTTGTAGCAATTGGTTTAGCATTACTTCTGGTGTTCGACAAGGGTGCATTTTGTCTCCTTTTCTCTTTAGCTTGGTTATTGATTATGTTATGCGAAATTCACTTCAAGGGAAAGATTTTGGCCTTAAATGGTCTGTAGATACGAAAATTTCAGATTTAGATTATACTGATGATTTAGCCCTTTTGGCAAATGATGTTGATGAGATGAACTCTTTCATTCGAGCTGTTGATGAGACTGGTAGTAGAGTAGGTTTGGTTATAAACAGAGAGAAAACTAAAGTGATGAAAATTGGTCAGGCAGGCTGTGATTCAGTTAATCTGAATGGTTGCAGTCTTGAGCAGGTGTCACAGTTTAATTATCTTGGGAGCTATGTAACAGATAATGGTGATGTGCGGCATGAGATTAACAGACGAATAGGGATTGCTACCAGGACTTTTAAGAATCTATGGAGAGTGTGGAGAAATAGGCGTATACACCTAAAGACTAAAATTAGACTGTATAATAGTTTGGTTCTTTCTAGGGTTTGTTATGGTAGTGAAACTTGGACACTTTGTAAACAAGATAACAGGAAACTAGATGCTTTTGATTCCAGATGCTTACGCAGTATCTTGGGCATTAAGTGGTTCAACTTTGTAACTAATGATGAGGTTAGGCAAAGGAGTTTGCAACCTCCTTTAAGCAGCATATTGTGCAGAGAGAGACTCCGTTGGTTTGGCCATGTTGCCCGTATGAATAATTATGGATTGGCGAATAGGGTTATGAACAGTGTGTCTAAAGGCCTCAGAAAGAAGGGGAGACCTAGGATGCGGTGAGCATACAATGTCAAACAGGACCTTGTTAGAATTGGTGTGCAGTGGCCAGATGCAGTAGATGTAGCTCAGGATAGACTTGCTTGGAGAACTAAATTGCACGGTCTGGTTGGACCTCCGTAGCCCATGGCTGCTTGAGGATGATGATGTTAAATCATAAGAAATATTTGATTAGTTAGTATAATGAAAGTTCTCTAATAATAACACTGAGTCATGTGTGAGGATTGGTAAGGCTTGTAGCAATTGGTTTAGCATTGCTAGTGGAGTTAGACAAGGGTGCATTTTGTCCCCTTTTCTCTTTAGCTTGATTATTGATTATATGCTATGCAAAATTCTTTAGAAGGGAAAGGTTTTGGCCTTAAATGGTCTAGAGATTTTGAAATTTCTGATTTAAATTATGCAGATGATTTTGCTCTGTTGGCTAATGACATTGATGAGATGTTCGTTCATTAGGGCTGTTGATGGGACTGGTAATAGAGTAGGTTTGGTAAAAAACAGAGAAAAAAACCAAAGTGATGAAAATTGGTCAGGCAGATGGTTCTTTGGTTGCTTTGAATGGCCGCACTCTTGAGCAAGTGTCTCAGTTTAATTACCTTGGGAGCTATGTAACAGATACTGGTGATGTGCAGCATGAGATAAATAGAAGAATAGGGACTGCCACCGGGACTTTTAAGAATCTATGGAGAGCATGGAGAAATAGGTGTGTACACCTAAAAACTAAAATTAGGCTGAATAATAGTTTGTTTTTTTTTAAGGTTAGTTATGGTAGTGAAACATGGACCCTTTGTAAGTAGGATAAAAAGAAACTTGATGCCTTTCATTCTTGATGCTTACGTAGTATATTGGGCATTAGGTAGTTTGACTTTATAAGTAATGATGAGGTTAGAAGAAGGAGTCATCAACCTCCTTTGGGCAGCATATTGTGCAGAGAGAGACTGTTGGTTTGATCATGTTGCCCATATGAAATAGCTGCAGATTGACAAACAAGATTATGAACAGTGTTCCTAAGGGTTTCAGAAAAAGGGGGAGACCCAGGATGTGAGGGGCAGACAAGGACTCAAACAAGACCTTGCTAAAATTGATCTAGAGTGGCCAAATGCAGCAGTTGCAGTTCAGAACAAACACATCTGGAGAGGAAAATTACACAGTCTGGTTGGACCTCTGTTGCCCATGGCTGCATGAGAATTTTGTGTGTGCGTGCATATGTATGTATATATGCATGCATGTATGATAAGGTTACAGCTAAAGTTAAAGTGGGGGACAGGATATCTGATAATTTCAGTATTGATATTGGTGTTTTGCAGGGTGAGGTGCTCAGTCCTGTTCTGTATAATAACTCTGGTTTACAGACCTGCTATTCACTTAAATTTAGCTGTGTCTGCACATACTTTACTATATGCTGATGACACAGTTATTTTGGCTGACTCTCCTATTGGTTTGCAGAAAAAAAATAATATTTTGGAAAGATTAAGATTTTCAGTTACAAGTCAATATGGATAAAACTAACAATTTTTTTTTAGGAAGGATGGTAAACATTTGAAACATGATATTTGGCATTTTGGTTTACAGTGTCTTCTGTTTGTACCAAGTTACATTTATTTGGGAATACTTTTTCCCATTTTGGTAGTTTCATTATGGTTAAAAATTATTTTCTTTCTAATATAAATCTGATTTGACTTCACCATGGTCAGTGTATACCCCCTCAAGCAGCTGCTTGCCACAGAGGTCTGACAGGAGACTATCAGTTTATAAGCCATAGTAGAAGGTCTGTGAGGATGGCAGGACCTCAGCAGAAAAACGACACAAACAACCATGCCTTACCCGGGGCTCGAACCCAGGTCCCTTAGATCAGTAGCCAAGCACGCTAACCACTCGGCCATGGGACGGTGGAGCTAAATTAAATTCTTTATTTGCTTGTATTAAATTGCTGAACTCAATGGTACTTTGTTTTGCCTTATGGCTTAACGATGTAGTCAATTCATTATCTCGTTAAACTTGAGAAATGATTCTGCATATTTGTGCGGAAACTGTTGACAGTCTCATGTAGTATTCCCAGTTATATGTTTAGATTGGAGTTGGGCTATTTTAGAATATCTTTGGTTTTCATTAAACTAATCTTAAATACTAGATAAAGCCTTTGGAGGTGAACGATAACAGATTTTCTAAATTATGCTACTTGCAGCTTTATTCAAGATCTTTGTTCTCCAAAGATTCTAGATTTAATTGGGCGGTTGTAGTTAGAGAATTACGGAAAATAGTGGTTTCAATTTTATTTGGATTTCTCAGGACCCAGATATGGCTAGACAATATTTGCCTTTTATCTTGAATGTATTTCATGATCAGGGTATGCAGAACGATCTTTCCTCAATGGAGAATAGTCGTTTCTTCTCTTCCTATAAATGCATTAAAAATGATATTTTTATTGAGAATTATCTTGATTCAACAATTGGAATGTACGTGAAAAAATTACTAATACAGCTCCGTTTTAATCAAAACAGAATATTTGTAAATGACAAGGTATTTACAATTTTTCCTGATTGTATTTGTAGCCTCTGTAATACAAACAAACTGGAAACCTGGGAGCATATTATTGTTGACTGTCCGAATTATGATGTTTATAGAACAAAATATATTCCCTTTGTTGTTCATTACAAGTTTAATTTTTTTAGATTTTTTATGTATACAGAAAGAGATTATCTTTCTATTTTTTTTTTTGCTTTGTTACTTCTTGTTTAAAGTTAAGACAATTCATATTGGATGAAATGTCAGAATGACTTAGTTTTAATATTGATTCCTATTTATATACATTTACTGTTTGATGTTTATTATCTAAGAGTTGTGTCAGAGTTGTTATTTGTTTGAGTTGCCACCACTTGTATTAGGGGCCATGGCCCAATATATAATAAACATTCTATTCTGTTCTATTCATTCAGTATTTAAACAGTTATGGAGATTTTTTCCACCAATAATATGATTCTCTTGCACAAGGAGCTATGTATCCATTTTTCCCTTCTGGAATGCAATAGTTTTTCCTAATCTAATATTGTTACTTTTTTCAATTAAGGCATGGCATGCAAAAGCAGGGAAAACCTTGAAACTGGCTAGGTTTGAACTTGCTGGAAATATTTGGTTATCTACTTCGGAATATTACTGGACCATCTGCACAATGGAAAGCAAATACACTTATGGACACAAAAATTGCAACACAATAAAGCAAGTCTTGAACTTTGCTGAAGCTGAGCAGATTGGTTGGTTGATTGGTTGGGGTTTTATGGAGCATTAGCAACTAAATCCAAAACATGATGAAAAAAATGTACCAAAAACAAGATAAAAAAAAGAGGGTAAAAAACAAACTCATAACCAAAACCTTTGTTATTTGTATTATTTACCAATGTAAATAATACAAATAACAATAAATATGTGTAAAGCAATATATATATATACAGATAAAAATATAAAACCAACCCAGTCAGACAGAATATAAGTAAAAAAGCCATAAAATTACAATATGTTAAAATAACCAGTATATCTTAAAAAGCAATGGGGGGAAAACAAATGATCCAATAAAACAGTTGGGTTGTTTTACCTCTGAGCAGCACTTTTTTGCACACATTGGGCTAAATGGCCAGGTCACAAGGACCCTGAAGGCTCAGAGAAGGTTGTGGGAGGGGACCCACTGGAACAGCTGTTGGGAGACAGATGGTAACCTCCAGTCAAGGCCATCCAGAATGTTCTTTAACATGCACAGGGTATGGCTCTCTCCCGCACATGGGGCCACAGTTTAACATCCCATCCGACGGACATCAGCCTTTTCAAGCCCATCAGTGTTCCCTACTGATCATGGGCGGGGCAGGAAATTTTGCGGAGATAAATCTCAACACTGACCCAGCTGGGACTCGAACCTGGGAACTACAGATTACGAGTCTAGTGTGCTACTGACTGAGCCACCCCCACCCCCTCCAATAAAAGGTGTCAGAATGTAAGAGGCTCAGAGTAAAAACATGGAAGTTAAAATAAATATTGTTATTCACAGTAAATGCAATACAGTCAAATTAAAATATGTTTGATAGTTAAAAATGTATCACGAAATTCAAACTTAGGTTCATTGTCCACCAGTAGAAGAAATGAATGTGTAAGAAGTGAATGACCTAGGAATAGCCAAACCAGGACAACTTCCTCCTTGCAATTCCTGAAAAAAGATAACTAGCACAGCTTGACAATAGACTTGATCACAAAGCTTGTTTGCAAGCTATTCTGATAAAGATATATGCCACTATGCTCAGAACCCTTTGGTAAAACACTGTTGGAAGTTTAGTACGGAACTGGCAGTGGGGAGCCAGATCTGCCAAATCCACTGTCTGTGATGCAGATTTGACAGAGTACCTGACAGAAAAGGATTATCGTTGTGCTGCCAGACGATGGAGCTGCTGGCAGATCTTGGAGAGAATAGGAAGAGGCTGAGGTCTCACCGAAATCAAATCTTGTAGTGAGCTAAATGAGTCGGTGAAAAGCACATGAAACTGAGCAGATTGGTAGGGCATGTTACAAAGTAGTATTGATTAACTGCACAATCACCTGGGTGCATAATAAATGTGTGTTTAGAAGTCCTCAATACGGGCTCACAATACAGGGTATCACCCCCATTGGCAGCGATACATGCACTCAGAGATAGAGGCATCTATGCATACAGGTCCCTAATAGTGTTCTGATGCACTTTTCGCCATTCTTCCTCCAATGGCAACCAAAAATTCAACCTTCTAAATGAAGGGTGCCCGTGTATATGCTAGTTGTGGACATAGAGATGTCAACCCTTTCCTATAGAGTCCATATGTGCTCTATAGGAAAGAAAAATGGGGACATAGGGGGTCATAGTAGGGTGTTCACATCCAATAGACAGTGTTGACAATGCATGCCATATGGGTATGTGCATTTCCTGCTAAAGATAGCACCAGAAGAACTTCACAGCTTTCCTGTGTAGAGAATGTGGCATCAGAATGTCATCGATGTCATTGAGCATCAAATTTCATTTCTCTGAAAAAACACTAAAGGTGTTCTGGAATTAAAACTGATGGGTACTTCACACCAGAATGCTGGGTATGCAGGTACTATGGTGCTGCTGGATATATGCCAGATTCTGCTGCTGGCCACAGTGACACCATACCATCATCTGCACACAAACAGAAGTGTGATTCATCTGAGAGGATGATGTGGTACCATTCCCTCTCCCATGACACAAGCTTGATACATCACAGACAATGTGCCTGGTGATTATTAGTAGTCAGAGGTAACATGCACAAGAGACACTATGCCTGCAATTCAGCTTCATTCAAACCTCATCAGATGGTGCATGTGCACATTGGTGCATGCAAACACCACATTGCTGGATAGCTATAGATGTTGCATGGGTCAGAGGTTGCTTGTTGGCAGATGAGGCAATCTTCTTGTGGTGTGGTATGTCTGCGGGGACTGAGCTATGGTGACATTATAAATGGTAAATTTATTATAAATGGTAGTTGACCTCGTTCACTACTCTAAACAGTGTCACAGTGATCACTGAACAATCAAGACTGTTGGCTACATGACAGGCAGATCAGCCTGCATCTACACGATAAGGCCCTGTTTGAACAGGCCTAGCTGTTACTAACACACTTGCATTCATTGCTTTGGCATGACTGAAACACACATGCACTGTTTCACTTCTACTGACTTACTTGCTGTCCATTACAATGGCCTTTATTGAGGTCCTGGGACTGACAGATCATCCTTCATTTCCCATTCCATGTGACATCATGCTGTCATCAATGGAATCATTTGCATAGGATGTTTAGTACTACATGTGGTAATGATTTAATTCCATGATTAATTACTGTACAATATTAAATTTAAGTCTAGAGGAGCACTCTACAATTCCTTAGAATTGCAAAGATTTTGAACTGTGCAGTTCGAATCAGGTTCCTAATACTATCTTCTAATAGCTACCTTTTCCACGTAAAGGTACTTTAAAAAGCAAAGAAACAATATTTACCAGTTCCAATCTTGCAGTTGTAGAACTCGCTGGCACAGGTACAGAATTAGCTGTAATTCTTGCTGTCAGTGACATCAGTGAGAGAGGTATATAAGACAACATAAGATCGCCGAGTAGTCGGCTGATGATGTCAGCATGAGGGTACTGCTGAAACATGTGGCGCAGTGGAAGGGATCATGGTTTTAGTGTTCCTTTAAATCTTTTAAATCTTTAAAATTTCAGTTATTTAAGTTGGAGGATGTGCCAACAATTGTTGAGTCAAAAAGTGTCAGTTGTAATAAAGTGAGAACCTCAAATGAGCTTACACCATCTTCTAATGCATACGGACTGGTATACAGAAGCTGTTAGTGTGACATTCATGTCCTGAAAGCAGTCACGATTTACAACAGAGGACTGATTTTTACAACAGTTGACAGCAACAGCATGAATAGGGCAACTTCTGCATTAAAGATCAACTGTTAGTTCTACATCGACAACAGCAAGAATTAAAAATAAGATAGTATTAGGAACCTGATTCGAACTGCACAGTTCAAAATCTTTGTGACTCTAAGGAATTGTAGAGTGCTTCTCTAGACTTAAATTTAATATTCTACATATTTAATTGTGGAATTAAGTCATATTTTATTACTGTGATCTGTAATTTAATTAATGTGGTAATGATTTAATGTCAATGCATTCATCCTTCATAGGTGAATGCATTTTTGGGTTGAATGCATGGGTGTTGCAATTTTTGTGTCCATGAGTTACAGCACCTAGAATACTTACTAAATTTCAATTCTATTTATTTTAAGGTTCACTAAATACACAATTATCTCTCAAATATGATCTTAACACTACCAAAATACAAAAATTATTTACCTGTGAGGCATCCCCATAACAATGCTCTCAATTCCTAATTCACTTGATCTATCTATTATAGTTTTCATAGCAGGAATCAAAACTTCACAGCCTTCTAAACCAAATCTCTTTTCTGAAGACCATTTTTTTGCCAGAAACTCTTCCAACCTGCAATCAATTATTTCATATATACAAAAAATCAAAAAACTCTTTCTTCTGTGATACTTTTGGATATAATTTTAATAAACCATACAATTTTCTAATGAAAGCTAAAAAATGTATTCAAATACTAATTTAAAACACACCTGGTAGAGCGAACAACACGTGCCAATAACAAACGTTTCTGTGCTTTATCTAAATCCATAATTCCAGGAGTCTCAAATTTTTGCCTAATCCAATTGCACTGCTCAAGACTGTTAATAAACATGTATTCCACTCCAATATGCTGGCAATAAACATTCTAGAAAACAAAGAATAAATTGAAAATGAAAAGTACAATTTTTCATTATGGAAAACTACACACCTAAAGTTATGAGTTTGTTAATAAAATACAAACTGCCCATATTTTTGTGAAAAAAAAATCTACAAATATATTGCAAAATTCAAGAACAACTTAAAATATAACATGTCCTTGCCAATTGTGGGTCTGCAGCTCAGAGATACGATTGTGGAAAATACTTTGAGGCAAGCCGGACAATATTGGCTCAGGGTTTCTAACATACACAAACATTATTAAAAAAAAATTACTCCTTACACTCAAAGGTTTATTCAGTATAGAGAAGTAGCAACTCGAAATTTTTTTACTAAAAAGGTGATGAAATTTTTACAACTAAAATAAAAATAAATATTAATTAATATAATTATTTATTATAAATATTAATATTTATAATAAATTATTAATTGTAAAATCAAACTCATCTTCACTGCTACTAATTTCAACATTTGGCTCCATTTTTATAACCACTAAAAACAGACTAAGTTTAAAATAATAATTTTAATTAAACATAATGCTGTACTATGAAGTGCACATAGAAAATTGATTTACACATCTAAAATGTAAAGAGGAAAGATTTATAAAACAGTTATTGTTGCCTCTCAGTCACCATTCAAGTTGCTGCATTAAACCAAGTGGCAACTGGGAGTCGCCTCTTGAGTGCAAAGTATCTCTGTTTATAAACCAGTTATTGTCACCTCTCAGTAGCCATTCAAGTGGCTGCATCAAACCAAGTGGCGACTGAGGGTTGCCTCTCGAGTGCAAAAGGTTAAAGGTTGCATGACTAGATAAGTGGGACAATCTGTCTTATTATCAATAATGGATTATGCTAGCAATGAAATTAAAACAATAGAAACAAGGCACATTAGCCAAAAATTACTTTTGGAAGGAACCAAAGTTAAACTTCTATGACAGGGTGGGATGGGGGGAAGTGAAAAAGAGCTAATAGAGGTGAAGATGAAAAATAAATAATAAAAAAGGCAAAATATGTTTTATTTACTACAGGGACAAAAGGTGTGTATGTTACCAATGGCCCCTCTATAAGTGCTTAAAATAAATACATGCATATAATTGTATGTAATAGAAAAATAACTCAATATACACAAAAATTCATCTCTGAAAAAATTATATAATTAATATGGAGTGTGGGAGTAGGATAGGGATTGAAACAAATACACACATAAAAAAAATGTTTAAGGAGAATCTAATGTTTTGTAAATAACTAAAATAAAGAGATGTATTATGAAATGTTTAAAAGTATGCAATCCAATTATCAAATTTACATAAATCTTGAAAATATCAAATGCAAAAGTTTTCAATACAACTAATAGTTCAAAAATCTCAGGGTGTAAAATGAAGAATATAAAGATTAAAATCAACTTTAATCATTGGTATAAAAACTTGTACAATTTAAATTAATATCTTGTTAGTAAAATTGTGACACAAAGTCAAGATGAAGGTCAATCAGCAAAATTCCAATTTAAAAGTCCTTGGGATACACTTACAGTTCACAATAATAGGAAATGTAGGTATATCCTAGATGAACAAACAATGATGCTATTCTGATGCACTGAAGGACAATTTCGTGGCAACATCACACACAATATTTACAAAAACCAGAATGGGGATTAAATCATATCATGAAAACATGGAATAAAATATCGTTTACAAACAAAACTCTAGATTTCAAAATGTACATTACATTCTTCATCAGCAAAAATGATGATTACTTCTAGATCAAATTCTATTATTAGAAGGTTTATTTGAAAAGCAATGATGTGAGATATATATCATTTTTAAGATGTATGCATATGAAATGTCAATTTAGCAACAGATGAATAGTCGGTTGCACATTATCTATTGTTCTGGCAGGTTGTGAGGAAATTGGTGGCATTTGTTGTTGTTGATTAAAATATTTGGATTCGGGTAGTCTTTTAGCAGAAGTTTCCAGGCTGTAGGTAAAATTGGTAATTCCTCATTGCAGCAGAATTCTTTGTTAATATGGATCATTTTTTGATGTATGAAAGTTTGAATTGAGATCAGAACTACAATGATTCTGGCTTCTTCAAAGATCAGAGTTACATTATGGTTGATTACAATATTGGATAAAGCTGTCGTTGGTATTTTTTTTCCTTATATCATATTTGTGTTCTTTAATTCTTTCTTGTAAGCTTCTTGAGGCCATGCTGTAACGCTCCAAAGAATTATATACTTTTAAAGTTTATTTAGTTTTGGACCCTTTGTCTGATCCAATTGTTTTTATGCTTTGAATAGCTGAGTCGGGCGCCAGGCAATAATTAACAAATTGCCAAAAAATAAACTTTAATTAGGGTTCGAAATACCAGCGAGTGTTAATGAGTAAGAATTCAAAAATATTAAATGATTGTGTCAAAATTTTATGTTAATGCAAATCAAAACAAACTAATGTTGCTCAAGAGAAAAAAATTAGTAAAGATTCAAAAGGTTTAAATAACAAACAATTTATTTCCAAAAAGCACTCACCAAAACTTTAATAAAGAAGATACTACATCATTTCTTACTACAAACATCTTCAACAAACTCCAAACTAAAACTGATCTCTAAACTGTGCTGTGCTCTACTACTCTCTCTACTCTATCTTCTGTGCTACTGTGACAACATGTCACCAGGTTATAACAAGAGGTACAAAGCCAGCACGTGTCATGTTGCACGCTGGGAAAGACATTTGCATAAATTGACGAGCGGCACAAGCTATGACGCAAGAGTGGGCGTGTCCTTGTACATGTGCTTTAGCGGGTGACAATCTAAAGTTCGGAGTTGCGCATGTGCAACTCCTAACTCTTGGAAACAAGCGCTGTGATGCCAAAAATGAAAATCCCCAAAATGATAAATATAATGTAAATTAAGCAAAACTGGTTAAGGTAAAATAAAAGTGAACAAGGGGGCATCACAATGCCAATATATCCAAGAAGTGATTTAGTATTATTGTTTGGATTGATTTCTTCTTTTAAAGGAATTAGGTAGACACCTCCTGTTGGGATATAGTTGTCTCTGTCTTTCAAGATGGATCTTAATAAGTTGATGGAAAATTTAACAAATACTATGTAGTTGTAGGCTTTCATGATGTTCTTGGTAGTATTATTTATTGAGGTAAATACAATATAGAGTGAATATATTTAAAGATGTCAGTTGTTTGTTAGTGGTCTGATGATTATATCCTTGGAAATTGGCTGAATGGCATTTTTTTAATGAAACTGAGTGGATAACTTGCATCTCTTCCAAGGGAGTACATGAATTTGATATCTCTATGTAGATGATGGTTGGTGTTACATAATTTGACAGCTCTATTAAATAAACTATTTAGACCTGATGATAGGTATTGATTAGGATGTGATGAATTATAGAATATTAACTTGTTTATAAAAGTTGCAGTATACTGTTGTTATGAGTTTATTAATAACACTGAAGAACATCGAGGAACATTTTTTTTATTGTTTCACTTCATACAGTAAATTTGATAGTAGGATATACATTGATAAGTTCTGATATTATATCAAATAATAACTGTTCAGTATATTCCCATATGAAAATATCGTCAATGTATCTTTTCTATAGTAATGGTTTAATATTCTGTTATCAATTTTTTTTATTTTTGCTGTCTCTCATCATGATGTCAGCAAGAAGTCCTGATAAGAGTGATCCAATTGGAGTGCCAAAATCTTATTTGTAGACTTTGTTGTCAACTTGAAAATATGTATTCTTTTATGATGTCCAAAGTTTCAACAATTTCAAGAAATTCATAAATATTGTATTTATGTTGTTCAAGAATTTGTTTTCTAATCAACATGATTGATTGAAATATTGGAGTATTAGAATACAGACTGAAAACATCTAAAGAATATAGTTTAGCGTGGTCAGGTACATATAAATTTTTGACAGAGTCAATAAAATCAAATGAGGAAGTGATTATATATTTAGTTTTTGGAAATATGGTCGATAATTCCATAAATAAATTTCTTTCAAGTTGATAGGTAGGACTTTTTTATTTGAAGACTACTAGGCCTGCAGGGTTGTTTTCTTTATGTAGTTTTATTTGAAGGAAGTCTTGGTATGTCATAGTTCAGAGCAGGTTTGCAACATTTTTACCTATCCTCCTATTGTTTTTAGCTTTGACATTTGTTGGTTGGTCGGTCAGTTTGTGGATTTGACAAAAAGTTGTTCCACCATACCTTTGCAATGCAATGAAGAAATTCAAAGATTTATGTGCCAAATGAAAGCTTGTGATATGGGAAGTGTCATAGGCTATAAATAAAATGACCTCCAATGTATTCTTCCCCTCTAAAAAAGAGGAGATGAGAATATTCTAGTTATATTTTCCAGAAAGTGAAGGCCAAAAGTAACAAGTAATACATTAAATGAATGTTTCTGATGCAAGTAATATCATCGCCTAAGACCCCTAAAAATGGGGAGGAAAATGATTGTGAAAGTCACCTCCCACTGGCTCCTATTCATCATCATCATCATCCTCAAGCAACCATGGACTACGGAAGTCCAACAAAACCGCACAATTTAGTTCCCCAAGCATATCTGTCCTGAGCTATATCTGCTGTATCTCTTCACTGCATACCAATTCTAACAAGGTCCTGTATGACACTGTCTGCCCACTGCATCCTCTGTCACCCCCTCTTCCTGAGGCCTTTAGGCACACTGTTCATAACTCTATTCATTAATCTATAATTATCCATACCGGCAACATGGCCAAACCAATGGAGTCTCTCTCTGCACAATATGCTGCTTAAAGTAGGTAGCTGACTCCTTTGCCTAACTTCATCATTACCTACAAAGTGGAACTACCTAATGCCCAAGATACAGCGTAAACATCTAGAATTAAAAGCATCAAGTTTCCTGTTATCTAGTTTTCAAAGTGTCGCAAGTTTCACTACCATAACTAACCCTAGAAAGAACCAAACTATTATACAGTCTAATTTTAGTCTTTAGGAATATATGCCTGTTTCTCCACACTCTCCATAGATTCTTAAACATTGGCACCAATACCTATCTGCCTGTTAATCTCATGCCACACATCACCAGTATCTATTACATATAACCTAAGATAATTAAACTGTGACACTGCTCAAGACTGCAACCATTCAGATTAACTGAATCACAGCCTGCCTGACCAATTTTCATCATTTTAGTTTTCTCGCTGTTTATAACCAAACCTACTCTACTACCAGTTTCATCAACAGCTCGAATGAAAGCGTTCATCGCATCAACATCATTTGCCAAAAGGGCTAAATCATCAGCATAATCTAAATCAGAAATTTTCGTATCTCCAGTCTATTTAAGGCCAAAATCTTTCCCTTGAAGTGAATTTCGCATAACATAATCAATAACCAAGCTAAAGAGAAAAGGAGACAAAATGCACCCTTGTCGAACACCAGAAGTAATGCTAACCAACTGCTACAAGCCTTACCAACTCTCACACACAACTCAGTGTCATTATAGAGAGCTTTCATTATGTTAATCAACTTGTCTGGTATACCATATGATCTCACAATCAACCACAAATTATGACGATCAACAGAGTCGAAAGCCTTTTTGAAATCAACAAAGCTGGCAACCAAAGGTTTCTGAAACTCTAAACATTTCTCAAGAATCTACCTAAGTGAATATATCTGATCCACACATCCCCTACCACTTCTGAATCCACTTTGCTCATCACGCAATTGACTGTCAATCAGATTCTTAATTCTATTAAGCACAATCATGCAAAGAACTTTACTTAAAACAGACAGTAGGCTCATACCCCTATAGTTATCACAAGAACAGCGATCAACTCTTTTGAAAATAGGGATAGCAATAGCTCTGGTGAAATCCTTAGAAACCATGCCTTTATCATAAAAGATATTCAGAATTTCAGTCATCCAAGTGGTAACCGAAACATTCCCAGCTCTAAGCATTTCCATAGTAAACAATGTTAAAAAACATCTACCCCTGGGGATTTATGAAGTTAAAGTTTAGAAACAGCCAAAATAACTTCAGATTATGTTAGAGGGCCAACATTAAAGCCACCAATGCATCTATCATCATCAGAAACAATGGAAGTAGAACTACCCACATTGTTTAGAACATCACTGAAATGCCCATGACAGAATCCTCACCTTCTATAACCTTACCTTGTTTATCCTTCAATTCCCGGAAAACCTGTTCGTTTTCTACCACACGAAACATTAACTATCTGGTACAGCTCTCTGCTGTTGTGCTGTCTAACTGCTTCCTCGGCTTTGTCAGCCAAACCATCAAGCCAAAGATTCTTATCAGCAGCTAACTGATCTTTTACACGTTTATTAAGTTCTCTGTAATGCTTTCTATTAGGACTAGTAGGGTATTGATTAAGGACATTCCTGCAGTTCTTTCTTTTCAAAATAAGCTCAAGTGCCTTATCACTCAGATAATTCTGCCTCCTCTGCTCCTTTTTTCCTAAAAGAGTACTGTTAGTGTCCAAAAAAGCCTGTTTAAAATGATCCCATTCTTCCTCAACTTCAGTAGTAAGCATACCATGACTGTCATAATGACTAGCACAACACTTTTTAAGTTTAAGTTGCAAGCCACTTTTAACAAGTTATCCAATTTAACAAGGTAATCCATGGTCAGATCCAATTTCAGCTCTCCTATATGACCTAGTATTCCTAACAGAACTAGCCCATTTGCTGTTAATTAATATACAATCAATCATATTCTTATGCAGCCTGGTGAAACCCATGTGTACTTATGTATATCGCGGTGTTTGTAATAAGTGTTAGTTATTCTGAATCCATTGAGTTTACTTACCTGTAGGAGATGTTGCCCATTGCCATTGCAGCTACCAATACCAAAAGGTCCTATTACTCATCCCAAAAGGTCAGAGTCAGTACCAACTTTGACATTGAAGTCAGCTACAACAAGGGTAATATCTCCTTTCCTTACAGAATTCAAATATCCTGAAGTTGTCCGTAAAACCTATCCTTCTCATCCTCATCGGCATCCTCAGTGGGGGCATAACATCAGATAACATTCAAGTCTTTAACATTTGTCTGAAATTTTGCTGCAAGAAACCTTTCATTAATGCACTCGTATCCTAGAAGATCATCACTAGCATGTCCGCTGAGAAGCAGACATGCTATTGGTGATGCTTATTGTCTCCCTCCCTGAAAAGTGAAATTTAAGATTATTTTTTAGAATCTGACCTTTGTCTGTCCATCTGGTCTCATTATATCTAAATTATAATGGTGGAATTCTTGTCTGAGGACATCAAGAGAAAAAGCTCTGTGCAGAGTCCTCACATTCCAACTACCTATGGAGAGAAAATGGTTAGTGGGATGTTTAAAGAAACTATGTTTATTGAGAGAGGGAATGCTGACAATATCAAACAGCCCCCTATTACCTATTACCACAGGCCTCCAAGTGGGACCCAGCATCGCTAATTCAACAAAGGGCAATTCACAGCCGTTCATGACATGACTGCTGTAGCCGAGTACCAAAAACACTCTCCCCTCCTTAAAAGTTTTGTGGCAGCAGCCAGCAACTACCTATCAGGTGACCTCTGCTGATCTCACCAATCACCTGCCACAACAACTGTCATTTCAGCATCAACAGCCACAATTTAGCTACCATTCATCTCCTTCTCAGGCAGCAAAGTTCCTATAGTATGGTGGGAATGGCCATGCCAAGAAGCTTTGTGTTCAATTGATAGGAAGGGGAAAAGAGAATCTGCCAATTACAATGATTATTTCCCTATATCTCCTGAATACAACTGCAGAAACAAGATACATATCAAATGTATCAATGTCAAATGTATAAAATGCCTGTGACTTGGGGAATGTCATAAGCTATAAAAACATTACCCCACCCCATGATTTCTTCCCACTAAAAATGGGGAAAATGTGAAAAGTCTTGTCTGAAAAGTCTTATCTGATCTGGGGAAAATCTGAAAAGTCTTATCTCTAGAATGCCACTGCTGAAAGTTACAAGCTTTAGGTTAAATCATATATTCCCAACAGGGGCAATACCGCCCCCCACTGGACGCTGGAGCCTTCCATGGGGGTGGTAACGGATCCAGAGGCAAATGGGGGGCATTGAGGCAGTCAAGAGGGGCGGTCAAATAAATAAATAAATTTAATGGAATTTTCTGTGACAACCTTTTTATCTCTTCTATTCTATGGTGTCTTCCTGGTGATTCTGGTCATCCACTACCTCATCCGTCATGTACAGCTTTTCAACTGCAGCTTGGACAATAAGTTCCCTGCTACCGCCTACTAGCCTACTGGTACGTCTGAAGTCGACTGAGATGCTCTCAAAAGTTCTCTTCAAGATCACAGATTGGATATAAGGTTCAATATGTTTTCCCACTCCAAGTCGCTTTGAGTATGCTTTATGGTACGTAGTTACAATACCATCCACGTCAGAACATAAGGTATAATATTAACATTACACTTGTGAATTAGGCTCAACTCGTTAGCCAGCAGATCATACTTCCTCTTCTTTTCAACCTCTACTGTCTGCAGGTTATCCTGAGATGTTATTCCTACTTCAATAATGTAGTCTCATTCAATACCTTATCATGCACTACTATATCAGGCTTATTATGTTGGACATGTGTGTCCGTCCTGATAGGCAAATCAACCTTGATGCAATAATAATATAATAATAATAAATTTATTATATTTAATATTTTTTTATAATTATTTTTTAATATAATAAAATACTTTGAAAATACCTGTTTTCATGAATAAATATTTTATCTAGCTATGTACATTATCTTATTGTTATCACGTTAATAAGCATTTTTAAATTAGCATTAGGTATACCTATACCTGATTTGTTTTAGTTTAGATTGACGGTGACAAGTCCTTGCAAGTTGGTAGGCAAACACGCGGTTCATGCAATTTAACATGTTTCGACAAGAATATGGGAGCTCGAAATGACTTGTTTACGGAGCAAGTGCGCAGGCATCGCAAACATACAAGTTAATGCGTGCAGAAAATCAAATCTATAAAAGCGATAGCTCTAGGAATGTTTTATTATTTTTATGTCTTCGCCGTGATAAATAGTCGTGAGTGATAAGTGTTAGAAGTCATTATAAACATTATTTTTATAACTATCTATAAATCTGTTGAGAAGTTAATTTGTATTTGAAAATGTCTGAATCTACATCTAAAAAGAAATGCCGGCAGTACAGTATTGAGTATTTGAAATATGGATTTATGTACTCTCCTACAAACCAATCATTACCTATGTGTTTAATTTGCCGAAAAGCTTTTTCAAATGAAGCTATGAAACCTTCTAGGCTACAAGAGCATTTAAATAAAATGCATGCTGATAAGAAGAACAAAGATTTATCCTATTTTCAAGAACTGGAAAAGCAATATTTAAAACAGTCAACTATGTCAAACCTTTTTGCGTCGTCTTCTAAACAAGATGATGATGGACTACGAGCCTCATATAACGTTTCATTGTTAATCGCAAAAGCAGGAAAATCACACACAATTGGCGAGGAATTAATTTTGCCGGCAGTCAAAGAGATATTAAAAACTGTTCATCATAAGACACCGTCAGATATCATCAAAAAAATTCCTCTCAGTAATAATTCAGTGCAAAGAAGAATAGATGAAATGGCAAAAGACATTGAAATATCATTATGTGATTATTTAAAAACTTGCAAATTTTCCATTCAACTTGATGAATCAACTCTACCAAATAACGAAGCTCTACTCTTATCATACGTACGATTTATAAAAGAAGAAAAAATTCATGAAGAGTTATTATTTGCTAAAAATTTGGAATCTGATACAAAGGGAGAATCTATATTTAATACCATGCAAAAGTTTTTTCAAGAGAAAGAAATTCCTATTTGCAATATTTTGTCTGCTGCTACTGATGGTGCTCCAGCAATGACATTGACAGACCTGTTTAAAATATTTAATCAAGTTAATTTACAACTGCAAAGTGACGAGTTGAATTTAATTAAAACAAAAAACGTCATAGCTGCTTTTGCGGAAAAACTTCTATTCAAACGAAATCTAGAGTAGAGGTGAATACAACCACTTTCCCACATTATCAGCAGTCTCTGCAAAACCAGAAGACTTACTTACTTACTGCCAACACTTGGAAGTTCTTCATGTTGATTTTACGGAGCGTTTCCAAGATATTTTAAACATGAATATACCGAGATCCTTTTGCAAACACAGATACTAAAGAATCATCAAATTTGGAAGAGGAACTCTTAGAACTCACGACTAACGAAGCACTCAAAGTAAAATTCAAACATGGATACCAAGAGTTCTGGCTTCAAAAATCAATACCAGTTCTCTACCCTGGATTGTGGGCAATAGTACAGAAGTTTTTAATCGCATTTCCTTCGTCCTATATGGCTGAGCGTGGATTCAGTGCAGTAGCTAATTTACTGTCAAAGAAGAGGAACAGACTACACATCACTGAACGTGGTGATCTGCGATTGATGCTAACGAAATTGGAACCCAACATTAACAAATTGTTAACACTCCACCAGCCTCAACCATCTCATTAATTTTTTTTATTTATTATTAATTTTGTGTTTATCTCATTATTTTTTATTTCTTATTGATTCTGTTTATTTTTAAAATTTTAATAAACAATTTTATTGTACATTTGGTTGTCGTTTTATTAATTTCTGCTTTATGATTTTTAATAGATAAATAAACAGATAAATTAGGTACAGATAATATGCAACAATATTTTAATATTTCATATAAAATTAATTATTATGGACTAGGGGGGGCGTTGAAATTTTTGTTCTCTTCTAAAGGGGGCGATGGTCCAGAAAAGGTTCGGAATCACTGGGTTAAATGAAAGCTTTTGACATGGGGAATGTGGAAGGATATGAAAGGAAATGAACACTAGAAGGAGAGCAATGCACCAATCCCTAGTGATGATGCATAGAACAAGCCAGGCCTAACACCTAATGTCCAATGCTGCCTTCTCATATGCAGGCTGTTAGTACATTTCAAAAGAGATATTCTCTTGTGGAAAGGAACAGAACAGGAGGACTGCCAGATTACTGTGGCCTACTAATCTCGACAACTATGGCTACTTTTCGTTTTTTTTCCTACCCTGCTGAAGAGTGGTCAACCAACAGGGTCCTGGTGTGCTGACCATATAAACCAACTGGAATAAGGCTCTGAACTTGATTATGGATCCTGAATTTGCTGCACTGGTGAGCTTTGGTGGAGGGAAAATCTTCCGCTGTGTTTTCTGTTTGTTTGTGGGTTGACAGCCCCAAGTGAATAGATTCACAGGATATGTTTATCAGCTGGTGGATAATCCTGAGCAGGGGTCATCACAGGCACCTGAACTCTTTGCTTCCATGGGCATCGTCAAATTCTACATTGGAGGAAGTCTTCCAGTGTAGATGGCTTCAGCCTTTACTGGTTGGGGAACGGGTCTTTGCCCCATGTCTGCGATTAGGGGGCTGTTTGATATTGTCGCCATTCCCTCTCTCATTAAACATAGTTTCTTTAAACATCCCACTAACCATTTTCTCTCCATAGGTAGTTGGAATATGAGGACTCTGCACAGAGCTTTTTCTCTTGATGTCCTCACACAAGAATTCCACCGTTATAATTTAGATATTCTCAACTTTTACTAGTTGGGGAACGGGTCTTTGCCCCATGTCTGCGATTAGGGGGCTGTTTGATATTGTCGCCATTTCCTCTCTCAATAAACATAGTTTCTTTAAACATCCCACTAACCATTTTCTCTCCATAGGTAGTTGGAATGTGAGGACTCTGCACAGAGCTTTTTCTCTTGATGTCCTCACACAAGAATTCCACCATTATAATTTAGATATTCTCGGCTTGCAAGAGACCAGATGGACAGATAAAGGTCAGATTCTTAAAAATAATCTGAAATTTCTCTTTTCGGGGAGGGAAGATAATAAGCATCTCCAAGGCATAGGTCTGCTTCTCAGCAGACACGCTAGTCTTGCTCTTCTAGGATATGAGTGCATTAATGAAAGGTTTCTTACTGCAAAATTTCAGACAATCATTAAATACTTTAATTTAATCTGCTGTTATGCCCCCACTGAGGATACCAATGAGGATGAGAAGGATAGGTTTTATGGACAATTTCAAAGTATTCCTTGTTTTGGTGACTTCAATGCCAAAGTTGGTACTGACTCTGACCTATGGAGAGTGGTGAAAGGCACTTTCGGTATTGGTAGCTGCAATGGACAATATTTCCTACAGGTAAGTAAACTTAATGGTTTCAAAATAACTAACACTTATTACAAACACTGCGACATACATAAGTACACACAGGATTCACCAGATGGGCTAAATAACAATATGACTGATTATATTTTATCAGCAAATGGGCTAGTTCTATTAGGAATACCAGGTCATATCATCATCATCCTCAAGCAGCCATGGGCTACTGAAATTTTTTAGTTTCATAAAATTCGAAATTAAATTCTGTTTAGTTTGATATATAACATGACCTATTTTGGTTGTTTGTTGTTGCTTTCAATTCTACTTTTGGTAAAATGGCAGTAATTTTCTTGCTTCAAGCAAATATTTATTTATTATTGTTCAGAAATAAATAGCCTTTCTATTCATTTGCATTATAATCATTCTATCTATTAGTGTTTTTTAAATAAATTTTTATTTGCATTGCCACATTCAGTTTTTTACTGCATGCCTCAATAAAAGCCCTATTAAAAAGATTTTACAAAAGAGCTAACTAGTCTTATTTTATTTTCAGAAAACCCAGAATGAAATAATGCTGATTGATATGGCATATAATATGCCATAATTCCTTTCATTAGTAATTTGGAATAATCATGGTAATAATGGTAATAATGGATAATAAATCATCATACTTAATAAAAAGTTCCAAATTCTTTTTTTTTTTTGGGCGGATCATAGTGAAAAAATAGCTGGGGCTCTGGATGTAAACCAGTTTTTCTGGAGGGACCCTGGAAGGGTTAAGCAGTTGTCGGTTCCTGGGGTTGGTAGAATATAACTGATCCATGGCACTCACGGGTAAGGACCAAAGATTTTGGTTCGCTTTGTATTGGGCTTTTGACGTTTGAGAATTGCAGAAAGATAACCAACTCCAAGTTTAAATCAATAACGAAAAGTTTACTAAGGAAAATATATTCTCTCACCAAGCACTGACGTTGTGGCTACTGGAATAGTTGGCTACAAACAACCATATTTGGATTGCTTAACAGGCTGCGACTCTATGCACCTCACAAAGGAAAAGTTCTCACTTCGTGAATATCTATTCACCAAGCACTTCTACATCTGCTCCAGCCCATGCCTAATTCAGAACTGCTTGACCATCTCATGGGCTCTCCAACCTTTGGCTTTGGGTTGTTGTTGTTTTACCTCTGAGCGGCACTTTTTTGCACACCATGGGCTTAAATGGCCAGGTCACATGGACCCCGAAGGCTCAGAGAAGGTTGGGGGAGGGGATCCACTGGAACAGTTGTTGGGAGACAGATGGTAGCCTCCCATCAAGGCCATCCAGCGTGCTCTTTAACGTGCACAGGGTATGGCTCTCCCATACACGGGGCCACGGCTTAACGCCCCATCCGACGGACGGCGGCCTTTCCAAGCCCATCGGTGTCCCCTACTGACCGTGGGCAGGGCGGGGAATTTTGCGGAGATAAATCTCAACACTGACCCAGCTGGGACTCAAACCTGGAAACTACAGATTACGAGCCTGGCGCGCTACCGACTGAGCCACCCCCGCCCCCAACTAACCTTTGGCGCTGACCTCCCTGTCCCACGGGACGGTCATTTCGCTTGCGCTCATTGATCAATTGAGCTGGGCCAGAAAGGGGGCCTGATCACTGATGATCAGGTACCATAAACCTGTCTTGCTGATTACAGCAAGACATACTAGTCATAAACAGCTTTAGTCAATGATGGGAGAAAGGAAAAGTTTCACATAAAAGATTACAAATACAAGGTCAAATACAAATATATACATGAAATGGCAAAATCATATCCAGGCATCGCATCAAAACCTGACACTCTTGGTAATACTTTCAGTACCATTCATGTGTGGATTCAGCTTATCCCTGCAATTCTTCCTTTCAGAAGTAAGGTTCTAGCCTTATCGCTTGAATGGCGTTTGAGAACGGGAAAAATAATCATTTTGCTTATGGCATCATGTCCTTAAATCACCTCTGAAGATTTCCAATATTACTTTGAAACATATATTTTTCGTTAACGAATATGCAAATTTCAGAACAGTTGTAACAGACTAATGCTACAACATTTCCAAGTACAGTTTTTGGAAATATTTTCATGGCACACTATATATACAAAATTTAAGTGCCAGGGTCCCAATTTATTGTCAATTTAGTTTTTATATTTTTTTCCAATTCACTTGCAAAATTTATAATTCACACCGGTTTCAGTAAAACTAATGATTTTGAAAATTCATGGTACATCAATAATTCATTTGAATGTTTAACAGGTTCAAAAGTCATCTTTATATTACAGTCCAGATTAACTCTTAAAGTGTCAGGCTTTTCACAATACATGCAATTGTGGTCAAGATGATTCTTAACTTGTTTTCAGCATAAAAACAATTTCAGAACTTTATTCTGAAATATATATAGGTCATATTACATGTGAAATGAAAAAACATTTCATTCTGAATAATAAAATAACAGAAAGTCAAGTCTACTTAAGCAAGCTAAATTTTTCAAAACTGCCCATCTACTTTGGACACTTAAAGGATTAATCAGAGAAATGAAAATTATTTCACTATTATGAATGTAGTAACACAAGGATCAGTGTTATGTACAACATTGTTCTTAATTTATTTTAGTGATTTCTGTAAACTCAAACTTCATGAAAAATTCATTGCATTTGCTGATGACTGCTGCTTTATCTACAGAAAAGATAATTTTAATCATCTTCAAGAATAGCACGTATGTGATGTCTCTTGTGCCATAAATGGTTTCACCAGTTCAGATTCTCAATGTATTAAAATTGTAGTTTATTTTATTCAAAATCTGTAACCATTCAAAAATTCCTCATGACAGATTGCACTATTATTCATATCTAAATTCTATCATTTGTCTACCTTGTAAATACTAGCAAATTTCCAATTGAAATTCAATGGGTTCTTATGTAACACTCCCAAATTTTAATAACTCAACTGCCAGATACCTAGGATTTTGACAATAATTAACTTGCCAAAAATTTAGGGTTCTTCTGTTTCTGGAGCATAAATGGCAAAACACCTAAACTTGTGAACTGTTCAATGTAAAGTTAAGTACAACTAAACGTAATGAAATCTAACCTTAACTACTAATTCTGCTCAAGAGAAAAAAATCAAGTCAAAAGCAATATCAATAAAATAAAATATTTATTGAAATTAACTCACTAAATACACAGGTCTAATTACATATACATCAAGATCCTACATCGAGCTCCTCATCTCACAACAATTTAACTCTTACTCTCGCTCAACTAACTAGCATCTCTTTCAACTCTTCCAACTAACTTCTACTAGCCTTACACTGGCAGTGCCTTCAAACACATCAGTGAGCCACATTTGCATAAATAGTTGTGTGTCAGTGATGACACATGCAATCATGATGTTGACACTGTGGTGGACACCTAGAGGCCTTCAATCCAAATGAGTCAATCAGCAACTCGAGCTAACAGAAAGGAGAATCAATGATGATTCCAGGGGGGGGGGGACCCCAAATAATAATTATAATGTAAAAAATTAACTTGTTAAGGAACGTAAAAGTGAATGGTGAACCATCACACCTTCATACTAGCCCAAAACAGCTGAAATTTTAAATGGACTCATCCTATCAATGCTATTCCTTCCTCTTTACTACCTCCTACCTGCAATTTGAGCTGTTTTGGGCCAGTAAAGTGGAGAAAGGGTTAAACTTGAATCAGAGTTCTATCAAAGGTAAAGATTGAAATTTTTAATGCAACATGAGACAACACAGGGTTAACTTGCATGTCAAATTTGAAATCAGACAGTTGAGTATTTCAGAAATTATGTATGGGTCTAAACCAATTTAAAAAAGAGAGATAAAACTCAACACTGAGCATGTGTGTATCCCCATTGAAAAAACGGCAAATTACATGGAATTCCAGAAGGCATATGCTGGAATAGCATGCAATGGGGGCCCAGAATGACCTAACTATTATTTTTAGGTATATGAATCTTCTGATTGATAACAATTTTAGAGCAAATTATATTAAATACTTTTTTTTTTACCTCCAGCCTTTTTAAAATTTCTCTTAAAGGTAAAACATTTTGACTGCCTCCAATAAATGTTGTTGATGGTAGTTTGAATTCTCTGTCCATGTCTTTTTCATCTGTTTTGGACAAAAATGAAAATAACAATCATTAAAAATAACATCATTAAAAATCACATAATAAATCATTAAATGATGACAATTAAAAATACAATTGAAATAAAATAACTATATAAATTGATGAAACAGGCAAATTTGCAGTTACATTTTATATATAAATAAATAATAAATAAATACCCTCCCCCCCTCAAGCAGCTGCTTGCCACAGAGGTCTGACAGGAGCCTGTCAGTTTATATGCCACAGTAGAAGGTCTGAGAGGATGGCAGGACCTCAGCAGAAAAACGACACAAACAGCCATGCCTTACCCGGGGCTCGAACCCAGGTCCCGTATATCAGTAGCCAAGCGCACTAACCACTCGGCCACGGGACGGCTACATTTTATATATACTTATCTGAAAATACCTAATATGAAAAATGGGTCAGATGTATCCTGACACAACTAAACCAATAATAATAAAATTAAAGAAAGAAGTATATTATTTAACTATCCATATTTCAAATACAAAATCACAGCATCTTTGTTGTTATTTGAGAATTCCGTTCCTGAATTTTCATAACATTCATGAATGTAAAATAAAAAATTTAAATAGTTTTAAGAACTGACACGGGAGATTTTAGGAACTGGTACAGAACCCCCCCACCCCTCTCCCCATACCGGGGGCAGGGATCTGATAATAAGACTTGAGTAATGTTTACCAATTGCTAAAATTAAAGATAGATTAACTCTATAAACACTGTAGATGCCTGGACTAGTCACATGGTATTGTGACAAACAATCGGCTCTTTGACACAAATGGGGTAAATTGATGGTCGTAGATCAGTGCGGTGAAGTTTAGGTTAAATAGCCATACCTGCATATTCTTCATTCTTCTAGAGGAGTTTTGTTGGTTGTTCAAGGAGGATAATTCTGGGTTGTGTGCCGTTTTTGGTAGTTATTGTTTTCACAGATCTGGTAAGGAGGATAATTCTGGGTTGTGTGCTGTTTTCGGTAGCTGATGTTTACACAGGTCCAGTATTGCTGCTTCTCACTTGGTGATAGTTTTTATGTGCGATGGTGTTGCATTTTGCTGCCTCTGTAGTATGATTCACTGGGTGTCATTCTAAACTATGTGCTCCTATTAGTGCAATGAGCTAGTTGCCAATATGAGATGCTGGTAACCAGGCACTGTGACACATTTCGTGCCTTCTGCTTCAGCATGTTATCAGGCAGGCACTGTCCTGGCAGCAGGATGAGATAGAGATGTGATGCACTCAATCAGTGACTGCACATGTGGCCTACACAGGATCACCAAGTCAAGCGTGGACCAGGTGTGCCCCTGAGGTGCCATGAAAGGGGGATGAGTCAAAAGTGCTCTCCGATCTACATTGGGCCTGTGTATTCAAGGATTTATAAGAGCAGTCAGGAATTTTGGTATAATATGGTAGAACATTGCAGATATGTTGTCCAAGTTCCAGAAAATAAATTACTGAGTATTGAATGAACTTTATCTGTCAAAAGTGAATCCTATCTGTCAAAACCAGATACATTCTTGTTGATATGCTTAAGCTTAGTGGAAGTTTTTATTAATGTATAGTCTCACATGAAAATTGAATGTAAAAAATATAGTAAAAAAGCTTAAATATCATGCTTTCAAGAATATATATTAGGTGAAGCTTTTTGAATTTGTTCAAGCTCAAAGTAATATACCAAAGAGCCAAAAAAACATTAAGACCAGTCTATCTTTATGCAAATCAAAATAACTGCACATAAACGATGGCGCATGTGAAGGTCATGAAATGGTATAAATAACATCTGATACTGAGCTCTGTTAATCAGGGTTATCTTATTCTTCAGATGGGAAAGACAGTGGACTTAAGTGAATTTGACAAATGACAAACAACTGGGTCAGAGCATTTCCGAAACAGCAAGGCTTGTGGGGTGCTCACGATCAGCTGTGGTTAGTAACCTTCAAAAAGTGGTCCGAGGAGGGAAAAACCACAAACCACCGGCAAGGTGTGGGTCGACCATAGCTCATGGATGCTAGAGGTGAGCGAAGGCTATCCCATATGGAACAAGTCAACAGAAGGGCCACTGTGGTGCAACTCGCCCATAATTTGAATGCTGGCGACGGGAGTAATGTGTCACAACACACACAGTACATCGAACCCTACTAAAAATGGGGCTGCGTAGCTGCAGGCTGCTCTGAGTGCCTGTGCTAACCTCAGTTTACCGTCGAAAACGCCAACAAATGGGCACACAATGGGCACAATAAAGGACCTAAAATTGAGCATTTTTATTGAGCATCAAAACTAGACCTTGAATGATTGGAAGAAGATTGTCTGGGTACAATGAATCTCATTTCCTGTTGCACCATGTGGATGGCTGTGTACGTGTGCATCGTTTACCTGGGGAAATGTTAGCACCAGGATGCACCATGGGACAAAAACAAACCGGTGGAGGAAGTATAATGCTTTGGGCAATGTTCTGCAGAGAAACTCTGGGTCTAGTGATTCATGTGTAGGAAACTATGACATCTACCACCTACTTCAACATCATTGCAGATCAGGTACATCCTTTCATGGAAACAAAGGCATTCTCTTCTAGTAGTGCTCCTTTCAGCAGGATAATGCGCCATACCACACTGCCCAGATTGTTCAAGAATGGTTTGTAGAACACTAGGAAGACTTCCAAGTATTGCCGTGGCCTCCAAATTCCCCAGACATCAATCCAATCGAGCATCTATGGTTTGTTTTGTAACAGCATATTCGATCTGCGGTGGCTCGACCATGTAACTTACAAGAGTTAAAGAATCTGCTGGTAATGTGTTGGTATCTGATACCATAAGACACCTTTAGAAATCTTGTAGTGTCCATGCTTCACTGGGTAAGAGCTGTTTTGGCAGCACATGGAGAACCAACATCATATTAGGCAGGTGGTCATAATGTTTTGGCTCTTCAGTGTATATAATTCCTAGCAACATTTTACTTGCAATATGGTATTATTTCATGGGGTGGCCTTTGAGAATCGAATTTGCAACCTTTTCTAAATCTTCAAAATTATGTGTTTGGGTGCATGCTCAAAAATCAAAGTTTGATAGTATTCAAAATGATTCTATTTTTTTTTAGAATATAATTTTTATTCATAACAGTAAAGAATACAAATACATTTATACTTTGACCTGCAAAGCTAAATAGCTTATCTGCAGGAAAATGAATAAATTATATTAAACATAGGTCATTCAGCCACAAAAATGGTGTACATCAAATAAATCCACAAAACACAACACATAAAAATCAGCTAACTAGAAAGTACCAAATAATTTTTTAATTCCATTTTAAGTCTTCTAAAAGAATCTATATTTAGTAATTCTTTTGGAATAGCATTAAATATAAGTGGTACTTGATATTCGGAGGTATGTTTCCCGTAATTATTTCCAAAATTTGGCAATTTGTAATAACCTTGGTTTTGAAGTCTTGTATTTTTATTATGTTGAATTTTTAGTTTGTAAGTTTCGTCAAAAAAATTTTTAATTATTACATTATATTTATATAAATTGCTGTAGGATAAAAGATTTAAAAATTTTAATCTATCGGTAGAAGTTTTATAAATATTTTGCAAATCAGACGGAATAATATTTTTAGCTATTATAGACTGCAGTTTTTCTATTTTATTTATGTTAGTTAAGTTAGTTGTTCCATGCACAATTATTCCATAATTTAAAATAGATTCGCATATTTCTTTATAAAATATTACACAGGTTTCCATATTTAATACGTATTTCAATTTTTGAATTTTTATCGCCGATATTCTCAAGCTTTCACATATGTGGGATATATGGGCATTACACCTAAAATATTCATCAAAAATGATTCCTAAGTAATTTATTTTATTTACTTGCTCAACAAGTGGGCAACTGCATAATGATTCATAATTTGAAGCATCCTTTTTTCTGCAATTTATTTTATGAGTTTTGATAAAGAGGTTTTGATGAATATGAAATCCTGGTGAATGAATAATCATCAGTTTTGTTTTTTTCTCATTTAAATAGATTTTATTATGATTTAACCATCTAATAATATTATTGCAATCTGTTTGAACCTCTGAAATGCTATCATTTAAATATTTCTGACTGTTTATTAAAACAATGTCGTCAGCATATAGATAAATAACACTATTTAATTTTGTATTGAACAAATCATTTATGTATACTAAGAACAATAAAGGACCTAAAATTGAGCCTTGGGGAATTCCACATCGTATAATTACTTTTCTGCTGTAGCAGTTATTTATTTTAGTAATTGTGTATCTGTCTGATAAATAATTTCTAAACCAATCTAACAATATACCGCGAATACCGTAATTTTCCAATTTATTTAGTAAAATGCTATGATCTATTGTTTCGAAGGCTTTCTTTAAATCTAAGAACATAGTTACAATTTTTTCCCTATTATTCAATGATTTATTAATATTATTTGCAATTTTGGAAATTAGTTGAATTGTGTTTTTTCCTTTTTGAAAGCCAAACTGATTTTCATTAATTATGCTGTGTTTAAGTAAAAAGTTAAAAACAGTATTATAAATATATTTTTCCATTATTTTCGAAAAAATAGGCAGAATTGTTATTGGTCGATAGTTAGAAAAATCCTCCTTAATACCACCTTTAAAAATAGGTCTTAAAATACCTGTTTTGAGTTCAGTAGGTATGTTCCCAGTAAATATAATCTGATTTATAATTTTTTATATAATATTTAGTAGTGTCTCTTTATTAAATTTTATATGTTTAATGCAAACATTATTGTAACCAGGTGATTTATTGGTGTCTAATGAAGTAATTATTTCATCAGTTTGTTTTTCAGTGATTTCATGTATATAGATAGATTTCAAAACTCTTTGTATCATGGTTGGAACATAATTTATATCATCTTGGTGATTTGTATTTCTTATCTGTAAAATTAGTGTATTATAAATGTCATTGTAATTATTTGCTATTTCTTCCACAGATAATTTCTTTTTGGCCATATTGTCAATTATTACATCGTCCGATGATTTTTTCTGTTTTCCTTCTAATATTTCATATATTAATTGCCAGGTAGCCTTCATATCATATTTTTTCATTATAAGTTTATTTCTATAATAAAGTTGTTTCTGATTTCTAATCTGAATATTAACCCTATTCCTTAATTTTTTATAGTTATTTTTATAAGCATCACTTTTATCATTGTTTTTAAATTTAATCCAAGCTTTATCTCTTTCTTCAATTAATTCTGTCAAGTTCGGTGTTATCCAATTTTTGCTATGATTTCTTTTACCTTTCCAACTCTCCTCATATATATTCTATTTTTTCCTAAAATTCCATCATAAATGTTTTTAAATACTTTATATAGGTTTAATTCATCCATTGGGTTGTCTCCATAATTTTCTAAAGTCCAATTCATTTCAGAAATACCTTTGTTTATATTGTTATGGTCAAATGACCAATTCTTATTTTCTTGGTCTGTTTCATTATAATTAGTATTATTCAAATTGTTATTGGTGTTGCTAATCAGTGTTAAAATCATATAGTGATTTGCTATTTTGCTTGTTTGAATTATTGAATTTGCTGACATATTTTTAATCAGTTTAATATTAATATGGTCTATACAGGTTTTAGTAATTTTATTTTTTACTATTTTTTCTCTTGTAGCTTCCCTTATTAATCTTTCAAAATTCATTTCGGCCAATAGTGTGATATATTTTTCTGTGCCATGTTTTTTAGTATTCATTGTATCGATATTAAAATCACCTATTAAAATCTGATTTTGATCTTTTTCTGTATTTTCCATCCAGTTTCGGAAATTCAACAGAAAAGAGTTCACATCTGTACTAGGCGATCTGTATAGTGCTAAAACATGATATATTATATTATTTTTTTTTACTTTTATATATATAGTTTCCGCTGGAAGTGTTTGTTTTGAAATAATTTCAATATCTAGATTTTCTTTATAGTATACTGAAATCCCCCTAATATTTTTATTTATATTATCATTTGTGATTTCATTAAATTTATCAATATTATATAAATAATTTTCATATTTATTTACAATTGTTTCAGTTAAAACAAGCAAATCAATGTGTTCCATGTAATTGTTAATACTTAATTTTAATGAATCCCAATATTTTCTTTGACTTCTTATATTAACATGAGCAATAATTCCTAATTTATTTTTGTGAATAAATTTACTATAATTTTTTTCGAACCAAGCCTCCACTTCTAAACCTGTAGTTACATAAGCAACATCATAGTTGCTATCAAGACCTTCAAAATTCAAATCAGACATAGCTAACAAGAATATTCATAAAAAAAAGCAAAAGAACAAAAAAAAGGGAAAAAAAGCAAGGTTTATCGGACATATCTAAAAGTTCAAAAATCATCAAAGTTGGTGAACATATCCACATTGATAATTCTTTCACCATTTGATTTTCTCATTATTTTCATATATCATATTCTTATTATATTGAAGAGATTTTTTTCCGAACCACAACCTCCTGATAATGTGTCAGGTGTTCTGGACCACTGAGCTACCAGCTGCTAATTCCAACCCGTCTCAAGACAATTTTCCCTCTAATATTGATCAACGCTAAATTCAGAGTGATATCTTTCTTAATATATGAATAAATATGTCAAAAAAACTCTTCAATCTAAACAACTGTATACTCAGAATATACTCATTATTTCTTGAGGCCGAGAGCAGTTGGGACAATACCTTCATGAGACACAGAGAATTGTGTACTGTTGGAGAAAGTTCATAGCATCAGAGGAGATCTTGATCAGCGGCTGGTAGTTCAGTGGTCCAAAGCATCTTGCACGTTATCAGGTCATGGGTTTGTATCCCACCTGGCACAAGACAATTTTTCCTCTAAAATTGATCAATGTTAAACTCAGTGACGTCTTTCTTAATCTACTCTTATTAGTTCATTACAAATTCTACAAGTCTGAAAATTATATATTAATCCCTTGTCAGCATGTATTTGTCAAATGTTGTAATGATTCAAGTGTAAAAGTGTTCAATAAAAGATTATTCAGATTTTCAAGAGTGGTACTTTTAAATGTGGTTCCTCTCAGAAAATCAGTTTTTTGAAAGCATTATTTATGGCAGGATTTCAAAGTGTTCAACTGTTTATCTAATAACATAAAAAATAAAAGAAATATAATCTTTTTAAAAATTAATTATGAAATGGATAATTGGGCAAAATGTAGAAAATCTATTACAGTGATTACACCTTGCATGATTATAGTGTTTAAATATACATTTGAGTCATAATGTTAATGGGTTTATTATATATCCATGAGAAGTAATGTAACAATGTTGCTATAAATTATTTCACATTTTCTAAATCTAATATCATAAACGAGCTTTGGCTCATGTGAAGTTTTGTATTTTACTTTCAAAATTGTTTAGTTGCGTTGAAAAAGAAAAATGTTTATTGCTTTGTGTTATTATAAGCTTTAAATTGCATGTTTGTGATGTAACAAAAGTCTGAAATAAATTTGAATTGAATTAACAATTACACTGGTACAACTAAATTTGAAAAGGTTTGTTTTCCTGTCATTTGCAACTCCCTCTACCTTTCCCCGGTGGTGATGTTCTTCTGTTTGTTCCCAGTGACAGTGCTTCGGTGTGAGCCCTGGTCTAAACATTGGCAAGATCAAGTTCACTTGATGTGCAGAATGTAGCTAAATAAGGAGTTTATGCATTCCTTCTAGCAACAGTTTCCAGGCTGAAGGGGGCAATATTATGTCCATGTTGCATATAAAATTCTTATTGATGTAGATGAGGAGGTGTTCCATCATTTTCTGCTGGTATCTAGTGGGTGGGGAGCTTATTATTTTAACCATGTCGAACTGTGGAGTAGTTTCTTTAGTGATAGCAGTTTGTGTGAGGGCTGCGAGTTATTGCATGGTTTGGAAGTCCTGTGGGTGCTACTCCAGGAAAATTTCGAAGTTTCAGAAGGTTTTGACAATATATCTGTCTTTTTCTTGCAGTACTTTGTTTAGGTTACTTAATGGTATCAAATAAATTCCGCCAGCAGGTTTTCGTAGATCATGATCTTTCTTTACTAGGTTGGAGATAGTATTTCTGACTGATATGGGTATTTTAAAATTGTACTGCTTAATGATGCTGCTGAGGATGTTCAATATGTGGGGTATGTATAAAAATACTACAGTTATTTAATTTCAGGATGTTGGGTGAGTGGGGCTGGCTGAGAGTTTTGGGTTGGGTTGTTTTACCTCTGAGCGGCAGTTTTTTGCACACCATGGGCTAAATGGCCAGGTCACATGGACCCCGAAGGCTCAGAGAAGGTTGGGGGAGGGGACCCACTGGAACAGCTGTTGGGAGACAGATGGTAGCCTCCCGTCAAGGCCATCCAGCATGTTCTTTAACATGCACAGGGTATGGCTCTCTCCCGCACATGGGGCCACGTTTTAACGTCCCATCCGATGGACATCAGCCTTTTCAAGCCCATCAGTGTTCCCTACTGACCGTGGGCAGGGCGGGGAATTTTGCGGAGATAAATCTCAACGCTGACCCAGCTGGGACTACTGAGAGTTTTGAAATTGGTCGTGAATTCTATGATATATTGCTTTTATCAACTTGTTTATTTCGGTTTGCAGAAGTTCTTCTTCAAAGCACTACCTCAGAGCCCATAAAAATTAAAATTAAAAAAATAATAAAAATAGCTTCACCTAAAATATATTCTTGAAAGCATGATATTCAAGCTTTTTACTATATTTTTTACATGCAATTTCCATGTAAGGTTATTATCTATAAATACTCTCTATAAATAAATTAACTATACAATTAAAAAAAAAACTCGCACTAAGCTGAAGTGTATCAGTGAGAATCTATCTCATTTTGATAGATAGGATTCACTTTTGACAGACAAAATTCACCTGATACTTCAGTAATTTAAATTCTGAACCTTATGCAACTTGTCTATAATGTCCTACCATATAGTACCGAAATTCCGGACTGCTGTTTTAAACACTCGAAAGAACAGACCCAGTGCAGCTCAGAGAGCACTACCGAAATGGTATCGTCCTGTCTCATCCTGCTGCCAGGACAGAGCCTGCCTGATGACATGCCAAAGCGGATGGCACGAAACACATTGTAATGTCTGGTCCCAACATCTCATATAGATAACCGGCTCAGCACACTAATAGGAGTGCAATGTTCAGAATAACACCTAGTGATAACACCTAGTAGGCAGCAAAATATAACACCACTGCACATAAGAACCAAGTGAGAGGCAACAATACTGGACCTGTGAAAATATCAGCTACTGAGAACAACACACATCCTGGAATTGTCCTCCTTGAACAACTGACAAAGCTACCTCTAGGAGAACAAAGAAAATGCAGGTGCGACTATTTAACCTAAATTTCACTGCACTGATCTATGGGCATCAATTACTCCATTACTGTCAATGACCTGATTGTTTGTCACGATACCATGTGACTAGGCCAGCACCTACAATGTTTACAGAATTAATTTAATCTATCTTTAATTCAGCACACCGTGTTTTTGCCTTCATATTCAATTGCTAAAATATTCCAATGGGCAGGAAAGGTTAAAATGATTATTCTATATAGAATAAAATTTTATAGTTGTTTTTTAAATCTATTTTTAGTGTGTGACATAAAATAAGGGGCTAAAACAGAATTATACAGAGACAGCTGTTTTGGGCATAGCAAATCAAAGACAACTGTTGGACATACCCAAGGAATCCAGATACACTGGTCCCCTCCCCCCCTCGGGTATGTCTTTGCTTCACATAAATCAACTTAGCGAACAAGCTAGTAGGCAACTACATTCTTCATCTAAGGTTATCTGAGCCATTTAAGATTTGATGAACACAATGAACTATTGCAATTCTCCTCTGTATCACTTCCTAGGCATGCAATACACCAAAGGTTTTAAAACGTTTTGAAAATGTAATGTATGGTTCACTATCCTCCCATTATGTTGAAAACCTGCTATAGGACACTCCTATTTGCATTGTTGCCACCACAGTTAGAGGTCTTCTTTCCAGTCTCTGGCACCGATGGCTTGTGGATGTTGTTGGAACATCGGCTCCTGTGCTCATTTTTATCCAATGGTTCCTGGCACAGCTCCAAGGCAGTTCGGTGTAATTATCAGTTAAAAACAGCCATCTTATAGAGACACAAGAAAGTAGGCACATATTAAGAAACTTTACAAATGCATTTTAGATTCTTCTTATTTTGTGATCACAGTGATCATGGATCAAGAAGAATCTGAAATGCATTTGTAAAGTTTGTGTATTTTCTTCTGTCTGTGGAGTATAACTTGTTAATTATAATAACACCAAATTGCCGTGGAGATGTGACAGGAACCATCAGATAATAACAAGAGCAGGAGATGCCTCAACACCAATATCCACAAGTCATCTGTGCCAGAGAATGGAAAGAAGACCCCTAACTGTGGTGGCAACAACGTAGTAGGTGTGTCACAGAAATCAAATTAGGTAGAAATCACCAAACCTACAAATAATGTGATGCCCCCTCATTCACTTTTACTTTACCTTAACCAGTTTTGCTTAATTTACGTTATATTTATCATTTTGGGGATTTTAATTTCATTTTTGGCATCACAGCACTCGTTTCCAAGAGCACAGAGAGTTGCACATGTGCAACTCCGAACTTTCAATTGTCATCCGCTAAAGCACACATGTACAAGGACACGCCCCCTCATGTCATGGCTTGCGCGCTTGTCATTTTATGCAAATATCTTTACTGGTGCAACAGTCACATGTTGCCGAGCCTGTACGCTTGTTAAAGCTGTGACATGTTAGTCACAGAAGTTAGTAGTAAGAGTCAGTTGGAAGTAGTCACAGGAGTTGGTGTTTCTTAGTTGGCAGTTAGAGTTGTGAAGAGTTGTTGTTAGTAGCAGCGAGATAGTGATGATGTAGTTGACATCTCATTGAAGTTGGCGAGTGTTGAAAAATAATTTTTTGGAAATAAACTTGTTCGTTATAGAAACTTTTTTGAATCTTTGCTATTTTTTCTCTTGAGCAAAGTTAGTTGTTTTGATTGTAAGTTAAATCAGAATTGAGAATAATTTAATTTTTGAATTCTTACTCGCTAAGTAACGTCCACTGGTATTCGAACCCTAATTGAACTTTATTAGGCAATTTGTTAATTATTGCCTGGTGCCCGATTTAGCTATCCGGAGTTTGAATAAATTGGATCAGACAAAGGGTCCAAAACTTTAAAAGTTTAAACCCTTGGAGCATTAAAAGTTTAAACTTTAAACCCTTGGAGCATTAAAATAACACAATAGGAAAGTGAACCTTACATTAATATTTAGAGGAACTCCATAATATAAATGTTAAAAAAATATCGGAACTCAAACGCCCACTCACTTATTCTCAAAACAGATGCCCACCCCACTCTACAGTATGAAAACTAAGGATTACTTGTAATTCCATGTGCAGTGGTAATCACATATTGATCCAATAAATACACTTGATCCAGTGCTATTTTGTATTTTTGGCTTGGAAAAAGTAGCAAATGATAATGATGAGATTGGTACTTTTTTTAAGCCAAGAATACAAAATACCACTGGATCAAGTGTATTACTTCAGGAACATTTTTACAGTCTTTTTTCTTCTTAAAATGCCATCTCCTAACAGAGGTCAGTGACCACTTTGATAAATTTTTCACAATCAGCTGCCACTCTAAACAGAAGTTCAGTGCTCATTCCAGTCCACTTCTTGATGTTATGTAATCATCAAATTCTTCTTCCGTGTCTTCTTTTCCCTTCCATTCTTCCTTCAATAATTAACTGTTGGATTAAATATTTATTGTTTCTGACTAGAAGACCAAGATATGCAGTCTTCCTTCTCTTGATGTTGCTCAACAAGTCATGGTTCCTTCCTACTTCTCCAGGACTTTTTCAATTGTCAGCTTTGCTGCACATTCGATCTTCAACATCCTTTTGTAAATTCACATCTGAAATGCTTCAATCTTCTTGATGATTGTAGATTTTAGTGTCTAAGTCTCAACATCATACAGCATGATCAACCATATATAGCACTTCATTCGAATTTTAAGATCAAGATTTCAGTTCCCATTGCACAACATAAGATTTCGTTTTAAGGAAACATTGTCTAGCCATCAGAATCATTTCTGTCATTTATCCAGCAACCCATATATTTAAACTTATTAACTCTCTCTATTTGCTTTCCATTTAGCATTAGAGTTGATGTTCGAATAGGATCACTATTAAGTGTCATGAGCTTAGTTTTACTGACATTTATTCTAAGACCCATTCTTTCACTTTCCTTATTTACCTGATTGAGGAGAGTCTGTAGATCATGCATAATAGATGTAAATAGTGCAATGTCATCAGCATAATGTAAGTTATTTATGATCCTGCCATTAATAGATATTTCTACTTCTCTTCTGTCCAATGCCCTTTTAAATATAATATGTATTAATTAATCCTGTATTAATTGTACAATTGTGTTAATTAATATTAAAATGATGGGATAATTTTAAGAATTGGAAATTCAAAAAAAAAAATTGTAGGAACAATGTTTTTTAATTCAAAGACTTTTTTCTTAATTATTTTGAGTTTTTAAGAGCATGTGATTATTAAATATTTGGTTGTTTTAATATAAATACAAAGCAAGAAAAATAATATGATGCTGTCAAATTTTTTGAATGTGCATTCTATTGTTCTACCAGTGTGAACATTGGCACTTGTAGGTTTTTAGTTTTGGAATACATAAGGCAAAAATTAAGATAAATGAAAGAGGTAAAATTTACCACTAGCCACATAGAATGCTTTTGCAGGTGTATTAAATACAGGTGTCCATTGCTTTATGCGATCTCACTTTATGCATTTTCACTACAATTTCTTAGAAGCACTAAACAGTATCGTTGATTTGCTTGTTAACGTTCCTATTTGTTGAAGCAACTTTCTAATTTAAGCTCACAAGTTTGATTTGAACTATTATCAACAATTTTTTCTTTAAATTTTCTAAAATCTCCTAAAAATTAACAAAAAAAATGCTATTTTTTAAAACATAGATTTTTGAAGTAATTATAAAACACGTACGGCTATTTTTTTTCCCATATTGTTTACAGTTTTGGTCCAGCATACTGGATACCCTTTGTAAAGTTGGTATCTATTTTTTATGCTTAAACCTTAGTTATTTTCGTAAATTAGTGATCTTTTGGCCGATCGATAAGTACTAATTTTTCACAGTTATGTTACATACGATGGCAGGCTTACAAATCATTGATGGGGATATTTTCACATCGCATTAGCTATATGTTAATTTTTATTTTATTATTTATTACTTTTCCAGTAAAACTTTGATCTGGTATCATTTTCTGAAAATAAATGGTCTTCGATATGGAAGCAAATTCATTTCTGTAGATTTATTTCCATAAGTTAGCGATCTTTCGGTTGGCTGATTTATCGATCTTTCTGAGTGCTACATCAGAAGCCAGCTTAAAAGTTATTGCAGATATTTTATTTAATATCACATTAGGTTATATGTAATTTTTCTTTTATTATTTCTTGTTTTTTTTAGTAAAAAAACTTGTACCATTTTCTGAAAATGAATGTCTTGGATACGGAAGCAAAATAGACTTCCTTGCTACAAAAATCAGGCATCATGTGGGACCGCAAATTTCGGGAAAGCATCCTCTACGCTAAACTCGCTGTGAAAGTTTCACACACACACTCTAGAAATATATAATTTTTTTTTAAATTACGAATTTTTATGTTTATATTAAATGACTTTAAAAGCACCCACCCCCCTCCTCCTCCAGCGCCTTGGCTGTGCCACACAGATGATATAACACTGGTTTTTTTTGCTTTGGTGCACAAACCTTTCTACACTTAGCCAAGATCGCAGAACTTCAACACCAAAGAAAAAAATTCATAATGTTTAGTAAAGTAGCCAAGGAAGTTTTTTTTTTCTATTTCGTAACCAGTTTAGAAAATCCCATGAATGTGAGAAGTCCAAATCACTTAGTATAACACTGGCCATGTTTAAAATATACAATATTAAAAAGAATCATTAAAAGAAATAAACATATTTCAGGTTGAATATTATATTATTTAGGAGGAAATTTCCTTCCAATAAATATATAATTTAACTATTTTTATTCATCAGGTTTTTTAAAATGAAGCCTTAATTGTATAATGCGATCTTGTTTTTCACCATAACACATTGAAAAAGGCTTACTAAAATCAATATGCTTGTAAAATTGTTTACATTATTTATTTTCTTAAAATTCATAATTAAATTCGGTTTAATTAGGTATATAACATGACCTATTTCCATTGACTGCTTAATTTAAAAAAAAATTGTAAAGTTGACTTGTTTATCTGACTCAGCACAATTGGCTAAAAGCCTGGAATTTTCTCATAATATGGTCCTGAGAAAAAAATTACAAAACAAGAAAAATATTTACTTGAAACCAAAAAAATAATTTTTTCATTATTCAGAAATAAATAGTCTTTCTAATCATGTGCATTATAATCATTTCTGTCTATTAGTTTTTTTCAAATAAATTTTTATTTGTGTTACCAGATGCATTTTTTTTACTACATGACTAAAAAAAGTCCTATTAAAATAAAACTTGTCATATTTTTTGTTAAATATTTCATTTTTAGAAGAATCCAGAGTTAAATGCTGATTAATTTGGCATTTAACATGCCATAATTCCTTTCATTAGTTATTTGGAAAAAAAGTTTTAAAGTTATTTTCTTTTGGCTGAGCATAGGAAGAAAATAGCTTGGCCTCTGGATGGAAACCAGTTTTTCAGGCTGGACAATGGAAAAGTTAATGCTTGTCTGAAATTTAGATGTAAGAAACCTTTCAATAATGCAGTTATATCCTGGATAAAACATCAGCAGCATTTTTGCTGAGAATCAAACTTATGCCTTGAAGATGTTTCCATCTTCCTTCCCTGAAAAGAGAAATTTAAGATTAGTTTTATGCATCTGTCCTTTATCTGTCCATCTGGTCTCTTGCAAGCCCAAAATATCTAGGGTGTAAGTACCTAAGCTGGCAGGACTTCCTCCAGCACTGGCTTGAAGATGTCCAAAAAAGCAAGGGTCAGTGACCTGTAATAAACTCTGATCTGTGATACCTGTGACAGCCTCTGATCAGGATTATCCACCAGATGGTATAAGGTATTCTGTACATCAATTCACTCAAGTCTATCCACCATCACACAAAAAAACATAACAGAAGATTTTCCCTTAATAGAAGCCCACCAGTGTAGCAAGTTCAGCATCCATTACCAAGTGCAGAACTATTATTCCATTGAGGTCACCAGCTACAAAATTTCAATTAAATTTCTTAGAGAATTTAATAATTATCCACCAGATGGTATAAAGTATACTGTGCATCTATTCACTCAGGGCCATACACCCATATACGAACAGAAAACACAGCAGAAGATTTTCCCTCAACAGAAGCACACCAGTGTAGCAAGTTAAGGATGCATTATCAAGCTCAGATCCATTATTACATTTATATATATATTATATATATTATTTTATATATATGTTACCGCTAAAGTGCAGAAATCAGTTAATGTGCACATTACCTAGATAATCTGCAGATTAACTAGGGTGATCCGTTAAAGTGCGGAAAATTGCTTCATTTCTCACATTACCTAGGTAATCTGCAAATTACCTAGATAATCTGCACATTACCTACTAGGCACTCGTTAAAGTGAAAATAAGATCTTTGCTGGAACAACAGCAATGTTTCTGTACGCTTAAATTAACATAATGTTATTTATTTATTTTTCGATATCTGAAGAATTAAGTTTATACAATCAAACAATCAACAAATTAGTTGATATGTTACCGTTAAAGTGTATAATTCAGTTATTTCATAGAATACCTAGTTATTTCATGAAATAACTGATCAAATCAGTTAAAGCGTGTAATAAATTAATAATTCCACACTTTAACTAGTTATTCTATGAAATAACTAATGATAAGACAATTAAAGTGTAAAATAAACAATCTGACTGAATTATACAGCATACAAAATGTTATTTATATAGACACAATAAAATCATTCGTTACAACAGGGATTACTAAAATGGCATTTGGAATTGCCCTAAATGTGCGAAGGCCAAGTAAGAACGAATCCGTAAAGTGGTGAATCTCTTGAATATGAATCTTCGTGTCACATGATTAAGTCGTCCGCATTATAAAAAATGCCCCGGATGAGCGGAGGCCAAGTGAGAACGAATTAGTAAAGTGATTCATTCTTGAGAATGAATCACTAAAGTGATTCGTTTCCACTTGGCCTGCTCATTTTGGGGGCGTTTTTTATAATTCAGACGACTGATTCATGTTGACAGAGGGATGACCTGGTTTCAACTCTACTCTCGGACACTAGAAATAGTCTTTTTTTTTACTTTTGAACTTTAACGATACGGAAGCCGTTAATGTGCACATTACCTAGATAAAATGCAGAAAACTCTTGATTCTGCACTTTAACGGAGCAAATCAGTTAATCTGCAGATTAGCTAGGTAATGTGCACATTAACGGCTTTCGAGCTTTAACGGTAACATATATATTACTATTATTACAATTTACATAAAGCAAAATAAATTATGTAAAACAGAAAATTCAACCTATCTTGTCTGCATGGAAATTAATTTTAGTCATGTGATTCTTGACATCCTGCTCCACTGATAGAGACTTGCACTTTAAACCATCTTACCAACTGATAAGTACATTCCCTGAAGAAATCTGTTGATGAAATTTGCATATTGGTTGGTTGGGATTTCATGGTGCAAGGGCAAGACATGTGTATAGCAGTGGCTATGTATATATCAATTTGTAGATATGATTTTAGGATTATATTTTAAAGTTTGATGTATTACTTTAAAAGCATAAGTTTAATTCGAGACACATCATATAATATTCAGTTAAAATGAAAACTGTGCAGAAGAAACAACATAAGTAAACCTTAACCTGCCATAGCAACTGTGTTGTTACTGAACTGGCATCTCATTCCAAAGGAGTATAAAAGAAGCATCTCCTTCAGTTACAATAACTTCCTGGGGAGACCAGCACTGATAATAACATCTAGCAGCAACAAGAGAAATAAGAAGTGTATACTAATGAGTGTACCACCAGTCAATACAAAAGTAGGGAACCAAGAACAGATAATTTTAACATCAATGCCTTAATCAGTTGTAACTTTAGCATTTAAAGTTATCTTCTTGCTAAGCAAAATTCAAATCACAGGTCAAATGGCTGATGAATTTGTCATCTCTCTTATTAATATAAGATAGTAGAATGGTACTGTTAAAGTTGAATATTTAACTGAGATGTAGCTATTCAATTGTTTAAAATCAAATAACAGTGAAATTGCATTAAATTTCCGAAATGTGATCTCACTGTGATTACTTAATTTTATTTGTAATTTGGTATATAACATGCCATAATCCCTTTCATTACTTATTTTGCAAAAAAGATTATAAAATTAACTTTTTTTTTATTCAGCACAGTTGAAAAACAGCCTTGCCATCTGGTACAATTTAATTTTTCAGGCTTGGCACGGTAAGGACCAAAAAGTCCTTTCTTTAGCATATGGTTTGGAATTTGTACCAGCTTTGACAAGGAAATTACCCAGTATAAGGTTAATAATGAACTGAGATGTCAATAAAACACGGCTTTTACATTATCAATATCAGTGTAGTCAGAATGGCCAAAAAATCCATATCTTTAATCCCTGTTAATTCATATATAAGGCCCTTGGTCTTAAGGTAAATTCCTTAAAAAAATATCTTTTCTACAAATTTGAATTTAATAATTGGTAATATATATTATGTCAATAGCAATAAAGAATTATTTCATATTACAAAATGAAGAGTATAGAAAAAATAATGAAACTCATCCCCAAATGGGGTTGATGGAATTAATGGGTTAAAGTATTAGAATAGTACAAAATTAGTACAGAGAGTTTAAAAAATTATGAAGAGAATTAGAAGCTTACCCAAGTTATGCTGTTTTAGCAAATATTCCTCAAGATGGGCATGATCAATGTTTGTTACATTAATGCCCAGAGGATCAAGGTTCGCGGAAAAATGGCCACGTATCTAGGGAAAGAAAAAGCAGCATTTCTGTCTAGGGAAAATGTAAAGTAGCAAGCTTTTAATAAAAGAAACATGGCAAGAGAAACTAAAACATGCTGCAGAATATATATATATATTAGTTTGTTAGTAATTAGTCAGTGCCCTCTTTTATATGTTTCCACAAGATTTGCTCTCTATGTGTATTAATACAAAGAATAAAAACTTATGTAGTGCACCCTATTTTAAGATATTTACAAGAATATTCAGTATTTAAGAACATCATTGGTATTATACTATATAATATTATTTATGATTTATCAGCAACATTATACTACCGTATTTCTTCGATTCTAAGACGCACTTTTTTCCCCATATAAACCTGTTTAAAAACGGGGTGCATCTTAGAATCGCAGTTTTTTTTTTTTTCAAAATTTTCCGTGCTTTGCACACAGCACCACACATTTTGTTTTTATGCGGAAACCCTACTTCCAAGTTTGACCATTATCATTAGTTTCCCACGCTTTCCAAATGTGAAGCCACCGTTATTTCATTATAATGGAGCTCACTCAGCAACAACTAGGAAGCTGGAATCTGGCTGTTGACTGACAACTTTCCACCGACACCTTTCAGAAAATTTAAGAAAGCGCCGGCATCAAATAGGCGAAATGGGTATCAACAGCTTGGAAGCTAATCCCACAAAGAATAGTGCAGCACTCAGTTAAAAAATGCTGCATCACCAATGCTCTCGATGGCTCAGAAGACGATATATTATGGGAAAATGAAGATAAAGATGGCTCAGAAGTATCAGATTCTGAATGTGAAGTAGACTCTGATATTGATTCAGATGCAGATATGATGGCTCAGAAGAATCAGACTGATATTGATTCAGAAGGAAGTGATGAATAGCATACCTACTGATAAATAGGTACTATTGTTGTTAGTAAATTGAATTCCATTATAATAAAAATATTTGTTAGATATATTTTACAGTTTTATATTTTTTTCCTAGAATCAAAGTTTTTTTTCTGTTGATAGTACTGAAATTAAGGTGCGTCTTACAATCGATGGCATCTTAGAATCGAAGAAATACAGTATTTATTCAGCTACTGTAATAGGCTAAATGACCTTTCATTAACCTATTTTGGCTGTTTTACCACTGAGAGGCACTTTTTTGCACACAATGGGCTAAGGAGCCTGGTCACAAAGAACCCAAGAGCTCAGGGAATTCCCATCAAAGCCATCCAGAATTTTCTTTAATGTGCACAGGGTATGGGCTCTCCTGCACATAGGGTAACAACTTTACATCCTATCCAACATATGGCAGCCTTTCCAAACAGTCCCTACCCAATTAAACTAGTTGAACCTTTATTACGACTATTAAATTTGGTAATGCATTTCATCAATTACCTTCATTCAGGTGTACTAGCTGAGATTACTTCTTTGCAGAATTAGTAATTCTTTTGGGTGTGATAGACTAAATACAGGAAAAATATTGTAAAATAAAATTTTTCTGGTCTTTCTTGAAACCTAAAAATGTTGATCTAAGAAGCAAGGGTTGGGTTGTTTTATCTCTGAGCGGCACTTTTTTTGCACACAATGAGTTAAATGGCCAGGTCAGGGAAGGGGGCCCAATGGACAGCTGTTAGGAGAGATGCTAGCCCTCCATAAAGGTAATCCAGCATGTTCTTTAATGTGCAAAGGTTATGGCTCTCCTGCACATGAAGCCATGTGGCTTAACATCCCTTCTGATGTACAGCAGCATTTCAAAGCCCATCAATGCCATGCTGAATGAGGGCAGGGTGGGAAGTTTTGCAGATATAAATCTCAATATTGGCCCAGGTCGGCCAGGATCAACTGGACAGCTGTTAGCAGACATACGAAGTCTCCCATCAAGGCTATCAGCATGTCCGTAACCTTCACAGGGTATGGATCTGTTGCACATGGAGCCAAGGCTTAAAACATCCCATACAACAGGCCATTCCAAGTCAATCAGTGTCCCCACCAAGGACAGAACATGAATTAGCAGAGATAAATCTCAAATCAGGAACAGTTAAGACTGAAACCTGGGATCATCAGGTTAAGATCCTGGTGCACTAGTCACTGAGTCAACCCCCCACCCCTTCTGCATACAGACATCCTTATAGACAGCAATGGCCAAGGGTTATGGAACTTATCAATTACAGATGAAGTACCTTTTCAAATGCTAATAAAACTAAATGACTGAGAAATAATTCTCAAATAAATGGTAATAAAATACTTCCTCATTAATGAATATTATCAAACTTGAATAAACTCAATACATCGTATTTGATAAAGTAAAACACATTATTTATTCTGTGTTGTATTCTTTAAAAAAATATTAGGTGAATACATAAATATATTAAAACATAGCAAAATAATTTAACAAGTCACCACTGAAAATGAAAAGATCAATTATTGCAATTTCAGGTTTATTAAAATGTGTCATCAGATCGACAAGCATAGTGTTTACTAAAAGTTCAAAAGTTATAAAAATGTTCAACAGTTTTTTTTTTCTTTGCTTTTTTTATTTTATAGATGAATTAGAATATATTACTGCATGTAGTTGTCATTTACTTAGTTCCAGAAACAAATAGTCCCATGGTACAGATTGTAATTGTACTGAAGGTAGATGTTAAATCTTATACTTTAATATTTATAATACATTAAGTTTTCAAAGGAATATTATTTTTTTCTGAAACTGTTTAAATGGTATGTGTCATGAATAATGAGTTTATCAGAATTGCAAGTTTGCTTTATTCAGATATATTGTTAATTTTTTCATATATTTTAACTCCATTACAAAGTTAGGTGAGTTATGATTTTTGATCGAATTTAAGCAATTACAAAAAGCTTAAATTCATATTAAAAATATTATCACTAATTTTGCTCACTGGCTACTTAGCCCTTCAGTGTTACCAATTTTTTGCCTGTCTTCCTTCACAGACCCTTCCATTCTGAAAGTAAAACTCAAAATTAAAATAAAATACACTGCACAAATACCAGTCTTCCTTGGTTTATCCCTGTTAACCTCCTTATCAATTTGTAGCTGATGGGTTGGTTGGGTTGTTTTACCTCTGAGCAGCACTTTTTTGCACACCATGGGCTAAATAGCCAGGTCACATGGATCCCAAAGGCTCAGAGAAGGCTGGGGGAGGGGACCCACTGGAACAGCTGTTGGGAGACAGATGGTAGCCTCCCATCAAGGCCATCCAGTGTGTTCTTTAACATGCACAGGGTATAGCACTCCCACACACGGGACCACAGCTTAACATCCCATCCGATGGACAGCGGCCTTTCCAAGCCCATCGGTGTCCCCTACTGACCATGGGCAGGGAGTTATGCGGAGATAAATCTCAACGCTGACCCAGCTGGGACTTGAACCTGGGAACTACAGAATACGAGCCTGGTGTGCTATTGACTAAGCCACCCATGCCCCTGTAGCTGATGGAACATGCATTATGCAGTCCATTTAATTTCCTTCCATCTGATGAAATTCGAAGTACACACTACAATATAAAACACACACGACTTTTTTGAAAACTTCAATGTCAAAATTGGTATTAACTCTGACCTTTGACGAGGGGTGATAGGTCCTTTCGATATTGGTAGCTGCAATGGCAATAGGCAATGTCACTTGGGGCTACTGGTAAGTAAATTTAATGTTTAGGTAATAACTAACACTTATTAAAAACACTATGACATACATAAGTACACATGGGTTTCACCAGATAGGCTAAAAAATAATATTACTGATTACATATTAATTAACAGCAAATGGGCTAGTTCTGATAGGAATAGCAGGTCACATAGGGGAGTTGAAATTCGATCTGGCCATTACCTTGTTAAAAGTGTCTTGCAACTTAAATTTAAAAACGTTGTTCTAAGGTTAAAATATTTACCTTTAACATTGAAGCTCTGAAAGACCCAGTTATTGCTAAAGCTTACCATGATACAGGGGTTTATCAAAACAATGGAAACATCAACAGTGACTGGAGTACATGCAATGCACCGTATGCATATCACAGGGACGATGTCACCTGTGATGTGAGGAATATAAAGGGGAGAAGTATGATGTCAGCCTATCACCCGCTAAAGAACCTGGTTTATGGATGTACATAAACAAAATTATCAGAAACTTTGTTACAAAAAGCTCAGTTAAATTATTCATTTTATGTTTCCTTTTGTTTCATTTTAGAATTAAACATTAATACTATTTCAAGTTATGCAGACATTTATAATTTGTGGGCCTACAGAAAAAATTTATCAAGTATAGATGGCAATCACAGTGCTCCTGTTGATTTTTTAATGTCAATATATCAATAAATATTTTGTGGAAAAAATTTCACCAACATATGGCATTTGAATCCGCATCTCTCCAGAAACATGCAGAGTATTTTATCATTGAACTAATGCCAACTCATCTTTTTTTCACTAATTTTAAAATTCTAAACTCATCACTAAGGATTTGGGTGCCTCCATTGATCCATCTATGATCTCGGGTGGCAACTATTTCTTTATACTGCACTGAGTAAGATGGATATTATTAATGATTTAAACATAGATAAAAATCTATGTTTAAATCATTAATAACACCAAATAGCATGAAGATTTTAGTGTAAAAGAATATAGAATAGCATGAAGAGACTTTATTTATTTCTATCTTACACAGAGCAATATAAAGAAATAGTTGCCACCCGAGATCATAAATGATGCCAATGGTGGGTGGCCAAATCCTCGGTGATGAATTTAGGAGTCTTAAAATTAGTGGAAAAAAAATGAGTTGACATTAGTTCAATGGTAGAATACTCTGGCATGTTTCTGGAGAGATGCAGATTCAAGTCCCGTATGTCGGTGAAATGTTTTCCACAAAATATTTATTGATATATTGAAGCTAAAAAGTCAACAGGTAATGCTGTGATTGTCATCTATATTTAAATCATTAATAATACTAAAGAGCATGAAGAGACTTTATTATTTATTTTCATCTTACTCATCACAATATAAAATAATAATTGCCACCCAAAATCATAAGATGACACCAATGGTAGGTGCCCAAATCCTCGGTGATGAATTTAGAGTCTTAAAATTAGTGGAAAAAAGATGAGTCAGCATTAGTCAATGGTAGAATACTTTGGCATGTTTCTGGAGAGATGCGGGTTCAAGTCCCATATGTCGGCGAAATGTTTTCCATAAAATATTGATTTATCAAGTATACTGGCAAACTTAGGTAATATAACCAAGAATGTTTGAAAAATATAAAAATAAATATTTCCTTGCCCTTGTCTGTCAGGTTCATAGTAAATTTGACCGAATTATAAATATTGAAAACCTGATTTTTCATATAGTGTTTAATATTGAAATGCATTTATTTTCTATTTTTGACCTGATCATTTTATCTTATTAGTTCACTAATTGTTTGAAATTTGCATTTTTCCTACTAAAAATATCTCCCGTTACAAAATATTACACAATAAGCACATTTATACAGCTCCCACCCCTGGTGTCGAAATATATTCGTATTTGGCTTCCTATGATTACGGTAAACCCTACCTATATTAATCCAGTTTAAATTTTTGTCAATAAAAACACCTAGATATTTTATTTTATTGCACAGGTGGCACTTGCTGTTTCCTGTGAAAGGATTTGGCTTGTCACCAGCACCAGGAATCCATTTAGGATTCTCGCCCAAGAAAGCTGCACAGAATTACCATTTGCGTCCATTGCGAACATGTGTGCGTTGAATCCTAGATAATAGAGTGAAGAATATTTTCAAGTAACAAATCAGCATTTTAGCATCGATTTAAATCATAGAGGAAAAATTGTCTTGAGTCGGGTGGGATTGTGAGGATTGAGATAGCAGAGAAGGTGAGAAGCTGAGAAGAGCTGCCTACACCTTGGTGATGCTTTCTATCTTCCCTCCCTGTAAAGAGGAATTTAAAGTTATTTTTAAGTATCTCACCTTTACCTATCCATCTGGTCTCTTGCAAGCCTAGATTATCTAGGTTATAGTGCTGGAATCCCTGTGTGAGGACATCAAGAGAATAATCTCTATGTAATGTCCTCCCATTCCACATACCTGCAGAGGGAAAACGATTACGATTTTTTAAAATAACTAGGTTTACTGAGAGAGGTAAGGCCAACAATATCAAACAGCCCCCTGATCGCATGCATGGGGCAAAGATCTGTTTTGACTGTTACAGGCTGAACTCACACATGTTGGTTGGAATTTCAAGCACCACCTTTTCAAGAGCCATATAACCTGTCTGAGACACATTACTCCAGTTTAGGATTGGAAATGACCAACTAGCTAAGTAAGGGTTCAGGTAACCTGCGATGGCCTCTGATCAGGATTATCCACCAGCTGATATAAGGTATCTCATGCCTCTATTCACTTAGGGTTGGCAACCCACAAGCAAACAGAAAACATAAACAGATTCTCCTTCAACAGTGGCCCACTAGTGCAGCAAGTCCAGGATCCATAATCAAGCTCAAATCCATAAACCAGTCCAGTCTAGTGGGTATAAATGTCAGCACCAGAACCCTGTGAAGTTGACCACTCCTCAGCAGGGTTGAAGAAAAGAAAAAAAGTAGCCATAGATGACCAAATAAATAGACTACACTGATTTGGCAGCTCTCCCCTTCCATTCCCTTGCAAAGGAGAATATCTCTTTTGAAAGGTACTAAGGCCTGCACCACAAGAAGGCGGGGTCGAGCATTAGGTGCTAGACCTGGCTGGTTCTGTGCACCATCACTGGGAACTGGTACACAGTTTTCCCTTCCAGTTTATGCCTAGCTACCATTTAAAAACTTCTGAAATACAGGAAATCAAAAAGATATAAACTATTTGCCAAAAAATGTAATAATAAAATATATGCATCATTACATGCAGATAAAACATGTACATTAATTATACAAGTAACCCCCATCTAATGCAGACTTGTTTAATACAGATTAACTATAATGTACTTCTTTTCCATTCTCTTTTTAGTAAAATGTCATTAAAAAATCTTTATATCGTGTACATAGATAAATATGCTAAAAATCTGGTGTATTCATCCACCTCGCTGTTGTAACATCAGTTAAGTGTAGAATCATACAGTGATGAAATCTTGTTTCATATGAATCCATTGGTGGTGTTTATGTATAAAAGAAAGTTGTCAAAAAATATAAGGTCACAGAGGAAGTGAATCAGTGATGTGAGGAAGCCTACATTAATTTTTCATTTCATGTAATTCGATTGGCAAATATCTTTTTTGATGTGAAAACTGAAAAATCTAAATACATAATTACCTTTTCTAGGACAGAAGAGAAAAAAACTTAATGTATTTATGTAATTTTTTCATCAAAACTGAATTACAATACTTTTTGTTGAAATAAAATGTCAATCTTAATACAAAGAAAAAAAATCAAAAAGATCAATATAATATTAAAAAACAGGCAAACGAAAAACTAAAAAAAAAACCTATTTAATGTGAGTCTCTCCAGAATGCATCTCCCTCTTAAACACTTAACTAAATTGTGCAGTCTCGTTACCTGTATATATAAGGGAAAATATACATTATATACAGTACTGCAATAGATTCAACTACAGTGGAAAACAAATTTTCTCCTAAGTGCATAAGTGAATTTCATTTTAATACTGTAGTAGCCTTTCAAATTTTTTTTTTCTTTCTTAAACCAAATGACAGATGCTCCCAGACCATAGAATACTGGACTAAAAATGGTTGAGTGTAAAGGCAATTCTTAATTTACAGAACCCTTTTATAACGAATTTCACACTAACAGAAATTACATCTCAGCACCTAGTTTCATTACATGGCAAAACAATTCACAGTTGTTGCAATTTTCTGGAAAAGGTAAATTTTTTTTTTATTTTTTACAGCTACAAATGCAACAATTGTCATCTGGGTAGAGGTGACTCTCAAACTTTGTTTTATTTTTTAATCATATCTATTAATTCTTGTTTGATGATGTTGTTGCCCCTTCAATTAACACTTCTAATGCTCATATGGCATACCAGACAAGTTAGTTAACATAATGAAAGCTATCTATAACACTGAGTCGTGTGTGCGAGTTGGCAAGGCTTGTAGTAATTGGTTTAGCATTGCTTCTGGTGTTCGACAAGGGTGCATTTTGTCCCCTTTTCTCTTTAGTTTGGTTATTGATTATGTTAAGCGAAATTCTTTGCAAGGGAAAGATTTTGGCCTTAAATGGTGTAGAGATTTCAAAATTTCTGATTTAGATTATGCAGATGATTTGGCCTTATTGGCTAATGATGTTGATAAGATTAATTCTTTCATTAGGGCTGTTGATGAGACTGGCAATAGAGTTGGTTTGGTGATAAACAGAGATAAAACTAAAGTGATGAAAATTGGTCAGGCAGTTGGTGCTTCCGTCACTCTGAATGGTTGTACCCTTGAGCAAGTGTCTCAGTTTAATATTCTAGGGAGTTATGTAACAGATACTGGTGATGTGCAGCATGAGATTAACAGGTGAATAAGGATTGCCTCTGGGACTTTTAGGAATCTATGGAGAGTGTGGAGAAATAGGCATACACACCTAAACACAAAAATTAGACTGTATAATAGTTTGGTTCTTTCTAGGGTTAATTATGATAGTGAAACTTGGATGCTTTGTAAACAAGATAACATGAAACTAGATGTTTTTGATTCTAGATGCTTGTGCAGTATCTTGGGTATTAGGTGGTCCAACTTTGTAAGTAATGAAGAGGTTAGGCAAAGGAGTTGGCAACCTCCTCTGAGCAGTATATTGTGCAGAGAGAGACTCCATTGGTTTGGCCAAGTAGCCCATATGGATAATTATAGATTAGTGAATAGGGTTATAAACAGTGTGCCTAAAGGCCTCAGAAAGAGAGGGAGACCAGGATGCAGTGGGCAGACAATATCAAACAGGGCCTCGTTAGAATTGGTGTGCAGTGGAGAGATGCAGCAGATATAGCTCAAGACAGATATGCTTGGAGAACTAAATTGTGTGGTCTGGTTGGATCTCCGTAGCCCATGGTTGCTTGAGGAGGAGGATGGATGAATGCTCATTAATGGTTACTTTACCATTGCTCAATTTTTCTTTTAATAGATCAAACTATTACAGTAGTATTTATCAGTGGCAATTAATATTTACCTTAAATTCATACTTTACATTATGCTACTGATTTTGAATTTCATTTGTTATAATATTATCACATGTGTGCCTTTCTGCATATGCCACTTATTAATGTAGCATATGAAAATTTGGATGAACAAGATAACCCCTTCCATATTTGTGAGATGAGATAACATATAAATCAAGCACTGAGAGTATTAAAGCATTGTGCCTTTCTCTGTATTCAAATGTATTTCAAAAGGATCAAAAATTGTGTTTATATGAAGCCTTGAATCCAAAAAAAAAAAATTCTGTAAGAACACATCTATCATTACATAATGGGATCCAATGGGGAATTGGTGTCTGTTATACTAAAATTCATTCGATGGCCAACATTTTAAGAATGTACCCTTGCATATGTCAAGGACTATGCATATATTAGTTCCATTTTTTTTTCTAGCAGGTGTAACACTCAAAATACATTTTAGTAAATTATGGATGTAAAACCAAACTAAGACTGCATATGCATATAAAAAAATAAAAGTGAATCTCTTAAAACTATTAATTTATACTTTCATCCAAATATAAAGCATACAAAAATATATTCATATTTATTTTTCAAAATATAATGTATTAATTATGAAAAATAAAACAAAAATTAAAAAAATTAAGACAAAATATTTTAGAAAACAAACATTTAATTAGAAGGGCAAGTTGGAAGGTGCTAAAAGACTGAGCATAACTGATATCACCGTCAAATAGAGCATGATTATTCCTAGCCTCGCTTCAATTAGAAGTTACTTTCCATGAATTGAAATTACCCCCATCTGGGAGCAGTGGGCAGATACATCTGAAAATCAGCCTAAGTACAGATGATATTACAGGAAATATATTAGAGAGCAACAGAATTATATATGATATACAGAAAAGCACTGATTGTGCTCACAATCAATAAGTAGTGTGACGCCTATTGTTGACATCCAGTTATTTGGGTTGGTTGTAGATGGGCATGCAGACACTGTCTTGGCAAGTCCCAGATGTATTTGATCAGTGAGAAATCCAAGAATATCACTAGCCAAGTCATGCTGAACATCCTGTACACTCTTCTGAGATATCCGGTTATGCATTCACTGCTGAAATTTGGTGTCAAGTACACTCTCCAAGAAAGATATTATAATGGGTGTAATTATATTGTATTATTATATTTATATTGTAATAGATCTTATCAACATACTTACAAGCAATCAAACTTCCTGCGATAAAAAACAAAGATCAGCCATCATAACTCATGGCACCCCCACAAGCCCATTTCTAACCACTTGGATGCCCTGGCACAAAAAATATTTGCCACCTCTAGAAAAATCTAACTGAAATGGTATAAAGATAATACAAAAAAGTTTTATATACTTGATTAAATTAGATGCAAATTCCCTATGCCAGACAGTGCTGGTGCCATCATGAAATCACTATTGTAATCACAAGCCAACTATCCTCACTTCACACTTAATATTCCCAAAGGTATGAAAGGAATTCTTCCAGTGTGTTTTCTGTTTGTGACAAGATGCAGAGGATACGTTTTTCAGCTGGTGGAATCCTGATCAGATGCTATTGTGGGTACCTAACCCCTTGCTTCTATATGCATTCCTCACTCAATAAACATAGTTTCTTTAAAAAATCCAACTATTTGCTCTTGTGTTTACTAAACATCAAGTAATGTTCTGTTCTCATATGTGTTCTCAATAATATTAAGTCCGATGCCAATTGAGCTTTTTTTATTGGAGAAAAATTTAATATATTATGATTGAGCACTGTTTTAGTGTTTATATTGGATATATTTTATGATATGAAAAGATAGTTTCTTTGATCATGTGTGGGATTTGTGATATCAATCAGCAAACATCTGGTTTTGTTTAGAAACTTAGTATGTGCATGTTAGGCTATAGATATTTATTCTGCATTCAGGAAGTACCAAAGTGTGAGGGGCGGGAGTGGCTCAGTCGGTAGCGACCAGGCTCGTAATCTGTGGTTCCCAGGTTCGAGTCCCAGCTGGGTCAGCATTGAGATTTATCTCCGCAAAATTCCTTGCCCTGCCCACAGTCAGTAGGGGACACTGATGGGCTTGGAAAGGTCGTCATCCATCTGATGGGACGTTAAGCCGTGGCCCAGTGTGCGGGAGAGCCATAGCCTGTACACATTAAAGAACAATGGATGCCCTTGATGGGAGGCTACCATCTGTCTCCCAACAGTTGTTCCAGTGGGTCCCCTTCCCCCAACCTTCTCTGAGCCTTCGAGGTCTTTGTGACCTGGCCATTTTAGCCCATGGTGTGCAAAAAAAGTGTCGCTCAGAGGTGAAACAACCCAACCCAAAGGTATGAGGGGTTGGCCACCTACCTGGCCTCGCCAAGTCTAACTATTCACCTCTCTCAAATACATCCAGTTGGCGATACTGTTGTATAATTTGTTGCTGATGTCCATTTTGTTCAGTGCTGTGTATAATCCAATAATCCAAAAATATAATGAAAAACTACTATGGCCACATGCAACCCTCAATCTGTTGGCCTTATATCTTCTGTTTTGCTCAGTGCACCATTGATTTTAATGACCATACCACCTATACATATCAGCATGGTGCACACTTCACATGCACTAAGGTTCAGACAGAGCCATCCACTGCTTCAGGGTAGGACAATTTCAATTTTAGAGTATACATTAACACAACACAGTCTTCCTGCTTTTACTAAACAAAGTAAAATGTCACAAATAAAAAAGATTTTTCCTACCTAGTTTGTAATTACGAAGTACCACTGCAGGAGAGCTTAATGCTCCTTCTGATGCTAGTTGTATATTGGTGTTGGTAATACCAAGAGGATCCAGGTTGGATACAAGATGTCCCCGAACCTTAATTACCCAGAATATAAATAAATTAATAAAAAAAAATAAGAAATAACAGAGCAGCTTTTATATTGGTAAACCCTCTACAAAAACAAAAAGAAGTGTGAAACAAAATATAACAATTTTTAATTATATTTAATGAAATAAAATATAACTACAAATGAAACTTCAATATTTACATTAATTACTGTAACTATTTATAACAGTGTTGGCTAACAAAATGAAAAACATTCCGTTATGTTATTTGTTACAGCCAAAAGTTTAAGATCATTTTTCGTTATAGCAAAAATTAAATTTCGTTTCCATTATAACATTACATTAATGGTCATTCCATGTCAAATCAACCAAAATTTTGGAAAAAGTTTACCACCCATAACAGATTTCAATGATCTTTGGTATAAATGTTGGTACACAGAAGATGTCTAATTGTCTGAAATATTTGAGTCAAAAAAATTTTTGAAGGAGTTATAATCATTTAACCTAAGGGGAAAATATACCAATTGCGATTGTGACTAAACATTTTTCTTTGCTTCCATTATAGATGAGAAGACAAAACTTGGTGTACTGATGTAGATTTGGATTATAAATGTTCGAGCCCCAGATTAGGCATGGATGTGTGTGTCGTTTTTCTGCTGAGGTCCTGCCATCCTCTCAGATCTACTGTGGCATATAAACTGACAGGCTCCTGTCAGACCTCTGTGTCAAGCAGCTGCTTGAGGGGGTATTTATTATTATTTATTTATTAATAAAATAAAATTTAAAAAATGTAATACAGTATGGTTTCGAATAAAAAAAAATGAAAAAAAATGAAAATGTTTAAAAAGTCAGTCAGTGAGTTTTTCTTGCATACATGCAAATGATACTTCTCAAATATATTAAAATATAAAATCAAAATTCTCTTGATCTCTATGTCAGTAACTTAGCTCTTTTCAGTTTAAATGATTACATATTCTCTTCTAATTATTTATTATCAAAGTATTATACAATAACATTTGTTTCATCAGCAAAAATATGACTTTGTTAAAATGAAATAAAATTAAACTTGCGTACATGCAATTTTTTTCCATTCATTAAATAATTTTCTTGTCCAGGGCACCAAATGAGCTAGAAACGGCAATGTTCAGTTTTTTGCTATTTTGACTACACCTAACCAGTAGCATGGCTAGAAATTCGGTTTCATTTCTCCACAAGAATATGTAGTATTTCTGGAATGTGTTGGCTACCTGCCATCCTCTCAGACCTACTATGGCATATAAATTGACAGGCTCCTGTCACACCTCTGTGGCAAGCAGCTGCTTGAGGGGGTATTTTTTTTATATCAGATGAAGTTCTCCTTTCCTCCATTACTCTGTCTTTGATTTGCAAGAATCTTCCTTATTATGTATTGTTCCCTAATGAACTAGAATCGGAAACAATGATTACCACAGCAACCAGTGCAGTGAGATTTCCATCCCTGTGTGCCAATATAAGCAACACCTTTGAAGGAAATAACTTTTCTGAACTATTTGAACTAAAGCAATAAATCACCATGTGATACCTCCTCGTTCACTTTTACTTTACCTTAACCAGTTTTGCTTAATTTACGTTATATTTATCATTTTGGGGATTTTTATTTCATTTTTGGCATCACAGCACTCGTTTCCAAGAGTTAGGAGTTACGCATGCGCAACTCCCAACTTTCGATTGTCACACGCTAAAGCGCGTGTACAAGGATATGCCCACTCTTGCGTCATAGCTTGCGCCACTCATTAATTTATGCAAATGTCTTTCCCAGCGTGCAACATGACATGTGCGGGCTTTGTACCTCTTGCTATAACCTGGTGACATGTTGTCACAGTAGCACAGAAGATAGTAGAGAGAGTAGTAGAGCACAGCACAGTTCAGAGATCAGTTTTAGTTTGGAGTTTGTTGAAGATGTTTGTAGTAAGAAATTATGTAGTATCTTCTTTATTGAAGTTTTGGTGAGTGCTTTTTGGAAATAAATTGTTTGTTATTTAAACCTTTTGAATCATTACAAATTTTTTTTCTCTTGAGCAACGTTAGTTTGTTTTGATTAGCATTAACATAAAATTTTGACAATCATTTAATATTTTTGAATTCTTACTCATTAACGCTCGCTGGTATTTCGAACCCTAATTAAACTTTATTTTTTGGCAATTTGTTAATTATTGCCTTGGTGACTGACTCAGCTATCCAGAGCATAAAATTATTGGATCAGACAAAGGGTCCAAACTTTAAAAGTATTTCATTTCTTTGGAGCATTACAGAGGTAAATAAAAGAAGTGGTGCAACGAACAGGGATCTGCCAGTAGTAAAAGATAGTGATCCAAGAATAGGTACTGTATATTTGTGTATAAATTGTGTATGTTATTTAATGTGATTGTCAAAGATAGTAGTAATTTTTGAGCTCATTAGTTTTATGTACTATTTATAGATTTAATGGCAGCTTAAGCCGAAAATTTTTGTTGAGCAAGAAGCTTAACTTTTTTGTATATTAGTCACAGGTACTGAAGTTTCAGCACAGTTATTGCTGATAGTTAAGATATTTATTGTATGTAAAGATTAGAAGTGTCTGGACACACACGCACATAGGCACGATAGAAAATTTTTTTTGATAAGCAAATTTATATTTTAGCAAGCTTAGTTGTAGCTTTAAAATTGTTGTATAGCAGTACCTTTGAGCACTGCTCAAGATTAAAAAAAGGTTAAACTCAATATGGCTCAATATGGCCGATTCTGCCATAATGACTCCCAACTTAGAAAGAGTAAAGGGTAGGTTGCAGGATGTAATGATAGAAGCAGAAGTGCTAATGAATCTGCTTGATGATCATCGGGAGAAAAGGGGAACAACAACAACCCCTAAATTTGCTGACAATGCTACGTCAGCTCACCAACGTAGAAACTTTGATCGTAAGGTTCCATTTTTTGTTCCGTCAGAAGCAAGTGATAGAGCAGAGTATTATCAACCGCCACAAAGACGATTTGCCAATCCATCTATTAACTATAGTCCTTATGTTAATTGGCCTTTACCTGAGATAAGGTTCAACAGTTCAAAACGTCCGTCATCGTGGACATTTGTCGAGTCCATGGAGGAACACTTCCGTTTACATGAAGTGCCCGTCAACAAAAAGGTGGTTATAGTTGGGTTGGGTTGTTTTACCTCTGAGCGGCACTTTTTTGCACACCATGGGCTAAATGGCCAGGTCACAAAGACTCCGAAGGCTCAGAGAAGGTTGGGGGAGGGGACCCACTGGAACAGCTGTTGGGAGACAGATGGTAGCCTCCCGTCAAGGCCATCCAGCGTGTTCTTTAACGTGCACAGGGTATGGCTCTCCCACACACGGGGCCACGGCTTAACGTCCCATCCGACGGACGGCGGCCTTTCCAAGCCCATCGGTGTCCCCTACTGACCGTGGGCAGGGCGGGGAAATTTGCGGAGATAAATCTCAACGCTGACCCAGCTGGGACTCGAACCTGGAAACTACAGATTACGAGCCTGGCGCGCTACCGACTGAGCCACCCCCGCCCCAGGTGGTTATAGTAGTATCTTGTCTAATTGGATGTGCTAAGCAATGGTGGAAAAACATAGGATGTCGTCATGGAATTGAATATTGGAAAGAGTTTAAAAATGAAATCATGGATACACAGTCCCAACAATTTGCGCCGAACGTGCCTAAAACTATAGAGAACGAATGAAGCAGAGAATTTATTCCACGTCAAGCCTTGAACAATGACACTAGACCTAAAACTTTTTTTAAGAACAATAGAGAAACTTTCAGATGTGATTTTTGTGGCCAACTGGGACACACGGAACAATTTTGTTATCGAAGGAATAAAAATTCGGGAAACTTGAATTAGGATCTTTGAAGCGAGAGGCCAAAGTTCCTCACGAAAAGCCCTCTCATGAGTTAAGTCTTGCTACTGTGGGTATACATAATGTCCTACATTTACCTTTCGTGAAGCTTTATCATGATAAGACCAAATTCATAGCTCGCATTGATACAGGAGCTGATATTACATGTCTACATAAAAAAAGTATGGGATAAAATTCAGAAAAGTTGTAAACTGAAATTGCAGCCGTGGTCCGGTGGACCTTTGAACTTACCTTGTGCTTCCAAGCAGTGTTTTCCGCAAGGAACTGTTGAGTTACTATCACTTTAAATAATATGGAGACAAGACTTGAATTTTTAATAATAAGTGAATTATTATATGACTCTTTAATAGGAATAGATGCGATACGAAAACACTTGATTGAATTTGATTTTGCCAATAATACTATTTCACTGAAAGCAACAATGAAAGAAAAACTTCATATCGATCATATAAAATCAGATATTAGAAAACATGTTGACAGCACTCATTTGGATAATAGCGAGAAAGAAGCTCTGCTCAATGCTAATTACAAACTTTTTAACAACAAGCCTGGCAGATGTCAGATTTCGGAACATCATATCGACACAGGCAATAGTAGACCTGTTTATAGCAAACCGTATAATTATTCCTCTCGTAAAGAAGAAACAGTTTCAATGCAAATTAAAGAAATGTTAAAGGATGGGATAATAGAAGCAAGTTTTAGCCCTTGGGCTTCACCGGTCATTCTCGTTAAAAGGAAAACTGGTGATTTGAGATTTTGCGTGGACTATCGAAAACTAAATGCTGTTACAGTTCCCGATAGATATCCACTACCTATTATTCAGAATCTACTAACACAACTGGCTGGCAAGAAATTTATTAGCACACTAGATTTGTCTTCAGGATATTGGCAGGTGTCTGTGTATCCACCAGATTGGTCCAAAACAGCTTTCCTCACAAAAGATGGATTATTCCAATTTCGCTGCTTACCATTTGGCTTATCAGGAGCACCCGCCATGTTTCAACGTCTTATGTCCATGGTTCTGGGTGATCTAAAAGGAAAAATTTGTGAAGTATACTTAGACGATATAGTTATTTTTTTACTGATTTTTCAGAGCATCTACGTGATTTAAGTTTGGTATTTGCAAGGTTAAGAAGCCAAGCACCATAAAATTGTCTAAATGCACATTTCTCCGAGAAGACATTCAATATCTCAGTTTCAATGTTAATACAGATGGAGTAAGAACATTACCTAATAAGGTCGAAGCCATAGAACGATTTCCCACACCGCGCAATTCAAAACAACTTAGTAGATTTCTAGGAATGTGTGGTTGGTACTGACAATTTGTTCCTAATTTTGCTAATTTGGCTGAACCTTTATGTGAATTGCACCGAAAGCGAAAACGGTTCCACTGGACACCTATTTGCGACACAGCATTTCACACCTTAAAAGATCATTGTGTCACGCTCCTGTGTTGGCCTTGCCGCAGGCCAACACAGACAACCTTTTATCATCTACACTGATGCTTCCGATGTCGGTCTCGGTGCCGTGCTGAACCAAGTACAGAATGACAATTGTGAACATGTTATCGTGTATGCCAGTCGCAGTTTGAGCACACTGAAAGAAACTATACAGTGACTGAAAAAGAATGTCTAAGCGTAATATGGGCTCTAGAAAAATTTAATGTACAATTAGGCACGTCCAACATTACTATTTTTACCGACCATGCTGTTTTACAATGGTTGCAGGCATACACCAATCTAACAGATCGTCTAATGCGCTGGGCATTACGCCTACAAGAATTCAATTTCAAGGTCGAGCACCGAAAGGGGAGTGCACATCAGCTACCAGATGTAGTGCTCCCGTGTGGCCGGCAGAAGTTATGCCAGATATCGAAGATAAGCTTTTTGCTCCCTCACTCGCAACAATAGTTCCCATCGAATACAAGGAACACTTAATTAAGGAACAACAAAGAGATTTAGAATATGGAAATGTGTACCATTATTTGAAAACTGGTGAATTACCTCTAGATCCTAGTATAGCTTCAAGTATTGTTGGAAGAGCCAGACATTTCAGATTAATTAATGATATTTTGTACTACTGCAGATGACAGAGTCAAACAGGCAGTTATCGCCCATTTATTCCCAAGAATTTAAGAGAATACGTACTCCGAGAATTACATGATGTACCTTCAGCCGGACATTTAGGTACACGGAAAACCTATCAGAAAGTGGCCATAAGATCATATTGGCCAGCTTTGAAACAAGACGTAAAAATCTATGTAGAAACATGCTTAATTTGTCAAACCACAAAATTCGATCAGAACTGTCCTTGTGGTCTTATGAAAAGCACAATTTCAATGAACCCATGGAATTAGTTGGCATGAATTTAATGGGCCCGTATCCACAAACGCAAGCGGGATCCCAATATAATCTAGTGTTAGTAGATTATTTTTCAAAATGAGTCGAAACATATATAATCTAGTGTTAGTAGATTATATACAAAAAGGTCAAATACATGGTCGAAATATATGTTGCATTAGAAATGCAACACGAACAATTGTAGCAAAGAAATTTGTAAATGAATTTATATGCAGATACGGGGTACCCAAGAGTATAGTTTCGGACAATGGGCCCCAATTCATTTCAAATGTGCTTGCTGAAGTATGTGAAACATTTCAAATAAAACACATATATACAACTCCATATCATCCACAGTCAAATTTGACGGAAAGAATAAATCAAAATATTGGTAGGATGATAGCTGCTTACATTGAAAACAGAATAGTACCTGGGATAAATATTTGCAACAGGTTTCCTTTGCTTTACGCACTTCATTACATGAAACCACCAAATTCATGCCTTCAAGGATATTTCTTGGGAGAGAGCTGACATTACCCAGGGACAGACTCATTGGCCAACCTGCATCTCCAAAATCCATTGAGTTTAGAATGGAACAGCATATTAGAGCCATTTCAAAGGCACAAGATAATTCCCTATGAGCACAACAAAAGCAATGAGAGGATTATAATAAAAGACGACAACATATGGAATTTAAAGTAGGTGAGAAGGTCTTTATTAAAACACATCATAAGAGTGATAAAGAAAAAGGATTCATAAAGAAATTTGCACCATTATATGCTGGACCATATATTATAAGGAAGAAACTTTCTCCTCTTCTGTATGAATTGGATATTACCCTTGTTCTTGGTGACTTCAATGCCAAAGTTGGTAACGACTCTGACCTTTGGGGAGGAGTAATAGGCCCTTTTGGTACTGGTAGCTGCAATGACAATGGGCAACGTCGCCTACAGGTAAGTAAACTCAATGGTTTCAGAATAACTAACACATATTACAAACACTGCGACATACATAAATACACATGGGTTTCACCTGATGGGCTGCATAGGAATATGATTGATTATATATTAATTAACAGCAAATGGGCTAGTTCTGTAAGAAATACCAGGGCATATAGGGGAGCTGAAATTGGATCTGACCATTACCTTGTTAAAAATGTTTTGCAACTTAAACTTAAAAAGTGTTGTGCTAGGGTTAAAAAATTTACCTTTAATACAGAAGCTCTGAAAGACCCGGTTATAGCTAAAGCTTACCATGATAGGTTACTTAGTCATTATGACAGTCATGGTTTGCTTAATACTGAAGTTGAGGAAGAATGGGGCCATTTTAAACAGGCTTTTTTGGAAACTAACAGTACTCTTTTAGGGAAAAAGGAGCAGAGGAAGCAGAATTATTTAAGTGATAAGTCACTTGAGCTTATTTCTGAAAGAAGGAACTGCAGGAATGTCCTTAATCAGTACCCTACTAGTCCTAATAGAAAGCATTACAAAGAACTTAACAAACGTGTAAAGGATCAGTTAGCTACTGATAAGAATCTTTGGCTTGATGACCTGGCTGACAAAGCTGAGGAAGCAGTTAGACAGCACAACAGCAGAGAGCTGTACCAGATAGTTAATGTTTTGTGTGGTAGAAAACGAACAGGTATACAGGGATTGAAGGATAAACAAGGTAAGGTTATAGAAGGGGAGGATTCTGTTATGGCTAGGTGGGCTGGGCATTTCAGTGATGTTCTAAACAATGTGGTTAATTCTACTCCCATTGTTTGCAATGATGATAGATGCATTGTTGGCTTTAATGTTGGCCTTATAACACAATCTGAAGTTAGTTTGGCTATTTCTAAACTTAAACTTCATAAATCCCCAGGGGTGGATGAAATTACTACAGAAATGCTTAGAGCTGGGAATGTTTCAGTTACCACTTGGATGACTGAAATTTTGAATAACTTTTATGATAAAGGTATGGTTCCTAAAGATTTTACCAGAGCTATTATTATCCCTATTTTCAAAAAAGGTGATCGCAGTTCTTGTGATAACTATAGGGGTATCAGCCTACTCTCTGTTCCAGGTAAAGTTCTTTCCATGATTGTGCTTAATAGAATTAAGAATCTGGTTGACAGGCAATTGCGTGATGAGCAATGTGGATTCAGAAGTGGTAGGGGATATGTAGATCAGATATTTTCACTTAGGCAGAATCTTGAGAAATGTTTAGAGTTTCAGAAACCTTTGATTGCTAGCTTTGTTGATTTCAAAAAGGCTTTCGACTCTGTTGATCGTCATAATTTGTGGTTCATTGTGAGATCGTATGGTATATCAGGCAAGTTAGTTAACATAATGAAAGCTCTCTATAATAACACTGAGTCGTGTGTGAGTTGGTAAGTCTTGTAGCAATTGGTTTAGCATTACTTCTGGTGTTCGACAAGGGTGCATTTTGTCTCCTTTTCTCTTTAGTTTGGTTGTTGATTATGTTATGCGAAATTCACTTCAAGGGAAAGCTTTTGGCCTTAAATGGACTGGAGATATGAAAATTTCTGATTTAGATTATGCTGATGACTTAGCCCTTTTGGCAAATGATGTTGATGAGATGAACTCTTTCATTCGAGCTGTTGATGAGACTGGTAGTAGAGTAGGTTTGGTTATAAACAGAGAGAATACTAAAGTGATGAAAATTGGTCAGGCAGGCTCTGATTCAGTTAATCTGAATGGTTGCAGTCTTGAGCAGGTGTCACAGTTTAATTACCTTGGGAGCTACGTAACAGATAATGGTGATGTGTGGCATGAGATTAACAGACAAATAGGGATTGCTGCTGGGACTTTTAAGAATCTATGGAGATTGTGGAGAAATAGGCGTATACACCTAAAGACTAAAATTAGACTGTACAATAGTTTGGTTCTTTCTAGGGTTAGTTATGGTAGTGAAACTTGGACACTTTGTAAACAAGATAACAGGAAACTAGATGCTTTTGATTCCAGATGCTTACGCAGTATCTTGTTGGTTCAACTTTGTAACTAACGATGAGGTTAAGCAAAGGAGTTTGCAACCTCCTTTAAGCAGCATTTTGTGCAGAGAGAGACTCCGTTGGTTTGGCCATGTTGCCCGTATGAACAATTATAGATTGGCGAATAGGATTATGAACAGTGTGCCTAAAGGCCTCAGAAAGAAGGGGAGACCTAGGATGCGGTGGGCAGACAATGTCAAACAGGACCTTGTTAGAATTGGTGTGCAGTGGCCGGATGCAGCAGATGTAGCTCAGGACAGATATGCTTGGAGAATTAAACTGCGCGGTCTGGTTGGACCTCTGTAGCCCATGGCTGCTTGTTGATGATGATGATATAACCATTCTGTAGAATTTTCCAGATCAAAAGTAGATGCTCCACAACAAACCCAGGAGAATGATGGCTCTGATGATGATGTTGAACCTTTACCAAGCAGAAGAGAAAAGAATAGGTTAGATTATCACCTATTACATACGACAGGACAAAGATTGACAAAGCCAGATTCAGCTGTTCCATCGATGTCAAGAGCGTGATGAGATACCGACGAAACAACCAGAGCCTGCAGAGCGACAATCGACAGCGAAGCAGTCAACATAGCCGAGATGACGTCACTAGTGAGATCTGTAGCAACGATTTTACTTGAAGCAAGTGAATGACGAAGGAAAGATGTCATCGGAACCCAACTGGATGATTTATCACAACGGAATGCCAACAATGAAAATTTAAGTATATTATTATTCTTCCACTTGGCACTTTATGATTTATAAATGTTCTCTTTTCTCTGGAATAGATGAAGATGAAGAAGAAGCTTTATTGTGATTTATATAGTTAGCAATGTTCAAATTCTTGTTGAAACTTTGGAGTTTCGATATTTATTTTGGGAAAGTGAAATTATTGTAGTTCGAGTTTATACTGTGTGAATAGAATTTTTATTTTGTATTCTTGTTCATCGAAGTTCTAGTTGTTATACTGTATTAACGTGAGTTAAAGTGTATTTTTGTAGATTTTTTTCGTTTCAGCTGACTGATAGCTGAAAATTGTAAGTCAACATTAGGAAGTTTAGAAATTGTAAAATGTTTATGGATATGAATGAGGAGAGTGAAAGAGAATTAGTGATTTAATATTTTTTCATTTGTAAGAAGAATTTTGTATTGTAAAATAACGTACATTCCCAAGTGAATTTATGTATGAAAAAAATGAGATTCATGTAAAAAGTGATTGGCTGAAATGTTATCGTCATATATTATAAATTATTTACACATTTTTTTCTTTATTCTTAGATACGATTTATGTATATGTGTTTAAATCTGTTCAGTGTCATCAGTGATATTTATGTGTCAATGATGCATAATTTTTGGGATGACATTGGAAGCATTTATTTGTATATATACATGAGCTGACCATGATGATGACTGCAGAATTTTGTTGTTTTTTTTTGAGTACCTTTTTGGAACTGTCCCCAAATGGCAAAGTCTGGTGACCGAGTTGTTACCAGTATAACTCCTTTGGGAGGGAACGTTAAGCTCTGAAAAGGGAGGTAATTAATAAATTATTTTATTTCAGCTAACTCGTAATTGCTGTGTATAGGTGAAGAATTAGTGGATGATTACAATCCCACTTGGGTGTAAAAATTTGAATTTTCTTAGCTTCGCGTGTTTGATGTAATTAGGAGGAGATAACGGAGTTCGAATACCCGTTTTTTTATGTGATTTAGGAGAAGATTTCAGCTTTCACGTATTTTTTTATTGTGGTTAGGAGATAAGCGAAAGTTATCACCCTGCTTGCAACGTATGTAATTGAATATTTTTTTTTTAATTTTCATGTCTTTAACCTTTCTAGAAGTTAAGAAAGCTAGGAGTGTATTTACCCATTTTTCATTGTAAAGTTAAGTTACGCCAATTTCGAGTTTGTATCAGAATGTGATACTAGGTAGACTAATAATGCTAGTATATAGTTAACTGTCATAGCCATTGGTATATATTTACACTAGGTTAGCTGCAACACAATTTTGTTAGGAGATTTGGGAGGAGGTACCTTTGGTTGTGCTGGAAAATTGTGTCAAAGTGAGAATAGATCGTCTTATCAAAATTTGCGTGGGCATACTTTTACTTATTTATGTTCAGCCATATGTAAATGACGTGAGATGTGTCCTTTTATTCAAAATTTGCTTGTCAAAATCTGTTAGGTCAAATTTTTGACTCCCTTTGGAAGGGGGAGTTGTGATGCCCCCTCATTCACTTTTACTTTACCTTAACCAGTTTTGCTTACTTTATGTTATATTTATCATTTTGGGGATTTTTATTTCATTTTTGGCATAACAGCACTCGTTTCCAAGAGTTAGGAGTTACGCATGCGCAACTCCTAACTTTCGATTGTCACACGCTAAAGCGCGTGTACAAGGATATGCCCACTCTTGCGTCATAGCTTGCGCCACTCATTAATTTATGCAAATGTCTTTCCCAGCGTGCAACATGACATGTGCGGGCTTTGTACCTCTTGCTATAACCTGGTGACATGTTGTCACAGTAGCACAGAAGATAGTAGAGAGAGTAGTAGAGCACAGCACAGTTCAGAGATCAGTTTTAGTTTGGAGTTTGTTGAAGATGTTTGTAGTAAGAAATTATGTAGTATCTGCTTTATTGAAGTTTTGGTGAGTGCTTTTTGGAAATAAATTGTTTGTTATTTAAACCTTTTGAATCATTACAAATTTTTTTTCTCTTGAGCAACGTTAGTTTGTTTTGATTAGCATTAACATAAAATTTTGACAATCATTTAATATTTTTGAATTCTTACTCATTAACGCTCGCTGGTGTTTCGAACCCTAATTAAACTTTTTTTTTGGCAATTTGTTAATTATTGCCTGGCGCCTGACTCAGCTATCTGGAGCATAAAAATAATTGGATCAAAGGGTCCAAACTTTAAAAGTATTTCATTTCTTTGGAGCGTTACAACCATAATTGGTGTAACACAGCGCGCTTACCAGCATGTAACACAGGTGAAACGAAACCAAAAACCAATGCAATAACATTCATGCAATGAGTTAAGTGACAGTTTTTTTATTACCACAAAAAAAATGAGTCTTAGAAAATGCCATGAAAGTAACAAAGAGCTTCTAAGAACATATACTGGTGTCCATAAATTAAGGAAAATCCTTAGGTTAAGTCAATGGGAAGCTAACGTCAAAGCTCTATGACTTCTAAAATAAGTTTTTGATTTGAGAAATGCGATTGCAGATAAAGATCTCAATCAAATAAATCAATATCCCAATTTCAACAACATTCGTTCAGTATTTAATGAGTTACGAAAGTTTGAATATTTAAAGATAACAATGTCAGTCACAAAAATTGACTTCAAAAGTTAATTAAAACTATTTATATTATTTATACTTATATATTTATATTATATATATAATATATAAATATAAAATATAAATAAAATATAAAATATATAAATATATACATAATAAATATATATTATATTTTTATTATATATATATTTATTTGATACAATACTATAATAAGTATAGTATCAAAATGTTTAATAAAATAAGTTTGTATTTTAGAACTTTGTGTAAAGAATTCTTTCACTATTCTTCAGTTTTGTGTATCTTAAGACTAGTATTGCTGTTGCTAAATATTTAAACTTCCATAACTCATTAAATACTGAATGAATATTGTTGAAAATCAAGATATTGATTTTATTTGATTTAAATCTTTATCTGCAATCACATTTTTAAAAACAAAAAAAAACTTATTTTAGAAGTTAGAGAGAGCTTTGATGTTAGCTTCCCATTGACTTAACATAGGGATTTTCCTTAATTTATGGAAACCAGTGTATATTTTAAAAACGTTTTCATGCAAAAAGAGTATTCTGCAATTAAGTTTTTTATCATGTGTATTTTCTAATATTATACGTATCATCAATTTTTCTAAATTGATGATACATAGACATTATTTATTACCATATTTTCCATTATTTTTATTAATATAGTATTATAATTTTTTAAAAAAACCTATGAAATAAAAATTTAAAAAATTGGTTTATTTATAACAGAATATTGACAGCAGTCTGAGACTTCAGCAGATATGATTAATAATTGATTAATGACTGAATATTGGAACTCTCCTACTGACAGAGCAGGAGTTTTGCGGAGATAAATCTCACGTTGGCCCAGCTGGGACTCGAACCTGTTAACTATAGATTATGAGCCTGGCATGCTACTGACTGAGCCACAACCACCCCAAGTTAATTCTGTAATTCTAATTTTATTTCGGTATCACTAGAGTGATCAGACACTGTCAATTTTTAGGGAACTGTCTGTGTCCCAAAACAAATTTTTGTGACTTCCAAATGACCTGGTTTCTTGGGATGATATGCAGTCCACACTCCGTTTGCATATATTTAATTTGCGGATTTTACATGGACATTGTATTTACACCTTTTTCAAATTTATGTGAACATTTTTTTTTTGTTTTCGAAGTACAAACTGCCACAGGCAAACACATGCTTTGAATTTAGCCATGACAAGAGAAAAGTAGCACTCCTGAAAGACATACGCATATTGTCAATCTACGCAGCATAACTGAAACTATACTCAACTGGATTAGAATGGGTGAACTCACCCACCAACTATGAATTATCCATCATACCTATTGTGCATTCTACAACTGGTTTAGTTAAATTTTCCCTGGGTTACGCTTTTGAGAAAAAATGTTCCAGTTTCAGTAAACTAAAATTGGAACATTTACTATGGATGGATTTTTAATAATAAAACACTTAAGCGTGAATGACCTCCTCATTAACATCTAAATCATTAGCAAATAATTGGAAAAGTTGCTTCTCCTGAAATACAGGTGGCACAAGGTCTGCCACATCTCAGTGAAAGATTTGTAGGTCTTATTCTGGAAGATTTTAGCATCTGATGAATGGTTTAATTGTTAGAGCACTCTTGACATGTATGCAGAGAGCTGCAGGTTCGATTCCCGACGTATCAGCGATAATTTTTTTTCAGATGTTTTTAACAATTTACTAAACTGTTCCAGATTTTACTAATTAAAATCTGGTCACCCTCACTATGTAGCATCGAATCATTCAACATTTGTATTCCTAACTTTGTTCCCTCAAAAACTTGGCATTATTGATTGCTCATCTGTATCAAAGGATACTCACAGCATTATAGCTGTGAGTATCTTTGGTATCAGCAGCAAAGCCCTCTCTACAGAGGCCAGATGTCATGTGACTTGACATTTTAAAAAGAGGTTCAGCAGTCCCGTGAGCTTTTCTTCTCACTTGTTCTCACTGGCCATAGTGCTGTGACAGCATTTTCAAATGTTTTAACTTTTGTAGTAGATAAATATTGGTTTCCATAAATTAATTAATGCTTTTGTGGGAAAAAATTTTGCCGACATATGGAATTCGAACCTGCATCTCTCCAGAAACATGCCAGAGTATTCTAACTTCTTGAACTAATGCCGGCTCAGTCTTTTTTCCACTAATAATGACCATCACTCTTCCCATGAATTTTGGGAGCCTCCTTTTGGTGCCATCTATGATCTCAGGTGGCTTTCTTTTTAGTGCTCTGAGTAAGATGGTAATAAATAATGAAGTCAAATCATGCTATTCAGCGTTATTAATGATTTAAACAATAATTGATAATAATTAAATACAATAATTAAATACCTGTAGACATTTAAACTTTTATAAATCAATAAATGTTTTCGTCTAAAAAAATATTGCTGACATACAGGAGATGATGCACTGTGGCAGACATATGGATCATCATTAGATACTGAAGTCTGCAGAGAACCTGATGTCGGTTCGCCTCCCTCCTCATCGTCTGAATCGATGGAAAATTCCTTTGGAGGTTCGGGAACAGGAAGGCATTTGCCGTGCAGAACTGGTCGGAGAACAGATTGTATATTCGGGTACACTATTGTCCACTTCTTTTTCCTTGTGATGTCTCCAGAAACAGGTGGAACCATGCAGAAGTAGCAGTCATTTGCATGATTGCTTGGCTCTCTCCAAACCACAGGAACAGCAAACGGCATCGCCACTTTTTCGCCTTTCAGCCACTTCGGAAGATTTCTTGCACACGTACTGCAGCATATGTGTGAGGCCCAGGCATTGTCCTGGTCCCCAATCTTGCACCCAAAATAAAACTCATACACCACTTTCACTATTGGACTAAAGGCCCTTTCCAGGCCTGCAAAAGTCACTTCCCCGCAAATGTAACAAAATGTATCTGCACTATTAACACAGTTACAAGGCATCACTACTGCTGGATTAAAACTGTAAGGATCACTTGTGTTGTACTTATGATTCAGGGGTAAATGGGACTTGCTCAAAAAACTTGCTCACCCTATGAGACGTCGCTTATAACTAATGATTGCATCATCTTTTGTCCGTGATCATAAAGCCATGATGTCATAACTCAACTACATTGCATCAATGATGCAATACCTCCAAAGATTGTGTGTATGGCGGGCTGATGCAATACAACACAATATGTTGCAATCTGGAATTTAAAATACAGCATTGCAAAATGGTTACCTATGTACTCAATGCAGACTGAGTTGTTTATATATGACCATCCTGTCTCTCCTAAACAAGATACCAATCGACAAATTTTATTGTCATTTTTGTGTTCAGCACCTCGAAATTAGTGAAGATTGGCAATTTTCATTTTTGTGCCTTTTTGTGTTTTGCCCAGTGTAATAAAAGTAAATTTGCCATCTGTCTGTTTCACACAAGTTTCTAAGTAAATTTTATAAAGGAAAAAATCTGAAATACATCCACACAGAAACACTGAAAATAATGAAATTAATTTTTTTGTCACTTCTTGCATTTTATCGTTATATTTTGAAATTCCGTTAACATTCTTCACAATGTTATTCAAAAATCATTTCATTATTACTTTAAGCTACATAACGTTTTCCAACACTGATTTTTAACTATTACTGCTTGAGAGTAAACTTCTAGCTATGTATTACTTTTTCTTTGTTAGCAAACAGCTACAATAATATTGTCTTTAATTATCTAAATCAGGGGTCGGCAACCGGTGGCCCACATGTGCATTTTTGGTAGCCCATAAAAGGTTGATCATACTTGCATAGCATGTGGTCCGTATGTTGAATTATTTGAATAATACATTTTATAATATGAATAATAAATTAAAAATAATTTTATACCTATACTTCATGATATTGCCATGCAACTTGGCATGAGTCTACTGTGTGAATCATCATGAATGGGGATAACAAAGGCGACTTCACCCAACGACAACCGAGATTTTGCCACACTTTTGCAGTCGCGTTCCCTGGTCCTTCTTTTATACACGTGTGCTGCACATACTCTCAATTGGGGGTTTTCTTACTGTCGCAGCTTAGCAATAATTCAATAACATCAACTATTTGTCAGATGATATATATTTGTTAAAAATAATTTCAAAAATGGGATCAAGAAAAAGGAAAATTGCAGATGAAGGAAGGTTTAATGATGAATGGAACAGAAAGTACTTCTTTATTGAAAATGGGGGTAAGCCCCTTTTCTTATTTGTCATAAGAGTGTTGGTGTTATGAAAGAATATAATATCAGATGTCATTACGAGAATGAACGTGAAAGCCAATACATGGATTTGACCTTTGAACTTAGAAAAATCCAATTAATAAATTACAAGCTTCTTTGACTACTCAGCAAAACATATTTAAGAAGCAAAGTATTCATAATGAATCGGTTGTTCGTGCTAGTTATGTCATAGCAGAACTGGTTGCGAAAGAAGGAAGGCCTTATACAGATTCAGAATTTATTAAACGATGTTTATTAGCTGTAATTGAACAAATATGCCCAGAAATGAAGACTTTATTTCAAGATATTAGTTTATCTGCCTGAACTTGTACAAGGTGAGTAGAAGAAATCGGTACCAATTTATTCGAACAGCTTAAATTTAAAGCAAAATCATTTGATTGTTACGCTCTGACATGGATGAAAGTACTGATGTGACAGACACTGCGCAGTTAATGATATTTATTCGGGACATCGATAGTGACTTTAATGTTCATGAAGAATTGGCCAGTTTGTGTAGTTTAAAAAGTACTACAACCGGCAATGATTTGTTCATACAAGTAAAAAAACTATTGATTCTTTAGAATTGGACTGAAAAAAATTAAAAAGTGTGACAACTGATGGTGGAAGAAACATGTGTGGCTCTAAGACCGGTGTAGTAGGTCGAATTTGTGCGGAATTACAGATTTTAGGTTATGATAATAAAATTGTGTTTCATTGCATCATTCATCAGGAAGCACTTTGTTGCAAAATTTTATCATTAATGAAAGACGTTATGGACACCGCGATATCAACTGTAAATTACATCCGACACAACGATCTGAAACATTGCCAATTTCAAGAATTCTTGATAGAAACCAATTCAGAGCATAAGGACGTTATCTACTACTTAGCTATTAGATGGTTAAGTAGGGGTGCTGCTCCAAAAAGATTCTTTAATTTACGTGAGGAAATAAATATTTTCATGACAGAACACGAAAATACTGTCCCACAACTATCAGATAAAAAATGGATTATGTCTCTTGCATTTATGGTAAATATTACAACATACCTTAATGAACTTAATTTGAACCTGCAGGGCCAAGGTAAAATTACTAGCAGAACTGTTTTCTGCCATAAAAGCTTTTGAAGCCAAACTATGTCTGTTGAAGAAACATATGATGGAAGAAAATCTACATCATTTTATATGTTGCACATCTGTATCTACAGTTGGATGGCAAACACAAAAGGAAACTTTTGTTGGTATTATTGAAGATATACAAATGGAATTTTCAACAAGATTAGTGAATTTTCATAAAAATAGCATCAAATGTGATTATTTTTGAACTCTTTTAATGTCAACATTGATGACATACCAAACCAACTACAGATGGAAGTTTTGGAATTACAACACAATGAAACATTAAAGAATGCATTTTCGTTAGAAAATATCCAAAAATTTTATCGATGATTACCAAAAAAATTTGAAGGATTAATCAGTTTCGCAAAGAAGATGATAGTTGCATTTGGAAGCACATACATTTGCGAACAAGCATTTTCTGCTATTAGTTTTAGAAAAAATAAATTTTCTTCTTGACTAACTGATGAACATTTGCATGCTTCGATTCGAATTTGCACCTCAGGTTATAAAGTGGGCATAGATGATTTGGCTAAGGGAAAAACAACCACAAAAGTCATTAAGCAGGGAGACACACATATTGTGATGCATAAACTATATTATTTTGTTTTTTCATTGTTCATTCAGTTTCATTTTCATTTTTGTTTCGTATCTTGTACTTTAAATATTTCTGTGTTTTTTAAGATTGATATAATAAAAATTGATAACTTGAGTATTTTTTTCACTTATTATTTTCTTTTAATTAAATGCTTGCGGCCCGATTATTAAAAATAAAAGTTGAATGTGACCCTTAGTCTGAAAAGGTTGCTGACCCCTGATCTAAATGCCTAATTTCATTCTTTTGATACTTTTAACATATGCACAAATTGCATTTTTAAAAAATGCATGATGATATGGCGATTCCGATGTTATAATCACAAAATATACACTATAATTTATTTTTAGAAAATGTCAAATATAGTCTTAAAATACTGTTTAATGAACAAACAGTATTTGCATTAACCCTTCCCAGAACACTGTTGAACACAGATGCTGACAGAATCTGAAATGAGGTCAAGGACATCAATAAACATCTTTTTACAACACATGAAACTTCGATTTTTTTTTAATTGCCATTTGAAAATTTTTTAGATATATCTTTCAAAAATAGTAATTCGAAAGTTTGAAAAATAGCATTTTCTTTTTTAATTTGATGCACATTTCATTAAACTACAATATAAATAATTTGATAAAGCCATTTGATTGTCATTTCTTAGAAGCACTAAACTTATTACTGATTTGCTTGTTAACATTCCTCTTTGAAGGCAGATTTTAATAAATATTTTATGGAAAAAATTTTGCCAACGTATGGGACTTGAACCTGCATCTCTCCTGAAAAACGTCAAAGTATTCTACCATTGAACTAATGCCAGCTCTGTCTTTTTCCCACTGATTTAAGACTTTAAACTCTTTACTGAGATTTTTGGTGCCAAAGTTGTACTTTTTCCTACATAAACCTATTTCATCATTCCCAGAATTATTTTTATCATTTTTATCAGCATTCTATGCATCTTTCCCATTTTTAAAATCGAAACTGGAAGTGAAAAAATCCTTCTTAGGTTCCAAGACTGAGTACAGCTGCACTTAATTTAGTTATGGTTCACTGCACACGAGGCAGGTAACTCACACATGCTATCTCCATTCTATTCATTATAAGTGACTCCATAAGGATTGTTTACAGTTTTGGTCCAACATATTGAATACCATTTGTAAAGTTAGTAGTATTTACTTTTTTTTTTATGCTTAAACCTTAGTTTTCATTTCAGAAGATTTATTTTTGTAAATTGTCGATCTTTTTGTTGATAGATAAGTATTGATTTTTTATAGTTATGCTACATCAGATGGCTGGCCTACAATGGCCGGCCATCCAATGTAGCCAACAAGTTGCATTGTTGCTGTCCATATTTTATTTAGAATCGCATTACATTATACGTTAATTTTTATTTTATTATTTAATACATTTCCAGTAATACTCTGATCTGGTATCATTTTCTGAAAACAAATGAGGCTTTGGATATGAAAGCATATTAATTTCAGCAGATTTATTTCCGTGGTTGACTGATTTATCGATCTTTCTGAGTTATTCTACATCAGATGGCCAGCTTAAAAGAGTTTGAAGATATTATATTTAAAATCCTATAAGGTTACATGTATTTTTTTTTATTTCTTTTACCCACACTGTTGGGGGACACTGTTGGTGACAATGGATAACAGATATTATCCATTGATATCCAGATATTATCAATGGATAACAGGTTCTGTAATACAATGGCCAGGTTCAGGTGCCCACAGGGTAATGTCAGAGGGGGCGGACATTCACATCTGCCAACAACCTATACATGACAAAACTGTGAAAGTACAGCATATTACTAGCACCATAACACAAGCCGTCCTTCTTCCTTGTCTGTCAGCACAATCCAATAATGACTGTGGAATGTGGGCCTGTATACATGCCATCCCTGGGATTTTTTCCTCTGACTCCACCCCAACGTTGTGCACATCTGCAGTGGTACAGGAAGATAAGTTCCTGGGGGTCAGTGTAGTATCATGTTGTCTTCAATGATGAATCACCTTTATGTTCAGGTGCCAAAGACAGCCAAGTGACAGACTTAATACAACCTGCAAAGTAAATACAGATTACCTGTAGAAATAGACTTCAACAATTATTACAAACATCTGAAAAAAATTATCTCTGACGTGGTGGGAATTTGAACCCACAATTCTCTAGATACATGCCAGAGCACTCTACAGTTAAACCACGCATCAGACGCTAAAATCTTCCAGAATAAGACCTATAAATCTTTCACAGATTGTGACAAGAACCTTGTGCTATCTATACTTCATGAGAGGCAACTTTTCCAATTGTTGTTAATGATTTAGATGTTAATAAGGAAGTCAATCACACTTAAGAATTTATTATTAAAAATCCATCCATAGTAAATACACAGATTACCTGTATAACAGATTACTCTCTAGATACATGCTGGCATGTATCGAGAGAGTTGTGGGTTCGATTCCTACGTCAGTGATAACTTTTTTCAGATGTTTGTAATAATACATGTATTTGAGAGTGCCATACCAGACTGACACCCAGCATCATGGTGTGGAGCCATAGTTACAACAGCTGGTCATCTCTGGTTGTTATTGATGGCAGTTTGATAGCGACATGTTATGTTAAAGCTGTGCCACAATCATGGTGCTACCAATCTATAGTGCTGTGCAAATTAGTTGGGACAATAGGAAAATGCAGTAACAAAGACACAACTAAAATATTTATATGTTTAATAGTGTACATAGTTAATAGTGAATGTGACCCCCCCCCCCCCCCCTAGCTTTAATTACTTCTTTCACCCTCTCAACCATTGATGCCACTAGCTTTCCACACAGCTCCTTCACTTCAGGGTCATGGTACCACAGTTTCATGACACTTTCTATCATTTTGGTTTTCGTCGTGCAATCCATCTTAGATATGCGCGCTTTAATAATGGCCCACAAATTTTCAATGGGGTTTAGATCGGGTGAATTTCCTGGCCACTCCAATACCTTCAAATGTTGCTGGGTAAAGAAGCTCTTCGCAAGCTTAGAATTGTGGCATGGAGCCAGATCCTGTTGAAATACCCCATCACCATTAGAAAACAGCTGCTGCAGTGTTGGTACCATTTTCACCTCCAGAACGCCTATGTACTTTTTGCTGTCCATCATTCCTTCAATGGGGTAAAGCGTCTATGGCCTGGAAGCTGTGAAACATCCCCAAAACATGACTAGGGTGGGTGTTTGGGGGATTGCTGGATGTGGCCAGATCGAAGAGGTTCTCCAGGCAAGCGGCAGACGAAATTTGACCTGTAGCCATGCACCTCAAAGTGGGTTTCGTCAGAAAATCACTTTTTCACAATTCTCCACAGTCCAGTCTCGATGTTTCTTTGCCCAGGATAGCCTTTTTTGCTTCATAACGGGTGTCAAAAGCTGCTTTTTGGAGGGGCGTCCACACTCCAGAAGGTGACGACATATGGTGGAAGTATCTATATTAACCCCATGAGACACAATCTCCCTTTTGATGTCTCCACTGGTCGTCTTCGGGTCTATGATACCAATTCTTCGAATTAGACTATCATCTCTAGGGATGGTTTTTCTTTTTCTTCCCCAATGTCCTTTACGGGAAGTGTCCACGGACCCTGTCTCCTTATGCAGCTTCATGATCTGTGAAACACTGGATTTCCCGACACCAACTGCTTTTGCTATCTGCCTAGCAGTAAGTGAAGTGTTTTCGCCTAAAGCGGTTATTTTAGCTCTTTATGAGGCATGATGTCCATGATGTATTTAATAAAAAAAGCTTCCAATGAAAATTGTGAACTACTTACATAATCACGTCCTCAGCCTATGAAATATCAATTCCGACTAAAGTGGAAGTGTAAATAATAGCAGAGTAATACAACAGACAATTCTACACTTGCAGCAGTTTAGATTCTGCAGCGGAAGGGACTTAGCGTTCCTTCGCTTGTCCCTACTAATTCGCACAGTACTGTATATACCATGCCTAACACCATTTTCCAAGTATCACTGCAGTGTCTCTGTGATATAATTCTTTCTTGGCCCATGTGTTCCCCAGATCTCTCACCCACTGAACACATGTGGGACATAATGGAGCAATACACTATGCCAAGAGCTTAGCTGCTTATGAGTGGCCGAACTGAGAGCAAGGGTGCAGGAAACATGGCTGCATATCACACACAATCATATTCGCAGTCTGTCTGACTCTCTCCCACGATATATTACCCTGTGTATTGCAGCCATGTCACCTACTGAGATACCTCTGGTTTTGTTATTAAATATTAGTAGAATTGTCCATCCCTGTAATCACTGCTTTTTATGCATATAATTACACCACAACTAATTTGGTTCGCATGCAAGCATTCCTTCTAGGTGGAGCAATTTCAATGGAGGATAGTGTATGTAGATGATTGTAAGTGACTGGTTGATAGGGGATCATGCTAATTCTAACTATGAAACAGAAATGGTAGCCCTCTCAAAATTTGCACCTAAGGCTAAGATCCTGGGGAGTGAGACCTCAGATCATAGATCTGGGGGGGGGGGGAATAAAAATTTGACTCCCAATATGTCCTTCAAGTTCAAACAGAGGTCACAATTACACATTTTAAGTCAAACCTTAATCTACAAGTGCAAGAAACATGAAAATTGTTATGTATGGTGTTTTGGGCTGTACATCTCAAAAATGTTAGGAAAGTTCTGAAGTGGCTGGTCCTTCAAGGTCAAAGGTAAAATATCGATCTACCAGTGCTAGAGAGCTAAAAATTGGTGTCTAAGTATTTTGGGTCTTAGATCTCAGAAATGTTAAGTTTTGGATCTGATAGGTTGAAAGTCAAATAGAGGTCAAAATTTCAATCATCTGGTACTAGAGAGCTAAAAATTGATACCTAGAGGAATTTCAAGTCATAGATCTGAGAAAAATTAGGAAATTTCAGACCTGGTGTCACATTCAATAAGGGTTTAGAATGACAATTTGGAAATCAAGAGCCACCAAAGGTACCAATTGATTTCTAGATGATTATTACGCATGCTAGTAAATATATATAATTCCAGAAATATTTTTGTGGAAAAAATATGTGCTGATAATTGGGATCATTTTTTCTACAAAATTATTCTTGAATTATATGTCAACAGGTAACCTGTGAATTTATTATTGATTTTGCACAGTAAATTCAAAATGTTTCTTACTTGATATGATCTAATTATTGCTTGCACAGACAGATGATCTTCAATATCTCTTGGTACCACATGAGTCTGTGTACTAACATCTGGAAGTGGTGTCATTGCTCTCGACATAGATGGAAGTACAGTAGTTGATATCTGCGAAGGCAGACCAACAGTAGGATAGTATGATACAGGCATAGTTACAGGTTGTGGTGGGCTTTGGTAAGCTTGTCCTGGCTCAGCACCAGATGCAGTACTTTTAAAAAATGTGTCCCATGACTGAAATAATAAATAACAACAATAAATATAAAAAGAAGGTATTAAAACAAAGTTCATATACATTGAGAGCACAATTTATTTTACAGTAAATGGTAGCTAGTTATTCACTTGAAGAAGAGATATCCATCAATCTCCTGTGATGATCCTCAGAACTGGACAGGCCTAGCACCAAAAATTTGACCCTGCCTTCTCATAGTGCAGACCATTAGGACCTTTAAAAAAAGATACTTCCTTGTGGAAAGAAACAGGAGAGGGTTGCCAGATCAGTGTGGCCTACTGATCTGAGCTATTGCGGCTACTTTTATTTTTTCTACCCTGCTGAGGAGTGGTCAACCACACAGGGTCCTGGTGATGACCATATACACCAACCAGAATGGAATAATAGCATTGAGCTTGATTATGGATCCTGAATTTGCTGCACTGGTGGGATTGTATGGAGGGAAAATCTTTTGCTGTGTTTTCCATTTGTTTCAAGGTTGATAGCCCCAAATAAATAAGATTCACAGGATACATTTTATCAGTTGGTGATATACATCACAGGTACTTGGACCCTACTTCTATGGGCATCATCAAACCATCTACATTGAAGGAAGTCTTTCGGTATAGATGGCTTCAGCCTTTAGTAATGGGGGAATGGGTCTTTGCCTCATCCTTGCAATTAGGGAGCTGTTTGATATTGTCAGCATTCTCTCTCTCAATAAACACAGTTTCTTTAAACACCCCACTAACCATTTACTCTCCATAGGTAGTTTGGAATGTGAGGACTCTGCACAGAGATTATTCTCTTGATGTCCCCACACAAGAATTCCACTGTTATAATTTAGATATTCTTGGCTTGCAAGACCTGATGGACAGATAAAGCCCCCCCCCCCCCAACCACCACCACCACCACTGAGGATACCGAAGAAGATAGGTTTTATAGCCAACTTCAGGATATTTTGAATTCTTTCAAGAAGGGAGATATTACCCTTGTTCTAGTGCTAAAGTTGGCACTGACTCTGTCCATTGGAGAGAGTGATAGGTCCCTTTAGTATTGGTAGCTACAATGGGATTGCGCTCTTGTGGCAACAGGAGCAATGAGGACCTCCCTGGGTTAAGAAAATATTCTCCGATAATCGAGTTGGGTGACAAAACATTTGAGCACCCCATTTATGTACTGGAATTGAATATGGGAGAAAAATATGAGAGGATAATTTCATTAATTTCATTGGGATCTAAACATGGGTGACAATCACAGCATTACCTGGGTGACATTTTAATGTCAATATATCAATAAATATTTTGTGGAAAAAATTTCGGCAACATACAAGACTTGAACCTGCATCTCCCTAGAAACATGCCAAAATATTCTTGCTGATTGAACTGCCAGCTCATGTTTTTTCCACTAATTTAAGACTTTAAATCTTTCACCGTTGAATTTCGAAGCCAACATTGGCGCCATCTATGATAAATGGGTGGCAACAATTTCTTTTTATATTGTGTTGAGTGAGATGGAAATAAAGTCTCTTCATGCTATTTAGCATTATTAATGATTTAAACATAGGTGACAATCACAACGTTACCTGGGTGACATTTTAACGCCAATATATCAATAAATATTTTGTGTAAAAAATTTCGATGACATACAGGACTTGCTTGAACCCACATCTCTCCAGGAATATGCCCGAGTATTCCTGCCGATTGAACTAATGTCGCTCATGTTTTTTACACTAATTTAAGACTTTAAATCTTTCACCGATGAATTTTGATGCCAACATTGGCACCATCTATGATCAGTGGGTGGCAACAATTCCTTTTTATATTGCACTGAGTGAGATGGAAACAATAAAATCTCTTCACGCTATTTAGCGTTATTAATGATTTAAACATAGGTGACAATCACAGCGTTACCTGGGTGACATTTTAACGTCAATATAGCAATAAATATTTTGTGGAAAAACCATCTATGATCAATGGTTGTTGCCACCCGTTGATCATAGATGGTGCCAATGGTTGGCATCAAAATTCATCAGTGAAAGATTTAAAGTCTTAAATTAGTGGAAAAAACATCAGCCGACATTAGTTCAATCAGCAAGAATACTCTGGCATATTCCTGGAGAGATGTGAGTTCAAGCAAGTCCTGTATATCGGCGAAATTTTTTCCACAAAATATTTATTGATATATTGGCGTTAAAATGTCACCCAGGTAACTTTGTGATTGTCACCTATGTTTAAATCATTAATAATGCTAAATAGCATGAAGAGACTTTATTTCCATCTCACTCAATGCAATATAAAAACTATTATGTTATGTGCCCCCTTGATTGGAGGTGCAATAACTTGTAGACAAATGTGATTGTGTTGTTATTTCAGAGTTCCCTTCTACCCTAACCTATTTCACTGATTGTGCGTGCACAGATGCGGAGGTACTCATAGACGTGGGAATCACTCTTCCTGATGAATCTCGCGATCTTAAATCATAGCGGTGGGACACGTTCTCCATGGGTGCTGATCCAGGGATTCTTGTAAGCAAATCAGTAGGGATAGATACAGGTAAATGAGTATCAGTCATTGCAGGAAATTTCACAAGGGGGTCTTCCTCCCACTCTTCTTCTTCATAATTATCGTAGATTAGATCTCTCTCAGGTGGGTTCTCATCGATCTGTTTCAGCAATGTCTTCTAATTGATTTCATTTGCAGGCGAGAAGGTTCTTCGTTCCCTCATCTTTGTTAACCTGTCAACATGCACAGTCTCTGTCTTGTAGGGGTTGACTACTAGCCTTATTTTATAATTGACTTCGGATAATTTGTCCAAAACTCGCCAGGGTCCTGTGGATAAGTTAGAGTTCCTTAGTATTTTTGCAAGGGATTCAGGGGCAGAACAAAAATACCAGGTCACTGACCTTTATTTGCTTATCAAAAGAAATTTTTCTCCTCTGTTTCTCTTGTCTCTCAGCTGCCAGTTCTAAGTTTTGCCTCACTAGATTGTAAGCTTTGTTCATTTTGGTGGTCATGTATTCTGCGTATTTTTCAGTTGCATAATATGAAGAGGGTTCTCTTGTTTTCCAAATCTGGTGTAATAAAACCAAGTCCCTGCCATAGACTAAATAACTAGGTATCTCTTTAGTGGTACTGTGTAGACGCTTCAGTATGCCATTAGCACAAAAGGGATGAATTCATCAGAGGTATCATTCACTTCAGACACCATATGCGATAATATATTCAATATGGAGGAATTAAATTTTTCATGCTGGCCATTGCCACTGGGATGGTAAAAACTAATACTGAGCTTGGCAACTCCTACTCTTTTAAATACCTCTGTCATTGCCTTTCCGGTAAAATTTTTCGTATTATCACTGATTACATATTGTGGAATCCCGTGCTTCACGATATAGTGCTCTAAAAATATTTTAGCTACAGTCTCAGCCATTTGATTGGGTAAAGCATACAACTCAGGCCATTTTGAGAAATAATCCATTCTAATTAGGAATACTTGCTGCCATTCTCTATTGTTGGGAGTGGGCCGAGAAAATCCTCTTGAAAGTGGTGAAAGGGACTCTCATGAGGTTGGCCTTCCTGTTGGGTTTATAGCCTCTCCTTTGCAAACACAATATGCAGGTCTGAACATAATTCTTAACATCTGCACACATACCATGTCAAAAATATTGGGCTGACTTTTTGCAGTGTCTTTAGTTCGCCAAGGTAGCCCGAACAAGGGTTGTCATGACATAATTCAAGAATTTGGCTGATTAAACTTCGAGGGATGTCTAATTGCTCTATGATTTCATTTCTAATCTCGTCCTTGCTTGGGATTGAGCAATGGAACAACAATCCATCATTCATATAGAACCAATTGGAAATTTTGGTCAAGGGTTTGGGACTCGCCCTTTCTAACGCATCTATTATTGATCATAAGTTCATATCTTCCATCTGTAACTCTCTCAATTGTTTTTTGTCTGAGAATTTATCAGCTAGGATGGTGTTAGTATTGACAGTATTAACATTCCTCGACAGTACATCAGCTGGAATATTATGCTTGCCCAGTCTATATTGAACGTCAAAAACTCCTTTCCCAGGACACGGGTCTCTGCACACGGCAAGCACACAGGCAAGCATTCAGGACCCTGTGAAGGTACTCAAGTCAGAGGAACCTTCACAGGGTGGTCCCCTCACCGCGTACAGGAGCTCACATCAAGGGGAAACACAACAGACAACCCAGCCTAACCCTGAAAAAAATAAAAGATAAACCCCAATATATATATATAGTTTTTCATTTATACCAGGGGTATCAAAAACAATGAAAAATACTTCAACAAAATATAATTTGAATATGCCATATACAGTTAATAATACAATTAAAGATTTGCTAATTAATGATAGAGATAAATGTATCCCAATGGGGGGGGGGGGGGTATAAAGTTGAAACATCTGACATTGATAATAAATTGGGAGAAAAAACTATTACATAGGAAAAACTTACAGAACATATGAATAGCACATGGCAGAACATCAACAAGATATAAAAAAAATTAATGTTGCTTTATCACAGACAATATTACAAAATCAAATACAAGTTAATAATTTAATATATAAACCTATAACTGCCCCACCGTATAAATTTCAATTGCATCATGCTGAAAATATTTTGATTACCCTTCACAAAGATCACTTGTGCAACACGGATGTTCCACCCCTTCCAGCGGTGTGGAACCTCCTGCTGCGTAAGCAGCACACAAAATCTCCGACTCACCTATAGAGGGACACTCTTATATAAACACTTACCATCGTGTTAAACATCACCTGAGGAAGCCCTGCACGTGTCGTCTTTAATGGCATTAAATGTAAGGCATCTCTCCTAGTTTTAATGTTTTTGTGTTCATGACTTTAATAGTTCTTAACTTGAAACTTGTGATGAGCAAGTTGTTTAGAAGTTTTAAACATTTTAATAAATATGTTAAAAGTGAAGTGTTTTAATGTTAAATGTTTGCGTTGAAGCGTTAAATGCAGAGATGTCTTCTGAGCCTACTATATATCACAAAATAAGCTGTTGAAGTATGCAAGCACAGTTTCTCTACTAGTGTTGAAACATCATGGAAATAACGTCTTTAATGAAAAGAACCAGGACTGGTATCCAGATTGTATTGCAAGAACATCAGTGCTAAAATCTACAATCATCAGTGTAATTCTGACAGCTCTTTAAATAACATCTTGAAGAAGGGCCTTAGAAGAATATCAGAAGAAAGTACAACCAGCTGAAGCCAGCAAGACTAATTAAAAGACATCTATGCAATGGTAATATCTTTTCATCTTTGACTTGGGAACCTTTTAATGTTAAAAAGTCCCTTAAGTTAGAACTTACCAATTTTTTTAAACAGATTATACCTTGACTATGTACCATAGTCTTAAGTTTAATGTGAACTAATTGCTCAAAAGCTCCTTACTTTTTCAACAGCATAATCATGGATTAAATATTCTTTAAACATATTTCATGGCAGCTTAAACCGAAATTTTTGTTGAGTAAGAAGCTTAACTTGTACATTAGTCAAAGATACTGAAGTTTCAGAACAGTCATTGCTGATAGTTAAGATTTTATTGTATTTATTTAAAGATTAGAAATGTCCGACACACACACACACATGGCCACTCTAGGCCAATTCTAGCAAAGTCCTGTTTGACAATGTCTACCCATCACATCCTAGGTCTCCCCCTTTTTCTGATACCCTTAGGTACTGTTCATAATCCTCTTTGCCAATCTGCAGCTATCAATCTCTTAAAAATCAATCCAAAGTGAATGCACAGTATTCCCTGTTACGATAGATATCAAACATTAATAGATTCCGAAAAAAATTCATCACCAACAAGGCAGGAATCGAACCCACATCTCTCCAGATTCATGCCAGAGTGCACTACCATTGTACCACGCATCGGACAATGAAATTTTTCAGAATAAGACCTTATAAATCTTCTTTACTGAAATGTGGCTGAGATAGCGCCATCTGTACTCAAGGAGATGCAACTGTTTCAGTCGTTGCTATTGATTATCAGATGTTAATAAGAAGGTCGCTACTGCTAAAGGGTTAATATATAATTAAAAATCAATCCAAAGTGAATGCACAGTATTTCCTGTTAAGACAGACATCAAACATTAATTGATTCTGAAAAAAATTAACCGCTGACACGATGGAAATCGAATCAATCGTTCTGAAACTAAACATTTCTCAAGAATCTGCCTAAGTGAAAATATTTTATCCACACATCCCCTACCACTTCTAAATCTACAATGCTCATCACACAATTGACTGTCAACCAGATTCTTAATTCTATTAAGCTCAATGATGGAAAGAACTTTACCTGGAACAGAAAGTAGGCTGATACCCCTATAGTTATCACAAGAACTGTGATCACCTTTTTTGAAAATAGGGATAACAATAGCTCTGGTAAAATCCTTAGAAACCAGCCTTTTTGAAATATATAAAGCTAGTAACCACAGGTTTCTGAAACTCTAAACATTTCTCAAGAATCTGCCTGAGTGAAAATATCTGATCTACACATGCCCTACCACTTCTGAATCCACACTGTTCATGATGCAGTTGTCCATCAACCAAATTCTTAATTCTATTAAGTATAATCATGCAAAGAACTTTACCTAGAACAGAAAGTAAACTAATTCCCCTATAATTATCACAAGAATTGCAATCAACTTTTTTTAAAAATTGGGACAAAGATAGAACTAGTAAAATCCTTACAAACAATAACATTATCATAAAAAAATATTCAAAATTTCAGTCAGTAATGTGACAACACAAATATTCCCAGGTCTAAGCATTTCAGTGGTGATTTCATCCACCCCTGGGAATTTATGCAGTTTTAATTTAGAGATAGCCAATGAGACTTCAGAATGTGAGGGGCGGGGTGGCTCAGTCGGTAGCGCGCCAGGATCGTAATCTGTAGTTCCTAGGTTCGAGTCCCAGCTGGGTCAGCGTTGAGATTTATCTCTGCAAAATTCCCCGCCCTGCCCACGGTCAGTAGGGGACACCGATGGGCTTGGAAAGGCCGCCGTCCATCGGATGGGACGTTAAGCCATGGCCCCGTGTGCGGGAGAGCCATACCCTGTGAACATTAAAGAACACGCTGAATGGCCTTGATGGAAGGCTACCATCTCTCTCCCAACAGCTGTTCCAGAGGGTCCCCTCCCCCAACCTTCTCTGAGAGTTCGGGGTCCATGTGACCTGGCCATTTAGTCCATGGTGTGCAGAAAAGTGCCGCTCAGAGGTAAAACAACCCAACACAACTCGGAATGTGATATAAGGCCATAATCAAAGCTAGTAATGCAAACTGAAAAAAGCCCTCATTACAAACAATGGGAGAAGAAATAATCACATTATATAGAACATCTCTGAAATGCTCAGCCCACTTAGCCATCGCAAAATCCTCACCTACAACCACATTGCCATATTTATCCCTCAATCCCTGTATACCTGTCTGTTTCTTCCCGCATAAAACATTGACAATCTGGTACAACTCCCTGCTATTGTGCTAACTGCTTCCTCTGTTTTGTCAGCCAAGCCATCAAGCCAAAGATTCTTAGCAGCAGCTAACTGATCATTTACATGTTTATTAAGCTCATTCCAATGCCTTCTGTTAAGACTAGTAGGGTGTTGATTCATATTAATGCTGCACTTCCTTCTTTCAGAAATAAGTTCCATAGCATTATCACTAAAATAATTTTGTTTCATCTGTTCCCTTTTACCCAAAAGAGTACTGTTGATTTCAAGAAAAGCCTGTTTAAACTGATCCCATTGTTTCTCAACTGCAGCAGTAAGCAAACCATGATTGTCATAATGACTAAGTAGCCTATCATGATATGCTTCGGCTATATCTGGATCTTTCAGACCTTCAGTGTTGAAGGCAATTTTCTTAACCTTAGCACAATATTTCTTAAGCTTGAGCTGCAAGACACTTTTGACCAGGTAATGGTCAGACCCAATTTTGGCTCCCTGTATGATCTGGTATTCCTAACTAACTTCGCTGTTAATTAAAATATAATCTATCGTATTCCTGTGCAGCCCATCAGGTGAAACCAATGTATATTTATAAATGTCCCGATGTTCACAGTATGTGTTAGTTATTTGTAAACCATTAAGTTTACTTACCTGTAGGAGACGTTCCCCATTGCCATTGGAACTACCAATGCCAAAGGGACCTAAAACTCCTGCCCAAAGGTCAGAGTCAGTACCAACTTTAGCACTGAAATCATCCTAGAACAAGAGAAATATCTCTTTTCTTCACAGAATTCAAAATATCCTGGCTGTAAAACGTATCCTTCTCGTTCTCATCAGAGTCCTCTATGGGGGCATAACAACAGATGACACTCAAGTCTAATTTTTGTTTTAAAATTTGCTCTAAGAAATCTTTCATTAATGCAGTCATGTCATATCCTAGAAGAGCATCACTGGCATGTCTGCTGAGAAGCAAACCTACAGCATGGAGATGCTTTCCAGCCTCCCTCCCTGAAAAGAGAAAATTAAAGTTATTTTTAAGTATCTCATCTTTACTTGTCCATCTGGTCTCTTGTAAGCCTACAATATCTAGATTATAGCACTGGAATTCCTGTGTGAGGACATCAAGAGAATAATCTCTATGTAATGTCCTCTTGTTCCACATTCCTGCAGAAAGAAAATGATTGGTAAGATTTTTAAAGAAACTAGGTTTATTGAGCTAGGTAGGGCCAACAATATCAAACAGCCACCAGATCGCAGGCATGGGGCGAAAACCTGTTCCTCCTCCGCTAAAGGCTGAAGCCACTCGTTTCGAAGAGCATAGGAATTGTGCATGCCAACTCCGAACTTTCGATTATTACTCGCTAAAGCGTGCGTGTACAAGGACACGCCCCCTCTTGCGTAATAGCTTGCACGCTCATCATTCTATGCAAATGTCTTTACCGGTGCAACAGCCACGTGTTACCAAGTCTGTGCGCTTGTTAAAACCATGACATGTTAGTCACAGGAGTCAGTTTTTGAGAAGAGTCAGAGTTGATAGTAGTTGTCAGTTTGTTTGTTTTTTGAGAAGTTGTAGTTGAAAGTTAGAATGAGTAGTTTTCAGTAGTTAGAGTAGAAAGAGTCAGTTAAGAGTTTTGAGAAGTTTTGAAGTAGTCACAGGAGTTGGTGTCTGTTAGTTGTCAGTTTGTAGTCAGATAGAAATGATGCAGTATCTTCTTCATTGAAGTTGGTGAGTGTTTAAAATAATTTTGGAAATAAACTCGTTTGTATAGAAACTTTTTTGAATCTTTGCTATTTATTTCTCTTGAGCAACTAACATTGCTCAAGAGAAATAAATAGCAAAGATTGTTAGTTGTTTTGCAAGATTGTTAGTTGTTTTGATATATACAACAATATATTATAGCAAAGATACAATATATTATAGCAAAGATTGTTAGTTGTTTTGATTATAATTTAATTAGAATTTTGACAATCATTTAATTTTTGAATTCTTACTCACTAAGTAACGCTTGCTGGTATTCGAACCCTAACTGAACTTTATTTTGGCAATTTGTTAATTATTGCGTGGTGCCCGACTTTAGCTATCCGGAGCTTGAATAAATATTGGATCAAAGGGTCCAAAACTTTAATAGTATTTAAATTCTTTGGACATTACAGATAGTAAAAGAAGTGGCACCACTAACAGGGACCTGCCAGTAGTAAAAGAAGTGGTGCACAGAGAACAGGGATTTGCCATTAAAATATAGTGGTCCAAGAATAGGGACTGTATATTTATGTAAATATTGTGTATGTTATTTAACGTGATTGTCAAAGATAGTAATTTTTGAGCTCATTAGTTGTATGTACTATTTATAGATTTAATGGCAGCTTAAGCCAAAAATTTTTGTTGAGCAAGAAGCTTAACTTTTTTGTGTATTAGTCAAAGGTACTGAAGTTTCAGCAGTTATTGTTGATAGTTAAGATATTTATTGTATGTAAAGATTAGAAGTGTCCAGACACACGCACACAGGCAGGATAAATTTTTTGATAAGAAAATTTATATTTTTGTAAGCTTAGTTGTAGCTTTAGAATTGTTGTATAGCAGTACCTTTGAGCGCTGCTCAAGATTAAAAAAAGGTTTCAAAATTTCCAAAATTCAAAATTTTGGCAGACCACTAAACATGTCTGCTAGCAATATGGCCGATTCTGCCATAATGACTCCCGACTTAGAAAGAGTAAAGGGTAGTTTGCAGGATGTAATGATAGAAGCAGAAGTGCTAATGAATCTGCTTGATGATCATCGGGAGAAAAGGGGAATGACAACAACCGCTAAATTTGCTGACAGTGCTACGTCAGCTCACCAACGTAGGTAGAAACTTTGAACGTAAGGTTCCATTTTCTGTTCCGTCAGAAGCAAGTGATAAAACAGAGTATTATCAACCACCACAACGACGAGTTGCCAATCCATCTATTAACTACAGTCCTTATTGTTAATTGGCCTTTACCTGAGATAAGGTTCAACGGTTCGAAACGTCCATCATCGTGAACATTTGTCAAGTCCATGGAAGAGCATTTCTGTTTATATGAAGTGCCCGGCAACAAAAACGTGGTTTTAGCAGTATCTTGTCTAATTGGATGTGCTAAGCAATGGTGGAATAACATAGGATGTTGTCATGGAATTGAATATTGGGAAGATTTTAAAAGCGAAATTGATATTATAAATTGTCCCAATTGCTTTTGCTAATTAGGGAATACTTAGAAGTACGAAACGTAAACTCAATTTCAGATTTAGTCAAATTAGCTCAGCAATATACTGCAAGAAGAGAATCTGCAGCAACTGCATTAAACCAACAATAAATAATGAAATAAGCTCGACATATTTCAATCAAGTAATAAATCAGCACTTTAGCATCGATTTAAATTTTAGAGAAAAAATTGTCTTGAGACCTCCTGATAACATGTCAGGTGCTCTGGACACTGAGCTACAGGCCACCGATCAAGATCTCCTCTAATTAGCATTATGAACATTCCTTTTATGTTTCATATAGGCACTATTCGGGCAATTTAGCCACAGGCGGCTTTTATATTTGCCAATAGATGGAATCGTGTATTACAAGTATGCAGATAATAAAAAATGAAACAAGCTCGACGTTTAAATCGATGCTAAAGTGCTGATTCATTACTTGATTGAAATACGTCGAGCTTATTTCATTATTTATTATCTGCATACATGCTTCCATCTACTGACAAATATAAAAGCCACTTGTGCTTAAATTGCCCGAATAGCGCCTATATAAAACATAAAAGAATGTGCATAGTGCTAATTAGAGATCTTGATCGGTGGCCGGTAGCTCAGTGGTCCAGAGCACCTGACGTTACCAGGAGATCGTGAGTTCATATCCCACCCAACTCAAGACAATTTTTCCTCTAAAATTTAAACCAACAATGAATGCAATCCCCGCAAAAGCAGCGCTATCAGGTTGAGTCTCGTAAAATGACTCCCGCACGACCAGAAATTACACGGTCCCGACAATTTGCGCCGAACGCGCCTAGAACGATGCAGAACGAACGAAGCAGAAAATTTGTTCCACGTCAAGCTTCGAACAATGACACTAGACATAAAACTTTTTTTAAGAACAATAGAGAAACTTTCAGATGTGATTTTTGTGGCTGACTAGGACACACGGAGCAGTATTGTTATCGAAGGAATGACAATTCGGGAAACTTGAATTAGGATCTTTGAAGCGAGAGGCCAAAGTTCCTCAAGAAAAGCCCTCTCATGAGTTATGTCTTGCCACTATGGCTTTACCTTTCATTAAGGCTTGTCACGAAGAAACTAAACTAACAGATTGTAACGATACAGAAGCCGATCTTCCGTTTTCAAAGGAACAAATTTTAGATGATAATTATGACAATTGTCAATTGAAAGTGCAGCCGTGATCCCGTAGAATTTTTGAATTGCATTGAAGTCCAAAGCAGAATGTTCAAGAAGCACCTACAAAATGTCCCTTTAGTGCAGTTAATGCAAATTTAGAGAAACAAGTTTGCGATGCAAAGCAAATTTACAATAAAATGGTTATAGAAGAAAATGATATAAATTTTGTTGACAATGAAGTTTTAAGGGAAATTAGTACTGAAAATATTGATGAGAAGTATTCTAAGTTTGTTTCAAAGGAAAATAATGTTAATGAAGTGAATGAGGAAAGCAACCAAGAAATTATTCAGACTACAAATAATAGTGACGAGTCTGGCAAGTTCGGAAGTCTTCAACTGTTGAAGCATCATTTGGAGGCGGACACCTATAAACCTAGAGAGTACAAGGCCAGGTTCTTCAAAAATCAGCACATAGTGACGAGATGTCGACGAAACAACCAGAGCCTGCAGAGCGACAACCGGCAGCGAAGCAGTCAACATAGCAGAGATGATGTCACAAGTGAGATCTTCAGCAATGCTTTCAATTGAGGGTAGTGATCGACGAAGAAAAGATATCATCGGAACCCGACTGGATGATTTATTGCAACGGAGTGCCAACAATGAAAATTTAAGTATATTATTATTCTTCCACTTGGCACTTAGTGATTTATAAATGTTCTCTTTTCTCTGGAATAGATTAAGATGAAGGAAAAGCTTTATTGTGATTTATATAGTTAGCAATGTCTAATTTATTGCTGAAACTTTGGAGTTCCAATATTTATTTTTGGAAAATGAGTTTACTATAGTTTGAGTTTAAACTGTGTGAATAGAATTTTTTTTGTATTCTTGTTCATCGAAGTTCTAGTTGTTATATTAACGTAATTTAAAATGTATTTTCGTAGATTTTTTCGTTTCAGCTGACTGATAGCTAAAAATTGTAAGTCGACATTAGGAAGTATAGAAATTGTAAGATGTTTATCGATATGAATGAGGAAAGTGAAAGAGAATTAGTGATTTAATATTTTTTCATTTTTAAGAAATATTTTGTAATGTAAAATAACGTGCATTCCAAAGTGAATTCATGTATGCAAATATGATATTCATGTAAAAAGTGATTGGCTGAAATGTTATCGTCATATATTATAAATTATTTACACATTTTTTTCTTTATTCTTAGACACGAAGTATGTATATGTGTTTAAATCTGTTCAGTGTCATCAGTGATATTTATGTGTCAATGATGCATAATTTTTGGGATGACATTGGGAGCATTTATTTATATATATATGAGCTGACCATGATGATGACTGTAAAATTTTTTTTGTTTTTTTTGGTACCTATTTGGAGCTGTCCCCAATGGCCAAATCTGGTGACTGAGTTGTTACCAGCATAACTCCTTTGGGAGGGGGACGTTTAGCTCTGAAAGGGGAGGTAACTAATGAACTATTTTATTTCAGCTAGCTCGTGATTGCTGTGTATAGGTGAAGAATTAGCAGATGATTACATTCCCGCTTGTTTGTAAAAATTTGAATTTTCTTAGCTTCGTGTGTTGAATGTAATTAGGAAGCTATAACGGTGTTTGAATATCAGTTCTTTTTTATGTGAATTAGGCACAGAAGACTTTAGCTTTCACATATTTTTGATTGTGGTTAGGGGATAAGCGGAAGTTATGCACCCCGCTTGCAACATATGTAATTGAATCTTTTTTCTTTAACCTTTCTATAAGTTAAGCAGGATACGAGTGAATTAACCCGCTTTATTGTGCAGTCAAAGTTATGCCAATTTCGAGTTTGTATCAGAATGTGATACTAGGCAGACCGATAACACTAGTATACAGTTAACTGCCACAGCCATCTAAATAATGCTAAACACAGCCAATAAGATAAAAGTTTAGTAAAATAACAATAAAAGCTGTACAATAAATTGTATAAAAATACCTATCCTCAAACACAAGAAGTGCTTATAAAATATCCTTGTAATACATATATTACAACTATATTTGATCCTAAATTTTGTCCATCAATCTAAGTAATTCCTTATATTTACATAAAGTAAACTAGGTTAGTTGACAAATATTGATATTTACCAGTGATAGTGGCTGGTGAATCTACTTGCACACGCACATTAGATGTCTAACATGACATAAAATTGCTGTATCAGACTTTGTGAACAGTCTTTGATGATAAAGAAAGCAATTTAGATGCTGTTGACAAGAAACCAGTCCACAAGGGCTTGATGTTATAGATGTCGTCTCATAATAATGTAGTACAGTTGTATTGCAGCTAGGTTATTACTCCATATGCATAGTTCTTCAGATGTGCCAGTATTTTCCCAATGAAACCATGCGTCATCTATATTACTTGCAACAATAGAGTACTTAACGCTGTAGTTGTACCAATAAGTAATTATTCTGATGAAAATTTCTTATTTAATTTGCAGCACTTGCTTCAATATCACTGGTGTATATCACAAGTGGATCCACAAAATGCACTGTCATTACTGTTTGACACATAGATGCGTACTTTTAAAACCGATAACACAAGTATAAAAACAGGATAAAACTACTTTCTTACCCCTGCCTCTGATGTTAAGACAGCGAACATTTTTCGGCACTCCAACAGTTCATTTGAGCTATGACCGTTTATCCGTAGTTACATATTATGGCGTCATCAGGCATCCACTTCTTATGCTTGAGGATTGGTAATTTTATACAATTTATTGTACAGCTTTTATTGTGATTTTACTAAACTTTTGCCACAGCCATTGGTATATATTTACTCTAGGTTAGCTGCTACACAATTTTGTTAGGAGATTTGGGAGGAGGTACATTTGGTTGTGTTGGAAAATTGTGTCGAAGTGAGAATAGATCATCTTATCAAAATTTGCATAAGCATACTTTTACTTATTTATGTTCAGCCATGTGTAAATGATGTGAGATGTGTCCTTTTATTCAAAATTTGCTTGTCAAAATCTGTTAGGTCAAATTTTTGACTCCCTTTGGAAGGGGGAGTTGTGATGCCCCCCCATTCACTTTTATTTTACCTCAACCAGTTTTGCTTAATTTACATTATATTTATCATTTTGAGGATTTTTTATTTCATTTTTGGCATCACAGCGCTCGTTTCCAAGAGCATAGGAGTTGCGCATGCGCAACTCCGAACTTTCGATGTCACCTGCTAAAGCATGCGTGTACAATGACACGCTCCCTCTTGCGTCATAGCTTGTGCGCTCGCCATTTTATGCAAATGTCTTTACCGGTGCAACAGCCACGTGTTGTCGAGCTTGTACGCTTGTTAAAACCGTGACATGTTAATCACAGAAGTTAGTGAGTAGTAAGAATCAGTTGGAAATAGTCACAGGAGTTGGTGTTTGTTAGTTGACAGTTAGAGTTGTGAGGAGTTGTTGCTAGTAGCAGCGAGATAGTGATGATGTAGTCGACATCTCATTGAAGTTGGTGAGTGTTTAAAAATATTTTTTTTGGAAATAAACTTGTTTGTTATAGAAACTTTTTTGAATCTTTGCTATTTTTTCTCTTGAGCAACTTTAGTTGTTTCGATTGTAAGTTAAGTTAGAATTGACAATCATTTAATTTTTGAATTCTTACTCGCTAAGTAACGCTCACTGGTATTCGAACCCTAATTGAACTTTGTTTGACAATTTGTTAACTATTGCCTGGCGCCCGACTTTAGCTATCCGGAGCTTGAATAAATATTGGATCAGACAAAGGGTCCAAAACTTTAATAGTATTTAAATCTTTGGAGCGTCACATGGTAGGAACTTCAGACACCACCTTTTCAAGTGGAATTTTTCAAGAGCCATATGGCCTGCCTGAGACACATTACCCCAGTTAAGGATTGACAATGCCCAATTAGCTAAGTGAGATTCAGGTATCTGTGATGGCCTCTGATCTCAGGATTATCCACCAGCTGATATAAGGTATCCCATGCCTCTGTTCACTTAGGGTTAGCAACCCAGAAGCAAACAGAAAACACAGCAGCAGATTCTTCCTCAACAAAGGCCCAACAGTGCAGCAAGTCCAGGATCCATAATCAAGCTCAAATCCATAAACAAGTCCAATCTAGTAGGTATAAATGGTCAGCACCAGAACCCTGTGAAGTTGACCACTCCTCAGCAGGGTTTAAAAAAAAAAGAAAAAACTGGCCATTGTTGACTAGATCAGTAGATCATACTAAACTGGCAGCCCTCCCCTTCCGTTCCAAAAGAGAATATCACACAATAGATAATTTTTTTTATAAGTAAGTTTATTGCAAGCATAGGTTTCGGCAGTAGTACAGATCATGGCCCTCAGCTGCCATTTTTTTTTTGAAGAAACATAACAAAACAGTCCTTTTTGTTGATTCCACAATACCCCAGACCCTAACCCAAACAGGGGTTCCTAGAAAAAATATATTTTTTTTTTGTTACCATGGTAATGATAACGAGTTTACATCAAACACAAAGTACTTTTACCATGGTAATGGTAATTTTCATTGTAAACAAACACAACATAACAAAAAAAAAATGAGTTTCCACAAAAAAAACCTTACAACCACAAATTACTAAAAAAATTAAAATTATCAAAAAAAAACAAAGAAATTACAACACATTTGCCTTCCCATATACTACAAATTCCTGAAACAGTGCTAATAATAAACTTTTAATCCCCCCCCCTTTTTTCCCAATAGTTAAAAAACATTCCACAAATATATTTCGCACACTAAACTAATAAATCCACTCACAAACATAATAATTAACCTAAATAAATTACCGCAATTAATTAAATCAAACACCAACCTCAAAACCAAAAACATCAACAACGCATCGTTGACCACGATTATAAAAAAAGCCCCCAAAACTAAATAATCTCAATGATGATAACACATACAAAAAGCATAAAAATCATAAACAGTGCACCGCCAACTGAATTATAAAAAAGCCTTCAAAACCAATTGTCCTCGCAAACAACACAAACCAAAAAACATGAAAATCGGAAACAGTGCAACACCAACCAAATTATAAAAAAGCCCCCAAAACTAAATAATGTCCTCGCAGACAATACAAACTGAAAAATATGAAAATCGGAAACAGTGCACTGCTGACTGAATTATAAAAAAAAAAACCAACTAATAATTATCATCTACACGTAAGTACTAAAAATCACTCAATTCATCCCAAACTACTATACCGATATTACACATGTTCATTACTACTGCCATGTTCAGTCCTACACAAAAAACTTCCTACATTCTTTCCCCCAAGCATACACCCCCCCCACCACCACCACCACCACCAACTACATTAGAATCCTCTGAAAACTCACTTTAGACATTTTGAGGGTGGATGTGGTTAAGTCAGCTCGTAATCTGTAGTTCCCAGGTTCGAGTCCTAGCTGGGTCAGCATTGAGATTTATCTACGCAAAATTCCCTGCCCACGGTCAATAATAGTCCATCCATCCGTCGAATAGGATGTTAAGCTGTGGCCCTGTGTGCAGGAGAGCCATACCCTGTGCATGTTAAAGAACATACTGGATGGCTATAACGGGGGGCTACAATCTGTCTCCCAACAGCTGTTCCAGTGGGTCCCCTCCCCAACCTCCTCTGAGCCTTCAGGGTCCGTCACCTGGCCATTTAGTCCATGGTGTGCAAAAAAGTGCCGCTCAGAGGTAAAACAACCCAACCGACTTTATATGTTTCACCAAAAACTATCTCCTAAAACCCCTTAAAAACTGTCATTTTTGAAACTTAATAATTACCCCACATTATAAACTTTTGCCATTTTCTTCCACTTACAACAAAACACATACTATACTAGACACACAAAAAATATTTAAAATTCTATCTGGTTAACCACTCCTCCCTTCCCCTTCAAATGCCCCTCACTCCAAATAACTTACAAAAATATTCCCCCTACACACAGCCTTAAAAAGCTACTGAACTCCCACTTCCAAACGACGTGACCATAACATTACAAAACAGTTCACTAACACTTTCACCAACAACCCTCCTAATATTAAATAATTTCAATTCCAAAATTCTTTAACTTATTATTAATCATATCTTAATGATATTACTAAAAAAAAACAGGAATATATTAATTATTCGTATTCTAGCTATCTCTAAAAATCCCTCATTAAATATACAATACATAGGCACTTACCTCTAACCATATAGGCATGTTATCCAAACGAATTATAAAGCTAAAATGATGAAAAAAATCTAACATAACTTCACAATCCCATCAAATCACACACATAACATGTGTCTCCACATTACCCACCCAAAAGAAACAAATCAAAGAGCCATAGACCACCACCAACCAACAGTTACGTTTCTACGTCATACTTTACACTTCGATGACATACGCCACTTGAGCAATGCCATCTATCAGCTTCTGAAATTTCATGAATTCAGTATTTTGGCAGATCACTAAACATGTCTGTAAGAAATATAGCCATTCCTCCATTATGATTCCCAACTTAGTCAGGAGTAAGAGATAGTTTGCAGGATGTGAGGAAATAAGCAGAAATGTTAATGAATGAGTTTCAGGACAAAAGGAGGTGAGAACAACCCCTAAAGTTGCTGACAATGCTACGTCAGCTCATGAACATATAAACTTTGAACGTAAAGTTCCGTTTTTGTTCCATCAGAAGAAAGTGATAGAACAGTCTATAGTCCATTTATTAACTGTAGTCCTTATGTCTATGATCCTTATGTCTGCCATTTTTTTTTCTGTTTCACTCTTTTCTGTCATAAACCTATTTTTATCATTTTTCCCACATTTTATGCATCTTTACCGCCTCCAAAATCGAAACTGGAAGTAAACACATCCTTCTTAGAAATTCTGGTTGCAGCTGCATTTAATTAGTTATGCTTCACTGAGGCAAACAAGACTCAGATGGATGACGCGTTCAATCTTCGTTGCTTGTGCTATAAGTTTTTACAGTTTTGGTCCAGCATAATGGATACTCTTTGTAAAGTTAGTATTTTTTTTTTATATTTAAATCTTAGTTTTCATTTCAGTAGATTTATTTTCGGAAATTAGTGATTTTTTTGGTTTATCGATAAGTATTGATTTTTTGTATTATGCTACATTGTATGGCCGGCCACAACTTGTTGCTATGGATATTTTAATATCGCATTAGGATATATGTTAATTTTTATTTTATTATTTATTACTTTTCCAGTAAAATTTTGATCTAGTACCATTTTCTGAAAATAAATAAGATCATGAATATGGAAGCAAATTAATTTCTGTAGATTTACTTCCGTTAGTTAGCGATCTTATGATCAGCTGATTTATCGATCTTTCTGAGTTATGCTAGATCGGAGGCCGACTTAAAAGTTGTTGCAGATATTTTATTTAACATCCCATTATACGTAATTTTTATTTTATTATTTCTTGTTTTTTTTTCAGTAAAAAACTTTGAGCTTGTACCATTTTCTGAAAATAAATGTCTTGGATATAGAAGCAAAATAGACTTCCTTGTTATAGAAATCGGCAGTCATGTGGGAGGGCAATTTCGGGAAGGGCTGATGCTTTGGTGCACAAACCTTTCTGCACTTAGCCGAGATCACCGAATTTCAACACCCAAGGTTGGGTTGGGTTGTTTTACCTCTGAGCGGCACTTTTTTGCACACCATGGGCTAATGGCCAGGTCAAATGGACCCCGAAGGCTCAGAGAAGGCTGGGGGAGGGGACCAACTGGAACAGCTGTTGGGAGACAGATGGTAGCCTCCCGTCAAGGCCATCCAGCGTGTTCTTTAATGTGCACAGGGTATGGCTCTCCCGTACACGGAGCCATGGCTTAACGTCCCATCCGACGGACGGCAGCCTTTCCAAGCCCATCGGTTCCCCTACTGGCTGTGGGCAGGGCGGAGAATTTTGCGGAGATAAATCTCAACGATGACCCAGCTGGGACTCGAACCTGGGAACTACAGATTACGAGCCTGGCGCGCTACCGACTGAGCCACCCCGCCCACTTCAACACCCAAAGAAAATATTCATAATGTTTAGCAAAAAAAGCAGCCAAGTTTTTTCTATTTCATAACCAATTCAGAAAATCCCATGAATGTGAGAAGTCCAAGTCACAATGTATAACACCGGCCGTGTTTAAAATATACGATACTAAAAAGAATCATTATAAGAAATAAAAATCATATTTCAGGTTGAATATTATATTATTCAGGAGGAAATTTCCTTTCAATAAATATATAATTTTACTATTTTTATTAATCAGGGTTTCAAAAGTGCAGCCTTAATTGTATAGTGTGATCATTTTTTTCACCATATCACATTGAAAAAGGCTTATTAAAATCAATATTCTTGGAAATATATTTATATTATTTATTTTTATAAAATTTGTAATTAAATTATGTTTAATTTGATATATAACATGACCTATTTCTGTTGAGTGGTTGTTTTTTTTAATTCTAAAGTTGACTTGTTTATGTGATGAAGCACAATTGGTTATAAGCCAGGAATTTTCTTAAAGTATGGTACTGAGTATGGTACGCTAGTGATGCTCTGTAAATGGTAGCTAGGTAGTCACTGGAAGGAGAGCTATGCACCAATCCCCTGTGATGATGCATAGAACCGGCCAGGCCTAGCACCTAATGTCCGACCCCGCCTTCTCGTGGTGTGGACCGTTAGTAACTTTCAAAAGAGATACTCTCTTGTGGAAGTGAACGGAAGGGGAGGGCTGCCAGATTAGTGTGGCCTACTGATCTGGACAACTATGGCTACTTTTCTTTTTTTTCTACCCTGCAGAGGAGTGGTCAACCACACAGGGTCCTGGTGCTGACCATATAAACCTACTGGACTGCACAGATATATGGCTCTGAGCTTGATTATGGATCCTGATTTTGCTGCACTGGTGGGCTTCTGTGGAGGGAAAATCTTCCGCTGTGTTTTCTGTTTGTTTGTGGGTTGACAGCCCCAAGTGAATAGATTCACAGGATATGTTTATCAGCTGGTGGATAATCCTGAGCAGAAGTCATCGCAGGCACCTGAACTCTTTGCTTCTATTGGCATCGTCAAATTCTACATTGGAGGAAGTCTTCCAGTGTAGATGGCTTCAGCCTTTAGTGGTGGGGGAACGGGTCTTTGCCCCATGTCTGCGATTAGGGGGCTGTTTGATATTGTCGGCATTCCCTCTCTCAATAAACATAGTTTCTTTAAACATCCCACTAACCATTTTCTCTCCATAGGTAGTTGGAATGTGAGGACTCTGCACAGAGCTTTTTCTCTTGATGTCCTCACACAAGAATTCCACCGTTATAATTTAGATATTCTCGGCTTGCAAGAGACCAGATGGACAGATAAAGGTCAGATTCTTAAAAATAATCTTAAATTTCTCTTTTCAGGGAGGGACGACAATAAGCATCACCAAGGCATGGGTCTGCTTCTCAGCAGACACGCTAGTGATGCTCTTCTAGGATATGAGTGCATTAATGAAAGGTTTCTTACAGCAAAATTTCAGACAAGCATTAAAGACTTGAATGTTATCTGCTGTTATGCCCCCACTGAGGATGCCGATGAGGATGAGAAGGATAGGTTTTATGAACAACTTCAGGATATTTTGAATTCTGTCAAGAAAGGAGATATTACCCTTGTTCTTGGTGACTTCAATGCCAAAGTTGGTACTGACTCTGACCTTTGGGGAGGAGTAATAGGCCCTTTTGGTATTGGTAGCTGCAATGGCAATGGGCAACGTCTCCTGCAGGTAAGTAAACTCAATGGTTTCAGAATAACTAACACTTATTACAAACACCGCGACATACATAAGTACACGAGTTTCACCTGATGGGCTGCATAAGAATATGATTGATTACATATTAATTAACAGCAAATGGGCTAGTTCTGTTAGGAATACCAGGGCATATAGGGGAGCTGAAATTGGATCTGACCATTACCTTGTTAAAAGTGTGTTGCAACTTAAACTTAAAAAGTGTTGTGCTAGGGTTAAAAAATTTACTTTTAATACTGAAGCTCTGAAAGATCCAGTTATAGCCAAAGCTTACCATGATAGGTTACTTAGTCATTATGACAGTCATGGTTTGCTTACTACTGAAGTTGAGGAAGAATGGGATCATTTTAAACAGGCGTTTTTGGACACTAACAGTATTCTTTTAGGAAAAAAGGAGCAGAAGGGGCAAAATTATCTGAGTGATAAGGCACTTAAGCTTATTTCGAAACGAAAGAACTGCAGGAATGCCCTTAATCAATACCCTACTAGTCCTAATAGAAAGCATTACAGAGACCTTAATAAACTTGTAAAGGATCAGTTAGCTGCTGATAAGAATCTTTGGCTTGATGGTTTGGCTGACAAAGCCGAGGAAGCAGTTAGACAGCACAACAGCAGAGAGCTGTACCAGATAGTTAATGTTTTGTGTGGTAGAAAACGGACAGGGATACAAGGATTGAAGGATAAACAAGGTAAGGTTATAGAAGGGGAGGATTCTGTCATGGCTAGTTGGGCTGAGCATTTCAGTGATGTTCTAAACAATGTAGTTAGTTCTACTCCCATTGTTTGCAATGATGATAGATGCATTGGTGGCTTTAATGTTGGCCCTATAACACAATCTGAAGTTCTTTTGGCTGTTTCTAAACTTAAACTTCATAAATCCCCAGGGGTAGATGAAATCACTACAGAAATACTTAGAGCTGGGAATGTTTCGGTTACCACTTGGATGACTGAAATTCTGAATATCTTTTATGATAAAGGCATGGTTCCTAAGGATTTTACCAGAGCTATTGTTATCCCTATTTTCAAAAAAGGTGATCGCAGTTCTTGTGATAACTATAGGGGTATCAGCCTACTCTCTGTTCCAGGTAAAGTTCTTTCCATGATTGTGCTTAATAGAATTAAGAATCTAGTTGACAGTCAATTGCGTGATGAGCAATGTGGATTCAGAAGTGGTAGGGGATGTGTGGATCAGATATTTTCACTTAGGCAGATTCTTGAGAAATGTTTAGAGTTTCAGAAACCTTTGGTTGCTAGCTTTGTTGATTTCAAAAAGGCTTTCGACTCTGTTGATCGTCATAATTTGTGGTTGATTGTGAGATCATATGGTATACCAGACAAGTTAGTTAACATTATGAAAGCTCTCTATAATAACACTGAGTCGTGTGTGAGAGTTGGTAAGGCTTGTAGCAATTGGTTTAGCATTACTTCTGGTGTTCGACAAGGGTGCATTTTGTCTCCTTTTCTCTTTAGCTTGGTTATTGATTATGTTATGCGAAATTCACTTCGAGGGAAAGATTTTGGCCTTAAATGGGCTGGAGATACGAAAATTTCTGATTTAGATTATGCTGATGATTTAGCCCTTTTGGCAAATGATGTTGAAGAGATGAACTCTTTCATTCGAGCTGTTGATGAGACTGGTAGTAGAGTAGGTTTGGTTATAAACAGAGAGAAAACTAAAGTGATGAAAATTGGTCAGGCAGGCTGTGATTCAGTTAATCTGAATGGTTGCAGTCTTGAGCAGGTGTCACAGTTTAATTATCTTGGGAGCTATGTAACAGATAATGGTGATGTGCGGCATGAGATTAACAGACGAATAGGGATTGCTGCCGGGACTTTTAAGAACCTATGGAGAGTGTGGAGAAATAGGCGTATACACCTAAAGACTAAAATTAGATTGTATAATAGTTTGGTTCTTTCTAGGGTTAGTTACGGTAGTGAAACTTGGACACTTTGTAAACAAGATAACAGGAAACTAGATGCTTTTGATTCCAGATGCTTACGCAGTATCTTGGGCATTAGATGGTTCAACTTTGTAACTAATGATGAGATTAGGTGAAGGAGTTTGCAACCTCCTTTAAGCAGCATATTGTGCAGAGAGAGACTCCGTTGGTTTGGCCATGTTGCCCGTATGAATAATTATAGATTGGCGAATAGGGTTATGAACAGTGCGCCTAAAGGCCTCAGAAAGAAGGGGAGACCTAGGATGCGGTGGGCAGACAATGTCAAACAGGACCTTGTTAGAATTGGTGTGCAGTGGCCAGATGCAGTAGATATAGCTCAGGATAGACTTGCTTGGAGAACTAAATTGCACGGTCTGGTTGGACCTCCATAGCCCATGGCTGCTTGAGGATGATGATGATGATGATGGTACTGAGAAAAAAATTACAAAACAAAAAAAATATTTACTTTAAATTTTTTTTTCTTATTCAGAAATATATAGCCATTCTATTCATGTGCATTGTAATCATTTCTGTCTATTAGGTTTTTTTTTTAATAAATAAATTTTTATTTGCATTCCCAGATGCATTTTTTACTACATGACTCTAAAAAAGTCCTATTAAAATAAATCATATCTTTTTTGTTAAATACTTGATTTTCAGAAAATCCAGAATTAAATGCTGATTAATTTGGTATACAACATGCCATAATTCCTTTCATTAGTTATTTGTCAAAAAAGTTCTAGTTTTTTTTTTTTGGCTGAGCATAGTGAGAAAATAGCTTGGCCTCTGGATGAAAACCTGTTTTTCAGCCTGGACACTAGAAAGGTTAAGAAATAATTCTGCTGACAGCAATAATCTACCCACTTTTCTAAAGAAATGTGGGAAATGCAACATTTAAATTTAAGAATTAAAAGACAATATTTTTATGTTCTATAGTAATTACTATATTATTTGCATTTTTCCCATCATTCGCTAGCTTAAATTTAAACTTTTCAGGAATGAAATAAATAGGTAGAGGAAAAATTTCATTCTCTTTGAAAACGAGATTTTTATATGCACCAGAGGCAACGTGTTCTTCAAGATTTGTCTTCGATTAGATTAATTTCTATATGTGTGGCTTGTTTAAGGAATTTAGTTTTTGGAAATGTATTTATGGAGTGTTTTTAGTATTGGGTGAGGAGGCAATTGTTGTGTTGTAATAATTCGTTTCTGTTTTTTATATAATTTTATTTTTTAGTAATTCATGTGGTCTTTTTCTGTTGGGGCTACATTGCATCTAGATTGCAAATCGCCGTTATCATGATAACGGCATGTTATATTCAATGACGTAAACTCGAGTTATTATTACCATGATAATGGTACATTGCATTCGATGTAAACTCAAGTTATTGTTACTATGGTAATGAAAAAAAGTTTTTTTTCTAGAAACCCTGGTTTGGGTTAGGGTTTGGAGATTGTGAGAATCATGGAAAAGGATCATTTTGTTATACTGTGTAAAAAAAATGGTGTACAAGGACTGTAAAGTGCACCGTTACCACAATTTTTCTTTTTGTTTCTGCGACTGCTAGGAATCGGATGATTTGTTAAAATGCAACATATCATTCCACTGCGCAAAAAACTAGATGGCAGCATTGTAACTGTAAACTGCAGTAGGTCCAATTACGAATTTTCATTTCATACAAATTTGTCAGTTGCATTATACTACTGATTTACAAGTCTTTGCATTTTTCAGCGTGTAAACTGTATAGTGATACAGAGTTACATTCATTACCATAGCTCTGAAGTAGTATTAATGGAAAGTATAAAGTCCACTTAACTATTATAAGCATCGAAGTCTTGGTTTCCATTGTTAGAAACTTTGTTCAAATGAGCATGTTAAGTATTGAAACTTGTGCTATTTTAAATCATTACTGGGAAAAAGGATTAATGGCAATCAAAGCAGCCAGAGAAATATGCAAGTGGAAAGTGTACGGGTAGTTCCCATTCATGCTGCTCAAGCCTGGTTCAAAGAAATTCAAAGGTGGGGGACATAAGCTTCAAAAGGAAGCTGTGATCAAGATGTCCAATATTAGACTGCAACATTCTGTGCCACACCATGTGTAATGCTCCAAAGAAATGCAATAATGCTTTAAAGTTTGATCCAATTAGTTTAATGCTCCGGATAGCTGATACGGGCGCCAGGCAATAATTAACAAATTGCCAAAAAAAGTAGACTAAGTTTAAAGTAGGGTTCAAAATGCCAGCGAGCGTTAATGAGTAAATAGTTAGAATCAAAATTGATTGTCAAAAAAAAAGAGTATAAAAACTATCAATATAAACGCGCATTGCTCAAGAGAAAAAACTGTAAAGACTCAAAAGGTTTAAAATAACAAACAGATTTATTTCCAAAATAGTTCTCTCTTGTGGAAGTGAACAGAAGGGGAGGGCTGCCAGATTAGTGTGGCCTACTGATCTGGACAACTATGGCTACTTTTCTTTTTTTCTACCCTGCTGAGGAGTGGTCAACCACACAGGGTCCACCATATAAACCCACTGGACAGATATATGGTTCTGAGCTTGATTATGGATCCTGATTTTGCTGCACTGGTGGGCTTCTGTGGAGGGAAAATCTTCCGCTGTGTTTTCTGTTTGTTTGTGGGTTGACAGCCCCAAGTGAATAGATTCACAGGATATGTTTATCAGCTGGTGGATAATCCTGAGCAGAAGTCATCGCAGGCACCTGAACTCTTTGCTTCTATTGGCATCGTCAAATTCTACATTGGAGGAAGTCTTCCAGTGTAGATGGCTTCAGCCTTTAGTGGTGAGGGAACGGGTCTTTGCCCCATGTCTGCGATTAGGGGGCTATTTGATATTGTCTGCATTCCCTCTCTCAATAAACATAGTTTCTTTAAACATCCCACTAACCATTTTCTCTCCATAGGTAGTTGAAATGTGAGGACTCTGCACAGAGCTTTTTCTCTTGATGTCCTCACAAAAGAATTCCACCATTATAATTTAGATATTCTCGGCTTGCAAGAGACCAGATGGACAGATAAAGGTCAGATTCTTAAAAATAATCTTAAATTTCTCTTTTCAGGGAGGGACGACAATAAGCATCACCAAGGCGTGGGTCTGCTTCTCAGCAGACACACTAGTGATGCTCTTCTAGGATATGAGTGTATTAATGAAAGGTTTCTTATAGCAAAATTTCAGACAAGCATTAAAGACTTGAATGTTATCTGCTGTTATGCCTCCACTGAGGATGCCGATGAGAAGGATAGGTTTTATGAACAACTTCAGGATATTTTGAATTCTGTCAAGAAAGGAGATATTACCCTTGTTCTTGGTGACTTCAATGCCAAAGTTGGTACTGACTCTGACCTTTGGGGAGGGGTGATTGCCCCTTTTGGTATTGGTAGCTGTAATGGCAATGGGCAACATCTCCTACAGGTAAGTAAACTCAATGGTTTCAGAATAACTAACACATATTACAAACACCGCGACATACATAAGTACACATGGGTTTCACCTGATGGGCTGCATAGGAATATGATTGATTATATATTAATTAACAGCAAATGGGCTAGTTCTGTTAGAAATACCACGGCATATAGGGGAGCTGAAATTGGATCTGACCATTACATTGTTAAAAGTGTCTTGCAACTTAAACTTAAAAAGTGTTGTGCTAGGGTTAAAAAATTTGCTTTTAATACTGAAGCTCTGAAAGACCCAGTTATAGCCAAAGCTTACCATGATAGGTTACTTAGTCATTATGACAGTCATGGTATGCTTACCACTGAAGTTGAGGAAGAATGGTATCATTTTAAACAGAAATTTTTGGACACTAACAGTACTGTTTTAGGAAAAGAGGAGCAGAAGAGGAAGAATTATCTGAGTGATAAGGCACTTGAGCTTATTTCAGAAAGAAAGAACTGCAGGAATGTCCTTAATCAATACCCTACTAGTCCTAATAGAAAGCATTACAGAGAACTTAATAAATGTGTAAAAGATCAGTTAGCTGCTGATAAGAATCTTTGGCTTGATGGTTTGGCTGACAAAGCCGAGGAAGCAGTTAGACAGCACAACAGCAGAGAGCTGTACGAGATAGTTAATGTTTTGTGTGGTAGAAAACGGACAGGTATACAGGGATTGAAGGATAAACAAGGTAAGGTTATAGAAGGTGAGGATTCTGTCATGGCTAGGTGGGCTGAGCATTTCAGTGATGTTCTAAACAATGCGGTTAGTTCTATTCCCATTGTTTGCAATGATGATAGATGCATTGGTGGCTTTAATCCAGGGGTAGATGAAATTACTACAGAAATGCTTAGAGCTGGAAATGTTTCGGTTACCACTTGGATGACTGAAATTCTGAATATCTTTTATGATAAAGGCATGGTTCCTAAGGATTTTACCAGAGCTATTGTTATCCCTATTTTCAAAAAAGGTGATCGCAGTTCTTGTGATAACTATAGGGGTATCAGCCTACTCTCTGTTCCAAGTAAAGTTCTTTCCATGATTGTGCTTAATAGAATTAAGAATCTGGTTGACAGTCAATTGCGTGATGAGCAATGTAGATTCAGAAGTAGTAGGGGATGTGTGGATCAGATATTTTCACTTAGGCAGATTCTTGAGAAATGTTTAGAGTTTCAGAAATTTGGTTGCTAGCTTTGTTGATTTCAAAAAGGCTTTCGACTCTGTTGATTGTCATAATTTGTGGTTGATTGTGAAATCGTATGGTATACCAGACAAGTTACTTAACATAATGAAAGCTCTCTATAATAGCACTGAGTCGTGTGTGAGAGTTGGTAAGGCTTGTAGAAATTGGTTTAGCTTTACGTCGGGTGTTCAACAAGGGTGCATTTTGTCTCCTTTTCTCTTTAGCTTGGTTATTGATTATGTTATGTGAAATTTACTTTGAGAGAAAGATTTTGGCCTTAAATGGACTGGAGATACGAAAATTTCTGATTTAGATTATGCTGATGATTTAGCCCTTTTGGCAAATGATGTTGATGAGATGAACTCTTTCATTCAAGCTGTTGATGAAACTGGTTTGGTTTTAAATAGAGAAAAAACTAAAGTGATGAAAATCGGTCAGATAGGCTGTGATTCAATTAATCTGAATGGTTGCAGTCTTGAGCAGGTGTCACAGTTTAATTATCTTGGGAGCTATGTAACAGATACTGGTGATGTGCGGCATGAGATTAACAGACAAATAGGGATTGCTGCCGGGACTTTTAAGAATCTATGGAGAGTGTGGAGAAATAGGTGTATACACCTAAAGACTAAAATTAGACTGTATAATAGTTTGGTTCTTTCTAGGGTTAGTTATGGTAGTGAAACTTGGACACTTTGTAAACAAGATAACAGGAAACTAGATGCTTTTGATTCCAGATGCTTACGCAGTCACAATTCAAAACGAAGGCAATGTTGTGTGTTTGGTGGATTTTTGAGGGTACAATGTACTTCACATATGACATCAACACTGATCTCTACTCAGCATAACCACAGCATTTGCTCTCTGTGAAGCTTTAATTCTACCCAGAATTGGTAAAAAGACATCAGGTACTTAACAGGGAAATGAAAAACACACTTTGGACCAATGAAAAAACTTCAAGAACTGACATTTTCTTCCACAACCAGCATATACCCTTCTTCACATTTATCTTCTTCCAACTATCACCTCTTTTGTTCCACGACTCATTTTCTTCGAGGTAGTTGGGAGATGTCGGGTAAACAAACCGGCAAGGCCCGAGAAAAGTAATCTAAGAGGAATCACAGCACTTGCTGATAGATGGCCACAAATTATTAAAAAACATGGTTTATATTATGCTGAGTAAGGTTCTTTATATGGTAACAGTTTCTTAAGTACACAGAAAAACACAAACTTATGAATCACCCTGGTAAAAAAAAAAGCCACCCATAAATATCAGGTCACAAAGGGATAGAATTAGTAAGTATGGAAGCAAAGTATCACTCATAATCTCACTATATTTACAGAAAATCATCTTTGGAACTTGGTCTGGGTCACCAACTGCTTAAAGTAGCCCTGCATCTCATAGACACAACACATGAACTCAAGTAACAATATCTTACCCTGCACTCAAGCACTTGAATGGAATGAACTCAAAAATCAAAATGTTTGAAGAACATACCTTGTGCACACAGTTCGGATCTTTCAACCATGCTTTATACATCTCTTCGACATACACAGATGAACTTCCATTAAGAAAAGGTTCTTGAGCTGCTTTAGTTACATATCTTCTTGTAGCTCCCATCTGCTCTAAAACGCATGTACTAAACTGTCCTTTATCTAACCACGTCACTAAAATTTCAATTCTTTGATGTGATGATGTTATTAACAGGGGCCATAAATGCGCAGAAAACGTCCTGATTCTCTGCATCTTTACGTTATTTTAGGGTCCTGCAGATGTATTAAAAGTCTTTCAACTGTACTGAAATTTCAATAGAATATTCAACTAGTTACCAAAATTTATTCGGTATTCTGTAGCAAACAAACTTCGCATTCTCGCAGTTCACACACTCTCTCACCTTGAACAAGGATAAAAATAAATTCACAATATTGTTTTCTTCGTTCCATCATAAAGAAAGATTTTGAAAAGTAAACGTTATCCTCTCAGACCTTCTACTCTGGCATATAAACTGACAGGCTCCTGTCAGACCTCTGTGGCAAGCAGCTGCTTGAGGGGGATTTATTTTTATTTAGTTGACAGGTCCGCGGCGCCAGTCATTAACGCCCAATAGCAATGACCCAAATTGTTCCAGGGATGAAAGGATGAAACACTATCCAGAAACTATGCATCCTTAATAGCAATGACCTGTCATCAAGAAGTCGTGAATTCAGATATCCATGATCCCACCGGACTGAAGATGCCGTACTGAAGATTTTCTTCTATGCTCACATTGACCTACTGCATGACAATGTTCAAAAACATGCTAGTATGAAGTACTGAGATTTAAAATTTTACTAATGTAACAGATAATGTATACTAGATGTATGTCCTAGAGATACCTAAGAAGTGTACATGAGAACTGAGGATAACTCATTAAAAAAAGACCACTCGGTGTTTCCATGGGTTTGCGTTGTCATGGTCCGGAGCCATGAAGATCTGCAAACAAAAATCGACATTGTAGAATCAGCCACCAGTTCTATGGCTATTCTACAATGTCGGGTATAACATCCACACAATAGAAGTTAATTGACCGGAAGCAGGTAACTCAGCAGTCAGAGAACCTGCAGTTCACACTACAGTTCAAAAATTTTCAATGAGGTGCTGTAACTTAAAATGTTTTTAATGTATAGTAGCCTTAAAAATAAAAATAAATAAATATCCCCTCAAGCAGCTTCTTGCCACAGAGGTCTGACAGGAACCTGTCAGTTTATATGCCATAGTAGAAGGTCTGTAAGTTGCGAGAAACCAAAAATAAATGATGTATCTGTTTATGACAGGAAAAGTACACTTTTTTCAAGTGGTTAATTTTAGTGTTTATATTTAATTAATAGAGTATTAATATCAGTTTTAAACACTAGTAAATTTCATGATTAATTTTAACCATTTATTTTCGTTACGGAAATGGATACTAAGAATATAAATAAATAAATACCCCCTCAAGCAGCTGCTTGCCGCAGAGGTCTGACAGGAGCCTGTCAGTTTATATGCCACAGTAGGAGATCTGAGAGGATGTCAGGACCTCAGCAGAAAAACGACACACACATCCATGCCTAATCCGGGGCTCGAACCCAGGTCCCTTAGATCAGTAGCCAAGCTTGCTAACCACTCGGCCACGGGACGGCTATACCTTTTCATTTAAAACAAATTAATTTCAATAATTTTATAATTTTGCTCTCTGAGCTATTATACAAGTAGTCAACAGCTTTTTCCTGTTAAAATTTATGGAAAATAAAGTAATCCTGAAATATTACATATAAAACGAAACCAATTATTGCTATTTATTACGGAATTTGTGGCCCTGTTATGTATTATATATTTCTATATGAAAGACTATTATTCATATTCAGGACTGGATCTAGAAGAAAAAAAGTGAAAGGAAGGGGAGGAGGATTGAGATCTATCACTAACACAATTCTAGTAAAACCTTATTTTCTCTGTTTCGCTATCCTCTAAAAGATTTCTTGAAAAATTCCTGCATTATACATGTTTAAGGCTGGCTTGTTGTAAGAAATTAAACTCTTTTTGTGACTTATAGATAAAAAAAAAATGTATTGCGATTTGCATTATCCGATTCATATATTATTTGAAATTACTGTTATTAGTGCAAAACTTATTATCAAAAATACAAACTTTATTGTCTTTGAAATCATTCCATATCGCTGGTGTTTTGTGCTCTTACGTTAGCAGATGCTAATACAAAATAAAGAACAGAGTAGAATTCATACATTCAGGCATTAAGATTTCAAGCAATACAGGTCAGAATTCCAGGTGACCAGGGTGAATGAAAGAAGTGTGGTGCCACTCTGCAAGGAAGCATTTCTTAATGGTCATTGTGTAGGCATTTTGACGTAAGAGTGGAAAGTTGAAGGTAAGCAAAGCGTATAAGAAGAGTACAGTAAGACAAATTTGTGTTGGCACGACATTGAAATTGCGTCCACCCAGAAGGAGTCAGAGGATAGGGGTGAAATATAGCACACACATAGCAACACATATTGGCATACCATGATTTAATTTGCAGTCATTTAAAGCAGCTAAAAGATGAGATAATGAGGCACAATGTGACTGTCTCAGTAGGTGGTTGCACCGCCGTGAACGGCAATACAGGCAGCAATACGGCATGACATGGAGTCACACAATTGACAAATATGGTCCTTAGGAATTGCACATCAAGCAGCATTCACTTGCTCCCATAATTCATCGAGATTCTGCGCCGACTGGTGAGAGGACATCCAATCATCAGATCGTGTCATCCAGTGTGGTCCCACAGTTTTTCTATTGGGGATAAATATGCAGATCATGCTCACCATGGCAATACTTGAACATGTTACAACCATTGTGTGGAGACCTTAGCAGTGTGTACACAGACATTGTATGCTGGAAATGGGCTGCTGTATGCCTCCCAGAAATGGTAACAAACATGCTGCAGAACTGCGCTAAAGTATCGTGCAGCTGTCAGTGTATGTGGACAAGAGGTGACCTGCTGTCATATCCAATAACACCCCATACCATTATGCCTGGCTGATAGGTGGTGTGCCATTTGGGAACAATAGCTGGATCCGTCCTCTCACCACGTTTTCACCATACATGGTGAAATTTTTGTATACATGGACCCATCGATCGTCAACACCCATATAGAAATAGGATTCATCACTGAACACAACAGTGTTCCATTGGTGACCCCAGTTTGCATGACTTTGGTACCAAGCCATACGAGCGCTGCGATGGTTTGCATTCAATGACAGTCGACATAATGGTTGCCTAGAGCGCAGATATGTCTCATACAACCTTCGGTTTACCGTTTGGATCGTTATAGGGACGTCCATGGCTGCTGACACAGCACATCGAATATCACCTGCAGTGCTCTGTGGTAACAAACGAGCATGTTGAACAATGCGCTTATCAAGCCATGCTGATGTCTGTTGGACGGCACAACTTCTTCTGCGATGCACACTAGAACCTTCATTTTGCCACTGTTGCCGAAGTATCCAATAGTTTGTGCATCCTGATGAATATGGCAGCGACATGACGTTTAGTCCATCCAGCTTCACATGGCCTATAATACTTGCTCTCTCAAAAGCATTCGAATGGTGAGGCATTTTCAGCCTTTGCCGAACAATTTCCAAGTGGAACCACATAATCTCAACCTTTCACAAGCTTTTCAAACATGAAGTTTTTAAAATGAAACGCTGATATTTTGAAACATATAAATTTATCTTCATATTCTTCACTAATCATTGTTTGGAAATTTTGGAATGCTGTAATACTTAAATATATAAGAAAATCTTTTGGCCATTTCAGCCGACTTCTGCTGTTTTCAACCAAATATTTGTATTACATGTGAAGAATCGATCTCAATTTCGTTGGTTTATCTCTGGTGGCACTTTGTTTTGCACACAATGGGCTAAATGGCAAGATCACAAGGACCCCGAAGGCTCAGAGAAGGTTGTGGGAGGGGGACCCACTATCAAATTCCAGTAATCTTAATATGTGAAATGAATATCCTCCCATCAAGGTCATCCAGCATGTACTTTAACATGCACAGGGTATGGCTCTGCCACACATGGGGCCACAGCGGCCTTTCCAAGCTCATCGCTGTCACCTACTGACCATGGGCAAGGTGGGGAGTTTTGCAGAGATAAATCTGAACACTGACTCAGCTGGGACTCAAACCTGGGAACTGCAGATTATGAGCCTGGCACGATACTGACTGAGCCACCCCCGCAACAATCAATCTCAAAAGCAGTTTCATACATCAAGAGAATTTTACAATTTGCACATTTTAAAGTCTTACCTATGGAATATGCTACATAGCCACTGATAAAAACCAATATCTGTTTAGTCTCATCCGAATACATACAACTTCAGACTCCTCAATAACATGTTCAAAATATTTATCAATGTCAGTACTCATTCTGTCACAAACAGCAATTTCAGAACAATTTCCAATAAATTCTTTTAATGTAAACTCACCCTTTTTAGTTAAATGTAGCTTGATCAAACCAATAAGTTTAAGTTTCTTTTCAGATTCTAAGATTTGAGTCACTGATACATTTCAGTGTACACCACTTATTTGCTGATAGCAACTGAATCTATTCTCTAAGTTATCAGTTTGAAATTTTCCTAAAAGTATATATTTAGGTTTGAAAACTAAATATATATGGACATAATTTTAGCAGTGTTTCTGTGGTGTGTCTTAAGGCAAAAAATGTTTCCTGTGTTAATTTTCCAAACTGCTTAGAAGTAGAAAAACCAGGAACTACAATGGCTTTCCACTTATCCAACCATGAGGAAAATTTTTTAAGGTACTTGAAGGCATTGTCATGGTCATTTCTTATGGGATCACAGAATGGGTCAAGAAAGATTTTTTCCTTTCTAAGGATGTTTAACATTTATATCCATAAGCCCAAACATCAGTATTTGTCTTTTAGAGTAGAATACACATATACAGTGGACCCCCGATATAACGCGCATGTCGGGCGGGAAAAAACATCCGCGTTATAATATGAACCGCTATACCGAGCAGTGCAGTGGCGACACAATAAATTTCACACTAAGCTTTTCTTTTACTCATCATGCATACAATAATTAAACACTATTCAAAATACATGCAGGAACTCAATACATACACAATTACTCAATACGCAGTAACAATAAAATGCGATATTCACTAACACCGCACGGACCTGTATAAACATGTTTGAACTTATCGCGAACATCGCCCGTGCTATAACCGAGTACGCGGTATAGCGAGCAGCGCTATAACGAAGGTCCACTGTAATTGTAGTCATGTTAAATTACAGTTAATATATCAAATTCCAGTAATCTTACTATGTGAAAGCCGAAATGTATATCTTGAATGGATGAGGAACTTAGACTTCATATCAGTTGTGTTTAGATTACCTTCTAAGTTTTACTTTCTAATTTTAATATTTATCATTTCTAAGGCCATGTGGTAGAGAAATAAATATTTTGAATGCAAGTTATATACAGGATGATTGCAAATTTTTTCAACAAAAAGGATGAGTGATAGTACACACCAAGACGAACAATTATTGCAATGGAACCTAAGGTCGCATTCCACTCCTCCGTCAGAGAAGTGTAAAATTACATATCCATGTTGATCCTTCAACAATGAAAATAAAGGCACTTAACTAATTTATGAGTTGCTAAATTAATTCGTGTCAGAGAAAGACTCAAAGTAGCTGCTCAAAGTGGCGTTTGAGGGCTTTGTTGCACAGCCCACACCGGCGAATGAAGGACCGTCGCATCCTTTCATAGACTCCTGGTGTGGTGTTGGTCTTGTCTGCTGCAACACTGATTCTCGCAACTAGATCTTCCAGGAAGTCCACAGGTGTCTCGTACACAAGTGTTTTAATGTGCACCCAGAAGAAGAAGTCTAGTGGATTGAGGTCTGGGAAGTGTGGAGGCCAAACCACAGATGTCCAATCCACCGCCCGGGATATGTTGCATTTAGGAATTATCGGACCTCGATGGAAAAGTGTGCTAGGGCCCCATCACGCATAAACCACGTCCCTCTGTGTGGTGAGCAGAACACCCTGCAACAGACCGGGAAGCACTCCAGAAACACATGGTACGCTGCGCAGTCAGTCGTTCTGGCAAGAGGTAAGATCCCACCAGACAATCACCCAGGATACCCGCCCAGATGTTGACACCAAATTTCTGCTTGTGTTTATTAGGGTCAGTGACGTGTGGATTTTCTTGAGCCTAAGTGTGCTGGTTGTGATTGTTGAAAATGCGTTCCCTGGTAAATGTGGCCTCATCATTAAATAACACTAATGCGGGAAATTGCGAATTAACATTGTTCATCTGGAGCATCCACCTAACACTCTCTACCCAGCAGGGATCGTCATCTTCGTTCAAAGCTTGAACCTTCTGCACGTGGAAGGGATGCATCCATGCCTCATGTAGGACATTCCACACCGAGGTTTGACAAACTCCCATTTCGGATACCACTCGCATACTTGTGGAAGGAACTTCTGCAAATCGCTGCAAGACGCGTTCTTCGATTTCCAGTGTCTGCACACTTCACGAACGTCCAGTATCACTCATTGAGATAGCCAATGAGCCAGTTTCACGCAGTCTTCGATCAACACTGGCGAATGTCGAACGGTAAGGAATATGATGATTCGGAAATCTCTCACGGTACAATCTTTGTGCTTCACGCCCATTACCACCTGCTTGGCCGTACATCAGATGCATATCCGCCATTTCCTCGTATGTGTTGTCTTCCATGTCCTTCATGAATACGTCACTTATCATGTGATGTTATCACGGTAATGTCGATGAACGGGTTCAGCTGCGTTTTTTTTTTTTTTTTTGGAACCCTAGGTTTCATTGCAAAAATTATGTGTCTTGATGTGTACCATCACTTCTCTTTTTTTTGTTCAAAGAGTTTACAATCACCCTGTATATATATGGTTTGTGGGATATTTCATTTTTTGCCATATAGGGGTATTTATTAATTTATGGTTGAAATTCAAAACCATACTTCCAGATGAAGCATAAACTTGTATGGATACTTCAAAGCAAACATATTTTAATTAATTATGTATTGCATAAAAATAAATTATTATGCAATACATAAAATCAAAGCATAACCTAAACCAAATAACTAATAATTAGAAATCTTCAAATTCACAAAACTTACATATTTCACAAATAATTAAGGAATACATATTTATATACAAACATAGCAAAATATTTAATAAACATAAACAATTTCCTTATGTATACATTACATGAGACTTGATTTACTGACGAATACTGTATTTTATAATATAGCATTTATGCTGGTTTTGAATGAAATTTTAAATATTTATGGTCCTTACAGCTGTTTTCTACAGCCGTTTTATAGCCATCCTGTGGCCGAGTGGTTAGCGCGCTTGGCTACTGATCTAAGGGACCTGGGTTCGAGCCCTGGATAAGGCATGAATGTGTGTTTTGTCTTTCTACTGAGGTCCTGTCATCCTCACAGACCTTCTACTATAGCATATAAACTGACATGCTCCTATCAGACGTCTGTGGCAAGCAGCTGCTTGTGTGTGCTATGATATATTGTGGGGCTTTTTTTTTCTCACCACTTCACTTTCATTTATTAATCAGTAAATATAATTTAATGGTTCGTGGTTTAAAAATTTAAATTTACCGCTCATCCTTAAAATTTGGCCTAACTTCAGGTGTGGTAACAGCTAATCGAAAACACAGCTAAAGTATTACAATAAATTATATTATTAGCGAAAACTAAGATATATAGATTCAAATAATAACTATAACTTGCCTTTGAATAATATAATCCTTTTAGGTTGAATAATATTACTGTGTTTATCATATCTTATACGAGATAGCTACAGATTACAGTATACAGATAGCTCTGAAGTAGCACTCGATACGTGACGTCACAATTAGACTTTGGCGAAATGTTCGTATATAGACGGCCATGGTCTATTTCAGTATATGGTTAGTTGCTCATATAAATCCAGTTTTTCTTGCGTAGGCGGAGCTGCTAGAATTTTAAAATTTCGGAAATCGAGGATGGTTTTGGTTTTGCTGGACGATTTGGTTCAAGGTAGTATTATTGTTTTGTTGTTGAATATCTTTTTGGTGTTCTTTCATTCTTATGGCTGCAGAACGTTTGGTTTGACTCCCTAATGCGAAAGGTAATCAGCAAATGACCGGACGCCAGTAAACAACTGCTGAAAGCGTGGACGGAATAAGCTGATCGCCCAAAACATAAGTATCACTTTGCATAATAATTTTATGAACATTAGTGATGATGTTTATACATATTTCCTAATTGTGTAGCACTGTGTTATATATTTGTTTCTAATACTTTTTCTTATGTTTATACTGAGTTGTGTGAGTGATATTCACAAGTTATTTGTAATCAAATATTGATGTGATGACTGATGTAGCATGTCATAAAACAGCAGTTCAAAATGTTGTTTAAAAGAAACTCATGGCTTATTAGAATATTTTTTCCTGTTTATTTGCCGAGATGTTTTAACAAATAATAATCAAAGTTTTCTTTTTATTCAATTATTTATTATTTAGTTCCACTATTAGTGCAAAATCATTGTTTAAAAGTAATTCAAAATTCTATTTTTTAAAGGCAAGAAGTTTAAAAGTATTAATCCTAGGCGAGATGTAAATGTTATGTAATATTTGTATAATTTCTGTTGTGTTTGAAATTTCTTATCATAAATTATTCATCTGATTTTGAATAAAATTATTAAAATATAATCTATATTCGTACTTTAATTCTACAACTATCAGTAGTAAAAAAACTTTAGAATATTATGTTATTAAGTAAAAATAATTGAAATAAATATACCATTTATTCTACTTAAAAATCGACTTTAAAATTTCATTTGAAAAAAATTCATTTAAAAAAACTTATTTATTTTAATTCACGAGGTGTCAATTGTAAACGTTTTCGAAAGATATTTGCTAAAATATATCGAATATAAAGGAAAACAGTAAGATTTCCTGGAAGATACTTCAACGAGCTGTGATCATGATTCGTTGGAGCAGGCCCGTTCCTTCGTAAAGGCCCTGGTCCAGGGCATCTCAGAAATCTTTTGGGCAAATACATAAATTTTTCATTTTTCAGTAAAGTTTTTTTTATATATTTGTAAATTTTTATGCGTTAGATAAGTGCAAAGATATAATAGAAGGATAGGTAACCTGAATTATCACAAAACAGTAACAAGGTCTTGTTACAAGTGTCGCCAGAGTAGGGGTTTTATCCTTTAATCTGGGTGTTTCCACTCTGGTGGAATGATATTTCATATAAGGGCGTTTTGTGTAGTTTTTGCAGCAAAGGAAAATAAAATAAAGTGTGGTGCCAAAATTATCTATCTAAAGACCAGTTGTGAATCCAAAACTTTGTTCTTGGGAATTGGACGAAGGGTTGAAATTGTTCAATTCTACGATCTCATTAGAATCATATGAAAGAGTGGGTACTAACACTCATTCCGGGCACGTCTAATGTAAGGATCTTTCAAGAGAAGCGACCAGAAGGGTCATTTTGTCAGGCTTCAGATTCAAAAGGAAGCCTTAAATTTAGATACTTATGAATTTTTTATATGGTTAGTTTGGGTTATTTCAGTGTGAGTGACACTATTTGCGCACAGTGGACTAAATGGCCAGATCACAAGGAACCAAGGGCTCAGAGAAGGTTGGGGAAGGGTTCTACTGTACAGCTGTTAGGAGACAAATGAAAACATCCTGGCAAAGCCATCAAGCATGTTCTTCAACATGCACTGGGTATGGCTTTCCTGCTTTACAGGATCAGTTTTAGGTCCCATCTGACAGATGGTGGTCTTTCAGAGCCCATCAGTGTTCCCTTTCAAAACGAGAACAGCATGAGAATTTAGCAGAGATAAATCTCAACCCTTGTCCAGGTGAAATTCGAACTGGGAACTAGATATTACGAGCCCGGCGCACTACCGATTGAGCCAAACCCTCACTCCTTTGATATTAGATTCAATAATAAAAGATATAATTTTTAACTGATGAGCATCGTAAAAAAGCATAGATTTCTTTTCTGGTGTTGTCCAGCTACTATCGGACCTCTGCATATCCAAGGTGTAAATTGTTATATAAATTTTGAGAAATTACAATAAAAACCGTTTGTAAGTATTAATGCAGAATCAGTTTTTACATTGGCTAGGGTTCTCAAAATTAGGAAGTGTCCCGGGTTTCTCTGGACCTGTGAGAAGGCTTAATGGAAGTTAACGATTCTGAAAACAAACAGTGAAAACATTTTTGGGGCCACGAACTGAATTTGGAAAGTTCCGAGAGTAAAAGATTAGTAGGAAAGTGAAAGGGAAGTTACCAAAGGTGGACTTTGCAGGGTACATCTTTACTGACTTAGGAGTATAAAAGGTGAGCTTCATTTGTTTTCTAAAATTCTGTTAGCGGACAATATTAGTTTAAATATTTTTGTTCATGGTTGTTAAAAAATTAACCACTGGCGTGGTAGTTAGCGTGCTTGGTTGTGGATCAAAGGGATTATCTGAACCCCTAAATAAGGAATGGATATGCCTTTCAGCTGAGGTTTTTGCTTTATTCACAGACTTCTGTGACATATCAAAAATTCATTAAAAGAAAAAATTTATTTTAATTCATTGTAAACGTTTACGAAAGATATTTGCTAAAATGTATCGAATATAAAGGAAAACAGTGAGATTTCCTGGAATGAATGACTTATGAAACTTACGACTCAATTCAGAATATGTAGCTAATTTTCCTAATAAGTTGTTTGCTGTATTAATTCTCTTCTTTTAAAGACAGAAAGAAAAATTCTATTGAAAAAACGCTAACTCTGAGGATTTGATTAAATTTAGAAAGATTTAGCTTTCATTTTATGCCATATTATTAAGTCGTTTCTACTTCGAGATGACAACATAAAACGGGACAGAAGTTTTGTTTCCCTGAAATCAGATGCATTTAGTTCTTAATCTAGTATAGGTTGTTGTTTTAATCTTGTACAGGTGCCCTAATCAGAAATGCTTGGGACCGAGAATGTTTCGAATTTTGGAATATATGGTATTGGTGGAGTTGAAGAGAAGTGAAAAAAATTCAGACTTTCAGAGAAGAACTGAATTCTTCAAGTATGATGAAGAGAACATCGTGTTGGTTCGCCGTTTTTAATATTTCCTGTAGTGTAATTTGTCTTATTACCAAAGTTTTGTTTTAAAATCCTTTCTGGGGGTAAAACATAAAATTCCATTCACCCTTATGGGATTCCCATGGGGAATCTCTCTTTTAACTGTCCTTTTCTACGAAAGAAGCGAAAGTTTTTGCGTCAGGGAGACCACGTGGTGGTGGGGTCAAAAATTGGCCTAAATTAGACCAAGTGGTATGGATAATGGACAGTCCCAAACAGCGAGTCATATTCCTATCTCAAAGAACTGCCTGCTGTGAGAGCGAAATTACAGATTTCGGATACTCAACCTGTACTAGAAAAATGAGGCACACGTCTGATAACACAAGTCTTGTTGCGAGGTTTATTAAAAATAATTAAGTAGTTTTGTACATTGTTTTGAAAATTTTATAAATATTTTTGATATTTACTGTGCGGAATCACTCCTTACTGCTTGGAACCTTGGAGGTAGGAAGAGAGGGAGATGCGCTATTGCTTGAAAACTGTAACCGACGTCGCCATATTGCTCTTACTCTTAAGAGTGCGTTTATCTATGCTAACAAACGAGACATTGTGCAAAAAAATGCTACCTCTTATATGGGATATTCCTGCAGAAATTAACCTGCAAAATAGATAAAAGAATGACATTTTATTGCTAAGAAGCTGAAATAAAGTTTCTGTTCTGGAATTTTCAAACTTTTGGTTATTTTAATTATATTGGAGAGTAGCGTAAATCACTGCTACTATAGCTATATATCGCTAAAATTACTACTAATTTGAAATGTCCCTTCACCCTCTTTTTTGACTGGAGGGCAATTTGAATTGCTTTTATATGATATGTAATTTATTATGAGAGATGTCCAATATGGACGTCAACAACCGTTTTTAAAAACCACAGACATATTTGATCACGGTGTTCAACTAGTTTTTGCAAACACATTCAAACACAAAAAGGAATTAAAAATAGAATAAATTCCTATGTACCTAATAATACTACTACTGTTATTAGAAAATATTACTATTTTATTGTGCCAGTATTCGTACAAAACATTCACACATACGATGACAACTGATCTTTCACTGCAACACTCAGGGTAGGAATAACATGGCAGTTTTGGCTACACTAGCCAACTATGGTAATTGAATAAGGATACCTTCTCCTATTCCTATCTCCATGCTTGGAACAGGCCAACTGCTCTGGTTGCGAAAATGTTAAAGGATATATTTATAACTTGTTTTTCTTTAAAAGATGAAAAAAACTCTGTGCTAAAAATATTCTCAAGCGAAAAAGGTGAGTCGTCAAAATGCTTTGGTGATGAGCAAATATTATCAGCAATGGATGAGAGCCATTTCTAATAATATTTGTTACTGAGTATGATGAAAACGTGTATCCTTCCCAAGAAATTTTTTTGGGGAAACCAATGTTAAACAATATGCCTAAGGCCAGGACTGGTGCATTCCTGGAACCCGGCCCCGTAGTCCATGAAAAGCTCATGTTAAAAAATGACGCCATTTTCTTATCTTTAACACAGCATCCCACACAGCGTATCCTCTAGCTCCATGTCCCACCACCAGAGCGCATGTTAGCATTTTCCAAGTCCAATAGTAAATCCAATCGCAGAATCTGCTAATCGGTGACTAACTATTCTTTCAATAGAAAGCGAAATCGGTCAATTTTGATGACGTAATTGAAGATTTTGTGGCAAAAAAATTATGTAATATTTATAATATACTGTGTTCCTATAAGTTGTATGTACAGTAAAACCTTGGATTGCGAGTAACTTTGTTTGCGAGTATTTTGCAAGACGAGCAAATTTTTAAAATAAATTTTAACTTGATAAGCGAGCTAAGTCTTGTAATACGAGTAACATGTATGCGCATGTCTACCAACCGTCACGTTCGGTTTCAGTCGGTCGGTGTCGGTGTGCTTTACATATTTACTCAACATACGTACGAAGTATTGTTTATTTTCTTTCTAAACGTGGTTAATGAGTATTTTTTGATAACAGTACTGTAACCATGGCTCCCAAAAAGAAAACTGTTGAAAAAAAAAGTGATAAGAAGAAGAAAATGATTACGGTGGAAGTTAAGAAGGAAATCATCGAGAAGCACGCACGAGGTATGCGAGTGGTCGACATCGCAAGATTTTATAATAAGTCTACATCGACTATTTGCACAATATTAAAGAAGAAAAAAGAATTAAGGGGACTAGATGTAGCAAAAGGAGTCACGCGACTATCAAAGCAACGGCCACGTGTTCTGGAAGATGTAGAAAAGTTGCCTCTCGTGTGGATAAACGAGAAACAACTAGCAGGTGATACTGTGACGGAAAACTGTATCTGCGAGAAGGCAAAGATTTTGTACGCCGACCTCATAAGTAAACTGCCAGATACGTCGATAAGATACGAAGAATGCTTCAAAGCGAGCAGGGGCTGGTTTGACAACTTTAAGAAGAGAAGTGGTATCCATAGTGTTGTGCGACACGGAGAAGCTGTGAGTTCGGACGTTAAGGCAGCTGAGGCGTTCGCCACCGAATTTCCGAAACTCATGATTTCCGAGGGTTACCTACCACAGCAAGTTTTTAACTGTGACGAGACAGGGCTTTTTTGGAAAAAGATGCCAAAGAGGACTTACATTACTATAGAAGAGAATGCAATGCCTGGTCACAAGCCCATGAAAGACCGTCTCACCCTCTTGTTTTGTGCTAATGCAAGCGGGGATTTTAAAATTAAGCCCTTGCTGGTGTATCATTCCGAGAATCCACGAGCCTTCAAGAAATGCAAGGTACAGAAGAGTCAGTTAAACGTTATGTGGAGGTCCAACAGCAAAGCTTGGGTCACTCGTATCTTGTTCATTGAGTGGATCAATGAGGTCTTCGGTCCTACAGTGAAAAAATACCTTTTAGAAAATAATCTGCCACTCAAAGTTTTGCTAATTATGGACAATGCCACTGCTCATACTCCAGGTCTCGAGGATGACTTACTGGAGGAATTCGAGTTCATTAAGGTGAAGTTCCTTCCTCCCAATACCACTCCACTACTTCAGCCCATGGATCAGCAAGTCATTTCGAACTTTAAAAAGCTTTACACCAAAGTATTATTTCAGCGGTGCTTTAAGGTAACTGAAGGAACAAACCTTACCCTCCGAGAATTCTGGAAAAATCATTTTCACATCGTGAACTGTCTCAAGATCATCGATAAAGCTTGGAATGGGGTCACCAAGAGAACGCTCAATTTTGCTTGGAGAAAACTGTGGCCTGACTGCATTCTAGGAGATAACTGTGAGGGGTTAGCTCACGAAGAGGAACTGCCAGTTCTCGATGAAATTGTCTCCTTGGGGAAGAACATGGGACTGGAAGTGAATGAGGACGACATTCAAGAGCTGGTGGAGGAACATCGCCAGGAGCTGACCACCGACGAACTAATGGATCTGCATCGCGAACAACAGCAAAAGTTTGTGGAGGAGATCTCGTGTGAGGAAGACGAGAAAAAGGAGGAGGAATCACTCACTTCAAATGAGATTAAGGACATGTAAAATGTGGGAAACAGTCCAAAATGTTGTAGAAAAACAACACCCAAATAAGGTTGTGGCAATGCTAGCAGTCAACCTTTTTAATGACAATGCAATGTCACATTTTCGGGAAATTATAAAGAGAAGGCAGAAGCAAATGTCCCTTGATAGTTTCGTCGTTCGAGTTACACAAAAGGAAAAAGATTCCAGTGTTCCAAACGCAAATTAATTGTGTGTATTATTTTTATGTACCTATATGTATTCTTTTTATTTTGTATTAAACATTTTATTTGAATAAATTTTTTGTTGTGGAACGAATCATTGGGGTTTCCATTATTTGTTATGAGTTATTCGCTTTGATATACGAGTGCTTCGGATTACAAGTACGTTCCGGAACGAATTAAGCTCAGTAACCGAGGTACCACTGTAGATATGCCTCACACTTTTCAGACATTCTTAAACCCAAATGTTAAAAATGTTCTTCACTGGTTTTTGGATTAATGGTTAGCATACCTATCAAACCAAGAGCCAGAAAAACAACAGAACCCAGATCCCTTTTATCAGAAACCAAGCATGCTTTATTGATAAGCAAGCCTGTCATTGATAGCCTCTCAAAACAATGAAGAGTTATTAATATTGATATGAAGACTTAGTGTGAGTTCATAAATAGCATATATGTATACCACTCAAGTATGAATGATATCATTTATTACAATGACACAAAATTATTACAAATTAATCAATGTTATCTACACACAAGTATTTCTATTCCTCTTAGCATAAAGACAAACTACTTTGCATTGAATCTCATGCAACAAATTAACCTTACCAATATTTATATCTTATTTACGTGAAACGTTTAACATTGATTTCCTCTGATAGAGGACCCAAGGACAAATTTATTGTTGATTCCTTTTTATCACCGAAACCAGGCTTCATCTTGAATCAAATAAGAACAGTCTTCTTAAATAGCATTACACAACACTAATTTAATGCACTATATCTTTCTTTCTTCATTACTTAACTACATCTTTTTGGTTTCTTTCACAATTCTTACTTTTTTTTTAAAAGCATCCTTGTTCTAAACGGGTAATAACGTAAATCATCACGTAAAGCATAGGCGAGCGTTCATGATACACCTGTCACAAGCCATTGTTGCACGTTCATCTGTTGTAACAATATTTCGCTCAATGTTTTCATCATCATTATCCTCAAGCAGCCATGGGCTATGGAGGTCCAACCAGACTGTGCAATTTAGTTCTCCAAGCAAGTCTATCCTGAGCTACATCTACTGCATCTGGCCACTGCACACCAATTCTAGCAAGGTTCTGTTTGACATTGTCTGCCCACCGCATCCTAGGTCTCTCCTTCTTTCTGAGGCCTTTAGGCACACTGTTCATAACCCTATGCGCCAATCTATAATTATTCATATGGGCAAACCAACGGAGTCTCTCTTGACACAATATGCTGCTTAAAAGAGGTTGCAAACTCCTTTGCCTAACCTCATCATTCGTTACAAAGTTGAACCACCTAATGCCCAAGATACTGCGTAAGCATCTGGAATCAAAAGCATCTAGTTTCCTGTTATCTTGTTTACAAAGTGTCCAAGTTTCACTACCATAACCCTAGAAAGAACCAAACTATTATACAGTCTAATTTAAGTCTTTAGGTGTATACGCCTATTACTCCACACTCTCCATAGATTCTTAAAAGTCCCGGCAGCAATCCCTATTCATGTTAATCTCATGCCGCACATCACCATTATCTGTTACATAGCTCCCAAGATAATTAAACTGTGACACCTGCTCAAGACAGCAACCATTCAGATGAACTGTATACCTGTCCGTTTTCTACCACACAAAACATTAACTATCTGGTACAGCTCTCTGCTGTTGTGCTGTCTAACTGTTTCCTCGGCTTTGTCTGCCAAACCATAAAGCCAAAGATTCTTATCAGCAGCTAACTGATCTTTTACACGTTTATTAAGTTCTCTGTAATGCTTTCTATTACTACTAATAGAGTATTAAAGACATTCCTGCAGTTCTTTCCTTCCGAAATAAGCTCAAGTGCCTTATCACTCAGATAATTCTGTCTCTTCTGCTCCTTTATTCCTAAAAGAGGTAGTAAGCATACCATGATGGTCATAATGACTAAGTAACCGATCATGGTAAGCTTTGGCTATAACTGGACCTTTCAGAGTTTCAGTATTAAAACTAAATTTTTTAACCCTAGCACAACACTTTTTAAGTTTAAGTTGCAACACACTTTTAACAAGGTAATGGTCAGATCCAATTTCAGCTCCCCTATATGCCCTGGTATTCCTAACACAATCAGCCCATTTCCTGTTAATTAATATGTAATCGATCATATTCTTATGCAGCCCATCGGGTGAAACCCATGTGTACTTACGTATGTCGCGGTGTTTGTAATAAGTCTTAGTTATTCTGAATCCATTGAGTTTACTTACCTGCAGGAGACGCTGCCCATTGCATTGCAGCTACTAATACCAAAAGGGCCTCTTACTCCTCGCCAAAGGTCAGAGTCAGTACCAACTTTGGCATTGAAGTCACCTAGAACAAGGGTAATATCTCCTTTCTTGACAGAATTCAAAATATCCAGAAGTTTTCATAAAACCTATCCTTCTCATCCTCTTCAGCATTCTCAGTGGGGGCATAACAGCAGATAACATTCAAGTCTTTAACGCTTGTCTGAAATTTTGCTGTAAGAAACCTTTCATTAATGCACTCATATCCTAGAAGAGCATTACTAGCGTGTCTGCTGAGAAGCAGACCCACGCCTTGGTGATGCTTATTGTAGTCCCTCCCTGAAAAGAGAAATTTAAGATTATTTTTAAGAATCTGACCTTTATGTCCATCTGGTCTCTTGGAAGCCGAGAATATCTAAATTATAATGGTGGAATTCTTGTCTGAGGACATCAAGAGAAAAAGCTCTGTGCAGAGTTCTCACATTTCAACTACCTATGGAGAGAAAATGGTTAGTGGGATGTTTAAAGAAACTATGTTTATTGAGAGAGGGAATGCAGACAATATCAAACAGCCCCCTAATCGCAGACATGGGGCAAAGACCCGTTCCCCCACCACGAAAGGCTGAAGCCATCTACACTGGAAGACTTCCTCCAATGTTACATTTGATGATGCCAATAGAAGCAAAGAGTTCAGGTGCCTGCGATGACCTCTGCTCAGGATTATCCACCAGCTGATAAACATATCCTGTGAATCTACTCACTTGGGGCTGTCAACCCACAAACAAACAGAAAACACAGCGGAAGATTTTCCCTCCACAGAAGCCCACCAGTGCAGCAAAATCAGGATCCATAATCAGGCTCAGAGCCATATATCTGTCCCGTCCAGTGGGTTTATATGGTCAGCACCTTGGAGGATAATCTGAATATTTTTATTTGGCCTCTAATGTGTCGATGTATTTGCCGAAGAGATATTATAGTTTCTGCTTACGACTTTATATAATTCCAGCGATACCTAAGAGCTGTCGGTGCGTGCAAGGGATTGTCTGCGGTAATTCTGTAGTAGTACCAAACAGAGGCAAGTTTGTTAAGGCAACGATAGGGGATATACATATTACAAGTGGGAAAGCACATTACCATGAATTATGCCAAAAAATGGTTTCTGGGGAGTAATCGAAATTTTCCGTAATCCTCCTGGGATTCTTTACAGTAAAAATACCAAGCTTACAGGTTTCCTTTCTCCCACCAAAAAGGAAGGAGTGAGTGCAAATTGTCCTCACTTCTTCTGTTTACTGGAAAACGTGAGCAGTGGTGGGATCAGTTTTGAGTACTTGGTCGAATTCATGCTCCCTGCACACTCTCAACCTGTTATCAGGTAAGGACCAACTCTGGCTTAACCTTCTCCAGAGCCTGGGGTTGAGATTCTTGGTCTATTATGTAGTCTAGCCAAGCAAGTCCATTCCTACTCTATCACCAGTGGAATAGCCATTTGAAGGGTCACTCTTTCTGACACAAATTTGTTCGTAGACCTGCAGACAAGATAAAGAAAGAATAATCTTCAAGGGAGGTTCTACCCCCCCTCATCTATAAAACTTCCGTGCGGAAGCTCTCAGAACTTCGCATTAAAGGGTGCTCGATAGATTTACAGTATGCAACCTTTTCTGATCCATAATCCCAGCGAGTAGGATTTTATTTCCGTTAGAAATCAAATCCGGGAATGATTTTTCTGCTTAGTAAATTTCTTCTCAATAGACAATCCATGAAGTCATCCATTGAACGGAATTAGTCTCTCGGCTATTATTGTCGTGATATACACAGAATTGGAGTAAGCCACCTTCTTCCAGTCTCTATATTGAAATAGAGATGCATTCTGTGACTTCACAAACTCTGGTATGGGGGGGGGAAGAGGTCTGAAAAATGGTGCCAGTCAGGTAACAAATTGTCGGGTTGGGTTGTTTTACCTCTGAGCGGCACTTTTTTGCACACCATGGGCTAAATGGCCAGGTCACATGGACCCCGAAGGCTCAGAGAAGGTTGGGGGAGGGGATCCACTGGAACAGCTGTTGGAAGACAGATGGTAGCCTCCCATCATGGCCATCCAGCGTGTTCTTTAACGTGCACAGGGTATGGCTCTCCCGCACACGGGGCCACGGCTTAACGTTCCATCCGACGGCCTTTCCAAGCCCATCGGTGTCCCCTACTGATCGTGGGCAGGGCAGAGAATTTTGCGGAGATAAATCTCAACGGTGAAACAGCTGGGACTCTAACCTGGGAACTACAGATTACGAGCTATCGACTGAGCCACCCCCGCCCCGAAACAAACTGTCACCTGTACCACTTAGCACAGGTACCATTAAGGAAGTGTGTAGCCAGGCACTGTTATCCTCTAAAACAGTCAACACATATGACAGAAGATAGCACTGCCTTCCTCCCAGGCTATGGTCATGCAGTAGACTTCAGAATAACAGAAGTGGTTGTCATCGCAGAGGCAAATATTATGTTCTGCCTCCTTTTCACAGATCACTTGAAAATAATTCTGTGCTTTGAATACGATTCTGTATACAATACATTTGAAAGTTGTAAAGCTCAGACACACTTGTAGGGTTCTTCCTGCAACAAGAGTTCAGGTAACATAAATTGTCACTGTTACCGATGTTCAGAGATCTTTTGGCCACGTTGAAAGCCTCAAAGTCAGCCAGAGGTCTACGCCGATATCCCGGAATGATCTAAATTGATGGCGGTAGTCTAAGGACAAGTGTTCGCCTCACTGGACTCCCATAAATTTCTCTGCCATCACATGAGGTCAACGGCAAATTTACTATCTTCATAGATTTCAACTGCACACCATCTGAATTTGCCGTCAGGAGTGCCTAAAATGTACTGGTCATAAATTAGTCATCCGGATCTGTGAGATGTAAATATCGCTTTGTGTTTGTCAGACTGGAAGTTGCTCAAGCGTGTCAGAGTTTATCCTGGAGCAATGCTCGCAAGTAGGAGGCACTTTCCTGTAGTCATGCAACGCTTGCTTCTTCAATGGAATACACATATATACTATGGGGTTCAACCGTCCGTAGAGCATAAATATTTTGATCTTCCATTTAAAGTTACGGCCAGTTGCTTTTGACTAGCTATTCGTGGGTTTTACCCGATGGGTTGCACAGGAATACGATATATTTTAATTAACAGCAAATGGGCCAGTTCAATTAGGAACACCAATCACAGGGGATCCAAAATTATCCAGCTTAGAAAGGAGGATGTTTAAGAAGAAGGGTCTGACCATTACCCGATTAAAAGTGTCTTGCAGCTGAAGCTTAAGAAAATTACCTTCAACACTGAAAGACCCACATATAGCCAAAGCATACCATGACAGGCTATTAGTATCACTACTTGTTGAAGTTGAAAAAGAATGGGATCAGTTTAAACAGGTTTTTTTTTTTGGGGGGGGGGGAGGAGGGAACAGAAATAAAACAATTTGAGCGAAAAGGCTATAGAACTTGCTTCTGAAAGAAGTGCAGGATTAATATGAATCAACACCCTACAGTCCTAACAGAAGGCATTACTAGTTTAATAAACATGTAAAGGATCAGTTAACAGCTAAGAATCTTTGGCTTGACAAAGCATTAAGACAGCACAATAGCAGATTGCATTATGCGGGGACAGGCACACAGGGATTAACATAGCAAGGTGGTTGAAGTTTCTGTGATCGCTAGGTGGGAGAGTATTTCAGAGACTATCATTGTCCCAATTTTTAAAAAAGTCGATCGCAGTTCTTGCGATATTTAGAGGGGAATTAGTTAACTTTGTTCCAGGTAAAGTTGTTTGCATTATACTTAACAGAATTAAGTTGATGGCCAACTGCATGAACAGTGTGGATACAGAAGTGGTAGGGGATGTAGTAACCAAACATTTTCACAGGCAGATTCTTGAGAAATGTTTCGGAAACCTGCGATTGCTAGCTTTATAGATTTCAAAAAGGCTTTTGACTGTTGATAAACATAATTTGTGGTTGATTTAGATCATATGGAATACCTGACTAGTGTAAAGCTCTACAACACCGAGTCGTGCGAGTTGATGTCTTTCAGCCAGGGCTGTCGCCAGATTAGATCGCGCTCCGAGGCAATGAAATATCGCCCCCGATAGATTATGACAAAAAAAACCTTCAATTAATTTGTTTTTATTACAACAGAAACTTTAAAGCAAAAACAATTATATAATATTAAATGTTTGCTCTACGGGGATATCGCACAATAAAACTAAGCTCTTCTAAATTTAAATTATAAGCTATGTCCGTCGCCATCACAGGCTGCCTCAACGCTAATACCCTATGGACAGTACTGCGTTCAGAGATTGGTTTACCATTGCTAGTGGAGTTGGACAAGAGTGCATTTCGTCTCCTTTTCTGCTTGGCTATTGATTAAAGTATTTTTTCCAGGGAAAGATTTTGGCCTTAAATGGTCTAGAGATGCGGCCCACGACGTCAATTAAGACACAAGTGGTTAGCGCGCTTGGCTGCTTATCACAGGGACCAGAGTTCGAGCCCCGGATAAGGCATGGACGCTGTCCTACCATGGCATATAAACTGATAGCCTCCTGTCAAACCTGTGAAAAGCAGCTGCTCGAGGGGGTATTTTACATTGAACACAGGTAGATTACAGAAAAGCTATGAAGTATCTGGATCTTCGAAATAATTGGCATTTTTTAACCGTTATGACTTAATGCCATTTTAATTTTGATGTATACATTAACGATTCTTTTCATGTAAAATTAGCGTTCAATTTAATCCCGACCCGCTGATATACTTCGAAAGAAAAATTTGCACTTTACACGATCGAGTTTGACACCCCTGGTCCAGATTTCTGAGACTATGGAGATGACTTGGCCCTGCATTATCTATGGAACTATGTAAGATACTGGTGATGCGAGACACGAGTTAAGTGGAATAGGGATAACCGCCAGGTTAAGAATCTATGTAGTATGAAAAAATAGGCTGGTAATAGTTTGGGTCTGTCTAAGGTTAGTTATGGTAGCGAAACATGGTAAAAAGAAACTATGGGTACATAGGGCATTAGGTGGTGCAACTTTGTAACGATGTTAGAAGAGGCATTAACCTCCTACGGGCAGCATATTGTGCACACTTGTTTAGCATGTTGCAGATTGGCAACGGGTATTAGAAAAAAAAGGGACGTCTGGAGAGCAAAATTAGTCTGGTAAGCAGCTGTTTGGGCGGTGTTGACGTCAGCGAGCTCTCATAGCGACTGTTTTTACCTAAGCTATCGAATTTTTTATTTCCTTTACCAGATTTTGCCGCTTCACTGCTCCGGTGATATTCGTCAGCATGGTCCAAATGTCTTGGACGTTCCCCAGCGATTGGTGCAAAAAATGAGATTCCACTTTGCTTGGTTTCTACACCAATTGTGACCAGTCTTTTAATCTGCATTAATTATTTTTGCACCTCTCCCCGCCCCCAACATTTTGTATTGAATACCAAGAATTTCCCAGTGTTGCGAAGGGCATTGCTTACCTAGCGGTTTCATAGCCCGTGGCAAATGAGATATTTAGTAGGATTTTGGCATTATTTCCTATGTACTTTGTTCAACGTTTCGCTTACCATAACTAACCTTAGAACCAAACTATTAGTAGGCGGGTTCCCCTTGCCCGACCCCATATCTGGTTAGAAAATCATGTCCGTAGATGCAATTGAACGCCTAAGTAATGCTTTTGAAAATGTGGGGAATCTGGAAACGGCAGCAGATTTAAATGCCATTTTAACTCTACTTTCAGAGTTAGGAAAGTGCCCCTAGCTGCAACGGAACGCCTAATGCCTTTGGAAATGTGGAGAATCTGGTAACGGAAACAAAGCTCAACTCTACTTTTAAAACTAGGTAGTAAGTAGCAACAATAGATTTCACAGTTCCCGTAAGAAACCTGAAACATTCTCTGAAAATTTGGAGCGTGCCACGTTTTATATAGATGTGCCGTTTTCATTTACAGAGTAATTGCATTTTCATGTTTTTATTCACCGATACTCCACCTGAATAAATATTAACCACAATAAAGTCCTCCAATCAAAGCATTAATCCATCCTACCACCTCGAGGCTTCATCTTAGGTCTGTCAGTGTGGAAAACTACAGCAATCAATTCTAAGGGATACTCGATGAAGACTGGTAAAAGGCTCTATCCAGGATCGGATCTACAACTACAGTTAGGGGTTGCCCCTTCTCAGAATGTTATGGCAAAAAACTTCTTGAAGACCTGAAAAAGGGAAGAATGCTTCCCGATATTTAGATTCAGACCTGGCTGTGCCATTTCCAATAAGAGTTTAAAATTCCTATAAAGGTTAGGAAACTAATGCGTAACCCGCTAACAGTTTTATGACCGACACTGTAGAGTGAGATTTTAATTTTTTTACTGTTCGGTGGAATATTTTGATAATTGGGGAACCACAAAAAATACTAAAATTTTTAGTTGATCAAGTCTTTTTAGCTACGAGTTGGTATATATTTATTGGCACTACCAGTTTAGAATTTTTTTATCTCAATTATTAGCAACAAGAAACTTGTATATACGAGTTTTATTCATTTTTGGGGGGAATATCTATTACCCCATAAGTTGCAGGTCAACTTCAATGTAGAAATGAGTTCTAAGTTCAAGAAACAATGTTTCGGTTATGGGTAAAAAAAAACTACACGTGAATCATTTATCAGTATTTCCTTTTAGTCATTAAAAAACAGCTTAAGAATAGTGAAAATGAAATTACATCAGTGAAACTTAAATTGGACCATAGAGCTTTAAGCACACAAAAAAAATAATGACTGTAGTTATGACAACTGCCCGCTGTTGGCTACAACTATTCTTTTGCTGGTTTTCCCACTCTGGCTGCCAAAGCTCTCAATCTTCTTTACAACATCCATTCCCTCAACTACTTGGCCAAACACAACATGTTTTCCATCCAACCTGAAAGTAAAAAGGTATTAAAAACAATTGTCGTAAATGCATTAACATACACAGGGGCCATAAAAAACACAGAGCATCATAAGGCATTCAAATCTGCAATAATTTTAAAACAAGTTTGAACAGAAGATTATTGGATGCATTATGACACCTAAATACACTCAGTACTTACTGAATTCTGACAATTTCTCTCCCTGTTATGTTGGTGGGAGCTCTATAACTTCTAAAGTGCTGTGTGACACATAGGGACTGAAGATAAGTTCACAATATCAATATAGAGCACCAGCAAGTATTTGGAGAATCCCACACCATTGGTAATATTAAAAAAAATTCTATTTAAACCTGATTTTAATATTTCCTTAATAGTTATGTAAAGTGAACCATTTAATAAAGGAGATGTATGTTTGAAAAGTTAACGTAAATATATTTTCGATATTCTAAAATGTCCACTGACAAAGTGGAGGAAGGTGGTCATAACTCAGTGAGCACTGGGTAAATATTGAACTATTTATAGCCATTTTAACCTGCGAAGTTTGTTAAAACTGACTACTATATAGTGATATTGCCTCAGTTAATAGAATTATAAGAATAAATCTGAACGCTGACCCAGCTGGGACTCGAACCTGGGAACTAGATTGGCGCACTACCAACTGAGCCACACCCACCCTTTCGTACTTCCTGAATGCAGAATAAATATTTGTACAGCCTAACATGCACATACTAAGTTCCTAAACAAAACCAGATGTTTGCTGATTGATAGCACAATCCCACACACGATCAAAGAAACTTTCATATAAAATATATCCAATATAAACACTAAAACAGTGCTCAATCATAATATATTAAATTTCTATCCAATAAAAAAAGCTCAATTGACATCGGACCTAATATTATTGAGAACACAGATGGTTGGATGTTTAGTAAACACAAGAGCAAATAGTTGTATTTTAAAGAAACTATTGAGTGAGGATCACATAGAAGCAAGGGTTCAGGTACCCCCAATAGCCTCTGATCAGGATTCCACCAGCTGAAAAACTTATGTGCATCTAGTCACAAACAGAAAACACTGGAAGAATTTCCTTCAAAGAGGAAAACTTTTAGGAATAGAAAATATTGGCTTTACAAGCTCAGAAATGCACTTTAAATATATAAAGTTCAAACTTCAATATTAAAAAAAATTTAAACAATACGAATGACAGAATTTATCATTCATGATCACCATACTGGGATCTGAATTACATTTTCAGTCACTATTATAGAAAGCATCAGCATTACACCTTCAGTTATGCCATATCTCACAATCAACAAATTTTGATTATCAGAATCAAAAGCCTTTTGAAATCTAGGAAAATACGAATTAGTTTCTGAAACTAGAAATATTTCAAGAATCTAATTGTAAAACTTTGATCTATACATCACCCTCTACAACTTCTGAATCTGCACTATTCATAACAGTTTGGGCATCTACCAAATTCTTAAATTTGTGAAGCAAAATAATGCAAACTTTACATGGAATAAAAATTAGACTGATTCCCTTTTAGTTATCACAAGAATTGTAATCACTAAAAAACTATACACCACATAAAGTAGCTGTTTGCCACAGAGGTCTGACAGGGCCACAGCAGAAAGATAACACGAACATCCATGCCTTTATCTGGGGCTTGAACCCAGGTCCTTTTGATCAGCAGTCTAACCACTCATAAAACCCTTAAGAATTTAACTAGGAAAAGCTTAATTTCAGTCATTCTGCACATAGACAACAGGTATTCTTTTAAACTCAGATTTTAAACGTTTGAAGTTTAAAATAAAATTTACAAATTGTACATTAGAAATTCTACGAGTTATACATACCAGCTAGTTTTTGCTGTTGTGATGAAGAACTGAGAACCATTAGTATTGGATCCTGCATTAGCCATTGACATGACACCTGTAAAAAAAGTTCATTGAATATTTATGCGAAACCATTTATGTTCTTATTTTAATATTGCCTAAAACTACATAATCACTGATCACACATTGCATGGTCATTAAATTTAACTGAACAGTTTGAAATCAATGACTGCCTGGTGCAACATGATGCAATTCCTACACTGCAGTCTCTGTAGGAGTTAGGAAACAGTGCTTTGCCCTTCTGCCATGCTACACTAAATCACATATTTTCAATGGAATTCAGATCAGGTGACTGGGACCAAAACCACTAACAGACTGCATCATTTTGAAACTTTCTATGCAAATGAAATGGCATAATGCATGGCATGGAGTATGTTTAAAAACAATACGTTTTGTCAACCCTTCATAATATATTATAAGACCCAATCTGGGAACATTCCAATTCCATAAAATACAACTCACTTCAGCAACTTCTAGATACTCTACTACTCTAAACTATAGACTTCTTAGACATGTGATTGAATATTAAGGTGCATATTCAGGGGTGTTAAAGCACTCCTTAAATCTTTCCATACTGAAAACAAACTAAAGTCACAGTTCATTGTTTTGGAGAAGTCTTGAACATGCTACTGTATATGGTGTGCCAATTTTTTCCCCAGCTATTAAAAAATCTTAGCACCCCCCCCCCCCATATGAACAGTCAACAAGGGTGTTACAATTCAATGCAAAATTAACATAACTGAAGTTGACAGAAAAATAAACTTACCTGGACCAGTGTGCTTCAGAATGAAGTTTTCATCTTCAAACTTATTTCCATAAATAGATTTTCCACCAGTGCCATTGTGATTAGTAAAGTCTCCACCTTGACACATAAAATTAGGTATTACACGGTGGAAAATGCTTCCTTTGTAACCAAATCCCTTTTCACCAGTGCACAGAGCTCTAAAGTTTTCTAAGTGAAACAGAAATGGGGAATTCAATGAAAAATAAGGATAACAAATAATTAAAATCCTTTAACACATATATATATAAAAAACAACTTTAATATTTATGTGTGTACGATGCAATTATGTTATGTACAAACCACATATTCAGCTTCATTTCTCAAAATATTTTGTAGCAACTAAATTCATTTGTGGTTGTGTTCTTTTGAGAAAATCTACAATACGAGGTAAACAGATTTTATTACACTGCAAGTGGGTAACACATAGGAATTGTGATATTTTCAACAGTTTGATTATCAACACTTTATCAATTAATATAAAGATATCACACATGCCTTGTTCTTTTACCTTTATCAAAATCTAGCTATTTCAATACCATAACTTTGCTCTTTAAAACGGTTGAAATGTCTAACCATTCTACCAGGATTTGGGTTGTTTTACCTCTGAGCAGCGAAGGCTCAGAGAAGGTTGGGGGAGGGGATCCATTGGAACAGCTGTTTGGAGACTGATGGTAGCCTCCTGTCAAGCCCATCCAGCGCTTTTTAACGTGCACAGGGTATGGGTCTCCCACACACGGTGCCACAGCTTAATGTCCCATCCGACAGGCAGCAGCCTTTCCAAAGCCCATCAGTGTCCCCTACTGACAGTGGGTAGGGCGGGGAATTTTTGCGGAGATAAATTTCAACGCTGACCCAGCTGGGACTCGAACCTGGGAACTACAGATTACGAGCCTGACAAGCTACCGACTGAGCCGCCCCATACTACTAGGAATTACAAATCATCTGACAATATATTTTTCTTTCTCCTACTTGAACAGCTGTGATCATTTTATCACTTAATGCAACACTGGCAAATGCATTCAAGCTTTTCTGGAAATATGGTACAGATTTAATTGCATTACAAGAAATTATCTCCACACCAATATTGAACTAGCACTTGCTCTGACATATGGGAGGAATGCTTATCTGTCAGCTGTGCAAGGGGGAAGAGAGTCTACAATGCTTATCTGTCAGCTGTTCAAGGGGGGGAAGAGAGTACAATGCTTATGAGAATTGTTCTGTTCATTTGGCAAGAGTTTAAGCAATTTACAATCACTAGTAATGAAACAAAAAAAGTAAATTATAACTAGGTAGTCACTGGAAGGAGGGCTATGCACCAATCCCATGATGTTGCACAGAACTAGCACCTTTCAAAAGAGACACCAATTCTAACAAGGTCTTGTTTGACACCGTCTTCCCCTCTTTCTGAGGGCCTTTAGAGGCACACTATTCACCAATCTATATAAATTACCCATATGGCCTACATGGTCAAAGTAATGGAGTCTGCACAATATGCTGTTTAAAGGAGATTACCGACTCCAAGTGAACCACCTGTTGCCCAAGATACTGCATAAGCCTCTAGTTTCTTGTTATCTTGTTTACAAAGCAACCATTAGTCTAATTTTAGTCTAAGTGTGTATGCCTATTTCTCCACACTCCATAGATACATAGCTCCCAAGATAATTAAACTGAGACACCTCAAGACTGCAGCCATTCAGATTAACTGAACCACAGCCTGAATAACAAATTTTCATCCTCTTAGTTTTTTTGTTTAAAACCAAGCCTATTCTATTATCAGTCTCACCAACAGCTTGAATGAAAATTCATCTCGTCAATATCATTTGCCAAAAGGGCTAAATCATCAGCATAATTTAAATCAGAAATTTTTTTATCTCCAGACCACTTAAAGCAAAAATATATCGCATAACATATACAATAACCAAACTAAAGAGAAAAGGAGCTTGTCGAACACCAGCAATCTTCAAATTCCACATTGGAGGAAGTCTTCCTCCAATGTGGAATTTGAAGACTTCCACCTTTAGAAGTAGGGGAATGGGTCTTTGCCCCATACCTGTGATTAGGGGGCTGTTTATTGAGAGAGGGAATGCAGACAATATCATAGTTTCTTTAAACATCCTACTAACCATTTGCTCTCCACAGGTAGTTGGAATATGAGGACTCTGCCCAGAGAATATTCTCTTGATGTCCTCACACAGGAATTATTTAGATATCAGCTTGCTCTCTTTTCAGGGAGGGAAGAAAAAGCATCTCCAAGGCATAGGTTTGCTTCTCAGCAGACAAATTGGTGATGCTCTTCTAGGATGTGTGCATTAATGAAAGGACACTAGTAAATTTCAGACAAGCATTAAAAGACTTCAATGCTCCCACTGAAGATGAGAAAGGTCGATTTTATTATACAAAGCATAATAGACCAATCAACAATGTAAGTATATTTAGTAATAAATAGGCATTTTGATGTTGATTTCAATTTTAGAGGAAAATTTGTCTTGTATTTTCATGTTATCAGGAGGTGGTGGGTTCGTATCCCACCTGGGTCAGACATTTTTTCCTCTAAAACTGAAATCGACATCAAAGTGCATATTTATTATGTAAGTATATTTATCAATGTATCTGTGGCTGGTACATCTACTTGATTTAACTTTGCCTGCTGTTACAATAGAACATCAATCCCACTTCATATATTCAGTACTATCAGTCTAAATCTAATGGCTATTACATTTATTATGTTTATATACTGTCCATTGAAGTTTATGTAGCTCATGCTGTTCCTTGGCTTGTTGATGCTAAATATATATTACTCCATGTAGCTGATCTTTTAGTGGTGGCCTATCACCACATACGTTGATATTTAATTATGTTATATTCATTGGAACACAAGATATTTCGTTTCAAGCTATCGATTTAGTTCATAGTTATTTAAAGCTGAGAATAATTACTTTGCTATATGTATAATCTATGAAGGCCATTGGCACATATCATTGTAGAGAACAGTTGTATTTTCCTCAGTTTGAGACTTAAATTTAAGAAAAACCTAATACAGTGTATGCCCAAACCATAATTGATAATAATTCAAATAAACAAAATAGAATTTAAACTATTAATGGCTCCAAAAACTAAGTTCCAATTTCAATACTGATATACCCCCTATTCCATCAGCATGGAATCTCCTGCAGAATCACCAATCAAAATATATTATGCAACATCAACTGACATTTGACTTAACAAGCAAGATACCTATGTAGCACAACGCTGCACGTCTCACTGATACAGCCTGATGATGCTGTATGTGACAGATGGTGAAACGCGTAGCTCTGGGAACATCCGAGCCATCCCAGCCCTTTCGGATTTTGGAATACATGATACAGAGCTGAGAAGTGAGAAAAAATTCACTCTTTCAGAAAAATTCCTATTTGACATTATACAAATGCAAGGAACATCAAAAGAGGTTGATGGAATAAGAACTTGAGGAAATGAGGAGGCTGAAAAAAAGAGGTTGATGAACTAAGACAGCGATGACAAACTAATTTGATTTTGTGTGATTGAACATTATACACTCAGCCACAGGACGGCTATTAGAACCATACATAAAGCAAAAACATTTACCACTTATGCTGGTACAATTGCATATTTTGCAGCATTGTCATGCTGTAGTTGATAATTATATATGCTACCAGTCTGATAGATGTTCTTCTAGCAGTTACAATGCTGGCATAGATGTTATGAACCGACACTATTTTCTTTAGTTTCCTCATCCACAAGTTTAAACTTCGTTCATTTGTGGTGCACAAAAAGATGGTTTAAGTTGTCAGTTGTTCGTGGTGGTATAAGTTCTATTTCTTTTACATAGGATGTTACATACAGCGACGCTTTTTTAGCCATGTTGCACATAGGGCATTACATGTACAGTTCTTTTGTTGTGAAAAGCACTTCTCCCTGCTTGAAAAGATTTTAGATACGCTCCTTACCGGAAGAAAGCTAATGTTCTGATGACTTAATTTAATATTGGCCAAAAGCCATTGTTTTTACAATGTTAAAACTTTTAAAAAACATCTTTAAAACACGAACCTTCCAAGCTCATCACGCGACGTTTCACCACGAACTCGTAACACGTGGCATCCTGAGCCGAATACGATGATAGCAAAGCGAGTTTTTGGAGCCATTAATATGTACAGCACTTTCCTAGTTTGAGAATTACTCCCTGGAAGTTTTATGTTTTAACTTTGTACCACAGCATTATCGTGATTAAATCCTTTATAAAGTATAGCTGTGTGTTAACTTATTAGTATTAAATATGCCTGCCAAATTGTATCCGAGGAACTCTGGTGAGTACAAAATTATTTGAGAAGTTTATCTGAGTGAGGAAATTCCTCTTTTTGGTTTAGAAACTGATGTTGGGAGGATTGGTTTTACCTCTGAATGGCATTTTTTTGCACATGATGGGCTAAATCAATGAGACAATAGAACAGCTGCTTGCCAGAGGTTGGACACATGCCTGTCAGTTCAATATATCAGATATTTTCATGTAATATTCAATCTAACAGTTCAATTTCAAAATAAAATCTAATTTTTGAAATAAAATGAAATTATGACATACTTTGCATTAGCAGTTTTTCGCACACTCCAATCATTCTGGATATAGAATGATACCCAGTGTTTTAATCACTTTTTATTTTGAAGAAAATATTTTAAACTATTTTCATTGACGAAACTTAAGTTTTCTAGCACATATTTGGTAACTTATTTTCCTAATCTGTCACTATATATATGCTAGTAAAAAAAACATTGTGTTTATTCATTTTAAATTTTGCAGAGCTGTTAGATATCAAAGGTATAACTTAAGAGAATTTTGCTCAGATTTGCCAATTAGTTACTTAACAGACACATAATTGTAATGAATAGATCTCAAGACCCAGCTCGGCACCAGTATAACTATTTGGGCACAGAGACTTGACCCGTGCCCAAATAGTTACACCAATGACACGCAATATTCAATATCTGCTAGTTCAATTTCAAAATAAATTCTATTTTATTTTGAAATGAGAAAAGTAATATTGATTGAGATATTACTTTTCTCATTTCTCGAATACCTCAAAAGCTTAAAGACACCCTCTAATGGTGGAAAATGGCGAACGTTTCAAACGATCTATTTGTGCTAGAAAATTGATATTTTTGTGGTGGTGCAGGCTCGGATCTAGGGGGAAAAAAGGGGGCTTGGAAATCACAATAGCCTCAAAAATATAGAAAGGGGTGGAGAGGGGCAGAGACCAGATTCCCAATGAATTAGAACATTTTTCCCTTTCATTTTACAGGTTTAAAAAAAATTCTTGAAAAATGCATGAAATGTAAATAATTTTAATTTTTTCCTCTTAGCATTATCAGCATTCTGGGAAAAAAAAAAAGGGGGGGGGGTAATGTGTCAAATTCAGTGATCATAGCTCTTACAGTTTAGGTAAACTTTTCTCTTATGCAGAAAGGCTTTTTTGTGGAGGAACGTTGGGGGATGGAATCATTGCTTAAAGCAAGGATAAGAGGAAGCTCTATACCAAATTTGATAACTCTTCAATGTTTAGGAGAAATTACCTAATATTTGCACATGTGAATAGGGAGGGGACTTTTTGGGGAAAGGGAAGATTTAATACTTAGGTTTCTTTAACCTCTTAGGACTGGAAGTTGTACACTGAACTCAATAGTTCTTATGTTAAAGTTTAAAATATAAATGATTATTTCCTTCGCCAAGGTAGGTAAACCATTGGCAGCCGTTATCCTTCTTTTAATCTCCACTGAGACGTCACTTGCCGGCAAGAACATTGATTATTAAATTTGTCACCAAGAGCATCCTGGAAGTTCCTGTTACTACCCATCCTCTACAGCATGGTACGTAAATCTGTAATAATTGTTGATACTTGATAGCATAGTCCATGTGTTGAAATGCTAAAAACATTTGACAGTGTCATAGAGAATTAAATAGCTTTAATTTTAATTACTGCACTGTGTACTTCTACTTTTTTTTTTATTTAAAAATGGTTTGACGTCATTTACAAGCAGGGTGAGATGTAGTCTCCCCCTCCTCCTTTAGTATGCTTGTAAGGGTAATAGAACCAAAAAATTATGAAACTTATTTAAATTCGGTGCAGTTTAAGAAATGTTATACTGCACTGAAATTATCTGCAAAATTCATATAGTGTTGTTGCTTCATAAAAATCAAATAAGTTGGTAATCTATCCTACATTATAAATTATATTCATTGACGGAAGGCAAGCAACCACTTAATCTCCAGGATCAAAATGGTTTCCCTTGGCTTCCATGTAAAGGGTGGACACAAAACGAGTTTACTTTGGCTTCCGACTGGGCCATAGCTAAACAATCCATCAGTACCCTTTTTCTCATTAAGGGCAGGGTGAGGATTATCAGAGATGGGAATTGCAGATTATGAGCTTGGCACACTTAGTCACCCCTGTCCTTTAGTTTTGGAGATTGCCTACTGGGTTTAAAAATTTTTTTTTTATAGATACTTTATAAAAAATATATAATTCAGGTATGATATATATTTTGCTTTTTCATTTGATGCATATTTTTAACAAATCCTTGCACTTTTTTTGCTATAGGGAAGTAACAATTTGAAAAGTTGAAATTTTTTACAACCAACACAAAAATAAATCGTACATAAGCAATGTAAAATCAAACTCGTTCATGTTCATCATTTGGCTTCATTTTTATAACCATTAAAAACAGACTAAGTTTAAAATAACTTTAAACACAATGCTGTACTATGAAGTGCACATAGACAACAGATTTACACATCAGAAATGTAAAGAGGAAATATGTTTATAAAATTTATTGTTGCATCTGTCACCATTCGAGTTGCTGCATCAAACCAAGTGGTGAATGATATATTATATCGCCTCTAATTTCTTAGAAGCGATATAAGGTGTTGCCATTTTGTTAAACTTACTCTGATGAAGCAATCCCTTAATTTAAGCTCAGAAGTTTGATTTGAATTATTATAAACAAATTTTTCCTTAAAGTTTCTGAAAATTGAAGTTTTTGTAATTATGTACCCATTTTTCAGTATACCAGTGTTATTAAAATTCGTATTTTTCTACTTCAGTAAAATTCTCTTTAATTTGATATATAACATGACTTATTTCTGTTTAGTTATGTATTAAAAATATTCTAAAGTTGACTTCTTTATTGGACTCTGCTACAAGCCTGGACTTCTCAAAGTACAGTACTGTGCAAATTAGTTGGGCCAATAGGAAAATGCAGTAACAAAGAAACAACTAAAATATTTATTTGTTTAATAGTGAATGTGAGCGCCCCCCTAACTTTAATTACTTCTTTTACCCTCTCAACCCTTGATACCACTAGCTTTCCACAGAGCTCCTTCACTTCAGGGTCGCGGTACCACAATTTCATGACACTTTCTATCATTTTGGTTTTTGTCGTGCAATCCATCTTAGATATGCGCGCTTTAATAATGGCCCACAAATTTTCAATGGGGTTTAGATCGGGTGAATTTCCTGGCCACTCCAATACCTTCTAATGTTGCTGGGTAAAGAAGCTCTTCACAAGCTTAGAATTGTGGCATGGAGCCAGATCCTGTTGAAATACCCCATCACCATTAGAAAACAGCTGCTGTAGTGTTGGTACCATTTTCACTTCCAGAATGCCTATGTACTTTTTGCTGTCCATCATTCCTTCAATGGGGTAAAGCGTCTATGGCCTGGAAGCTGTGAAACATCCCCAAAACATGACTAGGGTGGGTGTTTGGGGGATTGCTGGATGTGGCCAGATCGAAGAGGTTCTCCAGGCAAGCGGCAGACGAAATTTGACCTGTAGCCATGCACCTCAAAGTGGGTTTCGTCAGAAAATCACTTTTTCACAATTCTCCACAGTCCAGTCTCGATGTTTCTTTGCCCAGGATAGCTTTTTTTGCTTCATAACAGGTGTCAAAAGCTGCTTTTTGGAGGGGCGTCCACACTCCAGAAGGCGACAACGTATGGTGGAAGTATCTATATTAACCCCATGAGATGCAATCTCCCTTTTGATGTCTCCACTGGTCGTCTTCGGGGCTATGATACCAATTCTTCGAATTAGACTATCATCTCTAGGGATGGTTTTTCTTTTTCTTCCGTCCTTTACGGGACGTGTCCACGGACCCTGTCTCCTTATGCAGCTTCATGATGCTTGTCTCAATTAATTTGCACAGTACTGTACGGTAAAGAGAAAAATTACAAAATGGAAATGTTTACTTTAAACAAGATTTTTTTTTTTTGTTATTCAGAGATAGCCTTTCCATTTAAATGCATTATAATAATTTGTCTATTAGTGCTTTTGAAATAAATGTATTGTAAGATGCATTTTTATATGACTATGTCCTATTAAAATAAAACTAGTTTTAAATGCTGATTAATTTGGCATATAACATGTCATAATTCCTTTCATTAGTTATTTGGCAAAAAAGTTCTAAAGTAAAATTTGGCCTCTGGATGTAAACCAGCTTTTAAAATTTTATTGCTCAACAACAGAATTTTAAGTATCTTTTAATTAATGGAATTACTACTGGTTGATGGAAAACTTCCAAGATGAACAGAGTTCAGAAGTGGCAGAGGAAAACTAAAGTAAAACAGTTACCTTTCCTTAAAAAAGTTGCTTTGAAATATAAACATGAAACAATAGAAATTGCAATTTACTTACCACTAGTCTTGGGTACAACATCAGCTCTCAACTGTAATGAGAAATAAATATTACTTTCTAAGCATGAAAGTATGAATATATAGTCAAGCAATTTAAAACATGGAAATGCAAACTTTTAGCTGCCAACTGGAATCAGGACAAAAATCCTTGCTTTGAGTTAAAAATACTACAAAACTTAAAACGTTTTTATCATATAGAAGCATAAGATTAATTTGATGACAAAGGCGACAGAAGGAAACCTTTCTTGAACATACAACAGGATGGCATAAATTACTTTGAACACAACTTAATGTACATATTCACAATTGTAGACAAATTATTGCTATTTTGGATATTTTTATATCCATCAGATTGAAGTTGATGTTTAGGTTAAGAAATAAAATGATTGATTTGAGGTGTGGAAATATATCCACACCTCAAAGCTAGGTAGGAGAGGATTCACTTGACAGCTTTCCAGACTGATGACTTCTATCAATGCAATCCAAGAGTGCTATTTTTACCTTTGGACAATCAAGCCATACACAGGCTCAGAATATGGTAAGGGAACATTATTTGCTGCAATGCAGATGTGTGCGTTGGTCAAGCTCTCAAATACTGCTCTGCAGCTCTCCACAGGATTACATTCAGTATCAGTTCAACTTGAAATCTACCATATTGTGTGAAAGATGAGTCACACAGAAACTTCTAATCTAATTCTAATTTATAATTCTTAATTTATAATCTAATTCTAATTAATCTAAGAAGGATGAAAGATGAGTCACACAGGCACTGTCAAAACACATAGCCAGAAACAGCTGTGGCAACTCTAAAGCAGATTGCAAATGTGGTTATTAGCAATGTTACCAGTGCTTTATGCACCACATTGTATTTCTTTTTTTTGTTCTAACCACTGTAGGAAAAATGGTTTAAAACTATGATTCAAAGGAAAATACATTAAGTTTTAATGTAGTAACAGTATAAGCCAGACCTCAGTCCAGCAATTTAACTGTAAAGTGAATTTCAGAACAGATTGATAAAATGCAATTTAAGCCATGTAATATTGCGTAACCTCAGCATCTCTCAAGATCCTTCATTCACCAGTATGTAAAGAGCTGTCATTACTGTTAATGCTAGGTAGCATATTTTATGGAAGTGCTTTTAAAATAAAGTGCCAGAGAATTAAACATTTCAATTACAATGGAAATCTCAACTTTAATTTTACAGCTACCAACATAACTAATGCAAAGGATGTTGTCAAGGCAACAGAGTGCTAAACACCTAACTTCTTATTTGGATTAAACCTTAAACTACCATAACCTCAAAAATCCAGTTCACGATGCCTGCATATACAGCCATAAACAATCAACTCAACCAGTATCAAATTTTTTTAAATAACACATTTTTGAAACACAAGTTTGAAATTTATATACATGCAAAATAAAGATATTTCAAGGCTGAATAATGCCAATTCTTTCAATTCATTCCTCTACTTGATGAATCAAAATAAAAAGTTTATTAAACAGCTCAACAGGGTAATAAATTAAATTATGATCTTTCCTGTAGATTTACACTCATTCCTCTGAAGTCAATGAACTACAACTTGTTTGAAAGCTTGTGCAAACTTGTCATTACATTAAAAACAAAGGGAGCATCACTTTTCTCTCTTCACTGGTGGCATGTAAAGTTCGATCTGTGAAATCTGCATTGTCGCTACGAAGCCTACTCAAGATGGTAAAAGATTTTAGATATTCACAAGAATGTAGCAAAAAACATGCAGATATATCACAAGTATATGAGGATCATACCTGTTCATATGACAAAGTTACAGAATGGATGTGCAAATTAAGAAAAGGCACAAGTTTCAAAGATCCCTACCCCCCCCCCCCCTTGCTGTTTGTGAACTTGTTAAGGATAACCCACACATTACTATTCAGGTTATAAATTTAGATCTAAGTGTGGAAAAAATTATGAATCAACATTAAAAAGTTCCAAAAGATCTGGGTCAAATGGGTACCCCATAAACTGACAGAACAAAAAAGAATAAATAGACTCATGCAAAGAGATGCTGGTAATGTTTGAACCTAATGACCCCAAACTCAAGACATTGTCACATGCAATACACCTGGTTTTATTGTTATACATCTCAGAATGATTGACAATATTTGGGTTGTGGAAGATGAACAATGTCCCCAAATCCTACGACAAAAAAATATTGAACATCCTCATGAAAGTTTTCAATTTCCAACAAGTGGTAGTAGTGGACACCATACAGAGAAGAGCAGTATCATAGGAGAAGGAGCAGTATCCAACAACAGGTATGTCAAGGGTTCTTTTCCATGACAATGCCAGTGCTCACAAAACCTGGCAAGTTATGTTCTATCTGGATCATGAAAAAATAAAAGCTACCACCATCTACATATTCACCTGATCTTGCACCAATGATATTTTTGGTTGTTTCCTAAAATTAAATTGCAATTTGCTTCATTCAGAGTATTATGCAACAGGTGTACCAAGTATTCCAGAATTGACAGACATCTGGAACTTTGCATAGATGCTGGAGGGCAGTACTTTGAAGGACAGTAATGGTTTTCTTTCAGCAGATGTATGCCAAGAACGTTTTGAACTACTCATTAACACAGATCAGATTACACCTTTGTAGTTGCTGTTCCATATTCAGAACATTCCCCCATTAGCCGGATGAGAGCTCTGGCAAGTTAATTGAATTATTTTGCAATCATTCAGCTATTTGTGCTCACAATAAAATGAAATTGGGTGACATTTTATTGGCTTTCAGTGATTTGCACGAAAATACAGCCACATGTTTTTGCACCAATTTGGCATATTTTTCAATATTTCTAAATTATTTCCCCCCTCTATTATTAGATCTTTTATGAAAGGAATAAGTAAACTTAACAATAACTTAAAATTCAGTCATTGAGCAATAAAATTTTAAAGTTTATCCTTCAAACTATTTGCAAGTTGCAAGTTTTTAGGAGAAAACTCCAGCTTTTCGGAGCAAGGACAGCACTGTCTTCAGAACATGCGAATAGTTTGAAGGATAAACTTCAAAATTTTATTGCTCAACGACAGAATTTTAAGTTATTGTTTGCTTTTGAGCAAGGTCCTTTCGATCATGTAATAAATATACATAGAAAAATAGATATTTCTTTGATCATGTGATCAGCAACAACTTAGGAGTGATATTGATAGGAAATCATCTGGTTTTGATTTCAGACTTAGTGATCATGTTAGACTGCACATATCAGATATTTCAGAAGTTGTCAGGATCGCCCAGATCAGCTGGGACAATGACTCCCTCCCTCCCTTCCGTATCAACAGGAGTAGGGAAGGCCGAGCCCTATCTGAACTCCATGAGAATTAGCTCTGCTGTGTGGATTGCACAAGCAAGGCTGGACAGGCCCGATAGCAAGGGCAGAAGGGACAAAAGGGAAATTTTGTCTATGAACAAGGAGAAAGGAGGAGTTCAGTCTGAGTAGTCATATTCAGAGAGGTCAGTGTTGGCGATCCTATGTACGGGCATCAGGTATAATTTGTAAAAAGGGGAAACCCGTGAAGAGAATAGTAATCTCTGGCAAGGTAATTTATTATGTATCTTCGGAAAGGAAAATAAAGTGTTAATGTTCAAGTGGTTTTGAGTCTGATTAAACCATGGTATCAGAAAGGAATATTTAGTCAAATTTGTATAAAATACTGCCCCATGTCCAGTACTGCATACCACTCGGCAGCCGAGTTTAACAGAAGTGTTTTTGCATTGTTGCCGATGAAATGTAAAGACAATATTTTGATATGTGATTCAGATGAATTCTGACTTCTCAAATTCTTAACAGGGATATCAATTTCAACTTCTAGAATTTATACTACAATTAGATTGGCCAATTGAAGTTATGATGAAAAATATAGTTTTTCATTATAGCAAAATTTAAATTTCATTATGTTATATCGAAATACTTTTATTTTAATCATACAGGGTGATTCAGAATTCATCATCAATATTTGGTGGGGAGGTAGGTAATAAGAAACGAAGGAGATTTCACATAGGAAAGCATGGGCGCATATGCCATGTAGTAGGGCAAAATGACCCCAGTTAATGATGGAAAGAACACATAAGAAGGAAGTGGTAAGGAAAAAACATTTATTATCTTACATGTAACATTTCTTTGCATTGGTTGTACAGACTTACAAGAGGTGCTCGAACTGCCGACCATGTGCTAGAATGCATGACTCACAACGGCGTTGCATGGACAGCCGGACCCTGTGGAAGATGCCTGGCATTTCCCGGATGTTTGAGGCAGCAACTGATATGCGTGCTACAAGATCCATAGCACTATCAACAGGGGTCTCGTACACCATGTTTTTCATAGCACCACATACAAAGAAATCGATTGGAGATAAATCCGGTGAACGTGGTGGCCAAGAAACCAGTCCACCACGGCCAATCCATTGACCACCAAACTGTCTGCGTAGGTAAGCACGCACAGCATTTGCTAAATGTGCAGGAGCGCCGTCATGCTGGAACCACATTCGCCGGAGACTACCATCAGGAACCTCGTTCAGAAGATCCGGTAACACAGTCTGAAGAAATGTTAGGTACTTGGCACCGTCCAAATGGGATGGTAGTAAATACGGGCCCAACAAACAGTCACCGACAATCCCAGTCCACACATTGACAGCAAAACGTTGTTGCGCAGCTCCAGGTCTTGTACCGTGTGGGTTCTGATGAGCCCACACATGCCAATTGTGTGTGTTGAAGACACCCTCTCGAGTGAACAATGCCTCATCGGTGAAAAGAACATACGTTGGGAAATTGGGATCAACGGCTGTTCTCTGCATGAACCACTGACAAAAAATAACACGCTTGGGATGGTCGTCTGCTGCCAATAATTGCACTCTTTGCAGATGAAATGGATGTAACCCTTCATCGTGTAATATCCGCCACGCTGTTCGAAATTCCAAACTGCCTAGCCATACCTCGTGTGCTAGCACCAGGTTGTTCCTCGATTTCCTGTAGGACAGCTTCCTCTACTGCTACTGTCCGTGCCGATCTGCGCCTCCCTCGATTAACATTACTAGCAGCAAACGATCCTGTTTCACGCAGTTGGCGATGAATACGTGAAAACATTTGATGCTGTGGCACACTGGTTTGGGAAGCGCGCTGCATACAATTGCCTGGCTCGAAGACATCTTTCTCCTGCCGCACCTAAAGTTACATGCATATCTGCACATTCATTCCACGTATACCGGTTCATGTTACTTCTGTAAATTCACCTTGTCGAATGACAACTGACTGCACGTGCCAAACAGCTGTGCTTCTGTATGAGAGGTGTGTACACACAGCGCCCTCTACACCACCATGCGTTCGTCTGCCCCCATACTTTCCTATGTGAAATCTTTTTCTTATTCCCTTCCTCCCCACTAAATATTGATGAATTCTGAGTCACCCTGTATATGCAGTAGTGTCTTCCAGCAATTCGCACCAGTTCAATCAAAATCACAAAAGTAAAATTATTATAATGCTATAAAAAAAATACCCACTCAAGCAGCTGCTTGCCAGAGGTAGTAACAATTATTAATAAATAAATCCACGTATGCAAAGCCATTTGCATACATAGATTTATTGCTTTTTCTGTTACCGATTCTTAAAAATCAAAGTAAAAACTATGAAATAAAAATTACAATTAGGAGACCCAGTTATGAATAAATAGTATGACACCACTAAGTATTGTAATAATGTATGTTAGTCATACAATTGAAATTATTGAAGAGTCATACCATGATTTAGTTTTGGGGATGATTTGAGAATTTAGTCTAGGGAGGTGGGGGGGGGGGATGCCCAAGAATAAGACCTGAGTAGGGTTTCCAAATTAGTAAAATATTCCACTGGAAAGGAAAAAATTATATTCAATATGGATTAAAATGTAATTGTTTTCTTTATATCTATGTTTCAGGCTTCGAATAAAAATGATGCAGACAACCTTATTTTTGGGAGGGGTGGGAAGAAGCTCTGCCACACCCCTGGATACATTCCCGACAAGAAAGTAAGAATTATGATGGCAAAATTTGTAACTAAAAAAGCAATTTTTTTAAAAGTGAAATTTCCTTTAGAAATATAATGCATAGTCCACAAAAATTAAAAAGAAATTCATTCAGAAATGGATATAATGCAATCAATATTATTTCTATTTCATAAGCAAAATGTCCTATAATTTTTGAATCCAAATTATTTCTCTTGTTACAGAAAATCCATTTAGGCATAAAAAAAGTCAATATTGATTTACCAGCTGTGAAAAATTCTTTTTGCTCTCTCAAATTCATTTTATAAAATAGATTTGACTGGATTATTTTCCTTTGTCTCCAATTTTAGTTTCATCAAGATACCGATTGAAACACGAGAATTACCTCTTATTTTTCTCAACGTATGTAGAAGGTGAGGTTTATGGTTAACAGATTTGAAAGGGGGAGAGAGCAGAAGTCTAAGGTGTGGTGGGAAGAATCTTTGGCTTGATGGTTTTGCTGACAAAGCTGAGGAAGCAGTTAGGCAGCACAACAGCAGATAGCTGTACCAGATAGTTAATGTTTTGTGTGGTAGAAAACAGGCAGGTATACAGGGATTGAAGGATAAACAAGGTAAGGTTATAGAAGGTGAAGATTCTGTCATGGCTAGGTGGGCTGAGTATTTCAGTGATATTCTCAACAATGCGGTTAGTTCTATTCCCATTGTTTGAAATGATAGATGCATTGGTGGCTTTAATGTTGGCCCTATAACACAATCTGAAGTTATTTTGGCTATTTCTAAACTTAAACTTCATAAATCCCCAGGTGTAGATGAAATTACTACAGAAATGCTTAGAGCTGGGAATGTCTCGGTTACCACTTGGATGACTGAAATTTCGAATATCTTTTATGATAAAGGATGGTTCCTAAGGATTTTACCAGAGCTATTGTTATCCCTATTTTCAAAAAAGGTGATCGCAGTTCTTGTGATAACTATAGGGGTATCAGCCTACTCTCTGTTCCAGGTAAAGTTCTTTCCATGATTGTGCTTAATAGAATTAAGAATCTGGTTGACAGTCAATTGCGTGATGAGCAATGTAGATTCATAAGTGGCAGGGGATGTGTTGATATTTTCACTCAGGCAGATTCTTGAGAAATGTTTAAAAAAAAATACCCCCTCAAGCAGCTGCTTGCCAGAGGTCTGACAGGAGCCTGTCAGTTTATGCCATAGTAGGTCTGTGAGGATGGCAGGCCCTTAGCAGAAAAACGACACAAACAGCCATGCCTTACCCAGGGGCTCGAACCCAGGTCCCTTAGATCAGCAGCCAAGCGCGCTAACCACTCAGCCATAGTTTCAGAAACCTTTGGTTGCTAGCTTTGTTGATTTCAAAAAGGCTTTCGACTCTGTTGATCATCATAATTTGTGATTTATTTTGAGATCGTATGGCATACCAGACAAGTTAGTTAACATGATGAAAGCTCTAAATAATCACTTTTGTAAGTAATTTTAGAGGAAAAATTGTATTGAGCCTGGTGGATACGAACCCATGACCTGATAACACATGTCAGGTGCTCTGGACCACCAAGCTAACAGCCGCCGATCAAGATCTCTAATTGATGATATGAACATTCTCAACCTACAGTACATATTTCATTATGTCACATGTAGGTGCTGTTCGGGCAATCTTAGCCACAATTGGCAGATAAATGCCATATAGATGGAAAGTATATCTTACATGTATACAATTGATTAAATATTGAATAAACTAGACTTTCATGGTATATACTAAATAATCACCACAAGTCAATTAGACTCACAAAGTGGTGATTATTTAGTATATACCAAGAAAGTAGAGTTTATTCAATATTTAATAATAAAAGCTCTATAACACTGAATCGTGTGTGAGAGTTGGTAAGACTTGTTAGTAATTGATTTAGCATTGCTACTGATGTTTGACAAGGATGCTTTTTGTCTCCCTTTCTCTTTAGCTTGGTTATTGATTACGTAATGTGAAATTCTTTGCAAGGGAAAGATTTTGGCCTTAAATGGTCTAGAGATTTCAAAATTTCTGATTTAGACTATGCAGATGAATTGGCCTTGTTGGCTAATGATGAGACTGGTAATAAGTTGGTTTGGTGATAAATAAAACTAAAGTGATGAAAATTGGTCAGGGAATTGGTGCTTCAGTAGCTCTGAATAGTTGTGCCCTTGAGCATTCTTGGGCACAACAATTTTGTGTTGTGCATCTTGGGAGTTATGTAACAGATGAATAGGGATTGCCTCTGACTTTTAGGAATCTAAGGAGAAATAGGCATATACACCTAGATTAAAATTAGACTGTATAATAGTTTGGTTCTTTCTAGGGTCAGGGACACTTTGTAAACAAGATAACAGGAAATTATGCTTTTGATTCTAGATGCTTATGCAGTATCTTGGATATTAGGTGGTTCAACTTTGTAAGTAATGAAGGTTAGGCAAAGGAGTCTGCAACCTCCTCTGAGCAGTATATTGTGCAGAGAGTGTTGGTTTGGCCATGTTACCCATATGGATAATTATATATTAGCAAATAGTGTTATGAACAGAGTGCCTAAAGGCCTCAGAAAGTGGGAGACCTAGGATGCTGTGGGCAGACTGTCAAACAGGACCTTGTTAGAATTGGTGTGCAGTGGCCAGATGCAGAAGATGTAGATCAGGAAAGATATGTTTGGAGAACTAAATTGCAGGTCTGGTTGGCCCTCCATAGGTCATGGCTGCTTGAGGATGAAGTATTGTGGAATAGTTGACCAAAAATAAAGCATAATTTACTTTTTAAGTTATACGAACTGAAGTCAGAACATTTAATAACATCCTGGTTTTTACTGATTGCAATCTGGTCACTTTATGTATCACTCAACATTTGTATTGTTAAATTTCTCTAAATATTGGGTTTTTCTGTTTGCTCGATGGTAAAAAAGGATATGAATGTTTATCAATAGCAGTAAGTACCATCCAAATGCTAGTTTGGTTGGAGTTACAAAGTCCCACTTGAGTGCAAGCAGCAAACATCAGCCTCTCCGTGCGGTCCCCTGAACTATATCATTAGCGATAACATTGGCACAAATTCATTATTTTTTCTCATTATATATCTTAATGGGGCATGATGCACAACATGTCAGTTTAAATTTTTTATATATGTGGCCCACACTTTTTTCATGTTTTAAAATTCAGTTTTCAAAATTAGATTTTTCAATGAATTAATAAGGCAAATCTAGATCAGTACACCAAGTTTGGTCTTCCCATCTACCATAGAAGCAAAGAAAATAAAAACCTCTAGTCTCAATCAAAATTTGCCTCTAGTCACAATCAAAATTTGCATATTTTCCCCCTTAGATTAAACGATTATAACTCCTTACAAAAATTTTTGACTCAAAATATCTCGGATGTATTAACATTTATACCAAAGATCACCGAAATCTGCTAGGCAGTGAACTGACCTGGAATGACACACATTGCTGCTAAATCTACAAGTAATGATTTGGCTGATATAGATGAAAAATTTGCAAAAGAAATTGAAGACAATGGTAAAAAGTAAATTCCACAAGAAGGCAAGACAGTCATTCCATTATCATGAATGTGAAAACTTCCCTCAAAGCTGAATATTCCAGGATCTAAAGAAAATCCACCCTTTCAAAGCGCAGAATTTAAGGAATGTCCGTCGAGTGTCATGAGTATGATTTGATATTTAGGCTTCATGTTATGATGAGGTTATATTGTAACAGTTGATTTGTTATCAATTCTTCGTATCGTGTATGTTATGAAGCATGTGCAAGATACATGATCTTACTGTCATAAAACTAACTGTTGTTGGCAGTAAAAACAGAAGTTTGAAACTAAACAGTTGAATTAGTGAATGCACAATTGGTTTCAATTTTAGAAATCAAATTTTTTTGAAAATATATACTGTTTATGGAGATGAATGAAGGAAGGAGTAGGTATTTTATTTTTATTAAGAGTAGACTTAGCTAAAAGATCAACCTGTTCGTTAGCAGTAATGCAAATATATGAAGGGACCCATTGAATGTGTAAGGAGGTTGTTTCGAGATATGCTGAAAGTAAGCAAGAATGGATCACAGGTGAAGATAGGATATTTTGATTTAACAATTCAATGACAGATTTACATTCTGAAAATATTGCAATTGACGATTTTTGAAATTTAAGTTACCAATAAAATAATCGCTGTAGCTTCTCCAATGATAAAGGTGAAAGTTAGCTAAATTAAAAAATAAAACTGAAAAATCTAGGAAGAAAAATGCATCAGAAGACAAGTTATTGTTAACGATACGAGCCGGTGAGAATTTTTATTTAAAGCTATAGGAATCTAAGTTTTGTTTAGTAGTAAAGTCTGGAATTTCTGTATGAATAATTGGGGGATAACTAATCTACTATGGTAATTGAGAGAGAGAAATTATCCAAAACAAATCCTTAACTTTGATTTAGGCCAAGCATGTCAACACATGGCCTGCTGAGACTTAAAAAAGTTTAAACTAAAAGATGGAAAAAATAATTTTGGAGTACAAAAGTCAGAATTCTGCATTTGAGTAATTGAAAATGGCAAACCTGATGATGCAGAAGTGACCTAACTGACATGTTTGCACAATGCAGGTACACGCAAGAGCCTGCTAATGCTAACTGCTTGTGCCTCAATATCCAGCGAGCATATTAGGCATTGGAACCACACAGTATCTGCTCAGTAGTACATTCGCGGCTTATATTTTTTAACTGTGTGGAGTGAATTATAAACATTACATTAACCATTTAACGCCCAAGAAATCTGAGAAAAAGGTAGAGGTAATAAAGACAAAGAAATAGCACTATTCAGACTAGTCCATTTCAAAATCTGCAGTTTTGGGCATTAAAGAGTTAAAGACCGACACCAGTAGGAGTAAGAAAAGATCAGTTGAATGCCAAAATTTAAGAGAAATGGGAACTACAATATTTTTGTATCCAAGCCAAGAATAAAATATGTCTGATATCTAGACTCTCTAGGGCAATTTGTAAGGAGCACAATCTTAAAAAGGCACTATGACACAAAACACAAAGTAAACTATGACCAATATGGTGCAATATTTCGTGAAAACAAAATTGTCAGAATTGAAGTCAATTCTTCAAAAATAACAAAGCATTTAATTGCAAGCAAGTCCAAACCCTTTACTAAAGGGGAATTTATTAACAAAGGCTTAATTAAAGCAGTGGAAGTGTGCCCAGAAGAATTATTTGAGGCCTACTCTATTGCAATTGACAAAAGTACAGATATTCGAGATACCTCTCAGCTGGCTGTTTTTATTCACGTATGTGAACCTAAAAATGAGGGAAGAGCTTTTGGAAATTATTCCTATGCATACCACTGGAACTGGTATTTTTGGTGCACTCGTGGAAGTCCTTAATAAATAAGTTACCATTGGAAAAGTTGGTTTGTCTTGCAACTGATGGTGCACCTGCCATGATGGGTATTTGCCATTCCCATTGCCTACGGTAATGGGAATGCCTGCCAATTTCAAGACATGAAGTGGCAGCAGACCTAATTACATTTTCGTCCATTTGGCTGTACTATTTGGCACTGGCGATCCGCTGTTTTACTTTTTACTTGTTTCGTAGCAGTATAGGTTATTACGCTGTTTTAAAATAATTTAAGATTCTATGCCATTGAGCAATAAAATTTTAGAGTTTATCCTTCAAACTATTTGCATGTTGAAAGTTCTTAGGGGAAAACCAAGAAGCTTTTCGGAGCAAAGACAGCGCTCCGTCTTCAGTGAAGTGATGCTATGTACTGACGTTTGGTCCGTTAAGACAAAGAGCTTCTTTCCACATGTCATGTAGGGTGATTCCAGTGTCTCGGTTGCAGGTGGGGACGGACAAGGTCATTATTTCAATAGCCTCGTGGACTATGGTTCCATAGGAAGTGGATGCGCGTGCAAGAAGTGTGGTGTGCTCCCAGTATTGTTGCCGTGTGTTGCACTGCTAGCTCAGAGGCGGCTGTCGGTAGCTTCTTTTGGCTAACATCAGTTTGGTGCTCCGCGAACCTTTCTTGTAAAGAGCGAATGGTTTTGCCAATGTAGTACACAACGGAATTATCCGTCAACTGTAGGGGAAATCGGTATATGCCCGATTTTCCCTACAGATGTCAGCCAAAAGAAGCTAACAACGGCTGCCTCTGAGCTAGCAGTGCAACACACGGCAACAATAGACTGGGAGCATGCCACACTTCTTGCGCGCGCATCCACTTTCTACAGAACCATAGTCCACGAGGCTATTGAAATAATGACCTCGTCCGTCCCCACCTGCAACCGAGACACTGGAATCACCCTACACGACATGTGGAAAGAAGTTCTTTGTCTAAATAGACCTTTATAGACCTAACGTCAGTACATCGCATCACTTCACTGAAGACTGAGCGCCGTCTTTGCTCCAAAAAGCTTCTGAGAGTTTTCTCCTAAGAACTTTCAACATTCAAATAGTTTGAAGGATAAACTCTAAAATTTTATTGCTCAATGACAGAGAATTAAATTATTTTAAATTAATTTTTGAGCAATGTCTTTAATTGTATTACGCTGTTTATTGCTTGCTTCAAAATTGGATTCTGATACGGATTTGTTCGTCAGCAATTATTTACTATTCCGTCTACTTTCTGCTGTTTTTAAGTAGAAGTCTGAACGATGATGCAGTATTGTGTGATGTTTTGCAGAAGTGAAACTCAGTTTCTATCGAATCTATTCCAAACTGGATCTGCAAGACATGTGGCTGCATCAATATGTTGGCAACATAATGACGAGTAATTGGAAAAAATTTCTGAGATCACTTTTGAATAAATAGTTTGAAATCGCAGAAACCTTTACAATATATGGAACTGAGTTACACTGCCCTAACAAAATATTAGAGAATTTGTTATGTGAATGGGAATCTTACTATAAATTCAAGATTACAATTTTATCTATTTAAATCTTGATTTTCAACAGCATTCGTCTAGTATTTAAGGATTCATTATTCCTGTTTGTATCTGAGAAAGATTCTAGTTTATTCTACTTGATTAGCCATCTGTCTGATATTTTATCATATGACTTCGACCATATCTCGATATTCTTACCATTAGCATAGGTTAGCTTACCACGGAACAGTGCTGCCTTCATGTGCGTGCTTGCTAACACGGAGAATCGCGGAAATCGGCAGGCATTCTCATTACGTAGGCACTGTTATTACTAAGAGTTGTTGCAAAACTAAAGGAAATATGCAATGAACGTGCTAATTATTTTGAACATTTTCATTGCATTATTCACCAGCAGCCGTCCCGTAGCCGAGTGGTTAGCACGCTTGGCTACTGATCGAAGGGACCTGGGTTCGAGCCCGGATTAGGCATGGATGTGTCGTTTTTCTGCTGAGGTCCTGCCATCCTCTCAGATCTCCTATGGCATATAAACTGACAGGCTCCTGTCAGACCTCTGTGGCAAGCAGCTGCTTGAGGGGGTATTTATTTTATTCACCAGCAAGCTTTACATTCAAAAGTTTTAAATGTCTAACATGTGCTAAAAAGTCAATAAAAGTAAATTTTATTCATGCATGTGAACTTAATCATCCCCAATTTGTTCATTTCTGGAAGACACAGGAAGTGAATAAACCGATCTACCCTATTAATCATAAGTTCGATAGCTTCGAATTGCTGGGCAAAATCTATTTTCTTGGAAACAAAAAATTATGAATGCACAGAGTTAAAAGATGGACAGTGGATAAAAGACCTGGCTTTCTCTGTTGACATTACAAGTCATCTTTACCATGCTATTTGATACTAAATTTTCAAACAAAAATTATTACTTTGGCGAGAGCAAATAGAAAAAGAAAACTTGTTTCATTTTGAAAGTTGGTCTTGCTAAAATCACCTGAATTGAAATTTTCAGAATATACTCACCAAATTAAGTTGTCAGAAACTGAGTTTGATAGATTTTCTGAATTCAAAAACTGAATTTTTTGCTTCATCCCTGTCCATTGAAATTGATAACTTCAAAATTGAATTTATTGAAATCCAATGTGACTTTGCTGATGCAAAAATATATACGGAAGTTGGGATTCCAGAATTTTACCCTTATTTACTTGTGGATCGGTTTCCCAAAGTGTTGTCTTTCATTACATGTATACTGGTTATGTTCAGGAGCCCATATTTATGCGAGCAACTATTTTCTTCAATGAAATATAAGCCCAGAAATGGCAAGAGTAACATCAATTTTGAAAATTATGTCAGCTAAAGACATTCAACCAAATTATGATTTGCTTTGTGGAAAACTATGCCAAGTGTCCTAAAAAATATAAAATGTGATTTTGTTGTAATATTTTATAATTTATATTTGTCATTTTTATAGAAATGTTGAAAAATAATGTCTTTTTTAATATTGAAAACATGCAGCCATACGATTCTGAATATTAAATAACAAAATTTGTTTAACTGAAATGGGTGGGATTACTTTATCAGCCAAAAGGTTAACGTTTTTACTTCCATATGGTAAGCATAATGCACATCTATCTTTGTTTGGATTTGTTCAAGGATTGTAAATTGTATGTGGTTAAGTTATTAATGAGCAATTCTGTGTCACTGAAATTTAAGTGCAATAACATCGTATAAAATGAGCTGATTTGTGGTACTGCATCCCCCATTTGGATATTTGAGAAAATTGAATAATTTGTTTCCAGTATCAATAGTTAAACAATGAAATAAACTCTATAGATTCAATCAAGTAACAAATCAGCACTTTAGCGTCGATTTTTTTTCCTTAGAGGAAAAATTGTCTTGAATTAATATATGCTTTTATCTATTGGCAAATATAAATGCCGGCTAAAAAAGTGCCTGACCAGCGCCTATATGAAACATAAAAAGGAATGTTCATAGTGCTAATTAGAGGAGATCTTGATCGGCGGCCAGTAGCTCAGTGGTCTAGAGCACCCGACATGTTATCAGGAGGTCGTGGGTTCGTATTCCACCCGACTCAAGACAATTTTTCCTCTAAAAAAATAGACGCTAAAGTGCTGATTTGTTACTTAGTATCAATATGGTTTTTCCAAGTCGAGAATACAAATGAAGTCCTAAACACGTAATCTTTCTAACAATGTTATATTTAGAGTTTTCTAATGAGATTGGAAAAAAATCCCAAAATCTCTTAAGGTTCAGAAATTCCCAATAATCAAAATAATACACAATTGCTCTTTGACAAAGATTACAAAGGAAGAACTAAATCATGCTGTTAAGTCTCTGATCAGGTAAAGCAATTGGTATGGATGGCATGCCTAAAGAACTGATAAGTCCCTAGCTGTTAGAATGTCAATTCAATGACTTCTTTGAAAATGAACACCCTTCAGATTGGTATATCACCAGAATTAAACTAGTGTTCAAGGGCAAGGATAAGAAATATCACGATAACTATCATCCTATTGATACCACTAGCCGTTTATATAAATTGTACATGATGGTGCTAAAGCACAGAATGCAAGTATGGTTTGAAGATAACAGTTAACTAGGAGAGATGCAGCAAGGATTTCATAATGACTGATGAGATTATTTCTTTCACACTTAATTGAAATCTCAAATTGCACAATCCAACCCCTACTTTTATCATTTTGGACATAGAAAAGGATTATGATACAGTGGATAGAAAGATCCTTTGGGATAATCAGAACATGGGGAATAAGGACTCCATTTCTATCCTGAAAAGGCTATATGCAATAGATAAATGCAAGTATACTTAAGAATTTGAAGACAAGACTAAGGAAATTATTTCAAATTTAGGATTAAAACAAGGATGCCCTCTATTCTTTTCCTTACTTTTATTAATCCACTTGAAGACAGACTAAAAGAATGCAATGGCAGATTTAATATTCTTGATTTTGTAAAAGGGACTCAAAAATACAAAATTTAAGGTTTGTTCTTTGCTGATATGATTTTTGCAGAAGATAGAACAGGGATGGAGAATTTATTAAAAGTTGTGAATGATTTTGGAGGGAACTCAATAATTAATTTTAGACCTAAAAACGTATGATGTAAATGTATGCTGTTGGAATTGCAAGGAACATACCTGATGTCAAATTTGGAACTCGAATTTGTAGTCCCTTATAATAGGTATGAAGTCACCAAATATCATGGAAATCTATTGCTGTACCAGCTATCACCTATGGCTTTACTGCCCTTATTCTCTTCAAACCTGAAATTGTGAAGCATCACAGATCCAGATTGGTAGGTTTGCACTTAGGGCAAACCAGTTAACTCCTAATGCAATGATTCAAGGTTGTTTGGGTTGTTTTACCTCTGAGTGGCACTTTTTTGCACACCATGGGCTAAATGACCAGGTCACATGGGATTCAAGGTGAATGGGTTGAAGCACTTTTCGAAGTAGAGAACCAAACTTTCTTAGGTCACCTTCCCAAAATGAAAACAGGATAGCCAAAAAAGTGTGAATATTGTAGGATACTTGTTCTTTGAGTTCGTAAATTCTTCATGGTTTAGAACTGTAGCCGTAGATAGAAAATTCGATCCTAAATCAAATTCTTGGAATTCTACAATTGCTGTGGAATGAAAAAGTAGGATTATTAAAAAATGTAAAGGGATCTTCACATGATTTATGGAGTAAATAAGATTACTAGCCTAAGGCAAGTCTGATAGGAAGACTATCAGACTTGCCAGACAAAGAAACATGGATAATTGCTCTGGCAATTCACTTTTCTGCAGAGCTAGTTTATTGGAAACGAATAAGACTAAATTCCTAAACTGTTCTGAAAAACGTAGTGGCACAGACAATCGTGCACGTTGTACTGGAATGCGATTCTCCAGAGCACGTTCAATGTTATTGGCAATGGCCTACAGAGAATAAAAATTGGATACAGCACAACAAATCGAGTTAGAGGCTTGGCTTCTCTGTAACGAGTAAAGTTAATGGATGGGAAAATCTTGAAGAGACCAAGTTCCTCCTTTACAGAATGGTTCTGACATAGAAAAAGATTTGGAGCCTAAGGTACCAATTGTCAGTCATTTACTCTTAAGAAGAAAAAAAACAAGGCCCTGTTTGACATTGTACATTGCATCCTAGGGCTTCCCCCCCCCCGAAGCCTTTGGAAACACTGCTCATAATCATAGTTGCCAATCTACAGCTATGCATATGGGCAACATGGCCATATCAATAGTCTGCACAAAATGTTGCAGACTCCTATCATTACTTGCATAGTCAAACCACCTAATGCCCAAGATACTACGCAAGCATTAGAATCAAAGGCATCAAGTTTCTTGTTATCCTGCTTACAAAGGATCCATGTATCACTACCATATCAATGACACAAACATCCATATATCAAATACCTGGGGTTCGAACCCAGTTCCCTTTGAACAGTACCCAAATGCACTGACCACTTGGGATTGTCATAAAACGGCATTTTATTCATTATTTTGCTGTATGTTTATGAACTACTTCCTCTATCAGCATTAGTAATCAAATTTTCTTTTCCCATATTAAACCGATATTTTTGGTTGTATACCTAAACGCATCAATGACAGTACTTCATACATTGAAATGCACTCTTAGGTCTATGTATCCTAGGTAGCCACTGCCAACCAATGAACGAATTAGTCAGAATAGTTTTTTTTGCATTTGGAGACTGAATTGACAGGCAGTGTTTTAGAGGAGGCAGGGGTATAACACTTATTTTTTTGTTGCCACTAGGAGTACAAAAGGTCAGTGTTTTGCCAAGATGCAATACATTGTGTTAAAAATATGGTACCCAAGTGATGTAAACTGCAGGTCTGCTCAAAAATTTTGGATCTCAAAATACAGGGATATCACTATGTTCTTTATGGTGTATTCTGACTTTACAGTGACTTCACTAGCGCATAATGAAAGTTTTAATTATAGGTACATCATCATCCTCAAGCAGCCATGGGCTACGGAGGTCCAACCAGACCACGCAGTTTAATTCTCCAAGCATATCTGTCCTGAGCTACATCTGCTGCATCCGGCCACTGCACACCAATTTTAACAAGGTCCTGTTTGACATTGTCTGCCCACTGCATCCTAGGTCTCCCCCTCCTTCTGAAGCCTCTAGGCACACTGTTCATAACCCTATTCGCCAATCTATAATTATCCATACGGGTAACATGGCCAAACCAGCGGAGTCTCTCTCTGCACAATATGCTGCTTAAAGGAGGTTGCAGACTCCTTTGCCTAACCTCATCATTAGGTACAAAGTTAAACCAGCTAATACCCAAGATACTGCGTAAGCATCTAGTTTCCTGTTATCTTGTTTACACAGCGTCCAAGTTTCACTACCATAACTAACCCTAGAAAGAACCAAACTATTATACAGTCTAATTTTAGTCTTTAGGTGTATACGCCTATTTCTCCACAATCTCCATAGATTCTTAAAAGTCCCGGCAGCAATACCTATTCGTCTGTTAATCTCATGCCGCACATCACCAGTATCAGTTACATAGCACCCAAGATAATTAAACTGTGACACCTGCTCAAGACTGCAACCATTCAGATTAACTGAATCACAACCTGCCTGACCAATTTTCATCACTTTAGTTTTCTCCCTGTTTATAACCAAACCTACTCTACTACCAGTCTCATCAACAGCTCGAATGAAAGAGTTCATCTCATCAACATCATTTGCCAAAAGGGCTAAATCATCAGCATAATCTAAATCAGAAATTTTCGTATCTCCAGACCATTTAAGGCCAAAATCTTTCCCTCGAAGTGAATTTCGCATAATATAATCAACAAAGAGAAAAGGAGACAAAATGCACCCTTGTCGAACACCAGAGCAATGCTAAACCAATTGCTACAAGACTTACCAACTCTCACACATGACTCAGTGTTATTATAGAGAGCTTTCATTATGTTAACTAACTTGTCTGGTATACCATATGATCTCACAATCAACCACAAATTATGACGATCAACAGAGTCGAAAGCCTTTTTGAAATCAACAAAGCTAGCAACCAAACGTTTCTGAAACTCTAAACATTTCTCAAGAATCTGCCCAAGTGAAAAGATCTGATCTACACATCCCCTACCACTTCTGAATCCACATTGCTCATCACGCAATTGCCTGTCAACCAGATTCTTAATTCTATTAAGCACAATCATGGAAAGAACTTTACCTGGAACAGAGAGTGGGCTGATACCCCTATAGTTATCACAAGAACTGCGATCACCTTTTTTGAAAATAGGGATAATAATAGCTCTGGTAAAATCTTTAGGAACCATGCCTTTATCATAAAAGTTATTCAAAATTTCAGTCATCCAAGTGATAACCAAAACATTCCCAGCTCTGAGCATTTCTGTAGTAATTTCATCTACCCCTGGGGATTTATGAAGTTTCAGTTTAGAGATAGCCAAACTAACTTCAGATTGTGTTATAGGGCCAACATTAAAGCTGCCAATGCATCTATCATCATTGGAAACAATGGGAGTAGAACTAACCACATTGTTTAGAACATCACTGAAATGCTCAGCCCACCTAGCCATGAGAGAATCCTCACCTTGTTTATCCTTCAATCCCTGTATGCCTGTCCGTTTTCTACCATATAAGACATTAACTATCTGGTACAGCTCTCTGCTGTTGTGCTGCCTAACTGCTTCCTCAGCTTTGTCAGCCAAGCTATCAAGCCAAAGATTTTTATCAGTAGCTAACTGATCCTTTACACGTTTATTAAGCTCTCTGTAATCTTTTCTATTAGGACTAGTAGGTACTGATTAAGGACATTCCTGCAATTCCTTCTTTCTGAAATAAGCTCAATTGCCTTGTCACTTAAATAATTCTGCCTCCTCTGCTTCTTTTTTCCTAAAAGAGTACTGTTAGTTTCCAAAAAAGCCTGTTTAAAATGGCCCCATTCTCCCTCAACTTCAGTATTAAGCAAACCATGACCGTCATAATGACTAAGTAACCTATCACGGTAAGCTTTAGCTATAACTGGGTCATTCAGAGCTTCAGTATTAAAGGTAAATTTTTTAACTCTAGCACCTTTAAGTTTAAGTTGCAAGACACTTTTAACAAGGTAATGGTCAGATCCAATTTCAGCTCCCCTATATGCCCTGGTATTTCTAACAGAACTAGCCCATTTGCTGTTAATTAATATATAATCAATCATATTCCTATGCAGCCCATCAGGTGAAACCCATTTGTATTTATGTATGTCGCGGTGTTTGTAATGTGTTAGTTATTCTGAAACCATTGAGTTTACTTACCTGTAGGAGACGTTGCCCATTGCCATTGCAGCTACCAATACCAAAAGGACCTATTACTCCTCCTCAAAGGTCAGAGTCGGTACCAACTTGGCATTGAAGTCACCAAGAACAAGGGTAATATCTCCTTTCTTGACAGAATTCAAAATATCCTGAAGTTGTTCATAAAACCTATCCTTCTCATCCTCATCGGCATCCTCAGTGGGGGCATAACAGCAGATAACATTCAAGTCTTTAACGCTTGTCTGAAATTTTGCTGTAAGAAACCTTTCATTAATGCACTCATATCCTAGAAGAGCATCACTAGCATGTCTGCTGAGCAGCAGACCCACGCCTTGCTGATGCTTTCCATCCTCCCTTCCTGTAAAGAGAAATTTAAAGTTATTTTTAAGTATCTCACCTTTACCTGTCCATCTGGTCTCTTGCAAGCCTAGAATATCTAGGTTATAGCGCTGGAATTCCTGCATGAGGACATCAAGAGAATAATCTCACGTAGTTGAATATTGCTTGTAATGTGCTACTGCTATGTTTTATTTCATTCAGTTTTGTATTTGGTGATAAAAAATTAATTACTGCTATAAATAATTTATGTTTATTGAGGAAAAAAATGTTTCGTTTCTGCTGGGGGCTTGAGAGAATGCAATAAATCTAACTACGCTCCGGTAAAATTACACCAACCAGTACAAATTTAAAATGAGTCCTAAAAAAAAACTGAGGAGACTCCACAGCTCTGATTTAACCATTAACTGGAGTGTTAAGGGCCCCAAGTGTTCCCTTTTAACAATATCCCAATCAGAAATAGCTTTTTTTAATTTGTGATTTTACAAGATCTGTAAAGGTTGTGGTGTAACCACCTTAAACTATAATCTAAAAACATCTTAATCTAGTAATACCCCTGCAATGAATTTTAGATTATCATGGCGAGTTCCCAACAAATGAATGGATACTTCATTCCCCAATTTTGTTGACAAAATCCTGGAACAGCATGAGGAAAAGGAAAATTAATGCAGTTCTTTATTTGTTTCTCATTAAAAGTTTTAGGTTCTTTTAGCATCAATTTACCCTCTAGTAAATTTTACCTTTAACAAATTTGCCATATCTGGCATGAGAACGTTAGAAGTAAAGCAAAAATGGAGGACATGCTTTCAATCGTGAAATAAGTTTTCCCCCTACTGTTTTATGTGAAGTACCGATTAACAGTTCAGTTAGAAAAATGCATAATACTTATTAAATGTACTTTAAAATGTATGTTTTCTTATTCCTAGTGATAAACAGAGGAGTTTTGCCTTAAGTGGAACTCCAACTGAGATAGTGGTCAGTAGCTATTACGGTTTGAGTACAGCATGTGCTGATATGAGCACAGATAGACAGGTAACTTTCAAATTGTACTGTAGTGCCACTCGAAGCCTGAATTACTCATTTTCTCTCAGATCTCAACTTGTTAAGACCGCCATTAATCAGTCATTTTATAACTTTCAACAGCAAGAAAGATGTGCCGTAAAAATATCAGGAAAGGAAAAAAAAGTTTTAAACTAGTTACTTCACAAATACGTAAAAATGAATATGCAAATCACTCTTAATATACTAGGAAAAAGACAGAAAAGATACCTAGTGTTGAAATAGCAAAAAACATCTCAGCCTAGTTTATTTTTTTCACATTTGTTCATAAAATCTGTCTTGCTATAATAAAAAAAAATTATGAAAATACAAAAGTATATTAGCAACCCTTGTGTTGAGCAACATTGCAAGACTGCCAATAAAGAGGTCCTCGGTAGCAGGTTCTTTGGAGTTTTCAGGCCTTCTTCAAAGAGGCATTGCAATTGTTTCATTATAACCATGGGGTCTATGGGAGTTACCAATCTGTACTCTCCAACTGTGGGTATGAGAAGGTTCCTAATAGTAGTCTTTAAATCCTTCGCTGTCTTTTACGTTGCAAAAAATCTGCTCAACTTGCATTGCTCCATCCGTGGGCAGAAGCAAAATTTTTTAGTTTTCTAAAAAACACTTTTAATCTGGCATATAAATTGTTAATATTGAGATTATAGAAATAGTAACTTTCACATTAACAGAAATAATTTAGCACTCACAATTAACAGTAAATTATATTAGTCATGGGTTCAAGAAATTAAAAAAGTGCATAAAAATGCTTAGTTTGAAACACGAGTTTATACATCAAAAATCTGGATGTATAGTAACCCTACATCTGTGGGACCTGACCACTCCAGTTACATAAAACATTTTCATCACTTTTGTTAAGTTAAATGGAACTTTATAATGAATTTGGTGCTCCTAGCTTTTACTGCCTGACAGTTTTTAGCATACTTTGGTGGTGGAAGGATTAATATCTGTTTAAAAGCAAGGAAATTCAGCCCAGTCTACACTTGTTTATCCCAGAAGATACATAACTTCATCTTCCCTTGGATGAAGGGGGTTTATGCAAAGTTCAGAACTTTTAATTCTATTATTTATATATAAAAGTTTATTACATCATTTATTAAATATTGAGATATAAGCTCAAAACAATTTTTTCTCTAAAATGGTAGTTTTATATATTACATCATTTGCACAGCATTCAGATGATTCTGACCTTTTCTTTCCTAATAACTTGTCTATGGACTGGAAAACACAAATAGATCTAATTCTAGCAAAGGAGTTAGCAATTTTCCTGCATAACACTGCCGAAACAATTTAAAGGCAAACATCCATTTCCTAGAACAGAACTGTTGAAAGTGTTCAGGTAGGAAGTTTCCAAGTAATGTTGCTATTTAGGTTGCATTTAAATCGTTAAAAGCATAAATTTTCCATACGGTCATTTCAAAAATATTTCACGAAGTTGAATGAATTGTGATAACAATTGCCGATTCTTAAGTTGTTGCTTTCAACAAGTAACATCAGCCATTTTAGTTTTCTTTGGGTGCGGTCTTTATGCATTGCTATAAGCAGAGCCATAGTTAATGCAGTCTAAGCGTTATTGTAGCTTTTGTTCTAGAAAACGAAACAGAAATGTACTGAGAGAATTAGTCTTGTTAAAAGATGGGCTGAACAATGAAAATTAAATTTTAAACAAATTTCAATCTTTTTCGTGACGTTGCAAATGGGAAAATGAATGCAGTACCTTTGTCATAACGGACAGAAAAACTATACCTAGTAAAGGAATATTAGAGAGATTATTCACTTACCTCAATAACAATTCTTCCAAGGGGTTGATTATCTGCCGTCATATCGAAGAAACAAAGTGGTTTAGCCATTTCGGACGACGCAAAACAACGGAACGAGTAGCACAAGGATTCAACCACCGTTCTGGACGTCTTCACAAAGACAAGAGGTCTATGGCGGCAAAGATTTGTTAGCACGTGTGCCATGACGAACTTTCTAGAATATACTTTCACGCCCTCTAGTAGTATTATTCAAGATTTGAAATATTAAGTTACTATTATGACCTAATGGTTAAATTATATTAGGGCACAAAAATTGGAAGAAAAGAGTTTATAAAAATAATTTCAAGAAAAGAAAGTAATGTGTTTTATTACGTAGAATTTACAGTTTCACCTCTAAATTGTCACTCATTTCATATCGACCTATACGTGCGCAAAACATTTCCTTTGGGCGCATCCTAATAATAATAATGCACCAATAGTTAGTTGGTAAGAGAATTGTGCCAGAGAATTGAGCCAGAGAATTGTGTTTTCAATTTTAGATTTTTAAAGGCGAACATTTATTGAATAGTCAGTCATAAAGGACATTATTTTTATTTATCGAAGAAACTTAACAAATTAAAATAAGCTTAATTTCTTTAAATTAACCAAATAAAAAAAAAATTAAAAAAGAGATAATTATTGGCGAAGTTCTTGCTATAGTGATAACCAAGTATATAAAAAGCACTGCTCTAAAAAGATACAGTCAATCTTCATCCCACACAAACACAATCTCCAGGGAATATCCATAACATATCTCAGATGGTCAATATATATCCATTTGCCATCTTAGATGTCATATGGATATTCACTGGAGATTGTGGTTGTGTGGGATTATCATTATTTTTCAACACATAATGAGCTAATCCAAACTAATCAAAACAGATTAAAGTTTCTTCATCTTCCTTTCCTAGAGAATGAGACGTCACTCACAAGATGTTTTGGACTAAAAATCCTCCATCATCATCATCATCGTCGTCGTCGTCGTCGTCGTCATCATCATCATCATCATCATCATATAGCCATGGGCTACAGAGGTCCAAACAGATCATGCAGTTTAAATCTCAAAGCATATCTGTCCTGAGCTACATCTGCGGCAACCGGCCAGTGCACACCAATTTTAACAAGGTCCTGTTTTACATTGTCTGCCCACCGCATCTTAGTGATGTCACCGTCTTCTGAGGCCTTTAGGGACACTGTTCATAACCATATTCACCAATCTATAATTATCCATAAAGGCAACATGGCCAAACCAGTGGAGTCTCTCTCTGCAGAATATGCTGCTTAAAGGAGGTTGCAGACTACTTTGCCTAACCTCATCATTAGTTAAAAAGTTGAACCACCTAATGCCCAAGATATTGCGTAAGCATCTGGAATCAAAAGCATCCAGTTTCCTGTTATCTTGTTTACACAGCATCCAAGTTTCACTATCATAACTAACCCTAGAAAGAACCAAACTATTATACAGTCTAATTTTAGTTTTTAGGTGGATATGTCTATTTCTCCACACTCTCGATAGATTATTAAAAGTCACGGCAGCAATCCTTATTCGTCTATTAATCTCATGCAGCACATCACAAGTATCTGTTATAGACATTGAGGTAATATTACTAGAGACAGGACTGGCAACGGACGCCATGAACACGTACAGATGTTAAGCCTAGTCGATAGTGAGGAGAAAGTTGGGGGCTTTTATAAGTCAAGAGTGAAATGCCTACTTCATACTCCGCGTACGGATGCAAAAATAAATGCTATGAAGGAAGTAACTTGACACATCGTAGTTACTACTTTACGAAAATTACGAGATGTGTTCTTTGTGATAAATTAAAAGTTTAAATTGTTAAACTAAGGGATTTAAAAATAAATGGTTGTCAACTTTTCAATATACCTTTCTGTCTAAGTCGACGATTTCACGAATTTTTTAATATATGAAATTAATTATATTTTCATATGTGAAGTAGGTGATTTAAAGCCTGAATTAACATGAAATTAAAAGAATGTTTTCGTACATTTTATTACAATAAGAAATATTAAGCATATGGCTTTAAATTTATGAGACGTCTGCTTTGCAATTTTTATTTTGCCAAAGTGTATTATTATTATTTAAGTAGTCACTGGAAGGAGAGCTATGCACCAATCACCTGCGATGATGCATAGAACCCGCCAGGTCTAGCACCTAATGTCTTACCCCGCCTTCCCGTGGTGCAGACCGTTAGTACCTTTCAAAAGAGATACTCTCTTGTGGAAGTGAACGGAAGGGGAGGGCTGCCAGATTAGTGTGGCCTACTGATCTGGACAACTATGGCTACTTTTCTTTTTTTTTTCTACACTGCTGAAGAGTGGTCAACCACACAGGGTCCACCATATAAATCCACTGGACAGATATATGGTTCTTAGCTTGTTTATGGATCCTGATTTTGCTGCACTGGTGGGCTTCTGTGGAGGGAAAATCTTCCGCTGTGTTTTCTGTTTGTTTGTGGGTTGACAGCCCAAAGTGAATAGATTCACAGGATATGTTTATCAGCTGGTGGATAATCCTGAGCAGAGGTCATCGCAGGCACCTGTACTCTTTGCTTCTAAAGGCATCGTCAAATTCTACATTGGAGGAAGTCTTCCAGTGTAGATGGATTCAGACTTTAGTGGTGGGGGAACGGGTCTTTGCCCCATGTCTGCGATTAGGGGGTTGTTTGATATTGTCGGCATTCCCTCTCTCAATAAACATAGTTTCTTTAAACATCCCACTAACTATTTTCTCTACATAGGTAGTTGGAATGTGACGACTCTACACAGAGCTTTTTCTCTTGATGTCCTCATACAAGAATTCCACCATTATAATTTAGATATTCTCGGCTTCCAAGAGACCAGATGGACAGATAAAGGACAGATTCTTAAAAATAATCTTAAATTTCTCTTTTCAGGGAGGGAAGATAATAAGCATTTCCAATGTGTAGGTCTGCTACTCAGCAGACATGCTAGTGATTCTCTTCTGGGATATGAGTGCATTAATGAAAGGTTTCTTACAGCTAAATTTCAGACAAGCATTGAAGACTTGAATTTTATCTGCTGTTATGCCCCCACTGAGGATGCCGATGAGGATAAGAAGTATAGGTTTTATGGAAAACTTCAGAATATTTTGAATTCTGTCAAGAAATGAGATATTACAATTGTTCTAGGTGACTTCGATGCCAAAATTGGTACTGACTCTGACCTTTGGGCAGGAGTAATAGGTCCTTTAGGTATTGGTAGCTGCAATGGCAATGGGCAACGTCACCTACAGGTAAGTAAACTCAATGGATTCAGAATAACTAACACATATTACAAACACTGCGACATACATAAGTACACATGGGTTTCACCTGATGGGCTGCATAAGAATATGATAGATTATATATAATAATTAGCAGCAAATTAGCTTGTTTTGTTAGGAATACCAGGGAATATAGGGGAGCTGAAATCGGATCTGACCATTATCTTGTTAAAAGTGTCTTGCAACTTAAACTTAAAAAGTGTTGTGCTAGGGTTAAAACATTTGCTGTTAATACTGAAACTCTGAAAGACCCAGTTATAGCCAAAGCTTACCATGATATGTTACTTAGTCATTATGACAGTCATGGTATGCTTACTACTGAATTTGAGGAAGAATGGGATCATTTTAAACAGGCTTTTTTGGACACTAAGAGTATTCTTTTAGGAAAAAGGAAGCAGAGGAGACAGAATTATTTGAGTGATAAGGCACTTGAGCTTATTTCAGAAAGAAGGAACAAAAAGGAATGTCTTTAATCAATACCCTAGTAGTTCTAATAGAAAGGATTACAGAGAGCTTAATAAACGTATAAAAGATCAGTTAGCTGCTGATAATATTCTTTGGCTTGATGGTATGGCTGACAAAGTCGAGGAAGCAGTTAGATAGCACAACAGCAGAGAGCTGTACGAGATAGTTAATGTTTTGTGTGGTAGAAAACGGACAGGTATACAGGGATTGAAGGATAAACAACGTAAGTTTATAGAAGGTGAGTATTCTGTCATGGCTATGTGGTCTGAGCATTGCAGTGATATTCTAAAGAATGCGGTTAGTTCTATTCCCATTATTTGCAATGATGATAGATGCATTGGTGGCTTTAATGTTGGCCCTATAACACAATCTGAAGTTATTTTGGCTGTTTCTAAACTTAAACTTCATAGATCCCCAGGGAGAGATCCCCATAGATTACTAGAGATCCCCCAGGGAGAGATCCCCATAGATCCCCATAGATCCCCATAGATTACTACAGAAATACTTAGAGCTGGGAATATCTCAGTTACCACTTGGATGACTGAAATTCTGAATATCTTTTATGATAAAGGCATGGTTCCTAAGGATTTTACCACAGCTATTGTTATCCCTATTTTCAAAAAAGGTGATCGCAGTTCTTGTGATAATTATAGGGGTATCAGCCTACTCTCTGTTCCAGGTAAAGTTCTTTCCATGATTGTACTTAATAGAATTAAGAATCTGGTTGACAGTTAATTGCGTGATGAGCAATGTGAATTCAGAAGTGGTAGGATGTGTGTGGATCAGATATATTCACTCAGAGATTCTTGAGAAATATTTAGAGTTTCAGAAATCTTTGGTTGCTAGCTTTGTTGATTTCAAAAAGGCTTTCGACTCTGTTGATCGTCATAACTTGTGGTTGATTGTGAGATCATATGGTATACCAGACAAGTTAGTTAACATAATGAAAGCCCTCTATAATAACACTGAGTCGTGTGAGATAGCTGGTAAGGCTTCTAGCAATTGGTTTAGCATTACTTCTGGTGTTCGACAAGGGTGCATTTTGTCTCCTTTTCTTTTTAGCTTGGTTATTGATTATGTTAAGCGAAATTCACTTCAAGGGAAAGATTTTGGCTTTAAGTGGACTGGAAGTACGAAAATTTCTGATTTAGATTATGCTGATGATTTAGCCCTTTTGGCAAATGATGTTGATGAGATGAACTCTTTCATTCGAGCTGTTGATGAAACTGGTAGTAGAGTAGGTTTGGTTATAAACAGAGAGAAAACTAAAGTGATGAAAATTGGTCAGGCAGGTTGTGATTCAATTCATCTGTATGGTTGCAGTCTCGAGAATGTGTCACAGTTTAATTATCTTGGGAGCTATGTAACAGATAATTGTGATGTGCGGCATGAGATTAACAGATGAATAGGGATTGCTGCCGGGACTTTTAAGAATCTATGGAGAGTGTGGAGAAATAGACGTATATACATAAAGACAAAAATTAGACTGTATAACAGTTTGGTTCTTTCTAGGGTTAGTTATGGTAGTGAAACTTGGGCACTTTTTAAACAAGATAACAGGAATCTAGATGCTTTCGATTCCAGATGCTTACGCAGTATCTTGGGCATTAGGTGGTTCAACTTTGTAACTAATGATGAGGTTAGGCAAAGGAGTTTGCAACTTCCTTTAAGCAGAATATTGTGCAGAGAGAGACTCCGTTGGTTTGGCCATGTTGCCTATATGAATAATTATAGATTGGCAAATAGGGTTATGAACAGTGTGCCTAAAGGCCTCAGAAAGAAGGGGAGACCTAGGATGCGGTGGGCAGACAATGTCAAACAGGAACGTGTTAGAATTGGTGTGCAGTGGCCAGATGCAGTAGATGTAGCTCAGGATATATTTGCTTGGAGAACTAAATTGCATGGTCTGTTTGGACCTCGGTAGCCCATGGCTGCTTGAGGATGATGATGATGACGAAATAAATAAAAAAAAAATAAATACCCCCTCAGGCAGCTGCTTGCCACAGAGGTCTGACAGGAGCCTGTCAGTTTACATGCAATATTTTATTTTATTTTAAGCTTATAATATTTTGGTTTTTTTATACCATGAAATTAAATTCTGTCATTTATTGGGAGGAGATTGGATTTCCTGCCTCAGCTGAATTAAAAAAAAGTTTACACTCTCTGATTATTTCTTTCGATTTTTAATAAAAATTGATATTTTTTTAATGAAAGAAGAAAATAAATGTTACTTTTCGTGTTTTTTTAAATGAGGCGGGGATTTTCACTATTAAGGTCTATAAATTTTGAGGGCTTTCGTTTAAGCTGAATGATTTGATTATGCATTAGATTTTAAAATGTTTACCATTGTTCCTGTTTTAAGCTAGCTCAAATAAAAGTCTGCTAAGTTTACAGTCAATTTAGTTCAGCTTTAATCACATATTAAGAAAATATCGAATTTTTTTTAAATTTTCATGCAAAACCTCGAATTGAAAGAGAAGCAGTTTCCAGTGTCTTCGTTTTTCATCCAATATAAATGTGTGCATTAATTAAATCTATTTTGCTTTAATTACTACACTGGAATAATCTCATTGAAATATAAAACAAAAAACAGCAAAGTTCTGCCTCATTTAAATCATTTGTTAAGCATTTTTAAACAGCCTTCATCGTTGTTCGCAGCAAATTCGCAAGGCATCATGGGTATCTTTCCTCACTAAGCAATCGGCAGACACAGCTGTCTGTGATCATAACGGTCAATGCTACGGGAATCGGAGTCCTGTCTCTAGTATTATACCACAATTGTTATATAGCTCCCAAGATAGTTTAACGGTGACACCTGCTCAAGACTGCAACCATTCAGATTAACTGAATGACCTGCGTGACCATTTTTCATCAATTTAGTTTTCTCTCTGTTTATAACCAAACCTACTCTACTACCAGTTTCATCAACAGCTCGAATGAAAGAGTTCATCTCATCAACATCATTTGCCAAAAGGGTTAAATCATCAGCATAATCTAAATCAGAAATTTTCGTATCTCCAGTCCATTTAAGGCAAAATCTTTCCCTTGAAGTGAATTTCGCATAACATAATCAATAACCAAGCTAAAGAGAAAAGGAGACAAAATGCACTCTTGTCGAACACCAGAAGTAATGCTAAACCAATTGCTATAAGCCTTACCAACTCTCACACACGACTCAGTTTTATTATAGAGAGCTTTCATTATGTTAACTAACTTGTCAGGTATACCATAATCTCACAATCAACCACAAATTATGACGATCAACAGAGTCGAAAGCCTTTTTGAAATCAACAAAGCTAGCAACCAAAGGTTTCTGAAACTCTAAACATTTATCAACAATCTGCCTGAGTGAATATATCTGATCCACACACATCCTACAACTTCTGAATTCACATTTCTCATCACGCAATTAACTGTCAACCAGATTCTTAATTCTATTAAGTACAATCATGGAAAGAACTTTACCTGGAACAGAGAGTAGGCTGATACCCCTATAATTATCACAAGAACTGCGATCACCTTTTTCGAAAATAGAGATAACAATAGCTGTGGTAAAATCCTTAGGAACGATGCCTTTATCATAAAAGACATTCAGAATTTCAGTCATCCAAGTGGTAACTGAGATATTCCCAGCTCTAAGTATTTCTGTAGTAATTTCATCTACCCCTGGGGATCTATGAAGTTTAAGTTTAGAAACAGCCAAAATAACTTCAGATTGTGTTATAGGGCCAACATTAAAGCCACCAATGCATCTATCATCATTGCAAATAATGGGAATAGAACTAACCGCATTCTTTAGAATATCACTGCAATGCTCAGCCCACCTAGCCATGACAGAATCCTCACCTTCTATAACCTTACCTTGTTTATTCTTCAATCTCTGTATTCCTGTTCGTTTTCTACCACACAAAACATTAACTTACCTGGTACAGCTCTCTGCTGTTGTGCTATCTAACTGCTTCCTCGGCTTTGTCAGCCAAGCCATCAAGCCAAAGATTATTATCAGCAGCTAACTGATCCTTTACAAGTTTATTAAGCTCTCCGTAGTGGTTTCTATTAGGACTAGTAGGGTATTGATTAAGGACATTCCTGCAGTTCTTTCTTTCTGAAATAATCTCAAGTGCCTTAGCACTCAAATAATTCTGCCTCCTCTGCTTCTTTTTTCCTAAAAGAGTAGTTAGTTTCCAAAAAAGCTTGTTTAAAATGATCCCATTCTTCCTCAACTTCAGTAGTAAGCAAACCATAATTGTCATAATGACTAAGTAACATATCACGGTAAACTTTAGCTATAACTGGGTCTTTCAGAGCTTTAGTATTAAAAGTAAATTTTTTATCCTTAGCACAATACTTTTTAAGTTTAAGTTGCAAGACACTTTTAACAAGGTAATGGTCAGATCCCATTTCAGCTCCCCTATATTCCCTGGTATTCCTAACAGAACAAGCTTATTTGCTGCTAATTATTATATATAATCTATCATATTCTTATACAGCCCATCAGGTGAAACCTGTGTGTACTTATTTATGGCACGGTGTTTGTAATAAGTGTTAGTTATTCTGAATCCATTGAGTTTACTTACTTGCAGGAGACGTTGCCCATTGTCATAAAAGGGCCTATTACCTTTCCCCAAAGGTCAGGGTCAGTACCAACTTTGGCATTGAAGTCACCTAGAACAAGGGTAATATCTCCTTACTTGACAGAATTCAAAATATCCTGAAGGTTTCCGTAAAACCTCTCCTTCTCATCCTCATCGATATCCTTAATGGAGGCATAACAGCAGATAACATTCAAGTCTTTAATGCTTGTCTGAAATTTAGCTGCAAGAAACCTTTCATTAATGCACTCATATCCTAGAAGAGCATCACTAGCATATCTGCTGAGAAGCAGATCCACTCCTTGATGATGCTTATTACCTTTCTTATGAAAAAAGAAATTTAAGATTATTTTTATGAATCTGACTATCCTGGTCTCTTGCAAGCCGAGAATATCTAAATTATAGCTGTGGAATTGTTGTGTGAGGACATCGAGAGGAAAAGCTCTGTGCAGAGTCCTTACATTCCAACTACCTAACGAGAGAAAATGGTTAGTGGGATGTTTATTGAGATAGGGAATGGCGACAATGTCAAACAGCCCTCTGTTTTTCCTCTGCTAAAGGCTGAAGTCACCGATGCTGGTAGGAATTTCATGCACTACCTTTTCAAGTGAACTGTTTCAAGAGCCATATGGCCTGCCTGAGACATATTTCTCCAGTTTAGGATTGACGATGCCCAACTAACTAAGTGAGGTTCAGATACCTGCGATGGCCTTTGATTAGGATTATCCACCAGCTGATATATGGTATCCCATACCTCTGTTCACTTAGGATTGGCAACCCAGAAGCAAACAGAAAATACAGCAGCAAATTCTTCCTTAACAAAGGCCCAAGAGTGCAGGAAGTAAAAGATCCATAATCAAGCTCAAATGCATAAACAAGTCCAGTCTAGTAGGTATAATTGGTCAGCACCAGGACCCTGTGAAGTTGACCATTCCTTAACCTCCATTACTTCATTGTAATTAACTGACGAAGCCAATTCTTGTTCAATGTAAAAAATCATAAGTGAATAGAGGTGCAGCCAGTTCATCATAAGCATTTGTTTATTTTTTACATTTTCTAGTTTCGAAAATACTCTTTCACAAACAGCTTGTGAAAAGCCTAACAGCTGGAAGACTGATCCGATTTCATTAGTCAATCAAACCATTCTCTCGGTGGTGTTTATGGTGCTATCTTTAAGAACAGGTACATCATAACCTCTAAGCAATCGGACTTAGCTTTCAAGTCATCCAAAGAGATTTTAAATTTGCTGTCAATCATTTTCATATATCCCTGCCAATGTCTAAGCGGTTTTTTTCCCTTTGCAGTCACACTATTCAAGTCTGTGGTCAATGCCAGCAATCATTGAGTCTAGGATTGTGTAAAATGAAGTTATTTTTTATTTCTCCTCTTTTGAAGTTTCTCTGATATGAAATGTGATTAAATTCTATACATTTTCGTTAAGTGTCTATAATGTTACTACCAAATAAAACAAACTCGAACCATTAAAAATTCTTAAAAATTTTCAGTTTAAAGGCACTAAAATAGAGTTTTAACTTTTGGTGACTTTTAAGAATTTTTGGGACTTTTAACTCGTTTATATCATCTAACTTGTTTACAAAATAGAGCTGCTATGCGTGTTCCTGTTATGGTAAGAATCAAGACATCCATAAGGACTTTCCCTGATCATAACACCCGGATGTGGAGAAAACAAAGATTGCTTAGCTGCTGCTGACTAGAGTAAGTTCGCTCCATTGGCTTCGAAACTCTTTGCCGTTAAGGCACATTAATTGCTTTCGTCACAAGATTCTACATAAAAGGGATAAAAAGAATAATAATATCTTATTGTTTATGCTTAACAGCCATATAGCGTATATAATATAATTACCTCTGTGAAAATTATATACTTGTGACTAATTCTAAAATGTAAAATTAATAAAATTCTTTTTTTTTAATTTTCCAACTGGGTAGGTCTGACAATTACAAAACTTTCTGTCAACAAACCTATTAATATCATTCTGTTATGTTTTTATATCAGTAAAATGGGGGACTTTTTTGGGTTTTCCTTCCTTTAAGGTTTATTACTATTTGTCCTCTCCGGGAGTAAATAAGAAAACCATCCCAGCATAAGTTAATGGCATTTTACGGTCATATGGATTCATGAAATTTCAACTTGTATAAAAATCATCGATTTTTTATTCTAAAATTGTTACCAACCATTGCAGAATACAGAGTCGTATCAGAATAATAAGACCACCCACAGAAACACAGTGTAGCCATCCAGGTGCATCACAGAGTACACATGACAAGGTCGACCACATAGAGATGTAAGCGGCCAGTCAGGACAGATGAGCCATTGTGCATAAATATGGCAGAGGTATAAATGGGCAGAGGTATTGATTTGATGGACGTTCAAAAAAGAATGATCATCGGCTACTGCGCCAAGGGTGGAAGCATCTCGGAAACAGCAGACTTTGTGGGCTCTTCGCGAGGTGCTCTAGTAAGGGTGTACGAAGAATGGACAGCTGGCACACCAAGTACCTCCAGACATCATAACTGTGGATCCCCAAAGGCCATCGACCCCAGAGGAGAACATCGCCTCCATCGAGTGGTAAAGGGCAATCTTTTATTGCAAATCCCACAACACTGCAGCAATTGACCACTCAAATGAACGCTGTGGCACCCATGTATGTGTCCCCGATAACAGTAGAGTGAACTCTATTACGCATGCGTCTCCGAAGTCGAAGCTGTGTAAAGGCGCCCATATTAACCAAGGTCCATTGGTAACGACGTCTGTAGTTCGCATGAGACTACCATCATTGGACAGTTGAAGAGTGGAAAAAGGTTGCCTTCTCCAATGAATCGAGGTTTCTACTCCACAGAAGTGACTGGCGGATATGATGTCAGACATACGAGAACTAACACCCAGACACACAAGTCGGTCAAGTATAGGTCAGCGGTGGCAGTGTGCATGTCTGGGGGATGTTTTCCTGGTATGACCTAGGACTGCTGGTACCCTTGGATGGGTCCCTGAACGCCAATGGCTACCTGTCCATCCTCACTGACCACATGCATCCCTTCATGTTGGACGTTTACCCTGATGGTGATGGTGTCTACCAATAGGGCAATGCGCCCTGCCATGTCACTAAGGTGGTGCATGACTGGTTCCAGGATCACGACAGCGATGTCTCCGTTCTCCCTTGGCAAACAAAATCGCCCGACCTCAATCCCACAGAACACTTGTGGAATCATTTGGATCGACAGGTTCGGCGTGCAGACCCGCAATCACGTCATCTCTGGAACCTCTGGGCTCTGCTGGAGTCTGAATGGGCACGTGTGCCTCCAGCAACCCCAGGACCTCATTGCGTCCATGCCACGATGTCTCGCTGTTGTCATCCGGTCCAGGGGTGGTTATTCCCATTATTAGGTAGGCAGTCATATTATTCTGATATGACTATGTATAGTTTTATATTACTATGTGAATTAAGATTATATGCATTCAATTACCGTTTTACAAACAGTCTGGTTAAGTTTATATATTTTTGATATAATCAAGCGTCTTTAATAAGTATATATAATTTAAAAAAATATGCAACTACTGTATTAAAAAATAATCTACACGCTCAGCAGAATATTTTCTTAGATCTTTTCAGTTAGGTAGATTATATGTTTTTCACTTTAACTGTAATTAATTTTATGCAAAAATATCGGTATACCAAAAAATCAACACTGAAACACTGTAACAGCAAAACATGCTTGAAATGGTGAATGATAAAAAAGGTGTAGGTACTGTATTAAGAGCTTTTTATATGTAATTGTATAAATAACTTGAACGAAGTTCATCATTTCACCACTTTAGCAATCTCGCGACATTAAGATTTATTATTCGTTTGTCACGAGGATATAAAATAGAGTTTTTTCTGCAGATAAGTTGCAATAGATACTCGGGCTCGAGGAGAATAGATGCAACAAAACGAAGGGAGAGGGATCGATCGCATTCTTATTTACTGTTCTATCGTCGAATCTTCCTATCTCAATAATCAGAAAAGCGAAGCGTTGTAAAGTTTCCAACCTCAAACACTGATTGATAGTTTAATCGACACACATACGTTCTTCCCCATATACTTAATACTGAATAAAACTGATGTCATTTAGAACATTAGAATGAAAGTAACCGATCAAAGCACTAAAATAATTGAATTGAACGAACGAAGAAAACTTGACATGACATATATATTACACACCAGACCCAAGTAAAGATGAAAGTGGTAAGAAAACGAATGATATTTTTTTAAATAAAATTTAGTCGCCTATCATTCGAACGAAAGCAAATTTCCCCTTAAAGCAAAAATATTCTTAACCAGTTAATTTAGGAAATGACCAAAAAATCGTAAAGTAATAAAATAAGTATAGGATGACTTTGAAACTTCTTTCTTGAATTCGTTACTTGATTCGTTTCATTCGCATTATCGATAAAGATACAATCGATAATGACTATACCACGAAACAAGAGAGTGTAAAGGAAAATGCATATGGCTCTGCGTGGAAAAAGATGGACTGTAGACTTTAGTTGCATAAAATGCGAAATCTGATTGAACACTGGTAATATATTCAGTGGTGTGGTACCCACACAGCACAGTTATGTTAAAAGGATATCTACAAGATATCCTCCAAATGTCCACTTTATATACCTCCAAAATATCCCACTTTTTGTCGGTTTACCTTGTATGCAAGTAGTTGAGGCATTCGCTTATTTATATGCCAGAAGACATCCATAGTCTAACTGCTTTAGATATTGTTGTTTTGTTAAAGACGTTTATAGATATCTGGAATGTCTTATGGACATATTACGGATTATACTGATTATTTTGGAACGTCTTTTGCGGTTAATTAAGTTGTTTTATTGATTTTTTTTTCGCATGTTATAGGTGTCTTAAAGATGTCTTCCAGATATTATTGATAGCCTATGGGTAGTCAATGAATGCTCTTTTAGAGGTCTCATTAATGCTTAGAATCATCCCCTTATATCCAGTGGACATCCATAAGAGATCCTTACTTCACATGGATATCCTACACCAAAGTACACTCAGTGCTCACTAAGTTATGAGCACCTCTCCATGTTATGTCAGATTAAGCTAACTTCCTCGCTCTATGACTTCTAAAAAAAAAACTTTTTGCCACAGAATGGGACTGGAGAGAAAGATCTCATCAAATCTATTTAGATCTCGATTTTCAACAACATATCCTTAGTTTTCGAAGAATTATGAAAGTTTGAATATTTAACAACAGATGTCCGTCTAAAAGGTTGATATGGTTTTGATATTTTTCAATTTTCCTAATACCTACATTCTTGCTGTTAAGTAATTAAACTTCCACAACTCTTTAAATACTGTGTGAACATTATTGAAAATGGTGATTTAGATTTGGTTGAGATTCTTAACTTCTATTACATTTTCACCTGAAATACTTGACATACATTGACTACTTGACTACATTTGAGTTCAGGTTACATGCTAAGTCCCTGTTGAAGAAAACTTCTGAATGTATCTTTGTCCTTTAAATATCAAAGGACGCTGCCATAACCTGATTAAGGATGTTTGTGGTTCACCATTAAGTATTAATAGTTAGAGAAGATTGGATTTGGCATTCCAATCACATAACACAAAGGTTTCAACAGTTTTCATGTTAGTGTACAATACTAAATGTAATGAAGAAAAATCTTACATGAACGGTAAGCACAGCAGTAATGTAAATTATGGTAATAATTTACTCTGAAATTTAAAAACCAGTTTATTTTGATGGTTCTGACATTGATCTGGAAGGCAAATTAAGACAATATTTTCTTTTATGCTGTCATGGAATTAATCGTTATTTTCTCAATTATCACCCTATTCAATCACAGAAAGTTTGAAAACCGTTTGTCAAAAACTATCATTCTCCTAATCCTCCCTCACACCTCAAGGGTACAGAGGTTTTTAAACACCCCTTCATATTTATATTGATTATTGATTGTATCTAAATACTGTTATTTTCAATAAGTATCAAAATATTAATATTTCAAAGATTTTCAGCAATACACATCATAATATACGTATACATCAATTATTAGCATACTATACATATTTTGCAAATTGGGAGCTGTAGATGTGTAGTCGGAACACTTTGGTCCCTGACCTTTACATGTATAAGCCAATTTTTTATAACTCCTTCAATGTCACTGCCTAGCATATTTTTTACATCATAGATTGCCTTGTAGCATCTGAAAAATATTTAAAAAAAATAAACTTTGAAAGTTTTATAACACAATAAAGTTTACAAGAAAAACGTGGACCTCGTTAAGGCAACTGTTTCATATTAAACCACCTTTCATTTAATATGCATGCAATTCACAATTATGTAAAAAATTGTTCTCAGCACTATAGCAATTGAAAGTGAATATCTAAACTCACTTTTTAATTTAAAACAAAGCAAAACTATGTTATATATCATGTACACATTTCAGATATGGAGGTTAAAATTTTAAACACTGCTTAATTCCCACATGTTTAAATTCTTTATCTGTTTACAAGGATACATTATTGATTGCAACGTCTTACATTCTTAGCTCCTTCCTGAATAATTCTAAAATATTTTCTCCCACTATGAAAAGTAAAATAACATTCCGTTAGCTTACTTCCCAGTAAGTAATTTAGTTTGAAAATTAACAAACCACATGCCAAAATCAGCTTCCACTATATATATATAAACCGAAAAATTGCCATTTCCCCTTACTCCTTATCCAGCCGAATTCAGAAGCCAATTTGTCAGTCAAGATCTTTAAGATTCAGCAAATTGCTTTTCCAAATTCACTTCACTTATACAGTGGTCTACAAAGGCATTAAAAAAAAGGGCAAACTTAATTCTGCAGCTTAAAATATAAAAAATCCAGCAAAAATGCATGCTTACAACAAATCAATTTGTAAACATTTTTTCAAATTACAAAATATCTATTCTTAACACAGAAAACAAGTTAAAAAATCCATAGCTTTTGATAAAAACATAATATATATAATACCTGAAATGCACACATAGAAATAATTTCGATTATTTATATTTAGCATGAAAACATCAAAATTGCAGCAAAATATGATATACTTAAAACCAGAATAACTCAATTTCTATAATTTATGATTTCTTACGTTTTGGTGTTGTTGCAAAAATTTCTTTTGTATTTCCTTGTGTAGCTAATTTTTAGTTAACATTTAATTGGTATGGAAAGAGTAGACTTACAATATTATATTAAATAACTGTAGAAGAAAAATTGTCATTAGCCAGGTGTAATACAAACCCACAGAGCTAATGACAATTTTTTTCCTCTATACCTATTTAATGTATATCACTTAGAGGTTGCCTACCAGTTTTATCTATTATTGAACATAAGATTACTTACTGCTACGACGAACCTACATATAATTAAAATATTTCAATATAATATTTAAAATAGTTATCTTGCATTATCATTTGAATTTACCACCTTAAATATTTGAATGTGGCTTTTGTGTTGGGAAAAGTGACATCTCATTTTGCGTATTTATCAGCAATGTTGCCAAAATATTTCAGGTATGATTCTATATTCACTTCAGTTGTACATATATCATACTTCCCAAAATAACTTTATTCCTTACACATCTAATAAGAAAAACCAAGGGGTGGGGGTAGAAAGTGAGTGCAAGAACGGCAACCTATAAAAAAACTTTGGTCTGCCAGCTCCTACTTTTATTGAGCATGTCTTGTAAATATAGTTTTATAAAGCAATGAAATATTCACCCCTATATACCAGTGTCCAATTTTACTTTGGCCATTCTTCAACTAATTTTCCAGTTCATCAATTTTTTCCATATTCTTTAATGGGAAGTGGAAACCACTTACATTCAAAACCAATTCACTTGAATTTTCGTGAGCATCTCTTTTATTTGTATATAAAAATTTATTAATATATTTCTATGAAAATATTTTACATAAAAGTTTTAAATTATACATCAGAAATTGCATATGATATCTGACAAACTTAACAGTAAAGTCTATTAAGTTCACATTCTACATAATTATAATATTTTTTGATCATTCACAAGCCCCTTAGTAACTCATGAATGAATCTTTTCATAACTAACTCACGAAGAGAAATTTTTACAGTATTATAAGTTTCCAATGTGTACACAAGTATTTATTACCCATGGAAAAAAAATGCATCAGTCACCAGAAGCATTTTATACATTTCACTTTTCTAGTAACTCATACAATATAACAGCTTTCCACTTTTAAATATGTTTGGTATACATGCTTTGAAAGGAAGTAAGCAGTGAAAACATGGCATCTAACGCTTCTCCATGTTGTCGCACTGTCTTGTGCAACATGAATTGAATAATTCGAAAAGAACAAGTGATTATTCTTTTCGTACCACTTTCTGAATTTTTTTTCATATTGTCATTAAAGGCAAAGACTAATATATTGGTTAAGTGGTATTTTAGTAAAGGGGAAAATACTAAAAATTCAAGAAACATATTTTTACATCGTATACCAAAGGCAAAATATACCAATTATGTAGCACAATAAAACATCACTAAATCAGATTATTAGGATGAAAGTTTAAGATAATGAAAATAAAACTGATGCATGTCGCTTCGTATTCATTTTTTGGATCTTTTCAGTGACAAAATACTTATACAAAAAATCATGGAATATTGATCAAAAAACGCTGGCTCGTAAGTAGATGGCAATAATCATCTAGATACGAATGGCATCAAACCCAGAATTTACACTTCAAGTGTGCATGTTAATAACATTAAGATAAACTTACATATTTAGCAATTTTATTTTTAATATTTAAATGTCAAAGAATTTTGCATATTACATTTGTCAAATTCTCATACAATTTAGACTGATATGAAATGCATTTATTGTTAGTATATATTACTATTATAGTGTGATAATCAACTCTTATTAATGTCCAATGAATTTCAGAAAGCAATTGGTTGGTTGGTTGGTTTACGTCTGAGCGGCACTTTTTTTGCACACAATGAGCTAAATGGTCAGGTAACAAGGACCCCAAAGGCTCAGAGAAGGTTGGGGGAGGGGACCCACTGGAACAGCTGTTGGGAGACAGATGGTATATTCCCATCAAGGCCATCCAGCATGTTTTTTAAGGTTCAGAAAGCAATGCATCAGTTATAAACAGTGAACTCCTAAATGTACCATGTCAATAATTTTCTTTGCTAACCTCCATTTTTAACTTGGTGAGAAAAGGTAAACTGAACAGCTTGTAAAGCACACCACTCCTTGGATGGCACTTTAATTTGCCGAATAGAGAGCCTAACTTGTTAACCAACAGTATGTCCTTCATATGAAATTTCCAGCTATTTTCTAACAGCTGGACAACCCAGGATTTTCCAGTCCCTTTTTAGCTGGAATTCAATTCCCATTTTTGAATGGACTGTTAAATTTGTTATTGATATATTTTTTGTTTCCCATTATACATGGTCTGTAATATATTTGGTCCCATATATTTGGTCTGTAAATGGTAGCTAGGTAGTCGCTGGAAGAAAAGCTATGCACCAATCCCCTGTGATGATGGATAGAACCGGCCAGGCCTAGCACCTAATGTCCGACCCCGTCTTCTCGTGGTACTGACCGTTAGTACCTTTCAAAAGAGATACTCTCTTGTGGAAGTGAACGGAAGGGGAGGGCTGCCAGATCAGTGTGGCCTACTGATCTGGACAACTATGGCTACTTTTCTTTTTTTTCTACCCTGTTGAGGAGTGGTCAACCACACAGGGTCATGGTGCTGACCATATAAATCCACTGGACTGGACAGATATATGGCTCTGAGCTTGATTATGGATCCTGATTTTGCTGCACTGGTGGCTTCTGTGGAGGGAAAATTTTCCGCTGTGTTTTCTGTTTCTTTGTGGGTTGACAGCCCCAAGTGAATAGATTCACAGGATATGTTTATCAGCTGGTGGATAATCCTGAGCAGAGGTCATCGCAGGCACCTGAACTCTTTGCTTCTATTGGCATCGTCAAATTCTACATTGGAGGAAGTCTTCCAGTGTAGATGGCTTCAGCCTTTACTGGTTGGGGAACGGGTCTTTGCCCCATGTCTGCGATTAGGGGGCTGTTTGATATTGTCGGCATTCCCTCTCTCATTAAACATAGTTTCTTTAAACATCCCACTAACCATTTTCTCTCCATAGGTAGTTGGAATGTGAGGACTCTGCACAGAGCTTTTTCTCTTGATGTCCTCACACAAGAATTCCACCATTATAATTTAGATATTCTCGGCTTGCAAGAAACCAGATGGACAGATAGTCAGATTCTTAAAAATAATCTTAAATTTCTCTTTTCAGGGAGGGACGACAATAAGCATCACCAAGGAGGAACAGGGAGCTGTTTGATATTGTCGCCATTCCCTCTCTCATTAAACATAGTTTCTTTAAACATCCCACTGATCATTTTCTCCCCGTAGGTAGTTGGAATGTGAGGACTCTGCACAGAGCTTTTCCTCTTGATGTCCTCACACAACAATTCCACAGCTATAATTTAGATATTCTCGGCTTGCAAGAGACCAGGTGGACAGATAGTCAGATTCATAAAAATAATCTTAAATTTTTTTTTTCATAAGAAATGTAATAAGCATTACGAATGAGTGGGTCTGCTTCTCAGCAGACACGCTAGTGATGCTCTTCTAGGATGTGAGTACATTAATGAAAGGTTTCTTACAGCAAAATTTCAGACAAGCGTTAAAGACTTGAATGTTTTCTGCTGTTATGCCCCCACTGAGGATGCCGATGAGGATGAGAAGGATATGTTTTATGGACAACTTCAGGATATTTTGAATTCTGTCAAGAAAGGAGATATTACCCTTGTTCTTAGTGACTTCAATGCCAAAGTTGGTACTGACTCTGACCTTTGGGGAGGAGTAATAGGCCCTTTTGGTATTGGTAGCTGCAATGGCAATGAGCAACGTCTCCTGCAGGTAATTAAAGTTTTGTAAAGATAAGTTTTGATTCCTGATGCTTACGCAGTATCTTGGGCATTAGGTGGTTCAACTTTGTAGCTAATGATGAAGTTAGGCAAAGGAGTCGGCAACCTCTTTTAAGCAGCATATTTTGCAGATAGAGACTCCGTTGGTTTGGCCATGTTGCCCGTATGAATAATTATAGAAAAACGAATATGGTTATGAACAGTGTGCCTAAAGGCCTCAGGAAAAAGGGGAGACCTAGGATGCGGTGGGCAGACAATGTCAAACAGGACTTTGTAGAATTGGTGTGCAGTGGCGAGATGCAGTAGATGTAGCTCAGGATAGACTTGATTGGAGAACTAAATTACTGGTCTGGTTGAACCTCCGTAGCCCATGGTTGTTTGAGGATGATGATGATGATGATGATACATATACATAAATATATACATACAAATCCTCATGCAGCCATGGGCTACAGAGATCCAATTAGACTGTGTAATGTTCCTCAGTAGTAGCATAAATGAGAATTCTGGGCCGGTAAATGGGTCCAGAGAATTCTGTGAATATCCATGAGAAAAGTTATGGGGGGGGGGGGGTTGAGGTAAGAAGTATGTTTCTTGTGGTTTTTTGTGAAAATGTGTGTGAAAATTTGAAAAAACGGAGGTGTTTTAGCATGTGAAAAACTAATTTAAGTTTCGTTTTTAAAGATGAGATGTAAACTAATTTGTGAATTAGTTTATATGGATTAGTTTGAAATGAGGTATGTGTTTGTGAGATAAAAATGACGTGGTTTGTTGAGTTATCATACACTTCAGTGGATTATTCGGTTGTAAAAAGCCATGTTAATCGGTGATTTTTTTGGGAAAATCAGAAAAAACCGTGGTGTTTCATGTGAAAAAAAGTAATTTAAGTTTTTTAGGCAGACGAGATTTAAACTAATTTTCAGAAAAATGCGGTGTGTGTGAAAGCGATAAATAATGATGTGGTTTCTTGGGTTATCATACACTTCACTGGAATTTTCGGTTGTAAAAAGACAGGTAAATCGGAGAATTCGACAAAGTCAAACAGTTTTGAGAAATTTGTTTGAAACATATCACAAAATCAACCGGTAAAATGACGTTTTCGGGGGGGGGGGGCTTCTGATGAAAAGATCATCATCATCATCCTCAAGCAGCTACGGGCTACGGAGGTCCAAACAGACCGTGCAATTTAGTTCTCCAAGCAAGTCTGTCCTGAGCTACATCTACTGCATCTGGATACTGCACACCAATTCTAACGAGGTCCTGTTTGACATTGTCTGCCCACCACATCCTAGGTCTCCCCCTCTTTCTGAGGCCTTTAGGCACACTGTTCATAATCCTATTCGCCAATCTATAATTATCCATACGGGCAAATGGCCAAACCAGCGCAGTCTCTCTCTGCACAATGTGCTGCTTAAAGGAGGTTGCAAACTCCTTTGCACAACCTCATCATTAGTTACAAACTGATCTAATTTTTAAGTATGATCACATACTGTCACTGACTTCTTTCAGATCATTGGCCTCCTCTGCAAGGTGTTGGGTTGGGTTGGGTTGTTTTACCTCTGAGCGGCACTTTTTTGCACACCATGGGCTAAATGGCCAGGTCACATGGACCCCGAAGGCTCAGAGAAGGTTGGGGGAGGGGACCCACTGGAACAGCTGTTGGGAGACAGATGGTAGCCTCCCGTCAAGGTCATCCAGCGTGTTCTTTAACGTGCACAGGGTATGGCTCTCCCGCACACGGGACCACGGCTTAACGTCCCATCCGACAGACGGCGGCCTTTCCAAGCCCATCGGTGTCCCCTACTAACCGTGGGCAGGGCGGGGAATTTTGCGGAGATAAATCTCAACGCTGACCCAGCTGGGACTCGAACCTGGCAACTATAGATTACGAGCCTGGCGCGCTGCTGACTGAGCCATCCACGCCCCCCTCTGCAAGGTGTAATGTTCAGTACTTTTACATTGTCCTGAAAAGGGCCTTCTTTTTTTTTCAGAGAAAAAAAAGCATCCATTCTTCTGCATCCGCTATCTCACTATTCCGTTGTGACTGGTGTAGGGAGCCCCTTCTCTGGAGGCTAATTTCACCATATTTACAACACCTTGAATCTTGGGTATTAAAAAATAAGGGTCTTTATTAATTATTAATCATTCGTTATTAATTATTAATAATTCGTTATTAATTATTAACTATGAATATTAATAAGGGGCGTGGCCGGCAGTGACGTCATATAACGTGACCGGAAGTACCAATTATGGTATAATGCAACTACACTACTGACTTCATTCAAATTATTTTCTTCACAATATTGATTTAATATGTGGAAACTATTCGCATTTTTTTGCCAGAAAATCCAGTGAAGTGCTGAGAAACATGTACGAATCAATAAATTTAATTAGGCCGAATTTTATGCATATGTATTTTTTAGTAGTCTAGAGTATGGCCGAAATTTTCCTCATTTTACCAAATTTTCACAATTCTTTTACAATGAAGTGGCATCGAATCCCTTGAGGTTATGAAACAATACAGGTATATCTTCCGAAAATTTGTATTGCAGATTACATTTATTGTGAGCAGCACCTCTGAAATTTCCCGTTAAATGATCGTGGTCTCTCACCTTATTGGTTCCCAGTGTTTTCCCACAAATGTGGCAATACTTTGCATCATTAAAACTCTGGCAATCAAAATAAGTCATCTTAATATTGTTTTTATTTAAAGTTTTTATCATGTTTTCGGCATCGATCATTTCATTTAAAAATCGCTCTATTGCGTTTTCGCTTCTGTATTTCCTGGTTGTTATTAGTTTTCCATCTGGGCCAACTATGATATATGCAAACCCCGATTGTACTAAGTATTTAGTTCGTATCCTAAATGGGTTAATTTCGCATCAGGAATATTTTGAGAATCATTCAAAATCTGCATATATTACGTACAGATGTCTCAAACTATTCTTCATTGTAAGGAATTTTGTGTGGAAAATTTAATATTTTGCAGTTTGTTCGATTTGCAATCATTGATGTGATTATCTAACAAATCTTTTCTGCAGAAATTGTGAAGACAGTATGGACAAAGGAAAGACTTACCATGATGTTTGGAAAGATATGCTTTAACTCTGCCGAAATTTTTTATCCAACAGTAGTGGGAATCGATATCTTTCTTTAAAAGTAACAGTTGTATAGGTTTTTTAGCACGATTCTTTGAAATATATAACGTTTCTATGCCATGTTTCTTAGAAACCATTGCGTTGATAGAGAGTTTGTTTAATTTCTCGAATTTTGGAATTTGATTGATGGTTACTGGATAAGTCAGCGATGATGTGTCCAAATCATTTCATAATATATATAGTTTTCCACAAGGTGAGGATGATCATTAGCTGGATGTAAAGCAGATAATATTGACTACAGAAAGCATTTATTGTCAGAGTTTTGAACATTGACTACTCGTTTGGTAAATTTTAAATGATTTGGCAAATCTAGGAAAGATGCCCCAATTGCATTGTGGCATTTGAATTTCCAGTGAAATAATAATGTCGAACACCCATCCGCTTCCCTGTTTTACAAAACTTTCTATATTTTTTTATCGATTTTTTTCATACGAATATTTCAGAAATAAGCTTAAATTATCAGCCAAAGTGATTATTTCGTTACTTGTTGAAAAATATCCTGAAACTTATCCTTTCTTCCTGCCTTTCGGGATTTTTGACAATTTTAAATTTTATGTGCAATATGATTCTAATTTTTAGAGGTTGACTGAGTTTTTTACCGATAATACGTTTCCACTTATTGTTATTTTTCACCAGAAAACTTTTTATATCTTGCCGCACGTCTATGTTATCTATTTTGTATATACGAAAAGTTTTTCTAAAAGCATTTTCTATTTTTATATGTTTATCTTTGGTTGATGAACTCCTTTGCCTAACCTCATCATTAGTTACAAAGTTGAACCACCTAATACCCAAGATATTGCGTAAGCATCTGGAATCAAAATCATCTAGTTTCCTGCTTTCTTGTTTGCAAAGTGTCCAAGTTTCACTACCATAACTAACCCTAGAAAGAAATAAACTATACTTTGAATATCTGTGAATGTATGAGGAGAGGGTACTAGATGAAAAAAATTTTTTTGAAGTGAAAAGTGATTTAGGTTAATTTTTTTAAATAATTAGAAAGAATATGAAGTGAAAAGTGATGTAGGTTAGAGTAATTTTGAGAATGTATGAAGTTTGCAAAGAGAGAAAAGAGTTTTATGTTATCGTGCTAAACGGAAATCAGTCTCGATCTCCTCAAAAGAACAATGGGCTCGAGATTTAGTTTCATTGAACTAAATCTCTTATTCACTGAACATCAGCATTAAAGTGAAAGTGAAAAAATACTGGTTTATGAACATAGATATATTTTTTTAAAACGTACAAATAGATGTAGATTTGGAAATGATTGTATTTAAAATAGTTTTTTTAGCCAACAACTAGAAGTTTTCCCTCTAGTTTTGTAATCATTCAGAAAGAATAAGCAATTTTACAACTTGTAAAATTGCTTTTCTTTCTGAGAAAATTATGCAATGTACGTGATATAATTCATTTGGTAATATATTTAATTTAAATCGTATTTCGATGTCAGCAGTTGCCGATAATTCATATAGATGTGATTCGTATTTGCTGACATCGAAATGGAATATCGGATACAGTTTCATAAAATCTTGATAACTGACTTGTGTACCCGAATCGATATCCATAATTTTTGCAGCTAAAAAGCTGTTGTAAACTCGCGCATAGTCATAAGTGTTGGGTTCAAAGTTGCTTTCGAATTCTTGTTCGGGAAACTGTTTGCTATTCACTCTGATCTGAATCCATTCTAGTAGCATGTGATCAAACACCATATTGTTTCTGGTTTGATTATTTAATCGGTTAGACTTTTGTAAGACGAATAAAGATGGACGGGTTTATTTTGAGTTGTAGTAACCCGCCAACTGACATGAGAGTAAATTCGAGTATCAGATTTGTACAGTTTGCACGATCCCCAAAAGATTCCATATGGATTGCCGCTTGTTAACTGAGATTCTAGTTTTGCAAGTACTTGTAGTGATGGTTCCACTTTTGGAATAAATAAAGACATGTGAGATATTTCAAATTTATACAACGTAGCCCCAACTCTCTGAATAATGTCTTTGTCGTCACTTTTTTCTAGTTTTATGGTATGTTTTACACCGCGAAACACTTTATTCACGTCTCGGCAGAATCCAAACAGCCGATTCAGTTGTAAGAATAAACTTACATTTTGACTATTTTTTGTAATTTCATATCTGTCCGAGAAACCTTGATTGAATTCAGGATTTTTCTTCAACTCTTGTACAGAATCCTTTATCTTATTATTCGTGTCCAGTTTATCTTCATCTCCGTCGTACAAATAATTATTCATTTTCGAACTGTCTGACGTATCTTTGAACCACATCATACTTGTGGCAGCACTGTGTGAAAAGTCTTCGGTAAAATCAATTAAGTTGTGAATTGTGGTGATCCTCCTGGCAGTTCAACATCTTCCAATTCTCTGTGTTCAATAAAATATTGAGCTCTCTCGAAAATGTTGTACCCGTTATTGACCATCGTAACTACATCATTGCCGCCGATATCAGACCCATCTAATTTCAGTATTTTGCCTCTGACGTGTATATAACTGTTGTACGGATGTAGGAAAACGTCCATATCTTTGGTAAATATTTCGTATTTTTCAAGATTTTTAACATTAACATTGGTTTCTCGATATTCTAAGTACTCATATTTTGTCGTGGAATTATCGTCTATTGAGTCTTCGAACAAATTGCAGTACGTAGCTTCAACGTTCATTCTATACTTACTTTATGATTTTTAGGCCATTTCCGTATATTAACTGATTAAGAATATTTCTGCTCTTAGGGGATATTTTCTCGTTTTTTCAAACGATAGGCGACGGATTTGTATAAAATATTTTAATTCGCTTTCTCAGTATCTTCATCTTTATTTGGGTTTGATGTATAACATATAAGTCACGTTTTCCTTGTTCAAGTCAATTACTTTATTGTTCTGATCGGTTACTTTCATTCTAACGTTGTAAATATAATCAGTTTTATTCAGCGGTAAATATATGGGGAAGAATGGATAAAGAATGGATAAGAACTGAATCCTTTTTCGTTTTTCATTATTTTTTCGATATCAAATTTACTTAATGGCTCTTTTTTTTTTAAATCCCTGAGCTATTTGTTTTCCTGGAAAACACAAACCTTTTCCCTTTCTTTTATTTTTAGATAAGCCAGCTGCTCTTTGCTTTCCAGGAATGTATAACCCTTTTCCCAGTACTTTTTGTGCAAGTTTAGTACTAACATATCCCGCAGTTCCAACAGCAGCTGCTTTTCCCAATGCTACGAGTGCAGGTATTAAGAACGGCAGAAATCCACCTAGCTGTGTTTTATTGAATCGAAGTCGAACTGGCGTTTTAGATTTTATCAGTTTAATGATTTGTCTCTTTGTCAGTTTTAAATTATCGTTACCTTTCTTCTCTGGATCAATACTTAAAGTTATAGAATTCTTATTTACAAATGCACTCTTCAAATTTTGCTTTTGACCAGGCGTTAAACTAGTTAGATAACTGTGATACATTATACTTTATTTTTAAAAGTATCACGTACTTATATTTATATATAAAAATTAAGCATGTATTGTGTAAAGTGTAAAACGAAAACTTTAACGGATAACGTTGAATATGTCACATCAAAGAATAAAAGAATAATGATGAGAGGAAGATGTCGAACGTGGAGAATGAAGTATAAATTTGTGAAACAGAAAGGTAATTTGTAAAAGGTGGAGATAGTGTAAGCTGGATTCAAGAAACGTTTATTCCACCCGAAATGCACATTCCAGGTTACCTGTATTGTGGACCTTTTACGAAACTGGAGAAAAGGTTAATGCGAGGAGATCCTTGTATTAACTGTGTGGACAAAGCCTGCAAAAAGCACGACATTTCTTACAGCAAATCTGCAGACCCTAAAAAGAGACACGAAGCCGACCAAGAATTATTAAATGATTTGGATGAAATTCGGAATCCAACCTTAGGAGAAAGAATTTCAAGAACGATAATCACACCTATCATTAAAACAAAGAAACGGTTCGGTTTAGGACACAAGAAATAAGATGCTTTCTTCCGTTTACTATGGTCCATTAAAGGGATATTCCGGTATAAAAGATCTAATGCGCAAAACTGGATTGAAAGAAAAAGAGGTTTCTCGAGCAACAAGATGTGTACACTTTACATAAAACCGATCTACACGAAATTCAAAACAAGGCGGGTTTACGTCTCTGATGTGGACGACCAGTGGCAGAGCGATTTAATCAATATGCAAAAATTTAAATTACACAATAACAACACGAATTAGATTTTAGCAGTGATTGATATTTTCAGTAAATTCGCTTGGGCAGTGCCTGTTAAAAAGAAAACTGGTAGCGAGATTACAAAGGCGTTTGTCAAAATATTTCAACAGCGTAAGCCATCTAAGTTAATAGATGAAACACAAGAGTTCTTTAGCCAACGGGGCGTGAAATGGTTCGCCACCGGAAATGTAACCAAAGCGCAGATAGTTTAACATTTCAATAGGAATCTAAAGACAAAAATGTGGAAATATTTCACTGCCAATAATACGAGGAAATGGATCGATGTTCTTCCGAAACTGGTTAAGAATTACAATAATTCTTATCACAGATAAAAAAAATGACTCCAGAACAGGCAAGTTTAAAGAAAAACAAAAATATCGTGCATTTAAATCTGTTTGGTAAAAAAATTAAATCTCTCACGAAACCAAATTTTAAAATCGGCGACAGAGTGAGAATCGCTAAGTGCAAGACAACTTTCAGAAAGGGATATCTTCCTAATTTCACAGAAGAAATTTTTGAAATTGCTCATATACTAAACAGATTCCATAACTCATAAGATAAAAGATTTGAAAGGGGAGCCTATCTGGTAGCTTTTACACCCATCAAAGGGTAAAATATGAAAAACCAGACGATATTTACAAAGTAGAAACCATTCTGAAAACTAGAGTGAGAAAGAATAAAAAAGAGTATTACGTTAAATGGTTTGGTTATGGTAACACGTTTAATTCCTGGATAAAAGAAGTAGATCTCTTTTTAAAATAAAGGGAAATTCAAAATTTCGACTTTGAAGAAGACAAGAATTTCTTAAACAGAAACGTATTGGCACCATTCTGGCCATTAAGACTTTTAATCTGTGGTCCGTCGGGTTCAGGGAAGAAAAAAATCTTTTGTTGAACTTAATATTTAACCAACTCTACTATAATAAAATATTTTTATATGCCAAAAACTTAACCGAGCCGAAATATCACTTTAGGCAAGAAATATTCGACGATTAGCATGATTCTGGAGAAAACGTTTGGCGAAAAAATCCCAGTTGTAACTTTCTCTTCCAGTAAAGAAGATATCGTCAAGGTCAACGAACTGGATCCCGAAATGCAAAATTTAATTGTTTTCGACGATTTCATTACCGAAAAAGATCAGAAACTCATCGAAGAATTATTCGTCAGAGGAAGAAAAAAAAACATATCGTTGATTTACCTGACAGAATTATTTTTCGACTCCAAAAGCCATTCGACTATAGTGTAATTATTTTATTTTCTTTAATATGCAGAACAAGAGAGAAATGTTGTAGATACAAATGGATCATGCAACAGAAATCAGGAAAGATATTTTTATGCAGTTTTATGCATATGCAGTTTCAAAACCACACGATTTCTTATTAATCGATAAAAAAACCAAGCAAATGCCTCTCAAGTACAGAAAAAACTTTGGTAAATAAAGATGAATTACTTGACAAAGTTTGGCGTCATCAGCTCAGAGACTGGTTCCGAAAGAGGACCAGCGGGAATTCCAGGTGTCGGTTTTAAATTGACACACGATGGGGACTGCGACATGAGTAATAAAAAATTGAGAAATGTAGCCAATCCCGAAGAGTGCCCTAAAGAGGAAGAGCAACCCAACCTTTGCACAGTGTTTGTAAACTAGAACACTAATTTTCTGATCCTCTGTGCTTCTCATGCTCTTAGACATTCCATGTTAATTTTCTGGTTTGAGAATTCTTCTGCTCATTAATATTATTATAAAGCTTACTTCCATGGATTATTTTTTGTTTTCCTCAAAATTTTTTAATGAATCTGTTTAGCAACAGAATAATCTACTCTTGTCCGATACCTACTATAAATAAAAAATAAACACCCTCTCAAGCAGCTGCTTGCCACAGGTCTGACAGGAGCCTGTCAGTTTATATGCCATAGTAGGTCTGTGGGGATAACATGACCTCAGAAGAAAAACAACACGAACATCCATGCCGTGTACTGGGGGGCTGGAACCCAGGCCCCTTGGATCAGTAGCCAAGTGCGCTAACCACTCGCCCACGGACTATCGAAATTAAGTCAGTGCAAAATCACTTTTTTGGTGTGGATATTTAACTTTGCGTCCACCAACAATCATTGCCTCCCATTCTCTTTCAGCACATTTTTAGTACATCTGAATTGACTCCCTGTATCATTGATATGCCTTGGATGTTTGTCCATTTAAATGAAATCTAAAAGGTTTATTTCTTGCTGTCATTTAAAATTTTTGTCATTAAAAGCAATGATCTGTGCAACTCTATGACAACAGAGAAACATTTATACATTGCATTTATTTGGAGTGCATTTCTGCAGCTTTACTAAAGGCAGGCAAATGTCTCTTGTAAACCATTAGATTAAAAGTATTGTTGCGAATTACAAAATATGGATAGCACTGGGCGTGAGTATTAATAACTATATTTTAAAACCAATTGTAATACAATGCAAATCGTTACAAAAATATGGATGAAGTATCTCATAAACAAATTAACTACTAACATGCCTTCCTGCACAGAGTACACAACAACAGCTCTGTCTATTCTACTAAATACTACCTTTTCACTTTGTTTACCATGACACTTGAACATCTTCAGACGTAAACAAAGTTCTCGTCCTGTGCTAGTTCACTAAACTGATCACACTAGCAAAAACACAACGGACCGCCCGCGCACACATCACATAAAAGATACTTATTTTCTTTGACTTATCGCGCACAGACTCACACCATCTGAACATCCTTTCAGATCTCACAACTTTAACACACTGCTATATTTTCATTCTTCTAAATCAGAACTGTTCTAAGTTCCAAATCGTTGGCTAATTGAATCTCACGTAGAAGCACGCACGAGGGCTCCAGTCACGTTAACTCGTGAAGTCACTGTTGCTCGTTCATCTGTCGTAACAGTATTGTTCAATCTATACTGTAATAGGTCTTGCTGTTATTATGTGCAATTTCTAGAATATTGACTTTTAATGAAAGGGAGTAAATGGATGTATTCTGTAGTTTTGTTTAATTGAAAGAATTAATTAGGTTTTAATTTTTTCACTTACATATTAAGTAGGTTACAAATGGTAAGGATATTTTGATTCTTCATTCAGATCCTTTCACATGCAACAAGTTACCTTCAGTAGAATATTGAATACATTTACAGTGAGAACATTAAATGAAATGGAATATCCAAAATATTAATAAAAATGGTGTTTTTGATCTCTTAATATATGAAAAAACAAATGCATATTTTGTGGTAGCAAAAATTTTTTAAACTTATGCTAATATATAACTGTTGTTATAACAGCCTTTTTTCCCCCGTAAATTACCTTAAAACCATTTTTTTTTCTTTTTATGGGAACATAATGCTAAAAGTAACTGCTTCACCAAAATTTAAACTTATTAATGGGGAAAAACTTTTGAAAATTGTTCCAATATCCAATATGGGGAAATATAATTAAAATAGTGAAACAAAAATCCTAATTGTGGATTTCAAACTTGGTAGCTCAAAACTTTCCTCTAAGCTAGAGGTTCTCAACGTGGGATACGCGGTAAAATTTTTTTGGGTACGCCGTGAGAGCTCAAAAGTCGCTAGATCTAGTAACAAAGTTTAATTCCCATTGTTATACTATAACTATAGTTACATCTATCTATATAAGGGGTACGACAATTACATATACATTTTCAGGGGTACGTGAAGCATAAAAGGTTGAGAACCACTGCTCTGGACAATGCCAGGTAGCAGTTGGCGATAAAAGACATATGAAATTAAAAAAAAGACATATGAAATTAAAAAAAAGACATATGAGATTGAGAAATGTTTAGAGTTTCAGAAACCTTTGGTTGCTAGCTTCCGCAAAATTTCCCCGCCTTGCCCACGGTCAGTAGGGGACACCGCTGGGCTTGAAAAGGCCGCCGTCCGTCGGATGGGACGTTAAGCCGTGGCCCCGTGTGCGGGAGAGCCATACCCTGTGCACGTTAAAGAACACGCTGGATGGCCTTGACGGGAGGCTACCATCTGTCTCCCAACAGCTGTTCCAGTGGGTCCCCTCCCCCAACCTTCTCTGAGCCTTCGGGGCCCTTGTGGCCTGGCCATTTAGCCCATGGTGTGCAAAAAAGTGCCGCTCAGAGGTAAAACAATCCAATCCAATCCAATTGGTTGCTAGCTTTGTTGAAATCAAAAAGACTTTCGACCCTATTGATCGACATAATTTGTGGCTGATTGTGAAATCATATGGTATACCAGACAAGTTAGTTAACATAATGAAAGCTCTCTATAATAACACTGAGTCGTGTGTGAGATTTGGTAAGGCTTGTAGCAATTGGTTCAGCATTACGTCTGGTGTTCGACAAGGGTGCATTTTGTCTCCCTTTTCTCTTTAGCTTGGTTATTGATTATGTTAAGCGAAATTCATTGCAAGGGAAAGATTTTGGCCTTAAATGGTCTGGAGATACTAAAATTTCTGATAGATTATGCTGATGATTTAGCCCTTTTGGCAAATGATGTTGAAGAGATGAACTCTTTCATTCGAGCTGTTGATGAGACTGGTAGTAGAGTAGGTTTGGTTATAAACAGAGAGAAAACTAAAGTGATGAAAATTGGTTAGGCAGGTTGTGATTCAATTCATCTGTATGGTTGCAGTCTCGAGAATGTGTCACAGTTTAATTATCTTGGGAGCTATGTAACAGATAATTGTGATGTGCGGCATGAGATTAACAGATGAATAGGGATTGCTGCCGGGACTTTTAAGAATCTATGGAGAGTGTGGAGAAATAGACGTATATACATAAAGACAAAAATTAGACTGTATAACAGTTTGGTTCTTTCTAGGGTTAGTTATGGTAGTGAAACTTGGGCACTTTTTAAACAAGATAACAGGAATCTAGATGCTTTCGATTCCAGATGCTTACGCAGTATCTTGGGCATTAGGTGGTTCAACTTTGTAACTAATGATGAGGTTAGGCAAAGGAGTTTGCAACTTCCTTTAAGCAGAATATTGTGCAGAGAGAGACTCCGTTGGTTTGGCCATGTTGCCTATATGAATAATTATAGATTGGCAAATAGGGTTATGAACAGTGTGCCTAAAGGCCTCAGAAAGAAGGGGAGACCTAGGATGCGGTGGGCAGACAATGTTAAACAGGACCTTGTTAGAATTGGTGTGCAGTGGCCGGATGCAGCAGATGTAGCTCAGGACAGATATGCTTGGAGAATTAAACTGCACGGTCTGGTTGGACCTCCGTAGCCCATGGCTTCTTGAAGATGATGATGAAATTGAGACTAAACAACATTGTTTGGAGCCAAAAATTACGTACTCCCATAAAGCAGCTGTAAACATTTTCATTTATATTAATTTTTATCGTTAAAATTATTAACAGGGTTTCCATGCCACCCAAGAGATATCTGTTTATCTCGTTACCCAAATGGGTTCACATGGAACAATATTCTACTAGGGTACATTAATCAGGTGAAATATTCTTCCATGTCCTGTAACACGGGGCCAGCCAAGAAGTTGAAGGTTAGAACGTAAGTCATCGAACACCACAAAATTTTAGAAAATGCCTATTATTTTTTGACTTTTACCAAAACGTTAATCAGAAAGTAATGAAAATATAACTTTAAATCACTTAGGGGAAAATTCATATATTTCTCTATTTTTGTACTGAATGGTAATGGTTTAGCAACCCTTCCTCCTCGCCCCCTCGAAAAAAAAAGTTTGAGATGTGGGTCCTTGTTGCTTGACTGGCTTATTCTCTTTTACTTTTCCTTAACCAGTTTCGTTTTATTTACGTTATATTTGTCATTTCGGGGATTTTAATTCATTTTGTGGACTGTCTCAATTCTCGTTCCGAGCTGCAGGAGTTGCGCATGCGCAATTCCGACCTTTTGACTGACAACCGCTAAAGAGCGCGTGTTCAGGACACGACCTCTCTTGCGTCATAGCTTGCGCGATCGTCAGTTTATGCAAATGTCTTTCCCGGCGTGCAATAGCCACGTGCCGGTTTTTTACGCCACTCGTGATAACTTAGTGGCACAGAGGTCACAGAGTTAGTAATTGAGATTGTGTTTAGAATGAGGAGAAGGAAGGAGTTGAGTAGTGGAAATGGAGGAGATAGAGATATTGAGAATCAGTGTAGACACAGTTTTTGTCCGAGATGATGTTACTTTAGATAGATGTGAGTTGCTAATACTCCTCTTGGTGAGTGAATTTTTTGGAAATAAACTTTGTTTGTTTTAGAAACTTTTGAATCTTTGCTATTTTTTTCTCTTGAGCAACGTGAATTAATATTTTGATTGTAATTAAAATTTAAACTTGACAATCATTTTTTAATTGTTTCTTGATAAGTAACGTTTGATAAATATATTAACGAACCCTATTTCAACTTTATTTGGCAAGTTATTATTGCCTGGCGCCCGATACAGCTATCCGGAAGTTGAATAAAATTGGATCCGACAAAAGGTCCAACTTTAAAAATGAATAACCTATGGAGCGTTACAGCATCCACAATGTAATTTACTCATTATTTGCATCACAAGATGGGATCATATAATAAAATAAATAAATACCCCCTCAAGCAGCTGCTTGCCACAGAGGTCTGGCAGGAGCCTGTCAGTTTATATGCCAGAGTAGAAGGTCTGAGAGGATGGCAGGACATCAGCAGAAAAACAACACGAACATCCATGCCTTACCCAGGGCTCGAACCCAGGTCCCGTAGATCAGTAGCCAAGCGCGCTAACCACTCGGCCAATGACCCCTCATATTTGTGTAACAACCTGGCCCATTTCTGAAAAAAAAATGAAACTACTTTAAAATGTTATGGGGAAATTAAAATTATGTTTGGATTTTATACTTTAGAAAATAAAAATAACATTTTAAAATTAAGTTTACATTGTAGAAAACCCCATTTTTTCTATTTCTTTGCATTCATTACCAATGTCATTATGGCCCAGCAAACGTTTGAAACATTTACAACAAATTCAGTGTATTATTTGCTTACTGTCATGTCTACATAATTAGAAATAATATAAACACAATGAGTACTATAATTGGATATTAGATAAATTGTACTCATGTAAATAAATAAAATTTTAGAATAGATGTTTTTATACAAACCAAACTACCCTTTACATAATGCAATCAGAAGGGTATCTCTTTAAAGCAATATTAGTCAGGTGCATCAATTTCCATTAGGTGAAGATCTAACCTTGTTGAACTTGGGTTATTATGATAAATATATATGCAGAATATTTATAATATGGAAGTACTTCTCGTACATTCCTGTATATTTTTGGCAGGATACTATGACAAGCAATATATTACTGTAGAGTAATATTACACAGCTATCCAGTTTTTTTTTCATAGTAAAAATTTCAATAATGGTCCATCATTGATATTCAGAACTTTTCTATCGGATATTAAAACGATAGGCTCCTGTCAGACCTGTGCGGCAAGCAGCTGCTTGAGGAGTGTATATTTTTTTTCATTTAGTAACCTGGATTCAAACCCACGGGTAAGGCATGGATGTTCATGTTGTTGTTTTTTGCTGGTGTCCTGCTATCCTTATAGAACTTCTACTATGGTATATAAAAATGAAAAGTTCTTGTCAGACCTCTGTGGGAAGCAGCTGCTTGAGGGGATTTTATTTATTATTATAATTATGTAGTTTGCAATACGGATATTGGTACTTTTGATATATGTTATAATTAGTCAAGCTTTTTACATATATATATATACCAAAATAAAATAAAAGAAACATTTAAGGTAACCTCTATATCATAAAAATCCCAAAGGATATAATGAATGCTGCATTCGCTACCTTTAAGCATGTTTTTGCACACAATGAGCAAACTGTCCATTAGAGATGGTAGCTTCCCATGAAGACCATCCAGTGTGTTCTTTAACATGTACAGGGTATCGTTCTCCTGCACATTGGGCTCTGCTTTGTGTTCTATCCAATGGATGACGCCCTTTCCAAACCTAACTGAAGTAGTGTGGGGATTTTGCAGAGATTAATCTCAATGCTTGCCCAGTGAGACTCTAACCCGGAAACTACAGATTATGAGCCTGGTGTGTTACCAGTTGAATCACCTCCATCTCTACATATGAAGAAAAAGAACTTTATCAAAAGGAATAGGACATATTTACATACAAGGTTTATGCTTTTTATTATTTTTTGTTATACCTTAAGCTAAAGATTTGTGGTCTTTTTTGTTTTAAAAATAATGAGTTTATTTGTAGGAAATAAATCAGAAACACTGATTTACATACAGTGAACCTTTTCACTCATAATTGTAAAGAAACAATGAAAGATAATCTGATTCTTCTCATAATTAGCATTTCAGTCATATTTGCAATAATATACAAGTACAACTGTATTTTGGGACTACCCTGTCTGAGATTTAACATACCAGTTGTCAGAAATTATTAAACCCTCTGTTATACGAAACGAAGCATGTTGAGGAGAATTTATTTGATTTCAGATATCTGTCAAAATGTTATGCCTCTATAGCATATAAATAAATTTCTACTTGCAAAGTTGTGTCAACAGACCTTCTTATTAGGAAACTAAACCTTTGCTCAAAATAATATTTCAATTTATTGTGAAAAGACTCGCAGTACATATTTTTACTTGTATTTGCATGGGAGAAATGTCTATGGGACATAGCCCATAGAAAACCTACTGAAATAATGGCATATAAATTATTCAATAGAATCATGCATTTTAGTGCATCTTTACTGATAAATTTGGTTAGTGTCCAATGAAAAGTTGCATTATTCTTTCAGCAGAATTATTAAGGAGAAATATACACTTCTTCCCACAGAAGTGAATGTGAAATTATGGAGTTACCATTGCTAAACACAATGAACATGCCACTTGCAAAGCCAGTGTTGACTACTCTTCCAATGTGAAAACACCCTAGTTATAAAAAAAGAGGAATGAAATTTAATTTTTAGATAATGCTGTTGCAACACAAAATGAATCATGCACAACTACAAATATTAGAAACACATTCGTTAAAGAATGGATAAACCAATTATACATCAACATTTCAATTAAAAGTCACTGACACAATATTTGGTAAAAATAGAAAAAAAAACTACTACTAGATACAGAATGCATGGCATTAAAGAAATAAAAAACTGCTAGATACAGAATGCTTGGTATTAACGAAAAAAAAAAAATTACTATGCGAAAATAACAAAAACGGAACTATTCAATGCGGTATTTCTGCAGTTTAAATCGCTCAGCTCACTAGATGATATGATTATTATATTTATATATTACATATGAATGCATTACTGCTTTGCTTAAAAATATGTCGCATAAGCAACGTAAACTGCATGTCTGCGTTAAATGTCTCCTTACGATTGAAATTGCCAATTCTTAATTATAATCTTGTTCATAAATTTTACTTCACACATTTGATAAATTCAGATGTAGTACATTTCATTTTGAAAATGTTTTTACCATTACAATATGGGAATTTCTACGAAAATTTACGTAAAATAATGAGGAACAATTTATTTGTTTTTAGTAAAATACGATAAATTGCCATCATAACAAAAAAAAAAGATTTCAGTTAGATCATTTACTATTAATTTTTGCCAAAAAATGCTTACCTCGTAGTCACTCAATTGTAGTCTCCATTACGTTAACCAAATACTCCCAGCATGCACCGAGTTGATGACCTCGCTTCCGCTAACCGAACACTTGTTTTTTGTTGCATGTTCCTATAATGCGTAAAAACCGTCGAATTTACTTCAGAAAGGTTTCTTTCATTAACAAATAACACTATCGATTACAGAGAAGTTTGATGTCCAAACATTATATAATAGTCTAAATATATCGAAATTTTATTTTACGCTCAATTATATCGCATTTTTTGTACTAAATATCTTTTAAAAAAATTATGCTGCTACTTCTAGGATTAAAATCCATTTCTCAAGGCTATCAGGTTGGGTAATATTTCTTATAAATATCAAAAGTTTCAATATTATGTGTAGCGATGTTCGATATTTTTGTTACACTCGTAGGGCGTATTTTCCCTACATTACATTTATACATATGGTAACGAAAAGAAGGAATCTAACTTACTGAATCTTAGTGTTGAGCCAAGCTATAATCTTTCCTTTAACAGTTCTGATTCTAAAATCAAAGTCTAGAATCCTCACTTACAAACTTCTGCAGCCAACAATGTATTCAAAATGGCACACCTTCTTCAGATTCTATGACGACAATGAGTCCGCACTTAATCAAAAAAGGAAAACGTTTTTTGTAAATATTGCAAATATGAATTTTTGCATAAAAATAAAAAAAAATATTTTGCATCAGATGCAAGCTTATGTTTTTCTTCTTTTTTTGTTTCTGATTTCGCATAATTTGGAATTTTGTAGATAGGTAGGCGATATCCATAGATGCCCACGGGATGTTGATTCATTTAACGTCCATAAGATATCAATGGAGGTTTCCTGCATAATATCTTACCCATGTTATGTTGAAAGACGAATGATGTCAGAGACATGTTCCGGGTATTCTGCACGTTTCTCGATATCCATAAGTTATCAGTGGTTGTGTGGGTCGGGAACGGAGATTCGGTTCTTTGAGCATGATGGAACTACTACCTCGAGAGACTGGGGAGAGGAATTGCCTCCAGCTATTGTCACTCACTACCTCGAGAGACTGGGGAGAGGAATTGCCTCCAGCTATTGTTACCTGTTTTCGCGTTTTTATTTTTGTTTTTCGCACCATTTTCAATAAACCCTTCAAACGGTTGTCCATGAAAAGCCCAGGACGACAGCCGTTTGGGAGATGCTAGAACGGGCACACCTACCACCACTATCATGCCACGTTCACTCACTCTGGTCGCTAATTTTGCCCATTCTGACGCTGAATTCAACTCTAACTGATGCTTGACAAGTTGTTCTGCCTGATTTATACTGCATACAGCGGTCACGTGATGTATTACGTGTTGGAATGAACCATTTGTGTGACGAGGGATGGTGTACCTAATGAATTGCCATCTCAGTGTATATGTGGTACTTTCACTTGTGGATTGCTGCTGAACTTAGCAAACTATACCTTCGCGAACAATCAAGATTAGACTGATGGTGCAATGCTTTGCGAGACTTCTCAAGAGCGAACCTGCATCATCATCACAATGCCAACTGGTGTTTCAAGTGCTCAACTACTTTTCTCTATTTTCTCGAATAATGAGCTCCCTGTCACCAAATTTCCAAATCGGGAAAACAAAGGGAACCGAGGCTGTTTATGGTTTTGTGGTCTCTTGTTTACTGTTTACTCTATACTTCTTTGCATCTGCAAGTGTGCCAGTACTATCAAGATGGTGATTGAAAATGGAACTTTTCTTCAATTTTTGTTATTAACTTTGATCATTTCATACGTGGTAGGATAACATTAAACCCATATTTATCATCTTTCGTACAACGCTAAGTTATATCAGTGTTTTTGGTGAAATTTTCATCATTGCCTTTTGAATTCTGGAGCGCTGACCCCGATCCCTAATTAACATTGAGCGTGACACCGGATCTGAATTTTGTTAACATTTCTGAGATCAATGATTTGAAACATGTCTGCATCAAATTTTAGCTCTCTAGCACCACTATAGAGAAATTTGACTTTGATCTCGAAGAACCCGTTGGATCCAAAACAAAAAAGAATACTTTGGAGGTCGCACCCCAAATAATCCCAAGAACGAATTTTTAGCTCTCTGGCACCACTAGCTTGATATTTAAAATTTGACTTCGATGAACCCATCAGATGCAAAATTTCATAAAGTTACTAAGATCTACAACTTGAAGCATTCATAGACAGCAATTTTGACGTTTTTGGAAGTAGCAGATCAGGGTTTGACCACTACGTAATCTTTGTTTGACCTTGAAAGATATGCGGAGGTCAAATTTCGAATTTTTTCCGAGATCTACGACCCGGATTAGCCCTTGAGTTTCAGACCTCTACTCTTTCTGCATCAAAGAATTAGCGTGATCCCTATCATTCTTTCAGTAAATTATCCACTTCATGTTTATATATACACTGCTCACAAAAATTAGGGGATATTTCAAAATGAATATGAAGCGATAAAAAAAGAAGCATTTGATTTTTTTTTATTAAACAAGATCAGGAAAGCAAACGACAAGTCAAAGAAAGTTGTTCGATTATGCAAATGAGATGCAAAACCAACTTTTATGTCATTGGTGAAAATGCACTATATAAAAGGCTGAAAGTACTGGAGTATCTGCACGTTCCCTGATCTTGAAAGTGCACATCCTGCAATTTCATAGCTCTTGCAATGCCCCTGCAACACGATTTACCCGAATGCGAAGCCTGGAGATCCATAGGACGTCTTGAAGCTGGTCAAACACAGACGACAGTGGCAACAGCACTTGGAACATCCCAAAGCGTGATTAGCAGACTGTGGAATCGCTTTCAAGAGACTGGCACAGTACGAAGAAGACGAGGGCAGGTTCGCCCATCTGCCACAACAGCAAGAGATGACTGCTACTTGATCTTATTGGCAAGAAGGAACAGGCGCAGCAATGCAACAAAGCTGAGGGGACAGTTTCTTGCTGCCACTGGACGACGGATATGCACCCAGACCATACGAAATCGGCTCCATCATGTTGGACTGCATGCTCGGCGACCAATGGTATTCATTCCGTTATCTGCTGAACACCGTAGAACCCGTAGAAGGTGGGCTGATGAGCATCGTCATTGGACCGGTGATGTCCCCAACTGTTCTCTTCTCTGATGAGTCATGGTTCATCTGCACCCTGATAATCATCGTGGGACCCCCAACTGTCCTCTTCTCTGATGAGTCACGGTTCAGTAAAATCGTGTCCTGATCTGGCATGAACGAGGAACACGGGAGAATTCATGTTTCATGCGAGAAAGGGATTTCGGCGGTGGTGGAATCATGGTGGGGGCTGGCATCAGCATTGGTGGTCGTACCGACCTCCACGTCATCAGAAACGGATCGCTGACTGCTGTCAGATATCGAGATGAGGTTCTGCACCCTATAGTGGTACCCTATGCTGGAGCAGTTGGAAACAACTTTCTTTTCATGGACGATAATGCAAGGCCCCACCGTGTGCATCTCGTCAACAACATGCTTGAGGAGGCAGGAATCGAACGCATGGACTGTCCTTCACGTTCTCCAGACCTGAATCCCATTGAACATGCTTGGGATGCACTGGGAAGACGTCTGGCAAACCATCCAATGCCTCCCACAACACTTCTTGAGCTGGAAGTTGCCCTGGAGCAAGAGTGGCAGAGGATCCCACAAGAACTGGTGGACATTCTGATCCTGTCCATGCCCCATCGCTATCAGTGTGTTTTGGCAATCTTGGGTGACCATACATCCTACTGAACAGTCAATGTGTGGCACTCTCGTCCAGTTTGATATGCTTCTGTTCACCCCCACCAATATGTCACTTGCTACTCAATTACGACAATTAAGTTTGCATCTCATTTGCATAATCGAACAACTTTCTTTGACTTGTCCTTTGCTTTTCTGATCTTGTTTTATAAAAAAATTCAAATGCTTCTTTTTTTTTTATCGCTTCATATTTATTTTGAAATATCCCCTAATTTTTGTGAGCAGTGTATATTAGATGTTTATATCCTCACAATCCATATTTTTAAAAGTTCAGTTTCGATTGGCAGGAGAGAGAGCATTCTTTGAACTGCATTTCAATCAGGAATATTTGCAACTGTAAATCAGAAAGTAAGGTTCCATATTTAATTTCTAAGGAAAACAAGTATTTACAGCGAAGACAATACATAGAAAATGTCACCAGATGTGTGCATTATTTTTATACATAGTCACGACATCTGTTGAGACAATTGTTGTACAGATAGATCAGCTTATTTAAGCCTTGCCGATAGAAGGACACGTTTCACTCGCCCCATGCCATTTGGTGACCTCATTTTTTACGGCCTCATCCAGCAGAAAGCAACGTCATGAGAGATGCTTCTTCAGCTTCCTAACCAGATGAAAATCAGATGGAGCCGGACCTGGATTCTACGATGGGTGGTAAACAGTTGCTAACCACCAAATGTGGAGATACTCACTGACATCATTTATTGAGAACAGAGGAAAAATTGTCTTGATTGGGGTGGGATACGAACCATTACTTCCTGATAACCTTTTTGACATTATATTGTTTGCAACAATTTTTCTTCTGTATCCTCAATGAATGTAGGTTCTTCCCTGTGTTTGTCTATTATTACTCACTGACAGGATATCTGAGCCATACACAGCCACAAGCTGTCGGTGTATTTCCACCAGTTGGGTCTTCTGTGATCATGGTGAAATTCGTATCCGAAACAGTTCTGTTTCTTTGCTTTCAGAAACAGAATTAGTGCTCAGATCACTAGCTTCATACATATGTGCAGATTCTTCGCCATGTTCTCTCCGACAATGCCCCTCGTACAAGTGTGTCACAACGATGACTGCTGCCACTTATTGACACTATTTGGTACTAACGTGTTAGTGGACAGTCTGAGATCTTTGATGGGGACCAAACTGCGGACTTTACTTTCTAACGTATCCTCGTAGTTTCGTTATTCCCCCTAAGAGTTGAAAACTACATAATTCTGTTGTACGAAAATGAACAAAATGCAAAATTGAATAATGGGTCCCCTATTAGATTGGTGCCCAAGAGATCTAACGTACCATATAAGAAATTCGGCCCTTAGTGTACATAACTGTAATATGCTGCTGTTCATAATTCAAGGAAGTTTAGAAAAAATGCTAATTTCTCAAGAATCCTTTTTAGAATTTAGCGAAAGTTTCATAGGATATTTAATATTACACTTATTAATATTTACATTTGAAATATAAAATGTATTTGAACACTTGACCAGTTTTAAAAGAAAATTTCCAAATCAAATAATAGATCGGAAATTTTTTTCAATTATGAAATAGATAGTCGCATCAGAATAAAATGACCACCTACCTAATATTGTAAATGGGGGGGGGGGGGGGTTCATATTATTTTGATACGACTGTGTATTGTAGACCATCGTAGATATTGAAGTTAACTTTGTTTAGTAAGAAATAACCCTTAACAGCAATATAGTTTGCACAACGAGCTCTCATGCTTCTAATAAGGTAACAATGCAAAGGGCAAAAAATCTCACTCCTCTTATCGGAGCATTTCTCAGCTCGTGAAGGGTCCTTGGAGGGGGTTGACGACTTGTAACTCGCCTTCCCAAATCATCCCATGCATTTTCAATGGAATTTAACTCTGGAGACTTCGCTGGACAATCCATTCTCTCTATATCTTCACTCTCAAGGTATTCTTCCAGTATCTGACCTCTATGTGGATGAGAATTATCATCCATAAAAATTAATTCTGACCCAATGGCACATCTAAAAAGTCTCGCATAAGGCTCTAGGATCTTGTTTCTATCTTAGGGCAGTTAGAGTCCCACCTGAGAACACATGCAGGTAGTGCAGCCACTGATAGTGATACCTCTCCAGACCAGCAAACAATTCCCACTAAAAGGTTTCTTTCCCAATATATTCAGGGGACTGATAACGTGCCGCAAGCTCTCTCCACATGCAATGGTGCCGAGAATCTCTACTTAGGTTATCTTTTCTGATTAATCATGACATAACCTTTTCCATTGAACATTAGTCCAATTGAGGTGCCACCTTCTCCATTCCAGTCGAGACCTATGATGAGCTGAGATTAGTGATAACTTTGCAGGTCTTCTAGCATATAACCTCTTTCATGAAGTCGTCGGAACACAGTTTTTCTTGATCCTTCCTTCCTGTGGCAGCTGACAACACTAATGCAGGTTGGCGCGTGGTGTCTTTCCAGTGTCTTGAAACCATCTCAAGAGCCTGGAAATTGACCTTTTCGATATGCTAATGAATCTGGCAACCTCTCCATGTGACTGTCCTGCTTCCATGCGTCAAAGGGAACCTCTGGTCGCCTCTGACCATCATTCAAATGGTTCCTACTTTGCATTTTAATAAAACTGTAATCCGAAACAATCAATAAAGCCACTCTTAATCCGAAATGAGAAGTACCCGTTCCTCAAGCTGCTTTTGTCGCCAGCTAAACATTACAGAGTGTTTCTCATTGGGAAATCCAAATTTGATAGCCAATAAATGTGTTATACTAAATATCCTCTGAAACTTTCGTTATACTACAAAGATATTTATTGAGATATTTGCAAATTTATTTAACCTCTTTATATTATAAACTGGAGTATAAGTTTCTTAAGGCTTTTGGCCAAATTAATAGTTTTATTTTAATTTCATTAAGTGAGCACTTCTATTTGTAATTGGGCATTTGAGAATAAATAAATGTTAACAAACTTAAGTTTACAAACGTAGATCAAGCTGGAGAAAATCAACTTATGAAAATGTCTAGAAACAAAAAATGCAATAACAACAAAGTAAAAGAGTAAAAAATTGTAATATCTGAGTAACAGGTATAAACCTAACGAAACGAATAAAAAAGGGGTGATCAGTCTTGTTTTTAAAACCTGATTGAACGAGCACAAAAGGATGCTCAGTCATCTCTTGAGAGGCAACCCATGTAATACCTTTTGAGAGGCAACCCATGTAATACCTTTTGAGAGGCAACCCATGTAATACCTTTTGAGAGGCAACCCATGTAATACCTTTTGAGAGGCAACCCATGTAATACCTTTTGAGAGGCAACCCATGTAATACCTTTTGAGAGGCAACCCATGTAATACCTTTTTCCCGATATTATCTAGCGATCCCGAGTTTCTTCAAATGTCGAATTTTATTAAGAAGGTTATATAACTAACACATACTACAAACACCAGGACATTATAAATACACATGGGTTTCAACTGATGGGTTGCGCAGGAATATGATAGATTATATTTTAATTAGCTGCAAATGGGCTAGTTCAGTTAGGAATACCAGATTATACAAGGGAGCCGAAATTGGGTCTGACCATTACGTGGTCAAAAGTGTCTTGCAACTGAAGCTTAAGAAATGTGCTAAGGTTAAGAAAATTACCTTTAACACTGAAGGTCTGAAATATGCAGCAATAGCCAAAGCATACCACGATAGGCTACTTAGTCATTATGACAATTGTGGTTTGCTTACTGCTGAAGTTGAGAAAGAATGGGATCAGTTTAAACAGGCTTTCCTTGAAACCAACAGTATTCTTTTGGGTAAAAGGGAACAGAGGAAACAAAATTATTTGAGTGTTAAAGCTATTTCTGAAAGAAGGAAATGCAGGAATAATCTGAATCAACACACTACTAGTCCTAACAGACGGCATTACAATGAGTTAATAAACGTGTAAAGAATAAGAATCTTTGGGTTGATAGTTTGACTGACAAAGCCGAGGAAGCGGTTAGACAGCACAACAGCAGAGAGCTATACCAGATTGTTAATGTTTTATATGAGAAGAAACAAACGGGTACACAGGGATTGAGGGATAAACATGACAAGGTGGTTGAAGGTGAGGATCTTGTGATCTGGATTCTACAGATACTATTCTGTGAAATGAGCATTTCAGAGAAGTTCTAAACAATATGGTTATTTTTACTCGCATTATTTGCAATGAGGATAGATGCATTACTTGCTTTAATCTTGGCTCTATATCACATTCTGAAGTTGCTTTGGCTATCTAAATTAAAACTGCATAGATTCCCAGTTGTGGATGAAATTACCACTGAAATTCTTAGAGCTGTGAATATTGTTGATGATAAAGCTGTTGCCCCTAAGGATTTTACTAGTGCTATTGTTATTCGTATTTTTAGAAGAGGTGATCGCAGTTCTTGTGATAATTATAGCGTAATTAGTTTGCTTTCTGTTCCAGGTAAAGTTCTTTGCATGATTATATTTAATAAAATTAAGAAATTGGTTGAAGGACACTGCGTGATGAACAGTGGGGATTCAGAAGTGGTAGGGGATTTATTGTTCAAATATTTTCACTTTGGCAGATTCTTGAGAAATGTTTAGAGTTTCAGAAACCTGTGGTTGCTAGCTTTATAGATTTCAAAAAAGCTTTTGACTCTGTTGATCGACGAAATTTGTGGTTGATTGTTAGATCATATGGATACCTGATAGTTAGTGTAATGAAAGCTCTCTATAATAACACTGGGTCGTCAATGAGGGTTGGTACGTCTTGCAGCGATTGGTTTAGCATTGCTAGTGTAGTTAGACAAGGGTGCATTTTGTCTTCTTTTCTCTAGTTATTGATTATGTAATGCGAAATTATTTGCAAGGGATAGATTTTGGTCTTAAATGGTCTAGAGATTTCAAAATTTCTGATTTAGATTATGCAGATGAATTGGCCCTGTTGGCTAATGATGTTGATGAGATGAATTCGTTCATTAGGGCTGTTGATGAGACTGGTAATAGAATAGGTTTGGCGATAAACAGTGAAAAAACTGATGAAAATTGGTCAGGCAGATGGTGCTTCAGTTGCCTTGAATGGCTGCATTCTTGAGTAAGTATCTCAGTTTAATTATCTTGGGAACGAGGTGCGGCATGAGATAAATAGAAGAATAAGATTGCCGCTGGGACTTCTATGGAATTTCTATGGAGAATGTGGAAAAATAAGGGTGTTCACACCTAAAGACTAAAATTAGGCTGTAGTCCTCTGTGGCCGAGAGATTTGTGTGCTTAGACTGTCCAAGGAACCTGGGTTCGAGCCCTGGGTAAGGCATGGGTGTTTGTGTTGTTTTTCTGCTGAGATCCTGCCTTCCTCACAGACCTTCTACTATGGCATGTAAACTGTGGTACTATGGCTATGTAACTATGGCATGTAAACTATGGCTTCTACTATGGCATGTTCTGTCAGACCTCTGTGACAAGAAGCTGTTTGAGGGGGGATTTATTTTTTTATTTATAATAGTTTGGTTCTTTCTAAGGTTAGGTATGGTAGTGAAACATGGACCCTTTGTAAACAGTGTGACAGGAAACTTGATGCCTTTGATTCTAGATGCTTACGCATTATCTTCGGCAGTAGGTGGTTTACTTTGTAAGTAATAAGGAGTAGGAGTCAGCAACCTCCGTTGAGCAGCATTTTGTGCATAGAGAGACTGCGTTGGTTTGCCCATGTTTCCCGTATGCTTATACAGATTGGCAAATAGGATTATGAGCAGTGTGGCCAAAGATTTCAGGAAAAGGGGGAGACCTAGTAAGAGTTGGACAGACAATGTCAAACAGGACCTTGCTAGAATTGTCCTACAGCGACCAGATGTCTAGATCAGGACAGACAGCTGTGGAGAGCAAAATTTTACAGTCTGGTAGGATCTGCGTTTCCCATGGCTGCATGTGGATTTTGTATGTATGTAATTTTCAAAAAAATTCTTTGATAATATCTGTGCATCCTTCATTATCTTTCACAGTATCATCCCTCGAATTCCTTGAAAAGACACTTTCAACATTTCGATGCTGTTCTGATATCATCTGCATTAGATTTTTCAAAGTCTGTTTCTAAGAATGCTTGTAACCTACATGCCTTTTCAATGGGAAGCTCAGTTGCTGTGAGGGTTAAAATTATATCTGAAGTGCCATGAAAAAGTAACATTTTATTAAAATAGTCAGTACCCAATGTTAATACATAAAATCCGGAAGCCCTAGAAAGGGACTGGCCGTTTTTCAGGGCGGACATGCTTCATGAATTTTTTTTGATGAATGTTTCCCCCTATGTCCAAGAATCAAAATGAAATATTTTCATGCTATCGTTTAATTTGATTAACGTTAACTCTAGTTATTCCTTTTTGCTATTGTCTGTACCTTAATTAGGAAGAATATGTAAACTTTGGCTCCTCTTATGATAAAAGAGTTCCTTTATATTTGTCGCCTTCTGCCCAAAAATTTGCTTTTTATTCTCATAAATCATTGTGAAAACTTGCTGAATAGTGCCCTGTAATTGCAATTGTGGCGCTGATAACTGTCGGCTCTGCGTTAGACATTGAACTGAGCAGATGCTTTCATTCCCAAGCAACGAAGGCAAGCAATTTAATACCTTTGCAGAATTGCACTACTCAGCAGTTTCTATGACTATGGCTACCGTAAGGATTATTTGTCTGTTTCTTTCTTTATTTCATGCCTCTTCAGCGAGACCGTTTACCTCCTCACGCTGGAGTCCCATTGAAGGCAGTAAGTGCGTTTTGCGCAAAAATTCTTAATCAGGTTTTAATAATAAAAATTCAGTTATGAGAATATGATTAACTCAAACTGAAATAAATTAACATTTAAATTGCGAGACAGAAAAAATTATTTTGGTGCTTTCTATAATAATAATAACATAAGTTTGTGTTCTATAAGTACGTCACATTTAATAGCGTATTTGAAACTTAATTTTTTAAAAATATTTTTCAATTTTCGTTACTTTTCAAAACATACAGAGCTATTACAACAGAGTGAAAAGAGTCCTAATTGTAAAATTATTTAACTAGATGGTGATAACAAACAAAAGTAAGGTGTAAGATTAATATTTTCGGTAATGGTGGTGATGTTCTTCTAGAATATAACACTAGTAGATTTTACTGGTGTTGCTAGTGTTTAATATACAGTAAGTGATACATCCAAAGTAGCAAGCTTCCATTTTGCCTAAAACTCAATAACCACCTGTTTTGTGACGCAGAAAGTAGGGCACATAATCTGAATAAGCCTATAATATTTTTCAAAGAAGTAGTTTTCATTTTAGATATAAATGGTTAGGCTCTGTAGGAGAGGCACTAGCTTTTTTGCCGCCCGGAACGAACTTAGACTGCCGCACCTTTCTCGAAGTCCGATCTCAGATATTAAATGATTAATTCAACTGAATTTAATGTCATATTCAAAAGTAAGTTTAAATCATCTGTTTAAAAATAGACCATACTTACTCCAATCAACCTTATTGCAGCTATTGTTGTTAGTTTACAAATTTTCTGCCCTTTAAAAAAAAAGTGCCACCCTGTGCAGTCGCACGCTGGGTAATGCCGCCCCTAAGGCTCTGTAATCGTTCACCTAATTAATTCACCCTTTGTTTTGGGTGAAAACGTTAGGTGGTTCTCTTAACCACGTTAACAGGTTCCTTGAATATCACCATAATTAAGTTTTAGTTGAAAAAAGCAAAGACGTAGTAACAATGACTAGAGGATCTAAAATCAGCCCGATCCAAACATTACCATAAATAACGTAACTCATTAACAATTACTTTCAAAACGATTAAAATGATATCTATTCTATACATTTGCTAATCCTCGGGTCTCGTGGGAGCATCACTTATTCGTTAGGTCAACGTGCTCTGTTGTACCCGGTTGCTAATAACGTCTATCATAATGTACTCGTTACGATGGCTGATCATCATATGTTAATCCATGTTTTCCGGGGATGGAGAGGGTGCTTAATTTTATGCGTGGTAACCCTTACGTTGCACTTATGATTTAAAAGAGTTCTTGATAAACAACTAATACATTTGTGAAACTTCTAATACATTAGTGAAAGATTTTTTCAAAGATAATTTAAATAATGTCTTAGAGTAGGGGTTCTCAACGTGGGGTAAGGCAGTAAAATATTTTGGGGTACGCCGTGAGAGCTCAAAAGTCGCTAGATCTAGTAACAAAGTCAGTGTTTTATTTTATTCCCATTGTTATATTATAACTATAGTTTTATCTATTTATACAAGGGGTACGCCAGTTAAATACACATTTCCAGGGGGTACGTGAAGCATAAAAGGTTGAGAACCACTGTCTTCTTAGAGGGTGACCAAAACCTGCCTATAGCAAGGTGAATCTATTCGGCCCATCATTGTGTCTAGATAGAACAAAAATGTAGTCTATTCAGTCCCAGAAAGTGTGAAGTTTAAATGCGTAAATATAATATGTAATAAATAAAACTGTACTCAATGATTTGATTTTCCATACTTTTTGCTATTGTCGATTATGTTCCCTTTAATTCTTTTAGCATCCTTCAGCACTTGAAACGCAAGATTTGATTTATATCAGGAATCCCCAAATTACTTTCAGCAAAGCAAACGAACTAGAAAATTCAAATTAATGATCTGACAAATGCATATCGACAGGGGCGACTCGTCATTATGGACCATAGGGGCTAACCCACAAACATACATACATATCAAATCCTCATACAGCCACGGACTACGAAGGTCCTACCAGACTGTAATTTTCCTTTCGGAAAAATCCAGATATGTCTCTTCTGACATTTCTAAACGAAGCTGCTGCATTTAGCGACTCTAGGCCAATTTCAGAAGGTCCTATTTGACATTGTTTGCCCATCGTGATCTTCACGGACTTTTCATAATCGTCTAGAACAGTTTCTCCATTGCCTTTAGTTTTATTGTCTGATATGCTGGCGCCATGTGAATCTCGGCGGACAATTTTAATTGAAGTACCGCGGAACAAGGCAATGCCATTTACCTGCCTTGCTGGCTGTTACAATCCAAGGTGAAGCCAGCTACCAGAACTAACTTGTACATAGGGGGGATGCGTCCTTTCATCTATGCAGAGCAGCAAAAGCCTCTGTCAGAGTGATGCATCTAGAGTTAAGTATGTGAATCGGACACTACAACACAGAACGCTACAGGGAAATCCTCTGGACCACTGCTCGGTGGTTCCTACGAACAGACAATCAAGCGGTTTGGGACAATGATGTTGCATCCGGAACTGTTCAGATTTTCGTCCCTTAACACTACCATCCCCCCCTAGCAGAGAGAATTGCAGGGGCCAATCAAACTCTGGATAACTGCCCTTTGTGTTCGAGAGTGCGAGGAGCAGAGAGAGAGAAGAGAGGGACACAACGGTTTGGAAGCGACGAGAGGGAACAGTGGTGGTGAAGAGAGAAGACGGACACAACGGTTTGGAAGCGACGAGAGGGAACAGTGGTGGTGAAGAGAGGAGAGGGACACAACGGTTTGGAAGCGACGAGAGGGAACAGTGTTGGCGAAGAGAGGAGAGGGACACAACGGTTTGGACGCGACGAGAGGGAACAGTGTTGGCGAAGAGAGGAGAGGGACACAACGGTTTGGAAGCGACGAGAGGGAACAGTGTTGGCGAAGAGAGGAGAGGGACACAACGGTTTGGAAGCGACGAGAGGGAACAGTGTTGGCGAAGAGAGGAGAGGGACACAACGGTTTGGAAGCGACGAGAGTGAACAGTGTTGGCGAAGAGAGGAGAGGGACACAACGGTTTGGAAGCGACGAGAGGGAACAGTGTTGGCGAAGAGAGGAGAGGAACACAACGGTTTGGAAGCGATGAGAGGGAACAGTGTTGGCGAAGAGAGGAGAGGGACACAACGGTTTGGAAGCGACTAGAGGGAACAGTGTTGGTGAAGAGAGAGGGACAACGGTTTGAAAGCGACGATAGGGAACAGTGGTGGTGAAGAGAGGAGAGGGACACAACGGTTTGGAAGCGACGAGAGGGAACAGTATTGGTGAAGAGAGGAGAGCGACACAACAGTTTGGAAGCGACGAGAGGTAACAGTGTTGGCGAAGAGAGGAGAGGGACACAACGGTTTGGAAGCAACGAGAGGGACAGTGTTGGCGAAGAGAAGAGAGGGACACAACGGTTTGGAAGCGACGAGAGGGAACAGTGTTGGCGAAGAGAGGAGAGGGACACAACGGTTTGGAAGCGACGAGAGGGAACAGTGTTGGCGAAGAGAGGAGAGGGACACAACGGTTTGGAAGCGACGAGAGGGAACAGTGGTGGTGAAGAGAGGAGAGGGACACAACGGTTTGGAAACGACGAGAGGGAACAGTGTTGGTGAAGAGAGGAGAGGGACACAACGGTTTGGAAGCGACGAGAGGGAACAGTGTTTGTGAAGAGAGGAGAGGGACACAACGGTTTGGAAGCGACGAGAGGGAACAGTGTTGGCGAAGAGAGGAGAGGGACACAACGGTTTGGAAGCGACGAGAGGGAACAGTGTTGGCGAAGAGAGGAGAGGGACACAACGGTTTGGAAGCGACGAGAGGGAACAGTGTTGGCGAAGAGAGGAGAGGGACACAACGGTGTGGAAGCGACGAGAGGGAACAGTGTTGGCGAAGAGAGGAGAGGGACACAACGGTTTGGAAGTGACGAGAGGGAACAGTGTTGGCGAAGAGAGGAGAGGGACACAACGGTTTGGAAGCGACGAGAGGGAACAGTGTTGGCGAAGAGAGGAGAGGGACACAACGGTTTGGAAGCGACGAGAGGGAACAGTGTTGGCGAAGAGAGGAGAGGGACACAACGGTTTGGAAGCGACGAGAGGGAACAGTGTTGGCGAAGAGAGGAGAGGGACACAACGGTTTGGAAGCGACGAGAGGGAACAGTGTTGGCGAAGAGAGGAGAGGAACACAACGGTTTGGAAGCGATGAGAGGGAACAGTGTTGGCGAAGAGAGGAGAGGGACACAACGGTTTGGAAGCGACTAGAGGGAACAGTGTTGGTGAAGAGAGGAGAGGGACAACGGTTTGAAAGCGACGATAGGGAACAGTGGTGGTGAAGAGAGGAGAGGGACACAACGGTTTGGAAGCGACGAGAGGGAACAGTATTGGTGAAGAGAGGAGAGCGACACAACAGTTTGGAAGCGACGAGAGGTAACAGTGTTGGCGAAGAGAGGATAGGGACACAACGGTTTGGAAGCAACGAGAGGGAACAGTGTTGGCGAAGAGAAGAGAGGGACACAACGGTTTGGAAGCGACGAGAGGGAACAGTGTTGGCGAAGAGAGGAGAGGGACACAACGGTTTGGAAGCGACGAGAGGGAACAGTGTTGGCGAAGAGAGGAGAGGGACACAACGGTTTGGAAGCGACGAGAGGGAACAGTGTTGGCGAAGAGAGGAGAGGGACACAACGGTTTGGAAGCGACGAGAGGGAACAGTGTTGGTGAAGAGAGGAGAGGGACAAAAAGGTTTGGAAGCGACGAGAGGGAACAGTGGTGGTGAAGAGAGGAGAGGGACACAATGGTTTGGAAGCGACGAGAGGGAACAGTGGTGGTGAAGAGAGGAGAGGGACACAACGGTTTGGAAACGACGAGAGGGAACAGTGTTGGTGAAGAGAGGAGAGGGACACAACGGTTTGGAAGCGACGAGAGGGAACAGTGTTTGTGAAGAGAGGAGAGGGACACAACGGTTTGGAAGCGACGAGAGGGAACAGTGTTGGCGAAGAGAGGAGAGGGACACAACGGTTTGGAAGCGACGAGAGGGAACAGTGTTGGCGAAGAGAGGAGAGGGACACAACGGTTTGGAAGCGACGAGAGGGAACAGTGTTGGCGAAGAGAGGAGAGGGACACAACGGTGTGGAAGCGACGAGAGGGAACAGTGTTGGCGAAGAGAGGAGAGGGACACAACGGTTTGGAAGCGACGAGAGGGAACAGTGTTGGCGAAGAGAGGAGAGGGACACAACGGTGTGGAAGCGACGAGAGGGAACAGTGTTTGTGAAGAGAGGTGAGGGACACAACGGTTTGGAAGCGACGAGAGGGAACAGTGTTGGTGAAGAGAGGAGAGGGACACAACGGTTTGGAAGCGACGAGAGGGAACAGTGGTGGTGAAGAGAGGAGAGGGACACAACGGTTTGGAAGCGACGAGAGGGAACAGTGATGGTGAAGAGAGGAGAGGAACAACGGTTTGGAAGCGACGAGAGGGAACAGTGTTGGCGAAGAGAGGAGAGGGACACAACGGTTTGGAAGCGACAAGAGGGAAGAGTGTTGGCGAAGAGAAAATGTGTTAGTGCCAAAAAAAAGAGAAATGTCTTAGTTCAGAAAAAATGTCTTAGTGCCAAAAAAAAAAACAAGTTGTCTACACTCAATAATAGTATCCACAGAGTTGGACTACACTGTTGGCTTTGAAATTAATAGTTTTGTTGGCATGTGGGATTTGAACCATATCTCTCCTGGTACAGGCCACAGTGTTCTAAGACCACTAAAGTAATAAGTTCTATTAGTGGAAAAAAGGCAGTCTGTTAATTTAGTGGTTTTACACCACTGGCTTATATCTGGAAAGATGTATACCTAAATGATTTAATCTTTCTTTACCAGGCTGCATAGAATTATATTTTTAACAATCGAAGATTGATTAGAGACTATTTTCTTTACATTTGGGATGTTAGTTGAGCGATATATTATCAAATCTTAAGTCATTGATTTACAGGTAGCTTTGTAAACCAAAATGTGTATTGTGCTTGCAGTAAATTGTAGTTTGTAAAGTTTAGATGCGCTTTTCCTGCTAGTTTTTGAATATGTATTCCATCGAAAGGTTGTATCCATGTCCTGTAAATTCAGTCTAATTACTAAGAAAAAGTATTTCAATTAAATCATAACTGCAATTGTTACAGTTAAAGCTATTACAGTATATCATTAATTTGTAGTTCACATTTGTCAATAAAATTGTTCTGAAGAATTTTTGCGTGTTTTTTTTTACCTTTTAATATAACACACTAGTTTTCCATAACAATTTATGTCATGATTATATTATCAATGGTATAAAAAACGATCAATTATTGACAGCATTTATCAGTAAAAATATGTGAAGAAAATGATTTTATTTTTGTTAATATATAACCGAGTAATTATTCGCATTTTAATTTATTTTTAAACATATTGTGTCATTGTAATTATATGTAGAACGGATTATGACGATCCTGGTAATTTATATATGGTTATACATGTTCAGAGAACGTTAAACGACGATTACTCTGCATTTTCAGTCATCAATTTAGCACAATTACAAATCAAAATATTTTATTTTCAACGTCTTCCTTATTTTAAAGTTTGCCATAGAAATATTACATTAATGTACATATATATGCCATATAATCATACTATGTCAATCAGTTTTTGAGCACAGTACCAAACAAAAATGTCGACCGACCTTATAAAAAATTGCTCGATTTGCGACGGTAGTACTACGTGCGCAGGAAGTACTGTAGATCCACCGGATGTGACGTCAATTTAGACTTCAAAGGCCTTGAGTCTCGAAGGTTACGGTAGGGCCGACCGCGACCGTCTATCTATATATCTATGCAGGTTTAAACAGGAACAGTATCTCGCCGCTACATGCAATAACTTGTCTAAAATATGGCACTATGAAAGAGTCGTGCATCTAATCAACAATTTAGTTCTGTTTTGTGCGTGATGTGAAATGCATGCAACAAATTTTCCTAGTTTTGAACAAAAAACACAATCATTTTTTGTATTGTTACGAAGACGTAAGTATTTACGTCTTCGTAACAATACAAGTATTTACCGTATACGTAAATATTACGTTATACGTATACGTTAATAATAATTACCGTTATACGTATACGTAAGTATCTACCTTACGTAAGTATTTTTTAATACAATTGATATCTTCTTGTATATTAAATTTATTTAAGTAAAGTTATACTTTTGTTAAAGTTAATTTATAAAATAGTTTTATTATATAATATTTACCAATATTATATTTTGTTATTTATTAATTTATTTGATAATAATTGAATTATTTATTTTTCAAGAAAAATAAATAATTAAATTAGTGCGTACCTATACAATATGTGACACTTACTTAAAATTTTATCCTTATATCTTAAATAATTAATTGATGCGATCGTTACTTTGTGGCATTCCATTTTCAAAATAAAACAGAATATTAATAAATAGTGGTTTTTTGCAAAGAAATAATTTGTTTTATTTTCTCATAACTTAAATTTGTGGCCTTTTTTTTACAGATAACAGTATGAGTGAGCCGAAGAAAAAAATGCAGGCAATATAGTGTTGAATATTTAAAATATGGCTTTTTTCCGTTACCAGGAAATAGTACTTTACCTATGTGCCTTCTATGCAATAAAACTTTGTCAAACGATTCAATGAAACCTTCTAAGCTTAAGGAACATTTGACAAAAGTCCATAGCGACGAAAAAGATCAAGATTTAACTTTTTTTAAAACAGTCAAAGAACAACATTTGAAAACACCGTCATTGCGACAACTCTGAGCGACAACATCTGAGCGAGATGACGATGGACTGCGTTCTTCTTATAACATTTCTTTACTGATTGCAAAGTCCGGAAAGCCGCACACCATTGGTGAAGAACTTATTCTACCAGCTGTAAGTGTTGCATAAACCAGCTTCCGATGTTATAAGAATTCCACTGAGTAATAATACATTACAAAGAAGGATTGACGAAATGGCTCAGTGCGTAGAAAATTCTTTATTACTTAAAAACATCTGAATTCTCTATACAGCTTGATGAGTCAACTTTGCCAGGAAACGAAGCTTTACTTTTAGCTTATGTGAGATTTGTAAAAGAAGAAAAAATTTCCCAAGAATTGTTATTTGCCAAATGTTTGGAAACTGATACGAAAGGTGAAACAATATTTAATGAATTAAAAAGATTTTTCGATGTAAAAGCTATACCCTTGAGTAATATCCTCTCCGTTGCTACTGACGGTGCTCCGGCAATGGTAGGACGACACCGAGGCTTTCTGGCATACTTAAAACGAGCTAAACCGAATGTATTATCTGTACATTGTGTCATTCATCGATAACATTTAGTCGCCAAAAATCTTAGTGAACGCTTGCATGGCTCACTAGATTATGTCATTAGAGCAGTTAATAAAATCAAAAGGAATGCCTTAAATGAGAGATTATTTGCTCAACTTTGTTTGGAAAACGATGAAGATTATAATCGTTTACTACTTAACACGGAAGTTCATTGGTTATCTAAAAGTGCATGTTTGGATTGATTTTATGCACTCTTTGATTCAGTGTTGGAATTCCTGGTAAGTAAAGACAATGATTTGCGGCTCAATTTAATTAATTCAAAAAATGACATAGCTTATATGACTGACTGACTTTGCCAAATTTAACGAAACCAATTTGAAGCTACAAGGTGATCAATTAAATTTAATCAAAACTAAGAGTATAATATCTGCGTTTGTTGCAAAACGTTTTCTATACAAACAAAACTTGGGGAGAGGAGAATGCTCTCAGTTTCCAAATCTTTCAAAATTGCAAACACGAGATAAAGATTTGCTTGCTTATTGTCAACACTTAACGGCTCTTCATTCTGACCTCAGCCAAAGATTTGAAGACATTCTTCACTTGGTTATCCTCGATTGGGTGTTGGACCCTTTTGCAAGTAGACCCACAAACTCAGATGAATCCATACTAATACAGGAGCAATTTATTGAATTATCCACAAATGAGGAGCTGAAACCAATGTTTGAACAAGGATACCACAAATTCTGGTTACAAAAACAGATACCAATTTTATATCCTGCATTATGGGTCACTGTACAGAAGCTGTTGATTGCTTTCCCGTCTTTCTATTTAGTAGAACGTAGAATAAGTGCAGCATGAGCCTCATCACGAAAAAAAGAAACCGACTGGAAATTAACATAGAGCCGAACATAGATAATCTCATCGTCCCATCAGGTTCACCCATCTCATTGAAAAAAAAAACATGTTTTTGTGTTTTAAAACAAAAGTTATAATTTCAATAAATACTACTTTAAATATCAAAATCTTTTATTTATATTTTATTTTTATGTCACCATTTACCATTCAAGACATCGAAGTTAAATTTGTAATTTTTCTATTATGCAGTTATGTAGAGTTATTTCACTTGGGGGTTCATGGTCAGGTTTTTGCTATAAGAAGGGGTCCACGGGCATAGTGAGTTTGGGAACCACTGGGTTAGACCATTGGCAAGCTGGTAAATATACAACAGGAACATTTACTAAAGAAACACACTGCATATGCTATTCTTGAAATTTCTAAATATTGCACTGATGAATTAGGCTTTAAATACATTCTTCCAGGCAAACTGCACACTGATGCCTTCGAAAGCTGATTTCGTAAATTTCGCCAGCTTGCAGGGTCACAGTACAATATACCCGTGAGACAAATATTTGAAACAGAAAGCAAATTGGGACTACAAAGTATTGGCTCTCTGAAAATAAAATCTGCAAATTATGAAATTACAGGAACTTAATTTAACTTATCAAACAAAATGCAACTGGGAAGAAATAAAAAAGGCAAAAGTCTTTATCTGTGTTCAAACATAAAATAGTGATTTTAGAGACTGACATAAATGCTATTAATGATTTGATTCCTGTGTTAACCATACATTACTGCTTTTTGTACTCATTCAGTTTTAAAAAGATTGAAATACACATCATGTAAATCAAATCTTCTACTTGTTGGCATGTTAAATGAAGATTCATCAAATGAATTAATTGAAAAACTAGACACGGGTGGTTTAACTTATCCACATCCTGATGTTATCCACTCAATATTGTTATCCACATCCTGATGTTCTCAATTTATATAATTACCTTGTCATTCAGAAGTTTGTGTCTCCACTGTTTGAAAAGCAATTTTTGTATGCATTGAACCGCGGATATGTGGCTATAGATGTTACCATTGAATATAATCGATTAAAAAGAAATTTGTTTCGCCGAAGATATTTGTGCAGAGGGCCACACTTCACAATTTGTTCTTAAACGTACAGTATTGGTTTCTACAAATACATTTTTTAAAAATTTTTGTCGAGAAAAAAAATTATAAATTAATCCAACATGGTAAAAAAAAAGAAAAATGCAAACTATTACAAAAGAGAATCAATTAAATGTGCTAAAACGCTAAATTCGCAGTAAGAGTTGTGAAACATTTTCTGTAACCAAGAGTAAATTTATGTTCATATAAAAATTTACGAATCATAGGGTTAATGCACGATTTATTTTTGTGGTTATTGTCTGTCATTTCGAAATATAGTGACAATATTTAGTAATATGCTTTTCACTGAACTGACCAAGTTGTATTTCAAAAAAGCTGTTCTCCCTTTGATAAATGAGATTGGACGATAATTGATAATCGAATGAAGTTGGAATAATAAAAATATTATTTATTCTTTTCATTGCATTTTTCAAGTGTATATATTTCACAGGAAGAGAAATGATAATATAAAAAATTATTTAATAATCAGTGATTAATACCCAATTGATAAACCTTTTCATTTTGTTTCATGTGCTCATATGTAAATATATGCATATATACACCGAATAGTCAAAACATTATGCCCATCTGCTTAATACGATGTTAGTCCTCCACGTGACGCCAAAACAACTCTTACTCGGCGAGGCATGGACGCTACAAGATTTCTAAAGGTGTCTTGTGGTATCTGGTACCAACATGTTATCAGCAGATCCCTTTAAGTTACGTGGTTGAGCCACCGCAGATCGGATATGCTGTTTCAACACAAACCACAGATGCTCGATTCGATTGATCTCTGGGGAATTTGGTGGCAAGGAGGCTGGAAGTCTTCCTCATGTTCCGCGAACTATTGTCGAAGGCAGTGCGACATGACGCATTATTCTGTTGAAAGATGGCACTACTAGAGGGGAATACCGTTGCCATGAACGGATGTACCTGGTCTGCAATGATGTTTAGGTAGGTATAGACGTCATAGTTTCCTGCACGTGAATGACTGGACCCAGGAGTTCCTAGCAGAACATTGTCCAAAGCATTATACTTTCTCCACCGGCTTGTTTTCGTCCCACAGTGGATCCTGGTGTCAACACTTCCCCGGGTAAACGACGCACACGTACCTGACCGTCCACATAGTGCAACAGGAAACGAGATTCATCGGACCAGACGATCTTCTTCCAATCATTAAGATCCAGTTTTGATGCTCGCGTGCCCATTGTAGGCGTTTTCGAGGGCGAACCGAGGTTAGCATGGGCACTCGGAGTGGCCTGTGGCAGTCGCATTTTCAGCAGGGTTCGATGTACTGTGTGTTGTGACACATTAATCCCGTCACCAGCATTCAAATTACCGGCGAGTCGCGACCCAATATCCCTTCTGTTGGCTCCTACCAGACAGGATAGTCTTCGCTCACCTCTAGCATCGATCAGCTGTGGTTGGCTCACACCTTGCTAGTGGTTCGTGGTTTTCCCCCTCCTTGGACCACTCTTTGAAGGTATTAACCACGGCTGACCGTGAGCACCCCACAAGCCTTGCCATCTCAGAAATGCTATGTCCCAGTCGTCTGGCCATTACAATTTGGCCTTTGTCAAACTCACTTAAATCCGTTGCCTTTCCTATCTGAAGAAAACAACATTGATTAACAGAGCTCAATATCAAGTGTTATTTATACAGTTTCATGACCTTCACACGCTCCGTCGTTTACTTGCAGTTGCTTCGATTTGCATAAAGACGCCCTGGTCATCTGTTTTGGCTCTTCGGTGTATGTTGCATTTTTAATTTTTTACAGTTTAAGAAATTGAAATATGATTAAGAAATTTAGTATTTCTCTCGAAAAAAGAACATTTACTCAGAATGGAAATATACTAAATATGGTGGGTTTCACATGCTTTAGTGGTTGCACAAATTGATACTCTTAATTTTCGTTTAAAGTCAATTTCAAACTCTTTTCTAACAATTTTCAGCAAAAAAGTGACCATAAAGGTTAGAGAGTCAGTTACTTGCTAGAAATATTCGTATTGTATTCTCAATAATATGAATATAAAAGTGCAAATAATACTCAATAATACTAAAAATTGAATTAGGATAAGGAAAAAATCTGTGCAGTGAACAAAACTGAAATGAGAAAAAAAACGTGTGGCGAAAAACTAACTTAGAACTACCTATGGTGCTGAATAGCTTGGTCCATTGGCCTTACGTTATAGGATATGTTGGCCCAAGTCATCTGAGACAAAACAATCAACAGAGAAACTTACCCAAAAGAGAAAAAAAATCCTATTATAAATCAAATAAAAGTAAATGCTGGAAATAAATAATATATATATAACGATAAAGCCCCAGAAAATAGGAAATCAAAAGAAAAAGAACAAAAGTTAATTATACTAACGAAATAGTAAATCAAGTTCCAAAAGCAAAGACAAAATGCAATAATGAAACAAAAATTACGACGCACAGAAAAATAAACAAAAAGCATCATGAAGTTTAACACAAAGCCCAATCACAAAATATGAAACATGCAGCCGCATAAAGGAAACGAATAGACACCAAAACAAAGCGTGAAGCAACACGAAGAAAATTAACGTAAAAAGAAAACACGAAGAAACGAAAAACTCAGAACAAATTAGCCATTCCCCTTCCCCTACTTTAAAATTTTCCTGCGATTTTCTAACTATCGCTAAACTATCAATCATCAATGCTTTAAATTCCGTCCGAGATAGAAGGTTATATCAACCTAGAATCAGGATGGAGTATGTTGACAGAAGAAAAACATATAGTTGTAGAAATAGTTTAGTTTTAAATTTCAAACATTATACTTTTTCTACAAAGCTCTGAATATAGCTTATGAGAATAGTGAAAACAAAGAGGAAGTAAAAGGTGTCTAGATCGCCTGTAAAACAAATAACATTTTATTCTGCCAAACCAGAAGAGACATTATTGAGGAATATTTCAATATTTCTGAATGTCAATATTTCCCTATTCTCAAACTTTCAATAAAAAGTTGGTCGAACAAATTTCTGTTTCCAACACATTTCGGTTGAACATATTTCTGTTTGCAACACATTTTGGTTGAACACATTTCTGTTTGCAACACATTTCGGTTAAACAAATTTCCGTTTGGAACAATATTCCGTCGAACAAATTTGTATTTCGAACAAAATTCCTTGGAACAAATTTCCGTTTCAAACAATATTCCGTCGAACAAATTTCTATTTCGGACAAAATTCCTTGGAACAAAATTCCGTCGAACAAATTTCCATTTCGAACAAAATTCCTTCGAGCAAAATTCCGTCGAACAAATTTCCGTTTCGATCAAAATTCAGTCGAAGAAATTTCTTTTTGGAACAAATTTCAGTCGAACAATTTCCATGTCGAACAAATTTCTTTTTGGAACAAATTTCGGTCGAACAATTTCCGTTTCAAACAAAATTCCGTCGAACAAATTTGTGTTTTGAACAAAATTCCAATGAACAAATTTCCGTTTCGAATAAATTTCGGTCGAACAAATTTCTGTTTCGAATAAATTTCGGTCGAACAAATTACACGAAACCAAACTTCAGAGAGTATTTGGATTAACACTGCTAATGATTTTAATGCCTTCTTTGTTAACGTAGTAGATGAAATTGTTGGTAATCAGGTTATAGAGGAATATAAAGAAACTATAATATTGTTTTCCCAATAACTGAAGTGGAAAGTAGAAATATTATTATTAGGCTAAAGAAAAATAGAAGTCCTGGATTAGATGGGATTAGTGTTACAATTAACCCAATTCATTATTATTTTATTACGTGCTCACTTCTTATGTTTTCAATTTATCATTTGAAACCTGTATATGAATTTAAGAAAACCTTTATAAAACCTCTGTTTATAAGAAGGGCAATAGCAATTGTCCATCTAAGTACAGACCAATCGGTCATTTCCATTTTTCGTAACATTTTTGAAAAAATGGTAAAAAAGTGATTGAACTATCTTCTAAAAAAATTCTTATATTCTGAGAATCAATTTGTGTTTAGAGAAAGAAAAAACATGGATAATGTAATAAAAATTTAACTAAATACATGCATATGAATCTATGGAGAAAAGTTATTTAACTCTCTCTATTTAGATAGTAAAAAGGGGTTCTAATGATATAATTTGTTGCATAAATTGGAACATCTTGGAATCAGGGGCATAGTATTAAACTGGTTTATGAGCTATCTATCGAACAGAAAATAGATTGTAAAAATTAATAGTTTCCTAAGCCAGGCACGTACCCAGAATTTAATTTCTGGGGGGGGGGGGGAATTTGATTTGGGGTCGGAAAATTCCTTTTCGGAGAGGCTCTGAGAATTTAGCTTCGGGGGAGGGGGTGACGTCTGACTGAGAATAAGGCTTGAAGAGGGCTTCTAAATTACTAAAATATTCCATCAAACAGAAAACGTTAAATGATATTTTATATGGAATGAGATTATGCATATATATATTTTTCGAAACATTTTTTTAGTATTGGACATGATATATGGAGCTAAAATAAAATTATGCAAAGAGGACTGTTTTGGATTTCAAATGCAGGTAAACAAGTTTGAGATTTAGTATAAGATGACAGAATATTCGGGGGGATGCCTCCTGTATCCCCCTCTGAGTACATCCCTGTTCTTTTCAATGAATGGAGTTTAAGCAAGGTGTTCCACAAGGAACAGTTTTAGGAACAATTCTTTTCTTGATATTTTTGAATGATTTTAGTTCTTGAAAATTTGGTGGACAGTTAAATTGCTTTGCTGATGATACTGCCATAATGTTTTGAGCTAAAAATTATGATAACTTACTATATGGCATGTAATATGATTTAATGAAGGTTAATAGATGGTTTAAAACGAAAAATCTATTTCTAAATATTGATAAAACAAAATAATTATGTATAATTCAAAGAATAATTCTGATGTTATAAATGACATAATAATAAAAATGCGTAAATCAGACTGTAATGGATAATTTTGGTTGCATTTCTATTGAGAGTTCCTGAAATTACAAAGATAAAAATTGAATTGGAACCACATATATTAGTGATTCGGAAAAAAATGAGATCAATGTTATATAAAATATTGTTACAGATTTTTAAGTTGTAGTTTTTATATTTGACAACCTTGAGCAATTCGTAATAAACAGACAGATAGTAATTAAACTGATTTAATAACTAAGGCAATAAACTATATCAATAACAACAAAATTTTAATTAATTACTTTAAATACCAATTGATAATCAAATGCAACATTGGGAAAGCGAATTGCAAATCAAGGCATAGTCAGAAATCTTACCAATCATATTTCTTCCGTTAAACATCACTTTAGAAAGAATTAAAGAATTACCTTTCCTATGAAAAACTAAGATACCCTGTTGTAGAGAAGACACTAGTCTTACCACTTTAAATATCGTCAGCTTATCACTGAGCACAACACAAAATGGCTATTTTTTCACACATGCCAAAATCTCTCTCTCTCTTTGCTGAAGTTCCTTTTTTACTGTAAGGAAATCCTCCGTTTCAATTCCATCATGTTCCAATCTTCATGTTCCAGTCCATCATGTTCCTTTTGATTTAAGGAAATCATAAAGGTGAACTGTTTTTCTATATAGAAAGATATTAAAAAAGTACTTGTTGGTTAAAGTGATACTGAGCATATGTTCCAATCTGTTTTATGTCGTAATTTCACTATGGGCGATATATCGTGTGTCTCGCAGTAAGCGATCACGTTTTCATTGTTGCACGTTCCTAGTCCGCTGCAATGTATTGATATAAATTGAAAGACATGAAAACTTAGCGTGAGTTCAAAAATAGTATATATGTATACTAAACTAAAGTATGAATGAAGTAATTTATTATAAAGGCACAAAATTTATACAAATTAATCAATCTTATCTAAGCACAAATATTTCTATTCTTCTTAGCATAAAGCCAAACTATAAAAAGGACGATTTACTCTGTTTAACTAATTCTCAATGCTTAAACCACAATGCTTGTCAATATTCAGTTCCTATGACAAAAAAGAATTTATTACTTTGTAACATCCAACAAACAATCCAAATTATATTGAATTTCATTTTGTTTTAGAGGATTACCATAATAATGTTTTATACCTTATAGATGCGAAATATCTAATGTTGATCTCTCTCGATAGAATACTCAAAAGTAATTTTACTGTTGATTCTCTTTCACCACCGGAACCAAACTCATTCTTGAATCAAGAGATAACAGTCTTCGTACGTAGTATCACACAACACTACTGACTACAATATTTCCTTATTTCTTCACTACTGCACTACACCTTTTTGTTTTCTTCCACAATTATTACTATTCAGAGCATTATCGTTCTAAACAGTTGATAACGTAATTGTCACGCTGAAGCGTAGGCGAGCGTTCATGACACATCTGCCATAAGCCCATTGTAGCACCTTCATCTGTCGTAACAATATCATTAAAAAATACAGGTTCAGTCGGATAACATTATCTGTTGTATACGTATAACAAATGGATACAATCTGTTAATCTGCCTTACATTATGGGGTACTTTGCTATGGAGGTACTTATACATCAATCCTTAGACCAGCGAGAAATCTACAAAATAAAAGAATAAAAAAATTAACTGATAGCAATGGATTTCGAGATAGTTTGCATAATTCTTATATTAACCTTAATATACTACCGTTTAGAAACTTATATGCCTATAAAAGAATGATACACCGCTTTGCAAATGGTAATTTCTGTGTTCTGAAAATAGATAATTATTGCTTATGATCACATGGAAATAAAAATGAAATTCCTTACAATAAAAAAAGGAATTAATACACAAATACATAGCATATTTACCTCCTAAGATATTTAATCATTTACCTTTTGATTTAAGGAAATCATAAAGGTGAATTGTTTTTCTATATAGAAAGAGATTAAAAAAGTACTTGTTGGTTAAAGTGATATTGAGCATATGTTTACAGTTCTTAGATAACATAAAATTAGTGTTTTTGATTTTAATTTCTAATCTCGTACATTATGCATATTGCCTGTTTGTGATGTTTCATATGAATTACGTTGTTCCCATTTTACTCATCATTGTCATGGTGGGGTGACTCAGTCGGTATCGAGCCAGGCGCATAATCTGCAGTTCCAGGTTCGAGTCCCAGCGAGGCCAGTGTTGAGATTTATCTCCGCAAAACTCCCTACCCATTGTCAGCAGGGGACATCGATGGGCTTGGAAAGTCCGTCGGATGGGACGTTAAGCCGTGGCCCCATGTGCGAGGAACCACATCCTGTGCATGTTAAAGAATATACTGGATGGCTTGGATGGGAGGCTACCGTCTGTCTGCGAACAGCTGTGTAGTGGGTTCCCTCCCCAAACCTTCTCTGAGCCCTCGGTCCTTGTAACCTGGCCATTTAGCCCATTGTGTGCAAAAGAACTGCCGCTCAGAGGTAAAACATCCAACGCATCATTATCGTCGTTAGCTGAATAATTATACTGTTAATAAATTAACTTTTTTTCTCATTCCTAAAACTGATTTTAAATGAATCGATAATCAGTTTTAGTGTACTATCAATGTAATATCTACTACAACAATCTAGTCAAGTTTTTGCTTTTAGGTTGTTTATCCGTTGATTAAATTTTATGTAAAATTGCTAATAATAATAAACTTGATCTATATATTATATATAAAATATAATCAAGCGTATAATTATTAGTTTTAAAGACATCCATGTCAGCAACAAATCGATGAAAAAGGCCAAGGAACAGAGAGACTTAAAGGCAGACATAAAATGATTATTCATAAAAACTTTAAAAATATTATGGTTTTCATAAATAAACATTTGTCTAAATGTTTAAAACTGTTTTAGAAAACCAAAAAAACAAATAATTTAACATTAAACATGGATATCAATATTTTGGGTAAAAGAAGGTAAACTCTTCCTCGGGAAGGTTTCTAACTCAAACGATCCAGAAATAGAAAAGAAAATGATATGATACTCAGTAGTAATGGCTGATTTGTTTTCCTAGGATGATGACCAAGTCTCCAACGCTATATTTTTTAATGACTCATCAGAATATTCTGTTTTGAATATAAATTCGTTAGTTTGTTGATTTCAAACTTAGAAACTTGAGACACAATGAATTTTTTTACATCTAAAATGTGTTGGAAAATATTTTGATTTAGTTTTACTTTCTGAGATATGGGTAAAAGATGTAGGTTGACTCTTCATATCGCTCTACTATGCTGGAATATTCGTATCATTTAGCAGAGATACAACGTTTATTCGCAATTTTCTAGTCGATGCAGTAATGATTTGAAATTTTTTGAATTTTGTATCATTGCACATCTTAGTCTCCTCAACTGCATTAGGAGCCGGTGACTTCTATCGCAACTGAGCAAAAGAAACGGATTTACATTTATCTAGGGCTTTATTATATGTATTGGCATCTTTTAACCTTAAAATATATAATTTGGGTGTTTCGAGGGAAGAGTTAAAACTATGGTGTTTTGTGAATGTTTGGTGATTAATGATATCAAACAGTAATTTGCACTCTGCTATTTGTTTTCGATACTTTCCGTTGTTTTCTCTGATGCATTTTCTTTTACAGATTTTTTCGAAGGTGACATAATGCTGAGAAATGGAACTTCCCCATATGTAAGTGAAATTCTTTGTTCTCTAAATTGGAGATATCAAGCTTTGGCCTGCTAATTCAGTTCATGCAGTCTAAAGATTAGAATTATTAAGACAGAAAAATTAATCTGAACGAAAAATCCATATTTATTTATTGTTCACTTAAATGACTTTTTTTACGCCATTTAACTTATTAAAATCTCTTAATTAAATAAATAATCTTCTTAAAATGAAACAAAAACTGAAGTGTTTCGGTTACTCTAAAAGTTTGTGTAATTTTTTAAAAGGTATGATATTCGCATCTCTTTTTCGCATTGCAACAATTATCGAAGTAGAAACAGACTATTAATTTTCATTTGATTGTAGCTTTAACAGAAAACGCTTTGCTCGGAACAAAAATGCAAAATGCAAACGAAATGGAATCTTCGGCAATATAATTGACTTTCACGTGGAATTCAATAGACCTCAACATTCTAATAAGATTTTATTTTATACAAAGTCAGAAAACAATATATTACAGAACATGACAAATAGAATAAGCACACAACGTAAAAACAAATAAAATATATTTTATTATATGCCGTATAACTTTACCCATTTTTAATATTAGTCAAGCGCACTGGAGCATAATGACCTTGACGGGAGGCTATGGTCTGTCTCCTACAATGCCAAATAATAGGTTTAACAGAAATATTTAAGGTGTCTGTGAATGTTTTATTAAAAGCAATAAATTTAATTACCATACAGTGCAAAATATTTCATAGTACAATAATAATAATAATAACATTGAATTATTTAAAAAATTGACGTACCTTAAGCTATTTAAAATCCATCTCTAAATGTTCCAACTATTTATTAGCCCATTAATCACTTTATTTCCCATAATACATAATTTCATATTTTTTCCTGCACCAAATCTTCTGCCTTATATTTTTTTCAAATTCACAACAGATATTCATCTCTAAATGATGTTTCTAATATAAATGTACAATGTTTTCAATATTAATAAATATGTTCTAATTCTGATTTTTTTCTCTCGATATTTTACCATTATGCAGATTGTTAGGAACGAATAAATTATTTTCGCTTACAATAATGTGAGATTTTCGTTTAATGGATAGTATTCTGCAACCAATTGATTCGTTAGAGCGAGAATTGTCTGTATTAATCTAACGTAAGATAATACACACGCACTGTCACATAACATAGAATAATTAATAATACTAATTTCTCTTATCTTTGTGTTTGCCTATGTAAATTTGGAAAATGACAAAATCAAAAAAAAATGACAGCTTACAAATTTAATATTTTTTTCTATAAGAAAAACAACAAACAATTATGAAGCGCATTTTTTCACATCTTTTTTAGGTTTAACCCGAATATTAAATCTCTTGTTCCGGGGGAAATATCGAGAAAACCCGTAAAAATCTAACCCTACTTATAATGTCGTTTCCAAATTATTTCCTCGATCAACTTCTTTACAATTTCTGAATAATACAATTTAAATTTATTTACAAATATCAATGAATCCTTTGTAACTGAAAAAGTTTCATCCTTATCAATTACGTCAACTGGAATAGATTTACGGTTTTTTTTTGCCATCCGCACAATTCATTTTATTGTGCCCCAGTTCTTCCTTGAATCATGCTTTATCCTATAAATTTATTTCTCTAATAATCTGATTTTGCTGCCTTAATTAACGTTGATAATAAGATTTTTATATCATAATTATAGTGATATGTATAATCATTGATTTCCATATCGGTCGTAACATTCATCTTATACTGTTTGACCGTTTGTTTTCTGATAAAAATTGAATTTATTAATTCCGCACTATTTCATGGTTTTAAGTTTTTGGACTTCTAAAGTACTCTGCTCCTACATTTAGAAATTGTAACTTTAATAATTGCACTAAATTTTGAAAACCTTCATTCTTTTCTAAAAGTTTAATACGCTGTCACTTTAATATATTCACTTTATGCCTCGACCATACTTACTTTTGAGATATTTCTAAATCCACTGTGAACCCAATAAAAAAGCGATACATCAGTAATAGCTGAAAGATATAAATGTTGCATCTAATATAAAAAAGATTTTTCATAAAAATATGATCCAGAAAGTTTCCTCATTTATATTTTATGACCTCTTTATGACAAAAAACAAAGTCATTTGGGATGACATTTTCTTAATTGGCATTATTAAGGCCCTTGTTTAAGAAGTCTGTAAATATCCCCTAACAACAAGGCATATCTATCATCAGGGCCGTGTCTTAGCAATGGGCCTTCCCCTTTTTCTGTTGCCTTTAGGCACGCTCTTCATATCCCTATTCATTAATCAATAGTTATGTATACCGGCAACTTGCCCAAACCAATACAGTCTCTCTCTGCACTTAAATACTGCTTAAAGGAGGTTGCCGACTCCTTTGCCTCGCAATTATTAACTACAAAGGCAAACAACATGATGACTAAGATACTGTGTAAGCATCTAGAATAAAAGAAATCAGTTTACTCTTTATTATAAAGGAGGGTGTTGTATAATAATGGGACTGGAATTGTTTCTCTACTGCAACTGACTTTAGAAAGGATCAAACTATTGTAGAGCCTACGTTTAGTATTTAAATGTATATATGCTTATCTCTCCACACTCTCCATCGATTATTAAAATTCCCAGCAACAATTCCTATTCTTCTGTTTATCTCATACTTAAACCACCAATTCTGTTACATAGCTACCAAGATAATTAAACTGTACACACTTACTCAAGGGTGTGCAACCACTGAGATTAACTGAAATACGACCTGCCTGACCAATTTTCATCACTTTAGTTTTCTCTATGTTTGTCACCAAACATACTATCTTACCAGTCTGTCTTACCAGTCTCATCAACAGCTCTAATGAAAGAGTTGATCTCATCAACATCATTTGCCAAAAGGTCCAAATCATCAGCATAACCATGAAAAGAACTTTACCTGGAACAGAAAGTAGGCTGATACCCCTATAGTTATCTCAAAAACTACGATCAACTTAAAAAAAAAATAAGAATAATAATAGCTCTGGTAAAATTATAGGGAACAACGCTTTTATGATAAAAGATATCCAAAATGCTAGTAAGCCATATGATAACAGAAACCTTCCCAGTTTAAAACATTGCAGTGGTACTTTCATCCACCCCTGGAGATTTATGTAGTTTAAGTTTAGAAATAGCCAAAATAACTTCAGACTGTGATATAGGGCAAACATTAGGGCCAGTAATACATCTATCGTCATCACAAACAATGGGAGTAGAACTAATTACATTGTTGAGAACATCGTCGAAATGCTCAGCCCATCTAGGCATGAGAGAAATTTCATCTTCAGTGATCTTACCATGTTTATACCCCAATCCCTGTGTACCTGTCTGTTTCTTTCCACCCAACACATTAACTATCTGGACAACTCTCTGCTCTTATGATGTCTAACTGCTTCCTGTGCTTTGCCAGCCAAACTATCAAGCCAAATATTCTTATGAGCATTCAACAGATTATTTATACACATATTAAGCTCTTTGTAATGCCATCTGTTAGTACTAGTAGGGTGCTGATTAAGGTTATTCCTGAAATTCTTTCTTTCAAGAATAAACTGTACAGCCTTATCCACCAAATAACTTTGCCTCTTCTGCTCTTTTTTTTCTGCAGAAGACTATTTTTAGTTTCAAGAAAAGCCTATTTAAAATGGTTCCATTCTTCCTCGACTTCAACAGTAAGTACAAAAAAATAACAGATTGTCGTAATGACGAAGTAACCTGTCATGGAGCGTTGGTTCTAACTTGGTCTTTCAAAGCTTCAGTTTAAAAAAAAAATCAGAATAAACAGGAAAACGGGAGTAAGGAAAAATTAGCAGCCTGGATTGGCTACTTGCTCTCCCAAGCCCGTAGTCGGGAGGTAAGAAAAACCTTTAAAGCTTAACAGTACAATGAAACAGAAATATTCACTTTGAAAATAAAAGAAGCAGCAAGAAAAAGACAGTTTAAATATCTTTGAAAATAAAGTCTTTGAAGGTCTTTGAAGATCATCTGATCTTTGAACTGTATGAGTTCAAAAGTCACTAAAGAATTACACTGAAAGGCTGAAATGGAGTAGAGGGGTCCGGTGTCTTTCAAGAAGTGTAGCGAAATTTTAGAAATTCTGTACACAAGGTGAGAGTTTTGTCTTCTGTCAGGAGACGCTGATAGTAACATCTGTGATGTTGATCTGCTGGAGATTGGAAAGCACATTGTTTCTGTGGAGATCATAAAGTGGACAGTGAATAACAACATGTTCAACATTTTCTGGTTGGTTACAAGTTTTACAGAGGAGTGAAGTTTTCTTTCCAATTTTGTGAAGTTTTTCGTTTAATGCACAGTGACCAATGGTAAGTCTATTTAAAGCCGTTTCTTCTCTTTTGTTCAGTTGAAACTTCCCTCTTGGATGGACGGGATGTCAAATATTTTTCTGTAAAATTTACCATCGTTCAGATCAGCTGCCTTGAAGTAGTGAGTCCACTCCTCTGAAGTTTTTCTATTAACTTCGAAGCAGAAATCTCAATAACACAGAGGGTTGTTTAAGTTAGATGGCAAGGTCAAAGCTGCTTTGGCGGCAAGATCAACTTTCTCATTATCAAGGATATCAGATAGCTGGTATCCACTGGAGACAGACTCTGAGAGTTGACAATAGAAAATGTGCCACATATCCATAGGATATAAGATATGATGGAAGTGTATAGTGAAGCCAGTGGGTCTGAAAGCAGTGACTGAAGAGCGGACTTGCTGCCTGACAAGATCAGAATGCTTTTATTGAAGACTGAGAAGGCCCATTTAGCACTTGATAAATAGCTAAAAGTTCTGCAGATCATGATGCTAGTTGAATTTTTCAAGGAGTAACAGGTTGTAATGTTCAGAGAAGGAATGAAGAAAGCACAAGATGGTTTGTTAGTAGAAAGACTACTAACAAAATAGATTTGAGAAACAAGTAGATTGATAACAAGTAGATTTGCAGAAAGCATTGATAGCAATCTGCAATGCAGTTCAAAGCAACGGACTTAATTCCTGACGTTTCTTTTCAGAAAGAGGAAGATTTGGCTGGATGAGAGGATGAAGAATTTCTCAGATTGGGAATTTGGGAAATAGATCTCCTGTAGGCTGAAAATTGATGAATTGAATAAGTGGTTCTTCAGAAGTAATGAGTTTGTTAATATCTGATCTTCTCAAACCTCTGTTGTTACAGTTACAGAGGATTTTATTCAGGGCGGGGTTGGCTGGGAACTTGGAATTCATTCTTGCAATCACTTTTATTAGTCTTGATTTTCTTCTAATTTTGAGAGGGTGAATAGAAGTTACAACTAGTGAAGCAATAGTGTGGTATCCCTGGAAGTAGCCCCTAGTCTGACAGCTTTATTCTGTCAAATATCTAGTTTTTTTATTTTTTGAGGCATTGAGAAAAAGAATGCTACCTTTGTAAATTGAGAGAAGGCGAAAAGAAGTGCCTCCCCATAATTTCCTATATCTTAGAATGCCAAGTCTAGCATTGACCTTGGAACACATGTGGCTTATTTGAATTTTCCAAGTGAGAGTTTGGTCCAAATAAACACCCAAAAACTTATGTTCAGTGACTGAATCGATGTTTTCATCCTTACTTTTAAGGTTAAGAGGTTTCTTAAATCCGTTCTTACTAATAACAAGAGATTTTGTTTCGTGTGTGGCAACCCAAGATTCAAGAAAATCAGCAGTTCTGTTGATGGCAATTTGTAAGTTTCGTTCTAGTTAACCTCGGTGTCAAAGGCACTTTTTTAATTTTAGCACAACACTTCTTAAATTGAAATTGGAAGATACTTTTAACAAGATAATGATCAGAACCAATTTCAGCTCCTCTGATGACCTGGAATCCCTAACCGAATTAGCCCATTTGCTGTTATTCATTATAAATCAATCACATGGAAGTCATTTGGCGAAAACAACGTTTATTTATATGTAAGGCGTTCAAATATAAACGAAAATTTAGTGACTGTTCAGGCACAAATTAACGCGTGAACAAGAATTCATTGGCAAGTAAAGACTTGCTCAAACTTTCTAACAGCAACAATCGTGCTCCCTCCACATCACCAGGCAATTGTAATCAAGATGTCGGACCAAGAAGTACCCATTTGTATTGCGCAGTGCAAAATTATGAAATTTGTCACGAACAAAGGTGTCATTCTTTCCGAGATCTTTGCCAGGCATTGAGCCCAGTTTCGGGGAAGACTTTTTGTCACAGGAAAGGTTGTACAGTTGGGTGGAATCATTTAGAGAAGAATGAGACGGTGTCGAAAAATTCTTGGTGTCGAACCAAGAATTTTTGTCACTCCTGACAATGTTGTCAAAATTGAGGAACTTATTCTAGACAATCGTCGGATGAAATTCGTTAAATCTCACAGGATAATGGAATTGCGTAGGAGGTATCTAAGAAATTGTGCACAACGAGCTGAAATTCAAAGTGAGCCCAAGGTGGGTCCCACGGTTTCTGTCATGGGAGCACAAGGACAACGCTTGTTTTCACATCGCCACTTAACGATGTAGACTCTATGGAAACTGAAGCAGGGTGTGCTGCCTCCTCCACCGTAGAGATTCCGAGACAATGATGAGGTCATTGCAGCTGGGCCAAGTTGGATTAACAAGCAACCAAAAATCGTCTTTGAAGCTGGAATTAAGAAGTTCCGGAACGTTGGACAAGTGGATTGCGGTTAAAGAGGATATCCCGTCAATTCATCGCTCCCAACTCATCACACGTCAATTCATCGTGACGTCAGTTCATCGCGACGTCAGTTCTTCTCAGTGTCAATTCATCGCGACGTCAGTTCTTCTCAGTGTCAATTCATCGCGACGTCAATTCATTGAATGTCAATTCATCGCAGTGTATTGACTTTCGATATCTGTGCTCAAATGAACTTTAGAGACAATAATTTAGACTTTGAGAGGTTAAACATGCTTCAGAAGAATTTATCTCAGAAATTAATTAAAACTTAAATGATAAATATTGTTTCAAACCAATAATTACATAATAATATTGTGTTCAAAATAAAATATGCATTTTAAAAGTTTGTGTAATAATTATTTTAATATTAGGCAAACATAACAATTTTTACGAAAATTTTTTTTCAAACATTCCAGCTTCCATGCCTTTTTAAATATTGAAAGGATATTGTTTAAAATCGAGATCAAAAGAATTGATTATGTTTTAATTTATCATCAATCACTTTTTTTCCATTAAATTTTTCATTAGATTCGCATTGACATAACTCAGGAATTCTCCTTTTCGGTAGGTTCTAGGTCAGGCCTGGGCAAACATTTTAGCGGAAGGGTAACGTAGAAAAATGGAATGGAATGGAGGGCCGCGTAGGAAACTTGAGAAGGAATGATTGGCCACGTAAGAAACTGAAATCGAATAATGGGGCGGCCAAAGAAATATGAAATCAATAACTTACGTCTAACCAGTGAATAATAATAATAATCAATCAATCAATAAATAAAACATAAACATAATAATTTTATTAAAATTAATTATCTTAATAAAATTTTCTTCGTCGAAGTTGGACTTCATTTTCTCTATAAGATGTCTCTTTACTTTTTCTTAAGATGTCAACTCTTTTACAGAATTAATGAATTTGTCATCAGTAGCGCGTCGACCGGACAAAAATATATGTCTCGCCGTAGTTTGCCCAGCTCTTTGAAGTCAATCGATGACTTTTCAATTGAGACTCGACATTCAGTTGATGATTTTCACCCTCACACTTATCCTAAGGGTGAAAGATGTTTTGTTTTAAGAGATAATTGTGTTTTTAGAAATATATTAAAAATTCTTTTTTTGGAGTTGGTTAGGTATTGATAAATTGTCACAATTCACATTATTAAGAAATCCCCAGTTTTAATTTAGTTCTCTGACGAAAAATATTGTTGCAAATTTCAAACATTTAAACGAATATTGCAAACAGCCAAGATCTAAATAAGCAATCAAGCCGGAAGTGGAGGGGGGGGGTGTACAAGACACATGATCCAGCCGAAAAAATGTAAAAGTGTGTGTTTGGGGAGAGCAATAAATTGTATATCCAAGACGGTATAACATTAACAGTATGACTGCAGAATAGTGCCCAACAGACAGAGCTTTTCCCCTATGACATCACCACCAACGCCCTTTCTGGTTACGTCAGTTCTGGCCACACTATTAATATTCGTAACCGAACATGCCCGTTTATTAACATCCATAATTAAAAATCCCACGCCATTTGGGATTCTGACATCATCACCCATCAGAAGTAAACAACCCTCGAAATAAATCTAAGTCTCGAGCCTGCCACCTTGGTTTCTGATGTCATCCCCCTTGCCACAAAGTCCCCAAAAATTTGCGAAACTCGCATTCTCATGACGAAATAAAACCTCTTAGAAAGTCCTAGAAAATGTTGCAATCACCCCCTTCTAGCAAAGTCCCAGAAAAATGGCGCAATTCGAGAATCTATGATTCATTCATACTTGTCCAGACTTGTAAACCCTGAATAATTCCACCTTCCTCTCAGATGCTATCATGAATGTCGCAGTCCTAAAAAAAAATTACAAAGTCTAACTGAATTTTTGGTAGCAAAGTTCAGATCATCTCCTCTCAGAATGGATGATACAATCCTCAAACATTTAAATAAATAAAAAATAAATAAATACCTCCTCAAGCAGCTGCTTACCACAGAGGTCTGACAGGAGCCTGTCAGTTTATATGCCAAAGTAGAAGATCTGAGAGGATGGCAGGACCTCAGCAGAAAAACGACACATACATCCATGCCTTACCCGGGGCTCGAACCCAGGTCCCTTAGATAGCAACCAAGCACGCTAACCACTCGGCCATGGGACGGATACCAAACATTTACTAACTCCAACTAAGCTTTCGGTGACAACGTTCAGGGAATCCTTTTTCAGAATGGATGTCGCAATCCTCAAACATTTAGCAAGTCCCATATATTGCGACATTGGCCAAGCCTCTCCAAATAATTGTAAGTCCTGCGACGCGCATTACGCAACAAATCAAGTAATCAATCAATCAACCCTTCCACCCACACTATCGTCCCCCCAACTTTGTTAAACGACATCAGTAATTCGCATTTAGATATGTCCCAACATTTACATTCCAAAGTGTGAAGTCACCGTGTCTGGACTTATTTTACAACCGTGTAGTGAAATAAAAGTCTCATTTCTGCAACTTTAAATTGGCCAATGTCATTGAACCTTCCTGATTTTTATTTCCCCTCCCCGCTTCTAATCCTGCTACATGCGTCTTAGGGGAATTATTATTATTTATTTCCCCAAAGATATCTAAAATAAAAGAAAATCTGCATCCGTCTCAGGGGCGAAAAACAATCCTTCTACATTAAATCTCCTTCCATTTCATTAAACCCGCCTTCTTTCCCCTTTAATACTTAACCATTTCAAAGCCGTCGCAATTGTATCACCAGTTCCTGTTGATAGATGTTTCGAAATGTCGTTGAGAAAAACAAATCTTTTTTACGTTAAATTCTCACTTCTACAACGTTAATATTGCTCAATTCATTAAACTGCCCTTATTTTCATTTTAATACTAAGTACAACCCTTTGCATAACCACACGAATCATAGAATAAAAATATTTCTCCTTACTTGTAATTTGAAATCTACTGCCAACTTTTTTTATTTCCCCTTTTAATGCTAAACCAGTTCAAAGACATCGTGTCTGTATAGCCACAAGAATCAAAGACAAAAAAATGTAAAACTCAACTGCCTAATTTTCTTCCTCATATTTATTTCCGCTGTATATAGTATATGATTCACTTAGAGAAATATTATTCATCCCTAAGAAGTAATTTTAAATCCCTGCCTATTCAATTACCTTAGTTACTTTATTATAAGGGAACTTACTAACTTATTCCATAAGTTGCTTAGTTCCCTTAGTTATTTATAATCGACAACAAAATATTATTTCATCCATTTATTATTTACTCCGAAGAAAAAACCGCTAATAACATTTAAAATAATTTCTTACTTCGAACTACATTTAGAAAACCTTAACAATTATAAACACTCTTACAAGTTTAAAAATCATTCTTGAATAAATTTTGTTAGTGCATGACCATAGCAGATGGGAAAAAATTAGTTTCCTAAGTATAGATATTTTACAAGTCCTTACAAACTTAAAGTAATCCGATATTGCAATAAAAATATACCTATGTATCAATTATTCTCTGTATACGTTCGCGTAGGTGACTGATTAATTTTTCTTTCATCTTCCTCCTATTATCGCAAACGGATGATCAGCGAAGGATCGCATTATATACTTGCTTGCCTTGTACTTGCAGCGCCACCTACGCCATAGAGCTGTAAAGTAAATTTTGCGTTTAATTTTCCTAATCATCCCAATAACAATGTCTTTATTACAGCCGTGGAAGCGAATCGTATTGCATTGTTGAGTCCAGGTTCGAGTCCTGGTGTCGTATGCTTTAGCATTGCACCTCAGTTAAAGAATTTGTTCACGTATAGCTATGAATCAAAAATCGATATTATTAAATAAAGCGAATATGGGACATAAATGCTGCAAACCAAATTTACTATTTATTCAATTATAGGGTCCATAATCGATTTAAATCCAATTATAGGGCACACTTACAATATACATTCGAAAAGAGAAATATTACATCAATATCCTCTTTAATTTTCGCTTCACTGAGTCGAGGGAATTTCTGAGCCAAGTACTTGAAAGCTGATGCAGTCCGGGGTCAATGGCTTTTACAAAGTTTTTCATCACACAGAGTTTTATAGGGGTAGTAGCAGGATTTAGTGCGTTTCTGCCAATGATGGGTATTCCACATTCTTCTCTCCGACCTTCGGAGATTTCCTCTGAGGCCAGTTTCTCTTCACGTGGTGCAAAGTCTTTGCTCGGCTGTCCCATTCACATAAGAAACAGCAGTACTTCGTATATCCCAGCTGCAGATCCATCAACAGAGCCACTACCTTCAAGTCACAAAAGAGATGCCAATCATACTTGCTGTACTGAAGATAGTTCAACAGCTGTTTTAGGTTGTCGTAGGTTTCTTAAAGTAGATAGCGTGTCCGACTGGAATGGATGGAAGTCGATTTCCATTGTGCAGCAACACCGCCTTGAATCTCAATTTCGAGGAGTCTATGAATAGTCGCCATCCTTGAGGTCATGTTTGATTCCGACGGCATTTATCAGGCCATTTACACCATAGCAGAACACAAAGTCATCTTCCTTTCTGAGATAAGGCGCACATTACTTATGAGGAGTTCGAAACGAAGTCACTCGGACATTTTTCTTGAAAAGATTCCATTAAGTCTTAATCCAAGTAACTCTGCTTTGGCCTTGGACAGCTCCAGATCACGAACAAGATCGTTCATTTCTTCTTCGGTGGGAATGTGTGGCGCATATGATGCACTATGGCAGACATATGGATCATCATTACACACCGAAGGCTGTGGAGAACCCGACGCCAGTTCGCCTCGCTCCTCAATCGATGGAAAATTATTTTGGAGGTTCACCGTGCAGAACTGCTCAGAGAGCAGATTGTATATTCGGGTATGCTTTGTCCACTTCTTTTCCTTATGATGCCTCCAGAAACAGGTGGAACCTTGCAGAAGATATCTGCACTATTAACACAATTACGAGACCACTACTGCTGGATTAAAACTGCAAGGATCACTTGTGTTGTACTTATGACTCAGGGGTAAATGGGAGTCACTCAAAAGACTTGTCCACCCTACGAGACGTCGCTTACAATTAATGATTGCATTATCTTTTGTCCACGATCATAAAGCCGCGATGTCATGACTGAACTACATTGCATCAGACAATGATACAATACCTCCAGGGGTTGTGTGTATGGCGGGCTGATGCAATACAACGCAATATGTTGCAATGTGGAGTTTAAAATACAGTGTTGCGAAACGGTTACCTATGTACATACTCAATGCGGACTGAGTCGTTTATACATGACCATCTCTGTCTCTCCTAAACAAGAGCCAATCGACAAATTTTATTGTCATTTTCATGTTCAGCACCTCGAAATTAGTAAAGATTGGTTATTTTCATTTCAGAAGCCTTTTTTGTGTTACCCAGTGTTATTTTACTGAAAATTATTTTGCTAAGAATTGAAACTATTTTTAACTGAGACCTCCGCAGAGTGTCATGGTAAAAAAAATACCATTCCGATGGAAAACAGATCCATGTCCTGGCTTTCTAGCTCAAATCTCATTCTTACCTGTCTTATATCAACCATTGACCAAGTATCTTAGCAAATAGCACTGTCACATCCCTACGGTGTGAAAGATTGTCCTATAAACTCGTAGTTCTGCGCCTTTTTCGCATCAGATATGTCGATTGGGATTGACCGTCCCACAGAAACTGAATTAAAACGACTGCCCTGTAGAAAATGAGGGGTGGAGATGTTATTGGTTGGGAAAAGAAAGAAGCAGAAACTTAAAAATTATATGATGGAAATGATACCCCATTGAAACATCTGAAATTCTCTGGATGCTGATGCACGTAACACTATCACTACCTAATAATTGACGTGGGAATTAACATTTAGGTTGATGCAGATTTTAAAATCCTTGGTATTACTGAATAACATGTTGAATTTAACCTTTTTTCACATTCTTTCTACATCCTATCACACAGGAATGGTAAGTTTTACGTATTTTACAACGCTGTGAAACTTGTATTAAACAAGTATTATAGCAACGCAAGAAACTTGTATTATACTATATATTTTTTACTTTTTTTTTCTTTTTCCACTGAATTTTTTCACTATTCTGTTACATCGATACATTTTGTTAAGAGTCACAAATCATTCATACAACTTACGTAGGATATTTGATATGATATTAAATTCATATTGTAAATATTTTCTTGTCTACAATTCTTAAGATTTTCTGTCTGTGTTTTCTAACTGTGAGTAGCGATATTATTTTTCACTTTCTACGGTACTTTATTTCTTTTTCTGATAACATAAAACCATGTTTTCACTGTAACCCTTACACGGTTTTTATTGTGATATACAGTATAAGAGGGCATTTATCATAATATAGAATTTACTGCTCGCATTCAGTAACGTTTGTTAGCATATTTGTGGTGCTTTATTACGGCGCGCGCAGAAAATATCATCGAAGGAAGATAAGATCTCTCGAGAACTGCAGTATGAGATTTTCCGTTCACCTCTCCCCTAACGATATAGGCAGAATATCTGCTTTGCAATTGCATTGTATTAATGGTGAGAAGTGGCAGAATGGATCCAGATTATGTTCGTCATAGCCGGATCAAAGTTGAGAGAACTAAGATTATATCTTGAATGGCGAAACAATGAAGACAGTAGATTCGTAAAAAAAATGAAAATATACAAAAAACAAATTAGGAAGGATCTAAAGTTGTAAACTTGTTTGCTTGATGAAAGCAGACAAAATTGCCCAGTTTTTGAAGTTAAAGTTTTTTAAAGCCCAGTTTTTTAAGTTATCCTTTTGTCCACAAATCGAGGATGCTTGCGACTGTGGGACACTTTGCAATTAATCTATTTTCATGTGGAAACAAGTTCGCATGGTCAGTGCATAGGATGACCCTTTACCTATGAAAATCTCGACATCGGTAGGGACCTCACTGCATTTCTTGATATCGCTCTTACTCTATGCGAAGTCATCGTGCACAACGTAGCACGACTCATATTCGGTTTTCGATGTCTGACAGTTGTTCTTTCTGTTCAGTTGCCTTTTCAGGTAACTTAACAATAAGGAAGATTTTAATAGGGGTGTAGCTAAAATTAAAGAAGTGGGAGAATCTCTTTGTTGCGATCTTATGCAACCAAGGCAATTCCCGGTTCCCCCTGACAGCACTACCTGGTTAAGAAAAGCCATGACCATCTAGAGCCGGGGCAAGGAATACGCCCTATAGGCGCACCTCAACCCCGGCCTCACATGGCAGCAGTCCTATAGAAGGAAAGCTAACCACCGGAAGAAACCTTACTTTAATCTATTCCCCGGTTTGCAAATGTGCAAGGATATAAAGATCCAAGCTCGATCGGCACCCGGGGTGGAGACTCTTAGTAAGACCCAGACTTTTTGGACAGCTCGTGCCTACTAGGCCGGGGAACACCTTTCGGCAGAGCCGTCGAACAGACCACACAGGTCTCCTGAGAGGTGAGGTCTCCGACGCCGTCACCATCCGACCGGCAATCAAGCCGGCCAGCAGCGTCTTCAACCTCGGTTGGCCTTAGTCATGTCCAACCGGTGTACCAATCCGGTCGGCACAGCCTTCAGCCGGGTTGCTGGGCCCTAGGCCCCCCCACCACGACAAGGTGGTCCCCTATCGGGGGGGAAGAAGTGGGAGAGTATATTGAGGGTTTTTTTCTTATTACTTAAGAAGAGATTCCCCGACTTGTGATATTTCACTCATGGCCAATTCTACTAGGCCTGCCGGCAAGAGGCTCTTTCGTTAAGATTGCAAAAACATTCTCTTTCAATCAGAAAAACATTCTATAAATTCGTTTTGAAAATCAACCTTTCTTGATGTAATATTTCTCTTTTCGAATGTATATTGTAAGTGTGCCCTATAATTGGATTTAAATCGATTATGGACCCTATAATTGAATAAATAGTAAATTTGGTTTGCAGCATTTATGTCCCATATTCGCTTTATTTAATAATATCGATTTTTGATTCATAGCTATACGTGAACAAATTCTTTAACTGAGGTGCAATGCTAAAGCATACGACACCAGGACTCGAACCTGGACCTACAATGCAATACGATTCGCTTCCACGGCTGTAATAAAGACATTGTTATTGGGATGATTAGGAAAATTAAACGCAGAATTTACTTTACAGCTCTATGGCGTAGGTGGCGCTGCAAGTACAAGGCAAGCAAGTATATAATGCGATCCTTCGCTGATCATCCGTTTGCGATAATAGAAGGAAGATGAAAGAAAAATTAATCAGTCACCTACGCGAACGTATACAGAGAATAATTGATACATAAATAGTAGAGTCCCAATCCAGTGATCCCCCATGCACAGTACCTTCAACCCTATGACGTCATCAACCACGCCCCCTTGCACTACTATTCCCCTTATTAATATTCATAATTCATATTCATAATTATCATTTCATAATTCATATTTTATAGCTCACCACTTAGTCCCCCTGTATTAACACCCCCCCCCCCCTATATCCGCCATCTTGACCATAAACGCCCGAAATTTCTATTAGTCCGAGATTTTCAATCCTGACGTCACCACCTATCTGAAATAACCCCGAGTCTGCCTTTTTGAATTCCGCCATCTTGGTTCCGCCATTTTGAATTCTAACGTCCGCCATTTCGAATTCTGGCGTCACCCGAGATAACTTAAAGTGCCGAGTCCGCCATCTAGGTGTCAGCCATCATCCAAAATGTTCCTCCTAATTGTGGCGCCATTTAATGTTTAACACGTGTACTATATATTTAAAAAAAAACTATTTCCCATGTTGGGATTCGATCGCGCTTCCCTTATGTTAGCAGTTTACCAGCGCATTTAGCCGTGACGTCAAGGGTACTAACTACCACTTCTGCCAATAATGGACCCAACCAACTAGGTGCTTAGAGTGATAAATAGGCTTAGAGTGCTTAAAGGTGGATGAAGCAGAAATAACCGATGATTCTAAAATAATCTAGGCATGTTATAGTTCCGGCATTTATCTTTTATTATAATTTCACGTGTGAGTTTTATATTTTCCTGTATTTATTTTTACTTGTAAATTAATATATTTTATTCGTTATAAATTAGCCCCCCGAAAATTTTAGTTCTTATAAATTAACTTACATATTTTTTAGTCCTTGTAAATTAACCTACTTATTTTTTAGCCCTTGAAAATCAATCTACGTATTTTTTAAACCTTGTAAATTAACCTAGGTATTTTTTACTCCTTATAAATTATCCTACGCATTTTTTAGTCTTGTAAATTAACCTACGTATTTTTTAGTCCTTGTAAATTAAAGTACGTATTTTTATTCCATGTAAATTAACCTACATATTTTTTTAACTCCTTGTAAATTACCATTTTTTATGTTTTAGTTCTTGTAAATTAACCTCCGAGTACTTTAGTCCTTGTAAATTAACCTACGTACTTTTTAGTCCTTGTAAATTAATCTACTTATATTTAAGTCCTTGTAAATTAACCTACGTATTTTTTAGTCCTTGAAAATTAATCTACTTATATTTTAGTCCTTGTAAATTAACCTACGTATTTTTTTTGTTCTTGTAAATTAATCTACATATTTTTTAGTCCTTGTGAATTAATTTACGTATTTTTTAGTCCTTGTAAATTAACCTCCGAATATTTTAGTAGTCGTAAATTAACCTACGATTTTTTTTATTTCTTAATAATTTAGCTTGAGCATATTTATAAATGAATTTTTATTCCTTATAATGAAACACTTAACAAAAGTGACGATCCCTTTGTTAATATGTGCCCCTCTTAATTAAAACGCTTATAAAAAGTTCAACCCCGTAATTAAAAAACCCTTATTAATATGCACCCCTCATTTATTAAACACTTATCAAAGGTACTGCCCCCCTCACCATCTGGAGGTCATCTTCAATGGCCAAACTATAATCCCCTCATTCATTAACCCCCCTTTATCAAAAGTTATGCCCCCCTTTTATTAAACACTTATCAAAAGTTCCGTCCCCCCAATGGACGGCCAACATTTTTCGAAATTTCTCTAGGTCCCACGACCTCCATCTTCATTTCTCACATCATCACAGTCCCCATAAACTGCTGAAAAATTTAATCCTCCCAAATATCTGATGGTATCATGGAGACTAATTTTAATAAGAGAGGGACAACACTCGGATCCTATGACGTCATAGGAAACTCGGATCCTATGACGTAACAAAACCTTATAGAAAGATGTAGAAAATGTTGCACATTCCAGCAAAGTCTCAGAAAACGTTGCAATTCTGGATTGTATGATGCCGTCACCATGTCCAGACTTGAAATCCCATTAATAATTTAACTCTCCTCTCAGATGCTATCAAGCATGATGCAATCCTTAAAATAATTGCGAAGTCCAAATAAACTTTTAATGGTAAGGTTCAGGGCATCTCCTTTCGGAATGGATGATGCAATCCTCAAAATAATTGCAAAGTCCAACTAAACTCTTGATGAAAATGTTCAGGGCATCCCCTCTCAGAATGGATGATGCAATACTCAAAGTAATTGCAAAGTCCAACTAAACTTTCGAAGAAAATGTTCAAGGCATCGCCTCTCAGAATGGCTGAATGAATCCTCAAAATAATTGCAAAGTCCAACTAAACTTTGGATGACAACGTTCAGGGCATCCCCTCTCAGAATGGATGATGATGATGATCATCATCATCATCCTTAAGCGGCCATGAGCTACGGCAGACCGTGCAATTTAGTTCTCTACGCAAGTCGATCCTGAGCTACATCTACTGAATCTGGCCACTGCACACCAATTCTAACAAGGTCCTGTTTGACATTGTCTGCCCACCACATCCTAGGTCTCCCCCTCTTTCTGAGGCCTTTAGGCACACTGTTCATAACCCTATTGGCCAATCTATAATTATTCATATGGGCAACATGGCCAAAACCAACGGAGTCTCTCTCTGCACAATATGCTGCTTAAAGGAGGTTGCAAACTCCTTTGCCTAACCTCGTCATTAGTTACAAAGTTGAACTACCTAATGCCCAAGATACTGCGTAAGTATCTGGAATCAAAAGCATCTAGTTTCCTGTTATCTTGTTTACACAGTGTCCATGTTTCACTGCCATAACTAACCCTAGAAAGAATCAAACTATTATGCTATCTAATTTTAGTCTTTAGGTGTATACGCCTATTTCTCCACAATCTCCATAGATTCTTAAAAGTCCCGGCAGCAATCCCTATTCGTCTGTTAATCTCATGCCGCACATCACCATTATCTGTTACATAGCTCCCAAGATAATTAAACTGTGACACCTGCTCAAGACTGCAACCATTCAGATTAACTGAATCACAGCCTGCCTGACCGATATTCATCACTTTAGTTTTTTCTCTGTTTATAACCAAACCTACTCTACTACCAGTTTCATCAACAGCTCGAATGAAAGAGTTCATCTCATCAACATCATTTGCCAAAAGGGCTAAATCATCAGCATAATCTAAATCAGAAATTTTCGTATCTCCAGTCCATTTAAGGCCAAAATCTTTCCCTTGAAGTGAATTTCGCATAACATAATCAACAACCAAACTAAAGAGAAAAGGAGACAAAATGCACCCTTGTCGAACACCAGACGTAATGCTAAACCAATTGCTACAAGCCTTACCAACTCTCACACACGACTCAGTGTTATTATAGAGAGCTTTCATTATGTTAACTAACTTGTCTGGTATACCATATGATCCCACAATCAACCACAAATTATGACGATCAACAGAGTCGAAAGCCTTTTTGAATTCAACAAAGCTAGCAACCAAAGGTTTCTGAAACTCTAAACATTTCTCAAGAATCTGCCTAAGTGAAAATATCTGATCCACACATCCCGTACCACTTCTGAATCCACATTGCTCATCACGCAATTGACTGTCAACAAGATTCTTAATTCTATTAAGCACAATCATGGAAAGACTTTACCTGGAACAGAGAGTAGGCTGATACCCCTATAGTTATCACAAGAACTGCGATCACCTTTTTTGGAAATAGGGATAACATAGCTCTGGTAAAATCCTTAGGAACCATGCCTTTATCATAAAAGATATTTAGAATTTCAATCATCCAAGTGGTAACAGAAACATTCCCAGCTCTAAGCATTTCTGTAGTAATTTCATCTACCCCTGGGGATTTATGAAGTTTAAGTTTAGAAACAGCCAAAATAACTTCAGATTGTGTTAAAGGGTCAACATTAAAGCCACCAATGCATCTATCATCATTGCAAACAATGGGAGTAGAACTAACTACATTGTTTAGAACATCACTGAAATGCTCAGCCCACCTAGCCATGACAGAATCCTCCCCTTCTGTAACCTTACCTTGTTTATCCTTCAATCCTTGTATACCTGTCCGTTTTCTACCACACAAAACATTAACTATCTGGTACAGCTCTCTGCTGTTGTGCTGTCTAACTGCTTCCTCGGCTTTGTCAGCCAAACCGTCAAGCCAAAAGATTCTTATCAGCAGCTAACTGATCCTTTACATGTTTATTAAGCTTTCTATAATTCTTTCTATTAGGACTAGTAGGTTATTGATTAAGGACATTCCTGCAGTTCGTTCTTTCCGAAATAAGCTCAAGTGCCTTATCACTCAGGTAATTTTGTCTCCTCTGCTCCTTTTTTCCTAATAGAGTACTCTTAATGTCCACAAAAACCTGTTTAAAATGATCCCATTCTTCCTCAACTTCAGTAGTAAGTATACCATGACTGGTCATAATGATTAAGCAACCTATCATGATAAACGTTGGCTATAACTGGGTCTTTTCAGAGCTTCAGTATTAAAAGTAAATTTTTTAACCCTAGCACAACACTTTTTAAGTTTAAGTTGCAAGACACTTTTAACAAGGTAATGGTCAGATACAATTTCAGCTCCGCTATATGACTTGGTATTCCTAACAGAACAGCCCATTTGCTGTTAATTAATATATAATCAATCATATTGTTATGCAGCCCATCAGGTTAAACCCATGTGTACTTATGTATGTCGCGGTGTTTGTAATAAGTGTAATTAGTTATTCTGAAACCATTGAGTTTACTTACCTGTAGGAGATGTTGCCCATTGCCATTGCAGCTACCAAAACCAAAAGGGCCTATCACTCCTCCCCACAGGTCAGAGTCAGTACCAACTTTGACATTGAAGTCACCTAGAACAATTGTAATATCTCCTTTCTTAACAGAATTAAAAATATCCTGAAGTTGTCCATAAAACCTATACTTCTTATCCTCATCGGCATCCTCAGTGGGGGCATAACAGCAGATAATATTCAAGTCTTTAACGCTTGTCTGAAATTTTGCTGTAAGAAACCTCTCATTAATGCACTCATATCCTAGAAGAGCATCTCTAGCGTGTCTGCTGAGAAGCAGACCCACGCCTTGGTGATGCTTATTGTGGTCCCTCCCTGAAAAGAGAAATTTAAGATTATTTTTCAGAATCTGACCTATATCTGTCCATCTGGTCTCTTGTAAGCCGAGAATATCTAAATTATAATGGTTGAATTCTTGTGTGAGGACATGAAGAGAAAAAGCTCTGTGCAGAGTCCTCACATTTCAACTACCTATGGAGAGAAAATGGTTAGTGGGATGTTTAAAGAAACTGTGTTTGTTGATTGAGGGAATGCCGACAATATCAAACAGCCCCCTAATCGCAGACATGGGGCAAAGACCCGTTCCCCCCACCACTAAAGGCTGAAGCCATCTACACTGGAAGACTTCCTCCAATGTAGGATTTTATGGTACCCGTAGAAGCAAGAGTTCAGGTGCCTGCAATGACCGTTGCTCAGGATTATCATCCAGCTGATAAAACGTTTCATGTGAATCTATTCACTTTGGGCTGTCAACCCACAAACAAACAGAAAACAGAGCAGAAGATTTTCCCTCCACAGAAGCCCACCAGTGCAGCAAAATCAGGATCTATAATCAAGCTCAGATGCAATCCTCAAAGTAATTGCAAAGCTCAACTAAACTTTCGATGACAATGTTCAGAGCATCCCCTCTCAGAATGGCTGATGCAATCTCAAAATAATTGCAAAGCCCAACTAAACTTTCAATGACAATGTTCAAGGCATCCCCTCTCAGAATGGATGATGCAATCCTCAAAGTAATTGCAAAGTCCAACTAAACTCTCGATGACAATGTTCAAGGCATCCCCTCTCAGAATGGTTGATGCAATCCTCAAAATAATTGCAAAGTCCAATTAACTTTCAATGACAATGTTCAACGCATCCCCTCTCAGAATGGCTGATGCAATCCTCAAAATGATTGCAAAGTCCAACTAAACTTTCAATGACTAATGTTCAAGGCATCCCCTGTCAAAATGGTTGATGCAATCCTCAAAATAATTGCAAAGTCCAACTAAACTCTCGATGACAATGTTCAAGGCATCCCCTTTCAGAATGATTGATGCAATCCTCAAAATAATTGCAAAGTCCAACTAAACCTTCGATGACAACATTCAAGGCATTCCCTCTCAGAATGGATGATGCAATCCTCAAAATAATTGCAAAGTCCAACTAAACTCTCGATGACAATGTTGAAGGCATCCCCTCTCAGAATGATTGATGCAATCCTCAAAATAATTGCAAAGTCCAACTAAACTTTCGATGACAACATTCAAGGCATTCCCTCTCAGAATGGATGATGCAATCCTCAAAATAATTGCAAAGTCCAACTAAACTCTCGATGACAATGTTGAAGGCATCCCCTCTCAGAATGATTGATGCAATCCTCAAAATAATTGCAAAGTCCAACTAAACTTTCAATGACAATGTTCAAGGCATCCCCTCTCAGAATGGCTGATGCAATCCTCAAAATAATTGCAAAGTTCAAATAAATTTTCGGTGGCAACGTTCAGGGCATTCCCCCTCATCCTTTTAACGACCATCTTTGACAGTCAACCTATAAACTCATTAGTTATTAAAAAGTCCTCCCAATCCCCCTTTATTAAAAAACCCTCATTAATTAAAACTCTTAGCAAAAATTCCACTCTTTCACCCCCTGAGCGGTCATATTGAATGGTCAACCCTTCTCGGAATTTCCACCGACAATCATCTTGGATCGCATCACACACCACGCTGTCGATCCCCCCTTTGTTTTCCTATCATACATGATGTGTTACAACATGTTTTGGAAAAGTTCATCCTCTCACACCCTTGACCATTGTTTTCGGACACCCATCTCGAAATTTCTCTAGGTCCAGAGACGTCAGATGACGTCACCCGTTGACAGTAAACAACCCTTCTGATCAAACCCGCATTGTCATCCCCTACTTCAACCCCCTTTGTTTCAGACCATCACAGTAGTTAGGGTATGGAAACAATGATTTGGATATAATTTTTCATCGTCTTCTCAAAACTTATTAACCCATCTCCCCTTTATGATAGGCCAGCTATTTTGTAAATAAAGTACCCCATCGGAAAAAGAGAATCCGTCTTGAAATTTCCCTTGGCGCCCCCAAACCTCCAAGCGTTGTCCCTCTCCTATTAAAAATAGTCTCTATGTGGTTGAAGTATGATGCCATCAGATATTTGTATTCAGACATATTCTGCACTGCACTTTCCGTGTCCCCTACCGACGCAGAACTTGTTTTGGAACGATGAAGTGATTTTACGTTAAATTCTTATTTCTGCCATGTCTCGAATATCAATTCATTACTCTCCATATTTTTATGTTAATACTAAACCATTTCAAAAACCTCACCACATGAATTACAGGTTAAAAAAATTGTTTCTTCCTTACAAATTTCAATCTCCTACCAATTATTAACTTATTTTCCCTTTTTAATACGAAACCACTTCTAAGAAATCGCGACTACATCAGCAATACAATAACCAATAAAACTACATTTTTTAATTCTCGAATATTCGTTACGCGACCTGGTCTCAAGTTTAGAACTTTTTATTCCTAATATTTATTGCCGCTGTATCCTCAATTCAACACATGATTCACTTATGCAAAATATTACTCTTTCCTAGGAAGTAACGCTACTAAGTAACAATCGATAACAAAATATTTCTTCTTCGGAAGAAAAATCAGCTAATTATTTGGAAGTAAGATATCATTTTAGAAAATCTGCAATTATATATACACTCTTACTGTTTTAAAAATGGTCTTTTCCTCCGTTTACTGGCGAATGTGTGATCATAAGACCAATGACTCATCACGCTGATGAGGTTTTTTTCGCCTTGCTGCCCGTCGTTACGAAATGCGCGCTCATTATGCTTGTTTACAAGAGGAGGTATTTAGTTTACCTTCATCCGGTAAAAAATAATTCTGTAAAAAGTTTTTGTACGTTGTTGAATGTTATAGAAAGTAAGCAATGGTAAAAGTAGAAACAATCCATACGTTGTGGGTACCCTTGCGTTGCGTAAAACATCTATCTTTAATTCTACATCCAAGCACAACATGAACTTAAGTGTATGTTAATGGATGTCTGATGAATTTTTTCCTATTATCGCGAACAGTTGGATCAACTTAGGATACTTCCATTCACAGGCCTGGACATGCAGCGGGTCAACTAGGCCACAGTGTGGGGAATGGTGAGGTTTTTGAAAATGTTTCGTATTGACATAAAAATATGGAGAGTAATGAATTGAGACATGGCGGAAATAAAAATTTAAGGTAAATTTTCATCGTCACCCCCAATAATGTCTTTTCACAACCTCAACGACATCTCAATGGATTGCACTGGTGATATGTCATAAAAAAATGATGTTCTCACATAGAGCGTTATTTGGATATAAGTGAGAGACAAAAATGTCTTTAAAAACTGAGTCACTTGGAGTGAAACTTCCCAAATCCCGAAATGCTCTACTTAAAAATAGGAAAATTCCTGACATATACTTTCACACTTCTTAAAATTTAATTCTCCCTCTATTAAAAATTCTTCTCACTAAATCCGAAGAAATGGTACAGAGACGCACGTGTGAACAGGAAACTCCGTCGTGTGATGAAAGCATTACTCACAGGTCGATGGAAACTTACATACTGATCAATGGAATGGGTCCGATGTGAAAGCAGATAAACTGTAGCATATCTAAATCCCTTAGTTATGGGGCGTGCTGTCCGTCTTCCACGTGGTGAATTTTATCTTCCTCGAGGATCTTTTCAACCCTAATGGCGAAGTAAAATAATTATTCGCTTTCAAGCATGATGAAATGCAGCGCCCAATCGCTTTGCTGGGCAGGTCAACAGAAGGTCCCTTAAGCTGGCATCTTATCTTCGGGGAGATCTTTTCGGCTTGAACGACGACGCATATCAACACTTTACTCGCTGCAGAAGGTCCAAGCGGTCAGCTAATTTTAAAATGTCCTCTTATATTTACAGTTCATCACAATTAAAAAGTATGTGGCAGTTACTGGGAGAATATGGTTTTATCCTACCAGAAAAGGAAATAAATTACATTAGAAAGGGAAAATCACTATTAGAAGACATCACAGACAGAAAATTGTTAATATCATAAGAAATGTGTGAATGCGGCATGTTTTAGAAAACGGTGTCGATGTAACCAATATATTCAGTGTAAAATTGAAAAAAAAAGTATCATTTAATACAAGTTTCGCAGAATAATAGAATGTGTGAAAGCTTCAGTTCCTGTGTGATTTGAAGTAGAAGTAAGGCGAAAAGAAATCAACTTCATTAATCCCCACGTGATTTGTTAGATGGTGATAGCGTTAAGATGCACCAACATCTACGAATTTTCAAATGACATTGAGGGATGTATCATTTCCATCACTTAAATTTCGTCTTCTTTTATTTTTTCCAACCAATAACATTCCAACCCCCAATAACGCACATTTTGAGTGACAGTCCCTTTTCCGGTGGTGACTTCGATGTGAAAATGACGCAGGACACGATTTTTCGCACAGTAGCGATATGACCATGCACTTTGCTAAAAAACAAACCCGACCAATGAATAATGCATTTTTCCTAGAGAAGGTGTTATTAAGATTTGAACTAAAAAGTCATGACATGGATGAAATTAGGAGTGTGTGGAATATTTTCATGCATGGACATGTAAAGCATAAACATGTGTTAAAACGGTAGATTTGCACAAAGGATGTCTATATTTTCAGACACATTCTCATACTCTTTTCAGGGTTCCATATGTATTTGTACAGTTATTTTCCCTGCTATGTTTGAACAAGTACGCAAGTAAACTCTACTTGTGTGAATAAAGTTAAAGGTGGTTATTTTTCTCTGCAAGCACACGTTTCTTGACAATGATATATATCCTCATACGTGTTTCACTATGTTAATAAATGTAACATGCGCATTTCATGTCTAAGAATCGGTTTAGTTATTTTTTCAGCACGAGAATGCATATTTTAATACCAGTGTGGAATTATTATTAGAACAAGTATGTAAGTACACTGTGTTTGTGCAAGTGGGAAATTTTTTTTCCTGCAGCAGTGCGGAATTCTTCGAACAAATGTGTTCATCATTGCGAAATTGGCAGTTTTTCCTGCAAGAACACGTTTTTTGATAATAATATGTATGCATACTTATGTTTCACCACACAAGTAAATCTAACATGCACATTTCATGTTTAAGTAAGAGTGGGATTAGGTATTTTTTGCGTCCGAGTATGTATATTTCTGTATTTTATAAGAGTGAAAGTGATTGCTTTCCCTGCAAGGACCCTTTTTTTCGACAGTGATATGTATTCACTTATGTGTTTCATTACGTGAGTAAATCAATCATGCATATTTCATGTTCAACTAAGAACTGTTTAGTTATTTTTACCGCATGAGAATGCATGTTCCTTTACGTTCGAAACTTTTTTTCTCAGTTTATTACAAGTATGTGCACGTGCGAAGTACAGTAGTTAACGATAGTTTAACCACAAGTATTCATTTTTTAAGAATTAGGGTGTGGATATCACAATTTCGTTTTTTGCAACAACGTTCATTTCGAGTGAGATGCAGGTCAGCAAAGTGATTTTTCCTGCAAACATTCACTTTTTGTGTAAGCATGCGAATTTTCCACGTGACATTTCAGTTGCATGTGAATCAAATATTCACTTTTCTGAATAAGGGTGAAATCCACACACTGTGTATATCAAGTATAACATTTTATTTGTAAGTTTGAGCCAATTTGGATAATTTTCATGTAAGCGCTTGCACATGCGAGACCTACTTATGCTTTTCAGAGTGTTCGAACCTGCATGTATGAAATTAGTTTTTTCCATGAGTTTCGAAGAAACAGAAGCATTTTTTGTTCAAAAGGTGGTTATTGTAGAATATTTCAGAACTGATTTGAACTTGAATATTCATTTTTCGGTAGTGAAAAGAGTTTTCTTCAATGCGTTTGAATCTTTTTAAAGACGACTATCTTACGTTACGTTTTCTGGCAGATGTCTCGTAACGAACAAAACGTGCGTGTTTTTGTTAATACGAAAGATGACATACAGTCCGAGAATTTTTTAAACTTAGAATAACTCAAAATCCTGATGCATTGAGAACGAGACGGAAGGATGCTAACAAGTGAGTCGTGATCTGCAACGGACGAAATCCTTGTTGCTTCGAGCAAGGGGTGAAGGATGATAAAACATGTAATAATATGAAAAGAGAAATCCTGTTATTTCAGAAAAGGGGAATGAGCGTCCCTTTTGCGGCACAAGGATTTTGTCTCTTTTCATGAATATTACGTTTTATCATCTCTTCACCCTTTGTACGAAGCAACAAGGATTTAACCAGTGTCAGGTCATTACTCACCTTTTAGCATCCCTCCGCCTCGTTCTTAACGCATTTCGTGCCCTCTACCGTCCCGTGGCTGAGTGGGTAGCGCGCTTGGCTACTGATCTAAGGGACCTGGGTTCGAGCCCCGGGTAAGGCATGGATGTATGTGTCGTTTTTCTGCTGAGGTCCTGCCATCCTCTCAGACCTTCTACTACGGCATATAAACTGACAGGCTCCTGTCAGACCACTGTGGCAAGTAGCTGCTTGAGGGAGTATTTATTTATTTTCATTTTTTACAAGATTTTGGGGTTTTTCTAAGTTTGAAAAATCTCAGGCGTTGCTAGTTTCTATCGTATTTAGCGATCTGAAGATACAGGTTTTGTTCGTTATGAGACATCTGACAGGAAACGTAACGTAAGACGTAACGTAAGACAGTTGTGCTCAAAAAGATTCAAACGCGTTGAAGAAAAATCCTTACACCTTCCGAAATATGAATATTCAAGTTCAAATCAGTGGTGAAATTTCTGAACAAAAAAATTTTACTACTGATTTGATACTTTTCTGAATAAGGGTGAAATCCACCTTTTGAACAAAAATAAAAATGCTTCTGCTTCTTCGAAACTCGCGAAAAAAATTAATTTCGTACATGCAGGTTCGAACACTCCGAAAAACATAAGTAGGTCTGGCACTCTGGAAGTAGTGCTTTCTCTTTTTGAACGATTAGCAAGGAAATTGGGTATAGACAGCAGAACTAGACAGACAAAAGGCGACTCCAACAAAGCCGTCTTTCGGGGAGTCGCATAAGAGTTCACTGACAATGCAAGTTCCAATCCTCCGTAGCTGTCTGGGTTCGGTCTTAATCGCTACCGGAGGCAGATCTGGGAAAACGGGGTGGTCAATCCAAGAAAGGATATGAACTCAGACGTTGAAATCCATTCGAAAGCAGCATGTACTTGTGGTTTTAAAATTTTCGTTTCCAAAAAATTTATATTTTTTTATATTGTGAATTAAAAATTGTAAACATTTCTGGAATAACGGAAGGCAGTTTAATGGAGGCGATGGGGCACATGCTTACCCAAATTTAAGTAATGAGTTTGAAGGGGGAGGGATTTTTTAATGCAAAATCATGGAAAAACAGATTTTTAAAAATTAGTTTTATCAATTAATCATCTTTACATTACGCTACAGGAGTAACCACAATAGAAAAACTAATACACGTTCTTTTAATTTTATTGTCCTGCAAAAGTTGGCACATCTTTTTTTAAACATAATTTTCTCTTAGCACACCTCCCTTAATTTTAAGGCAGGAAATATTTGCTATGAATTTTAAATATTAAGTTCTCCTTCCTAACCATTTCAAAAACTTGTGGTCTGTTTCGTCATCTCCTAAACATCTGCGAGTTCTAAACAGACATGTATAAAGAGTATACACACACACAGTAAGAGAATACGCACACTCCTAAACTCTACGACTGAAATTATTTGGAAGATTTAAAAAAAAGAATTATGGCGTATGTTAATTAAATTTTTTTATTTGAATCTAATTATAAACTTTAACAAAAGAAAGTAAATATATTTATTTACTCTAGATAAGTTTATTTGAATATTAAATAATTTTTACTTTCTCCCTCGTCGCTCCTCATAAGGAGAGCTTTAGCCCCTTCAAAAAAATATTTTCCACCTGAATCTTGTCGTCATTATACTACTGCGGAAAACGATTATGCGATTTCTATTTTAGTGAAATTAATTTGTTTATAGTTTGAAGAGAAAACTTCAGAGTACTGTAAATTTTCTCTTTTTAAGTAACAATATTCCAAGTGTTTTTCTTTTTATGTTAAAAATTAATAATGAATGTTTTTGAAAAATTGCTGACTCTTAATACGTACAGTCGCTCAAAAAATTATCCGAACGCTCTGGTTGATTACAACATTCAGATAAAATATCTGGCAACATTTTTTTCAGAAATTAGTGATCTGGCATCCTTCGTGTACTGTGCACGAAGGACGTCAGATCACTAATTTCTAAAAATATCGTTGCTAGATAATTTTTCTGAATTTTGTAATCAACCATAGCGTTCGGATACTTTTTTGAGCGACTGTACCTGTAGTCCGAGATTTTCGACATCCAAAAAAGACCCACACTCAAAGCAATTGCAAAGATGAATCCTCCTCATATTTCATCAGTAGCTTATACTGAACTACCAGTTTCGACTTTTATAATAACCACTGTCACTTTCACTGAATTCAGCAAATTTGTTAGTATTGACCCGCAGCATGTCAACATTGTCGTCTGTAAAAAAAGAAGTTTAAAATAATGGATAGCTAATGATAAAGACGATAGTTCAAGAATAAGGGTCACAGAAGATTCAAAATGATTAACAAAAACTGCGTGGTTGATAACTGCCATTTGTCAAATTTATTGAGCTTGACATCGTCCATGTATATCAAGTGGTTTACACGCTTCGCTTCAAGTTTATGGGGCCTGGATTCGAGACCCTATAGGTATGGCTATTTCCTTTCTGCCGAGATATCACCTTCATAATAGATCACCTGATGTCTTAAATCGACAGGCTCTTATCAGACCAGTGATAAGCAGCTGTTTGCAAGGTGTAAAAAAATTATCAACTAAGAATTTAATTCTCTAATGCTTTTTTCGTCATTTGCATCCCTTGGAATTTAACCTTTCAGGATCAGAATTTATAGTATCTGTATACATACTAGATACGTCGAACCGTTTCAGTTCCGAAATATCAGAATCATTATAATAAAAAGAAATTATGATTATCAACTTATGATAAAGATGTTTTTCTTTAAAAACATTGATAAAATTATTATCAATTTTTTTAATTGCACCAAACAATAAATTTGATATAAAAATAATGCTATAATATGATTTGGGTTCTGCTTTAACGCACAGTGCTGTGGAACTGAAAGAAAAAGCCCAGCAGTTTTGCATTAAAGAAAAGCGAGGCTACTTTTCTTGGAACCTTTTATCAGAGTGGATTAAGGTTAGGAGACAGAACAGATAGAATTCTGTCAGGTCCATTAGAGGAGTGGGGTTGCAGTTGATCATTTAGCGGCTACCTCTTAAGGGAAAAAGGAAGCAAGCATGAGAGATGAGGAGAGTTTGGGATGCAATGATCTTCTGCATATCGGAATGCGATGGTATCCAAACGGTAAAAGCATACACGCACGGCCAATCTAATAATTGCCATTTTCACTCTGTGGTATTAGCGTTGCTGAAACGCTAAACATTTCTCATTAAGGTGAAGACAAGGTCTATGTTGAGGTCAAATCATATGTAAAGTTAAGAGTGCCAACAAATACGTTTATCACGTGTAAAAGTGAAATGATTATTTTTTCTACTGCAGGTATAGCCAACCTATAGTACTGGTGACAAGAGATGATTTTGCTTGGCACACAGGAATGCTCAACAAAATCATCTCGCAACCTTTTTTTTACATAAGTAACTCTTTTCCTACCTAATTTTGGATGTGAAAACTCTGAAATTTTGCATCTATTTTCGGAGATAAGTCAGAGGCGAAATTTCCGTATGTCATGTAATCGTTGATTAAGCTTTATAAATTTTAAAGGCTATTCCAAATCTTGATAAATGTTATTCTAAAAAAAATGCTCTATTTGGCTTCTGAGTTTCAAATATGTAAGTTGAGTATTTAAAGTTGTAATACGAGTGAAACGTTAATTTTCCTTTCTAAAAACATTTCTTTAATTACTAAAATAATTTTAAAAACATCTAAATCATATTATTATTTTTTTAATAAGATTGAAATTCAAGAATACAAGGGAATCAGCAAGTATTTAAAAATATTAATATTTATTTCACATTAAAAATCCCTAAATCATTCACTATTTGCGGAAAACATATGGAAAATGAGAAAATCTAAGAGAGCACTGTACTTTCGTCGCCACACACTTCAATTTATTAACCCCTGTAAGACGACTTCACTGGAGTGACCGCCTGTGTGGGATTTTCCACACATAGCTATGCTTTGAAGCGTACCTCTAAGAAATAAAATCTACTTTCACCACTGACTGTATACAAACACCAGACACGTATGAGAGTGATAGCTAATCGCTCCCCACACCATGATGCCCAGCATGGCCCTGTGTGTCGCTGGCGGATGCACGATGGAAGAAGCCACTCACCTTGTTGTCTTCAGACGCTTAAACGACCATCTGACGCTCCTAAGCAGAATCGGCTTTCATCACTGAAGATCACAGACTGCCATTCTTCCTTCCAATGAACTCGTTCTTGACACCACTGCAAACGTGCTCGACAGTGACGAGGTCACCGTGGTAACCATGCCAGCGGCACCCGTGCCTGCAGTCCTGCTTCCAAAAGACGATTGCATACCGTTCTTGTAGACACCCTTGGTACGACAGAGGATCGAATTTGTGACACAGTCTGCTCTGCCACCACCGCCCTCCTGATCCTCTCATGCGTCCATAAGTCTGTGTTGCCCAGAACCATGTCTGCGAGTGTGCGAATGCTCATCTGACCATCGCCGCCGCCATCGTACCACTGCCGATACCTCTCATCCAATGCGGTGTGCAATTTGACGAAAAGACCAACCTGCTTCCTGAAGACCCACTGTACGACCTCGCTCAAACTTTGCTAACTGAACAACTGTTGCGCACCTGCATCGTCCAGGGTTGGGTTGGGTTGTTTTACCTCTGAGCGGCACTTTTTTGCACACCATGGGTTAAATGGCCAGGTCACATGGACCCCGAAGGCTCAGAGAAGGTTGGGGGAGGGGACCCACTGGAAAAGCTGTTGGGAGACAGATGGTAGCCTCCCGTCAAGACCATCCAGCGTGTTCTTTAACGTGCACAGGATATGGCTCTCCCGCACATGGGGCCACGGCTTAACGTCCCATCCGACGGACGGCGGCCTTTCCAAGCCCATTGGTGTCCCCTACTGACCGTGGGCAGGGCGGGGAATTTTTGCGGAGATAAATCTCAACGCTGACCCAGCTGGGACTCGAACCTGGGAACTACAGATTACGAGCCTGTCGCGCTACCGACTGAGCCACCCCCACCCCCCTGCATCGTCCAGGCATGATAGCTTCTTCAAAGAGCACTGAACAACACGACACAAGACTACTAACTTCGTTCTTCACGCCCTAGTCCTTAAATACGTGCTGCGTACATTTGCATGCTGTCATCCTCGAGGACATCATTATTTCACCCAATGACTTTCAATCTTGGATCACGTTTTCTGCTGCCCTTAACTATTAACCTTTTCTAATATGACGTTCCTAAAGGAATTCCTTCTGGGTGTTCTTTTTTCAATTTCTACCAGTGTATATAAACGATTGTGGAGATTGACTGAGATGAGCAGACGAATTCTAACGATGAAACAGGAATGGAAGAGCTCTGAAAATTTGCATCTGGGAGTAATCGGGACAGGAGATCTCGGAAAATATTTGAGATTTGACCTCCGACGTTCCTTTAAGGTGAAATGAAGGTCATGCAGAGGTCAAACCTTGATCTACGATTGCTAGAAACGCGAATAATGGTGTTTAGGGGTGTTTTGGGTTGTAGATCTCAACAACCAAAAAAAGTTACGAAATTTCTGATCCGACGAGTCCTTCGAGGTCAAACATCAGATTTAATTCTATCAGCGATTGAAGGCTTAAAATTGGTTCCTGGGGGTATTCGGAGTTGGAGATATCAGAAATGTTGGGAAATTGGGATGTGCTGAGTCCTTCGAGGTCAAAGGTCAAATATAGATTTACCAGTGTTAGAGGACTAAAAATCGTGCCTGTCGGCATTTTGAGTCGTAGATCTCAGAGGTTATGCCAAATTTTGGTTGTGATGGGTCCTTCGAGGTCAAAGGTCAAATTTCATTATACCGCTGTTGGAGAGTTACAATTAGGTGACTAGAGCTATTTCAGACAGTAGAACTCAGAAATAAGAGGAATTTTCAGATTCGGTGTTGCATTCAAGGTCAAATAGGGGTTGGAGTGACCGGCTAGAAATGAAGAGACACTGATTGATTTCTGGTATTGTATTTACATGCAGTATGTGTGAATGTAAAAAGTGCAAATAAATGATGTGTTGTCCTCTACCTAGTACACTGGACATTTACTTCTTTCATCCAAACCACAGGCATTAAGAGCCATTTCAGAGAGAGAAGAACTTTCGGGCACATGAAGTCTGACGCACATCGTAGCACAGATGCAGGAACCGATGGATCTGCGAGTCACGAGTGATGATTAAGTAATTGGAATAATTAATTGAAGAGAAAATTTAAGAAACAAGTTCGGGATCAACGTCAAGAGAGGTCATCACACTTTGTACAGAGAGAACTGAAGTGATGAAAACTCATGAAAAATGTGAGGCTTTAGTACTTTTCAATGACTGTACTTTCGAACACGTTTTTCAGTTTAATTACCTTTGGAGTTGTGTAGCCTTGAAATGAGATAATTAAGAGAAAGGTATTGCTGCTGGAACTTTTAAGAAAGTGCAGAGAGTGTGTAAAATTGATGGATACACCTGAAAATCGAACTTTGGCAATAGAATTAATTCTCTCTAAAGTTGGTTATGATAGTGAAACTGGACTATTTTTAGCAAGATGATTGGAGGACTTGATGGTATTTTCTTCAAGATGTCCATCGTAAGAGTATTAGGCGATTATATTATGTAAAATGATAATGTAATTAGATGAAGGAGGACCGCATTTGGTTTGGACATGCAGCACATAGGCAGAACTAGAGATTAATAGAAATGTTTATATCGTTCTTAAAAATCTGTGGAGAGGAGTAGATCTAGAATGAGCTGGATGCACAGTGTCAAAAAAGGCTTATTAGAGCGGATCGGAAGTGTACAGATTCAGCTAAGGAGAAACATGTTCAAGACTACACTGCCTGAGTCTGATCTTGCTTCCGTATCTAACCTTTACTTGAGGATTATGTAGATGATTTAGCAATTGATTAGTAGAGCAAGCACAGGTACACATCTAAAGGCTCTATGTATTAGATGAATATTGATAATATTATTTTAATTATACACCAGCGCTCAAGTATTCAGTTAATTTAGCTGTGTATATTTCATTACAATTTTGCATTGATACTTATCTAGGTTGAATAGAAGATGAATTTTGAAGCCAACACTCTTTATCTAAGTAAAGTAAGTAAGAGTAAGGATGTTATGTGAGGCAATCACAGGTAAACACCTGTAGGCTATATTTATCTAATGTATATAGCCTACAGGTATGTACATTGAACCTTGTGCTCGGTAAAGTGGGTTGACTTAAAAAAATAATACCCGTGCCCTTTGGTGTTCCTAGGCATGTGCACTAACCTGGTAAGCGCCTTCATTCATTTCAACTAAAGTCAAATGGTTTTAGTTGAAATGAATGACCAATGACTGATTCTATGGTGTACTGCTTAAAGCCACCAATAAAAGAAAATAGGTTGTGGGTTTCGGACCCTACCTGGCTAATGACAAGTTTTTTAATTCTAATTAGTAGAACTATTAATTACTTTCCTAATTCTATTTCAGAATCGGAATGCAATGAGAAACAAATCAGCCCGATGGCCGGAAGGCATTGTTTACTACGTTTTAGATTCATCTTATGGTAAGTACGGTTTGTAATTTTCAATAGCATTTTTTATCACTTTTTCAAAATAGTGAGATAAATGTATTCACTTTATCTTCTGTCTGTCTGTAGACATTAAACTTCTCAGATTTTAGCGATAAATTAAAAATTTGGCTTGGGCTGGATAGGTATTGATGAAATGTTACGATTCGCACTTCCCGAATCTTTCAAAAAGCTATAATTGCGCCCTCTAACGGTGGAAAAAATCGGAAATTCAAAAAAATTTAAAGGAATATTACAAATAATGTATGTTTGCTAGAATTTTGAAAATTTGGTGGTAGAATGTTACATGTTGGTGGTGGAATGTGATCCAGTCATGAAGATTCCATTGGAAACAATGAATTGACTCCTAACGTGCAGGGCGCGTGGGAAATGCAACTGTTTCGTTTTAAAAGATAATTGGGAAACTCTGTTTTAGTTGTACTAAAGAAATATTATATTTCGCACCCTTAAGTAGTTTTAATTTACATCGTTTTTAGTGATTATAAATAACTATAGAAAAGGCAAAACTTTTATCGAATGTTGCAAGTTATTTGTTTATGGTAGAAATTTGAAATTTCGGTGGAGAGTGTCACGAGATATCCCACTGAGAGAAATAATCTGCTCCATGTTCTCAGAGAGGTTTGAGAAAAGCAACTTTCGAAATTGAAGGATAAAAGACAAATATTTTTTAGGTCGTGTAATTATTAACAAAATACTGTTGTTGCAATGGTGGCCAATGAGCTTCAAAACAGGTGATACCAGTATATATTTAAGTGGCAAAACCAACTATGCAGGGGCCGTAATGGCTGAACTGGTAATGCACGAGCCGAGTCCCAACTGGGCTTGAAATGGAATTTTATCGTCAATCAGTACTCTGATCTCGGTGAGAAAAGGAACATAGATTGGCTTAGAAATATCTGGCATCACTTCACTGGTTTTGAAACTTCTGAATAAATTCATGGGGAGCTGGTGTCTTTGGCAAGATAAGTTTTTCATAATGTTGAGGAGGAAGTTGTTAAAGAGCTGCTTGAGTCACAACTCACAGTCCTTAGCTAATGAGGAAATGGCTGAACTGAATAGGCAGGCAGTTGATGAATACACCATGGAAGGTGAAGACACAGGCCCAACAGAAGAAAACAGCTTACCAACAAAGAATTTTAAGCGTGTTCTTAACCTTGCTGATGAATTAACAGGCATTCTGTAAGAGCTGTGATCACCTGCCTGATCGTTCTGCTAAAGGTAACACGACTCATAAATGATAGTTTGTCTTGCTATCGTGAGATTTATGACGCAAAGCTTCGTGGTGGCAAGCAGATGAAGTTTGATCCCTCTTTACGAAAAACTTTAGAGAAACTCAACCTCAACAGGTAGTCACAGAAGCAACTGCAACCAGAGCTGCAGTTGCAGCAACTTCCATAAACCTATCGAATTTCTCTACCAAGAGAACGAAGACAAGCGAAGGCACAAGGATGTACCACGTGATCCCCGACCCAGCGTTCTCCCTCTCCCCCGCTCGCCCGTAGCTTTTGGGCACGGGGTTCCGAAGGGAATTTCATTTGCAGTCAGTTGTCGAACGTGGGAGTTGGAGGTCCTTTGAAGTCGTACACAACCTTTGAATACGAGATACGTAGCTCTTGTGACCTTTGATCTTCAACTCCTGTCCCCAAACTTTTATAAACGCTTGTAAATTTGTGCAGTTTTAGACATCTTTTTTTCTAAATAACTTTTAAAATCACTTTTTAGCTTTTTTTTACCTGCTCTGTGGCAAGCAGCTGCTTGAGGGGGTATTTATTTATTTTTTATTTTAATAACTGGCATAAGAATTAAATTTTGAATGAGTATAATCATCGATGATTTATGAAAAATGACGAAAATTTCGTATTTTTTCGCACTTTGATTATGATATTAGTTCCCTAACATACAGCGCTGAAAATGCTACTAGCAATATATATAATAGGGTTAATGAATTTGTTCCACGGCTTCTACTAACATGAATACTTTGACAACTTCTATGACGGGAATTACAGTACAGCATTCCAACATCATTCCTTATTCTTTGGATATCTAGAGTCAGAAACGTGCCAAATGGGGTGCCCCCGAAAATCCTATCGTCTTATATTTATTCTTAAACTTGTCTACCTGCTTTGAAATCCAAAATAGTTGTCTTTGCATAATTTTATTTTAGTCTCATATTTTATGTCAGGCACCAAACACTAAAAACAGATTAAAAAAACTATAAGATATCGTTCCTCATAGGATATTATTTTAAACTTTCCTTTTCGGTGTAATAATTTAGTAATTGGGAAATCCTACTTAAGTGTTATCCTCAGTCCCCATTCCGCAAACCGAAATCCTGGATACGTCACTGTCTGCAGTAATGATATAAAGAGTTAACACCATATAATGTCACTCGTCACCCAAGAATTAGCAGCGATTTTTTCTTCCTTTGTCTTCACCATGCCCGGATCTAGAAAAAATCTGGGGATAGGTTGTGGGGGGGGGGGGGACAAAGAATGGATTTCCAGTTCGGTACATTTCTCCATCTGCTTTACGTGTCTTAAAAATACACACCCTTGGCATAGTTATTACAATTACCTTTGTAATATTTAAAATTAACGGTCAACGTGTGTTCATGCTATCTTTTAGAAATCAGTAGGTGAAATCATTCTCATTTCTGCCCATACGAGCACAGAAAAAATTCTATAGAGAAAAATGGAATCTCATATATATTTGCCACTGTCTTTTTCGAGAAAAACGAAATGCATATTTTTATGTAAATGAAAATTCAAATATCATCGAAGATGCTTAAAATTATATATATTATGTTAAAATATGTTGCCATTACTTCATTTCTGTGTTAAATATTGCAATAATTGATCAGCGAATGCTTTTAGCTTATTTACATTTTAATACTATACATTTACCGTATTTCGTCGATTCTAAGACGCACTTTTTTCCCCATATAAACGTCTCTAAAAACGGGGTGCGTCTTAGAATCGATGGCGTCATAGAATCGAAGAAATACGGTATATCAAAAAGATACAAACCACAAAAAATGCATATGTTTAATAATGTTTTACCTCCCTTACGAGTATTTTCAGAAGGGGTCATGTCCCTCTTTGGCGCCTAGATCTGGCCATGGATGTAATTATTCTGCCCCCGTAATAAATGTTAAAAGTCGTTGCCTGTGATTGAGTATTCGCATGTTGGTAGAGCGCCAAGCTCCTACGAATCCGATCTGGTTCAACGTTGAGATTTATTTCCACAAAATTTCCCTCCCTGCCCTCGGTTGGTAGGGGACACCAATAGGCTTGGAAGGGCTGCCGTCCGTCGGATGAGATATTAAGCCAAGTTAAAGAATACATTGGATGGTCTTGACGGGAGGCTACCATCTGTCTCATAACAGCTATCCACTGGGTTCCCCTTCTCCAACCTTTTCTGAGCCCTCGGGGTCCTTGTGACGTGGTCATTTAGTTCATTGTGTGCAAAAAAAGTGCTGTTCAGAGGAAGAGCAGATCAACCGAAATCCATATCAGTTTCACAAACATATGTTTTCATGCATTTCAGAAAAAATAGCATAATTAAGAAACGTTAAATGCTGGAAATTTATCACAATTGACTTTACTTTCTGTGGCTTATCAGAATATTAACAACTTAAATATTAAAGAAATTCTGAGAAAAAAAATGTAAATTTGCTGAAACTTGAAATGAAGCCTTGAAATTCGCGCCGCGAAAAACAACTCTAACTAACCAGACTAATGCTTTGCCTGAGATCAAGGGTGCACCAGTCTAGAAACACACAGGTTGGAACAACTTTTGAACAAAAGCTGAAAATATTTATAATGAGGCGTGTTATTTTACCTGTGAGCGGCACTTTTTGCACACAATGGGCTTGTACAGACATGCCGGAAGGGTACAGAGGAAGTCGGGTGAACGGAATCCACTGAACAGATGTTAGGAGACCAGATGGTAACCTTCCATCGAGGCCATCCAGCGTGTTCTTCAATGTGCACAGCGTATAGCCCTCCAAAAACGTTACATCCATTATTCATATTTATTAAGGACAACGTCATTTCCAAGCCCATCAGTGTTCCCTTACTCACCGAGAACAGGGTGGAGATTTAGAGAAGATAAATGTCAAACCTGGCACAGGTGGGACTCGAACCTCGAAACTATAGATTACGAGCATGGCGAGCTACGACTGAGCCACTCCAACTTCAACTAGCAATGGGGAAAGATTAAAGGGATTAATTAAAACTTTTTATTTTTTTAACATTGTGACATAAAAAATTTATTAGAACTATATTAATATGTAATTTAATAATTTAAAACAAATTTATTCTGTTTTTAAAAATAATAGCTACATGCTGGATTCCAATATCTTAAAACACGTAAAGGTTGAGTTTACATAGTCATTTTTGGAATGCTGATTACCGTGGAAAAAGAAAAGTGGACAAGGAGAAGATGGAATGGAGGGGGGTGGGGGTGGAAAGTGTACCTTGCGTTAGTTAGGGACAGGTGGGGGTGGAAGAATTAGTTAAAAGAACAACGTTACGTAATTTATGGACGATCCCATTACTTTTGGGTTTTTCAAATGGTTTGAATTTCAACAAAAAAAATAAATAATAAATCACTAAAAACGCAATGATTGATTAGATTAACCGATTCAAATAATTAATTAGTAGACTTATCTCAAATAAAATTAATTTAGTAAAAGATTTGCAAAAAAAATATTCTGATATACTTATATATGGATTTGAAAATATTGATTTCTTTTCACCCTTTTCTTCATTAAATTTTTGCTTCATTTAGAAGGAATTTCTTTTGCAATGATGAAAAATCTCTTCTAAGTTGACATCTAGTAGGCAACGAAGCATATATCATGGTCGACCCTAGTTCCGACACTTGTAGAAGGTTACTAACCAACTGCTTCCGGGAAACGCCCTCATCTTCGTGTTCCGGGAAACAACCCTCTTCTGTACCTGTGCGAGGTGTAAGCCGTCTTCCCCTTGGCCGGACCGGATGTCATCAGAGCGGCAACCCTTTGACTTTCAGCTGTCAAATGAGATTGAAACCTCAACTTCATTTGTTTCACTTGAACTCTCTTACGAAAATTAGAAAAGTTACAGAAATCCCGCCAAAATTATAAAGTCGCCATTTCGTTCAAGGGCAACGGTGGCTAATTCAGTAATAAAGTAGAGAGGAAATGTCCTGTTGACAAGAAACACTTAATATAATTAGCTGAGACAACTTACTAAAAAAATTACTGCAGTGAAACGTCAGTTTGCGTTTTGCAAGAGATCCTAATAATAAAAAATATCATAAGTAAAACTTCCACAAGTACGATTCCAATTTGATTGAAAATTAAATACCAACCACAGTCAGAGTTTGTCACTCGAGAGAGGTTAAGGTTGGTGAATTTTGCAAAGTCTCATTTGAGGGAGAAGAGTCAGAGGTAGAGTTATAGAGAGATTAAATTATTATGTTTGTTTCTAAAATTAGTGTTTTTTTTCTTTTTTCTTCTGATGATAAAAATCATTTAATTTATTGCATTTTCACTTCTAAGTATTTGTTACTACCTCCACTCACTTGGTATGCTGATTACTGTGCAAAGAGTGAATAACTCTTACAAAAAGAAAACACTGATGTGAGAAGATGGGGACGGGATTTGCGGGGCGTTACCTAACGTCCTGTTCTCCTCGTAACTACACATTTTCACGTTTAGTGGTTTTAACAAAATCGTGTGAAAAATGCGTGAAATATATATATATTTGATGTTAGTTCCGGTTATTAGCATTCATGAAAGCAAGCAGGGGGATGAGGGTGTAGGCTCCCCCCCAAAGCCATTGGTAGCCATTGGTAGCCCTCGTAGCCATTGGGGGATGAGGGTGAGGCTCCCCCCCAAAGTAACTCGGAGTTGGCAAAATTCGAAGCGACTTCGTAAAGTCTAGGTGAGTTGTGAAAATTTGTAATCTTTGTTTTTAAAACTTAAGGGGAGTTGTCAAAATCGAGGCAACTTGGCAAATCTAGAGCAGTTTGGAAAATGGAGAGACGGAGAGAGAAAACTAGAGCAGTTGGCAAAATTCGAAGCACTTAGTGAAATACAGGTGAGTTGGCAAAATCGGGACAACTTGTCAAAATCTTGGGGAGTTGGCGAAATTCCGAGTGACTTGGTAAAATCTTGGGGAGTTGGCAAAATTTTGGAGTGACTTGATGAAATCTTGGGGAGTTGGCAAAATTCGGAGTGAATTGGCAAAATCGTGAGGAGTTGGCAAATTTCAGGTGAGATGTAAAAATTGGGATTTTTTTCTGAAAAATTATGGCGAGTTGTCAAAATCTAGGAGAGTTGGCAAAATCTAGGAAAAGTTGGCAAAAATCTAGGAAAAGTTGACAAAATCTAGGAAAAATTGGCAAAAATCTAGGAAAAGTTGACAAAATCTAGGAAAAGTTGGCAAAAATCTAGGAAAAGTTGACAAAATCTAGGAAAAGTTGACAAAATTCAGAGTGACTTGGCAAAATCGTGGGGAGTTGGCAAAATTCAGGTGAGATGTAAAAATTGGGATTTTTTTCAATAAAATTATTGGGAGTTGGCAAAATCTAGGAGAGTTGTCAAAACTTAGGGATTTGGCAAAATCTAGGGGCAATTTGCAAAATTCGGAGTGACTTGGCAAAATCGTGGAGAGTTGACAAAATTCAGGTGAGATGTAAAAATTGCAATCTTTTTTCTGTAAAGTTATGGCGTGTTGGCAAAATCGAAGCAACTTCGCAATATCTAGGAGAGTTGGCAAATCTTGGGGGAGCTGGCAAAATTCAGAGTGACTTTGGAAGAATCAGGTGTGATGTAAAATTGGGATTTTTTTTCTGAAAAATTATGGCGAGATGGCAAAATCGAGGAAACGTGGCAAAATCTAGGGCAGTTGACAAAATTCTAATCCACTTGGTAAAATACGGGCGAGTTGTGAAAATTGGAATTGTTTTTGTAAAATTAAGGAGAATTGACAAAATAGAGAAAACTTGGCAAAATTTTCGGGAGTTTGAAAAATTTGAAGTTACTTGGGAAATTCAGGAGAGATGTAAAAATTGGGATTGTTTTCCGAAATTAAGGAGAGGTGGTAAAATCGAGGCAATTTGGCAAAATCTAAGGAAGTTGGCAAAACTGGAAACCACTTGGTAAAGTACAGGTGAGTTGTTAAAATTGGGATTGGTTTTGTGAAATTAAGGAGAGTTAGAAAAACCGAGAACTCTTGGCAAAACCTAGGGGAGTTGGCAAAATTCGAAGCCACTTGGTAAAATATAGGCGAGTTGTGAAAATTGAGATTTGTTTTGTGAAATTAAGGAGTGTTGGACAAATCGACGAAACTTAACAAAATGAAGGGCAGTTGGCAAAATTTGATTCCACTTGGAAAATACCGGGGAGTTGTGATAATTGGGATTGGGTTTGTGAAATTAAGGAGAGTTGACAAAATCGAGAAAACTTGGAAAAATCTTGGGGAGTTTGGCAAATTTAGGAGAGATTTAAAGATTGGGATTGGCATTGTGAAATTCAGGGGCATCAAGAGGAGTTGCAAAAATTCACACTGACTTGCTACAAATCAGACGAGATGTGGACAAAATTGGAAGTCAAATGGCAAAATGCAGAAGAGTTGTGAAAATTACTTCAACCTCTCCCCCCGCAGAGCGAAAATATAGGTACGAACCAGATAGAGGCACATTGTTTTCTCAGTTGGCGAAAATTTGATTTTTGAGTTGGAAAAGTTTCGATTTCTTCCCCTCCCCCTCCAACCATAGTCCTTCGCTACGCCCCTGGAAGCAAGGGAAGCAATGGTCCCTTAAAATTCTCATTAAAAAATCATCAATATAAATTAAATATATTTAAACACTTTGACATAAATATAAAAGTGTTTTCGTAACTTTAATAAGTTTATTCTAACATAATTTTTACATTTATATAATTTCCTGTTATATTATTCTGTATACTTTAACAGAAGCATAAATTTGCCAGGCTAGTTGAGCTAGGAGTGTATAAGGAACCACGTGTCCATCGCTCCTGCATTACTCATCGCACAACGGAAGTCTCATTTTTCCGTATTCAACCAACAGAAATGTTTCTTATGGACTCAACTTATTTTGTCGCTTTTCAAAATTAGATCATTTCATACTTTTCTCACTAACCGCTAGAGGTCGATAGAGTGTCGCTCTGTCATTACTTTCTGCCATTATTGGCAGAAGAGTTAAGACACGCCAAAGTCATCAAAGTATAATTATTTTCTTTTAGGAAAATATAAAATAATCTTTCTTTATCCTTAACTGTCGTATGCCCGTCTTTCACTCATTCCAAATTATTAGAGAATTTCTTAATTTTTAATGCTTTGTCGGCCAAGGATAATCATGCTTTTCCCGTTCAGCTATCATTAAGCTTAATTTCCTCAGTGCAAATTTGCTAAACAGATAAACTCTATTACTACGTTTTGCTGTTCGCATTATTATCCTAATAACTATATATATATTAATTACTGCTATAGGTATAAATATAAAACATAAAAGTTATTAAAGGATTTTTTTGAGTGGACAAAGTAGAGTAACTAATACTACAATTTGTCGAGGCTCTGCTCAGAATAATGTGAAAAATATAACTTCTGAAACATTTCGCGGACATTAAGATTACTGTATTATAACCAAGGTATTATCATTCGCTATGCTTAATGTTGTATCACTGTTCCATGTAATTTGATGCAACCATATACCATGTAATTAGATGCCTTGAAAAGTTTTGATTTGTAATTGGAAAGTTAAGAAAATTATCTTTGAAATTGGGGCGGGGGTGGCTCAGTCGGTAGCGCGCCAGGCTCGTAATCTGTAGTTCCCAGGTTCGAGCCCCAGCTGGGTCAGCGTTGGGACTTATCTCCGCAAAAATCCCTGCCCTGCCCACTGTTAGTAAGGGACACCAATGGCCTTGGAATAGGCCGCCGTCCGTCGGACGGGACGCTTAAGTCGTGACACCGTGTGCGGGAGAGCCATGCCTGTGCACGTTAAAGAACACGCTGGATAGCCTTGACGGGAGGCTACCATCTGCCTCCCTAATAGCCGCTCCAGTGGGTCCCCTCCCCCAACCTTCTCTGAACCTTCGGGTTCAAAAGAGTGCCGCTCAGAGGAACACAACTCGTTGCAATATTTGTAAACGAACTAGGAAAGAGTTCTCTGATACAACTTTATTAACCACACTGGGTCTGTTCAAATGTCATTTTTTATTTTACTTATATTTTAGAGTAGAAAGCCACGAAATGCATGTAGCGAATATTTTCATACGAACTACCAGCTTTCCACTATGTCACATACTTCTTGTGAATAACGTGTCACGCGCTAGTTGATACCGGAATTGATTGCCAAATATTAAATTTGTGTACAAACTTCTGCTCCTAAAGTAACAGATTTATAACACAGAATTCTGCAACGTTTCGCTATGTTTAAGCATTCACGAATTAATATTGAGCCAATAAATTGTACGTCGCAATAGTGATTTAATTAACTGTGTTTTTTAAACATAGATATAATGTGGGATTAGAATTACCGTTTTCCTTTTTGACCAATGCTTACTTATACCGATGTTTTACGGGAACGCATTGCTCACCATAAGCAGTATGGTATTGTTTTAAACATTCAGTTCGTTACTTATAATAGAATCTATATAGAGGTCAAACTTGAAACTGGTTCTAACTGCGATATAAATTCTTAATAAAAATAGAAAAATAAAGGACCGAGATATCGAAGTGGCAGGAAAGATTGAAACAGTTCACATATAAAATTCCGCCACATTTCAAAAGTAATTGTTTAGAGTTAGAAATTATAAAATACTATTAATATTTCTCATTGAATTTTCAAGAAGCATTCAACTGGTATGGTTCATTTTAAAAAGAAGTATTAATAAACGAAAAAACTTAGTCACTGGTATTAACCATGTCAGTGGTAAATAACCCATCGTTCACTCACATCTCTCGAACGTAGGGAATATTGAAAGAGTTTATATCAGGGCTACTAAGTATCTAGCTAGGACATAAGAAATATGTTCTTTAGTCCTTGAACATTTCTAAAAAACTACAACTATGGAATATTTTTGAAAACGAACTATGAAAATCAAATGGCTGGAAATCGTGAAACATTAAATGTATGAAATTTTGTTATTAATTTCGATTTTTGCATTCAAGCCACAATTCTTTCGGTTATTTTAATATTTTACACTCAAGTCATAATTCTTTTGGCTTTTACTCCACTGGTTTCCATAAAATAAGGAAAAATGAGAATTGCGATAATTCGCCGAAACATTGTTCGATCATAACCAAACTTCTTCATGTAACCAGTAGAATAATGCCGAGTGAGCATATCGTATGCAAATTAGTCTTGGTTGTGCCAATTTGCGTAATCGGATAGCGACATAAAACGGGTGTTTTGGAATGGATCGTTATTTTGTGTTGTAAGTGTGAATAAAGAAATTCGAAATAGCCATTTTGTGGGAATGACCTCGAGACATCATTTCTCAAATGAACTGTAGCGGAGAGCTATTGGCCTGTGCGAAGCAGGCCAAAGTCAGTCAGATGTGGCACGATGGCTGAATGTGAGTCCTTCTGTGGTCCATAGACTGTGGAATCAATTTCTTAGCACGGATATACCGCATCTCGGAGGTTTAGCCGAGGAAGGGCTGGAGTTACGATTGCTGTACAAGACCGATCTCTGCGATTAACAGCACGATTGAGCAGGAGGTCTCAGCTGATCGTAGACAGCAGGATCGTAGCTGAGAGAATTACTCCCTCTCAGCTACGATCCTTTCTTGCAGCAGCCATTAGGAGGGTTGTACAACTTCTACTGCGCATAGAAGGCCAGTAATTTGTATACCCCTCACGTCACGTCACAGGAGAGAGAATGGTTGAATTAGGTACTCACGCATGTTAACTGGACAGAAGAGCAATGGAGGTCTGTACTCTTCACAGATGAGTCCAGATATTGCTCGCAGAGTTATTCCAGACATTGTTTGATATGGAGAGAACAAGGTACGCGCTATCATCCCAGTAAAATCCGTCAAAGAGACAATTATGGTGGAGGTAGCGTTTGTGTTTGGGATGGCATTTCCTTAGGTGGATGCACAGACCTCTATATGTTGACGAGTGAGAACCTCAATGCTCAAAGGTATGGAGATGACATCCTGGACTATTATGTTCGTCCTTACCCTAGTGCAATAGGTGAAGCATTCATTTTACAAGATGGTAACGCTCGTGCACACAGAGCTCGACTAGTGGAACAATACCTTCAAGAGGAGACTATTATGCTCATGGAGTGGCCAGCTCGATCTCCCGACCTAAATCCGATTGAGCATGTGTGGGATACTCTAGGGAGATGTGTTGCTGCCTCAACCGCCACCTGAAACAAAGGGGAAGCTTATTATTGCTTTAAAGAGACAATGGTCGTTTCTTCCTACTCAGCTGATTCACAACATCATGAACAGCATGGAACATTGCTGTCGTGCCTGCATTACTGTAAAGGGTGACCACACACTTTTTTAAAGTTTACATCGTATTCTGACACCGCATTTTTGGACAAGTTCCTGTAAGTGTTACTTTTTGAAGAAAAATGTTTCTAGTGTAAAATATTTTATGCCATTCTGAAACTGGCATTCTAATTCATGTTTCCATCAAATTTCATTTAAATCATTCATACAGTTCTTTGTTTATCATAATTTTTCTGAGTTTAATTTATGTAAACCAGTGTATTTTGCTTTCAGACCATAAATCTTTCGGCTTTTTTTATTTACCTATGATACAAGTTTGTTCAATGTTAACGATCTATTGGTGCTTTTGTACAGTAGTTCCATTCTGTCATTTCTATTAAATTTTGGAACGGCCACACTCTAAGCTATATAAGGAAAACATTTATATGCATCTCGCTAGCGATGAGTTTAGGCTCGAACTTTGTTGGGCTGAGCCTGTCTGGCTGGAACCGGAATGACTTTTGAAACATTCATTTCAGCATATATGTTTTATGATGCAGTTGTGTTTTTCCCCAAAGAAGGCTGAGACGAACACACTGATCGCAAAATTGAGCCCGAAAATCATCTCCACTCCTCACTAACAGTATACTTTGATGTTTTGCATATATTTCTTTGACTTTCCGATCAGAAGTCATCAAAATAGCTTTTGCACTTCTGCAATGGTTCAGGGGTATTTTAATTTGTAGCGTGCCAGACTAGTATTCTGACAATCCCAGTCTCAAGTCGAAATTTTGATTTTTTTTTCCGTTAACTCACAACTAACTCTTGGCAAGAAGGGGATACGGATAGGCTCGGAAAACTGCCGTCCATTGAATGAGCCGTTAAGTGGTGACTTCGTGTTCAGGTTAGGTTGTTTTAAATCTGAGAAGCACTTCTTTTGCACACAATGGGGTAAATGGCCAAGTCATAAGAACCCCGAAGGTCAGAGAACGTTAGGAACAGGGAGTAGTGGTGCTGCTCCCTGTGACATTTCGACTTTGAAAAATCTCCATTTCCGGTTGCACACCCCTATGACGTCATCGCCCTTACCACAAAGTCCTTCGATTTTGCAATTCTTCCGCCATTTTGGAATCTGACGTCATCACATTCGTACCACAACTTCTTCCGATTTTGGCGTTGGTCAACCATTTTGGATTTTGACATCATCACCTTACCACAAACTCCTCAAATTTTAGCATACTTCCACCATTTTGGATTCTGACGTATTAACCCATCTGAAGTAAAACCTCGAAATTATTCTAAGTCCCAAGACCTCCATCTTGGAGTCTGATGTCATCGCCCTCGAAAACAGACCTCGAAATATTCTCACGATTGCATCATCGCTCATACCTATTGGCAACTAATTCTGAAATTTACCAAGTTCAACTAAATTTCGGTGGCAATGTTCAGGGCATCCCCTCTCAGACCTGTCACACAAATCCATGAAGGGTGACGTCATAGACTATGACGCAATCATCTTGTCCAGACTTGAAAACGCCTATGGGGATATTTCAGACTTGTTTGGTTCTTATCTTTGATGTCATGCTCTCTGATTGGCTGAAACATGATTTTATTTGTGTGTTGATGTGGTGAAGGTTCAAATGTCTCTCAAGGAGTTGGTAATGCAACACGTGCATTCTATGGTGAATCAAAATGTCAAAGTATCAAGGTATAGCGAAGGGACTATTCGTCGTCTCCTGTATGATATTGTATTCCATGAATTAAAGTCAGGTGTACCTTTTCCTGATTGTACACTAAGTGCTTTTCGACTTGCTTGTGAAATATTTCATTATTCGAACGTTGATTGGACCGAATCAGTTACAGACAAGTTGTGAACTCTGTGAAATATGATCATAAAAAAATCTGTATGGGTGCAAGCTTCCAAGGGTTCAATGTGAAAGGAGTTTTTTAACGTGTGAAGTGCCAAAGGACTGAGTCACCATGTCTCAATATGTATTGAGGTCACCCATCTCAGGGTGTGTGTGCATGCATGTCTGTTAACATTAAATAGCATGCATCCGACAAGCGTGTCATTTTCCATGATGCAGGCGAGCCATCCAGATGTGTCTTGGCAAAGAAGTTTATGTTGTGCCTTCTCTGTTCAAAAATAACCTTTCGGTGCATATGTATCATTACAAGAAGTATGAAAATGGTAAACTCATCTACCTACGGGGTTACCCTCTCGTTACCTGAATGGGAGGCCTTGTGTAAAATTGTGCCCCACATCGAGGATCAAGTAAAAATTGGTCCTGATCAACAGACGTGGCACGTGATGCATAGTTTACGTGTACACATGTATCGCAATGAAGCAGGTGAGCGTTGTATTGACTTAATGAAAGAGGCAGCTGCAGTGAAAACTCTACAGTTTCGTGTGCTGAACTGGACTATAACTCAAAATGCATTGCAGTGATTACATTTGCTATCCATCTAGATGAAGTGATGTCTGTATTATGTAACATGTGTGGCACCCTCAAAGACCATCAACTAGACACGGCCATTATGGAACATTTTGAATAAGTTCTGGCCTTCCTGCTGGGTCCTGCTTTCTAGGGGCCTGACCGTGTATATCAGCTGTTGGTGGATATTTTCCAGCAAGAATTAACACGTTTGATACCGTTAGATGGACTTCAGCCTGTAGGAAAACTACCGACCATCGTAGGGTGGTCGGGTGACCTGGACATTGATGCATTAGCACAAGTGTTTGTGAATACAGCCTGGAAACGGGATCTGTTGTACTTTGTAGATTCTGGACTTGTGTGTACTCTAAAATATAGTGCTATTGTTGATGATGCCAAAAATGAAATGTATAAATTAGTTTAATAAAAAATTGTAACCTATATAATGTGTCGTTGTGTTCCTTAAGATTCATTTTAGTATTAGTATGGATAGGAAAAAGAAGGTGTTAGCTAACCTTGGTAGTGTAATCATAACAATTTTAACATTTGTGGGACTTGTATTAGTTGTCTCCTAGTAAAAATATTCAGTGTGGGGAATCAAAAGTCTTAGGCAGTGATTTCAAAATGCGAGTCTGTCACTTAACGGTGGACATCCGACAGTTTATAAGAGATATCCCTAGAGTTACAGGAGTTATGCTTTCATTACACCAATGGCAAAACCTAGTCGGATATGACGTCTGGGTGAGAAACCTGCGTGAGAAATTGGGAAGGCATTACACGAGAAACAATACCTACCATTAGCTAGATGTGCTGGAACGTGTCGTCAAAGGATACAATGGTGAAATCCATACTTCACACGATAAGGCTCCCAAAGACGTGATCTTGAACAATAAAGACTTAGTGTGGCAACAGTTGTATGACAAAACTATCAAGAATGAAAAACCTGTATTTAAGGTGGGTGATACTGTTCGATTAGCCAGTGTAAAAGTACCTTTCAAGAAAGCAGGAACCCAATTGTGGAGAGAAGAAGTTATCGAAGTGTTTCAAGTATTACACCATAAGCCCCCTGTTTATCGTGTAAGAGATTATGAAGGAGAAGAGATGAAAGGTGTTTTTCATAAATCAGAATTACAAAAAGTGCTTGAATCCACCCACTACACAGTCGAGAAAATCCTTGAAAAGTAAGGACAGCGTATTTTTGTTAAGTGGCGTGGTACTCAAACCAACTTGGATACCTAAAAGATGGATACTTTCTACTTGACACTACCCTCAACTGCAAGCCCGTTTGTTTATCCTCGTAATATACAAATTGATTTCATTGTTCGCCTAGCTCAACCTATTCGTCTCAGTGCAAAATGGAAAGTGGGTATAAGCGAAGTTCATATCCCTTTGAGCTGGTACAATGTCGATGGTTCTAATGACACGTATCAATACTACGCTCCTATTCCCCTTGAGGAATACTGCAAAATCAAGCTAAAACTTGGCAAAATCACTCGGAAAGAATTGTTGTCTCACTGCTCTGGTTCGAAAAGAAATAATAGTGACACACAGTGGTGGACATTGGGTATTCAAACTTAATGATAGATATGAAATAGTGTTCTCTAAATCGAATCTTATCAAGCTTCTGTGTGTGAGTTCATCCACACGATGATGATTGACGCAGACAAGTTACACTTCACTAAATGTCTTCATTTAATCCCAGGATTAAGGGAGATGGTAGGATTTACCAAATTGAACTTTCCGATGAGTAAGGCAGTTGGAGACTATCCCATCGATATGAATAGAGGTATCTATGGTATATATATATATTGTTTCGACAGATGAACGTGCTACAATGAATTTATGATTAACGTCATGAACACTCGCGTATGCCACAGCGTGAGAATTACGTCACTAACGACATCGAACGACTTGAGAAAAAGAATAACGAATAAATGTTGTTATGAAACGCAGTTGGAGTTCAAAAGGAAATGTAGTTATTCTAAGTTTTAACGTGACAATATAATCTAAAGAAGAAGTATTTTATGTGGTGAGTGCACGGGAGGTTAAAAGAGTTAATTAGTGTAGAATTTTGTTAGTAAAACTAGTAAGAAAAGACAAAGGATTGTTTATGCTGAAGTAAAGGTTATACAAGAAACATGGCAACAAAAATGAAGAGGTAATATGTTAGTCGAGTAGACAGAGCTGGTCCTCTTCTGTAGGAAAAGTTCATCACTTGGTAATTACATTTAGTTGTTTGTAAGATTTGGATATATATAGATTGTAGATTTGTTCACATATATGATAAGCACTGGTTGAATTTAGTTTATATAAGTGATTTCATCCATACATTTGAAATAAATCACATTGTTTTTTAATTATCTTTGTTATATACTATTTAATTGAAACTCATGCTAAGTGCTCATCCATTTAATTTGTAACAATATTTACACTGACTTGATTGCTTCTCAGTTGTTAGGTGACACTTATGGTGAACTATTGCGTGTTGTGGACTCTGCAATAAGAACCAATAACAACGAAGGAATTGTGTCAGTAGTTTTCATAATATATAATTCATAACTATATAATGATAGTTATTATATAGTTATGAATACCTGTATAAATATATAATTCATATCATCACCCTTATCAGAAGTTCCGCCCCCTTTATTAAAAACCCCTTCGGCCATTTTGACCACAAATCCCCGAAATTTTTCTAACTCCCGAGTCCATAATTTTGAAATCTGACGTCACCACATACTCCCCCGATTTTGCCTTTCGCCCACCATCTTGGTTTCCGCCATTTTGAATCCTGACATCAAACGCCCCCGTGGTTGATCCACCCAAACTCTAAAATCGATGTCAATTGTGGCGCCATCTAGTGTTTAACACACGTACTATATTTTTTATCCCATGTACTGTATTTAAAAAAAAACTATTTTCCCCATGACAGGGATTTGATTCTGGTTCCTTCACGTTAGTAGCTTATCAGCGCATTTAACCATTACGCCAAGGAGAGTTACATGTTTAGGATAGTTGGTACTTACGTATTAACGCCACCGCAGCAGAAGTTGCGGTTATGCGCCAATAAAGAGCAGTAAGTACCGATGTTTTTTTTGTCAGATTTTTGTTTGGGGATTTTTTTTATAATTCAGTCGGCAGTGCACTGTTTCCGATTTTCATGTTTTTTAGTTTGTGTTGCCTAGGAGGACATTATTTAGTTTTGGGGCTTTTTTATATTTCAGTCGGCAGTGCACTGTTTCCGATTTTCATGTTTTTTGGTTTGTGTTGCCTGGGAGGACATTATTTAGTTTTGGGGCTTTTTTATAATTCGGTCGGCGGTGCACTGTTTCCGATTTTCATGTTTTTTGGTTTGTGTTGCCTGGGAGGACATTATTTAGTTTTGGGGCTTTTTTATAATTCGGTCGGCGGTGCACTGTTTCCGATTTTCATGTTTTTTGGTTTGTTCCCTGGGAGGACATTATTTAGTTTTGGGGCTTTTTTATAATTCGGTCGGCGGTGAATTGTTTCCGATTTTCATGTTTTTTTGGTTTGTGGTGTCTTGGAGGACATTATTTAGTTTTGGGGCTTTTTTATAATTCGGTCGGCAATGCACGGTTTCCAGTTTTCATGTTTTTTGGTTTGTGTTGTCTTGGAGGACATTATTTAATGACATAAAAAAAACATGAAAATCGGAAACAATTCACCGCCGACCGAATTATAAAAAAGCCCCAAAACTAAATAATGTCCTCCCAGGGAACAAACCAAAAAACATGAAAATCGGAAACAGTGCACCGCCGACTGAAATATAAAAAAGCCCCAAAACTAAATATTGTCCTCCCAGGCAACACAAACCAAAAAACATGAAAATCGGAAACAGTGCACTGCCGACTGAATTATAAAAAAAATCCCCAAACAAAAATCATCGGTACTTACTGCTCTTTATTGGCGCATAACCGCAACTTCTGCTGCGGTGGCGTTAATACGTAAGTACCGGATAGTTAGATGTGGCTCAAGCAGAAATAACTGATCATTATAAAATAATCTAAGAATGTTTCCTGTATTTCTTTTTTAACGTGCTAGTTTTTATATTTCCTGCAATTTATTTTTTTTAACTTGCGCATTTTTCATACCTACGAATTTTTTTTTATTTTTTTATAAGTTATCTCGCGAATTTTTAATTCCTTGTAAATTAGCGCGTGTATTTTTTAGTTCCTGTAAATTAACCCCCCGAATATTTTGTCTTTATAAATTAACCTACATATTTTTTAGTTCCTGTAAATTAACACACGTATTTTTATTTCTTAAAATTAACCCCCGAATATTTTAGTCCTTATAAATTAAATGCTTATCGAAAGTGTCGGCCCCCTTATTAATATGTGCCCCCCTTAATAAAGCGTTTATCAAAAATTCGATCCCTCATTAAAAAACACTTATTAATATGTGCTCCCATAATTAAAACACTTATTAAAGGTTCCGCCCCCCCTCACCCTTTGGCGGGCATCTTCGATAGCCAACCTATAATTTCCTTATTCATTAAAAAATCCCTCTTTATCAAAAGTTCAGCCCCCTTTAATAAACACTTATCAAAGGTTCTGTCCCCACTCGCCCTTTGGTGGGCATCTTTAATGCCCAACTTATAATTTCCTTATTCATTAAAAAAAAAACCTTTATCAAAAGTTCCACTCCCCTTTTATTAAACACTTATCAAAAGTTCTACATCATCTCTTGGACGGCCAAAACTTTGTGAAATTTCTCTAAGTCCTACGACGGTCATCTCGGTTTCTGATATCCCCCCAAACCCCCAAAATTTGCAAAACTCGCATCCTATGACGTAACAGAACCTTCTAGAAAATGTTGCACATTCTAGCCAAGTCCTAGAAAATGGCGCAATTCTGGAATATATGATGCAATCACCAGGTCCAGACTTGTAAACCCACTGAATAATTCCACCCCTCTCAGAATGGCTCATGCAAGCCTCAAAATAATTACAAAGTCCAACAAAACTTTCGGTGGCAACGTTCAGGGCATCCCCTCATCCCTTTGGTAGGCATCTTCGTTGTCCAACCTATAAACTCGTTATTCATTAAAAAGTTCTCGGTGACGCAGTAGGAAATGTTTCCTACTGCGTCACGAGTAGGGTTTCCGAAAACTCGGGTTTTTAGGACTCGGCGAGTCCGAGTCCGAGTCGAGTCCGGATCTAAATCTAAACTCAAATCAATAAGCGAAACGTTTAATATTTTGGAGTTCAATAACAATTCTCATAGCTGAAGTCTTTGTAACAAAATAAAATTACTAAAATTTGTTAAAATTAGAATTATTTATTATATTGCAAGATTTTCAACTGAGATTTGTGGTCGTGCCTAGAAATTATAAAGAAAATGTACTCAAATTTATTTATTAATCAATTCATTTATTTTCAAAAATTAAACTTTAAAACTAGATATAACTATTTGAATATTTATTTATTTCAATTTAATTGCTTTTTTTGGTCTTCAGGTAGAAATATTTGAGAAATACTAATGAATTAAGAGATTGCAAGTCTCGATCTGATTGTAGTACAGAAGCTGCCACTTATTGAAATTGTTCTTTCATTAGAAGTTGAAGTTGGTTTTATGGAGGAAAGTGCGTTGTACAGGTCATCAATATTACTTGTTCGTTTTCCAGTATTTCTGAAAAGCAAAAATTCTTGTTTAAATTTGCTATAAATCTCGGATTCTTTTGGAGTTGGAGGTTCGGCTGCGTTTTTCAAAATTAAATCAAGTTCTTCCTCCATTGTCAAATTTTTTTGATTTTCAACTATTATTAATTCTTGGTCTTGCGAAGCTTCCGTTGATTCATTATTATCTTCTTTTTGGTAAAGTCTTTTTAATAATTGTGTGGCTAAGTCTAAAGCCTGTTTAGTAGGTACAAATTTTGGATCTTTAAGCGCTTTGAAGAAATTCATTAAATCTATATTTACTCGCTCATCAATTCTCTTCTCCCTATTTTCTAATAATTCACACGCTAGTTTACTTTTACAGTTCGAATTTTTTCTTTTCATGTACTCCAATGTAATGCCAGCTGAATGCAGAGTCGTATCGTTTCGGCTTAAAACTTCAATTGCCAATTTGGCAAGTTCAAGCGAATTCTGGAGATCTTTGAGCTCGTTAAAATCGATGTCATCAAGCATGTGTGAACAGTTGAGATCTACTAAAGCTTCCTCGATGAATTTTTGTAGTTTCACAAACATGATTATCATATAAGCAAGAGAACTCCAACGAGTTTGTGAACTGCTTTCACAACTGTGTTCCAACTGTTTTGTGAACTCGTGGACTCGTCGAGTATTAGAGTCGAGTCCCGAATCCGAGTAACTACCCAAATACTCGACGAGTCCGAATCGAGTCGAATCGAATACAGAAACCCTAGTCACGAGTTGTTTTGGAACGATGAAGTGGTTTACGTTAAATTCTTATTTCTGCCGCGTCTCAATTTATTACCTTCCGTATTTTCATGTTATACTAAACCATTTCAAAAACCCCAACACACGAATTAAAGATAAAAAACTCACCTTCATATTTTTTATTTCAATCACCTCCCAAATCATTAATTTATTTTTCTTTACTAAGCCATTTCAAAGACATCGTGATTGCAAAAGAATAACCAATAAAACTAACTTTTTTAATTCCCGTATATAATTCAACGACAAAACTTGGAATATCGAGAAACCAATGTGAATGTTAAAAATCTCGAAAAATACGAAATATTTACCAATGACATGAACGTTTTTCTACATCCGCACAACAGCTATATACACGTCAGAGGCAAAATATTGAAATCAGATGGGTCTGATATCGGCGGCAATGATGTAGTTACGATGGTGAATAATGGGTACAACATTTTTAAGAGAGTTCAATATTATATCGAAAACAGAGAATTGGAAGATAGTGAATTGCCAGGAGAGACGACCACAATTCACAATTTAATTGATTTTACCGAAGACTTTTCACACAGTGCTGCCACAGGTATGATGTGGTTCAAAGATACCACAGACAGTTCGAAAATGAATAAGTATTTGTACAATGGAGGCGAAAATAAACTGGACACGAATAATAAGATAAAGGATTTTGCACAAGGGTTGAAGAGAAATCCTGAATTCAATCAAGGATTCTCGGACAGATATGAAATTACAAAAAATAGTCAAAATGTAAGTTTACCTCTGAATTGGCTGTTTGGATTCTGCCGAGACGTGAATAAAGTGTTTCGCAGTGTAAAACATACCATAAAATTAGAAAAAAATTACGACAATCACATTATTCAGAGAGTTGGGGCTATGTTGTATAAATTTGAAATATCTCACGTATATTAGTTTATTCCAAAAGTGGAACTATCACTACAAGTACTTGCAAAACTGGAATCTCAGTTAGCAAGCGACAATCCATATGAAATATTTGGGAATCGTGGACACTATACAAATCTGATACTAGAATTGACTCTCATATCAGTTGGCAGATTACTACAACTCAAAATAAACCCGTCCATCTTTATGTCATCTTACAAAAATCTAACTGATTAAATAGTCAAACCAGAAACAATATGGTGTTTGATCACATGTTACTAGAACGGATTCAGATCAGAGTGAATAGCAAACAGTTTCCTGAACAAGAATTCGAGTGCAACTTTGAACCCAACACTTATGACAATGCGCGAGTTTACAACAGCTTTTTAGCTGCAAAAAATATGGATATCGACTCAGGTACACAAGTCAATTATCAAGATTTTGGGAAACTGTATCCGATATTCTATCATATAATTCGATGTCAAGACAATTTGATGACAATTCGATGTCATTCAATTCGATGTCAATAATTCGACGTTAATTATATAATTCGATGTCAGCAAATACGAATGACATCTACATGAATTATCAGCAACTGCTGACATAGAAATACGATTTAAATTAAATAGGGCGCGAAATAAATTATATCACTCAGAACGAAAAACAACTTTGCAACCACTAGAGTAAAACCTTTAGTTGTTGGATAAAAAACAATTTTAAATACAATCATTTCGAAATCTACATATAAAATTCGAAATCTAAAATAATGACATCATCATTTCAAAATCTGAAGTAATGACATCAATCAATTGAACTAAAATAAATGAAGCTCAATCTCGACCACATTGTTCTTTAGAGGAGGTCGAGACTGATTTCTATTTAGTTTGAATTAAGCACGATAACATAAAAAAAACTCTATACAAACTTCATACATTTTCAAAATTATTCTAATCTACATCACTTTTCACTCCAAATTCAAACTTTAAAATTTTTTATATCTCACACACATACCATCATTTATACCCCATAGTTCACTCTCCATTTCTCACCTTCATTGAACTTAATCCAATGTTCTTCATCATTTTCAAAATAAATGTAATTCTCATCTCCAGAAGCTTCGTCCAATTTTTTCTAACCCACATCACTTCAAATGTTCAATACAGCAAAAACTCACAATTAGCACCTTAGACAATATTGAGAGACCTTTGTCCTGTTATGCTTAAATTTGCAGTTTTTATCCTGGCTGTTATTTTATTACGGATTTCACCGTAATTTCATTACTTGCAATTTTTTTCGAAATTGGATTCATCTCATACCCTCTCTTCCTCACTAGAGCAAAGAAAATCCTTACATTCGGAGATATCACTTCAAAGTCTATATTTCTATCATATTTTTCTCTTCCAGCCCCCGAAAACGTCATTTTACCTGTTGATTTTGCCATATTTTTCAAATTAATTTCTTAAAATTGTCTGGCTTTGTCGACTTCTCCGATTTACCTGGCTTACTGGGTAGAAAACAGAAAAAAAATATAAAAATCTATATTGAATTGTGCATTAGTAAGTGTTTCAGTTGAGCTCCTTAAGGGCAACTCATCATCAAATGAAATTATATTACATTTAAATCTCTTTTATTTCTAAAGCATAGTCTCAATATTTACCACATTTAAAATCCATTTTCTTATTTCCCTATAGAAAAAGTTATCACTTCTTATTCCTTTGATGTACTCTGGTAAGTAATCAAGTAAGAAAAGGTTTTTTGACAGTCTAGTATTCTTTCCAAATGTCGTAAAGTTTGAATATTAAAATTCATCGTTATGTATTTCAGTACCTGAAATACATATAATTTCCTTATTTGTAAAATGCCTAATTCATTGTATACATTTGCAACGCTTTCAAATTTTCTTAGTTTCATCATGCATCTAATTATGTGATTCTGCACATAGTGTAACGGTTTGATTGTTGTCAAATAGACTCCACCCCACGATAATAAACCATAGAGCAAATAAGATTTAATCCAAGAAAAGTAAATAATTTTCAATAAAGATAAATTTACGAATTTCCGGATATAATAAATTTTACGTATAATGCAGTTAATATTTTTAACAACATCAGATATTTGTATTTTCCAGGACATCTTTCTGTCAATAAAAGTACCCAAATATTTATAGCAATCAACCCCCTCAATTTTGTCGCAATTGCAATTTTTTCCAGCACAAACTTCAGAATGGAAAATGATCCTGTCACGAAAAAAATCAATCTGATTTTCTCTTGGCCTAATAAAAATATATTTCGTCTTCTTTGTATTTAAAAAGAGTTTATTAAATTTTAGCCACGTTCTTATTTCTATCCAGTCACTATTATATTCTCTAAAATTTGCTTTTCCTCTCCAGAATATATTAGTGCAGCATCATCTGCAAATGAAATTATTTTACCATTCAAACAGAAGTCATTTATATAAAGTAAAAAATAAGGTCCCAAAACAGAACCCTGAGGGACACCAACTTGTACATTTGTTTCTTCACTAATATATTTTTCAATTTTTACTTTTTGCTTCCTGTTCATTAAATAGCTCTTAATCCATGAAAGCAAATTTCCCCTAACACCATTGGTTTATAACTTTTCTGATAATATATCATGATTCACTGAATCAAAAGCTTTTTTCAAATCCAAAAAAAAAAATGTTTTAACATTTCGATTTAAATTTCTGTAAATTTGAGTAGTCATTTCTAAAATCGCAGTTTGAGTATTCAAACCTTTTCGAAATCCAAATTGGTTTGGGGCAAATAAATTGTGCATATTCCAAAAGTTAACAATTCTTTTTAACAATTTTTTCAAGAATCTTAGAAAAAGTTGACAGAAGCGAAATCGGTCTGTAATTTTTAATTGCCTTGGTATCACCATTTTTAAACACTGGAATAATTAAGGCAGTTTTTAAAATTTCAGGGAACACACCTTCTACAAAAGAAAAGTTTACAAGTTTACAAAATATAGTTCTAATTTCCGGAAAAATATTTTTAATAGTGGTAACTGTAATTTCGTCCAAACCAGGTGGTTTTCCCTCCTTTAGTTCCTTGATAGTATCAAAAATTTCTTGTTCTGGTATATAAGAATGTAAAGAAATTACCCCAGTAAAATAATTATTAAATTTATTAACAAACTCCTGCGGCTTTTCATCAAACCGAAGTAAATGATTTCTTTCCGTGATAATTTGAGAAGAATTGCCCTTTACTTTTCTTCCGTCACACATTTCGTTGATAGTTTCCCAATTTTTTCTAGCATTATTTCCATTTTTTATAAAAATAGTTTTATAATAATCATTTTTAGCTTCCCTAATAACATTAGTTAACATATTTTTATATCTTCTATAGTAGACATTTTCATCCAATTTTTTGGATTTAGATCTTTCATATAAATTTCTTTTAAAACTGATTGAATTAACAATAGCTTCTGTTATCCATGGTTTGAGTTTTTTTAATTTTCTTTTTAGAGTACTTAATCTGCGCATCTTCGATTAATAGAGTTAATTCCCTTAGAAATTCATCAAATGCTAAATTCACATTTACCTGTCTCTCGACATGATCCCATGGTTTTTCTGACAATAACTTTTTCAATTTAGTATATTGAATGTTAGTAAAATTTATAGAAAGCTTTTCTGTGGAACCATCTCGATAAAAACCACACTTTATATTACTTCCAACAAATAAAAAATGATCTGAGATGTCAATTTTAACAATACATGTAGTTACAGTATCTAATCTAAAATTTCTAATGTAAAGATAATCTAGGCAGGTTTTACTACTTACCCTAGTAACAGAAACATGACAGGAATAGAAACCATTTGAATTTATCATTTGTAAAAAATTTATTTTGTGTGGATCGTCAGATAATAAATCCAAATTAAAATCTCCTGTCATTATCATACTATTTCGTTTAACACAGTTAAGCCATGTTGCGAATTCATCAATAAATTCTAATTTACTGAATTCATGCGCTCTATAGATTGCAACAAGGCCAAATTCGCAATTGAATGCTTTTATATGCAATTCCACTAAGTCAGCAGTTTTAAAATCAGAAATAATCTGGTTCACTTCCCATCCTTCTTTAATGTAAACAATTACTCCTCCTGACCCTTTTTTCGCCCTACATTTATAGTATTCTTTATATCCATCTATTTTATATAAGGCTATTTTCTCTTCTTTTACCCAAATCTCAGTAAGTACTATAATAACTGGTTTTAATTCAATTAAATTTAAGAATACCACAAAATGATCAAAATTTTTTCTCAGATTTCTTATATTTCCCTGTATAATATTTATTCCACAGCCCCAACAAAAATAATTTTTATCATAAACATTTTTTTATCAATTTCAATAACATTGGAATAATAATCATTTATTATATACAATTCTTTAATTTCATCGTCATCTGTAATACTCCGAACATCATCCGAACCAAAATCAGAAACAGTAACATCATTCTTTATGTCATACGACAAAAAAGCAGCCATTTTACATGCATTTCCCAATAATTACATATTTCACTCATAGAAACTTAATTATCTCAGTTTATCCAGATCCTGAAAGTTCATGATTCTGACCGAACCCTAACCCTCTTCATTTCGCATAAAGATCTTAGAGTCTCTGACCCAAACCTACTTGTAGTCCAACTCGCACTGTTTTTCCTTTGCCTTAAATAATAGCTGTTTGTTTTCTTGTGTCAAGTGATCATTAATATAAATTCTTCCATCTTCACATCGATCATCAATTTCTTTCGCGGTTAGTTTTTTTTTGTTTCCAGGCCCTAATCCAAAGATCTTTAGTCTTCCTTGATCCAAATTGTACGATGATAGGTTTTATCTTATTTTTATTTGAAACTGGCACCCTATGAGCAGCCTCCACATCCAGATGTTTTGTCTCGATTTTAAGTTTCTGAGCAAAATTTTCAACAATTTCCATAATATTTTCCTGCCCTCTCTCAGGAAAACCAACCAATTCTATGTTCCTGTTTCTGTTATATTGCTGCATTTCATTTAATTTCCATTTCAATTCAAAAACGTCTCCTTCCAATACTGAAGTAGACTCTCCTAATTTTTTGGTCTGACACTGTACTTCAGAAATTTGCTTACTAATTTCCTTGAGCATTTTTATGTGTTCATCCAGCTTATTGGAACAAAAGGAAACACTTTTATTAAATTCCTCAATTTCTTGCATAATCTCCTTGAGAAAATTTTCATTCGTTGCCATAATTTCAGCTCTAAAAATGCGGAACCGTTTTTACAACCCAACATCCCAATAATCCAGTGAAAGTGTATGATAACTACAACATTTTCTCAACAAAACCCATCATTTCATATCTTTGACATACACACCACCTTCTGAAAATTAGTTTAACCCCTCATCCCCCAAAACTTCTCCCATAGGTTAGCATCGGTTTCCCTATACTTTAGCATTGGTCCAGAACTCTCATTCTTCTCACTACTGGTGGCCTTGACGGGAGGCTACCACCTGTCTACCAACAGCTGCCCAGTGGGTCCCCTCCCTCAACCTTCTCTGAGCCTTCGGGGTCCTTGTGAACTGGCCATTTAGCCCATTGTGGGCAAAATATATTTCGTATCATTTATTAATCTGTAACCGGGCCTTTGCCACCAGGTTCAAGCACCTAACATCTCCGGAATTCTTTAATACAAAATTCCTACATTTTCATTACTTGAAATTAAACTCAACTCATTTAGCAATATCTAATACATAATTCTACCAAACATAACGAACAACTTATAATTTTTTCAAAAACCATTGTGGACTGAATAAATTTGAAACCTTATCCCACTGCCCGAGTATGCCCCGGTACTGCCGGGACTCTCGCGGCTCTTCACTTTCCATCGTTTGGCGTGATTCCGGGCGAGCGTTGCTTCGGCATGCGCTGGAGTGCGCCCGACCGCCTTTCACGAACGTTTCTTTCTCTCTTCCTTTACATTCTTCACTTCTTTTCTTCCATTCAAGTATTTTAATCTTTAAAGCAAACCTTCTTTCAAAGTTTGGCAACCCAAAATCCAAAATTTTGGACTTTTCTAAAGTTTGGCTTTATTGTTTTGGCAATATGGTTTTTATTGAAATTATTTACTTTTTGGCAACTTTGATTAGACAACCGTTCAAAATTCTAAAAGATCTCCCACACACCTTAACGACTAAAAAACCAGACATGTACTAATTTATCAGCAAAAGTTAAGCTCACAATAATAGGTCCTTTCTCTGTTGTCACCCAGCATAAATGTTTATTTTATTGAATGGTGTGTCTGGAAGCAGATAGGGGTCACATGGTTCCATAGTTTACTTGATTGTGGAGAGATCTTTTTTCTTACCTGTTTTTTGAGAGACCTATCGAGAAAGGAGATCGTGAAAATCCCTGTCAGGATGTGACAGGCCAGTTCCCCCATGCCCTGTCAAAACACTTAATGTTTCCAACTAACTTTTCTCTTATCCACATGGCTGTTATATTTCTATGCTTTCTATATGTGAGTAGCGACCACCAAATTCAAATCACGTCATTCATTACGAAAGAGAATTTCTTTCGCGATTTTTGTGTCAGTTGCCGTAATAAGTGTTTGATAAACATGGCGTGAGCAAATCTGCCACTGGAGACATTTTTATAGGAGCATCTGATCTATTTGAATACTGCATCTTCTTGCATTCTTTTTCAAATATTTAGGTATTTCACCAATTTATGAAAGAGTAAGATTTGGATTTTGTATCATTGACAGTAATAATATGAAATAGGATATTATGCACTCCTAAAAGCAAATTTCACATCTGAAAAAAAGAAATATTATTAGTTGTAAGAGATGAATAAGTAAAAAATAAAATTTAAAAAATGTTTGCAAATTTTAATGAGCAGTTTACTGTAAAAATTAACAAATCGATAAACATATTTAGTGATTTGACTTAGAATGCCTTTCATTAATGCAGGATAAGACACTGTGTTGCTTCATAAATTAAAAAAATGATATTTTTATGTTTGGTCAACTGATAAGAAAGAAAGATGCAAGAGTGATATTCATTCAGAATATTCGATGATTGAACTATAAGACGAGGAAAAATCTCGTTGCTTCTCAACATCTTAAAAGGATCAACTTACACATTGTTTTCCTTTTGGATAGATGACGATGACAGGGAAGTGATTAGAGAAGCCATCGAAGAATTTGAGAAGCAGACCTGCATCCGCTGGGTGGAAAGAACAGACGAGGAGAACTTTGTCGAGATAGAAAACGACATGGGGTAAGGCGAATTCTTTCAAGAAATCGTGAATCGAATGAAATCGAAATGACGAGAGTGATGAACCCCTTTCCTTTCAGATGCTGGTCAGAGCTTGGATCCGAAGGGGGAGCGCAGTCCCTCAGCCTCGAATCCCCCATCTGCATGTCCAAAGGAGTGGTGATGCACGAGATGATGCACACTCTGGGCTTCTTGCATGAGATGTCACGACCTGATCGCGACCAATTCATCTTCATCCATTGGAACAACATCATTCCTGGTGAGTATTTCTCGCAGGTTGTCGCTTGTAGCTCCTGTCATCAGTACGGCTTAGAGGAATGATCGGTAATCTCAATTTTTACATTCGTTTAAGTCTGAAACATAAGTATTTCTTTAATATCAAAAAACAGAATTTCAAAATTTCTTCCATATTTCATCAGGTCCAGAAATCACCTGTTAACTACGATATTGAAGAAAGCTATTTCAGCTCTTTTAATGAAGAAGATTTGCTGAAATATTTTTGTTTCCAGAGAAAAGAAACCATTCACTGTATAACTAATAAATTGGTTTCATAGTAAGAATTTAATAGTTGTAAATATGTATATATGTAAATATATAGGCATTAGGCAAGAAAAAAAACGGGGGAGGGGAGAGGGGCGGCAAGAAACTTAATTGAGCCGAAAAAGTGCAAAAGCAAGAATTGGCAAGTTTTAAAAATCGTTGACTCAACATTTATTTATTTGAATTTTATTTTAAAAATATTGTTATAAATATTTAATTGGAAATCTTGAGCGTGAGTTCAAAAGAATGTTTAGCACAAAAATTCAAAAATGAACTAATTATTACAAAAGTATAAATAAAAACACAAATATAAAATAATTCAACTAACACGAATCCTTATCTTCATCAGTATGAAATTAAACCATCAAAAGAATATTTCATATGATCCATCAATATTTCAAATAGTCATATTTACAATTCTTACAGTAAATAATTAATAATTCAAAGCAAAAAGAAAAAGTTTTGCAACATTTAATAAGTGACCATTTCCAAGATTAACCTTACCAATTCTTTTTGTATATTAAGATGACCCCGCGTCAAAGGATTAACTCTTCCACAGAGAAGTCGAGTCCAGCTCTGCTTGCTCGACTAACATATTGCCTCTTCGGTTTCGATTCGGTAATAATCTTCAAGTCTCTTAAACAGCTTTCTTAAGATTAACTGAATTCTAATTCACCGAGCGAAAATACACCTTCTTTGGTGTATTTATAAAAACGAATATACACCTTCAACCACTAATGACAACTTTTTCATTCTCCACTTAAGCATCCTTTTTGTTCAAGCTTTTACTATTCCAATCGGCTAGTGACGTAATTCACACGCTGAAGCACATGCAAGCATCAAAATAATACAGCACATCATGGTTTCATTGTTGCTCGTTCTTGTGCCGTAACAATATGTTAGTTTAGTTATTCTATTATCGTACACTTATGTTTCTTAATGGCAACACTTGAATTATTATTTTATGCACACTAATTATTGGTAATTCTGACAACCATGCACCTTCGTGACATGGAAACCGTTTTGTGCTAAATTCACAAGAAAGTGAGGCGTTGGTGTATAAGAGTTTTGTTCACATGTCGTTTCTGATGTTATATCTTATTCTATTCACCTTCTGTGAACTCTCAATCAAGTTTTATATGAAAATTCTCTAGTAAAATGTTTATCCGGAATGTATAACTCTGATTAATGTTTTTCTTTGTTAAAGGCATCGTGCATAAAATTAAAGACTTCTCATCACGTAAAATAATTCTTGTTCAAAGCTTTTCGAAGGAATATCATTGTAACGAACAAGAAATAGAGACTAAACTATAACTTTCACAAACAATCTTTGAGCAGCATCAACATATCTTGGGTCACCAAAAACATCTATCGCTGCTCTCGAGCAGGAAATGTGGTAGAAAGAGAAAAATAACATCAAGACTGGAAAGAAAACGCATCAATTTAAGTTTCCTCAATAGAAAACAATTTCAACAAACTTAAAGAACTAGTTAAAAGCTTATGATGCTAAACTTAGAAAGGTTAGGCGAAAACGTTTTGACCCAAGCCAAGAAACAAATCTGCAATTATACCTACCATGAAAAAAAGGTGCTTAAATGGACTGAACAAAGCAAAGAATGACTGTTGAGGATTGGAATATAGTGAGCATCATTAGTGCATCATTAATTTACACTGCTGTTCATATTTTAAGGAAACTTAAGAAAATTGCAAATATGTCAACAAAAACTTGTTAGAATTTAACGAAAGTTTCAGAGGATATTGAACGTGAAATACCTCATATCTATCGACTATTACATTTGCATTTCTCAATGCAAAAGACTGCGACATGCAAATTAAGCCTGCGATAAAAAAGCTTCTGAAAAGGGCGATTCTCATTTCTGATTAAGAGATGCTTTATCGAGTAACAGAATATTTAACAGAAATGTAATCCGAAACGAATTGCATTTCTGTTAAAATGCAAAGGAGGAAACATTTGGATGATGATCAGAGGTAGGGAACCATCGGACGGATGGAAGCAGGACAGCCACATTGAGAGGTTTCAGATTCATGAATGTGTCGCAAATTGTAATTTCTAGGCTCTAGAGATTTTTTCAAGATATTCGAGTATGCTCTAGAAAAACGAGTCAAGGTAGGCCAGAGCAACAGCAGTTCAAAATGATCGTTTCCTCTCGCTAACTGCAAAGAAAATTGATTGATTGTCAGCGCACCAACTTGCATTGGAGCCGTTAGCTGCCACACGAAGGACAGTATCCAGAGTAACAGTGTCCCGATGACTTCATGAAAAAGGATCATATGCTAAAAGATATATAGTGTACATACCACTAACCTCAGCCAATTAGAGGGCAGAACTCACTGGAATGGAGCAGGCAGCAACTCAAATGGACCAACGATCAATAGGGACAGGTTCTCTTTTCGGATGATTTCGGATTTTCGAATGACATGACATAGCGTAAGTAGAGATTCTCGGCGCCGATCATCTCGAGAGAGCGTGAAACATGTTATCACCCCTTGAATATCGTGGAAAGGAACCGTTTTGTTGGGAGTGTTTCACTGATCTGGGGAGGTATCACTATCAATGGCCACAGTGACCTGCATGTCGTCTTAGGAGGGACTCTAACTGCCCTAAGAAACAGAGACGAGGTCAGAATTAATTTTATGGATGATGACACCCCTTCAATATAGAGCTGAAATAGTGTAGAAATACCTTGAGAGTGAAGATATCGAGAGAATGGATTGGCCATCGAATGCTTTGGGAAGATGAGTTGCAAGTCATCCATCCCCCTCCAAAGGGCCCTTCGTGAGATGAGAAATGCTCTTAAAGAGGAGTGGGATTTGCTGCCCTTATTAAGGAGCATGAGAGCTCGTTGTGCAAGCTGTGTTGCGGGTAATACTCCTTATAAAATACCCCTGACTTCAAAATCTTCCATGACTATAATTTTTAATAATTGGAAAAAATTTCGGATGTATTCTTTCATTGCAAGTTTAATTTTTAATTGGAGAAGTATTCCGATATATTTTTATTTCAAATATAAATATTAATATGTGATATTAAGTATCCTCTGAAACTTTCGTTAAATTCTGAAAAGTATTTCATGAGATATTTGCATTTTTGTCTGAACTTCCTGAAATTATGAACAATAGTGCATTATTGTTTTTGTTTGTTTGACAAATTGTTCTGCATCACTGTGGAATTACAGAATGCAGTGAAGCCATAGTTGAAGTTCTTTTGGGTTTGCTGGTTGACATTTGACATCATTTGAGTTCTATTTCATTTCATGTATGTTTTCATGATGAGTCAATCGCTGCTGTTACCGAATAAATCAGATTGTATGTGCACAGGAATTCCTAGGAAACCTTCGAGCCAGAATGAGTTGACAAAAACGATGAATTATTCACCGTTAGTTATTATGTGGAGCATAATGTCAACTCTAGGTACTGGCAGATTTCGCATAGTCTAAGGCACAATGAACCAGTCTTTGAATCAAGGCCATTTCCCAAATTCAGGATTGATAATCCTGATCAGGACTTGGGTGATCCATTCTAGTAAAGAAAAAAGATGACCAAATTCTTGACAGAAAATAGGATAAAATCGCTCTGAGAGCAGTCTAGATGTTAATCCCATAGAGAATTTGTGCGAAAAATTAAAAAAATTAAGAAAACAACCTTTACAACCAGTGGCGGTGGTGAGCATCTAAACAGGTGGCGCCAATGCCTAAGTATTGATACGGCGAAACGAACTATGGCTCAGGTAGGAGTGCGGCAGGGGCTCAGTCCTATTTCCAGTTTCGAGTCCGAACTGCGCTTGAACTCTAATTTTTCTCCGCTAAAGATCACTCTGCCCTCGGTGAGAAAGGAATATCGATTGGCTTAGAAAGGATAACACATATATATAGGAGTAAAGAAAAATTAGGTTCATATATATTGTGGCTTCGGCTATATGAGTTTCATTATAAATATTTATATTCAGAAGAAGCTACATACACTAACTTTTCTCACTTAGTAAACATACATATTATTTATTGTTTTATAATATTTATTATATTATTTCTGATACCCATTACATCAAATTTCGCATTATATGAAATTATCAAAACATTATATTCAGGGCCATGCTTAGACAATTTTGCGTCCGTGGCAAGTGCAGGTTTCGCTGTGTCTCGGTGTTGCATTAAAAATTCAAGTCGGTACTTGAAACAAAACTGGGTTCAAATATGGAAACATTTTTAGTTTTACATTTGCATATTTTGGAGAGAGGCGGGGGGAAGGGGAGGGGAGGGGATTCACGGGATCTATTGAATTTCAACGGGAAATTTGCTATTAATATTAGATTAGTTCTGCTTTAAGGGGTCAATAAATCTGGACTACTCCTGCGCAGGTATATGTTTGGTGCTCCATCCAACTCGTTTCTCTTAGTTTGAAAACGAATCTGTTTTAAATATAATGCTGAAATTCAGAGAAATTAAACACAAGCAATGCTGCTGCTGCATGGGATTTGTGTTTATGGATATGATTCACACAGTGCAAGGATATGATTCACATAGGATTGCTTAGTTATACAGTTTGGTTGAGTTACATACATACATTCAAAATCCACATGCAACCATGGGCTAAGGAGCTCCTACCAGACTATAATTTTGCTCTCCACAGCTGTTTGTCCTCAGCTACAGCTACTGTATTTGGCCACTCTAGGCCAATTCTAGCAACGTCCTGTTTGACATTGTCTGCCCGACGCATCCTAGGTCTCCCTCTTCTACTGAAGCTTTTCGGCCCAGGAGAACTTTATTTCATAATCCACTTTGCCAATCTGCAGCTATGCATAAGGCAACATGGGTAAACCAACACAGTCTCTCTCTGCACAAAATGCTGCTCAAAGGATTGATGTTCCTTATATCATTACTTACAAAGTGAAACCACCAAATGCCCAAGATACTGCGTAAGCATCTAGAATCGAAGGCATCAAGTTTCTTGTTATCCTACTTACAAAGGTTCCGTGTTTCGCTACCATAACTAACCTTAGAAAGAACCAAACTATTATACAGCCTAATTTTAGTCTTTAGGTATACTCCAATTTTTCCACACTCTCCATTGATTCTTAAAAGTTCCAACAGCAATGCCTATTCTTCTATTTATCTCATGTCGCATATCACCAGTATCTGTTACATAGCTCCAAATAATTAAACTGAGATACTTGCTCAAGAATCCAACCATTCAGATCAACTGAATCACAGCTTGCCTGGCCATTTTTTATTACTTTAGTTTTGTCTTTGTTTATAACTAAACCTACTCTTCTACCAGTCTCATCAACAGCTCGAATGAAAGAGTTCATCTCATCAACATCTTTTGCCAAAAGGGCTAAAGCATCAGCATAATCTAAATCAGAAATTTTCCGATCTTTAAACCGTTTAAGCCCAAAATCTTTCCCTTGAAGTGAATTTCGCATAACATAATAGATAAAAAAGGAGGAAAGGAGACAAAATACACCCTTTCTAACTCCACTAGCAATGCTAAACAAATCGCTACAAGACGTACCAACTCTCACACACGACTCAGTGTTATTATAGAGAGCTTTCATTATGTTAACTATCTTGTCTGGCATGCCATATGATCTAACAAAGAGCCACAAATGTCGATCAACAGAATCAAAAGCCTTTTTTAAATGTTTAAAGCTAGTAACCACAGGTTTCTGAAACTCTAAATGTTTCTCAAGAATCTATACAAGTGAAAAAATCTGATCTATACAACCCCTTACTACTTCTGAATCCAAACTGCTCATCACGCAATTGTCCGTCAATTAGATTCTTAATTGTATTAAGCACAATCATGAAAAGAACTTTACCTGTAACAGAAAGTAGGCTGATATCCCTAAAGTTATCACAAGAATTGCGATCACCTTTTTAAAAAATAGAGATAACAATAGCTCTAATCAAATCCTTAGGAACAACACCTCTATCATAAAAAATATTTCAAATTTCAATCAGCCATGTGACAACACAAGTATTCCCAGCTCTAAGCATTTCAGTACTGATTTCATCCACCCTAGGAGATTTATGCAGTTTTAATTTAAAGGTAGCCAAAGCAACTTGAAATGTAATTAAGGGCCATCATTAAAGCCAGTAATGCATCTGTCCTCATTATAAAAAATGGGAGTAGAAATAATCACATTATTTAGAACATCTGTGAAATGCTCAGCCCACCTACCTATCACAGAATCCTCACCTACAACCACCGTACCATGTTTATCTCTCAATCCCTGCGTACCTGTCTGTCATGGGGTTGGCGCCATACCCTCAGTCTCCCATCGGCGTGATGAAGTTTAAATCGGGATTCATCACTCCAGGCTGTCCGTTGCCAATTTTCGATGTTCCAGTTCTTCTTTATCCCAGGCAAGTTTGTGCACTGACTTCATCGTCCCCGGAACACTCTTGAAATTGTCGTACGAGAAAATCCAAGTTCGTTGACAATTTCGGAGATCGAGTGTCCCATCCGTCGGGCATCTACGATCTGCCTCAATGATTCAAATGCATCTGAATCCCGCGCCTTTCCCATTACGCTTCTCACGATGAATGCTTGGGGAAGCCAAAGCTGACAGCTATATATGATCAGAGTTTTAGCCACGCATGCGCGCAAATTCGGGACTTCCGGTACTGAATTTGGATAACGTGCTTCAGTGTATGTCAGTGCATTACCTAAACATGCGAAGGAATCTGATCAACTTGTCCCTTTTAAGTTAAAGAAAATTCAGATTGTTTTAAATAAAATATTCGCGAGATAGTAATGCAATGCATACACATTTTCAACATTTGATATCGGATTCATCTTATTATATATATATATTAATATTAAATGCCAAATTTAAATGTATGCACCCATTAAGTCAGGAATTGGCATTTATTTCCTCAACGGTAAATTAAATTTAAACCTCTAATACACTCGCAAAAATTCCGATTAGGTAGCTAACTGTACATAATATGGAATTCTGAGCGACAGCCATGTGAGAGCGATTCGAATGTCATTTTCTCTTTCACTCTAAATTATTAATAAGCATACAACAAAATTTATTAGTAAATGTTACCCGAAATGTTAATACTTAATTTCCGAATACTAAAATCTAGGTGTTCGTTTAAACTATATACAATACCGTGCAATAATTACAAAACGTATAAGCTTCATCAATGGAAGACATATTGCTTTAGACAGTTTTTGTTAGGAAGTCATATTTACGGCGACTCCTTCCACTGCAGTGTCATTAATAAAAGAACTTCTAATTTCTTACTTCACAGTAATACTTTCATTGTAAATTTAGCCGGTCATATACTCATTACCGTAAACTCTACTTATCCGAAGATACCGTACCAATGCATTCTCCATTATGCAGTAATAATTACTCATTTTGCAATAATCATTTAATGGTAGCGCTGCAAACAGTTATATGATCTCTAGGTAATTTTATGGCCCCGGCTTCGCAGTTGCCAAGACCTCGCTGTAACATGCAAACGGTTGTAGACGGTGCAGCAAATGATTGACACTGGCGAGGTAAATGAGGAATTTTCTAGGCACACTTGAAGCTTGCCCCGTAATATTCCGTACTTATAATTAAGACAACCCTAGAATTCCCTTGAAAACAAATATTCATGTAAATTATTCATCATTTTAAATCGGAATTTAATATTGGTATGTTGGTGGGGACATCTGGCCTTTAATGACGAGTCTCCCTTGATTACAATAAAGAATTGGTTAAAAGGAAGTATCACGGAAATTTGGCATCATTATATAACACGAAATTTGACAGTATTTAAATTTACTTTAAATTTTGCTTAGAAACATATATATATCAGTTGCTAATCGTATTGCACTGTTACTAAAAGATTCACTTGGCTCATTTGTAAATGAATATGGACCTGCTGATAAGCAGGTGGTTTAGCACGATCAAATTTATGTACGTACTATGTAGACAACATTGAGGAAATAATACCAAATAGAATAAAAAAGTTAAAAGAATGTGTAACGGTCAGATGATGCGAGGATGTTCCCCCACCCGAAGCGAAGGTCGAAGGCACTTCGGACCGGAAGGTCAGGCACCGGGATCGGTATGCGTCTCATTATTGGCCCTGTTACGTGGAAAAGACTACCCTGAGATAAGGAGCAAAGACTTTGTTCCTAGATCCTTCTGCTTAGAGCGTGCTGCAGGTCGGAGGTCAAGCTCCAAACAAGGATAAAAATTCGGCTTGGGGGATATCCCAGCTGGGGGGAGGGGCAGTGTTTTTCGGTCAAGATTTGTGTGCGGCTCGGCAAGATAGCCAGCCGTAATAATAAACGGTTCTTTCTCTGTGATCCAGGATATATACCATTGTATTTTGCATGCCTACATACGAATCATTGTTATGTCCATTGCTTTTTTTCTCTCTCATAATTTGCGATCATTTTTTATTTCCACTGACAGGAATGGAAGCCAACTTTCAGAAAATGAACCAATTAGAGCTGGACGACTTAGGCCTGGCCTACGACTATAGATCGGTGATGCATTATCGCGCGTGGGCGTTTGCCAAGGATCGCTCCTTCCCGACCGCATCCCCGAAGGAGAGCGAAGTGCATCTCAATGACCTGGGAAGCGGACAGACGAAAGGAGAATTCAGCGAGCTGGACGTCCAGAAAATCAAGTTATTTTATGAATGCGATGCCTTTTGAGTTAAGCTCAAATCAGATTGAAATACAAATGTAACAACAAGCAATAAGGGAAAGTAAACAATTCCAAAATAAAACTTAGTTAAAAAATGAAAATACATAATTTTTTAAGTCAGAATGAAAATAATTTGGTAGTGAAGTATCACAGGAGATGACTGTAGACATGGGATTTATGAAATAATTATTTGGAAAAAAATTGCTTTCTGCATATATGAGATTCGAACCCACAGTTCCCACTTGCATGCCGACCATTACACCATCAGCACATAAATGTTCTTCAGCTAATACCATTTTAAGACTCTTCCACATATTATTCGATTTAACGCATAGCACTGATTTAACTCCATGAGTTGAGTGACAAACCAATAAATTCCATCACATGAGGCAAGTTAGTTGTTCGATTCTTGATATAGATGTCGCCACAAGTGAATTAAATAATATACGAGAAAGTTTATGTGCCACATCAGCTGAAGAAAAGATCAGTTGCTGATGGTGTAATGGTCAGCATGACTATCATGTAATTGGGAAGTGTGGGTTCGGATCCCACTCATGGTGATTATACGACCATTCATAAAAAACAGAAAACAGATATCATCCAGTAATCCTTTTGTGTTCGCTGATCATGGCGTTGCCCTTGAGAGGCTGCACCTGGGACTTCAGAAGAAACAGTCTGTTAAGGAAAGGAAATTTAAATATACGAACTCTCGTATATCGTGATGGGACACGTTCTGAAAACAATGAGAATAATTTTCTTTTTCATATAACTGAATTTGCTCATTGTTTAACACATTAGGATTTTGCAAAGAGTAAATTAGATTCGTTTGAATTTGCTGTTTATTTTGAAGTTGGACTGATCTGAATTACTTTCTATCTTTATGAATGGGGAATTCTTTTTACATCCGTAAGAAAAAGTTCTAATTGTGTGTGTTTGTTCTCTTTTTTTGCACACAATGGGTTAGATGGCCAGGTAACAAGAACCCCTAGAAGGTTGAGGAGACCCACTGGACAACTGTAGGAGATAGTGGTAGCCACGCAGCTTATATTTTAACGTGCACAGGGTATAGCCCTCCCACACACAGGCCACAGCTTAACACCCAACCAACGGACTGCGGCCTTTCCATCTGTGCCTCCTACTTACCGAAGGTAGGATCCCCACCCTGCCTTCGGTGAATCTGAAGAGAATCTGAGCGATGGCCTAGCTGAGATTCGAACCTGGCAACACTACCGATTAAGCCACCCCGTCCCAGTTCTTAAGTGTTAATAAGCTTAAGTTAAGTACTGGTGTTAAAATTTCTATTTTAAGTTTCCCTTTGTGGTTATCGAAGCTGAGTCAAACAAGTCAATGGGACCGTCCTTCTTGTTCCTTTCTTGAGGTATGAGAAATCAAATGAAGCTTTTGGGTTTCAACAAGGAAAGGCAAGTGTGAAAAAAAATCCACCAGTCCGCCTCCTTAATAAAAAAAGGATCTCTTTTTATGTGGCATAATACATCTGTTCAACTGAACTAATGAAGTTGAGAATCTCTCTTGCTGAAATGAAGTGAAGATGAAGAGAGTTGAAATTATCAGGGCGAAGAGGAGGAGTTCCAATGCTCTCTGTAACTTTTTTCGTTACACTTTGTTGAAGTAGCCTTAGCTCAATTGGCCGAGTAATTGGAGTGCATGGAGGAAATTCGATTTCGAATTTGGGAAACTGATTGATGGAATTTTGTCACTTGCCTAATTGTTGAAATTGAAATGTCTATCACGATTATCACTAATGTGAGTTTCACCTCTTTATAAAGCATCAAAGATTTCTTTGTGTAGGGGAGAAGATCTCTTTTTAAATAAAGACTCATAGTTGGAGAGGAGACTCAGCGAGATGTCTGAACCGTGCGAAGGAAAGTGTAGGAAAAGATCAGGAGGGAAATCAAAGAGAAGATCAGCGTTTTCAGCGAAAGGGTCTTGCAAACCCTATGATGCATTTTTGTTTCACTGTACCTAACAATTCATTTAATATGTATTTCTCTTAACAGCTTCTTGTTTAAACTCTAAAATATATTTCTTCTGATGAAATTGGGGTTTTCTCAGTTCTTCTAATAACAGTTGCCATTTAAGGGCTGTTGATTTGATTTCGAGAAAAAGTTCTGTGGCGTAAGGAAAAGTGCTATTAATAATTTTTTTCTTCTTTCACTTACAAAATTGATCATTGTTTTTTACTACAAGCTTAACTACAAGCTTGTTTACTACAAACAGTAAAGTTATATTAGTTTCCGTCCTAGATACAATGTGCAAAAGTTGTATGCTATTAAAAAAAGGTACTGATTTTGTGGCATTTGGAATATTTGTTTTGGCTTTCCAAAAAATTTGCTTCTTTAATCCACTCTCCCTCCTGACTGCAGAATTTAATCTTATTCATTAATTCAGCTCCTCTGCTACAACCGACACTCTGAGAAATACATGATGCGTGAAACGTTGGTTTCCCCGAACCATTAAATCTGAATCATTGGAAGCCTTGGAAAATGCCTCGCTAACTGATTCTGAGGGCGAAGAGTCGATAAGCGTAATATATAGATTGGATTGGAAAGAAGTCGAGGCGACAAGATTCTTCACTCTCAATCATGACATCATCTCCAGGCTTTGAAGACAATCGCCAATCATCCAGTGCCAACGTCAGACCTAAGAGAAATCGTCTCCACTAACGAAAGGTCATTCTATGTTAGTGTCATGTTCAAATCCTGCAAAGTAATGAGGTGATTTGAGGGAAATATGAAAAAAGTAGACAAAGGAAAATATGGTGCTCTGTTAACCCTTTCACGACTAAGGGAAACATTTTTCCCATTTTAAAATTGGTGATTGTCGTATTTAATTATAATCTTATCTGCATTTTTTATACAGAATGTCAAAATAGAACGTATGCCGAACGCAATTACGTAAACGGGAACGTTTAGAAAACAAAAACAGAACTGTCAGGACGCATAATATATGTACTATGTGCAATGTCCATCTTTGCCTCACTACCAAAAGAAATTGCTTCGCAGAATATCATAATTAGCACATCATTTTGTATAGTAATTTTATTTCATAATTTTGTATTATTTTAGTTAACATTTTGTTCTAATAAACCAATAAATAAAAGACATTGCATAATATGCCTAACTATAATTTGTGTTACCTTTATAGTCCATTGGGAAAAATATTTCCCATAAAATTCCAAAAAACTACTCATTGTTATGTATTTTTCTTATGATTTTTATTTATTTTACGTCTAAACAAACTAAAATAAACAGTTACATACTAATATTTACTCTTAGAAACCTTATGGTCCTGAAAGGGTTAAATGCTAGTGCAAACAACATGAGGTCTTCAGGTCTTAGCACGAGACTGAAGCTGACCACAGAGCCGCAATTACTGTTGCAATCTCTTTCGTGTAAACATGAAAAATAATCATTTGATGAACCATGGAGGAAATGTATTGTCTAAGCATTTATTAAGTTATCTCTATCCATACTCATATACAGCTCACGAGCACATCTCAGGCAACAAGGAGGTGGTGGGCCAGTGCAAAGCGAAGCCAGTCGGCCAAAGTACAATGAGGCAGTTAACAGTTCTTTGAAAAAAAATCAGGGAACTGGAGTAAGGAAACACTAATCTAATAAACCTCGCTAGGGACATTGGCATTCCTCCAGCGTTCCGATTCACTAGTTTAGCCTCATCCCCCGCTTGGAATCATGAGCAAGGAGTACTTTTCCTTCAGGTCCTTTCAAATCATTTGCAGCTGGCTTTACACCGCATGTGACTGCATAATCAGATTATTGGCACTTAGACTGGTTTTCATCGTGCATGCGATCTGCGAACGAGAGAGATCTGCTAAGTTTTATGGTGGTGATTGGCATCGGGCATCACTCAAAAGTTTGTCATCTTTTCATAGCAGTTATTTTGGAGGTCAAGAAGTTTCAGTGATTACTTTTCGATAGTGTAGCAACTCTGTTTCCGTAGTCAGAGCCCAGCAATGTACAGCGTCCTCAGGACTGGATTTCACAAAAGGAAATAATAGGTACTTGCGTTGGGATCCCAACGTAACTGGGAGTGCCAGAAATGAACTGTCAAGTTTTGAGTATTAACAGAATTATGCCCTTTGAAATTCTCAGAAGAAATAAATTTTTTTTTTCAAGTATCGATGGTTCAAGAGCTGTTCAAAGAGCTCTCTCCTACCAATCGAAAATAATTTTTTAAAGGATGTGGATGGTGAGCTTAGCATCAAAGTATTAGAGCACTATCATTATTTATGTTGAAAATTATTTATTTACCTTGAAAACAAGCTTTTTACAGAAAAATGGTTCAGGAGTATCGATATCAAATTTATCAATCTCGATTTTAAGCCATATTCATTTAATATTTAAGAAGTTACCGAATCCTAAATACACTGCTAAAAGTGGAAATAGCAACACCATTAAGGAAGTGATGTATCGTCCGAAACTGACAGGACGGAAGCTATGAGGGTAGATGTGCAAATGGTAAAAAAAGGAACGTGTGAATGCAAGGCATATAAGTGCGTTTATTGAAGATTCCTCGGTACATTATAGGCCCACCTCAGGCTGTTACACAAGTCTGTAGACGTCTCGGCATTCCATTAATCAGATGGTTAATGGTCCCGAGGTACGTGTTCCAAACAGCTTCCAATTCAGCATACAACTGTACCAGGTTTCCTGCCAGAGGGAGCTGGCGAAAGCGGTTACCCATAAGATCCCATAAGTGCTCAATGGGGAGTATGATGGCCATGGAAGAATGTCCGCATCTAGGGGACTGTCCATCATCGCATGTGCAGTGTGTGGGGTGGCATTGTCCTACTTCAGAATCTCTCCAGGCCTTGGTGGTAAGGAAGGGTCGTGCCACAGGATTGCAATTGTCTCTGTTTGTTGCCATTGTCTCTCTCATTTATTCTCTGATTGTTCATAGATCATCAATGTTTATTAGGGGATTCACAAAATTTAACTCTCCTTCCTTTTGGTACAGTGTACTTCTCAGTTCACAAATTCATTCTACTAACTAAAAAGGTAATCATTTCAAGTGTGCTTCTCAATTCCAAAGTGTTCTCTAACTTAAAAGGGTATTCACACTGAACAATGTACTTCTCAATTCAACAAGTTCATTCTCTAACTTAAAAGATATTCACTTTGAAAAGTGTGCTTGTCATTCCACAAATGTTTTCTAACTTAAAGGGCATTCACCTTGAACGGTGTGCCTCGTAGTTTCCCCCAAATGTTGGGGTTATGTGAGTGATAGAGGGTGTTGCAATAGTCAGAAGCCCCCATCCCGCTCGCATCTGGGTCCTCGATGTGCGTGGACTCCTTTTGGTACAGTGTACTTCTCAGTTCACAAATTCATTCTACTAACTAAAAAGGTAATCATTTCAAGTGTGCTTCTCAATTCCAAAGTGTTCTCTAACTTAAAAGGGTATTCACACTGAACAATGTACTTCTCAATTCAACAAGTTCATTCTCTAACTTAAAAGATATTCACTTTGAAAAGTGTGCTTGTCATTCCACAAATGTTTTCTAACTTAAAGGGCATTCACCTTGAACGGTGTGCCTCGTAGTTTCCCCCAAATGTTGGGGTTATGTGAGTGATAGAGGGTGTTGCAATAGTCAGAAGCCCCCATCCCGCTCGCATCTGGGTCCTCGATGTGCGTGGACTCCTGATGTGAGTGGATTGCAAAAGTGGACCTCTTTACAGGATGTCAATACTGGGAATTGGAAATGGAAGTATTCATACAAAATCCTGATACAGCCACGGGCTATGGAGGTCCAACTAGACTGTGTAATTTTCCTCTCTAGACATGTCTGTTCTGTGTTACAGCTGCTGCATTTTGTCACTGTACGCCAATTCCAGCAAGGTTCTGTTTGACATTGTCTCGCCATCGCATCTTAGTTGTCCCCTTTTTCCTGAAGCCTTTAGGCACACTGTTCATAATCTTGTTTACCAATCTGCAACTGTGCATACGGGCAAACCAAGCCAACGCAGTCTCTCTCTGCACAAAATGTTGCTGAAAGATGGTTGACGAATCCTTCTTCTAACCTTTATTAATGGTTTGACTTACAAAGTCAAACCATCTAATGCCCAAGATACTGCGCACGGTTATAGAATCAAAGTCACCAAATTTCAAAAATTGTTATCCTGCTTACAAAGAGTCCATGTTTCGCTACCATAAAAACCTTAAAACGAATCAAACTATTATACAGTGTAATTTTAGTCTTTAGATGTTTACACTTATTTTTCCACACTCCCCATACATTCTTAAAAATCTTAGCAGCAATACCTATTTTTCTATTTACGTCATGCGGCACATCACCAGTATCTGTAACATAGCACCTAAGATAATTAAACTGACACATTTGCTCAAGAGTGCAGCCATTCAAAGCAACTGAAGCACCGTCTATCTGACCAATTTTCGTCACTTTAGTTTTTTCCTCTGTTTATCATTAAACCTACTCTATTACCAGTCTCATCAACATCCCTAATGAAAGAATTCATTTCATCACCATCATTAACGAACAGGGTCAAATCATCTGCATAATATAAATAAGAAATTTTGAAATCTCTAGATCATTTATGGCCAAAATCATTCCCTTGTAAAGAATTTCGCATAACAAAATCATAACAAAACTGAAGAGAAAAGGGGACAAAATGAACCCTTGTCTAACTCCACTAGGAAGCTAAACCAATTGCTACAAGCCTTATCAACTCACGCACACGGCTCAGTGTTGTTATGGAGAGTTTTAATTACACTAACTAACTTCTCAGGTATTCCATATGATCTAACGAACAACCACAAATTATGTCGCTCAATAATGAAAAGCCTTTTTGAAATCTATTAAAGCTAGTAACCATAGGTTTCCGAAACTCTAAACATTTCTCAAGAATCTAAGTGAAAATATTTGATCAATACATCCTCTACCACTTCTGAATCAAATTGCTCATCACGCAGTTGTCCATCAACCAATTCTTAATTCTATTAAGTATAATCATGCAAAGAACTTTACCTGGAACAGACAGTAAACTAATACCCCCCTAGTTATCACAAGAGCTGCGATCACCTTCTTTAAAAATAGGTATAATAATAGCTCCAGTAAAATCCTTCGAAACAACATCTTTATCATGAAACATTTTTAAAATTTCAGTCAGCCATGTGATAAAACAAGTGTTCCATTTCAGTGGTGATTTCATCCACCCCAGGAGATTTATGCTGTTTTTAATTTAAAGATAGCCATTGCAACTTCAAATGCCATATAGGGCCATCATTAAAGTCAGTAATGCATTTATGCTCATTATAAACAATGGGAGTAGAAATAATAACATTGTTTAGAACATCGCTGAAATGCTCAGCCCACTTAGCCATCACAGAAACCTCACCTTCAAACACCTCACCATGTTTATCATCCAATCCCTATATATGTCTGTTTCTTCCCACACAAAACCTTTACAATCTGGTACAATCCCCTTGTTGTTGTGCGATCTAACTGCTTTATCAGCCATGCTATCAAGCTAAAAATTCTTATAAGCTGTTAACTGATCATTTACACGTTTCTTAAGCTCGTTGTAATGACATCTGTTAGGATTAGTAGGGTGTTGATTCATATTGATCCTGCACTTCTTTGTTTTCAGAAATAGGTTCCATAGTTTATCAGTTAAATAATTTTGTTCTGTTCTCTTTTATCCAAAAGTGTACTGTTGGTTTCAAGCCTGCTTAAACTGATTCTATTCTTTCTCAACGTCGGCAGTACGCAAACCACGATTGTCATAATGACTAAGTAGCCTATCGTGGTAAGTTTGGATACAACTGGATATTTCAGACCTTCAGTGTTAAAGGTAATTTTCTTAACCTTAGCACAACATTTCTTAGGCTTCAGTTGCAAGACGCTTTTCACCAAGTAATGGTCAGACCCAATTCCGTCTCCCCTGTATGATCTGGTATTCCTAACTTAACTAGCCCATTTGCTGCTAATTAAAATATAATCTATCATATTCCTGTGCAACCCAGGTATATTTATAAATGTCTCGATGTTTGTAGTATGTGTTAGTTATTCGTAAACCATTAAGTTTACTTAACTGTAGGAGACGTTCCCCATTGCCATTGGAACTACCAATGTCGAAGGGACCTAAAACTCCTGCCCAAAGGTCTGAGTTAACTTAGCACTGAAGTCACCTAGCACAAGAGAAATATCTCCTTTCTTCAAATTTCAAACATCAGAAACAGAATTCAAAATATCCTGTAGCTCTCTGTAAAACATAGCTTGTCGTTCTCATCAAAGTTCTCTTGTGGAGGCGTAACAACAGATGGCATTCAGGTCTTTAATTTTTGTTTTAAATTTTGCTTGCTAAGAAATCTTTCTTTAATGCAGTCATTTCCTAGAAGAGCTTCACTGGCGTGTCTGCTGAGAAGCAAATGTTGTAAATGCTTTCCATCCACCCTCCCTTAAAAGAGAGATTTAAAGTTATTTTAATTATCTCACCTTTACCTGTCCAGAATATCAATTTCCTAGAATATCAAGGTTATAACTCTCGAATTCCTGCGTGAGGACATTAAGAGAATAATCTCTATGTAACGTCCTCACGTTCCACTTACCTGCAGAGAGAAAATGATTTCTGGGAGTTTTAAGGAAACTAGGTTTGTTGAGAGAGGCAGGGCTAACAATATCAAACAGCCCCTGATCGCAGGAATGGGGTAAACACCTGTCTCTCCTCCGCTAAAGACTGAAGTCATCGATACTGATAGGAACTTCAGGCACCACCTTTTCAAGAGCCATATGGCCTGCCTGAGACACATTATACCAGTTTAGGATTGGCGATGTCCGACTAGCTAAGTGTGAGTTCAAGTACCTGCGATGGTCTCTGATCAGGATTATCCACCAGCTGATAAAAGGTATCGCGTGCCTCTGTTCGCTTAGGGCTGGCAACACAGGCAAACAGAAAACAGAGCTACAGAGTCTGCCTCAACAGACGCCCGCCAGTGCAGAAAGTGCAGGATACATAATGAAGTTCAAAGCGGTAAACCAGTCCAGTCTAGTTAGTAGGTATGAATGGTTAGCACCAGGACCCTGTGAAGTTGACTACTCCTCAGCAGGGTAGGAAAATTGAAAAATGTGGCTATAGATGACATTAGTAGACCATACTGATGTGGCAGCCCTCCCCATCCGTTCCCTTTCAAAAGAAAATATCTCTTTTGAAATCAACACGAGAAAAGGGGGTCGGACTAGGCCTGGCCGGTTCTCTGCATCATCACTGGGGACTACTATACAGCTCTCTTTCCAGTTTTTACCTAACTGCCATTTACAGACCGAGACGAAATTAAGAGAAGGATATTGGAGGAATTTAGAAAGAATAGTAAAATCGATGAGTACACATCAGTCATAAAAAGATGTCGAAAACTATAAAAGATATATAAACGCAAAATAAGACACTAAATGACCAAAATGAACATAGGCAAAATAAAGTAAAAGATCTAAAATTGAAATAAAGTCAGTTGCAGCAATATAGCAGAAATTCGAATATAGGAATATAGTGAACAAATTGTCAAATGTACTGAACATAGATAAAGAAAATAGACATATTCAGGCAGCAGACAGAATCCTTACCAGAAACGAAAATAAAAGTAGGTCAATTGTAGTACAATTACGATTAAGGAAAACGAAAAAAGAATGTGCTAAAAAATGAAAAGCCAGAAAAGACAAAAGTACAAAGATTTTTAACGATATATATGAAGAAGGAAAGATTTATATCAAAGATCACTTTAACCAGAAAATAAACAACTATTTCATGAGGTGGAAATAAAACAAAAGGAAAAGGTTACGAAAAGGTACGAGATGCCAGAATACGTGTCAGAAAAGATGAAAATGCAGAGGCACAAAGAATAAGACCTTCAGATGTAGATGATATGATATAGAATTTCTGAATATTATACTAAGGAAATATTTGAGTAACTGGTAAAATGGCGAATTTTGCACTTTCCAATGAAGATCAACCAATCCACCAAATTTTCCAATGAAGAATTTTAGGGAGTTCACTGTTCCAGCAAGGCAAACATTGTGTGCTGTATTAGCTCTAACTGAGCCAGTGGTCAGAAGTGACTTCGGTCTTAGTAGGGCATGTCCTTGTTTGAGAAGGCCTGTAAAAGCCAGAGGTAGCTTCTAGGTTTCTTCTCTGTCCTATAAAATCATTAATAAAAAAATTAATGAGAAAGACCAGTATGTTACCCAAATGAGGAATAAATGTGTTATATAGAATATGATATGTTATATCTATGATAGGGGAAATTATTCTTAGTGAAATGGGCTTAAAAGCTGGGCACATCAAAAGAATAAAAAAATTTTTGATAGCTTCTTGATTTTTTTATGTTTAACAAATTTTGAACCTGAATGTCATTGTTCTGACAGAAATCTTTATAAAAAAAACTGATATTACGGTATTGAGGCTATGATTTTTTTCCATAGGTGGATCTCAGCAAATCTGGTGATGTAATTGTATAATTTAAAAAATCTGTTACTATTAATGCTCAAAGTATAGATAATAATGCTATTTCTGCAGATGCATTAAAATTATACTTTTAATACAGCAAAGATTTATTTGTTGGCAATTTATAGAATGCATGAATATACAACTGCAGAAATTTCTGACGAACTAGGTAATATATTGGCAGTTATGGATGTAGACATCAATACTGATATATTAAATGGTGGCAATAATTCTAAGGAATACATCGATGTCCTTACAACAAATGGTTTCAACTCGAGTCATGGGGAAATTACTAAATTGCAGTCGGGTACTTGTTTTGACCACGTTTTTATAAAAAAATACAGATTATAGTAAATTTGTTTTAACGGATCATTTTTATAGGCTTATCGTTCGATGGAATTGGTTTTCCCATGAATCGAGAAAAAGAAAATCGTGATTACTTAGTTGAAAAATAAATTTTAATAAGTGAAGGAAATTTTGAAATATATAAATTTGGATCGGGTTACAAATTTATATATGGATGATGGCTTCAAAGAATTTATATTAATACTGGAAGATTCAGTTAAAAAAACAAAAGAAAGGGTCACATGCAGACAAATAAAAAAAATGAAGCCATGGATTACAAATGGGTTCATACAGTTCAATAAAGGGGCGAAAAAAATTGGGAAAACGATTTAAGATACATTTAATGACTGAACATGAAACTAGGGAATATAAAAATATGTTTACATAGTTAATTAGAAAAGCCAAAAATAAATATTGCAGAAATAAATTTCTAAGAAATAAATCAAATTAAAAAAACTAGGAGACAGTAAATGAAAAGTGCGTATCTGACAAAAAACACTGGCAACAGAAATTTAGAAATTGAAAGTAAAATCTCTAAATAGCAATCGTCAACAAATAGGTTTGATACGTATTTTAAAGGAATAGTAGAAACATTTCTTTAAACGGCTGAATTTAACAAAGATATCAGGTTTTCTGACATGCAAAGCAGTATAAGAAATATATTTTATGTTGACTATATATTTGCATTTCAAATTTATGATATAGTAAGAAATTTAGAAACTGGGAAATCAGGGGGATGGATACAGTTCAAACAGTAAAGGAAATTTATCAAGAAATTAAAGATATCTTATATTTATTATTAAATAAATCCCTGCAGTGAGACCTTTTTTCAGCTTCTTGAAAACCGAAGTTGTTATACCTATCCATAAAGGAGGCGAAGTAAGGAGTTTGGAAAAATACAAACCCATATTCTTGTTACCAGTGTTTTCCAAACTTTATGAAAAAATGGTAAAACGAAAAAAGTTTCGTTTCTAGATAAAAATAATTATTTTTCTATAAATAGATATGGATTAAGAAAAGGCGTAGCAACAGCAGATGCTGTTTTAGAATTAACATCCGGAATTTTTGAAAATTTAAATAAAAAAGAAATCGGTATTATTTTTAAATATTAAAAATGCTTTTGATATCGTTTCCTATGGAATTTTGGAATTAAAATTACAAAAGGCGGATTTTAGGGAAACTATGTTGAAATGGTTTGATAGCTATTTCACCTTTTCTCTACCATACCGCTCCAAACTGCAGGTAAGAGGTAGTGAAGAGGAAGGAATAATATTGAAGAGGAAGGAATAATATTGATTGGATGAGTCCTTTCAAAATATCGGCTGTTTCCACCGGTATGGTAATGAAAGGGTTAATAGGGAAAATTTATTAACCTATATGGTAGAGAGATAGTCACTGGAAGGAGAGCTCTGCACCAATCCCCTGTGATGATGCATAGAACTGGACAGGCCTAGCAACTAATGTCCGGCCGAGCCTTCTCATGGTGCAGACTGTCAGTACCTTTCAAAAGAGATGCTCTCTTGTGGAAGTGAATGGAAGGGGAGGGCTGCCAGATTAGTTTCACATACTGATCTGGACAACTACGGCTACTTTTTTTTTTACCCTGCTGAGGAGTGGTCACAGGGTCCTGGTGCTGACCATATATACCCACTGGACTGAATTATGGCTCTGAGCTTGATTATGGATCCTGATTTTGCTGCACTGGTGGGCTTCTGTGGAGGGAAAATCTTCCGCTGTGTTTTCTGTTTGTTTGTGGGTTGACAGCCCCAAGTGAATAGATTCACAGGATATGTTTATCAGCTGGTGGATAATCCTGAGCAGAAGTCATCGCAGGCACCTGAACTCTTTGCTTCTATTGGCATCGTCAAATTCTACAATGGAGGAAATCTTCCTGTGTAGATGGCTTCAGCCTTTAGTGGTGGGGAAACGGGTCTTTGCCCCATGTCTGCGATTAGGGGGCTGTTTGATAATTGTCGCCATTTCCTCTCTCAATAAACATAGTTTCTTTAAACATCCCACTAACCATTTTCTCACCATAGTCCCACTAACCATTTTCTCTCCATGGTGGAATGTGAGGACTCTGCACAGAGCTTTTTCTCTTGATGTCCTCACACAAGAATTCCACCATTATAATTTAGATATTCTCGGCTTGCAAGAGACCAGATGGACAGATAAAGGTCAGATTCTTAAATATAATCTTAAATTTCCCTTTTTAGGGAGGGAAGACAATAAACATCACCAAGGCATGGGTCTGCTTCTCAGCAGACATGCTAGTGATGCTCTTATAGGATATGAGTGCAATAATGAAAGTTTTCTTACAGCAAAATTTCAGAGAAGCATTAAAAACTTAAATGTTTTCTGCTGTTATGCCCCCACTGAGGATGAGAAGGATAGGTTTTACGGACAACTTCGGGATATTTTGAATTCTGTCAAGTAAGGAGATATTACCCTTGTTCTAGGTGACTTCAATACCAAAGTTGGTACTAACTCTGACCTTTGGGCAGGAGTGCTAACCCTTTTGGTATTGATAGCTGCAATGGCAATGGGAAACGTCTCCTACAGGTAAGTAAACTCAATGGATTCAGAATAACTAACACTTATTACAAACACCGCGACATACATAAGTACACATGGGTTTCACCTGATGGGTTGCACAAGAATATGATTGAATATATATTAATTAATAGCAAATGGGATAGTTCTGTTAGGAGTACCAGGGCATATAGGGGAGCTGAAATTGGATCTCATCATTACCTCGTTAAAAGTGTCTTGCAAATTAAACTTAAAAAGTGTTGAGCTAAAGATAAAAAATTTACCTTTAATAATGAAGCACTGAAAGATCCAGTTATAGCTAAAGCTTACCATGATAGGTTACTTAGTCATTATGACAGTCATGGTATGCTTGCTACTGAAATTGAGGAAGAATGGGACCATTTTAAACAGGCTTTTTTGGAAACTAACAGTACTCTTTTAGGGAAAATGGAGCAGAGAAGGCAGAATTGTCTGAGTGAGAAGGCACTTGAGCTTATTTCAGAAAGAAAGAATTTCAGGAATATCCTTAATCAATATACCTACTAGTCCTAATAGAAAGCATTACAGAGAACTTAATAAACGTGTAAAAGATCAGTTAGCTGCTGATAAGAATCTTTGGCTTGATGGTTTGGCTGACAAAGCCGAGGAAACAGTTAGACAGCACAGGAGGAGAGAGCTGTACCAGATAGTTAATGTTTTGTGTAGTAGAAAACGGACAGGCATACAGGGATTGAAGGATAAACAAGGTAAGGTTATAGAAGGCGATGATTCTGTCATGGTTAGGTCGGCTGAGCATTTCAGTGATGTTCTAAACAATGTGGTTAGTTCTACTCCCATTGTTTGCAATGATGATAGATGCATTGGTGGCTTTAAATGTTGGCCTTATAACACAATTTGAAGTTATTTTGTCTATTTCTAAACTTAAACTTCATAAATCCCCAGGGGTAGATGAAATTACTACGGAAATGCTTAGAGCTGGGAATGTTTCAGTTACCACTTGGATGACTGAAATTTTGAATATCTTTTATGATAGGCATGGTTCCTAAGGATTTTACCAGAGCTATTGTTATCTCTATTTTCAAAAAAGGTGATCACAGTTCTTGTGATAACTATAGGGGTATCAGCCTACTCTCTGTTCCAGGTAAAGTTCTTTCCATGATTGTGCTTAATAGAATTAAAAATCTGGTTGACATGCAATTGCATGATGAACAATGTGGATTCAGAAGTGGTATGGGATGTGTAGATCAGACATTTTCACTTAGGCAGATTCTTGAGAAATGTTTAGTTTCAGAAACCTTTGGTTGCTAGTTTTGTTGATTTCAAAAAGGCTTTCGACTCTGTTGATCGTCGTAATTTGTGGTTGATTGGGAGATCATATGGTATACCAGACAAGTTAGTTAACATAATGAAAGCTCTCTATAACAACACTGAGTCGCGTGTGAGAGTTTGTAAGGCTTGTAGCAATTGGTTTAGCATTACTTCTGGTGTTCGACAAGTGTGCATTTTGTCTCCTTTTCTCTTTAGTTTGGTTATTGATTATGTTATGCGAAATTCACTTCAAGGGAAAGATTTTGGCCTTAAATGGACTGGAGATACGAAAATTTCTGATTTAGATTATGCTGATGATTTAGCCCTTTTGGCAAATGATGTTGATGAGACTGGTAGTAGAGTAGCTTTAGTTATAAACAGAGAGAAAACTAAAGTGATCAAAATTGGTCAAGCAGACGGTGCTATAGTTGCTTTGAATGGTTGCACATTTGAGCTTATATAATAGTTAGTGTTGCTGGTTAATTATCTTGAGAGCTATGTAACAGATACTGGTGTTGTACGGCATGAGATTTTAACAGACGAATAGGGATTGCTGCTGGGACTTTTAAGAATCTATGGAGAGTGTCATGAAATAGGCGTATTCACGTGAAGAATAAATTATAAGGTTTAATAAATAATATAGTTGTTTTTTTGTAAGGTTAGTTATGGTAGTGAAACTTGGATGATTTATAAACAGGATAACAAGAAATTTGATGCTTTTGATGATAGAGCTTACCCAGTATCTTGGGTATTATATGGTTTAACTTTGTAAGTAATGATGAGGTTAGGTAAAGGAGTCGGCAACCTCCTCTGAGAAGTCTATTGTGCAGAGAGAGACTCCGTTGGTTTCGCCATGTTGCCCGTATGGATAATTATAGATTAGCGAATTGGGTTATGAACAGTATACCTAACGGTCGAAGAACGTAGCATCAACTATCTTGACACTTGCTCTCCTTCAATCTGCAGAAGAAAATAGCAGTGCTCGATGTAGAATTCTTTATTAGTTTTTTTCCTTTCCTCATTGGTCTCCCTTCTTGCCCCATCGTCCGCAATGTCGTGCACTGGGACCAATGGAGGGCTCTTACAAATTTGCATAGGCTCACGTGGTCTTGGAATTCCGGGATGGCAGCATTTGTAGCTCCTAGGTATAAATTTTCATTATTTTATGAATTTATAGCTCTCAGAAATTGTTCGGTGGCCATAAACAGTCCAATCAAACAAGACGGAGCGGGTTGTATTTACCCTCCTGTCCACTAATTGGAGAGGTTTCTGCAGGTGCCGTTATACGGGGGGGGGGGGGTATGGATTGTGTAACGCGAACCATCTCTTGATGCGATGGCGGGCTCTGTTGAAGCAAGGTTGTGCCGAGAGTTCTATGGCTCTTTTTATTGCTCCTCAGGAAACGCGCGATGCTGTGAATGGCGTACAAGATACACGATGGCCACTTCTGCGGCCATCTCCCACTTCCTCTTGGAGAAAGAAGCACTTCCACATTGCCACGGTCTCCACTCTTTAGGACCCGCCAAGGACACACAAAACGCTAATGAGACGTACAGTTTGGAATATTTTATAAAGTTATGAACGGATTGGATTATCAGTTCATAACAGAAAGTGAAAATCATAATATTGCATCAATACTTGTCCAACAAAAAAGAAATTTTAATTTTTCTCTATGATTAAAAAGCTGTTATTTTGTTCCTTTTTTTTTGAAAATGAAATAAAAAAATAAAAACACATTTCCGAACCCAAATTCGCCAGAAGGCTTTATTTCATAGTTGACTGATGAAAATATATTTTCAGATCTTAATTACATTATGAAAGATTAACTATTAAAATTAGCTAAAAGAGAATCAAATTTGTACACTCTGCTGCACTTGACGCGATGATAATTTTTCTTCTCATCTTACTTCAGGGTTTATTTTAAACATTGAGATCAATCTATCCTACTTTATATTTCATTACATACCGTACCAAATTAAGTAATAAGATGCTAAATGCATTATTTTTGAGATTTTTCGAAGTTTAACCTCTTTTAATATCGTTTGGAGTCACGGTCACAGGTCAGACACGGAATTGTCTGGGGGTGTGAATGACTGCCGACAGCTTAAATGCGATCTCACGGGAAGCTGTATTCGGGAAATCGTCCCCATAACAACTGCAGATTTAGAACTGGACAACATCGTCCAATGATTATATTCACCAACGAGAAATCCCCATCTCCCATGCGGCGATATCAACGTCTAGCGCAGAGACAGAACCCCTGGGTGGAATTTATGACTCGTAAGTTCATCTGCAGATGCTACAGATGGTCGATTGAACATACCACCTATTAGTGAAAAATAAATGGAAAGAAACGTGGGAAATAGCTAGCGAGGTAGAGCAGGACTGCAGTGAGATCCGAGATTTTGGACAGAGCGGAGTGTAGCAGTGAGACTCGGGACGAGCAGAGAACCCGAGGCTGCCCCAGGCAGATTGAGGAAGATATAGCAATCATCGGAATGAGTGCATAGTTACAGTGTAGGGAAGGAAGTGTATTTAAAAAGGTGTATGAAGGAACTATGGCGAATGAGGCCATCGAATTCAACCACAAATTAGTGAGAATTAACGCCAATGTTCTGGGAACTATATTAGACTCCCATTTATAGACTATGCAGCCGTCTGCCTCCCGTAGCCAAATTACCCACCTGCATATGTGACGGTTGACTGAGGGTCCATCTCCACATCAGCCGCAGTGCGACGGAGATGTTTTCCCCTGCGTTGGCAAAAGGACGCAACAAGGAGATGCTCCCCACCCGAAGCTGGAGTGACGACCTGGCCGCGGCAATCCGATGAAGCTGTCGGATGAATTAAAGGAGGACATATAACGGTATGTTTATCCTTCTTTTGATTGTAGAGTTGCTATCTTAATTTTAGATTTAAATTTAGAGGGTTATTTAGTTCTTAAATTTAAAGAACTAAATAGTTCATTGGTGTTCGTCATTAGACTTCATCTTAAAAACGTCTTCCCCTAAGGAGAGGGCCTGGGATTTTTGCAGCCTTCATTGTCCAATTAAGGGAATAATCCGCAATTGGTCAATGTGGGAAACACAATGCCACACAACACACATTTAAATCTGTATACTTTTCCATTAAAATTAGAAAAGTGCTTGTAAACGCGAGGTGCGCACAACAGTATCTGAAGAAATGAGATTGTAACCACAACAAAGATTGAACTTCTCACTTAGAAATCTAAGTTATACAGAATGAGTCATTCCTCAAGCATTCCAATTCCTTTCCCAAAAAACAGAAAATGCATTTGCAGTAACAAGACTACGATCATTAACAAGACAAAACTATTGACATTCAGAGGTATGCCAGGATTAATCGCTATCTCCACAAGTGATTTAGCCTGCTCGGGATGGGATCGGCTGAAGTTCAGGATATGATGGTGCTGTCCTTAACTTTCGAGGACAAATTATTTCGTATATAAATGGGAGTACTGATACGAATGCATTTAATCCTGCTCCTCCTCAAACAGCCATAGGCTATGGAGGTCCAACCAGACCATGCAATTTAGTTCTCCAAGCATATCTGTCCTGAGCTATGTCTGCTGCATCTGGCCACTGCACATCAATTCTGACAAGGTCCTGTTTGACTTTGTCTGCCCACCGCATCCTGGGACTCCCCATTCTTTCTGAGGCCTTTAGGCACACTTATTCATAACCCTATTCGCTAATCTATGATTATCCATAGAGGCAACATGGACAAACCAACGGAGTCTCTCTATGCACAATATTCTGCTTAAAGGAGATTGTCGACTCCTTTCCTTACCTCATCATTACTTACAAAGTTGAACCACTTAATGCCCAAGATACTGCGTAAGTATCTAGAATCAAAAGCATCAAGTTTCCTGTTATCTTGTTTAAAAAGCGTCCGAGTTTCATTGCATAACTAACCCTAGAAAGAACCACCAAACTATTATACAGTATAAGTTTAGTCTTTAGGTGTATACGCATATTTCTCCACACTCTCCATAGATTCTTAAAAGTTCGCAGTAATCATCTGTTAATCTCATGCTGCACATCACCATCATGTTGCATAGCTCTCAAGATAACGAACCAGCGACACTTGCTCAAGAGTGCAGTCATTCAAAGCAACTAAAGCACCATCTGCCTGACCAATTTTCATCACTTTAGTTTTCTCTCTGTTTATAACCAAACCTACTCTACTACCAGTCTCATCAACAGCTCGAATTAAAGAGTTCATCTCATCAAAATCTTTTACCAAAAGAGCAAAATCATCAGCATAATCTAAATCATAAATTTTCAGAAGTCTAGACCATTTAAAACAAAAATATTCCCCTTGCAGAGAATGTCACATAGCATCAATAACCAAACTAAAGAGAAAATGAGACAAAATGCATTCTTGTCGAACTCCAGGAGCCATGTTGAACCAATTGCTACAATCCTTACCAACTCTTACACAGACTAAATGTTATTAAAAAGAACTTTCGTTATATTAACTGATTTGTTTGGTATGCCATACAATCTCACAATCAAGCAAAAAATTGTGACTATTAACAGACTCAAAAGCAGTTTTTGAAATCAACAAAGCTAGTCACCAAACTCTAAACATTTCTCAAGAATCTGCCTGAGTGAAAATATTTGATATATACATCCCCTACCACTTCTGAATCCACAATACTCATCACGCAATTGTTCATCAACCAAATTCTTAATTCTATTAAACGGATAATGTTTCTTCTAATCTTAGCTCAGGCCTCACGCAAAGAACTTTCCCTGGAACAGAAAGGAAACTAATTCCCGAATAATTATCAGAAGAACTAAGCTAACCTTTTTTAAAATTAGGGATAATAATACGTGTAGTAAATTTCTGAAAAACACTCCTTATCATAAAAGACATGAACAAATTTCTGTCATCCATATGGTAACTGAAACATTTCCAGCTCTAAGTGTTTCCGTAGTAATTTAATCTACCCCTGGGGATTTATATAGTTTGCATTTAGAATTATCCAAATGAACTTCAGATTGTGTTATAGGGCCAACATTAAAGCCAGTAATGCATCCATCATCATGAGAAACAATGGGAGTAGAACTAACCACATTGTTTAGAACATCACTGAAATGATCATCCCACCTAGCCATGACAGAATCTTCACCTACTATAACCTTACCTTGTTTATCCTTCAATCCTTGTATACATGTCCGTTTTCTACCACACAAAATCTATCTGGTACAGCTCTCTGCTGTTGTGCTGTGTAACTGCTTCCTCGGCTTTGTCAGTCAAGCCATGAAGCCAAAGAGCCAAGTCATGAAGCCAAGCCATCAGCAACTAACTGATCCTTTACACGTTCATTAAGCTCCCTGTAATACTTTCTATTAGGACTAGTAGGGTATTGATTAAGGACATTTCTGCAGTTCTTCCTTTCTGAAATAAGCTTAAGTGCCCTTTTCACTCAAATAATTTTACCTCCTTTGCTCCTTTTTTCCTAAAAGAGTACTGTTAGTTTCAAGAAAAGCTTGTTTAAATTGTCCCATTCTTCCTCAACTTCAGCAGTTAACAAACCATTACTGTCATAATGACCAAGTAACCTGTCATGGTAAGCGTTAGCTATAACTGGGTCTTTCAAAGCTTCACAACTGAAGATAAATGTTTTAACCTTACTACAACACTTCTTAAATTTAGGTTGCAAGGCACTTTTAACAAGGTAATGGTCAGATCCAACTTTAACTCTCCTATATGACCTGGTATTCCTAACAGAACTAGCCCATTCCCCATTAATTAATACAGAGTCAATCACATTCATATGCAATCCATCTGGTTTCATAAAAGTTCAGAGTCAGTACCAACTTTGGCATTGAAGTCACCTAGGACAAAGGTAATATCTGGTTTCTTGACAGAATTCAAAATATCCTGAAGTCATCGTAAAACCTATCCTTCTCATCCTCATCGGCATCCTCAGTGGGGGCATAACAGCGGAAAACATTCAAGTCTTTACTGCTTGTCTGAAAATTTGCTGCGAGAAACGTTTCGTTAATGCACTCGTATCCTAGAAGAGCATCACTAGTGTGTCTGTTGAGAAGCAGATCTACGCCTTGGAGATGCTTTTTACAGATAAAGGTCAGATTATTAAAAATAATTTTTTTCTCTCTGAAAAGAGAAATTTAAGATTATTTTTAGAATCTGACCTTTACCTGTCCATCTGGTCTCTTGCAAGCTGAGGATATCAAGATTATAACGGTGGAATTCTTGTGTGAGAACATCAAGAGTCCTCACATTCCAACTACTCTTTGCAGAGTCCTCACATTGCAACTACTCTTTGCAGAGTCCTCACATTCGAACTACCTATGGAGAGAAAATGGTTAGTGGGATGTTTAAAGAAACTATGTTTATTGAGAGAGGGAATGCCGACAATATGAAACAGTCCCCTAATCACAGGCATGGGGCAAAGACCCATTCCCCAACCACTAAAGGCTGAAGCCATCTACACTGAAAGACTTCCTCCAATGTAGAATTTGACGATGCCAATAGAAGCAAAGAGTTCAGGTGCCTGCAATGACCTCTGCCTCCCCTTCCGTTCCCCTCCACAAGATGGAATGTCTTTTGAAAGGTACTTACGGTGTGCACCGTGAGAAGTTGGACATTAGGAGATAGGCCTGGCCGGTTCCATGCATCATCATAGGGGGTTGGTGCATAGTTCAAATAAGTTATAATTAGCATGATTAATTTTTTTCTACAGTGAGGAAAAAAAGATTCCCCCCAATATTTCATTAAAGTTTGATATTTAATTTGTGTTTTTTGTCTGCAAGGGCTAAAGACAGCCTTGCGGCGGCGGCCCGGCTCCCATTAATAACGTAAAAATAATGGAGGAAAAAAAATTGTTAAAAGTAAGTATATTTGATGTATTTTTTAAGAATTTTTTTAGACTTCTGAAATGGAGGTCAGAGGTGAAAAATATTACGCAGCAATGAAAATCCAGTCTCTTTCCTCACAACTTACATTTTTCCTGCTTGATTTAGTTTCTCGCATCCCCTCTCACTTTTCCTTTTTCCTACCTCTGGGCCTGACTGTGACCATTAAAAATGATTTCGGTTCCCTTCTTAAAATGCTAAATATCATTAAAATATCCATAAGAGAGCAATTTGTTTGTGGCCGCAGTTTTCTTCATGAAATGCAGTTTGGACCGTTCCTGTCCTGAAGAGAAAGGCGACGTCATTAATCGCGTGACATTACGATACCTGTCAATCATTACTATATTAAAATATTTTAGCTTCACAACTGAAATAGTGGTAATCTTTACTTTTACGTTGGTTTACGAATCTGCATGCAAGTGAAAACTATTCGCTTGAAACTAGATATGCGAAAACGTATTAAAAATTACTGTTGCAGCACACGATTTTATAAATGCAATGTGTTGTTTCCCAAGAACACAATGTTTTTTTTTGCAAAGATCGTTTTTATGTTAGTGTTAAATACCGATATAAAAAGAATCTTACTGAAGCTTGTGCTCCGCGAATAATAATAACTTGAAACGAAACATTAGTTTCAATAAGAAAACAGAAAAATATTTTAATTTGTCGATTAGTGTTAATATTCACGTGCTTTGAAATAAAATCTGCTGTTCATCGTTTCCACGAAAGATGGAGGAAGTAATTTTTTTTGTTGCGGTGGAAAGGAACTTTCTCGAAATCATCAGCTTAATCTGCACGTGGTGTGACTAGGCGATAGCACGCCGTAGAGGTAGCGATAATTTCTTCAGCATTTTCCGATACGTAGATGTTGAATGCGTCATGCGCCGTTGAAGACACGCGCTAAGCATAAATCTTGTTGACTCTTTAACTTTGAACTTCCCTTTGTAATCGGTTTCTTCTTACAACATGTACAGAAATGGGAACTAGCAAAACGAATCTTAACTGCACAATTTCCTTTCGTTTGGTGTTTTTATTAAGGGAGGACTGGCTAGAAAAGCATCTGGGCGGAATCTAGAAAAATATCAGACTACTTTAAGAAAAAGGAAAATAATAAACGAAATAAAAAAATAGCGTTTTTCAAACAGATCTTTTCATTCTTTTTGAAGAAGAGATCATTTTTCAAAAGGTTAAGCAATTACAGTCGTAATCAAACGTTTGGCTCCAGATTGCATTATAACTAAGAACAGCTCTCTTAACATGCATTCAGAATATTTTAGCACGCAACCATGTTTGAAATTGTTCTCTCAAAAGTTGGATGAAAATGAAATGTATAAGGAGCAGAAGAACGTTTTATTTCCCTTTAAGAAGAAAGAGTAATTTTCTTGTAACAACTTTTAGTCATTCTAAGGCAAATGCATCATGTAAGACAAATTTTGTTTTAGCTTAAATTAATATATATGTTTATTAAACTATAGATATGTTTGCTTAAACATAATGGACAAATAATTATATACACCCCGATAACAATATGCAAAGCAGAAGCATCGTGTCCATTCACGTGGGACTCTGAAACTGGGCAATGCCTCTAAATAGAGCAGATCTCCAGTAATTGGAAACCAGTCACGGAAAAATAATCGTCGGGAAAGGCAGCGACGTAAGTGAGTTTGACCGTGGCCAGAAAGTCTCGTTGTTCAAACACCGCAACTGCTGAACTGTTGAAATTTCCACATCAGACCGTCACACATGCATACTAAATCTATGTGAAACATGACAAAACTTGGACGTAAACGTGCAATTGACTCTCGAGGTGAGCACAGCAATCCTTGTAATGTCCGGCATCATTACAAGGAATCGCACAGCTACCGTGGAACAGATAATGCCAGAATTAATGAGGGAGCATCCATAAGCTTATGGACAAAGACCATCTGTTGTAGCATGGAAAAAATAGGCTATGGCAGTCGACGTTCATGTTCCCTTACTGACTGCAAAACACCAAAAGATTTGGCTGCAGTTTGCAAAGGCCTGTCACAACTGGAGTGCAGAGGATTGGAAACATGTCATCTGGTCTGAGAATCATGGTTTCACCTCTATCACGCCTCTATCACGCGTGTGTGGCGTAAACCACACGAAGTGATCGGACGCAGCTTGCCACATTGGAGTCATACAGGCAGGTGGAGGCAGTTCAACAGTTTGGGTGCATTTACGTGGTCTTCCTTTGGGCTCCTAGTACCCGTTGAGACCTCCGTCACCGACATAAGGTATGTGGACATCCTCGCCGACCATCTGCACCCGTTCGTAACGATTCTCTTTCCACACCATGACGCCATCTTTCAACAGGACAACGCAACACCGCATACTTACTGAGTGGCTAGCAAATGGCTCCAGGAGCATTCAAGTGAGTTTGCCACACTCGAATGACCCACTTGATCGCCATATCTCAGCCCAATTGAGAATTTGTGGGACGAATTGGAAAGGTCTGTTCGAGCCCCCCAACCTCCATCAGCAACTGTGGATGTTCGACGACAGGCGATTGGGCTTCATAGGTGGTAAGAGCACCTCCCGTGTTTTCAACACCTCATTGAGTCCTTACCATGACCTCTGGCTCCTGCTGTGACGGCAACAGATGGAGCAACAGGCTATTAGGCACGTGTATATAATAATTTATCCATTCAGTGTATTAACGCAATGCTTCGAGACAATGGAGTATATTTGTGAAAAATTCCTTCAGTAACGTCACCGCTCCCGCAATTAAATTTTCTTCTTTTTCAATGATATGAAAGCGAAGCCTCAGTAAATTATACAATGAACTTGGGGTAGATGCAAAATAAAAATGCATTGTGAAAAAGTCCATTGCCTCCGCAAATTGAGTTGTTCAAGGTTTAATGGGGCGGGGTTGGCTCAGTCGGTAGCGTGTTATATGCAGATATCGATCTGTGTATGAATTTCGCTTGAAATTCCCATTTTAACACATCGTTGTCATTAATGCTATTTACACTTTCTTTTATTACTTGTTAATGGTCTTACATCACGCTCTCAGCCCACCTATTCGACTTTGGCTAGATGAATGGCATTCTCAGGCCAGTCCTGCGACGCGTGCGCCCGCTTTCGGATATTAGTTTCCTCCCTCCCCTACATCAGTAACTCACCCGTCCTGTCCACTAAGGCAGAAGCCACGAGAAAAGTAACACAAATTCCTGTTGGCAAGTGCTATATAACTAAGAGGCAACGTTTTGTGTTCACACAGATGCACGAGAACCCCTGCTCTTTTTATAGACGAGGCAATGGTCGACATTCTTACGCATAGCAATTAAAGTCGACAGGACGAATGGATTTATTGCCTAGGTGAGAACCGAGACAATGACACGACTTCATTTACAGTTTGACAAAAAAGGAGAGTTGCATTCCCAAATAAATCGATGAACATTAACATTTACAGACCATTGCTAGGCCTTCCTTCCTCTGTTCAGATGACCACCTAGATGTTGGGTCGAAACTTTCATTACAATATCCTGATAATTTTGGATGCAAACATCCCATTGGTTGTAGTGCTCATAATACGAGGAGGAGTTTAAAACACGAGAAACATAGTGAAAACGCTTGAGATCATCTAAATACTTTTGTAAGAGAGACTAATGCGATTCGAGTAAAGCGTGTTGGAAGCCACTGGAAGCGAAATGCATAGTTAAACAGGGAGATGAGAGGAGACGAGAAGCAGCAAGTGAGCAGAAGAGATCGTTGCAACTGAGAGTCACGACCAGTTGGCAGCTCAGATCGCTAGTTGACTTTGCCACACTCCTGCCTTCCCCAAAAGCCGCTGCCTGAGGTCATCTATAGGGTAAAATTTGAATCATCTCCTCTGCCTGAGTATCGCATAATGTTATTTTTATCTAGTCTATATATCATGTGTAAGAGATAGTGGAGTTGATTTTAACAATTGTCATGAGTGAGTTGTGTTGTTACAATAGTCTGACTTGCAGATCTATGTTTAATGCCACAAGGGCATTCACTTTTATTCGATGCTTCTCTATTGAATACTTGTTTCGTTTATTAAATGCGGTCTCTTTGTATGTGTGAGGTAGATATTAAAATGTTTCAGAACCAGGGTTTTGCAGGCCAGGGAAATCGGATTGTAGAACTCAGGAATTTCCGGCTTCTTGGAATCACAACGAATATAATTGTTTTAATGTTCTAAGAAAGTTGAACTTACCGATATACCAACGGCGGTGTAACATAAGTGCAGGAGGCTTGTAATCGGCAGCTCCCAAATTCGGATTTCACCTGTGCCACAGAATTGGAGGTTTTGCGGAGCAAAACCTTCACCTTTCCCTCAGAAAAGAAAGGGAAGAAAGATCAGAAAAGAAAGGGAAGAAAGATTAGAAAAGAAAGGGAAGAAAGATCAGAAAAGAAAGGGAAGAAAGATTAGAAAAGAAAGGGAAGAAAGATCAGAAAAGAAAGGGAAGAAAGATTAGAAAAGAAAGGGAAGAAAGATCAGAAAAGAAAGGGAAGAAAGATTAGAAAAGAAAGGGAAGAAAGATCAGAAAAGAAAGGGAAGAAAGATCAGAAAAGAAAGGGAAGAAAGATCAGAAAAGAAAGGCATATGCATGAGATCTGTATCGAATGCACGCTAAATAACATTCCGGATGGCCTTGAGGGGAAACTGCCATGTGTCTCCTTATAGCTGTCCAGTTATCCCCTTCTCGAAACGTTCTGTGAGCCTTTTGGGTTATTGTGACCTGGACATTCAGTCCATTGCGTACTCAAAAGATAGCTCAGCGACGCTTTTGAGTCTTTTCTTTACGTGTTTTAACCTGGAAACACAATTTAATAATCTACATGTCAAAGATATGTCTGCTGTGCATCATGAATTCATTCAAAATATTTGCCTTCTGTTTTATCTAGGCCTAATTGTCTCGCTGATTTAATTGATTTTTCTCATTTTTCTTAAAAAGAGTTTCGGAAACTTTTCATTCTTCGGACCCTTTAAGAACGGTCTTAAAGTCACGTGGCCCCGTAATCGTGATATTTTCATCTACGTTACACCATCGACAGTTAAAATGATAGCGTGCCACAGTTAAAATAAGTATAATAAAGAAAATTAGTTTTAACCGCTTTTCAATATGCTAATTAAGGTGAAAGCTATGAAACAGTTTCTCCTTGCAAAAGCTTGTCTGCCCCTAGTGACAACGACTCACAGTTTGAGAAACATTGCTCTAACCGAATATTTTTCTATTGATTTCTCTTCAATGCTTGATTATAACTTATTACTTAACAAGGCAGTCCTTTTAAAGTGATATTTTGGAAGGGAAAGAAATTGGAATTACATCTCTTGATCATCTTTCTGTTACATTTTCATCTAGAGGCTGAACGATTCTATATGTTTGAGTCTCTATATTCCACTTAGAAAAAAGCATCAGAAAATGGCAAATGCATAAACAAGTTACCAAGTAGCAGGCACTTTTCTGGTTTATTTCCTTTTATTTCCTCATTTTTGTCTTGAATTATGTGCTTTAGAAAGTGATCTGCAATTGTTTTTGATAATTCCTCTTTTGTGATGCTGTCTTGTATTAAAATTGGTTGCCAATGCGTAAAAAGGATTCTTCTTTTCCCCCCAACGTTTTTGCCAAATGTCCAAGCCTTGGAGAGAGTGGGGAATATATTTATCTGGGATACCATATTTTCCCATTTGCTGTTTTCTCGCGTATTTAAGTTTTCTTTTTGTTGTTGAGGCTACGATACGCTTCTAATTAAATATGTGTGCAATGTTTTGAGTTTTTATGGCCTTTCTTTCAGCTCTCCTCCTGATTATCTTTAATTTTTTGATGTAGATGCTGTAGCTGGAGAGATGTTGTTTTTACATTTCTTTCACTCTGCTGTTTTGCATAGTTTATCTGTTTCATTGTCGAAGTTTTCAAGGGAGTATTTTTTTCAAAGGAGAGTTTTCAAGGGAGATTTATGTCCTTGTTTTCAGTTAAGTCTATTAATTTCGGGTTTAAAAATTTTCCAATCAATGGTTTTGGTTATAGGTGAACTTTTATTGATTGATAAGCCATCTATGGTCTGTAAATGGTAGCTAGGTAGTCACTGGAAGGAGAGCTATGCACCAATCCCCTGTGATGATGCATAGAACCGGCCAGGCCTAGCACCTAATGTCCGACCCCGCCTTCTCGTGGTGCAGACCGTTAGTACCTTTCAAAAGAGATACTCTCTTGTGGAAGTGAACGGAAGGGGAGGGCTGCCAGATTAGTGTGGCCTACTGATCTGGACAACTATGGCTACTTTTCTTTTTTTTTCTACCCTGCTGAGGAGTGGTCAACCACACAGGGTCCTGGTGCTGACCATATAAACCTACTGGACTGGACAGATATATGGCTCTGAGCTTGATTATGGATCCTGATTTTGCTGCACTGGTGGGCTTCTGTGGAGGGAAAATCTTCCGCTGTGTTTTCTGTTTGTTTGTGGGTTGACAGCCCCAAGTGAATAGATTCACAGGATATGTTTATCAGCTGGTGGATAATCCTGAGTAGAAGTCATCGCAGGCACCTGAACTCTTTGCTTCTATTGGCATCGTCAAATTCTACATTGGAGGAAGTCTTCCAGTGTAGATGGCTTCAGCCTTTAGTAGTGGGGGAACGGGTCTTTGCCCCATGTCTGCGATTAGGGGGCTGTTTGATATTGTCGGCATTCCCTCTCTCAATAAACATAGTTTCTTTAAACATCCCACTAACCATTTTCTCTCCATAGGTAGTTGGAATGTGAGGACTCTGCACAGAGCTTTTTCTCTTGATGTCCTCACACAACAATTCCACCATTATAATTTAGATATTCTTGGCTTGCAAGAGACCAGATGGACAGATAAAGGTCAGATTCTTAAAAATAATCTTAAATTTCTCTTTTCAGGGAGGGACGACAATAAGCATCACCAAAGCGTGGGTCTGCTTCTCAGCAGACACGCTAGCGATGCTCTTCTAGGATATGAGTGCATTAATGAAAGGTTTCTTAGAGCAAAATTTCAGACAAGCGTTAAAGACTTGAATGTTATCTGCTGTTATGCCCCCAATGAGGATGCCGATGAGGATGAGAAGGATAGGTTTTATGAACAACTTCAGGATATTTTGAATTCTGTCAAGAAAGGAGATATTACCCTTGTTCTAGGTGACTTCAATGCCAAAGTTGGTACTGACTCTGACCTTTGGGGAGGAGTAATAGGCCCTTTTGGTATTGGTAGCTGCAATGGCAATGGGCAACGTCTCCTACAGGTAAGTAAACTCAATGGATTCAGAATAACTCACCGCGACATACGTAAGTACACATGTGTTTCACCTGATGGGCTGCATAAGAATATGATTGATTACATATTAATTAACAGCAAATGGGCTAGTTCTGTTAGGAATACCAGGGCATATAGGGGAGCTGAAATTGGATCTGACCATTACCTTGTTAAAAGTGTGTTGCAACTTAAACTTAAAAAGTGTTGCGCTAGGGTTAAAAAATTTACTTTTAATACTGAAGCTCTGAAAGATCCAGTTATAGCCAAAGTTTATCATGATAGGTTACTTAGTCATTATGACAGTCAAGGTTTGCTTACTACTGAAGTTGAGGAAGAATGGGATCATTTTAAACAGGCTTTTTTGTCCAAAAAAGCTAACAGTACTCTCTTAGGAAAAAGGAGCAGAAGAGACAGAATTATCTGAGTGATAAGGCACTTGAGCTTATTTCGGAAAGAAAGAACTGCAGGAATGTCTTTAATCAATATCCCACTAGTCCTAATAGAAAGCATTACAGAGAACTTAATAAATGTGTAAAAGATCAGTTAGCTGCTGATAAGAATCTTTGGCTTGATGGTTTGGCTGACAAAGCCGAGGAAGCAGTTAGACAGCACAACAGCAGAGAGCTGTACCAGATAGTTAATGTTTTGTGTGGTAGAAAACGGACAGGCATACAAGGATTGATGGATAAACAAGGTAAGGTTATAGAAGGGGAGGATTCTGTCATGGCTAGGTGGGCTGAGCATTTCAGTGATGTTCTAAACAATGTAGTTAGTTCTACTCCCATTGTTTGCAATGATGATAGATGCATTGGTGGCTTTAATGTTGGCCCTATAACACAATCTGAAGTTATTTTTGCTGTTTCTAAACTTAAGCTACATAAATCCCCAGGGGTAGATGAAATTACTACGGAAATGCTTAGAGCTGGGAAAGTTTCGGTTACCACTTGGATGACTGAAATTCTGAATAACTTTTATGATAAAGGCATGGTTCCTAAGGATTTTACCAGAGCTATTGTTAACCCTATTTTCAAAAAAGGTGATCGCAGTTCTTGTGATAACTATAGGGGTATCAGCCTACTCTCTGTTCCAGGTAAAGGTCTTTCCATGATTGTGCTTAATAGAATTAAGAATCAGGTTGACAGTCAATTTCGTGATGAGCAATGTGGATTCAGAAGTGGTAGGGGATGTGTGGATCAGATATTTTCACTTAGGCAGATTCTTGAGAAATGTTTAGAGTTTCAGAAACCCTTGGTTGCTAGCTTTGTTGATTTCAAAAAGGCTTTCGACTCTGTTGATCGTCATAATTTATGGTTGATTGTGAAATCATGTGGTATACCAGACAAGTTAGTTAACATAATGAAAGCTCTCTATAATAACACTGAGTCGTGTGTGAGTGTTGGTAAGGCTTGTAGCAATTGGTTTAGCATTACTTCTGGTGTTCGACAAGGGTGCATTTTGTCTCCTTTTCTCTTTAGCTTGGTTATTGATTATGTTATGCGAAATTCACTTCAAGGGAAAGATTTTGGCCTTAAATGGACTGGAGATACGAAAATTTCTGATTTAGATTATGCTGATGATTTAGCCGTCTTGGCAAATGATGTTGATGAGATGAACTCTTTCATTCGAGCAGTTGATGAGATTGGTAGTAGAGTAGGTTTGGTTATAAACAGAGAGAAATCTAAAGTGATGAAAATTGGTCAGGCAGGCTGTGATTCAGTTAATCTGAATGGTTGCAGTCTTGAGCAGGTGTCACAGTTTCATTATCGTGGGAGCTATGTAACAGATAATGGTGATGTGCGGCATCAGATTAACAGACGAATAGGGATTGCTGCCGGGACTTTTAAGAATCTATGGAGATAGTGGAGAAATAGGCGTATACACCTAAAGACTAAAATTAGACTTTATAATAGTTTGGTTCTTTCTAGGGTTAGTTATGGCAGTGAAACTTTGACACTTTGTAAACAAGATAACAGGAAACTAGATGCTTTTGATTCCAAATGCTTACGCAGTATCTTGGGCATTAGGTGGTTCAACTTTGTAACTAATGATGAGGTTAGGCAAAGGAGTTTGCAACCTCCTTTAAGCAGCATATTGTGCAGAGAGAGACTCCGTTGGTATGGCCATGTTGCCCGTATGAATAATTATAGATTGGCGAATAAGGTTATGAATAGTGTGCTTAAAGGCCTCAGAAAGAAGGGGAGACCTAGGATGCGGTGGGCAGACAATGTCAAACAGGACCTTGTTAGAATTGGTGTGCAGTGGCCAGATGCAGTAGATGTAGCTCAGGACAGACTTGCTTGGAGAACTAAATTGCACGGTCTGGTTGGACCTCCGTAGCACACGGCTGCTTGAGGATGATGATGATGATGATGATGAAGCCATCTATTATGATTGGTCGGTGATCGCTGACACCGTTGTCTTCTAAGAGTGCCCATTATGGCATACAGTATATACTAAGTTTGGCTACCAAAAGTAAGATCCAGTGCCGTGCTGTAGTTATTTGGTCTGAAGAACGTTTTAATTCCTTCATTGAGGAGAACTATACTTTCTGCCTGAAGCAATTTGCCTATGGTGACACTGGTTGCAGTTTGGTTGCAACCCCATTTTGCATGGTGAACGTTGAAAGTACCACAAACCATTAAAGTTGTAGAGGGGGCAGGCTTTTATTAATTTTTGCATATACTGTAAAGTTACGTTTTCTCCTGGGTTATATATAGAGACTATATAATAAAAATTGTTTCCAAGTTTATTTCTGATGGCTACTGCTTCTGTTTCATTTTTGATAGCGGGGAGTTCTATTTGAACTTAAGAATGTCTTTTTGAATAAACAGTGCTGCTCTTTTACTGTTGTTAGTTTGCCTACTAATATAGCTGATTAGTTAAATCTGCGTTGATTAGGAAAATTTAGGTCTGTCAAACTCGAGTGATGTAGTTAACAGTAGGGTATTTTTATCTGTAGTTTTTTTTTCATTACAAGCCACCTATTCGATTGTCAAGATCTGATAGTTGGTATTTTTCAATAAGTTTTCTAAGCTGTGGAATTTATTTTTTATCCCCATAGCGTTCCATTGTAGTATTTGGGCGAATATTTCTGAATTTTCTTTTATATGTGGAAGTACTCAGATTTCTTGTCTACAGAGGTAGTGGAGCTATGAATTAATTTAGTATGATTGAGAAGCAAAAATTCCGTGGTATTTATCCTTTAAGTTTATCAACTGAGAAAAGACCTGTAGACGATATATAGAATTAGCTTAAAAGGACGATCTAATATCGTCATCGTATGACCGATATTGTGTTCTGAGATGGACATGCTCTATATCTTTTTTCTATTCCTTTGCTTATGGAAATTATTAATTGTTCGCTAAAATTGCTTCATACAATAAGTTGGCGATTTCTTCCTGTACTTTGACTACTAAATTGTTGAGTGTTGGTAGTTCGTTAGGTTACTTATTCGCCTGATTATTATTTATTTCTTTCATATTTGGGTTTAATTCATTTTTTTTCTTTCTGTGTTTCGGAATTTGTGTTTTCAGTAACCATGCATTTTTTTACTCTTTCTTTCCGTCTCTTCTGTTTGCTTTCGATTGATAACATAATTGAAATAAATTGAATAAGAAAGGTTCTGAATAAGGTTCTCTATATTATTCAGTACGTTGTTTAAAGAAGTTTGTCTCGTTGTTAAAGAAGTTTGTCTTGTGACTCTAGTTCAACAGCGATTATTTTCAGCTGTATTTTATGAGTTTCATTAGCTAATAATTTTTCCTTATTCTCCACAGTTTACGCAAGCCAGAGCTGATCTATTGCATCTATTTAAATTGTGTGGATCACTAGATTTTTTTGAAGCTGATAATGAATAATCCTGCAATCGATTGCCATGAGTTAGCGCACTGTAGCGCTTCTGGGCGGTACTCTCTTGTATCAAATATGAATTCATTAAAATCTATGTTTCTCAGCAGTTCTTGTTCAGCAAAAGTAATTTGCACTGTTTTTGTCGCATAGCAAAATAAACTTCGCCATTAAATTTGTTTAGTTCTTTTTGGTAAAAGCGTTTGACTTTAATGATATTCTTATTTTTTAATGTAGAGATACGAGGATATTTTCATCTGTCATGGCCAGTGGGACTCCACATGTTGCCCCTTGCGGCTGATATTTGTTTTCTGTAGGAATTTGTACTGTGACGAGTAGATTTGCCAATCGTTTTAATTTATTTGCTAAAGTTATAATATTTTTGTCTGCATTTCAACAGTTATATTTCTTTTGCTGGTGGATCACGTTGTTATGGATTTATAGAGGTATTTAGAGAGTTCTTCATTTAAGTCCTTCCTATTGCAGGTAGATAAGGATATTTAAGTGTTTTGGACGATAATGGTGGCAGGAATGTCGATATCTTTTATAGACTGCAGTAGAAGTGAGGGCGGACTGTTCCCCCGATATACCGGGAGATTTCCCGGTAAGCCGGTCGCTAAACGTTGACCTCGAGGGCGTCGGTGGGTAGTTCATTCTTAATTAATTAAAAAAAATCGGCTAAGGATCATGGTCAAAGGTGGCGAATTGGTTAATGAAAAATATAAAAGAATGGAATTGAAATCTCAGGGCAGTAGTGGGCTCTTAGGGCTGGACATTGGTGCTTGAGTTGCAAAACAGGGACAGTAGATCGAAGGAAGAGGCCTTTGCTTCTGAGTGACGCAAAGCAAGAAAAATATTGGCACTAAAGTCGAAAATCGACTTTTTGCGAATCGCAAGAATTATATATATCATATTGAAGTTAATTATCCAGTGTATCTATAATGGCTTTCTTTCCTCAGTTTTAATTAATAGAAACCTCTTTTTGTTCTTATAACGTTGAGGTATTGCAAAATGCAGTTTTTAAGATTAATTTTAATATTTTTATTTCCAACTATGCGAAATGTTTCAAAACGACTTGAAAACTGTTTCTAGTCGTTTGAAACATTTCGCATTTAATATCATCGTAAAGAGCAGAACGAATTATATTACATTTTCAATTTAATATAATTCGTTCTTCTGCTCTTTACGATGACATAAAATGAAACAAAACTGTATGTGAAAAAGATGTATTTTTTGGCACTTTTTTGTGATATAGTGAAAAAAAGTAAAAATTCCAACGATTCTCAAGCTAAAATTCATATCAAGGCTGATCATCAGATTGCAACCTTTGTAATGCAAAAAATTAATTGCTCCGTGACCGAATTGGGGGGAATGCCTCCCCTTTCAGAATGCCAATATAGGAAATAGAGGCAAAATATATTAAAATTATTTATATTTAATGCATTTTTCAAGATTTTTAGAAACTGCTTACGAATCCTGGACTTGCTGTACTTGTAGGCCTCTGTTGAGGCAAAATCTTCCGCTAGGTTTCTGTTTGTCTGTGGGTTGACAGACCTGAGTGAATGGACGTACAGCATACCTTATACCAGCTGGTGGATAATCCTGATCAGTGGCCATCGAAAGTACCTGAATTCTTGCTTCTACGGGCATCGCCAAACATGTACTTGAGAAATCCTACCTGTATAGGTGGCTTAAACCTTTAGTAGTAGGGGGGACAGATCTTTGCCCCATGACTGCGATTAGAGGACTATTTGATATTGTCGTCACCTCTTCTCTCGATAAATATGGTTACTTTAGAAATTTCACTATCATTTTCTCTCTACAGCTGCTTGGAATGTGAAAACTCTATACAGAGATTATTCTCTTGATGTCCTCACACAAGAATTCCAGGGTTATAACCTAGATATTCTGGGCTTGCAACAGACAGTAGGTTTTAAAATTACTTTTTTCTAGGACTGAAGATGGAAAGCATCTTTAAGGTGTATGTTTGCTTCTCAGCAGACACGCTTGTGATGATGTTCTAGAATGTGACTGCATTAATGAAAGGTTGCTTACAGCAAAATTTGAAACATTAAAGACTTGAATATTGTCTGTTGTTATGTCCTCACTGAGGACGCCGATGATGATGAGAAAAATAGGTTTTACGGACAATAAAAAACCGTTTAATATGCGAAGATTTATCGAAGCTGAAATGTTTGACAGCAGATGTTTCTGTTTCTTTTGTCCAAGACACTGTTTCAAAACTCACACAAAGTGAAAACCTTTCCCAAATTTTACAAATAACATTTATTTCAATAAACAATTTCTTATAATTTAAATAAAATTATTATGGGTAGCAACACTGATGTTAAACGTTTCAGTTGCAGGATTCTTCAAATAATAAACAAAAATTGCTGAAAATCTAGATTTGGAGAATACTTTTAGATTTTCGATTTCTTGCAACCTTTTGCTGCAAAACGTTTAATTCAAAGTTAGGGAGCTTTGATGGAGTTTCCCATTCTCACAACATGGAAATGTCCCAATACCTTTGGCAATTTAATATAATTTGTTCATCCCCAGTTCAAAAATGCGAGAAAGAGAAATGTTTAAATTTGAAAAGAATAATTTATGTTTTAAATATTGCTGCCTGATGAATATTACAAGTTATATGTTTTGTGTAATGTTAATTACATAAATTTTACTATTTCGTAAAACTGTAATACTTATCATTATATTCCTACATCCTTTCCCACATTATTTCCTTTCTTCGGGGTTGTGAAAAAAATTGAATTTTTTTTATAAGACATAGAGTAAGTGCTACATGTAAGGGAGCGCTACTACTTCGAGTGCCTAGCCGGTCTTTATCTGGGGCTGAAGAGGTTTCAGATTTCATTACCTATTTATTGAGCTATGCAGACACCTGCGATATGACCTGCTGAGCTTTTGAAAAAGAGCTATGATGAAAATCAGCATCACTTTGTGCAATTATTGTTAACGCTGAGGCTTATCGCTGGCTGTGACTGAGAAAGATTTCAGTTTCCCTGCTGCATTTTGCTGATGGAAATAATCATTTCGATATCAGCCGAAATACTTAAAATACAAGAATAATTCGAGCTGTTTTAAATAATAATAAATTACAAAACAAATTACACTTCACTGAATATGAAAATATGCTCAGAGTACAAATGCTTTTATTTTAGTCAGAACTTTTTTCAGCAGAGCAAAACCCAGAAATAAACACAGTTGCTGACGATTTGTGAAGATCAGAAAACGTATGACTCATCGCCAAAAAATAATTCTTCTTTTTCGTGACAAACAGTTCTGCTTTAAGCATTGGACATTGAAGTGACCCTGATGGAAAGAAGAAGACAATCTTAAGGGGTTTGACCATCAGCTGTAAATCTTGAATGATAACAGATAAAAAAATGGTATGAAACCTCTTATTTGAAGAAGCTAAAAAAATTTCCAATCATTTGTAATAAGAGAAAAATAATGTTTCTTCTAAAGGAAATGACGAGGAGGAAGAAAGATGGGAGGTGTGAAAGGAGGGTGTGTGTGACATGAAGGATGGTGCATTCACAACAAGGCAATGAAGGAAGAGTTGAAAAGGATGACAGCGCTTTCATAACATTCAATCAGGACGATTATCGCCAATACAATGGAAATTATTTTCTATTGCTTTTCTTTTGCATGAAGGTAGATGTTAGTGCAGCATTTCCTTTACGTTATAAGAGGCAGTCATCACTGACATTTCGAATTTACGTTGCAAGCATTGTTGAAGATCTTATTCGCTAATCTTATGTCCGTGAATTGAAAGGTAGGGACAATAACATCCTTTCATTCCTCCCAAGTGTAGTGGAATACTCTTAGGGCAGATGCATTTAATTTGACAGATGGAGAAAAATCTTTCTTAATAAAATTGTAGTAGTGATCTCAAATTCGCATTTCATGTACCCAAAGTTTTGGTTTTAATCCAGGTTCTTAAGAAAGGCAGTGAATACCTGAGTAAATGCCTTTTAAAGTGAAAGGAAGAGATATTCAAAGATGCACTACACAGTTGTAATGGAGACTTTTGTGACTATCGTGATATTATGAATTGAGTTTTCGATTGTGAGTAATCCAAGGAAGAGATTGATGGGTGAAGTGAATACTGGCCAACTCTGCACAAGGTACAAATTCTTCGGATAGCATATGAATAATGAATCCGCATGAAGCATTTCAAATTCAAAGGGCAGGAAAAAGGCGAACGGCGCCGGAAATCACAGAGTTGTCAATGATGACATTAGGCTGAGAAATGCATTTATTTCTCCATTTCTTTCCTAAATAATTTATTAAACGATAATAAAATATATTTCCTAAATATGGCTGGTGCGAGTTATTAAAAAAATGCTTCCTGCCAGTCGACAACTTTTCTCTATTGAATGATTTCAAAGGAGGCTTCTTCAGAAACTTTCATTTCTTCTTCCGATCTCCCTTAGAGATGGAGTCTGCATCCATAGGCCTTGATCAGCTTCGCTCTATCCGTCATCGTGAAGCTGTTCATCTTTTTCGCCTTTCCCAGGTCGCTGAGTCGCACACGAGGCGGCTTCGGGGTGATGGTTGGGGCTTCACGCGACTTCGCGAATGCCCATGCGTTGTAATGCATGAGGGATTCGAAGTCGTACGGCAGAGATAGATCATCATGTTCCAGGGGAGTGTGCTTCACGAAGTTCGCCTGTTTCTCTGTCAGAAATGAGAAAAAAATATTATTCGAAGCATTTGAGGAAGAGAAAACAGAAAGAATCGAATAATCAATGAATACAGCATTTCGAACGAGGTATTTACTCCTAGAAACTAAATTAGCAAGCAGATTTCAAAATTAGGATAATAATAGTTACGGTTATTAAATATGAAGCTCCACCTATACATTCGAGGACGTAGCGAAGGGACTGTGGTTTGTGGGGGGGGGAGAGAACGGAACATTTCCAACTCAGAAATCAAATTTTGGCAACTAAGAAAATAAGTACTTATACATATATTTATGTCCATATCACAACAGCATAAACTGTTAATGTAATAATAAAATATTAGAATTCATTTATGTCAGTTTATTATCATTAATAATTTAACTTTAATAATTAATATTTAAATTTATATCAAGACTGTGTGGTTAGCGTGTTTGACTACTGATCAAAAAGAACCTAGGTTCGAGCCCCGGGCAAGTCATGGATATTTGTGTTGTTTTTCTTCTGAGGTCTCGCCTTCCTCGCAGACCATCTATGATGGCGAATAAACTGACAGGCTCCTGTGAGACTTCTGTGGCAAGCAGCTGCTTGAGGAGACATTTAATTAATACGCTGATATAAATTTTACTATTGTTATTTCACATAGATATCGTTTGATGTATAGAGGTTCAATTTAAGAATTTTTGCTAACGTGAATCTTATAAATTATACAAAATTCAATATCAAAAGCGTAAAATTCGTAGCACTGAAATTCTTTATAGAATTATTCAATTTTCGATATTTTCTCGCTGAAGCATAGAAAAGTGCTTTTACTCTGTTTTTACCTCTCTTCCTTATTGCTTTTGGCTTTGACATTTGTCGGTTGGTTGGTTTGTGGATTTGACGGAACGTTGTTTCACCATATCTTTCGAACGCGATGGGGAAACTTAATGATTTATGTGCCAAATGAAAGCTTGTAACGCGGGGAGTGTCATAGGCTGTAAAATAAACGATCCCCGTGCTTCCTTCCCCTCTAACAAAAGGAAAAATTTGAAAAAAATTTTTTTATATCGCTGGGATCGACTTTTAAGTTATATCTCCAGAACGCGAAGGTCGAAAGTAACAAGCTATACGTCGAATGAAAGCTTCTCCCGTGGGAAATATCGTAGGCTACGAAAAATTGACTCCCCATTCTTCCTTCCCCCCTAAAAAAGAGTGGAAATGAAAATGATTGTTCCCCTATATCTCCTGAATGCGGTTGCAGAAAGTAATGAAATATGTGTCGAATGAAACCTAGATAGGCTATAAAAACTTGACTCCAATTCTTTCTTACCCCCTGAAAACTGGAAATCCAAAAGCCGTTCTACTATATCATTGGAATGAAGGCCTACACTTACTAATTACGTGTTAAAAGAAAGCTCGTATAATGATGGTCGTAAACTATTTCAAATTTCTCTCCCACTGTTCCCCACTGATAAAATGTTGGGGGAAGCGGATTTTCGCGGGGATCGACTTTAACGAGTCGTATCTCAATTTAAGGCCTGTGATGTGTCCAATATCGTGGGCTACCTCAAACTAACTCCGAAAGGGGGGTAAAAGTGTGTGGTGTGGGGGGTGCAGGTTCTTTCTTCTGATCACGTGTTCACCACATAGTGTGATTACGTATGTGGACTGAACTGCGCGAAATGTCGTGTTACAATTCCGATGAATAAATATCACTCTTTAGCAGAGGAGATCGCTTAGTCCCTTAATTAAATTCACCATTACTTAGGGAAATCACAGGTTCGCGGGTGGTTACATCCGTGCCGACATATGCCTTAGACTTGCTGCGCCAAGTGATGTGTGGAAAGATGTTCAACAATTCAAGCAATGGGATTAGCATATGGACGACACGGTTTACTTACATTCATATACAATTACGTGCTGGGGATGCGCTCGATTCCTTGGGCCTTCGCCATTTTGTTACTGCAAACAATCATACAATGAGGTGGAGATCTGCGCTTTGCAGATTCTCGCTTTACCGACCTCACACTCGGCGAGAGGATATTTAATCCTCGCCTATTATTAGGTTCACACAGAATCGTGCCTCAGTTCACACTGAACTGTTCACACAGAACCGAATCCTCTCCTTAAGAGTTTCGTTTTTGAGCAAGAGCTTAAAAATCTTAAATTGAACTCGTATTCAAACATCCTTCCAGTTTGACAGCGACGCTCAGACGATTGTTCATTATTGATGCCCTCGTCTGCAGCGCTAGCACTCGCGCCAGAGGCTAGTCATCAAAGTGCTTTCGACTTGTGAGCATGTGCAGTCAGCCAGCTCAGAACCGAAAACAACTCGTGAGTCCCATCCCCATCTCAGCACTTCCAAAAATACACTTAATACAGATATACATTTACAACAATAAAAATAACAACTAAAACACAATGATGAATAAAAAAAATAAATAAATTAGAGGGACGTGACAATGTGCTCGATATTTATAAGTCATATGTCAAAGTTTTGGAAGGTAGATGTTTTTAGTGACAACAAAAAATATAAATCAAGAAATTCAAAAAATACTATCTTGTTAAAGTAGAAAATGAACCTAAATTATATCAATGGTGCAATTAGTCACTGAGTTCATATTCACTTCAAAGGAAGATAGGACGCCGATTTATCTACTCAATAAGATTGCAGGCGCCCTATCTTCCTTTGAAGTGAATACGAACTCAGTGACTAATTGCACCATTGAAATGATTTAGGTATATTTTCTACTTTTTATAGCCCATGTAACAAGATAGGCATTTTTTAAATTTTTTAATTTATATTTTTTTATTTACCATTCATAATTTTATGTTTTAAAGAAGAATGATCCTTTAGAATATATATGTATGTTTTACACAATTTTGCTGGTAGGTCACTGCATGGAGTGAAAATACTACTAAATGCATTTCGTATCTCATGAGATTAATAATTGGTCATTAAGTTCGATTATGGATTGTTCATAAAATATCAGAATACAATAAGCATTTATTGTACTCTGATTGTATTTATTGTTTGGTGTTATTTTACTTTGGCCTGTGGGATAAAATTTTCTTTTAAGATAATAATTAAGTCTTCGGATAAACTGATTTCGATACTACATTCCGCATAGCGAAATGTTTTTCGGCTACCTTACCTGTACACATTTATTGAGATGATGTGTTTTAAGTAACATACATGATTTTTAAACTTGGTGTTATATATTTCATTCGTTATATTTAAAAAAAATATTATAATTAAAAGAAAGAGAAAACTCTTAGTATATTCCAAATTTTTACGGCCAGTAGCTCAGTGGTCCAGAGTGATTTGGAAAGACCGCTGTCCGTCGGATGGGACGTTAAGCCGTGGCGCCGTGTGCGGGAGAGCCATACCCTGTGCACATTAAAGAACACACTGGATGGCCTTGATAGAACGCTACCTCTGTCTCCCAACAGCTGTTCCAGTGGATCCCCACCCCCATCCTTCTCTGAGCCTTCGGTGTTCTTTTAACCTAGCCATTTAGCCCATGGTGTGCAAAAAAGTGTTGCTCAAAGGTAAAACATTCCAAGCCAACCCAAATTTTTAATGTGATATTATAGCCACACCTACATCGAAGCAACTTGATGTAACAGAACAAGTTTTAATTAACAAAATCAAATGTTTTCTATGCAGTTGTAATGAAGAAGGAACAGAGCACGCATTGAAATTGTTGATAGAGGTAACAGTGATTGTGAAGAAATTCTACAAGCCAGGATCAAGACTTTGAAGCTTTGCATTCTTTTGCGGGGAAAGCCAACCATCTTCGCGACCTTATAGTAAGATTTGTTGGCTTGATTGATTGATTATTTCATAAACACACAGTTCATGCGATGTGTAGTAGATCCCCACTCTTACGAACTAATTGATTCCTGAAAGACGTCCGTTAAGCAAGAAGTCAGGCGAACCCTCATTTCTCATAGAAGCAATGTTATAAATTGGGGTTCCGTTCTTGGAAACACTTTTCACACCATTAGATGTATCAAAATTGAGCATTAAAATAAATAAAAATGAAATTAAACATAAATATATGCATTTGCAAACATTTATTATGTAAAAAAAGACTCAATACAAAAACAATCATACATCTAAGAGCCAAAACATTATAACCAGTGCGTCTTTATACAAATCGAAGCAACTGCAGGTAAATGACGGCGCGTGTGAAGGTCGTGAAACGGTATAAACAATACCTGCTACTGAGTTCTGTCAATCAGCGTTATTCTTGTTCTTCAGGTGGGAAAGGCAGCGGACCAAATTGTAATGGCAAGACGACTGGATCTAGAGCATTTCCTAGATGGCAAGGCTCACGGTCAGCCGTGGTTAGTAACTTCAAATGTCCGAGGAGGGAAAAACCACTGTGGTGCAACTCGCCCATAATTTGAATGCTGGTGACGGGAGTAATGTGTCACAACACACATTACATCGAAACCTGCTGAAAACGGGGCTGTGTAGTCGCAGACTGCTCCAAGTGCCCATGCTAACCTCGGTTCACCGTCGAAAGCCCCTGCAATAGGCATGCGAGCAAGAAAACTGTACCTTGAATGATTAGAAGCAGGTCGTCTGGTCGATGAATCTGGTGTCCTGTTGCACCATGTGGACGGCTGGGTACGTGTGCGTCGTTTATCTGGGAATGTGTTGACACCATGATGCACCATGGGATGAAAACAAGCTGGTGAAGGAAGTGTAATGTTTTGGGCAAAGTTCTGCTGGGTCCAGTGATTCATGTGCAGGAAATTATAACGTCTACCACAACCTAAACATCATTGCAGACCATGTAGATCCTTTCATGGCAACAGTATTTCCCTCTAATAGTGCCTTCTTTCAGCAGGATTAGCCATGCCACACTGCCCGGATTGTTCGAGGATGGTTCGTGGAACGTGAGAAAGACTTCCATGTAATACCCTGGCCTCCACATTCCACAGACATCAATCCAATCTGGCATCTGTAGTTTGTTTTGGAACAGCATATCCGATCTGTGGCGGCTCAACTACGTAACTTACGTTACTTGTAATGTAAGTAAGTGTATTAATCAATGAAGCACTTTACAAAGTTTAAAATTTATGTTTCGTTTTAATGAAGTTTCAAATTTGATATGTATGGGTCCTGTAAATTCAATTGTAATGTACTGAAATCTCGAAATTGAGGCTAAAATTTTGCCAAACCAGGCTTACATTTTCATCACTGATCATCTAAATTTATGGCGAGTCAAATTCGGGAAGTAGTCGCCACGACCCGGAAATGATTCCTCATTTGAAATTGCTTACGAAGCACAATCAGGGGGATTGACTGATAAGAAGACGATATGTCAACATTTAGTTATGTGAAGAAAAGAGAAATAATGTTTAATATTACATTCAGTCATTGACTTTCTGTTAAAAAGCCGTAGTTGGTCTATTGCAATTAGACCCATCAATGCATTGACCGCTGACTAGATCCCGGTAGTCTGACTTGGGGACGAGCGTATTCAAGCAACCGTAAGAGGAGGGGAGCCGCATTATGACCTGAGGCTACGTCATCACAAGGGCTAAGGAAGGCAGTCGCCCACTTTGCGATGGGCTCAAATGAAGTCTCTCCTTCCCCCTTAAACCCGACCTCTGCTACTTATGCGAGGAACAGTAAGGTGTTATTGTTGGTTTGTTTGCTTCAACTGGGAAAAAGAAACGGTGTTACGGGCGAGGTTTCCGCCCAAGTGATAAGCCCGCCAGTATTTACACTAACCGAAGTAATTGACCAGAGAAATTGTGTTAACTCATGAACTCATCATATTAGCACCTGCTCGTTGAGACAACCCCATAGAGTTAAGAGATTCCTAGGTATGCAGAGTGGCTAAGTGCACTGATGCATCGGTATAATAAATATCAAACCATTTTTTTTCTTACTAAGCATGTTATGCGTTAAATTGATGTTGGATTAATAAACACTAATCCAAACGCTGTTAAGCCATTGTGATATCGTGTTATGAACTAATTTGAAAGATTTTCTTTTGATGTACAACAACGGTGTAATTGTCTCTCATCATAAGTATAATACATTTATTTGAACATGAATTGCATTTCCTATGTGACAATGTGTTTCGTGCAGATACTCACACGTCCTTTTTTTGTTATGTTTCATGTTCCTATGAGTGGAAACTCTCGACCACCAAGTTCAGCCTCTGTGCACAGGCCGACTCATAACGGAAGATATCAAACTCTATTGTATTTTGTCCTGTGTAACAAGACTTCTCACTATAGAGAGTCCTTCCGATCTCCGAGAACTTTCATCTACTTCAAAGAACAAATGGACTCTGGAACTTTTCTCTTTTTAGGCGATCGGATAATCTTGCGCACGTAAGTCCTCTTTCACAAAACCTTCAAGTGTGTGAACAGGAAATAAGGGGAGACATTTTCCTTCGTCGGCAGTGAGGTGTGTTATGAACCGATCACAATCTGTTCATAACTTGAGAAGCATATTTCTTTAAAAACTGGATTTCATCAGCGCGTTGTGTGACCTTGGCGGGTCTGCCTTTTTGTTTTCAAGAAGAGGAGGCCGCAGAAGTGCGAAAGATTTCTTCTCCCGAGAGGAAGCTTGAGACATCCGAGGGTTTGCTCCACACCCCACTAGTACGCCATTAAGCACATCGCTTTTCCCAAGGTAGCAATGTGAACAAGCCATAAAACTTTAGTTGCATCCGTACTTCAACAGAGCCCTCCACCACTCCAAGGTATGGTTCAAATCGCACGGATCCACTGTGGAACGGCACCTGCCGAAACATCCCCAGTTAGCGAACGGAAGAATCAAATGCCGCCCCCCCTTGTGTTCAGGTGGTCCCTTAATAGCCTCCTACACTATTTCTAGGAACCATAAACACACAGAAAAACGAAAATTCACGGTTAGGAGCTACGGATGTTTGCCACCCCGAAATCCCTGACCACGTGGGTTGCGCGAATTTTTGGGAGACCCCATTGGACCAAATGCGAGAAACGTGAAACAACAAGACCAAGGGCTGCCAATGAGGAAGGGGGAAAAAAAGGATCCAACGAAATTCGACATTGAGGAGGCCTTTTTCCCTTCTTTAAAATGGACCGTCGGATTCGGAGCGAGTGCGAAGAAGGTCGATGTTTCATCTTGGGAGAGTGTGTTTGAACTCTCTTCAAAATCCCAGTGGCTAGAATGCCGAACAACTACGCTGAACTACAATGGTTCTACTCTCGAGATAACGCAACATTAAGTGATTGACATCCTAGCTTAAAACTTTCTCTACTGGTCAACAAACGTTCATGTTGCTGCCGAAGTCACAGTGATCTTTCGCACTTGCCACCGTGTGAGACGACGTCAAAACCTTCGATTACCGTCGCACGGGACCACGCTGTTTCAATCAACGTGAGCAAAGTTCCTGATAAAGACAAAAGTTTGTCTGCTCTCTGTCTCCTGTTCCCATGATGTTAAAAGCCGCCGAAGACGAAGAGACAATAAAGAATTATGAAAAGATCATGTTTTCTTTTGTAAATCAGAAAGTTCGCGTACTAGTTTAAATCAACTCAACATTTAGAAAAGATAGTGACAGCAATTTTAGGTCACGGATCTAATTGAAATGAATGAATGTCTTTAGTCAGTTTTTATAAAAGAATAATTTATTTGATTCTAAGAGCAAGCATGAGCTCCAGTTCAGGAGAGAAAAGTGTATCTATGGTTTTAACCCTTCTCCTCGGCCCTGTAAAAATATCAAATCATTAAATTGTTTTCGTTTATGATATGACAAAGTGTTAGCCTTGTTTTGCCTATCGACGTAATCTGCCTGCTCAGCATAGAAAGTGAATATTTACGGCCAATAAACTCCTAGTAAGACAAAGCAAATGTACGACAGAATAAAATAAGTAAATTTATTTAGAGGGATAAAGAAAAACCTTTCACCCCCTAACAGGGACACTACGTGGGACTGTCAACAATTTCCGCACAAGTATGCAGAAGCATTTCTCAAGTTCAACGAGAAAATGAATTAACCACACGGATGAGCCATAAGAGGAAACTGAGAGTACCTTTGAGTGCAACAATTTACTACAAGTAAATGAAGAATTTAACTTAGTTCCAATATACACTGACCATGATGAGTCAAAGCAGCTTTAGCTTTAGAAAGAAAATAATTTTTAGCCACAATGAAAATACCGGAACGGGAAAAAGATATACCAAAATAAATATAACTTGGTACAACAGAAAGACGCTGTAAACCAAAATGCCACACACCATGTTTCGAATGTTTACCACCCTTCTTAAAAACAACAATCTTAGTTTTATCCACATTAACTTTTAACCGGAAATCAGAACGAAATTTTTCCAAAATATTATTTTTGTTCTGCAAACAAATAGGAGAGTCAGCCAAAATGTGTCATCAGCATATAGCAAAGTATGCGTAGACACATCTGAACTGAACTGAATCTAAAACGCTATCGTAGTCTACTGTAAATAAAGAATCTTCACCACCTATACGGGCATTAAAGTCACCACATAAGATAACATTTTCATAGGAAGTACAAGAGTCACAAATTAAATGCAAAAAAGGAATTGAAGTCTTCAAATTTGCAGCCAGGATAAAAATACATTGAATCAACATATTTTTAATATCAATGTATCTGCATTAACAATAATCTGAAATTTACTTTTGCTAATTAACAACATTACGCACCTTCCCAGAATCATACCCAAAAAATCAGTCCTCTACTCGGTCTTCCAAGTCCCGTGTCGCTAATAGACTCACTCTGGATTGAGTCAAAATTGTTAAAGGAAGCCGGTAAAACAAAATTAGTTCGATGCCATGTTTCCACAAGGCAAAAAATATCAGCTTGATGAATAAAATGCCAAAAAATTAGGGAATAGACTTTTATTGAAAATGCCAGGAATATTGAAGGGCAGAAATTTGGAATATAAAAATTTACAGGAGAACAGATTTTGCGAGCACCTCCCAGAAGGAACCGAACCCAGCCAGCGCAAGCAAAGTACCAGCAACCACGCGACCCGGGCACTTTCGCTTTTAGTGGAGGTGGAAGGCCTATCCCTATCCTCCTTTTCAACTGAGTATGAGATACATGTGCTATACATGTATAAAATGGGTATGAGATACATGTATGAGATACATGTACTTTCTAGTTGAGTATGAAGTGTGATTTTCATTTTCTAGTTGAGTTTGAAAACTTATCTACTTTTATTATTTAGATATTGGAGACGCATCGATTTCCACTTCCTGCTGTACCTACGAAAAGAGCTATTTTCCTCTGATTCACTTTGAATAGGAATGACAATGAACTGCCGATGAATGCTGAACTTTTAGGTAGCCAAAATAATTCATATCTCTTGTCAGAAGAGCGTCCACATTTTTTAAGCGGGGGTCTCCTGTGCTGCTTCGTGTTAGCACCCGCTTACTAACGGTCTTTGCCACGAGAAGGCTCGGTCGGACATTAGGTGCGAGTCCTGGCCAGTTCTATGCATCATCACAGGGGATTGGTGCATAGCTCTCCTTCCAGTGACTACCTATCTACCATTTATAGATACCTATGAACAACTTTTTGAACGTCCTCCGTATTCCTTCACTTCTTTCAAAAATATGTTCCATAACCTTTTCACTCAAATAACTTTGTCTTCTCTGTTCCTCTTTACCCAGAGCAAATCAATTAGATTCAAGGAAAGCCTGGTTAAGCTGATCCCATTCTTTCTCAACTTCAAATCTTAAGCAAACCACGACTGTCATAATACTAAGTAGCCGATCATGGTATGATTTGGTTATATCTAGATCTTTCAGACCTTCAGTGTTACAGGTAATGCTCCTAATCTCAGCACATCATTTCTTAAACTTTAGTTGTAAGACACTTCATTAGCTGGTTGTAACCACTAATGGTCAGACCCAATTTTGTCTCAATTTTACGATCTGGTAATCCTAACCAAACTAGTCGATTTGCTATTAATTAACGTAAAAGTCTTAACTGGCATAGTGGTTAGGGAGCTACGTAGCGACTGTTCCATCAAGACACACTTTGTGTGATGTGTTAGCTCTAACTGAGGCAGTGGTCAGCAGTGACTTCGGTGTTAGCAGGGAATGTCTTTGTATTAGACGGCTGGGATTATTCTCTGTCCTATATGTTACACATAAAATAAAATCCATTATATTCCTGTGCAACCAATTAGGGGGAACCCATGCGTGTTTATAAATTTCTCGGTGTTTGTAGTACATGTTCGTTATTCTCAAGCTATTAAGCTTTCTTACCTGTAAGAGTAAGAGACGTTCAGAAAGGTCAGTGTCATTACTAGCTTTTGATGTTACCGCACAAGAGAAATTTCTTGACAAAATTTAAAATACCCTAAATTTTCTGTAAAATTCTTGTCCTCATCAGAATCCTCTGTGGGGGCATAACAACAGATAACATTCAAGTCTTTAATTTTAGATTTATATTTAGCTGTAAGAAATCTTTCATTAATGCTGTCATATCCTAGAAGATCATCACTGGCGTGTCTGCTGAGAAGCAAATCTTGGCGATTCTTTCTATCCGTCCTCCATGAAAAGAGGAATTTAAAATTATTTTTAAGTATCTGAACTTTACCTGTCCATCTCGTCTCTTGCAACCCGAGAATATCAAGATTATAAAGGTGGAATTCTTGTGTGAGGATATCAAGAGAATGATCTCTATGCAACATCTTCACGTTCCACGTACCTGCAGAGAAAACTATTAGTTAAAATTTTAAAGAATCTAGGTTTATTGAGAGAGGTAGGACTAACAATATCAAAATGCTCTCTATTCTATTCTCAGGCATTGAGCAAAGACCTGTTCCTCCTCCGCTAAAGGCTGAAGCTACCTATGCTGGTAGGAACCTCAGGTACCACCTTTTCAAGTGGACCTTTTCAAGAGCCTCTGACAGATTATTCCAGTTTAGGATTGTCGATGCCCAACTAGCTAAGTGAGGATCAGGTACCTGCGATGGCCTCTGATTAGGATTATCCACCAGCTGATATAAGGTATTCCATGCCTCTGTTCATTTAAGGCTGGCAACCCAGAAGCAAACAGAAAACACAGCAGCAGATTCTCCCTCAGTAGAGCCCACCAGTGCAGCAAGTACAGGATCCATAATCACACTCAAATTCATAAACAAGTCCAGTCTAGTTGGTATAAATGGTCAGCACCAAGACCCTATGAAACCATATGAACCTATGAACCTACATCACTTCTCAGCATGGTTGTAAAAAAAAAGAAAAAAGTGGCTAAAGATGACTAGATCATTAGATCATACTGAACTGTTAGCCCTCCCATTCCGTTCCCTTCCAAAAGAGAATATCTCTTTTGAAAGACATTAACAGCCTGTACCACAAGAAGGCGCAGTCGGACATTAGTTGTTACACCTGGCCGGTTCTGCGCATCATCACTGGGGATTGGTAAACAGCTGTCCTTCCAGTTTATGCCTAGCTATCATTTACAGACCAATTTAAGGAAATTGAACAAAATTTCAAATATCTCAAGAAATTCCTTTTGGATTTTAACGAAAGTTTCAGTAGATATTTAGCGTGAAATATCTTAAATGCCTCTGAGATATGCAAATTTATCTGGCGATAAAAGCAGCTTCAGGAACGGATGCTTCTTATTTTGAATTAAGAGCTGTTTTATTGAGCGTTTCGGATTAAACGTTTTGCTAAAATGCAAAGGAGGAACCATTTGGACGACTGTCAGAAGTGGAGAGACATCGGATGGATGGAAGCAAGAGAGTTACATAGATAAATTTCCAGATTCATGAATGTATCACAAAATGCAATTTCTAGACTCTGGAGATGTTTTCAAGACACTAACATATTTTAGAAGAATGAGCCGGGGTGGGCCCAGAGTAACATCAGTTGAAGATGATTGCTGCCTGTCCGTAAATGCAAGGCTGAATGGAATGATATTAGTGTTTCAACTTGCATCGGAGCTGTCAGCTGCCACAGGAAGGACAGTGTCCAGAGTAATCTGATGTCACACTTAATCTGTATCTGTATCATCATCAGTATCTGTTAAACATCTTCCCATATAATTGAAATTAAATTTGAGATAATCAATTAAACTGGGATACTTGCTCAAGAGAGCAACCGTTCAAAGCAACTGAAGCACCATCTGCTTGAACAAATTTCGTTTTCAATTTTCTCGCTGTTTATTAACACACCAATTTTATTACCAGTCACATCAACAGCTTTGAAAGAATTCATCTCATCATTATGCGGATGATTCGTTATGAGGGCCAAATACTTCGCATTTTCTAAATTGGAAATTTTCAAAACTCTAGCCCAGTGATTCTCAACATTTTATGCTTCACGTACCCCCTGGAAATATGTATGTAACTGGCGTACCCCTTGTACAGATAGATAAAACTATAGTATAACAATGGTTATTTTAATTTGTTACTAGATCTGGCGACTTTTGAGTTCTCACGACATATTCCAAACCATTTTACCGCGTACCCCCACACTATGTCGACAACTTGACCACTTTTCCAAATAGTGGTGAGACATTTTTGAGGTATAAAAATGGGCTTTACGTTCCACGAAGCATTGCATTCGACGGGCATAGTTTCAATGCAGAAAAAAAAATCCTTGATATTGCCGATCCTGATTCTGCTGTTGTAACTAAGAGATATTTGGAAAATATCGCATTAACTGGCGAGGATGTCTTTAATGCGAACAATAAGAGAATAGGAAATCTCGGGGAACCGAAGCACAACAGAAATGCAATAACAGAAAGTTACGTTGATGGCTTGACAAAGTTAGATCCTAACCCATCCAATGCTCTATTGAGAAATGAAAATGGACTTTTTGCATCAAGTGGGAGCAGTTTCAATGGCGATGCAAACGGAAAACGAATTACGAATGTTGGCACCCCAATTGTAAACAATGATGCTGATACGAAACTACACGTTGATAAAAATACTGTACTTTGCCTTACCTATGGTGATAAAGAAGTGAAAAAAGACATATCGCAGTCTCATCCAATTATACAGATAAACACAAAATTCGACCTACTAACGCCACCTATTTTCAAAGATAATTACCATCTATGCATTTCTAATGGATATATAAGCAAGGTAATCTGCTGCACAACAAATCCCTCTTTTAGTATAAATTATAGTATCAATTTGGACGATGAAAAATTCATTGAAGTAGTAAGACCACAACTTCAGCAGTTTTTTTTCTGTTATTCCAGTAAACAAGAAATTTGACAGGGGCAGCAAGATTAGTGTTTCACTTGCTAGACACTATCCAGATCCAAAAGAAAGAAGAAAGGCACCTAGTGGTCTTATTTCAGACTTTCATTACTGAGTATATGTCGTTATTGTATATGAATAAAGATGAAGGATCTTAAGCAATTGCACAGTATTATAGATGAAATCTTGAAATCGCGAGCTACCAGAAAATTGAAAATTGAAGACACTATTTTGGGAGACGAAAGAGTTAAGGAAACGCTCGAAGAATTTCACAATCCAGTGGTGGAACAGTTAAAAGGTCTGGAAACTGCGTGAAAAAACCACGTAAAACATAAAAGATGTAGTGAAAACTTTAGAACCACTGAGATGCTAGAAAAAACGTTCATTTATAATCCAGATTCAAACTTGCAACATGAAATAGTAAACCAATATAAACTAAAACTTCTGAGTGAAATCTTACAGGCGAGAAATCCCATTCCTGAGCTGAAAGAAATGATTTACCAAACAATCGGGCATATTCAGAAACTGGGGGCTATATAAAAGAATTAGAAATGTAGAAGAATTGAGATTAATCCATATAGGGTGCGAACTAAGTATATAGTACTGTCGGATTTTGCATATATTATAGTTGGACAGGAAGGTAAACGCATAAAAACCAGAATGTAGAACTAAAAATGTAACAGAACAATTTTTGAATGAAATGATCGAAGCCGAAAATTTGATCAATGATTTAAAGAAAAGAAACATCAAGATTTTGATAGGCAAAATTTTACTGGAGCAAAATATTGTAATATTTGTGGGAAAATTCTAGGAACTGATGGAGTAATTGACCACGACCACTTGACTGGAAAATACAGAGGTGCTGTTTGCAGCAAATGTAATCTTCAATAGAAATTCTCACTTGAAATGCCAGTGTTGTTTCATAATCTCAAAGGATTTGATGGACACTTTATAGTAAAAGATTTGTGGAAATTTAAAGATAAGAAGAAAATTTCTTGTATTCCACAAACTACAGAAAAATATGCATGCATTAAATTCGGTCAAATTAAATTTATTGATTCATTCATGTTCCTCAGCTCTTCACTGGATTCACTGTCGAAAAATGTGTGAAAATTTCTACATCCTAAGTCAATACTGTAGACAGAAAGAAGTTTTGAAAAGCAAAGAAGTTTTCCATATGAGTACTTGCAATATAGTGCTCAGTGTTTGCAAACGCCACTTCCATCCAAAGATAATTTCCAAAACAATGAACAATACGAAAGAGCTCAAATTTTATGGAAAGCCTTTTCTATTGCTACCTTTGGGGAATATCGCGATCTGTACATGATCACTGATGTATTACTGCTAGGTGATATATTTGAAAACTACAGAAATTCGTGTATGAATAACTATCAACTCGATCCTTGTCATTATTTTAGCTCTCCTGGCATATCCTATGCTGCCTGTTTAAAAATGACAGAAATTGAGCAGGAACTTATAAAAGGTGATATGTATTTTTTCATAGAAAGAGCTCTGCGAGGAGGAATATCTTTAGTGTCTAAGAGATTTGCACAGGCCAACAATCCTTTAGTAGATCCATATGAGAGAAGTAAACCACAAAACTATATCATGTACTTTGATGCAAACAATTTATATGGCTGGGCAATGTCTCAACCTCTTCCAACTGGTAATTTCAAATGGGTAAATGATATTGACTTGTTTAATATTCCAGACGACAGCAAAAAGGGTTATTTCTGCGAAGCTGATCTAGAATACCCGGCACATCTACACGATTTACACAATGATTTCCTCTTGGATCCTGAAAAATTGAAACTTTCTAATAGTAATGTGTCATTCTTGATTCCAAATCTGTTCGACAACCAAAATTGTGTCATTCGCTATAGGTTGCTTAAACTCTATGTGGAACTGGGATTGAGGGTGAAACAGATGCATAGAATCTTGGAATTTGATCAAAAAACATGGCTGAAACCTTACATAGATTTTAATACAACTAAACGAATAATAATAATCTTGAAAAAGACTTTTTCAACCTGATGAACAATGCTATATATGGTAAATGTTTAGAAAATAAGAAAAAGAGAATATAGTGTCACATTGTAAACACTGAAGAAAAGCTTAAAATATTAATTACAAATCCTAGGTACATTTCTTGTGTTGAACTTGTAGAAAATTTCGTAATTCTGCATATGAAAACGAAAAATATTATATTAGATAAACCATATTACGTTGGTGTAACGATTTTGGGGTTGAGTAAATTACACATTTATAATTACTTCTACAATTTTCTGAAACCAAAATTCAATGCAGAATTGTTATTTACCGATTCCTTCTGCGTCGACATCCAGACAGATGACATGTATGAGAAATTTAACTCAGACTACTTTGATTTCTCAAATTACCCCACAAACCATGCATTATACAGTGAATCAAATAAAATGGTTCCAGGAAAATTTAAAGATGAATTAAAAGGTTTTCCAATCAAAGAGGTTGTTGCTTTATGTCCAAAATTACATTCTATAGATGCTCCAATTACCAAAAAAGCAGCAAAATTATCGCCAATGTCTATTTGATGAAAAAAATCCTATATACGCAACAAACATAATTTCAACCAGAACAACATGAACCAACCAAATTAAAAGAAAATTGCTTTATTCCAAGAATACACAAAACGACATATCAATGGAATTCAGACATATACTTTTGGAAATTATCGAATCTCAGATATGTATGGTAAAGTAGGCAATGCCATTTACAAAACATTGAACTGAAAACAAATGTAAAAAAATTAAGTACATAAAACATTTTTAAAACTGCACCAGTTTGTAATTCTTTAGAAATGGAAATAATCCGTGTTTAAATCTAATATCTCTCTCAATTAGAAGAGGGGCCACAGAAATTCAAATTTAAGTTGTCTCGACTCAATTTCACTGAAACCCTTTGTAATAAAATAAAGAAGAATGAACTGTTTAGAACTTTGTACAAGCAATAAAGGATTAACTATCCCAGCAGTTTATCTAGCTAAAGTCAAAGTAACTATAATCTCAGTTCTCGATTTTTTTTGTATTTGGTCAAGACTAATTATTTTTAGTCAGATTAGAGAACTAATAAATCATAACTATCAATCAGAATTTCCTGCCCAAGTGTTTATAAAATTACTACCAAAGTTATGGGTTTTAAATAGAACACAAACACAAAACGATGTGTGACACTCTATCGAAAGCCTTATTTTGATCAACAGATAGTAAGCAATATTTGCTATGCTTTAAATTAACTTAGTCAATTGCATCACAAATATTACTCAAATTTTGAGAAATGTTCCTCCCCACAAAAGAAGCTGCATAGGCCCAATAAGGTTCGAAAGGACGTTACTCATTCTGATCATAACAACCTCTGTAAAAATTGTATAACCACTATGTAATACAGAAATATGTCTCCAATCACTGACTGAAATATTACTATCATCGGTTTTTTCCCCAGTAATGCAATCTTTGCATGTCGCATGTCAGTTGTCATTTCATCAGATTCAATTAGTAGGTTATAAAAAAAAAAACGTTCGTAAAGAAAGAATGATTGAAACACTTCCCTTTAAAACTTCCACGATGTATAACCGATGAAACTGCGCCGAAAAAGGAAGCCTGTAAAATTCGATGGGAAATCCATTCATGAAAATAATAAAATAAAAATAAATTCCCTCTCAAGCAGCTGCTTGCCACAGAGGTCTGACAGGAGCCTGTCAGTTCATATGCCATAGTAGAAGGTCTGAGAGGATGGCAGGCCCTCAGCAGAAAAACAACACAAACAGCCATGCCTTACCCGGGGCTCGACCCCAGGTCCCTTAGATCAGTAACCAAGCGCACTAACCACTCGGCCACGCTCCATACCAGGGCTTTTATTTGTTTTGAGTTGCCAAATGGCAGTTTTCACTTCTTTAGGGGAAATTTCAGTTTCTAACTTGGCTTTTGTGATGTTATTGATTTTGGTTACTAACCTTTCTGTCTCATAAAAGTTAGTTGTGTCTGTGTGTTTGTGTGTGTTGTGTCTGTGTGTTTGTGCTGCTATTGTATTGAAAATTGGTCATGTATGAGCTTTGAAATTTTTGGAGTGTCACGTGTGAGTGTGCCATTTACTTTCATTGTAGTAATGACCGATGGTAGTAATATTTCAGTCAGTGATTGGAGACTATTTCTGTATTTATGTTGGTAACTTTTCTGTTTGTTTTCCTAATTTTTAGTGATGAGGTTGTTGCAATTTTCTTCTTCTGCAATTTTAGCTTCTCCGATTTACCTGGATTTCACAACCTAACAGCTCAACAAAAATACAGTAAAGTATATGATAACTTCAACAGTTTCTCAACAAAACCCATCATATTTCCTCTTTCACACAACTCCCCATTTTTCTGAAAATTAGTTTAAATACTCATCTCTTAAAATCTCTCCTTTAGGTTAGCATGGAAGGAAAGAAAATTCATACATTCACAGATATTACTTCAAAGTCTATCTTTCCATCATATGTTTTCTCTCCCAGCCTCCGAAAAAGCCATTTTATCTGTTGATTTTGCCGTATTTTTCAAACAAATTTCCCAAAACTGTGTGACTTTGTCGAATTCTCCGATTTACCTGGCACTACAACCCAACAGCCCCAATAATCCAGTGAAGTGTACGATAACTCAACAAAACACATCATTTTTATCTCTTTCACATATACCTCATTTTTCTGAAAATTAGTTTAAACAAAGTACCGTAGTTTAAATGCTCATCTCCACTAAAAAATTTTAAATTTGTTTATCAAATGCTAAAAATCACTCGTTTTTTCTGATTTTCACACAATATCTCACAGGAAACCACAAGAAACAAAATATTTATCTTATCTCCCGAAACATTTCCTATAGATTAACATAGAATTCCCTATACCTTAACACTGTGCCAGAACTCTCATTTATGCTACTACTGAAAGTAACTTCAAATTATGATATAGTTCCAACATTGAAGCCAGTAATGCGTCTTGTAGTCTAAGAAATACATTTTTTTAAGTGTGTAGTTTCATCCTTTTTCATAACATTGCTTAAAATATCCCCTTATCTTAAAACTATTTCATTACATAATATTAGGCAGTAAAGAATGGTAAAAAAAATTATAATATGGCCTTTTTTGTTTCAGCTTGTCATTCTGGGTTAGCTTTCTCTATGTTTGGTCCAAATGAAACGGGGGAGTAGGGCTTCTCTACACTTCAATTTATGGTACGTCCAATTGTTTATTCTTATTTTTCCAAATAAGGACTCTAGATATATAGTTCCTCGACGATATTGACTGATGGGACACTATTCTACCAAATGTTTAGCACTGTAGCAGTATAGAACTCTATTCTTCGACGACATTGAAGCACAGCAGGTCGATGAAACGCTACTACGTTTCCGGATTGATATGACATTTATTACGATTTGGTAGGATAATGTGTCACTTATCAATATCGTCGGGGAAAACATCTCGAGCTCGCACTTGGATAAAGCAGAATACCAATAGGACGTACCGTAATCAAGCCAAAGATTCGATTAGCTGTTAACTGTTTCTTTACACATTTATCAAACTTTTTGCAATGCTGATTGTTAAGACTAGAAGGGTGCTGATTCATATTATTCCTACAATTCCTTCTTTCAAAAATAAGTTTCGTAGCCTTATCACTCGCATAACTTTGTATTATCTTTCTCTTTTTACCCAGAACAATCTTATACATTTAACAAAAGCCTGTTCAAATAGATTCCATTCTTTCTCAACATCCGTAGTAAGCAAACCATGCTTGTCATAATGACTAACTACCCTATCATGGTATGCTTTGGCTATATCTGTGTCTTTCAGAGCTTCAGTGTTGAAGGTTAAACTTTTAAACTTGGCATAACATTTCTTAAGCTTCAGTTACAAGACGCTTATGACCAGGTAATGATATTGGACCCAATTAGAGCTCCCCCATATGATATGGTATTCCTAACAGGACTAGCTCATTTACTGTTGATTAATCTTTAATATATCGTATTGCAATTCAGCTCATCAGATGAAACCCATGTTTGTAATAAGTGTTAATTTAATCATTTTGAAAGAGTTAGATTTTCTCAAAGCGTAGCTTTTACCTACCTGTAGGAGACGTTTCCTATTGCCATTGAAATAACAATGCCAAAAGGGCCCATCCCTTGCCCAAAGTTAAGAATCAGAAATAACTTTAGTGTTGAAGTGAGAATCCAAGAGATTTAGAGACAGATATATAATGGTAGATATAATTGGAAATGAAAACGATGGTGCTCGGATAGTGTGATCTTTTTAGAGAAAGGATGGAAGTCTTATTTTGAAGCAAGCAATCTGACAAAAAGGAAGGAAATACTCAGGTAACCCTTTTCCGTTGGACATCGCAATTGGTCATTTTTGGAATCGAAAGATTTTTAGCGCATCATTAGAAAAGGTCTGTCGTTAAATATATTAATAGGTTTAAGTTATTTTGCTAACAACTTTCCACGTTAAATTCAACTGTCGTTGAAGTGAAAAAATAAAAATGGTTTTAATTATAACTCAACAGGTAGTGGCACAGGGGAAACCCATATACGAAATTTGGGACCGGGAGGTGAAGTATTTTGGGGATTACGGGTGTCCAAATCTGTTCAAAAGAGTGATAAACGTTTGGAACAGTTTTTGTAGTAATGAAGTTCTTGCCCACAGCGGCAGAAGCAGTGTGTCAAAGAGTTACATCAGCTTTGTCATGGGAGAAAGACAAGGGCCCGCACAGAGTTCAGCTTGTGAGACGGAAAATCGCTATTATATATAGAGATGCCTTCATTTCTATTAAAATATTTGAAATTAAAAAGTCTGTTTTGAAATGTTCTTATTTTATTATTGTTTAGTAATAACAAAAAAGAAAATAGTCTCTTTGTCTCTGTGTATTAGATCGAAAGTGCTACAAATTACATCAAAAATTATTAAATATATTTCCACTTAAAGGAATCTTAATTAACCTAAAACATAAACTTGACAAATTAACAAAAGATCAATGAACGTTTGTATTTTTATTTCTTTACCTTTGTCGACGACGTTATTCCAGTGAATAGTGATGTAGTCGTCTCTATCTGGTCGCGAGTGCTCGTGCCAGAAACCGAGCGCGTGCATAAGTTCGTGCATGACGGTTCCTTTCTGTATGCAGGCTGGTGAGGAGAGAGAGAGCGGTTGCTCGCCTCCTTTGCGACCGAGCCATGACCAGCAACTGATGAGAGAAAGAAAGAGCAAGTTCATACTCATGTGACGTCATCAGAAGTTTATCATTGCTATTTTAAAATAGATTCTGATTAAGGGTGGCATCTGCATCAAGCAGGGAATGGAAACAACAACAAATCTCTGTCCTCAGCTATATCTGCTGCATCTAGCAACTGCACACCAATTCTAACAAAGTCCTGTTTGACATCTCTCACCTTTGTCAAAATATAACAACGTCCTGTATGGTTATGAACAGTGTGCCCAAAGGCCTCTTCCTGGGGCTTTTAGGCACACTGTTTATAATCCTATTCGCTAATCTATAATTATCCATACGGGCAACTTGGCCAAATCAACGGAGCCTCTCTCTGCACAACATGCTGCCTAAAGGATGTTGCCGACTGCTTTGCCTAACCTTACAAACTTGAACCACCGAATGCCCAAGATACTACGTAAGCATCTAAAATCAAAAGCATCAAGTTTTCCGTTATCTTGTTTATAAAACGTCCAAGTATCACTACCATAACTAACCCTAGAAAGAAATAAACAATTTTACAGTCCTATTTTAGTCTTTAGGTGTAACGCCTATTTCTCCACACTCACCATAGATTACACTGGCAACACACAAAAAGGCTATGAAATGAAAATAGACAATCTTTACAAATTTCGAGGTTGATTTGACTTGACTGCATGTCGTGTTAATTGGCCTTATTGTAAGTCCGCCCAAAATTGGGGGACTAGCATACAGGCCATGTCTCCGGAAGGCGATTAATATCCCTATTGAAAACAAAAGTTAATTAAAAGAGTGAGAAGAATAAAAAAAGAAAGGCTCGTAAGCTGCAACAATTCAAGAGAGAGAGGAAATAAAAAATGCCAAACATTGAAGAAAAGTCAGTATAAGCCTAATCGAAGAAAACATTAAATTTTGACAGATAAACATAACTTTCTCTTCATAACTGGACCACTTTGTACAAAATTCCGATGGATTTTCGATCATCTGGTCCGTGGCTAAGGTTGTCTGAGGTTGCTGAATGGGTCTATGAGACTGGGGCCAATGTAGAGAAGAGTAGTGTCCATACATTTTGGCGAAGGCGTTATGGCCGCAGGCTGCCTTTTGATGAAGAGTGAATAAGTAACAAAAAGAGGTCTTTCAATGTCTGTTGTCCGTGGGAGTGGGGAAAATGGGGGAAGGGAAGTCCAAGGACGTCCAGAAGTGGTATATATAAATGTGTGGCCTGTGTGGACACTGAAAAAAAAAAAAGCCAATAAATGTAAAATGTCCCTTCTCACAGGAGAAGGGGGGGATGCAAAAGGGGTTGAGGAAAGAGTGGGTGGGTTGGTGGAAGATGGTGAAGGAATCTGGTTGAAAAGTTGAAAAGAAACGCTCTCAGCTAATAAGAAGAGAGGAATTTGGTATTGGCTGAGAGCCTCCACAAGCTTAAAACAAGAAAAACAATGTTAAACAGTTAAATAGAAATCTAAAAATGATAATATAAAACGAATTTAAAATAATGAAAGGAAAAACACTAAATAAAATTAATTTAGTGTAACAACAGGCAAAAAAAAAACTACTGAACAAGCTTAAAAAGTTTGATGACTTTCTGAAGAAAGTCTCATACAGTGAAGCTTTCCTGCAATGGGCAGTCTTCAACGCTCTCAAGTAGATGTTTTCATACTTTGGTAGAACAACTCCTTTATTGTTGCAAGTTTGGGGTGAGTCAAAAACGTAAGACAATCTACTACATCTTCAAAAGTCTCTAGAGATTCCTCTGAGTCAAATGCTATGTGTAGTCAGGTGGGAGTTGTTTTTCAAAAATAACCTTATGCAAGTGAGAGTAAAGAGGTGATTTACCTGTTTCCTTAAAAAAAACTTTTTTTTTGAAATCCGAGTGTGTTCCACTTTGTCTGAGTGAATGGAGTAAGAAGAGGAAGACAGACATTCCTGAGCACAAACTTGGGAAGACTTGGTATAATTATCCGAAGAATTCACTTTAGTATCCATTGGAGCACAAGAAGAATCCAAGTTGACAACTGGGGCATGTTGCTTGCGGCGAGCACAAATTTCACAGTCCTCGATAAAGTGGGAGGGATCTCTACACCACTTACAGATTTTGACGATGCCTGGGTAAACAATTGAAGCAGTGAAATTTCCAATTTTAACAAAATTGGGGATGGGTTTCTGTAATTCCATGGTAGCAATTCTGGTTCCCGTCCGGATGGACTCTATCCCTGGGAGTTCTGAATATTCATCTTTCATGCAAAGGATTTTTCCGTAGGGTTCCAGGGCATTGCACATCACTTGATTTGTGATAAAGGCAGTTTTGCAACAAGTACTTTGACTTCAGGAATTTTGAGTCTGCTAAGACTGAGTGACCTTGGAAGCACACCAGAAGGTCTTGGGCAAAGAGTTCCGCAGAGTCAATTGGAGAAAATGTGACCGTTGTGGATGAAGCATTTAGGCTTTGAGCAATATCTTAATTTTCAGTTCCATATTTGTCAGCAAGCGTTTTTATCACCATTCGTATTTCATGTCCGTGTGTTTAATGGTGTTTAATCATGTCCGTGTGTTAATGTCCGCGTATTTCATGTCCGTGTGTTTAATCTTAAAAGAGAACTTTAAATCGTTCATCCTTCATAAATTCCATTTTTATTCAACATTCAAACAGAGCACTATCAAAACACGTCTGTTCCCTTCAGAATCCGGAGAGAGAGCTCCTAATTTCTAGGTGCTGAATACGAAAATGACAATAAAATTTGTTGATTGGCTCTTGTTTAGGAGACGATCATGTATGAATGATTCAGTTCGCATTGAGTACATAGGTAACCATTTCGCTACACTGCATTTTTAACTCTAGATTGCAACATATTGCTTTGTATTGCATCAGCCGGCTTACACACATCCCCTGGAGGTATTGCGTCATTGTCTGATGCAATATAGTTGAGTCATGACATCTCGGCTTTACGATCGCCGACAAAAGATGATGCAATCATTGTAAGCAACGTCTCACAGGGTGAGCAAGTCTTTTGAGCAACTCCCATTTACCCCTCAGTCATAAGTACAACACAAATGATCCTTGCAGTTTTAATAATCCAGCAGTAGCGATGCCTCGTAACTGTGTTAATATTGCAGATACATTTTGTTACATTTTCAGGGAAGTGACGATTACAAGACAGAAAAGGGCTATCACTCCAATAGTGAAAGCGGCATATGAGTTTTATTTTGGATGCAAGATCGGGGACCAGGACAAGACCTGGGCCCTACACATATGCTGCTGTACATGTACAAGAAATCTTCCGAAGTGGCTGAAAGGCGAAAAAGTGGCGATGCCGATTGCTGTTCCTATGGTTTGGAGAGAGCCAAACAATCACGCAAATGACTGCTACTGCATGGCTCCACCTGTTTCTGGAGGGATCACAAGGAAGAAGAAGTGGTTGGAAAAAGAAGTGGTCACAAGGAAAAAGAATAGCGTACCCGAATATACAATCTGCTCTCCAAACCAGTTCTGCACAACAAAGACCTTCCCATTCCCGAACCACCAAAAAAATTTTCCATCGATTCAGACGACGAGGAAGGAGGTGAAATGATGTCGGGCTCTCTGCAGCCTTCGGTGTCTACTGATGATCCATATGTCTGCCACGGTGCGTCATCTGCACCACACATTCTCACCGAATGAGAAATGAGCTCTCCAAGGCCAAAGCAGAGTGACTTGGATCAAGACTTACACAATGGAATCTTCTCAAGGAAAATGTCCGAGTGACTTCGTTTCGAACTCGTCATGAGCAGTTTGCGCCTTACTTCAGAAAGGATGATGACCTTGTGTTCTGCTCCAATGTAGATGGCCTGATGAATGCCCTTGGAATCAAACATGACTCTCAAGAATGGTTTCTCGAAATTGAGTCTCAAGGCGGTGTTGCTGCATAATAGAAATCGACTTCCATCCATTCCGATCAGACATGCTGTCTACATGAAAGAAACCTATGAAAACCTAAAGCAGCTTTTGAACTGTCTTCAATACAGCAAGTATGGCTGGCAAGTCTGTTGTGACTTGAAGGTAGTGGCTATGTTGATGGGTCTGCAGCTGGAATATAAGGAGTACTGCTGTTTCGCATGTGAATGGGACAGCCGAGGAAAGACTTTGCACTTCGTGAAGAGAAAGTGGCTTCAGAGGAAATCTCTGAAGGTTGGAGAGAAGAATGTGGAACACTCAGCACTGGCAGAAACACACAAAATGCTGCTACCGTCCCTACACCTCAAACTCGGTGTGATGAAAAATTTCGTAGAAGCCATGGATCGGACTGCATCAGCTTTCAAGCACTTGGCTGATAAATTCTCTCGACTCAGCGAAGCTAAAATTAAAGAGGAAATTTTTGTGGGTCCTCAGATCCGCGAGTTCTTCAGAGACCAGATGCTTGACAATTTGCTTCAGGGTGACGAGAAAAAGGTTTGGGACGCGTTTCGTCTGCTGTCAAATAAATTCGTCGGGAATGAGACATGACCACAGAGGTCTGACAGGTTCCTGTCAGACTTCTGTGGCAAGCAGCTGCTTGAAGGGGTATTAAAAAATTTAATATTAAGAGTTCTCAACGTGGGATATGCGGTAAAATATTTTGGGGTACGCCTTGAGAGCTCAAAAGTCGATTACCCAGTAAAATGTTTATTATTTTATAAGATTAGTTAAATTGTTTATGTCATTTTTGTGTTTATCGATATATGTAATTTATGAATACAAAATTTAATGTTTATATTTATGTTTTATATACTATAGTTTTATCTATCTATACAAGAACTGCGTTCACCCTTTTTAAAAACAGGGGCATTAATAGCTCTAGTAAAATCCTTAGGAACAACACCTTTATCATAAAAAATATTTAAAATTTCAGTCAGCCATCTGACAACACAAATGTTCCCAGCTCTAAGCATTTCACTGGTGATTTCATCCACCCCTGCGGATTTATGTAGTTTTAACTTAGAGATAGTCAATGCGACTTAGGAATAAATCATAAAAGCCAGTAATGAATTTATCCTCGTTACAAACAATGGGAGTAAAAATAATCACATTATTTAGAACATCACTGAAATGCTCAGCCCGCCTAGCCATCACAGAATCATCACCTTCACCCACCTTGCCATGTTTATCCCTAAATCCCTGTGTACCTGTCTGTTTCTTCCCACATAAAACATTAACAATCCGGTGCAAACCCCCTGCTGTTTGCTGTCTAATGCTTCCTCTGCTTTGTCAGCCAAGTTATCAAGCCAAAGATTCTTATCAGCTGTTAACGGATACTTTACACGTTTATTAAGCTCATTGTAATGCCTTCTGTTAGGACTAGTAGGGTGTTGATTCATATTAATCCTGCACTTCTCCCTTTCAAAAATAAGTTCCAAAACCTTATCACTCAAATAATTTTATTTCCTCTGTTCCCTTTTACTCAAAAGTTGTTTTGAGTAAAAGCTGTTGGTTTCAAGAAAAAACTGTTTAAACTGATCACAATATTTCTCAACTTCAGCAGTAACCAGACCACGATTGTCGTAATGACTACCTAACTTATCATGATATGTTTCGTCTAAATCTGGATTTTTCAGGCATTCAGTGCTATAGCTAATTTTTTAACCTTAGCACAACATTTCTTTAGCTTCAGCTGCAAGACTCTTTTTACCAGATAATGGTCAGACCCAAGTTCGGCTCCCCTGTATGATCTGGTATACCTAACCGAACTAGCCCATTTGCTGTTAATTAAAATATAAACTATCATATTCCTATACAACAAATTAGTTGAAACCCATATGTATTTATAAATGTTCCGGTACTTGTAGTATGTGTTATTTATCCCAAACCATTGAGTTTACTTACCTTTAGAATACGTTCTCCATTGTCATTGGGACTACCAATGCCAAATGGAGCTAAAACTGCTAAAAGATTAGATTCAGTACCAACTTAGCATTGAAGTCACCTAGCGCAAGAGAAATATCTCCTTTCTTCACAGAATTCAAAATATCCTGAAGCTGGCTGTAAAACGTATCCTTCTCGTTCTCATAGAGTCCTCGGTGGTGGCATAACAACAGTTGACATTCAAGTCTTTAACTTTTGTTTTAAATTTAGCTGTAAGGAATCTTTCATTAATGCAGTCATATCCTAGAAGAGCATCACTGGCGTGTCTGCTGAGAAGCAAGCCTACACCCTGGAGATGCTTTCCATCCTCCCTGCTTGAAAAGAGAAAATTAAATTTAGTTTCAAATATCTCACCTTTACCTGTCCATCTGGTCTCTTGCAAGCCTAGAATATCTACACACACTGGCCACTGAATTAGAAATCTTTATGCGGATATACGTAAACATCACTTGCGCAGCGTATATGAAAAATATGTGGTCACGTGCATCACCACGTGATCTATGCAACTATTTAAGACTGCTGCTCGTCAGTAATCGTCAATAGTGTTCATCACAATGGGAAAAACAAAGGATCTTTCGGGTTCGATAAAGGGCTTGTTGTGGGTGCCCGTCTGGCTGGAGCGACGATTTTAAAAGTAGCAGAACTGACTGGTTTCTCAAAAGGTGAGATATCTTGGGTTTTTAATCAGTGGAAAAATAACCCATATTGCTTGTCTAAGAGGCGTAAGTGTGGCGCGACGACAATTTGTCAGGAACGAGATTGCCGTCGTCTGAAAAGGCTTATACGGAGAAAAGGACTTCCTGTGTGCAGCGATTGACCGAAGCATTCAATGAAGGCCGTTCTCGACCCTTATCTCAGCGAACTATGCGCAGCGAATTAAAGAAGATCGGTATTAGCAGTCGCATGCCTATAAGGAAACCACTGATTTCTGCGAAGAACCGGAAAGTTCGTCTACTGTGGTGTCAGGAACACCGTGACTGGAAACTGGAAGAATGGAAAAAAGTCATGTGGCCCGACGAATCTAGGTTCACCTTGTTCTGTACCGATGGTATGCAGAGAGTTTGGTAAGAGTTTGGGAGGATGGTGTGGGGCACAATCTGTTGGTACGGAACGAGTCCCCTGATATTGCTGGAAGGTCGGTTATCCTCCAAGGATTATCTGAAATTTGTTGCCGATCAAGTCCATCCTGCAATGTTGACCAGCAGGTGACGGCTGCTTAATGGATGATAATGCTACTGTCCATCACGCAAGATGTGTTCAGCAGTGGTTCAGCGAGCATGACACCGACAAGCCACCACAAAGACCGGATCTGAACCCCACTGAGAATGTATGGAACATGTTAGAAAAACAGATCCGTCAAAGCTGAGCCAGTTAAATGACTGTTTGGTGAACGCTTGGTATGCTGGAGATGTACAGGCACTCCAACAACTTGAGGAATCTATGCCAAACCGCATACGTGCTGTAATTCGGGCTAAAGGACGTCCAACTAGGTATTGAATAAAGATTTCTAATTAAGTGGCCTGCGTGAGGACATCAAGAGTATAATCTCTGTATAACATCCTCACGTTCCACGTACAGTCGCTCAAAAAAGTATCCGAACACTACGGTTGATTACAGAATTCAGAAAAAATATTTGGCAAAGATCTTTTTAGAAATTAGTGATCTGGCAACCTTCGTGTCACGTGACACGACGAATTCTATCATATGGCTCTAATTACTTATGTAAACAAAAAGGTTGCGAGATGATTTTGTTGAGCATTCCTGTGTGCCAAGCAAAATCATCTCTTGTCACCAGTACTATAGGTTGGCTATACCTGCAGTAGAAAAAATAATCATTTCACTTTTACACGTGATAAACGTATTTGTTGGCACGCTTAACTTTACATACGATTTGACCTCAACATAGACCTTGTCTTCACCTTAATGAGAAATGTTTAGCGTTTCAGCAACGCTAATACCACAGAGTGAAAATGGCAATTATTAGATTGGCCGTGCGTGTATGCTTTTACCGTTTGGATACCATCGCATTCCGATATGCAGAAGACCATTGCATCCCAAACTCTCCTCATCTCTCATGCTTGCTTCCTTTCCCTCTTAAGAGGTAGCCGCTAAATGATCAACTGCAACGCCACTCCTCTAGTGGACCTGACAGAATTCTTTCTGTTCTGTCTCCTAACCTTAATCTACTCTGATGAAAGGTTCCAAGAAAAGTAGCCTCGCTTTTCTTTAATGCAAAACTGCTGGGCTTTTTCTTTCAGTTCCACAGCACTGTGCGTTAAAGCAGAACCCAAATCATATTATAGCATTATTTTTGTATCAAATTTATTGTTTGGTGTAATTAAAAAGTTGATAATAATTTTATCAATGTTTCTAAGGAAAAACATTAGTCTCATGCACTCATAAAATTTAATGAATTGATTTATATGGGCATTAATAATAATAAAAAAAAAGATTATTGGGTTTTTTTAGACATCAGAAAAGCATTTGACTCTATTAATCATAAAATACTTTTACATAAGCTGAAATTTTATGGTTTTCGTGGTGTAGTCTATGATTGGTTTAAAAGTTTCATTGAGAATAGAAAGCAAATTGTGATTATTAACAATTTTAAAAGTAAAACATTATTGAGTGTAAATGGAGTCCCACAGGGTTCTCTGTTGGGTCCTTTACTTTTTCTTATATATATATCAATGATTTCTGTAAATTTAAAATTGCAGGACAAATTATTTCTTTTGCGGATGATACATCCATAGTTTTTGATGCAGAAGATAATGAAGCATTATTTGGAAATATGTATTAATAGTAATTTAATAATTATTAAAAAATGGCTTGCTAAAAATGAACTAGAATTAAATGTACATATACTTTACATTAACTTCATTACAGTACTGTGAAAATTAGTTGGGACAATAGGAAAATGCAGTAACAAAGACACAACTATAATATTTATTTGTTTAATAGTGTAGTTAATAGTGAATGTGACCCCCCTTAGCTTTAATTACTTCTTCCACCCTCTCAACCATTGATGCCATTAGCTTTCCACACATCTCCTTCACTTCAGGGTCGTGGTACCACACTTTCATGACACTTTCTATCATTTTGGTTTTCGTCGTGCAATACATCTTAGACGTGCGCGCTTTAATAATGGCCCACAAATTTTCAATGAGGTTTAGATTGGGTGAATTTCCTGGCCACTCCAATACCTTCAAATGTTGCTGGGTAAAGAAGCTCATAGCAAGCTTAGAATTGTGGCATGAATGATCTGGCTCCATGTCAGATCCTGTTGAAATGCTCCATCGCCGTTAGGAAACAGCTTTTGCAGTGTTGGGATCATTTTCGCCTCCAGAACGCCTATGTGCTTTTTGCTGCCTATCATTCCTTCAATGGGGTGAAGCGTCTGTGGCCCGGAAGCTGTGAAACATCCCCAAAACATGAACCTTGGTGGTTACGGAAAAGTTTACACTTGCAGCAGTTTAGACTCTGCAGCGGAAGTCTCAGCGTTCCTTCGCTTGTCCCATCTAATTCGCACAGCATCAAACTTCACGAATTGAACTGTTTTAAGTACAGATTGCTGTAACTGTGATATTATCGAAGCGACTGATAGCTACAATTATCTAGGATTAATAATAGAATCTAATTGAAAATGGAAAAAAACAACATATTTACTCACTTTCTTCAAAACTAAACAGAATATTATATAAAATTTACTATTTAAAACGTTATGTTAATTACAATTTCCTACTGGATATTTATTTTGCATGGGTTCAATCTACCTAAATTTATGGGATTTGTTGTTGGGAGGAGAATATAAAATAAATTTATTGCCTTTAATTTATGTATAAAATAGTTCGTAATCATAATTATAATTATTTTGCTGGGAACACAATATTATACAACAAACAAAATATATTGCCACTAAGGAAATTATATATATACATTTCAACTATCTTTTTGTATAAAAATCGAGATTTAATTTCGATTAGAAATCCTAATTTTAACTCCAGAGTTTTGGGTTTACAATTTTATATAGAAAAAACGAAAAAGGAAATTTTCCATAAATTTTTTTATTTTATTGTACCTAAAGTTTTAATTTACTGGATTATATAATAAGAAACGAAAAATGTTTTACAACTTATAAAAAATGTTTGCATGCATTTTTGTCAAAGTTAGATAACATTGAATGTATGCTTACTGTGATTAAATAATATTTTGATAGCAATTACATAGGAACTGATAGTTGGTAAATCTGCATACCCACACCACCTGTGATAGTTAATATTTTTTGAAATATTTTATTTTTTACTTACTTTATTTTCTTTAATGAAAATGAATTAATTTTTTTATAACCTGGACGAGCTCGAAGCTCCTTGGTTGTTTACATATACTTACTGATTTTTTTACTTAGTTTTATGCTTTCATTGTTTCTCTGTACTTTGTAAAGTGTTGTATTGATAATGTATTTGACAATGTATTGTGCATTGTGTGTTTACTTTCCTCGTGTATTTCTTTATGTTATAATAAATTTGAATTTTGAATTTGAAACCTGGATACGGCCCTGACATAAACCAACATAGAGCTAATGCAATTATACGGGAAGTAACATTTGCATTTGCCTTCAATAAAATTGTAATAATAAAATTAGTTTAATTTATTTTGTTTTATTATATGAAGTTGGAATTAACATTTTGCTTGTAACAGGTTCAAAATGTATGGAATTTTATGATCGCTTAAACATTTATTATGATTGAATTATTATGAAAAACCGCATCATAATTTGTGGAATTGTTTTCGTTTAATTTTCGTGATTGTAACTGATTAGTCGCAACTCCAAAAGATGAATGCTGGGAAACCTCACTGAACGAAGGTGGAGGGGAGGGGGCGGAAAGGCTATAACTTATTAAGGCTTTGAAACTCTCAAATTATCTTTTAAAGAATTACTTCTGACGTTGAGGCTAAACCTCTTCTCCACCGAAATATAGGATAATCTGACGATGGAAAATCTAGCTATACATGGTGGCGCATTTTGTGAGCTGTCTACACCTCTGGCCACTATCCTTTTTGGTGACGGCACTATAAATTTCACTATAATTTTACTGTTTGTTGTTTCAATTAATATGATCATCACTAAGACTATTAATATGCATTTATTTTGTCTGAAATTTTCGAGCCTTGCATTGGCTTAAAAAGCTTCCTGAATATCAAGGAGGATGAAAGTGTTGAATCTTTCATAAACACTTTTTCTGCTAAAAAACCGTTTTCGTAATCCGGCAACTTTCCATTTAGATCGAAAACTAGAAAGTCTTATGACCTAGAGCGAATATAAAATTTTCCTTTTCAAAGGAAAATATTTTTTTTCTAAATTGTAAGATTTAGAGAGTACTTGCAATGAAAATTTAAACTAATGGGATATTCGTAAAATGAAAATGTTATTAGAGCCTCTTCTAGAAAAAGAGGCATTTTTGATCTAATCTAGCTCCTAAAGCAAACTAGTTGGATTTGCCCCCCTCTGGCAAGGCTCAATCCAAACCCTTTGCTGTCATTGTAAACCTCTCGGCCACCTCACGTGTACCTCCCACATTTCAAGATTCTGACATGGATTAACTGTTTATAATATTCGTTTACTAACTTCCTAACCAGAAGGAATTTTTTTATTACTTCTTAAAACGAAAAAAGAAATTGAACGCATACAGAAAAGACAGATAGAAAAGTGAAAATGAGAGTTCGTTTTTTGAAAAACTAGCTGAAAACAAGCACGAGAAACACACATGATTCTAGAGGACCTGTCCCACCCCTACACACTTACCCTCCAAGAGGCGCAACCGCGACGTAATCGAACTGCTGAGTGCGTTTCACGAATCGGATACAGGAGAAGTCTTCAAAGGCCTTCATCGCACTTTCGATGACGTACTCGTCCCACAATGCTGTGCAGAGAAGCGGGAAAGAAAGAAACGAAATGATGTCAGAAAATGACACTCTTAACCACCTCTCCCCTCTCAAGCAGATATATTGACAACTTCATTTTCTTATCTGTAAATTCACTCAGAAATTTTTGCCTAATCTTCAGTCCTTAATTTTCGTTTCAACTTTAAATGTCAATATATTATCTTCCCATAATATTAAAAATTATTCATTATATATGTTTTACATCTTTCTTTTCTCATCTTCCAAAATGGTGATCCATATTTTGAAAACAAATTTTGGATATGTAACAATAATTTTACAGCTATATGCCTACCGCTTTATCTTGTGTTTATTTCTATTTAAGAATTCTTAAATTGAAAAACAAACGACACAGTTTCGAGATCTCACACTAGAGCAATGATGTCGAATCTTTTTCTACAAGCGTGTCTAAATACATCTAGCAATTTTTCAAAACTAAATTCGCGTGTCACATCGGCAAAAACAAACAATAAATAACAATAAGGACAGATGCTTTTTTTATTTTATCATTCTAATACAGCGTAGGCTCTCTCTCGGGATTCTACAATCAGTCGAGATTACAACCTGCTGGACAAACAGCGAAATACGGATACAAATAGAAATACGAGCATATACCAGTGGTGAAAGTAGATTTTATTTCTTAGCGGTACGCCTCAAAGCATATACAACACATATACAACACAAGCATTTCCACACATAGCTATGCTATGTGTGGAGTGATAGCCTGTGTGTGATTTTCCACACATGTGTGGAAAATCACACACAGGCTATCACTCCAGTGAAGTCGTCTTACAGGGGTTAATAAATTGAAGTGTGCGGCGATGAAAGTACAGTGCTCTTAGAATTTCTCATTTTCCATATGTTTTCCGCAAATAGTGAATGATTTAGGGATTTTTAATGTGAAATAAATATTAATATTTTTAAATACTTGCTGATTCCCTTGTATTCTTGAATTTCAATCTTATTAAAAAAATAATAATATGATTTAGATGTTTTTAAAATTATTTTAGTAATTAAAGAAATGTTTTTAGTTACTAAAATTAACGTTTCACTCGTATTACAACTTTAAATACTCAACTTACATATTTGAAACTCAGAAGCCAAATATAGCATTTTTTTAGAATAACATTTATCGGAGATTTGGAATAGCCTTTAAAATTTATAAAGCTTAATCAATGATTACATGACATACGGAAATTTCGCCTCTGACTTATCTCCGATAATAGATGCAAAATTTCAGAGTTTTCACATCAAAAATTAGGTAGGAAAAGAGTTACTTATGTAAAAAAAAAGGTTGCGAGATGATTTTGTTGAGCATTCCTGTGTGCCAAGCAAAATCATCTCTTGTCACCAGTACTATAGGTTGGCTATACCTGCAGTAGAAAAAATAATCATTTCACTTTTACACGTGATAAACGTATTTGTTGGCACTCTTAACTTTACATATGATTTGACCTCAACATAGACCTTGTCTTCACCTTAATGAGAAATGTTTAGCGTTTCAGCAACGCTAATACCATAGAGTGAAAATGGCAACTTAGGTCGACCGCCGCAGCCCGATATGCAGAAGACCTTTGCATCCCAAACTCTCCTCATCTCTCATGCTTGCTTCCTTTCCCTCTTAAGAGGTAGCCGCTAAATGATCAACTGCAACGCCACTTCTCTAATGGACCTGACAGAATTCTTTCTGTTCTGTCTCCTAGCCTTAATCCACCCTGATAAAAGGTTCCAAGAAAAGTAGCCTCGCTTTTCTTTAATGCAAAACTGCTGGGCTTTTTCTTTCAGTTCCACAGCACTGTGCGTTAAAGCAGAACCCAAATCATATTATAGCATTATTTTTATATCAAATTTATTGTTTGGTGTAATTAAAAAAATTTATAATAATTTTATCAATGTTTCTAAAGAAAAACATCTTTATCATAAGTTGATAATCATAATTTCTTTTTATTATAATGATTCTGATATTTCGGAACTGAAACGGTTCGACGTATCTAGTATGTATACAGATACTATAAATTCTGATCCTGAAAGGTTAAATTCCAAGGGATGCAAATGACGAAAAAAGCATTAGAGAATTAAATTCTTAGTTGATAATTTTTTTACACCTTGCAAACAGCTGCTTATCACTGGTCTGATAAGAGCCTGTCGATTTAAGACATCAGGTGATCTATTATGAAGGTGATATCTCGGCAGAAAGGAAATAGCCATACCTATAGGGTCTCGAATCCAGGCCCCATAAACTTGAAGCGAAGCGTGTAAACCACTTGATATACATGGACGATGTCAAGCTCAATAAATTTGACAAATGGCAGTTATCAACCACGCAGTTTTTGTTAATCATTTTGAATCTTCTGTGGGCCTTATTTTTGAACTTCTTCTTTATCATTAGCTAACCATTACTTTAAACTTAATTTTTGCAGACGACAATGCTGACATGCTGCGGGTCAATGCTAACAAATATGCTGAATTCAGTGAAAATGACAGTGGTTATAAAAGTCGAAACTGGTAGTTCAATATAAACTACTGATGAAATATGAGGAGGATTCATCATTGCAGTTGCCTTGAATATAGGTCTTTTTTGGATGCCGAAAATCTCAGACTACAGATACGTATTAAGAGTTAAGAGATTTTTCAAAAACATTCATTATTAATATTTAACATAAAAAGAAAAATACTTGGAATATTGTTACTTAAAAAGAGAAAATTTACAGCAATCTGAAGTTTTCTCTTCAAACTTTATAAACAAATTAACTTCACTAAAATAGAAATCGCAAAATCGTTTTCCGCAGTAGTATATTGGCGACAAGACTCAGGGGGAAAATATTTTTTTGAAGGGGTGAACTCTCCTTAAAGGAAAGGTTGAAGGGTAAGCTCTCCTTATGAGGAGCGACGAGGGAGAAAGTAAAAATTATTTAATATTCAAATAAACTTATCTAGAGTAAATAAATATATTTACTTTCTTTTGTTAAAGTTTATAATTAGATTCAAATAAAAAAATTTAATTAACATACGCCATAATTCTTTTTTTTAAATCTTCCAAATAATTTCAGTCGTAGAGTTTAGGAGTGTGCGTATTCTCTTACTGTGTGTGTGTATACTCTGAATACATGTCTGTTTAGAACTCGCAGATGTTTAGGAGATGACGAAACAGACCACAAGTTTTTGAAATGGTTAGGAAGGAGAACTTAATATTTAAAATTCATAGCAAATATTTCCTGCCTTAAAATTAAGGGAGGTGTGCTAAGCGAAAATTATGTTTAAAAAAAGATGTGCCAACTTTTGCAGGACAATAAAATTAAAAGAACGTGTATTAGTTTTTCTATTATAGTTACTCCAGTAGCGTAATGTAAGGTGATCAATTGACAAAAATGTTTTTCCATGATTTACATTAAAAATTCCCCCCCCCCACCTTCAAACTCATAATTTAAATTTGGAGAAGCATGTGCCCCATCGCCCCCATTAAACTACCTTCCGCTATTCCCAGAAATGTTAAGAATTTTCCACTCAGCAGAAAATAAAAAAAATATATATTTTGAAAACGAAAATTTTAAAATCCACAAGTACACGCTGCTTTGCAATGGATTTCAACGTCTAAGTGAGTTCATATCCTTTCTTTGATTTTCCACCCCGTTTTCCCAGTTCTGCCTCCGGTAGTTATTAAGACCAAACCCAGTTAGCTACGGCGGATGGGAACGTGCATTGTTCGTGAAGTCTTAACGACTCCCCGAAAGACGGCTTTGGTTGGAGTCGCCTTTGTCTGATTAGTTCTGATTTCTATACCCAATATCCTTGCTAATCATTCAAAGAAAGTAAGCACTACTTCCAATTTCTAGCACATCCTGTCGACAGAATTGGAATCTCAAGTATTCGGTTTCTAAACAGCTTGGTATCTAAAGGTAGTAATACAATTAACAACCGACGAGTTTTTCTAAAAAATCTCGTTTGAAAAAGCATTAAGGTGAAAAAGAAATCGTTAACGGAGCCACTACTGAATAAAACCGGCGCGTCCCGGCCTACTTTCACCACTGTCATATAGAGATATTGGCTTTAAAATATATTTAATTGGAGACTTGTTTTAAAGATACATTGACAGCAATGCACCCAGTGGGAAAGGGGTTCAACAAGTACTGGAAATCGGTTTTCGAACTAGGGATACCCCCCCCCCCCAAAAAAAAAAAAAAAAAAATAACCTCTCAAAATAGCTTCGAAAGCGGACGGTACAGCGTGCCTGGTTTTTTTTTTTCGTTAGTTTTTCAACAGGAAGTTTTTTCATCTTCGTAACTGTGGTACCCCTTCCTATCAGGTCCCACCCTATTTCCACTGGTGGTTATAATCCCCTCCCTCTTGACGCCTTCAGTATCTGCGGAAGTACTCTTCAGTATCTTCAGTACTCTTCGAAAATCAGACTCAAACATGTCAATTGGAAGTTTTTAGGTACGCGCCTGTACATTGGGTAATGGTTGAAGATTGATGTTTTTAGTCTTTGTTTTGATCCGACACTGGGCAATTTTTTTTCTACGTGTCATGTGGAGGAGTACCCCACTCATCCACTGGATGGCGCCACTTCCTTAGCTCAGTTGGTGCTATCGTCTGCTAGTTGCTTATATGACTAGTGTGCTCTGCTGCTACCTCTTTTGCTCTGTACTCTAGTTGCAGTGCAATCGTTGGCGCTTAACATCGGAGTTTGCCTAGCACGTGGAGACACCCTTATCACCGAAACCAAAAGTGTAAAAGCTCAGAACCCTATACTGATGCTGTTGTGGCCTATCCAAAGTTTGGGATTTGTTTCTTGGTGTGTACAACTTGCAGTTGGCCACTCCCTCTTTCTGATGTCATTTCGCATAGTTCTTCTCAGAGCAGAAGAACAGAATCTAATTGATATGACTATCCACTGAGGGGAGGAGAGGCATTCGCTCGGGACAACAATGGCAGAGGAGAATGGCAATGGGATTAATCAAATAATAAAACTGTAATTTTTTAATTTAATAGACCTTGCAATAATAATTCAAATTGTATAGTTTTCGACTTGAAACTTGTAAAATATATTAAAATGTAAAATCCTAATTTTCTCGTTCACCATGTCCATAACTTAAGCCTTTTTACAGTTTAAAAAATTATATATTGTCTTCCACTTAATTATGACTGAATTGCTTTTTATTAATATGCTAGCGCGTTTGGCTACTAGTCCCAGATAAGGCATGGATATTTGTGTTGTCTTTTCTGCTGAGATCTCGCCTTACAAGCTACTACTGCGTAGTGGACTTACTATGGCGTATCAACTGATAGGCTCCTGTCAGAGCTCTGTGGAAAGCAGTTCCTTGAGGGGGATATTTATTCATTTATTTACCTTAAAATAATATTTATTTCGTCAACAATGAATATGATTTTGTTAAAATAAACTAAATTTAAATTTGAGCATATGTAATTCTTTCCATTCATTAAATTCGAAGGAGCGCCAAAGAGATCGGAAAGGCACTGCATTATACATTGCATGCAGCGGGGTGGCATCAGGGAAGGCTGTGAAATTAAGACACATCAAGGGAAATTAGTTACAATAAATATAATAAACTTTTTTTATGAATAATGATAAAATTAAAAAAATTTAATTTTATTCATAAGATCATGAAATACAATACAAAAAATATAGGGCCCAAAGCTAAGTAGCTTATCTGTACGTAAATGAATAAAGTATTCATAATAATATAATATGTTCTTTCAATTATTAATTTTATGGAAACATTATAAGATAAAAATAATATATGCATGAAAGGCAAAGTTCATGAAATTTTTTTCTAAGGAAATCTTTTAAATTTGTTTTTAATCTATTATAACTGTTTACATTTACAATTTATTTTGGAATTAAAGTAAAAGTGTGTGGTAATTTATACTCACTGATACTTCTTCCATAATTGTTTTTAAATTTAGGTAGTTTATAATAATTTTCAGTTCCTAATCTTGGTAAATTATGGTTTGCAAATGGTAGCTAGGTAATCCCTGGAAGGAGAGCTGTGATATACACCCTAGCTCCTAATATCCGGCCTCCCCTTCTCGTGGTGCAGTCCATTAATACCTGTCAAAAGATATATTCTCATGCGGAAGCGATCAGAAAGAGAGGGCTGCCAGATCAGTGTGGCTTACTGATCTGGATTACTTTTCTTCCCTGCCTTCTGAGGCGTGCTCAACGAAAGCCATCTGAAGAGAAAGTCTGATGCACGTTAAGGGAATGGCTGATGGCGTCAGAAGCGGAGGTCGTGCATTACATCATAGTTTTAAGTCAGAGGATCTGATTCGTTTCTCATTCGATGCACGCGTAATTTAAACGATTTCATTTCCTGTAGTGAATTGAATCAAATATCAATTATATAGCAAATTATTACAAATGCGGAGAAGAATTTCTTTCTTGCAGGAAATATTTTATTTTCACAGACATAACCCCCCCCCCCCACTTATTTCTCGATGTCAAAAACATTCAATAAGCATAGTATCACCAGAGGGTTTCACCAGATGGGCTGATAAGAATATGATTGATTATATATTAATTAACAGCAAATGCGCTCGTTCGATAATGAATAACAGGTCGTATAGGGGAGCTGAAATTGGATTTGACCATTACCTTGTTAAAAGTGTCTTGCAACTTATACTTAAGGAGTGTTGTGCTAAGGTTAAACAATTTACCTTTAATTCTGAAGCTCTGAAAGACCCAGTTACAGCTAAAGCTTACCATGATAGGTTAGCTTTAGCTGTAACTGGGTCTTTCAGAGCATTATGACAATCATTGTTTGCTTGCTACTCAAATTGAGGAAGAATGGGACTGTTTTAAACAGGCTTTTGTTGAAACTAACAATGCTCTTTAAAAAAAATGGGATGCAAAGGGTGAAAAAATTATTTGAGTGATAAGGAAGAATCTGAATTTTTGGAAAGAAAGAACTGCAGGAATGTCCTTGATCAATACCCTCCTAGTCCTAATAGAAAGCATTATAGAGATCTTAATAAACGTGTAAAAGATCAGTTAGCTGCTGATAAGAATCTTTTTCTGATAAGGAGATGGCTTGACTGAGGAAGCAGTTAGACAGCACAATAGCAGAGAGCTGTACCAGATAGCTAATGTTATGAGTGGTAGAAAATGAACAGTATGCAGGGATTGAAGGATAAAAAAAGTAAGGTTATAGAAGGGGAGGATTCTGTCATGGTTAGGTGGGCTGAGCATTTCAGTGATGTTCTAAACAGTGTGGTTAGTTGAACACATATTTTTTGTATGATGATAATAGATGCATTACTGGCTTTAATGTTGGCCCTATAACACAGTCTGAAGTTATTTGGGCTGTTTCTAAACGTAAAATACATAAATCCCCAGGGGTAGATGGAATTATTACGGAAATGCTTAGAGCTGGGAATGTTTCGGTTACCACTTGGATGACTGAAATTTTGAATATCTTTTTGATAAAGGCATGGTTCTTAAGGATTTTACCAGAGCTATTTTTATCCCTATTTTTTTTTAAAAATAGGTGATGACAGTACTTGTGATAACTATAAGGATATTAGCCTGCTTTCTGTTCCGGGTAAAGTTCTTTGAATGTTCGTGGTTAATAGGATTAATTATCTGGTTGACAGAAAATTGCGTGATGAGCAATGTGGATTCAGAAGTGGTAGGGGATGTGTAGATCAGATATTTTTATTTAGGCAGATTACTGAGAAATGTTTAGGGTTTCAGAAACCTGTGATTACTAGCTTTGTTGATTTCAAAAAGGCCTTTGCCTCTGTTCATCGTCATAATTTGCGATTAATCATGAGATTGTATGGCATACCAGAGGAGTTAGATAACATAATGAAAGTTTTCTGTAATAACACTGAGTCATGTTTGGGAGTTGGTAAAGCTGGTAGCAATTGGTTTAGGATTGCTTCTGGTGTTCTATAGGTAGGGTGCATTTTGTCTTCTTTTCTCTTTAGTTTGGTTATTGATTACGCTATGTGAAATTCACTACAAGGGAAAGCTTTTGGCTTTAAATCTGTCTGGAAATTTGAAAATTTCTGATTTAGATTATGTCGATGATTTATACCTTTTGGTAAATGATATTGATTTGATGAACTCTTTCATTCGAGCTGTTGATGAGACTGGTAGTAGAGCAAGCTTGGTTATAAAAAGAGAGAATACTAAAATGATTAAAATTGGTCAGACAGACTGTGATTCAGTTAATCTGAGTAGTTGCAGTCTTGAGCAGGTGTCACAGTTTAATTATCTTGGGAGCTATGTAACAGGTACCGGTCATGGTCGGCATGAGATTTACCGTCGTTGAGGGATTGCTGCCGGGATTTTTAAGAATATATGGACAGTCTGGAGAAAGAGGCGTATAGACTTTAAGACTCAAATTGGAATGTATAATAGTTTTGTTCTTTCTAGGGTTAGTTATGGTAGTGAAACGTGGACGCTGTGTAAACAAGATAACAGGAAACTAGATGCTTTTGATTCTAGATGCTTACGCATATCTTGGGCATTAGGTGGTTCAACTTTGTAATCATGAGGTTAGGCAAAGGAGTTGGCAACCTCTTTTGAGCAACATATTATGCAGAGAGAGATAACGTTGGTTTGCCCATGTTGCCTGTATAGATAATTATAGGTTAGCGAATAGGGTTATAAACAGTGTGTCTTAAAGGCCTCAGAAAGAGGGGGAGACTTAGGGTGCGGTGGGCAGACAGTGTCAAACGGGACCTTGTTAGAATTGGTATGCAGTGGCCAGATGCAGCAGATGTAGCTCAGGACAGATAGGCTTGGAGAACTAAATTGCACTGTCTGGTTGGACCTTCGTAGCCCATGGCTGCTGGATGATGTTGATGATGGTTCTTTCGAAAAATGAAATGTGAAAAATAGAAGACGAAAAAAAAATGAAAAAAAAATATTTAGTACTTAAAAAGAAAAAAACTTTGTACGTTACCCCAGTTTATGGTGGCATCTAGGTTAGCCCCAATAAACTGCTATAAGGTAACACCATTCGGTATAAGCTACACCATAAAACACCCACCCTTATAAAGGTATTATTTTTTGCCATCTAACGTCAAGGAAAGACACTATATGAAAAAGATCACATTTCCCTCCCATGAAATAGCAATAATCAAATTTTTACGTAATGAGTTTAAAAGAGGAAAATTCCGTCCGTTCAACATTTACAAACACGAAGGTGGGCATAATACGCTACACCAAAAGTAAATGCGTATTTAATGATATGCAAAAATATACTAAAGAAATCTACATGAGAGTGTCACCTAAACCACTATAAAATACGGTATATATTATATATGTATGTAGCTATATATATATAAATATGTTGCTAAACTAATTGCTATAGATTCTTTAGGAAGCAATGTATTTTTTTACAATTTCCGCCGTGGTCGTATTTTACGATTTCAAATGGAATTTTCTTGTAAAATATAGTCAACGAAAAATTTTTGAATTTGATAAAACAATTAATGTATTCTGAAAAATGCTTTTTCAGAATACGAATTATCGTTATTTATTTTATAAAACCGTTGTTTTTAATCATATGGAAACCTTATTGTTTTTACAAATTCACGTAATCCTTGTTATAATGATCAAAACGGTAAACTTCTAAGATTGTTTCTCTTTTTTTGTTGTACAATAAAAAAAATCCTGTTTTCCGATACCATAAATATTTTCTCTTCAAGAGTTAATTTTTTTTTCTTTATTTTAGGAGTTACCACATTAATTTTATGACATTTATTTCCAAAATGAATTCGTGTTTACTAAGCAAATATCACCCAGAAAAGGTGATATTTGTTTAGTAATCATATCAGAAAAGTTTTGAGAAAAGTATTCATTTCAATGATTAAAATCCTTATAATGAAATTCCTACAATTAATCATATTCAAATATAATTGATAATAGTAGTATTTGTAAGAGCAAAAAATGAATATGTTTCGTAGTAAATTATTAAATTTATTAAGGGAACAAAAAATTTTCAATTTCTTTGGATGTGGCAAAAAAACATTGGAGAGAAACGTTTTGAGCTAGTGTGGCTACATAAAGAAACGTGTGTGATGGTGATGGTGGTAGTGGGGGTTAAGTACCACGTGTTTTTCGAAAATGGTTAAGTTTACATCAAAAAAGCAGCTTTAGCCGGTTCAAAAAATAAAATGTCTCGCGCTTTGATTTATATTTTTACTGCCGTAATATTAGTCCCTTTGTTTCATATTTTAAAAAAATTAATTTTAAAAGAGAAAACTGTTTAACAAGACTTTAGAAGTTTTTGGTTAAATATAATTGATCATCGTAATTTGATCATTATTATCCTGAATTATGAGAACTGATTATGAGAACTATTTGAAACCTACTTTGACGAGTTCAATATTGAAGACTTGGTTCAACGGAGTGAATTCAATACATCAGAGGCAAAATCTGATAAAGAGGTGGAAAAGAAGCTAAAAACTTCGATAATGACTTCGTTAACTAACTCTAAATTGCTTATGGAGGAGGGAAGGAATAAGCCTTCAGAAGGATGGATTATGTTTTCAAATTTCCACAGTCATCAACCGCAATTGGACTTTAAGTTCTTGTTACGTAGATGCACTCTTTTCAAGGAGTCTATTAACAGGACCATTGGATGTTTAAATCAATAAAATTAATAGTAAACCAATCTTTATTGGCGTTTACCTGAAAAATGAATTTAGTGTTCAAGTATATGGTTTCCCTGGAACGAATAATCTTTTTAATATCCTAGTCAGTTGTCTGTATCCATCGAAATTTTAAGGAATCAAATAACAACAGATATTGCGGTCCGTTGTATTGTATTTTTACCAACTTATACCGTTCCGGTTACAGAAGAGCCAAAACGTTATGACCACCTACCTAATATGATGTTGGTCCTCCACGTGCCGATAAAGCAGCTCTTACCCGGTGTGGCATGGACACTACAAGATTTCTAAAGGTGTCTTGTGGTATCTGGTACCAACACGCTACTAGCAGATCCTTTAACTCTTGTAAGTCACGTGGTTGAGCCGCCGCAGATTGGATATGCTGTTCCAACACAAACCACAGTTGCTCGATTCGATTTATATCTGGAGAATTTGGAGGTCAGGGAAATACCTGGAAGTCTTCCTCATGTTCCGCGAACCATTCTCGAACAATCTGGGCAGATGCATGGCGCATTATCATGCTGAAAGACGGCGCTACTAGAGGGATATACCGTTGCCATAAAAGGATGTAACTGGTCTGCAATGATGTTTAGGTAGGTGGTAGACATCATAGTTTCCTGAACACGTATTGTTTTCACCGGCTTGTTTTCATCCATGGTGCATACCGATGCCAACACTTCCCCAGGTAAACGATGCACATGTACTCTGGCCATCCACATGGTGCAACAGGAAATGAGATTCATCGGAGAAGATGACCTTCTTCCAATCATTCAAGGTCCAGTTTTGATGCTCACATGCCCTTTGTAGTCGCTTTCAATGGTGAACCGAAGGTAGCATGGGCACTCAAAGAGGCCTGCTGAAAATGGGGCGGCGTAGTCGCCCCATTTTCAGCAGAGTTCGATGTACTGTATGTTGTGACACATTACTCTCGTCACCAACATTCAAATTACGGGCAGTACCATACTCTAACATCGATGAGCCTTGGTCGGCCTACACCTTGCCGGCGGTTCTTGGTTTCTCCCTCCTCGGACCACTTTTTGAAGGTACTAACCACGGCTGACCGTGAGCACCCCACAAATCTTACCGTCTCAGAAATTCTCTGACCCAGTCGTCTGATCATTACAATTTGGCATTTGTCAAACTCACTTAGGTCCACTACTTTTCCCATCTGAAGATCAAGAATAACACTGAATAACAGAGCTCAGTATTAGAGGTTATTTATACCGTTTCATGACATTGACACACGCTGTCGTTTACCTGCAGTTGCTTTCGATTTGCATAAAGACAAGCTGGTCAAAATGTTTTGGCTCTTCGGTGTATATTAGGAATAATATTGTTATTTATATATTACGGAGTATTTAACTATGTACACATTTTGCTAAACCTATGTGAGATTTTTCTCGGAGAGGCTGTAATAAAGACAAGATCTTCCGGTTGGGAACCACATCAAAAAGAAACATTCTCTAAATTTATTAACTCTTAAACATGATCTAGAAGTTCTCTTAAGAGCGGAAATATTTCTTATGTGGACTACAATTGATCTCAGTTAGAGCTCAATATTATTGTTCAAAATTTGAAATGAAAATCATAAAGTATGGAATTCAGAGAGCTACTTACAATAATTGCTATCCAGAGTGTAGTAAACAGTTGCCCCGGGCCATCGGTTTTCTCTCGTGCCTTGTCCTCGACGATCCTTAAAAGCAAAAAAAATGACAAAAACCAATGCATGAATTAAATAACGAGGTAAAATATTAAATATGATCATTTACTCTGAATATGAAATAAATCCATTTTCCTTTTCGTATCTGAAACACTGAACTTGCGATTCTCTTTTACGCTGAAGTTTTCAGTTTGAGTGCAATGTGTTAAAAAAAAAATAAAAATAAATACCCCCTCAAGCAGCTGCTTGCCACAGAGGTCTGACAGGAGCCTGTCAGTTTATATGCCATAGTAGAAGATCTGAGAGGATGGCAATGTGTTAGGATGAAGAATCTGGCAGCTGATCATCTGAATGAGGTTTGAAGATGCGACACACGAGATAGGATGTTGGACGAAAACGCTCATCTTCTCACGAAAGGATGATAGGCGATATTGCTCATCATCTTATGAAAGGAAGGAAGTAATTTTTCCAGGTAGAGATTTTAGTATTATTTGGACAAAAGGCCGTAAGAGTTGGAATGGTTGAAAATGGCTGATATATGACATATATCCACAGTGTTTTTCAGGCCCCCGAGGCGAAGCCAAAGATTGAACTAAATCTGTGAAATGTTTCATGTGTAGTTCGACTTTTGCGCAGAATAAGAATTTGAAAATCTGGAAAACTGATTTTTTCTTTCACTTTTACAGTTGCTGAGGTCTTATGTTTCTCACAAATGTCCTTTGGGATATTTCGAAAGCTGATAACGTCTGTCAGTCCTCTGTGGCAAATAATAGATGATTTATTTTTTTATATGCATTTTGTAATATTTTCACTTTTTTCTTTTGGATTCAGCTGTTCGCTTGATTCAGCTACATTTCGCATTCTAAAGAAGAATATCGAAATATGTATGCTAGGCATCATACGTATATCCTATAATGCCTCTTTCATAGGAATGTATAATCATAGAAACAACCCAGGATTTATCACAGATAAATGGTTGCAAAGTGAGTTCCAGCGTTAAGGACGCTCTATACGTCTTATTTACTTTTGACACGTTCTGAGAACTGTCATGATTTCCGTTGACTTTCGCACAGATATAATTGTTTCTTTCTGTTTCCTTGCTTACTGCCGCATTTGTCGCAACTTTGACGTAATATTTCAACAGACTGAGTATAGCATGGGAAACTTCTTATTTTCTCTTCGTGTTATGTTTTACTACTTCCTGCCTCAAAGTCTCCTGTAGATCTTGATAAAGCATATAGGGGGAGGTGGGCTCAGCTGGTCAGAGGTTGCTCACCTAAGTTGCACTCACTTCATATGATTACGTCAACATAGTTCTGGGCGTCTAAATTTAAAGTGGCAGTCTGAATATTCGTGCAACTCGTGGTTTCTGTTTTTGGTGTTCGCAATTTTTCATAAAGCGAATTGCTTGATATGCATTCACGGATCTGACAGCATTGCCATCCAGAACCTTCCCGAGAAGACCAATGTTATCGTTTTCCCCATAGTTTTGTTAATTATTCCGTTATTATTGAGATATATAAAATCGTTTCTTCAATTATGTTCAGTGTTTCTTATGTCATGTAAGAATGGATTAATTTCAACCTAAGCTAAGCTCAAGGACCACATAACCTAAGTTGAAACTTCAGTGGGGAAAACAAGCATTCTCTCCCCTTCCTAAAAGGTGAATCGATAAATAGGTCTCCCAGTATTCACCTGCTTGCATCCCAAGAAGAGGCTCCCCTCCATATGTTTGAGGTGGGTATTAGAAAATTTACGACTTCCTTATTTGTGATTTCATCTCCAACTGCGGTTGCCTTCTTATTACATTCGCTAAAAAGAGAGTTGAAAAAAAAATGATGACGTTAAAAATTTCGAAGGAAAACGGAAAAAATGATGGAAGTTTGAAACGAGGAAAAAAAAAACCACCCTTCCGCGCGAACGCGTTAATCCGGACGGTGTGCGGATTTAATTTTTGTCGTCCTCCAGTAAAAGGTTATCGTCGCGGATGAGAGAAAGGGAGATTTTTCAAGCCCTGATTGCAATCTACATAGATAGAGTAAAAATTAATATCTAGGTTTTGCGGACATCTGTTAAAGTGAAGCTTTCTTATTTCCTAGAAAAACTAATTGTCTTACTGATAATAACTTTGGATTAAGGGGAAAAATGGGAAAGGAAGATTCTATATTGAGGGTCACTGATACAGTATACACTGCAATTAACAGTAGTAAGTGTGCTTTAACTATTTATTTAGATAATCAGAAAGCTTTCCCACAGTTATTTAGATATTTCGAAAGCTTTTGACACAGTTAATCATAATATAACGTATTATTACAGAACCTGGAAGAAGCTTCAGTTTGAGTTGTTGCTTAGAATCATTTGCCAGCTGTTTAACAGGCTAAAATATACCACACATATACATAGTTCATAGGTTAAAATATTAAGTCTTGATTTCCCATGGATCTACGCTAGGCTTTTGATCTTTATTTTCTATAGTAATGACTTAAGTAATACTGATTTAAGAGGAAATTTGATCTTATTTCCTGCAAATAAATTCAATTTATACTGGAAAGATATAGCGTATTTTTTATGCAAATAAGGACTTAAAACTAATTAGTAAATGGTTTTCAAACGATTCACTAACTCTAAAAATTAAAAAAAAATTGCGCCATTTTATTTTGTTTAAAAAAACAACAGCTTAATTTTAAACTCGCTGGCAAATGAGAAATTATTCTATCGTGCAAGAAATAATTGTAATGGTTCATATAGAGATGTTATAAATTTTGAAAAATGCTTAGGAATTTTGTTTGATGATAGTTTGACTTTGACTGTTGGCGTCAACAAGGTTAAAAAGGGAAGGCTATATGGATTGGCAAGACTTCATGTGGTCAAAAAAAATAGTACCCTATACTATCATGCGCGTCGTGTACTATGCATATTAATCCATTCCCAGCTAACATACGGAATTAAATATTGGGGAGGTGCTTATCACATCGGGTTTCAACAGATGTTTCTTCTTCTGATTACTAATACTGCTGGAAGAAAGTCATTTCCACTTTTTTAGAAAAGCCAATAAACCTTTTAGACAGAATTTCATTTTTGGAAATGTAAAATATTTCTTTTACCACAGAAAATATGTAGAATTCCTTTACCTCAACCTGCTGTTAACCGAGTGCACGATTGTACCGGGTGAGGAGACACTAATTTCTTGTATATATCATAAATTGTAGATATTGTGTATATAGATAACATGCACATATGTAAAATCTTAGTTTATGCTCAGTTGCCACCTAGATAGCAACAATATCTTGACAAAGTAGAGAAAAGTACCTTCTGTAGATACTCTCACACACAGTCGGCTCGAAAAGAACCTAACCCTGACAGATCGACGGAGACACCTGTCTACAAGTGCATTAGTAAGTTACTCTATTTTGTCCATAAAAAAGTTTTAATATTTTGTATATTTTCTATAATAACTAAAGGAATAATTAAATAATCTCTAGTTATTACGGTAATGATGAAAACAGTAAAACGTAGTGATAAAGTTATAAATCACTTCAACAAATGTGCATCGAGGCGATTGAACTTAGACGGTATCTGAACAGGAGGTTATGTGAAGGAACGATTACGTTCACTGGCAAGAGCACTACTAATTAAGAAATTCGTCTAAATTTGGAATGTATGCAAACTGGACACACTACAGTTAAGGAAAAAGGCGAATTACTCTTCATTTTTCTAAAAATGAACTAAACTATTTACATTTACCTATGATGAACTGTTAATCTCGCTTCTATTTGCAACGACACTATGAACCAATAATGGTGGCAGCCAATCACAGAGCATTCAGTGTGCCCCTAGCGGTTTAGTGAGAAAGATATGAAACATAGCAGAGTGTTATGAAGCGGCTAGCAAAGTAGCTTCCATGAGTGAAATTTCTGCTTCTTGTGTATGGAAAAATGGAACTTCTGCTGTGAGATAAGACGACCAATGCAGTAGCAATGAAACAAGGCTTACTATACACTCCCAAGTGCAATCGCCTGGCAAACTGGCACTTCTATTTATTATACAGTGTAATATAACAAAGAAAGTCGAATAATGCTATATAAATGTAAAATTTATATTAGAATGGCATATTAAAATTATGAAAATACTTTTACTTTTTTGTCAAAATATTTATATCTTATAAAATTTATTCAATACATCTATAAGCGACAGATTCTCTTCCACTCCTTCCCATCGATGGAACACAAAACATAGCTTCTTGGCAGAATCGCTCCCACGATGCTCGAACTGGGCTGCCCAAGAAAGAGATGTCCGGATGCCAAAGGGATCCATTGATGTCGAAGTGGACAGTCGTGGTGGTAGGTGATCAGTGAGGTCAGCGGAGGTCTCCTGATAGGTAGACGCCGGCTGCCGTCACGGAACTTTGAAGGAGGAAGGAGCGTTTTTCGTACTCGTCTACAGCAGCACGTCAGGGACTGCCGTGATTCTTTGTTTGAATTAGCAGACTGTGTCCCGCTTGGAGGCCTGTGTAGGCCTGAGTTTGGTTTGCTGGGACAGGCAACTATGTCAGATACGAGACAACAGTATTGGTTCGCCTAGTGCATATATGTGTAAATCTATGTTCTGTAAATAAATATTTAATCCTAAGTCATTTTGTCAAGATTTCAAACCACCAGTTAGGCACAATTTCCTGACATTAGAACTCGCAAAGAAAGAACCCACATGAAAGTGAACCGACCGCAGTTAGCAAAAGGTAATGCGAGAAGGCACCTGCGAGAGGTGGTTTTGACAACATTTTTATGTTTTCTTCTCATGAATATTTTCAGGGGATAATCGCTTCCCTGTACGCTTTGCCACTGCAACATGCGGGCTAAAGTAAGAGCAGAACAGTGGGCAGTCGGTCTCTGTCGTTTCTCGCTTTGACCGGTGTTTGGTTTTGGGTGTTTTTTTGCAGGGTATGAACAAACTGGAAACTAAACAGCGGTATATATCTCATTAGTAAGACTTTAGTGGCGTACAGACAATGGCAGAAATGCCTCAAGTGTATGGCGAACAGTGCTTGAAACCAAGTGCCATTTTTAAGTGGTACAAACCCTTCACAGATGGGCGCGAATCCATAAAGGATGACCAAATATCTGAGCAACCAAACACTTCCATCAATGCACAGCAAATAGTCCGAGTACAGGATATTTTCAATTAAGACCTCAGAATAACCCTGAAGGCACTAGCATAGAGGATGAGCCTTTCTTGTAGCAACGTTCATGCAATAGTAACGGAGCACTTGAAAATGTCAAGAATTTGATATCGATGGATTGCATTGGATCCTGAACAAACTGAGCCCTGAACTAAGGCAATGTATTGTAGAATGGAGATTAGACTATCGTCTACTACGATCGACGTAGTTAGACTATCCTCTACTACGATCCACTGCAATCTGGAAACGAAACGCCTGGAAGCACCGAAGTTCACTGTGGCTTATGAAATTTCGAGCGGTGATATCAGCTGGGAAACAATTGTCTCTGGAATTTTTTAATTTCCAAGGCGTTCTCGTAACACTTTATATGCCACCAGTGTCAACAATGAATCAGGAATCTTATGCAGAAGTCCTTTGAACAAAACGCCATTGGAATTTCGTGTAAAAATAAGAATTCTGAGGGAGGGAAAAGAGTTTCTGCAGCATGACAACGCAAGGTCCCATACTGCTGCTTTGATGGACACTGTTGTCACCAATGTCGGTCGGAGTTGCCAGAGCATTCTTTTTACTCCCACGATTTTGCAGCTTGCGATTTTCACCTGTTTCCAAAACTGAAACAGCGATAAAACAATAACGATAAAAGGACGTCTCTTTGGAAAGATGAGTGGCCATAATAATGGTGCTCTGAACAATTTAAAAAAAAACTTGCATGAAGCATTCGATGCATAGTTTAAGTGATAGTGTAAGTCTATAGCTTTCTATGGGAAACACTTTCAGAAGGAGAAAGCTCCTATGGACTCCATCAATGAAGATTAAAGGTAAGACTTGGTCAGTCCACCAATTAAATGATTTGCCTCTTTCAAGTATTTACATCTTAAAAACCTTAACTTTAATTTTGCTTTAAACGCATTCATGTCCTATAGTAGAGTATTGTCATGTCCTTCTAATTTATTTATTTTTATTTATTGTTCCGTTTTTATTGTATTTTTGTCGTTTTAAAATTTTTATGTATTGTGTTTTTGGAAGTGCTATTGTGGGGATGTGACTCATAGCTGTTGTTTTCGGGTCTGAGCTAGCTGCCTGCAGGGGCTGACGAGTCCCAAAAGCCTTTTTACGACTATTTACAACTAGTCTCGGGTGCAAGTGCGAGTGCTCGAGACTTCAGCAGCGAGAGTAAACAACACTTGAGCGTTGCTATCAAACAGGAAGGACGTTTCAACAGATGTCAAGGGACGCCGCTCTTACTCAAACAAAACCTTAAGAAAAGGGTTCGATTCTATGTGAGAATCAAGGTTTGGTTCTTAGTGAACCACGTTGTAAGCAAAAGGTGGATATTCTTTCGCCGAGTTTGAGGTCAATAAAGCGAGAATCTGCAAAGTGCGGTTCTCCACCCCATTTCATAATTGTTTGCGGCAGCAAAGCAGACTACTGAATCGAGCGCATCCCCAGCATGTGATTGTGTATTAATGTGATTAAACTGTGTCATCCTTATACAACTCTCGTACCTGAATTGTTGGATATATCTCTATACATCACTTGGCACAGCAAGTCTGAGGAATATGTTGGTAGGGTGTAACAATCAGTGAACCTGTTATTTCATCTAAGTAATGGCGAATCTAATCAAGGAACTACCGTATTTGCCGGCGTATAGGACGCACTTTTCCCCCCTCAAAATACGCCTAAAATATGGGGTGCGTCTTATGCGCCGGTAATCAAAATTATGAGTTGAAATTTCAGTCTAAAACTTTTGGTTTATATCAATATACCTATATAAGTATTCTTTTGCATTTTGTCCTTTTGTGAAAGAGTGGTTTCAAATAAATCGTTTCCATATTTTTTTTTGTTCTGTAAAAATAATAAGTTGCGTGATGTATTTTATGCTTCACTACTGACAGAGGCAGCATTCCAGTAAAATAGAGTTCAGATCCACTGACATCTCAAGGTTACGACTCATCCAATGTGCGCATGCGTGATCACATTTCACCGGTATATTTTTTCGAAAAGCGCGAGCATGGCGCGTCGTTACCGATTACAGCGCCTCAAGGCAACAAAAACGTAAACTTTTAGTACCGAAGAAGCTTTCTCGGGTTTTTGCTGCGAAACATGGCTCAAAAACAACGCAGATTCTGCTATGATATTGCATTCAAGCTACGAGTGATTGAGTATGCCAAAGAACACGGAAACAGGGCAGCAGAGAGGAATTTCGGATCACCGCCAACAGAAAAGATGATAAGAACTTGGAGAAGACAGGAAGAAGACCTAAAAAAAGCTATGCGTAGTAAACATAATCTGCGGCATGGAATTGCAAAATGGCTGGAACTAGAAGAAGAATTAAAAACTTGGATATTAGACCACCGAAGCTCGGGATTTTCAGTTTCCACAAAAATGACTATTCAACAAGCAAGAGTGATAGCTACTAACAGAGGCATCGCTGATTTTATAGGATCAACGTCATGGTGTTCTAGATTCATGAAGAGAAATGACTTACGTATGCGGACTAAAACAAAAATAGCACAAAAGATGTCAACAGAATATGAAGACAAGATTATCGAGTTTCATAAATTTGTCATTAATGCAAGAAAAAGAGGAAATTTTGAACTTTCACAAATAGGAAACATGGATGAGGTCCCACTGACGTTCGATGTACCCTCAAACAAAACAGTAGATTCCAAAGGTGTAAGAAGTGTTATTGTTAAAACTTGTGGACATGAGAAAATGCATTACACAGTCGTGTTGTCTTGTTGTGCCAATGGAACAAAATTGCCGCCTCTTTTGATTTTCAAAAGGAAAACCTTGCCCAAGGAAAAATGCCTAAAGGTGTGTTTGTGCACGTTCATCCTAAGGGCTGGATGGATGAAGGGGGGATGAAGTTCTGGATAGACAATGTGTGGTCTAGGTGTCCTGGTGGACTGTTAAAGAAACCTGCCTTGCTAGTATGGGATCAGTTTCGGAGTCATAGAACAGAAGCTGTAAAAAATAAAATCAACCAACTGAAAACTCAGTTAGCTGTAATTCCAGGTGGACTAACGAGCCAGCTTCAACCTTTAGATGTCTGCATTAATAAACCATTTAAAGGATTCATGAAGGAGAAATGGAACAGTTGGATGCAGTCTACAGATTTTGAAGTGACACCATCAGGAAGAAGGAAGAGACCTAGCATTTTGCAGATTTGTGAATGGGTCAAAATTTCATGGAATGCTGTGAAACATGAGACAGTTGTAAAGTCATTTAAGAAATGTGGTATTAGTAACTCACTTGATGGCACAGAGGATGATTTGTTATACGAAGACTCAGTTTCTGAAAAAGAGGCTTCAAGTGATTCTTCATTTAGCTCTGGAGATGAATTTCTGGGTTTTGAGGATGAACATTAAAAGGTACCTAACTACAATGTTCCCTAGTTAACTTTTTTGTATACATAAATAACTATAAAATGAGTACAGTAAATCTTTATGGAAATTCATGAAACAATGTGGAAATTTTTTCCCCCTTAAAAATGTGTCTAAAAAAGGGTAAATGTGTCTAAAAATGTGTCTAAAAAGGGCTCTTATACGCCGGTGCGTCCTATACGCCGGCAAATACGGTAATTGATTGTCCTCTACTATAGAGTGGATAATGGTATCTCATCGCTGCCTACCATATTCGGCGCAGTTGAAGCAGAATATCTTATTTACGTGATGAAATAAAAATCTGTGTTGTTACCTTACCACTGCCCACGACAAGTATCACAAGAGATATCCGGAAAAGAAGGGACTCATGAATAAATACGTGAAATAATTGAGTCCCATTCAGGGCGAAATTCAATTTTTTCTGCTAACTATTGATTCCTACCCTACTGCTCTAGAGGAAAATGCGGTGTGTTAAAGTTAGAGAATGGTCCTTTGCTTTTGCACACATATTGTATCTGACGCTTTTTGCTTCAGAGCTGTTCTCCAAAGGAAATGTTTATCATAAATGTAATTCATATATCTGGTAAATAATAGAAGGGTTGATTCTCAGTCTACCAAAATACGAGCAGCTTCAAATTAATATTAGACCTCCATCCCAGATGTCTGATTGGTTCAAATGGCTATTCATCTTATTCCATCAATCCTTAGTTTTCATGAGGAAGATAGAAAGTTTTAAATTCCCCCACTCACTCAAAAAGAAAAAAAATGGTAAAAAATAACTAATTTTTTACTCCAATTTCTAGCGTAAGGAATATTGGGAATTTAATTGAAATCTGCCTGAAATTAAATAAATATTGCAGAAATTAATCACAGCACATCATTGATTTGCTAAGTATTTAGTCACTCTTATAAAGATGACAATGGTGTTTTCGGTACACATTGGAGAAAATATTGTCTTGAGCTGGGTGGGACCGAACCCACGACCTCCTGATGATATGCAATTGCTCTGATTAGTGAGCTACTGGCCACTGATCAATCTCTCCTCTACTGCTGATATTATGATATAAACCGTTGGGTCAATCACTGTCTTTTGGTTGCATTCGGAGATTATCCTTCAGAGGCATCCCACAAATGTGCACAGGACCAACTTCCATCCTGTGCATAATTACTGACATATATTTTTAGCAATTCTCAATCTGCTTCTTTTCTGGTGTGATAACTTAACACCCTGTAGTTACGCAAATTAATTTACAGCACAGTATTAATTTATTAAGCATTTAATGAGGTTAGGCTGTTTAAGTACCGCGAGGATCAATGTAGAGGAAGCCATGTTATCAGTGTAGGGTCTTGAGTCATGTGAGATCCAGACTTGGAGTATGACTGTTGGTGTGCCAATCACTGCCTTTGAGTGCATCCTCGATAGAGGATGATTGTGATTGGCCCGATGGTGTATAGCACAATATCAGCAGTAGGGCAGAGATCGATCAGTGGCCGGTAGCTCAGTGATCATAGAACACTTAGCATATCATCAGAAAATCGTCAGTTCGGGTCCTACTCGGTTCAAGAAGTTTTCCTCTACACACAAGTAGCAGATTTGTTATTGTGAGACAACGAATTCTTTAGGACAAGAGCAGGTTAAAAAAAACCCTTTTTACCTTCTCTATACGTCTTGAAAATTGTTTCTCGTTGTTGAGCGTGGTTCGTCTGTGTGAGAGGGAGAAGATGGGTGCTTTTTCGAAATAGATACTTTTTTTTCAGTAAAAAACCCTTAGAGGGTCCTCTCCGAAGATATCTGATAGGAGGAACAATTCTCACGGGTGGCGAATAAAATCCTTGACCTATTTCAGAATGGGTAATTATATTATGATAATGTTATACCTTCACTATGATTGGTGTTTAATATCTCCCTACTTTTGTGAATTGGTAAACAAGCCCATAAAGTCTCGACATCAAAACTCAATCAGGAGTCATGGAATTTTTCAATGCAGTTTTTGAGTTCGTTACCTTCCATTGGAATGCGCAGCCTGACGAGCAGCTAACTGTTTATCCTGGTTTATTAGAGGAGCTTCTTCTGGACATTATTTTGCAACAAATACCTAGTACTAGCGGTGATAAAGTTGTATATGTGTTTACTGTAGAGGTCCAGAACTATGGCTATCCCATATTGAAAGGAATTGGAAAGGTGGATTTTGACGAGTTGGTGGAGATGGCTAAGGCTGTGTGTATCATGTGTGAATCAGCACGGGTGGTTCTATGGTTATTTAATGAATATGAATCGTGTGTGCTGTGTTATTGACTTGGATGGTTTACTGTAAAAGGTAAATTTTTAACTAGAGTACTTGGATATTCAGACTGCCATGGACTGACAGGAGTCTACAGATTCGACCTTTCTTTCATCATTGATGTTTCCCCTTCTGATTGGAAGAGCATCATGCCCAAACACATCACAGCTCTCCCTTGTTATTCACGTATGAGTGAAGTCGTTTAGGAATTGGATTTTCTCGATGATATTGAACAAGAGATGTAATATTGAACAGTCCAGTTCAATATTACATCTCTTGTTCTCGATGACATGAAAAATGTCGGAGAACTTACCAAAGTTTTGTTGCTTACAAGGGAGGAATCTACGAAAAACGAGTGTTTGAAAATCTCTTGATTTAGAGAAGAAGGGATGTCCCCGATTTAAAGACTTGCCTAAAATCCCAGGAACCGAATGTAGCTATCCCAAGGTCGTGATATTCATTGTTCACAATCCAAGATGGCAGTATTTAGCACATGGATGAACAATTTTAGTGACAAAGACAGAATCATCCCTTAGTAAATCGCACCTAGAAACAGATAACAACTTTCGATGATCTATTTCCTCAGTATGAAATGAATTCATTCATAAGGCGTCCTCACAATCAATTCTTTCGAGGAATGTATATTCTGGTCAGAGTTCATTCCAGAGGAAGGAAAACCATTGGAAATAGCCAAGTTGGATGAAACGTCAACGAAGGAGGAGCTGGATGAAGAGAAGATTGAGATTGAGAGGGAAAATGTAAGTCAGATATGCGAACAGCAAATTGTTTAACTAAACCTCGTACAAAAGTGTACAAAATTGTTTACCTAAACCTCGTACAATATTGTACAAAATTGTTTACCTAAACTTCGTAATAAAGTACAGCATATACCGAGAGGATTTAAATCAGAAAATCGAGCTTCACCTCCTCCAACTCTTCGTCCATCATTAACTCCGATAATTAGACGTAAAAACTGTGTGAAAACCTGTTCTTATAATATATGAAGATGATGTCACTTTGCCAGAACCACCAGCATCAGGGATCGCTCTCATCAACTAGGGATCGCTCTCATCATCTAGGGGGATAAAACGTTCACTGTCCGGTAATATAACCCGTATTAAGAATCTTAGAAACTTTTAGTACACCATGCAACCTGACTACGCACATACTTATCCGTTGGGGGACTCTCTCTTCATCGTCCCAGGATTTTACAGTGGTAGACTGCTGATTCACGTATGCCATTACCATACCTTTACAGAAGGTGGACTGCTTTACCCAACAAAAGAAGGGATCACTTTTACTCTACACGAGTGGCAAGAATTTATGACGGTCTCTGACAGAATTGATGCTTCTCATTCGACAGAGAGAGAAATATGGTTTGTTTAGTTTAGTTTAGTTTACACTTCACAAAAATTGGGAGTTCCTTGCACAGACTTTCCCATAGAATTTATGTTTTCCTTTTTTTTTTTTGAAAATTCTTGATGTTCAGTATTTTTTTTTCCTCTTAGATTTTAAGAGATTTTTTTTTTTGTTTCGTCTTCCTCCTAAACTTTAGGATTTAATTCTTTTGTTTATTTTGTTTTTGTTTATTTAATTTTGATTTATGTCTTTTTTTTTTGGTATAAATATATATTTTTTTTATTATTATTTTTTTTTTGGCTTTCTTTAATTTTTTTTTATAACCCTTTTTTTTATTATATTTTTTTTTGTTATTTTGTTAATTTTTTTTTCTTTCTTTTTTTTTTGTTTTTTAGAAATTTTTTTTTTATTTTTTTTTTATTTTTAATTTTTTTTTATTTTTTTATTTTTTTTTTTAAGATTTTTTTTTAATTATTTTTTTTTCTTATTTTTATTAATGAAAAAAAAATTTTTTTTCTTTTTTTTCTTTCTTTTTTTTATATTACGTTTTTTTTTTGTTGTTGTTCTGTGTTACAATTTATTCCATATCTCTGTTTCTTTGATGAATTCCAATAGGAAGGCAAATATTTTTGTTTGAATTGAGATTGTAGGGTGATTTAAAATTAAGTTCAGAGTAAATTCGTTAATATTTATGTTTCTAAGTTTTTCAAAGAATTTTTCTCGTTGTGAGTCATATTTTGCACAATTTAATATAAGGTGTGAGGAATTTTCAGTAATATTGCATTTTGTACATTTGGGTGAGGTACTTAATTTGAGTAAGAATTTTGATTTATTTAAAAGAATTGTATCTGTTCTTAGCCGAAATATGATTTTGGATTCATGTCTGGAAAATGGTAATTGTAGGAAGGTATTAATTTTGTTGGAAAGTTCAAATCTGAAATTTGGTTTGAAGATAGAGTGAAATTGAACATGTTTTTCTAAAATTTTGAATTCTAATTGTTTTATTTCTTTTTTAACATGTATATAAAAATTGTGTGTTGGCGAGATGTTATCATAATCATGTGCTGATTTTGCTATGTTATCTACATATTCATTTTCTTTAAATCCAGAGTGTCCTGGTATCCAACAAAGTTGAATATGGTTATTTTTTTCATTTAGGTTTTCATTATAAAGTTTTAGGAGTGTATGTGTGTAGTATGAATATGTGGTGTATGTGTTGTCTTGTATTAATGTGTGTATAGCACTTTTAGAATCAATGAATATAACTATTGATTGATTTGTTAAATTGTCTAATGTCCAGTTAAGTGCGGCAAATATTGCATAAATTTCAGCATGCAATATCTGAGTAAAATCAGGCAATTTGTATGCTAATGATATGTTGTGTGATGGAATATATACAGCAGCACTGGATGACCCAGAATCTTTTATGTAGGACCCATCTGTGTAGATTTCCAAACAATTGTTAAATTTTTCAGATTTAAAATTAATGAATAATTGATATAGAGCTTCATTAGAAATTTCATTTTTTGAATTTAAATGTGGAATCTCTGTATAAACTACTGGGAGTTTGTAACACCATACTGCTACAGATTCAGTAATGTCTCCTCGCAGTTCATCTTTAGTTAGTTTATTAAAGAATTCTTTTAATAATTCATTTTCTTCGATTTTTTTATAGAATATGAGTCTTTTAAAGTTTAGATAAAATGGGTGGTCTGGTAGTTTATAGTGGAGTCTTGTGTAATATTTTAAGATTAAAATTGAATGCCTAATTTCAAATGGAGGAATGGCTGTTTCAGCCAGAAGAGCTAATGTTGGACAAAATTTTGGTAAGCCTAAAGCAATTTTTAAACATTTGTTTTGAATAACATTTAATTTCTTTAAGTTAGTTAAATTAGGTTTGTCTATAAGGTCTAAGCCATATTCCATTTTTGATCTGATTAAATTTAAGTAGAGTGTAATTAAGGTTTTTTGATCAGTACCTTCTTTTTTGAATGCAAAGTATTTCAAAATGTTTAGGAGTTTTGAACCAGAATTGTAAGCTTTCTCCAGATGAGAGTTCCATATTAATTTTGAGTCTAAGTTAAATCCCAATAATTTACATTTGTTGACTTGATTAATAGGTTGCGAGTTAATTTTTAAGAGAAATTTTGGATTATAATTTCTACGTCTATAGAAGTAAATACAAAAAGTTTTATCTGTGTTAATTGTTAAATTCCATTTGTTACAATAATCTATTAGTTTGTCTAATTGTTGTTGTGTTTTTTCTTGTAGAGTATATTCATTTTTGTCTGATACCCAGAAGGTAAGGTCATCAGCATAGCTTGTAAAGTTAAATTTTTTATCAAAAATCTTTTTGATGTCATGTAAGTATAAATTAAAAAGAACAGGGGATAAGGTAGATCCTTGTGATAATCCTTGTGTAATGTTATAAGACTTAGAGTAGGTTGAGTTTAATTTAACCTTTAATTTTCTGTTTCTCAAAAATTTTGCTAGGAATTCACACACAATCTACAGCTGTGTATATACTCCAATTGCGATGTTTCCTGACATCTGGATATTATTAAAACTGTGAAATCTCTTTCGACAAATCCGACTCCAAACGGAGTAATCCTCACGCTTAACCAATGGGACATACTCCGTGACCAATGTAGAGATGTTAAGAACAGTGTGGACTTCCATCGTAGATCTGATGCGAATTTCCATCTATGTCATGCTATTGTCGAACAGAGAGATGCATTACTAACATTCCTTCTGGCTCCCCCTGCTGTGCGAGAGGGACAGTTGATAGAGTACTTGATGGACATTATTCACCAAGATGCATCACTTAGTCCCCAACACAAGAATCATGCAACCTAAAGATAAAAAAATACATTGTTTAAATCTCTACTTGAACGATGCAGTTCGTGCATTGAACATTGATGATATAGCTTCTGCCTTTATGAATTCTGTATGGTTCCAAGGACTACTCTGTTATGTGGACGACATTTTCCTCGCCTCTCTTTCTTACACGGAATTGTTAAAGTGTGTGAAGGAAAATCTGTGTATTTCCAACTCTTGGTTTCATAAATAAAAGTTTAATATTACCTAACGTATAATGACTTTTGTCTTCATTTCATGTCATGTGGTCTCGTAAAACAGTAGTTGCTGTAATAGTAGCATGTTTGACTATAGTGGGAGCTGTATGGTTAGGGATTGAGTTTTCTCCAGACTATTTAATCACTAGTTGTGGTGAATCCAAACACTTGGGAAGAAACATTATTTCTAAGTGTCTGCAATCAAACCGTGGATATAAGGTTATTTTTTATGTCTGAGACCTACAGTGAAGGAATTTAACCTGTCTTATGACCAGTGGGAGAAACTAGCATCTTATATTCTTTGGGTTCGAAAGCATATTGTGGGCGCTGAGTTATCGGTTTGGTCTGGTGAACGCAAATCAAAAAGTTCTTTACTACGGAGATCTGATCATTTACATCTCAAGAAAGTTGTGTGAAGAAGCAGAGCGACTTTCCATTGACGTTCTCGATTCATTATAACTTGAGCGTTGGCTTAAGGAAGGAAAATTTCTACTAGTCGATTAATTTAAAATTAGAGGAGATAGTTCACTACCAACCAGAGAACCCTGGATGTTATGGGGGAGTAGCACGATTATCCCAGAGTACTGGTGGACTGCACAGAAAGAGAGTCAAAGAATGGTTGTCGGGGAAGAAAGCGCACACTCTTCACAAACCAGAGAGAAGAAAATTCAGAAGAAACAAGTCATATGTGATGGGACTAGATCAACAATGGCAGGCAGATTTAATGATCATGAAAAATATCTCACGAATTAATGAGGGTTATGGTTACATATTTGTAGCTATTGACATATTGTCCCGCTATGCATGGGCAATTCCTCTGAAGACCAATACAGGAAGGGCTATGAAAAGCGCATTCGAGAAAATTATTTCCCTAGGTAGGGTCTCCATGGTTTTTAATACAGATTAAGGTACAGAATTCATGAATCGAATCTTTAAAAAAATATTTGAAGGATAACAACATTCATTTCTTTGCATTTTACGGTGATAAAAAAGCCACCTTAGCAGAACGTCTAAACTAAACCATACGTCTGAACTAAACCGAAAACTAACCGAGAACGTCTGAACTAAACCGGCAACTAAACTAAACGTTGCAAGAAAAATTATGGCGCTATTTTCAAATTCATCAGTGCTTTGCCATGTATAATGAAAAGTTATAATGCGTCTAAGCATAGAGCTAACGGAATCGCCCTTTTATCGTTATGTTTTTCGTTATATACTCTGAAGAGCCAAAATATTATCTTTATGCAAATCGAAGCAACTGCAGGTAAACGACAACGTGTGTGAAGGTCATTAAATGGTATAAATAATACCTGCTACTGAGCTCTGTTAATCAGCATCCATCATGTCAAAGTTCTAGCGTTACAACCTTGTAAAATTAGTTGCTCCTCTGACGGGACAGGTTGAAGTCTTCTTACAACAAGGAACTTAATATTGCTCTCTTCAACGTTATAATTATCATATATAGAGTCTGCCTTTTGAGAAAACCACTGCTCCTTCTTTCTAAGAAAGTACCCTTATGACACAGCAAGACCTCTTCGCTATGCTATGTAATGATGAAGGAATTTTTCCTGCCCTCTAATCATGGATCGTTTTGATAGAGTAAGTTTTCTTGTAGAGGGACGTTTCCTTCGTACTTAATAATATTAAGCTGGATTTAATCATTCATTTATGATATATAGAGATTGTCTTTGGCGGAAGTCTATAGCTACTTGTGCTATTATAATTAGCATCTGCCAATCGATCTCCTTAGAGAAGATAGCAACAAATTATCGTAGCCATCATCATCATCTCAATGCTAAACAGAGATACTGAAGCGATGCACACAGCTGATTCTCTCTTACCAACATCTGTCAGAAGGTTCTCTAAGCGAGAACGTGATGAGTTTTTGCAAAAAGCATCTGCCTATGATAGCATCTATTTCGAAAAAACACCCATATTCTCCCTCTCATACATACAAACCACGCCCAACAGCCAGAAACAATTTTCAAAATGTATTTAGAGGGTAAAAGGGTTTTTATTCACCTGCTCTTGTCCCAAAGAACTCCTTGTTCTAAGGAACTCGTTGTCCCAAAAAATTCGTTGTCCCACAGTGACGAATCTAATACTCACACATTGTCATCAAAAACGCTGAAATAGCATATTATTAATTAAATGATAAATAAATAATTATTATTTCAAACTATTTAGCAAAAGAAATATGTGCTTAAATGAACAATTCTTTCAATATTCGTGAATTTTGTGAGTATTTTAAGACACATTGCTGCTATTGAATGCTAAACAGCCCAGTTTGTATTAACTGTTGAATATGCTGCGAATGGTTCTAATCAAGTAGACACTGAGTCTGCGAAGAAAGAGGAATGACTGGACTTTGAATAAAATTCGAAGATAAAGAGCTTACCCATGGATCTTCGTCCCATCCGACGATGATGTCTCCATCCACTAGGACTTGAATGGGAAAAAGGAAGTTAATAAACATTATTCGTATTCTCCTTCATAAATTGCAAACTATCAAATAAAACTAAATTACAAGTCTTAGAAGCCAAAAATTATGAATCATCCTACTCTGACCATAATAATAATATCCGTAAACCAAATTCAACATTTGATTGAATTATTATTTTGAAACCTTTTCTCTTGGATTTGAATCCTAGTAAAACCAACTACAAAATTAATTTCTGAGAAATAAATAATTCTTTAGAAAAATAAGAGAAATGGTTTTGGAAACGGTTCATTTTGTCAACAGCAATTATTGTGAAAAAAGCGAGACTAAAAAGAAATTAGCGCTTTGCGAATTGGGGCGAAAAAAGCTTTCTGCGTGATGCCGTTAAAAATTAAACATTGCACAGCTAAAGCTTTAATTTTACTCTTGAATTTAGGATATGGAATAATTTTTGCCTCAACATAACTTGTCCAAATCATTCCGTTTAAGATCCATATCCAATTTAACAGCCATGTTTTACCTCATTTCTCCTTTCAGTTCTGCGACCAGACTCGGTCAAATGTACTACAGAGAAGCATGCTTCACCCACAGCCGATTGTGTTTTGCATTTTGCGTTCTTTTAAGCTAAAACAAGGGTAAGTTTTGAAGTCAAAGAGATAACAACAGAATGATGCAATTCTCTATTGGTTTCAATCAATCAAATCTTTACTAATCATAAAACATTTGTGAATATGTATACAAACATGTTGAATTTGTCTTTACATTATAATAATATCGTCTGCATAGCTGATGAACTTAATAGTCCAGGGCAGTAATATCAAAAAGAAATCAAAACAATATATTTGTATAGCCAAACCATAGACTCGAAATCATACTGGCTATTATGTTGTCGTTACCACCCCTGAGTGTTTTGAGGGTAGCTAGACGTTAGGGAGGAACTTATAAAAAATCAGGGCAGGGTAATTAAACAAAGTGTTGTGTTTCATCAGGCTCAGCCCTTTGCGTAGAGTGGGCCTGATGCTGTAATATTTTTATTTCAGTGATGAAGTGAGCCACTTCGCTACTTAGACTGTGATTTGGACTCGGGAACCTCTTTGTCATGATGCAGTGGATGTCCGCCAACTCCAAGTGCAGAAATAACATCAAAAGGAGAAACTGAAGAATTAGCTCAGTAGAGGATCATTCCATTTAAACACATTTATTTCTCTTACAAAAGTGTAGTCTTACAATTTGTGTAGTGCAATATAAAAAAGTGCAAATCACTCATTTACAGTGCGCTACACAATTACAGGGACCTTGTCAATTGCCGTTCAAGAGGTTGAGGGCAATGTGGCGGCGACAAAACTTTTATATGGGGGGAGAGACCAGATTAGGACGAATGACCATACCTTGTTCCTTTGATGTGGGTGGATGGAAAAGGTGGCTCTCACTTTCTCATGTCACGCCTATCGTTTTGTGTATCTCAGGAACCTGCAGCTCATCCGAATTGACCTTCACTAATTTCTTGGGACTAGTAAAATACATCACATGGGATAGTGTTTTAGCTGGGATCCAATCTTACATCATTTTCCATCAGGCAGCGAAAAACAGCACTACCACCAGGGTCAACCTTTTGCATCAAGAGTAAGACAAAAAGTGCGCTCTTCTCTCTGCGCTGACCAACCTCGCTGTGTGCTGGGTACCACCATCGGGGTTGTCATCAGATTCGGCGATTGAAGCTCTCGCATCGAGAACGAATGTCTTCCCATCTATATGGCTTTGTTGGGTACTTGTTTACTTGTTCGCTGAAGTATTTTCGCCACATGGGGTCTTTTCTCGGAAGAAGTTTAGTGTCCATGCCCTGGGTTGCTTTCTTCTACAGCATGAAAGTTTGAGAGCCAAGATGAAGGAGTGTGGAAGATTAAGACCTGAATGACGAAAAAAAAAAAACATAGCGGATGGGACTTAGCCTGACAGAATGCTGGGTCCACATTAGCCTAACTGACGTTGGGTCCACATTTTGAAAAATATATGAGCATGACATACCTATCACACCTGGGGAAGGAGAAAGGGTGAGTAAACAAAAAGATACCTAGCGTGGGAGTTGGGGGCAGTGCGAGGTACACATCACCTGATCTGGTTTCGGTTCACATCACCCACTTGGAGTGGGGCAACGTTTCTGTTTTAGCATAAGTTCTTCAGGGTTTCCCCGTTTTTTCTTTAACAGAATGTCTCCGGAACCGCAAGGTTCCTGGATTTGTCCAGTAATTTTCTCTATTTGATGACCCTTTCCTGGTGGAAGACTCGTGTTAGTTTCTCCACAAAAAATTTACTGACAGTATAATCACTGTCTTCTAGTCACTGACTCGCAGTACACAGAAATCATCATGTAGCATCACTGAGATAGCCGTCGCTTTCATTCTGCGGTCTGGCAACAAGAGCTCATGAAAGAAAAAGGAAACTAGGGAGTCAGTTCTGGCGCTCTCTTATTGTTGATGTTTTATAACATGTGTATTTTAATGTCTCATAACTGACACGTGTCCCAATAATTCTATCTTTATACAATCTCCTATTTTAACAAATTATCCCTTTTTCAATTCGACTGTGTTCAAAATAATTTTATCTTTTCACAATTTCTTCTTTTAACAATTTCACTATTTTTACAATGCTACCGGGTTCCAATAATCTTATCATTATGCAATCTACTATTCTAGCAATTTCTTCATTTTACAATTCGACTGTGTCCTAATAATTCTATCTTTTCACAGTTTCCTCTTTTAACAATTTCACCATTTTTACAATGCTACTGTGCTCCAATAATTCTATCGTTGTACAATCTACTACTCTAACAATTTCTCTCTTTTACAAATCGACTGTGTTCCAATAACTCTATCATTTCACAATTTCCTCTTTTAACAATTTCACTATTTTTACAATGCTACCCTGATCCAATAAATCTATCTTTATGTAACCTACTATTCTAATTATTTCTCCCGTTTACAATTCGACTGTATTCCATAATTCTATCGTTACGTAATCTATTATTCTAATAATCTCTGATGTTTACAATTCAACTGTGTTCCATAATTCTTTCGTTTCATACTTTCGTCTTCTAACGATTTTACCATTTTTAAATGCTACCGTGTTCCAATATTTCTATCGTTGTACAGTTTACTGTTTCAACAATTTCTCCCTTTTACATTTTACATCCATAATTCTATCGTTTCACAATTTCCTCTTTTAGCCATTTCAGAATCTTTATTATGCTACCATGTTCCAATAATTCTATCGTTATACAATCTACAAACAATTCCAACAAATTCTCCCTTTTACAATTAGACTGTGTTCCATAATTGTATCGTTTCACAATTTCCTCTTTTAACTATTTTTTAATGTTGCCGTGTAGCAATAATTCTTTCGTTATACAGTCTACTATTTCAACAGTTTCTCCCTTTTACGTTTTGACGATGTTCCTTAATTTTAAAGTTTCACATTTTTCTCTTCTAACCATTTCACCATTTTTACAATAATACCGTGATCCAATAATTCTATCGTTATACAATCTACTATTCTAACAATTTCTCTCTTTTACAATTAGAATGTGTTCCATTATTCTATCGTTTCACAATTTCCTCTTTTAGCCATTTTCTGAGTTTTATAATGCTACCATGTTCCAATAATTCTCTCGTTATACAATCTATAAACAATTCCAACAAATTCTCCCTTTTACAATTAGACCGTGTTCCATAATTGTATCGTTTCACAATTTCCTCTTTTAACCATTTCACCATTTTTTAATGCTACCGTGTTCCAATAATTCTCTCGTTATATAGTCTACTGTTCCAACAATTTCTCCCTTTTACGTTTCGACTATGTTCCGTAATTCTCTCGTTTCACATTTTTCTCTTTTAACCATTTACAATAATATCGTGATCCAATAATTCTACCTTTATACAATCTATATTCTAACAATTTCTCTCTTTTACAATTCGACTGTATTTCATAATTCTATCGTTTCACAATTTCCTCTTTTAACAATTTCACCATTTTTACAATTTCTTCATAAGAAAAGGGTGTCAGGGAGGGAATATAATAAGCATCACCAAGGCTTCTCAGCAGACACGCTAGTGATGCTCTTCTAGGATATGAGTGCATTAATGAAAGGTTTCTTACAGCAAAATTTCAGACAAGCATTAAAAATTGAATGTCATCTGCTGTTATGCCCCCACTGAGGATGCCGATGAAGATCAGAAGGATAGGTTTTATGGATAACTTCGGGATATTTTGAATTCTTTCAAGAAAGGAGATATTTCCCTTGTTCTAAGTGACTTCAGTGCCAAAGTTGGTACTGACTCTGACCTTTGGGGAGGGGTGATAGTCCCTTTTGGTAGTGGTAGCTGAAATGGCAATGGGCAACGTCTCCTACAGGTAAGTAAACTCAATGGATTCAGAATAACTAACACTTATTACAAACACCGCGACATACATAAATACACATGGGTTTCACCTGATGGGCTGCATAAAAAATATTAATTAATAGCAAATGGTCTAGTTCTGTTAGGAATACCAGGGCATATAAGGGAGCTGAAATTGGAACTGACCATTACCTTGTTAAAAGTATCTTGCAACTTAAACTTAAAAAGTATTGTGGTAAGATTAAAAAATTTATCTTTAATAGTAAAGTTCTGAAAGACCCAGTTATAGCTGAAACTTACCATGATAGGTTACTTAGTCATTATGACAGTCATGGTTTGCTTGCTACTGAAGTTGAGGATGAATGGGACCATTTTAAACAGGCTTTTTTGGACACTAACAGTACTCTTTTAGGAAAAAAGGAGCAGAGGAGGCAGAAATATTTGAGTGATAAGGCACTTGAGCTTATTTTGGAAAGAAGGAACTGCAGGAATGTCCTTAATCAATACCCTACTACTCCTAATAGAAAGCATTACAGAGAGCTAATAAATAGTCAGCAGCTGATAAGAATCTTTGGCTTGATAACGTGGGTCTCAAAACAGAGGTAGTAGTTAGACAGTATAACAACAGAGTGTTGTAACAGATAATTATTGTTTTGTGTGGTAGAAAACGGACAGGTAAGGATTCTGTCATGGCTAAGTGGGCTGAGTATTTCAGTGATGTTCTATACAATTTTTTTGTTCTACTTCCATTGTTTGTAATGATGATAGATGCATTGGCGGCTTTAATGTTGGTCCTATAACACAATATGAAGTTATTTTGGCTATTTCTAAGCTTAAACTTCATGAATCCCCAAGAGTAGATGAAATTACTACGGTTACTATTTGGATGACTGAAAATTTGAATATCTTTTATGATAAAGGCATGGTTCCTAAGGATTTTACCAGAGCTATTGTTATCCCTATTTTCAAAAAAGGCGATCGCAGTTCTTGTGACAATTATAGGGGTATCAGCCTACTCTCTATTCCAGGTAAAGTTCTTTCCATGATTGTGCTTAATAGAATTAAGAATCTGGTTGACAGTCAATTGCGTGATGAGCAATGTTTATTCAGAATTGGTAGGGGATGTGTGGATCAGATATTTTCACTTAGGCAGATTCTTGAGAAATGTTTAGAGTTTCAGAAACCTTTGGTTGCTAGCTTTGTTGATTTCAAAAAGGCTTTTGACTCTGTTGATCGTCATAATTTATGGTTGATTGTGAAATCATATGGTATACCAGACAAGTTAGTTAACATAATGAAAGCTCTCTATAATAACACTGAGTCGTGTGTGAGAGTTGGTACGGCTTGTAGCAATTGGTTTAGCATTGCTTCTGGTGTTCGACAAGGGTGCATTTTGTCTCCTTTTCTCTTTAGCTTGGTTATTGATTACGTTATGCGAAATTCACTTTAAGGGAAAGATTTTGGCCTTAAATGGACTGGAGATACGAAAATTTCTGATTTAGATTATGCTGATGATTTAGCCCTTTTGGCAAATGATGATGAGGTGAACTCTTTCATTCGAGCTGTTGATGAGACTGGTAGTAGAGTAGGTTTGGTTATAAACAGAGAGAAAACTAAGGTGATGAAAATTGGTCAGGCAGGCTGTGATTCAGTTAATCTGAATGGTTGCAGTATTGAGCAGTTGTCACAGTTTAATTATCTTGGGAGCTATGTAACAGATAATGGTGATGTGCGGCATGAGATTAACAGACGAATAGGGATTGCTGCCGGGACTTTTAAGAATCTATGGAGATTGTGAAGAAATAGGCGTATATACCTAAAGACTAAAATTAGTCTGTATAATAGTTTGGTTCTTTCTAGGGTTAGTTATGATAGTGAAACTTGGACGCTGTGTAAACATGATAAAAGGAAACTAGATGCTTTTGATTCTAGATGCTTACGTAGTATCTTGGGTATTAGGTGGTTTAACCTCGTAACTAATGATGAGGTTAGGCAAAGGAGTCGGTAACCTCCTTTAAGCAGCATATTGTGCAGAGAGAGACTCCGTTGGCTTGGCCACGTTGCCCGCGTTGATAATTATAGATTGGAGGATAGGGTTATGAACAGTGTGTGTCTAAAAGCCTCAGAAAGAGGGGGAGATCTAGGATGCGGTGGGCAGACAATGTCAAACAAGACCTTGTTAAAATTGATGTGCAGTAGCCTAGATGCTGCAGATGTAGCTGAGGACAGACTTGCTTGCAGAACTAAATTGCATGGTCTGGTTGTAGTTCCGTAGACCTTGGCTGCTTGAGGATGATGATGATGATGTGCTTCTGTGTGTCAATGACCTCCCTGATCAGTAGCTGTTCCTCATCCACACTGGATCCTTGGTATGCGCGAGTTCCAGAAACTGATTGTGTACAACTGTCATGGGTGGATGGACGCCGCAAGTGTGTCATGCAGGTTTGGGGAAAGGTGGGTGATTCCCAGATCCAGGTAAAAAAAACCCACCACTCAGCGTGCGCTTTCATGCATCTCATTAATTCTGCTCAGAATGGCCCAAAGAGTGCGAAGGTGACTTCACTCGGATTGACGGATGGGTGGGCATGACATCTCTGGTTGTTTGATGGGTGCAATGAGTGTATTCCGTTCCCTGCGCCTTAATGAGCTCCCTGCGCCTTAATGACATTTTTGAATAATTCATCAATTTGGCGATCGAGTTCGCTTTGTAAAGCAAAAGGTAATTTATAAGCTCTCTGCGTGACTGGCTTCATATCAGTGAGGTATGTTTCGTGATAAACCGCGTTTGTTCCTGTTCATTCGCTCATTCTTCTGGCAAATACACTGAATGACATTGAAATTTTCCCACCCAGAAGGAATGAGGGGATAGGGGTGAAATGTGGCACACACATAGCAATATATATTGGTATACCGTGATTTAATTTGCAGCCACTTACAGCAGTTGGAAGTTGAGATAATGCAGCACAATATGACTGCCTCAGTAGGTGGTTGCACTGCCGTGAACGGCAATGCAGGCAGCAATACGGCGTGACATGGAGTCATACAGTCGACGGATATGGTCCTGAGGAATTTCACACCAAGCAGCATTGACTTGAACCTATAATTCATTGAGATTTTGTGCCTGCAGGTGAGAGGATTGCACACGTTGCCCAATGTGGTCCCACATATTTTCTACAGGGGATAAATCAAAAGATCGTGCTGGCCGTGACAATACTAGAATATGTTGCAAACCGTGGCTGGAGACCTTAGCAGTGTGTACATGGGCGTTGTCATGCTGGAAAATGGGCTGCTGCCTGCCTCCCAGGAATGGTAACAAAACGGGCTGCAGAACCACACTAACATATCGTGCAGCTGTCAGTGTTTCCATGATGCGGAGAAGAGGTGACCTTCTGTCATATCTAATAGCACCTCATACCATTATGCCTGGCTGATGGGTAGTGTGTCAGTCAGGAAAAAAAAGCTGGATCCGTCCTCTCACCAGATTGTTGCCATACACAGATCCGTCGATTGTCAGCACCCAGACAGAAAAGGGATTCGTCACTAAATACAACAGTGTTTCATTCGTGACCCCAGTTCGCACGACTTTGGCACCAAGCCAGACGAGCGCTGCGATCGTTTGCAGTCAATGGCTGTCAGCGTTATGGTTGCCTAGAGCGCAATGTGCTTCATGCAACCTTCGGTTCACCATTCGGGTCGTTATGGGGACATCCATGGCCTCTGACACAGCCCATTGAATATCGCCTGCAGTGCTCTGTTGTGACGAACGAGCATGTCGAACAATGCACCTATCAAGCTGTCCTGACATCTGTCAGACAGCACCATTCCCTCTGTGCACGCTAGAACCTTCATTTCACCACTGTTGCCAACAGCGTCCAGCAGTTTCCTGCGTCCCAATGAACATGGGCAGCGGTACGACGTGTAGTCTATCCTGCTTAACATAGGCCTATAATTCCTCCTCTCTCAAAAGCATCCAAATGGCGAAAAACCTGCCGACGGCAGGTACCAGGCATTTTCGCCCTTCACTGAACAACTGTTTGAGGGATTAGCTATCAGCAGGCCTAAGTCGTTTATTTTATTTATTGATCGTGCTACTCGGATGGAGCCAGTTTAAAGTTTCCCATGCTGTTGCACTAGAACCGTCCTCATTTCATTTGTGAGACAGGACATGCGATCAGTGCAATCCTGATGCAGGGAGGCACACATAATTTACCATCTGTCCCATGACAGATTACTGTGGAGTCCATTCGGTGAGGGAAAGGGCGTTGGTACATGGCAAAGGGGGAATGGGGGCGTTGCTCTCATCTAGGTCATCTAATCTTCCTCTCATCTTAAAGTGTCCGAAGGAAAATCAATGCTAAAATTATATCCTTTGAATATATCGTATCCTATTATCATACCATTGTTCGCAGTTTCAATATCCAAGGTCACCACGGGATATCTGAAGATGGGGCCATTTATTATCAAGATAACCATAAATCATCCTAAAAGACGGAGGTTACTTCCTCCTATTTCCTTTAGCCCATGAGATAAGGGAAAACATTTTCTTTAATATTTTCTGTTGTAGACGTTGGAAGCAACCTTGTTCACGATGGAAATGTTAGGAATGTGAATCTCGGAATCACGAAAATGTTGGGAGTGAGAACCTTTATTGAGATTGTGAATCTCGTATCTTCTGAGGGCTTTAGGCTAAACGGAATTTAGAGTCTTGCTTTTTTAACTTTCTTTGAACCACCTTAGGCTGCTGAGAAGTAAGCAACATTTATGTCTCATTTTTCACTTCTATTTTTAATTTTTGATTGTTTTTATTTGATATATTTTCTGAGTGATCTTTGAAATATGACCACCACATGTTATGTCAAAGGGACTCTAATTTCGAAGTCCTAAAACTTTTAAAAATAAACCCAATCACAAAATTATCACACACTCCGATCACAAAATTATGGGAAAATGTGATAAAGGTAATTAAATTTCTAAATCATTTCTATCTAAATATCCATTTTCAGCAATATTCCTTCAGTATTTAAAGAGTTATGGAAGTTTGAACATATGACAATAGTAGTGTTGGAATATTGGAAGTTAACTGAAACTGAAATAGGAAATATTATTTCAAGCTAGTTCAAATAGGAATACATGTTTTAAAAGTATGTTCAAATATTTCTTAAAAATTTTAAATAAATTTCTTAGAGCAGGTTGCTGCTCTGAAAGGTTTAAACTTCAGTTCCTGCTTAAAGATTGTGAGAATATTGTTCACAATCCAGACTTAGATAGATTTGATTCAGAATCTTTAAATTATCCTCCGCCACATTTTCTCACAAAACGCCGATTTTAGAAGTTATAGAGCTTCGAAGTTAGCTCCCCTTTGACATAACATGGGGGTAGTCTTGTTTTGTCAATACCAGCTAATTTCAAACAATTACACTGACTTCAATGATTATTCAACGTATGTCTTTTCTAATAACCTAGATCTTGTGAATACATGAATAAATATTTTGGGTTTTGGAAGAGGACCAAGTAGTCAGATCGAGAATATAAAAAGTAAAGTAAGTAAGAATAGTAAAAAGTAGTAGTAAACTCCACCACCGCCACCCAGCCCTACATTGAAAACCACACTAAAATCTTTCGCACTGGAGATATAAAATCATCCCGACACTTTTTTTCCTAAAATAACTTTGATTCCGTTCCGAAAAAATTCTGTTTCGAACAAATTTCCATTTCGAATAAATTTTCGTCGAACAACATTCCGTTTCAAACAAATTTCCCACAACAAAATTCCATTTCGAACAAATTTCCGTCGAATAGCATTCCGTTTCGAACAAATTTCCGACAACAAAATTTCCGTTTCGAACAAATTTCGGGCGACAAATGTTGTCGAGGAAGTTTCGGGATACCGTGGAGCAACAGGTTATTAGGTAGGTGATATAATAATTTGTCCATTCGATTTAATTGTCCTCTACGTTGGAAATGTGTATGGGGTAAAGTGAGTGAGTGAGAAAGTCAGTGAGTGCGGGATTGAGTGAATTGCCTAAGTAAGAAAGTAAGTGAGTGAGTGAATGAGTTAGTGAATCAATGAGTTAGTGAATCAATGCTTAAGCGAGTGAGTGAATGAGTTAGTGCATCAATGCGTAAGTGAGTGAGTGAATGAGTTAGTGAATTAGTGCGAAAGTAAGTAAGCGAGTGAATCAGTGTGTAAGTAAGTGAGCGAGTGAAGCAGTGCGCAAGTGAGTGAATCAGTGCTTAAGTAAGTGTGTGAGTGAATCAATGCATAAGTAAGTGAGTCAGTGAATCAGTGCATAAGTAATCGAGTGAGTGAATCAGTGAATAATAATCGAGAGTGAATCAGTGCCTAAATGAGTGAGTGAATGAATCATTGCATAAGTAAGTAAGTGAATGAGTAAAAGTAAGCAAGCTATTGTTATAGGACATATGAAAGTCACCAAGAGTAAAATCTGTAAATTGATTATTCATTTCGTTCAGTAACATTGTAACATTCTTACGATAGGTATTCAACGATCATTAGGGCGTTAAAATATTACTGAACGAAATGAATAATCAGCTTGCTGATTCTGCTCAAAAATTTCAAATTTAACCAGCAACTTTTCATGGTTATTAAGACAAATTACCTTATTTAGGCCTCCAGTCTGGTGATTACGGAAATACTAAGATTCACGTATCTCTTTCACAACACGTTGTTATCTACTAGGACACCAAAATTTGGATAAGAGAAAACTTTATTTTAAATTTATTTAAATATTTTTGGAAACGTCAAATTTGGTCGAGGAATTCAACTTTGTGTTCAATACAAGTAAAAGAGGTTTCGTGGATTAACGTGAATTCTGTAAAAGGAGTTACGAAAGTGTTGGTTTGAAAAGCCTGATCCATGAGAAGAATGTCTCTTATTTTTAAATTATAATCTGCTAATTTTTAACTTAAAGAAGAAATTCATCATTTTGTTCTTGAAATTACAAATGTGAAATTGAGATTCAGAGTGACGAGAAGACAGGAATGATTTACGGAATAAGGGTTTCATTGCGCTGATATTAACGATGTTTAATAACTGATATCATTGTTATCGTATTGGTGAAACAAGAATGATAGTGAATTCAAGAAGTGAATTCAAGAATGATACTAAGTTCACTAGTATCATTCTTGCAAAAGGAAATTTTGTGTAAAAAGTAATTTACTTTTCCTTTTAATCATTATTTTTAAGCAATTAACACAGGTTTATACTCCTTTTCAACTGTTAAATTAAAGGATTATTTTTTTAAATTTTATATAAATAAATAATTTTATTTTTAAATATATACAATTTCTCTCAACTTTTTCAGATTTTTTTAATTCCATAGTAATCCATTGTTTACGATTATCAATCCTAGTAATCATTCTGTTATTTTATTCAGATTCAGCATATTTTGAGTTCATCATATAATCAATAGTTTCATAATATTTTATTTCCTAATTTTTTTACAATTTATTAAATTTATTACAATTAAAACCGAAAGAGATAAGAACCTGAAAATCATTATAATTAAAAGCATTTTCGTTCAATGAATATAATTAAGAGTTTTGAATAAAACCCGTTAATTTACCGAAAAAAAATGTAGAAGATGTATCATAATTGTTCATAAGTTCTAGCAGTTGATTGAAACAACTGCTAGAATTATTCATCCTTCTAGAAGTGTAATTTATATAAGACAGAACCCCATCAAAATGCAACTTTTATATTCCTCGACCTCGTCATGATTTTTATACAAATCCAGAAAAATATCATCAATCAAGATGATATTTTAAATTACAAGAAATCTAAGATAAATTGCAAAATGGAATATGTGTGATTCATCATAAACAACTATCGATTTTGCATTTTGCATATTAATATCAATTTTAGCAAAGTAATTTTTTAATATACATCATTACTATAGCTGATCTATTGAAATCCCTACAATCAGAAACGAATTACAGTTGCAAATTCTTTAATCCCAATTTCACTAAATGTTAAATCATCAATGAAATTTTGAATTTCGGTAAATATTGGCATGAAATTATGAAAGATGACGTCAATAAATAACGAGGTATAAATCAATTTAAATGAAATATATTTATAGCAATCTTAGATATACACCCAATTCTGCTTTCACACGGTTCTGGAAAAAAAAACATGCAAAAAAAAACCGTGTAAAAAAATACAGCGCATATGAAGAAATAGAAGGTTGGTTCCAGACGTGCAAAACTCAGTACAAATAATAAGTTGTTTTCAAACAAGTCATATCAAAATCTTTAATTAAATCTTTATTTGATTATTGATTGATATTGATTTTTATTCATTTAAACACATTTTTTATTTTATAAACTTATAAAAATAATTACATATACATGTATAAAGTAAATTATCCTACATAAAGAAAATAATATGTCACTAATTCAAGAATAGAAAAGTGCAAAAAAAATATATGACTTACATATGCTTCTTAACTAGATATTATTCGTTGTCACTTTCTGACAATAGACACATTCGTTTGCTTAAGACTTTCATCGCTTTCATCACTTTCATCGCTTGAAACATTTTGGCCGTCGTGTTCATACTCCAATGGTGAAATGCTCTCTGTGACATGGGGAACCAAATTATCATTTGTTTCCAGTGATTCTGAAGCTTGATTAGTTTTGACAACGAACTCTGCAATCAAACGTTGAGATCATGCTTTGACTAGATCTTTGTATAATTCTTGATAACGCACCATACATGACTTTTGTTCACTTTTAAACTACTCTGATCGTTCGACAATGGGATCATGTGTAACAAAATGACTTTGCAATTTACTAGCCATTTGAAGCCCTTCTTTAATTAAACTTGAATTGAGTGGAACCTCTTCATCACCATCACTTTTTTCTTTTTCATCAGGAGTCTCAAGGACAACTTCTATTGTTTCGTCTTCGCTAAGAACTTTGTCAAACCAGCAATTCATGAATATTTGCAAACGATAAATCATCGAATCCTCCTCTACCAACTGCATGTGCTAAAGTGATGGTATTAGGATATTCAGTCGTATTTGGGGATATAGGATCTTTGCTTTTTACACATTCTGGCCAAATAGCTTTCCAATAATGCTTTTAAAGCTGATGGTTTTAATTCTGATAACGTCAATCCAGCATGTCTGAAACAATCTAAAATCGAAAATTACTTCCACACATCAATAACTGTTAGTGTTTTATCATTATCTAGTTTATCCAAAATGTATTGGAATATTCGTCTTACGTAGTAAGTTTTAAGTGTGGCAATTATACCCTGGTCTAGTGGTTTCATCAAGGATCTCATATTAGGCGGCAGAAAACAAAATTGCACATTTGGGTGTTCCGAAACAGGATGGCCAGGCGCATTGTTTATCATAAATATAACTTTAAATTCGGGATTTTTTTCCTTCAAATAGGGTTTAACTTCTGGAGCAAAACATTTATGGAACTTTCATTAAAAATTCTTTTTGTAGCCCAGCTTTTTCGTTTGCCATCCTATACACTGGAAATTTATTCAAATCAACACCTTTCATTGATCGTGGTCTTAGGGATCGATTGATGAGCAGTGGTTTTAACATACGATATCCTGAAACGTTGCTGCAAAATAGAATGGTCACATGATCCTTAACTGCTTTAAAGCCACCAACAGTTTTTTGCGATTTTCTCGGCATTTTTTTTTCCAAAAAAGATCAGTTTCATCTGCATTCCAAACTTGATCAGGAATGTATCCACCATCTTCAATGATTTGGGCCAATTTTCGACAAAATTCTTTAACAGCTGGCTCATCTGTAACTTTATCTTTTATCTTTACATTATGAAACGCGATCTTTGAAGAAATCCAGCAAGCCAATACTTGCAAAAAATTCATAATTTTTGTTTAACTGAGCTGATGGTGTTGGTTCCATTTCTTGTATCTGCTTATAAATTCGTAATACCATTTGTTTGATAATATTCCCGTCTAGAAGTATTTTTTTTGAGAGTTATATTCTATCCATATATCTCTCGGGTATGATGACCACGTAGCGCTCAGTTTAGTTCCAGAAAGCAGAGATTTTCTAATAGCATCTTCATTTTCCTTGATGGTTCTTACTGCAGCTTTGTTCAAACCAAAATATTTAACTATGGATGTTGAACCTTCTCCAGTTGCAAGACGATCTAAAATTTGGATCTTAGTATCCAAAGAGATAGCTTTCCTTTTCTGCTTTTGTAGAGTGAATTGTCCGATATCGTGATAAAAAATAAATAAAAAAAATAAATACCCCCTCAAGCAGCTGCTTGCCACAGAGGTCTGACAGGAGCCTGTCAGTTTATATGCCATAGTAGGTCTGAGAGGATGGCAGGACCTTAGCAGAAAAACGACACATGCATCCATGCCTTATCCGGGGCTCGAAACCAGTCCCGTTGATCAGTAGCCAAGCGCGCTACTCGGCCACGGGACGGCAAAATAAATACCTCCTCAAGCAGCTGCTTGCCACAGAGGTCTGATAGGAGCCTGTCAGTTTATATGCCATAGTAGAAGGTCTGTGAGGATGGCAGGACCTAAGGCTTACGAAAAATGTATGAACTGTAGTTAATAAATCAGATGATGAAAAATTGTAAATTACCTACGAGCAAATTTTAATAAATTAATATTACGCACATAAAACTTCAAAAAACGAACAATTTTTTTTCGATTTCTTCTGTTAAACATCTACACACTTTTAATTTAAACACGAAATGAGAGACCAAGACTAACGTATGTATTGAAGATAAAATTGAGGGGAATTCTCGGAACTCAATATTGCCACTTTATTCCGAACGAAGTAGATTTTGTACAATTTTTCCATATAATAGAGAATAAAATAGAGAAAACTTGTTGTGTAGTTATGTTAGTGTAGTTTTTATTTTGGAATTTTAGTGCACAAAATGTGAATATGTGGTATTTTCAAAGTTAAAACTACTTCGAAAAATGTGACCGTAAAGCGGCTTCTTTGTTATAAATGTAAATTTTAGGAATTTTTTTCTTGAATAAGAATATTTTTTCAGAATTAAATTCAAATGGAGATTTTTAAACAGGCTCCGTTTGAACCGTGTTAGATCAAAATAAATCGTGTAAAACGAGAACTGGAATTTTTTTTCTAACCATTGTTAAATCAAAATCATGTAAAATAATCTGTGTAAAAACAGAATTGGGTGTATTTGAAATTTTACCAAAGAAACATTTACTGAATCTAGACTGCACAGAGTATTAGAAATATGAAGGTGAGTCAGTAAATTAGTCTAAAATGCATACAGCTGCATAAATGCTTTTACGTAACAGTGTCAAATATCAGTAACTGACATAACAGCTGTTCAGTGGATACCCTTCTCCCAACTCTCTCTGAGCCCTTGGGGTCCTTGTGACTTTGCCATTTATCCCAGTACTGATCAGAGATAAAACAAATTGGCAATCAGCATTCACAGCACCAGGTGGCAGTACCTATCATCTTTCACAAAATGGAATTTTGCTGAAAAATCAAGGGTCATTTGGGGGAGAGACCACTAGTATCATTCCATTATAGCGCGCCTTACCGTAACCAACGAGACTCAAGGCCTTTTCACTGGTGACGTCACACGGTCTGACGTCAGCATTCGTGGATCTAGCACCTTGACACCTCATAGCTGCTTGTGTGTTTGTTGGAGGTATTTTCTAATGTTGTGTTATCTTCGAAGTGGCCTTTATATTTGTCTGTGATTAAATTTTTACTTGTGAATCATAGTTTTTGAAGAAATGCCTCATTCTTGCTCTGTTCCTGGCTGCAGTGGAAACTATAAAAATTCGAGAAAAGTTACAGTCGTTTACAGTTTTCCCCAGGATGAAGAGTTGTGCAGAAAATGGCTTCCAGCAATAAGAAGAGAAAACTTCACAGTAACAAAATTTAGCAAGATATGTAATTTTTTTTGCTTTTTATAATAGCAAGTATATTTGTGATAAAATTTTGAGATTGCTGAAATGCTAGCAAAATTGCAATATTTGGCATGAGTATATAAAATGGTTTGAATGATAATTGTGAAGTGCCATATATTCATATAAGTTAAGTGCTATACGTTTAGTCACAATTAGTCGTTTATTTATCCTTTCCTATTTGCATCGTGGTTGTTTTTGCTGAAGAAGGGTATTGAATATGAGATTTTTTATATAGTTATGTGAAATATAGATTTAAGAAATAGTGATAACAAAACAACATATATGTTATAGAGTACAAAGCATTAGTCACTTATTAATAGTTTGGATGACACGTAAATTTAAGGTTTATTTAAATAATATACTTGGGAAATATCAGGAATGAACTATGCATCTAGAAACCAATATCACTTAACTTTTACTTGAAAGTGTCTCAGGTTTCTGCAAATCTGATTTTCACAGTTTCCTCAGAGTTTGAATGTTTTAATTAGTTTTAATCATTTTCAAGACAACAGGTTATATACCATTCATCAATTAATGTTTGAATACCATAGTCGTCAGGTAAAATTTGTGCATTATGAATAAAGAATGAATGCCTGCGTAACATAAATGATGTAGTGATTGATCATTTCACCTACAAATATACATAACAGAAATCATAGGGGTGAAAAATGCAAATTATTATTGCCCGCGAAATGTTTTACTGGATATTTATAAGTCAAATGTACACAATTAAAAGGACCTTCTTGCTCAAATATTAATTAAAAATAACCTAAAATTCTCTGTCGTTGAGCAACACAATTTTAAAGTTTATCCTTCAAACTATTTGCATGTTAAAAGTTTTAGGAGAAAACTTCAGTTTTTAGGAATAACATCAGTATGTGATTGCAGTAAATTGGGGTTTGTAAAGTTTAGATGCATTTTTCCTGCTGGTTTTTGAATATGTATTCCACTGGAAGATCGTATCCATGTCCTATAAATTCAGTCTAATCCCTAAGAAAATATATTTCATTAAATCATAACTGCAATTTTTACAGTTAAAGCTATTACAGTATATCATTAATTTGTAGTTCACATTTGTCAATAAAATTGTTCTGAAGAATTTTTGTGTATTTTTCTCTTTTTAACATAACACACTAATTTTCCATAAAATTTATATGTCACGATTATATTATTAATGGTACAAAAAACTGGATCAGTTATTGACAGCATTTATCACGAAAAATATGTGAAGGAAATGATTTTATTTTTGTTAATATATAACTGAGTAATTATTAGCATTTTACCTTATTTTTCAACATATTGTGTCATTGTAATTATATGTAGAACCGATTATGACGCTTCTAGTAATTTATATATCGTTTTACATCTTCAGAGAATGTGAAACGACGATTACTCTGCATTTTAAGTCATCAATTTAGCATAATTACAAATCAAGATCTATTTTAGTTTCAACGTCTTCCTTATTTTAAGGTTCGCCATAGAAATATTACTCTAATGTACATATATATGCCATATAATCATACTATGTCAATCGGTTTTTGAGCAGAGTACCAAACAAAAATGCCCACTCGATCTTATAAAAAAGTAAATGCTCGATTTGCGACGGTAGTACTACGTGCGCAGGATGCACTGTAGATCCACAGGATGTGACGTCACTTTAGACTACAATGGTCTTGAGTCTCGAAGGTTACGACCTTACACAGTGCTTTCCCCTAAGACGTCATATGCCACGCCCCTTATTAATATTCATAATGGACCATGCCACATATTAATATTCATAATTAATTAATATTTCATAATTCTCTATTAAACCCTTAGTGCCACCCCCCTTTATTGCAAACCCTCCTATGCCCGTCATCTTGTTTTCTGACGCCATCACCTTTGTGCCACAAACTTTGGTGTTCGTCCGCCGTCTTGATTTCTGACGTCATTACCCCTCTGAAGTAATTCTAAGTCCCAAGCCAGCCATTTTGAATTCTGATGTCCGCTATCTTGGCTACGTGATGGTGATGACAACATCATCACCCATCCAAAATAATTCTAAGTCACGAACCTGACATTTCGAATTCTGACGTCCACCATTTTGAATTCTGACGTCATCAGTCTTCCAAAACCTCGAAATAATTCTAACTGTATTTAACACACGTACTATATTAAAAAAAGAACTATTTTCCACAGTGGGGCTTGATCACGCTTCCTTCACGTTCACCAGTGCTTTTATCCGTTAAGCCAAGGATAGTATGCTAAATGTGCTTAAAGGGGGATGAAGCATGAATAACCGATCATTATAAATTAACCTACGAATCTTTTTATTTCTTCATAATTCATCTCGCGAATTTTTTATTTCCTGCATTTATTTTTTATTCCTATAAATAAACCTACGATATTTTTTATTCCTTATTAATTAACTTACGATCTTTTTATTCCTTATTAATTAACTTACGAATTTTTCATTTCTTATAATTTAACTTGCGAATATTTAAAAATGAATTTTTCATTTCTTGCGAACTAACCTGCGATTTTTTTATTCCTTATTAATTAACCTACGTTTTTTATATTCCTTATTAATTAACTTACGAATTTTTTATTTCCTGTACTTATTTTTATTTCTTATTAATTAACTTACGAATAAATTATATTTTTGTAAATCACATTTAACTAGGGAATATTAAATAAATGTAAGGTTTTTTTATTTCTTATAAATTAACAAACGAATTTTTTTATTTCTTATATTTGAGCTTGTGAATATTTATAAATGAGTTATTAATTCCTTATTAATTAAATACTTATCAAAAGTGATGGCCCCTTTATTGATATGCGCCCCCTTAACTAAAACACTTATCAAACGTTCGACCCCCACTCATTAAAAACCCCTTATTAATAGGCTTCTCCCTTTATTAAACACTTATCAAAGGTTCCGCCCCCCTCGCCCTTTGGTAGGCATCTTTGATGGCCGACCTATAATATCCTTATTCATTAAAAAAGCCCTCCATTACCAAAGGTTCTGCCTCCCTTTTATTAAACACTTATCAAAAGTTCCACCTCCCTTGGACAGCCAACCCTTCTCGAAATTTCTCTGTCCCACGGTGGTCATCTTGTGTTCTGACGTCATCAAACTCTCCACAAAGCCTCCAGAAATTTGCGAAACTCGCATTCTATGACGTAATAGAACCTTCTAGAAAGATCTAGCAAATGTTGCACATTCTTGCCAAGTCCCAGAACATGGCGCTATAATGGAATGTATGATGCAATCACCATGTCCAGACTTGTAAATCCCTGAATAATTCCACCCTCCTATCAGATGTTATCATGGATGATGCAATCCTCAAAATAATTACAAAGTCCAACTAAACTTTCGATGGCAACGTTCAGGGCATCCTTTCGCAGAATGGCCGATGCAATCCTCAGAATAATTGCAAAGTCCACCTTAACTTTCGGTGGCAACGTTCAGGGCATTCCCCCTGATCCCTTTGGTGACCATCTTCGATGGGCAACATATAAACTCGTTAAATTTATTCACATAGCGAAACACGTATGGGAACACATATCTTTGTCGAAAAACGTAAGCTTCCAGAGAAAAACAAGCCTTTCACACCTATACAAATATAGTATACTTACACACTTGTTCGCAGACTTCCGCTCTGAGGCGGGAAAAACAACCACTTTCACACTTACACAAACATAGTGTACTTGTATACTTGTTCTAAAAAATTCCACACTGGTATAGAAATATGCATTCTCATGCTGGAAAGATAACTAAACCGATTCTTACTTGGACATGAAATGCGTGTGTTAAATTTATTCACGTAGTGAAACACTTAGGGGAATATATATCATTGTCGAAAATCGTGTGCTTGCAGAGAAAAAATAACAACCTTCGCCCTTATATACACACACGCAGTTTACTTACTCCCTTGTTCAAACGTAGCAGGGAAAATAACTAGAAATTCACACGGAACCCTGAAAAGAATATGAGAATGGGTCCGAAAATATAAACATCCTTAATGCAAATCTACCATTTTAACACACATTTATACTTTACATCTTCATGCATTAAAGTATTTAACACACTCCTAATTTCATCCATGTCATGACGTTTTAGTTCAAATCTTAATTGCACCCTGTCTATGAAAAATGCATCGATCATTGACCAGGTTTGCTTTTTAGCAAAATGCATTGCCATATCGTTACTGTGCGAAAGATCGTCCGCTGCGCCATTTTCGCATCGAAGTCACCACCGGAGAGGGACCGTCCCGCAGAAACTGTGAGTTATTGGCGATTGGAATGTTATTGGTTGGAAAATATGTGTAAGATGAAACTTAAGTAATGGAAATGATACATCCTGAATGCCACTTGAAAATCCGTGGATGTTGGTGCATGTTAACGCTATCACCAGCTAACAAATGACGTGGGGATTGACATTTATGCTGCTGCAGATTTCTTTTCGCATTACTTCTACTTCATATCACACCGAATAAATGGGATATAGGAATATAAAATATCACACCGAATAAATGGGATATAGGAATAAATGGGATAAGGAATAATAAAATGTGTGAAAGTTTCACACATAAAATGTGTGAAACTTTCACACATTTTATTATTCTGCGAAACTCCTATGAAATGATACCTTTTTGTTTGTTTTTCCATTTCTACACTGAATTTTTTTCTTAGATTGGCACTGTTTTCTAAAACATGCAGCATTCACACACTTCTTATGATATTAAATTAACAATTTTCTGTCTGGGTTCGTTCTAACAGTGATTTTCTCTTTCTAATATACTTTATTTCCTTTTCTGGTGGGATAAAACCATATTCTCCCGGTATCTGCTATATACTTTTTAATTGTGATGAACAGTGTAAGAGGAAATTTTAAAATTAACTGACGGCTTGTTGCTTTTGCAGGCAGCAATCTGTTGACACGCGTTATTATGCTGATCCCCCCCAAAGATAAGGTGGCAGCATATCTTCCATTGACCTGTACAGCAAAGCGTTTGTGCACTGCATTTTGTTATGACTGAAAACGAATAATTACTTCACTTCACCATTAGGGTTGAAAAGATCCTTGAGGAAGATAAAATTCACAGCACTTGCACCGTGTGGAAGATGGACAACACTCCCTATAAGTAAAGGATTTAGATATGCTACAGTATATATGTTTTCACATCTAAGGACCCATTCCATTGCTCAGTATGTAAGTTTCCCGTGACCTTTGAGTCATGCGTTCGTCATTCGACGGCATTTCCTGTTCGCACTTGCATCTCCATGTCATTTCTTCAGAATAAGTGAGAAGAATATTAGGAGTTTTCAGTACTTTTAATAGAGGAAGAGTAAAAATTTAAGAAGTGGGGAAGTATATGGCGGGAATTTTCCTATTTTTGAAGAAGGGCATTTATGGACTTGAGATATTTCACTCCGAGGGACTCTTAGTATAGTTTGTAAAGACATTATGTTTTGTCTGTAACTTATATCCAATGTACACAGTCGTATCAGAATAATGTAACCATTCACAGAATCAAAGTTTAGCCATCCAGGCGCCTCACAGAGTGCACATGATAAGGTCGACCACATGGAGATATAAGCGGCCGTCCAGGACAGATGAACCATAGTGTGTAACGTGAGTACAATGGGCATGGGTATTGACTTGATGGACGTTCAAAAAGGAATGATCATTGGCTATTGTGCCAAGGGTGGTAGCATCTCTGAAACAGCAGATTTTGTGGGCTGTTCGTGAGGTGTTGTAGTAAGGGTGTACAAAGAGTGGACTGTTGGCACACTGAGTACCTCCAGATGTCATAACTGTGGAGCCCAAAGGCCATCGCCAACAGAGGAGAACATCGCCTCTCTATCGACTGGTAAATCACAATCGACGCACAACAGTGCAGCAATTGAGCACCCAAATGAACGTTGGAGCACCCAGGTACGTGTCCCCAATAACAGTAAAGCAAACCCTGTTACACATTGGTCTCTGGAGTTGATGCTGCATAAAGGCACCCATGTTAACCAAGGTTCATCAGTAACGACGCCTGCAGTTTGCACAGGACTACCATCATTGGACAGTGGAAGAGTGGATAAAGGTTGCCTTCTCTAACGAATCAAGGTTTGTACTCCACAGAAGTGATGGGCAATGGCGTCAGACACACGAGAACCAATACCTGGACACTCTTGTCGGTCAAGCACAGGCCAGCAGTGGCAGTGTGAATGTCTGGGGGATGTTTTCCTGGTATAACCTGGGACCTTTGGTACCACTGAATGGATCCCTGAACGCCAATGGCTAACGGTCCATCCTTGCTGACCACATGCATCCATTCATGTTGGACGTTTACCTGGTGGTGATGGTGTCTACCAACAAGATAATGCACCCTGACATGTCGCTAAGGTGGTGTGTGACTGGTTCCAGGAACACTACAGTAATGTCTCTGTTCTCTCTTGGCTGGCGAAATCGCCCGACCTCAATCCCATAGAGCACTTGGGGGATCATTTGGATCGATAGGATTGGTGTGCGGACCCACAACCACGTCAGCTCTGGAACCTCCATGCTCTGCTGGAGTCCGAATGGGCACATGTGCCTCTGACAACCTTCCAGGGCCTCATTAGGTCTATGCCACGCTGTCTCGCTGCTGTCATCCAGGCCAAGGATGGTTATTCCCATTATTAGTTGGGGTGGGGGTGGCTCAGTCGGTAGCGCACCAGGCTCGTAATCTGTAGTTCCCAGGTTCGAGTCCCAGCTGGGTCAGCGTTGAGATTTATCTCCGCAAAATTCAACGCCCTGCCCACGGTCAGTAGGGGACACCGATGGGCTTGGAAAGGCCGCCGTCCGTCGGATGGGACGTTAAGCCGTGTTCCGTGTGCGGGGGAGCCATACCCTGTGCACGTTAAAGAACACGCTGGATGGCCTTGACGGAAGGCTACCATCGGTCTCCCAACAGCTGTTCCAGTGGGTCTCCTCCCCCAACCTTCTCTGAGCCTTCGGGGTCCTTGTGATCTGGCCATTTAGCCCATGGTGTGCAAAAAAGTGCCGCTCAGAGGTAAAACAACCTAACCCATTATTAGTTAGGTGGTCATATTATTCTGATACGACTGTGTATGCTCTATGTGAGAACATCGTTTTTTTGTGACATATCTATAAGTGCAGAATTCTTTTACTGAGATCCGATCACAACGTATATGTCAGAACAAATGATTCTGTCCCTTACCAGTGCGAGCCATCGAGATGCCACTGAGGTTGTGAAAAGGCATTATTGGGGCGACTATGAAAATTAAGCCTCTGACGTTGTTGACCTGCTGCAAGTCCATGCATGTGGATGAGGCAATTCTTCGCTGATCCAACTGTTCGCGATAATAGGAAAAAATTCATCAGACCTCCATTAACATACACTTAAGTTCATGCTGTGCTTGGATGAAGAATTAAAGATAGATATTTTACGCAACGCAAGCGAAAACACAAGGGTACCCGCAACGCATGAATTGTATTTCTACTTTTAGCATTGCTTACTTTCTATAAACCTCAACCGTGTACAAAAGCTTTTTGCAGAATTATTTTTTTTCCGATGAAAGACAACTAAATACCTCTCCTTGCCAACAAGTGTAACGAACACGCATGTACTAACGATGGGTAGCAACAAGAAACAAAATTTCCTCAGCATGATGAATCATTGGTCTTATGATCACACGTTCGCCAGTAAACGGAGGAAAAGACGATTTTTAAAACTGTAAAAACATTTTTAATTGCAGTTTTTTAAAAATGATATCTTACTTCCAAATAATTTTTTTAGCCGATTTTTCTTCCGAGGAAGAAATAATATTTTGTTATCGATTGTTGCTGAGTAGCGTTACTTCCTAGGAAAGAGTAATATTTTATATAAGCGAATCATGTGTTGAATTGGGGATATAGCGACAATAAGAATTAGGAATAAATAAGTATTAGGAAACTTGAGACCAAGTCGCGTAACCGACATACGGGAATTAAAAAAGTTAATTTTATTGGTTATTCTTTTGCTGATGCGATCGCGATTTCTTTGAGCCGGTTTAGAAATAAACTATTGAAATAAAAAATAGAAAGGTGAGTTTTTTATCTGTGATTTTTGGTGCTGTTGCAATCACGATGTCTTTGAAATGGCTTAGTATTAAAAAGGGAAAATAAGTTAATAAATTGGGAGGGGATTGAAATTTTGTAAGGAAGAAGGAATTTTTTTTACCTCTGATTCGTATGGTGAGGTTTTTGAAATGGTTTAGTATTAACGTGAAAATACGGGGAGTAATAAATTGAGACATGGCAGAAATAAGAATTTAACGTAAAATCACTTCATCGTTCCAAAAGAAGTCCTGACACTGTTGGGGATGCGGAAAGTGCAGTGCAGAATATGTCTGAGAACAAATATCTGATGGCATCATCCTTCAACCAAATCGAGATTAATTTTAATAAGTGAGGCACAGCACTTGGAGGTTTAGGGGCGCCAAGGGAAATTTCAAGATGGATTGTCGTCTTCCGATGGGTACTTTGTTCATTTGCAAAAAAGCTGATCTATCATAAATGGGAGATGGGTTAATAAGTTTCGAAAAGAGGATGAAGATTATTTCCAAAACATAGTTTCCATACCCAATCTCCCCTGATGGCCTCAAACAAAGGGGGTTGAAGAGGGGGGGTAGTGATAATGCGGGTTTGGCTAGAAGAACTGTTTACAATCAATGGGTGATGTCATCTGACGTCTCTGGACAGAGAAATTTCAAGATGGATCCGAAAGCAGGGGTCAAGGATGTGAGGAGATGAACTTTTCCAAAACATGTTGTAACACATCATGTCTGATGAAATATGGGAAGAAAGGGGGGTTGACAGCGTGGTGGGTGACCACATCCAAGATGACCATCGGTGGAAATTTCGAGAAGGGTTGATCATTCAAGATGACCGCCCAGGGGGTGAGGGGGTGGAACTTTTGCTAAGAGTTTTAACTAATGAGGGTTTTTTAATAAAGGGGGATTGGGAGGACTTTTTAATGAATAACGAGTTTATAGGTTGCCCATCAAAGATGATCACCAAAAGGATGAGGGGAATGCCATGAACGTTGCCACCGAAAGTTTAGTTGGACTTTGTAATTATTTTGAGGATTGCATCATCCATGATAACATCTGATAGGAGGGTGGAATTATTCAGAGGTTTACAAGTCTGGACATGGTGATTGCATCATACATTCCATTATAGCGCCATGTTCTGGGACTTGGCAAGAATGTGCAACATTTGCTAGATCTTTCTAGAAGGTTCTATTACGTCATAGAATGCGAGTTTCGCAAATTTCTGGAGGCTTTGTGGAGAGTTTGATGACGTCAGAGCACAAGATGACCACCGTGGGACAGAGAAATTTCGAGAAGGGTTGGCTGTCCAAGGGGAGTGGAACTTTTGATAAGTGTTTAATAAAAGGGAGGCAGAACCTTTGGTAATGGAGGGCTTTTTTAATGAATAAGGATATTATAGGTCGGCCATCAAAGATGCCTACCAAAGGGCGAGGGGGGCGGAACCTTTGATAAGTGTTTAATAAAGGGAGAAGCCTATTAATAAGGGTTTTTTAATGAGGGGGTCGAACTTTTGATAAGTGTTTTAATTAAGAGGGCGCATATTAATAAAGGGACTGTCACTTTTGATAAGTGTTTAATTAATAAGAAATAAAAAATTATTTATAAATATTCGCAAGTTAAATTATAAGAAATAAAAAAAATACATTTATAAACTTTACCAAGTTAAATGTGATTTAAAAGAATATAATTTATTCGTATGTTAATTAAAAAGGAATAAAAATAAATGCAGGAAATAAAAAATTCGTAAATTAAATAATAATGAATAAAAAAACCGTAGTTTAATTTATAAGGAATAAAAAATAAATGCAGAAAATGAAAAAAATTGGCGAGTTAAATAGATAAGAATATACAGAATATAGAAATAATAAAGAAATACAGAGATTGATAGGTTAATTTATAATGATCAGTTAGTCCTGCTTCATCCACCTTTAAGCACTCTAAGCATATACTACCCTTGGCATAATGGGTAAATGTGAACACGCTGGTAAAGTGAGGGAAGTACGATCGAGCCCCACTGTGGAAAATAATTATTATTAAATGTAATACTCATGTTAAACGCTAGATGGCGCCACAGTTAGAATTATTTCGAGGTTGGAGGATTAATGACCGTAGAGTCCAAAATGGCGGACGTTTAATTCAAAATGGCGGACTTGGGACAGAATTATTTTGGATGGTAATGACGTCGGAAACGAAGATGGCGGACGAACACTAAAGTTTATGGCAAGAAGATAAAAGCGTCAGAAACCAAGATGGTGGACAAAGGGGGGAGGTTAATAAAGGTGGTGGCACTAAGGATTTAATAGTGAGTTATGAAATATTGATTATGGATATTAATAAGGGGCGTGGCCGATGACATCATAGAGGGAAGCACTGTGTGGGGGTGCGCAATAGTGGGATGATACTACTGAGATGGTTTTTGCAGGAGATCACAAAAAATGAATGGCGTGCGTAATCCCAAAACTAAAGTTGATGTTGAAGAATGCTATGGGCGCTTCATGTGCACATCAGAAAGCTTCTGGTGCAACATCGACATGCTGTTGGAACTATTGCATCTGCAACATCGCTGGTTGGTATCAAAGTGGATAATTAATTATTTAGCTAGTATGAGTGAGATTGCATCATAGGTCAATGTGAAATAAAAATAAATACTGGAAATGGTCTATGTGACGAATTGCATCTCATTTGGGACCTGATGCGCGAACAGCAGACCGCTTCTGGCAGCAACAGACACAGGAAGGTGTTTCACATCGTCGCTCAGGACCAGTTCGTTCTCAAGTGACTTACTCTTTGAGGATGATTAGCAGATTCGCTGGATGGCTGTGAATACGAGAAATACGATTGCCTGACAGATATCCAGGGGCACAACGACTGATGGGATACTGCCAGTGTCCCATCAGTTAGTTGGTATACAGGAGAGGCACCCCTCTTTTTAGAATACCACTCACTCGAATTCACAAACATGCCAGATTGCACTGGTGCAATGAACAAATTGAGTGGTGTGACGAATGACAATATATTTCTTCAGCGATGAGCTCTGCATCTTTCTGGGTTGTTGAGATGGGTTTTTTTACCTTTGAATGGCACGTTTTTGCACACAATCGTATAAATGGCCAGGTCACTAGGACCCCGAGGGCTCAGAGAAGGTTGAGGGAAGGGAACCCACTGAACAGCTGTTAGGAGACAATGGTAGCCTCCCTGTCAAGGCCAGCCAGCTTTTTTTTAACGTGCACAGAGTATGACTGTCCCATACACTTAACATCTCATCCAAGGGAGGCAGGCTTTTCCAAGCCCATTGGTGTCCCCTACTGATCGACGACAGGGCGGGGGGTTTTGCAGAGATCAATCCTCTGACGACCAAAAAAGAAATTGCTCATAAGCATTATTCGTCTATCGCACCTAAAATCTTCAATCGCTTGCCTCTTGAATTTAGAAGTGAAAAATATTTTAATATGTTCAAGCGGAATTTAAAAAGCTTTCTCTTTTCTTTGGAAGATGTTGCACCTATGTTAAATAATCAAGTGTAATATAAAAATCTATTGTACATATATCGGAAAAATGACACATATTGCTTATAATCTTTGTGGTGAGTAAGTCGATATTGGTTTTTGTATTAATTCCTTTAGTGACCCAGACAAGCCATGTGGTTTTTGAGTTCACTCATATTTTTCTATGTTATAAATTGTTTATGATGATGAAATAAAATGATTGATTAATTGATTGATTAAAAAAAATCTCAATGCTGGTCGAAGTAGGACTCGAAGTGGGAACTGCAGTTTACGATCCTGGCATGCTACTGACTGAGTCCCCCCCCCCCGCCCCATCTCTTTGGGATATATTTATATATGCACTGCGTAATAATCGTGGAATAAAAAGCAGCTTTGCAGCTATTAGGTGGAAAACCGTTATCGTAGGTTAACAAATTTTCAATACCAATCGAAAACTACACCAATTTTTACCTAGTGTTTAAAATGAAATCCGAAGTTAAAATTATTAAACAAAAAAATGCAAAACATATCGTAAGGCAACTGAAAAAAAGTATAAAATGGGTCTAAGAATAATTGGTCGATATTGCAGAATTTACTGAAATATGATCAAATTCGAACATTACCAAAAAGGTACCATAACAATGCATTTTTCTCTTCATTTCTCTGCAAACTTCAAACATCTTCCAAAAAAAAGGAATTGCAACTCACTTCACCAAAACATCTCTCCCACCCCAACTGACTTTATTTTCTAAATTTACAGAGTTTTTTTATTGTCTTCAAACATATAAGTTTTTCCATCAAATTTTTCCAAAACCCTAAATTCAACAATGACACGTCATGAATAATATATCCAACAGATTTTTCAACTATTTTTTCTCGCCGATTTTATCCTGTGTTTATTTTCACAAATGAAAGTTCATCTTTCAGAAATATTACGTAGGATTTCAATTTTTTTCATTCATACGTTTTCTTTCACACCCTTACATATACCGATTTTCTTGCACTTTTAACTACAACCAAAAAAAATAAAAGAATTTAAAGCTTATCTCCCTACAAAAAACAGAGAAGCAAAACTTAAATTCGTTTTTTCCAGTGCTGAAAATCCCCACGGTTTTCTGACTTAGTGTTAGAAACGACTAGTTTGAAATGTTTTGACTACAAGTTAGAAATGTTTTCTGACTAAAAAGTTAGAAATAAAGTTAAAAAGCTAAACGTTTTTAGTTTTTGAAACTAAAAGCAGGTTTTTTCAAGATTAATTTTAATATCTTTAGGTACTGGGGCATGAAATGAAAGATCAGATTTTCAGAATTTTACAGTAAATAGATTCATACTGTATATAAAAAATAACAATATTTTGAACTAATAAATTTGCGCATATTTGGTAAAGTAGAAATGACCTTAATGACTCTTTATCCACTCTCAAGCTGCTTTTTTAAGTGACAGAAAAAGTTGGGTGGATAGTGAATTAATTTTCATTAAATGAATGATGAGCTGTGAATTCGTATGTAGAAATGATCTGTAATTTCTTTATAATAAGTATTATTAAATTAACAGTAGACAAAATTTTTGTTCTAATATCAGTATATGTAGTTTATTTGTGAATATAAAACAAGTAATTTAAATTAGTTTTCTACTACCTTCAAATTTGCTGATTTTCAAGAACGAAAATAACGCGCATTTATATAAAATTATTAGTTGTCAAATGCTGAAGGCATTGAACACCGAAACCGCTTTCCTGCACACGCCCCTGATTAAACAACGGATTTCAAAAATGATATTCTTGGTTTAAAGCAAAAAAAAAAAGATTGTTCCTGAACATGAACATGCAAATTATTGCGTAATTGGTTGATGACATGAACGTTTTTTCACTGTCGACGCCTCTGATTCAGAGTTGGATTTGAATGGTGTTTTCATTCATCCATTCTAACCAATTACACTGCTCGACATAGAAAATGCCACACCATTAAGGAATGCACGAAATGAGACGAAACGTACCACACAGCCAACAACAGACAAGTAGCTGGTGGTATTAATATAGTAGAGTGGTAGGTGAGAAAGAATTGTTTTAATTGCTGAGGGATTACATGAATGGGATGAGTGAGGGCAAAGTATAATATGGCCGGAGTCAGTAGGTCGTTTGCTATACATTCGGCAACACGGTGTTGCATTGAGTGAAAGTTCCAGGATGGTGTGTTGAGGTATCACGGACCAGGTGTCATTGACCTGTGTCCATAATTAATCGACATTGCGAGGAGACGAGCAGAGGTGTGAAGTCGTCTGCCAATGATTTCCCACACGTTTCTCATTAGGAAGATGTCTGGGGATCACGCTGGCTAAAGCTGCACCTAGACACCTTGAAATCAGTGTCTGCTGATGTTAGCAGTGTGCCGAAGGGCGTTTTCGTGTTGAAACTGGGCATTAGCGATACCACGGAGATATGGCAGCAAAACAGTCTCAGCACCTCATTGACATATCATCGTGCTGTCATTGTACTCACTATGTGTACGAGATATGAACGACTGTTGAAACTTATAGCACCCCCAAACCATGACACCAAACTGAGGAGCCGTATGACTCTAACGAATGGCAAGATTAGCGCAGTGAGCACGTCGTCTCCAGACTCTCAATCGGCGATCGTCGGTGATGAGACAGAAGCGAGACTCGTCACCTAATACGTCATAGTTCCATTCGCCCTGCCACTGCAACCTTGCGCGATGGATGTGCTGTGGTGAATGGCAGTCGTTGCAATGGCTGTCGAGAGTGGAAACCTTCCTCAGGCAATCTGCGATTCACAGTCCGTGTCGACAAGGGGATGTCCGTATATGCATCGAATATCGTCCAATGTGGATTGTGGGTCTGCTACAACTTGCTATCGAATGCAACGACATCCACCTACATGATGTACCAGTCCCACTGTAGCGATACACGTTACTTTCCTCCAACCACTCTCGCCGAATTCAGATAGTTGTAGCATCGCGATGCATTGCAGCCACGATGCGATGCAGGGACCAACCAGCCGTAGTGATAACCGATGCAGGGACCAACCAGCCGTAGCCCTGTGATGAAGACTCTGGTAAATAGGGCTGTGGGATGAGAGGATTCCCGACGATGTCTTCGCCCAGGCATTCATACTCCTTACATGTGCTTTCACATTAGAAGGTTTTATTAGAAGGTAAGTGGGTTTCCGCCCAGTAATAGTTGCATTGATCAGAACTTTATTCTTCCAGCTTAATTCAGGAGAAACTTAATGCAGTTTCTCCTGAGTGCGCTCAAGAGTGCTTTCGACAGCATTAATCATGAGAGTGGTCTGTTTTAAGACAATCTGGTGTGTTTTAATTTTGTGAAACTGATTAAGGATACGTATGGAAAGGCTACGGCTAGAGTGGGGGACAGGATATCTGACAATTTCAGTTGTCATATTGGTGTTTGGCAAGGGGACATTTTAAGTCCTCTTTTATTTTCTGTATTTCTTAATGGTCTATTAACCAACTAAATAATTCTGATTTACCTGTGATTCATATATTTTACTGTGATGACACAGTTATGTTGCCTGATTTTTCCTATTGCTTTGCAGCAAAAAAAATATTTAGGAAAGATTTTGTTCAGATTTCTGGTTAAGAGTAAATGTGGCTAAAACTTTTTGTTTTTGGGAAGGGTGGTAAACTTTCAAAACATGATGTTTGTCATTTTGAGCAGCATCTCTCTTTTGTTGCAAGCTATATTTATTTTGGTATAAATTTTTTTCGTTCCGATATTTTCATTATGCCTAAAAATTAATTTCTCTCAAAAACAAAAGCTAAAGCTGTTTTAACTGCCTCATGATCGATGTATAAGGGAGCTAGGTTAATTCCTTATTTACCTTTATTCAATTACACTGCAGAACACTGAAAATGTTTCTTAAATGAAAGCAATTTTTTTTACTAATCTCGAGGAGTCGAACACCATTATGATATTAAAAATTACTGATTGGCTCTTATTTTGAAAATACAGGAGGCTTCGTCCGTATACAGTTTGAACTGATTTGAGTTTTTCACGCACTGTATGAAGCGCCGAGATTGCACAATACCACGGAGCTATTGCATCATTCGAGGCAATGTAACACTTGGGAGCTATTGCATCATTCGAAGCAAAGCAATACCTGAGAGATATTGCATCATTCGAGGCAACGCAATACCTGGGAGTATCCCATAATTCAGCAGTTACCCTTCCTCAGTTATGGTTCATTCATGATTGTATGCGAGTGTTGTATACGAGATATATTCCTCGTTCATGTGTGAACAATGCAGACTATTTTTGTTACATTTCTGACAAAGTTACTTTTGAGTCACAGAAGAGTGAAATAACGCCGTCATCAAAAAAGCCTATCACCTTTACTTCGGGTGTAAGATCGAAGATCAACAGAGGAGATGGCCTCCGCATATTGTGTGTAATAGTTCTAGAACACATCTCCGCAGCTGATTAAATGGCAAGAGGTGGTCGATGTCATTTGCCATTTTTGTGACATGGTAGGAACCGTCCAACTATGTGAGCATCTCCTTTGTATGACACCTCCACTGGGAAGTTGTGTTACTAAACAGAAAAAGCAGACAATAAACTACACCCAGCGTACCGTCTACCATCTGTCCAGTGCCACATGGGGAAGATCTGCCTGTCCTAGAACCTCCAGAATATTACTCAGAGGAGGAAGAGGAAGAGAAAGACAGTCGTAGCATCAGAGGAAGAAACATGAACACAGGGAATAGCATTTGTAGATCCCGACTTCACATCTACAACATCGGATTTGCGACACAAGATCACGCAGAACGTGTTGAATGATCTTGTTAGAGATCTGGACCTGTCAAAGAGCAAGGCAGAACTCCTAGGATCCAGACTGCAGCAGAGGAATCTCCTTGATAGGAATGTGAAAGCAAGTGCGATAATAACCGCCAAAAAGGTCTGGTATTGTTCTTTACTATGGTAGGTAACCTATTGTTTGCAAAGATGTTAACGGTTTATTCATATCCCTCTACATGACACATACTCAAGGAGAATGAAAGTGATTTACAGATTCCTCCAAATTAAGCATGAAAGCCGTTCTTCTACACAATGGGAAAGTTGCCTTCTGTTGCAGCAATCTATGCTGTTAATATGAAACAATTATTTCAATACATAAATTATGGCAAATACAAGTGGCATATTTGCTCATACTTAAAAGTCATTGCTCTTTTGCTTGCACTACAGCTCGGATATACAAAGTTCTGTTGCTTTGCGACTGGAATAGCAGAGACAAAGCATCTCATAATGGGAAGAGGATTTCGCCTTCTTGGCAATCACTGGATCCAGGGAAGAAGAATGTACAGCATCGTCTGCTGGTATGATCCACGAAGATTTTGTTGCCACCTTTACACATGAAATTCGACTTAATGAAGATTTTGTCACGGCTATGGATCAGATGCAAATTGCTTTTCTGTACTTTTAACAGAAATTTCCAAGGCTTAGTGATGCAAAGATAAAAGAGTGTGTTTTTACCGATCCAGATATTCGCTCACTAATGATAAAGCATTTGATCGTATCATCACTGGTGATGAACGAAGACAATAGCATGATTTCCGACAGGTACCGATGGGCTTCTTAGGAAATAAAAAAGTAAAAAAAAATTAAGGACCTTGTGGAAAGACTGCTATACCTATATCCCAAACCGGGATGAAGTATGACTTTGAAGGTACATTTTTCAAGTTCTCATTTGGATTTCTTACCGGAAAACTATGGCGTTGTGAACTGGAAACTGTAGTAGTTTTGATAAGAACACTGGGAACGTTTGAATCAGGAAATTGCTACAGTGGAAAAGAGATATAGAGGAAGATGAGCGCATCAAGGTTAGCAGATTGCTGCTGGAATGTGATAGGAGATTCTCAAGATTTCGTACATGAGCGGCAGACGAAGAGGCAGCGTTGCTGTAGACCGATGTGCAATCTTCTATACGACTTACCTGTATTACTCGAATGACGTAATACAGGTAACTGACTGTACCTCGAAAACCGCAGCCAATCAAACATTTTTTTTGTCATTTTCGTGTTCAGCACCTCGATTTACATAAGAAATGACTGTTTGCACTTCCGAAACACACCAAAGATAAAAATTTGTTGTTCAGTGTTGTTTATTAACTCAGTGAAATGTGTCACATTCAGTTTTGTCTTACAGCTTATCCGGTACAGTCAATTCATTATCTCGAAAAATCCTTCTTCATTTTGATGCATAAGTTATTGACAGTCTCACGTAGTGTTCCAGGTTGTATTGGAGTTGGGCTACTCTAGGATAATCTTTGGTTTTCATTTAAATAATTTCAAAACACTGGATAAAGGTTTTTGAGATGAAAGATAACAGATTTTTAAGTTAGATTACTGGCAGCTTTATTTAAAATCTTTTTCCAAAGATTATAATATGTAATTGGGTAGTTGCTGTTAGAGAAACATTTAAAAATAGTGGTTTCAGTTTTATTTGCATTTCTCAGTGGCCATATAGGGCTGGACGGTATTCGCCTTTTACCCTGGCTGGACATCATCACAAAGGAATTCAGAACGATCTTTCCTCAATGGAAAACAGACGTTTCTTCTGTTCCTACAAATGTGTAAAATATGACGTTTTTATTGAAAATTGTCTTGATCGGGCAATTAGAAAGTGCATGAAAATATTATTGATCCTGTTTAATCACAACATAATATTTGTATGTGACAAAGAATTTACCTGTTTTTTTCCCCCTCTGATTCTATTGGTAGCCTTCTAACATTAACAAACGGGTAACCTAGGAGCTAATAACTATTGTTGACTGCCCGAATTGAAATGTTTATGGAACGGAATATAATCCTTCTGTTGTCTTCCTGGGGGATCTTTTCAACTCTAATGGCGAAGTGAAATAATTATTCGCTTTCAATCATGATGAAATGCAGCACCCAAGCGTTTTGCTGGACAGGTCTACGGAAGGTCCCGCGTGCGGGTATCTTATCTTCGGGGGGATCTTTTCGGCTTAACGATGCATAACATACTGCCTGCAAAAGCTCCAAACGGTCAGTTAATTTTAAAATATAATCTTATACTGTTCATCACAATTAAAAAGTACGTAGCAGTTACCGGGAGAATATGGTTTTATCTCTCCAGAATAGGAAATAAAGTACATTGGAAAGGGAAAATAACTGTTAGAAGGAACCCAGACAGAAAATTGTTAATTTAATATCATAAGAAGTATGTGTATTCTGCATTTTTAGAAAACGATGCCGATATAACAAAAAAATTCAGTGTAGAAATGGAAAAACAAACAAAAAAAAGTATCATTTAATACGAGTTTTGCAAAATAATCGAATGTGTGAAAGTTTCAATCAAGATATGAAGTAGAAGTAATGCGAAAAGAAATCTGCAGCAGCATGAATGGTAATCCCCACGTCATTTGTTAGCTGGTGATAGCGTTAACATGCACCAACATACACGGATTTTCAAGTGGCATTCAGGGTGTATCATTTCCATTACTTAAGTTTCATCTTAAACATATTTTCCAACCAATAACATTCCAATCCCCAATAACGCACAGTTTCTGCGGGACAGTCCCTCTCCGGTGGTGACTTAGATGCGAAAATGGCGCAGCGGACGATCTTTCGCACAGTAGCGATATGGCAATGCATTTTGCTAAAAAGCAAACCTGGTCAATGATCGATGCATTTTTCATAGACAGGGTGCAATTAAGATTTGAACTAAAACGTCATGACATGGATGAAATTAGGAGTGTGTTAAATACTTTAATGCATGAAGATGTAAAGTATAAATGTGTGTTAAAATGGTAGATTTGCATTAAGGATGTTTATATTTTCGGACCCATTCTCATATTCTTTTCAGGGTTCCGTGTGAATTTCTAGTTATTTTCCCTGCTACGTTTGAACAAGGGAGTAAGTAAACTGCGTGTGTGTATATAAGGGCGAAGGTTGTTATTTTTTCTCTGCAAGCACACGATTTTCGACAATGATATATATTCCCCTAAGTGTTTCACTACGTGAATAAATTTAACACACGCATTTCATGTCCAAGTAAGAATCGGTTTAGTTATCTTTCCAGCATGAGAATGCATATTTCTATACCAGTGTGGAATTTTTTAGAACAAGTATGCAAGTACACTATGTTTGTGTAAGTGTGAAAGTGGTTGTTTTTCTTGCAAGCACACGTTGTTTGATAATGATATGTATTTCCATACGTGTTTCACTACGCGAGTAGATCTAACATGCACATTTCATGTTTAATTAAGAGCGGGTTTAGTTAATTTTTCCGCACGAGTATATATATTTCTGTATTTTTCAAGTGCGAAAGTGGTTATTTTTCCTGCAAGGACACGTTTTTCGACAGTGATATGTATTCACATATGTGATTCATTACGTGAGTAAATCAATCATGCATATTTCATGTTCAGTTAAGAAAGGTTTAGTTATTTCTCCCGCATGAGAATGCATGTTTCTTTATGTTCGAAACTTTTTTCTCAGTTTATTACAAGTGCACGTGCGAAGTACAGTAGTAACGATAATTTAACCACAAGTATTCATTATTTTAATAACTAGGGCGTGAATGTCAGAATTTCGTTTCCTGCAACAACGTTCATTTCGAGTGAGATGCAAATAAGCAATGTTATTTTTCCTGCAAACATTCACTCTTTGTGTAAGCATGTGAATTTTACATGTGCCATTTCAGTTGTATGTGAATCAAGTATTCACTTTTCTGAACAAGGGTGAAATCCACACACTGAATCAAGTATAATATTTTATATGTAAGTATGAGCCAATTAGCATAATTTTCATGCAAGCGCTTGCACATGCGAGTCCTACTTATGTTTTTCGGAGTGTTCTAACCTGCATGTATGAAATTAGTTTTTTTCACGAGTTTCGAAGAAGTAGAAGCATTTTTTTTTGTTCAAAAGGTTATTATTGCAAAATATTGCACCACTCATTTGAACTTCAATATTCATATTTCGGTAGGGGTAAAGTTTTTTCTTCAACGCGTTTGAATATTTTTGAGCACGACTGTCTTACGTTACGTCTTACGTTACGTTTTCTGTCAGATGTCTCGTAACGAACAAAACGTGTGTGTTTTTGTTAATACAGAAGATGAGGGCGGTTAGGTTTAAGAACCTGGAAAGAAACAACTCATAACGGAGCTTTGTTCAGCCCACGAAATACGATAGAAACAGCCACAGACCGAGAATTTTCAAACTTAGAATATCCTAAAATTCTCTAGAGGGCTCGAAATGCGTTAAGAACAACGCGGAGGGATGCTAAAAGGTGAGTCATAACCTGACACGGGCGAAATCCTGCTGTTTCGCGCGAAGCATTATACTATAAAATATGTTTCAGAATTTTTTAGAAAAGTTTAAAGCTTGAAAAAAAAGTAGAACTTTTTTTATATTTTGACCATTAGTGTAGTACACTTCCACGTACAAATACCTATTTCTATTCGTATTGTTTGCTGTATCTTTGAGCCACATCATGCTGGTTCAGGCTCGCAACCAGAGCGACAGTCCTCCTGACAACTCCACCAGCCTCTTGATCAAGATTTTTAGTCTGTTTTGAATTTTTTGAAGTTTTCATTTTTACTACTTTAGAATACAATACAAGGATTCCTTGATATTTGGATTGTTAATGGGAAACTTTGCTATATATTTGTCAGACTCGCATTTCCAACACTTAACGTATTTTAATGAAATTTCTTTAGTCAGATCACTCCCTCCCTATACATGTCAAAGCCCTCTCACCATCTATAAATGCCAGAATCCTGATATACAAATATACATATAGTAAATGATCGAGAGTAAGCTTCCAGGCGTTTCCGAAAGGGTGCGCGGACACTCGTTTCTAATACGTCAAGTGTGATGTCACTAGTGTGGAAGTTTTTGACTCCCTGTAATGACTTAGGTAGTCGACCGATCGATCCCGAATTTGGTGTGGTGGTCCCACTTAGTTCTTGCTACATATATAGGATTCGCAGCTGCTGAGTGTCGCGATTAAATCCGCCGCAAGTGTCTGAAATCTCTGGGAGCGCTCTTTCGCCTGCCTTATGAATGGAGATTTAAAAGTTATCAATCGAGTGGTGCATTATCGCTACGAAAAGGGTATCAATGGACCGACATTCCGCAAGCAACGTTTGGGAGGTGGGAGAACGTTTGGGAGATGTGGGGGGGGGGGCTAAAGACAAATTTTGTGCAGTCGAAATTCTTACAGTGAGATATGTTAAGCTGTAGTAGTTTTGATAAGATGCAGCTGAAAAATAAAAATAAAAAGATATTTGATGGTTTAGGAGGAATTATCGAACAAACAGACAGACAGCGAGACATACTCTCTAAAATATATAGCAGATTTTTCTTCATCTTTTACATTCAAATTACTTCTCCGATATTTCAAATACTCGTATTTAGTCGTAGAATTATCATCGATTGCTTCAACAAATTCCAGTAAGAAGCTTCTATCTTATACTTATTTTATCACTTTATAATTTTTAACCAATTTATTAATTAAGAATGTTTCTGCTTTTTATGGAAATTTGCTTCTTTTCTGGAATGACAGGCGATTGAACTTGATAAAAACGTTAACCCATTTACTGAACATTCCTCTCTCAAGGAATGTAGTCGATGCCCGTGTGAAGTACGGACACGCAGTGGTCCTCTCCGTGTGCGAATTGCCCCTTAGCTGGTGCCCGTGAAATATGGCCAGCCATCATTGTTTAAAGCTTGCAGCTTCTGATCGAATGACAGCATTATGAACTGAAGATGAAGGTTTGACCTTCGTAGATGATCTACTGAATAACAAGATACGTAGAATAATCGCTGAAATGAGGCATTCTGCCAATGATACATTGGTAGATGAACATTGCTGTCAATAAAGTAATGAACCTGTCCATAACACTATAGGACCTACCTACCACAGTTTATTAAGTACGATCATTGATCGTGCATAGACAGGACTGACTCACGCTGACGAACACAATGACTCCTCGTGACAAGATATTTCCTACTTTGATAAATATGGCATGCGAACCCTTGGACAGGCATTTTCTTTTTGGAGATATTTCGGTCACATTCAAAGAGTTCGAAAATGATGGCCAACCAAAAAAGAGTCAGATCGAAATTTTTGTATATCATTTATATCGATACCTTCATTGTTTTGCACAACACTGATATTAAGAACATTTTATGCTGTTATGACAATTAAATATCAACAAAATATTAAGTGCAAACGATCACTTACTTCCGTCTTCAGGCAGGGCTTCTTCCAAGTCTCGTGAATCATCAGCAGGGACAATTAACAAAAAATATCCCGTTATGACTGAAATACAAAATATTATCTTCAACATCTTCAATTCTTTGCTTATTTGCTCATAGAAAGCACAAAATATTTGATTGGAGTCGCAGTGCTTTGGAAACTGAATAGAAAAATCCTGAAATCAGAATGATTTTGTTTACAAAGAAACCAGCAAGATAGATGCCGACGTCGTTTGCACCTGCGTTGAAGAGGTGACGCCTGCAAGTCACGTGGCGCCTGTGAACCGCCCAACTGACTGCAGAAGAGAGATAAAAAGCGATCTAGTGATTCATGGTGAAGCAATCACTGAAACGAGGCAATCGCGAAGATTAAAAAAAGAATTTTAAAAGTCACTATTTTCATTTTAATATTTGTAGCTTGGACATCCGGAAAATATCATATCCCATACCTGATGTAGTGGTTCGAGTACCTGACAACTAAATCTGAGGGTATGGCCCTGTGTGTATAGATGTTGTATGAGAAACCAGGAGAAGCCCAAGAGAGCTTCTGGGTTATCTTCTTTTTTTTGTGTAGAGGAGCACTTTCTTCCCTTTTTTAAAAATAAATTTTGTTTCAATTACGCTAACTCACCTTCTGACAGTAACTATGAACTAAATGGCACAAGCTCATGATTTAGTTAGTTTATGATGATATTTGAACATTCTTCTACACATATACAGATATTCTCTATATCGAGGAGCGTATTCAGAGGTGTTTGTGTGTGTGGGGGGAGTACAAAAGCATTCCCCTTAAATCTTTGAAAGCTCGATATTGAAAAATGATTAAACTATTTGCAGACACAATTCATTGTTTTCGGGAAAACTTGTGTTGACTGAAAGTGAGTAAATAGATACTAAACAATTTGCAGCTTCGTCAGGATGTAAGAAATGGGCATGGCTTACCCTTTATTTTTAATATGGAACCATGGAAGAATAACACAGGAAATAAGACACAAATCAGCAAGCGTTGAATTTATCACTCAGTTTTCGAAAGTTTTTTCTCTCCGAACCACCGGGTTGGATTGGGTTGTTTTACCTCTGAGCGGCACTTTTTTCCACACCACGGGCTAAATGGCCAGGTCACATGGACCCCGAAGGCTCAGAGAAGGTTGGGGGAGGGGACCCACTGGAACACCTGTTGGGAGACAGATGGTAACCTCCCGTCAAGGCCATCCAGCGTGTTCTTTAACGTGCACAGGGTATGGCTCTCCCGCACACGGGGCACGGCTTAACGTCCCATCCGACGGACGGCGGCCTTTCCAAGCCCACCGGTGTCCCCTACTGACCGTGGGCAGGGCGGGGAATTTTGCGGAGATAAATCTCAACGCTGACCCAGCTGGGACTCGAACCTGGAAACTACAGATTACGAGCCTGGCGCGCTACCGACTGAGGCCCCCCCCCGCCCCCCGAACCACCGGCAAAGGTTGCGTTGTTACCAATATCGTAAATTGCTTCTTCTGGTTTAAAGAAGACAACCAGTTTTTTTTACATAAACTGTGTCGAATTCATATATGCAAAAAAAATCTCCACCCCCTATCCTGTGAACACAAATGTCTTGACCGTGCTTATGTGGCGTGAGAAATGAATTTCGAGGCTATTAAAAATAAACTTAGGTTAATCACGTCTGAAAAGAAATCCTTGATATGCTTCTGATCGTACCGTATTTGCCAATCTTGACATTAGTATATATGACCCCAAATGCCATTCCAATAGAGGATTTCGGAATCAGTTCTGATCTTCAATTGGAGGTAAAATACGTACAACAGCGATATTCTTTCTCTGTAGCTATCATTCGCAAGGTTAAAATCAAGTCCAAAATTCATTGGTGGGCGAAATATGTTTTTTCCCTCCTCGCTCTCCAAATTTTCAGGATGTGCAGCTGCTCACTGTTCTCTGCTCCTTCATACGCCACCTGTATACAGGATCATTTTCTCTGCTCCTTCATACGCCACCAGTACACAAGATCACACAAAATGCATTTCCAAGGAATGCTTAATGCTGAATTCAAACCTTTTCCCGTTTGCAGCTAACTTAAACGATATGGAATTACCGGTTATTTGGTTTTGCCGTTTTCTAAATTCTCATTGTTTTAGACGTAGTCAGGTATTCAGTATTTTAATTTCCGAATTAATTTTTGAAACCATTTTTAATTTGCAACCATTTTTTAGTTTTGCATTTCTTATAAACTTCACATTCAAACAATATTCCGGAGGGAAAGGAATTCCGCCTCCTGGAAACTAGATTTTTTGAGTTGTAATTTGTTATTGCTACATAATTGTAATTTTGTTCCCTAACCGCTAATAAAAACGATATTAACTATAATTAAACGTATTCTACGAAACCACACCCATTCTTTCAAAAAATAGCAATTGCACTTTTTGAAAGATTCTCTCCCCCTGGCGAAATTTATGCAGACGCCATTTCATTCACTTAATTTTCATCATCATGCAAAGTATGACTTTTTTAAAATATTTTTACCAACTATATTGTAAATGAGGATCCTTTTCAATAATTTTGTTTCTGTTTCGAAACATTTATAAGTTTATAGAAATCAGTGGCGAATCGTGAGTTTCTGAAGAGGGGAAGCAATTATCAAAGCCTTGCTCAAATTACGTCGGAACGCAGTTATTTATGTTTATAAATCACTGAACCGGAAGGCCATTCTGACACTTACGTTTATAATTCAGTGAACTGGAATGCCTTTCCAGTAATGTTTCATATCATTAAACCGGAACTCCGTTCCAGTATTTACGTTTCAAATCAATGAATTGGAACGATATTCTCTGACGCTTCCGAATAATTGACACTGAAAACTCTTCCGGTGCTTGATGTTTCCGAATCACTGAGCGCAGGAAGTTCTATAGTTTCAAAAGCAAATATTTCTGTAACATGGTGTGTCTGTGCTTATATATGCACCGAAGAGTTACATTTTGACCAACGCGTCTTTATGCAAATCGAATCGACTGCAGGTAAATGACTGCGCTTGTCAAGGTCATGAAACGGAATAAATAAAACCTGATACTGAGCTCTGTTAATCAGTGTTATTCTTGTTTTCCAGATGGGAAAGGAAGCGGACTTAAGTGAGTTTGACAAAGGCCAAATTGTAATGGCCAGACGACTGGGTCAGAGAATTTCCGAGACGGCAAGACTTGTGGGGTGCTCATGGTCAGCCGTGGTTAGTACCTTCAAAAAGTGGTCCGAGAAGGGAAAAAGTCATGAACTGCCAGCATGGTGGGGGGGCCAACCACGGCTCATCAATGCTAGAGGTGAACAAAGGCTATCCAGTATGGTACGAGCCAACGGAAGGGGTATTGGAGCGCAACTCGCCAGTAATTTGAATGCTGGTAACGAGAATAATGTGTCGCAACACACAGTACATCGAATCCTGCTGAAAATGGGGCTGTGTAGCTGCAGGCCGCTCCGAGTGCACATGCTAACTTAGGTTCACCATTGAAAGCACCTACAATGGGCACGCGAACATCAAAACTAGACCTTGAATTATTGGAAAAAGATCATCTGGTCCGATGAATCTCGTTTCCTGTTGCACCATGTGGACGGCCGGGTACATGTGCGTCGTTTACCAGTGGAAGTGTTGGCACCAGGATGTACTGTGGGACGAAAACAAGCCAGTAGAAGAAGTGTAATGTTTTGGTCAAAATTTCTGCCGGGAAATCCTGGGTCCAGTCATTCATGTGCAGGAAACTATGACGTCCACCACCTACCTAAACATCACTACAGACCAGGTACAACCTTCCATGGCAAAGGTATATCCCTCTAGTAGTGCCTTCTTTCAGTAGGATAATGCGCCATGCCACACTGCCCAGATTGTTTTAAAATGGCTCGCGGAACACGAGGAAGGTTTCCAGGTATTGCCCTGGCCTCCAAATTCCCCAGACATCAATCCAATTGAGCATCTGTGGTTTGTGTTGAAACAGCATATCCGATCTGCGGCGGCTCAACCACGTAACATACAAGAGTTAAGGGATCTGGTGGTAACGTGTTGGTACCAGATACCACAAGACACCTTTTGAAATCTTTTAGCGTCCATGCCTCGCCGAGTAAGAGTTGTTTTGGCGTCACGTGGAGGACTAACATCGTATTAAGCAGGTGGTTATAATGTTTTGGCTCTTCGGTGTACAGTCGGCCCTCAACATTCGCGGGGGTTAGGGGCGCAGGACCGCCACGAGTATCTCTGCCCCCTCCCCAAACCTTAACTCCTAATACTGTTAACCATATTTAACACACAAAAGAAAGTAAAACAATACACTAGAGTGCAACAGTATGTTTTATAAATTTAAAATTACGGTATGAACAATGTAGGCTAACACAAAAAGGGAGAGAGAGTGAGAGAGAGGTAATACAATACACGTACAGTATGTGATGCAATACATGTACAGTATTTAGATAGCAGTAAAATTATTAAAGTTTGTAAAATATAGTTATATACAGTACAATACAGTATTGCGTTTTATGAACTTTAATAATTTTATGCTTTTAAAATTTTTTACGTCTTTCACACGATGACTATGTCCAGATGATGAAATGCAAACACTTCTGACACACAGTTCTTGCTGTACAGTTATGAGACAGTACACACAAAGACACACACATTCAAACAGTGTTTATTGTAACTGTGCTGCATTATTGTCATTTATTCGAGCAGTGGGAGTGGATCGTCAGGGTCTTCATCCTCATCGTTTTCTACGTGTTCCGTATGCAGAGGAGAAGGGGGCCTTCCTCAGGGTAGGAGGGGGTGGCTACCTCAGGTAGAAGGAAGCCTACCTCAGGGTAGCAGGGGTGGCAGAGCTGTAAGGGATAGAAGGGGAGGCAGGGATACTCAGTGTTATCTTCTTGAAATACATTGTGATTTCAGTTTGCTTTTTTTTGCCTCTTCATTTCTTTAAAAGTGTTGGTGTACGTAGACTATGCCTCTTCTACCAATCCCTTCAACTTCAAAGAACGCATCATAGACAGGTCGATGTCATAAAAATAGTCCATCGCAGTTCTTTTAGCGCAGTGAAATGTTTTTCAAAATTTAACTTTCTATAATAAATTTGTGTATATATTTATGGTAGTAAATGATAAATAGATTAATGATGCATATATTTTATGCATTTATGACTTACTGAATTTTTTTTAGTTTTTCTTTACATTTTCTAGTCTACGCGCGTCGTCTGCGATTTTCTGCAGTACGCCGCAAAACTCAAAAAAAAAAGACTCGCGAATGATGAAATACGCGAAAGTTAAACCCCCGAAAGTCGAGGGCCGACTGTATATATATATGGGTTAACAGTATTTTTATACAGTCGATAGCGGATTGATTAATTAATTATGGGGAAAAATTGAAATAAAGGTCGCACGCTTGTTTTGAGCAGTATAAAAATATAGGTATATGAGCAAGCAAATGATTTACTTAAAGCTATTATATATTTTAGAGCAATTATCTTTGCGTTTGCTTTTGTTCGACGTCTCCTCCTAGACGGTCAAAGTCCTCCAAACTTTTTTCACGCCTTCATCTCACCGTAACTTAGAGCAACGTTTGTTTAAACCCCAGAAAATTAGACCCCCTCCCAAATGTTGCAGCGAAACATCTGTCCATTGATAACATGGTGTATGGGTAACTTACTACTCCATTCATAACTTTCAAATCTCCATTCATAAGGTAGGCTACGTGAGGGCCCTCAGAAACTTCGGACGCTTGATTTCCGATCCACCGCAGATAGAAATCCGAATTGTGAACCCTCTGTATCCAGCAGTAAGTTTAACCACTTCATCCAATTCGGGACCGATCAGTCGATTACCTGTGAAATGACGGGAACCCTAAAACTTTCGCCATCGGTGACCTGCGGAATGACGGGAACCCTAAAACTTCCGCCATCGGTGACTTCCTGCGGAATGACGGGAACCCTAAAACTTCCGCCATCGGTGACCTGCGGAATGACGGGAACCCTAAAACTTCCGCCATCGGTGACCTGCGGAATGACGGGAACCCTAAAACTTCCGCCATCGGTGACCTGTGGAATGACGGGAACCCTAAAACTTCCGCCATCGGTGACTTCCTGCGGAATGACGGGAAATCAAATATAAATCGTTTTGCAAATTGCTGTTTCCCAAACAGTCTGTACATCTTGAGAATATGCAATTCGTAACAATATGAAGCAGAAGAAGGTTGCGAGATAATCGTTCAGTGTACATAAAATAAAATAATCTATTCATCATTATTATATTGAAAATTTTCAAATTAAGTACTAAATGTATTAAAATAAGGAGCACCTGACTGAATTTTATTTCTGCATTTAGCGCCCTCTAACGATAGTAAATTAAGGCCATTTAGAGGATTTGAAAACTAGGAATCATTATATTTTGTTAGGCAAATTCAATTCCAAAAATAATTTTTCATTAATCTCTGAATACAAAAAGTTTCGTTTTCGCACCCATCTTGGGCTGAAAGGACATATTATTGCTGCCAATTATTATTGCTGCCATTATTGCTGCCAATGTAAGCACCTTTATCATCACACTCCACCACTAAAATATAAAATTTCTAGCCTTTGCAATATTCGTTTAAATTACTGAAATTTCAAGAATGTTCCACCCTCAGAGGACACAATAAAGCTTTGGGAGATTCTAAAAGTGTAAATCATAACAATTTATCAAAACCTATCCAACCCAAAATGGATGTTTAATTCGTGTCTAAAAACAAACAATTATCTCTTAAAACAAAAACAAAAATATTGAATTTTCCCACCCCCTACGGGTGTAAAGGCAGTAATGTTACCTCCTCCATGTCTAAGGTAACATTACTGTTGTCAGTGCAAACTTCATGACATTTATATTTCACACTCAAAATTTCAAATTTCTTAGGTAAATTACATCGCTTGCAATATTAATTAGAAACTTGCAATATTCAAAAATTTTCACTATGAGAGGGCGCAATAATATCTGCAAGAAGGTTCCGAAATTATGAATCGTAATATTTCGTTAATATCTATCCGACAAAAAAAGAATTTTCAATTCATCTCTAAAAAAAAGTATCCAATGTCTACAGACAGACAGTGAAGGAAACAAAATAGCCGTTGTTTCAGAAAACGAGCTACTAAAAAGCCAAAATATGTTTCACGACAGTACGGGGTTAATGGGGTTTCAAAACCAGAGGCGGATCAATGTTAATACTATGGTATCCTCCTCCAATGTCTTTAGAGTGGAGGCGAATAATTAGTGGCTTTTACAAGTCAGAACTCTCGATGTGCCAAGAGTGAAGTCGGTCAATGCCGAAAAAAAAAATAACCCTGCCGCTTTATTATTTCATCCCCTTATCAGTTAGCCCCTCATTAAAAATTCCTGTTGGCGGCCATCTTTGATGAAGGAAACAACCTATCTCGATATATCCCTCGATGGCTATCTTGGAAGTAAACAACCCTTTCCCAGCCAAATCCAAGTGTCGAAGGGGGGTGAAAGGGAGGGGGCATTAACCCTCTTTGTTTCAGGTTCGCACCAAGAGTATTGCATTCGTTTTCAGACGTGTTCCACCGTTTACACCATTCCTATTCACGTCACCTTAACATCTCTGGACTTCCGGTGTCACGTTAGCGATCGGCACACAACGTTAATATTAGTCCCCATGTCATTTCAACGTTAGCTATGACTTGTTTCATCCACCTGAATATTTATCAAATTTCGAATACCATGTTTTCAATCGCGCAGTACGTTTTGTTTTTTCTTTTTTATTATTATTTTCCGCCAATAGCATTTTTCTCCCATTTTCTGCAGCACAGTCTTCTTTTAAATTCAGTTTCTGTGGGATAGTCCTTTTTCTAGTATTACTTCTTCCATCACTTAGAATCCTCATTTATTAAACAAAGCTTAAGCTACCAAATGTTGCTTACAACCGATAATGCGCAGAAATTCGATTCTGTCTGAAGAAAATGTCTGATATATGAAGCCTTTCTCATACACCATTCCTCACTTATGCTTGTTCGATTTGTGGTTATACTAATAACACCACCCCTACAGCACTTCAAACTTTTGAAAATAAAACTCTGAGGACAGCCAGGTATGGTACATCAAAAATTGAAACCTCCATAAAGATACAAATCTGGAGTATATTAACTCATATATTAAAAAAACTCGTCCAGTCCTTCTCAGACAGGTTAGGTGCTAATCCTATTGCTATCCTCCAGAATAAAATTCAATATGATACAAGTACTAATCAGAAAATTAAAAGACTAAGGTATGTACTTGGAAGCATGTAATTTTGAAGCGAATTCTGAAGATAGCGTGGACTATTCCTAAACTCCTTAGGGCCCACAAATGGTGGTTTAACCTTATGTGACTTTTGGATCTCACATATATCAGAGCCATATTGGACAACTTCCGATGAAAGAGATTATGGGTATACTGATATCCGGTATTCTGCAATGTCATTTTTAGATCTCAGATCTCGGAGAATCCTAATTCCGTTGTCAGTTGCTGCCAGTGATAGTTTTCTGCTGTTGAGTCTCTGTGATTCTTCAATTGTTTAGAAATCAACAGTGCTACTTCTCGACGCATTCTTATAGTATAAATCACTTTCAGATATTAAAGACTCATATAGCAATGAACAAAACGTTCTGAGGATGAGGATATTCCCCAGAAGAAGCGAAAACCGGACTCCGAAGACCCCTGTCAGTTTGAAGTCAGTAATGAAAAAGCACAGATAGGTTTTTAAGTTGCCATCAACTTGTGGCAACGCACAAGATCATGGCAACTGAAAAAACTTCGGTCTGTAAATGGTAGCTAGGCATAAACTGAAAGGAGAGCTGTGTACTAATCCCCAGTGATGTGTAACGGTCCAAAATGTATGTTAAAATTCCAAAAAATCTAGACTCACCAAAGTGAATTCTCCTTCTACACAAAATTCTATGAGCAACTAACAGCTCACTCAAAATATCCACCAATATTCTACATCCTTAAATCCCAACTCCCAACTACTAACTTCTAAACTCTCATCTCCTAAATTAACTAACTTACTAACTGACATCTTCTCTACTACCAGCTTCGTGACCTAACGTTATTATTAACGTTATTATTATTATTAAAACTATATACACGTGGCGTGCAACTGACAAATGTGTATTGAACTCCAGGAAAGAACATTTGTATAAAACGACGATCGCGCGCTCGCACTAGCTATGATAGAAAAAGGGTGGTGGGAACGGGCATTGGCGAATGCTAATCAAAAATCAGAGTTGCGCATGCGCAACACCTTTTGCGAATTTGGGCAAAGATATGATGATTCCAACATAAAGAAAGCCCCAAATTAATAAATATAACGTAAATAAAGTAAAAATTGTTAAAAAGGAGTAAAAGTGAACGGGTGGACAAAAACAAATGATGCACAGAACAGGCCAGGTTAGCACCTAATGTCTGAACACACCTTCTCGTGGTGCAGGCCATTAGTGACTTTCAAAAGAGATATTCTATTTTGGAAGGGAATGGAAAGGGAGGGATGCCAAAACAGTGTGGCCTACTGATCTGGTCATCTATGGCCACTTTTTTTTTTCTGACCTGATGAGTAGTGGTCAACTTCACAAGGTTCTGGTGCTGACCATTTATATCCACTAGACCGACTGGTTTACCGTTTTGGGCATGATTATGGATTATGGAAAACTTCCTGCACTGTGGGCATCTGTTGACGGGGAATCTGCCGCTGTGTTTTCCGTTGGTATGTGGGCTGCCAGCCTTAAGTGAACAGAGGCACCGGATACTTTATATCAGTTAGTGGATAATCCTTATCAGAGGTCATCACAGGTATCTGAACCATCACTTAGCAGGTTGGACATAACTAATCCTGAACTGGTGTAATGTGTCTCAGGCAGGTCATAAGACATTTGAAAAGATTCTCTTCAAAAGGTGCTGCCTGTATTTCCTACCAGCATGGTTGGCTTCAGCCCTTAGCGATGGGGGAACCACAATCCTCACTTAGCTACTTGGGCATTACGAATTCTAAACTGGAGTAGGGTGTCTCAGGCCTATCATATAGCTCTTGAAAAGGTAGTGCCTGAAGTTCCTACCAGCATGGATGACTTCATCTTTTAGCTGTGGGGGAACAGGTCTTTGCCTTATGCCTGAGATCAAGAGGATGTTTGATATTGTAGCACCTACCTCTCTGAACAAATCTAGTTTCTTTAAAAGTCCCACTAATCATGTTCTACAGTTACGTGGAACATGAGGACCTTACATAGAGATTTTTCTCTTGAGGTCCTCAGGAAGGAATTCCAGAGTTCTGCGCTTGCTAGAGACCATATGAACCGTAAAAGTGAGATACTTAAAAGTACTTTAAATTTCACTTTTCAGGGAGGGAGGATGGAAAGCATCTCTAAGGTGTAGGTTTGCTTTTCAGAAGATATGCCAGTGATGCTCTTCTGGGATATGACTGTATTGATGAAAGATTCCTTACAGCAAAATTTAAAGCAAAAATTAAAAACTTTAATATCATCCATCACTTGTTATCCTTCACAGAGGACACTGATTAGAATGAGAAGGATAAGTTTTACAGACAGCTTCAGGATATTTTGAATTCTGGGATTCCCTTTGGCATTGGTAGTTCCAAAGGCAATGGAGAACGTCTCCTACAGGTAAGTAAACTTAACGGTTTGTGAAAAACAAGCACATACTACAAACACCGGGACATTTATAAATGCACATGGGTTTCACCTGACGGATTGCACAGGAATATGATAGATTATATTTTAATTAACAGTCAATGGGCCAGTTCAATTAGGAATACCAGATCATACAGGGGAGCCGAAATTGGGTCTGACCATTACCTGGTCAAAAGTGTCTTGCAGCTGAAGCTTAAGAAATGTTGTGCTAAGGTTAAGAAAATTACCTATAACATTGAAGGTCTGAAAGATCCAAATATAGCCAAAGCGGTGCCTACGTAATGGGAATGTCTGCCGATTTCCGCAAATTCCCGTGTTAACAAGCGCGTATAAGAAGCTTCAGAACTTGACACATGAGGGCAGTACAGTTCCGTGTTAAGTTAACCTTCGCTAATGGTAAGTGTATAGCGATCTGATCGAAGTTATATGGTAAAGAATCAGGTAGATGGTTAACCAAATAAAACTAAACTAAAATCTTCCTTAGAGATACAACGGGAATAATGATTTAAACTCTCCATAATGAAAAACATGTTTAAAAACAATCCTGCTACATTTGAAATTGATCATCCATTGAATCATCCATATTCAAGTATTTACACAATATTATTTAACAGTAGTTCTTTAAAGAACAAATTTAATTTCTTTCCAAAGCAATTCTTTATCTAATTTAATAATTTTAATTACTCTTCCAATAAAGGAATAAGGGAAATGCATATGCAATAGATTTAAGCAAGATGGTTTTGATATTCATACTCGATTTATTTAATTAAGTATGAAGTGGAAAATTTGTTGAAAAATTTAATGAATAAAAATAATTATTTTTAAATGCAATAGACGCAAATTTTATGCTGCAGTACAGAATTGATTCTTTATATTTTAGTCTTTTTATTTCAATTACTTCTTATATTTCAATTATTTCAATTATATTCAATTAATTCTGTTAGGAATACCAGGGCATATAGGGGAGCTGAAATTGGATCTGACCATTACCTTGTTAAAAGTGTCTTGCAACTTAAACTTAAAAAGTGTTGTGCTAGGGTTAAAAAATTTACCTTTAATACTGAAGCTCTGAAAGACTCAGTTATATCCAAAGCTTATCATGATAGGTTGCTTAATCATTATGACCAGTCATGGTATGCTTACTACTGAAGTTGAGGAAGAATGGGATCATTTTAAACAGGCTTTTTTGGACACTAACAATACTCTTTTAGGAAAAAAGGAGCAGAAGAGACAGATTTATCTGAGTGATAAGGCACTTGAGCTTATTTCGGAAAGAAAGAACTGCAGGAATGCCCTTAATCAATACCCTACTAGTCCTAATAGAAAGCATTACAGAGAACTTAATAAACGTGTAAAAGATCAGTTAGCTGCTGATAAGAATCTGTGGCTTGATGGCTTGGCTGACAAAGCCGAGGAAGCATTTAAACAGCACAGCAGCAGAGAGCTGTACCAGATAGTTAACGTTTTGTATGGTAGAAAACGAACAGGTATACAGGGATTGAAGGATAAACAAGGTAAGGTTATGGAAGGTGAGAATTCTGTCATGGCTATGTGGGCTGAGAATTTCATTGATGTTCTAAACAATGTGGTTAGTTCTACTACCATTGTTTGCAATGCTGATAGATGCATTGGTGGCTTTAATGTTGGCCCTATAATACAATCTGAAGTTATTTTGGCTGTTTCTAAACTTAAACTACATAAATCCCCAGGGGTAGATGAAATTACTACAGAAATGCTTAGAGCTGGGAATGTTTCGGTTACCACTTGGATGACTGAAATTCTGAATATCTTTTATGACAAAGGCATGGTTCCTAAGGATTTTACCAGAGCTATTGTTATCCCTATTTTCAAAAAAGGTGATCGCTGTTCTTGTGATAACTATAGGGGTATCAGCCTACTCTCTGTTCCAGGTAAAGTTCTTTCCATGATTGTGCTTAATGGAATTAAGAATCTGGTTGACAGTCAATTGCGTGATGAGCAATGTGGATTCATAAGTGGTAGGGTATGTGTGGATCAGATATTTTCACTTAGGCAGATTCTTGAGAAATGTTTAGAGTTTCAGAAACCTTTGGTTGCTAGCTTTGTTGATTTCAAAAAGGCTTTCGACTCTGTTGATCGTCATAATTTGTGGTTGATTGTGAGATCATATGGTATACCCGACAAGTTAGTTAACATAATGGAAGCTCTCTATAATAACACTGAGTTGTGTGTGAGAGTTGGTAAGGCTTGTAGCAATTGGTTTAGCATTACTTCTGGTGTTCGACAAGGGTGCATTTTGTCTCCTTTTCTCTTTAGTTTGGTTATTGATTATGTTATGCGAAATTCACTTCAAGGGAAAGATTTTGGCCTTAAATGGACTGGAGATACGAAAATGTCTGATTTAGATGATGCTGATGATTTAGCCCTTTTGGCAAATGATGTTCATGAGATGAACTCTTTCATTCGAGCTGTTGATGTAACTGGTAGTAGAGTAGGTTTGGTTATAAACAGAGAGAAAACTAAAGTGATGAAAATCTGGGAAAGCCTGAATAAGGACCTCCCAATTTTGTGTAACGTGTAATCAATCATCAAAGTGATGAAAATTGGTCAAGCAGGCTGTGAATCAGTTAATCTGAATGGTTGCAGTCTTGAGCAGGTGTCACAGTTTAATTACCTTGGGAGCTATGTAACAGATAATGGTGATGTGCGGCATGAGATTAACAGACGAATAGGGATTGCTGCCGGGACTTTTAAGAATCTATGGAGAGTGTGGAGAAATAGGCGTATACACCTAAAGACTAAAATTAGACTGTATAATAGTTTGGTTCTTTCTAGGGTTAGTTATGGTAGTGAAACTTGGACACTTTGTAAACAAGATAACAGGAAACTAGGTTAGGCAAAGGAGTTTGCAACCTCCTTTAAGCAGCATATTGTGCAGAGAGAGACTCCGTTGGTTTGGCCATGTTGCCCGTATGAATAATTATAGATTGGCGAATAGGGTTATGAACAGTGTGCCTAAAGGCCTCAGAAAGAAGGGGAGACCTAGGATGCGGTGGGCAGACAATGTCAAACAGGACCTTATTAGAATTGGTGTGCAGTGGCCAAATGCAGTAGATGTAGCTCAGGATAGATTTGCTTGGAGAACTAAATTGCACGGTCTGGTTGGATCTCCGTATCCCATGGCTGCTTGAGGATGATGATGATGAATTCTCCCGACCTACAGGGCCCCTCTTGTTTTTTTTGCTTGTTTTAAAGTAATGTTATTTCTTTTATCACCTCACTCGACGATTCTACGTAAAGTAGTTCAATTTTCATCATTTTTCAGTTTAGAAGGATAAAGGGCTCCATTTAGAATATAGATGGAGGTTCCAATTTAGAACTTTGTTCGAGGGCACCCATTTGGAGCTTGGCTCCAGGCCTCTCAATTTTTTAATCCACCCCGGTTCATCTATATATATATATATTTGTGCAATTTAAAACGCTGACAAACTGTTATAAACTTCAACATTCCATTAGTCATATATGACTGGTTTAAGAAGAGATGGAAATAGAAAAGAGTGTCAGGGTCCCAAGAAAATGCGCGACTTTTTTTTTGCTACTATACCTAGCATTATTTTTTATATTTTTTAAACCAACAACTTATTTTTTTTTGTGAAATATTTAAAATTAGTAATAAAAAAATTACGCCCCGAAAGCTATAGCATTATCTTTCTATGTTATGTCAACGAGAATCTAACTCCGAAACTCTATGACATCTAAAGGAAAAATGTGATGAAAATAAGAATTGTAGACCCGTCAGGATGAGGTTCTTTTCGAGCAGCTCGTGTGTGCAGAAGGCTACTTGCGAACTTCTCGGTATCTTCAATACCTTGTCAGGATGTTGCTGCTATTTAGGTGGCCGATAAACACAAAATTAGATTTTACATACTTGATGCATTTAATGAAAAACTGTGACGACGTTAAAGATAATCAAATTTATTTAAATCTCGATTTATCATCAATATTCGTTCAGTATTTAAAGAGTTATGGAAGCTGGAAAATTTAATAATGAATTATGTTGTTTTATAAAAATCATTCATTATTATCTAATATCGAAATAATCATTATGTAAATTTTAAAAATATATTTTATCGAATGATTCGAAACAATACTTATTATTATTTAAGTTTTAATTAATATCTGAAATAAATTCTTATGACCCATTACTGTTGTGAAATGTTCTAGCATCCATAACTCCTTAAATACTAGACAAATTCTGTTTAAAATCAAAATTTAAATACATAAGATTATTATCTTTAATTTATTTTCAGTAACATTTTTTCATTAAATGAATATTTTAGAAATCATAGAGCTTCGAAATTAGATTCCCATTCACATAACAAAAATTCTCTAATTTTTTTTAGGGCAATGTAACTCAGTTCCGTTTATTGTAAAGATATTCATTGTTTTGAGCTAATGGGAATAACTTTTCCTTACTTCCTGCGATTCCAAAATGTAATTTATTTAAACATGATCTCTGAATTTTTTTTTCAAATTACTCATGTTAACATTACGTTACCGACATATTACTGTAGCCACTTGTCTCGCAGATCCAGTTTGCAAGAGATTCGATAGAAACTGAGGTTTGTTTCATAAGTTTCGCTTCTTCAAAACATCACACAATACCGCAACATCGTTCAGACTTCTAATTAAAAACTGCAGAAAGTGAACAGAATAGTAAATAAATTATATATGAACAAATTCCTATCAGAATCCAATTTTGAAACCAGCGGTACACAGCGTAATAACCTATACTGCTACGAAGCAAGCAGCAAGCAAAACAGCGGATCGCCAGCGCCACAGCGGACGAAAATGTAACTAGCGCTGCTGTCGCTTCACGTCGGGAAATCGGCAAGCATTCCCATTACGCAGGCACCTGCCAAAGCATACCATGATGGCTGCTTAGTCATTATAACAATTGTGGTTTGCTTACTGCTGAAGTTGAATAAGAATGGGATCAGTTTAAACAGGCCTTTCTTGAAATCAACAGTATTCTTTTGGGTAAAAGAGAACAGAGGAAACAAAATTATTTGAGAGATAAGGCTATGGAACTTATTTTTGAAAGAAGGAAGTGCAGGATTAATATGAATCAACACCCTACTAGTCCTAACAGAAGGCATTACAATGATCTTAATAAACATGTAAAGGCTCAGTTAACTGCTGATAAGAATCTTTGGCTTGATAGCTTCTCTTGACAAAGGATAGGAAGCAGTTTAAAAGCAGCACAATGGCAGGGGGTGTACCAGATATTTAATGTCTTGTGTGAGAAGCAACTTGCAGGTTCCCAGATATTGAGGGATAAACATGGTAAGGTGGTTGAAGGTGAGGATCTTGTGATAGCTAGGTGGGATGAGCATTTCAGAGATGTTCTAAATAATGTGATTATTTCTATTCCCATTTTTGTAATGTGGATAGACACATTACTTGCTTTAATGATGGCCTCGTATCACATTCTGAAGTTGCTTTGGGTATTTCTAAATTAAAACTGCATAAATCTCCTGGGGGTGGATGAAATCACCGCTGAAATGCTTAGAGCTGGGAATATTTGTGCTCTCACGTGGCTGACTGAAATTTTGAATATTTTTCATGATAAAGGTGTTCCTAAGGATTTTACTAGAGCTATTATTATCCCTATTTTTAAAAAAGATGATTGTAGTTCTTGTGATAATTATACGGGATTTAGTTTACTTTATGTTCTAGGTAAAGGTCTTTGTACGATTACATTTAATAGAATTAAGAATTTAGTTCTATCTAGTTCTACTATCTGCGTGTGAACAGTATGGATTCAGAAATGGTAGGGGATGTATTGAGAAATTGTTTTGAGTTTCAGAAATCTGTGTTTACGTGCTTTATAAATTTCAAAAAGGTTTTTGACTCTGTTGATCGACATAATTTGTGGTTGATCGTTAGATCATATGGAATACCTGAGAAGTTAGTTAATGTAATGAAAGCTCTCTATAATAACAGTGAGCCGTGTGTGAGAGTTGGTACGTCTTGCAGCGATTGGTTTAGCATTGCTAGTGGAGTTCGACAAGGGTGCATATTGTCTCCTTTTCTGTTTTGTTTAGTTATTGATTATGTTATGCGAAATTCTTTCCAAGGAAAAGATTTTGACCTTAAATAGCCTAGAGATTTCTAAATTTCTGATTTAGATTATGCAGGTGATGATGTTGATGATTATGCAGATAGATTATGCAGGTGATGGCTAATGATGTTGATGAGATGAATTCATTCATTTGAGCTGTTGATAAGACTGGTAGTAAAGTAGGTTTGGTTATAAACAGAGACAAACTAAAGTGATGAAAATTGGTCAGGCAGGTTGTGATTCAGTTAATCTGAATGGTTGCAGTTTTGAGCAGGTGTCACAGTTTAATTACCTTGGGAGCTATGCAACAGATACTGGTGATATGCGGCATGAGATAAATAGAAGACTAGGTATTGCAGCTGGAACTTTTAAGAATCTATGGAAAGTGTGAAAAAACCTAAAGATTAAAATTAGGCTGTATGAATAGTTTGGTTCTTTCTAAGGTCAGTTATCATAGCGAAGCATGGACCATTTGTAAGCAGGATAACAAGAAACTTGATGTCTTTGATTCTAGATGCCTGCGCAGTATCTTGGGCATTAAGGTGGTTTGACTTTGTAAGTAATGATGTGGTTAGAAGAAGGAGACACCAACCTCCTTTAAGCAACAATTTGTGCAGAGAGAGACTGCGTTAATTTGGCGTGTTGTCCGTATGCAAGACTGCAGATTGCTTAAAGATTTCAGCAAAAGTTGGGGGGGGGGACCTAGGATGATATGTGCAGACAATGTTAAGCTGGATCTTGCTAGAATTGGCCTAGAGTGGCCAAATGCAGCAGCTGTAACTCAGGACAGACATGTCTGGAGAGGAAAATTAGACAGTCTGGTGGGACCTCCGTAGCCCATGTGTGCATGAGGAATTTGTAGGTATGTACATTATGAAGAAAAATCTGTTAATCTCAGATTTTTTCTGGAGTCCTCATGGTAATCACTCCTTAACACTTATAAAATAGGAATTGATCTGGAACGGCAGCATTAAATGGTACAGTACCTTGTCGTGCAAGTGGGCTTCAGGAGAAAATTTTCACCATGTACCTTCCAATACTGTTCCTCGTTTCTTAGAAGTAGCTGTTTCACAAGTCTTCCTAACTCATCCCTAAAGAAATAATTGGATTCTGCGTGCAAAAGTCAAGGCTTCATTTGAAAACTTTAAAGCACCACATAGTGGATGGATATTGGAATCTGTACCCCACGATGAAATAACATTGGAAAATATATGCCTCTAGCAGTGCCTTGTTATATCCCTATCCGAAAAGAATTACAATTAGAGAGCGCTCTTGTTAATGTAAGCCATCCGGTGGCCAAGTTGTTAGCGCGCTTGGCTATTGATCAAAAGAGCCTGGGTTCGAGACCCAGATAAGACGTGGATGTTTGTGTCATTTTTCTGCTGAGGTCCCACCATCCTCACAGATGTTGAATGAAAATTGATCAGTCTACAGTACAACCTGACTTTTATTGTGGCGTATAAACTGACAGGCACCCGTCAGACCTCTGTGGTAACCAGCTGCTCGAGGGTATTTTTTTATTTTTAATAAATGCAATTATGGCCAAAAATCCTTTGTCTGGTCTGTTTTAGCCTGTTTGTGTCCTGCTACAGAACATCCACAGCGCCTTAGCAATTACACGATTTAAAAGAAAAATTAAACGTATATGATCTAACTTTCCCTATAACAATAAATCAAAAATCAAAATTCGAAAAAATGAATAACATCTCTGTCAATGTTTTTTGGATACGAGAAAGAGGTGTTCCCACTCTACATTACACTATTCAGATTTAAAGAGCATGCGAATCTTCTACTGTTATCAGATGTCGAAAAGCAATACTATTGCTCTATGTGTGTAATATGAGTAGACGTCTCAGTCCTTTCACTAAACACAAATGCCAGACTTACTACTGTGATTACGGCCTTCTCCGTTTAACGAATGAATCACTCTTGAAGAATCATGTTTAATATTGCCAGAGGTAGAGTTTCCAATTGAAGAGGAGAAATGGTTAAAATTCACCTATTTTAAGTTCCAACAGTCCATTCCTTACGGGATTTACGCCGACTTAGAGTCATTCTTAATCAAAGTGAACACTTGTATGCCTGGCCTTTCAAAATCTCATACCATTATCAAAGCAAGCCATGAATCCTGTGGATTTACATATCTTGTTTTGGAATCTGATAACTGCACCTGTAACCTTACAGTAGTTTATAGAGGCACTAATGGAGTAAAATAGTTTTTGGAATATTTGCTTAAAAAAGTAAACCATATCAGTAATTTGCTCTCGGAGATCAAACCAATGCAACTTTCAAATCACGAAGAGGAATTATTTTTCAGCGCTACCAACTGTCAAAAACGTTCTGGGACTAGATGGAATGAGGAATCACGATCATTTGTTTAACTTGGAAATTCGAGGAGCAGCCTATAATGCATGTAACATCAATTATAAATTCACTTACAAGATTCGAGTTATATTTCATAACCTTATGGAATCGGCAGGATCAAAAATAAGAAGATTAATTGCATTCCTAATAACATGAACAAACACATAGCATTCTCTCTTGGAAACTTTGAATTTTATAGATTCCTATTAAGTTTTAAGTTAATTTTATAGATTCCTATTAGGTCTAGCTTCCCAATTCTTGGGAAGCTAGTCAATATTTATCACTAGGAGAATTCCAGATTTTAAAGGAGCATGTTCAACCTGATCACTACATTTGCTTTTGAGAAAGAGGATTTACACCTACTATTATACTGACAATTGCAAAAAGGTTTGAAGGAACACTGTTACCTTCACGTGAAGCATTTTACAATCAACTCACAGTAGCAGCGCTAGAGGAAAAAGTCTACATCCATGCAATAAAAGTATGGAATACGTTCAACATAAAAAAAACCTAGGCCAGTATCATACTCCTCTTAGCTGACGTGTCTGAGAGTTTCAAAAACTAGCATCAAATACTACGAGATTAATCCCTGCTATATTTACACAGTTCCTAGGTCAGCTGATCAAGCATGTCGGAATATGGCATATGTGAATCTACAGTTGATAACGGCCCCAAAATCACTTTTTCCTAGGAAAAAGCATACGAGGAGGAATTTCTGTGCTGCGCAATCGTTTTAGCACGCAAATAACAAATATTTAGATATTCTCCAGCTCTCCTCTAAAATACATTATGATGCCAGCAATCTCTACGGATGGGCAATGTCACTGTGTCTTCCTCTGAGGGATTTTCGATGGCTTGATAGAAAAGAAATAAAAGATCAAGATATTACTTCGGTTAATGATGATTCCAATAAAGGCTATATATTGGAAGTCAATTTAGATTACACATTTTATTATTTCCATGACGAGCACAATAATTTTACACTAGCCCCTGAGAAAGTTCAGATTACCAACAGTATGCACTCACCATATTGCCAAGAACTTGCTCATAATTAGGAATAAAAATCAACCAATCAGTCGTGAAGCTAATCCCAATCTGTAGTCTAAGGAAAAATATGTACTATATTATGGGAATCTCAAACAATATTTTTTAACCATTAGTACGCAGCTGAAGAAAATTCATCACGTTGTAGAATTTAAACACTCTTGCTGGCTAAAACCATGTATAGAATTTAATACAGGTCAGCAGAAGAAGGCTAGAAACAATTTCGAGAAGGACTTCTTCAAACTAATGAATAATGGTGTATTTGGAAAAACGACGGAAAACATGAGAAATAAATCGAGTGAAAACTGTATTGAATTAGAGTCCAAAGAGAGTATGGAAACTCATAGCATCACCCGTTTTTCATGCTTTTCGTGTTTTTGACAACAAACTAGCATGTGTACAATCAATTCGAATAAAATACTGATGTACAGCTTTGATTAATAATTTATTATTGCAATTATATAGCAAAGGCTAAATTATTATTCACCGATATGAGCTTCAAACCGACGATGTGTATGCCGATACGAAAGAAGTTGTAGAGCAGGGCTTCTTAAACTTTTTCCCTTCGCGATCCCTTTTCGCCCGAGAAATGTTTACACGACCCAGATATATAGGTATATAAATCAAATATTTTCTGATAATAAATCATAAAGAAATTTATTTTAGAACAATTCTTTGGTATACATATAATTTTACCATATATTAAAGACGAAAGCAAATTGGCATACTAATGAGATGGATGTGCTTGTTTCATTTTACATAAAGAATTAAATCTTGGCTGAATATTTGACATTGCAGGACGCAGAGCATCTTCAATGTTTTTCAGAGTTGATCGATATTTTGATTTATATAATCGTCAATGCTGAGAACGCCGCTTCGCATAAATACGTAGAACAAAATGGAAGAAGTATGTTTAGGGTTCACTTCAGAAATTGTTGGAAATTCTCTCCTAATCCCAAGCCAAAATTCATTTAACGATTTTTTAGGAAACTCAAGTTTTAAACCTGTGTCACTTTATAACTCGGCAAATTCTTCTTGAACTTTTAATGACAGATGACTGACGTGTTTGATTTCAACTGAGACATATCGTTTATGACATATGGTTTTATTTCAACAATGACATATGGTTTTATTTCAACAATGACATATGGTTTTATTTCAACAATGACATATGGTTTTATTTCAACAATGACATATGGTTTATGAACCCAACTAGTTTTTTGGAATCAAAATTTGAAGGGAAGTGTTTCTGAAACTGTGTCTCCAGGCACTTCAGATGATCAATTGTTACTCTTACAATTAAATCTTTGGGAAGGTTATTTTCAATTATAAAATCACCTGTAGCTGCAAATATTTATAAAGAACCATTTTCCACCCTATTCTTCCATGTTAAATGTTTTAGTAAAACTTTCAATTTTTAGTAAAACTTTCAATTTTATCTTTTAACATAAATATGTTACAATTTTTTCCTTCAAGCGACATGTTTAAATCATTGATTTTTTCGAAAATATCCGACAAATAACACAGGTTTGAAAGCCATATGTCATTACAAAAAAATGAACAAAATCGGATTTCTGCTCAGTCAAAAATATAACAACTTCATCTTTCAATAATCTGTTTAAGCTTCGCCCTCTTGAGAGCCACCTTACCCTCTTGAGAGCCACCTTACCCTCTTGAGAGCCACCTTACCCTCTTGAGAGCCACCTTACCCTCTTGAGAGCCACCTTACCCCTGCGTGTAGTAATAAGCTTTTGTAATCGGAGTTCATATCTTTGCAAAGGTTTGAAAACAAACGACTGTTAAGGGCACAACTTTTAATGAAGTTAATGATTTTGATAGTATCGGAAAGCACAACATCTAACACTGGTGATTTTCTTTTGGCTACGAGTGCCTCTCGATGGGGATGAAATTCGTAAAATTCCTTTATCGAATGATACTGTTTCCAAAAGAATTTCCGAAATTAGTAAAGACCAATTCCAGCAGCTTATTACCAGGCTTAAGGGCAGCATTTGTTTAACTTTGCAGTGAGTAAAAGGGATATGTTCATTGCCACCAGCTTTAACTATTGCTACAAATCCAACATTCTCGCCCATCATTGCTCCAGCACCGTCTGTACAGCCTCCAACGCAATTTTTCCACTGTAAACCTTCATTTGTGAAAAATTCATCGACTTTAAGAAAAATATCTTCCCCTCTTGTGTGCCCTTCCAAAGGGCGACAAAACAACAATTCCTCATGTATGCTTCCTTCATAAATATATCTTACATAAAATAACAACTGTGCCATGTTAGAAATATTAGTTGTTTCATCTAACTGAATTGCAAACTTTGGGCTGCCGTTAAGCCTCGTAATAAGCTGCTGGAATTGGTCTTTACTAATTTCAGAAATTCTTTTGGAAACAGTATCATTCGATAAAGGAATTTTACGAATTTCATCCCCATACTATTTCCCATGAACTGTTTCTGGCATTTTAATAGCAGCAGGTAACACGAGATCTTCTCCTATCGCGTAGGCTTTTTAGTTTTTGCAATTAAATAATAAGTTTCCTAAGGTGCAAGTAAATACTTTTCGTTGACAGTAACAAATTTCTCAAAACATTGTTTTTCTTTATTTGAAGATTTTACAAGTCGTTCAAAATATACCTTTGGTGTATTGCAGTACGCTGCATGCTTGGTATTAAGATGTCGTTTTAGTTTGACTGGTCTCATGCCCTCCGCAGCCAAAACTTCATTACAAATTAAGCAAAGAGATTTTTCCACACCATCATGATTATTAGAAGTAAATCCATATTTTAAAAAGTAAATCCATATTGAAATCCATATTGCAAAGTAAATCAATATTGCTGCAGTGAAGTCGCGCTGCCAGAAACACCTCGGATTCATTACGCGTTTCATTTTGAATTAATTTTTGGTCGTTGCGCGTTCACTTTTACTGTTGCCAAATTTTTCGCGAACCCCACATTCAGTTACGCGACCCCATATGGGGTCGCGACCCATAGTTTAAGAAGCTATGATATAGACAATTTGGACACAACTGATTACTCTGTTGACCACTTCCTGCATAGCAGAGGTAATAAAGAGGAACTGGGTAAAATGAAAGATGAACTTTCAGGAATTTCTATAAACCAGTTTGTGGGCCTTCGTTTTGACTTCTTTTCTAAAATGTGTAGTTTTCTTAGTTTAAAAGAGAAGAAGAACGCATGAAAAGGAGTCAGTCATATTGTTCTGTTTAAAATATTAGCTCTAAATCTAGTAACACAACGATTTCTGCTCTGCAAAAAGTTGACGATTTGCGATTTTCATATTATGGCTACCTGTTCAGGATTTATTTTAGTTATAGTTATACAAATCACCCTTCAAATCAGGTGCCGGAAATTACATTTCATTGGGGAATTTATCAAATTAAACAAATGTTTTCACGTTAATTATATAACGTGAAAACACATTTCTGTTGTATTTATTCCGTTATGAAACCTGACTTTTTATTCGGTTTAAAAACCATCCTGAATTTAAGAATATTTCCCATTTCTTTAGGTTTATTGCTCTAATGAATCCATCAGTGATTAAATATGAACATGATTTTATGACATTAATATTCTCGTTTACTTAAAATTTAAGGAAATGAATTGATTTTAAGAATGAATATATATATCTTTGATCAACATTTTATCTAAAATTACCTCAGTAAATGATTTTATTTGATAACTGAAAATTTTTCCAGGTTCTTGATTAAAGCAGATATATTTACTTTAAGCAAGAAATTATGATATTGCATTAAAAATACTTTCATTTGATTCTGGAATTTCAGAGTGCCTTCTTATACATGAGATTAACGTCACTAATTTTGTGATAAAAATAAATGAAACTGAAATCTATTTCAAAATTACTTGCGGAATGAAACGAAACTAATTGACACATTTTTTAAAATAAGCTGCAAGATATCCTACTAACTAGTGCCCACTTGTCCTGCAGCCTACTCTTGTAAAGATATACAGTCGCTCAAAATAAAAATCCGAACACTATGGTTGATTACAGAATTCAGAAAAAATATCTGACAACGATTTTTTTAGAAATTAGTGATCTGGCAACCTTCGTTTACTGTACAAGAATGTTGCCAGGTCACTGATTTCTAGAAAAATCGTTGCTACATAGTTTTATTATTAATTCTCTAATCAACCATAGCGTTCGGATATTTTTGAGCGACTGTACATTGAGTTGGTTTTTTCATTAGCCATATCCCTCATGGATAGACATAGAGCGATCTGTGGCGCTTCTGATGGCTCAGAGTCGGAGTTTCGGTCCAAGTATTAGCTCTAAATGATATAGAATTATAGAACGCACAGGTGGCAATCAGTTTTTGCTTTACTCGGAGGAAGAATGGGTCAACATAGGGATCTTTTCAACTTCAAATATGGTATGGCGTTCGGGTTCCAGTTTTTTGGCAACAGCCACCATGGTGAACAGTTCCTGTCCCGTGTTGTTATGAGTATATAATGACTGGTTCAACAGCAGTTGAACAACCAACCATCGGTCACATGTGGGACAGCCACATGTGGTCAATGACCATGGTGAGTGACATGTGTCCCCATCTCGTAACACAGCAATAAAGTAGCACAGTGTCCCAGTACAATGCTGAAATGGCAAAATAAATATCCACATGGACAATGCATTGGACATTTGCTTGGATGGGCTATGACAGTCGACAGCCGTCACATACTGTATTATACCAATGCTCACTACGAGACACAAAAAACTGCACCTTCATGGGCATAGCAGAACCAACACTAGACCACCAACATGTGGTAATCTGTCACCTGATCAGAGAATTCCATTTCCATCTGCATCATGCTGAAGGGCATGTTCGCATTTGTGGAGAAAGCAACCTGAGGTCATGGCACCAGGATGCGCCATTGGTGTTCAGCAAGCTGGAGTCGGTGGTATTATGGTTTGGGGACTATTTTCGTGTCATGTCCTGCGTCCACTGATCACATAGAATCAACAATCCAATGGGACTACCTATCTTTCTATCATTGTCGACCAAGTACACCCCTTCACAATGACAGTGTCTCCAGAGAACTCCAACATCTATCAACAAGATAATGCGCCATGTCATAAGGCGTAGCAGGTTCCAAACTGATTTCAGAAACGTGACAACGAATTCTGCATCCTCCCATATCCACCCAACCTACTGGATCTCAACCCAATGAAGCACGTTTGGGACCTACTAGATATGACGATTCGATGCTCCAAACCTCCACCTGGCAATGTGCAAGCATTACAGGACACATTGAGGAACTCACGAGCAGCACTACTCTGCACTAGGAAACTCTGCAACACCTTGTGAAATCCATTCCCTGATGTGTACCGGCTGTATTAGTGGTTACATGGTGGCCTCATGCCACAGTAGGTAGGTGTTGTTGGTGCAAAGCCAACTCATTGTCCATTGGCCTCATTGAGACAATGCATCCTCCCATATCAATTAATGCTTGGACCGAAGCTGCCGATTATTATCCAATTGCCAGAAGGGCTTTCGTGCTTTTGAGAGTTTTTTGGTAAAGTCTTTTTACTTCAACAAGTTATCTCGAAGGCCAGTCATAACCACCACCAAGCTTACAATGCCTGAAGAATACTTTTGGATAGATTTCAGTGAATGTATGTAGAGGATGCTCCAATTACATTCACCATTTCACCACTTCTAGTTGATGTTTGAATTGTTTGAACTGCTTGAATTGGATTAGGACTAAAGAGAGATAGTCGGATTTACTATCTGTGATGGTTAGAGTTAAGCAGGGTTTCCCTATTATCTCTTAGCTCTTTAATATGGCTTTGAAACCAATGATCTGCTCCTTGCTTAATAGACAAGAAAGTTCCTTTTTGTTGCTTGGAAGACCCTTATCACTTCTTATTTTTCGGACGATCTTGTTTTCATTAGTAAATCGCAGGAAAGACTTCAATATCTTTGAATACAACGAGTATTTCACATCTCCAAGCTTTACTGGCATGAATTTTAAACCTGCTAAATGCGCAACTTTGGTGTCGCTCATTAAACAGAGACTGCAGGATACAGAGAGGACTTGGAAGGTCATTTTCAAGCTTGGAGACAGTTGTCTTGAATCCCTGAAGGAGGCTCGTTTCTGTAATTACCTGTAAATAGCACTTGGCATTAGGAACGATCTAACACCTAGGAATGGAATCTCTGATACTGATATCTATATGTATATCTAGGAAGATGTATACATATATAGGATATAAGTATAATTAGGAACAGAATCTCTGATGTTGATATCTATTTGGTTGATGGAAAAGTAATGGAAATATCGCGAAAAAACCGTTGTCAGGAAATGCGCAGTGTTCTTGTAAACAATGTAGAAGACAGCGCATCCCTAGCTCCAGATCTAATGACATCCTGTACCTACCTTTAATCTGTACGGGTGGCAACAGGCATTTCACAATGGAGACACAAGATGTGTGTATTCGTTCCATCATACTGTACGAATAGAAACGCTGTTGATGTCCAAGAGTATTTGAGCCAACTGTGCAAAGCTTATGAGGACAAAGAAATCTCTCAAAATACCCGTTGTCCATAGTATGACAAGTTCCACTCAGGTGACCTTCAGTTTATAAACGAACCTCGAAGAGGCTAGTAGATGGAATTGAATGATGACTGTTTAAAGCCAGTGTTGAACGAAAATCCACGTCAGACATGCAGCAAATTGGTACAGCTACTGAACACCAATCAGTCCTCTGTCGTTTGACATCTGCAAAAGCTGGGTTATGTGTCAAAACTGTATACCTGGATCCCACATCAGTTGTCACAACAGAACGTGGTGGTTTGCTATATTGCTTGTATTTCATTCCATATTCGGCAAAAGGCTAATGGCTTTTTTGATGGAATGGTTATAGAGGATGAAAAGTGGATCGTTTATAATAATGTTTTCCGTAAAAGATCATGTTGTCGAGCAGGAGAATCGTCCCAGGTTATGGCGAAATCGGAGCTGCATTCTAATTAGGTGACGTTATGTTATTGTTGGAATTGGAGGGGTATCATCCACAATAAAATTTAAATCGGTCCCAAATCATCAACTCGGATGTCTATTGTGAGCAATTGGACCTCTTAAGTTCAATACTGAAGGCCAAACGTCCAGCGTTGGTAAACAGAAAAGGTGCTGTGTTCCATCAGGATAACATAAGGACCCATGTTGCATTGCAGACACAGCAGAAGGTGCAGCAATTGGATTAGGAAATAACAATGCATCCTCCATTATTGACGGTGATGTTATGTTATTGTTGGAATTGGAGGGGTATCATCCACAATAAAATTTAAATCTGTCCCAAGTCATCAACTCGGATGTCTATTGTGAGCAATTGGACCTCTTAAGTTCAATACTGAAGGCCAAACGTCCAGCGTTGGTAAACAGAAAAGGTGCTGTGTTCCATCAGGATAACATAAGGACCCATGTTGCATTGCAGACACAGCAGAAGGTGCAGCAATTGGATTAGGAAATAACAATGCATCCTTCATTATTGACAAGCCTCGCTCTCTCAATTTCCATCTGTTCCGATCCCTGACTAATATATTTCCGATAAGGAGCTTTGGAATGAAGACGAGATGAGAAAGCGCATTGCCAACTTTTTGCCATGAACGACAAGAATTTCTTCAGGAATGGCATCTATAAATTTCTAGATCGTTTGAATATGGTTGTTGAATATTGTTCAACTGCACCCTCATGTTAATCTACTATGATTAATTACTACTATGATAATTATTATTCTACTAATGATAATTACGTTCTTCATTAAATAGCACATTGGTTAATCAAGGTAACGATTATTCTTGCATGTCTGATATTTTCCCAGTACCTTTGCATGAACCCTGTATATCTTTATTTAGGAATATATATATATATAGGATATTCATACCTATATTCATATTTATATATATATATAGGATATTCATACCTATATTCATATTTTTATATATAGGATATTCATACCTATATTCATATTTATATATATATAGGATATTCATACCTATATTTATATCTATATATGTAGGAAGATATACAGGAAATGGACAGAAAAATGGGAACACCAAGGTTTGCAGAAAGACTTCGACTTATGTTAAACAGCTACACCTACATGCCACTGACGAATGCATGGAACATGCAAATGACATCCGAGAATGCTTAGTTTCATGTCTATAAAGACCAACCCGGTGTAACTGCATGTAATTATTGGTACGGTTGTGACCACCCCTGAGTATATTTTAGAGTGGCACAAGCACTAAGGGCTGTGATTCGTTTGCATTTGTCAAATCCAAGGCAAATTCCCGGACCCACATCCAAATCAACACACATTTAGCAAAAATCAAAAACTAACAGGGTTTCATAGGTAATAAAAACACAACATTTATTTACAGATAAATGTTCAAACATTTTTCACATGTGGGTCCACTCATCGGACAATTTCATCAGGCACCTTCGGCGCGACACTTCTCAATTTAAGGGGGCTTACTCCAGCGATGGCGAAGGACAGTCCAAAAAGTTACTTCAGCTCAGTGCTCAAAAGGTGAGCAGACGATACACCATGGATTAGTTCCATACAGGCAGCGTGACGGCGGTAAATAATGTAATTGAGTGGGAAAAATTAAACTAGAGCAAAAACGAGTTCGACCGCACCTCCTCGTTCGGTGCAGGCTGATCCCAGGGGACGACATCGCAGTTTGGCCAGTCGCTTGCCAGTAGCTGCAGTCTTCCACTCCTCGGCAACTCACTGCATCTCACAGGGCGCTTACGACAACTCTGCTCATTTTTCATGAGCTCATTTTCCAGAGGCAACAGCTCACATCTTCCTTCGAGGCAGCGACGATAATCAAATCTGCTTTTTGTCTTTTAGTTCACCTTCTTATCGGCCCCCTGGTGGAGGTCACCTTAGTGGTTTTGTGGACGTCTTTGGTTGATCAAATCAAATCAACTTGACATAATTATTATAACAGAGAGTAATATTAGCGTCCATGAAGACGATTTATACACAATTAATGGCTTCAGCAATTTAAATTCAAATATTTTTGATCAAACAGGCAGAGGGTCATAATATATTATCGAAATAATTTAATTGTACATAGATCACGAAACTATTGCCCCAGCTGAAACTTTACAAATCTCTGTAAAGAAATTCTTGAAAGAAATTCTTTCAATGTTATACTTCGTATTGTTGCAATATACAGATCCCCTAGCTCTAATTTGAAAATTTTTCTTCAAAATTTAAAAATTCGATTTAAAGAAAATCAATTTCTGAATGATGTGCTTTTAATTGGGGATTTTAATATTGATGTCAAAAATCCGCATAAATCTGAGGTAGAGGAGTATAGAAATATTATAACAGATTTTGGCTATGATCAAATGATAAACGATTATACAAGAGTGGAAATCAGAAACGATCAGTTGACCCGCACGTGTATATCGATCATATAATTGTAAAAAATAATTTGCTCTTACTCACAGAAAATAGCAGACCACTCTTTCATAATGGCAATGTATGGTTCCAACGATTCACATTCTAATGAATCAGCCACTGTTGAGTTGTGCAACAAAATAAGTGAACCTGCCTACGCCTATGATGAGAAAATCATTGGGAAAAGATTACTGGAAATAACTTGGGATGATTTATCAAAATCAACAAATAATTCTGAAATCTTATACAAGAAAATTTATGACGAGTTGCATAATATTTACAATGAAGAAAAATATAGGTGCACAGAAAAAATGAAAAAAAAATAAGACCATACAATATGTGGATCAATAATTCAATCAAAAATGAGATGATTACTAGGGATAAGTTGTGGAAACGATACATTAATAACAAAGATTCGAAGACTTACAAAGATGACTATACGTCAGCTAGAAACAAGGTCAATAATCTGATTAGGAATGCAAAAAGGGAATATTATTTTCAGCTTTTTGAAAATGCTGCTGTAATACTAAAAAAAACACGGAATTGCATTAATGAAATTACTGGTGTAAGCGTCAAAAGAAATACCGATGATGTAATCTTAAAGATTATACCAAAAGATTTGACAATTAGTCAAATCGTAAAGAATTTTAGTAACTATTTCATTCCATCTGTGTCTGATATAAAGGAAAAAAATCCTATCCAATGTGACTTTTCAGACACCCAGTACACGAAACTAGATGTATTTTCAAGATATAGACAAAACTGATGTATTCAAAATAATCAAAGAAATGATCTCTCAGAAATCAGCTGATATTGATGATATACATATAAAAATATGTAAAAATCTGTAATGAACAAATTTCAAATACTATAGCTAAACTAATAAACCTAATATTTGATCAAGCTTATATCCCAACCAGGCTTAAAACTTCTGTAATAGAGTAAAACCAATTTATAAATCTGTAAAAAAATGCGATATTAAAAATTACAGGCCTATTGCTATATTACCAACAATTGAGAAAATTATGGAGAGATATGTAACTGATAAAAACTACAGTTATCTTTAGAAATTTAATCTATTACACTCAGCTCAGTATGGTTTCCCAAAAACTAAGAGCAGCAGCTTACTTTTAAAAAATTTATTTGATACTGTCAATGGCAATTAAAATATAGGTAAACTCGTGTGCTGTATCTTTTTAGATTTAAGTAAAAAAGCCTTCGATACCTTGGATTCTGATATTCTGCTCAAATTGGAAAGAACTGGCATTAGAGGTAAACTTCTCAGGTGGTTCAAAACTTATTTAAATGATCGATACATTACGACCAAAATAAAAGACTACAAAAGCTCTCCTAGGGCTTCACAGTATGGTGTGTACCTCAGGGGTCAATTTTGGGTCCATTACTGTTCTTAATATATATTAACGACTTATCAGATAAATTTTCTGGCTCTATCTTTCTATACGACAATGATAACAACTTACTCTTCTCACATTGACCACATTTTTAGAATACAAAGCAGTATTTTAAAAACAATATTGATTTCTCACCCTATTGTACACTCCAGCCTCAAGAATGAAAGATTTTTTAAGTTAGCCATCTTACCAGTCTACGATCTATACAAGTATATCATAATTCTAAATTATTACTTTAGTAAAGACTTCAAAACTGAAAAAAGCTCTTTGCATCCAGCAACAAGGTTGAGCACTAAGCGATACTACTTATTGCCTAAAATCCTTAACAATTATGGTAAAAATAATCGAGTGTATTAAGTACCATTCCTCTTTAATTCAATGCCACTATATGTATTACAGTTTAAAAGATATGCCACTATGAAAAAAAATTGATTATTTGAAAGCATGTCAAATTAATATTTCGACTTTTATGTTTTACAAATGAAATGTTTGTTTTCATATTTCTCTGCTTGTTTTATTCGATAATCATTTACATTCTGTGAAATAATGTACTGTTTGTGATTGTAAATTATTTCATTATATGCAATAAAACTGATCTATATAACGTAAAATTTCCTGCAGATATGCCGCTGGCTTCGTTGGATCATATTCATTATATATGTACTAAATACGATGTTCAATTAAAAAAAATAAGAGCAACTGGCTCGTAATCATATAGATCTCGAATCCGGGAGATCGATGAGGTTTTCTTTCCACTTCTCCGGTTACTAATAACCCTGCTACTATTACTGGTTTTGTAAGTTTTGTTAGATAGATAAAGAGCGATTGAGGGATTCATAGTGAAGGTGAGAAAGAGTATTGCAAACTGAAATAGATTCGCAATTCACTTGAAGGGAAAAAATATTCCGAAGAAAAAAGAAAGTAAAATAATGAAATGAATCAAATGAAAAATGTTACTTGCAACAGACGGGAAGGTTATCGTGAGACAGCTCACTGCTAAGTCTAAAACTCACTCAGATGGTTCTTCAGCATATGTACAATGTATTAAATAAGGATAAAGATAGAAGAAAAAGGTTAAAACAATTAACCTCATTGCTTGATGCTGTTCATCTTATCCCTGATTAATTTGTTTGCATAGCATTGCTTGTGTTATCTCCACTCTGCTGTTCGTGGTCATGCGACTGTTCCAGGTTCTGTTTTCTCACGCCGTCTTTTCCACCATATCCCGCGCTTTGCGATCGAACTTGACCAGGTAACAAGGTCACCGATGACGGGCCACTGACCGAATTGCAAACGCTCAGATCTACAAGCAGACGGAAGTAGCTAGAGCCGTGAGTTTTTTTTTGCAGTTTATTTTGGTTTCAATTGATCGCTATCGATCTTTACCAATCCCTTTCTTTAGCTCTCAGATTCATTTGCCCGTGACCCTGCAACGCATTGTGAAGGGGGAGGGAGATGCGTCTGGGGGACAAAGGGCGAAACAAAGGCCTACGTTGAGGCAATCATTTGCAGAACAATAGGAAGTTGTTTGCCTGGCTTTGTAGGGGAATTGAAGCATTTACTTGCTGTTCGTATGAGAGAGAGCCGAGAGTGCTGCGATGATCTCGTTTTCCATCATAATAACGATGAATAATAATTAAAGAGAGAAATCTTTACAACTGTGCTCGCTGTTCGGTAAGCTCAAAATTCGTTTCAGAATAATTTCTGAGGTATTTTTTACTGTCTTTTGCGATTGAAACAAATCTGCAACTGAAATGGGAGAAAAAGAAAATGTATGGAACTCAGGAAGAAGCAGGAACGAGGGAAACGAAGGGGGAAATTGCCGAAGTGTTGAAATATTGAAGCATAGAATGGAAGTGATTGTTATAGAAGAAGAGGGATTAGAAAAAGAGACAGATGGACTCAGGGAGAAGTTCAGCAGAGCAGCACATGAAAATCTTTTAAGCTGCGATGATCAATGAAGTGGAAAAAGAACTGTTTCTGTAAAAGTAACTGTAGATTAACAGACTTAAGAACTCTGGTCTTTCACTAGAAACACAGAACACCAAACATGATTAATTCACCAATCAGAAGGATTATAAAACTTGATTTGTTCGACTAGCTATTCAGTTTTCTTTTATATTAACCCTTCGCAATTCGTGTCAGCAATGCACCCAAACGCAAACAGAGATGAAAATAATCTGACTGTAAGAGGTTTATTTAGTTTTAGGATTAAAATAAATGAGAACAAGGATTGAAACGATTCTGTAGTCAAAATATCTGATTTTTCAGTAAATGATTCGTAATGAATGCTTATTATGTGTGAGCAAAATGTTTCGAAATGAGATAAAAATACAAACTCCACCCCAGGAGCTGTTTCTGAGTCTGACCATAACCTAAAGTTTCGGTGGCGACTCTTGAGTTTCATCGGTGGGGATTCACCTGCCAGACCAAAGAAACTAGTCGAAGGAACGAAATATTGCGAAATTTGAAATATTAATTAATTATGAAGGTGCTGTTACTTATTGCTTAAAATACTAATTAATTAATAGGTAATAATAGAGAAAATAAAAGATAAAAACAATTCAGGAATTTTAGATTAAAACGAAGCATAGAAGAGAGGAGTTCGAGCTCAGGATGAGAAGAATTTAAATTTCAAATATTCCTTGTAATTATGAAAAAAAAACTAAATGAAAAAATTAAAAACTTAATAAAAATTTCAAGCTTTAAATCAGTCTTAAGTAATTAAAAATAAACATCACGCCGCATTTGATTACTTTTTTACGTATTCTCAATATAATAAATTAATCACTTTTTGCATTTATGTTACACATTAATTTTCAGTTTCTATAGGTATTTGAAGTATTTTTTGTCCAAATAGTATCAATTTTTCCTTAAAACGATTTTAATTAATTACATAAGAATACACTAAATGATTAGCGGTAAGTATTTCTTTATATACACTGAAGAGCCAAAACATTATGGCCACCTATCTAATATAATGTTGGTCTTCCACTTGTCACGAAAACAGCTCTTACCCGGCGAGGCATCGACGCTGCAAGAAGAAAGTGTCTTGTGGTATCTGGTACCAACACGTTACCAGCAGATCCTTTAACTCTTGTAAGTTACGTGGTCGAGCACACAACCATAGATGCACAACCATATGACCACACAACCATAGATGCACAACCATGCAAACACAAACCATAGATGCTCGATTGGATTGATGCCTGGGGAATTTGGAGGCCAGGGCAATAACTGGAGGTATTCCTCATGTTTCGCGAACCATTCACGAACAATCCGGGCAGTGTGGCATGGCGCATTATCCTGCTGAAAGAAGGCACTACTAGAGGGACTGTTGACACGAAAGGATGTACCTGGTCTGCAATGATGTTTAGGTAGGTGATAGACGTCACAGTTTCCTGCACATGAATGACTGGACCCAGGGTTTTCCAGCAGAACATTGCACAAAGCATTACACTTCCTTCACAGGCTTGTTTTCGTCCCATGGTGTTCCCGGTGCCAACACTTCCTCAGGTAAACAACGCACACGTACCCGGCCATCCACAGTGTGCAACAGGAAATGAGATTCATCGGAGCAGACGACCTTCTTCCAATCATTCAAGATCCAGTTTTGATGCTCGCGTGCCCATTGTAGGAGCTTTTGACGGTGAACCGAGGTTAGCATGGGCACTCGGAGCGGCCTGCAGTTACACAGTCCCATTTTCAGCAGGGTCCGTTTCAGCAGGAATGTATTGTGTGCTGTCACATATTACTTCCGTCACCAGCATTCAAATTACTGGCAAGTTGCGCCACAGTGTCGCTTCCGTTGGCTCGTACCATACTGGATAGCCTTTGTTCACCTCTAGCATTGATGAACTGTGGTTTGGCCCCACACCATGCTGGCCGCTCATGGTTTTTTCCTCCTCAGACCACTTTTTGAAGGTACTAACCACGGCTGACTGTGAGCACCCCACATGCCATGCTGTGTCGGAAATGCTCTGACCCAGTCATCTGGCCATTACAATTTGGCCTTTGTCAAACTCACTTAAGTCCGCTGCCTTCCCATCTGAAGAGCAAGAATAACACTGATTAACAGAGCTCAGTATCAGGTGTTTATTATTCCGTTTCATGACCTTGACAAGCGCCGTCGTTTACCTGCAGTCGATTCGATTTGCATAAAGATGCGCTGGTCATAATGTTTTGGTCCTTCGGTGTATATATTCGGTGCATTATAAAGAATTTTCTCCCAAATTTGTCTTGGGCTTTACAATTGTCGAAATGGTTAGGGCTCAAGGAATCGGGCGGGAGCATCTGGGTACATCTGGCAGGGCTGAATCCTGTAGGGTGCTTACTTAAGATGCTTTGCGTGTCAATTTACCAATTTGGTCAAGATTTGATTAATGTTTCAAATGTTTTCAGAAGGCAGGATATCAGTGTGATGGGTATATATGCTTCTAAGGGTGGTGGGGATTTTTATTTCCTTTTCTAATGAGTGTAGTATGTGCCAAGTTTCCTCCAACCGTTGAAAAGTGGGTTTCCTCCCAAAAATAATTGAAAAGGTTTATAAACTTTCTTTGGACGATGTTTGGTAGATTTTTAATTCCTTTATATGTAAATTCCATCAGGACCTGGAATTTTATTTTCCAAGCAATTTAAATAATATTCCAGTTCTGAGAATATGAAAGCTATATTGAGGCTCATGGAATGTTCTTTGTTTTTCCATTTGACGAATTCTCTTCTGAGATTTGTATGATTAAAATTTTTTTGTGGAGTATTTGTTAGGGTTTTCTGGATGAAGATGGTCTGAAAACGTATTACCATGTTCTTCAGGAGTAAGGTTTTGAGCCATGCCGATATTCTACCATATTTGTGATGGAGGTTTCTCCTTAAGCGAATTAAATTTTTTTCAGATTTTGTACGTGGGAGTAGAAGGTAAAAATTCTTCGTAGAAAATTTTCAATGTTGTTTGGTCTTTAGATATTATTTTTCTGAATCCTTGCATTGATTATTTGGGAGTACACTATGTGGCGAGGTTCCTCCCCCTCCTTGCCTTTCCTGTATACTATGAGGCGAGGTTCCTACACCTCCTTTCCTTTCATTCCTGTCTTCTACGAATATCAATAAGTTTTCTCGTGTCCCAAGGATTGTTCACATGGTATGTTTTAAATTAAAGGAGTTGGAGGTGTTCTCGTAATTTTTTTGTGTTCTCTGTTATCGGGGTATAATTTGTGAAAGGGGTTTCTTCTTCTTGGGCTTCCCATTTTTTGCTCTATTTTGTTTCTGTAGTTTGTGTTTTTTATCTTCTAGTTTAGCGCAAACGTGTAGGAACTGGGTAGAGTGACCACAATCAAGGCGAGTACATATAAGGTGGCGCCACAAGGCTTTGTTTAATCAAGGTCATTCGAGTGACCTCACATTGGGGAGAGCTCAGCTAATGTATTAACATAATCGTACGTTCTTTCGTGTCTTTCTTTGCTCTTCGCTTGGTGAATTTCTCTCTCTCTGTGAAGTCTTTTAGGTAATTTTGGCTTCTTTTTATCATGACGAACTATGCAGTAGCGAACTACATCAGCAATCCTTCGAAGAATAAGAAAAAACAATGTTTCATTTACATTCCCATTAGAAGTCAAAATTAGTATGAAGTGGCTGCTGCATTGTCAGCGTGAAGATAAATTCGATGCGCAGATGCTTAGATATGTGGTTAGCCTTTTCTAGATTCTGGTTAGGATCAATCGCCTGTAAGATTTATGAAGCGAACTCTTAGGACAATCTATGAAACGTAAACTAAATGATGATGCCATTCCAGACTTAAAAAAAACCTGTCACATAAAAATGTCAGTCTTGTTACGATGACCGATTCTACTCCCATCAGACGTTTGTTATCACGAGAAACAACGAAATAATTTTTGGAATAAGAAACCGATACTTCTTTAAACTACAACAGTGTACCCAGTAAAAAAGTAACATTTTCTCAGGTAATTGATAATTTAAAGACATTGGCTTTTACTTTACTGATTCATGGGATAAAAGCTTATGTCAGTGCGACATATTCTACGCATTAGAAATTACAGCAGCAGTTTCAAATTGCTAATAAAAAGTTAAATAAAGCCGAGAGGAAGATCTCTGATTTGCAAACAAGATTACGGTAGAAGCAAAAGCAGTAGAATAATCGTAAATTAAAATTGATACAGCAGAATAAGAATTTCAGAATTAATCAAAACAAGAGAAAAGAAAGCAGACTTTTCATTGAATAACTGTAAGAAAAGGTTTCTTAGTAAATTGAAACTGTATTCACGTCAGGTCACGTTAAATATTTTTTGGAAGGGATAAAATTTGAATCACTACTTAGGGCGACAAAAAATATATTTTTATATTTTCATTATGATTTTTAACATAATTGGTAAAAAGACAAGTTGAAATAAAGATTTGGTGTTTTAATTCGATCGAATTTAATTTTAAGAGCAAGATAATGATAATTTCTCTGATCATCTAATAGAAATTCTATAGTAATGCGATATAAATTACCATAAAATTTCTTTAATAATTTTTATTTATCATATTTATTATTTATATCTATTATTAACGTTTGAGAGCAATTACTTAAATTGGAATCAATGCTGTTAAAGAGACCAATTTCCTTAATTCTAAATAGAGAAAGAATATTGTTAAAGTTTCATTCTCTATTTAGAATTGTTTTATTTAGGTTTATTTATTAGTTTTATTTAGGTTGCAATAGATTTCAGATGTTTAAATTGTCTTCAGTCACACTTTTCCAAAAAATGATTATTTAAGATGTTCTCGAGTTCTCTATCTCAGTTACTGTTGACACAACACGGAACTATACCTAATAAAATGGCTGCTGATTGTGTATCTGTAACAATAAACATTTTCCTGATAGCTAGATAGACCTCAAACAGTAAAACAAAACTGAAATTGTAATTTTACACTTTTTCTGCTAATAAGAAATCTGTCTTACCGTACGCTTCTTGTCCGCTTTGTTGACCTTCGTCTCCCCGTTGTGAGATCCAAATGCCTTACCAATGACCGTCAAGAAACGCTTCCTAGCGGAGTGGCACCACCCTTCCTTTATTCACCCTCTGACCACAATAGGGATGTAGTCGTTCCCCTTTGCGTCCGGCAAGGTTTTCCAGATCAGAAATTTGAAAAGAACTCGGTCGGCCAAAGTAAAGTCTATGGCAAACTTCTGTTTTCCAAATCTATGAAATGTGAGGAACAGTCATTGAGTATGGAGAGATTATTGTTGTCAATGTGTTGTTCCATGACTTTGCCTCTGCGATGAGTTTTGTGAGAGCCCCATAATGGGTTGATTGGAAATCTCCCCATATAATGACAGGTTTTGGACATTGGGGAATGACGTTTTGAAACTGCTGGAGAGTTGCAATATTTCTTGGATTAAAAAGTTTATAATTTTGATTGTATTCTTGTTAATATTTATTTGGTGGCTTCGGCTTTTAACAACATTCATTATATTTAAGCTGTATTTCCATTTGGGGGATTTGTTAATATATCAAAGTGGCCATTCCTCTTGCTCTGTTGTTTTTGTTTTTCTGTTGGGTGACATAATGGGAGTTTTTGATACAGAGAGTGACTTTGATCTGCTGTAAGGTGATTACGCTAGTATTGCAGGTATGGCAAAGTTGAATTAAAATATTTTTTATGTCTTAATGTTCTGAGATTCCGTTGAAGAAAGTTTTTAGTTTTAGATTTATCTTTCTCAGTTCAGAAATCGCTTGATATAAAACTTCATTAATTTCTGCTTACCTTTAAATTTGTTGTTGATTAGACTTTTAAACATATTATTGAAGACGGGGATCAATTGTTCTGTTGCATTCTTTTCCAGATTTTTTACTCCTCAGTTCCTTAATTTTGTGAATCAGTGAGAAATATTCTCCTTCAATGGTTCTATTTGTATGATTCCGTTCTTAATTTATTTTCAGGAAATTATCTCCCGGAATATTATCTTCTGTTTTTGCCTCTGAAGACGAATCCTGCTGTTTGTCTTTGTTGTGTAATATCATTCAGTTCCATATGTTTTCTGCCAATACAAAGGGCGTTTCGAAAGTTCTTGATATGCATCTGCATAACAAAAGCCATTGCCTTTACCCCTCTCTCGTCGTAACCTCGGATTTATCTAGATTTATCGTAGCTAACAAACCGATAAATATAAAAGTTATGGGTCCACACAGAGTGATATCAAGATGGGTTGGGTTGTTTCACCTCTGAGCGGCACGTTTTTGCACACCATGGGCTTAATGGCCAGGTCACATGGACCCCGAAGGCTCAGAGAAGGTTGGGGGAGGGGACCCACTGAAATGGCTGTTGGGTGACAAATAGTAGCCTCCCGTCAAGGCCATCCAGCGTGTTCTTTAACGTGCACAGGGTATGATTCTCCCGCACACGGGGCCACGGCTTAACCCCCCCCCCCCATCCGACGGACGGCGACCTTTCCAAGCCCATCGGTGTCCCCTACACCGTGGGCAGCGCGGGGAATTTTGCGGAGATAAATCTCAAGGTTGACCCAACTGTGACTCGAACCTGGGAACTACAGATTACGAGCCTGGCGCGCTACTGACTGAGCCACTCCCGCCCCGATATCAGGATGGTTGAAGGCTTGTAAGAAGGAAGAGAAGTTGAAAAACGAAGACAGAAAATAATCCTATTCGAAGTGAAAGTGGAGCAAGGAAATCTGCTTCCAGGGGAGACTGGAAAAGGCCCAGCTGTTGGAATCTTCCAAAATCCTATTTCTTTATTTGATTCCGCTTATGATATATTTTGTACGTGAATTTTCTTTGTGCTTCTTGTTCAATGAAATTCTGTCAGGAAGGAGAATGAAGCAAGCATGGCAAGCATGATCTGATCATGAACAAAAATTTTGAGACCTTAGGAATATGATTTGCAGATATCTTTTTTTATTTTATTTTTTTAATGCCTCATATGCAGAGTAAATCAAGAGTTCTTGAAAATAGTATGTCCACGAGAATAAGATTAGAATTCTTAGATTATATGAAAAAATTGGCTGTCGTGCAAAATTTTATTAATTTTTTTGAATAATTTAATTGTCTTCTGCTTATCTGGATTGGTCAATAGATTTTGTAGGGTTATCTCTGAGATCTGTAAATTATTTAAATATGAGAACAGCATGGACAATATTCTCTATGCTGTTACATTGACTGCAGTAAGAGATTTTATTCTTTTGAATTTGAATAAGGTATTATTGAGGAGGTAATGTTCAATTCGGTATTGTTATCACAATTTGCTATTTTCTGTTAAGATATATTTGTTATTTTATTCTCAAGATTTCTTCTGGATTCATTGCTTGAAGTGGAAATGAAGTTATCTTCTTTAATGTTTTGGAGATGTACTTTGATTTTGTTGGTAATCATTATATTATGGGTGGAATGTTAATAATTTCTGGAGTTAATGATATCTCTGGCCATTTGGTCAGCAATTTCATTTCTAAGGATGCCTGAATGGCTGGGTATCCATTGTAAGAAGTATTGGTTTTTATTTTTAGTGGTCAGGAGGTGGATATCTGTATAAATGTCATTTATTGCCTGTGGGTGTATGGTATACTTAGCATGAGTGGTTAGTGATTCCAGGGCTGATTTGCTGTCAGATAGAATAATGAAATTTGTTCGTTTTTCATACTTTGTCCATTTGATTGCTTCATGGATGGCTACTAATTCAGCCTATGGTGATTGTAGATGTGAAATGTTTCTTGTAGCTTTCTTCTAGAATATAATATGCTCCACTACCTTGTTTTGTCTCTTGGTTGTAAGAACTATCTGTAGTTATCTGTTTGTGTTAAGGATATTTTTCTTTGATTTCTATGTGTTCGTCTTTGAATCTCTTCTAGGGAGTGATTAATTCTTTTATTGATGCCTTCTATGCAGAGTTTTATTTTGGGTCTATAATACTCCCAGGGGGAGAGAGAAACTTTCTTTAGAGAAACTTTCAAACAAGTCGTAGCTCATTAACTTTGCAGGAACGAGTGCAAATATTCAGACACGTGTCAAGAACTATTTGAAAGTTCTCCGACTTTTCATATTGGATATTAGTAGAGTTAATTTCGTTTTTTGACTGAAGTGATTGCTGATGATATCTGCCTATTGGTTATTATGGTTGTTATTTTATCCCTTTCTGTTCCTTCTAAAGAGAAAAATTGGAAATCAAAGGAACTTATGACAGGGAACAATACCTCCAGGGCTATCGCCATTCAATAAAACATAACTCAAATAAAACAAATCGTTTTAACACAAGTCTTATTTTATCTCAACGAAACAATAGGAAATTAACAGAACACGTGAAAGTAAAGGGGAAGAGGCTATATTTGCATCTGTATTGTCTAAAACAAGGTTTCTCGAACTGAAATATTATATTTTCTATCCCTTTCTGTTCGTTCTAAAGAGAATAATTGGAAATCAAAGGAACCCATGTCAGGGAGACAAACCGTACAGACTACCATCATTCTCAATAATACGATACTCAATAATCCGAAATTTTAAAAATATTTTTTATCTGAACGAAACAATAGAAAATTAACGGAAGAGGAAAGTGAAAGAAACGATATTTGCATCCATTCTCTGCAATCAGACATTTCAATACAACAAACATATTTGGAAGTTCGTACTAAACAAAGAATCGCGCAATGAAGTCAATGCTCTGCATAAACCTTTACTTTTATTCTCTCAAATACGACTTCGATTCTAACAAATTTTATTCTTAAATCTATTTCACTGAAGAAACAATAGAAAATATGAGGAATGGAGTACAGGAAACAAGAAGGTTGTACATTTTCATCTATTTTTTTTTCTATTTGGCATTCCATGAACATTTACATCTGCGATATGTTTTTCAAATTTGGCATTCCTTTTCTTTTCTTAAAAACGTATTTTTTTCGGAAAGAAAATCAAAATCAAAGCAATGTAACGTCTGAAAATTGTAGGATCTGATATCTCTAAACAATCACAGCGACATAATAAGTACACGCGGGTTTAACCAGATAGGCTGCATAAGAATATGATTGATTATGCATCTATTAATTAACAGCAAATGGGCTAGTTCTGTTGCGAATACCAGGTCATATAGGACAGCTGAATTTGGATCTGACCATTATCTTGTTAAAGGTGTCTTGCAACTTAAACTTAAAAAGTGCCGTGCTAAATTTAAAAAAAGTTACTGTTAACTGAAGTTCTGAAAGACCCAGTTATCATTAGTTAAACCTTACCATGATAGGTTACTTAGTCATTATGACAGTCATGGTTTGCTCACTACTGAAGTTCAGGAAGATTTGAACCGTTTAACCAGGTTTTTCCTGTAACTAACAGCACTCTTTTAGGAAAAAAGGAGCACAGGACGGAAAATTATTTGAGTGATAAGGCACTCGAGCTTATTACGGAAAGAAAGATCTGCAGGAATGTCTTTAATCAATACCCTACTAGTCATAATGGAAAGCATTACAGAGAGCTTAATAAACGTGTAATGGATCAGTTAGCAGCTGATAATATTCTCTGGCTAGATGGCTTGGCAGCAGAGAGCTGTACCAGCTAGTTAACGTTTTGTGTGCTAAGAAATGAAATTTCAGTCTGAAGTTATCATGACTATTTCTAAACTTAAACTACATAAATCTTCGGGGGTAGAGGTATACATGGATTGAAGGATAAACATGATAAGGTTATTGAAGATGAAGATTCTGTCATGGCTAGGTTGGCTGAGTATTTCAGAGATGTTTTAAACAATGAGGTTAGTTCTACTCCCATTATTCGTAATGATGATAGATGCATTACTAGCTTTAATGTTGTCCCTATAACACAGTCTGAAGTTATTTTGGCTATTTCAAAACTTAAACTACAGAAATTCCCAGGGGTAGATGAAATTAATACGTAAATGCTTAGAGCTGGGAATGTTTCGGTTACCACTTGGATGACTGAAAACTTGAGTATCTTTTATGATAAAGGCATGGTTTCTAAGGATTTTACCAGAGCTATTATTATCCCTATTTTCAAAAAAGGTGATCGCAGTTATTGTGATAACTATAGGGGTATCAGCCTACTCTCTGTTCCAGGGAACGTTCTTTGCTTGATTGTGCTTAATAGAATTAAGAATCTGGTTGACAGGCAATTGCGTGATGAGCAATGTGGATTCAGAAGTGGTAGGGGATGTGTAGATCAGATAGTTTCACTCAGGGGGATTCTTGAGAAAAGTTTAGAGTTAGCTTTGTAGATTTCAAAAAGGCTTTTGATTCAATTGACCGTCATAATTTGTGGTTTATCATATCTTTTGGCATACCAGAGAAGTTGGTTAAGATAACGAAAGCTCTTTATAGTAACTGCGCCATGTGTGAGAGTTGGGAAAGCTTGTAGCTATTGGCTTAGAATTGCTTATGGTTATGGCGTTTTCTGTTTAGTTTGATTATTGATAATGTTATGCGAAATTCACTGCAATGGAAAGATTTTGGCCTTAAATGGCATAGAGATTTAAAAATTTCTGATTTAAATTATGCTTATGATTTAGCCCATTTGGCAAATGTTGTTGACGAGATGAACTCTTTCATCAGAGCTGTTGATGAGACTGGTATTAGAGTAGGTTTGGTTATAAACAGAGATAAAACTAAAGCGATGAAAATTGGTCAGGCAGACTGTGGTTCAGTTAATCTGAATGGTTGCACTCTTGAGCAGGTGTCACAGTTTAATTATCTTGGGAGCCATGTAAGAGATATTGGTGATGTACGGCATGAGATTAACAGATGAATAGGGATTGCTGCTGGGACTTTTAAGAATCTATGGAGAATGTGGAAAAATATGCGTATACACCTACAGACTAAAATTAGACTATACTAGTTTAGATATTTCTAGAGTTAGTTATGGTAGTGAAACTTGGACCTTTTGTAAACAAGTAACAGAAAATATGATGCTTTTGTTTCTAAATTATTACGCAGTATCTTGGGCATTAGGTGGTTCAACTTTGTAAATAATAATAAATTAGGCAAAGGAGTCAGCAACCTCCTTTGAGCAGCATATTGTGCAGAGAGAAGCGCAGTTGGTTTAGCCATTTCACCCATATGCACAATTATAGATTAGCGAATAGTGTTATAAACAGTGTACCTAAAGGCCTCAGAAAGAGGGGGAGACCTAGGATGCGGTGGGCAGAAAATGTCCAACTGGACCTTCTTAGAATTGGTGTGCAGTGGCCAAATGCAGCAGATGCAGCTCAGGAGAGATGTGTTTGGATAACTAACTTATATAATCTGGTTGATCATCCATAGGTCATGGCTGCTTGAGGATGATGATGATGAAACAAAAATTTTATATTTTTAATCAAACCTTGTTGTCGTTGTTTTTAATCATATTCGTACGCTAGTTTTAGACTTATAAAAGGAAAAATACCAGTGTCGGTCAACCTAGGAGTTTTTTAGGAAACTGTTTTAAATCTGATATTTTGCCGTTTACTTTATAAATATGCTCTTAATCAGTTAATTTAAGGAAATTTCGTTATTATTTATCGAAGTTTCCTTTTAAATTTCGTATCGATACGTTTTTGCGATTTCTATGCAATTATTGAACAATGTAATCAATCACTTTGTTTTCAACAAAATTGCATACCTAACATTTTGTGTTATTGATATTTATCATAATGTCTTATAAGCATCCTTTTCTAAAGTGGCTTTTCATACATACATAGAAAATGCTCATGCAGCCATGGGTTACGAAGGTTCAACTGTGTAATTTTCATCTCCAGATATGCCTGTTCTGAGCTACTACTGCTGCATTTCGCCACTCTAGGTCGATTCTAGCAAGGTCCTGTTGGACATTGTCTGCCCATCGCTACCTAGGTCTCTCCCTTTTTCTGAAAAACTTAGACACACTGTTCATAATCCTGTTTGCTAAATCTGCAGCTATGCATACGGGCAACATGGCCAAACCAACGCAGCCTCTCTTTCTGCACAATATGCTGCTCAAAGGAGGTTCATGACTCCTTCTTCTAACCTAATCATTACTTATAAAGTCAAACCACCAAATATCCAAGATACTGCGCAGGCATCTAGAATCAAAGGCATCAAGTCTCTTGTTATACTGCTTTCAAAGGGTCCATGTTCCGCTACCATAACTAACCTCAGAAAGAATCAAACTACTATACAGTCTAATTTTTGTCTTTAGGTGTAAACACCTATTTTTCTACACTTTCCATAGGTTCTTAAAAGTCCCAGCAGCAATCTCTATTCTTCTATTTATCTCATGCTGCACATCACCAGTATCTGTTACATAGCTCCCAAGACAAACTGAGACACTTGCTAAAGAGTGCGGCCATTCAAAGCAACTGAAGCACGATCTGCCTGACTAACTTTCACCACTTTAGTTTTTTGTCTGTTATCACCAAACCTACTCTATTACCAGTCTCATCAAAGCCCTAATGAACGAATTCATCTTATCAACATCATTAGCTAACAGGGTCAAATCATCTGCATAATCTAAATCGGAAATTTCGAAATCTCTAGGCCATTTAAGGCCAAAATCTTTCCCTTGCAAAGAATTTCGAATAACGTAATGAATAACCAAACAAAGCAGAAACGGAGACAAAATTCATCCTTGTCTAACTCCACTAGCAATGCTAAACCAATCACTGAAAGACGTACCAACACTCACATATGACTCAGTGTTGTTATAGAGAGCTCTCATTACACTAACTAACTTATCAGGTATTCCATATGATCTAAACAATCAACCATAAATTATGTCGATCAACAGAGTCAAAAGCCATTTTGAAACTTTAAACATTTTTCGAGAATCTCCCTAAGTGAAAATATTTTATCAATGCATCCCCTACCACTTCTGAATCCACACTGTTCATCAACCAAATTCTTAATTCTATTTAGTATAATCCTGCAAATAACTTTACCTGGAACAGAAAGTAAATCAAATCCCCTATAATTATTACAAGAATTGCGATCAGCTTTTTTGAAAAATGGAACAATAACAGCTTTAGTAAAATCCTTAAAAACAACACCTTTATCATAGAAAATATTATAAATTTCAGTCAGCCATGTGACAATGCAAATGTTCCTAGCTCTAAGCATTTCAGTGGTGATTTCATCCACTAATGGGGCTTTATGCAGTTTTAATTTAGAGATATCCAAAGTTACTTCGGAATGTGATATAGGGCCATCATTAAAGTCAGTAATGCATCTATCCTTATTACAAACAATGGGAGTAGAAATAATCACATTATTTAGAACATCTCTGAAATGCTCAGCCCACCTAGCCATCACAGAATCCTCACCTTCAGTCGCCTTTCCATATTTATGCCTCAATCGCTGTGTACCTGTCTGTTTCTTCCCTCATAAAATATTAACAATCTGCAACAAACCCCTGCCTGTTGTGATGTCTAACTGCTTCCTCTGCTTTGTCAGCCAAGCTATCAAGCCAAAGATTCTTATCAGCTGTTAACTGATCCTTTAAACGTTTATTAAGCTCTTTGTAATGCCTTCTGTTAGGACTTGTAGGGTGTTGATTCATATTAATCCTGCACTTCCTTCTTAATAAGAAATAATAATATAATATAAAGAAATAAGTTCCACAGCCTTAGCACTCAAATAATTTGGTTCTCTCTCTTCCCTTTTACCCAAAAGAGTACTGTTGGTTTCAAGAAATTCCTGCTTAAACTGATCATATTCTTTCTCAACTGCAGTAGTAACCAAACCACGATTATCACAATGACTAAGTAGCGTATCGTGGTATGTTTAGGCTATATCTGGATCTTTCAGACATCCAGTATTATAGCTAATTTTTTAACCTTAGCAGAACATTTCTTAAGCTTCAGCTGCAAGACACTTTTGCCAAAGGATATGGTCAGACCCAATTTCAGCTGCCCTATAGATCTGGTATTCCTAACTGAACTCTCCCATTTACTGTTAATTACTGTGCAAATCATCAGGTGAAACCCATGTATATTTATAAATGTCCCGGTATTTGTAGTATGTGTTAGTTATTCACAAACCATTAAGTTTACTTACCTTAAGGAGACGTGCCGTATTGCCATTGCAACAGGCAATGCCGAAAAGGCAGGGACCGAAAACTCCAGCCCAAAGATTAGAGTCAGTACCAACTTTAGCATTGAAGGCACCTAGCACAAGAGAAATATCTCCTTTCTTCACAGAATTCAAAATATCGTGAAGCTGTCTGTAAAACGTATCCTTCTCGTCCTGATCAGAGTGCTCTGTGGGGGATAACAACAGGTGACATTCAAGGGTTTAATTGTTGTTTTAAATTTTGCTGTAAGGAGTCTTTCATTAATGCAGTCATATCCTAGAAGAGCATCACTGGCGTGTCTGCTGAGAAGCAAACCTACAGGTTGGAAATGCTTTCCATCCTCCCTGCTTGAAAAGAGAAATTTAAAGTTTTTTTTAAGTATCACACCTTTACCTGCCCTTCTTGTCTCTTGCAAGCCTAGAATATTTAGGTTATAGCGCTGGAATTCCTGCGTGAGGACATCAAGAGAATAATCTCTATATAACGTCCTCAGGTTTCACGTACGTGCAGTGAGAAAATGATTAGTAGGATTTTTAAAGAAACTAGGTTTATTGAGAGTGGTAGGGCCAACAATGTCAAACAGCCCCCTGATCGCAGGCATGGGGCAAAGACCTGTTCCTCCTCCGCTAAAGGCTGAAGTCACTGATATTGGTAGGAACTTCAGGCACCACCTTTTCAAGTGGACTTTTTCAAGAGCCACATGGCCTGCCTGAGACACATTACTCCAGTTTAGGAGCGGGGGTGGCTCAGTCGGTAGCGCGCCAGTCTCGTAATCTTTAGTTCCCAGGTTCGAGTCCCAGCTGGGTCAGCGTTGAGATTTATCTCCGCAAAATTCCCCCGCCCTGCCCACGGTCAGTAGGGGACACCGATGGGCTTGGAAAGGCCGCCGTCCGTCGGATGGGACGTTAAGCCGTGGCCCCGTGTGCGGGAGAGCCATACCCTGTGAACGTTAAAGAACACGCTGGATGGCCTTGACGGGAGGCTACCATCTGTCTCCCAACAGCTGTTCCAGTGGGTCCTCCCCCAACCTTCTCTGAGCCTTCGGGGTCCATGTGACCTGGCCATTTAGCCCATGGTGTGCAAAAAAGTGCCGCTCAGAGGTAAAACAACCCAACAACAACAACTCCAGTTTAGGCTTGACGATGCCCATCTAGCTAAGTGAGGTTCAGGTACTTGCGATGGCCTCTTATTTGGATTATCCACCATGGGATCCCATGCCTCTTTTCACTTAGGGCTGGCAACCCGGAAGCAAACAGAAAACATAGCGACAGATTCTCCCTCAACAGAGGTTCACCAGTGCAGCAAGTCCAATATCCATAATCAAGCTGAAATCCATAAACCAGTCCAGTCTAGTGAGCATAAATGGTCAGCACCAGGACCCTGTGAAGAAAACCACTCCTCAGCAGGGTTGAAAAAGAGAAAAGGTGGCCATAGATGACTAGATCAGTAGGCCACACTGAGCTGGCAGTCCTCCTCTTCCGTTCCCTTCCAAAATTGAATATCTCTTTTTTGAGGTACTAGCGGCCTGCACCACTGGAAAGTGGGGCCGGGCATTGAGTGCTAGACCAGGCCGGTTCTGTGCATCATCACTGGGGATTGGTACACAGCTCTCCTTCCAGTTTATGCCTAGCTACCATTTACAGACCAATGTGGCCTTTCACACTCATTACATAATCTGTTACTAATTAAATAGTACAATAAATCACAGGGACATCACTAGGTTTTTCTGTGCAAGAAAATGGGGACAAAAATTATAGCAGAAAAACCTGGTTAATTCGGAACTCTTTAATTCGAAATTTCAGTATGAATCAAATTTTTTTAATTTTAAGATCCTATAAGCAATTTGCATGCAAAAGTAGCATGATAATTCGTAATTCAAAATCCTTGATAATTCGTAATCTGAAAAAATAATCAGCCCTGTGCTCATATTATCAATATATATGTGTCTGATTAAATAAAATATATATATAAGGAAACGTTTCTAGAAATTATGCGTTCGTGAACGTTACCATTGTTTCTTTTATCGTGTGACCTTTTATCTCACCTCTGATTAGAAGTTCCACTCTTAACACTGATTTCAATTCCCTTGAAGCAATTTGTTTCAGGTTCTGATCGACATTTTAAATGGATCATTTAACTTGTAAAGATTACGAGATATGCGAGTTGCAAAATGAGAAAACTTTGGTGACGTCATGCAACACTTCTTGCTACGGAATCCCAAGAAAATTAAACTGCGCCATATTTACGAATATTTTAAAATGAGTGTTTATTTTATTCCCGTTTTCATAAAACGAGCTAATGTTTTCCCTTTGTGGTCTGTCTTGTACATATCGAACGTTTTTGTTTATAGAGATAAAAATTCTTTTTGTGTTGGAGATATTTTTTGTATTTTACTAATGAAATATTACAAAATGCACTTTCCGAATCTCTCGAAAGCTCTAATTACGCCCTCTAACGGGAAAAACATTTGAACATTCAACAATTATAAACCAATATTGTAAACAATTTCGCATTTGAAAATTTCCTGTTCACGAACAGATAACCATGAGTTGATCCTTTACCCCAGGAGGGAGGACGAAAACGCAAATTTTTTGTTCTAAGGGATAAATGGTCCTTTTCAGAGAGCAATTGAATTTCTTTTTGTGATAGGTAGGTCTTGACGAAATATTGCAATTCGCACTTTGCGATTCTCCCAAAAGCTATTTATTGGTGCCCTCAAAACGGTGGAAAATTTGAAATTTCCACACTTTTAAACGAATGCTGCAAGCGATGTATTTATGCTAGAATTTCGAAATTTTGATGGTACAATGTGAAGTTCATGACGTTTACTTTCACAACAATAAGTTGCTTTTTTACACTCAGGGGGTGGTAACTCAACTGTTTTGCTTTAAGAGATTAATGGAAAAATGCTTTATACGGATTGGCATTAATGAAACATTACTACAATTCACATTTTTTAAATCCTTTGTTGGTTTTTGCTTACATCGTTAGAGGGCACTAAATACGCCATTGGCGAATATTACAAAGTAAGAATATTGTAGGTGAATTATTTATCGTAGAAATATGAAATTTCGGTCAAAAGATATTCCACTGTTTCCAACGATCGCCCTCTTTTTTCAGAGGGAGTGAGAAGAGTAACTTTTTTATTTTAAGGAATAAAGGACAAATGCTTTTTATGTTGTATAAGTACCAATAAAATACTAATATTTGCATATTTCCAATCGTCCATCAGTTCAAATTAACCTTCTCTTTGAAAAGATATTCCCCTATTCGCCGGAAATGATTCGCATTCTTCGAGTGAATTTTTAATACCATAGTTTCTCAAAATATTGAGTAACTTGTAAACTTTATTAACTTTCGTTAAAATTATTTTGCATTTGAAATTTAAATTATCGCGTTAGGAGCTAATTGCTATTAATCGTATTTGCTAATAATTTTGCTAATAATCAGCTAATAATCGTCTTTAAATATCGTCACGCTGGGAGAAAAATAGTTATTTAATTCTTGTTTTCGAGCGGTAAATATTTACATGAAAATTCTTATGATTTTGATTTGAGAATAAGATCTTGAGAAAACGAGTGAAAAAAAGAATCTTTCGATTTTTATGCATTTAAAATGGCGACTGCTGAATGAGAGAGTCCACGTGGCCTACACTGAGATGCGTCAATCTTTCGTAACTGAAAGAGTTTTGTAAAAATAATTTCACAAAGATAATGAGAAAAATAAAATTTTAATACAACACACGAGAACTATACAAGTTGGTTGACACATAAATTCAGTATTACACAAAAACATCAAAATCGATCATTTGTTTCAAAGTAGAAGGAAGATAGGTAAGAATTTCGTCTGGAGTTGGCTTAGAAAAAAAATCTTTGTTAATTGACGGACATGAAATTATTTCTGCGTTTTCACAGCGATCGTTTCCTATTTCTGGAGGACAAAGATTAACATCAGGAAGAGAGAATCCACTGACATCCTATTTTCTCTTCCCAAAGTAATCTCCGATTTTAACCCGTCGTTTTAATTGATATGTGTTCAAAAGAAATTCAAGCATCATTTGTAACAAATAGATGAAAAAATTACCGTTGACTGAGGACGTGCATACACTGTCGCTCTATGATACTGAGGGCCCATCCGGGGCTGAGAATCCTCATTTCACATTATATGATAAGGGTTAAGTTGAACATTTTGTAACAGGGCCCAAAGTGATCTAGTTTCGCCACTGGCATTAATTATATCGGTCTTATTTACTATAGGCCCAACTGTTGCAGTAGGATAAGAAAGCAATGTGAGCTTAATTGTCTGATACTAAATCAGTTAAAGTTGTTTTTACAAAATGGGAGTACTTGTGTTGCATTCGACTGCTGGAAATGATAGTGTCAGTCTTTATTGATCTCCTTTATTTTTCTCTGTCTTGAAATGTACTGAATAAGAAAATAAGTTCCATTTTTTTATTTGCCATTAATTTCTGAACGCATCCGATGCGGCTTGCAGAATTACAATGAATCGGTCTGCATAAGAGCGAATGACAAAAGACGATAAATACTGCGTCTCCTCTGATCCGTCCTTGTCGGAGAGTTATTCCTTGGCTGCTAAAACGCATTGTGTTCGAGTTGGAATGTTGGCAAATCTCATGAATAATTTAAACAATAATCCTCAGACCTTTGCTTCTCATATTAATTTCAGTGTTCAAGAAAAAAGGAAACAACTGCACATTGATTCTCTGATCTTCGCAAGATTGCTTTTCGCCTGGATATGGTTCCGTTTCCGACGACAAGAATTCGCATCCCTGGTGGGCAGCTGATTTGTTCCGAAAGCCGTAAAGAATTTCTTTCTCAGGCACGCTCTGAAGACAACATCCTTGTGGGGTGTAAAAAAATCTCTAGAAAGGAGAATATAGGAACTATTTTTCACACTCTTCGTCACCAAACAGGGCAACAGAGATTTTTGAGAAGTAGTTTCCATGGACACGTAATTGAAAGCGATAATTTAAGTTGATACTGAGTTAAATTGGTCAATGACAATCACGATTGTTCTGTTGCTTTTCAATTTCATTTCGCATGAATTGATTAATTACATATACGGAACTAGAACACTATTACAACAACCTGAAGTAGGTAACAAAGTTGGGAATCGCATCAATTACAGCCAATACACAAGCTCATTGCAAGACGTATGGCCTCCCATGTGCAAAACAGAAATGAAGCTCTTTTTACAATGAGCTAAAACCTAAATTGCTTCAAAGATAGCAAGATTAAGTTCCAAAAATTGACTTTAAGAAAGTCGTCTTTTCAGGCGACTTTCTCAAAGTATTGGAACCATTTCCTTCTCTCTGACTGAGGTAATCTTAATGCAAACTGAAAAAAAAGGAAAAACGAAATCAGAAGTCGAATAATATAAATTTACTTTTCAAAGCCATTTATGTATTAGAATCATGGCTGTCACTTTTGAATCGTTTCACGGTGACCGTATTTAGACGGAAAATTCTAGTTGACACTATCATTTTTATGTTAATCGTAAATTGTTGCCAGTTCTTTCTTATCTCTAGTGCAAATCCTTTTCAATGAAAAGAGAATATTTCTAACTGACATTAATAATCAAACTTAATTATTTCATTAAATTGAAGGAAGTTTACTAATCAGGTGTTGAGCTCTTCTGTCAACATTGCTCGAGAGGAAATAGAATCCTCGAAATATTTATTCAAAATATCTAAAATTTAAAACATAGAAGGAAACGTCATAATGTTATTTGAGGTTTAGAGGGAAAAAAACTTAAAAAAAGTCTTTCATCATACTTTCTGCAAGAAATGTGGAAACATATTTGGCATAACCGTTTCTTTTTGCACGAATCGAAAGATAATTTATTCTGGCAGCGGACTCCAGGCAGAACTAAAATCCTCCTCTTTAAAACAAACCGAAAAGCATTGTGGCTCCGTTGGACCCAAGGAGCCGAAAGACAAAGAATAACCATCACCACTTCACACAGGAAATGTTAACATTCTCAAACAAACTGTCATAAAACACCTTTGACTAACAACCAGTATTTACATCACAAGAGTTGGGAACGTGGAATTGGATGTGGACAATGTGACATTGAAGCGAAAGTGGGAGATGGGGGCTGCAGGGAGGGGGTAACGAAGAGGAAAATGTTTTAAGTATGCATACCTTTAAAGAGCGGCGAAATTTACGCGATTAGCATCTCCGCTGATGACATTTGTGATTCGATTGAGAATGATGATGTCGGCATCATTCCTTTTCATATCTTTTTTTTTTCACAATGGGATATTGATTTGAGCGCAATCTTCGAGACGTTTCGTTTGCGTGGAAGTTTACAATGGACGATTGCTTTGAATAATTTTCCGAATTGATTCTTGAACTCAAGTTATTTTTAAAATTAATGTGTTGATTTTTTCTGAGTCAGTGAAAGACAGCAGCGGAGGAAACGGAGAGACCGAAAAACAAAATGAGTCATTTTCAAAATTTGAAGAGAATGCAGACATTATTACAGATTATAATCGTATTTCATCATCATTACAAAGCTTATTTCACTGCAACTGCTTGACACAGATTAAGAGGAATAAACGTTTAAACAGAAAATCACCAATCATCTTCAGTTTTTCGCTCCTCTATTTTCTGCGAGACTTTCTTCACTTCTGATTAGAAAGAGAAAAGTTCTCTTATCGTGGCTGCTTTTGTTCATCTCCAACAGGATATGATCTAGAACGTCATTTAACTTTCAGAAAAAAACGAGAGGAATAAAGTTGTATCCAAATTTTTTCTTAGGTTAATGTCTAAACAGAGGGAAAGATTCTTCTGAAATGTTTCAGTGCTCCTTTCTTAAAAAAGAAGTTTTTTATTCGTATGTTTTGCTATTCTTCTCACTCCAAACATGATTCTTCTGTCATTATAAAGATGCCTTCTAAAACATTCGATTTCGCATTTATCAAAAAAGAAACAAAAATGAAGATTTAATTATTTATCAGCCATATATTCATTGTTATATTTTTTTCCAATGCATCTCACTTTGCATCTTCATAGGATCTTACGGTAAGGAACAAATGTTTAAATTCCTAACTGGAAACAACCATTCATCGCAACTATTCTATTTAATCACGACTCTATGTCCTTTTCATAATCCCTAGGACAGTTGTATAAGTCAGAAAAGGGCAATTAAATATCGGCTCTTGGAAAGCAATTAAAATGAGATGCCAATCGAATGCCAGCTCTGAAAAACGCACGTTTCACAATAACGATCGTAATTCCAGATTCATAAAATTATACTTTTTCTCAAAGCTATGCCACTCATTTCTTTTGCGATAATTTTCTTTTTTTTTTCCATTTGAATTTTGACTGGCCAAAAAAAAATTGCTTGGAATAAGACGGAAACTTTTTTCACCCTTTTCTATTCTTTTAATTGTTGTTGACATTAACTAGAGGAATCTTTGCAAAGGAAGTTAATTTCCTGTTAATTAAATTATCGCTTTGCGACAGGGACAATCAATTTATCATACTTTTAGAAGTAGACGCTAATAGAAACGGTTTTGCTTCTAACTACAGTAAATGCAATTGCACAGAGGACTTCTCAATCAGAAGGTTCAGCAATAGCTAAAGGTACAGTAAAGAAAATAATATTGATATACAGCAATTTATAACCAACGGGATCAAAGCCTTGTTACCTAGTTGGCAAGAAATCTGTATTTGGCTATTTGATTATCACAGGAACCTCATTTGAATGAAGCTTGAGAATATTATTTCTGTTTTATTCTGCCTTTTTTTCGTAATTTGGGAATCCTAGTTTTTATTCACAGAGAATTGGCAACGCCATGAGTATACTGAAAAGGAACAAACGTTTCAAACGATATTCCAACGAATTAATTGAACCCAGATCTCAAGTGGTATTTGGAGGCAATGGCGGGAGAATGAAGCGCTCGATGAATCTGACCGAGTGTTCGGTCGAGATCCGCTGGAGGCGCAGCGGGCCACGTTCCCACGACTCCTTGAATCCGGCTGCACTTCTCTGCGGAGAGTCCTCGCGACAAGAGACTCGAGCGGAGAGGTGCGCGGTTGCCAGGGACGGCCATCGGTCTCGCTTCGCTTCAACAATACGGGCACTGTGACGTCATCATTGCTTTACGTTGTTCTTGCGGACAGGATCAACTCTGCACGCACAACCTGCTGGGAACTTGAAGAGAGCTACGACGGGGCTGCGGTTCGGGTCGTGGGGGTGGACGGCGAGCAGACGATGGAGGCTGAAGCGCTGCTGGCACGTCGAGTCGTAGAAGGGAGCAATGAAGGAGCAGGCGTCATTTGGCCTCCTGAAACGGAAAAAGGAAACATTTATAATTTGGATTTCATGTTCATGTTTACAAATTCTCGGGCCTATTACATTCACTTTTAAAGGAAACTTTCAGGGTCCGTTTTCCAATTGGCTTAGCTTCGAAAATTTCTCTGCTTGTTTTCACTTTGACCTCGGTGAGGAAGAGTTCAACTACGATAGGGTTTCAGAGGTCATCTTCATCGTTTGATTTTCTTTCATAGAAGAGCCGTCGATGACCTTCCAATGACGATGACGGAGGATATCGCCTCAAAGATATTCGTCGCCTGCAAAACTTACGCATGCGAGTCAAATTTAGCCAACGAGAAAATTTTCTTGGACTGCGGAACAATTTTCGCGTTTGTTGTAAAATAATTCAATGCATCATTTCCCAGATTTTAAAATCTGAATTTATTAAAAACTAATTTCTAAGAGTTCAGAATGAATATTTAGCCAAACTTTCTTCGGAAATGTTGCTTAGAACTCGTAATTCTTCACAGGACACACCGTATTGCTTTAATATAGCAAAGCAGCAGCCTTTGAAATTCAAGATTGATCTACTGACCTGACATCACTGTGCAGCATTCGAGTTTCCACTGAACAAAACTCTTCTGTCCAATCACATAATTCCCCTTCTCTGCTTCATCATTGCATTGAACTTCTACAAAGGAGGTTTATCTTCGTATCAGAATGAATGTTGCATTTGTATGAGTGAAAATAAATGCAGAACGAAGAATGTTCAGGTCGAACTCGAAGTTAATGTTTTTAATTAAAAATTGACACCAAGTATCTGTGTTATTTATGTTTCAATTTTTTTTTCAATCTTCTAATTCCAGCTGATTAATTATATCAGACAGTTTCATCAATTGCAGTGTTATTGCTCACAGAATTATTTTAACTTTGCTGAGTGAAAAGCCGCAGTTAAGTGAATTTATTAGACTTAACCCTTCAGAATATTTTTATATGAAGTTACAGACGATAAGTGTTTTTGTAATCAATAAAGCTAGCAACCAAAGTTTTCTGAAACTCTAAACATTTCTCAAGAATCTGCCAAAGCGAAAATATTTTATCAGTACCTCCCCTTTCACTTCTGAAACCACACTCTTTGTCATACTGTTGTTCATCAATCGCATTCTTATTTCTATCAAGCACAACCATGCAAAGAACTTGGAAGAGAAAGGAGACTAATTCCCCTATAATTTCCAAAGAAATACGATCACCTTTTTCAAAAATAGGGATGATAATAGTTCTAGTAGAATCCGTAAGAACAAAACTTTTATCAGAAAAAAATATTAAAAATTTCAGATTATTATTACAACAAACGTTCCAGCTCTAAGTATTTCAGTGGCAATTTTATCTACTTCTGGGGATTTATGCAGTTTTGTTAATTTAGAGATAATCAAAGTAACATCAGAATGTGATTGTAAGGCCAACATTAAAGACAGAGAATTTCTCTATCCTCATTTGAAACATTGAGAGCAGAACTAACCATATTGTTTAGAACATCTCTGAAATGCTCAGCCCATCTACCCATGATAGAATCCTCACCTTCATTAACCTTACCATGTTTATCGCGCTATCCCTGTATATCTGTCTATTTCTTTCCACACAAAAGATTAAGTATCTGTTATAATTCCCTGCTGTTTTGATGCTTAACAACTTCCTCGGCTTTGTCAGTCAAGCTATCAAAGCCAAAGATTCTTATCATCTGTGAACTGATCCTTTACACGTTTATTAAGCTCATTGTAATGCCATCTGTTAGGACTAATAGGGAATTGATTCATATTATTCTTGCACTTCTTTATTTCAGAAATATGTTCCATATCCTACTCACTCTAATAATTTGGTTTCCTCGGTTCCTTTTTACCCAAAAGAGTACGGTTGGTTTCAAGAAAAGTCTGTTTAAACTGATCTCATTCTTTTTCATGTTCAGCAGTAAGCAAACTACCTTTGTCATAATGACTGAGTAGGTATCATGGTATGTTTGATTATATCTGGCTCTTTTAAAGCTTCGGTGTTAAAGAAAATTCTTTTTAACTCAGCACAAAAGTTCTTAAGTTTCAATTGCAAAACGCATTTGACAGGTAATGGTTAAACAATATTCGACTCCCCTGCATGATCTGGTATTCCTAACTTAACTAGCCCTTTTGTCTTAATTAAAATACAATCGATTCTCTTCCTGTGCAATTCATCCATGAAATCCATATTTATTTATAAATGTTCCGATGTGTGTAGTACGTATTAATTATTCACAAACCGTTAAGTTTACTTAACTGTAGGAGACATTCGCCATTGCCATTGTAACTACCAATGCCAAAGATATCTACATCCTTGCCCAAAGGTCAGAGTCAGTACCAACATTAACATTGAAGTCCCATAGTACAAGAGAAATATCCCTTTCTTGACCGAATTCAAAATATCTTGAAGTTTTCTGTGAAACCTATGTTTCTCGTCTTCATCAGAATTCTCTGTGTAGGAACAACAACGGATATACATTCAAGTCTTTATTCTTAGTTTTAAATTTAAATGTAAGAAATCTTTCATAAGAATAGCATCACTGGCGTATCTGCTGAAAAGCAAACCTACATCTTGGATATGCTTTCCATCCTTTCTCCTTAAATTTCTCCCTGAAGAGAGAAATTTAAAGTTAGTTTTAAGTATCTGAACTTTACCTGTCCATCTGGTCTCTTGCAAGCCTTCCTGCGTGAAGACATCAAGAGAATAATCTTTATGTAACGCCCTCAAGTTCCATGTTCCTGCAGAGAGAAAATGATTAAAAGGATTTTTAAAGAAATGAGGTTTATTGGGAGAGGTAGGGCCAACAATATCAAACATCCCCCTGATCGTAGACATTGAGCAAAGACCTGTTCTCCCTCCGCTGAAAACTGAAGTCAGCGATGCTGGTAGTAACTACTTCAGGCACCACCTTTTAAAGTGGACCTTTTGAACAGCCATAGATCTGCCTGAGATACATTACTCCAGTTTAGGTTTGACGATGCCCAACTATCTAAGTGAGGTTCAGGTACCTGCGATGGGCTCTGAATACGATTATCGACCAGCTGATATAAGGTATCCAGCCTCTGTTCACTTAGGGCTGGCAACCCAGAAGCAAACAGAAAACACAGTGGCAGATTTTCCCTCAACAGAAGCCCACCAGTGCAGCAAGTGCAGGATCCATAATCAAGCTCAAAATCATAATGAGTCCAGTCTAGTGGGTATAAATTGGTCAGTACCAGGACTCTGTGAAGTTGACCACTTGTCATCAGGGCAGAAGAAAAATTCGCTACAGGTGACCAGATTAGTAGACCAAACTGATCTGGCAGCTCTCCCGTTCCGTTCCCATTCAGAAGAGAATATCTCTTTTGAGAGGTACTAACGGCCTGCACCACGATAAGGTGGGGTCAGACATTAGGTGCTAGGCCTGGCCGATTCTGTGCATCATTACCGGGGATGGTTTACAGTTCTCCTTCCGGTGCATTCCTAGCTACCACTATAACGAATATTAAATTTTAAATTTGTTAATTAATCCTTGTGATTATATTTGATGCCCTACCAGAATCACAGTTGACATTGTCAACTTGTGGTTTAGTCCGGTAGGCCACCTGATGGTGGCCTAACAGTATTTCCTGCAAGAAAATATTGCCAAAGTTCACATGAAAATAATGATTTTTAAGAAAATGAAACTTTTATCATTTGTCGAGATCCATATTTGGTTCATTTAAATCTGCGTGATCCAACTGCCGAGAATAGTTTTTGTAAACAACACTAGGACAGATTGGGTTGTTTTACCTCTGAGCATCACTTTTGTGCGCATATGAGGTGAAATTCCTAGGTCACAAGGACTCAGAACCCGAAGGGCTGAGAGAAGTTTGGGGAATGGAACCTCCTTAGACAGCTGTTAGAGACAGACCGAAGCCTCCCGTGAAAGCCATTCACAGTGTTCGCAGGGTATGGCTCTCCTACATACGGGATTCCTAGGGAACGGCGGCCTTTCTAAGCCCATCGGAGTTTCCTTTCCGACCGAGGGTGATATTAGCGAATAAAAATCCCAAAGTTGGCACAGATGGGACTCGAACCTGGGAACTGCAGATTGCGATATCAACTCCTGCCCAACTTGAGTCTCGGTAATCCCGAAACTAGAGCTATCATTACTGCGACATTTTCTATGAAGAAAAATATACCTTGGAGCATTATCAATTTGTTGGACTATGTGGGCCACTCCAACATTTTCTTTTGGAGATAAATGTATCCTGAAACAGGTTTAAAAGAAATTAATATTTTTTTTTATATTTCTTCTATAATTAGAATCAGAGACAGAAACAATTTTTACCAAAATACACTTTAAAAAAATTCCTTCTCCAATAGTTCTCGCATTCCTTACGAATGTCTGCTGTCATGCTTTCTGCTTACGATGTTGTGCGAGCAAAATAACATAGATTTTTACCGAAATACTTTTTCTTTGTTTCGTTTAGATTTTAGATATCGAAGAAAATCATGCTTTTGCGTTACTACTGTAATAAAGCAATTAGAAAACAGTCACGGGGGAGACAGTTTTACTGCACGGATCTAAATAAAACGAAAATATCTTAATCTCTTTGTTGACTTTGGGGAATGCAGCTTGTTCGCCATTTCTCTTTTTTCACAGCATTTAAGGCATCGACGAATGTTATCTTCAAGCCCATACTGCCTGCACGCCATTTCCATTAATCGCACACTTACCTGCAACTCTCAGTGCGAACCTTCTGTGGGAAGATATCCGTGTTGATGATCAGCATCCACTCTCCGGAGATGCTCTCCTGGGCCCAGCCGGGTCTCATCGTGTTCGCTTCGGTCTCGCAGGCGAAGCTGCCTCGCGCTGCGGGGCTGTCGCCGAAGTGGTTCTTGAAAAGTTCAGGATCGCCAACCGTTTGCAACTCTTCATACATGATGCGCACTTTGGTCATGCTCTTGTCCACCACCTTGTTGACAAAGTCCCTGAAAAAGAAAAAAAAAATTCATCGGCTCGAGCTCAGAGGATTGCGCGATGGAGGACGTTTGAAGAGAGAAGCAAATCAACCAAAGTAAAAAATAAACAATTTAAGACAATAATATATCCACGTATTCAAACAAGCATTATTCTTTTCTTCTATTCGGATTTTTCATGCAACGAAATTCGACAATTAAGGATTATTTGATCTTATTATATAGACTTCCACATGATTCTTCAGATTTGTAAATCTGAAAATCTATAGATAGGTAGACCTCCTCACATCCTTCTACTGTACAATTAAAAAATAATAAATACCCCCTCAAGCAGCTGCTTGCCACAGAGGTCTGACAGTTTATATACCACAGTAGAAGATCTGAGAGGATGGCAGGACCTCAGAAGAAAAACAACACATCCATGCCTTACCCGGGGTTCGAACCCATTTTCCCGTAGATCACAAACCAAGCGTGCTAACCACTCGGCCACGGGACGGCTTACTGTACGATATATAAGTATATTATTCATCAGAATTTTTTAAACGAAATAAAGAGGTCCCATGATCTTTTAACATTTGCAAAGTGTAAGCCAGTCTACGGAGTGGACTGGAATTTGGTGTCATATATGTCAGCTAAACTAACATTGAGGATAACTGTATCTGGCATGGATCAGTTTCAAAGGAGCCATTCATTTGATGTTTATCACGACAAAATGCATAAAGCGCAGAGCATTTCAAAGGAGCCATTCATTTGAGTGTTTATCACGACAAAATGCATAAAGCGCAGAGCCCTTCCAGTTTCCTTTTTGAGGTTTCGGAATTTTGAATTTTGGACGGTTTCAACTTTATAATATGTATGCTGAATTAAAGAGAAATGGTGTTTATATGTTTTTGTTCCTTTAGTCATAATTAAAGCACATTTAAATGGAAACATTTTTTCTTCTATAAACAAAAATTCGGGTCCGGAGTGGTTAAAGACGGAGATGGATGGATGGAGTAGAGGAAGATTAGGAGAAATATTTGAAAGAGCAAGAAAGGAGTGACAGAGAATGGAGGTTTAAAATCTCAGACGCAGGCAGACCTAACATGGGGGAAAGTTTGAATGTTAAAAGTTTTTCATCCATTTCAATATAAAGTACTTAAACTGGAGCAAACAATGCACACGCTCTTTGAAAGCAACAAACATACACACATACTTGAGAGGGGGGGGGGGCAGAGTGAAAGCATCGTTTGCAAACTACATAATCGGAAGGATACTAGAGACAACACTGCTGTAGCCTGGGTAAATCTCAGTAACAATAGTTAAATTAAATCTTTTAAGTGAGTTTCAAATTTCAAATGGACGGTGTGAATATTTTTATGAGTAGAGGATGTTATATTGAAAAATTTAATTCCAGCACCATTTTTACAAGTATTGTTTGGACATTAATTTGAAAGGAAACTTGAGGTTCTTTATTTGCAGAAATTCTTTTTAATTTTTAAGAACCTGTGAATTGCATCAATGTAGAAAGCGATTTTTTTCCCCAAACTGTTCAAACAAATATGAACATTTGCAGTTTTATCCGATTTTTATTTTTTGTTAGTGTTTTTGTTTTTGATATGATACGTAGAGGGCAGAATGGAAATAAAATATTTGGCAAATATATATATATATCTTCCGATTTCTTGCAGACAGCTTCATATCCTGAAAGGGTAGGATACGACTGTTCTAATATCTAATCTCCGTCACTATCACGTGCTTTAGTATATTTCAAATTATATTAGACACTACAAATCACATTATTTATACACTATAATTGCGAAATCCAAAGTTTCTGACTGATATTCGATATTGTTCATTATACTGACAAGAAGAGATTTGAAAGGACATTAATTTTAATTGCTTCATCGTCATCTTCTTCATCCTCCTCAGGCAGCCATGGGCTACGGAGGTCCAACCAGACTGTGCAATTTAGTTCTCCAAGAATATCTGTCCTGAGCTACATCTGCTGCATCTGGCCTCTGCACACCAATTCTAACAAGGTTCTGTTTGACATTGTCTGTTCACCGCATCCTAGGTCTCCCCTTCTTTCTGAGGCCTTTAGGCACACTGTTCATATCCCTATTCGCCAATCTATAATTATTCATATGGGTAACACGGATAAATCAACGGAGTCTCTCTGTGCACAATACGATGCTTAAAGGAGGTTGCCGACGCCTTTGCCTAACTTCATCATTAGTTACAAAGTTGAACCACCTAATGCCCAACATATTGTGTAAGCATCTGGAATCAAAAGCATCTAGTTTCCTGTTATCCTTTTTACAAAGCGTCCAAGTTTCACTACCATAACTCACCCTAGAAAGAATCAAACTATTATACAGTCTAATTTTAGTCTTTAGGTGAATACGCCTATTTCTCCACACTCTCCATAGATTCTTAAAAGTCCCGACAGCAATCCCTATTCATCTGTTAATCTCATGCCGCATATATCCAGTATCTGTTACATAGCTCCCAAGAAAATTAAACTGTGACACCTGCTCAAGACTGCAACCATTCAGATTAACTGAATCACAACCTGCCTGACCAATTTTCATCATTTTAGTTTTCTCTCTGTTTATAACCAAACCTACTCTAGTACCAGTCTCATCAACAGCTCGAACGAAAGAGTTCGTCTCATCAACATCATTTGCCAAAAGGGCTAAATCATCAGCATAATCTAAATCAGATATTTTCGTATCTCCAGCCCATTTAAGGCCAAAATCTTTCCCTTGAAGTGAATTTCGCATAATATAATCAATAACCAAGCTAAAGAGAAAAGGAGACAAAATGCACCCTTGTCGAACACCAGAAGTAATGCTAAACCAATTGCTACAAGACTTACCAACTCTCAAACATGATTCAGTATTATTTTAGAGAGATTTCCTTATGTTAACTAACTTGTCTGGTATACCATATGATCTCGCAATCAACCACAAATTATGACGATCAACAGAGTCGAAAGCCTTTTTGAAATCAACAAAGCTAACAACCAAAGGTTTCTGAAACTTTAAACATTTCTCAAGAATCTGCCTGAGTGAATATATCTGATTCACACCCCCCCTACCACTTCTGAATCCACATTGCTCATCACGCAATTGCCTGTCAACCAGATTCTTAATTCTATTAAGCACAATCAGGCAAAGAACGTTACCTGGAACAGAGAGTAGGCTGATACCCCTATAGTTATCACAAGAACTGCGATCAACTTTTTTGAAAATAAGGATAACAATTGATCTGGTAAAATCCTTAGAAACCATGCCTTTATGATAGAAGATATTCAAAATTTCAGTCATCCAAGTGGTAACAGAAACATTTCTAGCTCTAAGCATTTCCATAGTAATTTCATCGATCCCTGGGAATTTATGAAGTTTAAGTTTGGAAATAGCCAAAATAACTTCAGATTGTGTTATAGGGCCAACATTAAAGCCTCCAATGCATCTATCATCATTGCAAACAATGGGAGTAGAACTAACCACATTGTTTAGAACATCACTGAAATGCTCAGCCCACCTAGCCATGACAGAATCCTCCCCTTCTATAACCTTACCTTGTTTATCCTTCAATCCCTATATACCTGTTCGTTTTCTACCATACAAAACATTAACTATCTGGTACAGCTCTCTACTGTTATGCTGTCTGTTCCTCGGCTTTGTAAGCCAAGCCATCAAGCCAAAGGTTCTTATCAGCAGCTAACTGATCCTTTACACGTTTATTGAGTGCTCTGTAATGCTTTCTATTAGGACTAGTAGGGTACTGATTAAGGACATTCCTGCAGTTCTCTCTTTCTGAAATAAGCTCATGTGCCTTATCACTGAAATAATTCTGTCTCCTCTGCTCCTTTTTTCCTACAAGAGTACCGTTAGTTTCCAAAAAAAGCAAACCATGACTGTCGTAACCACTAAGTAACCTATCATGGTAAGTTTTAGCTGTAACTGGGTTTTTCAAAGTTTCAGTATTAAAGGTAAAATTTTTAACCTAAGCACAGAACGTTTTAAGTTTAAGTTGCAAGACACTTTTAACAAGGTAATGGTCAGATCCAATTTCAGCTCCCCTATATGACCTGGTATTCCTAACAGAACTAACCCATTTGCTGTTAATTAATATAAAATCAATCATATTCTTATGCAGCCCATCAGGTGAAACCCTTATATATGTCGCGATGTTTGGAATAAGTGTTAGTTATTCTGAAAAATTGAGTTGTTTACGAAGCGCCCAAAATTTAAAAACAAAGCTTTTTTGCAAAGCATACAAAGCGTACGTTGCCCATTGCTATTGCAGCTACCAATACCAAAAGGGCCTATCACCTCTCCCCAAAGATCAGAGTCGTACCAACTTTGGCATTGAAGTCACCAAGAACAAGGGTAACATCTCCTTTCTTGACAGAATTCAAAATATCCTGAAGTTGTCCGAAAAACCTATCCTTCTCAGCATCCTCAGTGGGGGCATAACAGCAGATAACATTCAGGTCTTTAACGCTTGTCTGAAATTTTGCTGTAAGAAACCTTTCATTAATGCATTCATATCCTAGAAGAGCATCACTAGCGTGTTTGCTGAGAAGCAGACTCACGCCTTCGTGATGTTTATTGTCTTCCTTCCTTGAAAAGAGAAAATTTAAGATTATTTTTAAGAATCTAACCTTCATCTGTCCATCTGGCTTCTTCCAAGTCGAGAATATCTAAATTATAATGGTGAATTTCTTGTGTGAGGACATCAAGAGAATAATCTCTATGCAGAGTTCTCACATTCAAATTACCTATGGAGAGAAAATGGTTAGTGGGATGTTTAAAGAAACTATGTTTATTGAAAGAGGGAATGCCGACAATATGAAACAGCCCCCTAATCGCAGACATGGGGAAAAGACCGTTCCCCCACCACTAAAGACTGAAGCAATCTACACTGGAAGACTTCCTTCAATGTAAAATTTGACGATGCCAATAGAAGCAAAGAGTTCAGGTGCCTGCAATGACCTCTGCTCAGGATTATCCACCAGCTGATAAACATATCCTGTGAATCTATTCACTTGGGGCTGTCAACCCACAAACAAGCAGAGAACCCCTCCACAGAAGCCCACCAGTGCAGCAAATTCAGGATCCATAATCAAGCTCACAGCCTTAATTCAGTCCAGTCCACTAGGTTTATATGGTCAGCAGCAGGACCTTGTGTGGTTGACCACTCCTCAGCAGGGAAGAAAAAAAAAAGAAAAGTAGCCATAGTTGTCCAGATCAGTAGGCCACATTAATCTGGCAGCCCTCCCCTTCCGTTCACTTCCACAAGAGAACTTCCTCTTTCGAAAGGTCCTAATGGCCTGCACCACGAGAAGGTCGTTCACTTCCTCTTTCGAAAGGTCCTAATGGCCTGCACCACGAGAAGGTGGGGTCGGACATTAGGTGCTAGTCCTGGCCGATTCTATGCATCATCACATGGAATTGGCGCATAGTTCTTCTTCCAGTGACTACCTAGCTACCATTTACAGACCAAAATTGGTTTTGCATGCATTCAGTTAAAGTTTGAAAAAGAGAATATTTTAAAATCTCGGTTTTGGAATTAAATTCATTGCACACAAGAATTTTAAGCGTAACTTCAAACAAAATATAATTTAACATGGGAAAGAGAAGTATTTTTTTAAACACAGCGGTAAACATCCAATCTCAATTGTCGTCTGCAATTTCTGAGAGCTGAATATCGTTGTGGCAGGTCTGGCAAAAGCTAGCCAATGCAAACCGACTGATGGATTAGGGAGGTTGTTTAACGTGCATCATGTAGATGGCGGAGAACTTACTGGTCTTCATGTACATGGTGGAGTCTTATTGGAGATCATGCAGATGATGAAAGTGGCCTTACTGGTAATTAAGTAGATAATGCAGGTGTTCTTACTGCGATTCATGTAGATGGTGGATGTGGCCTTACTGAGAATCATGTAGAAGGTGGAGGTGGCATTACTGGGATCATGTAGATGGTGGTGGTAACCTTACTGGGTTTCAGGTAGATGGTAGAGGTGGTCTTTGTGGAGATCATGTAGATGGTGGAGGTGATCTTACTGGTCTTCATGTGCATGGTGGAAATGATCTTACTGGAGGTCATGTAGATAATGGAGGTGGCCTTACTGGTAATCACGTAGATGGTGGAAATGGTCTTACTGGAGATCACGTAAATAGCGAAGGTGGTCTTACCTGAGGATCATGTAACTGGTGGAGGTGGATTTACTGGGTTTCACGTAGATGGTTTAGGTGGTCTTACTGGCATCATGTAGATGATGGAGGTGGTCTTACTGGTGATCATGTAAATGGTGAACGTGTATTTTTCCTTCGATTTGAGTTTTCTACGCCGACCTTTAGCTAAATGTTTGCTCGGGTCTGTTCTCAGTGGTTCCAAATAAGAACTGAATTTCGTCTTCGATACAGTTATCGCAACCCGTGAATAAATTGAATTCAGAAACTCTCCTACAGTTTGTTTTTGAGACTGAGAATAAATTGCTTTCAAAAAGGCAATCCTCAACAATGTGAAAATATTAATACCATCTATATGCATTCGGCGAGTCAGAAAAATATGTTTCGCGAGCCATTAGTTGCTCGTCGCTGATATACGTGAATAGATTATCGTATTTTATATACGGGTTGATGTGGGATACGTGGGAACGCCAGTCCTGTAGGAATGTTATGAGTCTTTCATATATCAGTTAAAGGATATTTTTTAATAGAAATTATTTTTTTAATTGTGTTTTTTTTTGCACATTTCCTGATAAAATAGAAAAAACAGACTTATCAATCCGTAGTAAATATACAAATTACCTGTAGATATAGATTCAATAAATAATAATGTGGGAAAAAATTATTGCCGCCGACTCTGCGGGATTGGAACCCATGACTCTCTGGCATGTATCTAGAGAGCCGTGGGTTCTAATCCTGCACTGTCGACCATAATTTTCCCGCAGAAGTATTTATTGAAAACGGACTTACGTTTACATCGAGATAATAATTAATATAATATAATCATAATAATCTCATATGCAATCCGAGGTGAAGATGTATATAAAATAAAGGCAAAATTAGCAATTCCCTCTGTAATTGACATTACATCGCAGTGGAATAGAGGAACGAAACATGAAGTCAATAAGCAAATATGTTTATGAAGATCAAATATAGAGAATGTAGTGGTAAATCTATAAACGATTTCACGGCATCATTATTAACTCAAAAGAATAGATAACGCTTTTTTTGCCGGTGAGATATATTTAGACAAGTATAAACGAGGCACTGAAATGGGCTAGTGCTTGTAGAAGCCGAGCTTTTTCGACTGAATTCAGCAGTCATCTTCAGAGCGGCGCAAAGTTCCTAGGGGAAGTGGATCATTGGTGAAACGTTAAGAGAGGCAAAAGCAATACCTTTTCCTTGAAGATATTTTCAGTGAAGAGAGTCCTGCAGCAAAAGGAAGTTACAACATGCTTATAGTGGAGCAAAGGTCAGAGTAGCAGATGCTAGGTGCGTTGCTAGTAGGAACGTTGGGTTGAATTGTTTTACCTCTGAGCGGCACTTTTTTGCACACCATGGGCTAAATGGCCAGGTCACATGGACCCCGAAGGCTCAGAGAAGGTTGGGGGAGGGGACCCACTGGAACAGCTGTTGGGAGACAGATGGTAGCCTCCCGTCAAGGCCATCCAGCGTGTTTTCTTTATCATGCACAGGGTATGGCTCTCCCGCACACGGGGCCACGGCTTAACATCCCATCCGACGGACGGCGGCTTTCCAAGCCCATCGGTGTCCCCTACTGACCGTGGGCAGGGCGGGGAATTTTTGCGGAGATAAATCTCAACGCTGACCCAGCTGGGACTCGAACCTGGGAACTACAGATTATGAGCCTGGCGCGCTACCGACTGAAAGTAGGAACACTTACTTGTTTAGTTAAATTTCCAAATGTAGATTCTCTTATATTTTAATATTTTTTCTGTACTTTTTCTTAAAATAATTGACGATTTTTTGTTTAAGTTGAAGAAAATTTATATTGTTTTGTATTCATAGATACATTATAAACTAATAAATCGAATAAGTGTTTAAACAACATTTGAAAACAATACTTACGATGGATAATCATCTGTGAGGATACAGAAATTCTTTCCACTAAGAGCACAAGGTGGCATCGAACCATCTGGCAGTGGCCTATCAGGTCTAGGCACTACCTGAGGTGGTCCTTCTGATACACAGTCTTCTTCCAGAGGTGGTTTCGTTGGAGGTCGTGTAGGTGGTGGTCTCGTTGGAGGTCTTGTAGGTGGCCGTGTGGGTGGTGGAGGTGGTCTCGTTGGAGGTCTTGTAGGCGGTCTTGTTGGTGGTCTCGTTGGAGGTCTTGTGGGTGGTGGAGGTGGATATGTTGGAGGTCTTGTAGGCGGTCTTGTTGGTGGTCTCGTTGGAGGTCTTGTGGGTGGTGGATATGTTGGAGGTCTTGTAGGCGGTCTTGTTGGTGGTCTCGTTGGAGGTCTTGTGGGTGGTGGATATGTTGGAGGTCTTGTAGGCGGTCTTGTTGGTGGTCTCGTTGGAGGTCTTGTGGGTGGTGGATATGTTGGAGGTCTTGTAGGCGGTCTTGTTGGTGGTCTCGTTGGAGGTCTTGTGGGTGGTGGAGGTGGATATGTTGGAGGTCTTGTTGGTGGTCTCGTTGGAGGTCTTGTGGGTGGTGGAGGTGGATATGTTGGAGGTCTTGTAGGTGGACGTGTTGGTGGTCTTGTGGGTGGTGGAGGTGGATATGTTGGAGGTCTTGTAGGTGGTGGATGTGTTGGTGGTCTCGTTGGAGGTCTTGTAGGTGGACGTGTTGGTGGCCTTGTTGGTGGTCTTGTGGGTGGTGGAGGTGGATATGTTGGAGGTCTTGTAGGTGGTGGATGTGTTGGAGGTCTTGTAGGTGGACGTGTTGGTGGTCTCGTTGGAGGTCTTGTGGGTGGTGGAGGTGGATATGTTGGAGGTCTTGTAGGTGGACGTGTTGGTGGTCTCGTTGGAGGTCTTGTGGGTGGTGGAGGTGGATATGTTGGAGGTCTTGTAGGTGGACGTGTTGGTGGTCTCGTTGGAGGTCTTGTGGGTGGTGGAGGTGGATATGTTGGAGGTCTTGTAGGTGGACGTGTTGGTGGTCTCGTTGGAGGTTTTGTGGGTGGTGGAGGTGGATATGTTGGAGGTCTTGTAGGTGGACGTGTTGGTGGCCTCGTTGGAGGTCTTGTGGGTGGTGGAGGTGGATATGTTGGAGGTCTTGTAGGTGGACGTGTTGGTGGTCTCGTTGGAGGTCTTGTGGGTGGTGGATATGTTGGAGGCCTTGTGGGTGGTCTTGTAGGTGGCCTTGTTGGAGGCCTTGTAGGTGGCGTAGGTGGTCTTGTGGGTGGTGGAGGAGGTCTGGTTGGTGGGCGGGTTGGAGGTCTTGTTGGTGGCTGTGTGGGAGGTGGTGGAGGTCTAGTTGGTGGCCGTGTTGGAGGCCGTGTCGGTGGGGGCCTTGTAGGTGGTGGAGGAGGTCTTGTTGGTGGTCGTGTGGGAGGTGGTCTCGTTGGAGGTCTTGTGGGTGGGCGCGTTGGTGGAGGAACTGGCGTTGTTCCAGGAAGGAGACAAGGGCATGGGACACGATTACCTGATGAGTCAGTAGGATATATTATGGGACGTACAGTAGGATCTGTCACCTCTCCAATATATTGCCTCCACCATTCTTTCCACCATTCTCCTGCAGGACCTGATCCCGCATGACCACCTTTAATAGCCCTCTTCTCTCTGGAGATTTCTGTTCCATTAATTTGCTGAGTAATGCATAAGAGTAAGAAGAACAGGACGATTGGCCATTTCTGGAAATTTAAAAAATATCTTAATTACTCTTAAACCGTTGTGTTTCGGAAAAAAAAGGTGACTTATAAAAAAAAAACGGATACACTTTTAGAAAGACACTAGGAGAAAAGAAAAGTCATCTATCTTCGTACGAAAGCTATAGTTAGTAAATAATAGTGAAGCGTAATGCATAAATTATCAAAAAGTAACGATAGGCATTCACAAGTTTGCCATTCCATTCGTCCAACCCCGGAGAGCACTTCATTGCCTTCAAAGTATCAAATTGATTAAAAATGTTTATTTTTGTAATTTTGACAATCGACTACTTACCCCGCCTGGTTTGGAATTCTGCAGATGTTTCTGAAGAGGAGTGTAATGATACTTTGGTGATGATTGATATCTGGCATTAAAAACTTGTGATTTTGGCTTTCAACTAGTGCAACCATCGATCGTCTGCAGGCTGAACGATAGAATGCGGTCCCATCTGTTTCATGCTTTTATCGATTTCGTCACTTGCAAAGTGAATCGTTGTTTTCTGAAAATCACCTGAAGAAACAAAAGGGAAAATATTTCCTCCTTTCTAAAGACGCTAAATTCTATGACGAAAAGCCGCTTTTTTACGATTTTTGTCTGCAAAAATGTAATCAGACGATAGAAATTTTGTTAACCAGAAAGCGAATGAGGATCAAAGAATAAAGATATTCTGCACGAACAAACATCTACAAGAGTCTCAATCGAGTTTCATGAGGAAAAAGATTCTCTTTGAATTAAATAAGTGGCTGAAATAATATTTCGTTTCTTTTTTCCTTTGCATCATATGCTACTTTCTATTTTCAACCTTTAAGTTTATGCACTATCGAATATTTCGAATTATTTACATGTGAAGGTGAAAAAAAAGTTTCTTCTAGACTGGGTATTTGTGTTGCGATTTCAAGCGCCGACGGCTTAAAAGCAACACTGAGAGGGGGGTTTGAAGGAAGGAAGTCAACTATGAAAGAAAAAGGAGAAACATATTAACATATAGAGAGAGGAAGAAAAAAGAGAATTTGAGAGAGAGCGAAAAAACACCGCTTCAAAAAGAGTGAAAAATGAAGGGAGAGATACTGAACCGTGGAACGAGAGAATAAATATAAAGTACATTGATGAAGGAAGAAGAAGGCAGAGAATAAACCGTAGAATGATAAAGAAATAAAGCAAAATTTCGGGATAGATGGAAAGAAGAAGTTAGCTATTAAATAAAGAAGAGGCTTATTAATCCAGAAAGAGTAAGAAAAGAGAGATTTTGTGGGAGAGAGGAAAGTCATGGTTCGAAAAAAAAAAGCACTGAAAGGGAGAGAATACAACCGCGGAATAAGACAAGAAAGGCAAACGCAGCGATGGAGGATAAAGAAGGGAGAGAATAAGCCCTAGAAAATGAGGAGAAATTGAGTGACGTGTGCGGGAGGGTAGAAGAAATAAAGTTCGCTATCAAAAAAACGTTGAAGAGTTTTAACGCATAGGGAGGGGAGAAACACAGCCTGACAAAGAAAAAAGAGGGAGAGAGAGAGAGGAGAAACACAGTCTGACAAAGAGAAAAGAGAAAGGTAGAGGAGAAACACAGCCTGACAGAGAAAAAAAGTGAGCGAGAGGAGAAACACAGCCTGACAAAAAGAAAAAAGGGAGGGAGAGGAGAGACACAGCCTGACAAAGAGAAAAGAGGAAGGGAGAGGAGAGACACAGCCTGACAAAGAGAAAAGAGGAAGTGAGAGGAAAAACACAGCCTGACAAGGAGAAAAGAGGAAGGGAGAGGAGAGACACAGCCTGACAAAGAGAAAAGAAGAAGGGAGAGGAGAGACACAGCCTGACAAAGAGAAAAGAGGAAGGGAGAGGAAAAACACAGCCTGACAAGGAGAAAAGAGGAAGGGAGAGGAGAGACACAGCCTGACAAAGAGAAAAGAGGAAGGGAGAGGAGAGACACAGCCTGACAAAGAGAAAAGAGGAAGGGAGAGGAGAAACACAGCCTGACAAAGAGAAAAGAGGAAGGGAGAGTAGAGACACAGCCTGACAAAGAGAAAAGAGGAAGGGAGAGGAGAAACACAGCCTGACAAAGAGAAAAGAGGAAGGGAGAGGAAAAACACAGCCTGACAAGGAGAAAAGAGGAAGGGAGAGGAGAGACACAGCCTGACAAAGAGAAAAGAAGAAGGGAGAGGAGAGACACAGCCTGACAAAGAGAAAAGAGGAAGGGAGAGGAAAAACACAGCCTGACAAGGAGAAAAGAGGAAGGGAGAGGAGAGACACAGCCTGACAAAGAGAAAAGAGGAAGGGAGAGGAGAGACACAGCCTGACAAAGAGAAAAGAGGAAGGGAGAGGAGAAACACAGCCTGACAAAGAGAAAAGAGGAAGGGAGAGTAGAGACACAGCCTGACAAAGAGAAAAGAGGAAGGGAGAGGAGAAACACAGCCTGACAAAGAGAAAAGAGGAAGGGAGAGTAGAGACACAGCCTGACAAAGAGAAAAGAGGAAGGGAGAGGAGAAACACAGCCTGACAAAGAGAAAAGAGGAAGGGAGAGGAGAGACACAGCCTGACAAAGAGAAAAGAGGAAGGGAGAGGAAAAACACAGCCTGACAAGGAGAAAAGAGGAAGGGAGAGGAAAAACACAGCCTGACAAAGAGAAAAGAGGAAGGGAGAGGAAAAACACAGCCTGACAAAGAGAAAAGAGGAAGGGAGAGGAGAAACACAGCCTGACAAAGAGAAAAGAGGAAGGGAGAGGAGAGACACAGCCTGACAAAGAGAAAAGAGGAAGGGAGAGGAGAAACACAGCCTGACAAAGAGAAAAGAGGAAGGGAGAGTAGAGACACAGCCTGACAAAGAGAAAAGAGGAAGGGAGAGGAGAAACACAGCCTGACAAAGAGAAAAGAGGAAGGGAGAGGAGAGACACAGCCTGACAAAGAGAAAAGAGGAAGGGAGAGGAAAAACACAGCCTGACAAGGAGAAAAGAGGAAGGGAGAGGAGAAACACAGCCTGACAAAGAGAAAAGAGGAAGGGAGAGGAGAAACACAGCCTGACAAAGAGAAAAGAGGAAGGGAGAGGAGAAACACAGCCTGACAAAGAGAAAAAAAGGGAGGGAGAGGAGAAACACAGCCTGACAAAAAGAAAAAAGGGAGGGAGACGAGAGACACAGCCTGACAAAGAGAAAAGAGGAAGGGAGAGGAGAGACACAGCCTGACAAAGAGAAAAGAGGAAGGGAGAGGAGAGACACACCCTGACAAAGAGAAAAGAGGAAGGGAGAGGAGAAACACAGCCTGACAAAGAGAAAAGAGGAAGGGAGAGGAGAAACACAGCCTGACAAAGAGAAAAAAGGGAGGGAGAGGAGAAACACAGCCTGACAAAGAGAAAAGAGGAAGGGAGAGGACAAACACAGCCTGACCAGGAGAAAAGAGGAAGGGAGAGGAGAAACACAGCCTGACAAAGAGAAAAGAGGAAGGGAGAGGACAAACACAGCCTGACAAAGAGAAAAAAGGGAGGGAGAGGAGAGACACAGCCTGACAAAGAGAAAAGAGGAAGGGAGAGGAGAGACACAGCCTGACAAAGAGAAAAGAGGAAGGGAGAGGACAAACACAGCCTGACAAAGAGAAAAGAGGAAGGGAGAGGAGAGACACAGCCTGACAAAGAGAAAAGAGGAAGGGAGAGGAGAGACACAGCCTGACAAAGCGAAAAGAGGAAGGGAGAGGAAAAACACAGCCTGACAAAGAGAAAAAAAGGGAGGGAGAGGAGAAACACAGCCTGACAAAAAGAAAAAAGGGAGGGAGACGAGAGACACAGCCTGACAAAGAGAAAAGAGGAAGGGAGAGGAGAGACACAGCCTGACAAAGAGAAAAGAGGAAGGGAGAGGAGAAACACAGCCTGACAAAGAGAAAAGAGGAAGGGAGAGGAGAGACACACCCTGACAAAGAGAAAAGAGGAAGGGAGAGGAGAAACACAGCCTGACAAAGAGAAAAAAGGGAGGGAGAGGAGAAACACAGCCTGACAAAGAGAAAAGAGGAAGGGAGAGGACAAACACAGCCTGACCAGGAGAAAAGAGGAAGGGAGAGGAGAAACACAGCCTGACAAAGAGAAAAGAGGAAGGGAGAGGAGAGACACAGCCTGACAAAGCGAAAAGAGGAAGGGAGAGGAAAAACACAGCCTGACAAGGAGAAAAGAGGAAGGGAGAGGAGAAACACAGCCTGACAAAGAGAAAAAAGGGAGGGAGAGGAGAAACACAGCCTGACAAAAAGAAAAAAGGGAGGGAGACGAGAGACACAGCCTGACAAAGAGAAAAGAGGAAGGGAGAGGAGAAACACAGCCTGACAAAGAGAAAAGAGGAAGGGAGAGGAGAGACACACCCTGACAAAGAGAAAAGAGGAAGGGAGAGGAGAAACACAGCCTGACAAAGAGAAAAAAGGGAGGGAGAGGAGAAACACAGCCTGACAAAGAGAAAAGAGGAAGGGAGAGGAGAAACACAGCCTGACAAAGAGAAAAGAGGAAGGGAGAGGACAAACACAGCCTGACCAGGAGAAAAGAGGAAGGGAGAGGAGAAACACAGCCTCACAAAGAGAAAAGAGGAAGGGAGAGGAGAGACACAGCCTGACAAAGAGAAAAGAGGGAGGGAGAGGAGAGACACAGCCTGACAAAGAGAAAAGAGGGAGGGAGAGGAGAAACACAGCCTAACAAAGAGAAAAGAGGGAGAGAGAGGAGAAACACAGCCTGACAAAGAGAAAAAAAGGGAGGGAGCGGAGAAACACAGCCTGACAAAAAGAAAAAAGGGAGGGAGACGAGAGACACAGCCTGACAAAGAGAAAAGAGGAAGGGAGAGGAGAAACACAGCCTGACAAAGAGAAAAGAGGAAGGGAGAGGAGAGACACACCCTGACAAAGAGAAAAGAGGAAGGGAGAGGAGAAACACAGCCTGACAAAGAGAAAAAAGGGAGGGAGAGGAGAAACACAGCCTGACAAGGAGAAAAGAGGAAGGGAGAGGAGAAACACAGCCTGACAAAGAGAAAAGAGGAAGGGAGAGGAGAGACACAGCCTGACAAAGAGAAAAGAGGAAGGGAGAGGAAAAACACAGCCTGACAAGGAGAAAAGAGGAAGGGAGAGGAGAAACACAGCCTGACAAAGAGAAAAAAGGGAGGGAGAGGAGAAACACAGCCTGACAAGGAGAGAAGAGGAAAGGAGAGGAGAGACACAGCCTGACAAAGAGAAAAGAGGAAGGGAGAGGGGAAACACAGCCTCACAAAGAGAAAAGCGAGAGGGGAGAAACACAGCCTGACAAGGAGATAAGAGGGAGGGAGAGGAGAAACACAGCCTGACAAGGAGAAAAGCGGAGGGAGAGGAGAAACACAGCCTGACAAAGAGAAATGAGGGAGAAGAGAAACACAGCCTGGCAAGGAGAAAAGAGGAAGAGGAAAGAGAGACTCAGCCTGACAAGGAGAAAAGCGGGAGGGGAGAAACACAGCCTGAGAAGGAGAAAAGAGGGAGTGAGAGGAGTAACACAGCATGAAAAGCAGAAAAGAGGGAGGGAGAAGAGAAACAGAGACTGAAAAGCAGAAAAGAGGGAGGGAGAGGAGAAACACAGACTGAGAAAGAGAAAAGAGGGAGGGAGGGTAAGAACACAGCCTGACAAGGAGAGAAGGGGGAGGGAGGGGAGAAACGCAGCCTGACAAAGAAAAAAGAGGGAGAGAGAGAGAGGAGAAACACAGTCTGACAAAGAGAAAAGAGAAAGGTAGAGGAGAAACACAGCCTGACAGAGAAAAAAAGTGAGCGAGAGGAGAAACACAGCCTGACAAAAAGAAAAAAGGGAGGGAGAGGAGAGACACAGCCTGACAAAGAGAAAAGAGGAAGGGAGAGGAGAGACACAGCCTGACAAAGAGAAAAGAGGAAGTGAGAGGAAAAACACAGCCTGACAAGGAGAAAAGAGGAAGGGAGAGGAGAAACACAGCCTGACAAAGAGAAAAGAAGAAGGGAGAGGAGAGACACAGCCTGACAAAGAGAAAAGAGGAAGGGAGAGGAAAAACACAGCCTGACAAGGAGAAAAGAGGAAGGGAGAGGAGAAACACAGCCTGACAAAGAGAAAAGAGGAAGGGAGAGGAGAAACACAGTCTGACAAGGAGAAAAGAGGAAGGGAGAGGAGAAACACAGCCTGACAAAGAGAAAAAAAGGGAGGGAGAGGAGAAACACAGCCTGACAAAAAGAAAAAAGGGAGGGAGACGAGAGACACAGCCTGACAAAGAGAAAAGAGGAAGGGAGAGGAGAGACACAGCCTGACAAAGAGAAAAGAGGAAGGGAGAGGAGAAACACAGCCTGACAAAGAGAAAAGAGGAAGGGAGAGGAGAGACACACCCTGACAAAGAGAAAAGAGGAAGGGAGAGGAGAAACACAGCCTGACAAAGAGAAAAAAGGGAGGGAGAGGAGAAACACAGCCTGACAAAGAGAAAAGAGGAAGGGAGAGGACAAACACAGCCTGACCAGGAGAAAAGAGGAAGGGAGAGGAGAAACACAGCCTGACAAAGAGAAAAGAGGAAGGGAGAGGAGAGACACAGCCTGACAAAGAGAAAAGAGGAAGGGAGAGGAAAAACACAGCCTGACAAGGAGAAAAGAGGAAGGGAGAGGAGAAACACAGCCTGACAAAGAGAAAAAAAGGGAGGGAGAGGAGAAACACAGCCTGACAAAAAGAAAAAAGGGAGGGAGACGAGAGACACAGCCTGACAAAGAGAAAAGAGGAAGGGAGAGGAGAAACACAGCCTGACAAAGAGAAAAGAGGAAGGGAGAGGAGAGACACACCCTGACAAAGAGAAAAGAGGAAGGGAGAGGAGAAACACAGCCTGACAAAGAGAAAAAAGGGAGGGAGAGGAGAAACACAGCCTGACAAAGAGAAAAGAGGAAGGGAGAGGACAAACACAGCCTGACCAGGAGAAAAGAGGAAGGGAGAGGAGAAACACAGCCTCACAAAGAGAAAAGAGGAAGGGAGAGGACAAACACAGCCTGATAAAGAGAAAAGAGGGAGGGAGAGGAGAGACACAGCCTGACAAAGAGAAAAGAGGGAGGGAGAGGAGAAACACAGCCTAACAAAGAGAAAAGAGGGAGAGAGAGGAGAAACACAGCCTGACAAGGAGAAAAGAGGGAGGAAGAGGAGAGACACAGCCTGACAAAGAGAAAAGGGGGAGGGAGAGGAGAAACACAGCCTGACAAAGAGAAAAAAGGGAGGGAGAGGAGAAACACAGCCTGACAAGGAGAGAAGAGGAAAGGAGAGGAGAGACACAGCCTGACAAAGAGAAAAGAGGAAGGGAGAGGAGAAACACAGCCTGACAAAGAGAAAAGCGAGAGGGGAGAAACACAGCCTGACAAGGAGATAAGAGGGAGGGAGAGGAGAAACACAGCCTGACAAGGAGAAAAGCGGAGGGAGAGGAGAAACACAGCCTGACAAAGAGAAATGAGGGAGAAGAGAAACACAGCCTGGCAAGGAGAAAAGAGGAAGAGGAGAAACTCAGCCTGACAAGGAGAAAAGCGGGAGGGGAGAAACACAGCCTGAGAAGGAGAAAAGAGGGAGTGAGAGGAGTAACACAGCATGAAAAGCAGAAAAGAGGGAGGGAGAAGAGAAACAGAGACTGAAAAGCAGAAAAGAGGGAGGGAGAGGAGAAACACAGACTGAGAAAGAGAAAAGAGGGAGGGAGGGTAAGAACACAGCCTGACAAGGAGAGAAGGGGGAGGGAGGGGAGAAACGCAGCCTGACAAGGAGGAAAGAGGGAGGGAGAGGAGAAACTCAGCCTGACAAGGAGAAAAGAACGAGGGAGAGGAGAATCTCAGCCTGACAAGGAGAAAAGAGGGAGGGAGATGAAAAACCCAGCCTGACAAGGAGAAAAGAGGGAGAGAGGGGAGAAACGCAGCCTGAGAAGGAGAAAAGAGTGAGGGAGGGAGGTGACAAACCCAGCCTGACAAGGAGGAAAGAGGGAGAGAGGGGAGAAACGCAGCCTGACAAGGAGAAAAGAATGAGGGATGGGAGAAACGCAGCCTGACAAGGAGAAAAGAGGGAGGGAGAGGAGAAACACAGCCTGACAAAGAGAAAAGAGGAAGGGAGAGGAGAAACACAGTCTGACAAGGAGAAAAGAGGAAGGGAGAGGAGAAACACAGCCTGACAAAGAGAAAAAAAGGGAGGGAGAGGAGAAACACAGCCTGACAAAAAGAAAAAAGGGAGGGAGACGAGAGACACAGCCTGACAAAGAGAAAAGAGGAAGGGAGAGGAGAGACACAGCCTGACAAAGAGAAAAGAGGAAGGGAGAGGAGAAACACAGCCTGACAAAGAGAAAAGAGGAAGGGAGAGGAGAGACACACCCTGACAAAGAGAAAAGAGGAAGGGAGAGGAGAAACACAGCCTGACAAAGAGAAAAAAGGGAGGGAGAGGAGAAACACAGCCTGACAAAGAGAAAAGAGGGAGGGAGAGGAGAAACACAGCCTGACAAAGAGAAAAGAGGAAGGGAGAGGAGAGACACACCCTGACAAAGAGAAAAGAGGAAGGGAGAGGAGAGACACACCCTGACAAAGAGAAAAGAGGAAGGGAGAGGAGAAACACAGTCTGACAAGGAGAAAAGAGGAAGGGAGAGGAGAAACACAGCCTGACAAAGAGAAAAAAAGGGAGGGAGAGGAGAAACACAGCCTGACAAAAAGAAAAAAGGGAGGGAGACGAGAGACACAGCCTGACAAAGAGAAAAGAGGAAGGGAGAGGAGAGACACAGCCTGACAAAGAGAAAAGAGGAAGGGAGAGGAGAAACACAGCCTGACAAAGAGAAAAGAGGAAGGGAGAGGAGAGACACACCCTGACAAAGAGAAAAGAGGAAGGGAGAGGAGAAACACAGCCTGACAAAGAGAAAAAAGGGAGGGAGAGGAGAAACACAGCCTGACAAAGAGAAAAGAGGGAGGGAGAGGAGAAACACAGCCTGACAAAGAGAAAAGAGGAAGGGAGAGGAGAAACACAGCCTGACAAAGAGAAAAGAGGAAGGGAGAGGAGAGACACACCCTGACAAAGAGAAAAGAGGAAGGGAGAGGAGAAACACAGCCTGACAAAGAGAAAAAAGGGAGGGAGAGGAGAAACACAGCCTGACAAAGAGAAAAGAGGAAGGGAGAGGAGAAACACAGCCTGACAAAGAGAAAAAAAGGGAGGGAGAGGAGAAACACAGCCTGACAAAAAGAAAAAAGGGAGGGAGACGAGAGACACAGCCTGACAAAGAGAAAAGAGGAAGGGAGAGGAGAGACACAGCCTGACAAAGAGAAAAGAGGAAAGGAGAGGAGAAACACAGCCTGACAAAGAGAAAAGAGGAAGGGAGAGGAGAGACACACCCTGACAAAGAGAAAAGAGGAAGGGAGAGGAGAAACACAGCCTGACAAAGAGAAAAAAGGGAGGGAGAGGAGAAACACAGCCTGACAAAGAGAAAAGAGGAAGGGAGAGGACAAACACAGCCTGACCAGGAGAAAAGAGGAAGGGAGAGGAGAAACACAGCCTGACAAAGAGAAAAGAGGAAGGGAGAGGAGAGACACAGCCTGACAAAGAGAAAAGAGGAAGGGAGAGGAAAAACACAGCCTGACAAGGAGAAAAGAGGAAGGGAGAGGAGAAACACAGCCTGACAAAGAGAAAAAAAGGGAGGGAGAGGAGAAACACAGCCTGACAAAAAGAAAAAAGGGAGGGAGACGAGAGACACAGCCTGACAAAGAGAAAAGAGGAAGGGAGAGGAGAAACACAGCCTGACAAAGAGAAAAGAGGAAGGGAGAGGAGAGACACAGCCTGACAAAGAGAAAAGAGGAAGGGAGAGGAGAGACACACCCTGACAAAGAGAAAAGAGGGAGGGAGAGGAGAAACACAGCCTGACAAAGAGAAAAGAGGAAGGGAGAGGACAAACACAGCCTGACCAGGAGAAAAGAGGAAGGGAGAGGAGAAACACAGCCTCACAAAGAGAAAAGAGGAAGGGAGAGGACAAACACAGCCTGATAAAGAGAAAAGAGGGAGGGAGAGGAGAGACACAGCCTGACAAAGAGAAAAGAGGGAGGGAGAGGAGAAACACAGCCTAACAAAGAGAAAAGAGGGAGAGAGAGGAGAAACACAGCCTGACAAGGAGAAAAGAGGGAGGAAGAGGAGAGACACAGCCTGACAAAGAGAAAAGGGGGAGGGAGAGGAGAAACACAGCCTGACAAAGAGAAAAAAGGGAGGGAGAGGAGAAACACAGCCTGACAAGGAGAGAAGAGGAAAGGAGAGGAGAGACACAGCCTGACAAAGAGAAAAGAGGAAGGGAGAGGAGAAACACAGCCTGACAAAGAGAAAAGCGAGAGGGGAGAAACACAGCCTGACAAGGAGATAAGAGGGAGGGAGAGGAGAAACACAGCCTGACAAGGAGAAAAGCGGAGGGAGAGGAGAAACACAGCCTGACAAAGAGAAATGAGGGAGAAGAGAAACACAGCCTGGCAAGGAGAAAAGAGGAAGAGGAGAAACTCAGCCTGACAAGGAGAAAAGCGGGAGGGGAGAAACACAGCCTGAGAAGGAGAAAAGAGGGAGTGAGAGGAGTAACACAGCATGAAAAGCAGAAAAGAGGGAGGGAGAAGAGAAACAGAGACTGAAAAGCAGAAAAGAGGGAGGGAGAGGAGAAACACAGACTGAGAAAGAGAAAAGAGGGAGGGAGGGTAAGAACACAGCCTGACAAGGAGAGAAGGGGGAGGGAGGGGAGAAACGCAGCCTGACAAGGAGGAAAGAGGGAGGGAGAGGAGAAACTCAGCCTGACAAGGAGAAAAGAACGAGGGAGAGGAGAATCTCAGCCTGACAAGGAGAAAAGAGGGAGGGAGATGAAAAACGCAGCCTGACAAGGAGAAAAGAGGGAGAGAGGGGAGAAACGCAGCCTGAGAAGGAGAAAAGAGTGAGGGAGGGAGGTGACAAACCCAGCCTGACAAGGAGGAAAGAGGGAGAGAGGGGAGAAACGCAGCCTGACAAGGAGAAAAGAATGAGGGATGGGAGAAACGCAGCCTGACAAGGAGAAAAGAGGGAGGGAGTGTAGAAACACAGCCTAACAAGGAGAAAAGAGGGTGGGAGGGATAGGAGAAAAGCAGCCTGACAAGGAGAAAAGAGGGAGGGAGGGGAGAAATGCAGCCTGACAAGGAGAAAAGAGGGAGAGAGGGGAGAAACACAGCCTGACAAGGAGAAAAGAGAGAGAGAGGAGAAACACAGCCTGACAAAGAGAAAAGAGGAATTGAGAGGAGAAACACAGCCTGACAAAGAGAAAAGAGGAATTGAGAGGAGAAACACAGCCTGACAAGGAGAAAAGAGAGGGAGAGGAGAAACACAGCCTGACAAAGAGAAAAGTGGGAGAGGTGAAACGCAACCTGACAAAGAGAAAACAGAAAGAGGGGAAACACAGCCTGACAAAGGGAAAAGAAGGAGAGGAGAAACACAGCCTGACAAAAAGAAAAGAGGGAGAGAGAGGAGAAACACAGCCTGACAAAAAGAAAAGAGGGAGAGAGAGGAGAAACACAGCCTGAGAAAGAGAAAAAAGGGAGGGAGAGGAGAAACACAGCCTGAGAAGGAGAAAAGAGGAAAGGAGACGAGAAACACAGCCTGACAAAAAGAAAAGAAGGAGGGAGAGGAGAAACACAGCCTGACAAAGAGAAAAAAGGGAGGGAGAGGAGAAACACTGCCTGACAAAGAGAAAAGGGGAAGGGAGAGGAGAAACACAGCCTGACAAGAAGAAAAGAAGGAGGGAGAGGAGAAACACAGCCTGACAAAAAGAAAAGAGGAAGGGAGAGGAGAAACACAGCCTGACAAAGAGAAAAAAGGGAGGGAGAGGAGAAACACAGCCTGACAAAAAGAAAAAAGGGAGGGAGACGAGAGACCCAGCCTGACAAAGAGAACAGAAGAAGGGAGAGGAGAGACACAGCCTGACTAAGAGAAAAGAGGAAGGGAGAGGAGAGACACAGCCTGACAAAGAGAAAAGAGGAAGGGAGAGGAGAGACACACCCTGACAAAGAGAAAAGAGGAAGGGAGAGGAGAAACACAGCCTGACAAGGAGAAAAGAGGAAGGGAGAGGAGAAACACAGCCTGACAAAGAGAAAAGAGGAAGGGAGAAGAGAAACACAGCCTGACAAAGAGAAAAGAGGGAAGGAGAGGAGAGACACAGCCTGACAAAGAGAAAAGAGGGAGGGAGAGGAGAAACACAGCCTAACAAAGAGAAAAGAGGGAGGGAGAGGAGAAACACAGCCTGACAAAAAGAAAAGAAGGAGGGAGAGGAGAAACACAGCCTGACAAAGAGAAAAGAGGGAGGGAGAGGAGAAACACAGCCTAACAAAGAGAAAAGAGGGAGAGAGAGGAGAAACACAGCCTGACAAAGAGAAAAGAGGAAGTGAGAGGAGAAACACAGCCTGACAAAGAGAAAAGAGGGAGGGAGAGGATAAACAGCCTGACAAGGAGAAAAGAGGGGGAGGAGAGGAGAAACACCGCCTGACAAAGAGGAAAGAGGAAAGGAGAGGAGAAACACAGCCTGACAAAAAGAAAAGAGGAAGGGAGAGAAGAAACACAGCCTGACAAAGAGAAAAGAGGAAGGAGGGGAGAAACACAGCCTGAAAAGGAGAAAAGAGAGGGAGAGGAGAAACATAGTCTGACAAAGAGAAAAGAGGGAGTGGAGAAACACAGCCTGACAAAGAGAAAAGAAGAATAGTTGAAACATAGTCTGACAAAGAGAAAAGAGGGAGTGGAGAAACACAGTCTGACAAGGAGAAAAGAGGGAGTGAAGAAACACAGCCTGACAAAGAGAATAGAAAAATAGTTGAAACATAGTCTGACAAAGAGAAAAGAGGGAGTGGAGAAACACAGCCTGACAAGGAGAAAAGAGGGAGTGGAGAAACACAGCCTGACAAAGAGAAAAGAAAAATAGTTGAAACATAGTCTGACAAAAAGAAAAGAGGGAGTGGAGAAACACAGCCTGACAAGGAGAAAAGAGGGAGTGGAGAAACACAGCCTGACAAAGAGAAAAGAAAAATAGTTGAAACATAGTCTGACAAAGAGAAAAGAGGGAGTGGAGAAACACAGCCTGACAAGGAGAAAAGAAGAATAGTTGAAACATAGTCTGACAAAGAGAAAAGAGGGAGTGGAGAAACACAGTCTGACAAGGAGAAAAGAGGGAGTGAAGAAACACAGCCTGACAAAGAGAATAGAAAAATAGTTGAAACATAGTCTGACAAAGAGAAAAGAGGGAGTGGAGAAACACAGCCTGACAAGGAGAAAAGAGGGAGTGGAGAAACACAGCCTGACAAAGAGAAAAGAAAAATAGTTGAAACATAGTCTGACAAAGAGAAAAGAGGGAGTGGAGAAACACAGCCTGACAAGGAGAAAAGAGGGAGTGGAGAAACACAGCCTGACAAAGAGAAAAGAAAAATAGTTGAAACATAGTCTGACAAAGAGAAAAGAGGGAGTGGAGAAACACAGCCTGACAAGGAGAAAAGAGGGAGTGGAGAAACACAGCCTGACAAAGAGAAAAGAAAAATAGTTGAAACATAGTTTGACAAAGAGAAAAGAGGGAGTGGAGAAACACAGCCTGACAAGGAGAAAAGAGGGAGTGGAGAAACACAGCCTGACAAAGAGAAAAGAAAAATAGTTGAAACATAGTCTGACAAAGAGAAAAGAGGGAGTGGAGAAACACAGCCTGACAAGGAGAAAAGAGGGAGTGGAGAAACACAGCCTGACAAAGAGAAAAGAAAAATAGTTGAAACATAGTCTGACAAAGAGAAAAGAGGGAGTGGAGAAACACAGCCTGACAAGGAGAAAAGAGGGAGTGGAGAAACACAGCCTGACAAAGAGAAAAGAAAAATAGTTGAAACATAGTTTGACAAAGAGAAAAGAGGGAGTGGAGAAACACAGCCTGACAAGGAGAAAAGAGGGAGTGGAGAAACACAGCCTGACAAAGAGAAAAGAAAAATAGTTGAAACATAGTCTGACAAAAAGAAAAGAGGGAGTGGAGAAACACAGCCTGACAAGGAGAAAAGAGGGAGTGGAGAAACACAGCCTGACAAAGAGAAAAGAAAAATAGTTGAAACATAGTCTGACAAAGAGAAAAGAGGGAGTGGAGAAACACAGCCTGACAAGGAGAAAAGAGGGAGTGGAGAAACACAGCCTGACAAAGAGAAAAGAAAAATAGTTGAAACATAGTCTGACAAAGAGAAAACAGGGAGTGGAGAAACACAGCCTGACAAGGAGAAAACAGGGAGTGGAGAAACACAGCCTGACAAAGAGAAAAGAAAAATAGTTGAAACATAGTCTGACAAAGAGAAAAGAGGGAGTGGAGAAACACAGCCTGACAAAGAGAAAAAAAAATAGGTGAAACATAGTCTGACAAAGAGAAAAGAGGGAGTGGAGAAACACAGCCTGACAAGGAGAAAAGAGGGAGTGGAGAAACACAGCCTGACAAAGAGAAAAGAAAAATAGTTGAAACATAGTCTGACAAAGAGAAAAGAGGGAGTGGAGAAACATAGCCTGACAAGGAGAAAACAGGGAGTGGAGAAACACAGCCTGACAAAGAGAAAAGAAAGAGAGTTGAAACATAGTCTGACAAAGAGAAAAGAGGGAGTGGAGAAACACAGCCTGACAAGGAGAAAAGAGGGAGTGGAGAAACACAGCCTGACAAAGAGAAAAGAAAAATAGTTGAAACATAGTCTGACAAAGAGAAAACAGGGAGTGGAGAAACACAGCCTGACAAGGAGAAAACAGGGAGTGGAGAAACACAGCCTGACAAAGAGAAAAGAAAAATAGTTGAAACATAGTCTGACAAAGAGAAAAGATTGAGGGGAGAAACACAGCGTGACAAAGAGAAAAGAAAGAGAGTTGAAACATAGTCTGACAAAGAGAAAAGAGGGAGTGGAGAAACACAGCCTGACAAGGAGAAAACAGGGAGTGGAGAAACACAGCCTGACAAGGAGAAAAGAGGGAGTGGAGAAACACAGCCCGACAAGGAGAAAACAGGGAGTGGAGAAACACAGCCTGACAAAGAGAAAAGAAAGAGAGTTGAAACACAGTCTGACAAAGAGAAAAGAGGGAGGGGAGAGGAGAAACACAGCCTGACAAGGAGAAAAGAGGGAGTGGAGAAACACAGCCTGACAAGGAGAAAAGGGAGAGGGAGGGGAGAAACACAGCCTAAAAGGAGAGAAATGGGAGGGATAGGAGAAACACAGCTTGAAAAGCACAAAAGAGGGAGGGAGAGGAGAAACACAATCTGAAAAGGAGAAAAGAGGTAGGGAGAGTAGAACTGCGTCAGTCTGACGAGGAGAAAATAAGGTGGGAGAGGAGAAACACAGCCTGACGAGGAGGAAATAGGAAGAGGAGAAACACAGTCTGACAAGGAGAAAAGGGGGAGGGAGGAAGAGGAGAAACACAGCCTGACAAGGAGAAAAGGGAGAGGGAGGAAGAGGAGAAACACAGCCTGACAAGGAGAAAAGGGGGAGGGAGGAAGAGGAGAAACACAGCCTGACAAGGAGAAAAGGGGGAGGGAGAGAGAGATTCAACCATTGAACCAGATAAGAAACGCAAAAGCATAGAACGAGGATGGAAAAGAGGAAGATTAAGCCTTAAGATAAGAGGAAATAAAATAACCCTTCGGGTGGGGGATAGAAATGTGAAAGTGAGTTATTGAAAAGAAAAAAAGAAGCATGTTAGCCCATAGAGATTAGAGAGAGAGGAACAGCGCTGCTTCAGAAAAAAAGGAAAGGAGAGCGTTTCAACCGTGGAACCGAGAGAAGAAACACAGACGCATCGACGGAGAAGTAAAGTAACACGTAGAGGGACAAAGAATCAGTCACTGAACGAGAGGCGAAGCACAGTATCATATAGAGGAGAAAAGAAGGAAGAGATTCAGCAGTTGAATGAGAAAAAGAGAATGGTAATATGGAATTCAACTTTAGATCTTTTTTCAAAAAGAAGAAATGGAAAAACGTTCTAATGTTTCCGATATGTGGTCTCTCTGTCCTTCCTCTGTAGTCATTCACATTTTTTTACATAGGAATGATTTTAAAATAATTTTTGGATTGGATAGGTATTGACGAAATATTATCATTCGCTTTTCCGAATCCCTCAACAGTTTCAATAGCGTTCTCCAAAGTGAAATAATTGATAAATGTGGAACAAAAGTGAAGTAATCAGTAAATTATAGACGAGTATTTTAAACAATATATTCATGACAGAAATTCTAAATTTTGTTGGTGAAGTCTGATGATCAAGAAGTTCAAATGGACACCAACGATTTGCCTTGCTACCACAAGGGGGAGTAGAAAATGCAACACTTTTGTTTTCAGAGGAAAAAGAAAAATTATTTCGTGTTTTATAAGTATTAGTAAAGCATTATTAGATGCATTTTTTTTCAGAGGTTATTAAAGGTGGAAATTAAAAACACTAAATTTTATTAAGGAGAAGTTTCATATTCGCCAGTGGCATTTTGCTATTCTTCCAGTTATTTTTCTCTTTTCTCTAGTGTATATATGTGTTAGTTGTATACATTCCACTGCTGTAAATGGGAATTTTTGTTAATTTGTCAGTCGTGGACTCGCGATACAAATTATATGATATGGTATCGTACTAGCCACAGATGGACTAATACGCTACTGCATATTGGACTAGCCACAGATGGACTAGTATGCTACTACATATTGGACTAGCCACAGATGCAGCTCCAAGCAGTGAATTAACTAGTTAACGAAATGACTTTATGTCCCAGTTCTCTTCAGGAAAAGATTCTCGCAGTGAGATGAGAGAAAATGTGATTAGCATCAGAATAGCCTGGGCTGAGAACAGGTAGTTCAATTAGCGGCTCGAAGAAGACTGCGCCTTTTTCACTTATCGTAGAAGGAGAGGGTCTGTGGTTTTTAAGATAGAACTGAGATCGTTAAGCAAGAAGAAAGAATACCTCTCACAGAATCTTGAGGTCAATTGAGCGAATGCTGCATGAAAAAGAGAGGCTTATTCGGCCTCGTTTAAATTGACAGGAAAATCGCTCTTGTAAAAGAAAGTTAATCTTGAGGTCTAGGGCGAAACACCCTTCTCTTCTTTGCTAACTGCTGATTTTTCTAACATTACACTGTAAAAAAACGCATAACAATGTAGTTTTCATTTTCAAGATTTTTTCAGCAATATTCACTGAAATAACTAACAACAATTATACTCCTCAACAGTAAGAATAATAACTGATTTTTTTTTTATAATAAACTGCTCTGTTTACATACATTCATACTACATACCTACCTACCTATAATGTAAAATTTCCTGCAGATAATCCCCTGGCTTCGCAGGATCACATTCATTATGCATGTGTTATATCATTGCTTTAAATGTGATGTGAATAAAGATTGTTATTATTAATAAAAGATTCAGACATACACAGGTGCGCAAAAGCTAAGTTACGAACATAAAAGTTGATTTATCAACGTAACGACTGGCTAGAATTTAATGAATTAATGATTATAGAGAGATATATTAGAAAGAACGTATGCTGAAAGGAATGCCACGTGAACATTGCTTGGGCAGGCACATGCGAAATGCCACGCACATAAGGTATGTTGTAAAAGAGATCGCAGATCGCAAACGAACAACCAGAGTCGCATTGGGGATTGGTAGGATGCTGGCAGGAGACCCAAGCTGCAGTGGACAGAGTTCATAATATCTCTCAGATGGTTATCTCCACACCCTGGCGAGAATATGAGGAATCCAGGAATGCGTCTCGATGGCCAGTTCTGCTCCAACCAAAAGTCACAACATCCTTCAGCGTTGAGATTTATCTCCGCAAAATTCCCTGCCCTGCCCAAGGTCAGTAGGGGACACCGATGGGTTTGGAAAGGCCGCCGTCCGTCGGATGGGGCGTTAAACCGTGGCCCCGTGTGCGGGAGAGACGTACCCTGTGCACGTTAAAGAACACGCTGGATGGCCTTGACGGGAGGCTACCATCTGTCTCCCAACAGCTGTTCCAGTGGGTCCCCTCCCCCAACCATCTCTGAGCCTTCGGGGTCCATGTGACCTGGCCATTTAGCCCATGGTGTGCAAAAAAATGCCGCTCAGAAGTAAAACAACCCAACCCAACACAACATCCTACGATGACCGATATCTAGCCTTAACAGTGAGAAGGCATAGGGGAATGGCAACCAGACAACATACTATCAAGTTTGTGCTTCAGGCACGATGGTTCAGAACTGTGTCCAGATGATTTCGTGAGAGGGGTCTGTAGACTAGGAGACCGATGGTTTACCTCCTCCTGATCCGTTCTAAGAGAAGAGATCGAAGGTCTTGGTGCAGGCAGCATTACATCTGAACTGAACAGCACTAACTGCATGTGCTCTTCATAGATGAGTCTCGTTTAAGTCTGACTATGGATTCCCAACTTCTGTTCATCTGAATAGAACACAGAATGCGCAACCATACCAGTAGCATCCTGAATGATACCAATGTGGAGGAGGAGGAGGAGGTTTTATGGTGTGGGGAGGCTCAATGCTGGATGGCTGTACTCTACTCCGTGTGTTTCTGGGTGGTATCGTGCATGCTCAAAGGTAGATAAAGGAGATTCTTGAGCCGTACAAAGGGTTTATCGTCTATAAAAATAAACTCGGGGCCAAAGGCACCCGAGTTTATTTTTATGGACGATAATTCTCGTCCTCAAAGGGCTCAGCTGGTCGACGATTACCTTGAGCGTGAAGATATCCACAGAATGGAGTGACTAGTCAATCCCCCGAATCTTCATCCAATTGAGCATGTCGGAACACTCTGACGAGACACATCGGTGCTCTTCAGACCCTCCCAGAAGCCTCCTAGAGCTCCGATATGCTCTAACGGAGCAATTAGTAGTTGATTTAGAATTCCAGGGGTGTAAGCACAACATCGACGGGCCCTACAATATGTAGTTGAAATGGCCTCTATCAGGGCCGGATATAGGGGGGTGGGCAAGAGGCCACGCTTCCCCCCCTTTGAAAATGCTATTAAGGCTAATGGAGGTAAAATGTTTTTTAAACTTCTGCGTATTTCAAGCATTTTTGAAAAAATGTTTTGTAAACCTCGAAAACGAAGGGCGAATAGTTACACTGGAAGGCAAATCCTGACCTTTAACCTGTTTCTGGCCCGATTGAGTCACTTCCCTCCCCCGTTCATTTTTTTTACAGATATCCGGCCTGACCTCTATAATCATGAAAGCAATTCTCAGAACGATTTAGGAACCTTCATCAGCAGAAATTCTAAACGGCCACTTAGTCTACGTATCGATAAATCCGTCTGGGAAAAATCGCGTTTATTGCCATCCGACCTCATCTGTCATCTTGACAGCAGCATGCAACGGTGAGCATCAGAACAACGCATTTCTGCTACCACAAGTGAAGAACTTTCTTTGGCGCTTGAGCATCTCTTGTTTGCATATATTCTTTTTTATGGTCTGATGTACCTCTCACCTAAATTTTATAAACGTATCCCAAGTCGTTATGTTGCTATGTCAACTTTAATTTTTTAACTAATTTTTTCCGCCATTGTATACTGTATACAGGTAACCCCCGTTGAACACAGATAAGCGCAGTTTCTTTTTCTCTGTGTTTTTAGTAAAACCCATAATAATTTTAAAATCGTGTACATATATAAATGCTCGTTGATATTTGTTCTATCAGTTCTCCCCGGTTGTTGTTGCTTGAAAATAAATATTTCATTTGCATGAATCTACAATTTTTAGAGAACTTACAGTTATAATACTACATAGCTTGTCGCAGAGAAAGCACCCCCAGTCTTCGTGGTCCTATATCTCTTCTTCCTTCTCTCTCCTCTCCCCTGAAAACATCAGGCTCCACGGCGTGTCTGGTCGCGCAAAACAGATTGATTAATTCCCTGTTTGCGTATCTGTGTGTTTATTAGTTTATCTCAGTCGCATTATCTATAATAATAATAAAAATTCCTGTGTGTATGTATGTATCCGTAGCAGCCATAACTTATCAGGGATTTGGGTTGGGTTGTTTACCTCTGAGCGGCACTTTTTTGCACACCATGGGCTAAATGGCCAGGTCACATAGACCCCGAAGGCTCAGAGAAGGTTGGGGGAGGGGACCCACTGGAACAGCTGTTGGGAAACAGAAAGTAACCTCCCGTGAAGGCCATCCAGCGTGTTCTTTAACGTGCACAGGGCATGACTTTCCCGCACACGGGGGCACTGCTTAACGTCCCATCCGACGGACGGCGGCCTTTCCAAGCCCATTGGTGTCCCCTACTGACCGTGCGCAGGGCGGGGAATTTGGCGGAGATAAATCTCAACGCTGACCCAGCAGGGACTCGATCCTGAGAACTACAGATTACGAGCCTGGCGCACTGCCGACTGAGCCACCCCTCCCCCAACTTATCAGGGAATCGTGGTAAAAGCTTTCAAATTACCCAAAGTGTTTCTGGTTGTCGTCGGAGTTGTAGTACAGAATTGCAAGTCGAAATTCGTAAAGGAGGACTTGCTGCATTCAAAAAATACATTCAAAGCTACATTCTTAAGGGAAAGAGAGGTTACTCTTTCCTGTAGGAATACCACGGAAAAGAGTAATCGCTGCCAAATCCATTGTTGCCATTTATTGCTCCTTAATTATGAATGTAAGAGTCATAACAACATTCAAGTCTGCTGCCGTTGCCAGACTCCGAGATTCCCGAAAGCATTATTTATACTAATGTGTCCCATTGCAGGTAGGAACCTGAATTTTAACCGGACATAGGGTCACACAGGAGAAACCCACTTACGAAGTTGCATCGGGAAACACAGGATATCAAAATCTGTGCGAACGGAAATAAAAAACGCGATAGTTTGCGTAGAAACGAAGCCACGGACTATGAGAGTGGGCGCTGACGTCAGCAACGACGTGAGCAACGCCAGACAATTCTTCATGTTGAATCTGTCTTAAATGGTCTTGAGGCGTTCTCATGAAACTGACTTTTAGTGTAATGAAAATCAGAATATATAGATTAAAAGTGAGACCTTTGGAAACCCCTGGTGCCTTCTGCTACTTAGGAAATTTTGTTTTTCTTTTAAATCATTTATTTATTTAAACAATTGCAAATAAATTGCTTCTGCTACAGATGTCCCCAAAGCTGACACTTATCGGCAAGAGAGAGTTATACATTGACATAACATGTTACGCCTTCTGTATTAAAATAAACTGTAAAAGTTAATTAATCGATAATATATATGTACATATTTATGTAATCGATTATGTATTTACGTAATTTTTTAATAAAAACTGTCAATTAAATTTTTTGTCGAAATAAAATGTCTATCAAAACACAAAGAAAAAAATCAATCAGATATGCAAAAAGAAACAGGCAAACCGTTAAAACAACCATCGTTACAATCGTTACAACAACGTGGATGTCTTCAGAGAAGAGTTTTCATGCAGAATGCAGCTCCTCGGCATATTGTGAACGTTGCAAAAAAATTTATTGCCTGAAAACCTCACCAATGATAGAACGATTAGTCACGGATTCCCGACTTCGTGGCCATCTCGTTCCCCAGATCTATACTCGTGTTACTTTTTGTTCAAATGATTTGAAGGACCAGGTCTACCGTGCTGACATTAGGACCTTGCGGGCTTTAGAAAACATCAGCCGACATGTGGTAAACATCTCGTCGGATACGTTGAGTTCACTGTCGACAGTGCCATCTTTCGATTTCAGCATATTCTCGTCAGTAGAGGACACCGCACAGAACAGATTTTGCCCTGATTGCATGCTACAACAATCCCTCGTCTTTCCGGTGGTCAGTTTCGGAACTTCGATTTCTTTCTTTCCATAATCGTTTTCGTCATACTTTGTAACATCTATATCTCAAAATATGAATGCTTTCCATCCATTCCGTAGCTTCACTGCGGCCTCTAAACATTGGGAACTTTAATTACTGCGTACATGATGTATGTAGATAGCATATATAATAAAAAAAATATCATGCAGAGTAACTGACGCCCGTGCTTTATAATATGCGATTAAGTGACCACTCCAGGTTAAAGCACTTTGGATTTTTTTTATACACTATGAAAATGATTTATTTTTGTACATAAAAACTAATTTATTGACCAACTTATGAATTGCCTATTACAATTATAGTCCGGAGTGATAACTGTGTTAGCTAGCCCTATATTTGGGAAGAAATATCTTCTAGAACCAATTTTATTAAAAGCAAATTTCGATCACAAATAACAGTCGAACATTTGCATTCAACACTAAGGGCTAGTAGTACTTACTTTGAAAGTGATTTTTTAACATTTAGCAAAAAGTATTAAAAAATTGCCGCTCATTAATATTTTTAGACAAAAAATTCTCTTTATTTGTGCGTATGTGAGAATTCTTAATATTATTTCATTTATTCAAATATTATATTTATTTGAAATATAAATAACCATAAAGATATGCATATATGCGAAAATATTTTTAGAATAATAAATCTACAACAAAACAAACAGCCTCTGGTCCACAGTTCTAATGCTGCCCGCGTTAACAGAAAGTTACATGGTCTACATATTTAAACAATTCTGATTTAGACTATGCGGATGATTTGTTCCTTTTGACAAATGATGATGATGATGATAAGATGGATTCTTTCATTAGATGGAACAAAAATTTATTCGAAATCTGCCGATGCATTTTTATCTCGTTTTCAAAAAACGAGCAAATGGTTTCCCTTTGTTGTCTGCTTATCGGTCTGTAGACGTTCAATCTTTTTGTTTTTAAACATAAATTAAAAATGTTTTAGAATTGCATAGGTATTGATTAATCACACAATAGTTTTAATCGCGTCCTTCTAACTGTGGAAAAATATAAAACTTCAAAAATTTTAAACGAATATTACAAACTATCTATTTATGCCAGAAATTTGGGATTTGGGTGACGTTCAAGGGGTTGACATTGGCAGAGTCGGAAGCGATGTCCCCTTTCCTCAAGAAGAGGGGGTGAACTCATTAACGAAAACCTACACATCAATGTTCAGATAATAAGTTTAGATGTCAGTGTATCGATTGGCAGTGGGTAAACAATTATTCAACATTTAAAGTTGTGAATGATCTGTGCTAAATGAGTACCCCACAAACTTACAGAACACCAAATAAGGGCTAGATTCGACTCGTGCAAGGAGATGGGGGCAATTTTTGAACTAGTGGCCCCAAACAGTTAACCTATAGTGTCACAGGTTATGAGACGTGGTTTTATTACTATACAACTCCCAGAAAGATCGACAACTATGCTTGGGTTACGGAAGATGAACAACTACATCCCCAAATCCTCTAACAAGACTTTCGGTCAAGGGAAAGGATGATTACAATTTCTTTCATTTCCCAAGGAGTGGTATTCATAGACAGCTTACCTGAAAAAATAACTATAAATAGCCAATACTACACCAATATCATTTTGCCCAAAATGGTTAAGGAGATGAAGGAGCAGCGTCACACAACCGGCGTGTCAAGGGTTCTCCTTTTTCGTGACAATGCCACTGCTCACAAAACCCGTCAAGTTACGGTCTACCTGGAGCAGGAAAAATGCCAAACAGCTCTCATCCTGCATATTCTCCCGATCTTGCACAATGCGATCTTTGGTCGTTTCCAAAAATTGAAAAGGAAATTGCTAGGAAGCTTTTTTCAAGGGTGCAAGACCTTGCAAAATGCGTTTCATTCAGAGTTGCGGAGTATTCCCCAACAGAAGAACACAAAAAATTCCAGATTTTGCATAAACGTCTGAATAGGTGCTGGAGGGGAGTACTTTGAAGGACAGTAAAAGTTTTGTTGAGATAAATGCAATGGGATTTTGTTCTTCAAATGTATATCAAATATATTTAGAACGTCCCAAGTGTATACATGAAATTGACAGAAACAATGGAAATACCAAAGGTTCCAGAAAGCCTTCTAGACAGCGCCATCTGTGTGCCACTGACAAAGCATAAAGCATGTAAATGACATCCCAGCATTTGTAGCGTCATGTCTATAAAGGCAAACCCAGCATAAATGCATGTAATTTATGGTACAATGTCGTCGAGAGAAGACTTTACGATTTCAAAAGGGCATGATTGTTGGAGCTCGTCACTAAGACAGCTGAACTCGCTAGTATTTCGCGAGAAACAGTTTCCAAAGTCATGAGTTGCAATGTGCAAAGTGAAACCAAAGAGCTACATATAATGAGATGTTGCGGATTTCAACGCAGAACGCAAAAGGCCAGTTTCGTCACAAACACTATGCCGTGAAATTTGTAACATTGGATTTTACCCTCGAATTGCACTTCAAAAACCACTCATCACAATCCTGTCAACACTCTTCTTCGTATCCGTGGAGCAAAAAGCAGAATCACTGGTGATTTAGCAGTGAAGGAATATGATATGGTCTGATCAATCATCCTATACTTCAAAAGTAAAGAATCACAGGATGTGTCCTGTAGACATAAACTCATGAAATAATAAGCTGGAAAAAAATTGGGTTTGCCGTGAGTTGGATTCGAATCCACGTCTCCTGGAAACATGCTAGTTATGCTAACCACTACACTATCACCTGCTAACGATTTTTCTTCTAACGTTCTCTGTGACTTATAAACTTTCCGGATCTTTCATTTGATTCACACAGTGGTATCAACTCGCGCACTGAATTATTGATTTAACGCCATGAGTGTGAGTGACAAATATTAAATTCCATCTCTATGTGACAACACAGTTGTCCACTACTCGGATAGATGGCGTCACTGTGCGAATCAAATAAAAAATCCGGAAAGTTTATAAGACACACCAGCTGAAGGAAAAAACATTAGCCGATGATGGTGTGGTGGTTTGCATAACTGGCATGTTTCCAGGAGACGTGGGTTCCGATCCCACTCACGGCAAAACTAATTTTTTTAGATTATTATTTCATGACATCCTACACTTATTTCCGAAAAATCGACGAATTCACGTGTGGCCGCAACCGAAGGGAGCTTACAGCTCGGATTGCTTGTTCCCTAGTGTTAAGGGTTCTGGCGGTTCAGTAAGAGTGTGAGTGCCTTTTCGTGATATGGCTTCGGTGCATTCATTATGTTCAAAGACAGGTTTAATGCCGATAGCTATTTGACAGTCCTGAGCGATTATCATTCTCCAGTGGTATAGCAGTACTTTTGCGAAGAGAGAGAGCTGTCTTCAGCATGACAATACTCCCATTCACAGAGCGCATGTGGTCACCCATTGATTTGAGTACAATGAGTCTGAACGTTTTCACAGACCATGGCCACAACAGTCACCAAATGTCAACCCATTGGAAAACCTTCTGTAACATCATCTCTGGCAGCGTTTCCCAGCTCCATCGAACAAGCAGGAATATATCACGTTTCTTGTGGACGAATGGTGTATTCCTCTTGTTGATATTCAGACACTGGCAGACTCTATGCCATGACGTATACTGGCTGTACTAGACTCACGTGACGGTTCAACACCACATTGGTCATTTTACGTTCCTGTTTCCGTTTTTTGTCCATTGCCTGTACATACATACACATATAAAATCGTCATGCAGTCACCGGTTATGGAGGTTCAACCAGACTCTGGAATGTTTGCCAAAACGTCTGTATTGAGCTACAGGTGCTGCATTTGGGCACTGTATGCCGATTCTAGCAAGGTTCTGTTTCACATTGTCTGCCCATCGCATCCTTGGTCTTCCCCTTTTCCTGAGGCCTTTAGGTATACTGCTGATAATCCTGTTTGTCAATCCGCAGCTATGCTCATGAGCACCATGGCCAAATTAACTTTCTTTGCACAATGTGCTGCTCAAAGCCAGTTTGCTGACTACTTCTAATTTTATAGTTACAAAATAAACTATCATGCCAAAGGTACTGCTTAAGCATCTGGATTCAAAGGAATCAATTTTCCTGTTATCTTGTTTATAAAGGGTCCAAAGTTTCGATACCATAACTAACATTAGGAAGAAACAAACTATTATACAGCCTAATTTTAATCTTTATGTGTATACACCTATTTCTCCACACTCTCCATGGATTCTTAAAAGTCCCAGCAGCAATCTCTATCCGTCTGATAATCTCATGCCGCATATCACCAGTAAGTTATCACCAGTATGTTACATAGCTCCCAAGATAATTAAATTACGACACCTGCTCAAGACTGCAATCATTCAGATTAACTGAACTACAACCTGCTTGACTAATTTTCATCACTTTAGTTTTCTTTCTGTTTATCGCCAAACCTACTCTACTACTAGTCTAAAGAACAGCTCTAATGAAAGAATTCATCTCATCAACATCAAATCCATTAGCAAACAAGGACAAATAATCCGCATAATCTAAATCTAAAATTTTTAAATCTTTAGACCATTTGAGGCTAAAATCTTTCCCTTGCAGACAATTTCGTGCAGCATAATGAATAAGAGAAAAGGACACAAAATGCACCCTTGTCGAACATCAGAAGCAATGCTAAACCAATGGCTATAAACCTTACACACGACCCAGTGTTATTATAGAGAGCTTTCATTACGATTACTAACTTGTCAGGTATTCCACATGATCTAAAGATCAACAAGAGATTATTGCAATCAACGGAGTGAAAAGCCTTTTTGAAAAATAAGAAGCTAATAAGCACAGGTTTTAGTTGGGAAACTCGAAATATTTCTCAACAATCTGCCTCAGTGAAAATATCTGACCAACAGATCCCCTACCACTTTTGAATTCACATTGTTCATCACGCAGTTGTCCATCGACCAAATTCTAATTTTATTAAGCACAATAATGCAAAGAACGGATGATGAAGATGCCAAAAATTACCTGGAACAGAAAGTAGACCACTACGATCACTCTTTTTTAAAATAGGGATAATAATAGCTGTAGTGAAATCCTTAGGAACAACACCTTAGTCATAAAACAATATTCAACATTTCAGTCAGTCATGTGACAACACAAATGTTCCCAGCTGTAAGCATCATCGTCATCATCATCCTCAAGCAGCTATGGGCTACGGTGGTCCAATCAATCAGACCGTGCAATTTAGTTCTCCAAGCATATCTGTCCTGAGCTACACCTGATGCATCTGGATACTGCACACCAATTCTAACAAGGTCCTGTTTGACATTGCCTGCCCACCGCATCCTAGGTCTTCCCCTCTTTCTGAGGCTTTTAGGCACATTGTCTATAATGTCTGCACGCTAATCTATAATTATCCTTACGGGCAACATGGACAAACCAGCGGAGTCTCTCTCTGTACAATATGCTGCTCAAAGGAGGTTGCCGACTCTTTTGCCTAAACTCATCATTACTTACAAAGTTGAACCACCTAATGCCCAAGATACTGAGTAAACATCTAGAATTAAAAGCATCAAGTGATGATTTCATCTACTCCTGGGAATTTATGCAGTTCTAATTTCGAGAAAACCAAAGTAACTTTGAAATCATCATTAAAGGGTCATCATTAAAGCCAGTAATGCATCTCTTTTTATTACAAACAATGGGAGTAGAAATAATCACATTATTTAGAACTTCTCTGAAATGCTCAGCCCACTTAGCCATCACAGAATCATTACCTTCGACCACCTTGCCATGTTTATCTCTCAGTCCCTGTGAACCTATCTGTTTCTTCCCGCATAAAACGTTAATAATCTGATACAATACATACTGTTGTGTTGTCTAACTGCTTCCTATGCTTTGTCAGCCAAGCTATCAAGCCAAATGTTCTTATCAGCTGTTAACTGAGCCTTTACACCTGTATTAAGCTCTTTTTATACCTTTCGTTAGGACTAGTAGGGTGCTGATTCAAATTATTCGTGCATTCCTTCTTTCAGAAAAAAGCTCCATAGTCTTATCACTCAAATATATTTGTCTCTTCTACTCCTTTTTATCCAAACAAATTTCTATTAATTTCAAGAAAATCCTGTTTAAACTGATCCCATTCTTTCTAAACTTCAGCAGGAAGCAAATCATAATTGTCATTAGAACTAAGTAATCTGTAATGGTATGTTAAGTCTATATCTCAATTATTCAGATCGTCAGCGTGAAAGGTAATTCTCTTAAACTTCTTAACACAACATTTCTTAAACTTCAGTTGTCAGACACTTCTGTTCGATTCCCCTGTATGACCTGGTATTCCTAATCGAACTGGCCAATTTGTTGTTAATTAATATATAATCGATCATATTCCTGTGGAATCCATCAAGTGAAACCCATGTCTATTTATAAATGTCTCGGTGTTCGAAATTATTCTCAAACCATTAAGTACTAGCGTTTTCTTTTAGTACTAACATCAGCATAGAAGTCACCTATCACAAGAGAAATATCTCCTTTCTTAAGAGAATTTAAAATATCCTGAAGAGATATCTTTCTGATTCACATCATATTCCTCTGTGGGGGCATAACAATAGATAACATTGACTATGTATACCGGAGATAATTTCAGTTCCTTATTTACTTGTATTAAGCTGTTTAATTCAATGGTACATCCAGTTTTGGGTTATGGTTCATCGGTTTAGTCAATTCATTTTCTCGATGAACTTGAGCAATGTTTCAGCATTTTTGTTTCACGCAATGTTCCCGGTTACATGTTGAGCCTGGAGTTCAACTCTATGAAATCTTTAGTTTTCATTAATCAGTATTAAAATATTGGATTAAACTGTTAGAGATGAACAAAAACAGATTTTCTTAGTTATGTTACTTGCCCTATATGCAATGGGATGCTTCAAAATAATAATCTTTTTGGGAACGTGGGTATTACAATAAATGTTATGACTGTTACTTTCGCAATTAAGGAGCTATAAATGGTAACAATAAATTTGATAGTGACTTTGGTTTCCGTAGGAATTTCATGGTAAATATGTTTGCTTCTAGCAAGCCCTCCTTTTGAAAATTTGAAATTCGGCATTGCAACTCGGACGTCAACGAAAAATCCTCTGTCATATGTTGAAGTGTCTACCATGATTTTCTGATGAGTTATGGCTGCCACAGCACACAGACAGATATCTTCTTTTATCATTATCACAAATATAATACCTTTGGGGTTTCGCCTGTTAATTTGTTTTTCGGCCTGTGGATCATCTCTTTCATCATCTGTTTCATCATTTTTCCATCTGTTTCATCATCTCTCTCCTTCGCTGAGTCTGATCGCAATGAGCTCTATATCAAATAAAAGCTTCAGCTAAGGAGAGTGACAGAGATATGCAAATCCTTCTGCCCCTCTGAAAATAGGGAGTCTGCAAAATGTTTTCCCATCACATCTCGCAAATCCGAGAGACAATCAACAAATCATACAAGGCTGCCAAAAGTCTGGAAAAATGCGATTTATAAAGGTAATATTTTTTCTTTCTTTTGCAGATAACCTACAGTTTTGAAGAATCATTTTTGACTGAAATAGAGCGCATGGTGCTGCATTGCTGTCTGGTCGCGAGGCCTGGTCATCCTGAATGATGACCCTTCAACGAAACAAAGGCAACGCATCAGGTTGCAAAAGTGCTAAACACTTATAAATAGAAGATATAATGAAGAGAAATATAATGAAATGTGGGACTGCGATAAATGGGATTATGATGGTTGCACTGGATAGTTAGAAAATTATCTGGTTGATTTCAAATGTCATCGGTGTTGTCAGATATGAAAAGTATCGTAAAAGATTTGTTTTAATATCCTATCTGACATTGCCCCGCTTCTTCCCCGAGGTATGGGCAACAACCCATTATGCTCTCTATTACAGTGCACATGATACATATTGTTTATTCTATCGATTCCGCTTTTCTCTTAGATCAGGGGTTCTCAACGTGGGGTACGCGGTAAAATTTTTGGGGTATGCCGTGAGAGCTGAAAAGTCGCTAGATCTAGTAACAAAGTAAAAATAACCATTGTTATATTATAACTATAGTTTTATCTATCTATACAAGGGGTACGTCAATTACATACACATTTCCAGGGGGTACGTGAAGCATAAAAGGTTGAGAACCACTATCTTAGAGCATTTTGTGACGATATTTCTGTACCATTCAGGTACCAGTTTACAATAAAATAATGCATTTTTTAAGCAATTTTGCTCTTATCTACCCGATTCAGTTCTATGCTCTTCTCTATAAAAAAAAGTGCAACTCAGAAAAAAATGCATCATTTAAACCTTTTTTTCTTAATGAAAACTTTTTTACGTTAGCAATGTTAATGAAGCATGATAAATGATTATATGTTATTTAGTAATTCCTTAGTTTCGGTTTACTTATTCTCTTTTGGAATATTTGATTTTCATGTCAATCAAATGTACTCATTCAACGTTCTTCAAACGTTTCGCATTTCAACACTATTTAGGATTTTCCTCCTTTCACTTAAGAGGAAGGAATTAATTTTTTTGGTGGAAGCCCCCTTTAAAAATGAATTCTATTCCCCTTGATCATGAGTTTTAAGAAATGAGGCGATTCTGTCGGCGCCTTCGTGACATCGTTTCTGCTCTTCGAACTCGAGCCTCGCTTCTGAGAGGTGAGTCTGCATTTCTGCATTTCAGTCGCACAAAGGTAATGTGACGCGTTCAAACATTCCCCTCCCACTTGAGTTGTCTCTCACTTAGCAGGAAACTTCATTAAGAAGTGGCTCCCATTAGCACGAGGATGTTATTTGCTTTATCTGCCTTGGCAACCGTTATGCAGCAAGGGTCGAACCCCTTTCAAGAATGCTCGCTTCCCTGTGTCACGTCATCAGAGCACGACGCCTTTTCAATTGCCTCACCGAACCAAAGCAACCGATTGTGTGTCCTCGTGATTTCTTTTCTTCCCATTGGCCCTTTCCGTTTATGTCTTTCTCACTGCTTTCCATTGACAATCTGATGCATCGAAATGACGAACAGAAATTTCATCAAAATTCCCACTTAACTGGTTACCGTTGTGTATATAGAGTTTCCCTCGTCTGATATTCTTTTTTTAAAATTACAGCAAGTGCTGTGATATGAAAGCGATGCTAAGCTTCATCGGAACAACAAAAAAAAAAGCTTTATTTTGCCCCAAAATGGATTCAATACACTCACGGGAAAGAACATTGTTTCTTCCTTTTCCACCCAATCTGATATTTTCCATTTGAAAGTACAATTTGCTTTAGCTCTGAGGAGACTTGACTCTCTAATCGACCTATCATTGTGGCAGCTTCTGTTGCTTCAGCTGCTTTCGAATTGTCTTAATCACAAACGGATTTCTTTTCATGGAAGAAGCAAAAGGGGAAGGAAATAATTGCGCCATTCAGTAACGTCAATCTACATTCCTCCGAGAAAAGTGACGTCATCATTTCGTTTGCATATTTCTCTTCCCCATTCTTCCTCTCTCTTCCCTATTGCAATCATTTCAATAATGTGATGCAATAAATACTGCTGGTACAAAAGAGCAAAAAACTATAACTCAAATTCGGATGGCAAAATCTGGAAGGAAGTGTTATTTGCAATGCAATGCAGAAACGTTCCTTATATCTATACTTATCAGTGGCGCTCAATATTTGTCTCCAAATTCCGAGGCTAACATTAAAACCTTAGTATAAAAGTCATAAGTTCCATTGTCAGATGCAAGATGCATTTCTCATACCAATTGCAATTTACATAGAAAATATCATTAACTACGTTTAATATCCACCAACGCAGTGCTAAGCATATGTTGATAAATGATGCAGGATTAAGGGAAAGTCCCGAGCAATGATGATGTCGGGTGATGACTTCCCCTTTTCAATCTCCGTTTTATTTCTTTTCGGAAGGCTAAAGGCGGATGCAGTCAGACAAGATGCTTAACAGAAACCGACCATGCAAATAACGAGGTTGACCTAAATGCACTTGGAAAATCTTTATAATACAACATACGTGTTAAATTCAGTTGATTTTAATGGAGCGAAAAACTGCCGTTTAAACCTGTTTCTAGGAAAAGAAGAAGCTGCTCAGTGGATGAGCTTTTTGTTTATTTGAATAAGTTGGTTTCTGCTACTTCGTCACGTCTCGTGTCACATCGCTTTTCGCTGCTTCCTTAAAACCCGACGGAGAGAAGGCATCAGCGTCGTCGCTCACCGGGGAGACCCATGCAGAGTGGTGGTCCTTGACACGTGGTCGCAGATCACGATCACCACACACTCTTGACTGATAAGCGTCAGCACGAGCTTCAGGTGGAGCTCAGATAGGGCAAGTGGGCCAAGGTCTGGCTGAAAGGAATGTTCCCTGAACCTAGATGGGAGGAGGAGAGGATCAGGTGGAAGAAGAGGACAAAAGAGAGGATTCGAGAGGATGACTCGGAGGGAGACTAAAGGCAAATGACGACAACTGAAATGCTCTTCACATAAAGCACGAAGAGCCCTTGAAGCTTTCTTTTGAGACGAAGGAAAAGGCGTCGAGATTATTTCACAAATCACGGAATCCGGAAGTAGCAACATGAACTGATTTCGTCATTGTGATTCAAATGATGAATCGTCTGACGGAAGAAATGCGTCTCGTTTGCCGTTCACGATCGATACAAAGTGAATGCGACCAAAGAAAACATTCCTTTTTCTTCGGCACAGCGTTACTGATCATTTCAGATGGCATTGGAAATGGCCATTTCAATTGCTATATCTCTGAGAGGATCTTTTATGTACACGAAAGGTTAAAAGGGCAGTTGAAAAGGAATCAAGGTTGGGTTGGGTTGTTTTACCACTGAGCGGCATTTTTTTGCACACAATGGGCTAATGGCCAGGTCACAAGGACCCCTAAAGCTCAGAGAAAGTTGGAACAGCTTGTTGGGAGACAGTCAAGGCCATCCGGCGTGCTCTTTAACGTGTACAGGTTATGGCTCTCCCGCACACGGACCTCGACCTAACTCCCTATCCGATGGACGGCGGCATTTCCAATCACATCGGTGTCCCCTATTGACCGTGGGCAGGGGAGGGAGTAGGAATCAAGGAATCACGGATAAATAAAAGGGATATACTGGGCAGCTCTTATGGGACAGATGGAAGCATTCCATCAAGACCAGACACATGGTTTTTCAACGTGACTACGGTATGGGTATCATACACAAGGGTTCATGGCTCAATGGCTCATCCGACGGACGGAGGCCTTGGTAAGTTTTTCGGTGGTCCCTCTCTCACCAAGAGCAAATCGAGGCTAGTAGAGAAAATATCAACGGTGAAATTGGAACGTGGAAATATGAAGTTACGATCCTGACGTTCAGCCAACTGATCCCAGTGGAATAATAGGAGTCGTGTGTGAACGATCTCTGATGACTGTTAACTAAGGAAAATAACTCAAAGTTTTTGATATGCTTTTAATTCCAGCCAGGGCTGGATCTGCAAAACGTTAGGCGGGGGGGGGGGGAGGCGACGCAATCGAGACTAGAACGTGTAAAGGTGGGGGGAGGAAGGCAAGATACTAGCTTTCCATTGCAGTATAATATTTTCCCCTTCGGTAAAAAGATTCGGTTAGAGGTTTTACAAAAATTCCTGAAATATGCGTGAAATATGCAGTTTAATAGTTTTTTGGCTTCCATTGCTTTACTGGCGTTCTCAAAGGGGGTAGAGGTCATGGACCCCTTGACCCCCCTCCTTGATCAGGCCGTTATTATAGCTACTTGAAGTTACCAGAAGGAAATCAGAAGTAATAATAAAATGAAGCCATATTTCTCATCATACAAATTGTATTTTATGAGGCAGTGCTCACGCTGATTCGGAGTTTTGGACTGTATTGCCTCTGAGCGTATTTTTGCACACGTAATGAGCTAAATGATCAGTTCACAAGAATCCCAAAGACTCAGAGCTGAGTAGGGGAATGAAATGCAACTGACATTAATAGACATATGGAAATCTCCTGGTAAGGTCATTCAGAATGCTCTTTAGTATGCACACGGGACCACGTCTTAACATACCATCGTGAGACAGCAATCTTTCCAAGGCAATCAGTAGATAATTCGGTTCTAATGTGAATCGAGAGCTATCACAGTGAATTTCCCTTCATATAAAAAAGCATATCGGCGTTGTTTAGATTTGAATTACGACTGAAAAGCGAAAAACGAACTTTGTAGCGGACGCATAATTTCTGTTAAATGTTTGTGCATCATTATTTCTCTTCAAATAAATTGAGTATTTTATTTAAAATAATAGAAATGATGTATAGGACTGACTAAAAGTTTTGAGGTCACTAATGGGCCACTTATGGGTACTCTGTTTTGCCGCCTTCCTCACAGATATTCTCAATGGCATAATGTACTGGCAAGCTCCTACCACACACCCTGTCACAAAAAAAGCTGTTTGAAGGAAAATGTATTAATATCCTTTCTATATATTTTTTAAATTTTATACTTTCTGAAATAACAGAGACACGCTAAATGGTCTTTAAGATAAACAGAGATAAATATAAGATAATATTTCTAAATCTTTAGAAAATGTAAAAACCAACAGGAGAGAGAAGAAGAATCGAAGACGAGCAAATGCTTGGAGAATGATTTCTAGGAAAAGTTACATTCTGATGAACCTGCTTCATTATTTTGATCCACTGATAACGTCAGAAACAAATTTATTTAATAATATTCCTTTAAGACAAAAACGTATAACTGCAACCTAACACGAAAGTAAAAAATTGTCCAATTTTTGCTAAACGTGTCTTTAAAAATAACGTTAAAAATTAGCAATAAATTAAACGATTTTCATTTAAAAATTCTTACTTTGAAAAACTTGCTAAATATTTTTGTATCCCTATTGTTCCTAATGAACGCATCAGATGTGAAATGAATTTTATATTGGTGCCATTCTCAATTTCTTAATTGTTTGCTTATAGAAATTTTATTCAACAAATATTATTCTGATATTTTCAGTGAATCGAGCTAATGCAACATCGTTATCAGAAATGCGAAATTCCACGCAGTAAAAAATTGCTGAGAATTTCTTCGAAAACGAAATACTCTTTGTATATATCACAATGAAATTAGTTTTGGGAAAGGGGAAATAAACGAACTATGATATTCGACAAAGCCCAAAAGAAAAAAAGAAAAGTTCTTGTTCGCAGAATTAAAAAAAATTTGATGTTCATTGAATTTTTTAAAATAATCTTTGATCCAGATTTGGTTTTTATCTTTACAAAACAATAAAAACAACAGAAAAAAAAACCATCGGCTTTTATATTAACTGTTCTGATTCATTTACATTAAAGAACAAAATTTTTGAGACCGAAATTTGAGTTCCACAATTAGAACAAATTGTCACATAAATTTGTAAAACCATTTCAACATTGCTTGGACAAGTCGAATAAAATTTCCGTTATTCGCCATCTGTGGAGATTAAGGTATGGCAACTAAGGTAGTTTCTGGTTGCTTGAGACTTACTCTTAGAAATACCAAAGAAAAAATGTTTTAATACATACTCCCAACCATTTTCCATGCCTGTAAAAGAAACTATTGCTCACAAAATCAAAAGAATTTTGAATTTACCAAAACATATATAATAACTAGAAGAAGCGTATCGATTCTGGCGCATACGGGGGGAACTTCGTTTTCAAAACAGAATCAAGTTTTTGGCTTTTTAAGAAACGGGATAAAAGTAAAGCGGAAAGTACTATAGGTAGTGTACTCACTTCAAACGAAGATCTTCAGCGCCTGAGTGCCTTAATTACAGTTATTTGTCCTTGAAATTAAACTTTACTGCATAATTAATTAAAAACAGTTAATTTTAAATTACTGAAAATTAAAATTTGTACAAAACAGTTTACATGGATCCAGTCTGTAGACCCTGATACCTCATCAGAGCCATAACATATAATGAGGAATTTTCATGAAGAACAGCTGATGTTGAAGACGTCATCAATTAAACGCGGTGAATTCATCGCAAAGTCAATTCATCACATTATCAATTCATCGCGACGTCAGTTTATCGCAGCATCAGTTCATCGCAGTGATAAAGTTGGCGTTCAAAAAATTCTTGACACGTGTTTGTAGATTTGCCCTTGTTCCTTCGAGGTTAACGAGCTACGACTTGTTGGAAAGCTTGTCTAAACTTGTCATTACTTGTTTAAAATCCGGCCGTATCGTCATTTCTCTCTTCGCTGGCGGCGCGTAAAGTTTGGTCTGCGAAATCTGTTCGTTTTTGCTCTGGAGACTAGTATACTAAAGACGGAGCAAGATTTTACATTTTCACAAGGATACAGCTTGGGGACAACATGAGAAAAAGCATGCCATTTTATCACAAGTGTATTGGATCACGCCTCTTCATATGGCACTGTTACGGGATGGATGCGAAAATTCAGAGGACATCAGAGCTTCGAAGACCTCCCTCGTGCAGAAAGACCGAAAGAGGCCTTGAAAGAGGGAACTGTCGCTGCTGTTTGTGAACTCATTAAGGTAAACCCACTCATCGCCGTTCATGTAATAAGATTAGATATCTGTATCGATTGGTAAGGTGGAAACATTCAAAGTTCCAAAAGATCTGTGTTAAATGGGTACCCCACAAACAGACAGAAGAGAAAAAAGGGAGAGGGTCTACTTGTGCAAGAAGATGCTGGCAATGTTTGAACTTAATGGCTCCAAACAGTTAACAGATATTGTCACAGGTAACGAGACGTGATTTTATTACTATATAACTCCCAGAAAGATCGACAACTATGTTTGGGTTGAGGAAGATAAACCGCGTCCCTAAATCCTTCCACAAGAGCTTGACCTTCGCTCAAGGAAGATGATGTTCACAATTTTTTCAATTCCCGAGTGGTAGCCGTGAACACCTTACCTGAAAAACAAACAATGTATATGTCCAATACCACACCAGCATTGTTTTGCCCAAAATGATTAAGAAGATGAATGAGCAGCGTCCAAAAACAGGCGTGTCAAAGGTTATCCTTCTTCATAATAATGTTAGTACACTCACAAAACCCGGCATGTTACGGCCTATCTGGAGCAGGAAAAAATCAAACAGCCACCCGATCCTGCATATTCACACGATATTTCACCATGCGTTTTTTGATTGTTTCTAAAAATTAAAAAGCAGCTTTCTGGAAAGCCTTTTTCAAGGGTGCATGCAAGACTTGCAAAATGTGTTCATTCAGAGTTGTGGGGTATTCCTCTAACAGGAGTACCACCAAGTTTTCCAGATATCGCGTAGTCGTGTGCAACTTTGCATAGATGCTGAAGGGGAGTACTTTGAAGTGCAGTAAAAGATTTATTGAGGCAAGAGCAATGGTTTTGTTCTGCGGATGCATACCAAGAATGTTTTGAACGCTCCTCGTAAATGGATTTCATACATACTTGATAGTTCATATGAATATGAACTATCAAGAGACAATTATATAATATTCACTTTGAGAGGTAAAACATGCGTCATAAAGACTTTCCTTCAAAAATTAATTAAAATTTAAATTACAAATATTGTTTCAAACTATTTAATAAAATAGCCATTTTAAAAGTTTGCATGAAGCTTGTTTCAAAATGTTATTAAGTACAATTACATAATATCATTACATACAATTAAGAGTGATTTTTATGACAGATAATTTATTGTTAAATATTCCAACTCCCGTAATTTTTTAAATACTGAAAGAATAATGTTGAAAATCGTGATTTAAATAGATTTGATTATGATCTTTATCTTCAGTCATATTTTTCCTTTAGATGCATATTTCAAAAGTTAAAGAGCTTCGAAATTAGATTCCCATTGATATAAAATGGAAATTCTCCATTTTGGTAGGTTTCAGGTAAATTGCTCGAATGATGAATTTTTTGAAAGTCAGTATTTCGAATGACCGTTTTCTGAAGAGTCGGCGACTTTTTCGTAGAATGAATTACATTCATATTGCATAAGAGATATTAAATTGTTTTAGAGATAAATTAAAATTTATTTTTTAGTTGGATAGGTATTGATGAAATATTACCATTATATTTTCAAAAATTTCCACTAGCTTAAACATCGCCCTCTACATACATACATACATGCATGCATACATACATACATACATACATACATACATACTTACATACATACATACATACAAAATCCTCATGCAGGGATGGGCTACGGAGGTCTGTATAATTTTCCTCTCCAGACGTGTCTGTTCTGAGCTACAGCTACTGCATTTGACTACTCTAGGCCAATTCTAGCAAGGTCCTGTTTGACATTGTCTGCCTTTCGCATCCTAGGTCTCTCCCTCTTTTGAAACCCTTAGACACACTGTTCCTAATCCTGTTTGCCAATCTGCAGCTATGCATACGGACAACATGGCCAAACCAACGCAGGGTCTGAAGATAGGATGATGACTACTTCTTATAACCTCATCATTATTTAAAAAAGTCAAACCACCCAATGCACAAGATACTGCGTAAGCATCTAGAATCAAAGGCATCAAGTTTCTTGTTATCCTGCTTACACAGGGTTCATGTTTCGCTACCACATCTAACCTTAGAAAGAACCAAACTATTTTACAGCCTAAGTTTAGTCTTCAGGTGTATACGCCTATTTTTCCACACTCTCCATAGATTCTTAAAAGTCCCAGCAGCAATCCCTATCCTTCTGATAGGCTACTTAGTCATTATTCTAATAGATAACGAAGGATAGGAATTGCTAAATTCCTATCCTTCTGATAGGCTACTTATTCTAATAGATAAAGAAGGATAGGAATTTAGCAATTCCTATCCTTCTGATAGGCTACTTATTCTAATAGATAAAGAAGGATAGGAATTTAGCAATTCCTATCCTTCTGATAGGCTACTTATTCTAATAGATAAGGAAGGATAGGAATTGCTAAATTCCTTTCCTTCTGATAGGCTACTTATTCTAATAGATAAAGAAGGATAGGAATTGCTAAATTCCTATCCTTCTGATAGGCTACTTATTCTAATAGATAAAGAAGGATAGGAATTTAGCAATTCCTATCCTTCTGATAGGTTACTTAGTCATTATGACAATCGTGGTTTGGTTAGTGCTATTTTAAGCTCAAAGTCATAATGAGTCCAGTCTAGTGGGTATGAAATGGTCAGCACCAGGACTCTGTGAAGTTCAAAAAACAGGAGCAAATATATTATAATTATATATAGCGCATTACATAATCTGATAATCCCATGCCGCATATCACCAGTATCTGTTACATAACTCCCAAGATAACTAAACTGAGACACTTGCTTAATAGTGCAGCCATTCAAAGCAACTGAAGCTCCATGTGCCTGACCAACTTTCATCACTTTAGTTTTTTGTCTGTTTATCACCAAACCTACTCTATTACCACTCTCATCAACAGCTCTAATGAAAGAGATCATCTCGTCAACATCATTAGCCAACAGGCCCAAATTATCTGCATAATCTAAATCAAACATTTTGAAATCTCTAGACCATTTAAGACCAAAATCTTTCCCTTGCAAAGAATTTCGCATTACATAATCAATAACTAAACTAAAGAGAAAAGGAGACAAAATTCACCCTTGTCTAACTCCACTAGCAATGCTAAACCAATCGCTGCAAGACGTACCAACCCTCATACACGACCCAGTGTTATTATAAAGAGCTTTCATTACACTAACTTATCAGGTATTCCATATGATCTAACAATCATCCACAAATTATGTCGATCAACAGAGTCAAAAGCTTTTTTGAAATCTATAAAGCTAGTAACCACAGGTATTTAAAACTCTAAACACTTCACAAGAATCATCCTAAGTGAAAATATTTTATCAATACATCCCCTACAACGTTTGAATCCACACTGTTCACCACGTAGTTGTCCGTCAATCAAATTCTTAATTCTATTAATTACTGATCTGGACAACTATGGCTACTTTTCTTTTTTTTCTACCCTGCTGAGGAGTGGTCAACCACACAGGGTCCTGGTGCTGACCATATAAACCTACTGGACTGGACAGATATATGGCTCTGAGCTTGATTATGGATCCTGATTTTGCTGCACTGGTGGGCTTCTGTGGAGGGAAAATCTTCCGCTGTGTTTTCTGTTTGTTTGTGGGTTGACAGCCCCAAGTGAATAGATTCACAGGATATGTTTATCAGCTGGTGGATAATCCTGAGCAGAAGTCATCGCAGGCACCTGAACTCTTTTCTTCTATTGGCATCGTCAAATTCTACATTGGAGGAAGTCTTCCAGTGTAGATGGCTTCAGACTTTAGTAGTGGGGGAACGGGTCTTTGCCCCATGTCTGCGATTAGGGGGCTGTTTGGTATTGTCGGCATTCCCTCTCTCAATAAACATAGTTTCTTCAAACATCCCACTAACCATTTTCTCTCCATAGGTAGTTGGAATGTGAGGACTATGCACAGAGCTTTTTCTCTTGATGTCCTCACACAAGAATTCCACCGTTATAATTTAGATATTCTCGGCTTGCAAGAGACCAGATGGACAGATAAAGGTCAGATTCTTAAAAATAATCTTAAATTTATCTTTTCAGGGAGGGACGACAATTAGCATCACCTAGGCGTGGGTCTGTTTCTCAGCAGACACGCTAGTGATGCTCTTCTAGGATATGAGTGCATTAATGAAAGGTTTCTTAGAGCAAAATTTCAGACAAGCGTTAAAGACTTGAATGTTATCTGCTGTTATGCTCCCACTGAGGATGCCGATGAGGATGAGAAGGATAGCTTTTATGAACAACTTCAGGATATTTTGAATTCTGTCAAGAAAGGAGATATTACCCTTGTTCTTGGTGACTTCAATGCCAAAGTTGGTACTGACTCTGACCTTTGGGGAGGAGTAATAGGCCCTTTTGGTATTGGTAGCTGCAATGGCAATGGGCAACGTCTCCTACAGGTAAGTAAACTCAATGGATTCAGAATAACTAACACATGTTACAAACACCGCGACATACATAAGCACACATGGGTTTCACCTGATGGGCTGCATAAGAATATGATTGATTGCATATTAATTAACAGCAAATGGGCTAGTTCTGTTAGGAATACCAGGGCATATAGGGGAGCTGAAATTGGATCTGACCATTACCTTGTTAAAAGTGTGTTGCAACTTAAACTTAAAAAGTGTTGTGCTAGGGTTAAAAAATTTACTTTTAATACTGAAGCTCTGAAAGATCCCGTTATAGCCAAAGCTTTCCATGATAGGTTACTTAGTCATTATGACAGTCATGGTTTGCTTACTACTGAAGTTGAGGAAGAATGGGATCATTTTAAACAGGCTTTTTTGGACATTAACAGTACTCTTTTAGGAAAAAAGGAGCAGAAGAGGCAAAATTATGTGAGTGATAAGGCACTTGAGCTTATTTCGGAAAGAAAGAACTGCAGGAATACCCTACTAGTCCTAATAGAAAGCATTACAGAGACCTTAATAAACTCGTAAAGGATCATTTAGCTGCTGATAAGGATCTTTGGCTTGATGGTTTGGCTGACAAAGCCGAGGAAGCAGTTAGACAGCACAACAGCAGAGAGCTGTACCAGATAGTTAATGTTTTGTGTGGTAGAAAACGGACAGACATACAAGGATTGAAGGATAAACAAGGTAAGGTTACAGAAGGGGAGGATTCTGTCATGGCTAGGTGGGCTGAGCATTTCAGTGATGTTCTAAACAATGTAGTTAGTTCTACTCCCATTGTTTGCAATGATGATAGATGCATTGGTGGCTTTAATGTTGGCCCTATAACACAATCTTAAGTTATTTTGGCTGTTTCTAAACTTAAACTTCATAAATCCCCAGGGGTAGATGAAATTACTACGGAAATGCTTAGAGCTGGGAATGTTTCGGTTACCACTTGGATGACTGAAATTCTGAATATCTTTTATGATAAAGGCATGGTTCCTAAAAATTTTACCAGAGCTATTGTTATCCCTATTTTCAAAAAAGGTGATCGCAGTTCTTGTGATAACTATAGGATTATCAGCCTACTCTCTGTTCCAGGTAAAGTTCTTTCCATGATTGTGCTTAATAGAATTAAGAATCTGGTTGACAGTCAATTGCGTGATGAGCAATGTGGATTCAGAAGTGGTAGGGGATGTGTGGATCAGATATTTTCACTTAGGCAGATTCTTGAGAAATGTTTAGAGTTTCAGAAACCTTTGGTTGCTAGCTTTGTTGATTTCAAAAAGGCTTTCGACTCTGTTGATCGTCATAATTTGTGGTTGATTGTGAGATCATATGGTATACCAGACAAGTTAGTTAACATTATGAAAGCTCTCTATAATAACACTGAGTCGTGTGTGAAAGTTGGTAAGGCTTGTAGCAATTGGTTTAGCATTACTTCTGGTGTTCGACAAGGGTGCATTTTGTCTCATTTTCTCTTTAGCTTGGTTATTGATTACGTTATGCGAAATTCGCTTCAAGGGAAAGATTTTGGCCTTAAATGGGCTGGAGATACGAAAATATCTGATTTAGATTATGCTGATGATTTAGCCCTTTTGGCAAATGATGTTGATGAGATGAACTCTTTCATTCGAGCTGTTGATGAGACTGGTAGTAGAGTAGGTTTGGTTATAAACAGAGAGAAAACTAAAGTGATGAAAATTGGTCAGGCAGGCTGTGATTCAGTTAATCTGAATGGTTGCAGTCTTGAGCAGGTGTCACAGGTTAATTATCTTGGGAGCTATGTAGCTGATAATGGTGATGTGTGGCATGAGATTAACAGACGAATAGGGATTGCTCCCGGGACTTTTAAGAACCTATGGAGAGTGTGGAGAAACAGGCGTATACACCTAAAGACTAAAATTAGACTGTATAATAATTTGGTTCTTTCTAGGGTTAGTTATGGTAGTGAAACTTGGACACTTTGTAAACAAGATAACAGGAAACTAGATGCTTTTGATTCCAGATGCTTACGCAGTATCTTGGGCATTAGGTGGTTCAACTTTGTAACTAATGATGAGATTAGGCAAAGGAGTTTGCAACCTCCTTTAAGCAGCATATTGTGCAGAGAGAGACTCCGTTGATTTGGCCATGTTGCCCGTATGAATAATTATAGATTGGCGAATAGGGTTATGAACAGTGTGCCTAAAGGCCTCAGAAAGAAGGGGAGACCTAGGTGCGGTGGGCAGACAATGTCAAACATTCTAACAAAATGTTAGAATTGGTGTGCAGTGGCCAGATGCAGTAGATGTAGCTCAGGACAGACTTGCTTGGAGAACTAAATTGCACGGTCTGGTTGGATCTCCGTAGCCCATGGCTGCTTGAGGATGATGATGATGATGATGATGATAATCATGGAAAGAAATGTAACTGGAACAGAAAGTAAACTAATTCCCGTGTAATTATCATAAGAACTGCGATTTCCTTTTTTAAAAATCTGGACAATGATAGTTCTAGTACCATCTTTAGCATAAAAAATATTCAATATATCAGTCAGCCATGTGACAACATAATTGGTTCCAGCTCTAAGCATTTCAGCAGTGATTTTATCCACCCCTGGGAGTTTATGAAGTTTTAAAGTAGAGATAGCTACATCGCTTCGGAATGTGATATAGGACCATCATTAAAGCCAGTAATGCATCTATCCTTATTGCAAACAATGGGAGTAAAAATAATCACATTATTTAGAACTTCTTTGAAATGCTCAGCCCACCTAGATATCACAGAATTCTCACCTTCAACCACCTTGCCATACTTATCTCTCAATCCCTGTGTACCTGTCTGTTTCCTCCCACATAAAACAGTAACAATCTGGTACAACCCCCTGCTGTCTAACTGCTTTCTATGCATTGTCAGCCAAACTATCAAGCCATAGATTCTTATCAGCTGTTAACCCTTTCACGACTAAGGGAAACATTTTTCCCATTTTAAAATTGGTGATTGTCGTATTTAAAAAATTATAACCTTATCTGCATTTTTTATACAGAATGTCAAAATAGAACGTATGCCGAACGCAATTGCGTAAACGGGAACGTTTAGAAAACAAAAACAGAACTGTCAGGACGCATAATATATGTACTATGTGCAATGTCCATCTTTGCCTCACTACCAAAAGAAATTGCTTCGCAGAATATCATAATTAGCACATCATTTTGTATAGTAATTTTATTTCATAATTTTGTATTATTTTAGTTAAAATTTTGTTCTAATAAACCAATAAATACAAGACATTGCATAATAAGCCTAACTATAATTTGTGTTACCTTTATAGTCCATTGGGAAAAATATTTCCCATAAAATTCCAAAAAAACTACACATTGTTATGTATTTTTCTTATGATTTTTTATTTATTTTACGTCTAAACAAACTAAAATAAATAGTTACATACTAATATTTACTCTTAGAAACCTTATGGTCCTGAAAGAGTTAACTGAGCTTTTACACATTTATTAAGCTCGTTGTAATGCCTTCTGTTAGGACTAGCAGGGTGTTGATTCATATTAATTCTGCACTTCCTCCTTTCAAAAATAAGTTCCGTAGCCTTATCACTCAAATACGTTTTTTCCTCTGTTTCCTTTTACCCAAAAAATACTGTTAGTTTCAAGAAAAGTCTGTTTAAACTGATTCCATTCTTTCTCAATTTCAGCAGTAACCAAACCACGATTGTCAAAATGACTAAATAGCCTACCATGGTATGCTTTTGCTATATCTGGATCTTTCAGACCTTCAGGGTTAAAGATAATTTTCGTAGCCTTAGCACAACATTTCTTAAGCTTCAACTGCAAGAGACCTTTCACCAGGTAATGGTCAGACCCAATTTCGGCTCCCTTGTATGATCTGGTATTCCTAATTGAACTAGCCCATTTGCTGTTAATTAAAATATTATCTATCATATTCCTATGCAATCATTCAAGCGAAACCCATGTATATTGATAAATGTCCTGGTGGTTTTAGTATGTGTTAGTTATTTGCAAACCGTTAAGTTTACTTGCCTATAGGAAACGTTCCCCATTGCCATTGGAAGTACCAATGCCAAAGGGACCTAAAACTCTTGCCCAAAGCTTAGAGTCATTACCAACTTTAGCATTGAAGTCACCTAGCTCAAGAGAAATATCTCCTTTCTTCACAGAATTCAAAATATACTGAAACTGGCTGTAAAACGCATCCTTCTCGTTCTCATCAGTCTTCTGTGGGAGCGTAACAACAGAAGACATTCAAGTCTTTAATTTTTATTTAAATTTTGCTGTAAGAAATCTTTCATTAATGCATTCGTATCTTAGAAGAGCATCACTGTTGTCACTGTCTGCTGAGAAGCAAATTTACAGCTTGGAGATGCTTTTCATCCTCCCTCTCTGATAGAAGAAATTTAAAGTGATTTTTAAGTATCTCACCTTTACCTGTCCATCTGGTCTCTTGCAAACCTGGAATATCTAGGTTATAACGCTGGAATTACTGCGTGAGGACATCAAGAGAATAATCTCTATGTAACGGTCTTCAAGTTCCATGTTCCTGCAGAAAGAAAATGATTAGTAGGATTTTTAAAGAAATTAGGTTTATTGAGATAGGTAGGGTCAACAATATCAAACATCCCCCTGATCGTAGGCATTGAGCAAATACCTGTTCTTCCTCCGCTAAAGACTGAAGTCAACGATGCTGGTAGAAACTTCAGATATCAACTCTTCAAGTGGACCTTTTCAACAGCCATAGATCTGCCTGAGATACATTACTCCAGTTTAGGTTTGACGATGCCCAACTATCTAAATGAGGGTTAAGGTTCTCCCACTGCTATAGGCTGAAGTCAACCATGCTGATAGGAACTTCAGGCACCACCTTTTCAAGTGGACCTTTTCAAGAGCCATAGATCTGCCTGAGATACATTACTCCATTTAGCTTTGACGATGCCCAACTATCTAAATGAGGTTCAGATACCTGCGATGGCTCTGAATAGGATTATCGTCCAGCTGATATAAGGAATCCCGCCTCTGTTCACTTAGGGCTGATAAACCAGAAGCAAACAGAATACACAGCGTCAGATTCTCCCTCAACAGAGGCCTACCAGTGCAGCAAGTGCAGGATCCATAATCAAGCTCAAAGTCATAATGAGTTTAGTCTAGTGGGTATGAATTGGTCAGCACCAGGACTCTGTGAAGTTGACCAGTCCTCAGCAGGGTTGAAAAAAAAGAAAAAAGCTGCTGTAGATGACCAGATCAGTAGGCCACACTGAATGGGCAGTTTCATTTCCTTTCGTTCCCTTCCAAAAGGGAATATCACTTTTGAAAGCTACTAACAGCCTGCACCACGAGAAGGAGGGGCCAGACATTAGGTGCTAGAACTGGCCGATTCTGCGCATCATCATTGGGGATTGGCAATGAATCGAAAATTTACAATGTGATAAAATTTTAACGAATATTTAAAACGATTAATTTGTGTTAGACGATTTATGTTTTTTTTTTGATGGAGTGTCATTGTCAAGGTGCCAAGGTCTCAATCCCTGTGTACCTGTCTGTTTCCTCCCACATAAAATATAAATATTTATCAGCTGTCTAACTGCTTTCTGTGCTTTGTCAGCCACATCAGCCGCTTTGTTGTTTGTCACACACTGAGAGCAATAATTTGCCCATTACATTGCAGGGGGAGGGGGCGCACTCTTGTTTTGAGGTAAACTTTGGAAGAATTCATCTAGAATCTATAAAAATGGAGAATTTCAATGTTATCTGAATGGGAAGCGAACTTCGATGCTCTGTAACTTTTGAAATATGCAATTAATGAAAAAATGCGATTGAAGATTAAAGTTCATAATCAAATCTTTTTAAATCTGGATTTTGAGAAATATTCGTTTAATATTTAAAAAGTTACAGAAGCTATAATATTTAACAAGTCTTTCATGAAAATCATTCATAAATGCCTAATGTGGAAATAATCATTACGCAAACTTTTGAAATGCATATTTTGTTAAATGGTTTGAAAAAATATTTGTTATTTAAATTTTAATTAATTTCTGTAACGGAAATTTAAATAATTGTCTGTAGACAGTTTATTTCATCACCGATGTAGAAAGTCAATAAAACCATATCGCTGCGATGAACTAATGCTGCAATAAACTGACGTCGCGATGCTGCGATGAATTGATGATACGATGAAATGATGATGGGATGAACTGACGCCGCTATGAATTGACGTAAAACCCTGGAAGTGCCCTTAGTGGTAGCTGGGTGAACTAGTATAAAGATTTGCCGACAAGTTAACACTTACGCTTTTGGTAGAAATTTGTTTCTTGATACTTTTTATGTATTTTATTTATTTTCATTTATTCCAGTTGCTCTAAGGAAAGTACCGATGGCTTGAATTCCAGGCAACCGCGAACTTTACTGCATTGCAATTTATTAATTTAGAAAAATGCATCATGTTTAAATTTTGCACTTAAAGTTATTCTTTACAAAATCTGCCTTCCAATATAAAGTTATTCAGCAATGTAGATTAATATCTCTATTTTATTTTATATGTTTTTAAAAGAACAACAGTATATGTATCCAAATGTAACAATGTTACTTCATATTAACCAAGTTAATCAAATAAACCTTAGAAATTGAATGCAGTAAGAACCTATTTATCAGATCCCCAGAAATCCAGAAAGCTCACTGAACGGACACAGTCGCTGTTTCCTCATTTTAATGCGCTATTCAGTCACCAGGCAAAATATTTTAATCCATTTCGTTTTCGAAGAAGAGATTCCACTGCAAATACCTTGCTTAACATGCAAGCTATGGTAATTATTTCGCTGTTGTTTAGGTAATGTAAATCATATTTTGAATGCTGTAATATTTGAGTAAGGTTTACGTTATGCAACATTCAACTATCCGATGCACCCTACTCTCCAGTCATGACGGACAACAGAGATTTTGCTGATAAATTAAATTGATCTTTTCAGGGTATATATTATAAAGAGGATACAAAACAATGGCTTCTTCTTCTTTTTTGTTTTAATTGATAAACTTTACGTAAAAATGGACAATATTTGCCAAAAAACGAATAGCATTTTGCGAAAGGTGGCAACGCAACCATTTCCATCATCTTTCACTTTTGAAAAGATGGATCTATTGCATTCTTTTACAAATCCAATTGATCTCTAAAAGCTTTCACAATTTGTTTCAAGAGGGATATTCCAACGAAACGCTTCCGATTGACTTTGTTGAACGTTTGTGTGAAAAATAAACAAAAGGGTTTTAAAGTTTGAGTTTTAATTTGTTACGATGCAAAATCTTTTGATAAAACTGGGGAATCCTCCTGCTTTATCATAGAGTGCAATTCTGGCTGACAGATTATGGCAGATTAGATTCATTAATCTCAATATACAAAAATGGGAGGATGATTAAGCAACGGATAATCTCTTGGTAAGTTATGACGTAAATTCAATATTTTGAAATTGTTAGCCATCTTTATATCAAAAATTATTTTTATTGTCATAAGAGGTAAATTAGAAGAGTTAAAACACGAGTTGTTCACTTTAAAATTAGCGGTGTCTTGTTAATTAAATGAAGATTGACAAGACCTGACAAAAAAGGTGAAAAGAGAAAGATCTACAATTAAGAATTCAATTTCTTTTTCAGTTTTCGAAGTAATACTGCCTCGATGTCGTAATGAGATGACATGCAATACCATACGATAATGTCTTAGCAATGGGATTAATCTAGTAGCTTTTAAAAAGGGAAAAATAAAAGTGAATCGATCTGAGTGAAAAGAGATGTTTGTGTGAAAAATTCTTGTTGAAAATATCGTTATCATCCGTAAGTTCTATGCGAATGATAACGATATTTTCAATGGGTTAGAATTAACCAAACTGAAAATAAATGAGTTTACGTGAGACGTGGGTTCGAATCCCACTCATGGCAAAACTAAATTTTTTTCACCTCATTATTTCATGAGTTCCATGTCTACAGGACTTATCCTGTGATTCTTTACTGCTAAATTAGCTTATTTAATAGATAAAACAATTGTTGTACAAGAAGTATATAGAAGTTGAATATTTCACTTAACTGTTTTTCTAACGAATGCAAACAGAATGAAAAAGTTTGAACTTTTCATTATATGACATTCCATTTTAAAAGTTACAAGTTGATTCTTACCTAATACTTATTTTACACTTAATAAACTCAAATGTGTTGATTAGTAACAATATTCCCTTCAATACGATATGTAGACACTAGAGCACTATACTCAACTAGCTCACCGCTACAGGTCACACGCAAAACTAAAAAATCAATAAGAGCATCCAAGCCGAGATTCGCATACACAATAAAATCATCTTTCTCAACTTGCTCTTCTCAGAAATCTAAACTATTGTTACTTTTATTTTTCCATTTATGGCCTATTCTTCACAACACGTAGAACACCTTGTGACATAATACACATTTTCGTCAGCAAATGTTGTCACGTGGTTTCACTCTGATAGTTGAAATCACAAGAATTTATTTTTAGTGTCCCTTGTGAGTGAGTGACTATCTGACAAGGGGAACATTTCATTCTGTGATGCTTCATAGAATAAACATTCGAATTCTGAGAATTTGTGCCTAGTGGGTCGTAGGTCGTAGGTCTAGCGAAAAAACCGAAATGTGATCTGCGACGTGTCCTTCAAAATCAAAGTCACGTAGAGCTCACACCTTGATCTACGAGAGCTTGAAGCGTGAACATTTGGTGTATTGGGATTCATAGGATTGTAGATCTCGGAAATTTTTGCGAAAATTCGGATCCGGTGGGTCCGTTCAGGACAAAGGTCAAATTTAAATATACCGGTGTTGGAGATCTAAACAGGGAGTCCCTTTGGGTGTTTTGATCGTAGATCTCAGAAACATAAAATTTTGGATACGACAGATCCTTTCATGTGTAGAACTTTTTCGGGCAGTAGATTTAAAAAATCTTAAAAATTTTCAGGTCCAGTGTGACGTTCAGCATCATATGGGGATTGGAGTGACGGTCTAGGAATGAGGAGGCGCCACACGTGCTCACTGATTTATAGGAAGTGTAATAAATTGGCCTTTTAATCATCATCAAAAGAAAAGTGGTCATAAGAAAGTTTCAATATTTATTTCACTCTATATTCTATTTATTTATGCAGAGGCAAAAATTAAATTAAAATCTCTCTATGCGCTATTTCCGTTATTCTAGATAGATTACAAGATGAATAATGAGCCACATTTAGCATAAGTTGACCAATGATATGGAACAATCATTGGCTAAAGATCCAAAACAGCAGTCGGTAGCGCGCTAGGCTCGAAATTTACAGTTCCCAGGTTCAAGTCCCAGCTGGGCCACCGTTCAGATTTATTTCCGCATAACTTCCATCTCTGCACATGGCAGTAGGAGACACCAATGGGCTTGGAAAGGCCGCCATCTGTCGGACGGGACGTTAAGCCGTGGACCCGTGTGTGGGAAGGCCATGCACTCTGCACGTTAAAGAACACACTGGATAGCCTTGACGGGAGGCTACCATCTGTATCCCAACAGCTGTTCCAGTGGGTCCCCTCCCCCAACCTTCTCTGAGCCTTTGGGGTCCTTGTAAGCTGCCCATTTAGCAAATTGTGTGCACAAAAATGCCACTCAGGGTAAAATAACCTAAATCCAAAACTGCAGAAACTTAGTAACCAATGGTTACTGATTTCCAGCTTACTTAGTAGCTGGTGACATATTTCCATCTTACACTATTTCTAAACAAAAAAATTTAAATGTGAATATCGTGTGCATCGGTATTTTATATGAGAAGGCGATGATATTGATTTATCTGTGAATATTTAAGCTGATTATTTTTGTTTGCCTTCATAAATCTGCAGCGAAGGAAAAACTGCTGCTATTTTGTCTGTCTGTTGAATTCGTTGGTATTTGGATGTCAAAAGCCTCCATATCTTAAACATTATCATCCTCTCTGAGAAGTCAAAGTTTACGCCAATGTTTGAAAAGATTGTTTAGAATAATTTCTTATATGAGGAGGAAAAGAAGTAAACTTTGTAACTATAGGAACTGGAATTCTTTATTAAAGGAGCATTTTTTTTAACTGCTTCTTTATTTTTCAAACCTTAGCACTCGAAGCGATATTGTTTTTAGACGGCGGCTAATTTCAGACGCTAATCACAAGAACTTTCAGCTCGGATTGGGTTCCTAGAATATTGGGTAATCCTCTTTCGTGTCAGAAATATAGAAGTAGCAGACACCTAATGGCTCTAAGGCATTCAGGAAAAGAAGTGCTTTTTCTATTTCTCACAGATTGTCGATTTATTCATTTAAGGTATTTGTTTTATGCCTTTCCAACTTTGTTTTGTGTTGCCTTCAAATTTTGTCGTTTCTCTCTAGTGGTCAAATGAACATTTTAATAGATGTTTAAAGATTAACAGAGTTTAATATTTTTGTATTTTTATACTTTTAGTATCAGTTGGCGTATATTTAATAAAATTTGCACTAACTCTAGGACTTCAATTTCCTTTTCTCTAATTTTTACAATAGGATTTGCAAATAATCCCTATAAAATATTCTCAAATTTCGGAGCATTCGACAAATGTGTGGATAATAGATATATATATAAATTGCAGTATTGTCAACATTCAGGTTTTGATTTTTCTTGTGAAAAAGAAAAATCTAAGTTATGGAGCAGTAGTTGCTTTTGAAATTTCCTTCTTGAAAACAAAACAAGAATTGTCTTTGAGAGTGCAAAGAAAGCTTAAGCAGCCCAATAAGAGAAATGAGAGAGCCGATGCGATTAAGGTTCCTGCTGCCATTATGCGCCCCCGACATGTGCGCATCTTGTACTTCCTCAAGGCTGCACAACAACCGCTCCCTGTGAAGATGGACTCTTTGCTCCCGATACACAATCCAAAGAACAATTCAAATCACTGAGCATGGAAGAATGATTTTCTTCCTACGCAGCAAGAAACGAGGTCACCGTTATCCGTCCCAAGTGATCCAAAAAAAATTAAGAAATCTAATTGGCTTCATACTGAGCAATTTAATTCAAAATTCAACTCTAAAACATTTCGATGTAGAGCGCGTCACTCGTTTTACTATTGTGACTCTTATCCGTGATCTCTGACAGTGACGATTGCTTTTGTATTCCAGCAGCAGGAGATCAATCCCTGCTAGATCAGTAGTGACTCCGTTTGATTCGCATCGGAGGATCGATCACTGTTCCATCTTATTCACATCGAGGAGCAAAAGAGTCAGCGCTGCGATTTATATTCATAAGAAAAGTCACAAAGGCAAATGAAAAGTTTGCACCAACCGTTTCGTTTCCTTTTTAATTTTGACTATTTTCGCTCATTGATATTTGAACCTGATAACTCGAACCATATGCCTCTTCGAGATTTAATGCACTTATAAATTCACCGTGATCATTAGGTTCAGTTATTTTATCTCTGAGAGGCACCTTTTTGCACACAGTGGGCTGAATGGAAAGGGCGCAACGATCCCAATGGCTCAGAGAGGGTTGGTGAAGGGGACTCGCTGAACAGCTGTTAGGAGAGAGATGGTAAGCTCCTGTCAAGGCCATCCAGCGTGTTCTTCAACGTGCATCGTTATGGCTCTCCTTCACAAGGAGCCACGGCATTACATCCAATTCGACGGACAACTGTCCTCCAGTGTGGGGATTAACGTAGATTAATCTGAGAGCTGGCACAGATGGGACTGGAACTTGGAAGCTGCAGATTTTGAGCCTGGCGCACTGCCGATTGGGGCCACCTCTGTCCCTTCGAAGAGTAGCAAGCTTCTTTAATGTGTACAAAATATTTCGCTCTTTAACTTAGAGCGTGTTCTTAGAGCGTGTGTGTGTGTGCCTCATTTCTAAATTCTGGCGCATACTGAAACCTTTTCACACTTCCTCTCCACACTAAGAAATAGAGCGCTACCTCATCCCAAAAATTCTGAAGTAACCTCTTTGGCAAGCAGCTCTTTGAGGAGCAATGTTGCTATTTTAGTGTCTTAAAGAAATATCTAAACGTCATGAAACTGCATGATGCTCAAGACAGCATTTCCCTGTGACCTCAATCACTTTCAAAGAAACTGATTGCCACGGACGGATGGATACCAAACGCTCTCTTGTTTGACATCGTGTTCTTTCTTTACCTTCTTAACATTTTTTTGCACACTTAGGTATATAATTTCATATCCATAAGAAATAATTCCAGAGAAAATAAGACTTTTGCTCTGGGTTGCATTGTTTTACCTCTGACCAACACTTTTTTTGCACAAAATGAGCTAAATGTCCAGGTCACAAGGACCCCGAGGGCTCAGAGAAGGTTGGAGGGACTCACTAGACAGATGTTTGGAGACAGATGGTAGCCTCCCTTAAATGCCATCCAGCGTGTTCTTTAACGTGCACAGGGTAAAACTCTCCACACACAGGTCCACAGCTTTACGTGCCATCTGATGGACGGCAGCCTTTCCAAGCCCATCGGTGTCCCCTATTGACTGAGGGGAGGGGGGGGGAGATAAATCTCAACAATGGCCCATTTGGGACTTGAACCTCGAAAAAAATCTTTGGCCTTTTGCTTTGGAATAGCATTCCAATCAGAAAAGGAATAAAACATTGACATTAAATTAATGAACTTTTAATGTAATAAAATAATACGAAGCGAAATAATAATGCAGATGAAATGGGAGCTGTGAAAATATTACTGACATCAACGATCTTTCAATATTGTTTCAATGTGTAAAATGTACACTGAAGTGCCATTGAATTAGGGATAGGAGACTATATCCAAATTCAGTACCCAAGTCCCGCATTTGTGCGCATGTGTGGCTGAAACTCTGGTCATATATAGATATCAGCTTTGGCTTCCCCAAGCACTCGTCGTGAGAAGCGTAACGGGAAAGTCGCAGAATTTAGATGCATTTGACAGAGGATAGATCGTAGGTGCCCGACGGATGGGACACTCGATCTCCGAAATTGTCATCGACTTGGATTTTCTCGTATGGCAGTTTCAAGAGTGTTCCGGGAATATGAAAATTCCGGCAAAAAAAACAAGCACCCAGACACTGCAAAGGACAACCAGCCTTGAATGATCGTGGGCTTCGCCGTCTGACCCGCATCGCACAAACCGATAGGGTCCAGACATTATCTGAAATCACCTCCCATCTCCATGAACGCGAGTTCCAGCCGGGAAGTCAGTGCATGGACCGTGCAATGCTCACTTCATTGTCTCGGCTTTGAGAGCCTCCGACCTACGAGAGTCCCACTTCTAACGGCACGACACCGGGCTCAACGCCTTGCCTGGGCTAAAGAACATCGAAACTGGACCATCGAAAATTGGCAACGGATAGCATGGAGTGATGAATCCCGACAGCGGCTTCATCACGGCGATGTTAGACTTAGGGTATGGTGCCAACCCCATGAAGCCATGGATCCTGCATGTTAGGTCGGAACAGTACAAGCTGGTGGTGGCTCAAGTGATGTCCTGGGGTGTCTTCAGTTGGATGTCTGTGGGACCTTTGGTACGTATACTGACGACTCTCAATACATCCCGGTACGTAGAACTCATGGCTGAACATTTACACCCATTTATGGCCATCATGCATCCCAATGGAGATGGCGTCTACCAGCAAGACAACTGTTCATCTCACAAGTCTTGGTTGGCTACTGCATGGTTGCAGAAGCATCTGACTTTGAAATAATGAATCTGGGCCACCTAGAAGCCCAGATTTAAATCCCATCGAAAATCTTTGGGATATCGTCGAGCAGAATGTTCGGACCCGTGTCCCATCAGCGACGACCTCGAGAGAATTGTGGACAGTTCTGGAGGATGCATGGGTCGTCATTCCTGTGGAACGTTCACGCAAGCTTGTGGAATCCTTGCCCCGTCGTGTGGCGGCCGTTATCAGGGCCAGAGGGGGTCCAACACGTTACTAGGTTACTATCCCCAATTCAATGGCACACCAGTGTATCACGAAATATTATGAATCGGTGATGTGTATTTGCTTAAGAGTAACAAAAACTTATTTGGTAACTGATTTTGAAACTTTTTATTTCCATACGTCATTATAAATAAGAGGTAAATGAGGATTAATCAGAAGCTAAGTGCTCCCAGTTTGTTCCACTCGAAGCTAACGAACCTGTGATGCTGTTGCACTACCCAGTTAGTACCAAATAGCGTCACTAAGAAAGACGGAAATTTTTTAACTCGGAAATCAAATTTACGAACTGAGAAAATAAGTACTTTACACAAGTTTAAATATGTCTCCGTGAGGAAGTGGGGGCGGGGGGTTTGGGTGGGGGGCAATCTCCAAGGTTTTAACCAAGTGCCTCGATTTTGCAAAATAATCCCTATTTTTTACATCTCACCTGAAGTTTACAAAGTCACTTCGAATTTTGCCAACTTCCCAAGATTTTGCCAAGTTTCTTCGATTTGACTAAGTTGCCTCCATTTTGCCAAGTTTCTTCGATTTGACTAAGTTGCCTCCATTTTGCCAACTGGACATAATTTTATACAAAAATCCCAGTTTTTACATCTCACCAGAATTTTACCAAATCACTTTGAATTTCACCAATTCATTTAGATTTTGCCAAGTTGTCTCGATTTGGCCAACTCTCCTTAATTTCCTAAAATTAATCCCAATTTTCACAACTCGGCTGTATTTTACCAAATGGCTTCGAATTTCGCCAACTGCCCTCAATTTTGCTAACTCGCCATATTTTACAGAAAAAAATCCCAATTTTTCAAAACTCACCTGAATTTTGCCAAGTCACTCTGAATTTCCAACTTTACGTATTGGTAACAATTTTTCCGCATTTTACGAAGTGGCTTCAAGTTTTGGCAACTTCCCTAGATTGTGCCAAGTTGTCTATATTTTGCGAACTCCCCTTAATTTTTCAAAAAAAAAAAAAATCCCAAGTTTCACAACTTATCTGGATTTTACAGAGTCGCCTCGAATTTTCCAACTCCGATTTACTTTTTTTGGGGGGCGCCTGCCCCCATCTCTTCCCCATGGCGGCGGCAGTCATCACTGTTACACACGAATGATCTGAAACTCAGAGTCGGAGCTAACATAACGAAGGGACTGCACGTGTCACGAAGGGATGACGTCTTCAAAGAAAAAGTCACAAAGGAGTTTCAGAAGCAGACTCGTCCTTCTATCGGCAGGACTTCGATAACCCGATAAGACAGTTATGACAAGCATCTGAACAAGTCTGGTGACTATGTGCAGGGCCGGACTTACGCATAAGCTAACTAAGCTACAGGTTAAGGCCTCAGGATACGAGAGGCCTCAAAAAATATATTTCAAATTTTACTGTGTCATGAAATTTTTTAATATTTAATATCTAATCATCTTAGCATTACAAAGTCAACAGTGTGTACGAATGGTAAGATAATGTTTTCACCACATAAGTTTCAAGATTATTTTGAATCTCTTGAATAACATTAAAAAATATATATTTTGAATTTTTAGGGACTCTTAAGTTTGCCCTAGTTTAGAGCCTCTTAAATTTCCAACAGTTCAGGGTCTTTTAAATTTGCCATAACTTAGGACCTCAGAAGGTCCAGCACTGACTATATGGATAAATAATATCCGTATATTAGGATATTTCCTGTAAATTGTCTTCGGTGAAATTACCTTTCCTTGGCAGATATTAAATAGGGAACCTTACTTTCTCATTTAGCCTCGTATTTTAGCCAGTTCTGAAATTTGACACTGAAACAAAAATGAATGGGTTATGAATTATTTGGCATTAGGAGAATGAACCCAATCCTGTTTTAAGGAAAAAGATAAAGCGTCGATATTTTAGATCATTATAAACAACATTGCATGTCCAAATGATGCAAAATAATAATATTCATTTGAGTAGAGAATGGGGGAAAAGGTTTTATATCACCGTTAGTACCAGTTAAAAGATAGCGACATAAATCGAACTTCAACATGTTCGTTTCTACATATACGTATTGGACAGAAAAATGAAAACAGTTCCATGTTATCTGAGTAGAAAATCCCATTCAGAGCTTAATATTTTATTCAATATGATTTTTAATTAAAAATATGTCTAAAGCTAAATTAAAGCATTAAATTAAATCTATGTAAATCTCGATTTTAAACAATATTTGTTCAGTATTCAAAGAGTTATGAACTCTGGAATATTTAACAGGCTAGAGAAAAGTGACCCTCCCAAATTTAAAACAGATTAAGAGATCAGAGATCATAGTTGACCTGGAGTAGGGTGCCAAGATTATTGCAGCAGGTAAGAATCTCTTAAACTGTTTTAACGTTTTAATTAAATTTTGCCGTCAATTTTTTGTAGCCTGTTAAATATATTCCAGAGTTCATAACTCTTTGGATACTGAAAAAATATTTTTTAAATCGAGAGTTAGATAGATTTGATTGAGATCTTTAATCTATCTTTAGACAGATTTTTTATTAAAAATAATATTGAAGAAGTTATTGGGCGCTGAATGGGATTTTCTATTCAGATAACACGATAAAGTGCACAGTTCCATTTTTGTGTTCAGAATTGCTGCATTTCCAAATGTGAACAGATGAGATCTCCGTTTCAGCTCTGACTTCGCTTGTCTGCAGTATCTCAGTTTTAATTTGGTCCCTTCTCAACAAAAACAAAAATGTTAATTTCTTATAAAATAAAATTTCGCAAGGTGGCTTCTGATATTCAATTCGAAAGTTTATTTTCAATTGCCATTTCTTTGTAGCACTCAATTAGATGCCCATATTTACCCAGTTCAAAGATGAATTTTCGCCCTCAAAATATATGTAAAGAAAATTATCCCTCAAGCAGCTGCTTGCCGCAGAGATCTGACAGGAGCCTCTCAGTGTAACGCCATAGAGGAGGTTTGACATACACGATAGACCTGAGAAGAAACATCCAGGACTTATGAGGGCTAGAAACCTTTCGATGTACAAGCATGGGCTTCTTTGCGTGGCACTGTCGGAATGCCATAAAGACGCATTTACAGGCGAGCTCGAACTTCCTTTATTAACAAGACTTCTGTTAGAGGAAAGGGTGAATCGTATTAATACAGCTCTTTTATTTATAACTGGCATTCACTTCGTTTCCTGTCTGATATAGCGAATGTTTCGCATTTAATGAAGACGTCATATTCTGTGAAGGAAGTTTCATTTTACAGGCAGAAGTTGCTGTCCTATTTCCTTTTCAATGGATCTTCATTTGCAGCAGTGCGATGCTGAACCCGCTGCCAGCCAATGAAAAGAAAGAACAATTTAACAATACCCTAACGTTTTTTAAAAACCTTAAAAATAATTTTAAATTTATAATGAAAGGAGATTCATTGAAAGCATCACAATAAATGCAAATCAAAGAGAATATTCAGTAACGAATTTTGGGCGTATAATTATGTGTATAGTAATAGCAAATTTATCGAGCATCGTTCGGGTCTGAGAGTCACTATAAAGGATGTATAAAGGAGGGTGGAGCAGGTCGCCGAAGGAGGGTGGAGCAGGTCGTCAAAGGAGGGAGGAGCAGGTCACCAAAGGAGAGAGGAACAGGTCGCCAAAGGAGGGTGGAGCAGGTCACCAAAGGAGAGAGGAACAGGTCGCCAAAGGAGGGTGGAGCAGGTCACCAAAGGAGAGAGGAACAGGTCGCCAAAGGAGGGAGGAACAGGTCACCAAAGGAAAGTGGAGCAAGTCGCCAAAGGAGGGTGGAGCAGGTCGCCAAAGGAGGGAGGAGCAGGTCACCAAAGGAGGGTGGAGCAAGTCGCCAAAGGAGGGTGGAGCAGGTCGCCAAAGGAGAGAGGAGCAGGTCACCAAAGGAGGATGGAGCAGGTCACCAAAGGAGGGAGGAACAGGTTGCCAAAGGAGGGAGGAGCAGGTCACCAAAGGAGGGTGGAGCAAGTCGCCAAAGGAGGGTGGAGCAGGTCGCCAAAGGAGGGAGGAGCAGGTCACCAAAGGAGGATGGAGCAGGTCACCAAAGGAGGGAGGAACAGGTTGCCAATGGAGGGAGGAGCAGGTCACCAAAGGAGGGTGGAGCAGGTCGCCAAAGGAGGGTGGAGCAGGTCACCAAAGGAGAGAGGAACAGGTCGCCAAAGGAGGGTGGAGCAGGTCACCAAAGGAGAGAGGAACAGGTCGCCAAAGGAGGGAGGAACAGGTCACCAAAGGAGGGTGGAGCAAGTCGCCAAAGGAGGGTGGAGCAGGTCGCCAAAGGAGGGAGGAGCAGGTCACCAAAGGAGGATGGAGCAGGTCACCAAAGGAGGGAGGAACAGGTTGCCAAAGGAGGGAGGAGCAGGTCACCAAAGGAGGGAGGAGGAGATCGCCAAAGGAGGGAGGAGCAGGTCGCCAAAGGAGGGAGGAGCAGGTCGCCAAAGGAGGGTGGAGCAGGTCACCAAAGGAGAGAGGAACAGGTCGCCAAAGGAGGGTGGAGCAGGTCACCAAAGGAGAGAGGAACAGGTCGCCAAAGGAGAGAGGAACAGGTCACCAAAGGAGGGTGGAGCAAGTCGCCAAAGGAGGGTGGAGCAGGTCGCCAAAGGAGGGAGGAGCAGGTCACCAAAGGAGGATGGAGCAGGTCACCAAAGGAGGGAGGAGCAGGTCACCAAAGGAGGGTGGAGCAGGTCGCCAAAGGAGGGAGGAGCAGGTCGCCAAAAGAGGGAGGAGCAGGTCGCCAAAGGAGGGAGGAGCAGGTCGCCAAAGGAGAACAAGTGATAGGGACCATTGCGCAATTCCAACGAGCCCCGTCTTTAAGAGTTGCTCACTGCCATCCCCCCCCTTTCCAGAAAAATTATATTTATATATATTGTTTCGAAACAACCGCTGTGTAACATATGGTACTCCATACGACGTAAGCTTTCGTTCAACATAAAAATTCATTACGATTGATTCCTTCCCACCCATGTGAAGTGTATTCCCCCCTCTTTTAGGAAAGAAAAGAAGCGCAAATAATTTGATATAGTTCATAAAACTCCCCACATCAGAAGCCTGTCACTTTAGAAGTGTTGCCTCGCTCAGAGTGTCGAACTTTTCGAATCACTTCGTACCCAGCAGAGTGGATTGGAAACAATTGATGAGGCAGAGGTGACTTCGTACCAAAAGAAAATGAAATATCGAAAAATTGTGTAGGACGGTTTTAAGTTGAACAAAACAAATGCGGATTCAAGAAACGTAATGTACAATAAACGAGATAAAAAAATAGAAGCATTGTTTATTATTTAACGCATTATTTAATATATTTATTAATTAACATTTTAGTAATTTAATTAACACTTTAATAAAATATACGTAATGAATGCATGTTTTCCAAATGACGTTTAATTAATTCAACGTCGAATATGATTTCTTCCTTGCTTTCATTTCAACAAAGAAGCTCGTGCCCCGATCATGGGGTCAGCGTTGAGACTTATCTCGGCAAAACTCACCGCTCTACATCGGTCAATAGGGAACACCGATGGGCTTGGAAAGGCCGCCGTCCGTCGGATGGGATGTTAAGCTGTGGCTCCGTGTGCGAGAGAGCCATGCCCTGTGCACGTTAAAGACCACGCTGGATGACCTTGACGGGAGGCTACCATCTGTTTACCAACAGCTGTCCAGTGGGTCCCCTTCCCCAACCTTCTCTGAGCCTTCGGGGTCCTTGTGACCTGACCATTTAGCCCATTGCGTGCAAAAAAGTGCCGCTCAGAGAACCCAACACAACCCAAGCCTGATTGTGATATTTCGAACTCACGTGTCCCGTTCATGCTGTTGACTCGTTTCTTTTTTTATCAGACGGAAGCGGAAAGAAGTTAATCGAAGCAGTCCTTCTTTTAAGTTTATTGGTGGCAGCAATTTTTTTCAATAACCGTTATGGTAAGTCTATGGGAAGTTCGAGGAATTTAATCGGTTCCACATCGATTACGGTTGATCTCAGGTCTGCCCCCCCCCAATTAGCTTATAATTTTTCCTTGGGTGAAGGGAAAAATTCATAGAACCCTAGTTCTTTAGGGGACTGAGTACGTAAAGCGTGCTTACAAACAAACGACCTCACTTCCTTATATGTAAGGACATTGATAAAGGATTCAAATGAGCAAAAGTTGTTGCTTTTAATAAGTGAATAAGTATAAGGCTTTTATCCATTTAATATTTCATAACTAACATTTTAAGTAATAGGTTAATAAATTAACAAAATTATAAATAATTTTAATGCAAACTGCTTTCTGAAACAACACGAAACAGAAAGCGTCAAATTGGAAATCTTCAGACCCGTTCTTCGGCCAAGTGAAGAGAGTTTCCTGCAAAAGGAGTAAGAGCCATCATCATTGCTCATCATCATCGCTCATCATCATTTCACTCAATTTCAGATGGAAGAGCTAAAGGACGGAGGAGACTGTTTATCTCGCAACGTCGTGTCACGTGACACGAAGGTTGCCAGATCACTAAGTTCTAAAAAAATCGTTGCCAGATATTTTTTCTGAATTCTGTAATCAATTATAGTGTTTGGATATTTTTTTGAGCGACTGTACATGAGTGCGCGTGCAAGAGTGTGTGTATGTGTAACAAATGTCCCTTGTCCCTCTCTGCTGATACCCAATGGCCTTATCACTTCGGAGAGTTTGAGGGTCCTGATCCGTTTGCCATTTGTTTTCATTGACTTTAACATTAATGTTGCCATTCCGATAGGAAGAGCACTTGCGGAACCGACTTGATAGCTGAGAGAAATTCCGCTGGCTGCATGCGGTGCACCACGTTTCGGGAAACAGAGAAATTCTGTTTCAACTTCTGATTTCTGAGCGTAAGTCATGTCTATAAGTGAAGATTGTGTAAAGGTTCAGTTCACTTTTTCAAATATATGAGTTGGTTGGTTGTTTGGCTATTTCGAGTTTTATGGATGCAAGGGCAACTAAGGTCATATTGCGCCAAATAAAATTATTTCGAAAACTACATACAAATAAAAATCATCGAAACTCACCACCAAAGTTAAAGACAAGAAGCTAAATAGCTATAAGACACAACACAATGAAACGGGCAGAAAAAGGCCCGTGTAAGAAAGAAGCAACAAATGCAAAATACAGAAAGCCGCAATGGGTGTAGAGGACCCAATGCGAAGCTTAACAAATGTAAAACATTATAAACGTGTAAAATAATCACAATAGCGAAAAAATTGTAAAGCGGGAGGTAACAATTAAATATCAGATAAGAGATGTCCGAGTGTAAGACGTAAAATCGTGGAAGCCAAATTCATATGCCGTTCAAAGTTAAACCATGGAGATGAAATAAAAATATGTTTCACGATTAAACTTTGTCAGAAAAACTCTCACTTAGGTTTGTCTTCCGCCGCCCGCAGAAGAATATGAATGAGCAATAAACGAAGCGGGGCCGAGCAAGTACAACCTCCTCCTTGCGATTCCTGCGAAAACATGACTGCCAAGGTTTGACATTAGGCTGAATCTCAAAGAGCTCGTTCGCAAGATGTTCTGACCAAGATATATATATATAACAGTAAAGCCAAGGTACAGGTAATTTTGGATATCAATTTAAACGTTCAAGTGGAATCTGCTGCCGAGCTGATTTCTTGAATGTTAAGAGTGTTTTCCTGTTCCCCAGAAATGATTGAAATCGTGCAGACACCAGTGACCCAACAAGAGTAAGACTTTTTCTACATTCGTCAATTGGTACAAAAAGCAGTTTTGAGCCATACAGTGGGTAACAAAGTTTTCTAGAACTGTTTTTGAGCTGTAAATTGCTGTGACTTACAAAGCATACTTATTCTTTGGGGCATTCGTTTTTCATATTAGGATTCGTTACTAACAGTCGTAACCGCACACGATGCGAAGGGGAAGAGGAAGTGCCCGGGGCATCCCTCCTGTGCGTTGGTTTGCAGTCAGTGGGAAGCGGGGTAAAAAAATTGGTCATTGCAAAAAAAAATTTGTTTTGCAGTCAGTAGGAAGCGGGGTAAAAAAATTGGTGATTTTATCATCTCCACCAACTAGAGAATATAGAAGAGTCGTATGTTACAGCAAAAGACTTTCAAATTCATCCTAGATTTTACAGAAGATGTTTCCCTGTGTACCCTAAGCGTTAACCTTTCTTTTTCCTATCTTTTTGTTTCAGATGATCGGTGTTTTGATTTTTGATTCCGTCTTTTCTCTCACTTTCAGTTCCATGGTGTCCCTTGAATGGAGGCTGATATCACCAGCACTTAACCGAAACTTGAAAAGAAATTTCACTTATGAATCTAACGATGATTTTCGATAACGATGATTTCGATGAGTCACAGAATTATATACAAATCAAAGTTAATACTTAACTTTGATTTGTTATGATATAACTCATAACAAATCCCAATCTTCATAAGATAGGAAAAAATCGTCTTCAATCAAAGTAATACAAGCCAACGACCAAGAAATAATCTTCTCTATTTGAATAGTGAAATCAGATGCCTTAATACAATGAAGGAAATACTGATTCATAATAAACGTTAACATCACAAAATAATACAAATTAAGATTCAGTGACGTCAGTAAGAAGTCTACAGATATCCAAAATTTAAACATTAGCTCATTTAAGAAACTTAGTGTTTAAAAGTTTGCTGCGCAAAGAAATCGTTTTTTTTTTCAAGTTCTTTGTGAAGACGAATAAGGAAGTATGTGTCTGATGACTTCAAATATGTAAGTGAGGAAAAGATTTTGATTTGATTGAAAAAGAACAATTAAACAATGATGAAATGTCTTTTATGCAGTGTCGAGATATTTCATTGGCAGAATTTTCTTAGCACATCAGTTTAAAAAAAATTGTATGTTGGGAGTCGATTTTAAAATTAGAAGTTCCAAGTCAGAGAAAATTTTAAATCTAATTGCTTATCTTGAGGAAGAAATTGATGTAATTAAACGTTTTTAACTAACAAAGTTTTTGATTGATGTTTAAAAATATTATCTCAATATAATAAAATATCAAAAGTTCACAACGTTTTAAAATTATAAAGAAAAAAATACTTAAAAAATTAAACAAAGGAAGTCTGTCATCTTTCAATAACTCGAAAGTCAGTGAGGAAGCAAAAACGAGGAGGAGACACAAACAGCGAATCTCGCAGAGGAGGAAAAAAAAACCCGATCTCACAGAGGAAAAGCAATTACCCTCTCGAATGCGAAGGGGAAGAGGAAGTGCCCGGGGCATTCACGGACTGTGTACGTCAGCTCCTTCGAAGGCGTTCCAAGGGAAGAGGAAGAAGTTTCCGATTGTATCGGCATCTTTGATTCAATGTTCCGCGAAAGAAGAATCATTGGGAGCAAAAGTGGCTTCTTTTAAAGGTTCGAAAGGGTTAAATACGAGCAGAAATCGCAGCCAATTCAAAAAACAATTTACGCGTGCCTTAAACATTATAAACAATAAGTAAGTAAGTGGGGATTTCAGAAGCTTATATTCTGTATAACTTTAACTAAGAATTAAAGATTAATAAAATTAAAAGTTAACGTTGACCCAGAGTTTAAAACCACTGCATAACTCTAACCGAAATGGAAGTAGGATCCGATTAACAGATTTTCGTGCAAGGTTATGCAACACTTTAGTAGAAAGTAAATTCTTGATGTCATTTTTTGCTGCATGAATTGATGCTAATTATAATTTGTATATAACATGATAACGAATCGCTTTCAAATATGCTATAAAAAGAATTGTAACGTTAAATTAATAGTTTTTAATAGTAATTAATAGGAAAAATTTCCTTTTTATGCTGTTGAGGTTCTCATCGAATATATTCTTATATATTTATTATATATTCATTATATATTATCAGAATATATTTCTATTTCTTATCGAATATATATATATATATCAACAGCTCCACATACACTGAGAGATATTAACCAAAAATAAATGGACCTTAAACTCCTTACCAAAATATTATTTACGAATATTACAAAGCGAAAGAAATTTAATCTCGAGATCAACGATTTGTGTGAAATGGTTGCTTTAACCGAAATCGATTTGTCAAATGAGGATGATGATGAAATTATCAGATTTCATTGGCGATATTTAAAGTCACAGAATCATTTCCGATATCTTGAGCTTACTTCAATCGACGAAAGAGAAAATCCAAAAGGTGAACTCACAACCATGATGACTGACACGGATGCGGCGTCGGCCTCGGCGAAATTTACTGAGTTGTCGCTGGCTGACCATCCATTCCCCACGCGCAGGGACGGCTTCCTGGTAGCTCCGTTGGCCTACTTGGCAACACAACACACAACACGGGGCAAAACGGCACTCGGCAACGGTGTCAAACAGAATCGCGGAGGCTCAGCGAACGTTTTAATACCTAAGAGGGAGGTCAGAGATCAGGGATCCATGTTCTCCTCTGCCAATGGAGGAGGCAGAGGGGGGTAGGTCAGACGCACTTTTCCATTTTCTTGGCGTATCCTATCACAGCCTCAGGAAATAGGCCAGCGTGCCCCCGTCGCGATCTACGTCTCGCTATTCACTCACTCTCGCTGGTTCTCTCATTCATTCTGATTAGGAGGAGAACAAGTGCTTAACAGGTGCCTGACTGTCAGCACGCATTCTCTCTCTCCTCTGCAGCATCCGTCAGTGATCAATCCGCATCATTTCTCTTTTGGAATTGCAAGAAACAAAGCGTCACTTGGACTCGGTCTTTTTGATATTGGGGAAGATTTCCTTTTTGGATCGTTTTGTTCTTAAACTTACAGTGATGGAGATGATGCTGAGACGAAAGGCCAAAAGGAAGATGACAAATGGGAAGAAGAAAGAGATTTTCTACGAAAATAATGCGAGGAAGGGGAAAGATAACATCGATAGATTAATAACTTGTTTAGGAAGTTAAATTTCAAAATCTGAAAACCTCGTTTTTAAATTATGTAAGCGGAATTTTACCCATTCAAAGGAAATACGGCAAAGCCTATATATAGTAGTATGAAAGAGATGAAATCCATCAGTACAGATCTTTGTACAAGTTCATACGTGACATTTAAGAAGGAGGTCAGAAACTGATGTTCTCCTCTGCCAATGGAGAACGCAGAGAAAGGTCATTAAGATGGGTTTCTTGAAGTATGAACTACATGTAACATCGCTTAAGCAGACGGTTCCTGCAACTCCGCCTATTAAATGAAATTAGCCTTTGTCGGGGATATTGTAACATATTTCAATGAGATAGGATACCAAGGCACCAAAGTAAAGAATTATAATTCATAAAATGCAAACCAAAAAACGCAGTGAAAAACCTCCAAAGAAAGTAATATTTTACTTATAAGCAAAATCAAAATTAAACGTAAATTAATAACATTATGAAATCCTTTGTAGCTCGCGCTGCTTAACCCAATGAACGGCCAGGGCATGGCTGCCTCCTGAAGAAGGAATCTGGGATCGACTAATTGCCATGTCATATTTGTTTATGACAGTCAGGCAAGCTCGCCACTACTGCGTTTCATAACCTTTTGGGATTGGAGCATTATATTATAGGGTAAGCCACATCGATTTATTTTTTTTCCCTTGTATTAGGGTTTTTATTTAATAAATAGTTCCATTGATTTGTGAATTTATTAACCAGGTTTTCCGTAATTCGATTTTTCTCTCTCCCTTGAATTTCAAATTAACCAGATTTTACCTGAACTCGAAAAATACCAGGCACCAAATTCTTTAGCTTAACTTTATTACACACTTTAGCTTCACGTCATAAAACCTTCAACTGCGAGCTCCTAATTGCTAACAGCTTAATTTTTAGAAATTTGTTCGGCTCCTAATTCCATGCAAAATTTTACTGTATTTCTTTCTATAGCCCATATTAAATGTGGGATTCAAGGTCGAGTGTAATTAGATATTTTCAACATTAGACCAAAATGTTTCACATTCATTTAAGCTCATATAATCCAATCCGCGATTGGTAAGAGTTTCCAGTAGTATATTTACTTTCTACTAAAGTGTCGCTAGTTCATAAAGTATTAGAGCACATCAGTAATTTAATGACGTCACACTGATTGTGTTCCTCTCCATCAGAGGCGTGCAATCATTATGGCGTCAATTAATTCCCCGCTCCTAACCTCAGCCTAAACCCAGCATTCCCCTGCTGCAGGAAGTGACGTATTAAGTGTGTATTTTGTTGGGCACGGGATCTGAATCGTAAGCTCACTGGTTGATCTCTTTCTAAATATTTCAGAAAACTTCCACATCTCTTGGATCCGAAGCTATTGTTTTCGAGGCAGACGATCTCATTTCTTTTCATAACAAGGAAGGATTTGGTGATTTTTTTTTGTAGTTTCAGATATGTTTTCCTCATTTAAAGTTAAGAAATATTCCTGTCGAGATTTCTTTTTCAAGAATATTTTTTCTCTTTTTGGAGTCTGGGTACGGTCGCCGGTGGATAACATCTCAGATTCGTATTATTGTTCTCAAGTTCGATTCCTAATATTGGATTTTATAATAATAATAATAATTTAGTTCATGCAGGGGGTTTACAGTAAAGCCAAGGTACAGGTAATTTTGGATATTAATTTAAACGTTCAAGTGGCTTGATTCCTGTATTCGTAATCGGATCAGAGTGAATGCGTTGAGAACTTTCTCCGTTAACCCCCAGTTTTCCTTCAGTGAGAAAGGAACATTGTAGGGCTCTGAAAGACTACCATCCGCCGGATACGACGTTTAACAGTGGCTCTACGTGCAGGACAGACATACCCTGAGCTCGTTAAAGAAGATGCTGGATAGCTTTGGCGGGAGGCTTCCATCTGTCTTCTAACCGCTCTCTCTTCCTCTACCCAAAAGACCTGGCCAATTTAGCCCATTGTGTGGAGGAAAGTGTCGCGCAGAGGTAACACAACCCAATCCAACCTTCTTTTAAACAGTCAAAAAGTTGTTTGCTCTACTGTTATATTTCAATGCGATCAAACAAGATGATTTTAAAGAAATTCTACGAAAGTTTTCAATGTTTACTGGGTATCATATTAATCATTTCAGATGTTTTAGAGAAATCGCTTTACAATTTCTTCATATTACTTAAGAGTTCCATTTAGTATAGAATTTAGCTTCTGCCTTTGCTGCTCTGTTAGTGTAATTTCCTAATGGGAGAAAAATCCGCCTTTTTTTAATTATTAGAGTACAAAATAATTTACAATTTCCTACGGCAGCAAAAGCATCGTGTTGTGTATTTATAACAATCCTGTGATTTTATGTTTCTCGCATAAAGAGATTTCCCATCAGCGTTCCCTCTGCACTGGAGCATCTACCTCATTTTAATAAGTATTTGAAGCCAAGCAAGTAACTGCAATTTTTCGAAACAGAATCAATGAAAATAAATCAACATTATGATAAAACCAACGAATACATCCCTTAAATCAGTGGCGGCTCGTGAGTTTGTAAATAGGTGGGGCCAGCATAATAATGTAGGCAGAGAATCCAACTAGGCAGGGGCGGTGATGGCTCAGATGATAGTGCTCAAAGTCGGCGATTTTCTCCTATAACTCCAATTCTGACCTCGGTGAAAAACGAAAACATCGATTGGATTGGAAAAGAACATATATATTTATGTAGGTGCGATAAAATTTCCATCTATATATATTGTGGCTTACGTGAAGCACGTACCCCAGGATTAGGTTTCAGAGTGGAGTTCGAGAATTGGGGATTCGAGAATTTAGTTCAGGGAAGGGTTCGAAGACTTAGCCTCTAGGGTGGGGGGGGGGGGGGGGGGGGGGGGAGGGAGTTCCGAGAATTTAGTTTCGTTAGTGTCTGAGAATAAGACTTGAGTAGGGATTCCCAATTAGTAAAATATTCCACCGGATAGGAAAGGTTAAAATGATATTTTTTTATGGAATAACATTTTATGGTTGATTTTTAAATCTATTTTTAGTGTCGCACATACACAATGATGCTAAAATGGAATTATTATGACTCTGGAGTTGAAATTACCATGACATATGCTAAACATATACTATGGCGCTAAAATTATACAAATATTTGATTTCAAAGCAGGTAGACAATTTCAGATTTCACATAAGACGACAGGATTTTCGTGGGGGATATAGAGGGGGGGGGGGGGGCTTTTCATAGTGTTGCGATTAATAGCTCAACAAATAACAAAACCGGTTGGAATTTAAAACTATTTTTATTTCTACCCTTGAATAGTTGCAGGGAGAGATTCTCAGGCCCTATTGAACTTCAAAGGGAAATTTGCTATTAATACTAGATTAGTGAACTTTTGCACAAGAGGGGTGGGTACTCTGGACTGGCCCTCCTGTATAGGCATTTGGTGTTTCTACAACTTGTTTTCTGTCATAATAATTTTAATTATTTAATTGTTCTGAAAAGAAACCTGTTTTGAATAAACTTGAGATTTTAAGAAATCAAACGGAAACACTGTTACTGCTTGCGATTTGAGTTGGTGTAAGGGCATCAATATGATTCTTGCAGGATTGCGTAGTTTTACATTTGGTAGAGTTAATATTATTACCACTGGTGGAAATGGGTGGGATGTGATAGTACGGCGTCGCACTAGCTCCGCAAATAAAAAAAAAGCTGTAGAAAAAATAAAAAAAACAACCCAAATACGCTACCCTCCGCTTCGGCCTGCTACTTTGAAAGTTATTTCAAGGAAATATTTTTGTTTTTATGTTTTTTTATGGGTAGGGGAGGGTGTTAAAGAAAGAACCAATTGTACTTTTGTCGTACCTCTGTTCAAAAATCTCATTTCCAATGCAGAATATTACGAAAGAAAATCTGCAAATTTACATGGATTGTCTGTAATGACTTAAACAGCATTTATCGTTGCTATAATAAATATCATCATTATTATCTTCAATCATTATTATCCTGAAAATCATTAGTATCCTGAAGATTGATTTGTTCTCGATGTTTTCAAGTGCCGAACTTCCCTGCGACATCATCATATCGGAATAATCCAATCAGGGACAACTGCTCCAATATTTCTACAATTCTTTAACAAGAGACAAAATAATCCAATCACTAAACCTTATTAACGATTTCCTGGAATATAAAGAAAAATAGAAATATCCCCTCAAGCAGCTGCTTGCCACAGAGGTCTGAGAGGAGCTTGTCAATTTATATGGTATAAGGTCTGTGAAGATGGCAGGACCTCAGTAGAAAAACAACACAAACATCCATGCCTTACCCGGGGCTTGAACAATAGTCAAGCGCACCAGTATCATGGGAATTGATGATGTAGAAATTTTTAAACCGTTTTAATAAATGAATGTTCTTATCATTACAAAACCAACACAAATTTACAGAATACCATTAACAACATTAAAACTCAAGGAACTGTATCAGTGTGCAGTATTATATCCATGCGCCTACATCAACTTCAAAACAAAACACAGATCCGCAGACTATGCATCAAAATAACGGTATTCTACTGCGATAATGAATCCGTTATCACAAAATTATCCAAATTCCCTAATAATGATAACCCATACAGAATCGTTTTTTACATCCAAGTTTATCTCTCTGAAATACACTTATTTGCCACAATTCAAACATACGAAAACCATCTTGAAAACGTCAGTTTTGTTGCCTAATTATAATAAAATAAATAAAAATAAATACCCCCTCAAGCTGCTGCTTGCCACAGAGGTCTGACAGGAGCTTGTCAGTTTATATGCCATAGTCGAAGGTCTGTGAGGATGGCAGGACCTCAGCAGAAAAACACCACAAACATCCATGCCTTACCCAGGGGTCGAACCCAGGTCCCTATCATTAGCCAAACGTGCTAACCACCCGTCCATGAGACTTCTTGCCTAATAATAAATAAATAAATTTCCCCTGAAGCAGCTGCTTGCCAAAGAGGTCTGACAGGAGGCTGTAAGCTTATATGCCATAGTATAAGGTCTATGAGGATGGATGGACCTCAGCAGAAAAACAACACAGCATCCATGTCTTACCCGGTACTCGAATCCAGGTCCTAGAATGCTAACCACTCAGCCACGTGTTGCATATTTTAAATGTAAGTTATATTAGTATAATAAAAGATAAAATTTTGTTTAAATAATAACATAACTTTTTATTGCATTTTATCTCTGCTGCAATTACTGATAAAATATTACGGCACATAGTATGTTTGAATTCTTCTGCATGAATAAATTCATGTCCTTATAGATTGGAAACTATACCCAAGAGTATAAGTTAAGGTTATGATTTCGATCTGTAACATCTGAGAGAGATCTCTGCTTTCTCAGCCAATGAAAGTTGTTGGTGGTGGATTTGGGGCTTGAATGCAACGTTCCATTTCCTCCTACAAATGCTCAATAAGGTTCAAATCCGTAGTATGAGAGGGCCATTCGGGAGTTGGGAACCCCCAATCAGTCCTTCGCCAAAAGAGAGCGATGAGTTGGATCACTGTGTTGTTGAAAGAAGGCATCCTGATGAGAAATGTTGGCGCTCGGCGATTACGTCAACAGAGTCTTGTGCAATGATGGTGATGCCACGTACACATGCCCCAGAATATTGTACTGACTCCATTGTGCAATATCAATCCAGTGAAAAAATTTTAAAACGTACATAGCTCACTATAGAATTGCAAATAGCAAAATGTATATATTTTAAACTTTTGGTGAAATCAAGAGCATGAATTGTACTGTAATTCATTTCAATCCCAACAAATAAAATAACCAGCCGACGTTCACCCTATCCAAACGATCTTAGCTGAAGCAATTTAACAGACAACCTCCTCATAAAAAAAGATTTATGTATTTACGAAATATCTACTGGAAAAATGAAAGCCTATTTTTAGCTCAAACCTTCAGACAAGATTAAAGGAAAAAGAAATTTCATCCACTTTACTAATATAGATGCTTAACAACTCCTCCCCATATCATTTTACATGTTTGCTTCGACTTAAAACGCCAGATTTGAAACTTCAAGTATCAGGCAACTCTAGATCTCTAGTGGACTCTCCCTATCTAACATCACTTCTAGACATTTCTATGGCTCATCAAAGAAACAACTACATTGACAATCCTCCAACAAAAAAAATTATCATGCTTCTACAGTTTTCGTGACAACTCCAATTCCCATTGGATGTCCTCCCCCCCCCCCTATTGACCATGAGCAGGGCGGGGAGTTGTGAGGAGATAAATCTCTACGCTGACCCAGCTGGAACTCGAACCTGGGAACTATAGATTACCTGTCTGGCGCGCTACCGACTGAGGCCCCAACCCCCCAGAGGGCAAGTAGATCGAGTGTAATGATATATGCCGAATGAAAGCTTGCGATGTGGGACATACCATCTACTCTACATTTTAGAAAGATTCAGACCAGAGCAACGCTGGGTAAATATGTTAGTAAAAAATATAAATAATATGGTAAAAATGCCATCAGCAATAGCAAAAGTCACAATATCCTGCAAAGAAAATTCCACGAGAGATTTAGTTTTAAAGTAACCTGTCTTATTCAAATTCATAGAAATTCAATATTATGCTAGATACTTTTTTCTTCGACATTTAAGATTAAAAGAAATAAACCAGGTTAAAAGAAGAAAGCTATGTTAAATTGCCAAATGTCAAAAATAATTGTCGAAAATATATATTATTTTAAAATACCTTTTTGTCTATGATTCGATCCAAAAAGAAATACTAAGCATGAGCAATATTTTTCACATTGAAAGGAAAATTTAATTTCTTAACAACACTATAAATAATACTTAGTTATCATTACATATATACGCAGAGATAAGAGTCAGAGCTCGATTTTTCGAGCCTGCGGTCCTCGCCAAAGCTCGAACCATTTCGACAATTCTTGAGCCCGATTTGTGGAAAATAATTGCTTGATACATCATGAGACATGTGTACAGGAATGCATGGCGCTAATAGCATATTTTATTCTTATATTATTAATTATAATAATTTTATTCAAAAATCATATTGTTAATGCTATTTGGAACCAAAAATATTAGAAATACTAGCAGAAACTGAAGGTTTGTAGAAAACATCATTTTAAATGCAAAGTGCCATTCAAAGTTAAGGATAGCGACTACACAAAGAAACCAAAAGCCACGTGGTGATTATTTTTAATTACTAAAGACTGCTTATAGGTTGAAATTATAATAAAAAAAGTTGTATACGTTCTTATATATATATATCTTTTTCACATTTGCTAAAAATATTTCAAATTAAAATCGAAGTTGTCTGTGTTATTTTAATCATGAGCCCGAAATCATTTGTAATATCCCATATGACATATTAAACCCCTGGGCCTAAAGAGTAGCCTGTGATTCACTTGTAAGCAGATAGCGCCAAATTCACAAATTGTGGTCTGCTCTCAGATGGGGATGTCAGAGGTTTGTTAAGGTGTGAGGATTTTAATAAAAACAAAATTCTACACTTACTTTAGGAAACGATTGATTTGACATGGGAAGATTTGCAACATTTTTATGTAAAAGACGAATAGATTTGAGCACATATTTTGCAATCACGTGTTCATAAATATATAGAAAAACCTTCGCGCAATAATGGGGCAGGTCTCAGCTAGTTTTAATTGAACTTGTAGCCTGGGCTCAAATTGTAGAAGGATACAAGCAAGAAATTGTAAATTGCAGCCAGGCCACTATTCGAACATTTATGGTATATATTTTTGTTCATGAAATAGTTCGAAATGTTAAATTTTTTTCAGTTGTTAAATTATTGTTTTCGGCATTGAGATATGTATCATAAAAGTTGAGTATCATATATATATGCATTTGCTTTCTTTTGCTTCATGTTGTGTATACAGATAGATTTTCTACACTTCATGTTTACAATTGTTTTTCAATTGCTTTTCTAATTGAATTTCGAAAACCTGATAGATTTAAATAAATATTTCAACTGCTATTTGTTATTTCCTGCAGACAAGCTATATAGCTTTAAGGAGAATTGGTATTTGTTTTGAAATATAGTGATGAGAGAATAAATATTTTGTTATTAAGCAATCGAAATTCTCAGAAATGGAATCCGGAATTCTCTGCTGAAGAAGTCAGGAGTTTCTTTATTTTTTTTCTGCTTCTTGAATCTGAATCAAATAGAAATGAAAGCATTTTCTGATTACGAACTTTGGATTCATTTCAAAGATCTGAAAAACTGAATGGTTGCGAAATCGAATGAAACCAAGACAATATTGCAAATAGGAAATCTTTTCTGATACTGCTGTTAAGAAATAAGAAATGCAAATGCCATCGTCTTTGGAATCAACTAAAAGTTTGCATATGATATAAAAAAATAAATTTCTTTCTTTAGCACTGATTCAAAGAAGTTCAACTGCACAAGAAGCAAGAAATTTTAAAGCAAAGAAATTGCCAATTTTTAACAGCCAGTTATGGGATGAAATTAATAAGTGCCATTGACTTACTATTTCGCATTATTGCTCCCACAGTTCGTTTACGTAATGCAGCTCAATAAACAGTGTATTGATTAATTGTGGTGTTTTTTTCATTGATAACAGAGTTTTTCTCTGGCTTGGAGAGAACAAGTTTTACTGAAATTGAAGTTGACATTATCGTTCTGCAAACAATTGTTCAGTATGTTCTATAAGTTGTTTAACTGACACTTTCGTGACAAGTAGCCTTAGCCCATAAATTTTGACAGGTTTGAGGTCATGTGATTGTTCTGTCCGTTTCAGACGTCAAATATCCGTTTGATAAGACCATTGTTAATACCTTTCGTAAAATGTGAGGGAGCGATTGTCGCGTCAAATCACGAAAATGTCGTCATGCGCTGTTGGAAACATTCGTGATTCGAGGATTCCGATTAATGTATTAATTCCCATTCTCATTGTGAATCTTTCCAATCTTATGAGCACCGATGCATTTTCCCATCATGATTTTAATAGGATGCTCACCAACTGGAACCGGAAATGAATTGTAATCATTTCCTCTGCATTCAGAAAGGCAACTTTCACCCTCAACATTTGAAAGAATTCCTCGCGAATATTTTTTTAGTTTTCCTGATTGTGCAGCTTAAATCACTTCACTCCAACACCCTGATTTTTGGGGTTCTTTTTCCTTCTGCTGCTACAGCGGTATTTGCGAAACAGTATTTTCAGCAGTATTTGCGAAACAATTCTCATTGCAGATACTTGTTTCGACGTGCCAGTAACATGATATTTGGAAACATTCCTCCGAATGTTGTTGTCTTAACTCTCTCATAGACTAAGGTTTTGCAGACTGTCGTTCTCACAGAAAATAATTAAAAAACGCCTTATTCAAGTAACTGCTCTTCTGCTTTTTCGACTGCACAGGTAATGCTCACAGAATATATAATCAAGAGGTTAATTTCCGTTCACGTGCTCCTTGATCGAAAGGACGATTTGTGATTGGCCGAATGAAGGAATTTTTTTTCTCATTTCTGAAATTGAACAAAAACTGAAAATTTAGGAACATAGGCAAATATAAAATGCATTGAATGTAAAATAAAGAATAAATAAATCGAATAATATTCAGTACAAAAGTAAGTAAATAGATATAAAATATTAAAAAAATGAAAATTAATTTAAAATATTTCACACTTCATCATCCTCATCCTCAAGCAGCCATGGGCTACGGAGGTCCAACCAGACCGCACAGTTTAATTCTCCAAGCATATCTGTCCTGAGCTACATCTGCTGCATCCGGCCACTGCACACCAATTCTAACAAGGTCCTGTTTGACATTGTCTGCCCACCACATCCTAGGTCTCACCCTCTTTCTGTGACCTTTAGGCACATTGTTCATAACTCTATTCGCCAATCTATAATTATTCATACGGGCAACATGGCCAAACCAACGGAGTCTCTCTCTGCACAATATGCTGCTTAAAGAGGTTGCCGATTCCTTTGCCTAACCTCATCATTAGTTACAAAGTTAAACCACCAAACGCCCAAGATACTGCGTAGGCATCTAGAATCAAAAGAATCTAGTTTCCTGTTATCTTGTTTACACAGCGTCCAAGTTTCACTACCATAACTAACCCTAGAAAGAACCAAACTATTATACAGTCTAATTTTAGTCTTTAGGTGTATACGCCTATTTCTCCACACTCTCCATAGATTCTTAAAAGTCACGCCAGCAATCCCTACACGTCTGTTAATTTCATGCCGCACATCACCACTATCTGTTACATAGCTCCCAAGATAATTAAACTGACACCTGCTCAAGACTGCAACCATTCAGAACTGAATCACAGCCTGCCTGACCGATTTTCATCACTTTAGTTTTCTCTCTGTTTATAACCAAACCTACTCTACTACCACTTTCATCAACAGCTCGAATGAAAGAGTTCATCTCATCAACATCTTTTGCCAAAAGGGCTAAATCATCAGCATCATCTAAATCAGACATTTTCGTATCTCCAGTCCATTTAAGGCCAAAATCTTTCCCTTGATGTGAATTTCGCATAACATAATCAATAACCAAGCTAAAGAGAAAAGGAGACAAAATGCACCCTTGTCGAACACCAGAAGTAATGCTAAACCAATTGCTACAAGCCTTACCAACTCTCACACACGACTCAGTGTTATTATAGAGAGCTTTCATAATGTTAACTAACTTGTCTGGTATACCATATGATCTCACAATCAACCACAAATTATGACGATCAACAGAGTCGAAAGCCTTTTTGAAATCAACAAAGCTAGCAACCAAAGGTTTCTGAAACTCTAAACATTTCTCAAGAATCTGCCTAAGTGAAAATATCTGATCTACACATCCCCTACCACTTCTGAATCCACATTGCTCATCACGCAATTGCCTGTCAACCAGATTCTTAATTCTATTAAGCACAATCATAGAAAAAACTTTACCTGGAACAGAGAGCAGGCTGATACCCCTATAGTTATCACAAGAACTGCGATCACCTTTTTTGAAAATAGGGATAACAATAGCTCTGGTAAAATACTTAGGAACCATGCCTTTATCATAAAAAATATTCAGAATTTCAGTCATCCAGTGGTAAACGACACATTCCCAGCTCTAATCATTTCTGTAGTAATTTCATCTACCCCTGGGGATTTATGAAGTTTAAGTTTAAAAATAGCCAAAATAACTTCAGATTGTGCTTTAGGGCCAACATTAAAGCCACCAATGCATCTATCATCATTGCAAACAATGGGAATAGAACTAACCACATTGTTTAGAATATCACTGAAATGATCAGCCCACCTAGCCATGACAGAATTCTCACCTTCTTTAACCTTACCTTGTTTATCTTTAAAAGCCCTGTATGCCTGTTCGTTTTCTACCACATAAAACATTAACTATCTGGTACAGCTCTCTGCTGTTGTGCTGTCTAACTGCTTCCTCGGCTTTGCCAACCAAGCCATCAAGCCAAAGATTAGCAGCTAACTGATTCTTCACACGTTTATTAAGCTCTCTGTAATCCTTTCCATTAGCACTAGTAGGGTACTGATTAAGGACATTCTTACAGTTCTTTCTTTCCGAAATAAGTTCAAGTGCCTTATCACTCAAATAATTCTGCCTCCTGTGCTCCTTTTTTCCTAAAAGAATACTGTTAGTTTCCAAAAAAGCCCGTTTAAAATGGCCCCATTTTCCCCCAACTTCAGTAATAAGCAAACCATGACTGTCATAATGATTAAGTAACCTATTCAGAGCTTCTGTATTACAGGAATTTTTTTTACCCTTAGCACAACACTTTTTAAGTTTAAGTTGCAAGACACTTTTAACAAGGTAATGGTCAGATCCAATTTCAGGTCTCCTATATGCCCTGGTATTCCTAACAGAACTAGTCCATTTGCTGTTAATTAAAGTATAATCAGTCATATTCTTATGCTGCCCATGAGGTGAAACCCATGTGTACTTACGTATGTCGCGGTGTTTGTAATAAGTGTTAGTTATTCTGAAACCACTGAGCTTACTTATCTGTAGGAGACGTTGCCCATTGCCATTGCAGCTACCAATACCAAAAGGACCTATGTGGGGAGGAGTAATAGGTCCTTTTGGTATTGCAACCAAAAGGACCTATTACTCCTCCCCACAGGTTATAGTCAGTACCAACTTTGGCATTGAAGTCACCAAGAACAAGGGTAATATCTCCTTTCTTGACAGAATTCAAAATATCCTGAAGTTATTCATAAAACCTATCCTTCTCATCCTTATCGGTATCCTTAGTGGGGGCATAACAGCAGATAACATTCAAGTCTTTAACGCTTGTCTGAAATTTTGCTGTAAGAAACCTTTCATTAATGCACTCATATCCTAGAAGAGCATCACTAGCGTGTCTGCTGAGAAGCAAACCCACGCCTTGGATATGCTTCTCTTTCCTCCCTGAAAACAGAATTTTAAGATTTTTTTAAGTTTATATCTTAAGTGAAGTCTTGGTGTGCCTATCTGTTCTCTCGCAAGCAGAGAATATCTAAGTTATAACGGTGGAATTCTTGTGCGAGGACATCAAGAGAATAATCTCTGTGCAGAATCCTTACATTCCAACTACCTGTGGAGAGAAAAATGTGGGATGCTTAAAAAAATTATGGTTATTGAAAGAGAAAGTGCCGACAATGTTAACATATCCCCTAATCAGAGGCATGGGTCAAAAGCCTGTCCCCCCACTACTAAAGGCTGAAGCCATTCACACTGGAAGACTTCCTCCAATCTAAGTTTTACGATGCGCGTAGGAGCAAGAGTTTAGACCTGCGATGTCCTCAGAACAGGGTTATCTACCAGCTGACGAAATATATCCTATGAATCAATTCACTTGGGGCTCTCAGCCCACAAGCAAACAGAAAACAATGCGGAAGATTTTCCCTCCATAGAAGTCCATCAGTTTAGCAAATTCTGGATCCATAATGAATCTCAGAGCCATTATTCCATTCCGGTTGGTATATATGATCAGAATCAGGATCATTTGTGGTTGACCACTCCTCAGCAAACGTTGACCGTTTAAAATTGAATGATTTTACTGATGATCCAAAGTTTGATGAATGAAATAAAAATCAGTCATTATGCTACTGATATAAATCATTGAAAACCAAAAGCATATGGTTGGTTATTTTACCTCTGAGCTGCATTTTTTTACACATAATGGGCTAAATGGCCAGACCACAATGACCCCAGGTACTTAAAGTTGGGTATGGGAAGGAGCTCACTGGTCGACTATTAAGAGACAAAGGGAAGTGTACTGCCAAGCCCATCCAGCGTGTTTTATAACATTCACACGGTATGACTCTTCTGCACATAGAGCTTATCTGCTCGCCTGACGGACGGCAGATTTTTCAAAGACATCAGTGTTCCCTTTCTCAGGTGTGTTTACGTGTGTGGGGAGGAGGAGTTAACTAAGATAAATATCAATGTAGGTTCAATTCACTATCGACGCAGACAACTCCCACCACACCGGAAGATCAGGTTTACATATTGATTTTCTTGTTAGTTGACCATTAATAATGTTTAACAGCCAGCTATTTAAAGGAATATTTATTTATTCACGATATTAATAACTAAAAAGAAAAAGAGTTTGTCTACGCAATCTAAGTTGCAATAAACTAAGCCACGTTACAGCGGAAGGTGAAACCATCAGCATCGGCTCATGGGACGGATAAATGTTCTCTGGTAGAAAAACACGTGGAAAGATTCATGAAGGCTTTATCTTCAAAGCAAGTGATTCTTAATCGCGATTTCATTTCTGACAAAGCTCAACAAGTTTTAGTCTCTGATGCGGCTGACACAATAAACGTTTCCTGCATCGTCTGCCCTCTAATCCGTCTTCTAAAAGTGGGGGGGGGGGGAGGAGAGGTAAACAACAACATGACAACATTTCCGGAGGTTGAATTAGAGAAGAAAGTGCAAGTGGATCCACCGAGAACTCGTTTCCTGACACGTCTATTTTTACCCTTTGGAGGTGAGGTCGGCGCCCACTCCGTGTCACGATCTCGACTCGCACTTAACCGCCGCTTCGCAGAAGCCACTTCCTCTCTTTTCTCCTCTTCAGGAGAGGAAAGCGCTTTGTCTGCTCACTTTCCTTTCCCAGAAGCGTATGATCTTCTTCGCCTGACGCCGAGAGAAAATAAAATGACGATGTTTTATTAGAAATTATTAGATAGAAGACACTGTTCATTCATTCATTTCAAAGAGATTTAATGAAACTTTTCACTTAATATAAAATGATTTCGCTTCTTTTTGAATAACCGAGAGGGAAAAGATTGATTGATGTAAATGTTTCGAATTTACTTCTGATTTCATTGATTTCTCTTTTAAATAAGCAACGGTTCGTGTATATTATTTATTTACAATGCAAAACTCCAAACGTTTTCCTTTACCGCAGTGAAATCTGCGCAAAATCTCAATGCCTATGGTGATTTGTCCTTTAATTATACACCTGTGTTTTAAAATATCGAATTTGCTCTTGTTACACCGGAATCGTCGGGATTTGCCATACCCAGTGAATAAACTCTTCGGGATTTTCACTGTTTTCTCTGACATAATCGTCAAAAACTTTCTCAGAAAAAAAATACAGTATTGGAGATGCATACTATGTGACAATTATCAAATTTACGTTAAGTTCTGCAGTATAGTTGAACTGAAATTATAAAAGTATTGTTAACATAATACATATCGATTAACCCCATTCAAGATTCATTATAGAAATGGAGAGCTGGGACCAAAATATTTGTATACTGCTTGGCTTGATACTTGAAGATCAAAATATTCTTATTGGCGACTTTGACAACATATACATGACGTACAGTACTGAATGCGGTTATAAATAAGAATTCATCTTAAAGGCTAATTAAACGATAAACGATTACTGTAATAAGTGCCATTTTCAGAAGTTCGAATATCGATTATTTCGGTTTACATCCATTTTGAAGATAAATAGTTTACGCACAGGTGAGGCAGTTTTTTCTTCGGCCTCTTTACTCCTTAACACAATTAGAGAGCATTTCTGATAAACTTTGTGCTTTGAAGGAAAAAGAAAAGAGCTACTGCTATCCACACAAAGTTCAGATTTATAACCCTTTGGCCCTCTGAACGGAAAACAGAAATGACGACTGGATGAAACAGTAGATCCAATGCATTGAAAACGTTTACAACGTGTTAAAAATACATCTTACTTCTATTAGGAAGGTCATAGAGATTCAGGTTTTACCTGGCTATATGCTTCCACTTCAGAATCATCGCTTCATAAGCAGAGTAATATATGAAGTATTTCACCAACCATAGGCCACAAGTTGTATCTGAAATCTGTTGTAATCTTTGTAAGATAAATATTTCCGGGAAAACTTTTGGTGTCTCCATTATAAGCGATGGTAATTTTTCCTTATAAGCCAGCTTTTCTGTGTAGCGTGGCATAGCGAGGAGACTATCGCTGCCGGGAATGAGAAGACTGTTGACAAAAAAAATAGTGACTTCTGGCCGATAATTTTATAAATTTAATTCTGAAAAATGACGGATTGCAAATTTATGCCCCCTTTTTATGCCCCAAATTTATGCCCAAAATTTATTATATATAAATTATGAAAAATCATTTATTCTTTTTGCGCTGGAACAAAATGAATGGATAATTTCTCTTTCATTTTGGGTCAGGTTTACTCCTTGCTTGGGCGAACAAGATTCTCAAACAATTCTGTTTCGATACAGTTAAATTTTCTTCCCTTTGGGTACTTTTCCGAATAAGGCTTGACCACATTTGAATTCTTTGAGAAAAAGTTCAAAGCATCTGAATCGCAAAGACACACACCGACCAACGATGATTCTTAAAATTAGAATCATGGCATCGTTTTACATTTCTGTAAACAATCTTTTCTGGGATTACAATTCTCAACAAAATATCAATATAAGGTTCACTATCCTCCCTTTGTGTTGTAAACTGTTGTGGGACACTCCTTCTTACGTTGCTGCCATCACAGTTAGGTGTCTTCTTCCTGGTCTCTGGCACAGATGGCTTGCGGATGTGCCAGACACCTGTTCCTATGCTCGTTGTTATCGATAGGTTCCTGGCTCCACGGCAGTTCGGTGTTATGAGCAATTAACACAAGTCATCTTATACATACACCACAGACACAAGAAAGTAGACAAACTTTTACTTCGTATTAAGAAATTTTACAGACGCGTTTCGTATCCATCTTGAACCGTGATCACTGTGAAGACAAAAAGGGTTGGATGGAGAGAGCGCGACCCGCTCCTTCAGTTGCTTATATTTTGCTGCGTGACTCTCGGACGCAGGCCGTTGAAGCGGGAGTGAAGGTCAGTTCATTTGGTTCGTAGTTAGAGGTGGGATCGGAACTTCGGTGGAGAGAGGATGCAGTCATATACAAAATATATATAAATAAAAAGAAAATAGATATCATGATCTGATAGTTACTTTTGATAGTTCTCATACAATAGTAGTGTCCACGGGTGAGGCAATTCGTCATTTTAGATGACAACTTGCTCGGCTACTGCTAACGTGAAAGGATTGCGTGGAGCAGTTTCTTGTGTCTGTGGTGTATAGGACTTATTTTGTTAAATGATAATAACACCGAACTGCCATGGGGCTGTGCCAAGAACCATCGGATAACAACGAGAATAGGATATGCTCCAACAACAATATCCTCAAGCCATCTGTGCCAGAGACTGGAAAGAAGATGAAGGTGCCTAACTGTGGGGGCAACAACGCAAGAAGGAGCAGGTTTTCAACACAACGGGAGAATAGTGGACCTTACATAGCCCCATGATATAGTTTAATATACTTAAAATAATTATTTTGCAAAACAGCCTGCAAATTCTTTTTTTGCCCCAGCAAATGGGATATCTTATTCTTTGTAATGAGGAAAAAATTATCCAATTTTTAATATTCCGTAGTTATTGCCTTTTCAGTCCCTTTTTCACCAAAGATATTTTTTCATATCTTTTCTTTTATTTAAAAAAAATCTGTTGATTTTAATCATTTTGTTTTATATTTTCCTTTAGTTAAAAATTGTTTAGCTTAAGGTTCGATTTCGGGGACAATATGCTGCGCCCGTCAAAGCACTCGCAGTTGGGGACAAACGAATCGTGTAAATTCTGATTTCATTCGGCAGCAGACTAAAGGATTAGTGTGCACGTTGGGTCTCACCTTAAGCAGAAGGGGTCAACAGATCAATGGAAGTTTGCTCACGATCTGAGCAGCTCGGTTCATGGGCAAAAAGACTCGCTCGATGGCTTACCTCTGCAATCGCAGTCACGAACAGCAAAGCGAACGGTAGACTGAATCACAGATTGCTAACTTGTCATTGAATCGAGTTTAGCGTTTTACATTGGCAGCTAAAAATTATTATGGGAATTGCTTCTGTCTTCAAGCAGTATAAGGAGAAATCTAATGACTAAGTCAGATAAAGATATTAAAGGCGAATTGCATCATATTTGCGAAGAAATAAATTGAGAAAAGAGGGTTCACATTTTGTTTCGAGTTAATTCTGTTGTAATTGTTGTTTTCTATCAGAACGTTGTACATATATACATTTAATCTTTCAGTGAGAAGGAAAACTTTTGATGGAACTGTTGAAAAAGTTGAAATTCAATTTTGTTTCAAAAGGGATAGTTATTGCTGACAACTAAACGAAATAGGATTATAAAAGAACCAGGCAGCACAATCAGCGCTTCTCACCATGAATAACGAGGCGTTGAAAGAGATATGTAATTCAGATATCGAAGGCAGAGATCTAGGGATACCGAGAGATAAATGTCACTTCTAAAAGGAGAGAATCTCAGGGACAAAAAACGCAGCAACAACAGGAGAGGTAGTTGAAAGGAAGAGGTAAACGAGACAGCGAAAGTAAAAACGATGCATTGAAAAGAAAAGGTTAAGAAACAGCGAAAGGAAAAAGAGACATCGAAAGAGAGAAGTAAAGAGACACTGAAAACAGAGGTGGAAAGATACTGAAAAGGAGTTATAAATAAGACAGGAAACGGGAGGGAAAAGTGAAATACTAAAGGAATTGGTTTGGAAAGCGAGGGGTATATGAGAAAGTGAAAGTGAAGTCTAATGTGACTCCCACTGGGAGAGGTAACAGAAACACTAAACAGAAGAGGTAACTGAGATGATAAAAAAGGATGCTAAAAAGAATAGGTAAAAGGTAGTCTAACTTAAGGAGCGAAGTAAACGTGACACCCAATGGAAGATGCAAATGTAACTCCAAAGGTAGCAGATAAATGGAATGAAAAAAAGTATAAATATGAAAAAGGAAATTATACTAGAGAGACTGAAAGGAGAGGTAAAAGTGACACTGAAAGGGAAAGAGGAACCAGGTGTGAAAAGGAAGAATTAAATGAGATGGAGAAAAGGGGGGGGGGAATACACGAGTTATTCAAATAGTTGGGTAAATTTGAACTGAGAGGGAGAGAGAGAAAAATGGATAAATGAGATAAATGAAAGGAAGAAGTAAAGAGACGCCGAAAAGGAGACGTAAAGACAAACAAGAGAGAGGCAACGAAGGCACCAAAAGTGAGGTATAAATGTGATGTGAAAAGTAAAGATAAACCAGACATTCGGAGAAAGGTGTAAAAGAGACAGCAAAAGGGATAGTTATGCGAGACTCGCACTGAGAGATGAAAAATAGAGACTGAAAGTGAGAAATAAATGAGATTCCGAAAAGGAGAGGTATCTAAGATACCAAAAGAAGAGATAATTGAGACAACGAAAGAAAAAGAAAATGATATAAAGAAAGGAGATGTTAATGAGACGCTAAAAGGGAGAGATAAATGAAATATAAAAAGTTAGAGGTAAATAAACCATCTGATGGGAGAGCTAAATGAACATTCAAAGGGAGAGATAAATGAAATATAAGAAGTTAGAGGTAAATAAGCCATCTGATGGGAGAGCTAAATGAGCATTCAAAGGGAGAGATAAATGAAATATAAAAAGTTAGAGGTAAATAAGCCATCTGATGGGAGAGCTAAATGAGCATTCAAAGGGAGAGATAAATGAAATATAAAAAGTTAGAGGTAAATAAACCATCTGATGGGAGAGATAAATGAACATTCAAAGGGAGAGATAAATGAACATTCAAAGGGAGAGATAAATGAAATATAAAAAGTTAGAGGTAAATAAGCCATTTGATGGGAGAGCTAAATGAGCATTCAAAGGGAGAGATAAATGAAATATAAAAAGTTAGAGGAAAATAAGCCATCTGATGGGAGAGCTAAATGAGCATTCAAAGGGAGAGATAAATGAAATATAAAAAGTTAGAGGAAAATAAGCCATCTGATGGGAGAGCTAAATGAGCATTCAAAGGGAGAGATAAATGAAATATAAAAAGTTAGAGGTAAATAAACCATCTGATGGGAGAGCTAAATGAGAATTCAAAGGGAGAGATAAATGAAATTTAAAAAGTTAGAGGTAAATAAACCATCTGATGGGAGAGCTAAATGAGCATTCAAAGGGAGAGATAAATGAAATATAAAAAGTTAGAGGTAAATAAGCCATCTGATGGGAGAGCTAAATGAGCATTCAAAGGGAGAGATAAATGAAATATAAAAAGTTAGAGGTAAATAAACCATCTGATGGGAGAGCTAAATGAGAATTCAAAGGGAGAGATAAATGAAATATAAAAAGTTAGAGGTAAATAAACCATCTGATGGGAGAGCTAAATGAGCATTCAAAGGGAGAGATAAATGAAATATAAAAAGTTAGAGGTAAATAAACCATCTGATGGGAGAGCTAAATGAGAATTCAAAGGGAGAGATAAATGAAATATAAAAAGTTAGAGGTAAATAAGCCATCTGATGGGAGAGCTAAATGAGCATTCAAAGGGAGAGATAAATGAAATATAAAAAGTTAGAGGTAAATAAGCCATCTGATGGGAGAGCTAAATGAGCATTCAAAGGGAGAGATAAATGAAATATAAAAAGTTAGAGGTAAATAAACCATCTGATGGGAGAGCTAAATGAGAATTCAAAGGGAGAGATAAATGAAATATAAAAAGTTAGAGGTAAATAAGCCATCTGATGGGAGAGCTAAATGAGCATTCAAAGGGAGAGATAAATGAAATATAAAAAGTTAGAGGTAAATAAGCCATCTGATGGGAGAGCTAAATGAGCATTCAAAGGGAGAGATAAATGAAATATAAAAAGTTAGAGGTAAATAAGCCATCTGATGGGAGAGCTAAATGAACATTCAAAGGGAGAGATAAATGAACATTCAAAGGGAGAGATAAATGAAATATAAAAAGTTAGAGGTAAATAAGCCATCTGATGGGAGAGCTAAATGAGCATTCAAAGGGAGAGATAAATGAAATATAAAAAGTTAGAGGTAAATAAGCCATCTGATGGGAGAGCTAAATGAGCATTCAAAGGGAGAGATAAATGAAATATAAAAAGTTAGAGGTAAATAAGCCATCTGATGGGAGAGCTAAATGAGCATTCAAAGGGAGAGATAAATGAAATATAAAAAATTAAGGTAAATAAGCCATCTGATGGGAGAGCTAAATGAGCATTCAAAGGGAGAGATAAGTGAAATATAAAAAGTTAGAGGTAAATAAACCATCTGATGGGAGAGCTAAATGAGAATTCAAAGGGAGAGATAAATGAAATATAAAAAGTTAGAGGTAAATAAGCCATCTGATGGGAGAGCTAAATGAGCATTCAAAGGTAGAGATAAATGAAATATAAAAAGTTAGAGGTAAATAAGCCATCTGATGGGAGAGCTAAATGAGCATTCAAAGGGAGAGATAAATGAAATATATAAAGTTAGAGGTAAATAAGCCATCTGATGGGAGAGCTAAATGAGCATTCAAAGGGAGAGATAAATGAAATATAAAAAGTTAGAGGTAAATAAGCCATCTGATGGGAGAGCTAAATGAGCATTCAAAGGGAGAGATAAATGAAATATAAAAAGTTAGAGGTAAATAAGCCATCTGATGGGAGAGCTAAATGAGCATTCAAAGGGAGAGATAAATGAAATATAAAAAGTTAGAGGTAAATAAACCATCTGATGGGAGAGCTAAATGAGCATTCAAAGGGAGAGATAAATGAAATATATAAAGTTAGAGGTAAATAAGCCATCTGATGGGAGAGCTAAATGAGCATTCAAAGGGAGAGATAAATGAAATATAAAAAGTTAGAGGTAAATAAACCATCTGATGGGAGAGCTAAATGAACATTCAAAGGGAGAGATAAATGAACATTCAAAGGGAGAGATAAATGAAATATAAAAAGTTAGAGGTAAATAAGCCATCTGATGGGAGAGCTAAATGAACATTTAAAGGGAGAGATAAATGAAATATAAAAAGTTAGAGGTAAATAAGCCATCTGATGGGAGAGCTAAATGAGCATTCAAAGGGAGAGATAAATGAAATATAAAAAGTTAGAGGTAAATAAGCCATCTGATTGGAGAGCTAAATGAGCATTCAAAGGGAGAGATAAATGAAATATAAAAAGTTAGAGGTAAATAAGCCATCTGATGGGAGAGCTAAATGAGCATTCAAAGGGAGAGATAAATGAAATATAAAAAGTTAGAGGTAAATAAACCATCTGATGGGAGAGCTAAATGAACATTCAAAGGGAGAGATAAATGAACATTCAAAGGGAGAGATAAATGAAATATAAAAAGTTAGAGGTAAATAAACCATCTGATGGGAGAGCTAATGAACATTTAAAGGGAGAGATAAATGAAATATAAAAAGTTAGAGGTAAATAAGCCATCTGATGGGAGAGCTAAATGAGCATTCAAAGGGAGAGATAAATGAAATATAAAAAGTTAGAGGTAAATAAGCCATCTGATGGGGGAGCTAAATGAACATTCAAAGGGAGAGATAAATGAACATTCAAAGGGAGAGATAAATGAAATATAAAAAGTTAGAGGTAAATAAGCCATCTGATGGGAGAGCTAAATGAGCATTCAAAGGGAGAGATAAATGAAATATAAAAAGTTAGAGGTAAATAAGCCATCTGATGGGAGAGCTAAATGAGCATTCAAAGGGAGAGATAAATGAAATATAAAAAGTTAGAGGTAAATAAGCCATCTGATGGGAGAGCTAAATGAGCATTCAAAGGGAGAGATAAATGAAATATAAAAAATTAGAGGTAAATAAGCCATCTGATGGGAGAGCTAAATGAGCATTCAAAGGGAGAGATAAGTGAAATATAAAAAGTTAGAGGTAAATAAACCATCTGATGGGAGAGCTAAATGAGAATTCAAAGGGAGAGATAAATGAAATATAAAAAGTTAGAGGTAAATAAGCCATCTGATGGGAGAGCTAAATGAGCATTCAAAGGGAGAGATAAATGAAATATAAAAAGTTAGAGGTAAATAAGCCATCTGATGGGAGAGCTAAATGAGCATTCAAAGGGAGAGCTAAATGAAATATAAAAAGTTAGAGGTAAATAAGCCATCTGATGGGAGAGCTAAATGAGCATTCAAAGGGAGAGATAAATGAAATATAAAAAGTTAGAGGTAAATAAGCCATCTGATGGGAGAGCTAAATGAGCATTCAAAGGGAGAGATAAATGAAATATAAAAAGTTAGAGGTAAATAAGCCATCTGATGGGAGAGCTAAATGAGAATTCAAAGGGAGAGATAAATGAAATATAAAAAGTTAGAGGTAAATAAGCCATCTGATGGGAGAGCTGAATGAGCATTCAAAGGGAGAGATAAATGAAATATAAAAAGTTAGAGGTAAATAAGCCATCTGATGGGAGAGCTAAATGAGCATTCAAAGGGAGAGATAAATGAAATATAAAAAGTTAGAGGTAAATAACCATCTGATGGGAGAGCTAAATGAGCATTCAAAGGGAGAGATAAATGAAATATAAAAAGTTAGAGGTAAATAAACCATCTGATGGGAGAGCTATATGAGAATTCAAAGGGAGAGATAAATGAAATTTAAAAAGTTAGAGGTAAATAAACCATCTGATGGGAGAGCTAAATGAGCATTCAAAGGGAGAGACAAATGAAATATAAAAAGTTAGAGGTAAATAAGCCATCTGATGGGAGAGCTAAATGAGCATTCAAAGGGAGAGATAAATGAAATATAAAAAGTTAGAGGTAAATAAACCATCTGATGGGAGAGCTAAATGAGCATTCAAAGGGAGAGATAAATGAAATATAAAAAGTTAGAGGTAAATAAACCATCTGATGGGAGAGCTAAATGAGCATTCAAAGGGAGAGATAAATGAAATATAAAAAGTTAGAGGTAAATAAACCATCTGATGGGAGAGCTAAATGAGAATTCAAAGGGAGAGATAAATGAAATATAAAAAGTTAGAGGTAAATAAGCCATCTGATGGGAGAGCTAAATGAGCATTCAAAGGGAGAGATAAATGAAATATAAAAAGTTAGAGGTAAATAAGCCATCTGATGGGAGAGCTAAATGAGCATTCAAAGGGAGAGATAAATGAAATATAAAAAGTTAGAGGTAAATAAGCCGTCTGATGGGAGAGCTAAATGAGCATTCAAAGGGAGAGATAAATGAAATATAAAAAATTAGAGGTAAATAAGCCATCTGATGGGAGAGCTAAATGAGCATTCAAAGGGAGAGATAAGTGAAATATAAAAAGTTAGAGGTAAATAAACCATCTGATGGGAGAGCTAAATGAGAATTCAAAGGGAGAGATAAATGAAATATAAAAAGTTAGAGGTAAATAAGCCATCTGATGGGAGAGCTAAATGAGCATTCAAAGGGAGAGATAAATGAAATATAAAAAGTTAGAGGTAAATAAGCCATCTGATGGGAGAGCTAAATGAGCATTCAAAGGGAGAGCTAAATGAAATATAAAAAGTTAGAGGTAAATAAGCCATCTGATGGGAGAGCTAAATGAGCATTCAAAGGGAGAGATAAATGAAATATAAAAAGTTAGAGGTAAATAAGCCATCTGATGGGAGAGCTAAATGAGCATTCAAAGGGAGAGATAAATGAAATATAAAAAGTTAGAGGTAAATAAGCCATCTGATGGGAGAGCTAAATGAGAATTCAAAGGGAGAGATAAATGAAATATAAAAAGTTAGAGGTAAATAAGCCATCTGATGGGAGAGCTGAATGAGCATTCAAAGGGAGAGATAAATGAAATATAAAAAGTTAGAGGTAAATAAGCCATCTGATGGGAGAGCTAAATGAGCATTCAAAGGGAGAGATAAATGAAATATAAAAAGTTAGAGGTAAATAACCATCTGATGGGAGAGCTAAATGAGCATTCAAAGGGAGAGATAAATGAAATATAAAAAGTTAGAGGTAAATAAACCATCTGATGGGAGAGCTATATGAGAATTCAAAGGGAGAGATAAATGAAATTTAAAAAGTTAGAGGTAAATAAACCATCTGATGGGAGAGCTAAATGAGCATTCAAAGGGAGAGACAAATGAAATATAAAAAGTTAGAGGTAAATAAGCCATCTGATGGGAGAGCTAAATGAGCATTCAAAGGGAGAGATAAATGAAATATAAAAAGTTAGAGGTAAATAAACCATCTGATGGGAGAGCTAAATGAGCATTCAAAGGGAGAGATAAATGAAATATAAAAAGTTAGAGGTAAATAAACCATCTGATGGGAGAGCTAAATGAGCATTCAAAGGGAGAGATAAATGAAATATAAAAAGTTAGAGGTAAATAAACCATCTGATGGGAGAGCTAAATGAGAATTCAAAGGGAGAGATAAATGAAATATAAAAAGTTAGAGGTAAATAAGCCATCTGATGGGAGAGCTAAATGAGCATTCAAAGGGAGAGATAAATGAAATATAAAAAGTTAGAGGTAAATAAGCCATCTGATGGGAGAGCTAAATGAGCATTCAAAGGGAGAGATAAATGAAATATAAAAAGTTAGAGGTAAATAAACCATCTGATGGGAGAGCTAAATGAGAATTCAAAGGGAGAGATAAATGAAATATAAAAAGTTAGAGGTAAATAAGCCATCTGATGGGAGAGCTAAATGAGCATTCAAAGGGAGAGATAAATGAAATATAAAAAGTTAGAGGTAAATAAGCCATCTGATGGGAGAGCTAAATGAGCATTCAAAGGGAGAGATAAATGAAATATAAAAAGTTAGAGGTAAATAAACCATCTGATTGGAGAGCTAAATGAACATTCAAAGGGAGAGATAAATGAACATTCAAAGGGAGAGATAAATGAAATATAAAAAGTTAGAGGTAAATAAACCATCTGATGGGAGAGCTAAATGAACATTTAAAGGGAGAGATAAATGAAATATAAAAAGTTAGAGGTAAATAAGCCATCTGATGGGAGAGCTAAATGAGCATTCAAAGGGAGAGATAAATGAAATATAAAAAGTTAGAGGTAAATAAGCCATCTGATGGGAGAGCTAAATGAACATTCAAAGGGAGAGATAAATGAACATTCAAAGGGAGAGATAAATGAAATATAAAAAGTTAGAGGTAAATAAGCCATCTGATGGGAGAGCTAAATGAGCATTCAAAGGGAGAGATAAATGAAATATAAAAAGTTAGAGGTAAATAAGCCATCTGATGGGAGAGCTAAATGAGCATTCAAAGGGAGAGATAAATGAAATATAAAAAGTTAGAGGTAAATAAGCCATCTGATGGGAGAGCTAAATGAGCATTCAAAGGGAGAGATAAATGAAATATAAAAAATTAGAGGTAAATAAGCCATCTGATGGGAGAGCTAAATGAGCATTCAAAGGGAGAAATAAGTGAAATATAAAAAGTTAGAGGTAAATAAACCATCTGATGGGAGAGCTAAATGAGAATTCAAACGGAGAGATAAATGAAATATAAAAAGTTAGAGGTAAATAAGCCATCTGATGGGAGAGCTAAATGAGCATTCAAAGGGAGAGATAAATGAAATATAAAAAGTTAGAGGTAAATAAGCCATCTGATGGGAGAGCTAAATGAGCATTCAAAGGGAGAGATAAATGAAATATATAAAGTTAGAGGTAAATAAGCCATCTGATGGGAGAGCTAAATGAGCATTCAAAGGGAGAGATAAATGAAATATAAAAAGTTAGAGGTAAATAAGCCATCTGATGGGAGAGCTAAATGAGCATTCAAAGGGAGAGATAAATGAAATATAAAAAGTTAGAGGTAAATAAGCCATCTGATGGGAGAGCTAAATGAGCATTCAAAGGGAGAGATAAATGAAATATAAAAAGTTAGAGGTAAATAAACCATCTGATGGGAGAGCTAAATGAGCATTCAAAGGGAGAGATAAATGAAATATAAAAAGTTAGAGGTAAATAAGCCATCTGATGGGAGAGCTAAATGAGCATTCAAAGGGAGAGATAAATGAAATATAAAAAGTTAGAGGTAAATAAGCCATCTGATGGGAGAGCTAAATGAGCATTCAAAGGGAGAGATAAATGAAATATAAAAAGTTAGAGGTAAATAAGCCATCTGATGGGAGAGCTAAATGAGAATTCAAAGGGAGAGATAAATGAAATATAAAAAGTTAGAGGTAAATAAGCCATCTGATGGGAGAGCTAAATGAGCATTCAAAGGGAGAGATAAATGAAATATAAAAAGTTAGAGGTAAATAAGCCATCTGATGGGAGAGCTAAATGAGAATTCAAAGGGAGAGATAAATGAAATATAAAAAGTTAGAGGTAAATAAGCCATCTGATGGGAGAGCTAAATGAGCATTCAAAGGGAGAGATAAATGAAATATAAAAAGTTAGAGGTAAATAAGCCATCTGATGGGAGAGCTAAATGAGCATTCAAAGGGAGAGATAAATGAAATATAAAAAGTTAGAGGTAAATAACCATCTGATGGGAGAGCTAAATGAGCATTCAAAGGGAGAGATAAATGAAATATAAAAAGTTAGAGGTAAATAAACCATCTGATGGGAGAGCTATATGAGAATTCAAAGGGAGAGATAAATGAAATTTAAAAAGTTAGAGGTAAATAAACCATCTGATGGGAGAGCTAAATGAGCATTCAAAGGGAGAGACAAATGAAATATAAAAAGTTAGAGGTAAATAAGCCATCTGATGGGAGAGCTAAATGAGCATTCAAAGGGAGAGATAAATGAAATATAAAAAGTTAGAGGTAAATAAACCATCTGATGGGAGAGCTAAATGAGCATTCAAAGGGAGAGATAAATGAAATATAAAAAGTTAGAGGTAAATAAACCATCTGATGGGAGAGCTAAATGAGCATTCAAAGGGAGAGATAAATGAAATATAAAAAGTTAGAGGTAAATAAACCATCTGATGGGAGAGCTAAATGAGAATTCAAAGGGAGAGATAAATGAAATATAAAAAGTTAGAGGTAAATAAGCCATCTGATGGGAGAGCTAAATGAGCATTCAAAGGGAGAGATAAATGAAATATAAAAAGTTAGAGGTAAATAAGCCATCTGATGGGAGAGCTAAATGAGCATTCAAAGGGAGAGATAAATGAAATATAAAAAGTTAGAGGTAAATAAACCATCTGATGGGAGAGCTAAATGAGAATTCAAAGGGAGAGATAAATGAAATATAAAAAGTTAGAGGTAAATAAGCCATCTGATGGGAGAGCTAAATGAGCATTCAAAGGGAGAGATAAATGAAATATAAAAAGTTAGAGGTAAATAAGCCATCTGATGGGAGAGCTAAATGAGCATTCAAAGGGAGAGATAAATGAAATATAAAAAGTTAGAGGTAAATAAACCATCTGATGGGAGAGCTAAATGAACATTCAAAGGGAGAGATAAATGAACATTCAAAGGGAGAGATAAATGAAATATAAAAAGTTAGAGGTAAATAAACCATCTGATGGGAGAGCTAAATGAACATTTAAAGGGAGAGATAAATGAAATATAAAAAGTTAGAGGTAAATAAGCCATCTGATGGGAGAGCTAAATGAGCATTCAAAGGGAGAGATAAATGAAATATAAAAAGTTAGAGGTAAATAAGCCATCTGATGGGAGAGCTAAATGAACATTCAAAGGGAGAGATAAATGAACATTCAAAGGGAGAGATAAATGAAATATAAAAAGTTAGAGGTAAATAAGCCATCTGATGGGAGAGCTAAATGAGCATTCAAAGGGAGAGATAAATGAAATATAAAAAGTTAGAGGTAAATAAGCCATCTGATGGGAGAGCTAAATGAGCATTCAAAGGGAGAGATAAATGAAATATAAAAAATTAGAGGTAAATAAGCCATCTGATGGGAGAGCTAAATGAGCATTCAAAGGGAGAAATAAGTGAAATATAAAAAGTTAGAGGTAAATAAACCATCTGATGGGAGAGCTAAATGAGAATTCAAACGGAGAGATAAATGAAATATAAAAAGTTAGAGGTAAATAAGCCATCTGATGGGAGAGCTAAATGAGCATTCAAAGGGAGAGATAAATGAAATATAAAAAGTTAGAGGTAAATAAGCCATCTGATGGGAGAGCTAAATGAGCATTCAAAGGGAGAGATAAATGAAATATATAAAGTTAGAGGTAAATAAGCCATCTGATGGGAGAGCTAAATGAGCATTCAAAGGGAGAGATAAATGAAATATAAAAAGTTAGAGGTAAATAAGCCATCTGATGGGAGAGCTAAATGAGCATTCAAAGGGAGAGATAAATGAAATATAAAAAGTTAGAGGTAAATAAGCCATCTGATGGGAGAGCTAAATGAGCATTCAAAGGGAGAGATAAATGAAATATAAAAAGTTAGAGGTAAATAAACCATCTGATGGGAGAGCTAAATGAGCATTCAAAGGGAGAGATAAATGAAATATAAAAAGTTAGAGGTAAATAAGCCATCTGATGGGAGAGCTAAATGAGCATTCAAAGGGAGAGATAAATGAAATATAAAAAGTTAGAGGTAAATAAGCCATCTGATGGGAGAGCTAAATGAGCATTCAAAGGGAGAGATAAATGAAATATAAAAAGTTAGAGGTAAATAAGCCATCTGATGGGAGAGCTAAATGAGCATTCAAAGGGAGAGATAAATGAAATATAAAAAGTTAGAGGTAAATAAGCCATCTGATGGGAAAGCTAAATGAGCATTCAAAGGGAGAGATAAATGAAATATAAAAAGTTAGAGGTAAATAAACCATCTGATGGGAGAGCTAAATGAACATTCAAAGGGAGAGATAAATGAACATTCAAAGGGAGAGATAAATGAAATATAAAAAGTTAGAGGTAAATAAGCCATCTGATGGGAGAGCTAAATGAACATTTAAAGGGAGAGATAAATGAAATATAAAAAGTTAGAGGTAAATAAGCCATCTGATGGGAGAGCTAAATGAGCATTCAAAGGGAGAGATAAATGAAATATAAAAAGTTAGAGGTAAATAAGCCATCTGATGGGAGAGCTAAATGAGCATTCAAAGGGAGAGATAAATGAAATATAAAAAGTTAGAGGTAAATAAGCCATCTGATGGGAGAGCTAAATGAGCATTCAAAGGGAGAGATAAATGAAATATAAAAAGTTAGAGGTAAATAAGCCATCTGATGGGAGAGCTAAATGAGCATTCAAAGGGAGAGATAAATGAAATATAAAAAGTTAGAGGTAAATAAGCCATCTGATGGGAGAGCTAAATGAGCATTCAAAGGGAGAGATAAATGAAATATAAAAAGTTAGAGGTAAATAAACCATCTGATGGGAGAGCTAAATGAACATTCAAAGGGAGAGATAAATGAAATATAAAAAGTTAGAGGTAAATAAACCATCTGATGGGAGAGCTAATGAACATTTAAAGGGAGAGATAAATGAAATATAAAAAGTTAGAGGTAAATAAGCCATCTGATGGGAGAGCTAAATGAGCATTCAAAGGGAGAGATAAATGAAATATAAAAAGTTAGAGGTAAATAAGCCATCTGATGGGGGAGCTAAATGAACATTCAAAGGGAGAGATAAATGAACATTCAAAGGGAGAGATAAATGAAATATAAAAAGTTAGAGGTAAATAAGCCATCTGATGGGAGAGCTAAATGAGCATTCAAAGGGAGAGATAAATGAAATATAAAAAGTTAGAGGTAAATAAGCCATCTGATGGGAGAGCTAAATGAGCATTCAAAGGGAGAGATAAATGAAATATAAAAAGTTAGAGGTAAATAAGCCATCTGATGGGAGAGCTAAATGAGCATTCAAAGGGAGAGATAAATGAAATATAAAAAATTAGAGGTAAATAAGCCATCTGATGGGAGAGCTAAATGAGCATTCAAAGGGAGAGATAAGTGAAATATAAAAAGTTAGAGGTAAATAAACCATCTGATGGGAGAGCTAAATGAGAATTCAAAGGGAGAGATAAATGAAATATAAAAAGTTAGAGGTAAATAAGCCATCTGATGGGAGAGCTAAATGAGCATTCAAAGGGAGAGATAAATGAAATATAAAAAGTTAGAGGTAAATAAGCCATCTGATGGGAGAGCTAAATGAGCATTCAAAGGGAGAGATAAATGAAATATATAAAGTTAGAGGTAAATAAGACATCTGATGGGAGAGCTAAATGAGCATTCAAAGGGAGAGATAAATGAAATATAAAAAGTTAGAGGTAAATAAGCCATCTGATGGGAGAGCTAAATGAGCATTCAAAGGAAGAGATAAATGAAATATAAAAAGTTAGAGGTATATAAGCCATCTGATGGGAGAGCTAAATGAGCATTCAAACGGAGAGATAAATGAAATATAAAAAGTTAGAGGTAAATAAGCCATCTGATGGGAGAGCTAAATGAGCATTCAAAGGGAGAGATAAATGAAATATAAAAAGTTAGCGGTAAATAAGCCATCTGATGGGAGAGCTAAATGAGCATTCAAAGGGAGAGATAAATGAAATATAAAAAGTTAGAGGTAAATAAGCCATCTGATGGGAGAGCTAAATGAGCATTCAAAGGGAGAGATAAATGAAATATAAAAAGTTAGAGGTAAATAAGCCATCTGATGGGAGAGCTAAATGAGCATTCAAAGGGAGAGATAAATGAAATATAAAAAGTTAGAGGTAAATAAGCCATCTGATGGGAGAGCTAAATGAGCAATGAAAGGGAGAGATAAGTGAAATATAAAAAATTAGAGGTAAATAAGCCATCTGATGGGAGAGCTAAATGAGCATTCAAAGGGAGAGATAAGTGAAATATAAAAAGTTAGAGGTAAATAAACCATCTGATGGGAGAGCTAAATGAGAATTCAAAGGGAGAGATAAATGAAATATAAAAAGTTAGAAGTAAATAAACCATCTGATGGGAGAGCTAATGAACATTTAAAGGGAGAGATAAATGAAATATAAAAAGTTAGAGGTAAATAAGCCATCTGATGGGAGAGCTAAATGAGCATTCAAAGGGAGAGATAAATGAACTATAAAAAGTTAGAGGTAAATAAGCCATCTGATGGGGGAGCTAAATGAACATTCAAAGGGAGAGATAAATGAACATTCAAAGGGAGAGATAAATGAAATATAAAAAGTTAGAGGTAAATAAGCCATCTGATGGGAGAGCTAAATGAGCATTCAAAGGGAGAGATAAATGAAATATAAAAAGTTAGAGGTAAATAAGCCATCTGATGGGAGAGCTAAATGAGCATTCAAGGGGAGAGATAAATGAAATATAAAAAGTTAGAGGTAAATAAGCCATCTGATGGGAGAGCTAAATGAGCATTCAAAGGGAGAGATAAATGAAATATAAAAAATTAGAGGTAAATAAGCCATCTGATGGGAGAGCTAAATGAGCATTCAAAGGGAGAGATAAGTGAAATATAAAAAGTTAGAGGTAAATAAACCATCTGATGGGAGAGCTAAATGAGAATTCAAAGGGAGAGATAAATGAAATATAAAAAGTTAGAGGTAAATAAGCCATCTGATGGGAGAGCTAAATGAGCATTCAAAGGGAGAGATAAATGAAATATAAAAAGTTAGAGGTAAATAAGCCATCTGATGGGAGAGCTAAATGAGCATTCAAACGGAGAGATAAATGAAATATAAAAAGTTAGAGGTAAATAAGCCATCTGATGGGAGAGCTAAATGAGCATTCAAAGGGAGAGATAAATGAAATATAAAAAGTTAGCGGTAAATAAGCCATCTGATGGGAGAGCTAAATGAGCATTCAAAGGGAGAGATAAATGAAATATAAAAAGTTAGAGGTAAATAAGCCATCTGATGGGAGAGCTAAATGAGCATTCAAAGGGAGAGATAAATGAAATATAAAAAGTTAGAGGTAAATAAGCCATCTGATGGGAGAGCTAAATGAGCATTCAAAGGGAGAGATAAATGAAATATAAAAAGTTAGAGGTAAATAAGCCATCTGATGGGAGAGCTAAATGAGCATTCAAAGGGAGAGATAAATGAAATATAAAAAGTTAGAGGTAAATAAACCATCTGATGGGAGAGCTAAATGAACATTCAAAGGGAGAGATAAATGAAATATAAAAGTTAGAGGTAAATAAACCATCTGATGGGAGAGCTAATGAACATTTAAAGGGAGAGATAAATGAAATATAAAAAGTTAGAGGTAAATAAGCCATCTGATGGGAGAGCTAAATGAGCATTCAAAGGGAGAGATAAATGAAATATAAAAAGTTAGAGGTAAATAAGCCATCTGATGGGGGAGCTAAATGAACATTCAAAGGGGAGAGATAAATGAACATTCAAAGGGAGAGATAAATGAAATATAAAAAGTTAGAGGTAAATAAGCCATCTGATGGGAGAGCTAAATGAGCATTCAAAGGGAGAGATAAATGAAATATAAAAAGTTAGAGGTAAATAAGCCATCTGATGGGAGAGCTAAATGAGCATTCAAAGGGAGAGATAAATGAAATATAAAAAGTTAGAGGTAAATAAGCCATCTGATGGGAGAGCTAAATGAGCATTCAAAGGGAGAGATAAATGAAATATAAAAAATTAGAGGTAAATAAGCCATCTGATGGGAGAGCTAAATGAGCATTCAAAGGGAGAGATAAGTGAAATATAAAAAGTTAGAGGTAAATAAACCATCTGATGGGAGAGCTAAATGAGAATTCAAAGGGAGAGATAAATGAAATATAAAAAGTTAGAGGTAAATAAGCCATCTGATGGGAGAGCTAAATGAGCATTCAAAGGGAGAGATAAATGAAATATAAAAAGTTAGAGGTAAATAAGCCATCTGATGGGAGAGCTAAATGAGCATTCAAAGGGAGAGATAAATGAAATATATAAAGTTAGAGGTAAATAAGACATCTGATGGGAGAGCTAAATGAGCATTCAAAGGGAGAGATAAATGAAATATAAAAAGTTAGAGGTAAATAAGCCATCTGTTGGGAGAGCTAAATGAGCATTCAAAGGAAGAGATAAATGAAATATAAAAAGTTAGAGGTATATAAGCCATCTGATGGGAGAGCTAAATGAGCATTCAAACGGAGAGATAAATGAAATATAAAAAGTTAGAGGTAAATAAGCCATCTGATGGGAGAGCTAAATGAGCATTCAAAGGGAGAGATAAATGAAATATAAAAAGTTAGCGGTAAATAAGCCATCTGATGGGAGAGCTAAATGAGCATTCAAAGGGAGAGATAAATGAAATATAAAAAGTTAGAGGTAAATAAGCCATCTGATGGGAGAGCTAAATGAGCATTCAAAGGGAGAGATAAATGAAATATAAAAAGTTAGAGGTAAATAAGCCATCTGATGGGAGAGCTAAATGAGCATTCAAAGGGAGAGATAAATGAAATATAAAAAGTTAGAGGTAAATAAGCCATCTGATGGGAGAGCTAAATGAGCATTCAAAGGGAGAGATAAGTGAAATATAAAAAGTTAGAGGTAAATAAACCATCTGATGGGAGAGCTAACTGAGAATTCAAAGGGAGAGATAAGTGAAATATAAAAAGTTAGAGGTAAATAAACCATCTGATGGGAGAGCTAAATGAGAATTCAAAGGGAGAGATAAATGAAATATAAAAAGTTAGAAGTAAATAAGCCATCTGATGGGAGAGCTAAATGAGCATTCAAAGGGAGAGATAAATGAAATATAAAAAGTTAGAGGTAAATAAGCCATCTGATGGGAGAGCTAAATGAGCATTCAAAGGGAGAGATAAATGAAATATAAAAAGTTAGAGGTAAATAAGCCATCTGATGGGAGAGCTAAATGAGCATTCAAAGGGAGAGATAAGTGAAATATAAAAAGTTAGAGGTAAATAAGCCATCTGATGGGAGAGCTAAATGAGCATTCAAAGGGAGAGATAAATGAAGTATAAAAAGTTAGAGGTAAATAAGCCATCTGATGGGAGAGCTAAATGAGCATTCAAAGGGAGAGATAAATGAAATATAAAAAGTTAGAGGTAAATAAGCCATCTGATGGGAGAGCTAAATGAGCATTCAAAGGAAGAGATAAATGAAATATAAAAAGTTAGAGGTAAATAAGCCATCTGATGGGAGAGCTAAATGAGCATTCAAAGGGAATGATAAATGAAATATAAAAAGTTAGAGGTAAATAAGCCATCTGATGGGAGATCTAAATGAGCATTCAAAGGGAGAGATAAATGAAATATAAAAAGTTAGAGGTAAATAAACCATCTGATGGGAGAGCTAAATGAACATTCAAAGGGAGAGATAAATGAACATTCAAAGGGAGAGATAAATGAAATATAAAAAGTTAGAGGTAAATAAGCCATCTGATGGGATAGCTAAATGAGCATTCAAAGGGAGAGATAAATGAAATATAAAAAGTTAGAGGTAAATAAGCCATCTGATGGGAGAGCTAAATGAGCATTCAAAGGGAGAGATAAATGAAATATAAAAAGTTAGAGGTAAATAAACCATCTGATGGGAGAGCTAAATGAGAATTCAAAGGGAGAGATAAATGAAATATAAAAAGTTAGAGGTAAATAAGCCATCTGATGGGAGAGCTAAATGAGCATTCAAAGGGAGAGATAAATGAAATATAAAAAGTTAGAGGTAAATAAGCCATCTGATGGGAGAGCTAAATTAGCATTCAAAGGGAGAGATAAATGAAATATAAAAAGTTAGAGGTAAATAAACCATCTGATGGGAGAGCTAAATGAACATTCAAAGGGAGAGATAAATGAACATTCAAAGGGAGAGATAAATGAAATATAAAAAGTTAGAGGTAAATAAGCCATCTGATGGGAGAGCTAAATGAACATTTAAAGGGAGAGATAAATGAAATATAAAAAGTTAGAGGTAAATAAGCCATCTGATGGGAGAGCTAAATGAGCATTCAAAGGGAGAGAGAAATGAAATATAAAAAGTTAGAGGTAAATAAGCCATCTGATGGGAGAGCTAAATGAGCATTCAAAGGGAGAGATAAATGAAATATAAAAAGTTAGAGGTAAATAAGCCATCTGATGGGAGAGCTAAATGAGCATTCAAAGGGAGAGATAAATGAAATATAAAAAGTTAGAGGTAAATAAACCATCTGATTGGAGAGCTAAATGAACATTCAAAGGGAGAGATAAATGAACATTCAAAGGGAGAGATAAATGAAATATAAAAAGTTAGAGGTAAATAAACCATCTGATGGGAGAGCTAAATGAACATTTAAAGGGAGAGATAAATGAAATATAAAAAGTTAGAGGTAAATAAGCCATCTGATGGGAGAGCTAAATGAGCATTCAAAGGGAGAGATAAATGAAATATAAAAAGTTAGAGGTAAATAAGCCATCTGATGGGGGAGCTAAATGAACATTCAAAGGGAGAGATAAATGAACATTCAAAGGGAGAGATAAATGAAATATAAAAAGTTAGAGGTAAATAAGCCATCTGATGGGAGAGCTAAATGAGCATTCAAAGGGAGAGATAAATGAAATATAAAAAGTTAGAGGTAAATAAGCCATCTGATGGGAGAGCTAAATGAGCATTCAAAGGGAGAGATAAATGAAATATAAAAAGTTAGAGGTAAATAAGCCATCTGATGGGAGAGCTAAATGAGCATTCAAAGGGAGAGATAAATGAAATATATAAAGTTAGAGGTAAATAAGACATCTGATGGGAGAGCTAAATGAGCATTCAAAGGGAGAGATAAATGAAATATAAAAAGTTAGAGGTAAATAAGCCATCTGATGGGAGAGCTAAATGAGCATTCAAAGGAAGAGATAAATGAAATATAAAAAGTTAGAGGTATATAAGCCATCTGATGGGAGAGCTAAATGAGCATTCAAACGGAGAGATAAATGAAATATAAAAAGTTAGAGGTAAATAAGCCATCTGATGGGAGAGCTAAATGAGCATTCAAAGGGAGAGATAAATGAAATATAAAAAGTTAGCGGTAAATAAGCCATCTGATGGGAGAGCTAAATGAGCATTCAAAGGGAGAGATAAATGAAATATAAAAAGTTAGAGGTAAATAAGCCATCTGATGGGAGAGCTAAATGAGCATTCAAAGGGAGAGATAAATGAAATATAAAAAGTTAGAGGTAAATAAGCCATCTGATGGGAGAGCTAAATGAGCATTCAAAGGGAGAGATAAATGAAATATAAAAAGTTAGAGGTAAATAAGCCATCTGATGGGAGAGCTAAATGAGCAATGAAAGGGAGAGATAAGTGAAATATAAAAAATTAGAGGTAAATAAGCCATCTGATGGGAGAGCTAAATGAGCATTCAAAGGGAGAGATAAGTGAAATATAAAAAGTTAGAGGTAAATAAACCATCTGATGGGAGAGCTAAATGAGAATTCAAAGGGAGAGATAAATGAAATATAAAAAGTTAGAAGTAAATAAACCATCTGATGGGAGAGCTAATGAACATTTAAAGGGAGAGATAAATGAAATATAAAAAGTTAGAGGTAAATAAGCCATCTGATGGGAGAGCTAAATGAGCATTCAAAGGGAGAGATAAATGAACTATAAAAAGTTAGAGGTAAATAAGCCATCTGATGGGAGCTAAATGAACATTCAAAGGGAGAGATAAATGAACATTCAAAGGGAGAGATAAATGAAATATAAAAAGTTAGAGGTAAATAAGCCATCTGATGGGAGAGCTAAATGAGCATTCAAAGGGAGAGATAAATGAAATATAAAAAGTTAGAGGTAAATAAGCCATCTGATGGGAGAGCTAAATGAGCATTCAAGGGGAGAGATAAATGAAATATAAAAAGTTAGAGGTAAATAAGCCATCTGATGGGAGAGCTAAATGAGCATTCAAAGGGAGAGATAAATGAAATATAAAAAATTAGAGGTAAATAAGCCATCTGATGGGAGAGCTAAATGAGCATTCAAAGGGAGAGATAAGTGAAATATAAAAAGTTAGAGGTAAATAAACCATCTGATGGGAGAGCTAAATGAGAATTCAAAGGGAGAGATAAATGAAATATAAAAAGTTAGAGGTAAATAAGCCATCTGATGGGAGAGCTAAATGAGCATTCAAAGGGAGAGATAAATGAAATATAAAAAGTTAGAGGTAAATAAGCCATCTGATGGGAGAGCTAAATGAGCATTCAAACGGAGAGATAAATGAAATATAAAAAGTTAGAGGTAAATAAGCCATCTGATGGGAGAGCTAAATGAGCATTCAAAGGGAGAGATAAATGAAATATAAAAAGTTAGCGGTAAATAAGCCATCTGATGGGAGAGCTAAATGAGCATTCAAAGGGAGAGATAAATGAAATATAAAAAGTTAGAGGTAAATAAGCCATCTGATGGGAGAGCTAAATGAGCATTCAAAGGGAGAGATAAATGAAATATAAAAAGTTAGAGGTAAATAAGCCATCTGATGGGAGAGCTAAATGAGCATTCAAAGGGAGAGATAAATGAAATATAAAAAGTTAGAGGTAAATAAGCCATCTGATGGGAGAGCTAAATGAGCATTCAAAGGGAGAGATAAATGAAATATAAAAAGTTAGAGGTAAATAAACCATCTGATGGGAGAGCTAAATGAACATTCAAAGGGAGAGATAAATGAAATATAAAAAGTTAGAGGTAAATAAACCATCTGATGGGAGAGCTAATGAACATTTAAAGGGAGAGATAAATGAAATATAAAAAGTTAGAGGTAAATAAACCATCTGATGGGAGAGCTAATGAACATTTAAAGGGAGAGATAAATGAAATATAAAAAGTTAGAGGTAAATAAGCCATCTGATGGGAGAGCTAAATGAGCATTCAAAGGGAGAGATAAATGAACTATAAAAAGTTAGAGGTAAATAAGCCATCTGATGGGAGAGCTAAATGAGCATTCAAAGGGAGAGATAAATGAAATATAAAAAGTTAGAGGTAAATAAGCCATCTGATGGGAGAGCTAAATGAGCATTCAAAGGGAGAGATAAATGAAATATAAAAAGTTAGAGGTAAATAAACCATCTGATGGGAGAGCTAAATGAACATTCAAAGGGAGAGATAAATGAAATATAAAAAGTTAGAGGTAAATAAACCATCTGATGGGAGAGCTAAATGAGAATTCAAAGGGAGAGATAAATGAAATATAAAAAGTTAGAAGTAAATAAACCATCTGATGGGAGAGCTAATGAACATTTAAAGGGAGAGATAAATGAAATATAAAAAGTTAGAGGTAAATAAGCCATCTGATGGGAGAGCTAAATGAGCATTCAAAGGGAGAGATAAATGAACTATAAAAAGTTAGAGGTAAATAAGCCATCTGATGGGGGAGCTAAATGAACATTCAAAGGGAGAGATAAATGAACATTCAAAGGGAGAGATAAATGAAATATAAAAAGTTAGAGGTAAATAAGCCATCTGATGGGAGAGCTAAATGAGCATTCAAAGGGAGAGATAAATGAAATATAAAAAGTTAGAGGTAAATAAGCCATCTGATGGGAGAGCTAAATGAGCATTCAAAGGGAGAGATAAATGAAATATAAAAAGTTAGAGGTAAATAAGCCATCTGATGGGAGAGCTAAATGAGCATTCAAAGGGAGAGATAAATGAAATATATAAAGTTAGAGGTAAATAAGACATCTGATGGGAGAGCTAAATGAGCATTCAAAGGGAGAGATAAATGAAATATAAAAAGTTAGAGGTAAATAAGCCATCTGATGGGAGAGCTAAATGAGCATTCAAAGGAAGAGATAAATGAAATATAAAAAGTTAGAGGTATATAAGCCATCTGATGGGAGAGCTAAATGAGCATTCAAACGGAGAGATAAATGAAATATAAAAAGTTAGAGGTAAATAAGCCATCTGATGGGAGAGCTAAATGAGCATTCAAAGGGAGAGATAAATGAAATATAAAAAGTTAGCGGTAAATAAGCCATCTGATGGGAGAGCTAAATGAGCATTCAAAGGGAGAGATAAATGAAATATAAAAAGTTAGAGGTAAATAAGCCATCTGATGGGAGAGCTAAATGAGCATTCAAAGGGAGAGATAAATGAAATATAAAAAGTTAGAGGTAAATAAGCCATCTGATGGGAGAGCTAAATGAGCATTCAAAGGGAGAGATAAATGAAATATAAAAAGTTAGAGGTAAATAAGCCATCTGATGGGAGAGCTAAATGAGCAATGAAAGGGAGAGATAAGTGAAATATAAAAAATTAGAGGTAAATAAGCCATCTGATGGGAGAGCTAAATGAGCATTCAAAGGGAGAGATAAGTGAAATATAAAAAGTTAGAGGTAAATAAACCATCTGATGGGAGAGCTAAATGAGAATTCAAAGGGAGAGATAAATGAAATATAAAAAGTTAGAAGTAAATAAACCATCTGATGGGAGAGCTAATGAACATTTAAAGGGAGAGATAAATGAAATATAAAAAGTTAGAGGTAAATAAGCCATCTGATGGGAGAGCTAAATGAGCATTCAAAGGGAGAGATAAATGAACTATAAAAAGTTAGAGGTAAATAAGCCATCTGATGGGGGAGCTAAATGAACATTCAAAGGGAGAGATAAATGAACATTCAAAGGGAGAGATAAATGAAATATAAAAAGTTAGAGGTAAATAAGCCATCTGATGGGAGAGCTAAATGAGCATTCAAAGGGAGAGATAAATGAAATATAAAAAGTTAGAGGTAAATAAGCCATCTGATGGGAGAGCTAAATGAGCATTCAAGGGGAGAGATAAATGAAATATAAAAAGTTAGAGGTAAATAAGCCATCTGATGGGAGAGCTAAATGAGCATTCAAAGGGAGAGATAAATGAAATATAAAAAATTAGAGGTAAATAAGCCATCTGATGGGAGAGCTAAATGAGCATTCAAAGGGAGAGATAAGTGAAATATAAAAAGTTAGAGGTAAATAAACCATCTGATGGGAGAGCTAAATGAGAATTCAAAGGGAGAGATAAATGAAATATAAAAAGTTAGAGGTAAATAAGCCATCTGATGGGAGAGCTAAATGAGCATTCAAAGGGAGAGATAAATGAAATATAAAAAGTTAGAGGTAAATAAGCCATCTGATGGGAGAGCTAAATGAGCATTCAAACGGAGAGATAAATGAAATATAAAAAGTTAGAGGTAAATAAGCCATCTGATGGGAGAGCTAAATGAGCATTCAAAGGGAGAGATAAATGAAATATAAAAAGTTAGCGGTAAATAAGCCATCTGATGGGAGAGCTAAATGAGCATTCAAAGGGAGAGATAAATGAAATATAAAAAGTTAGAGGTAAATAAGCCATCTGATGGGAGAGCTAAATGAGCATTCAAAGGGAGAGATAAATGAAATATAAAAAGTTAGAGGTAAATAAGCCATCTGATGGGAGAGCTAAATGAGCATTCAAAGGGAGAGATAAATGAAATATAAAAAGTTAGAGGTAAATAAGCCATCTGATGGGAGAGCTAAATGAGCATTCAAAGGGAGAGATAAATGAAATATAAAAAGTTAGAGGTAAATAAACCATCTGATGGGAGAGCTAAATGAACATTCAAAGGGAGAGATAAATGAAATATAAAAAGTTAGAGGTAAATAAACCATCTGATGGGAGAGCTAATGAACATTTAAAGGGAGAGATAAATGAAATATAAAAAGTTAGAGGTAAATAAGCCATCTGATGGGAGAGCTAAATGAGCATTCAAAGGGAGAGATAAATGAAATATAAAAAGTTAGAGGTAAATAAGCCATCTGATGGGGGAGCTAAATGAACATTCAAAGGGAGAGATAAATGAACATTCAAAGGGAGAGATAAATGAAATATAAAAAGTTAGAGGTAAATAAGCCATCTGATGGGAGAGCTAAATGAGCATTCAAAGGGAGAGATAAATGAAATATAAAAAGTTAGAGGTAAATAAGCCATCTGATGGGAGAGCTAAATGAGCATTCAAAGGGAGAGATAAATGAAATATAAAAAGTTAGAGGTAAATAAGCCATCTGATGGGAGAGCTAAATGAGCATTCAAAGGGAGAGATAAATGAAATATAAAAAATTAGAGGTAAATAAGCCATCTGATGGGAGAGCTAAATGAGCATTCAAAGGGAGAGATAAGTGAAATATAAAAAGTTAGAGGTAAATAAACCATCTGATGGGAGAGCTAAATGAGAATTCAAAGGGAGAGATAAATGAAATATAAAAAGTTAGAGGTAAATAAGCCATCTGATGGGAGAGCTAAATGAGCATTCAAAGGGAGAGATAAATGAAATATAAAAAGTTAGAGGTAAATAAGCCATCTGATGGGAGAGCTAAATGAGCATTCAAAGGGAGAGATAAATGAAATATATAAAGTTAGAGGTAAATAAGACATCTGATGGGAGAGCTAAATGAGCATTCAAAGGGAGAGATAAATGAAATATAAAAAGTTAGAGGTAAATAAGCCATCTGATGGGAGAGCTAAATGAGCATTCAAAGGAAGAGATAAATGAAATATAAAAAGTTAGAGGTATATAAGCCATCTGATGGGAGAGCTAAATGAGCATTCAAACGGAGAGATAAATGAAATATAAAAAGTTAGAGGTAAATAAGCCATCTGATGGGAGAGCTAAATGAGCATTCAAAGGGAGAGATAAATGAAATATAAAAAGTTAGCGGTAAATAAGCCATCTGATGGGAGAGCTAAATGAGCATTCAAAGGGAGAGATAAATGAAATATAAAAAGTTAGAGGTAAATAAGCCATCTGATGGGAGAGCTAAATGAGCATTCAAAGGGAGAGATAAATGAAATATAAAAAGTTAGAGGTAAATAAGCCATCTGATGGGAGAGCTAAATGAGCATTCAAAGGGAGAGATAAATGAAATATAAAAAGTTAGAGGTAAATAAGCCATCTGATGGGAGAGCTAAATGAGCATTCAAAGGGAGAGATAAGTGAAATATAAAAAGTTAGAGGTAAATAAACCATCTGATGGGAGAGCTAAATGAGAATTCAAAGGGAGAGATAAGTGAAATATAAAAAGTTAGAGGTAAATAAACCATCTGATGGGAGAGCTAAATGAGAATTCAAAGGGAGAGATAAATGAAATATAAAAAGTTAGAAGTAAATAAGCCATCTGATGGGAGAGCTAAATGAGCATTCAAAGGGAGAGATAAATGAAATATAAAAAGTTAGAGGTAAATAAGCCATCTGATGGGAGAGCTAAATGAGCATTCAAAGGGAGAGATAAATGAAATATAAAAAGTTAGAGGTAAATAAGCCATCTGATGGGAGAGCTAAATGAGCATTCAAAGGGAGAGATAAGTGAAATATAAAAAGTTAGAGGTAAATAAGCCATCTGATGGGAGAGCTAAATGAGCATTCAAAGGGAGAGATAAATGAAGTATAAAAAGTTAGAGGTAAATAAGCCATCTGATGGGAGAGCTAAATGAGCATTCAAAGGGAGAGATAAATGAAATATAAAAAGTTAGAGGTAAATAAGCCATCTGATGGGAGAGCTAAATGAGCATTCAAAGGAAGAGATAAATGAAATATAAAAAGTTAGAGGTAAATAAGCCATCTGATGGGAGAGCTAAATGAGCATTCAAAGGGAATGATAAATGAAATATAAAAAGTTAGAGGTAAATAAGCCATCTGATGGGAGATCTAAATGAGCATTCAAAGGGAGAGATAAATGAAATATAAAAAGTTAGAGGTAAATAAACCATCTGATGGGAGAGCTAAATGAACATTCAAAGGGAGAGATAAATGAGCATTCAAAGGGAATGATAAATGAAATATAAAAAGTTAGAGGTAAATAAGCCATCTGATGGGAGATCTAAATGAGCATTCAAAGGGAGAGATAAATGAAATATAAAAAGTTAGAGGTAAATAAACCATCTGATGGGAGAGCTAAATGAGCATTCAAAGGGAGAGATAAATGAAATATAAAAAGTTAGAGGTAAATAAGCCATCTGATGGGAGAGCTAAATTAGCATTCAAAGGGAGAGATAAATGAAATATAAAAAGTTAGAGGTAAATAAACCATCTGATGGGAGAGCTAAATGAACATTCAAAGGGAGAGATAAATGAACATTCAAAGGGAGAGATAAATGAAATATAAAAAGTTAGAGGTAAATAAGCCATCTGATGGGAGAGCTAAATGAACATTTAAAGGGAGAGATAAATGAAATATAAAAAGTTAGAGGTAAATAAGCCATCTGATGGGAGAGCTAAATGAGCATTCAAAGGGAGAGAGAAATGAAATATAAAAAGTTAGAGGTAAATAAGCCATCTGATGGGAGAGCTAAATGAGCATTCAAAGGGAGAGATAAATGAAATATAAAAAGTTAGAGGTAAATAAGCCATCTGATGGGAGAGCTAAATGAGCATTCAAAGGGAGAGATAAATGAAATATAAAAAGTTAGAGGTAAATAAACCATCTGATTGGAGAGCTAAATGAACATTCAAAGGGAGAGATAAATGAACATTCAAAGGGAGAGATAAATGAAATATAAAAAGTTAGAGGTAAATAAACCATCTGATGGGAGAGCTAAATGAACATTTAAAGGGAGAGATAAATGAAATATAAAAAGTTAGAGGTAAATAAGCCATCTGATGGGAGAGCTAAATGAGCATTCAAAGGGAGAGATAAATGAAATATAAAAAGTTAGAGGTAAATAAGCCATCTGATGGGGGAGCTAAATGAACATTCAAAGGGAGAGATAAATGAACATTCAAAGGGAGAGATAAATGAAATATAAAAAGTTAGAGGTAAATAAGCCATCTGATGGGAGAGCTAAATGAGCATTCAAAGGGAGAGATAAATGAAATATAAAAAGTTAGAGGTAAATAAGCCATCTGATGGGAGAGCTAAATGAGCATTCAAAGGGAGAGATAAATGAAATATAAAAAGTTAGAGGTAAATAAGCCATCTGATGGGAGAGCTAAATGAGCATTCAAAGGGAGAGATAAATGAAATATAAAAAATTAGAGGTAAATAAGCCATCTGATGGGAGAGCTAAATGAGCATTCAAAGGGAGAGATATGTGAAATATAAAAAGTTAGAGGTAAATAAACCATCTGATGGGAGAGCTAAATGAGAATTCAAAGGGAGAGATAAATGAAATATAAAAAGTTAGAGGTAAATAAGCCATCTGATGGGAGAGCTTAATGAGCATTCAAAGGGAGAGATAAATGAAATATAAAAAGTTAGAGGTAAATAAGCCATCTGATGGGAGAGCTAAATGAGCATTCAAAGGGAGAGATAAATGAAATATAAAAAGTTAGATGTAAATATGCCATCTGATGGGAGAGCTAAATGAGCATTCAAAGGGAGAGATAAATGAAATATAAAAAATTAGAGGTAAATAAGCCATCTGATGGGAGAGCTAAATGAGCATTCAAAGGGAGAGATATGTGAAATATAAAAAGTTAGAGGTAAATAAACCATCTGATGGGAGAGCTAAATGAGAATTCAAAGGGAGAGATAAATGAAATATAAAAAGTTAGAGGTAAATAAGCCATCTGATGGGAGAGCTAAATGAGCATTCAAAGGGAGAGATAAATGAAATATAAAAAGTTAGAGGTAAATAAGCCATCTGATGGGAGAGCTAAATGAGCATTCAAAGGGAGAGATAAATGAAATATAAAAAGTTAGAGGTAAATAAGCCATCTGATGGGAGAGCTAAATGAGCATTCAAAGGGAGAGATAAATGAAATATAAAAAGTTAGAGGTAAATAAGCCATCTGATGGGAGAGCTAAATGAGCATTCAAAGGGAGAGATAAATGAAATATAAAAAGTTAGAGGTAAATAAGCCATCTGATGGGAGAGCTAAATGAGCATTCAAAGGGAGAGATAAATGAAATATAAAAAGTTAGAGGTAAATAAGCCATCTGATGGGAGAGCTAAATGAGCATTCAAAGGGAGAGATAAATGAAATATAAAAAGTTAGAGGTAAATAAGCCATCTGATGGGAGAGCTAAATGAGCATTCAAAGGGAGAGATAAATGAAATATAAAAAATTAGAGGTAAATAAGCCATCTGATGGGAGAGCTAAATGAGCATTCAAAGGGAGAGATAAGTGAAATATAAAAAGTTAGAGGTAAATAAACCATCTGATGGGAGAGCTAAATGAGAATTCAAAGGGAGAGATAAATGAAATATAAAAAGTTAGAGGTAAATAAGCCATCTGATGGGAGAGCTAAATGAGCATTCAAAGGGAGAGATAAATGAAATATAAAAAGTTAGAGGTAAATAAGCCATCTGATGGGAGAGCTAAATGAGCATTCAAACGGAGAGATAAATGAAATATAAAAAGTTAGAGGTAAATAAGCCATCTGATGGGAGAGCTAAATGAGCATTCAAAGGGAGAGATAAATGAAATATAAAAAGTTAGCGGTAAATAAGCCATCTGATGGGAGAGCTAAATGAGCATTCAAAGGGAGAGATAAATGAAATATAAAAAGTTAGAGGTAAATAAGCCATCTGATGGGAGAGCTAAATGAGCATTCAAAGGGAGAGATAAATGAAATATAAAAAGTTAGAGGTAAATAAGCCATCTGATGGGAGAGCTAAATGAGCATTCAAACGGAGAGATAAATGAAATATAAAAAGTTAGAGGTAAATAAGCCATCTGATGGGAGAGCTAAATGAGCATTCAAAGGGAGAGATAAATGAAATATAAAAAGTTAGCGGTAAATAAGCCATCTGATGGGAGAGCTAAATGAGCATTCAAAGGGAGAGATAAATGAAATATAAAAAGTTAGAGGTAAATAAGCCATCTGATGGGAGAGCTAAATGAGCATTCAAAGGGAGAGATAAATGAAATATAAAAAGTTAGAGGTAAATAAGCCATCTGATGGGAGAGCTAAATGAGCATTCAAAGGGAGAGATAAATGAAATATAAAAAGTTAGAGGTAAATAAACCATCTGATGGGAGAGCTAAATGAACATTCAAAGGGAGAGATAAATGAAATATAAAAAGTTAGAGGTAAATAAACCATCTGATGGGAGAGCTAATGAACATTTAAAGGGAGAGATAAATGAAATATAAAAAGTTAGAGGTAAATAAGCCATCTGATGGGAGAGCTAAATGAGCATTCAAAGGGAGAGATAAATGAAATATAAAAAGTTAGAGGTAAATAAGCCATCTGATGGGGGAGCTAAATGAACATTCAAAGGGAGAGATAAATGAAATATAAAAAGTTAGAGGTAAATAAGCCATCTGATGGGAGAGCTAAATGAGCATTCAAAGGGAGAGATAAATGAAATATAAAAAGTTAGAGGTAAATAAGCCATCTGATGGGAGAGCTAAATGAGCATTCAAAGGGAGAGATAAATGAAATATAAAAAGTTAGAGGTAAATAAGCCATCTGATGGGAGAGCTAAATGAGCATTCAAAGGGAGAGATAAATGAAATATAAAAAATTAGAGGTAAATAAGCCATCTGATGGGAGAGCTAAATGAGCATTCAAAGGGAGAGATAAGTGAAATATAAAAAGTTAGAGGTAAATAAACCATCTGATGGGAGAGCTAAATGAGAATTCAAAGGGAGAGATAAATGAAATATAAAAAGTTAGAGGTAAATAAGCCATCTGATGGGAGAGCTAAATGAGCATTCAAAGGGAGAGATAAATGAAATATAAAAAGTTAGAGGTAAATAAGCCATCTGATGGGAGAGCTAAATGAGCATTCAAAGGGAGAGATAAATGAAATATATAAAGTTAGAGGTAAATAAGACATCTGATGGGAGAGCTAAATGAGCATTCAAAGGGAGAGATAAATGAAATATAAAAAGTTAGAGGTAAATAAGCCATCTGATGGGAGAGCTAAATGAGCATTCAAAGGAAGAGATAAATGAAATATAAAAAGTTAGAGGTATATAAGCCATCTGATGGGAGAGCTAAATGAGCATTCAAACGGAGAGATAAATGAAATATAAAAAGTTAGAGGTAAATAAGCCATCTGATGGGAGAGCTAAATGAGCATTCAAAGGGAGAGATAAATGAAATATAAAAAGTTAGCGGTAAATAAGCCATCTGATGGGAGAGCTAAATGAGCATTCAAAGGGAGAGATAAATGAAATATAAAAAGTTAGAGGTAAATAAGCCATCTGATGGGAGAGCTAAATGAGCATTCAAAGGGAGAGATAAATGAAATATAAAAAGTTAGAGGTAAATAAGCCATCTGATGGGAGAGCTAAATGAGCATTCAAAGGGAGAGATAAATGAAATATAAAAAGTTAGAGGTAAATAAGCCATCTGATGGGAGAGCTAAATGAGCATTCAAAGGGAGAGATAAGTGAAATATAAAAAGTTAGAGGTAAATAAACCATCTGATGGGAGAGCTAAATGAGAATTCAAAAGGGAGAGATAAGTGAAATATAAAAAGTTAGAGGTAAATAAACCATCTGATGGGAGAGCTAAATGAGAATTCAAAGGGAGAGATAAATGAAATATAAAAAGTTAGAAGTAAATAAGCCATCTGATGGGAGAGCTAAATGAGCATTCAAAGGGAGAGATAAATGAAATATAAAAAGTTAGAGGTAAAGAAGCCATCTGATGGGAGAGCTAAATGAGCATTCAAAGGGAGAGATAAATGAAATATAAAAAGTTAGAGGTAAATAAGCCATCTGATGGGAGAGCTAAATGAGCATTCAAAGGGAGAGATAAGTGAAATATAAAAAGTTAGAGGTAAATAAGCCATCTGATGGGAGAGCTAAATGAGCATTCAAAGGGAGAGATAAATGAAGTATAAAAAGTTAGAGGTAAATAAGCCATCTGATGGGAGAGCTAAATGAGCATTCAAAGGGAGAGATAAATGAAATATAAAAAGTTAGAGGTAAATAAGCCATCTGATGGGAGAGCTAAATGAGCATTCAAAGGAAGAGATAAATGAAATATAAAAAGTTAGAGGTAAATAAGCCATCTGATGGGAGAGCTAAATGAGCATTCAAAGGGAATGATAAATGAAATATAAAAAGTTAGAGGTAAATAAGCCATCTGATGGGAGATCTAAATGAGCATTCAAAGGGAGAGATAAATGAAATATAAAAAGTTAGAGGTAAATAAACCATCTGATGGGAGAGCTAAATGAACATTCAAAGGGAGAGATAAATGAACATTCAAAGGGAGAGATAAATGAAATATAAAAAGTTAGAGGTAAATAAGCCATCTGATGGGAGAGCTAAATGAGCATTCAAAGGGAGAGATAAATGAAATATAAAAAGTTAGAGGTAAATAAGCCATCTGATGGGAGAGCTAAATGAGCATTCAAAGGGAGAGATACATGAAATATAAAAAGTTAGAGGTAAATAAACCATCTGATGGGAGAGCTAAATGAGAATTCAAAGGGAGAGATAAATGAAATATAAAAAGTTAGAGGTAAATAAGCCATCTGATGGGAGAGCTAAATGAGCATTCAAAGGAAGAGATAAATGAAATATAAAAAGTTAGAGGTATATAAGCCATCTGATGGGAGAGCTAAATGAGCATTCAAACGGAGAGATAAATGAAATATAAAAAGTTAGAGGTAAATAAACCATCTGATGGGAGAGCTAAATGAACATTCAAAGGGAGAGATAAATGAACATTCAAAGGGAGAGATAAATGAAATATAAAAAGTTAGAGGTAAATAAGCCATCTGATGGGAGAGCTAAATGAACATTTAAAGGGAGAGATAAATGAAATATAAAAAGTTAGAGGTAAATAAGCCATCTGATGGGAGAGCTAAATGAGCATTCAAAGGGAGAGAGAAATGAAATATAAAAAGTTAGAGGTAAATAAGCCATCTGATGGGAGAGCTAAATGAGCATTCAAAGGGAGAGATAAATGAAATATAAAAAGTTAGAGGTAAATAAGCCATCTGATGGGAGAGCTAAATGAGCATTCAAAGGGAGAGATAAATGAAATATAAAAAGTTAGAGGTAAATAAACCATCTGATGGGAGAGCTAAATGAACATTCAAAGGGAGAGATAAATGAACATTCAAAGGGAGAGATAAATGAAATATAAAAAGTTAGAGGTAAATAAACCATCTGATGGGAGAGCTAAATGAACATTTAAAGGGAGAGATAAATGAAATATAAAAAGTTAGAGGTAAATAAGCCATCTGATGGGAGAGCTAAATGAGCATTCAAAGGGAGAGATAAATGAAATATAAAAAGTTAGAGGTAAATAAGCCATCTGATGGGGGAGCTAAATGAACATTCAAAGGGAGAGATAAATGAACATTCAAAGGGAGAGATAAATGAAATATAAAAAGTTAGAGGTAAATAAGCCATCTGATGGGAGAGCTAAATGAGCATTCAAAGGGAGAGATAAATGAAATATAAAAAGTTAGAGGTAAATAAGCCATCTGATGGGAGAGCTAAATGAGCATTCAAAGGGAGAGATAAATGAAATATAAAAAGTTAGAGGTAAATAAGCCATCTGATGGGAGAGCTAAATGAGCATTCAAAGGGAGAGATAAATGAAATATAAAAAATTAGAGGTAAATAAGCCATCTGATGGGAGAGCTAAATGAGCATTCAAAGGGAGAGATATGTGAAATATAAAAAGTTAGAGGTAAATAAACCATCTGATGGGAGAGCTAAATGAGAATTCAAAGGGAGAGATAAATGAAATATAAAAAGTTAGAGGTAAATAAGCCATCTGATGGGAGAGCTTAATGAGCATTCAAAGGGAGAGATAAATGAAATATAAAAAGTTAGAGGTAAATAAGCCATCTGATGGGAGAGCTAAATGAGCATTCAAAGGGAGAGATAAATGAAATATAAAAAGTTAGAGGTAAATATGCCATCTGATGGGAGAGCTAAATGAGCATTCAAAGGGAGAGATAAATGAAATATAAAAAATTAGAGGTAAATAAGCCATCTGATGGGAGAGCTAAATGAGCATTCAAAGGGAGAGATATGTGAAATATAAAAAGTTAGAGGTAAATAAACCATCTGATGGGAGAGCTAAATGAGAATTCAAAGGGAGAGATAAATGAAATATAAAAAGTTAGAGGTAAATAAGCCATCTGATGGGAGAGCTTAATGAGCATTCAAAGGGAGAGATAAATGAAATATAAAAAGTTAGAGGTAAATAAGCCATCTGATGGGAGAGCTAAATGAGCATTCAAAGGGAGAGATAAATGAAATATATAAAGTTAGAGGTAAATAAAACATCTGATGGGAGTGCTAAATGAGCATTGAAAGGGAGAGATAAATGAAATATAAAAAGTTAGAGGTAAATAAGCCATCTGATGGGAGAGCTAAATGAGCATTCAAAGGAAGAGATAAATGAAATATAAAAAGTTAGAGGTATATAAGCCATCTGATGGGAGAGCTAAATGAGCATTCAAACGGAGAGATAAATGAAATATAAAAAGTTAGAGGTAAATAAGCCATCTGATGGGAGAGCTAAATGAGCATTCAAAGGGAGAGATAAATGAAATATAAAAAGTTAGAGGTAAATAAGCCATCTGATGGGAGAGCTAAATGAGCATTCAAAGGGAGAGATAAATGAAATATAAAAAGTTAGAGGTAAATAAGCCATCTGATGGGAGAGCTAAATGAGCATTCAAAGGGAGAGATAAATGAAATATAAAAAGTTAGAGGTAAATAAGCCATCTGATGGGAGAGCTAAATGAGCATTCAAAGGGAGAGATAAATGAAATATAAAAAGTTAGAGGTAAATAAGCCATCTGATGGGAGAGCTAAATGAGCATTCAAAGGGAGAGATATGTGAAATATAAAAAGTTAGAGGTAAATAAACCATCTGATGGGAGAGCTAAATGAGAATTCAAAGGGAGAGATAAATGAAATATAAAAAGTTAGAGGTAAATAAGCCATCTGATGGGAGAGCTAAATGAGCATTCAAAGGGAGAGATAAATGAAATATAAAAAGTTAGAAGTAAATAAGCCATCTGATGGGAGAGCTAAATGAGCATTCAAAGGGAGAGATAAATGAAATATAAAAAGTTAGAGGTAAATAAGCCATCTGATGGGAGAGCTAAATGAGCATTCAAAGGGAGAGATAAATGAAATATAAAAAGTTAGAGGTAAATAAGCCATCTGATGGGAGAGCTAAATGAGCATTCAAAGGGAGAGATAAGTGAAATATAAAAAGTTAGAGGTAAATAAACCATCTGATGGGAGAGCTAAATGAGAATTCAAAGGGAGAGATAAGTGAAATATAAAAAGTTAGAGGTAAATAAACCATCTGATGGGAGAGCTAAATGAGAATTCAAAGGGAGAGATAAATGAAATATAAAAAGTTAGAAGTAAATAAGCCATCTGATGGGAGAGCTAAATGAGCATTCAAAGGGAGAGATAAATGAAATATAAAAAGTTAGAGGTAAAGAAGCCATCTGATGGGAGAGCTAAATGAGCATTCAAAGGGAGAGATAAATGAAATATAAAAAGTTAGAGGTAAATAAGCCATCTGATGGGAGAGCTAAATGAGCATTCAAAGGGAGAGATAAGTGAAATATAAAAAGTTAGAGGTAAATAAGCCATCTGATGGGAGAGCTAAATGAGCATTCAAAGGGAGAGATAAATGAAGTATAAAAAGTTAGAGGTAAATAAGCCATCTGATGGGAGAGCTAAATGAGCATTCAAAGGGAGAGATAAATGAAATATAAAAAGTTAGAGGTAAATAAGCCATCTGATGGGAGAGCTAAATGAGCATTCAAAGGAAGAGATAAATGAAATATAAAAAGTTAGAGGTAAATAAGCCATCTGATGGGAGAGCTAAATGAGCATTCAAAGGGAATGATAAATGAAATATAAAAAGTTAGAGGTAAATAAGCCATCTGATGGGAGATCTAAATGAGCATTCAAAGGGAGAGATAAATGAAATATAAAAAGTTAGAGGTAAATAAACCATCTGATGGGAGAGCTAAATGAACATTCAAAGGTAGAGATAAATGAACATTCAAAGGGAGAGATAAATGAAATATAAAAAGTTAGAGGTAAATAAGCCATCTGATGGGAGAGCTAAATGAGCATTCAAAGGGAGAGATAAATGAAATATAAAAAGTTAGAGGTAAATAAGCCATCTGATGGGAGAGCTAAATGAGCATTCAAAGGGAGAGATACATGAAATATAAAAAGTTAGAGGTAAATAAACCATCTGATGGGAGAGCTAAATGAGAATTCAAAGGGAGAGATAAATGAAATATAAAAAGTTAGAGGTAAATAAGCCATCTGATGGGAGAGCTAAATGAGCATTCAAAGGGAGAGATAAATGAAATATAAAAAGTTAGAGGTAAATAAGCCATCTGATGGGAGAGCTAAATTAGCATTCAAAGGGAGAGATAAATGAAATATAAAAAGTTAGAGGTAAATAAACCATCTGATGGGAGAGCTAAATGAACATTCAAAGGGAGAGATAAATGAACATTCAAAGGGAGAGATAAATGAAATATAAAAAGTTAGAGGTAAATAAGCCATCTGATGGGAGAGCTAAATGAACATTTAAAGGGAGAGATAAATGAAATATAAAAAGTTAGAGGTAAATAAGCCATCTGATGGGAGAGCTAAATGAGCATTCAAAGGGAGAGAGAAATGAAATATAAAAAGTTAGAGGTAAATAAGCCATCTGATGGGAGAGCTAAATGAGCATTCAAAGGGAGAGATAAATGAAATATAAAAAGTTAGAGGTAAATAAGCCATCTGATGGGAGAGCTAAATGAGCATTCAAAGGGAGAGATAAATGAAATATAAAAAGTTAGAGGTAAATAAACCATCTGATGGGAGAGCTAAATGAACATTCAAAGGGAGAGATAAATGAACATTCAAAGGGAGAGATAAATGAAATATAAAAAGTTAGAGGTAAATAAACCATCTGATGGGAGAGCTAAATGAACATTTAAAGGGAGAGATAAATGAAATATAAAAAGTTAGAGGTAAATAAGCCATCTGATGGGAGAGCTAAATGAGCATTCAAAGGGAGAGATAAATGAAATATAAAAAGTTAGAGGTAAATAAGCCATCTGATGGGGGAGCTAAATGAACATTCAAAGGGAGAGATAAATGAACATTCAAAGGGAGAGATAAATGAAATATAAAAAGTTAGAGGTAAATAAGCCATCTGATGGGAGAGCTAAATGAGCATTCAAAGGGAGAGATAAATGAAATATAAAAAGTTAGAGGTAAATAAGCCATCTGATGGGAGAGCTAAATGAGCATTCAAAGGGAGAGATAAATGAAATATAAAAAGTTAGAGGTAAATAAGCCATCTGATGGGAGAGCTAAATGAGCATTCAAAGGGAGAGATAAATGAAATATAAAAAATTAGAGGTAAATAAGCCATCTGATGGGAGAGCTAAATGAGCATTCAAAGGGAGAGATATGTGAAATATAAAAAGTTAGAGGTAAATAAACCATCTGATGGGAGAGCTAAATGAGAATTCAAAGGGAGAGATAAATGAAATATAAAAAGTTAGAGGTAAATAAGCCATCTGATGGGAGAGCTTAATGAGCATTCAAAGGGAGAGATAAATGAAATATAAAAAGTTAGAGGTAAATAAGCCATCTGATGGGAGAGCTAAATGAGCATTCAAAGGGAGAGATAAATGAAATATAAAAAGTTAGAGGTAAATATGCCATCTGATGGGAGAGCTAAATGAGCATTCAAAGGGAGAGATAAATGAAATATAAAAAATTAGAGGTAAATAAGCCATCTGATGGGAGAGCTAAATGAGCATTCAAAGGGAGAGATATGTGAAATATAAAAAGTTAGAGGTAAATAAACCATCTGATGGGAGAGCTAAATGAGAATTCAAAGGGAGAGATAAATGAAATATAAAAAGTTAGAGGTAAATAAGCCATCTGATGGGAGAGCTTAATGAGCATTCAAAGGGAGAGATAAATGAAATATAAAAAGTTAGAGGTAAATAAGCCATCTGATGGGAGAGCTAAATGAGCATTCAAAGGGAGAGATAAATGAAATATATAAAGTTAGAGGTAAATAAAACATCTGATGGGAGTGCTAAATGAGCATTCAAAGGGAGAGATAAATGAAATATAAAAAGTTAGAGGTAAATAAGCCATCTGATGGGAGAGCTAAATGAGCATTCAAAGGAAGAGATAAATGAAATATAAAAAGTTAGAGGTATATAAGCCATCTGATGGGAGAGCTAAATGAGCATTCAAACGGAGAGATAAATGAAATATAAAAAGTTAGAGGTAAATAAGCCATCTGATGGGAGAGCTAAATGAGCATTCAAAGGGAGAGATAAATGAAATATAAAAAGTTAGAGGTAAATAAGCCATCTGATGGGAGAGCTAAATGAGCATTCAAAGGGAGAGATAAATGAAATATAAAAAGTTAGAGGTAAATAAGCCATCTGATGGGAGAGCTAAATGAGCATTCAAAGGGAGAGATAAATGAAATATAAAAAGTTAGAGGTAAATAAGCCATCTGATGGGAGAGCTAAATGAGCATTCAAAGGGAGAGATAAATGAAATATAAAAAGTTAGAGGTAAATAAGCCATCTGATGGGAGAGCTAAATGAGCATTCAAAGGGAGAGATATGTGAAATATAAAAAGTTAGAGGTAAATAAACCATCTGATGGGAGAGCTAAATGAGAATTCAAAGGGAGAGATAAATGAAATATAAAAAGTTAGAGGTAAATAAGCCATCTGATGGGAGAGCTAAATGAGCATTCAAAGGGAGAGATAAATGAAATATAAAAAGTTAGAAGTAAATAAGCCATCTGATGGGAGAGCTAAATGAGCATTCAAAGGGAGAGATAAATGAAATATAAAAAGTTAGAGGTAAATAAGCCATCTGATGGGAGAGCTAAATGAGCATTCAAAGGGAGAGATAAATGAAATATAAAAAGTTAGAGGTAAATAAGCCATCTGATGGGAGAGCTAAATGAGCATTCAAAGGGAGAGATAAGTGAAATATAAAAAGTTAGAGGTAAATAAGCCATCTGATGGGAGAGCTAAATGAGCATTCAAAGGGAGAGATAAATGAAATATAAAAAGTTAGAGGTAAATAAGCCATCTGATGGGAGAGCTAAATGAGCATTCAAAGGGAGAGATAAATGAAATATAAAAAGTTAGAGGTAAATAAGCCATCTGATGGGAGAGCTAAATGAGCATTCAAAGGAAGAGATAAATGAAATATAAAAAGTTAGAGGTAAATAAGCCATCTGATGGGAGAGCTAAATGAGCATTCAAAGGGAGAGATAAATGAAATATAAAAAGTTAGAGGTAAATAAGCCATCTGATGGGAGAGCTAAATGAGCATTCAAAGGGAATGATAAATGAAATATAAAAAGTTAGAGGTAAATAAGCCATCTGATGGGAGAGCTAAATGAGCATTCAAAGGGAGAGATAAATGAAATATAAAAAGTTAGAGGTAAATAAACCATCTGATGGGAGAGCTAAATGAACATTCAAAGGGAGAGATAAATGAACATTCAAAGGGAGAGATAAATGAAATATAAAAAGTTAGAGGTAAATAAGCCATCTGATGGGAGAGCTAAATGAGCATTCAAAGGGAGAGATAAATGAAATATAAAAAGTTAGAGGTAAATAAACCATCTGATGGGAGAGCTAAATGAACATTCAAAGGGAGAGATAAATGAACATTCAAAGGGAGAGATAAATGAAATATAAAAAGTTAGAGGTAAATAAGCCATCTGATGGGAGAGCTAAATGAGCATTCAAAGGGAGAGATATGTGAAATATAAAAAGTTAGAGGTAAATAAACCATCTGATGGGAGAGCTAAATGAGAATTCAAAGGGAGAGATAAATGAAATATAAAAAGTTAGAGGTAAATAAGCCATCTGATGGGAGAGCTTAATGAGCATTCAAAGGGAGAGATAAATGAAATATAAAAAGTTAGAGGTAAATAAGCCATCTGATGGGAGAGCTAAATGAGCATTCAAAGGGAGAGATAAATGAAATATATAAAGTTAGAGGTAAATAAAACATCTGATGGGAGTGCTAAATGAGCATTCAAAGGGAGAGATAAATGAAATATAAAAAGTTAGAGGTAAATAAGCCATCTGATGGGAGAGCTAAATGAGCATTCAAAGGAAGAGATAAATGAAATATAAAAAGTTAGAGGTATATAAGCCATCTGATGGGAGAGCTAAATGAGCATTCAAACGGAGAGATAAATGAAATATAAAAAGTTAGAGGTAAATAAGCCATCTGATGGGAGAGCTAAATGAGCATTCAAAGGGAGAGATAAATGAAATATAAAAAGTTAGAGGTAAATAAGCCATCTGATGGGAGAGCTAAATGAGCATTCAAAGGGAGAGATAAATGAAATATAAAAAGTTAGAGGTAAATAAGCCATCTGATGGGAGAGCTAAATGAGCATTCAAAGGGAGAGATAAATGAAATATAAAAAGTTAGAGGTAAATAAGCCATCTGATGGGAGAGCTAAATGAGCATTCAAAGGGAGAGATAAATGAAATGTAAAAAGTTAGAGGTAAATAAGCCATCTGATGGGAGAGCTAAATGAGCATTCAAAGGGAGAGATATGTGAAATATAAAAAGTTAGAGGTAAATAAACCATCTGATGGGAGAGCTAAATGAGAATTCAAAGGGAGAGATAAATGAAATATAAAAAGTTAGAGGTAAATAAGCCATCTGATGGGAGAGCTAAATGAGCATTCAAAGGGAGAGATAAATGAAATATAAAAAGTTAGAAGTAAATAAGCCATCTGATGGGAGAGCTAAATGAGCATTCAAAGGGAGAGATAAATGAAATATAAAAAGTTAGAGGTAAATAAGCCATCTGATGGGAGAGCTAAATGAGCATTCAAAGGGAGAGATAAATGAAATATAAAAAGTTAGAGGTAAATAAGCCATCTGATGGGAGAGCTAAATGAGCATTCAAAGGGAGAGATAAGTGAAATATAAAAAGTTAGAGGTAAATAAGCCATCTGATGGGAGAGCTAAATGAGCATTCAAAGGGAGAGATAAATGAAATATAAAAAGTTAGAGGTAAATAAGCCATCTGATGGGAGAGCTAAATGAGCATTCAAAGGGAGAGATAAATGAAATATAAAAAGTTAGAGGTAAATAAGCCATCTGATGGGAGAGCTAAATGAGCATTCAAAGGAAGAGATAAATGAAATATAAAAAGTTAGAGGTAAATAAGCCATCTGATGGGAGAGCTAAATGAGCATTCAAAGGGAGAGATAAATGAAATATAAAAAGTTAGAGGTAAATAAGCCATCTGATGGGAGAGCTAAATGAGCATTCAAAGGGAATGATAAATGAAATATAAAAAGTTAGAGGTAAATAAGCCATCTGATGGGAGAGCTAAATGAGCATTCAAAGGGAGAGATAAATGAAATATAAAAAGTTAGAGGTAAATAAACCATCTGATGGGAGAGCTAAATGAACATTCAAAGGGAGAGATAAATGAACATTCAAAGGGAGAGATAAATGAAATATAAAAAGTTAGAGGTAAATAAGCCATCTGATGGGAGAGCTAAATGAGCATTCAAAGGGAGAGATAAATGAAATATAAAAAGTTAGAGGTAAATAAGCCATCTGATGGGAGAGCTAAATGAGCATTCAAAGGGAGAGATAAATGAAATATAAAAAGTTCGAGGTGAATAAACCATCTGATGGGAGAGCTAAATGAACATTCAAAGGGAGAGATAAATGAACATTCAAAGGGAGAGCTAAATGAGCATTCAAAGGGAGAGATAAATGAAATATAAAAAGTTAGAGGTAAATAAGCCATCTGATGGGAGAGCTAAATGAGCATTCAAAGGGAGAGATAAATGAAATATAAAAAGTTAGAGGTAAATAAGCCATCTGATGGGAGAGCTAAATGAGCATTCAAAGGGAGAGATAAATGAAATATAAAAAGTTAGAGGTAAATAAGCCATCTGATGGGAGAGCTAAATGAGCATTCAAAGGGAGAGATAAATGAAATATAAAAAGTTAGAGGTAAATAAGCCATCTGATGGGAGAGCTAAATGAGCATTCAAAGGGAGAGATAAATGAAATATAAAAAGTTAGAGGTAAATAAACCATCTGATGGGAGAGCTAAATGAACATTCAAAGGGAGAGATAAATGAACATTCAAAGGGAGAGATAAATGAACATTCAAAGGGAGAGATAAATGAAATATAAAAAGTTAGAGGTAAATAAGCCATCTGATGGGAGAGCTAAATGAGCATTCAAAGGGAGAGATAAATGAAATATAAAAAGTTAGAGGTAAATAAACCATCTGATGGGAGAGCTAAATGAACATTCAAAGGGAGAGATAAATGAAATATAAAAGGTTAGAGGTAAATAAACCATCTGATGGGAGAGCTAAATGAACATTTAAAGGGAGAGATAAATGAAATATAAAAAGTTAGAGGTAAATAAGCCATCTGATGGGAGAGCTAAATGAGCATTCAAAGGGAGAGATAAATGAAATATAAAAAGTTAGAGGTAAATAAGCCATCTGATGGGAGAGCTAAATGAACATTCAAAGGGAGAGATAAATGAAATATAAAAAGTTAGAGGTAAATAAACCATCTGATGGGAGAGCTAAATGAACATTCAAAGGGAGAGATAAATGAAATATAAAAAGTTAGAGGTAAATAAGCCATCTGATGGGAGAGCTAAATGAGCATTCAAAGGGAGAGATAAATGAAATATAAAAAGTTAGAGGTAAATAAACCATCTGATGGGAGAGCTAAATGAACATTCAAAGGGAGAGATAAATGAACATTCAAAGGGAGAGATAAATGAAATATAAAAAGTTAGAGGTAAATAAGCCATCTGATGGGAGAGCTAAATGAGCATTCAAAGGGAGAGATAAATGAAATATAAAAAGTTAGAGGTAAATAAGCCATCTGATGGGAGAGCTAAATGAGCATTCAAAGGAAGAGATAAATGAAATATAAAAAGTTAGAGGTAAATAAGCCATCTGATGGGAGAGCTAAATGAGCATTCAAAGGGAGAGATAAATGAAATATAAAAAGTTAGAGGTAAATAAGCCATCTGATGGGAGAGCTAAATGAGCATTCAAAGGGAGAGATAAATGAAATATAAAAAGTTAGAGGTAAATAAGCCATCTGATGGGAGAGCTAAATGAGCATTCAAAGGGAGAGATAAATGAAATATAAAAAGTTAGAGGTAAATAAGCCATCTGATGGGAGAGCTAAATGAGCATTCAAAGGGAGAGATAAATGAAATATAAAAAGTTAGAGGTAAATAAGCCATCTGATGGGAGAGCTAAATGAGCATTCAAAGGGAGAGATAAATGAAATATAAAAAGTTAGAGGTAAATAAGCCATCTGATGGGAGAGCTAAATGAGCATTCAAAGGGAGAGATAAGTGAAATATAAAAAGTTAGAGGTAAATAAGCCATCTGATGGGAGAGCTAAATGAGCATTCAAAGGGAGAGATAAATGAAATATAAAAAGTTAGAGGTAAATAAGCCATCTGATGGGAGAGCTAAATGAGCATTCAAAGGGAGAGATAAGTGAAATATAAAAAGTTAGAGGTAAATAAGCCATCTGATGGGAGAGCTAAATGAGCATTCAAAGGGAGGGATAAATGAAATATAAAAAGTTAGAGGTAAATAAGCCATCTGATGGGAGAACTAAATGAGCATTCAAAGGGAGAGATAAATGAGACCTTAAAAGAGAGTTAAATGGGACACAAAAGGCAGAGATGAAAGAGGGAGCGAACGGAAAAGAAAAATGAGACGCCAAAAGAAAGATAAATGAGACACCGAAAGTTAGTAATGAGATATCGAAAGGATATAAGTGAGATTTTCATAGTCTCATTTATTCCTCCCTTTCTCTCATTGATCTCTTCTTTTGGTGTCGGGAGAAGTTGTTACTGAAAGGAGTGCCAATGGGAAATGGTAACCAAGAGTAAAGAAGCACTAAAAGTGAGAGATTAAATGAGACCCCTGAAGAAATAAATAACTGACATACTAAATGGGATAGGTAAATAAATAATTGTTAAAACTTGAGTAAGTGAATAAAAGTAGGGTAAAAGATTAATGAAGAAGGAGATATAAAAGTTGGTTGACTGGAGTTGGTTAATAGGAACAAACCTCCTGCTGATAGAGAAAGATTATGCTTTCTTAAAAAAGTAATTGGGTCTGGAAAATTTTCAATTTCATCTGCTATTGTTAATAGAAGAGAATCAGAATTAAACAATTTAAGTAACCTTTGACATGTTCTGCAATCTATTCAAACATTTTTCCTAGTTCTTACTGATTCAAAAAATTCAAAAATATTTTCCTAGTTCTTACTGATTATTTCACGTTTAATGTCGACAAGTGCAACAGAAATTGTGTTAAGAATAAAATCCTGTGATTCTTCTATTAAATTAGTATATCCACCAGGTAAATTACGCATTAAATATTTTGGCAACCCTACTAAAAGCAGAAGAATTTTCTCTACTAAATGTTTTATTTCTTCACATTTCTGTATCTAAGTTCAATATCTCAAAATATTTAATCCTATTTCTACAGAGAATCCTATTCTATTTCCTAATCTTATTTCTACAGAAAATCCTATTTTATTTCCTAATCCTATTTCTACGAGATTTATCATCCATAAACATTAATTCTGACCCAACGGCGCCTCTGAAAAGTTTCGTATGACTCTAGGATCTCGTCTCTGTGTCTTACGGCAGTTAGAGTTCCTCCATAGAAGACATGTAGGTTATTGCTGCCATTGATCGTGATACCTCCACAAACCAACAAACAACTCCTACCAAAACGGTTCCTTTCCACGATATTCAGGGGGTGTTAACGTGTCCCACGCTCTTGATCATTGGTCCAATTGAGGTGCTGCCTGCTTCATTCCAGTCGTGTCTTCCTGTGAGCTGAGGTTAGTAGTAAGTACACTATACACCGAAGAGCCAAAGTATTATGACCAGCGCCTCTTTAAGCAAATCGAAGCAACTGCAGGTAAACGACGGCGTGTTGAAGGAAACGGTAAAAATAACAGCTGATACTGAGCTCTGTTAATCAGTGTTATTCTTGTTCTTCAGATGGGAATGGCAGCGCACTTAAGTGAGTTTGATAAAGGCCAAATTGTAATGGCCACTCCATTGGCTCAGAGCATTTCCGAGACGGCAAAGCTTATGGGGTGCTCACGGTCAGCCGTGGTTAGTACCTTCAAAAAGTGGTCCGAGGAGGGAAAAACCACGAACCGCCGGCAAGGTGTGGGCCGACAACGGCTCATCGATGCTAGAGGTGATCGAAGGCTCCCATATGGTACCAGCCAACAGAAGAGATAATGAGGAGCTACTACCCCGTAATTTCAATGCTGGTGACAGGAGTAATGTGTTACAATACACAGTACACAGAACTCTGCTGAAAATGGGGCTGCATAGCTGCAGGCCGCTCCGAGTGCCCATATTATCCTTGGTTCACTGTCGAAAGCACCTACAATGGACACGCGAATATCAAAACTGGACCTTGAATGATTGCAATATAGTCGTTTGGTCCGATGAATCTCGTTTCCTGTTGCACCACGTGGACGGCCGGGCACGCGTGCGTCGTTTACCTAGGGAAGTGTAGACACTAGGATGCACCATGGGATGAAAACAAGCTGGTGGAGCAAGTATAATGCTTTGAGGAATGTTCTGCTGGGAAACCCTGGGTCCAGTAATTCATGTGCTTATATGATTGAATGAGCCATCCGACGTTCCACTATACAGGACAGTACTACATCTTATGGATGGCACCAAAGGCCAACTTTGTGTACTGGTTGAGACCTATCAGAACACTAATATTAAGGCTGCGAAGCAGCGGGGAGAGTACCTATCTTCTCGCATTACTTATATATTATCGAAATCTTCTGTTCATTCATATCTCTGATTTTGGTACTTTCGAATTTTGAGCCTTGTGTGCTGGTTGATGCCTATCAAAACGCTGACATTAAGACTGCAGAGCAGCTGGGAGAGTTCCTTTCGTCTACATTAGTTTAATATTATGGAAATCAATCAGTTCATCCATATCTCTAATTATGGAACTTTCGAATTTTGAACCGTGCCGATAATTTATTGACAATATGGTTAGGTAGCATTATTGTCTGATTTTCACTGCAACTCTGTACATGAATTGTGCCGAAAGTCTTCCATTTTTAGGGGTATATTCGAGCTCTTTTAATTTTAAAAAACAAGATATTCGCTACTTAAATATCAGTTATTTGGGACAGATGTCCACATTCGAAGCTCTCGTAGTTTTATGGATGGCTGAGGGGACCCACTAGACAGCTGTTGGGAAAAGGGGGTCAGCCTCCCGTCAAGGCAGTCATTCATGTGTAGGGAACTATGACGTCTTCCACCTACCTAAACATCATTGCAGACTAGGTGAATTCTTTCATGGCAACGGTATATCCCTCTAGTAGTGCCTTCTTTCAGCAGGATAATGCGCCATGCCACACTGCTCGGATTGCTCGACAATGGTTCACTGAACATGAGGAAGACTTCCAGGTATTGTCCTGGACTTCAAATTCCCCAGACATCAAATCGAATCAAGCATCTGTGGTTTGTGTTGGAACAACATATCCGATGTGTGGCGGTTCAACTATGTAACTTTACAAGAGTTAAAGGATCTGCTGGTAACGTGTTGGTACCAGATACCACAAGATACCTTTAGAAATCTTGTAGCCTCCATGCCTCGCCTGTTTTGGCGGCATGTGGACGAATATCATTTCAGACAGATGGTCATAATGTTATGGCTCTTCGGTGTAGGTCTCCTAGCACATAACCCTCTTTCATGAAGATGTCGGGACAGTTTTACTCTGGATCCTCTCCGTGTGGCAGCTGACAGCTCTGATGCAAGTTGTGACACTGACATCATTCTGTTGCGCTTTGCAGTGTGGGACAGAAAACGATCACCTTGAACTCTGAATCATATTATATATCAGTTATGAATCATATTATATATCAATTATTCTGAATCATAATCATATTATATGCTCTTGGTCTACCCTGGATGGTTATATAGAGCATGTTCGAATATCTTGAAAACATCTCCAGAACCTGACAATTACATTCTGCACTTTCATGAATCTGTCAAAATCGCTATGCAACTGTTCTGCTTCCATCTGTCCGATGGCTCTTCTCCTCTGCCTCTTTCCACCTCTTTGCATTGTAAGAAAACTAATCCGAAACGCTCGATAAAGGCGCTCTTAATCCAAAAAGAATATCGCTGTTCCAGAACCACTCCAGCCCCTTTTCATCGAGGGAAGAAGTAAGATGAAGCAGTAAAAAATACAGGGGTTTATCAAAATAATGGAAACACTGATGGCGACTGGAGTACACGCAATGCGCCGTATGCATATCACAAGGATGACGTCACCCGCGATGTGAGGTATATAAAAGGGAGAACTACGATGTCGGTTATCACGTAGCAGTGCCATAGGCACAAGTGAAACAGTGGTTGTGTTGTAATTGTCGACAATGTCAGATCTCAGTGACCTCCAAAAAGGCATGATCATTGTTACGCGTCTTGCAGGAGTTTTAGTAACTAGAACGGTGGAAATAATAGGTGTAACACGAGGAATTGCACAGAATATTATGATGATCTATCGAAAAGGACAGGGTGTTGCCACCAAACGTTCAAACTGTATATGCCATACGAAGTTGTCAAATAGAGACAGGCGAACGTTGACACGGATTGTACAAGGGAAGCACAAAACCACGGCACCGCAAATAGCAGCAGAGTTCAACACCAGTCAGAATAATTACTATTCCGCCATAGTAGTTAATATCCCTATTCCGCCATAGTAGTTAGCCCAGAACTTCATCATGCCGGTATTTATGGCCGTGCTTGCAAATCCACAAACCTCTAATTAACAACATCAATGCAACAAAATGTGCAAGATGGTGCAAAGCACATAAAAACTGGGATTCTAAAGACTGGCAACGTGTCATCTGGTCTGATGAATCGTGTTACACATTGTTTCCCACCACTGGTAGAGTGTACACCTGGCGAAAACCTGCAGAAGCGTACCACACCGACTGTGAAGCATGGAGGTGGATCCTTGATACTGTAGGGTGCCATATCATGGCATTCGTTGGCCATTAGTTATTCTGCAGGGTCATGTCACATCGCAAAGTACTAATCCATTCTCAGGGACGACCTGCACCCAATGCTGCGGGCAACGTTTACTAAAGACCGTCCCTGGTTTTAAGTGGATAATGTGCATTGTGATTGTGAGAAACGTACATTGTGAGAAACGTGTCAATTTGTGGTTTGCAGAGCATTGGGATGAGGTATAGCAACTACCCTGGCCACCTTAATCTCCATACCTCATTTTTACTGAAACTTTTTGGGGATATTTGGAGCACACGGTCAGATCACACTTTCTACCTCTAGCATCATTGGCACAGTTGGGCCTTATTTTACAGGAAGAATGATTCCACATTCCATTACCGTATGAGCGTGACTTGAATAAGTCTATTCCACATCGAATTGCGTCTGTTCTGAATGCCCTATGTGGGCCTACAGCTTATTAATAAAATGGTCTCCACAACTTCCATTATTTTGATAAACACCTGTAGAATGCGGTTCCTTGTTAGAATTTATATATGATGACCAGATGTAGCAGATGTAGCTCAGGAGAGAAATGTTTCTAGAACTAAATTGCACAATCTGGTGAGACCTCCGTAGCCCATAACTGCTTGTGGATGATGATGATGATGAGTTTGACGTTTAGTGCTAAGTTTTAATTGGTCCAAATCAGTTTTTATTTGTGTAATTTGATTTTTCTCGCATTAAATTGCAATCCTGGCCGTTATTAGTTGTAGATAAATTTGGGTACTATTATGTATTTCGCTATATATACTGCGTAAATGTGTAAGAATAATAGCCATATTATCTGCTAATGTTTTTGGTTTTCCTTTAAAGCAAATGCATTGATTTCAATTCTAAAATAGGTCCAAATACATTCCGCATACTTTTTGAGGTTATACTCTTGAAATAATTAGTTGAAAAAATTTGGTTGTCCTAAGTGGGATTCGAACCCACGCCTCCCAAAAGCATGTCAGGTGTCCTAACCACTAGACCATCAGAAGCACGGCATGCTTCTGGGAGGCGTGGGTTCGAATCCTACTCAAGACAATCAGTTCTTTGCAATTAATTATTTTAGTGATCTTTATCTACAGGACGTTTTCCTATGATACTTTATTGTTGAACGTTATATTCCATTGGAGAAAAAATTGACAATTCGTTTTTTTTTTCAAAGACACGGTTTTATCGACCTTTTTTACTTGGTAAGTTTTTCGACCACATTTCAAGTTTCTTTTCCTTTGCAATTTCTCGAAACTGCAATTGAAATGTGATTGTCAGGTTCGAGAATCATAACAAATAAAGATTCTCGAAAGAATCTTTATTTGCTTCATGCCGTCAAATGACAGACTGTGAAAGCACATCGGACAATGTAATGATTACAGAGTTCCTCTTTGGAGATACCTCCATTAGGTAACCCACCTAACCACTCGAAACAATTAGGGACTACTTCCGCATTACGTCACTTTCGACCTATCGGAGAGCGTGGTAAGGGAGGAGGGATAATGTATTATCCCCCCTCCCCAAGCACTTTGCAGCGGACATGCCAAAACGAAGGCACGGATTAATCATGGCCATAAAAACAAGCAAGGAATTATTACCCCTTTTTTAAACGGTCAAACTGAAACTCAGCTGTCGGCTTAAGAGTACGGTCATTAATTACAGAACGTCTTGGGAGCAATGGCCGCTCCTATGAACATAATGTAAAAGCGTCTGTTTATCTTACATCTGTTTAGAAATTTCATCCATTAAATGTTAACTTTTGGTGAAAAGAAAACAAGATTCTCATTTGATAAGAATTCAGTTCTGCAAGTGAAGTGCTTCGGTCTCTAATCGGCAAGGAAATAAACACCGAGGCTAAGAATAATTCACTCAATGAATGTGGACTTGAAACGGAATGAGAACCGAAGTGCTGCGGCTGGTGTTACATGAATTGAAAATGTTTTACATCGCTTAGCTAAAGACGAAGAAATGAAATTTCCTGGGCAGATGAATTGCAGAAGATAGCTCTCTTTCCGGCCTCAAGTTATTTTCCATTTCCTGCTGGCACAGAATAATCTCAACTGCAAAGTATGAAATGAAGCTCTTTTCAGTTGGAAGAAAATTGCTATCTCAACGCAGAACGTCTCTCATGCTCACTATAATTTTGGCATACAAAAATATTGTCATAAATTCCTGTCAATTTTGTACGAAGAAAGGGAGCCAGCAACTGTTTCGAAGAGTGAAATTAAGCCGCTTTGACGCCCTACTTTCTTTTGACTTATCTTCCCGTTGCTTGTCGTTCGTCGTTTCGGAGGTTTGCGCATTTGTCAAAACAATTGTTCCACCATATCTCTCGAACGCGACTTACAAACTTAATAATTTTTTGTATTAAATGAAAGCAAATGACGCGGAGAGTGTCAGAGGTTATAAAAAATTTCCACCCTATTCTTTCGTTCCCCTGAAAAAAGGGGAATTATGGAAACGATTGTTACGTTATATCTTCGGAAATGAACGCGAGGTCCGGAAGCAACGGGCGATGGTTAAAATGAATGCTCGTGACATGGGAGTCTCAGTAAAATTTTCCACAAAAACATTTCCCCCCAAAAATATAAAGGATTGTTCTACTATATGATTCGAAAGCGAGGACCGAACATACAAGTTGCATGTCAAATGAAATCTTGTGGCGTGCAGAGCGTTATGAGCTTGCTTTCTCCCCTCCTAAAAGAGGGGAAATATGAAATTAGTTATTCTACTATATCTTCCGAAAGAGAGGGTCTGCAGTTACGAGTTAGGTGTCAAATGAAAGCTCATCTGAGTACCGTCGTAGAATACTTCGAACTATTCTTCCCCCCCCCCATTCTCCCCTTCCCTCAAAAGGGAACGGAAATTTGGCGGATGTCGACCTCAATGAGTTATATCTCAAATTGAAGCTCGTGAGGTCGCTAATAGCATGGACTACTTCAAGCACGACTCCAAAAAAGGGAGGAAAAATGTGGTCGATGTTTATGAGTCATATTTCAAATGAAAGTTTCTGAACATAGCTGTTTTAAGTGATAAAGAAAAAATATAAATTAAAATATTTTAAAATATCAATTTTTTATGTGTGCCCTAAAATTAGAACGCAAAATTAATGTATATCACTGGTGCAATCAGTCACTGAATTCGTATTTACTTCAAAGGAAGATAAAGCACTGATTCACCTTCTCAACAAGATTGCCTGCGAACTCTTTTCCTTTGATATGAATCCTAATTCAGTGACTGATTGCATCATCTATATGTTTTAGTTTTATTTTCTGCTTTTTAGGGCGCATATAGGAAGAGGGGTGGTTTTTATTTTTTTATTTTGTACTTATTATACTTGGAGTGGGTAATTTTATCATTGATTTATAATACACTGGTTTCCATAAATTAAGGAAAAATGAGAACAATCGCGATAATTCGCCAAACAATTGTGCGATCCTCACCAAACGTGTTCATATAACCAGTAAAGTAATGCCGAGTGAGCATGTCGTATGCAAATTAGTCAGGTTGCGTCTATTTGCGTAATAGGATAGCGGCATAAAAACGGGTGTTTTGGAATGGATCGTTATTTTGTGTTGTAAATGTAGCCATTTTGTAGGAATGACCTCGAGACATCATTTGCCAAATGAACTGTGGTGGAGAGCTATTGGCCTGTGCGAAGCAGGCCAAAGTCAGTCAGATGTGGCACGATGGCTGAATGTGAGTCCTTCTGTGGTCCAATAGACTGTGGAATCAATTTCTTAGCACGGATAATCCGCATCTCGGAGGTTTAGCCGAGGAAGGGCTGGAGTTACGACTGCTGTACAAGACCAATCTCTGCGATTAACAGCACGATTGAACAGGACATCTACTCCATCTCAGCTACGACCCTCTCTTGCAGCAGTCACTAGGATGATTGTATAAGCTTCTACTCTACATAGAATGCTTCATGAGGGAGTGTTGCGGTCGTCTCTCCTAGCCGTCAGCCACTACTGTTATCTCAGTGCGCTGACACTTGAGTCTGGAATAAAGGGTCTCGAGCATACACGGAATCAGGAATGAGTGGACTACCGACACTGGTACTGGATAAACTTAACAACAAACATTTAATATCACAGACTATTACATCCAGTATACGAAAAATAGGACACTTCCTGCTTAGGATGCTACGAACTTCGGTGGTTACTGACGCCGTTCCTCAGTAAAACAATGCGCTCTCCTACCCAAGAGACAAGCATACTCCCCCACTGTCCTCTTGGCTGCCACACCGAGTCCCTCTGACCCCTCTTCTCCCTCAAGGTTGCAGTTTGCCATCTTCTTCCTTTCTTCTCCCCCTCTGATCACTTCCACTCACGTGACCTGTGTTAGCCACTGGCAGCCGTGATACGGTGCTCCCAACTGTCCGCGGCTCGAGGAACTGACCCCCTTAGGCATAGAAGTCATTTCTACATGATGCTTGCAGTTTTCTTCTCACCCTTCTTCCAAGAGACCTGCATGCTATTGATGATGTTTGGCAGGGCAACGGTTATCTGATCATGACAGGGAGGTTTGTAAGCTAGAAGGCTAATAATTTGTATACTCCTCACGTCACGTCACAGGAGAGAGCGGTTGAATTGGGCATGCACGCATGTTAACTGGACAGAGGAGCAATGGAGGTCCGTACACTTTACAGATGTGTCCAGATATTGCTTCCAGAGTGATTACGGACATTGTTTGATATGGAGAGAACGAGGTACCCGCTATCACCCCAGTAACATCCGTCAAAGAGACAGTTATGGCGGAGGTAGTGTGTGTGTTTGGGGTGGCATTTCGTTAGGTGGACGCACAAACCTCTATGTATTGACGAGTGAGAACCTCAATGCTCAAAGATATAGAGATGACATCCTGGACCCTTATGTACGTCCTTATGCTGGTGCAATAGGTGAAACATTCATCTTATAAGACGATAACTCTCGTCCACACAGAGCTGGACTAGTGGAAGACCATTATGCTCATTCAAGAGGAGACCATTATGCTCATGGAGTGGCCAGCTCGATCTCCCGACCTAAATCGATTGAGCCCGTGTGGGATGCTCTAGGGAGACGTGTTGCTGTCCTAAACAATGGTCGTTACTTTACTCAGCTGATTCACAACATCATGAACAGTATGAAACATCGCTGTCGTACCTGCATTGCTGTAAGGAGTGACCACTCTCTTTATTAAACAACTTTGCCCATTGCATTCTGACGCCTCAATTTTGGACAAGTTACTGTAAGTATTATTTTTTGACGAAAAATGTTTCTAGTGTAAAATATTTTATGCCATTCTGAAACTAGCATTGTAATTCATGTTTCCATCAAATTTCATTAAAATAATTCATTGGAATGGTTTTTTGAATTCATAATAGTTTTTTGTTTATCATAATTTTTCTGAGTTTTCCTTAATTTATGGAAATTAATGTATAATAGGCTTGGCATGCTCTTGCAGTTCAAGTGCTATTTCGAATTTTCCCATGATGCCTGGGAAATTATATATATATATATATTATTTATTTATTTATTTATTGTTATATACTGAGAAAATATATCCACAAAATATGCACTGTTAAATAAAAAATATCATATAATAGTTGTAACTAATTAATAATAATAGATTTTAAATATACATATTAATGGTTTGAATTCTTTTATACAGTTATACTATTTTTATAAGCCAATGCACATTATTCTCCCAAACACTGGTGGTCACCCAAAATTGCTTTGCGGTCTACAGGTGGCCCGCGATCGACGTCTTTCACAATCCTGATATATGTGTGGATCGTTCCCATGTTTGGGGATACAAAGTAGAAAAGAAGTTTACAAAATATAGTGGAACAGATATTACCCTTCTTTGTGTGGGAGAGGGTTGTCATGGCCCTCTAATTTATTTTATTGTTTTATTTATTGCTATTTTATATACATCTATGTTAAGTATAGTTTCTGGAGTATGGGAAATACATTAGTTGTTGTTCGGGGTGAGGCGGATCTGTTCTCCATATGCTTGTGACGCGAAAGCGCTTTTATTGCATCTCCATCCCGCTGGAGGCGCTAGTGTAGTCAGCAAGAGGATCACGAAGAGCGACGCGGGAAATGCAGTAGTAAACAATGAACGAGCAGACTGAGTGTTGCTGACAAACAGAGCGGTCGTTTGCTTAGCACGTCAGAGTGATGCAGCTCTTTCTCGGCAACCCTAAAGGAGCAGGGTTCGGTTCTGTGTGAATGTCAATAAACAGTGTCGTCCGCTACTAGGGTGGATTCGTATATTCGTTTATATCATCTTCCTACACGACATTTAATACAGCACGTCTGAAGCACACCTAAGCCGGGTGTAAAAAGCCGTGAATCTGTGGTTTCACCTCGAAAATAGACGATTATTAATTAAGTGGACTAATTAATCGTCATCGACGAAGTGAAACGGAAGAGGTGTATATCTATCCTCCCTCCACTCCCTGGTCCATGACAGGGAGAGGAAGAAACGTTTAGGCTAAGACTTTCCAAAAATTTTACCCTTAAGTTAGACGGCGTGAAATATTCTCCTTTTCGGGGGTAAAAAAGGGAACGAAACTGCATTGACAATTTAGAGTATATAAATAATATAATAATTATTGGACCCAGAGCAGAGAGGAGTGCCATAGGAACGATATATGTTCAAGATATAATTAGATATAAAAGAACACAAAAATTTTCACAAGAAAAGAATTTCTTCTGAAAATAAAAGATAATTCTAAAATTAATTGGAAACACTTCTCAGAAAAATTAAACACCAATTCTAAAAGTTATATTTGCTGAAAGTTTTTAGGTCTATAACATTCGATATTAAAATTTCTCATCGTTGGCAATATGTTAAAATCAGAGATAAAATGGAAACATTTATTTTTCGAAAATATTTTGCAAAAAGTGACCCTTTTGCTAAGGATATCAAGATTTCAAGAAAAGAAAATGAAACTACCAAGCATTTTCAACTAAATGAACAATCTATCAGATACATACATATACCTTCTTGGATCTGGTATAAATATTTTTGCACTCAAGCATGCAATCAAAACATGTGGATTAAATATTTATCCTGTGAAAGATTCAACAAAAAAAAAAAGCATAAAATACCTCTTTCCTACTTGGATATTTAAATTATTGAAATTTATAACAATGTGTGGAAACCTGAGACTATTTCAAATAACTGGGCAATCCTACCTGTGATTTCACATAATTCGAAAAGAAAACAAAACTCCAACAAAATACTCTTGTTAGAGACCACTCTTGCCCTTCCACCAAAGTCCTAAAAATATACGACGTACGAAGGAATTATAAATTACAAATTAAATTATGTTTTGGATGAATATGTACTACTCAGCCACAAAACTGTTGGTTTCAGGAAAACGAAAAGATTGTAAAAGACTGATTTCAAAAGATGTAATCATTCTAATTTGAGATATCCAAAATGGCTTCAATAGTCATAAAGTTTCTGAAATTATTTAGGAGCATACGGTAACGTCTGGGTGGAAGGTTAACTTTTTAAACTGAAATGATTAGGTTTTTTAGGCATCATGTACAAATTCTTGTTTAGTAATCTGAAACCATGGAAATTTCAAAGAAAAATGACGACAGTGCAATTGAAACATGTACGTGTTTCAACGTACAATGGGGAGAAACAATCCCTGATAATCGAATTCCCGGTTAATTCGTCATACATATAAAGCGTAAAAAAAATTTCAAAATTTTTAGAGCATATCATATCCTTGACTTAGTTTGTTTATTTAAAGCAGGATAGCAAAGTAGGAACATTTTACTCTCGCATCGCATTTCAGCTGCCGTTTTCTCGTTTCAAATCACTCCGGATTATCTGGAGTCGGAATAACAGGAATGTCAATAATTGTGAAGCATTTCGCATCACAATTATTGACATTCCTGTTATTCCGACTCCAGATAATCCGGAGTCTACTTGCTTTCAATAAATAATTCAAGTTTTCGGAGGTAATTTTTCACATTATTTATACTTGTAAATGCTTGAAAAAATTTTGCATTTTTAAAGAGTAATTTTACGTTTTTATTTTTCACTAATTAATGTGAAATAAATGTGAGACGTTGAGATAAAAATGCTACTTAAATGGGAAATTTCGAAATCGAAATTCGAAAACGTCGGTGTCGTTTTGAGAAAAAACTTAGCTGTACTTATTCGCTTAACTGCACAGTCATTGTTAAAAATTGTTACCAAAGGAGCAATATCTTGCAATATCGATCTTATAATCTTTGATTTCATCACAGATTTTCCTTCTTTTCAACTCTTCTTTTCAACTCTGACTTAAACGTTCTTGTACTTAATCTCACTAACTTCATTACTCAGTCTAAATATCTGCTTATTAAAAACTAAGTAACAGCATCACTACTTTTGCCTCTACTGTTACTTGGAAGCCATTTTACATTTCGTTTCGCCCAATGCTATGCCAGTTTCCAGTCTTTATATTCATTCTACATTTTGCTCCCTGTGTGAAACCACAACCCCGTCAATGACGATATTTTAATTAAAAAGCTTGACTCAGCGATATATTTGCGTTTCGTATTAATTAGAATATTGACTGAAATGGCCTGATGTAGTGTTATTACCTGTATATTGTTTGGTTAATATTCTTTTAACAGCAGTGTATTTTTCCATTACAGTAATACGAGCAATGCATAAGGAATAGCACCGAAGAGAAGAGGGTGGAGAACCAGTGGCAGTCACACTCGTTAGAAAAGGATGCTGACTCATTCCTCAAAGAAACTGCCTACCTACCATTAGCATCATGTAATCAATTTTAATAATTCCAAAAGAATTCATGAGAGTAAATAGGTAACTTTGAATTGATACGTTTTATGAATCTCTGGAACTATTTGATAGCTCTCATAGTAAAAGTATACCGAATGGTAATTAGTGACTAGAGACATGGCAATAAAGTTTATATTCAAATTAAAGGAGAGTTTTCTTCTGATTGGCTACGAGCAGAATGATGGGAAGACTGATACATGATCCACGAATCTTATGATGAGATCGGAAATGTTTGTGTCACGTGATATTCTCTTGGTCAAAATGGACGTCAGTTGATAACAATCGGAAGAGAGAAAAGAAACTCTTGCGATGTCACTTCCGTGCTCTCCGAGATCTCGTTCCTATTGAAGTGTCGTCGTCGTCTGCACGAAGCAACGCCATTAAAATGGCGCGAGTGATATTTAACACTTTCCAAAACAGTCCTATCGCTAATTGTATTGAAGATATTTGGAGTCGTTTGGTGGGTCATTGACAGCGTGATCCATCGAATCACTCTTCTATAAATGTTGGTAGGTGTTCAGATTCTACGATGAGTACGTTGTTAGGAGATATGCAAATTTGCACGTTATCTCGCACGGCAAGTGGGTTATTGCTTTTCGTATATGTATATTGTTAGGATCAAGTTTTGACTCTAAACACCAGACGAAATGCGGAGGTATTTGAGTAAGAGGAAGATCATGAAGCGAATCAAATTCCGTTACAGATAAGAAGAAGTACGTGAATGAATTGAGACTTCTAGATCAGTTGGCCCAGGAAGGTTCAGGAGAAGAAGTGATGAGAATGTTTAACGAGAAAATACTGAAAGGCAAGTGATGCCAACAGAGAGATAAAAAAGGGCTCGTAAATGAATCTAACAGAAGAAGTTGAGAAGCGTGAACTGAAAGAGATGTTTCGTGGAAAACAGTGATTGAGTGTAGAGGAAGTTAGAACTGAAAATTAAGATAGAAGAAAATGAGATCTACGACGTTTCATGTTCGTTTCCTTTCGTCTTAACGAGTTTCGATTCCGATAAACTTCAATTGTGAAGGAAATTTATTTCCTTTTCTTTCCTTTACTCTAAAAGAAACAAGAAATTTCTTCTAAAAGGGCAAAGCTTAACTTCAGTCATCCAATGTTCAAGACCACCCAAGAGGATGTAAATAAAAGGTTTCCCGTCGATATTTACGACCTTTATTTCTCGATTTGCATTTAGAATTTGCATCATAGTTTAAATTAAGTTCATGTTCGAACCTCTATTCTATTATATGTAAATAGTTGGATTTTAAAGATATTTACGATTATACTACGCGATGTTGGAAAACATCGCTATAAGCAAACTTTGTTTGAATAGAAAAAGTGGTTCGTCAAGTGAGTCAAATTAGAGTCCTGCGCGGATGTGGATATTCGCATTCAAAAGCTCTCGGCGGATAAAAAATTAATCATAACGCTTGTAGCGAATAAAATCAAGTATTTGATAATTATGCAGAAACACGAGGAAACATCATTTCATTATTGATAGCTGACATGAGTGAAAAAACTAATTCGAGAAAATGTTAAAAGAAATCTGATTTGAAAATTCAATGATGATATTCACTCTAAAAAAAAGAAAAAAAAAGTCCATTGCTATAAAGCCATAAGTTAAAATAAATTTAAATTAGTGAAAGAGATCTTTTTTTCTGGCAAAGCAGAATAAAATTCAAAAAATTACTGGTGTGCTACTTAGAAAACGAGAATTAAATATCAGTCGAAGAAATTTTTAGTTGGGGAGATCACGAAGTTTTAGAGAAGAGTTACCGAGTAATAAAAAAAATTGTCTTCCCTTAATCGCCGATAATAGCATTTTTAAGAACGAAATTAATTCAGAAGAATTTGCAAAGTTAGAATGAAGTAAATTTTTGTCTAAATTTTGTAAAGCAATTTTTTTTACAAATAAAAGGTTTTTTATTTAAGTCATTAATAAACCATTTGACTGATATAACCTGGATATCTGTTTGCCAGAAAAGGAAGGACAGAGATCAAGTGTGAGAAGTTTCCTAGATGCTTTTCGTATCTTTTTATGTTAAAAATAACATTTAAATGAAAATTTCGGTTGTAGAGACCGGGCTGTTATTGAATTTGAATCACTGTAATTCTTTTTCAAATATTTTCATACTTATTTACATAACTTACCACTTTCAAATTTTCTGAATTTCCATGTTTTTCTTTCACTTTCAGACCTTTTCAATGCATCTAATTACACATATTTGAATGCAGTACAAGTGGGTATATCACAAGATATATTTCTCGTATTATACTGAGTATAAATAAATACCCCCTCAAGCAGCTGCTTGCCACAGAAGTCTGACAGGAGCCTGTCAATTTATATGCCAGAATAGAAGGTCTGAGAGAACGGCAGGACCTCAGTAGAAAAACGACACATACATCCATGCCTTACCCAGGGCTCGAACCCAGAGTCCCTTAGATCAGTAGACAAGCGCGCTAACCACTCGGCCATGGGACGGCATACTGGGTATAAAAAAAATACCCCGACAAATTGTAGTAATCGTTACACCACTTTGTGAACAAGTTTTACTATTTTGTATTTTTTCTATTATACCCATAGTAGTAATATAATTATCTCTAGTTATTATGGTATTGATGAGAACAGTAAAATGTAGCAATAAGGTTATGAATCATTTCAGCAAATGTGCATCGAGGCAATTAGGCTTAGGGTGACTTCACGCTTGCCCCACACCGCAACCCTTCGCAGTTCCGCTAGCGCATGGCACAGGAAAGGCACGATTACATTCGCTGGTAAAGCACTACTAAATAAGACGTTAGTTTATAATTAGGAATGTGTGAAAGTTGGACATAGGGCAGTTAAGAAAAAAAAAGGATTATCCTTAAGTTTTCTATAAAATAACAGAAATAGTTACAAGAACTCTACCAATAAAGGTGGCAGCCAATCACAGAGCCATCAGTCTGCCTCTAGCGGTTAGTGAGAAAAGTATGAAACATAGTAAATAATACTAAGCTGCCAGCAAAGTAGAATCCGTGAGAGACATTTCTGTTGGTTGAATATGGAAAATAGGACTTCTGCTGTGGGATGCAATGACCAATGCTGAAGCAATGACGCAAGATTTTCTAAACACCTCCTAGCTCGATTAGCCTGGCAAACTGTTGCGTCAATTTATTTTATGGGGCGGGGGTGGCTCAGTCGGTAGCACGCCAGGCTCGTAATCTGTAGTTCCCAGGTTCGAGTCCCAGCTGGGTCAGCGTTGAGATTTATCTCCGCAAAATTCCTCGCCCTGCCCACGGTCAGTAGGGGACACCGATGGGCTTGGAAAGGCCGCCGTCTGTCGGATGGGACGTTAAGCCGTGGTCCCGTGTGCGGGAGAGCCATACCCTGTGCACGTTAAAGAACACGCTGGATGACCTTGACGGGAGGCTACCATCTGTCTCCCAACAGCTGTTCCAGTGGGTCCCCTCCCCCAACCTTCTCTGAGCCTTCGGGTTCCACGTGACCTGGCCATTTAGCCCATGGTGTGCAAAAAAGTGCCGCTCAGAGGTAAAACAACCCAACTCATTTTATTTTACAGTGTAATATAACAGAAAAAGTCGAAGAATATTATATAAATGTAACATTTGTATTAGAACGATCATATTAAAATTATGAAAACCTATTACTTTTATGTCAAAACATTTATATCTTACGTATTTAATGTATCTTTGCTTTTATATTCATGAAAAGTTTAAGGGCAGCTTTACTCCGATGGACGCTCGGCCTCTGATGTCAGCTACATTTGGTGTGAGTTGCTTTCAGCTCTCCTCTTTCTCCCATTCAGCATTCTTATCAAAAACATTTCCCCGTCTTGAAGTTACCCATCGTTCTGCCACATGCGAAGGAGCTCCAATTCTCAGCGTAACTTAACCTCCATCAAGGTTGTCCTTCCATACCCGACCTTTTGATGCCTTTGTACTTTGAGTGATTATAATATTGTCTTTTTGGGCGTCAGTTTGTTTTTGAGGCACATCTTTAGATCTGTATCTACAAAAAGTCCTCGTGCATCTTTTTACCACCCATTTTGCAATAACTTCGCTCTGACACTCTCGAGGAATCAAAATCAATATCTTCCTTGACATTCGTTAAAATAGAAATCTGAAGTTTTCTTTACATCAAATGCAGTTCATTGTCCACTCTAGTGTTAGTAGACAATGCAGTTCTTTTATTCGACTAAATGTTACATTTGCAAATTCAAATCAACCAGTGGCAGTTCGTGTTCGTGAGCTTCTCAACTGATGACGTCAGTAAATATTTTTGGAAACCAACTCGTAGATAGAAAACATGGGATGAGTTAAACCTTAAGTTAGTGGGGGGGGGGAGGGAATGGAGATTTAAAATTAAACTTAATATAACATTTATTTCCGCTAAATTTTATAAATACATATAATATAATTATAAATGCTTTAAAAACAGATCATCGCAGGCTAAAATTTGTATCTTACATCTCAGTGTTCTGTTTTTCCCCCCAAATACGTGCTGAGTGTATTTTGCATGATATCAAAAACCGCTCTTAATCGGCATATTATAGTGGGACGGCCAATCAAATCGATATAAATAATGAAACCTCTCTTATCAGGAAACGGAAAGCAGATTAATAGTCAGCCTTGAATTTATTCGGTTTCTCATTATTAGCACTTAGTAGGGAAGATCAAGAACTTTTAAATTTGCTCTAGGAACAATCGAAATCACAAATGCTAACACCCACTGGTTTTCTGCTGGCAAAGAACCTTTTCAGATTTGTCGTAAAGCCAAAGATGTCTCAAGAATTATTTGTTTCGGCGGGGGGAGGGGGGTTATTTAAAGTGCTGAACCGAGATGCATTAAAAGAGACAAATCAAAAAAATCCAATTAGAGATAAATGGCTCAAATAACGTAAATTCTTGAACAAGACCATTTTTCACTTAATGAAACTCCACTGAGATTAAATAATCCAATCACATCGTGCTCGGAGCAGGGAGGGAATGCTAATAAGGGCAATGGAAGCAACAGTGACCTTCTGCACATGAATGTTTAATCCTGCTGTAATTTATCTGGTTCTCGCCCATTTGTTTGCTTGGACGATTCTTGCCAGTCTGACGTTCACCCCTCTGATCTCAAAGGAGACTCGTAAGTCTGATCTTGCCAGCTCCTTTGAGAGACAAGTGCTCAAGCTGTTGTCGTCCACAGGATCGCCGACCACTTATAGGTTTTTGCTCTTCACACCATTCTTGGTAAACCCTTAAAACATATTTTGCGGTAAAACCCCAGGAGGATGGCCCTTTTGGGAGATGCTAGAACCGGCACGACTAGCAATAACTATCATGCCACGTTCAAAGTCGTTCAGGCCGCTAGCTTTGCCCATTATGATGCTCAATCCAACTCTAACTGATGCTCGAAGATTTGGTCTGACTGATTTATACCGTACACCGCGGTCACGTGACGCATTGCTTGTTGGAATGAACCATTTATGTGATGAAGGATGGTATACCTAGAAACCGGGCATCTCAGTGTATTTATCTGAGTGCATCTCAATGATTACTTGCATTTTTAATACTGTTTGACTGTGAATGTATTTGTTTTTTTGTTTTTTTTCAACTGATTATTCCTTGATGCACTGTTGCGTTTTGGAAACACAAAAAACTGTTAACTAGCTTCGGGCAGCTTCTGTAAAATAGGGTAAAAATGTACAAATAAATTCATTTATTCGTACATTTCAATCGTGTATTTTGTTACGTAGCGTTTTTGATTAGGAGCTTTCTATCCGCAGTTGTTGTTTACTGCGTTTTACCTAAAGATTATATGATTAAATGTCGTTACCAAAATCTAAAAGTTTGTCATTAACCATATTTCGGATCTACCCACTATTTTTGCACCATCGAAAACTGGAATACGTCTCAAGGAAAATAGGTTGTCCAGTTGGGGTTCTTTTGATTTTCGCGGAAGACCGTCTCAACAACTGGGTGTTATCCCTCAGTGCCTTTGCCCACACCTGAGAATTAAATGACCAATCTCATTGCTCAAAAGGAAAGGAGGAATTTGCAACACTAAAGGTTAATTGGCAGAGTATGAAATCATTAACATATTTGTTTAGAAATTAAGTTTGCAAAATGTTGTGTGTTTGACAGAGAAATCGAAGATTACCAGATAAATAGAGTATTTGTTTAAGCAAGTGAGGACTGGCGAGACTTCACAGTAATTTTACCATTAAATAGACCTCGTTGTCCAAAAGCGCTCCATTGTAGCGGCCACTGAAGTTGCTATGGAGACACTGGCGAATCACAATGCAATCCCTGGATTTGTTGCCGATGTTCGCATCACTCCAAGCAAGGAGTGCGCAATTCCTGTCTAACCAAAAATGATATTCTGAATTATCCTTACACACAAATATTTGAATATCGGGCAGACAGACAGAATAAAAAGTGAAAACAATAGCTTATTATATTTGAAAACGAGTTTAAAAAAGTATAGGACTCAAAATGAGCGCTGAGGGACACTGCAGCCAGACTGATGCTGTGGTATCCTTGATTTTTGCAATTTGTTGCCAGTTGCAGTGGTAAAATTTTATCTATTCTTGACAGACTTCTCTGAATGCTGACATAAATGACTTAAGAGAATATTTTCGTCATTCAGATCAAAAGTCGTAGAAAAATAAAAATGTATATATATAAAAATGCCAGAATATTTTTGTTTTTATCTGAACCCATAGATTCGATTTGGCATCTTTTGTAATTTTACCACGTTGAAAATTATACTGATGTTCACAGAAAAAAAAGACAGACAAAAAGAATTATGCATAGAATTCTTTTTTTCTAAATAAGAAAATTCCCTCTTAATGGATAACGTAACATATTGTATTACTTTCCCCATTATCGTAAATAACATATCGCTTTTTAAAACCTTGCTGCACCAAATGTTAATTTTTTCCTGTGCTTCTGCTAGTCTCTTCATTCGTATAACTGAGTAACGCATTTTAATTTTCATTTTACGAAGTTCACAAATAATCGTAACTCGAGAGATTCTCGAATCTTTCTCCGTTATTCATCAACATAAAGGTCCTATGTGCATTTCGATAGACCGGTTCTTAACAGCAGGTAAAGCAGCATCCGCAACTGGTGGGCGTTCCTTGCACTACGAGGAAATGTAATAATTAGACCCTGAACCATCAGGGATTGTAAACTTTTTTATGGACTAGGGATCAGTTGCGAAAGTATTCATTCTCTGCGGAGCTTTATCGTGACCTTTCACCTGCGGTGTCTGTAAGAGTTTCCATTTCCATGACCTCGTGGTTATCAAGAGCGCTCACGACACATCAGTAATTAACGGAATCCTCCAGAAGACGTTTGCCTGTCTCTGTAGCAGGCATTGTTTGTGGAGCGGATGAAGAGGAGCTTCTCTTGGTGACCGCATTTCAGAGAAGGGGGGAGGAGCGCCAAATGAAAAGGTCACACGCAGGCCACTGGCTTACGTCTTAGGAGACTTGTACACCTTGCAGCGGAAGGTGAGATGGTTAAGGAGGCTTTGAAAGTGAAAACGGAAAAATAATAATATATTGATGGTTACGAAATGAGAATATATTTCCTTTTATTCTTCCAAGTTCGGAAAATACTTCTGTTCAACTATATGAGACATGAGCGACCGCAGAGGGGGGCAAACGGGGCACTTGCCCCTCCCCTCCTGGGATCGAGTAAAAATTCCACAAATTATAATCGTAACAATTTAAACGTAATTAATTTATATGCATTATGTATGTGTTTTTGTATTGATGCAATACTGTATTCTATAACCTGCTTGTGAAAAAAAAAACCCAAAAAATAAATAATTAAATAAAAGTTTATTAATGTAATTATTTGTCTCCAAGCTTTGCCCCCCCCCACCCCGGAAAATTTTCTGCGGACGCCCATGATATGAGACATGAGAATATAAATATATCAAAATGCATTTGGAAATCGTTAGCAATTTCTGTTGCATTGTTTTATCTCTGAGCGATACTTTAGTACAGATAATGGACGAAACGGCTAGATTGGAAGAACGCCAAGAGCTCAGAGTTGGTTAAGAAAAGAGGACTCACCGGGCAACTGTTAGGAGTTAGATGGAAGCTTTTTTGCCAAGGCTATCCAGCATCTCTTTAACTTGCAGTGTATGGGCGCTTTGGCCCACCGAGCCTTGGCGTAACGTCATACCTCAAATTGTCCAGTGTATCTTAAACCTGTCTTACTTTCAAATAATATAAACCCCTTTTTTTACTTCTAAACTTGGGGTATTGTTAAATGCAGTTTTTTTACTATAAACAGTGCTTTTTCAATAATTAATTTCAATATCTTTATTTCCAAATACCGTATATTTCCGCAGATAAGACGATAGTTGAATCATAAAAAAAAGGCCCCCAAAATCGGGTCGTCTTATAGGACAGATACAAAAAAATTAGATTGAAATTTATATAAACTGAAACCATTATAAAATAAAACAAATCAGTCACCAATATATTTAAAATCCTGCAAAATCCTCACATTCATCATCTAAGGCAAATAGTTCCTCAAGTACATCCTCACTTTCGTTGCTGAGAAGCTCGTCATAAGGGTCCCATTCGACACTTTTGTGAATAGTCAAGGTCATTACCCGAATGCCCGAATCAGTGCGAATGTTTGCGAATAGGACATAATTCCGTATACACTATACAGTATTATTATCCAGTGATGATCGCCGATCTAAACTAAATTCATAGGCCGTTGATAGTTTGGGGTCGTCTTATAGGACAGACGTATGCTAAAACTATAAAACTTTGACGAAAATTTATACCTCGTCTTATCTGCGGAAATATACGGTATATGCAATTACTGTGAAAGATTTCAAGATAATTTTTCTTTGTTCTTTACGAGGGCATAAAGTAAATTACATTTTTTGTGGCAAAGAATTTTGTTTTGGCATGTTTTGGTGACATAGTAAGGAAACAAATAACTTTTCATGTAAAGTGAAAAACAATAAAATAATTTGACGACTCTAAAGCAAATTTTTTTATTAGGCCACTTGTCAGACTGTACCATTCATAATCTGTAAATATTACCCGCTCCTATGAGGGTGGCTCAGTCGGTAGCGCGCCAGGCTCGTAATCTGCAGTTCTCAAGTTCGAGTCCCAGCTGGGTCAACGATGAGATTTATCTCCGCCAAACTCCCCACTCTACCCTCGTGAGTAAGGGACACCGATGAGCTTGGAATAGGCCGCCGTCCGTCGAATGGGATTAAGGCGTGGTCCAGTGTGCCGGAGAGCCATACCATGTGCACGTTAAAGAACAAGCTGGATGGCCTTGATGCATTAGCTTCCGCAGAGGGGGGCAAACGGAGCACTTGCCCCCACTGGGATCGAGTAAAAAATTCCACAAATTATAATCGTAACAATTTAAACGTAATTAATTTAAATACATTATGTATGCGTTTTTGTATTGATGCAATACTGTATTCTATAATCTACTTGTGAAAAAAAACCTAAAAAATTAAATAATTAAATAATAGTTTATTGATGTAATTATTTGTCTCCAAGGTTTGCCCCCCCCCCCTGAAAGATTTTCTGCGGACGCCCATGCCTTGACGGAAGGCTACCACCTGTCTTCCAACAGCTGTTCCAGTGAGTCCCCTCCCCCGATTATTCTCTGATTATTCAGGGTCCTTGTTACCTGGCATTTAGCCCACTGTGCAGAAAAAGTGCTGCTCAGAAGTAAAAAAACATGCTCCTATGTTACCCACCTTGAGAAAAAGAGATCTTTATATTGTAGTACAGAGACTGTTCATTAGTAAAGAGTCCCTTGTTACATCATTGAATAAGACAAAATCGGAATTCTGTAACTTCTTAAACAAGTTACCCTATGCACACAGTCAAAGTTTTCGTCCCATTAGACGGATAACTTCTTTCCAAGCAAATCGGTGTTCCGGTTCTCATTTTGGGAACAATTTGAAACGAAGATAACAATACAAATTTAAAACAAAAGTCGTACGGAAACTATTTATTTTCAGATCAAATGATATAACTATTTCTTTCGACATTTTGGGAAATACCTCTTCTGAAAACACGAATAACTATTTTTCCGTATCCAAAAGTCTCCATTTAGTGTTGTTGGCTTATGCTACGTATTCGTAAATGTTCAACAGAATTAAAGATTTATGTTTTGATAAATTTCGGAAAAAGAAATGATGGAGGCAGCAGACGAAAGAGGAAAGAAATATTTTTGAGAAGAAACATGAATTTCGAAAATCAATCGTTAGCTCTGTGAATTCTTCGAAAAGTATTTCATTTTGTTCAATGCACTTTACTGATAAATAAGAGATTACATTTAGGTAATGCATTTTACTGATAAATGATATACTACCTTATCGAAATTGATCTACATCTTTAAATACGGTATATACACAGTCGTATCAGAATAATGTGACCACCTCCCCATTCCCATTATTAGGTAGGTGGTCATGTTATTCTGATACGACTGTGTATATATAGCAGATATCTATTTTCCAAATGTATTGCATGAATTTCCAAATATCTGAATAAAATTCCTTCTGTCACTGGGAGCATTGTTGTTTTCTTTTGCCTCTATCATCTCTTCTCAATCGCATCCGTGGCACATGACGTAGAGGTCGGCTCATCCAAGGTCAATGACATCAAGTGACATTCAACTTCTTAGCTTCCGAGGGATCGATTTGAACACGCGATGTTCCGCTTGGGATCACAGCACGCGAGTTCTACGGTTAATATTGCATTTTGCGGCAAATGGGTGCATCTTATTTCCGGTGTTGGATTGGGAGAACGAAGAACCGACTCATCCGAAGTATCGCAAAGTATATTCCTGTCCATTGCAATCATTCCACTCAGAAGGAGACATTTGAGTAGGCCGCCAAGTAGAGCAAATATCTCTATGCAAATGATCACCATCCCAATAAATGCGTTGCTGACTGATCAGTGGATAGAGCACCGTAATTGATTAGTAAGTTATGGGAACATCCACACATTGTATACTGGCAACGTGTCATCTGGTCTGATGAATCGTGTTACACATTGTTTCCCACCACTGGTAGAGTGTACGTCTGGCGAAAACCTGCAGAAGCTTACCACTCCGACTGTGAAGCACGGACACGTTAATAATAATAAATAATAAGTATTCCCTCAAGCAGCTGTTTGCCACACAGGTCTGACAGGAGACTGCCAGTTTATATGCCATAGTAAGAATTCTCTGTGAGAATAGTGGGACCTCAACAGAAAAACAACACAAACATCCATGCCTTTACCCGAGGCTCGAACCCAGATCCTTTTGAGAAGAAACTACGCACGCTGACCTCCCGGCCATTGGACGGCTGTCAGATGTTGCTACTTTCATACTTACACGCCATACGAAGTTGTCAGATAGGGATAAGTGAACGTTGGCATGGATTATACAACGGAAGCACAAGACCACGGCTCCGCAAATAGCAGCAGAGTTGAACACCAGTCGGAATGATCCCTATTCCGCCATAACAATTCGTCGGGAACTTCATTGTGCCGGTATTTATAGCCGTGCTGCAATCCACAAATCTCTGATTACCAACATCAATGCAACAAAACGTGTAAGGTGGTGCAAAGCACATAAAAACTGGGATGCTAAAGACTGGCAAGGTGTCATCTGGTCTGATGAATCGTGTTACACATTGTTTCCCACCACTGATAGAGTGTACGTCTGGCGAAAACCTGAAGAAGCTTATCACTCCGACTGTGAAGCATGGAGATGGATCATTGATGCTGTGAGGTGCCATCTCATGGCATTCCTTGGCCATTAGTTATTCTGCAGGGTCGTGTCACATCGCAAAGCACTAATCCATTCTTGGGGGATCACCTGCAGCCAATGTTGCGGGCATCGTTCCCTAATGATCAGCCCTAGTTTTAAGTGGATAATGCACCTGTGCATTGTGCGAAACGTGTCAAGTTGTGTTTTGCAGAATTGTGATGAGGTATAGCAAATACCCTGCCCACCTCAATCTCCAGACCTCATTATTATTGAACATTTGTGAGAATATCAGGAGCGCAAGGTCAGATTAAACTTTCCACCTCTAGCATCACTGGCACAGTTGGGCCACATTTTACAGGACGAATGGTCCCACATTCCATTACTGTATGCGCATGACTAGTATAGGTCTATTCCACGTCGAATTGCGTCTGTTCTAAACGCCCGAGTTGAGCCTACAACTTATTAATAAAATGTTCTCCACAAATAGTACGTGTTTCCATTATTTTTATAAACTCCTGTAAATCTGCAATAATAAAAGAAAATGCTTGTGAGAAATTTCCTGAAGAGTTGTGTCTATGGCAGCCACAACTCATCAGCAAATCGTGGTATACGCTTCAAATTTTTCACAGAGAGTTGTCGTCCTAGTCGCAGTGTCGAATTTCAAGTCGAAATTTCCAAAAGAAATTTCCTACGAAGAAAAGCTCTCAAATCTATTGCTCCCATTTTCTGCTCCTTAACTGTGAACATAAGAGTCCTAGTAACATGTAATTCTGTCGCTGTTGCGAGATCCCCACATTCACAAAGGCATTATTATTCTAAGGCGTCCCATAACAGGTATGAACCTGATATTTTAACCCAAACACGAGGTTACAGAGGGAAACAAGCGGACGAAATTTGAGACAGTTCGGTCAATTGTCTCGGGAATTAAGGATACCCAAATATGTCGAAATGGAAATAAAAATCTCCACAATTTGTGTAGAAACAAAGCCACGGTCTGGCAGAACACATGCTGACGTCAGCAATGACTTCGGGCTCAGAATAATTTAAATTTAAAATAGCTCTTGCAATTGTAGTGTAAAGAAAAATAAGTTAAAATATGAAATATTTTTATTTTACTTTGAGGCATTTAATCAGTTTCCATTTAAAAATAAGCACCAATACCTGTTTTGATTATTTCTTATGTATTCCTTATCTTTAATAAACGAAAGGCTCTTTACGTTTATAAATAATGCTCCCACGAACGTTCAGTTTCCACTACTCTTTCTAATATTTATTGTTACGAATAGCAAAATAATTTCATTTTGTCATAAAACCAATGTTAATTGACAATATAAGAATAAATGATCAACGACATGGATTTCTGTGTGTACGTCTTATGTCCCCGTCAGAGAATTGTTTTCTTCAAATCTGGTGGGCTCGGACTCAGTAATCGTCGAAATGATCCGGGCGGACTCGGGCCCAATAACTTCAGGCTGAGGCGTGCGCCTGCTATGAAACTTTAGCCTAAACCCATCTCTAATACTTGCGAAAGTGAACTTTAGTGAGGTGAAAATTAGAATATAGGCTGCATCTTCAGCGTTAGAACCGGGCAGTGCAGGGTGCTGGTAGCAAACTCTAGGCAAAGTCTAATTACTCTAGACCCTATAATATAATAAATAAAGTACAAAATACAGTACATGAAGAAAAAAGCAAAAAAATCGAATATCAACATCAGTGGCAAACAATTGATTAACATTATAGTTATGATAAATTAGCCACTGTGATTACCTTTCTTAAAAATAGGAATAAGAATGGCTGTGGTAAAATACACGACACCTTCATCATAAAAATATTCTAAATTTCAGTAAGCAATGCGACAACAGAAACATTTTTAGCTGTAAGCATTTCAGTAATAATTTCATATACCACTATGGCCTTAGGTAGTTTTAATTTAGAGACAGTCAAAATAACTGTGATATAGGTCCAGCATTAAATTTAATTCATTATAATGAGTACCCAAGTTTAGTTTTAAAGTATCTAACATTCAAGTTTTTAATCTTAGTTTAAAATTTAGCAGTAAGAAATCTTTCATTAATGCAATAGTAAAGTATCATAAGAGATGTCCTGCAGATATGGAACTCATGAAATAAGCTGAAAAAAAAAAACGAATTTTTGTCGTGAGTGGGATTCGAACCCACGTCTCCTAGTCACATGCCAGATTTTTTTTCAGCTTATTATTTCATGTCTCCAGGACATCTCTTGTGATACTTTGCCACTGAATTATTGATTTAACGCCATGAGCGTGAGTGACAAATATTCATTTGCAGCATATGAGACAACATAGTTGTCCATTTCCCGACAGATGGCGCCAAGAGCGAATCAAAAATTTCGGAAATTTTATAAATTACACTAGCTGAAGAGAAAAACGTTACCCGTTGATGGTGTAGTGGTTAGCATACCTGGCATGTTATTAGGAGAAGTGAGTTCGAATTCCACTCACTGTGAAACCAATTTTTGAGCTTAATATTTCACGAGTTTCATTAATGCATTCATATCCTAGAGGAGCACCACATGTGTGTCTATTGCGAAGCAAAGTTATGCCTTAGAGATGATTTCCATCATCCCTCCCTCCCTCCCTTAAATGAGAAATTTAAAATTAATTTTAATGATCTGATTTTCATCTATCCATTTGGTTTCTTGCACACTCAAAATGTCTGCGTTTTAAAGCTGGAATTCCTGTGTGAGGACTTCAAAAGAATAATCTCCAAGCAACGTCTTCACATTCTGTACCCGTGGAAAAAATACGAGTAGGAGTTTTAAGGACACTAGGGTTATTGGGAAATGTAAGACCAACAATATCAAACAGCCCCTTAATTACAGACATGGATCAAAACAGTTCGTCGACTGCTAAGGGCTGAAGGATGCTGGTAGGAACTTCAGGCACCACCTTTATAATGCGGAACTTTTCTAGAACAAGAATCAAAATGCAAAACCTGACCTGCCAGAGAAACATTACTCCAGAGTCAGTTGGCGTGGATTATACAGGTACCTGTGATGGCCTCAGAACAGGATTATCCACCAGCTTATTTAAGGTATCCTATGCTTCTGTTCGCTTAGAGCTGGAAATTCATAGGCAAACAGAAAACACAGCTGTAGATTTTCCCTCAATAGATGCCCACCATTTTAGCATGGGTTGGGTTGTTTTACCTCTGAGAGGCACTTTTTTTTCTCAAGAGTTTGTTTCGTAACGTTCCAAAACCTCTTGAGAAACCTCCCCCACACCCATTTTAGCATGGAAAAGCTAGCATAAGTGTAATATTTATTTTCTTGACAGATTTCAACATATATTAAAGTTGTTCTCTTTCCGTTCTCATCAGAGGCGATTAGGATTATCCACCAGTCCAGGATCCATAATCAAGCTCAAAGCCATCAGACAGTCCAATGGCTTTAAACTGTCAGCAACACGACCTTTTAAAGTTGGCCACTCCTCAGCAGGGAAGAATAAAAGGAAAATGTGGACATTGATGACTAGGTCAATAGGCTACACCGATTTACCAGCCCTTCCCTTCCGTTCCCTTACAGGAGAGAATATCTCTTTTAAAAGCTGCCAACAGACTACACCACGAGAAGGCTCAGTCGGATTTAGATGCTATGCCTGGCTAGGTCTGTGCATCATTCGCAGGAGATTGTTACACGGCTCTCTTCCGGTGTATGCCAAGGTACCATTTACATACCTATTACTTTTAGAATAAATATATATTTAAATGCAAATATTTCTGTTAGTAATGACAACTGAGCAATCGTAAACATCTAAGGATTATTTTCTCATCGTCTGCATGAGTATTTGGTTAACATTTATTTCGTTTTACTTAACTAAGTGATTGGCTATTCATTTGAGCGGCATTTTTATTTTCTTTTGCTGTACCAAATCTGTTCCTAAAACTCTATGTACATTCCAAAACCTCTTTTCTAACATGGCCTGCAGCTTTATTACTGATAAATACTTACTTCAAAAGTGAAAGTATACAGAAAAAAATAAAATTTGCCGAATTTTACCCTTTTTGAATTGATAATTTTCTTCTTCCAAAGTTTCTTAATAAAAATGAGATTTTTATTTCTTTCCTCAGAAAATTTGCTCAATGAATTGGTTCTCCTCCCTGGAAACCATTTCGTCTCACGCCATCTCTTTCATCTCCATTGATGCAAGACTTCACCTTCTCTTACTTCGAAGTATTTGAAGCGAAGCTGAAACGCAACTGCCAAAGGAACCAAGGGAAGCCAACTTGCCACTGATCTACGATTCGGACGAGAGAGACAGATGATCTCTCTAAAGGCGAAGAAAGGGAATTGTTATTGGAGCAACATCATCTCCAGCGCTCTCATGAGATCTGAACAAACAAGGACACAAAGCACAACCTCGTTCGACATAAATTATAGTATTGTTTGTGATGAAACTGTCTGTCAAAACTAATACACCTTGTTATCGCAGCCTCATGATGCAGCACAAATCACGGAAATTGCATCCGTTCTTCTCGGTTGGTTTGTAGAATGCCGAACTGACTGAAATCCGGGTCCTTTGAATGCAGCAGAGATCGGTGGAGCGTGAGCGCGCACCAAAAGGCTTTGCAGAGACAGATGCTGATTTCTTCTCGTGCTTCCCATGAGACTTAGCAGAAAGAAAACTGAATTTCTTCATGAATAGAGCTTCAAAAATAATGGCAGTGGAGGTTATGTTCTCATTTGATATTGAAAGAGTCTCCGTATGTGAACATCTGGAGAATGATTTTAGATAATGAAACTTTTCTCTTACAAAAAATTGCTTTAAATATCATTAGCGAAATTTAGAGAAATTTAAATTAGAGAAAGTAAAGATAATGAAATTGAAGACAAACCTGGTGCTTGTATGAATTCTTATATGCAGTTTAGGAATAAAACAGTTTGCTGTAAAATCTGATAAAGTTTCAAAATAATCATCTGATGAAGTTTATATAAACGAATAATAATTTGAATAAAACGATTGAGTGGTAACTGGCGAGATTATGACACTGCACAGATGAACTTTCGGGAGTTCTGACACTTCGACACTGAGCCGATGAATTTTGAAAGTTCTTCTCTGACACTATGTAGATGTTCGATAGTTCTTCTGACACGATGACACTGCACAGACGAACTTTCGAGAGTTCTTATGAGACTATGGCACTGCGCAGATGAACTTTCGAGAGTTCTTCGGAGACTATGACACTGTGCAGATGAACTTTCAGGAGACCTTCTATGACATTTTTATTATTATTATTTGATCCTAATAAAAATAAAATTTATTGTTACAGGTGACCCGCAAAGCTTATAAAGCTTATCTGCAGGATATAGAATATTTAGATTTATAATTTGTTACACAGTATGCTTAGACTGACATTGGTATATGATGAATGTAATATTAGCATTGAAAGGTGATATTTATAATATTTAACAAAGAAATTAATTACATCGATATAGAATATCGATAGTAAAATAAAATTTCTAATTCAAAAGTGAATTTCTTGGTATATATGTATATAGAGTATTTCACATTTACAGTGTTTCTCGTTTAACAATAACCTATTTTGTGCTATAGAAAACCTTTTCCAGGTAAAATACAATAAATCTCGTTTTATTTTTACTTCGGTTATGTACAATTTCTTTGAGCAGTTGGTTGTAGTGTCTGTTTTTGTTTGTTTCTTTCAATCTATTTTTTAGGACATCTTTTAATTTGGGTTTCAATAAAGTAAAATAATTTATGGAAAATATTTCTCTTGGTAAGAGATTAGAAGGATGTGTTATTTTGTAATTACTTTTATAATTTCCATAGTTGTTTCTGAGAGTTGGTAACTAAAAACGTTTTTTTTTTCTTTCAGTCTTGTATTTTGTTCGAGTTGGATTTTTACTTTATGTTTATCATCAAAAAATTACTTATTGTTAAGTTGTATTTATATAAATTTCGAAAGTATAAGATATCTAAATAATCAAATCTTTCTTTAGCTGTAATTAGATGTGTGCGACAATTGACAGGTATTACGATTTTGGCGATTGAGGATTTAATTCCTTCAATCGTTTTAATTTTTATTAAGTTTGTTGTGCCGTAAATTGTTATTCCACAGTTTATGATCGATTCACAGATAGCTTTATAGACTATTCAACATGTTTCGGTTTTTAAAATATATCTTAATTTATGCAGTTTCAAAGCGCAGAATCTTAAACTTCCGCAGATTTTTTTCGTATGTGTCTTCCAGCGTAAATCGCATTAAGTTAATCGAAGTGTAGACCTAAGTATGTTAGAGTTTCTATTCGTTCTATTTCAGTACAGTTATAGTCTGTAAGCGTTAAGAATGCCTCTCCTGCAGACGCAGTCGATTTGATGTGTTTTTACATGTATATGGTTTTTGATGTGAGTTCCTGGAGAGTGAAAAAAATTTTTTTAATACTTAATTAAATTTTATTACAATTAAGCCAACGTATAACAGTATTGTAATCTGCTTGTAGAACTTTACTCATTTCTTTTGGATTTTATTCGAAATGGCGATTACTATTTCATCTGCATACATAAATAAGTGGCTTTTTATATTAGTGTCCACCAGGTCATTAATGTATTCAAAAGGAATAAAGGCCCTAAAATAGATCCTTGAGGTACACCGTGTTTGATATGACGTCTAGGACTAAACGTTTTGCCTATTTTTGTTATAGAGATGCTATTTGTTAAGTAATTCCGGAACCAGAGTAGAGGGATGCCTCTTACCCTATAGTTCTCTAATTTATCTAATAAAATGCCATGGTCTATTGCGTCAAATGCTTTTTATAAGTCAAGGAACAATGCTGCTACCTTATCGCCCTGATTCAAAGCTTCATAAAGTTAACAAATTGATAGTGCATCCCCTTTTGGAAGCCATATTGTTTATGACTCAGTGTTTTATGCTTTGTGAGAAATGTGCATAGGATGTTATGCATGTTTTTTTTCTAGAAACTTATGTATTATGGACAGAATTGCGACAGGTCGATAATTGGCAATATTGGATTTATCACCTTTGTAAATTGGTCTGAGTATCGAAATTTTTAGATCTGTTGGGATTTGACCTGTTAATATGCTTCGGTTAACTCTTTTTGTTATTTTATCAGCCACTGCTTCTACGCTGTTTTAGGTGTTTAATTTGTATGTTATCGTAGCCTGGTATTTTATTTTCATTCAGCGATTTAATTATTTTTATTATCTCTATTGTTTCAGCAAGGGGTACAAATAATGATTTGGTGTTCATAAAATTACAGTTTGTTTTGAAATTTTTATCCTGTTTTTGGTTTTTTTCTCTAATCTCTGATATCATAGAGTTGTATTCAATATTATATTTGTTTGCAATGCTGAAAAAGATCTTGGCATATTTTTAGTAACCGTCACGTGGCAGAGTAGTTAACGCGCTTGGCTACTGATCTACGGAACCTGGGTTCGAGCCCCGGGTAAGGCATGGATGTTCGTGTTGTTTTCTGCTGAGGTCCTGCCATCCTCTCAGATCTACTGTGGCATATAAACTGATAGGCTCCTGTCAGACTCTGTGGCAAGCAGCTGCTTGAGGGGGTATTTATTTTTATTTTTTTTAAATATTTTTAGTAATTTATACCATGAATAGAATTTGTTTCCTTATCTTCTAACACTTGGTGAATTAAGTCCCAGGTTTGTCTCCTATCTTTTCTATTCAATAGTAACTGTTTTCTATAAAAGTTTTGTTTTTGAACTCTGATTCCAGCAGTAACTTGGTTTCGTAGGTTTTTATATAGGTTTTTGTAAGTTTCGTTCGTCGTATTGTTTTTAAAATTGATCCAGGTTTTGTCTCTACATTTAACAAAGCTACAAATTTCTGGATTAATCCATTCTTTACTATTAATTCGTTTCCCTGATGTTTTTCTGTCTCCATTTTGGAAATTCTTTTCTTTTAAAATTTCTTTGTAATTAAGTTTGAAAAAATTTGTAAGAGCTATCGCTATCATTATCATTGTTGATGTTGCAATAAGGTGGTGTCCAATCAATTAATGTTATGTCTCTGTTAATATTTTTGTGGTTATATGTACAGAAGGTTTCTACTGTATTAACTATCTAAATAGTGTTTGTATTGTGCATTTTGAATCCTTAAGTCCGATTGTGGCAGACCGATGTAAGTGGAGGACATCGCAGACCGATGTAAGTGGAGGCTGAGGACTAGCATCCTACACCAGGTTAGGTAATTAGTAAAAAGTAAGCATACTCTCTAGAAATATTTCTCTTTCTGGTTTCTCTTGATATCATTACCTGTTGACTGTTGAGCTAGCAGTCTCCGATCAGAGACTTGCTGTATTAATGATATGAACCTTTCTCCAGGTGTGCACAGTCGCATCGCAGGAGGAAGGTTCCTATCATTTGAAGAGGAAAACTTGGCTGGTGACCGGTTGCTCAGTGTCTAGAGCACGTGACATGCTGTCAGGAGATCTTGGGTTTAGCTGCCACCTGCTTACGACAATTTTCCCTCTGGTTTCGATATTCAAGGATTCTTAAATCGAATTTTTATTGCAAGAATATCGAATCGTTGCTTGCAATTAAAAATACATCAGTACTTGGAAAAATGTAATGATAATTACTATAGGCATAAATACTTGCATTAAAAAAAGATTTCCTAAAAGTAAATTGCTTATTTTTGGGACCAACCATTGATAGGCAAGGGATAGATTGTCAATTCCTTCCCGATCAATACATGGCACCAGGAGCTATTCCCGATTAGGGACGTTTGTAGTCTCTGTTAGCTGGAACTGAGATAGCTCGCGACAGCTCAGCGGTCAGAATATTTCTCATATCATCAGGAAGTCATGGGTGAGGATTCCACTCACCACAAAACTAAGCTTCTTTCAGTAAACTATTCAAGTGTTCCTTGCGTGAAGTGATAGCACAGAATTCGTTAAATATCTGCAATAGTAGAGGAGGGAGGGAGTCAATAGCACGCTAGGCTCGTAATCCTCAGTTCCCAGGTTCGAGTCCCAGCTGTGTCAGCGTTGATCCCAGAGAGCCCCACATGTGCTAGCAATAGATGCCCCCCAAAAATTAAGGTTTATTTCTGCTAAACTGCACCCTACATTCGGTGATAAAGAGAGGATACCGATGGCCTTGGAAAGGTCACCCACCATCTGTCGAAAGGGATGTAGTACAGTGGCCCATATGCAAGAAAGTCAAACTGGATATACCTTATGCAAGTTAAACGCTGAATGACTCTGATGGGAAACACTCAAGCAAATTTCCTATCGTTGTACAATTGATCTCCCATCAGTTGTACTTTGGGTCTCCTATCAGTTGTACAAAATGTCTCCTTCATCTACCTTACTTTGAGCTTTTGGGGCCTTGTGACAGGGCCATTTATAACTCATTGTGTGCTAAAAACATGCAGCTAAGAGGCAAATCAATTCCCAACTCTGTAATAGGGATAATTGCTTGAACCTATCGCTATTTATCAATCTGCATGATAAGTTGAATAATAGACAATCACAGTAGATGTGATAGTAGATATACATTATATAAGTAGATGTGATAGCTTATATGCATTATATAACCATAGAGGAAATATTGTCATTAGCCAGGTGGGATCCAAAAGGTATAATACTTAAAACCCCGAATAGAGGAGATCTTGATCAGCGGCCGGTAACTCTGCAGTCAGAGCACCTGACAAGTTATCAGAAGTCGTGGGTTGGATCCAACCAGGCTAAAGACAGTTTTTCCTATATGCATATCTAATGTAAGATAAGTTTCTCGATTTTGAGTGAAGCGACTGAAGATGACGGGGATAAAGAAAAATAATCATGGTTTCTGCTGTTAACAAAAATAAATATTTTCACCTTTATCTGTATTCGAAAGGACTTTTAATTTTTTTCTATGTGGAGCAGCAGAACCCTTGAAAATTCCTTTCTCTCCCCCCCCCCTTGAAGAATTCCTTTCTCTTTTGGACAGAAGAAGCGACGTACATACCAGTCAAAGGGGGAGGCAAAAGGTCACGGAGTTCAAATGTCATCAATGCATTAAGTCATAAATCATGCTGAAGGAAAGCAACTCTCGTGGGATTACGTAAACGCACGTGACTTCCTGTTCTAGAGCCGACCATCAAGCGTTTGAAGGTTCTTACCGCGAAAGTTTCCTTTTAACCTTCCATCTACACTGCATTTGCGAAGCGGAACGTAATCATCAACTAAGTCATTTGGAAATAGGAAAAGTTGAAATTCAATGAAAGTGTCTCAAATTGCATTTGGCATTTTTCTTCTGAGCAATGGTTGCATGAGGATGACGTGTAAGAATCAAAGGACATTGCAAAGAAAAATAATTTTTCTGTTATTGTTCAATTTCTTTGTTTTTTAGGAATCACTTGAGCTAGTTATAAATTCTGAAAATTAGAGTAACTGAACAAAATATTTGTTTTCATACCATTGCAGAGTGAAAATTTAATTGGAAAATCATTTTGGGAAACTTTAGCCTTGATTGAAAACAGTAGATTTCAGAGATCAGAGATGATAACTGAATTTCGAAGTATCGAACAAAAGATTTGTTCATAACCTTCTTCATCTTCAATTAAACAGTATTCTGCATCACTTATATCATAGTGTTATGTTACACTGAGATAAGCTAGAAAAGTTCAGAACCCGAAGATTGCATAACATAGCTCATACTAATACAGAGTGTGGGCGCTTGTGTCTTTGCTCACAAGTGTTGTTGTAATTCATCAGAATAGCCACTAACTGGATAAGGTGATCTTCCATATTTTCACAAAATTTCGTAACATTGTTCTTTGATCTAGTCCTTGATACTGGAAATTCCCAAATCACTGTGTATGATTACATTTCTTACATACCAAAGTGCAGCAACTGCTGTTCTGAGAAACTTGTTTTGTAACACCTGAACTTTATTGAGTTGACACCTCATTAGCATAATCCCAAGCATATGAAGCATACATGAAAATAGGACGTATGATTGTTTTATTCCAAAGTAGCCTGTTTCCCAGAGAAAGTTCAGAACCTCTCCTCAAAAGTGAATTAAGCTTGCACCTTACTCCTTGAGCTTTATTGTTAACATTTGTAACGTGGTTTCGTCAGTTGATGAAAATTGTCATTAGCAGGGTGGGATCCAAAAAGTATAATACTTAAAACCTCCAACAGAGGAGATCTTCATCAGCGGCCGGTAACTCAGCTGTCAGAGCACTTGCATATATGGAGTTCCAAAGTATTAGACGTTTTCTCTCCATTCTATCACATTGTTAAACAATGCAGTGCAGTGAGAATATAGGTGAATCTTTTGTGCATGAAAAGAAGTGCTGCACTTTTGCTAGTATTAATTTTGACTCCCCATTTAATGCACCAGTTTTTAATCACATTTAGCTGTGCTTGAAGTCTTTCAATTGCTATTCCGTAGCTTAAAGATGACGCCATTATATCTGTATCATCCGCATACCAAGTTAATTGAACTCTGTCCAACTTACGAATGCCGCTAACTTAGATGTTGAAAAGAGTTGGACCAGGCAAAGAGCCTTCAGGTACTTCAGCAGAAAGTAGTCTCGTTGTGGAGACACAATTTCTAATTTTCACCTGAAATGATCTATTAGAGAGGTAATCGTATATGATATGAATGATCGAATCAGGAAAGCCAAATTCAATTAGTTTAAAATCAGCCCTAGTATCCATACTTTATCGAAAGCCCTGGCGATATCAAGAAAAGTTGCTGCTGTAGATTCTTATTAAAAGCTTCAGAAATGTGTTCAACAACTCGAAAACTAGATGAACGGAACAGTTCGAGTGCCGCTTTTAGAAACCAAATTGCTCACGTTGGATAATATTTTTCTCAGTAACGAAGTTTTGTATTCTGTTCAGAATGACACATTCATAGAGTTTACCTAAGCATGAAAGAAGACGAATGGGCCGATAATTTTGAGGAAAAGTTCTGTCTTGCCCAACTTTAGGTGTAACAGAGACTGCAGAAAACTTCCATTGATTTGGGAGATATTTGATCTTAATAATTTATTGAAGATGTTAACAATTCTAATTTGCATACCCTTTGGCAAATTTTGACGTCCCGTGACCCAGTGGTTAGCATGCTTGGCTACTGATCTATGGGACCTGGGTTCGAGCCCCGGGTAAGACATGGATGTGTGTGTGTGTGTGTTGTTTTTCTGCTAAGCTCCCGTCATCCTCACAGACCTTCTACTATGGAGTATTAAACTGACAGGCTGCTGTCAAACCTCTCTGGCAGGCAGCGGTTGAGGAATTATTTATATTTATTATTTGGCACATTTTTGATAACGTCATTAGAAGTGTTGTCAGGTCCTGCTGGTTTCTTGCTTTTTAAATTTTTAATTCTCTTGTCTGTCTCATCTGGAGTGACAAAGTCCAAACAAGTAAGATGTGTTTTTTGAATAAATTTATTAACTCTTCTATTAACAGCTGAGATGATATCTTCGGCAGAAGGATCAATGTTTGATGTGAATTGATCCTGAAGAGCGTCAGCAAAAGCTTCAGCCTTGTCTTCATCAGTGTATACAATACCCCCGAGCCCATGAACAGGTGGAACATTGGCGCTTTCGCTCTTAAGTGCTTTAACCATACGCCAGATTGATTGGTCCTGAACTTGACCAGAAGTTAATTTGCAATTCCAAAAATAATTTTGGTGTAATTGCAGAACAGGCCGAAGTTCATTTTTTAATTTATTATAGCTAGTTTTATCACTTTGGTTTCGTGTATTTTGTTAATAACTTTTAGCCCTGTTTTTATTTTTAATATCAATTGTATCATTAATAAATGTCTTCAATTCAGAAGTAAGAACTCCAATACCATTGAGAGTGTTTTTTGTCCTGCTGGCTTGCTTTGTAGCTGAATGAATCTGACACGTGAGATCTTTGATGTTTTCTTCATTTCATCAGCACTCTTTTCAGAAACCTGCACATTTATATTTTGTGCAATGTTTTTTGAATACCTTCCAATTAATGAAAAGTTGCTCCTTTTGGAAAGACACACCAGAACGATCCAGAGAAAAAGCCGCAAGATTATGGTCTGAGTTTAGTTCATTCACAGTTTATACTTGGGGACATATTAGCAATGAGACAAATATACAAAATGTCTGGTAACCATCGACAATTGGGAAGAAAAAATGTAGGTGAATCTGGGGCATCAGTGATAATATGTTTTGATGTGGCATAGTTAAACAGAATTTTTCCACTTGCAATGATTCCTCGACATTCCATGATTTGCGTTTAGAGTTTAAATCTCTAGCTACTAACACAGGGCAACTGTTATCTAGAATCGAATCAAGGTTTTCAGTTTGTAGAATAACCTTCAGTGCCTTGTAAAAGGATACAATTTTTAACCCTCCCCCCCCCCCACAAGTGAGTTTCGCGGAATCACTGCAGTGGCTTCGATACTTCGGAGATTCGGCAGCCGGAACTCAAAATGGTCAAGCGAATGCTTGATGAAAATCGTTGTTCCACCACCTCTGTTGTGCATCTTATCTGTCAAATAATCTGTGAAGTTAGGAGTTTGAATGCCTGATGCTTGATGAATCCTGTTCCATGGCTTTAGGAGGGGGTTCAGTTATAAGAGCAATATCGATTTCATGATTAATAATGAATTGTTTAAATTCAATGGCATCCCTTTTTAAGCCATTTGCATTCCTAAAGGCAGTTTTGATGAACTTTGAATTATTTTGTTTAAAAGCCACACAATAAAAGTTTGCTTACATAGTCTATTGTCTTCATAGCAATTGACTACGTAAACAATTGTCTTCAGAGCAATTGATACGTTATCAAACTGCCAGAAATTTTGCTAACACTGTGTTCAGCAGATCTGAATTCTCCTAACAGTTTTTTTAGTCTGCCGAAAGTTTCCGTAAAATTAAGACTCTTGAAACGTTGTAATATGTCATTGAATTCTTTCAAAGCATTCAGATCTCTGCTTGCTTCTATAGCCTGTTGCAAAAGATGACTAGTAGAGACATCTTCGCTAGCAGCCGTAGGTTGGGTATGCTGATTGGAAGCATTTGTAGCCACATCTGAATTTACAACTGTCTGTGCATATGCAATGCCTGGACGAATTTTACTTTGACTGTCAATGGCAATATTGCATTGTTTGCTACCTTCAGTGAGATGAGCATTAGGATTTTTAATTGCCTTTGACAGCAGTTTAGGAAATACATAACAACCTTTGTAATTCGCAGTGTGCTCCAAACTGCAATTGGCACACTTTGGTGACCCATTATCTCTTTTCCTTGAACATTCAGTGGTCAAATGATTGCCTGCGCACTTCACGCACCTGCCTGATTGTGACAACAAGACTGTGTGTGCCCATATATCTGACATCTGTGACATTGGCTGGGACCGGATATAATTTTGTATGATTCAACATTCATTTGCAGGTTGAATAAAAATCGCATGTTAAAAAATTGTTGTTCGCATTATTTTTAGGCAATTCTATTATATTACAAAAGCATTGGTTGTTTATTATTGCCCTTTCTGAACTGACTGATTTTCACAATAGTGTAAACTTAATCAAGAAGTTCTTTGAATTCATCTAAGCTTATGTCTGCTGCAAGTTTTTTTTTATCACAACCTTCAAATTCTTTTCACATCTCAATTGATAGGTATGATACTGAAGGTTATCAATATCCACTTTATTACTGATAGACCTGTAGTCCTCAACACATCTGGGTTGGATTCGGATGGTTTCTCTTGACAATGGAAGAGAAATCCATTTAAGCAATTGCTTTTAATTCTTTATCTAATCTAATCCAGTTTATCTCAATTCCAACTATTATAGGTAGAACTTTGTTAGATTTTGGAAAATAGTTTCAGAAGTTGGTACATGCTCTTGATCCCAAGATTCATACTTCATTTGTTACCATCTTCATCCTCAGATGGATCACAGAATCTGTCTTTATTTGGCAGTTCATTTCTATCTTCAGTTATTGAGATTGGTCGTTTTGCAGCCTTTCTGCCACTTACCTGCATAAACTCATCCATATTAGTACCTTTTAAGTCTATTTTTAAATATCTTTTATGATAAAGGCATGGTTCCTAAGGATTTTAGCAGAGCTATTATTATCTCTATTTTCAGAAAGGTGATCGCAGTTCTTGTGATAACTATAGGGGTATCAGCCTGCTCTCTGTTCCAGGGAAGGTTCTTTGCATGATTATGCTTAATAGAATCAAGAATCTGGTTGACAGGTAATTGCGTGATGAGCAATGTGGATTCAGAAGTGGTAGGGGATGTGTGGATCAGATATTTTCACTTAGACAGATTCTTGAGAAATGTTTAGAGTTTCAGAAACCTTTGGTTGCTAGCTTTGTTGATTTCAAAAATGCTTTCGACTCTGTTGATCGTCAAATTTGTGGTTGATTGTGAAATCATATGAAATATACCTGCCAAGTTAGTTAACATAATGAAAGCTCTCTATAGTAACACTGAGTCGTGTGTGAGAGTTGGTAAGGCTTGTAGCAATTGGTTTAGCATTACTTCTGGTGTTCGACAAGGGTGCATTTTGTCTCCTTTTCTCTTTAGTTTGGTTATTGATTATGTTATGCGAAATTAACTTCAAGGGAAAGATTTTGGCCTTAAATGGGCTGAAGATACGAAAGTTTCTGATTTAGATTAGGCTGATGATTTAGCCCTTTTGGCAAATGATGTTCATGAGATGAACTCTTTCATTCGAGCTGTTGATGAAACTGGTAGTAGAGTAGGTTTGGTTATAAACAGAGAGAAAACTAAAGTGATGAAAATTGGTCAGGAAGGCTTTGATTCAGTTAATCTAAATGGTTGCAATCTTGAGCAGGTGTCACAGTTTAATTATCTTGGGAGCTATATAACAGATGCTGGTGATGTGCGGCATGAGATTAACAGACGAATATGGATTGCTGCCGTGACTTTCAAGAAACTACGAAGAGTGTGGAGAAATAGGCGTATACACCTAAAGATTAAAATTAGACTGTATAATAGTTTGGTTCTTTCTAGGGTTAGTTATGGTAGTGAAACTTGGACGCTTTGTAAAAAAGATAACAGGAAACTAGATGCTTTTGATTCTAGATGCTTACGCAGTATCTTGGACATTAGGTGGTTAAACTTTGTAACTAATAATGAGGTTAGGCAAAGGAGTCGGCAACCTCCTTTAAGCAGTATATTGTGCAGAGAGAGACTCCGCTGGTTTGGCTATGCTGCCCGTATGAATAATCATAGATTGGCGAATAAGGTTATGAACAGTGTACCTAAAGGCTTCAGAAAGAGGGGGAGACCTAGGATGCGGTGAGCTGACAATGTTAAACAGGACCTTATTAGAATTGGTGTGCAGTGTCCAGATGCAGCAGATGTAGCTCAGGACAGACATGCTTGGAGAACTGAATTGCATGATCTGGTTGGACCTCCGTAGCCCATGGCTGCTTGAGGATGATGATGATGATGAGACATTCCCTGAGACACTGAGAGACACAAGGGCCTTGAGAATACTTCAAAACGGGAGGATTTTAAACGCGAGCAGAAAACGAAAAATGTTCTTATCACTTGGTGCTCCAATCTTGATGATGAAAAAAGAATTAAGATCACGATAACTCCATAATTCACCATACTTGCTTGTCCACAGCAGAATTAAAAAATGTGCATTCGGTTTGCTAATAAAAACTATACTAGAGGGCAAAAGTTAGATATATACTAGAGGGCAAAAGCTAGATTACAACCCATGCTAAATCAACAGGAAGTTAAATTCGAACCTCAGAAAATTAACTTTATTGAAAATATGTCCAAAGTGTTAAGGATCATAAATGAAATCGATACTAAATATGGTTTTTTCAACAATATTGGTTCAGCATTAAAACGTAATGGAAGTTGCAAAATCGAACACCAGACGCTGCCATTCCAGTTGTCCTAAACAAAACTGAGGCACTTGTTTTCCGGATTTCTAAACATACTCTGAGTTATTATTTCTGCTTTAATTAACAGTTGGGAAAACTTTTGATTCGAATAGTACTTTTGTTATAAATGTTCAAACTTCTGTGATTATTTTATTGCTAAACGAATATTTTTGAGAACAACTATTTTGATGGATTTTATTAAAACCTTTAATAACTTCATAAAATTTTTTCATTAAAGGGTTACTTTAGAAATTACAAAATTGAAAATTAAATCTTCAGTCACCTTCTTGTACTGTATATACAGGGTGATTGCAAACTCTTTCAAGAAAAAAAGAGGGGTGATAGTACACATCACGACGTACATTTGTTGCAATGAACCTAGGGAGGCATTCCACTCCTTCCGCCAAAGAAGTGTAAAGTAACATATCCACGTTTATCCTTCAACAGTGAAAACAAAGGCACTTAACCAATTTACAAGTTGCTTAATTACATTCGCGTCAGAGAAAGACTCAAAGTAGCTGCTCAAAGTGATGTCCGAGGGCGTTGTTGCACAGCCCACACCGGCGAATGGAACCCTCTCGTAGACTCCTGGTGATGTTGGTCTTGCCCGCTGCAACACCGATTCTCGCGACGAGATCTTCCAGGGAGTCCACAGGTGTCTCGTACACAAGTGGTTTGATGTGCCCCCAGAAGAAGAAGTCTAGTGGATTGAGGTCCGAGCAGCGTGGAGGCCAAGCCACAGGTCCACCACGTCCAATCCACCACCCGGGATATTTTGCATTTAGGAAGTATCGGACCTTGATGGAAGAGTCCCAACCAATATGTCCCTCTGCGTGGTGAGCGGAACACCCTGCAACAGGCCGGGAAGAACTTGCTCCAGAAGCACACGGTACACTGCGCTGGTCAGTCGTTCTGGCAAGAGGTAAGGTCCGACCAGACAATCACCCAGGATACCTGCCCAGATAGATGTTGATAGATGTTGATGCCAAATTTCTGCTGGTGTTTACGAGGATCAGTGACGTGTGGATATTCTTGAGCCTAAGCGTGCTGGTTGTGATTGTTGAAAATGCGTTCCCTGGTAAACGTGGCCTCATCACTAAATAACACTAATGCGGGAAATTGCGGATTAACATTGTTCATCTGGAGCATCCACCTAACAAACTCTACAAGGCGGGGATAGTCATCTTCGTTCAAAGCTTGGAACTTCTGCACGTGGAAGGGATGCATCCGTGCCTCATGTAGGACATTCCATACCAAGGTTTGACAAACTCCCATTTCGGATGACACCACTCGCGTACTTGTGGAAGGAACTTCTGCAAATCGCTGCAAGACACTTTATTCCATTTCTGGTGTCCTCACACTTCGCCAACTACAGCATCACTCATTGAGATAGCCAACGAGCCAGTTTCACGCAGTCTTCGATCAACACTGGCGAAGGTCGAATGGTAAGGAATACGACGATTCAGAAATCTCTCATGGTACAATCTTTGTGCTTCACGTCCATTACCACCTGCTTGGCCGTACATCAGAAGCATATCCGCCAATTCCTCGTATGTGTAGTCTTCCATGTCCTTCACGAATACGTCACTTATCATGTGACGTTATCACGGTAATGTCGATGAACGGGTTCGGCTGCGTTTTTAAATGTTTGTTCTTAATCGTCTACGCACTTCCTCAGCACACCTGATTTGCATCTTCTGCTTTTCATGCACCGGTTGTAAATACTTGTGCATGCGTGGCGTTTATCGAAAGTACTCTTTTCTGGCGGAAGGAGTGGAATGCGACCCTAGGTTCCATTGCAAAAACTGTTTGTCTTGATGTGTACAATCACCCCTCGTTTTTGTTGAAAGAGTTTACATTCACCCTGTATATACATATAGGTTTACCCAGTGCCATCTTAACAGTATTGTAGGCCCCTGGGCAAATAATGCACTGGGGCCCCTACACCATGTATAATCTCTAGATTCGCAGACAGTTTGGGAAACAGCAATTTGCCAAACGGTTTATATTTGATTGGGATAGAAACAATGGGAGAAGAAAGGTACCTCAAGGGAAGAAAAATCGTAGAACTATTTAGTCATGTTTGAGAAAATAATATTTCAGTTGCTAATCATTTTCATGTTATTAAATTTATCTTTTGTTTACCTGGAATATCAGCTCCTGTTGAACGACAATTCTCAATCGTGAACAACGTTTGGTCACAAGCCGGAGTCTCCTGTCAGTAAGTAAGTAGTTCAAGCTTTGTTCTTTGCAAGGTTAATATTGGCTTTACATGTCGGGAATTTTATGAAAACATTAAAAATAATAAATTATTTATGAAAAATATGATTTTTTTTAAATTTAATATATTTTCTGCTTTATAATAAACTATTGGAATTACCTGGGGTCGCTGGTCTTCGATATAATGACTCAGAGTGGCAGTCGTATTCATAACGGGTGCGTGGACACTCCCCGGTCACTCCCGCTGTGACGTCATCGGTGGCTGAAGTTTTCTAATCTCCGAAATTCCTCAATAATCGACCGATCGGTTCCGAATATGGTGTGGTGGTTCCAAGAGTCGATTGAAGGTTCTGATCGACCCGAGAGAGTTTTAAAATGTTATTTGATTATTTTTTGCATATATTTTAAAAACCTTCCCTATATTTTATTTCTCTTTACTAAGAAATCAATTATTTGCTTATTTGATAATATATAGGAATATCCTTGTTTATTACTGTTAAAAAAATACAGAAATCAGTCAATAACAAACTACCTTATTAATCCTTGCATAAATTTAATAATTTGAAATATTACATAACTATAATATCAGTAAAATAGGTTACGGATTCATTTGGTACAATAATAGTTTTAAAATTATACTTCTGATGAAACGGAAAGCAAAAATCGTTGCACCGACAGGTTTTGAATATTGACGGACTATGTCAGCGAACAGAGCCATGATCTAGGCAAAAAATTATTAAACTTATTTATATTTGATGCATTTTTCAAGAATATAATTTTTACATTCGTAAAACGGAAGGTGAAATGTTAAGTGCATTGGAGATCAAGTCCTTTCTCCCCCGCCTCCCCCCAACTTTTTACATTTTTTCGGCTTGATTGTGTCAAACCCTCCCCCTCGATTTGTTTCTAGATCCAGGCCTATCAGTGAATATGGTGGCCCTCTACTGTCGTGGTCCGGTGGTATGAGAACGACGCAGGTTTTTTCATTTCTATACGTGGAATTAGATCTTCTGCTTGAACTGTGGCGAATGTGGTGTTGGGCCAGACGACAAACGATTTCTCCACTCTATAGTAGAGGACGATCAGTTAGTCCCTTAATTAAATTCACCGTTACTTAGGTGAAATAACAGGTTCCCGGAATGTTACACCCGTACCGAGACGTATGCCTCAGACTTCCTGCGCCAAGTGATGTACAGAGTGATGTACAAGTGATGTCCAACAATTCACGCATGAGAGTTGTATAGAGATGACACAGTTTATTCACATTATATACAATCACGTACTGGGGATGCGCTCGACCCCATAGGTCTTTGTTGCTTTGCCGCTGTAAACAATTATGCAATGAGGTGGAGAACCGCACTTTGCAGATTCTCGCTTTACCGACCTCAAACTCGGCGAAAGGATATCCAGTCTTTGCCTACAATGTGGTTCACTAAGAACTCACTTCAGTTCCACAGAACTGTATTTGATTCATCAAGAATCTTGACTCTCACATAGAATCGAACCCTCTCCTTAAGGGTTTTGTTTGATTTAAGAGCGGCGTCCATTCAAACGTCCTTCCCATTTCGCAGCTTAGCTCAAGACTATTGCTTATTATCACTGCCGTAGTCTCCAGCGTCCGAACTCGCACCTCAGGCTAGTTCTAAATGGCGCATAAAGGGCTTTTCGGACTCGACTTGTGACTCAGACCCGAAAACATCTATGGGTCACATCCCCACAAAAGCACTTCCAAAAATACACTTAATACAAAAAAAATTTACAACAGCAAAAATACAAGAAAAATACAACAATAAATAAAAATAAATGAATTAGAGGGATATGACAACTACCCCATCGGCCCACCGAGGATTCCCTCGATCTCTCGATAGGTCAATCTGCCCCTGAGTGGTCCCACTTGGTTCTAGTTATGTAAGATTTAGATATATGGTTCCTAGCTGCAGTTGGCTGTAAATGAATCGCCGCAAGCGTCCGGAATTTCTGGGGCACTGCCATCACCTACCTTAGTAATGGGGATTTGAAAATGATGAATGGAGTAGTACGTTATTGATCCTCGAAGTTATCAATGGACAGACGTTTCGCGACCGACGTTTGTGCGTGGGACTAATTTTATGAGGTCGAAACACATACGTGCACTAAGTTACAGTGAGATGAAGCTGTAGAAGAAGTTTGGAGGTCCTAGCTCTGACCGTCTAGGAAGAGTTGTCAAACATGCAGACAGAGAGACAAAAGATTTAAAACATATATTTAAATAAATCATTTGTTTGCTCATAAACCCATATTTTTTATAATGCTCAAAACAAGAATGCGACTTTTATTTTCAATTTTCCTCTTTAATGTCGCAATTTGATTATATAAAAATACAGTAAGTATATATATATACACACACATACACAAACACACAGAAATATTTGCTTTAAAAACTCTGCAATTAGTTTAGTTCAGTGATTGGGAAACATGAAGTATGGGAATAGTGTTCTGTTCCAATTTTTTATCCGAAAAAGTCAAAAAACGCTCAAAAAAAGTTCCGGTTCAATGCTTTCAAAACTTAAATACTACAACGTAATTTCACTTAATAATTTCGAAAAATAAGTACCGTAACGGCGTTCCAGCTCAATTATTTGGAAACATAAGTGCTAGAACGGAGCTCCGATTTAATGATTTTGGAAATTAACATTTAACATTTAACAGAACGGTGTTTCTGTTAAATGATTTGAAACATAAGTATGGGAACGGAATACCGTTTTAATGATTTGGAAATGTAAATACCGGAATGGCGTTCCGGTTAAATGATTTGGAAACGTAAGTACCGGAACTGAGTTCCGATTCAGTTTGGCAATGATTTGAAAATTGCTTCCCCTCTTCAAAATGTCCCCCTTCGCCACTGCCTTTTGGGTAAATCCTGCGCTGCTCATAATACATTCCCGTTTAAATGCAACCCTGAATGGCATTGGTGGTCGATTTTCATCTCATCTACTCTTAACAGCTGTCCAGTGGATTTCTTTCTCCTATTCCATTTTGTTCCCATAAAACTCTTCTGACCTTTACTTTTTATCCATTGTGTGCAAAAATTGTGACGCTCTGAAACAAACCCAATTTTCAAGGGCTATTGTGATCATCTTGATGTTCGTCTATTCGAAAAGAATAAAATATTAAAATTTTTGCTTCTTCGCGCATATGCTTCATCGAAAGTAATCAGCAGCAATTATTGCGACAACAATTTTATTACCTGCAGTTCCTTTTCAGCCATTGGATTAAGTTGCCAAGGACCAAAGTATCGATTTCAGCGACATTCGTCCAACCTTGTGATTCTGGAATCTTGATCACTGATAAAGGAGATAAGAGCGTCACTTTCCCCTTCATTCTCTTCACTCAGTTTTTATCTCATCTGCACCCCCAAGCAAATCAAAAGACGTTAGAAGGAGGATAATCTCTTTGTTTTTAATTTAAAGCAAAGAAAGGGGAACGTTTTGCTTCAGTTGCAAAAGAAAGATTCATTACTCCTCAAAAGTCTGCTTGATTTCAGCTTTTAACAATTGAATTAAAAAATAAAAAAAAATATCTATCATCCTATATGGACCCTATAAAGTAAAAAATAAACCTAAAGCATATCGATGGTGCAATCAATCACTGAGTTCGTATTCTCTTCAAAGGAAGATAGTGAACCGGCAATATTGTTGCAGAGTTAAATCAGAGTCCCAATTTTCCTTAGAAGAGAATACGAACTCACTGACTGATTGTACCATCATTATGCTTTAGGTTTATTTTCTACTTTTTTTTTGGGGGGGGGAGGCATATAGGAAGAGAGGTATTTTTTAAATTTTTTAATATAATTATACTTTTTCTTTGTCACTAGAAACACCTTCCTTCAGAAACTTTCATTTGGTATATGACTCATAAAAATCGACCGGATTTTTACTCCATTTTGGAGTCATGTTTAAGATAGCCCATGACATTGGAGACATCATACACTTTAATTGGAGATATAATTCCTTAAGTTCCACACCTTTTTTGGGGGAGAAAATTGTGTGCGGGAATTCGAAACACTACGACGGTCCTCGTGCTAGCTTTCATTTAAAACATAACTAGAGATTGTATGCCCTGGTGTTCGAAAAAATAAACGTAACAATCGTTTAAATATTAATAAAAGTTCAATAGTCACAATCTTTGTTGAAAAGTTGCTGCGGTACACTCCTACTTACGTTTGTTGCCACCACAGTTAGGGGTCTCCTTCTCGGTCTCTGGCACAAATGGCTTGCGGATGTTGCTGCTGTTGGGCCGTTCTCTCCTGCGCTCCATGCTATCACTACTTCATGGCACGGCTCCTCAATAGTTCGATGTTATGGCAATCAGCAAAAGTCATCTTGATACATCACAGACCCAAGATGGCAGATCAACTTTTACTTCTTGTTAGGAAATATACAAATGCGTTTTCCGATCACTCTTGATCTGTGATCGTTGTGAATACAAAAGCCGTGTCATGCCTCAAATAAAGTGCGCGCCCCGCCACTTTATTTGGGGCAAACGTGAAGATCAGTTCATTTAGTCCGCAATTAGGGGTGAGTTCGGAATTTCGTAGAAAAAGTCATTGCACCCTGTAAGATGAAGCTCGAATAAACTCTCCCTTAAATTGAACAAATCCTTGCTGCAATACCATAAAGGAATAGAGACAAAATATGGTACCAAATATACCGTGGAGTCAAGCAACATGAAACAGGCTCGAAGCCACAAATAATAACTGACAATCTAAAAACAATTGATAGCATCAAAAAAAAAAAAACACATAAGAGTAATTTCGCCGACAAACGAATGAACTGGTCTTTTTCTATACCAATTCACTTTTAAAAAATTAAAAAAAGATCCTACCAATGGCTGATAGTAGAAGTAGCGAAAATTGAAAATCATTAACTCTTAGATGACGAACTGACAGCAAATGTTTTCCCACCCGTGTACCCTTCAATACCCACTCTATTTTTAAAAGCCAAAACACATAAAGACAGTGTACCATTGAGGTCCTTTGTAACAAAACACTCTGCACCTACTATCAATATAGAGAAGGCACTATTACAATACATAATAAAAATGTATCCTGAGAGAAACTGTAATCTAAAATCTACAGAATGATCACTGGAAGAAATTAAGCATCTCCCTTGTACACCATGTAGCATCGTTAGATTATGGTAACACTATACTGTAGATACTCAAGTAGCAGAAGTAATTAATCTGTTCAACCGCCACCTTATCAGGAAAAAAAATGAAATGCAACCAAATATCATAGACGGAATTATCCGCACACTGACTTTCGTAACAGACAACAACTCTTTTAAAATCCAAGACAAAATATATAAGCAGAACTTTGGAGTCCCAATGGGCTCACCTCTATCTGGTATCTTGGGGGACATCTTCCTTCGACACATCGAGCAGTCGGTGCTAAAAAAGTACGGTGAAAATGAGCTGTACTATTGACGCTACATTGATGGCATGCTCATAATTTATTACACTATAAAGATTGACCTTATGAACTGCAGACTAAACTAAACGAAATTTTTCCCATCATAAATTCTACCTCTGAGCATGAACAAGGCAAACAGCTGCCTTTCCTGGATATATTACTCATTAGACGCAATAATCACTTCACACACAAGTATATAGGAAAGCCATCGCACCTCTAAAGCTTATACCTTATGACTCAGCTCACCAACTCCATAGCAAAAAAGGTGAGAATTAAAGGAGCATTTTTTCGCAATTACAGCTACGCATCTAGACTGCACTTGCAGCGCAAAGAACGTCGAACCATATATGAAGCAGCAGCACCAGTCAATTTTCCATATTCAATGGTACGCAAACTACAATACCAAGCTAAGCACAACTCACAACCTTCCCAAATGCAAGCAGCACAATAACCTCATACGGAAGAAGGCAGCCTATCCAATATACCATGGCTACAGCATATTATGAACAAAGCATTTCAACCTTATTATATGTCCATAGCCATCAAAACACCCAAAATGTCATTACAACTAATCAAAAGTGGACAACTATCCATGTTTGACAAACACCTCCTCGCCACACATAGGAAAAACAAAAGGAACTGCAGTCAAAAGGTTCAAAACAAAACAAAAAGACGGTAAGCATAAAATGGCATTTAACAAAGGCTACATCCGAGCTTTCAATGAAAGCAAGCATCTTAACTTCTCCACGCAATCCTTTCACGTTAGCAGTAGCCGAGCAAGTTGTCATTCAAAAGAATATCAACAGATGCTGCAATGACGAATTGCCCGACTTGCCACATCCATGGACACTACTATTGTCTAAGAACTGATGAAAGTAACTGTCAGTTCATAATATATATCTTTATATTTAAATATATTTATAATATAAAGACAATAAATTAAATATAAAGATAAGATATTATTAACATAATATCTTATCTTTATATTTAAATTACTCTGTATGCAACTGTCTCCTTTCGCTACGAAATTCCGAACTCACCCTTAATTGCGGACTAAATGAACTGACCTTCACTTTTGTTTCAACTACCTGCGTCCGAGAACCGCGCACCAAAATGTAAACATATAAAGTGGGGGAGCGCACCCTCGTCCCTTTTGTATTCACAACGATCACAGATCAAGAGTGATCGGAAAACGCGTTTTTATATTTCCTAACAAGAAGTAAAAGTTGATCTGCCATCTTGTGTCTGTGACGTATCAAAATGACTTTTGCTGATTGCCATAACATCGAACTATTGAGGAGCCGTGCCAGGGCCGTGCCGTGCTATGAGAGGCGGCCGCATCAGGCGGCACCGTAAGGGGGCCTCATAAGCAGCGAAATCAAAATACAATTTGAACCATTCAATAATTAAAAATCTTTACGCAACGCTTTTCTATATTGGTCTATGTTATTCCGATATTGATGTATACGATTTATGATTTATCGTACGCCTCTGCCTAAGCGCTTTCGGTATCCTTTGATCTCGGTTTCTGGTGCAGGTGCATCGTTGGCGAGCGCTCGCCGAAAGACTTTTGATCTGACAGCGGCCGCTCCTAAAAGCTGAGGCGGCAATTATCACAAAAGACAATTGCTGAGGCGGCAATTATCACAAAAGACAACAAGTGTTACGCGTTGATAGTTCTGCTTTGAACTTACAATTATTGACAATATTTGATTTTAATGTTAGTTTGTCATGAGACGTGGCAAGCGGCTGTGCTGTATTTAAATCAGTAAATCAGATATGTAATATATCTGTATCAGTATAATATTTGTGCATTTATACTAATTCAGTTTTTGTGTTTAAAAAGCAGATCAGGTAAGAGAATTATTGTTTTTTACAGAAATTGTAGTTACTTATTATCATTGAAAATGATTATGTTATGACAATTGGGACTCGAATTAAAAAGTAGTATTTGCATGGACTGGGTATATCTCAGGTGCGGAACGTCTGCCTCTGTGTGATAGATAGAGAGTTATTTAGGTAATATTGGGCTACTTTTGCTTTCTGTGTGTGATAGAGAGTGAGTTGCTTAGGAAATATTTGCATTTGCCTACTTTTGCGTTCGTTATTTATTGCTCTATTTTTACCAAATTCATATGCGTTGAAGTGGAGACAATACAATAACAAGTTAAAGAAATGCATATGTCAAAACAGCTGCTAGCTGTCAATTTGACAGATATTCATTATCTATTTATTATGTTCTGTTACCTACAAATCTTACTAGCTTTTTTTTTGACAGAACTTATTCTGACACATTTGGAAAAGTTAGGTTTTGAGTTAAAGTGGCTTAGACAACGGAGCTAATACAACGGCAGCAAAATACAAGGCTATGACAACGGAGCTAATATGAAAGAAGTAAGAAAGGGTGTACAAAATAGAATTCTTGAAAAATATCCAAGGGCGTTTATGTGCCCTGCGCATGTCATTCTTTAAACCTAGTTGTGAATGATGCAACGTCTACTTCTACAGAAACAACTTTTTTTTCTATTGTTCAAGAACTTTACACTTTTTTTTCTGGTTCTACAAAGCGTTGGGAAGTGCTAAAAAAATATGTTTCACAATTAACTCTAAAACCATTGAGTGCTACTAGGTGGTCAAGCACAGTAGATGCGTTAAAGCCTTTACGATTTCAACTTTGCGAAATCTATGATGCATTATTCCAAATAATAGAAGACATCAACAGAGATCAGAAACTAAAGTTAAAGCAAGAGGGTTAGCAAAAAATATTAAAAATTACAAGTTTATATGCGGTGTAATTCTTTGGTATGATATTTTATTTGAAATAAATTCAGTCTCGAAGCTATTGCAATCTGTAACTATAAATTTGTCAGATTGTGTAAGGATGTTACAAAATACAAAAAGTGAAAAGTTATAGACAATCTGGATATGATCAGATGAAAATTGCTGCTAATGGGATTGCAGAGAATCTTGAATGCAGTGCAGAATTTCCTGCCGAAACTGAAGTTAGAGCCAGAAGGAACAAGCATCAATTTGACTATGAAGAAGCTGTCGATCTACCCTTAGCCCTTTCAGGACCATAAGGTTTTTAAGAGTAAATATTAATATGTAACTGTTTATTTTAGTTTGTTTAGACGTAAAATAAATAAAAATCATAAGAAAAATACATAACAATGTGTAGTTTTTTTGGAATTTTATGGGAAATATTTTTCCCAATGGACTATAAAGATAACACAAATTATAGATAGGCTTATTATGCAATGTCTTTTATTTATTGGTTTATTAGAACAAAATGTTAACTAAAATAATACAAAATTATGAAATAAAATTACTATACAAAATGATGTGATAATTATGATATTCTGCGAAGCAATTTCTTTTGGTAGTGAGGCAAAGATGGACATTGCACATAGTACATATATTATGCGTCCTGACAGTTCTGTTTTTGTTTTCTAAACGTTCCCGTTTACGTAATTGCGTTCGGCATACGTTCTATTTTGACATTCTGTATAAAAAATGAACATAAGGTTATAATTAAATACGACAATCACCAATTTTAAAATGGGAAAAATGTTTCCCTTAGTCGTGAAAGGGTTAACAGAGGAGAATAAATTTGTAATAAACTTTTTCAATTATATTCTGGACATTAGCCTTAATTCTCTGAATGAATGATTCACGCTTCTGGAAACCCATAGCAAAAATTTTCAGTTTTTATATGACATTTTAAAACTCAATGATATAGATGACAAAATGCTAGAAAATTATTGTACCAGTCTCCAGTCAATACTTTCGGTCGAAAATGAATCAGATATAAATGCAAATGATCTTTAAGAAGAATTACGTGATGTATCCCGAATGCTACCATATTCTATGAAACCTTTGGATGTTTTGAATTATTTGTGCCAAAATAACTTAATTACTTTGTATCCGAATACTGTTGTAGCTCTGAGAATTTTATTAACACTCCCTCTCTCTGTAGCTAGTGGGGAAAGAAGTTATTCCAAATTAAAATTAATAAAACACTACTTAAAAAGTTCAATAAGCCAAACAAAACTTAGAAATCTATCATTAATTTCTATTGAATCTACATTGGCTGCCACTCTAGACTAGACATCCCTAATTAACGAATTTGCTAAAGTTAGAAGGGTAAAACTCCAGTAGATTGTTGTAGTTGATATCATTTTTTAAAGTAGTTTATATTTTCAAATTAAAAATAGTATTCGTACATTTTGTGCAGTTTTTTTTTAAATCACAATCGAAGGTTATTTTAAAGAAAAAACCTTTAAGGGGCGGCATTTCGAAGACTTGCATCATAATGAGAAAATCTACCGCACGGCCCTGATTCCTTTATCTGCTGAACACCGTAGAACTCGTAGAAGGTGGGATGATGAGCATCGTCATTAGACCCGTGATGAGTGGTCAACGATCTTCTTCTCTGATATGTCATGGTTCAGTCTGCAGCCTGACAATCATCGTGTCCTGATCTGGTGTGAACGAGGAACACGGAAGGATCCACTTTTCATGCGAGAAAGGGACTCCTTCGGTGGTGGTGGAATCATGGTGTGGGCTGGCATCAGCATTGGTGGTCGTACCGACCTCCACGTCATCAGAAACGGATCTCTGACTGCTGTCAGATATCGAGATGAGGTCCTGCACCCTATAGTGGTACCCTATGCTGGAGCAGTTGGAAACAACTTTCTTTTCATGGACGATAATTCAAGGCCCCACCGTGCGCATCTCGTCAACAACATGCTTCAGGAGGTAGGAATCGTACGCATGGACGTTCTCCAGACCTGAATGTTTAATAAATAATAATAATAATGTTTATTGACTATATAAACATATAATACACTTAATAATAAATAAATAATGTTTATACAACATAACAACATAATGAGTTAAAATAAAATCACAATTCGGTATGAACAATTGAACTGATATAAATAAATCCATGTAATGTAAAATGTTTATTGTGAAAAGAAATGCAGTAAAATAGAAGCCATATAAGAACAACCAATGAGCTTTATGCTCTTACAGGTTGTCAAATTAAATTATTAGTTATTAACGATATGCATTTATAATACAGAATTAAAGGTTTAAGAGTGGAAAAGTTAATAATTTTTGATTTATTCATTAATGACATGAAATGTGGTAAGTAACTTAACAATGAAATAAAGACTCAAAATTGTGCATATGCAATAATCTTCGCTTAATTTTTATTTTAAATATATTTTTATTTCTTTCTTCCCTTATATTTTTCGGTAATTTTTTTTAAATTTTGTGAAGCTAGAATCATGAAATGTTTATGGATAATTTCTTTTCTTGAAAAAGGTACATAATAAAGTTCTTTATTTCTAAGATTTATTTTTATATGTTGTAATTTTAAGAAATCTGGGTTTTTAAACACAAACATAATAATTTTATAAATATATAATTGTCCTAAATTCAAAATTTCATTTTCAATAATCATATTTTTTAAAATCGTAATTTTGTTATTCATAATAACCTTCAGAATTCTGTTTTGTAATGTTATTAATTTATTTAAAGAATTAAGATATGTTCTTCCCCAACTAATTAAACAGTATTGTAAAGTATATTGAATCCATGAATAATAAAGAGTTATTAGAAAGGAAGTACCTACAATTTTCTTTAGATGATATATTTTAATTAGGAAATATTTTAAACGTTTTGCAATTATATTTGTATGACTATTCCACTTCAAATTATTATCAATAGTAATCCCCAAATATTTGTATGTTTTAATTTGTTTAATTTCTGCACATGTACATACAATATTATTATCACAAGTAAATCTATGATATATGATTTTATCTTTGAGATAACTCTTGTTAGTGAGACTGAAATACATTGAATACGATTTTCCGATATTTAATGTAAGATGATTTTGATGAAACCATAACTGATTTTTTTTTTAAATCATGAGATATAGTCGATTTCAATTCTTCAGAATTATTACTTCTATATACTATAGCAGTATAACTTGTCGTTTATATCTTGTCGTTTGCTTTTCTGATGGTCTTGTTTAATAAAAAAAAATTCAAATGCTTCTTTTTTTATCGCTTCATATTCATTTTGAAATATCCCCTAATTTTTGTGAGCAATATATATAAATAAATAAAAGAACAAAACAATATTGTAAAACATACAGTTCAATTTATCTAATTTCGCTCAAAATTATTGACTTGTAGTAGCGAAAAATAATCAGTCAAAAAATTAATCTGATATACTATTAATATTAATTTATCATAAATTAAAGAAACTTTAGGTATACTATGATGCAGTAATCAAATAATCGTGGCACTTCGCATAAACCGAAAAAAACCAACAAAAAAAAAAAAACAATTCGAAATACTAGTTATAGTGAGATAAGAATCAGGGACGTACCCAGGGGACCAGGGGAACACCCTTTCCCCTCCAAAAAAAAAAGAAATCTGGTCGTCTTATACGAAATCTTAAACTTGTTCACCTGCTTCTAAATCCAAAACAGGTTCTTTATAAAATTTTATTTTAGCCCCTATTATATTCAGATATATGGGCTCGCTGTCTGCAGTTCCAGGGTTCGAATCTCACTTGTTCCAGAGTTCAGATTTATCACCGCTGCCTCGGTCAGAAAAGGGACATTGATGAGCTTCGAAAAACCGCCGTCTAGGATGGGACGTAAATCCGTGGTTCCTTATGCAGGAGATCCATATATTTTGCACATTAATGAAAACGCTGGATGACTTCGAAAGGAGGCTCCCAACTGTCTCCTAAGAATAGTGGATCCCCTTCCCCTAACCTTCTCTGAACACTTGTAGTCCTTTTGCGGCCTGCCCATTTAGCCCATTGAGTGCAAAAATTGTGCCTCTCAGAGGTAAAACAACTCAACCCAAGCAAGAAATTGTAAATTGCAGCCCGTGGTATTATTAGAACATTTACGGTATTTTCAATACTGAACGGATAATGTTGAAATTTAAGATTTAGATATATTTCATTCAAATATGCAATTTGCCATCAGTATAATTCCCAGAAAAATTTTATTCTTGAGGATATTCAATTTGTATTTTTACTTTCTATTGATTTGCTATTTGTTAACGATTTTGAGGCTTTATATAATAAAATGCAGTGTGTGAAACAAAACGTCTGAAAATTCAAAGAATAGCAGGTGGTCACGGGAGTAAAAAAAATAAATTTTTTCTGTAGGAAAGTAAGTCACAGAATTATACGAAATGGACCAGAAAGGCGTCTCAATAATTTTAATTTTGTTTTCGAAAATTATTTACGTCAAATATTACAATTTGCATTTTAGATCTTCCATTCCTAGCGGATTTTTTTAAATATTCTAGTAATATTACGGGTAATATACAGGTTTATTATTTGTTTACTCCTCCTACAATTGAAATTTTCCATGAGTCTTCTTCCCTGTATCCTGCTCTTGTAAGGAAGGAGAATAGGTGATAGCTTCTAACGCTGTTTGAAATTATTGCAACAAAGATGAACCTCATAACGTATGAACGTTTAGAAAGAAATTGTATGAAGAAATGATTCTATAAAGTAAGCAGTTTAAAGAGGTAATTTATATCTACAAGTGCTGACGGGAGAGTAAAAATTGGGAAGAATCTAAATTAACTAATGAAAGATAAATTTTATTTACTTACCGATTCGTTCACTTTTTGTTTTCTATTTAAATGATGATTACATAGAAAACAAAATGCAAAATTCAAGTCACCAAGAAATTTGCATTATGTCCTGTTAAATCCAGAAAGATCGGCAGAAAGAAAATCTACATAACCTGCCTTTCGGTCATTAAAAAAAAAAGATATTTACCTTTGTCGGAATTTTTTTAGTGTAAGGTGAACGCTTTTTAACTAATGAAATTCAAAATTATATACTAATGCCTGAATTTTCTAGAAATATGTCGTTTCAGAATTGTTGGATGCTTTTCAGAATTGTTGAATTGTTGGATTGTTGGCAGTGTCTTCTTCAGGAACTGAAACTAAGAAAGATACTCTGGTTTAAGAATTTTTCTTTTCACTTTATAAACAAATAAAATGCTGAGTGAAAAAAGATTGTGCTATATTGTTTTATCTCTGTGCGTCACTTTTCTGCACTCAGTGGGCTAAAAGGTCCAGTTGCAAGAACCTTTTTATATTGCTCATGTATGGTTGAGATTCTGATGGAGAGCTGTTAGATGAAGATGGAAGAACATCATCTAGATTATTCTTTGTCGTACATAAGACATTACTCTCCTCTGCACGGAACCACGTCTTAACGCACTATCCGAGTCCATCAATGTCCCCTTTCTCGTGAGGGTAGGGTGCAGATTAGTGGAATATCAACTCTTCCAGAGGTAGAACTCTAACTTGGGACGACTGATAACATTTCATATGTAACTGTTTATTGCATACGTACATGTCACACATCAACAATTGAATATTCCTTCAAGGAGAACTCTCGTTTCCGCGAAGACTCATTCAAGAACTTTTGATAGTTTTTATTTTTATTTTTATATTAATATTTATATTAATTTTTTTAAATTTTTATAAGGAATTTAAACAGTCTATGTTCTTTAGAAAAATAATTAGTAGATTATAGTATATGGGTTTAAGTGCTTTTTCTTTGGTTCAAGGATTGATTGAAAGTTAAATTGATTAGTTTTACGTTTTCTGAGTTTTTGGAAGTATTTATTTCTTTCGTCTGTAAATTCTTTACATTGAAAAATTATGTGTTCTATTGTTTGTGGTTCATTACATTTTAGACAATTTGGTGAATTTATTTTATTCATTTCAAAGAGCATGGTTTTTGTCATTGCTAGACTGGGCTTTGATTCTTAATATTATGCTAATTTTTTTGTAATCCATAATTGTTGAATTTATTAATTTTATGTGAAATTAAGTATCTGTGTGTGTGACTTACATATGTGGAATACCAATTTTGAAGTGTACTGTTCATGTGTTTTTTATTTAAGTTTTTATGTAGGAGAAAATGATATGGGGAATTCATAGAATGGTTCAGGTTTTTTGCACTTTTTGCTAAAGTGCCTGCAATGTCATTGTATTTTAGATTAATGTGTGAGGGTATCCATTGTATATGCAATACGTTGTGTTGTTGTATATGGTTGTACATTAATGTGTAAGTGTCATTTATGAAAATATTATAATTACTTTTAAATGGATTTTCTTTTAAAATACCTAAAGAGATCTTGCTATCAGTCAAGATTACACTATTTTTGTTGGAGAATTGGAGAGCCCAGTTTATTGCTAGTATGATAGCTGTCAATTCAGCAGCAATGAGGACGGGAGTAGGAAAATCAAATTTAAATTGAATTCAAAGTTGTTTCTTGGACAGTAAAATTCCCCAGATGTTATTGTTTTTTTCAAAATTCTGAGATCAATCAGTATAAATTTATATGTAGTTTTTGTAGTTATGTTTTATGTGGGTTTCTGATAGAAGTTTAAGCGTTGATTTATCTGAGGGATTTTTTGAATGAATTCCAGGAATATTCTTAGATAATACTGGAAGGGTTGATATCCATATTGGAAAGTTGGTTAAAAAGTCTCCACTGGTATTTTTGTTCATTATTTCTGTTACTTTTTGTTTCTCGTGGAAGTTATTTAATGCGATGTCTGGCAAGTAGTTTATTATGACTAATTATTTGGCTAAACCACACAGTGTAGAATGATCTTCATTTCCCAATACGAATGGTAATCAATTGTTAATTATCCCCAATACGAATGGTAATCAAATAGTTGCGAAAAATTTGAATTTCTCTTAGCTTATAGTTGAGACGATTTGGTGCACATTGATAACGTTGATATCTTCGTGTTCCTGACGCTCAACGTGTCACTTCTGAAGGAAGCAGCTGCTTAACTTCGGAGAGCACTTGGGATCGCATGCAGTCTACTTTTACGGAGACTTCTGAACACTTTTTGTTCGCACCATCTGGTAAATGTTGCGGGAATCTTTTCTTTTCGAAGTCTTAATGCCTCGTGATACGCTCGGCCAATTGCCGTGAGCTATAATTTTAACAAAAAGAGAAAGAAACACTTTAATCAAAAAATCGTGTTTCGAGATAACAAAATTATTTTTCAGTGCCTAGAATAACTCCCTAAACTGGAGGTAATTAAGAAAAATATTTCTAGCATCTTTATTATATAAATTAATGATTCAGTTATTTCCCCAATTGAAAGTAAAAACAGAATTTTTACATGCAATATAGCTTGTTCTTTGCATAAATTCGAAAATTAAACTAGGAAACAGGTCGCTCACGTTATAGGCGAACGAATATTAACATCACGGCTAGCAAGATAACGCTAATAATTAAATTTAAACAAAAGAAACTGACATAACAACTTTATTAGGTTCCAAGGCGAATGCAAAATGCTGGTTGGAATGTTATGTTGAATAAAAGAACACAAAACTTTAGATATTGAGAGATATCAATATAAAAAGTTTTCGACATAAAAGTGCATAAATATAAATGTTCAACAATATGAAGGGCGTCGATACTAAATTTTAATCAATGCAAAATAAAGTCTATAATACATATTTATATATCAATGCAAATACTGTCGATACTAAGCTTTAGCCAATGTAAAATGACGTCGATATTAACTCTTTATCACTGTGAAATGGCTACGATATCAAAACTTTATCAATATAAAATGCAGTTGATATTAAACTTTAATCAGTATAAAATGACGTAGATATTAAAATCTTTATCAATATAAATTACTATAGATATTAAATACTATAGATATTAAACTATAACCAATATAAAATGCATCGATAATAAATCCTTATCAGTATAAAATGCCGTCAATGCTAAACTTTAATCAATATAAAAGGGCTTTGATATCGAAACCTTATCCTGTCTGCTATATTCAACAATACAAAATGTCGTTGATATCAACTTTAATCAATATTATATGATGTATATATTAAATCTTTATCAATATAAAATGCCGTCGATATTAAATCTTTATGACTATAAAATGATGTCGATATTAAACTTTAATCAATATAAGAGGATGCCGATATTAAACTTTACCAATGTAAAATGCCGTCGATATTAAACTTTAATCAATATAAAGTTACTTTAATAATAAACCTTTATCAATATAAAATGCCGTCGATAATAAACCTTTATCAATATAAAATGTCGTCGATATCAAACCATTATCAATGTAAAATGACGTCGATATAAGTTTATACCGATTTAAGCATGTCGTTATCACAGATTAAATAGTTAGCACAGATGGACGACCTCCATATATGTCCATTGAGGTACAAAAAGATGCCATCACTCCTGCCCGGCAGCCCCCAAACTAGTCCTGTTCCAATAATACACTGCACGACATTGAAATTGCCCCATCCAGAAGTAGTGAGGGGATAGGGGTGAAATGTAGCATACACATAGCAATACATATTGGCATACCATGATTTAATTTGCGGTCATCTACAGCGGTTAGAAGATGAGATAATGCAGCGCAATATGACTGCCTCAGTAGGTGGTTGCATCGCCGTGAACGGCAATACAGGCAGTAATAAGGCGTGGCATGGAGTCATACAGTCAACGGATATGGTCCTGAGAAATTGCACACCAAACAGTTGACTTGCTCCCATAATTCATCGAGATTCCGCACTGGCGGGTGAGAGGATTGCACACGTCGTCCAATGTGGTCCCACAGATTTTCTATTGGGGATAAATCTGGAGATCCTGCTGCTCATGGCAATACTTGAACATGTTACAAACATTGTCTGAAAACCCTAGTAGTGTGTACACGGGCATTGTCATGCTGGAAAATGGGCTGCTGCATGCCTCCCAGGAACGGTAACAAAACGGACTGCAGAGCCGCGTTAACATATCGTGCAACTGTCAGTGTTCCCGTGATGCGAACAAGAGGTAACTTGCTGTCATATCCAATAGCACCCCATACATTATGCCTAGCTGATGGGCGGTGTGCCGTTTGTGAACAAAAGTTCGATCTGTCCTCTCACCAGGTTGTCACCATAAACAGACCCGTCGATTGTCAGCACCCAGACAGAAACGGGATTCATCACTAAACACAACAGTGTTCTATTCGTGACCCCAGTTCGCACGACTTCGGCACCAATCCAGACGAGCGCTGCGATGGTTTGCAGTCAATGACAGTCAATGTAACGGTTGCCTAGAGCCCATGTGAGACTCATGCAACCTTCGGTTTACGGTTCGGGTCGTTATGGGGATGTCCATGTCTGCTGACACAGCCGTCGAATATCGCCTGCAATGCTCTGTAGTGACGAACGAGCATGTCGAACAATGTATCTATCAAGCCGTGCTGATGTCTGTCGGACGACACCACTCCCTCTGTGACGCACCCTAGAACCTTCATTTTGTCATTGTTGCCAACAGCGTCCAACAGTTCTTGCATCCCGATGAATATGGGCAACGACACGACGTGTAGACCATCCAGCTTCACATAGGCCTATAATTCTTCCTCTCTCAAAAACATCCAAATGATGATAAACCTGCCAACGGCGTGTGCCAGGCATATTCGGCCTTCGCTGAACAATTTCCAAGCGGAACTACCTAATCTCAACCGATCGTAGGACTTCCACTTGCATAAACGCAATACCATCCCCGTTCCTACTGCATCTTTTCTCTCTTGAGCCACACACGTCATTGGCTCCGGATTATCATCATTTGCATATCTCAACTGCGCACACCCACCCTTCTATTTCAATGTTTGTACGATATATCCTTCTGGATGGGGCACTTTCAATGTCGAGCAGTGTAGTATATAATTGCAATTTTAAAATTACACCTAATTTTTTTTTTAAAAGCGAGTAGTTCATTTCACATTATTCTATATTATTTTTATATAATCTTAATAACTGAATTTTTCTACTTCATATTTTTTTGAAAGGCAATAAAGAAAACAAATAATAGATACGGAACTGAAAAGCAAGCTGTCCACACACTTGGAAACTTGGTGGGAAAATAAAAATTACGACCGGCTGACAAAAGTAGCGCTGCAAGCAGTGCTGTTCTAGAGATTCTTTATTAGAAGAGAGTGGCCATACGGGTGATTCAACCTGATTGGTCAATCCCAAAGTCAGCCATGTTATTGCCAAATAGTGCTGTCTTCAAACGATGTGCATTGAAAATGAACGTATAAGACGGATCTTTTGCATCCAGTGTTAATTAGATTCTCTTTTTAGTTTGAAATAGATGCTTTGTTAGCTTACTTTAACCAAGATGATAATTCCGCAATATTTGGCATCAATACAGATGTGTTATTTTGAACTTTTTTGTGCCTGCTTTAACATTATAATCAATTCCTTATTTCTGCTGGAATATATTCGACAACTTGAGCTAAAAGTCTAGGATTTGAAATTTAGCATTATACGCTAAAGTTATTTTATTGTACTTTGAACAAAATGCCTTGCTGTCAGGGCCGGACTTTGAGTGTCTGAGGCCCTAAACTAAGGTATATTGAAGAGGCTCTAAGCTATTCAAATTTATGAGCCCCCAAAAATTCGAAAGTCGAAATATATCTATCTATTCTGATTGAGGGGGACATTAAAAAATACACATGAAAATGATGTGATGAAAACATTATTGTAGCATTGTTAAGCAAAAATGAACAGCGTTTGCACAGAAGAATAAATATTAAAGAAATTTTCGTAACGCAGTGAAACTTGATATACATTTCAATGAGGTCCCTCATATCGTGAGGCCTTAAGTTGTAGCTTAGTTAGCTTATGTGTAAGTCCGGCCCTGCTTGTTTGGGGCGGGGGTGGCTCAGTCGGTAGCGCGCCAGGCTCGTAATCTGTAGTTCCCAGGTTCGAGTCCCAGCTGGGTCAGCGTTGAGATTTATCTCCGCTAAATTCCCCGCCCTGCCCACGGTCAGTAGGGGACTCCGATGGGCTTGGAAAGGCCGCCGTCCTTCGGATGGGACGTTAAGCCGTGGCCCCGTGTGCGGGAGAGCCATACCCTGTGCACGTTAAAGAACACGCTGGATGGCCTTGACGGGAGGCTACCATCTGTCTCCCAACAGCTGTTCTAGTGGGTCCCCTCCCCAACCTTCTCTGAGCCTTCGGGGTCCATGTGACCTGGCCATTTAGCGCATGGTGTGCAAAAAAGTGCCGCTCAGAGGTAAAACAACCCGGCCCTGCTTGCTGTTGTTCAGCTGTAAATTTCCATAATAATGCAGAGAAGAGATTTAATAAAAGAGCTTTGCTAAGGGATCCAGTTCGCCGATCTTTATGCAAAAGTAAAAAAGATTAAATTTTAAATCTATTAATGCAAGTCGTCTTTGCGAGGAAGTTTAGAAATATTTCCAGTTATTTCGAAATTTTAGCAGCTGATTTAGGAATTAAAGCTTTCCATTAATGTAAGTTATCAATAAGTGCAGAAAATTTAATTCAAATAACAAAACAAATGCAAATCATTTTTTTAAAAATTAAACTGGTTATAAGAATAACATAATGGGTTTATGGCAATAAATTTCGGTTGCAAATATATTGGCCCGGCACTGAATGCAATGCCGGGTCAAAACATTTGCCACCGAAAAGCGAATTTACTTTTGTCCTCATTCCTAAAAAAATTATTTTGAGATCGCAAGCGAATTTTTCTTTGCGTTACAACTGATTTAAAAAAACTGATTAACTAAAGTTATTTTATTGTACTTTGTTCCTCCCTTTTTTAGATTTTTTGTCATTACCCTTCCCTTTGGGTTTTTTGACAGTATCAGAAATACTATGAATTAAATCTAATCCATGTTTTGGGGCAGAGGTTAAATTCTGAATGGCTTCCAAACCGTTGATTTGAGAAGAGCAATGTTCAGTATATACAAGCTCATTGATGTCTTTCTCAATATAAAATCTTTCCAAAATTGCATCATTAAATTTGTCGCGATCATCTGGTAAAATGAAGTGAATGTCAGTAGTAGAGTCCCATTATACGGTACCCCTTTTGCACAGTGCTTCCCCCTATGACGTCACCGGCCACGCCCCCTTATTAATACTTATAACTGACCACGTCATCTTATTAATATTAGTAATTCATAATTAATAATTCATATTTCATAATCAATAATTAATAAAGACCCCCTTGGTTGACCTGTATTTTTTAATTCCCCCTCATTAAAAAAAAAAGTTCTGCTCCCCTTTATTTTAACTTTATTAAAACCCGTGGCGCCATTTAGTGTATATCATGAGTACTATACCTTTAGAAAAGCCCTCTATTTCAGCCATAATTTTTCCAATTTTTTGACTTCCCCTCATTAAGAAAATCCCTTATCAAATGTTCCACCCCCTTTATTAAAAACCCTATCAAAACTGCCCCGGTTGACCAACCAGTATTTTCTAATCCCCCGACTTTAAAGACCCCCTAGTTGACCGACCTGTATTATTTAATCCCCCCCTCATTAAAAAAACCCTTATGAAAAGTTCCGCCCCCTATATTAAACACCCCTCACCGATCACAAACTCCCGAATAAGTTCCTTGGTTTCTACCCTCATCTGAAATTTACCAAGTCCAACTGAACTTTCGGTGGCAAAGTTCAAGGTATCTCTCTCATCCCTTTGGCGGTCATTGTCGATAAATCCGTTATTCATCAAAAAGTCCTCCCATTTCCCATTTATTAAGAAAAATTTCATTAATTAAAACTCGGCAAAAGTTCCACCCCCTCACATCCTGGGTGGTAGTGTTGAAAGGTTAATCCTTCTCGAAATTTCTAGCAACGGTCATCTTGGATTACGTTACCTGCCATGCTGTCGACCTCCCTTTCTTTCCATATCAGACGTGATGTGTTACAACATTAAAACCCACTGGCACTCTTGATCGTCGAAAAATTTCGAGATGGGTCCAAAAACTAAGTCCAGAGATGTCACTCATTGACAGCCGTTCTGACTAAACCGCATTGTCACCCCTATTTCTACCCCCCTTTGTTTCAGGCCATCACAGGAGATACGGTAGGGAAACAATGTTTTGGAAATAATTTTCAATCCTCTTATCGAAACATTCCATCTTCCCTTTATGATTGGTCAGCTATTTTGTAAATAAACAATGTACCTCATCGGAAGAAGACAAACCATTTTGAAATTTCCCTTCACGCCCCTAAACCTCCAAGTGTTGTGCCTCTCTTATTAAAATTAATCTCCATTGGGTTGAAGGATGTTGCCATCAGATATCTGTGTTCACACATATTCTGAACTGCACTTTCCACGTCAGGACTTGTTTCGGAATGATAAAAGTGATTTTACGTTAAATTCTTATTTCTGCCGAGTCTCAATTTATTATTCTCCGCATTTTCATCGAATCACAGATAAAAAGTTCCCTCTTCCTTACAAATTTCAATCATCTCCCAATTCCTCTACTAAGTCACTTCAAAGACATAGTGATTGCAAAAGAATAATCAATAAAACTAACTTTTTTAATTTCCGTATATCCGTTACGCGACTGGGTCACAAGTTTAAAACTTTTTATTCCTAATACTTATTACCGCTGCATCCTTACCACAAGATGCAAAATATTCTTTCCTACGAAGTAATGTTACGCAGTAGCAATCTATAACAAAATATTATTTCTTCCTCGGAAGAAAAATCAGCTAATTGTTTGAAAGTAAGATATCATTTTTTTTTAAAATCTGTAATTCTAAACGCTCTCACAGTTTTTATAAATCGTCTTTTCCTCAATTTACCAGCGAACGTGTGATCCTATGACTCACGTTGTGAATCCTATGAATCACGTTTATTTCGCGTTGCGACCTCTCGGTTAGTACACGTGTGTGCATTACTCTTTACAAGGTCAGTTGTTTTCATTGGGTAAAAATAATTCTGTAATGAATTTTGTACGCGGCAGAATGCTATAGAAAGTAAGGAATGATAAATTTAGAAAACAATTCATACGTTGAGTATCCTCAAGGTATGAATTGTTTTCTAAATTTAGCATTCCTAATTACCTTGATACCCTTGCGTTTCTGCTTACGGTGCGTAAAACATCTAACTTTGGTTCTACATCCAAGTCCAACATGAATGTATGTTAATGGTGTAGGGGATATTAGTTTTAACAAATAGTATAAAATACACTCATACACTAAGCTACTATAAAAATAATACACTTAATAAGTCTCACTCGATCGATATACTGATAACAACTCTCAACTTACCTGAGCTAATCCATCGAAATTTTATTTGCAGCTGGAGTGATCGTCAAAATTTAGCAAATACTTCAGCGATTATATCAGTATATCTATGGAACAAGCTACATGAGAAAGCTTCTTCGATTCGGTAACATAAAAATCCGCCTAACTAAAAATTTGCAGGAATAATTTAAAAGTACAAACCTCAGCAATAAGTTTTGGATATTTACTACTGTTCAGTGACACCGGTGAAAACGAATTTTTCCCTTATGAAGAAAAGCAACACTGATATTTGATTTTTTTTTTATATTTGATATTTTGATATTTGATTTTCATGCAAAAAGTCCTAGGTTTCAAACAAGATCATTTAGTTCATTTGCTGAATCAGATGAGACTCATCTAACTTTTTAGGGGTGTATGTAGGATCGGAATCTGTATGTGCCTCAAAGTCTTCCTCTGATGAATGGGAATCCATCTCCTCCCAGTTAGTTGGAGGTGTTGGTATAGGAATATCTTCTACATGAGGAACTGGCCTTATGACTGAAAGCACATTTTGATATTGTATTTTGCTTTTGTTCTTTTTTGAAAAGCACGACACTTTAGTTAAACAAAAATAGAAATCATGCAAATGACTAGTTGGCTAATTCCAAATCATTGGAACTGCAAAGAGCATGGATTTTATCTTACCTTTCTCAACTATTCACTCAAAGCAACAATGCACGAAATGCAGCACACATGTGGAGCCCATGTTTTGTCCTGATCTCCAACATGACATCCAAAATGCAAGTTATAGGCAATATTTGTCAGAGAACGACCCTGGGATTTTAAAATATAATTTCCACACACATAACAAAATTTATCTGGCACAATAACACATTTACGATGCTGACTTTGTGCCATTTAAATGCCAAAATTCACTCTTCAAGGAGCACATGTTCCTCCTATAATGAAAACAACAAATGGCGGTCTGAGGTTAGATTACTGTTACATGTTTTCTCCCACTTCGCAATCAGTGTTTCTAGCCACAAAAAGTAAAATATCCAGTATCCTCCCAGTTGCCTGGAAGTGTTAAGTATAGGAAGATTCTAACACGAGTCAAAATTACCAATAACATAAAAACGTATCGTGCTAGCCATTTTTTAAGGCCAGATCTGACATCAGCACTTGAAAAATAGTTAAAGGCAGTTATAAAATCCTTGTAAACCAGTGCTATTAAGGATTACTTTAGGAACTTTACTTAAGAAACCATTTTAGGAAAAATACCAAAAATCCTCAATCTAAGAAATGTTGAAATGAAGTTTATTTTTATTCGTTTTCGCTACTTAAGGTTCTTTAAAGTACTTTTCAGAAATGTTTCCTATTCCTTCCAGTCCAAAGTGCGGGAATTGGGGAAGAAATGCGAATTAGAAAGTGTTCTCCATGAAGAACTGAGTTTGGAAATCCAAGCATTGCAGCGATTGCAAACTAGTTACCTGGAACACTTCGTGGTCTCAGACTTCAGAGGCGAGTGCTAATATTTGTCTATTCTCTATGTTGACTTTATTTTATCAGGGCATTCTATGTCATGTAAGTGTTTGTATAAAAGAAGCAACGGTTAAGATTTATTTTTCTTTTATAAACAGACGATTCTTCTTAAATAATGCTTTTATAATTGTTTAGTCCCCTAAAATTCTCTGTGGTAGGAAAATTTACACCATGTAAATAAGCCAACCGGAGGACTATTGGTTTGAAACATGGATCACCCAAGACCAGGTGTGACCAGCATTTTCCTACAGTGTAATGGATATTGATCCTTATACTATGATGGATATTGATCCTTATACTATGATGGAAATGTGCTATATATATATATATTATGTTCAGTCAAGTGATAATTAATATTGAGTCCAGTGTTAATCCAGTGATAATTAAATCGGAACACTTGCTCAAGGGTGAAACGAATTAAAGTGCCACCTGCCTGACCAATTTTCATCACTTTAGTTTCTCTCTGTCACCAACACCTTACCAGTCTCATCAACAGCTCCAATGAAAGTAATTTTTAGTGGTGTATTAAAACTTTTTAACTCGTTTTTCATCCTGCTCTTTTCATTGTTCAGAAGTCATCACGTGAATGGCCACAAAATAAGTTTTCAAGATCCATAAACAAAGAAGTCACTGAATTCCTTTATTCTCTATCTTCCTACTACGCTTCTACCTATATCCGAAGTTAATATAAACAATTGGTAATAATAAATTAAAAAATTACATTTTAATGAAATAGAGAATTAATTATCATTTTTTTCCTTACTAGATTTCCAGCGAGATAATTTTTTCACGTCACCAAAAGTGAAGTAGATCCCCTTGCATCCAGTTCTCTTCCAAGTGGCTCTTCCAGCATCCCAACTTCTGTTCCTTCTGTTCCAGTCTCCCCCTCCTCCTCCTCCTCCACCACCACCATCCTTCGAGATCAGACTCCTCCAAAGGCAACAGCTTCCTCTCCTTGTGCTTTCCATTCAAGTTCTTACCTCGCAGAAGGTGACTGGTTTTGTAGCTTGCTTACTTTGTTTCCGCTTTTCTAATAACATGCAACAAAATGGGCCAAGTGATGCAAACGAGCCCGTAAAAAATAAGGGGGGGGGCAAGAGACTGTATTTCGATTGTAGTCTAACCATTTCCCTCCTTTTTAGAGCTCTTTAAAACATTTCTTGAAAAATGCATGAAATATGCATAAGTTTAATGACTTTTGCCTATATCTTTACTAGCGTTTTAAAATTTTTTTGCTTATATTAAAATGGGGAAGTTTTAAAATGGGGAGGGGCATGACCCCTTGACTTCTCCCACTACCCCTATCAGATTTGACCTTGCTATACAGCCGTATCAAATCATTATAAAGCTCAAGAGTAAAGAGATACAGATTACTTCTAAGTATAGAATTAAAGAAATATTTTTACTCAAAACATGGGTTGAGTTGTTTGGGTTGTTTTATCTCTGAGTTGCACTTTTGTGCACACAATAGGCTAAATGGCCAGGTTACGATGTTCACGAGGGCTCAGAGAAGGTTGGGCCCACAGGACAGCTGTTAGGAGACAGATGGTAACCTCTCATAACGGCCATCCAGCATGTTCTTTAACGTGCACATGGTATGGCTCTCCCACACATGGGCCCACGGCTTAACATCCCATCTGATGGAAGCGACATTTCCAAGCCCATCGCTATCCCCTAATCTGGGAACTGAAGATTACAAGCCTGGCATGCTGCCAACTGAGCCACTCCCACCCCAATCTCAAAACATAAGTTTCCCCCTGAGCGATATTCAAACCCACATCTCCTGAATACATTCCAGGTGTTCTAACCACTATACCATCAACAGCTAGTTTTTTTCCGGACAACTATGACTATAGATTATCCCATTTTGTCGCTGTTCGTAGCGCCATCTGTGATTTGGAACGTGAAACATTTGAACATTGCAACAAATTTTTCCCTTGGGGCAAATATAGAAATATTTATCGTTCTCGATCATAGATGGCGTCAAGAGCGCGAAAAATTGTAATGATTTATAGGCACCATTGTGAGAGAAATGAAGAAACTGCTGATAACTGAGTGGTTAGAACACCTGGCATTCAACGTTCTCTCTCATTTTTGGAGATAGTGCCCGCAGAACAAATTCTTCGTGCGCCGGACTGTTGTGTTCATCTTTTGCGAACTTTCGTACACGGAGAATGATGGATCTGCGCGAGGCCCATCTTGGCAGTGTCTTCGCATCGTAGAGGGAACGTTGTTGGCATGTAAATATACAGAAGACGTGGGTTCGAGTTTCACTCAGGGCAAAACATGTTTTTTCAGAAAAAATATATAATTCTTTAGAGAGCTTTCAGAGCGAAATACTGAATGTCCTTCATTTGTAAAATATTTTTTTTCGAAAAATGACACCAAAGATAATTTGAATGTCCAAAATTCATATATCATGTATTTCAATGCATGCTATTTGAAGAATTTGAATAGTCAAGAGAAAAATCAATCATCCTGGAACTTTATGCAATATTACAAATTATTGCTTCTAATCTATAAAAATTCAATTATTTTAGCCAAAACCAGAATTAATACAAAACGTGTCCAGAACACGTACGTATTTATTTCCTAAAACAAAAAAAAGTTGTGCTTTCCAACTTCCCCGGAGTTAAAAGGCGACAACTCCCACATTGTATATCCCTTTGCCCATCCTAATCTACCATTAATCCTTTGGATACCAAGCTGTCTGAATACTCCTATCGCCACGATCCAGCTTACCGGCCGAGAGTTTTCAATATTGCTTTCCCTCTCTGAACGATTAGCAATGAGAATGCAAATGAGGGATTAACGAGGTAGGCAAAAGGGGCGTCGTCAACCATTCCCTCGGGGGTGCTGTAAAGTGTCACTGACAATATTCGCTTGCATCCCGTTGTACAGTATGAGTTCGGTAGTAATTTCCACCAGAGGCAAAGCTGGGTAGGAGAGTAAGAGCGAAGCTTGTAGGAAAGTTGGGTCTAACACTGCGAAATATTTCTGCTAGTGGATTGTTGATCTTTACGATTTCCAGATTATTGTTTTAACGCTTACTATATCTTTATCAGAAGAGAAATGGCATTCATATTTTCGTAACATTATTTTTTTTCTCTTAAAATATTTTTAACATTTTTTTTAATTTAAAAATGTGATAATTTTAAGAATTATATGTTTTAACTTCATGGCGATAGAGAACTTCACAAATTTTCCAAATGAGTGTGGTAGTGGGAAAAGGAAATAAGGAAGTAAAATATTTAGTAACGCTCCTATTAACATAAAGTAATGGGCAAATTATATCTTTAGAAATTAATATTTTAAAAGCTTTTTAAACGTTACTTGTCGTACACTATTTTCGATTAGTATAATATATAATATAAAAAAAGACATTTTTCCCTTTTTGCTCCCCATAAAATTTCAATCTAGTAAGTTATTAGTTTTTTAGACAGCTTAATTTTTGGTCAACATTTAAACAAAATATTTAATCCACTTGCAAATTGCTCTGACATTTGGGAAAAATCATAATACCATGGAATAGATAAGTAGTTATCAACTTTTTCTAAGCCAAAGACAAACGCAAAAGAGAAAAATATTGGGCAAAAGTTTAAAATCGAGTGCTATATTTTTTTGAAAACAATATGAGCCTCATTTTTTCCCTAAAGCTGGATTATTGAAACATTAAGGTTTTTAAGAGTAAAAGTCTTTGCAAGATTAATTTCATACATTTATATCAAATGTATGAAATTAATCTTGCAGAGACTTTATGTGAAATTATTTTATGAATATTTCAAATTTCTTTCTTTCCGCTGTTTACAATGGAGTAAAATAAAATAAAACTTTTGTGGGCAGGATTTGTTTTCTGCATCTTTTTGTGGTATAATAAAAATGAAAAATAAATTAAAAAAACTGGCCTACCTATAAACACCCTAAAACTTAGACAATAAACCTGAAATACATGGATAGTGCAATCAGTCACTGAGTTCGTATTCCCTTCAAAAGAAGATAGTTAGCCCGCAAGGCCGGATGTAGCTTCAGGACGATCCAAGAATTTCGTTTCAGTGGGAGGGAGATTGTTTTCGAGAGGTCCGAGATTTTTGTTTTGAGGGGAGTCCGAAAATTCAGTTTTGGGAAATCTCACTTGTGTATGATTTCTCATTTGCCAAACTAAATAGTATGAGATTTTATATTTTTTTAAATTTAATATTTTGGTGCCGGACATGAAATTAAAGACTGAAATAAAATTATGTAAAGACAAGTGTTTTGGATTTCAAAGCGGTAATGAAGTTTGAGATTTAGTATGACAGCTGGAAGTTCGAAGGGAGGGGGGACGAACTTTTCAGGAGCGTGGGTTTCTAGGTACTTCTTTGGAATTACTCTTGTTGAGTAGGTAAATTGGCGCTTTATCTCACATTGTAGTAAATGCGAATTCAATGACTGATTACATCAATATTCTTTAGGTTTATTTTGTATGTTTTGAGCGTATGTAGGAAGTAGGTACTTTAACGAAAGCCATCTCAAACAATAAAATCAAATATAAAAATTTTAACTCAACTCTAATATTATATCAAAGAATTTTTAACTGCTGCAGAAGCTCCAATCTCCAAAATACGTTCGTGTTATCTATTCTTCATTTCCTTTTCGTTTAGCGCAAACATCTGAGTCATACCAGATGAAGTTAGAACTGAAAGGTCTAGGATCAAAGCTACCTCACCGTGCTGCAAATTTGCCAATAAGCTAATAGTTGTATTCGCAGGATAATACCCCCCACAGACAGTGCTTTGCCCCTATGACGTCACACATCCGCTTACGTCATAGGTACATTATAAGCAATTAATTTTTTTAATTCCTTATAGGCAAAATATTTGCATCATGACATTTGCTTATTACACGTGCATGTTTTTGTTTTTATTAATTCGTTTAATTATATGACTTTGTAACAATATCAAAGGCTTTATGTTATTTCGATATACTCCTCCTATCCCAAGAGAGTACCGTATTTCTTCGATTCTAAGACGCACTTTTTTCCCACATAAACGTCTCTAAAAACGGGGTGCGTCTTAGAATCGCAGAAAAGACGGCTCAGAAGAATCAGACTCTGATATTGATTCAGAAGGAAGTGATGAATAGAATACTTACTGATAAATAAGTACTATTGTTGTTAGTAAATTGAATTCTATTATAATAAAAATATTTGTTAGATATATTTTAGCAATTTATTTATTTTTTATTTCTTAGAATCAAAACTTTTTGTCTGTTGGTGGTGCTGAAATTAAAGTGCGTCTTAGAATCGATGGCGTCTTAGAATCGAAGAAATACGGTAATACACAGTTAAGGTAGAATTTAACCATAAACTTTAATCTAAACATTTCTGTTCCACTGAAGTTAAATTCCCGGAGTCTCCCCCAAACTGAATTCTCGGACCCCCCTACCGAAACTTAATCTTGCGCACCTGCCTGGTTGGACTATACATCTCTCCCCTCCCTCCTCCGCCGTCCCATAGATCCGGCCTGGGGCCCGGTATACTTAATATAAAATAATAATAATGTAAAATGGTTTAGAACATATTTTTACCACAAATTTCAAAAAATAGCAAAAACCTTCATTTTCCATTAATATTTTCCAATCCATATCAATAGTATGTTGAATATTGTTCTCAAAAATGCAACATTCCACAAATGGCTTATCATTCAATTTTTCCATTCAAATTCAATATATCAATTATAATTTCCAGGTCAGAATATCGTATCTTTGTGATGAGAAGTTTGCGTCGGCACATGCTACTTATGAATAAACAGCAAAAATCACTCTTTGAGCAGTTGACCAAAATTAGTTAGATGATTCTTCATCTGAATTTCGAGAGAGTCTCAGCTATTTAAAGAGTGGGGTTGCACAGATAAGTGGAGTTTGAACTGTCCCTAAGGCTCATTTCTCATATTAGACGTCATGTGATCGACAGTATTCTCGGATCAGTCAATGCGGTGTCCCATATGGCTTTGGTACGACAAGCAGGATAAATATTGATGATGCGGGACAGTTGGCAACACTAGGCGTACCCAAGTGTGCTTATGTTGGGGGGTGTTAAGGTTGTGGATCTGAGTACCATACGTTTTTTAATGGAGTCTCCAGAAATGAAACACTCAAGCATACAATAAAAGAAATTACAAATAGACCAAAACATGTTAACTCTCATTGAAAGTTTCTGAGTATACCTTTGGCAACGCAGATAAGACTTTGTAAATAACTAAGACATCAATTGCGTTGACTTCACTATTGTTATACGTAACAAACCAAGTCGTAGAATAGTGTTGTACGCAACAGAATAATTCATTACGAAACAATGAAAAATGCGTTAACGTTGGAGAAGAGGCCATGTCTCTCTCTGTTAGAATTGCCTACAACTCCTCGTCGTCGAGGTCGTTCTCCTTCGCATCCTCATCTAATCAAAGTAGGTCTGAACTTCAATATACCATTTATCTAGTTAGGGAACTTATGTGTTTATGCAGTAGTGAATTTATGTTAGTGCATACTTGTTGTATTTCTTTTAACCAATATCCTTGCTGTTTGTCGAGCGTTGGACGCTCAGAAGATTGGTTGCACCGCATTAAGTGCGGACGTCTGTAAAATCGCGGTGGTAAGAAATGGTAATATATTGGGAGTTAAATGGGGAATAAGATTTCTGTTATTGTTTAAGTATACTTTAGCTCAGGAGTTATTTGTTATGTGTTCAGTTACATGTTATATCTATGTGTTAACCGAGTAGACGGAGACGTGCAAGGCTTACACCCTTGGTAATCCAACCTTCGTTTAGCCGGTTAACAAGACGTTCAATATACTAGTGAAGGAAGAAGTGCAGATACAAGCTCCTGGCCCAGAAAGCAGGGAAAGCAGTTCCAAAGATAAGAACGGGAAGAGATGTAGAGGAGAAGGCTTTAGCAAAATCTACACTGGAGGAGAGCAATGAGCGTGCCTCCGGACGAACGCCAGCCATACGAGCACTTGACGAGGAAACCCCTGCTAGGAACACAGAGTCGAACCCTCTGCCCCAGCTACAGGATCTGTTGGCAGCCTTTCCGCTGTGCCAGATCCAGGCAGATCTAGTACGTTTGGGGGAGCGCCTCCACCAGATTGAGGGACAGCGAGAGAGGAGCCATACCAGTCAGCCCCAGCAACAGCGGCACCCCTTGGCGGATCACCAGGGTGTCTCGTGCTTTGCGTGCGGTGGAGTGGGCCATTACGCCCGTCAGTGTGCGTCGCCCCCGACCCTACGCCCACGTGACCCGCGATACCAAACAGGACGAAACCGGCAGCAAAATCGAGACCGAGCAACTCCACGGAGGACCCGCTGGACGAGAGAGAATGGATTCCCCTTTACACCCCCTCAGCGAAACTCGAGATCAGGGTAGTAGTAGTAGAACACATAACATAAATTGAATATTCTTGCTTTATAAAAGCAAACTCATTCAGAGGCTTTTTGAATCTGAATTAAGTTAAATAGATGGTATAGTATTAATGATGGTATAGTATTAATGATGGTATAGTACCCTGCTGAGGTGTGGTCAACTTCACAGGGTCCTGGTGCTGACCATTTATACCTACCAGACTGGACTTGTTTATGGATTTGAGTTTGATTATGGATCCTGGGCTTGCTGCACTGGTGGGCCTCTGTTGAGGGAGAATCTGCCGCTGTGTTTTCTGTTTGCATTTCAGTGATGTTCTAAACAATGTGGTTAGTTCTACTCCCATTGTTTGTAATGATGATAGATGCATTGGCAGCTTTAATGTTGGCCCTATAACACAATCTGAAGTTAGTTTGGCTATCTCTAAACTTAAACTTCATAAATCCCCAGGGGTAGATGAAATTACTACAGAAATGCTCAGAGCTGGGAATGTTTCGGTTACCACTTGGATGACTGAAATTTTGAATAACTTTTATGATAAAGGCATGGTTCCTAAAGATTTTACCAGAGCTATTATTATCCCTATTTTCAAAAAAGGTGATCGCAGTTCTTGTGATAACTATAGGGGTATCAGCTTACTCTCTGTTCCAGGTAAAGTTCTTTCCATGATTGTGCTTAATAGAATTAAGAATCTGGTTGACAGGCAATTGCGTGATGAGCAATGTGGATTCAGAAGTGGTAGGGGATGTGTGGATCAGATATTTTCACTTAGGCAGATTCTTGAGAAATGTTTAGAGTTTCAGAAACCTTTGGTTGCTAGCTTTGTTGATTTCAAAAAGGCTTTCGACTCTGTTGATCGTCATAATTTGTGGTTGATTGTGAGATCATATGGTATACCAGACAAGTTAGTTAACATAATGAAAGCTCTCTATAATAACAATGAGTCATGTGTGAGAGTTGATAAGTCTTGTAGCAATTGGTTTAGCATTACGTCTGGTGTTCGACAAGGGTGCATTTTGTCTCCTTTTCTCTTTAGTTTGGTTATTGATTATGTTATGCGAAATTCGCTTCGAAGAAAAGATTTTGGCCTTAAATGAGCTGGAGATACGAAATGGTCTGATTTAGATTATGCTGATGATTTAGCCCTTTTGGCAAATGATGTTGATGAGATGAACTCTTTCATTCGAGCTGTTGATGAGACTGGTAGTAGAGTAGGTTTGGTTATAAACAGAGAAAAACTAAAGTGATGAAAATTGGTCAGGCAGGTTGTGATTCAGTTAATCTGAATGGTTGCAGTCTTGAGCAGGTGTCACAGTTTAATTACCTTGGGAGCTATGTAACTGATATTGGTGATGTGCGGCATGAGATTAACAGACGAATAGGTATTGCTGCCGGGACTTTTAAGAATCTATGGAGATTGTGGAGAAATAGGCGTATACACCTAAAGACTAAAATTAGACTGTATAATAGTTTGGTTCTTTTTAGGGTTAGTTATGGTAGTGAAACTTGGACGCTGTGTAAACAAGATAACAGGAAACTAGATGCTTTTGATTCTAGATGCTTACGCAGTATCTTGGGTATTAGGTGGTTTAACTTTGTACCTAATGATGAGGTTAGGCAAAGGAGTCTGCAACCTCCTTTAAGCAGCATATTGTGCAGAGAGAGACTCCGCTGGTTTGGCCATGTTGCCCGTATGGATAATTATAGATTGGCGAATAGGGTTACGAACAGTGTGCCTAGAGGCCTCAGAAGGAGGGGGAGACCTAGGATGCGGTGGGCAGACAATGTCAAACAGGAACTTGTTAGAATTGGTGTGCAGTGGCCGGATGCAGCAGATGTAGCTCAGGACAGATATGCTTGGAGAATTAAACTGCGTGGTCTGGTTGGACCTCCGTAGCCCATGGCTGCTTGAGGAGGATGATGATGATGATAGTATTTGTAATTTTTTTTTTATAAAATATCAAGAATTTTTGAGTTCTTCAGAAATTGAATGAGATAGTTATACAGAACAGGTATTAGCTTTGAGTTTGAAGAAAATAAGATACTTTGAAAGTCATAAGATAAAATATTAAGTTTTGAAAGTTTTGAGAAATATTGTCTTCTTTCATTATCATAACTTTTGCAATTGAAAATAATATGTTCTAATGTGTGAAAAGTATTGCAGTTTGGACAATTAGGAGAATCAATAATTTTATATTGAAAGAGTCTATAGTTAGTTAGTGCTGTATTGGTTTTAATTCGAAGAATGGCATTTATTTCGTTTTTTTTCAAATTAAAGTCATGGAATTTTTGAATTTTGGGATTAATTTTATAGCGGTGGGATTGAGATCTATTTTTATTATACCAAGATTGCAATTCTTCTATTAGTAATTTTTTATTTGTTAATTTGATTTGATAAATAAATGATGGGGTTGGAATACGTGAGTTGTGATTTAAAGCTTCTTTAGCCAGCCTATCTACAGTTTCATTATCAGGAATGCCCACATGGGCAGGTATCCATTGAATTATTAAGATATTGTTATGTGATAAATGTTTAAAAGTATGAAATAAAAGATCATTTGTGAATACATTAAAGTTAGTTTTAAGGGGATTTTGGAAAAGGCTAAAAAGTGCAGATTTGCAATCTGTAAAAATAACTATTTTAGAATTGTAAAATTTTGTGGCCCATTTTGTGGCTTCTATAATGGAGTAAAGTTCAGTAGCTATGTTCAAAAAGGAAGTATTAAATTTAAATTTTGAAGAGAAATTAAATTCTGGGAAAAAATAGCACCAGAATAACTTTTAGTGTTTGGGTTGGAAGACCCATCTGTATAAATTTTGATATAATTATTAAATTGATAATTAATGTGTAGTAAGGAAATTTCTTTTATAATTGTGGAGTCATGCGATTTTTTATTAGAGAAACCTGGGATTTTATCAAACATTGGCGGAAAAGATGTTGTCCACTAAGGAATGGATCAGGGTAGAGAAGAGTTACGACAAGCCAACCACCATACGGCTCCTTTAAAGTAGAACGGGAGGGAAGCCCGGATGCACTTCCCAGAGTCCCTTCGAAGCGTCAGCCGTTCGCATTGCCCCGTGTGCCATACTTTGCAGTGATGAAAATTCACCTATTGTGTCTGGCCGCATGGAGGACACGGAGGTGTCGGCCCTTGTCGATACCGGCGCCATTGTGTCCGTCATGAATAGCCAGTGTTTTCAGCGCTTGAGAGGCCGAATCTTGCACAAAACGGTCCCCCTCCAACATAATTTGAAAACTGTAGATGGCCACCCCCTTCCAGTGATAGGCAGATACATGGTGACCCTCACATTTGACGGGATTAGATTTGAACACCCCATAGTAGCCCTTGACATAGACACTCCACGATACGACATGATAATGGGACACGATATCCTCAAAAAGCACCGATTCATCATAGATTGTCATTCAGGCACACTGCACAGGAAAAAGGACGAGGCAGCGGGCATACAGGGTGCCGTTCGCGCTGCAGGGCGAATTGGACCGACAAGTGGATGAGTTGTTAGAGCAAGGAATAATAAGAGAAAGCGCCTCTCCTTTTGCTTCACCCATCGTCTTAGTGAAGAAAAAAGACTCCACCTACAGATTCTGCGTCGACTACAGGGCCCTAAATGTGAAAACAGTCGCAGATTCGTACCCCCTCCCCCTCATAAACGAAATTATCGACCAACTAGCTCACGCCAAATATTTTAGCTCACTGGATATGGTATCCGGTTATTGGCAGGTTCCCGTTCACCCACGTGACGTGGAGAAAACTGCGTTCATCAGCAGGAAAGGGTTATTTGAATTTAACTACTTACCATTTGGACTGAAGAACAGTCCCGCTACGTTCCAGCATTTATTGGACCACGTATTAATGGGAATGCGACAAGAGCAAGTTCTCGTCTACCTCGACGACATAATGGTGGCCTCCCAGACATTTGAACAACACACAGAACGGTTACAGAGGGTATTTGACCGCCTAAGGGCGTACAATTTAAAGTTGAAGCCAACAAAGTGCCAATTCACGAAGGAATCCCTCACTTACTTGGGACATTTTATTTCCGCAGAAGGGGTCCAGCCGGACCCGTGGAACGTCCAGGCCATTGAAGAATTTCCTCGCCCCCGTAGTGTCCGGAACGTTCGAGCCTTCCTAGGCCTAACCGGCTACTACCGGCGTTTTATCGATCGCTACGCCGATCTTACAGTCCCCTTGGTCCATTTAGTGAAGAAGGACACCCCTTTTAGATGGTCTCCAGAAGCGGAGGAAGCGTTCGAAGTACTGAAGAGGAAATTAATGACCGAGCCCCTTCTCCTGTACCCCGACTTTGGACGGAAATTTTTCCTGTCAACCGATGCGTCGGATATTGCGGTAGCCGGCGTACTCGAGCAGGAGACGGACGACGGTTTCCGTCATCCGGTAGCTTACGCCAGTCGGAAATTGAAGCCCCCGGAAACACGCTGTCTCAGTCACGTCTCAAGAAGAAAAACTTAAAAGGTCAAATTCTGAAAATATTCGTTGTCCGACGCGTGGTGCAAATGGTTAGCACGCTCTGGCATGAATCTGAAGAGATGCGGGTTCGATTCCCGCCGTGGCGGCGATGAATTTTTTTCAGAATCTATTAATTATTGTTTCTTAACAGGGAATACTGTGCATTCACTTTGGATTTCAATTATATATTTAACGCGTTAGCGTTAGCGCGTCAAATGTGAGGGTCACCATGTATCTGCCTATCACTGGAAGGGGGTGGCCATCTACAGTTTTGTTGGAGGGGGACCGTTTTGTGCAGGATTCGGCCTCTCAAGCGCTGAAAACACTGGCTATTCATGACGGACAGAGTGGCGCCGGTATTGACAAGGGCTGACACCTCCGTGTCCTCCATGCGGCCAGACACAATAGGTGAATTTTCATCACCGCATAGTATGGCACACGGGGCAATGCGGACGGCTGACGCTTCGAGGGGACTCTGGGAAGTGCATCCGGGGCTTCCCTCCCGTTATAGTTTAAAGGAGCCGTATGGTGGTTGGCTTGTCGTAACTCTTCTCTACCCTGATCTCGAGTTCGCTGAGGGGGGGTAAAGGGTAATCCATTCTCTCTCGTCCAGCGGGTACTCCGTGGAGTTGCTCTTCTTCTTTCACATCCCTCTAAATGCTGGTCCTATTTGTAAAGCAAGCCTCGGCCTGCTTATCATCAGGACCACGAGCCAATGTCTTCTGTGGGTGATAGAGTGAGGGAGAAGATGTTAAAAATGGGAATTTTAATTTTTAGAGGCAAGGGTGGAAGGAAAGGCCGAAAGTTTGCACAGATCTTATTTTGCTCCAAAGTTGGTAAGTGTCGCGAAAATCGTGGAATGAGAGAGAAAAATGGGGGAGAAGGGTATAATTTAGTGATAATTTAGTGTTAAGTAGGCTAAACATTAAAATTGTGGACGGGGGAGCAATAATTTGAAGGGGGGGGGGGAGAAATAAAGCCAAAAGTAGCGTCAGAGCAGCGAGATGATGGAAATCGATCGCAGACGTCACAGCCAATGGGATTGAAGGAATTTTGGCATTGGCTGAGAGCGGGAGCTGGAAGTTGGTTAGGTTTGACGCTAACGGAGACGAGTGGGCAAGAGGGGTCTCAGCCAATGAGGATAAAGGAATTTTGGGATTGGCTGAGAGTGAGGAATGGAGAGGAGGCAGAATTTTGATCGCTAAATGAGTAAAAAAGATGGAAAAGGGCTAATTTTGAACGGAAAATAATTTAAAAACGGAAGAATAGTGAATTATTTATAAAGAGGGAGGAGATTCTTTACTAATTGGAGGAAGTCCCAAATAGAAAAGCACTCTCTCTGCGGGCATTTGCCTAAAGCAGAGAGGTAAAGGTCTCGATACTTCGGCAAAATGCAACCGTCCTTGGATAGCGTTTTTTAAAGAGCTTTAAGGTGGGGGGGGGGGATTTCCCATTCGGAGGAGGCTAATTTAGGGTTAATAAGAAATTTTAGAAAATCAAGGAGGTCCTCAAAGGTTTCAAGAAAATCAGGGGGGTCAGAATTTTGAGTAATAGAGGGGGAGGTGGACGATCTATGATGAAATTTTGAATATTACCTATTAATGAGGAAGGCGAGTCAGGAGCTGGCTGTTTTTTCTTCTGATGGGCAGTAGACTCAGAGGCAGAAGGTGAATCCGATGGAGAGGGAAGGTGCTTTCTTTTTTGTTGAAGGGGAGTAGAAGGAGCTGACTCTTCAGGAGCGGGAATTTCTTTTGGAGCATCCTGAACTTCTTCTCTTTGAATGGAGGTTGGTGCCAGCAGTTGCGAAGAGTTGGTGGTCGAGATAGAGTCCGAAATTATGACCGATTTTGATGCGGGAGGTGGCAGGTTCTTCTTGGCGAAGGCTTCGCAGTCCTTTATGATGTGGCCTGGGAGCCTGCACCACTTGCAAAGCCGGATCATGCCAGAGTAATTAATTGTAGCCGAAAAGGTAGAGATGTGGAGGAAATTGGGTACCATTTTCTTCATCTCCATGTGGACTACCCTCGTACCCGTCCGGATGGATTCCAATCCCGGGAGGTTCAGGGACTCTTCTGCAATGCTTTTTACAATGCCATATGGCTTGAGGGCGTCCACGATGTCACAGTTAGGGATGAAGAATGGTAGTTTAGAGATGAAAACTTTTTTCTGGGGATATCCTAGGCGCTTGAATGCGATGGGCTGGTCCGTGGGAAACACCAGGTTCGGATCAGCGGCAAAATCATCCGCAGCGTCTTCAGAGGCAAAAGTAATAATGGTGATATCTTTGGAAATACTTTGTGCGACTTCAATAGCAGCTGGGTCCTTATTGTTGGCCAATATAGTCACGAAAGTCTCATAGCTGAGATCACGATGTAAAAACTTGAAACAACGATTTAATCTGGAGTCCTTATTGATATCCATTGTTAGCTGAATTCACAAACACGTGGAAAACAGAGAGCACTAGCGAACACGTCTTACTATCTTGAAGTCCGAGGTTGGAATCCGTGGAGTTGCTCAGTCTCGATTTTGCTGCCGGTTTCGTCCTGTTTGTTATTGCGGGTCACGTGGGCGTAGGGTCGGGAGCGACGCACACTGACAGGCGTAATGGCCCACTCCACCGCACGCAAAGCACGTGACACCCTGGCGATCCGCCCAGGGGTGCCGCTGTTGCTGGGGCTGACTGGTATGGCTCCTCTCTCGCTGTCCCTCAATCTGGTGGAGGGGCTCCCCCAAACGTACTAGATCTGCCTGGATCTGGCACAGCGGAAAGGCTGCCAACAGGTCCTGTAGCTGGGGCAGAGGGTTCGACTCTGTGTTCCTAGCAGGGGTTTCCTCGTCAAGTGCTCGTATGGCTGGCGTTCGTCCGGAGGCACGCTCATTGCTCTCCTCCAGCGTAGCTTTTGCTAAAGCCTCCTCAAACGTGCGGGGGTTATGAGACAGTACGAACCGCTTGAGCCGCGGGGCCAGGCCCGCAAAAAACTGGGCAAGGCGCATCTGATCGCCGATTCCCTGATCCTCGCTGTCCATATTTCTTCCTGCTGTTCCCAAAAACTGATAGGCCCAGGTCCGAATGCGGGCAGCATACTCCCGGACACTCTCATTCGCCGTTTGCTGACAGCTTGTGAATTTGGGTAGGCGGGTGGCTAATGGCGCCTCACTATCGAACCTTTCCAACACCGCCCTTTTGAAAACTCAAACAAGAAGAAGAATATAATGAACACTTGGAGATTACAGCAATTGTCGCCAGATCCTTCTACCAAGACATTTCTTAAACCACCACATTTGGAAATAGGACATCTTGGTAGGATTCAAAGTCCTGCAACATAGAACAGTGTAAACAGTGAAAAAGATAAGATTATGAAGAGTTGGAAAAGTGAGATATTGTCAACAGATCCTTCTACTAAGAGAGTTCTTAAACAGCCTCCTCCAAAGCTTGGAAAAGTGTATCCTGGTACGATAAAAGTTCCTGCCTGTGATAACAAAGGAATGAGTGCCAAGGAGAAGATCTTAAAGAGCTGGAGCGGAGAAACATTGCCAAGTAATCCCTTCTGCGAAGAGACCTATTAAATCGCCTCCACAACAGTTCCCAAAGGTACCTTCTGGTATGATAGAAGTTCCTACCCCAGAATACAGCAGAATGAGTGCCAAGGAGAAAATTATGAATATGTGGGGAAAAGGACAGGAAAGTTCAGACAATTATACTAGAGGACAGGTCAAACGGCCAAGTAAGATGAGTGAAATGGACTATAATGCACTCTATAAGTCGATATTCGTCCCAGTGCCCTTGAAAGGAAAGTCCCAGCAGGTTCCTAGATTAAAAAAGAAGGAAACTCTCTTTGCTCCAGTTAAGGCGGTTGACTCCATGATGAAGACATCGAATAAATGGGATGGAGAAAGGAAAGAAAACTGTTAAGGAAGCTTATTTATGATCCCTCTTTTTCCTTCCACATTAGCTGCCTATGTGTCGAGGGGTTTTCTCCTGGGTTAGAGAAAAACACTCTGACGTATCAGTAATGACATTTAATGGAGCCGGATCCCTCTTTTTCCTTCCACATTACCTGCCTATGTGTCGAGGGGTTTTCTCCTGGGTTAGAGCAAAACACTCTGACATATCCGGATCCCTCTTTTTCCTTCCACATTACCTGCCTATGTGTGGACGGGTTTTCTCCTGGGTTAGAGCAAAACACTCTGACATATCCGGATCCCTCTTTTTCCTTCCACATTACCTGCCTACGTGTGGAGGGGTTTTCTCCTGGGTTAGAGCAAAACACTCTGACATATCCGGATCCCTCTTTTTCCTTCCACATTACCTGCCTATGTGTGGAGGGGTTTTCTCCTGGGTTAGAGCAAAACACTCTGACATATCCGGATCCCTCTTTTTCCTTCCACATTACCTGCCTATGTGTCGAGGGGTTTTCTCCTGGGTTAGAGCAAAACACTCTGACATATCCGGATCCCTCTTTTTCCTTCCACATTACCTGCCTATGTGTGGAGGGGTTTTCTCCTGGGTTAGAGCAAAACACTCTGACATATCCGGATCCCTCTTTTTCCTTCCACATTAGCTGCCTGTGTGTGGAGGGGTTTTCTCCTGGGTTAGAGCAAAACACTCTGACATGGATGGTGCCTTGACGTGGCGTCAGAGCTTTTCACTAAACCATCCGGCAGATAAATGTTGCAATGAGAGCTGTAATCATAAAAAATTCTACTATGAGTGAGCATATAGTCGAAGGGGGACACCAACCGGCAATTCTTCCCTAAATTATAGTATGGGGGAAAAAAGGGGACCGGAACTAAGAGGCTTTCGCCAAATTGAACAGTTCATTCCGAAAGAATCATTAGCTCGCCTTGGAGCGGTAGAAAACTTGGATAGACGACAGCGATCAGCAGGGCCGTGCCGTGCTATGATACAGAGAGGCGGCCGCATCAGGCGGCACCGTAAGGGGGCGGCATAAGCAGCGAAATCAAAATACAATTTGAACCATTCAATAATTAATAATCTTTACGCAACGCTTTTCTATATTGGTCTATGTTATTCCGATATTGATGTATACGATTTATGATTTATCGTACGCCTCTGCCTAAGCGCTTTCGGTATCCTTTGATCTCGGTTTCTGGTGCAGGTGCATCGTTGGCGAGCGCTCGCCGAAAGACTTTTGATCTGACAGCGGCCGCTCCTAAAAGCTGAGGCGGCAATTATCACAAAAGACAATTGCTGAGGCGGCAATTATCACAAAAGACAACAAGTGTTACGCGTTGATAGTTCTGCTTTGAACTTACAATTATTGACAATATTTGATTTTAATGTTAGTTTGTCATGAGACGTGGCAAGCGGCTGTGCTGTATTTAAATCAGTAAATCAGATATGTAATATATCTGTATCAGTATAATATTTGTGCATTTATACTAATTCAGTTTTTGTGTTTAAAAAGCAGATCAGGTAAGAGAATTATTGTTTTTTACAGAAATTGTAGTTACTTATTATCATTGAAAATGATTATGTTATGACAATTGGGACTCGAATTAAAAAGTAGTATTTGCATGGACTGGGTATATCTCAGGTGCGGAACGTCTGCCTCTGTGTGATAGATAGAGAGTTATTTAGGTAATATTGGGCTACTTTTGCTTTCTGTGTGTGATAGAGAGTGAGTTGCTTAGGAAATATTTGCATTTGCCTACTTTTGCGTTCGTTATTTATTGCTCTATTTTTACCAAATTCATATACGTTGAAGTGGAGACAAAGAAATGCATATATCAAAACAGCTGCTAGCTGTCAATTTGACAGATATTCATTATCTATTTATTATGTTCTGTTACCTACAAATCTTACTAGCTTTTTTTTTGACAGAACTTATTCTGACACATTTGGAAAAGTTAGGTTTTGAGTTAAAGTGGCTTAGACAACGGAGCTAATACAACGGCAGCAAAATACAAGGCTATGACAACGGAGCTAATATGAAAGAAGTAAGAAAGGGTGTACAAAATAGAATTCTTGAAAAATATCCAAGGGCGTTTATGTGCCCTGCGCATGTCATTCTTTAAACCTAGTTGTGAATGATGCAACGTCTACTTCTACAGAAACAACTTTTTTTTCTATTGTTCAAGAACTTTACACTTTTTTTTCTGGTTCTACAAAGCGTTGGGAAGTGCTAAAAAAATATGTTTCACAATTAACTCTAAAACCATTGAGTGCTACTAGGTGGTCAAGCACAGTAGATGCGTTAAAGCCTTTACGATTTCAACTTTGCGAAATCTATGATGCATTATTCCAAATAATAGAAGACATCAACAGAGATCAGAAACTAAAGTTAAAGCAAGAGGGTTAGCAAAAAATATTAAAAATTACAAGTTTATATGCGGTGTAATTCTTTGGTATGATATTTTATTTGAAATAAATTCAGTCTCGAAGCTATTGCAATCTGTAACTATAAATTTGTCAGATTGTGTAAGGATGTTATCAGAAACCATACAAAAAGTGAAAAGTTATAGACAATCTGGATATGATCAGATGAAAATTGCTGCTAATGAGATTGCAGAGAATCTTGAATGCGGTGCAGAATTTCCTGCCGAAACTGAAGTTAGAGCCAGAAGGAACAAGCATCAATTTGACTATGAAGAAGCTGTCGATCTACCCTTAACCCTTTCAGGACCATAAGGTTTTTAAGAGTAAATATTAATATGTAACTGTTTATTTTAGTTTGTTTAGACGTAAAATAAATAAAAATCATAAGAAAAATACATAACAATGTGTAGTTTTTTTGGAATTTTATGGGAAATATTTTTCCCAATGGACTATAAAGGTAACACAAATTATAGATAGGCTTATTATGCAATGTCTTTTATTTATTGGTTTATTAGAACAAAATGTTAACTAAAATAATACAAAATTATGAAATAAAATTACTATACAAAATGATGTGATAATTATGATATTCTGCGAAGCAATTTCTTTTGGTAGTGAGGCAAAGATGGACATTGCACATAGTACATATATTATGCGTCCTGACAGTTCTGTTTTTGTTTTCTAAACGTTCCCGTTTACGTAATTGCGTTCGGCATACGTTCTATTTTGACATTCTGTATAAAAAATGAACATAAGGTTATAATTAAATACGACAATCACCAATTTTAAAATGGGAAAAATGTTTCCCTTAGTCGTGAAAGGGTTAACAGAGGAGAATAAATTTGTAATAAACTTTTTCAATTATATTCTGGACATTAGCCTTAATTCTCTGAATGAACGATTCACGCTTCTGGAAACCCATAGCAAAAATTTTCAGTTTTTATATGACATTTTAAAACTCAATGATATAGATGACAAAATGCTAGAAAATTATTGTACCTGTCTCCAGTCAATACTTTCGGTCGAAAATGAATCAGATATAAATGCAAATGATCTTCAAGAAGAATTACGTGATGTATCCCGAATGCTACCATATTCTATGAAACCTTTGGATGTTTTAAATTATTTGTGCCAAAATAACTTAATTACTTTGTATCCGAATACTGTTGTAGCTCTGAGAATTTTATTAACACTCCCTGTCTCTGTAGCTAGTAGGGAAAGAAGTTATTCCAAATTAAAATTAATAAAACACTACTTAAAAAGTTCAATAAGCCAAACAAAACTTAGAAATCTGTCATTAATTTCTATTGAATCTACATTGGCTGCCACTCTGGACTAGACATCCCTAATTAACGAATTTGCTAAAGTTAGAAGGGTAAAACTCTAGTAGATTGTTGTAGTTGATATCATTTTTTAAAGTAGTTAATATTTTCAAATTAAAAATAGTATTCGTACATTTTGTGCAGTTTTTTTTAAAATCACAATCGAAGGTTATTTTAAAGAAAAAACCTTTAAGGGGCGGCATTTCGAAGACTTGCATCATAATGAGAAAATCTACCGCACGGCCCTGAGCCGTGCCATGAAGTAGTGATAGCATGGAGCGCAGGAGAGATCGGCCCAACAGCAGCAACATCCGCAAGCCATTTGTGCCAGAGACCGAGAAGGAGAACCCTAACTGTGGTGCCAACAAACGTAAGTAGGAGTGTACCACAGCAATTTTTGAACAAAAAAAAAGGGAGGATAATGAACCTTATATTAATATTTAGAAAACCCCGTGACATAAGTTTAACGGAACAATCGTTTTCATATTTCCCGTGTTTTAGGGAGAATTTTTTTTAACCTGTAGCTTCCTCATGTCACAAGTTCTCATTTGACGTATATATTGTTATTTTCGGCCTTCTCGTTCCGAAGATAGAGCGGAATAACAGTTTTCCTTTTTTTCCTTTTTTAAGGCAAAGAAAACGTGTTTTTGTATATGGCAATTTTGTATAACCTATGATACTCCCCGTGTCATAAGCTTTAATTTGACACATAAATCATTAAATTTGTCCGTCGCGTTTGAAAAATATGGTGTAACAACTGTTTTGATAAATTCACAAGCCGACAAACCGACAAATGACGAATGAAAAGCAATAAGAAGATAGGTAATAAGAAGCAGACTCTTTATCCTATGACAGCTAATGCTTTGCTTCAGCTGCAAAACAGAGATTCATTACTCTGAAAAAGTCTGCTTGGTTTTAAAAGCAAAATCTCTCTCTTTTTGAAGCTGAAGCAAAGAAATGTGTTCGCAGAACAAAGCATTCCCTTTTTTTAGATGAAATAAAACAAAAATTGTTTGCTAGAAAAGTATCCTTCTTTCTAAAGCTGAAACACACAGGAGAGCAGTGAATATTTCTTTTGTATCTGAGGTATTCGTAGATCAAAGTGACTCTTTTTTGACGCCTAAGAAAAGTAGAAAGTGTTCTCAGGAGTGTCGTCTCCTTTCTGCAGCGGAGCAGAGTGTTCCCTGGGCAAAAAGAAATTTCCTTTCTACAGCAAAGCAGAAGGTGTTCATAGGTCGAAATACGTTGCAAGGGTCAATGAGCCGAAGAGAATGGCAGAGTCGTTGTCAGAACAAGTAAAAAATAGCCACCGATGTGGTTGGGATGAGGTCAAGAGGCCATTCTGCTGCGACCCCCGGTAGATGGATGAAGCAGGTGAAAGTGGACGGGCGTGGCCGGCTGCAGTGATGCGCCGTTCCGATGCCCCGGTTGGAGGGTGCTGGCCCACATCTCTCTGCTGTCCTCGTCCACGAGGCCGCCCCCCCCCCACGCTGATCTGCATGAAAATAAGCATCAACAGGGGTGGAAGGGGGGATGACGGGAAAGTGGCACATAACGAGTTTCTCTTTCTGCGGAGAAGCTCTCAACAGATCAGCTGTCTTTGCGTCAGTAGAGAGAGAAAGCCACTTCTCAGTAGGCACGAACCAGCCCCCGAGAATCCATTTCTGTTTTGCTTTTAAAATAAAACAAGTTCGTGAAATGAATTCGATGGCGAGGGTTTATCTGTGGTAAGTGACGTAGAGATAAAATACTGTGAAAGATGACCTGACTTCTTTATTCAAAAGTATTTTCATAAAAAGAATGAAACAGCAGTTTTTGTTGAAGATCTGCTCATTCGTATAAGTGATAAATATGCTGAAGATTAATATTCAAAATACAGAAGATATAAATAGCTACCCATAAACCTTGCGACAGGTACACGAAGTGTACGTGATAAGCATACAAGGTGATGAGAAAAAATGTGGTGCAGTTGCTCAAATAAATATCCGAACGCTATGGTTGATTGCAGAATTCAGAAAATATATCTGGCAACGTTTTTTAGAAATTAGTGATCTGGCAAATTTCGTGTACTGTACATGAAGGTTACCAAATCACTAATTTCTAAAAAAATCGTTGCCAGATATTTTTTCTGAAATTATTTCTCATGATTTCATCAATGAGCTTTGGAAGTTTGAATATTTAACAATAGAAATACCTGTTGCAAAAATTGACTTTAGAAGTTAATTTAAAATTTGGAATAAGTATTATATCCACTGGCGCCGGATTTTTAAATTCTCAGGTGGGCTCACATACAATAACAGGATACTAGACATATTTATTTTGTCTGTTAGATATAAGATAGAAATTTTTCAGGGGGGTTCGAGCCCCTCAGCCCCCGGTACTTGGCACCAATGATTGTATTAAAGTGTTTAATAAAATAATCGTGTATTTTAAAAGTTTGTGTAAAGAATTCTTTCACTATCCTTCAGTTTTATATGTCTCTTAACACTGGCATTGCTGTTGTTACATATTCAAACTTCCATAACTCATTAAATACTGACGGAGTATTGTTGAAAATAGAGATATTGATTTATTTGATTGAGATCTTTATCTGCAATCACATTTTTCAAAACAAAAAAACTTATTTTAGAAGTTAAAGAGCTTTGACGTTAGCTTTCCATTGACTTAACATACGGGTTTTCCTTAATTTATGGAAACCAGTGTAAAAGAATGTATTACTATATAAATTGCCTTTCTCATTACACTAAATATATTAGTATTATTAGAACTTTTGAAACTTTTACTGAAGTTATACTTTATTAGTGATGAAGAAAAATGGATTTCAACCAAACAAACTGGAGCCGAAACATCTACAGTGCAATAGATCATACTGTATACTTGTTCAACAAATTGCAGAGTATCAAAAAAAAAACACAGCATGTAATGGGTGTCCCCTTTCCGTATTTAATTAGGACTAAAAATGTCTTGGTAAGCGAATTTCACTGTCGGTGAGTAATGCGGAGCAGTTTTTCGTTCATCAGTAACATATGTAAATTGTTTCTTTATGTTGATATTTTTACATATTAATTATTATAATATATAGATGGTGTTTTAATAAAAAATATGCGAAAAAATGCGTGACCATTTTTTTCGAAAAAATGTCACCATCGACATGATATAAGCGTATCAAGTATGTTACAAGAAACACAAATGTAAATTGTTCTTTAATAAAGGAAACTGGAAAAACTTAAATATAAAATTAAAATAAAATTTTAATTTTTTTGGAAACCTGTTCAAAAAGCAGAAAAGAGTTAATAGTTATTAATAAGGTTATCCATTGCATCTTAATAAAAATTAACAGTTTAGTACGAAAAGATTTAAATGAAAAACATAGTATTCTTTGGCAACATGTTCAAAAAAAAAAAAAAAACGCCACCCCATCAATGGAATCTCAGTTTATTATCTCGATAAATGGTAAAACATTTTGGATTCCTGATATGGAGGGGACGGATTTTTGACGTTCTTCTGAAGAGGAATAAGAGGAAGTGACGCTCTTCTTTTCTTCTTAAAGAAGGAATCAATTTTCGCCTGTTTCGTTTTCGTCCTCTCATTCAGGATAAATGCATTTGGCTCAACATGAGGGTCAATCCCTTGAATTCTCTGCCATGGTGAAGCTGATCATTGTAAATTGTCTAAATACACCTGTATCCTAAAGTTAAGCATAGTTGACCAAATGGGCTATATTGAGTAAATAAAGGCCGAAACCAGCAACAAAAGGTACGTGCAGATAACGACGGTCATTCGCAAATGTGAGAGTAATGATGCAATAGCATATGACCAAATATAATTTATATAAGAGAAAAGAAATGCAAACCTGTAATGGGGAAAAAACGTAAAATATGTGGGCTACCTCATTTCTTGTCGCCATCGCATTCTGTTTCTGTTCAAACCGATTTGTTTTTTGTTTCCTTTTTTTTGAATAAATTATTCTTTACTCGAGCAACTGACACAGTGTACATATTTTAAACATGGTGACCCGCAAAGCTATAACTATATCTTCAGGAGATTGAATTATTTCAATTTCGACATAAAATAGATAACAGACAATTTTTTTGACATTTTTGGTTCAATATTTTCCACTCGTAAAAGCTGTTTTAATTTTTGCTTTATTAAAACTTTGAACTCATAATATTTTTCTTGGAAGAATATGTATTACTATATAAATGTATGTATTACAATATAATTTAAAAGCAAAAGGAATTTTATAATCATTTGTACATTATCCGTAATTGTTTCAATTTTTGGCAATTTATAATAATTGAGGCATTGAAGTTTGTATTTTTATTATGTTGTATTTCGATTTTGTATGTATTTTCGTAAAACGTACTTAATATTAATGTGCATTTATAGAGATTTCGGTAAGGTAACAAGTTGAGATAATTTAGTCTCTGTTTTAAAGTTTTTAACAGATTATACTCCATTATCGGAATAATAGATTTTGCTATTATTCACTGCAGCTTTTCTATTTTTTTTAACATTTGTCAAGTTTGTAGTTCCCCTGAATGACTATTCCATAGCTTAAAATAGATTCACATATTGATTTGTAGAACATAACGCATGTGTCGATATTTACAAAGTATCTTAGTTTTTGAATTTTCATTGCGCATAATCTCAGTTTTTCAACAATACATCTTTTGTGTTCATTGCATCTGAATTATCTATCTATGTAAATACCTAGGTAATTAATGTTGCAAACTCTTTTTATTAAAGGACAGGTGCATGCTACTAAATTATTTGAAATGTTTTTCTTTTTGCACTTATCTTGTGAGGTTTTATGTAACCAGCCTGGTTCAAATTGATTTCCGGTGAATGTATGATCATCCATTTTTCTTTTTTGTTTTTTAACATTTTTTTTAAATTTAACCATCTTAAAATTTTATTAAAATATGATTGACTCAGCTTTGTTTTTCCCATTAGTAAAAAGCAAAATATCATCTTCATTTAAATATATTCTGCTCCTCAAGTCTAAATTCATCATTTCGTTTATGTCAATTAAACATAGTAATGGTCTCAAAACTGACCCTTGAGGAACGCCAAATTTTATATATTTTCACTGGTGCTGTATGGATTTTCTATTTTTGTAATAATGGTTCTGTCTGTTAAGTAATTTTTTATCCATTGTGTCATTGTGCCTCTTACAGCGTACTTTTCTAGTTTTTTTTAGTAAAAGCTGATGATCTATTGTGTCGAATGCTTTTTGTAAATCTAAAAAAATAATTGCTTTTCCTCCCCTGTTTAAGGCCTTGTTTACCATATCAGCAAATTTGGAGATTAGTTGTGTAGGATTTTTCGCTTTCTGAAATCCATATTGATTTTTATTTAACATTTCGTGTTTTAAAAGTAAATTATATAGAATCCTGATAGACATATTTTTCTAATAATTTTGTTATCGATGACAAAATTGCAATAGATCTGCAGTTTCTCAAATCTGATTTCTTACCACCTTTATGTAAAGGCCGTAAAATTGCCGTTTTTAGTTCTTTCGGTATTTTTCCTGTGGTAGTACTTTGATATATGATATCTGAGAAAATTTTAACCAATATATCTTTGCTTTCTTTAATATGCTTAAAATCTATGTTGTCGTGTCCCGGTGATTTGTTGCTATCTAACCAGTTGATGATATTTATAGTTTGTCTATTTTCTACTAAAGGCATGTATAATGAGTTTGTTATTATTTGGGAATTATGTGGTACAAATGATTCATCGTTTCCATAGTTTGTCTCTCTTATTTCATTTACCATTTACCTTTTTATTTAACAGTCATAAATAATATCACGAAATCGTATATAGCAATGTTAAATTGGGAAATATAATTGTCTCAAAATCATTAATTGTATGCAATAAAATTGCAGATCATTCATGATATTAGCACTTTATATCATGAATGATCTGCAATTTTATTACATTTATTACATTATTTAAATTTTTTGTATACACAAGTTAAACACAGACTCAATTGCAAACTGTACAAAATGTCCGTTGTTTCGTCAAATATTACGCAGTAATATTTGGCCTCTTTTACAGGGTTAAGAATGACACTCCTAATCTGTTCCCCACAGCATGCAATTAGTTGCTTTTGTGTAGTCTTCCGTCCCATGGCCGAGTGGTTAGCGTGCTTGGCTACTGATCTAAGGGACCTGGGTTCGAGCCCCGGATAAGGCACGGACGTTTGTGTTGTTTTTCTGCTGAGTTCCTGCCATCCTCTCAGACCTTCTACTCTGGCATATAAACTGATCAGGCTCCTGTCAGACCTCTGTGGCAAGCAGCTGCTTGAAGGGGTATTTATTATTTATTTATATATTATACTGATGCAAGTGGCATTCGCAGCTGCATTTACAAGACCACTATTTTCTCCACTATTGACTCTACACCTCAGAACCTCTCTAAAATTGCCTTCGTTAATGAGTAATATTGGTGTTCCAATTTCAATATATAATTTTCCGTCTTCTCGATGCTCTCACAAAGGAATATTCTTCCTACCGAGTAATATGATGGTTTCAACCTCTGTGTATTTTCTTATCCTTGTTTTAGGTGTTCTGGATTAATCTTATTGATATTATGTTCTTCTGGCGTATAATGCGTTTTAAGAAATTGTTTCTCCTTCCACAGCATTTCTATGCTATTCGTTCTTTTCATTAGTCCGAAGGTCACCATCTTTACCTAAAAGCGTGGCAAAATCTGCCAAAGGCTCTCTTGCGAGTTTCCGAAAAGAAACGTGTTTGCAAGAACTTCCCCCCCCCCCCCCCTCCCAACCTGCCGTGAAGAACAGCCGGCAATGTTTGAAATAAATTCCTCTCTTAACGTTGGAGTATACTAGCCATAGAAAACGAATATCTAGGTGGGATTGATTCAAATATCACTTTCTTCCTTCCTTTTTTGAAGATGAGTTAAATAGGATAGCTTGAAACCAGTGGAGGTTCCATGGTCTCTTTATCAGGCCACATCTAATTTGTCATCAATAGAAGAAATTGAGTAAATATATTTTCCTATATTGTTCCTGCCAGACACATTATTAAAGCTGCAAGAACTAGAAATAGACATCGTAATCATTGATTTGTAAACTGAAGTCGAACATTATTCATGTACTTCACGCTTTAGTTCCCTATGCTGTTCTGTGACAAAAAATTAGTTTTTAATAGATTTAACTGGCATTTTAAAATCATAACTTATTTGATTCTAACTTCTTTAGTTTTAGACCAGGACGCTCCACAAAGGGTCTATTATTGAATCTTATCTCAGACGCCGAATTTGCAATTAAAAACGGGTTTTTTCTTGTTGAAGCTGTAATAGATTTAGAAAAGGCTTTTGATACAGTCTCACACCAAGGATTATTAGCTAAAATTAGAAAATTAAAATTTATGGCAATATGTATCACTTTTTCTCTCATATAATACAAAACAAAAACTTTAGAGTTAAAATTGCAAATAACTTCTCAAATAAATATGAATTTAAAAATAGAATAATTCAAGGAGACATACTTTCTCCAATATTCTTTAATATGTATCTAAATGACATCTCAGAAATGTTTTCCTCAGATATTTCATATAGTACATATGCAGATGACCTTATCTTCTTGACCATTCACACAGATCTTAATATAATAAACACAAGATTACAAAATACTCTTACTAAACTAGTAAATTATTGTAAAAAATGGAATTTAAAAATATCATCAGAAAAATCAATAATCACATATTTTTACAAAAGACAGAAAATCACAAATGAAATAAAAATAACTTTAAATAACACAGAAATAAAAATTACAGATAATATAAAATTTCTTGGACTTCCTCTGGACTCGAAATTATTATGAAATCATTTTCGTAAAAATGCAAAAGAAAAAGCTACTAAATTATTTAATTTCTTAAGATTCCTCGGAAGCTCTTAATGGGGCTGCTCCACAAAAAAACCTTTTATTAATATTTAATTCTATAATCCTACCAAAAGGTTTATATGGAATTGAAAATTTGCAAACAAAAATTGAATTTCGCAAACAAAAATAAAAATCTAGAAACAGTTTAAACAAAAATTTTTAAATTTCGCCTTGGACTTTTGCAATCAACAAACAACTTATATATACATGTTGAAACTTCATTTCCCACAATTGAAAAAAAAATATATTTACTATCGAATTTAATATTTCGAATAATCACTAAAAATCAACAACACCCTATAATAAATAAATTTAATAATAACTTTCAAGATATAACTTTGAAGGGTTTTTCAGAAAAAGAAAAGATATTGGAACTAATAAATAATAAACTTAGCGGAGATTATCTCCCAAATTTTCCCTGCTGAATTTCAACATTACCCATTATTTCTGATAAAATACCAGGAATTGAATCTAAAAATCAATATGATAAATCAATTATAAAATCATTAACTGACACATTTATCAGTGATAACTATAAAAATTATATACATGTATTCACAGATGAATCTCTTAATTCTGACTCCACTATCACATCTGGAGCCTTCTATTTCCCAAATGAAAACTATGAACACCAATTTAAATTTAATATAACTAAACCAGCAATTATAGCTGAGATGTTTGCTATTATTATAACAATCAACTGGGTCTTAAAATATAAAAATAAAAAATTATCATATTTTTACAGATTGTAAATCATCACTACACATTTTTCAACATAACCCTTTCAAAAATAATTTCTCAATATTTATTAATTATATAGTTACTTTAATTTACAAACACATAGATCAGAGTAACATTATAACTCTACAATGGATATCTTCACATGTTAATATAATATATAACGAACATGTAGACACTTTAGCAAAAAAGGCAAAAGATATAAACCACACTAAAAATTCTCCTTTCCATTTTGTTATGCATAAAAAAATGAATAAAATAAAATTATTGGCAGAATTACAGAATTGGTACTTGACAAAAGCTAGGAAGACACAGATTTCAAATCTCTAACATCATTGATAAACTTAATAATTTTGGATTAAAGAAAAATGAAATCTCTATGATTTTTAGAATAAAGGCTAATCTAGCTCTTACAAATTCCACACTATTTAAATTTAGAAAAATAAATTCACCAAATTGTTTTTTCTGCAATAACATGCAAACACTAGACCATATAATATTCAATTGCAACAAATATGAAGAAGAGAGAAAAATTTATTTTAATAAATTGAAAAAATATAATGTAAATACATTTAATTTTAAAAATATATTAGAACCAACATAAAAAAAAATTAAAATAAACTTTTTATAAATTATTAATTAATTATCTCAAAAACATCAATCTCTTAGATAAACTATAAAAACATGATGAATGAATAATAATTTAGAAAAAAAATAAAAATAAATAAAAAATAAATAAGTAAAAAATAAAAGAAGAAAACTAATAAAAATTAATTTAAAATGAAACAAATGAATGAATATAAATAAAATAAATAATAATTTAAAAAAAAATTATATATATATATCCGTAAGGAACCACAAAAATTATGCGTGAATGAGTCTGCATTGTTTTAATTCTTTGCAGGAATATTCAAAATTTGATGTGTATTGATGATGATGACTAATATATCATCCAGAGTTTTTTGCTTTTATAGAAAGTTGTCCAAAATTGATTGACCACGCTTCATTTCTAGAGCACAAAATTAATGGTTAAATTAAATGTTATTTACGATTAAATGTATTGTACGATTAAATGTTAAAGATATGCTCGCACTGCTAAGTAATGGACTCAAGGCACCTCCAGTACAAATTGCCGTTCCTTCTCTTATATTACAGACACGTAATGCCATCCTTTCCGTTTGATTCTTTGATTTCTATAGCTGCCTGCACATCAAAAGCGGTGTTGCCACCCCTCCCTGAAACAAAGGAAGGAGGCTGGCAAGGGACTTGGTCTTGGTCTTTTTGAAAACCGTGAAATGTCTGGAATATTCCTGTTCAAAGTGAAAATATCTGGAATATTCCTGTAACACTTTTGACAGGTGTGCACCTATTTTACAAGCTACTAAATGGATTTTACCATTATCATCAATGCGCACGACTCACGTGATCGCAAGAACCAACTCCACCCAAGTCACCTTTAACGCCTTCGGAGGGTTTCATCATTTGAGGGGTGACACCCGCTGTAAAATTTCATGCCTCTCTGCGGGCGGAAGTTCGGTTGCGCTAATGGTCGACGCTTATTGTTTGGTCCACCCAGGCTCCACAATAACTATTTTGCTCTCTCGAGCTAATTGGATATCTGCCGCTCCTTCCTTCAGATATGCCATTAGCTCGGTCAACTTCACAAAAACTGTGGTGAAACTGTCAACTTTATAAACACTGTGTTACGAAAACTGTGTACAAAAACTTTGATTTTACTCATTTATTTTTTTTCGAGAATTTTGGAATCGGAACTTCTCGGAGCAGTTAAAATTCCCTGAATTTTTATATTTGTTTTATTTTCTTTTTTGATATGGATTGTCGTAAATGGAAAATTTTGAAGGAGGAAGAAATAATGAAAATTTTGTTTACCACTAATAGTTAATAAATAAAAATAAATACCCCCTCAAGCAGCTGGTTGCCACAGATGTCTGATAGGAGCCTGTCAGTTTATACGCCATAGTAGAAGGTCTGTGAGGATGGCGGGACCTCAGCAGAAAAACGACACAAACATCCGGGGCTTGAACCCAGGTCCCTTAGATCCCTTAGAACCCAGGTCCCCAAGCACGCTAATCACTCGGCCACGGGACTGCCAATGATAGCTCAGAGATTAAAAATGTCGAATTCAGGTCGAGTGAAGAAAATAGCCGGGTATCAATCACAATCAATCGAGAATATTCAGCTGCAATCAAAGGCGAGTATGAAAGATCTTCAACCATAGAGACTAATGACAGACGACGTGATTTTAGTGGTATTGTCGTACTCACAGAGATTTATCCTGTGGACACGACTGTGGGCCGAAAGGTTCGTGAATATTCGATTTACATGATGGGAACAAAGACTCTTGTTTTGCCATCCAGTTCTGCGAAAATCCTTGACGCTGTTTTCAGCAGAGGACGAATTTTCTCTTCCAGCATGGAAACTTCGCGAATTGAAAGTCGCTGTCAGCATCAAAGGCCACGGAGAAGGTGTAGCCTCCCTGCCTCGGACGCCCTTGACCAATGGACGACGGCATCATCAGCTTATGCGCTGACCTCTGCCAGAGGTCGCGGAAATCAGCAGAGTTGGAAGAGTCTTGAGAGAGTTGAAAGAGTTGGAGGACTATTTGGTGAAGACGTGTGTTTTTCCCTTCTTCTGGTCGGAACTCTCAGCGACGAGGACGTGCGATCCTCCTTCTTCTTGTCTGAACTCTCAGAGGCAATAGTCAACATCTGCAGATAGTGTACAAATTCTACAATGCCTCAATCACCGGCCAAGCGGCCTAAGGACGATACATCAGCAACGGCAACATGAAAGAAGGTAGGGGTCATTTTCACAAATAAATCTACGTTTTATTCCACATGTATGCGCTTCTACCAGCTGCCGCCACAGTGCCCCAAATAGGGACCATGGACTGTAAGGACTTTTAGAGCTAGTGGCTCGTGATTTTAGTGTGGACTTTGATGAACATTTTAGTCTCCACCACTATAAAGGTTACCCTTGATTAAAAGGGCTGCGTATTTGGAAACTACCCCAAAGATGGGAGGAATTGTATGAGGAAAATGTCAAAAATAGTAATCTTGTAATAAATGTTGTGTTTAATTGCTAAATACGGATTATCTCCGTTTTCCATGTGTTGAATGTTAGTTACTTTGAATCTTGGGTTAAGGGGCTGCCTTAGCATTGGCAGGGTAGACGAATCACGGTCAGAAAAAGTGTTGGACCACCCTAATAAAAAAGGGGGGTTTACAGCAGTATTTCATAGTCCAACAAAATCCGTAAGAATCATTGACCTGGATTTCTCGTGAAAATAGAGGTGGACCAGTTCATGATCTTTCGGTAGGATTCGAACCCTTTGGAATTTTAAAATTGCTGCTGAGTGACAATACGCTTGAATTGATTTTGAACAATATGAATCGATATGTTAATCATCTAAAGCAGGCCCAAATCTACTGCTGATTGCAAAAGAACTTGCGGCTCATGAAACACACACAGAAAAAACAACGACATACATCTCGGTTATTTCTTCCAATTCTTTGACCAAAGATGTTTAGATGCATAAGTAAATTATTTTACCAATTCCAAAATTCATTAAAAATCTGCATTTTTATTTTCAACCAAGATATATTCCAATAACCGGCCGGGTTTGCTAACTATTACACCATCAATGGCTAACGTTTCTTCTTCAGCTTGTGTGACTTATAACTTTCTCGATTTTTTACTTGATTTGTACATGGGCGCAATCTATTGGCAAGTGGACAACTCTGTTGTCTCTTAGAGATGGAAATTTAATGTTTGTCACTCACACTCATGGAATTATATCAATAATTCAGTGATAAAGTGTCACAGGAAATGTCCTGTAGACATGGAACACATGAAATAATAAATTGAAGAAAGTTATTTTTTTTTTGCTTTGAGTAGGATTCGAACCCACATCTTCCAGTAACCAGCTGAGTGGCCCCCCGACAGATGGCACCAATGTATGAATCAAATAAAAAATGTAGGAAAGTTTATAAGTCACACAAACTGAAGAAGAAAACGTTAGAATATGATGATTACTACCCAGAGAGTTACTGGGTGATGTGGGTTCGAATCCCAATCCCGGCAAAAAGAAACAATTTTTTCAGCTTATTATTTCATGTGTTGCACGTGTACAGGACATTTCCTGTGATACTTTACCAATGAATTAAGATATATTCTTTATTCCTTAAAATCGACGATTTTCCAAATGATTAGAAACGTATGTTTTCGTTTTTAAGTAGATGATTTTTTCTGAGGCTGTTTAAGAATATAGTTTTTTTTTCTAGTGTCTCTTAAATAAGTATGAGTTGCACGGGCCTGATCTAGAGGGGAAACGAAATAAATACAAATCCAGATTGGAATCCTATTGATAATATTAATGAAATATAGGAATTCTTCAGAATCTTTAAATTATGAGAATTTCAAACCTCCGTCGGTTAAAAGATTAGTGTTCGGATAATCCCATTTGGGTAAATCAAATGACCAAAAGCACCATGGCTTTTGGTCGTTTTTTAATGATCCTGAGGTATGTTCACATGCTTGATGAACGTTTTGGGCACACCACATTGAATAGATTTGTAAATGCGAATCGTTGTTTTTTTTTTCTTTTCTTTTTGCCGCTGTTCTTCGGGTTCTGGGGGGAGACGATCGCCTCGATTGCCCCCCCCCTGGATCTGCCACTGGGTTTCGCCTCCTTTACTTTGAATTCATAAGGTTTTTTTACATTAATTTTATAATTTTAGTATTTTGTTTTCATAAATTTATAATATAAATTGAAGTGAACTAGAACCGAACTGCTTTTTCAGTTTCATAGAACTGAGTGATGCATTATTTTTAAGTGTTTCTCTCGTCAGTGTGTAAATTTATTTGATGTCCAGGCTTTGCACTTTGTGCTCATTTAGTTAAACCTATTATTCACGAAAGTGAATAATAGGTTTAACTAAATGTTGTCCACCACCAATGGTGAATCCACCAGTTTAATCAAAAAGGTAAAGAGTTATGGACGCAATACCTCTTTCTACCAATGCGCCTTTTGCAGGAGGGTAAACTTTCCTCTCTGATGTCTGTCTTACACAGACTTCAGAAACAGAAATTTCACGGTTTTGCTGAAAGGAAAACGTCATCTCATTCCAGCTACAAAGCCTCAAGCTTTAAAGAGTGAAATTGTCAAAATCCTTAAAGTTTCAGGAAACATTAATTGTATATTCCTCGCAAGAAATAATAACCTTAATATACGTACTGTTACAGCTTCTTGTGTGTGTGTGATATTCTTCCCATTAAAAATGTAATTGTCAGAGAAGTAACTACTACTTGATGGCTATTGATGTAATTAGTTTTCTGCTACATGACCCAACGTTAGTCAGAATGGAGGAGTTATGTAATGAACTCCGAACGAATAAGCTAATTATTCTGAAGTTGCGTTGATTCTCGTGAGGCGAAGTACAATAATTCCTACATCCACCGTTCTCATCTCTTCTAGGCCTTCATTGTTCAAAAGAAATTCGTGTATGGTATCGACTTTAACAAATGACCATTTTGTTTTGATAAACCTCGAAAATGCACTCACTGCCAACGCTTCGGCCATACCATCAGAAATCGTGGCAGCAAACAAGTTTTTAGTCGATGCGGGGCTGAGCATGTAACATTCGTGTGTTATCTTACCTGCTGCCTTTGCTCAGGAGATCATACAGCAAAGGACAAGGTGTGTCCTCATTGGATTAGATAAAATGAGATTCTGTGTTGTAAATCTAGACATCATGTTTCTTATCAGGAAGCATGTGCTAAATTTCTTTCTACAGAACCTACTTATTCCTAAGTTACTATAACTTCACGTGAATTAACAGCTTTCAAAGAGATCCTTTGATAAATTTTTCTACGCCTTTCAGAGAACCATTACTAACTTCGTCACAGCAGCATTGGAGAAACTAGAACTTCGTTTCACAGAACTACTATCTATAAAAATCTCATTGTTTCAGAAAGGGGAGGAAGAGTTAAGGTTACCCCTCAAAATTTAAACCAACTCCCTTCAATCAGAAACTCAACACACTCCATCCACCTCAGGCACTATTTCCACTATATTTCAACCAGCTTACAACTTAAGATTCCTTCTCAGCACTCTCAGCAACACATCAACATCGACGATGAAAAGTCTGGAAAGAATGGCTATCTCAATTATACCTGAAATCCCATCCATTCCAGGAGATTCTTATAAATCCATTTGAAAATTAATGAAATCTTGAACCAGCTCTAGCCAGAAGATCAAATGTTGCTAGTTAATTCTTAAAACAAGAAAGCTGCTTTTAATTTTTTTGTGTTCCTACGAAATGTGTGTGTGTGTTCCTACGTGTAATCTTCGTAGCATATATGCTAACGATAAACTGTTAGGTGTGTTACTAGCTACTCATACCCTACTTAATTTGTTTGCAAGAGACTTGGCTGCAACGACATTCTGATTGCAATTTACAGAACTATGTTGTCATCTAAACGACTGCCCAGGAGAGAGAGGAGGAGGGATTTTTTCTGTACTGCAGAGAGGTATCCCGTGCACTCTTCTACCTATTGCATCGAATACAGAACAGAATTTGATGAAATATAAAAAATTTCAATTTCTCTTCCAGAAATACAGATATACAGAGATATTATAATAGATAATTGCTACATTCCTAATGGCTGAGATGCTGTCAGAGCTCTTGATCATATTATTTCAGCTCCATACAATACACTATGTTGAAAAAAGTGTCCGGACACTTCCGTGTTAATGTCAATGGAAATCCACTTTCAAAGCTCCCTAACATTGACAATAAACCTTTTACGCAAATATTGTTATTAGCGATAAATTGTAGATGTCACTCAAATCTCTCTAAATATATTCCCGCAGTATTCGTTTAATATTTAAAGAATGAATGGAAGCTGAAACATTCATCTTCAACTTTTGACACTTGTGAAAATCATTTCAATAGATAAAATACAAATCTTGTAACAATTTGTTCACTAACATAAATTAAATGTCTGAAGTTCGTATGACGATTTTTTAATATTTCATCAATTCGGAGGCAATGTGACAGTGTCAATTTTCAGCAATCTTCGATCAATATTTAAGGATTCATTGAAGCGGGACCATTTAACAGCAATGACATTGCCTCAAAATTGATGAAATCTAAGATTTCATCAATTGTTAAATATGAATTAAATATCATAGAAACTTCAGATATTTAATTTATGTGAGTGAACAAATTGTTACAACAGTTGTATTTCATCTATTGAATTGTTTTTTCATAAGTACCAAAAGTGAAGATAAATGCTTCAGCTTCCATTCATTCTTTAAATATTAAGCGAATATTGCGGGAAATATATTTAGAGATTTGAGTGATATCTACAATTCATCACCAATAACAGGTTTTGCGTAAAAGGTTCATTCAAACAGTAAAAGGTTTTGCGTTAAAGGTTATTTCAATGTTGGGGAGCTTTGAAAGTGGCTTTCCATTCAAATAACATGACACTTACGTGACCCATTCGTTACGTGACACTTTTTTCAACATAGTGTATAAACGTTTTCCTTAGAGATTTCCGTTCACATTATCTCAGTGGATTTCCTCATTAATATCAACATCAGGTGAAAGATTAATGAATGGTTCTGATTGGCGCTTCTTAGGCAACGAATTTCTGCTTGTTTCGCCTCCAATGGCTAGGCCACCGACCTGTCATATTGTATCCCATATCACTCTGGCATATGTTCTTGGAAAGCAGTTTTACCCTCATTTTCCATGATTTAAAAACTGCAAATGATTGTATTTCGTTTTCTATAAACCCGCAAACACACCAAATGGGACCAATTCTTGAACACCTTCTGCGCACTCAGCTTAACTCGCAGATATTGTCATGCGGAGTTTTTTTTTACAATTTACAGACAGCCTTGTATAAACCAACTTCAATCTATTAGCTACAGTCCAAATGTTCTCCCCCCCAAGGTGGTTCGCTTCCTGCAGAGAAGTACTTCAACTTAAGCGCGTGCATTTAATACCACTAGAAGACAATTAGAAATATAGGATTGGATAGCATATAAAGCATCAAGCGTTATACTCAAATTTACAATACAGGAGGAAAGAATAAAAATACTGGTCAAACAACTGTCAACAACTTGGCTCAACCTCTTATCCTTTTCGGTTATATCGAGATTCCTAAAATCAGGCATATCGGAAAATATTTCATCATCATTAGACATTTTGGACGGTAAACTTCTGCCCGATTCCAGAAAAAGAAAAGGAACTACTAACAAAGCATCGTACTCGTCACTACCCTGCACATTATCTGGGTCTCTTTCTCCAGATTCTAAAAACTGTACAAAAATTCTTGATGAAGATTTTTTTTGAAATGATCTACATTGAGCAGTTCGTACTCAAAGAAACTCTGCGAGAGGATCAAACGGTTTCTCTATTGAAATTGTGAAGCATCTTCCAGAGCAACGTTTCAGCAATCTACTTCATCTCTGTAACAAGATGGGGCCATCAGAGAAATCGTTCTCAAACGTGGAGCATGGAATTAATCATTCCTATTCCTAAATTGGAACTTCAACATATAGTGTTACAGTTTCTCTTCTTATTGTTCTACTATTACATCTCACAAAAAAAAATGGGGCGGGGGTGGCTCAGTCGTTAGCTCGCCAGGCTCGTAATCTGTAGTTCTCAGGTTCGAGTCCCAGCTGGGTCAGCGTTGAGATTTATCTCCGCAAAATTCCCCACCCTGCCCACGGTCAGCAGGGGACACCGATGGGCCTGGAAAGGCCGCCGTCCGTCGGGTGGGCCGTTAAGCCGTGTCTCCGTGTGCGGGAGAGCCATACCCTGTGCACGTTAAAGAACACGCCGGATGGCCTTGACCGGAGGCTACCATCTGTCGCCCAACAGCTTGTTCCAGTGGGTCCCCTCTCCCAACCTTCTCTGAGCCTTCGGGGTCCATATGACCTGGCCATTTAGCCCATGGTGTGCAAAAAAGTGCCGCTCAGAGGTAAAACAACCCAACCCACCAAAAAAATGGGAAACCTAATTTCTACCCCATCACTTGAATCGTCATTAGTTACTCAATGTTCACAGAGACAATTCACGTATTTATTCCACATGAAGGCATACACTATGTGAATTCGCACCTATTCAGCTTATGCAAACAATAAAACGACGCCAGTGCTCTAGTGTAATAAAAATAGATTATATCTCATGTCTACGATTCTGTAAACGTGGGAGCTCTGCTGCACAAGCTGAAGGCTCTGGGTTTTCAAGGCAAATTATTAATATGGCTTAAAAATTATTTCGTTCTAGTTCTTAAAAACTGCTCTGTTCTCTGGAGAAACATTCTTTCTTCAAGTCAGAGAGATAATAGTTAGTTCTCCTCAAGGTAGTGTATTATAACCTTTTCTATTCAATGCTTATATTCAGGATATAACAAGCATATTCAGCCACCCTGCAAAGTAGCAGTTTATGCAGACGATATTATTATTTACGGTTCCAGCTCCAATCACAATCTTTAATTAAATCTTGCCAGCAGGCAATGGACAAAAATTTCGAACCTAATTTTATTAGCACCAAAAAGTACTATATTTATCTCATCTGAGATCACAACATTAACCTTTACAATATCATACTTGGTCCAAACATTTACCATCGAAGTCAATGAAACTCAATATGCATTTCATTAATACTGTATGAAAAATAAATGTCTTCAGATAATTAATATTATCAGAAATCTATTCTTCAGGAAAGAGTTTCATCGACACATCTTAACGCTATTAATAACAGCAATGTTTAGATCAGTGATAATATACAACACCCCGTTTCTTACGTTAGCTCTAAGCTGTTACTGGTCTAACATTTCTCAGCTCTGGGTTCAACAATTGACTGACCCAAAGCCACACCTTTACCACTTCTATATGCTGAGAAGAGAGCCTTTCACTGGTTAGTCTTATGTCTCACAAGAGGACTATAAAATAAATGATATCACCATTGCTATGCTTCTTATTAACAATCTTCCGTCAGTTACATGTCTTACAATATCATCTTTGAAAGCGGTAGGAAAGTCCCAACCCATTACTTAATTCATGTTCAGTTGGAGTCTTTAGCCATCAATAACGCTCCTTCAATAAGACAAACACCTGACATTCCCTATGATTTTTCCACCTTATAAAATTCTTAAAGACTCTCTTAGTTTTCAGCAGCTATCTTCACAACATGCTACCATGATTTGATCACATTGCTACTCTGAATTAAAACAAAAATATCCTCAGACTGTCTAGATTGGGACTGATGCTGCGATGTTTAATCAAAACGCTGGAATTGAAATTGTTTGTCTTTCATCTGCAATCTTCATATGTGAAAAATTACCATATCCATATTCTCAGCTGAAGCTATATCACTAATCAGCCATCATCTAATTATTTAAGAACATAATATTTTTCTCTAAATTATCTGATTCGAAATCAGTTCTCACAGTACTTAGTAACATTTCAACAAAATCAGACACATTTATTCTTGAATCTAAATTGTTCTCTTCTTTCAGTTTTGAGTTCTAATTAGATTTCAAGCATTGCTTAGGATATCGTCCATTACTTTGCTTTGGGTTCCTGAGAATCGGAACTTAGAGATTAACGGGTCATTTGATTTTCTGGCAAAAAAGAACAACTCTTCCAAATTTGCCTCCAGAATTAACTTTGTATGCGGAAGATATCATCAATTTATATCGTAAGGAATTATGTAAAGATCTCAGGATAGAATAGAAATCCTCTGTGCTGTCAAATGTTACACCTTATTCGATTTCCAAAAGACAATCAATATTTACCCTCAATGGCAACCTTAACAACCCGCTTACGTCTCCATGTTACCCCACTAAAAACATTCCTCCACAGATATCATCTAGCCAACAACAGTGATTGTCCAAATTGTGGGCAATTTGCAACTACTGATCCCTCTCCTCTCCATTGCCCAGGTCTAGATAACATATGAGCTCTAAACGATAACCTTCTTCAAACTCAATGGATTAAAAAATATATGCTCAATTTATATATACATATACATATATGTTGGGCCATATTTTCCCTTCCAGAAAATATATTAATTCCGAGGATTCAAAATTACATCGAACTTTCTCGTAGCTTCCGTTAATAACTTCCAGTTGCATTTTGTTAACCTTACGCCTCCCATCCTCATAATGCGAACATTCATTTTTGGCCATTTTTTTTTAATTTGATATCACATGACACTCTGCTGATTGGTATATAAAGCCTAGTAGTTATAAAATCTAAATCTAAGAGTAAAATTAGTCGGATGACCTTCGGATTAATTTTATATTTAGTCGTAACCCACAATAAGATTATTAACGTTGCTCATTAGGCAGGGTGCAATGATTGAACGACATGGCAGAATACGATATACAGGAATTACTAAATGGCGATGGGGACGAGCTAACAGAAGAAGACCAACAAAAATTTGTTCGTGGAGGAGGGTGATTTATAAGAGGAAGAAGAGAAGGCATTGTGAGAATTTCCTAAGATAAGCAGTCTTTATAATCCTTCGATGGAAAGAAGTTTAAGGATCACTCGCGAAGTGAACAGACATTTCTTCCCATTAAGAAAAACTCCAGCACAGGAAGAATCACCATGTTGAAGTTTCATCACCATGTTCTTGAAGAACGCTCCGCAAAGAGCATCCTCGTACACTCCTGTTTCATCGCCTTCACGAAAAAGGCCGCGAAATAAATAAAGTAAATTACACGTGCATGGTTTATAGGAGTTCGCGTAGTTTTACCTTAGTGTATGAATAACAATTTTTTTCCTAGGGAAGCCCCAATTTACGGGAATGTAACTCTATTAACGAGGAACCTAATTCCTGCTTACTTTGAGACCCTACTCTAAAAACTTCCGTTAAATATATATTACGGTTTATTTCATTTTAAAAAGACTTCATTACAAGTTATTCACTACATTATGCATTCTGCGTCTGCAGCAATGTTTTTAAAACGGCAACACTAAAAATCTCTGCGGCTAAACAAATCATTCCTTAAAATGTGTCATACTTTCATGAAATCATTTCGGAAAATATTTTGAGCCTTCATATACTGGCGCTAAGTGCAAATAAATCACCCGAATTTCAAACAGCAACAAAAACTTTTCGATAGGTATAGAAAGGCATTACTTTGAACTTTGAACTCTCTTTTCACACAGCGTTTGTTTGCTATTGAATTTACTTTACACGATTAAACTGTAATACCTGTTTTTGTCCCTCGAAGGATCATACTTCTGTACCTTGTCTGTTTAAGGAGTTGAAAGACTTTGCTTAAGTGATAAAAGTCACAAAATGCTTTCCCTTCTTCCTCTCCTAAATAGCCACCTCCTGGGCACTCTCGATTGAAAGCTTTAGTTGAATCCGACTCGACCTTGAATTTTAAATGTATTACTAAACGGTTCCATTATTTGCAACTTTATTACTTACAGATATTTTTTAATGTTCGTAATAAGAAACGTTCGTCAAGTGATTTTATTAGACTTGACCCTTTGAGATATTTTTTCTATGAGATTAAAGAAGATTAGTGTTTTCCTTTAGGATGGACCTATATTAAAGCGGAAGGGGTTTATCTGCCTGGGAAATTTTAATAATAGGAATGAATGAAAAATGAATAGTAAACCTATATGTATATTGCACATATTTTTCCAGCATATTTTTAAAACAGCACTAGAACAGAAAAAAAAATTGCATTTCGTCAAAATATTTTTAAAGAAAATAAAATGAAAAATGGAACGCAATAATTCCCCCCCACTTTTCAGCTAAATTGTATAAATTATACTTGGCCTACTTCATTCCATTAGAAGTGAATTTCTGTCTCTCTTCCACATTTCAGTTTTGAACAGCTACGCCAGAGTGTCAGCCGTTATGTAACAACTCCAGTCTCCTGAGAATTTATCTTTATGTCGTCCTAATTTTTTAAATTTATGTTTGAGATTTTAGACAAGAGTAAAACTGCTATAAAGAAGATTAAATATCGTTTAGATAGATGCAATAACTCACAGCTGAGGATATGAAGTTTTAACAAAAGTGATATCGGTTACGTTTAATATAACTAGCAGTGCGAAACTAAATTTTAAGCATCACTTATGTGGCAAGAAGTGACGTGACTGCATGTCACTATGACAGAGTGCTTGTCCTCTGGCGATCTCTCCTCTAGTTCACGTTTAAATTATCATGCTGCTAGTTTAGTGAAGGAAATGATTGTGAAGGGACTAGGTGCACTTTGAAAAATATAAGCAGTCTTCTAATGATTATTTAAGATGTTCTGTTCATTCTGATCCTTTCGGCTATCTTTGTTAGGAAACCATGAAGCAAATCGCTTTAAATTACTCGAGAGAAAATTAAAATAAATAGCTTTGTCCTGCTTGTGCGGAAGAAGAATGAAGGTGCGCCAGGACATAATTTGCCATTGTTAGGCTTAAATTTCAGATTGCTGAGTTTACTGAAATGAAAATACCTCTCGATTTTCATACAGATTTCTGATGATTAGATTAGAAGCCTTGAGATGAAAGATCCAGATGATTTGGAGGGAATCACGGAGTGGGGAATAAGATTGCTATGTCTGAAGAATTGACAAAACGCTGCAGCATATTTAAACAACACATCCTGCTACATACATCCTACTATACTTGATTTCTTCCCTGATGGAGACTGACAGTCTCAGGATCATAATAAAACAATCCATAGGACGAGATCCATCCGAGTGGTTTCAGAAATATAATGGAGAATTCAAGCCCTGGCCACCCTTGTCACCTGATCTGAATCCCATTGAACTTTTATGGGACGTAGTGGAATATGGCACACGGGGACCTATTCCACTGCTTTCGACCCTGAAGGAAATGATTGCAACAGGAAAGCATTCACATCACAACAGACACTCATCGAATTTATGCCACATTAAATTCAATCTGTTCTGAAGTCAAATGAGGGTCCTACACGACATTGAGGTAATGGTCCTAATTCTTTGTTTCTGCGATGTAGGAAAAAAAGGAAGATGATTTGTTATCTATTTAGTTCTAAACGGCGATTATTGTATTTCTGTTAAATGTGAAATAAATTTACTATCATATAATAAAATTGTAATGAAAGAACGATAATTTATCTGTTGTTCTGCGATGTACAGTGTTTACGTTCTCTAATTGAAATGTTTCTATGAACTAAACCGAATATAGATCATGTGCATCAATGTATATGATGGGAAATCGGAGTCGAAAAGAAATGCCAAAACGTGACATGATAAGAATTAGCAAAATTTATGAGAATTTGATAAAGTTACGATTAATGGTATCAGTTGTGTGAGTGACTCTATCTTAGAATTAACACATTTCGTTAGTTATTTCGGAGAAGCTGTTGTAAAAGTATATTGGGACTGACCACTGAAAGAAAAACAATTAATAAGTACAAGAATCATGTCTGGAAACACATGATGAGAGTACGAGATACGCGAGCGATGAGTCCACCTCTTCCGCAGGTCAACAAACAGTCAACAGTTAATACACTCATTTGCGAAGATAACTCTGGACAGTGACAACAGGTTTCCAGTAGGAGAATGCGCCAAACTCGTTCAGGATATCAGAGTAGACGCAACAACGACAAACCGCTCTTAAACCTAAAACACCGAAAACTACGATTTGAACGATGATGGGCAATGGCAATGGACCGTGGACGATTGGAAATAAATATGATGATTGCGTTGCTTTTTCCACCATACAGGTTCAGGTCTATGGGTGTGGTAAAAGCAACATGAATCATCATCATCATCCTCAAGCAGCCATTGGCTACGGAGGACCAACCAGACAGTGCAGGTTAATTCTCCAAGCATATCTGTCCTGAGCTACATCTGTTGCATTTCTCCACTGCACACCAACTCTAACAAGGTCCTGTTTGGCATTATCTGCCGACAGCATCCTAGGTCTCCCCATCTTTCTGAGGCCTTTAGGCACACTGTTCATAACCCTATTCGCTGATCTATAATTATCCATACGGGCAACGTGGCCAAACCAACGGAGTCTCTCTCTGCACAATATGCTGCTTAAAGGAGGTTGCCTACTCCTTTGCTTACAAAGCTCCTTGCCTCATCATTACTTACAAAGTTGAACCACCTAATGCTCAAAGATACTCTGCAATCATCTAGAATCAAAGGCATCAAGTTTCCTGTTATCTTGTTTATAAAGCGTCCACGTTTCACTACCATAAATAATGCTAGAAAGAACCAAAATATTAGACAGCCTAATATTAGTCTTTAAGTGTATACGCCTATTTCTCCATATTCTCCACAGATTCTTAAATGTCCCTGCAGCAATCCCTATTCTTTTGCCAATTTCATGCCGCACATCACCGGTATCTATTACGTAGTTTCCAAGATAATTAATTGTGAGACTTGCTCAAAACTGAAACCATTCAGATATTCTGAACCACAGCCTTCCTAGCCAAATTTAATCACTTTATTTTCTCTTTGTTTATCACCAATCCTACCCACTACCAGTTTCATCAACAGCTCGAATGAAAGAGTTCATCTCATCATCATTTGCCAAAAGTGCTAAATCATCAGCATAATCTTAATCAGAAATTTTCAGATTTCCAGACAGTTTAAAGACAAAACCTTTCCTTTGCAGTGAATTTCGCATAACATAATCAATAACCAAACTGAAGAGAAAAGGAGACAAAATACACCCTTGTCGAACACTAGAAGTAATGCTAAACCAATTGCTACAAGCCTTACCAACTCTCACACACGACTCAGTGTTATTACAGAAAACTTTCATTATGTTAACTAACATGCCTGGTATGTCATTCGATCTCACAATAAATCACAAATTATGACGATCAACAGAGTCGAAAGTCTTTTTGAATTCAACAAAGCTAGCAACCAAAGGTTTCTAAAACTCTAAACATTTCTCAAGGCTGCCTGAGTGAAAAATATCTGTTGTACACATCCCCTACCACTTTCGAATCCACATTGCTCATCACGCAATTTCCTGTCAACGAGATTATTAATTCTATTAAACACAATCATGCAAAGATTTTTACATGGAACAGAGAATAGGCTGATACCCCTATAGTTATCACAAGAACTGCGATCACCTTTTTGAAAAAATTAGGATAATAATATTGTGGCTAAATCCTTAGGAACAATGCCTTTATCGTAAAAGATACTCAATTTCATTGGATTTCCATTCTCCATTCAATTCCAGTCACCTATATGACCTCGTATTACTTCAGTAAATTGATTGATTATTAAAGATGTTCTGTTCATTAAACTAGCGCATATGCTCTTACTCAATAACTAGCGCATATGCTGAACTAGCGCATATGCTGTTAATCAATATATAATCAATCATTCTTATGTAGCCCATCTGGCAAAACCCCAAATGTACTATACATACTTGTCACGATATTTGTAATAAGTGTAAGTTATTCTCAAACCATTGAGGTACTGCCTGTAGGATACGTTGCCCATTGCCAATGCAGCTATCAATACCAAAAGGGCCTATCAGCCCTCCACAAAGGTCAGAGTCAATACCAACTTTAGCATTCAGGTCACCTAGAACAAGGGTAAAATCTCCTTTCTTGACAGAATTCAAAATATCCTGAAGCTGTACGTAAAACCTCTTTCTCACCCTTATCGGTGTTCTCAGCGGGAGCATAACAACAGATAACATTAAAGTCTTTAATGCTTGTCTGAAATTTTGCTGTAAGAAACCTTTCATTAATGCACTCATATCCTAGAAGAGCATCACTAGCGTGTGTGTCGAGAAGCAGACCCATGCCTTGGTGATGTTTATTGTCTTCTCTCCCTGACAAGAGAAATTTAAGGTTATTTTTAAACTCTGACCTTTATCTGTCCATCTGATCTCTTGCAAGCAGAGAATATCTAAATTATAATGATGGAATTATTGTGTGAAAACATCAAGAGAATAATCTCTGTGCAGAGTCCTCACATTTCAACTACCTATGGAGAGAAAATAGTTAGTGGGATGTTTAAAGAAACTATGTTTATTGAGAGAGGGAATGCCGACAATATCAAACATCCCCATAATCGCAGGCATGGGACAATTAATTTAAAAAGGAGGTTTTAAATAACTTCTGAAGAGTGTTTTTTTTCCTTGCAAAGCAGTTCAATGATTTTGTAGGTCATTTCGCTAAGTACAAATATTGGTGGATATGAGGACAAAGACGCCGAATGTGCGCAATGTCATACGAGCCCGTAAAACGTATCCAAGTGTATATTGACAGCTGTGTTCAAATGGAAAATGTCTCACTCGTCAGCCACATAGCACAAATTGCGACAGGAATTTCTATTTCATCGCCAGTTTGCTTTTAGAAAAAGTGAAGAAAAATTTACTGATAACAAAATGACATAAATATCTTAATGAAATAATAATAATAATACATAAAAAATTAATGATATTGATCAAAATGAATTGTTTATTAAAATACTTTAAACTTATGAAATAGTTTCTCAAAAAACGTAGTTTCGCTGTGAGTGAGATTCAAGGCCACATCTCACAGTAACATGCAGCAGCCCAGCACGCTTAGCATGCTACCTGGTGCCGTGGATTGTAACCCCACTCACGGCGAAATTAATTGCTTGCAGTAAATATTTCGTGAGTCCCATGTCTACATCTCCTGTGAGAGTCTCCCATGTCTACATCTCCTGTGAGAGTCTCCCATGTCTACATCTCCTGTGAGAGTCTCCCATGTTTACATCTCCTGTGAGTCTCCCATGTCTACATCCTCCCTTTGGACTTGTTTCTCAATTATCACTTCCTTTAATCCCAAATTTTTCCTAGCCTCTAAACCTCATTTGCCGAGGTTGCGTCAATTGTTGGTTAAATAGTTAAATAAAAAAGATAACCACCTTGATTGGCAAAGGACGCTTCCATTGGGATTAACTAATAGGATCAACTGACCCATACCTGGTCTAGTGGTTAGTGTACCTTATTCCCTTAAAAAACGATTTGCATTTCCATTCCAAAAAACGATTCGCATTTCTATTAGGATTTGCATTTTTCGAAACTCGCAACAGTTTCAATTTCTCCCGTTAGTGGTCGCCAATTTCGTAAATGGTAAAATTTTAAACGACTATTGTAAACGATCTATTCATGCTCAAAATTTGGCATTCGGGTTGGGTTGTTTTACCTCTGAGCGGCACTTTTTTGCACACCATGGACTAAATGGCCAGGTCACATGGACCCCGAAGGCTCAGAAAAGGTTGGGGGAGGGGACCCACTGGAACAGCTGTTGGGAGACAGATGGTAGCTTCCCGTCAAGGCTCTCCAGCGTGTTCTTTAATGTGCAGAGGGTATGGCTCTCCCGCATACGGGACCACAGCTTAACGCCCCATCCAAGGGACGGCCGTTTTTCCAAGCCCATCGGTGTCCCCTGCTGACCGCGGGGAATTTTGCAGAGATAAATCTCAACGCTGACCCAGCTGGGACTCGAACCTGGGAACTACAGATTACAAGCCTGGCGCGCTATCGACTGAGCCATCCCCGCCCCTTTTGACATTCGAGTAGTAGAGTGTGGTGGTTAATAGAAATAATTTGACTTTACCCCTAGGAAGGTTATAAAACGTAACTTGTTTGTTTTAAGAGATAAATTAAAACTTCTCTTTCAATTAAGTAGGTGCTGATAAAATGTTATTCGGATTTTTCCCATCATCCATTAGTTGTAATTTTAGCCTTCGAAAGGTGATGAAATCGGAAGACAGACTTCATTCTCTTTAAAAACGAGCATTTATACTTTCCAGAGGTTATTTGTTGTTTGGCGTCTTCTAGTATAAAATATGTATGTGCTTGTGTTCGATATATTCACTTACCCTTTATAACTAATTTTAGTACGGACCGAAAGAATGCTGTTTTTTAGTTGAGTTTAGAGAATTTGCACCGTAGCTTCCCGCGCATTGCCGTCCACGAGATCAAAGGCTTTGAGGAGAAATAGGGTTCGGTTCCCTCCGTCAGCTGTATATTTATATCACACTATTATAGGAACCCTAGCACCTTCGCTTCATTTGTCTCTAAAAAATGCAAAATCTTCGTATATTATTTTCTCCTAAAAAGCTGTTTAATTTTTATCAATGCAGAGAAAATTTATGTCGTAAGTGTGTTTGAAAGCTTATCCTTCTACTTCGCTCAAATCGCTCCTATTTCAATAAAAACATTTGTCGTCCTTAACCTCACAACTTCGGAACTTGATGAACAGAAACTTATGCTGGATTTTTTTCAACAGAAATTGCAAATTCTTTTTTCGTGGTATACCCCGCACCGTGAACGTTGCTGTAGTTTTTCTGGGACGAAATTCCTGCCGACACGAGACGCAGGACACACGAGAATGCTTTTGCATATTAGCTGCACAAACGTTTTTCGCATGCAAAAGAGTGGAAGAAGAAGCTCGAGAATTTTTTTATACTCCGGGCAAATAGAAATCAACCACCTTTTCATCGGAAAAATCTAATCTCGATGCGGAAGAGGATGGCGGCCAACCTCGTGCTAAGAGCAGCCGCCAAAGATCGACACCATTTTCGTTGATTGACGAGGATTTCCTTCCCTTCGAAATATGAAGAGAAAGGAGCACAAAAGATCAGCAATTGAAATGAATTGCTGCGGTTGCCTTCATTTCGCATTCACTGTTCACTGAACTTGCCACTAGCATCATCCCCGATGATGAGTGACATCCCCTGCAGAGTCCAATGAGGATGACCAGCTGTGTCCCCCATTTCATTTTGCTCCCACCTGTAGCAATGTCTCGGTACATTGTTTCCCATCTGACAACATTTAAATCTTGACGCGTCGTTATGCAAACAAATGCCATCCAAATACATTAACGTAAGAAGTACCGCCTGAATCTTGAAGTGTTGTGATTCTTTATAACTAACTTTTTTCTTCTGTTGTTGTTTCACTTTTCTAGCAACGTCGACGGTAAATTAGCAACGCCGTATTTCCTGCAATCTGCATTTCTCTCGGAAAGTAATTCTTCACTTGACCTCGATTTCTTTCTCCGTGAGCTTTCCCACTGACCCCAATTGCGTCGATAGAGGCGCACTTTCCGCACCTGCTCCGCGCGCACATTTCCCGTTTTTATGGACAATTTCCACCCGCACCGGGGGAACAAGGTCATCTGACTTCCCACGCACTTTTTTCATTCTTCCCAAGCTGAGGTCAGAGTTCGTCTTCCAGTGATAGGCAGCAGAACAGAAGGCGAACCCAACAGTTGCACTCTACACACCCGTGGCCTTGTTGGAGGGGAGAGGGGGGGGAGGCGAACTTGCTTCTGATATCCCTAAAAAAGAAATTCGATGTTATTTAAGCAAACAAGTCTTGAAAGAAATAATTTCATTGTATCCGCATCGGTATCATATCTGAATCGTCATCTTCAGCATCATCACAGATAACATTTCCGTCTTATTCTTCAAATAGTTTATCCTCAATTAAATGCCTTGCGCACCAGTTCATTAGAATATTGGGAGCAGTGACGTAAGTATGACACAATAATCAACGAAGTGTTGCACACGAAGCAAAGCAATTGCTCTTTAACAAAGTTTCAATTCTATTTCATCACTATTGTAGCATTAGTCCAAGATATACAGATGATACATTTAAAACGCAACCCAAATTTCAACAATGTTTGCAAGCTTACATCAACATCACAAGAAGAGAGAATTATTTATTATTTTTATTTGCTAATAATAATGTTGCATAAATTGCATATAACATCAGAGAAGATGTTCAACTGTCCACTTCTTTCTCGAAGACAAGAATCCACTTTTTTAGTGTGTTTCGTGAGCCTTTACGAGGTTATTCTGTTCCATTCAGTTCCTGCTGGCATCGTGGCTGATCCGAATAGACTTTCTGTCAGAAATCCTCGCCAAGCGAAAAGTTTTCGCATCTGCAGAGTTGTCGTTCAACTGGTGAGAACAGCAGCCGAACAACCAGGGTGGTGACCTAGACTCGACGAGTGTCAAGAGGATAGTGGGGAAGGCCATTACACAGGGGGGGGGGGGGGGGCAATTGGCTTCTTATTTCTTAACCGTAGTCCGTGATTACTGTCACGAAATACACATTCCACACACTGAACAACGATAGGTAAATCGATACAACAATGACATCTTAACAGGTTTCGTTAAATGAAATAGAGTTACAAATGGGACGAAACAAATCTCAGTAACTTCATTTAAAATGTTTCTGAAGATCAAACTTTATCTGGAGAAACTGAATATTCCAAGAACATAAATATAAATTTATGCACTTATTCAAAATCTATGTCGATTCGATTATCCATAGATAAGAAATTTCATATCTCTATTTTATCCATGTCATAATGAATTTAAAGTGACTTTCATTCGACTTTGAAGATAAATATAAAGGTTTTAATATATCTTTTCTTATGCAAGATTTCATATTTTTGCATGTCCCCACCACATTGCTTTGTTTCGCCAATGACGTCCTACCTAACGTCCTTTGGACGTCCCTTGAAACGGTGTTGTCAAAGTTACATGATGCACCATTTTCTGTTATTGCCGTTACTCTCATGGAAAAAGTTGTTATATTGCGGTTACGAAATTAGTGCAATTTGAAGAAATATCTTCACATTGCATTTCCTCCTTCTTCTCTGAATGTATGACATGATCACCCAAATAATACAAAAACCTTATGTTTCCATCACATCCGTTATGCCTCAATTATTCTTTCGGCGTAACAAACAAAATTAAACTAAATCCAAATTCTTCCTACGCACAGCATCCGCTCAAAATCCATATGCTTTTTCTCCTCAAGAGGCGCTGGTGCCTCTTGGCCGGTGCACACGAGGAATTGGAACCCCATACGACACAAAACACCGCACAACCATCATTCACCTATCTCGATATCACAAAACACTTGGTGATGTCTCCGACACGGAGTATCGAAATACCGCTGGACACCTGCGATGCGAGCTCATTTTTGGGAGGCCAGCTCGCTTCTCCTCGACATCCAACACTGCGGCCCAATCGTGAGAACAGCTCAGCTAGGGAAACGCGCAGAAAGAAAGCAGCCACCTCACTGATCACATTAATCAATGGGGAGGTAACGAGACTATAAAACGGGGAACGAACAAAGAAGTCACACATACACACATATCCACAGAGATACTCCAAGATATACTGACCACGGTCCACCGAGATACTCCAAAATACACTGACCACGGTTCACAGAGATACTCAGCGTTGAGATTTATCTCCGCCCTGCCCACGGTCAATAGGGGACACCGATGGGCTTGGAAAGGCCGCCGTCCGTCGGATGGGACGTTAAGCCGTTGTCCCGTGTGCGGGAGAGCCATACCCTGTGCACGTTAAAGAACCTTGACGGGAGGCTATCATCTGTCTCCCAACAGCTGTTCCAGTGGGTCCCCTCCCCCAACCTTCTCTGAACCTTCGGGGTCAATGTGACCTGGTCATTTAGCCCATTGTGTCCAAAAAAGTGCCGCTCAGAGGTAAAACAATCACAATCACAAACCACAGAGATACTCCAAGATATACTGACATGGTCCACAGAGATACTGCACAGAGATACTCCAAGATGGTCAGTTAGCGATAGTGGAAGAAGTTACCCAATTGTAGAGAGGAGGATGCAGTGCAGGATTTTGGGAGGTTCTCCTAGCTGCCGTCGACTTTCCGAAGGAACAGTTCCCCCCCCCCCCAGCAGAAGGGGACGCAGGAAGCTCTAACTACAATAAATGACTGACATCAGCAGCAGTCCCTTCGAGAGGACACTCCGATATACAAGGAGTGAAGGTTCACTCTTTTGCTCTTATTAAAAGTTAGGGGTACATGCCAGATTAAAGTAGATATTATTTATAGAATATTATAAGGATTTGAGTAGAATATTAGTACGTGTGGAATACATGCAAATTATGGCAATTAATCCCACAGTGAAATTGAGTATTAAGTATTATATTTATGTTTATGCAAAACTAGAGTGAGTATCCAATCTATTCACAAAATTTCTACACCTCCTCTGCCAAGGGGAGATACTAGTGGTGCCTACACCTCCTCCTCCTCCGCCAAGGGATGCGCTTGGGTTGATGTGGCTTCTCATTGCTAACCGGTATAATCTTTACCCGTTAGGGAAGGGAAGAAATTACAACGCAATATTTATCTACACGTTATTTTGACTCCAACCGAAGGGGTGCGTAACCTCAATATTAGAATTGAAACAACTGTTGCCAATTGTGGAGAACGATCTCTCTCCACTCAGATATGCAGCTGAATGTGAATCCTCTGGAATTGATCACGGAAGAAACAAAGATATTTGCCTTTTACAGATGTCGAAGATTATTTTAAATTGATTCAAAGAGTTTACTCAGTGTCGAAGTGAGTGCTACCCAAACATGACAATTCATTAAAAATGGGCCAAGTGTAATTGTGCTAAAGATATGTTCCTTAATAATTAACTAGTTACTGATGAATCATTTTTCCATGAACAAGAATATTTCAAGGCATTTTGACAAGCTTTTATAAGAATCAAGAAATGCAATACGGATGCTTCCCTTAAATTTTGATTAAAATATTAAATATACAGAAGATGCATGTTATTCGCCACTATACTACAATTCAAGTTCCTGGAAAAAGCCGGGAATAGTAAAACGAAACACCTGGGGATTTTGTTCAGAGGGAAAAGATGTTCAGAGTATAAATATGCTGGCAGATATTCCCGGCGTTGCTCGGATCTGAAACTCTTTAAAGTGTATAGAAGATGGCATTCCACACTTCGCAAGTTTTCATTGACATAAAACCAACGGCGGAGCGGAAAATATACTAAATACCATTTACTTGAATTTCAACTTTTTGAAAACGTACATAATAAATATCTGACATATATTTCGGATTTCGTAATCCGCAATTCGACATTTTGGAATGAATCAGGGCCGGATCTAAGGAAGTGGAGGGAGGCCTGGAGCCATGGCGACATTCCTTAAGCATACTATATGTGGAATGGAAGCCAAAATTTATTATACTTGGGCATATTTTATGCATTTTTCGTGATTAAAAAAAATTCTAAAACGAATTGAAAAACTTTACACTGCAATGGAAATTCGGTCTCTGGCCTTCTTAATTTTTTTTCAAGATCAAAGTCTGGGAACGCATAATTTTTACCACTTTCTTCATGAAATATTGTTTCAGTTGTTTTCAAACGGGCATAAACAAAATTTGTATTAAGATTCTTACATAGCTCTTCATCTAAATTATTTTGAAGATGATTCACTTTTCTCTATTGCAAAACTATAAGGATAACATGTCGCCTCTCGTGAATACAAAATGCTCGGTTTCAGAGAAAATGAAACTTCTAATTTTTCACATTTTGCACTCTTTAACAGTAGTAATAATTCGTACCAATGAAGGAATGGAAAGTAGATGATAAAGAGTGATATTTTATTAGCCCTATGCAACGCAAAAACCATATCTCAGTTATTCCTTAAAATGAAGAAGTTGGATTTTCTTACCTCTGGGGTTAAGGAGCAAATTATCAGGTGCATATAAAGTAAAATAATTTATTTATTATTATTATATTGAAATATTATTCAAATTTTGAAAATTAAGTGCTACTACCGTAAATTGATAAAAATAAAGAGCAGCCGGTCGAACCTCTAACGATGGTAAATTGAGGCCATTTGGAGGATTTGAAAACTGTGCGCCATCGCATTTCCTTAGTACCTATTTAACACAAAAATAATTTCTTATTAATAACTCAAAACAAAAAGTTGAGTTTTCCCAGGCACCCTGATGGTGAAAGAATAAAATTGTTGCTGCCAATGTAAATCCCATGATCATCACAAGACCACCACGAAAATATCACATTTCTACCCTAAATAGATCGTACAACATTAATATCCAAACAGAAAATCCAAATAAATTTACAATATTAATTTAAAATTTTGAAGCTTTTTAAAATTTCCGACCATTAGAAAGCGATTCTAAAAGTGTGAACTCCAAGAGTTTATCAATAACCCAAAAATAATTTTAAATTTATTTCTATAAACAAACAATTATTGCATAAAGCAACATATTGTGTTTTCCCACCTCATCTGGGATTAAAGGTGAAAATCATTGTTGTCAATGCAAACTTCATGGCTTTCATGGTTTCGAAACCAACATTTCTAACCTAATTTGCATCGTTTGCAATATTGGTTTGAAATTTCGCAATTTTCAAAAATTTCCACCGTTAGTGGGAGCCATTTTAGCTTTTGGGATATTCGGAACATGTGAATTTCGGGACATTTCGTCAATATCTATCGAACGGAAAAATAATTTTTAATTTATCTGTAAAAACCAAAAGTTTCGATGTCTCCAGACAGGCGACAAAGCAAAAACATTAGCTCGTTTTTCCTGAAAATAATATAAGAGCAGCAAAGGAATAGGGAAAAGGAAAAAAAAAGCAGAGTTAATATGGGAACATTTCTAGTTTTAAGAGTTGAACAGGAGGTTAGACATCGCGGAACGGAGAAAATGACGTCATGCACGACTGTTATCATTCATGGCGAAGATCAGACTCTGAGACAATGAGTTCTGCCCCATGAGAAACAAGGAGAGGAATTGCTAAAAGGGAAAACAAAGCTGCATGTTCACTCATTCAAAGCTATTAGAAAAAATTCCGAGTTGTTCTTTTAAATAGTTGAATATCAAGTTTCACCATACATTGTGCTCCCCCCCCCATACTGTGGCTTCCCGCATCGCGGGGATTGAGGGGACTATCAGTACGCCTCTTTATAAAGCCCATTATTTCGCCCCCCCTCCCACCTGTCCTGTTCGTTCTTCCCCTCCACCCTCTCTTACGAGAGGTCTGAAACTCTCCAAAGTATAGAGGAGATGGGATTACCCAAGTCTCAAGCTTCCATTTGGCATAATACTTAATACGATTGTTTCGTCCCCCCGCTCAGTAAAAATTTATTCCCCTCTTTTAGGGGAGGTCCGGAACTCTCTAAGGCAATGTTTCTCAAACTGGGGTCCGCGAAGGAATACCCGGGGTTCAGCGAGCAATGTCTGAAACATATGTTAATAATTTTTAAAAAATTATTTATAAGCATTAGAAAATCTTTTTCCAAATTAAGTTTTTGTGAATTAATACTTTTAACTTTTGAGCATACAGAAGTGTAAAGGAATACGTTTTACAGCCTATTCATTGCAATCTGTTTGAATGAATGCAATAACCGTTCGGCTAGTTAAGCATGTGTGTAAAAGAAAACAGACAGAGCGATATTAGAATGAAATGGGTAGTGCACGTGTTGCCGGAAACGAGCTCTAGTCTCCTTCGCCAAAGTTGGTTACTGCGACTGCGCATAACAACATAAACATCAGATGTCTTTTATTTCGGTTTCTTACTGTATTTCGTACTGTTCGCACTTTACTGTTTACTTGAGTTGTATTGACAATTAAACCAACAACAGTTGTTTCGTGAAATATTTTTCATTATTATTGTAGCAAATTTAAAATGGATGAATATTGAGCGTGGGTATAAGTAAGTATTTTTTTTACAATTATCTTGGGAGCTATGTAACAGATACTGGTGATGTGCGGCATGAGATTAACAGACGAATAGGGATTGCTGCCGGGACTTTTAAGAACCTATGGGGAGTGTGGAGAAATAGGCGTATGCATCTAAAGACTAAAATTAGACTGTATAATTGTTTGGTTCTTTCTAGGGTTAATTATGGTAGTAAAACTTGGAAGCTTTGTAAACAAGATAACAGGAAACTAGATGCTCTTGATTCTAGATGCTTACAAAGTTGAACCACCTAATGCCCAAGATGGGCATGGGGTGGTTCAACTTTGTAACTAATGATGAGGTTAGGCAAAGGAGTTGGCAACCTCCTTTAAGCAGCATATTGTGCAGAGAGAGACTCCGTTGATTTGACCGTGTTACCCGTATGGATAACTATAGATTGGCGAATAGGATTATGAACAGTGTGCCTAAAGGTCTGAGAAAGAGCGGGAGACCTAAGATGCGGTGGGCAAAACAATGTGAAGCAGGACCTTGTTAGAATTGGTGTGCAGTGGTCAGATGCAACAGATGTAGCTCAGGACGGATTTGCTTGGAGAACTAAATTGCACGGTCTGGTTGGGCCTCCGTAGCCCATGGCTGCTTGGGGATGATGATGATGATGACAAATTACAAAACAATGCAATTTATTATATTAGCGTGGATGAAATTACTTATAAACAAACTAAATACCATCATAGATAAAGTAATAATCTTTTCCTACAGAGCTTTTAAAACTAGCTCTGTCTACTCAATTGTTCAACGTTTACCTCTTAATTTTTTATAATCAATGTCCTGCTTGTTATCCCTCACTTCAGGGAGAAATCATTCTATTTATTTGTGTTACCTCATTAGATTTTCATCATCATCATCATTATCATCATCCTCATGCAACCATGAGCTACGGAGGTCCAACCAGACCGTGCAATTTAGTTTTCCAAGCAAGTCTGTCCTGAGCTACATCTGCTGCATCTGGCCACTGCACACCAATTTTAACAAGGTCCTGTTTGACATTGTCTGCCCACCGCATCCTTGGTCTCCTCTTCTTTCTGAAGCCTTTTTTGCACACTATTCATAACCCTATTCGCCAATCTATAATTATCCATACGGGCAGCACGGCCAAACCAACGGAGTCTCTCTCTGCACAATATGCTGCATAGCAGATTAATTAATTCTACCAGTTGCAAAAGTAATGACTTCTGCTGTGCTGGGAGATAAATCTACAAAAGAATTAAACATGGTTTCATTATCAAACGACACTGTCAAGCATAGAATTGTGGGAATGTCTAGTAATATAAAAGAGCAGTTAATTACAAGAGTACACAAAAGTCAATATTATTCACTACAATCAGATGAGAGTATATATGTTGCTAATAATCCTAATTTGCTTGCGTTTATTCGATACGAATTCGATAACAAGATTCACGAAGATATCTTATTTTGTCATGCATTACCAACACATACTACCGCTGAAGTATGTGTTGGTAATGTTATATGTTTAATAATTTGAATGATTTCATGATAAAAAACGAAATCGAATGGTCAAAATGCATAGGGATTAGCACTGATGAGACCTGTGCAATGCCGGAGAATACAATGGACTGCTTGCACATGTTAAGGCTCTCGCATCTACAGTTACATGGATTCACTGTTGCTTAAACAGAGAATCATTAGCTGCCAGAAAAATGCCAGCAAAGTTGAAGACAGAATTAGATGAGGTGGTTAAAGTGATGAATTTTATTAAGGCTCGTCCACTAAATTCCCGTATCTTCCAAGTTCTTTGTGAGGCGATGGGCAACAGTCATCACCACCTTTCATTACATGCCGAAGTACGTTGGCTGTCTCGGGGAAAAGTTTTAAACCGCTTGTTTGAGTTGCGCAATGAGATAAGAATTTTTTTACTAGATACGAGATTTCATCTGAGTGAACATTTCAATGATTTTCCGTGGTTTAGCTATGGTGGCGTACTTGGCTGATATTTTTGTTAGTTTAAATGGGCTAAATTTAAGCCTACAAGGAGTAGCTGTAATTATATTCAAAGTTGAAGGTAAAGTGGAAGCTATTCTAAAAAAATTGGAATTGTGGTCAAAACGTCTTCATAACCGCATATATCAGTCATTTCCAACACTCAACGATTTTATTGAAACCACCAACGAAGATCTCTCTGATGAACTAAGAAATGTTTTCACTGAACATTTACAGGAAAAACAGCTTCGGGAAATAATTCCCCCCTCCCGATTCTGTTAAAATCTGGATCAGAGATCCATTTAATACAAATGTCAGCGATGCCAAAAATTTAACTTCATCTGAAGAGGATAGTCTCATAGCGTTGTCATGTGACACCTCTTTGAAACTAAGTTTCAACCAACATAATCTGGCAGATTTTTGGTTACGTCTAAGACCTGATTTTACTAATCTAGCCATAAAAGCATTGAAGTATTTGATGCCATTTTGCACAACCTATTTATGCGAACGGGTTTTCTCCGTTCTTTTATATATAAAATCAAAATACAGAAATCGATTAGAAGTAGAACCTGATCTAAGAATTCAACTTTCTTCCATTGAACCAAGCATTACTACTAGAATTTCACAAAAACAGCATCATCCTTTGCATTAACCATTTGAGAAATAAAGTCGGCCTCATTATGATTCAGGTTCCAGGCTTCTCCCCATCGCCCAAACAAACAACGATTAATTTGTGAATTCAATTATTTTATAAAGAAATACATAAATACAAGAATAGAAAATAATGTATAACTAAATTATTTGTAACAAATTTGTAAACAAATATCTGTTATTTTAATTATGTGTAATTTTTCTCAAATAATGAAAACATGAATTGATAAGCAAGGGGTTCGCGAAAAAAATTTAAATGAGAAAGGGATCCTCGGGCTTCCGAATTTGGAGAACCACTGATCTATGGTATAGATTTGATGGCACCTCCCCCTCCCACAGGAAGCTTTCATTTGTCATAAAACTCATTACCATTGTCTTCCCCCCCCAGGTAAGAATTTTACTCCGCTCTTCTACGTGAGATCTGAAACTCTCTAAAGTGCAGTGCGGTCGAATTTTATGCGAGTTTGAAATAGTGGGACAGAAAATTTTTTTAATAAGATCTCACTTTATGCGCAAAATTTTTAATAATGCGAATCTCCCCCCCCCCACAAAAAAAAATAAAAAAAATTTCGTCAAAATCGCATAATTTCAAAGCTGACGGGCTGAGTGAATTGGAAACAGTTGACGTTATCCGCACATCACATGGGGGCGCCACTTTAGCTGGTAAGCAGAAATACGTAAAATCCTTTGCAAGTATCGTGTGTGAATCACGCTGTTGTTTTCGTGCCTCGGAACTTCTGCGACAGATTTTGGTGACTATTGTGCAGTTATTTTAAAATTCACCGTTAATAAAAAAATTATATCCTATAACGATGCCATCGAAGTGTCCACTAGCATTACAAGCGTGATGCTAATGCTGGAAAACGTGACCGCAAATCAGTAACTTTGAAGCGGAAGTTACATATGATAAAACTGTGAATAAAGCCAAACAACCTCACTGATACCTCATACCGTTTATGTCGGTGAGAGCACTCTACAAAATATTAGAGATAATGCTGAAGAAATTAAAAGCAGCATAAAGCAGGGACACCTCTAAGTTCGCAAAAACCTCATATAACAGGTTAAGAATTAACGGAAAAAATTCTGTCGACATGCTGCAGATCAACGCCGCCGTTACGTGCCCGAAGCTAAGCTATTGACTATGTTGAAATAAGAAGTACAGGGTGTCCATAAAGTCTCTTTACAATTTAAAAAAATTATTAAAAAATCAAATGAAAAGGTAAATATTTGGAAATTATTACAAAATGAGAAGTAGATATTGAAGTTTTTTTCCATCATTTAATACACCTCTATATGGGCACCATTAGTTGCACGAAGCACATCAAGACGGTACTCGATTTCTTGCCATGTTCGCTGTAGCATAGCCTCACCCGATGATGGCAATGGCATCAGTGATCTTTTGCTTTAGGTCAGTGATGTCCCGTATCTTTGTTCGATACACGATATATTTAACATAACCCCATAGAAAGAAGTCCAGGGGAGTGATATCTGGTGAACGAGGTGCCAGGGAATTGGGCCATCCCTTCCAATCCACCTGTCTGGAAATGTTTGATTTAGGAACCCACGGACTTGCAGTCCCCAATGTGATGGTGCACCATCTTGCTGGAAAATGATGGTTGGTTGAAGGTCATCTAGTTGTGGTGCCACATATTCAGTCAAAAGGTCAAAGTAAACATTTGCAGTAATTGATGCCATGTTGAAGAAAAATGGACCAAGGATTCGATTGCACGTGATGCCACACTACACATTAACCTTTGGACTATCTCGGTGAAGTTCACTAGTCACATGGGGGTGTTCTGATCCCCAGATTCTCACATTATGTGTGTTCAGTTTCCCTGAGAGATGGATGGTTGCCTCATCACTAAAACAAACTCGGGTGAGGAACGTTTCATCCTCAGAAACTCGTTCCAGCATGTTAACGGCAAATTCTTTTAGTCTTCGTTTATCATTTGGCTCGAGTGCCTGTAAGAGTTGCACTTTGTAAGCGTACAATCGCAAGTTCTTGTGTAGGACTTTGTGTACTGTTGAACGTGGTAGCTCTGTCTGGCAGCAGTACGGATGGACGTTGTGGGAGATCTTACACGATCGACGTTTTCCTCAGATGTCTTACACGCTTGTCTTACACGGCTTGTCTTACACGATCTACGTTTTCCTCAGATGTTCTTGGTCATCCACTCCTCCCTTTATCCAACACTGTCCCTGTCTCCATAAAATTCTTGTGCCATGCACGAATTGACGGACATGACGGTGGATCTCTTCCATACTTAGTTCTGTAGTTTCACTGAGTCTGCGTATCGATTTCATTTCAATAAACCATGATACATATTGTGCCTTCTCTTGAGGAGTAGCCATTTTTTAGAGTTTCTTTAAAAAATACCTCTTTCATCAACGTGGTACCTGAAATACACAAATACAATGTGATTAAAAACTTTGATAACCACTTAGTACATAGAACAAATTTGATTAAGATATCTCATCAATTGTCTTTGTAATAAATTTTTTAAATTGTAAAGAGACATTATAAACACCCTGTATATTTAGTGATCTGAAAGGAGGTGACAGGGATATAAGGTTCTACTGCGAGTCATGGCTGGCTTTCCAATTTTAAAGCTAATCGTGGTTTAATGTGTCTCTTCCTTTCCCACACTAAACATTAACAATCTGGTACAACCGGCTGTTGTACTGTCTAACTACTTCCTCTGCTTTGTTAGCCAAGATATCAAGCCAAAGATTCTTATCAGCTGTTAACTGACACGTTTATTAAGCTCATTGCAATGCCGTCTTGTTAGGACTAGTAGAGTCTTGATTAATATTATTCCTGCACTTCTTTCTTTCAAAAATGAGTTCCGTAGCTTTATCACTCAAATAATTTTGTTTCTTCTATTCCTTTTTAACCAAAAGAGTACTGTTGGTCTCAAGAAAAGCCCCTTTAAACTGATCCCATTCTTCTTCAACTTCAGCAGTAAGCAAACAACGATTGTCCTAATGACCAATTAGCTTCTCATGGCATGCTTTGGCCATATCTGGATCTTTCAGGTCGCCAGGGTTAAAAGTAATTCTCTTAACCTTGGCACAACATTTCTTAAGCTTCATCTGCAAGACACCTTTCACCAGGTAATGGTCAGACCCAATTTCGGCTAACCTGTCTGATCTGGTATTCCTAACCGAACTAGACCAATTGCAATTAATTAAAATATAATATATCATTTTCCTGTGCAACCCATTAGGTGCAACCCATGTGTATTTATAAACGTCCCGGTGTTTGTAGTATGTGTTAGTTAAGATATAAACAAGTTTTATTTATTTATTTATTTATTAAACATAACATAGAAATGGGAAGTCAGTCTTCGTGCTTTCCCAAAACAATTTAAGAGAACAATTTCCCTATATTTCAATGCATAATGAAGAGAACAGGATACAAGAAGTTAAATTGCGAAAGAAATTATTCAGAACAATCTCAAAAAGATTAGTACACAAAAAGATAAGGTTATAAAATTGAGTAATTAAAATTAGAAACAATTACAATTAAATTTGAGTTAAATTCTTTCTCACGATTAAGTCTGGAGGAAGAAGTCACAAAGTCCTTTATATATTATATTTCTTTTAGATTGATCACTGTAGAATAAAACATTTTCTCTGGTAAAATCATATATACATTGGCGGAAATTGAAAAAAGAACACCATTAACAATTGAAGCGTAATTTATGAGGTTTATTTAGTAGAAGCAACTTGTTGAGAAAGGACAGTGATCACACGTGTGAAGTGATTCAATGTTTATTATACCTTTTCATGAGTATTACATTTTGCAGAAGGCACATTTTAATAAGGTGTTGAACCTCCTCGAGCGGAAATACAAGCTTCCAATCTGGCATGCAATCGGTCGTACAATTGCTGGAATATCACGCTGGGAATTCCATGCGCTTTCAAATTGGACGCGTAATTCAGCAATGGTCGTTGCCTGCCACGGTCCGCGAAAGAGTCTTTGTCCGATCCAGTCTCAGACATGCTTGAGAGATGTCCGGAGAGCGTGCTGGCCAAGGGAGTTGGTGCACTGCCTGAAGAGCATGTTGAGTTGCCTGGGAGGAGTGTGGGCCGGCGTTATCGTGCTGGAATATCGCATTTGGGATTACACTCAAATACCGCAGGACGACCGGCTGTACGATGTTGATGACATACGTATTGTTATTCAGTGTACCCTGAACAAACACCAGACACGTACGAGAGTGATAGCTAATCGCTCTCCACACCATGATGTCCAGCGTGTGCCCTGTGTGTCGCTGGCAGATGCAGGATGGAAGAAGATGCTCACCTTTTCACCTCCGGACGCGTAAACGACCATTAGGCGCTCCTAAGCAGAATTGGTTTTCATCACTAAGACCACAGACTGTCATTCTTCCTTTCAATGAACTCGTTCTTGACACCACTGCAAAAGTGCTCGACAGTGACGGGGTGACAGTGGTAACCCATAGTCTTGCTTCCAAAAGACGATTGCGTATCATTCTTGTAGACACCCTTGGTACGACAGAGGATCGAATTTGTGACGCCGTATCCGTCCTCCCTGCCACGGCCGCCCTCCTGATACGCCGATCCTCTCGTGCGTTCGTAACTCTATGTTGCCTAGAACCACGTCTGCAAAGTGTGAGAATGCTCTTCTGACCATCGACACTACCATCGTACCACTGCTGAAACCTCTCGTCCAACGCGGTGTGCAATTTGACGAAGAGACCAACCACTTCTTGAAGACCCACTATACGACCTCGCTCAAACTCCGCTAACTGAACAAATGCTGCGTGCCTGCGTCATCCAGGCATGGTATCTTCTTCAAAGAGCACTGAACAACACGACACACGACGAATAACTTCTTTCTTCACGCCCTAGTCCTTAAATACGCGCTGCGTACATCTGCACGTTGTCCTCAGTGACGTCATTATTTCATCCAATGGCTTTCAATCTTGGATCACGGTTTCTTCTTAACTATTAACCTATAATATGACGTTTCAAAAGGAATTCCTTTTGGGTGTTCTTTTTCCAATTTCCGCCAGTGTATTTAGTTTTTGTAAAATTAGTAAAAATGCATTTCTTTCTTTTTCATAGAGTGGACAATTTAAGAGAATGTGATTAATCGTTTCCGGTAATTTACAATGTTGACAATTTGGGGATTTATTTTTCTTTATTTTATATAGAAAAGGGATTAGGCTTGGATAAGCCAACTCTAAGTCTATTAATTTTTGTTGAAAGTTTTCTATGCAAATTTGTAGGTGAATAATAATTTAGATTATACGATTGACTATATTTAAAACTATTATAAAATGAACCACAAATTTTGAAATATTTATTTGTTAGATCAAATTCATATCTGTCAAATTGTTTTTTAAGTTTTATATAAAAGAATGGACTTTCAATGATATTTTGAAGGTTCGCAGCATTTTTGTCCAATTGATTAACATAATCATTTTCTTTGATTCCTAAATCACTGGAAATTCATTGCATTTTAATTGAATTATTATCTTCAATTAAGGTTTTTGAATTTAGATATAATAGATCATAAATATATTTTTTATATGTATAGTTGTAATCATGAAGTAAAATTTGAAGAGCTCCTTTGGAGTCAGAAAAGATAATAATAATTTTTTTTCTTCATTTAATGTTATCCAATGAATTGTCTCAATAATTGCAAATATTTCTGCTGAAAGAATAAATTTATGTGCAGAAAGAGTGAATGATTTTTCAATATCTTTTAGAGGGTAATAAAATGTTGTTGAGGTAGTTTTTTCCATTGAACCATCTGTATCGAAATCTATGTAGTTTCTATATTTTATATTTCAACGAGTTTTTGCTATTTTTAAAACTATTTCTTGAGGTAGAGAATTTTTTTTATATAATTGGAATGTCTGTTGAGATTTCTGGTCTAGTAAAATTCCGCGATGGTATGTTTTCAGAAATATTTCCAAATAATTTAGATGAAAAATATTATTTAAATATTTATCATCTTTAAGTATAATTTGATATTTTGTAGGAAATTTTTTATTAAAGAATATTTTATGTAAAGATCATCTGGAATTTTATGGAATAATCTAGAAATATATTTTACCATTAAAATTTTTATTCTAATAGAGAATGGTGGAATAGCAGTTTTAGCAATTAAAGAAATGTTATGTGAAAATTTATAAAGACTTAAAGTAATTTTTAAGCATTAGTTTTGAATAATATTAAATTTTTTAATTTTTGTGTCCGAAATTCCTAATAAAAATTCCGTTCCATATTCCAGTTTTTGCTCTAATTAGTTTTTATATAAAATTAAGGAGCAGTATGTAAGGACTCCCCAATTTGTTGAAGCAATACATTTAAGAAAGTTTAATAGTTTTTTACCTTTTATGGTGTGTGCTTGAATGTGTTGATTCCACTTTACCGGAATCTACGTGAATTCCCATATATTTCATATACACTGGCGGAAATTGAAGAAAGAACACCCAGAAGGAATTCCTTTTGTAATATTATTGTAATACATTATATTATAATATGTTAATAGTTAAGGGCAGCAGAAACCGTGATCCAAGAATGAAAGTCATTGGATGAAATAATGACGTCATCAGGCATGGTAGCTTCTTCAAAGAGCACTGAAAAACACGACACAAGACGAATAACTTCTTTCTTCACGTCCTAGTCCTTAAAGAAAAAATTTTGAAAACTTAAAAAAAAGGAACTAATTACTGATTATGTTATACAAAATTCCTTGCAAGGAAAATATTTGGCCTCAAATGGTCTAGAGATTTCAAAATTTCTAATTTAGATTATGCAATGATTTGCCCTTGTTGGCTAATAATATTTGATGGGATGAATTCTTTGATTAGGTCTGTTGATGAGAATGGTAATAGGGTAGGTTTGGTGATAAACAATAGAAATAATATTAAGTGATGAAAATTAGTCAGGCAGATGATGCTTCTTTTGCTTTGAATAGTTGCATCCTTGAGCAAATTTCTCAGTTTAATTATCTCGGAGCTATTTAACATATATTGGTGTTGTAAGGTATGAAATGAATACAAGAATAGGGATTGCCTCTGGGATTTTTAAGAATCTATGAAGACTGTGGAAAAAAAGGCGTGCACACCTAAAGACTACAATTAGGCTGTATAATAGTTTCCTTCTTTCTAACGTTGCATAAGATAGCGAAACATGGACCTTTTGTAAGCAGGATGACAAGAAATGTGATGTCTTTGATTCTAGATGCTTACGCAGTATCTTCGACTTTGTAAGTAATGATGAGGCTAGAAGATGGAGTCCTTTGAGAACGATTTTGGGCTGAGAGAGACTGCGTTGGTTAGGCCATTTTACCAATATCCATTGCTGCAGATTGGCAAACAAGATTATTAACAGTGTGCCTAAAGACTTCTCAGGAAAAGAGAGAGACCTAGGATGCGACAGGGCAGATGATTTGAAACACGACCTAGCTAGAAATGACCTAGAGTGACCAAATATAGCAGCTCTTGCTCAGAACATACGTGTCTGGAGAGGAAAATTACATAGTCTGGTAGGATATGCATGTATAGTTTTAGGAATCTAAATATAAATGGGGAAACTGCATTTGCTGACTTCGAAGCCATCGAAATATTTCCTGAGGAATTGAGGACTATCACAGAAGAGAGTAGATTTACTGCTAAACAAGTGGAATTGGGCTATGCTTGAATAAAATGCTTGACACAACATGTGTCTGCATTGAAGAAAAGACAACGCCAGGATTCAAAGCTTCCAAAGATCGGCTAACCCTTCTGCTGGTAGGCAACGCAGAAGTCGCTAGTTGTGTGCCATTCGAAAAATATATGGGCACTGAAAGGATACGAAAAATCTTGAATTTTTCGCAAATTCAAAAAGCTGGCTCTGTTTTCAGAAATTATCTGGAAGCCAATTATATGCGGAATTTAACAATTGCATACAGGAGGGAATTTCATTTAAAATTCTTCTTCTGATAGATAATGCCACGAGTCATCCCCAACGCCAGAAAACTTTTCGGATATCATCAAAATCATGTTTCTGCCTCCAAATGCAATCTCACTTTTACAACTTATAGACCAAGATGTAATTAAAACCTTTAAATCTTACTGTTTAAGGTAAACGTTAGATGCATTTTTTAAGGCGATGAACGATGGCAGAAAACGGTGAAGGAGTTTTGAAACGCATATAACTTCGAAGATGCCATTAATATCATCAAAATTTCGTAACCAGTTTTTGAATGGAATATGGAATAAAATTGCTTCCAGTTGTACCACGATTTAAGATCTTTAACATTGAAGACAATATAACAAGAGCTAATAAAGAATCTGTGAAGGTGGCGAAGAAGAGTTGGTGAAGGTGATGAAGGAGACATTGGAAAACTTCAATCAATTTTACTCAACAACTTTACTTCAATCGCACATCCAAGAATTAACAAATGAAGACTTTTTAGAATTAGAAAAAGAAAGGCAGCAAGAAGGAGAAGAGGGCACAACCAATCAGCTTGAGCCACCAACAGGTGAACTGGTGGTAAAGCTACTGGTACAGGTTTTTGGACACATTTCTGCACCTATTACCAATTTTTGAAGAAGACGATCGAAACATGGAGCTCAGTTCCTTGATAGCTCTGCAGATGATGGTTTTCGTGTCTGCATGCCAAGAAATTATCAGAGAAAACATGAAGAAAAAATTTAAATCATATTAGATTCTTTCTTCATCGAAATGCTTTAAATTCAATCAGACCAGCCTTCACCATCCAGTGGGGAGTAACGCGTCTCAATTTGGTGTTTGTTCCTTCAGTATTGTCGTAAAATGATGACATTTTACAAGCATTTTTATGATGACATTTTTACAAGCAGTATATTACATTAATGAAACTGTCCCTAAATTAATTTTTTGTTCATTTATTTATATATTATATTAATTAATTTATAATTACTTATAAAGTATGTTTGAAAGGCAAAATGGTCTATAATGGTTGGTGGTATATACGCTCCGAGGAAGCATCTCCCTACCTTGCATTTATTCCAATGGAAAATTAGTATTGAATTATGGGAAATTTTCAGGAACGCATCTCTCACATAAATTGCGGCCTCCCTGCATAATGGAGATGGCACTCCCCACGTCGCAAGCTTTCATTTGTCCTAAAACTGATTTCAAAAGTTCTGTCCCCCCCTTTACTTGGAAAAAATTTTATTCCACTCTTTTAGGGTAGGTCTGAAACTACTCAAAGTATATAATAGATGTTATTTCCCCGTGACTTGGAATAACTGTCAATGTTAAGTCTATGAGAGACGGCAATGTTTAACCGCTGAAGTTAAGTCTATGGAGATTTGGAATTATGTTCTTGGTAATTTTTTATGTTGTAATGAGAAAGTTACGACGAAAAAAGGCGAGTTCATCATTCGAAGAATCTCAAGTGCTTGAATGAATCTAAATTGCATCGCTCTGGTGAAGGTTAAGGTTTTCTTATCTGTGTATTACGACACAGTTGGAGATATATCAAATGGATACCTTGGAGTTAAGATATGTAATATGTAAATACCTGTGACTATTACTGTAACTAACACATTTAAACTGTTTAAGAAAAGACAAATCTTATTTACCATTTCTGAACCATTTCTTAGATACAGTCATATTCTTGAAAAGCGCAACGGATATAATCGTCGAATAAAGAAGCAATAATTCACAGGAGATTTAATATCAAAAGAGAAGGGTTAAATTCCAGGACTTTGAAACATGCACTCTCAACAGTATTTTGGTAGATTTGTTGAAGGTAAGTCCTTGAGAATAGTGCGTTAAAATAAAACAATACAGCAATACAGCAAAAAATATGAACTAAAAAATAACGCAACATACTATTTATGTTTTAACTATTTTTTTTTATTTTTTGTTCCTGCTCTGTGGTAATAGTGCAACATTCTGGAATTATAAACCGGGGAACTACAGGCTTTAAGTTTTCTTATTTTTACAACTTTTTTCTCATTTTCTTTTCCACTGGTGTTGAAACGAGTCGTAACCTTTTCCTTGTTTTTGTAAGCAAGCCAATTGTTCAACTATTACGTGTGTCACCAAGGTTAACAGTCGAATCTGTGGATCTCGTTTACATGCAGTTATTAATCATTTTGGAATTTATCATTTTTAGAAATCATACGTTCTTATCCCCATGATTTGTTTGCTCTGCTTACCTCATCTCAGTTAATCATAGCTGTACCGATGATCTCATTCTTTGAAGAGAAGATGAGCTTCCTACTTTTCCTTTCAAGCAGACACTCCATTAACTGGTAAATAAAGAGAAGAAGAGATTTCCTTTCTTCTTATCCATTGTCCATAACATTAATCGGTATGGACAGGATTCAACTAATGGAAGTTAATTGTTCTGAAACTTGTGTGGCTCATCTCCCGATACCAACCCAAAATAAACCGAAGAGGATAAAAAGCAGCGAAGTAGGGTGTAATTTAGGGAAGTGGGTCATTCCGTCGGCAACAACATGCTGCTTTCGTCTCTCCATCGAAGGCAGACAGACACCATTTCTACCAAAAGGGAAAAAGGGAAAAAAAAAACGGTGTGATGAGCTGCTGCGGAGGAGTGAGGAAACGGTGCCAGCAATGCGAGTTTCACTTTTCATCGCAGCTGGGGTCAAAGGTTACGTCCCATAACCTGAGTCTGCTCTGTTCGCCCGAAGGGAGCATTACGTGCTTCCTTCATTCTCATTTCTTCTTTTTCCTTCGCTTCTCGTGACGTCGTTATGACTTTTCGAAACGGTTTGGCCTCGCTCTGCCGTGCATATTAATCATTTCCCGTGCGCAATCGAAAAAATGATTCCGACTAGCGGCGATGCTCTCATCGAACAGGAACCGGAAACGAGAATGGTACTCAGCCGCACCCTAGAGTGATCCGTTGCCGAACATTTAACGATGATGAGTCAGTCCCGACGGGATTTTGACGATGCTCAAGGTGACATTAATTAACGAATTAATTGAGAGAAAATGGCAGCAATGTTTCCTCCGAACTAACAATGAAGGAAATGTTTAAACATTGACATACGGATTTTATCGACATTAATGGTGAATAATTTGAATTATTTTTCGTTCATGGGGATGAAAAAAGATGGGAAAATGAAATCGTTTCAAGAAGTCTAAACAGTTAAAGATGACACGATTGAGAGAAAGCGACAGAATAAAAATTGGGAGAAACTGAAAAGAAGCAAAAATGTCTGAGCTTGATATTGGAAAGTCATATCGTGATATTTGCTGAATGTTAGACGACGACGATGACATCTTTGGAAATTTCAATCAATGTCTCATGGCATCAGGAACAGTGGCTGACTGAAAGACACACTAATGCTCATTTTGGATGCTAAACACTCACTTCAAAGTCAGACAAAATACACATTTTAAAATTCTTTTTGATGTCTTCAAAACTTCACATTTAACTATAGGAATACAAAATTACAGATGCAATTATGTTAAAACCTGGAATATCTCCAAAAACAAACTTACATTATTTAATGATTGCCTACCTCTAATTTTGTGATATCATGGATTTAGTTTCGTGATACTTGGAACGCTGATTTCCGACTTGGAATGATTTTGTCAAGAGAAAACCTTTGTTGGTCCCCTTTCATTACGATCGTTGGATACAAAGTGCAACAGTAAAAAACGTTGCCACATCGTGTTCTGTGATTCCAGATCGTTACCTGATTGTGACAGTGTTAAGATTTTCTACTCTAAGTGATAGTCTAAGTGATAGTCTTTAATGATAGTCGGTTGCGGATCGAACTCTCTAATATCTATTGCTTGCGGCATGCCGTGATATTGCCCAAATGGTTTCTCATGAATTAAGTTTTATTTTTATCATACACCCTAACGTCAATGAGAGAAGAGACAGAAATTGGCCTTGGAATGACTTTCGTTTCGCTTTGTGCAAGAGAGCGCACACCCTATGTACTCTGAAAAGAATGATGGATGGCCTTGATTGAAATCTCTCTTCTCTGTTAAAGGCTTCCCAGTTAGTTAGGAATCCTTGCTCTCAGCATTCGTGTCACTTCACTCTACTGCAAAAACAATTATGCTGTTCATGGACAAAACACAGCATCGTATTCTGATCGTCATGGGCACAAGTGTTACGTCCTGATAGACATGGAATCATCAAAATGTTATGAATTAAAACTTCTCAGTATTAATAAATGTGTAATAAAATTATAAAAAGTATATGTGGATCAATTATAACTTATGGTATACTCATTCATGGTACAACACTAACAAATGTAAAAAAAATGGAAATTGAAAATCTGTAATAGCCAAAATAATAAAATCAACAAAAACAAAATTATGCGACTTTAAGAGACAGATTTCATTAGTTGAATCGTTACCATATAGAAACATGTATTTGCAATGAAATCCTACAAAATTACTTTGATAACATATTTGAAAAGAAAATAAAAATCAGGAAGAATTCAAGATTAAACAATACAAATTATTGTAAACTACCTAAATTTAAAAACAATTGTGGAAGATGTTTCAGTGAGTATAAAATACCACACACTTTTATTTAATTCCGAATGAAATTATAAATGCAAATAGTTGCAGCAGATTAAAAATAAATCTGAAAGAATATATTAGATAAAATTATATAACTTTATTAAAAATTTGTGGCATTTCATCTATTTTTATATGGTCTTCTTAAAAACGAGATTAAGTTTCCATTTTGTCGTCTATCTGTCGTCTGTACTGTCGTCTGTCCATCCGTCTGTAAACGTGGAAGGTTTGGGTTTTTAAGGAAACAATAAAAGTTCTTTTATTTTGGATAGGCATTGATGAATTATTACGATTCTCACTTTCCAAATCTCGTAAGAACCAAAATAGCGGCCTTTAAACGATGGGAAAATTTTAAACGAAAATTGCAAACGATGTATTTATACTAGAAGTATGATATTTTGATGGTAGAATGTGGAGCTCATGAGGTTTGCTTTGGGAACAATGAGTTGATCCCTTACCTCCAGGGTTTATCAGAAAAGGCAATTATTTTGCTCTAAGAAATTTAAAAAAATTGTTCCTTTTCAGAGATAAATTAAAAATTCTTGTTGGGTTGGATCGATATTAACGGAATATTACGATTAGCGCTTTTCTAATCTCCCAAGAGATAAATTTGCGCCATCTAACGGTGGAAAATTTTGAAAATGCTAACTTTTAAAACGAATATTGCAAGCGACGAATTTATGCTAGAATTTAAAGTTTTGATTGCAGAATGCGAAGGTGATGAGGTTTGCATATGCAGTAATAAATTGCCCTCATACACCCCGGGATGTGGAAAACGCAACTATTTTGTTTTACGAGACAAATGGAAAATTTATGTTTTAGTTGGATTGGCACTAACGATATACTATATTTCGTATTTTCCAAATCCTTAAATGGTTTTAATTTATATCGTTAGAGGGCACTTTATATGCAAAAGCCAAAAAACGTTTTTGACGAATATTGAAAGTTATATGTTAATGGTAGAAATTCGAAATTTCGATAGTAGAGTGTCAGGAGATATTACACTGATAGTAATAACTGCCCTCTTTTCACAGAGAAATGTAAAAAAAGCAATGCTTTAAATTTAAGGAATAAAAGACAAATAATTTTTGTCATATAATTACTAATAAAATACTTCTATTTGGATTCTTCCATCCCATCATCCATTAGCTCGAATTAAAACTCTTGAGGATTGAAAAAGTAAGTAAATGAAAAACTTCATTCTCTTTGAAAACGAGATTCCCTTATGCGCCAGAGGATATACGTTCTTCTGGGTTTTTTTGTTGTAAAATTGATGATTGCGAGAACATGTGTGTACGTCACATGAAAGTTTTATTCAATTTCCTAGAAAAAGCTACTTCGTGGTTATTTCTAGTAAAATATTTGTATTGTTTTAGCATTATCAAAAAAAGCACCGTCAAACACGACCAAACATTGAGCAAACCCCTGCAATACCTGAGAAATTTCCCTTTAATGTATTTTTCTTTTCCTTCAAAGGAATCATTTCCTCTACCTACTATCTTTCGAAACGTTGAGTGTTTCCCTTTTCTCAAATACCTTTCTCTTCTTAGAGCGCAGAGCCATTTATTCAAGGCTTCAAAAGAAATTTAAAACTTTAATGATTTACGCAAAGAGGTTGTCTCTTGAAACGATAATCGTAAACACGACTCTATCTTGCCTACAAGATTACGAAGTTTTAAATTTTATTCCCATTGCTCTAAAGACGTCATCAATAGTGATGTCCATTGAGAAATGAAGAAGGATGCAAGGAAATTCCCGAGTTCAATGATCATTCCAATGCAAAGATCTACTCCATGGTATCACTTCAATTGATATAATTCTCTCCACACGTGGGAAAATTCCTTCTTCGCTGTTTTACTTTTCAGGAGGCTGACCTTCAGAGGACAATCAGGTTTGGCTATTTCCCTGCTGCTCATATTCCCCTCCATCTCCTTTATCTCCTATACACCTTGACTCCGCGACCTCTCCGCCATCCCATTATAGTGACCAGATTTTCAAGTAACGACGTTTCAGAAGCTCATTATGCCTTGTTATCAATTCCACTGACAGTAAACAAGTCCCTCGCCCATTCGTCTGATAAAACACAAGAGGCCTTGATTGCCTGTTTAGCCCGAGGCAAACAGACACCATCGAGCCAGTCACTCTCTGCTGACTGCGCCTTCGCTTCGTATCAGAAATCCCTCTTCTTAAGGGAAAGGAAGTTAAAGACGACCAGAATTGAAGAACAGTAACATCTCTAACTTTCATCTCCATTCTTTGGTATTGTACATCAATCTAAAATCTGTAATAATTTCATCTGCTATTATTTCTTGTTGCTGTCCTCAATTTTCTACATAGTTTTGCTAATTCTGCTCAGAAGAGGAAAGCAACCTCTAAAATGAGGCATAACACATGAATTGTTTCGCTTAGACGCTAGTTCCACTCTATCTGCAGAAGCAAATATTATAGTCCTAATATGTAACATAAATGTATTTTTTTTATAGTGAAGTCTGCATTATTTTCTCCATGGGGACACAGTAAGTAATTTATCCTAATTTATCTTTTTGCTTTACTTAAAATTAAGCTCTAATTGACCAGAAAATATAATTTTCCTCAGCTAGAGAGATGGAATCATTGTACATCAGTTTTTTTGGTCTATACATGGTTCAAAACTTAACTCATAATGCATAATTTTAAGTCGTCCCTGTAGACGATGTTTAGCGTACTTGGCTAGGATGAAAAGAGACCTGTGTCAGGCAATCCGAAAGAGAGCACGAGTTGTTTTTACCTCTCAGCTGCGCAATGTGAGGCGAGGGGCGGTACAAAAGCCCTAAGGGCTGAGCTCTGGATAGGGGAAGGAATACATTAGACATCTATTAAGATATCGTTAGAAGTCTCTCACTGTCGTGTACCGTATTACTTGATGTGAACGGAATATAGCTCTCCTGCACATGAGGTTTAACGTCTCTTTTGACGGTCGGCGTCATTTCCAAGCCCATCGGTATCTCCTTTGATAACGAGGCCGTAAGACCATCACAGAGGGTTAACCGAGAAAAATCGCAAAGCAAGAGCAACTGGAATTGCAACAACAGTAAATGAGCATATCCAAGAGCCACCCAGACAGAAGACTAATCCACTAATACCGAAGCTAATCTGCTGACGTCATTACGAGAGGACTCTTTTGTCCAAAGCGTTCTTGAGGTTTGTAGCTATCTTGCCAGAGCAGTATCACTAGCGCATGTGCTTCAGTGTGTGAAAGAGTTATTTTTTCTTTAGGTTATTAAAATAAGATATAGTTTATTCCAATGCCTTCAGAATGATATGTGCCGAAAAGCTAAAGTAATTACGACGGGGAATAAAAAGTATCCATATTCAAATTTCCAGAAGGATTCATGTGCAATAAAAGGAATTCGTTCAATACCAAGGTAGAATTTCCAGTTAACGAAAACATCTAAAGCAAACATATTTACTTCTTCTATTTGAACTAGGTAATCAAATTTATTGATAATGTTTGCCTGCATAATGTGCCTATATATATATATACTGTATATGCATCTCCATAATGAGAAAGGAGCGGGCCTTGGCTGCTCAGCCGTTAGCGCGCCATACTCGAAATCTGCAGTTCGCAGGTTCGAGTTCCCTCTAGGTCAGCGTTGAGATTTATCTCCACAAAACACCCCGCTCTACCCACAATCAGTATGAGACACCGATGGGTTTGGAAAGGCCGTCCGCCATCGGATGGGACGTTAAAATGTGGCTCCGTGTGTGGGAGAGTCATACCCTGTGCACGTTAAAAAAACACGCTGGATGGCTTTGAAGGGTGGTCTCCCAACATCTGTTCCAGTGGATCGTTTCTCCCACTTTCTCTTCGGAGTCCTTGTGACCGGACCAGTTAACCATTGTGTGCAAAGAAGTGCCGCTAAGAAGTGAAACAACCCAACCCAGCATAATGAGAACGGTTTAGTTTAAAGGTCAGTTTCAAAACGTTGTAAGGTCTAACGAAGTATTTATCATAGATCTTGATATACGTCTTCTGTGCATTAACAGTTTTGAGTACACAATAGAAAGAAATGGTATGGAAAGTATATGTCCGTAGTGTAATTTTATACTACGGACATATACTTTCCACACCATGTAAAATTCCTGGAAAGTATAAGGACCTTAGTTACCTAGCACCAAATGTCCGACCCCGTCTTCTCATGTTGCAGGCCGTTAGTACCTTTCGAAAGAGATACCCTCATGTGAAAGTGAATGGAAGGGGAGGGCTACCAGATTAGTGTGACCTACTGATCTGGACAACTATGGCTACTTTTTTCTACCCTGCTGAGGACTGGTCAACCACACAGGGTCCTGTTGCTGACCTTAAAATCTTACTGGACTGGATTAAGGCTCTGAGCTTCATTATGGATCTTGAGTTTGCTACACTGGTGGTCTTCTCTGAAGGGAAAATCTCCCGCTGTGTTTTCTGTTTGTTTGTGGGTTCACAGCCTAGGTGAATAGATTCACAGGATATGTTTTATCAGCTGGTGGATAATCCTGAGAAACAGGTCATCACAGGCACCTGAACTCCTTGCTTCTATTGGCATTGTCAAATTCTACATTGAAGGAAGTCTTCCAGTGTAGATGGCTTTAACATTTATCGGTGGGGGAACTGGTCTTTGCCCCATGCCTGCGATTAGGGGGCTGTTTGATATTGTCGGCATTCCCTCTCTCAATAAACATAGTTTCTTTAAACATCCCACTAACCATTTTCTCTCCATAGGTAGTTGGAATGTGAGGACTCTGCACAGAGCTTTTTCTCTTGATGTCCTCACACAAGAATTCCACAGTTATAATTTAGATATTCTCGGTTTGCAAGAGAGTGAAAACGGTCAGATTCTAAAAAATAACCTTGATTTCCGGTTTTCACGGAGGGACCATAATAAACATCATCAAGACCTAGGTCTGCTTCTCAGCAGACACGCTAATGATGGTCTCCTAGGATATGAGTGCATGAAGGAAAGATTTCTTACAGCAAAATTTCAGACAAGCATTAAAGACTTGCATGTTATCTGCTGTTATGCCCCCATTGAGGATGTCGATGAGGATGAGAAGGATAGGTTTTAGGACAACTTTAGGATATTTTGAATTCTGTCAAGAAAGGAGATATTGTTCTAGGTGACTTCAATGCCAACGTTGGTACTGACTCTGACCTTTGGGGAGGGGTGATAGGCCCTTTTGGTATTGGTAGCTTCAATGGTAATGGGCAACGTCTCCTTCAGGTAAGTAAACTCAATGGTTTCAGAATAACTAACACTTATTACAAACACCGCGACATACATAAGTACACATGGGTTTCACCCGATGGGCTGCATAAGAATATGATTGATTATATATTAATTAACAGCAAATGGGCTAGTTCTGTTAGGAATACCAGGTCACATAGAGGAGCTGAAATTGAATCTAACCATTTCCTTGTTAAAAGTGTCTTATATCTAAAGCTTACCATTATATGTTACGTAGTCATTACTACTGAAATTGAGGAAGAATGGAATTTTAACAGACTTACATTAACAGACAGAACATTTTAAACTCTTTAACAGACAGAACATTTTAAACAGACTTTTTTGGAAACTAACAGTACTCTTTTAGGAAAAAAAGGAGCAGAGGAGTCAGGACTATTTGTGTGATAAAGCACTGGAGCTCATTTCAGAAAGGAAGAACTGCAGGAATATCCTTAATAAATACCCTACTAGTCCTAATAGAAAGCATTACAGAGAGCTTAATAAACGTGTAAAGGATCAGTTAGCTGCTGATAAGAATCTTTGGCTTGATGGATTGGCTGAAAATGCCGATGAAGGAAGTTAGACAGCAAACAGCAGAGAGCTGTACCAGATAGTTAATGCTTTGTCTGGCAGAAAACGGACAGGCATACAAGGATTGAAGGATAAACAAGGTAAGATTATAGAAGGGGAGGATTCTGTCATGGCTAAGTGGGCTGAGCATTTCAGTGATGTTCTAAACAATGTGGTTAGTTCTACTCCCATTGTTTTTAATGATGATATATGTATTTCTGGCTTTAATGTTGGCCCTATAATACACTCTGAAGTTATTTTGGTTGTCTCTAAACTTAAACTACATAAATCCCCAGTGTAGATGAAATTATTATGGAAATGCTTAGAGCTGACGATATTTCGATTGCCACTTCAATGACTCAAATTTTGAATATCTTTTATGATAATGGCAGGTTCCTAAGGATTTTAACAGAGCTATTATTATCCCTATTTTCAAAAAAGGAGTTCCTAGTTGTTGTGAAAACTATAGAGGCTTCAGCCTACTTTCTGTTTCAGTTAAGGTTCTTTGCATGATTTGTGCTTAATAGAATTAAGAATCTGGTTGACAGGCGATTGCATGATGAGCAATATGGATTCAAAAGAGGTAGGGGATGTGTAGATCAGATATTTTTTCTCAGGCAAATTCTTGACAAATGTTTAGAGTTTCAGAAACCTTTAGTTGCTAGCTTTGTTGATTTCAAAACGGCTTTCGACTTTGTTGATCGTCATAATTTGTGGTTGATTGTGAGATCATATGGTATACCAGAAAAGTTAGTTAATATTGAACTCTCTCTACAATAACACTGAATCGTGTGTGAGATTTAGTAAGACTTGTAGGAATTGGTTTAGCATTGCTTCTGGTGTTCGACAAGAATGCATTTTGTCTCTTTTTTTCCTTTAGTGTGGTTATTGCTTAGGTATGCGAAATTTGCTGCAAGGGAGTAATTTTGGTCTGAAATGGTCTGGAGACACTAAAATTTCTGATTTAGATTATGCTGATGATTTAGCCCTTTTGGCAAATGATGTTGATGAGATGAACTCTTTCATTCGAGCTGTTGATGAAACTGGTAGTAGAGTAGGTTTGGTTATAAACAGAGAGAAAACTAAAGTGATGAAAATTGGTCAGGCAGGCTGTGATTCAGTTGCTTTGAATGGTTGCAGTCTTGAGCAGGTGTCACAGTTTAATTATCTTGGGAGCTATGTAACAGATAATGGTGATGTGCGACATGAGATTAACAGACGAATAGGGATTGCTGCCGCGACTTTTAAGAATCTATAGAGAGTGTGAAGAAATAAGCGTATTCACGTGAAGACTAAAATTACACTGTATAATATTTAGTTTTTTTCTAGGGTTAGTTATGGTAGTGAAACGTGGACGCTTTGTAAGCAAGATAACAGGAAACTTGATGTTTTTGATTCTAGATGCTTACGCAATATCTTGAGCATTAGGTGGTTAAACGTTTTGAGTAATGATGAGGTTAGGCAAAGGAGTCGGCAACTTTCCTTTAAACAGCATATTATGCAGAGAGATATTTCCGTTGGTTTGGCCATGTTTCCCGTATGGATAATTATACATTTGCGAATGGGGTTATGAACAGTGGTAAAGGCCTCAAAAAGAGCGGGAGACCTAGGATACGGTGGGCAGACAATGTAAAACATGACCTTAGTTAGAATTGGTGTGCAGTGGTCAGATGCAGCAGATATAGCTCAGGACAGATATGCTCGGAGAACTAAATTGCAGGTCTGGTTGGAACTCCGTAGCCCATGGTTAATTTCTATTGGTTAACTCTGGTTTAGAGTTTCAGAAAACTATAGTTACTACCTTTATAGATTTAAAAAAAAAGCTTTGTAGTTGATTGTTAGATCGTATGACATCCTGAAAATTTAGCATAATGAAAATTCTCTATAATATCAATGAATAGTGCGTGGAAGTGGTAAAGCTCTTAACGTCCATTTAGGATTGCTAGTTTTTTATACTTTTTTTCTCTTTAGTTCCCATATTGATTATGTTATGCGGAATTCCCTGCAAGGAGAAGATACAACAAAAAGGAATGAAATTAATGCAACGAATCCAGATATTTCTGACACGAGACATTGTCTCTAATGAAATCTAATTAATTCCTCATCACTAAGATCGATCAGATGAGAAAAAGATTGCCGCATTCTCTTCCTCATAGTGAATCATCTCTATTTTAAGCGATTCCGTTTAATTGCATGCATTTAGAAATGATCTCATCCTTCAATTTCACCGATCACCTGAATTGTTGCTCCAAAGCTGTAGAGATGAAGATAGAAAGAAAAAGGAAAAACTTGAATGTAGATGATGCAACGATCACATTTGACTTGCTCCTAGTCAAAAGAAATACGTTTTTCTTCTGCATCATTTTTTTGTCAACATGTAAAATTATATGCTGCTTATGTTGGGTTGTAATTAGATGTGAATTTTTTCAGTGTGTCAGTTTCTTGGAATGATAAAATAGAGTGAAGTAAAAGAAGTCCCTTTTCCTCAAATAGGTCATGGGAATTTTTCCTTTCAGAAGCAGGCGAATGGGAGGGTAAAATCCATCACGGACGTCGTTGCTAGGACAACAGCTGTCTCTTTCGAAAGGGGAAAGCGAATAAAGACCAAACCTATTTGGAGCTGATAAACTTGTTAGAAGTTTCAAGACATGCGCGACCATAAAGGTTCGTTAGAAATACGGCCAACGAAACCTGATCCTAAATCGGAGAAGTTGAGGATTGAACTCTTCAAGGTCAAGAGAAAATGGTTGCCTAACTAGATTTAGTAATTCTCAGGAAAATGAACTGTTATTCTGATATAAGAGCAAAATATTTGAGAACGGAAATGAACATTATTTAATAACATTCAGAATATCGTAAAATTGCACACATACTTTAAGAAATCAAAAATATTTCGTTTTAGAGAGGGACGATGTTTTATGAATAGAGGAGCGATGTCATAGTTTCTCCCAACACAATTCCTGCTGAAATAGCAGAACATAAGATTCCTCTGTTTTATGCTTGAGGTCTTGAAGTTATCATGAGTGTCGATGCTTTCATCACCATAGTTACAGCCTACTCATAGGCGCAAGTTTTGTACTCTAAATTTCAGCTACAAATACTACTTGCAAATGTAATTGGCTTTGTTTTACCTTTCTTGAGCCTGCGAACATCTGCAAATATATCTGTATATTCAACTTCGGTTGCTCGGTAGTAAAACTTTTGCCATCTTGTTAATTATATTCCGTTTCACGGTAATTAGTTTTCTGGTAACGCGTGATCAGTGCATTGAACAGTAACACCATATCATCTCATAGCATACATTGCTTCTCTTTCTGAATTGTTTGATTATGGAGCTCACTTATTAGAGGAGCAGCAGAGACCTCTGCATAAGACAGTCATTCTGTTGCTCAAAGCTTTCAATATTTCGACTTAGAGGCTCAGTCAGTTGGGGCTGAATCGCTGTGCATTGCTCTCTTCTGCTCTGCTCTGTATCCAGGAGGCGAGTCTTCTGCTCATGCGCTGATCTTCCTGGTGACTTTCCCTTGTGCAAAGTGAGGAAACAAGAGGAGAAAGAAAACTACGAAGCTATGTGGAGAATCACTGACAACAGTTTTCGAAACAAGCAAATGGATGTAAAAATGTCAAATCACGTAGAAATGCTGTCGGCTTCGTATTATAATATTACGTGACCTAGGTGCTGTGCCGTCTGAAGAAAACAACAAACGATAGGATATAAGCAGACACATCGGAGGAAATGAATAGGAACCCAACCGGGCGTCTAGATAGAGGAACGTGGGGGAAGTAGGGACCTAGCCCGAAGGCAAAAAATCACACATTTGCATTTCTTCTTTCATCTCCATCTTCAAATCACGGAAGATCTTTCAGTGATATACTTGTGTTTTCAGATTAAAGAGACATTTTAACATAGATATATACAGCATTAAATGTTTAATCTCCCATTTAGGCTACCATTGAGCAGCAGTACTTTGCTTCTCAGCTAACCTCCTAGCCTTTCAAATTTTCGTGTAACCTGTCACCTCCACTGCTTGGAATAAGAATTCTATTTCTGGCGAGTCCTTGGGAACACTACAAAGGAGCCAAGCGTTACAGCTGAAGGTGATATATCATTCAAAATAATGTTGAGATTAAGAAAACACTTGGACACTTTGAAATTGAGACGGATTCATAATTTTCATTTTCGTATTTATTTCATGGGCTGTTTGTTTGAAAACGAATGTGAAACGAAACACAATTCAATACGTTACCTCGGTTTTATATCTTTCACTGTGCGCCCTCTACAAGTGCAACGTGTACCAAAAAGACAAAAAAAGAGAAGACCTCATTCAAATGACCAAAAAAAGTGTTAGTTTTTTTTCGGCTAATCTTTTGGGAGCTACCAAAATATTTGCACGCAGGGGTTTACACGTTAACTGTTTTTCGACTATGACAGAAAATGAGACTTTTCGAATTCTGTTCTGAAGCTCAAAATGCTCCTTATCATTTACGATCAAGCATATTACGTTATAAAAAAACTGTTTTAAAATGACGGTCAAAATTAATCTTGTCTCGTGCAACTATTTATTTTTAAAAATTAATATCTCAAGAATAAATATTATCAAGAATAAATATTATTCAATAAAATTATCTCAAGAATTAATATCTCGAAAATATTTTCTTTAAAAAAAAAAAAAAATCCATGCTTCTATCTAAAGCTTTCAATATTTTACTTTTTTTCGGTGATTAAATTTCTTCCGGATGAAAAATGACCTCAGATTAAAAATAATCTAACAAATTATTTTTAGATCTCGTACTCAGTAAAAGGGGATAATTTAAAACTAAAATGTTTACTTTTAATATCCAATCGCTCTACGTAACTAGAGTAAATATCGTTTAGCTGTTTTGGCCTGTTTTAGATAAAGAATTTTAAATTCGAGGAAAATTAAAATAACGCATAAGCGATTTACAGCTAACCTCAGTAAAAAAATGTAAACCACTCTGCAAAACGTCACATTACCCCAGTTAATCTTGAGTAAATGTCATATTCTGGTTCAGACCTCTTTCAGGGTCACTGAATTTAAAAGAGAAACAGGTTTTCTGATAGCAATTCAGAATAAGACAGGTTATGGATAACAATCTGAAATTTTTTCTCCCTAATCGTCTTTTGTATACTTTGCGCACAACAAAAAGCAATTAGTGGTTAGAGCATATTTCAGAGCTGGAAAATTTCAAAATTTAAAAGAAAATGATAAAAATTATGGGGAAATAAAATAAAAACGCATTTAAAGATCTTGCTTTCAATAAACGTATTAATTTTAAAAGAAATTTTGTGTCATACTATGCACACATTAAAGAACACGTGGAATGGTTCTAAATGGGAGATTTTTATCTGTCTGTACAAGATGTCCAATTGATCCCTTTCAATTTACTGTTTCTGATCTTTTGGAGTCCTTGTGACCTGGCCATTTAACACATCGTACGAGAGAAAAAGAAAGCAATGCTCACAGATATAACAATACAACTCCTTAAAAAACATTATTCTTCCTTTTAGTAAAAAAAATAAATATTTAACCACTAGGATATTCACCATGAATGCAATTCATCCCTTATTTGGTTTATTTATTACCTTCTTAATTAAAATAAATTATTCATTTAAAATTGCTTTGGAATTCATTAACATACCACATTTCTGACTGGCTTTATATCTTAAACGTTAGTGCATTTAGTATTATTGAGATATTAGCAGATTTACCCTGCGTTTTCAGGGTGTGAAACTTTATAAAGTGTAGAGTAGATGGCACTCCCCATGTCGCAAGCTTTCATTCGGCATAAATATCGTTACAATCGATCTCCTCCCCCACAGGGTGGCGGGGGTGACTCAATCGGTAGCGCACCAAGCTCATAATCTGTCCCAGCTGGGTCAGCGTTAAGATTTATCTCAACAAAGCTCCCCACCCTGTCCACGATCAATACGGGACATCGATGGGCTTGGATATTCCGCCGTCCGTCAAATAGGAAGTTAAATCGTGGCCCCGTGTGTGGGAGAGCCATACCAACACCTCCTACAAGAGAAAGCCATCCAACAGACTCCATGACGTCACGCTAGTTAGACCCACGTTCGTCTAGTCATGAGCACTTCGCTTGTTAATTGTATGATAGTGACTCTCACCGGATTTTTTAAAACCATATAACGCGAGGTTTACTTTAACATTTTTATTATTGTACTTGATGATTTAAGACATCGTTAACTTATAAGTTTTTATTTTAAAGCTTTACTCCGAAAATTTCCTGCTGAAAAATTAGCATATAACCGATTTCAGCACTTTTCTTAAATTGCCTATATGATAAAATTTTCTTCAACAATTGGGAAAACCAATTTTGATCATAATAAAATTTAAATATTATGCTACTTTAACAGATTTTATCACTTTAAATATTTTCCGATCTTTTTAAGTTATCGCCACTTCTAAATGTTACCATTTCAAATAGAAAAAATAATTCTAATTTCTATAAATAATTTTATTACCACATTAAAACATACGTACAAAAAACGATATAATTCAAAAAACGCATTTTATCCTCTTGACACATGATGACATATAAATACCACTCACATGATTATTACAAGAAAATACAATTTTCGGAACTGACTGATTTCCCACCCAACATAGGATGTACCATCATTAAACTTGATAAATAAATTAATACTTGATATTGGATACATATCTTCAACACAAATCATATCTTCAACACAAATCATAAACACAATTTTTTTAAACTGCTATTTTGAAGATTTATAAGTCAGTTTTTACATCTGCTGCATTACACCTCTTTTATAATATCAAAGGCAAATTATACTGAAATGAAAAACTATTTTGAATCAGATGCAATTAAATGCACTCTTATATATCTATGACTACTATAGAGGAATTGATGAAAGTAAACCTCTTGCTCTACAATACCTTGCAAAATATTTTTTTTCCAGCCAGAGCTATTCAAACTCATGTCATCAAAACTAAAGCCAATTCCTCTTACCATAAATGACTAATCTAAAAAAATGCACACACTAATGGATTATTCTCAAGCATGTATTTTCTCTAGATGTATTGCAGGAATCTATTATTTTTCTATTTAAAATTCCTCCATCAAGTAAATACTGTAAATGACTACTAGCACTTGTGCCCAAGGAAAGAGAAACCAAAATGAATAAAAATAATTTTTTCAAGTGACCAAGCAGCAGTTCCCATATGATTTATCAGAACACATATCTGACTAATCAGAAACACACAATGTTTCACATTGATGTGCAGTACCTGTCTCTAACTACTCTTATTTAGATATATGTCAGCATTTACATATTCATAAACCTGTTGCATAATATTAATGGCACATTACATTGAAATTTAAAACTATTTTGAATCAGATGCAATTAAATGCACTCATATATCTATGACTATCATAGAGCAACTGATGAAAGTAAACCTGTTGCTCTACAATACCTTGCAAAATATTTTCCCCCCAGCCAGAACTGTAATTTTCACCTTCAATTCAGAATATTATATGAAAACTAAAGAAGTCATCATCTCAAACACCTAGTCAAAAAATTCCAACAAACCTATTTCGTGAGTCCCATGTCTACAGGACATCTGTAAAAATTAACTACTGAATATATGCACACAAACACATATGAATTATCCACAATCATGAATGCAGTTATTCAATTTCAGTGTTCAAAGACTGGCAAGTGTAATTCTATTGAAATTAGTCAATAAATATTTAACTGGAAAAAATCAACTAAGAGGCAAAAAAAATAATTAAAAACACCTGGACTATAATTTACATAGTCATTAAAAGAAAAAGATGGCACATAAAGAAATTAACTGCTTTTGGACTCCATAATTTAACAAAGCAAATAAACCTGATGTTAAGCACATATGACACAAAGTATTAATTACTACGATTTTCAGTCGCTTTAATCAGATCTCTCACGAAGTCTTGGCTGCAGCAAATTCACAGTTATCTTTTTACCAGTATTATGATCATAATGCTCAGATGTTCTGCAGATTTTTGATGTCTTTTACATCAAAATGGATTTCATAAACCTAAAAGTAACAAGATAATCTCAAAACTTTGGCAAATAATTTATATTATGTACAGAACATTAATCATCCAAAAGAAGATGATGTTACTTTAAAAACATATTAATATTTCCATGTTCCATGAACAAAAATTATTAGTTAAAATCTTTCGTCTCAAACTGTAAATACAGAATAATTTTAATGAGCTAAAAATTACTATAATATTTAAATTCTGATTATGTAAACAATGAAAGCTAGAATCACAAACGATTATGATATATAGCTAATGTAAATTGGAAATAGGTCGTTCACAGATTCTCTTTAACAAATATCAGTTTCAAAAATGCAGGCTTCAATAGTGGGCATCAATAATAAAGTAATCGGTTTTTAATAATGTGAATGCAAAAAATATGATTAATTTACATATCCTATTTCAGATCTACGGTTGAAATGATTATTAACTTGATTTTGCAATAACTCGGAAGACGGCTGCCAAAAAAATAACGATTCGAAGTGATTTATATGCTTTAAATATTACGAACGAAAACAAAGTCTAGTTTGTAACATTCCTATACATTACGAATAGTTCCAAAATTTTGAACTGAACATTAGATTCGAAACTACCGCCGCCATTTTTTCGTAACGAACCACAGCAATAACTACAGCTTGTAATACTCTATTATATATATACACATCTACGATTTCATCTTCATCAACCTGCATGAAAAATTTAATCAAAAATTAAACTTCTTCATTACAGATATAAACTGCATTAAAGTTAACTTACTTTCGAACTTTCAGTTGACACGAACTTCTTTCTTGATATTGCAGCCATTGTCTTCGCAAATCTTCATCTTTTGGGAATCCTGACACTGAAATTCTTCGCTCATTCTTTCTCCGGCAATATGGCAATATGGTACGCAACAACGAAAGGGCATTATTATTTCACACAGGGAAAAAAATTACGAAACACGTGTTGATTAGCACGTTACTTCGATAGCCACTTCACTCATTCCTCTTTGTGAACTGAGCTAACCTAACTACCTAAGCTGTCTGGCATGGGGCAGCTTGGGTATAACTAGGGTGACGTCATCATTATTTTGTGACGTCTTCTAAGAGGTGTTGGCCATACCCTGTACAGGTTAAAGAACACAATGGATGGTCTTGCCGGGAATCTCCCAACAACTGTTCCGGTAGGTCCAAATCTTCTCTGAGCCTCCGGGGTCCTTGTGACCTGGTCGTTTAGCCCATTGTGTGCAAAACAGTTCCGCTCAGAGGTAAAACGACCCAAGAACCCAACCTCCCCCTCTGGTTAAAAATTTCTCCCTCTATTTTAGGGGAGGAAAGAAATGGACATAGTTCGAGGTACCCATAATCCTCCCCACGTCAGAAGTTTCTAAACCAAAAACCGGGATTCCCTCGCTCAGATAATCGGACTTTTCAGATCATTTCGTACCCACCAGAATTCCTCGGATCCCAATGTTGAAATCATTTATTAATCATTCGTTTATTTCAAAATAAGTTAATGATTTTAACTTCTGATACGAATTTAGTTTTTCGAGCTTTCACTTCTACAAAGAATCTCGTGTTCGGTGCGTGCTGAATTAGAACGACTTCAATATCGACGAACACTCGAGCTCCTGACCCAACAAACTGAACAATGAATTGATCACGCGAAATCAGAAAGATATTAGTTCGACGCATTCATTCCTTCAACTTTATTATTATATTATAATATATATTATAATATATTATATTAGCAACAGTTATTTTGAATAACTTCCACCATTAATGTTAAGTTTACGGGGATTTTGATAAATTCAAACCCGTCCACCCCAATTTTGGTTGACCTCAGCGGGTTTGCAAATAGCCTATATTCGCTTCGGATGTTTTTTTATATTTTGCAATTTTTTAGGTTTGCAAATAGCCCTTGGGTGAAGGGAATGTTCATGCAAAGTTTGAAGCCTCTACCTCTTCTGGGGCCGAGTGCATAAGACGACAGACACACAAACAAGCAAACAAATTTTCTTCTTATACATTAGACTGCAATTGCAATTGTAATAACTTATTTGTGTGTCTGCATTTAACTCTTACCAACAAATTTGTCAGGTTAAAATAAGTTAGAGTGAAATGCCAGTGTAACGAAATCGAGCGAGTGACCAAAATATATTCGTTATATCGAAATGCAATGAAAAACGTGTTATGATGGTTACATGCTATAAAATAACCTTTAAGGGAAAAATTCACCGTGTATTAGAGTTTACATCTCATATTTTAAGAGATAAACTCTAATGCACGATGAGTAATTTTTTAACTGTCTGTTGCAAAAGCCTCTCTCTGTGAATTCTTAAAAAGTTCGGAATTCTCCAACTCATTGTCAGGAACATCTTGCCATGTCATTACGAAATAACGAAGATTTCGCACCATATTGGATGCCAATAACGAAACTGAAATAACTGAGCTTAATTGAAACAATAATAATAAGGAGCAAATATAACAATAACATAAATTTAACTAATGCTAAAATAAAGCGCATTGATTGGAATTGCTTTCAAAGAACATTTCGCTGACCTTACCATACTTAAAATGCAATCAGAATCGCGTAGATATCCAAGTTTGAAAATCTTTTATGCTTGGATAATGATTCATCGCAGCTTTATAGCATTATGCTGGCACTCTGATTTATGATACGCAGTGAGATCAGCAAAAAATGAATGCCGGGCGATATACAACATCACGTGATTTATAATGCTGTGATTGGTTAGATACTTCACAATAGTTTAAATCAGGGTTTTTCAAACTGGGCTCTGCGGAGCCTTTAGGCTCCGACATAATTATCTGGGGCTCCACGAAGAAATTATAGAATGTTAATATTTTTTCCTAAAATAGAAAATTGAATCAGAATACGTTGTGCATAAACGTAAAAAGTAAAATATGTATTTAATTATAATACGTGGCAGCATTGGTTGCTAGTAGATATGGCACCAGTTTCGTATGAAACCTCGGTCAACCTTGGGTAGTGATGCCGTAAAAAATAAATACCTCCTCAAACAGCTGCTTGCCACAGATGTCTGACAGGAGCCTGTCAGTTTAATACGCCATGTAGAGGGATCTGTGAGGATGGCGGGTCCTCAGCAGATTTTTTGCCAACTGCACGTCGGTGTTCCCAGGTACCGGACCGCGCCCAAAGTTGCTGTAACTTCATTGATTGGACGAGAACTGGTGTTTTCAGCTTGGTACTGCCGTTGGCTGATGCCAACTGTCTTGTAAAAGCCAGAACTGGCTTAATATTTCATTTGGCTTAAAAATTTCTATTAAAAGCAAAAAAAAAAATGTAAAAATTATAGGTTACCCCTTTTCCTTTAGAAAATTATATTATTCTTTTCTTTTTTTCGAAAATCTTTATTTCCGACGTTATGGCAACACTGATCTCCCATCAGCATATCAATGCATGATAATGAAACTCAAGCGCTTGAATGAGTTTTCATTAAGAAGCTATTTTATATCCGTGTAAATAATTTTGAAGTGCTTCTGATATAAGAATATGTTTTTAGACAAATTAATAATTAGTTCTCATCGTTATAATGGGTAAGTGGCTAAATAACAGTAATAAATCTGATACGAATAAAAATTCCCCTAGGCCTAATGCCAATTATTCATCGGCGTTATCGGCATTTGTAAGCACTTCAACGCAGGATGGTGATGCAAGAAGTACCGAAACAAGAAAGAAAAGATATGATGATGACAGTTTTATTGAATATGGTTTGGCATGGATAGGTAATGAAGGCGAACCTAGTGGGTTGTGTGTTGAATGTGGAACAGTAGTTTGCATCCAGCAGAATTATCAGTAGCAGCTGTACTACACCCCACCAGATCTAGTTGATGGGGGGGGGGGTAAGAAGTAGGGGCAACCGATAGGTCATGCCCCAAAATACTGGCTGATGATTGCGTTGTGTTTTCTTTAATGCTATGTTGTGAGGGAGCTTTCCTTCTCATAAGTAAGCACTCATACGTACAGGAAGGTACATGGCAAACATAATTTATTATTCAAAAATACACGACGTGTTATCTGGGGTCGGATCACAACACATCAATATGGTACACACCAGGCAACTGGGCCTTATTGGCAAAATATTCTGGGAGACGCAGAGAGAGGGGGACACTCAGGGACTATTACTGGAGAGATAAAAACTAAAAGAATCTCAGAAAAACGGCTGCTGACCTTTTTATATTAGTCTGCTCCATCACTGGGAAGATTCAAACAATTTTGCAAAGCAAAAATGTTTGAACAAGTAAGTAGAAGTCACGTGTTTTACTTTGAATACTGATATTTTTGATAAATGTAAATTCTAAAAGCTTGAAGTAAACTTTATCTGGTGCCAGTGGCCGATTGTTTCTATTTCTAGTGAATTTTTTTTATTAAGGTTTCGGAATGTTTATTCTTTCTGATATATAGGGATCCGCAGGTCTAAAAAGTGTGGGAAACCCCGGTTTAAATGATTGCCACGTTGCCAGATGCTAAAATGCACATTGTACAAATTGTTTAAGTTCTTTTTGCAAACTTCTTTATATTGTTTTTTTATATCGGGATGAATTTTTATTTCGTTAAATTGATATTTTTGTTATATTGTTATTCGTTAAAATGAAACATTTTTACATAGAGATACGAAGTAAATTGGCCGGATTTAAAAATTTCTTTATACTGAATATTTCGTTATTCTGGCGTTCTTTATTCTGACATTTCGCTGTATATAGCAATGAACCCTTATGACCTGCAGAGTGATCTAGGCATGTAATAATAATAATCCCACTTTCTAAGGAGGTGAAAGATATGTGTTCTCATTATGACGCATCTTAAATGGCTTTGCAAAGTGAAACATGTTTCCAGGGGAAGTTTCTTTACTAGAGGACACAACAGCCAGACCATTTTTAGCTATTTTAAGAGAAAACGAGCTAATGTTTTCACTTTCTTTTCTGTCCGTCTGTAGACATCGAACGTTTTTGTTTCTAAATTAAAAATTATTTTGCTTTGGATAGTTATTGATGAAATATTACGATTCGTACTTTCGAAATCTTCCTATAGCTATAATTATGCCTTCTAACGGGGAAAAATTAGAAATTGCACAATTTCAAACCAGTATTACAAGCGATGTAATTACTTTAGAAGTTTGGAATTTTGGTTGAAATGTGAATATAATGGAGATTACATTGACAACAATGATTTTCACTTTTACCCCAGAAGGGGTGGTAAACGCAATTTTGTGTTTTACGCGAAAATTGTTTGTTTACATAGATAAATTGACATTTCTTTTTGGGTTGGATAAGTATTGATAAACCATTATGATTCACGCTTTTAGAATATCTCAAAAGCTTTAATTGCGCCCTCTGAAGTTGGAAATGTTTGAAAGTTTAAAAATTGGTTTTGAAACTTGATAATTTAGTGGTGTAGTGTGATGATGAAAGGTTTATATTAAAAAGTTTTACCCCCCTCAAGCAGCTGCTTGCCACAGAGATCTGACAGGAGCCTGTCAGTTTATATCCCATAGTAGAAGGTCTGAGAGGATGGCAGGTCAGCAGAAAAGAGATACATACATTCATGCCTTATCCGGGGATCGAACCCAGGTCCCTGAGATCAGTAGCCAAGCATGTAGCACGCACAATTTGTCCCCTTCACCCCTAGGGTGGGTGGGAAAACGTAACTTTTCGTTTTGAGAGTTTAATGAAAGGTTCTTTTGCATAGATACTAAGGAAATATGCATCGTGATTAATAACTTCCAAATCATCCAAATGGCCTTAATTTACTATCGTTAGAAAGCGTCAATAGCAAAAAATTCAAAAGACTAATATTTCAAACAATATATTTATGTTAGAAATTAAAATTTCTGGTGATAAAATGCGTTGATGAGGAAAAGAATAACTGAGTTTCACATGTTTTAATTAAATTAAAATTAATTAAAGTTAAACAGGTGGTCCTTATTTTTATAAATTTGCTACTCAATTTTTAAATTTTCAGTAACATTTCGGTTTAGTAATGAATAATAATAATTTTATTTTATATCCACTGCATGATTTGCCCCTTTGCACTAGGGGTAAGAAAATCCGACATTTTCATTTTAATGGATAAATGAGATTATTCTTTGTGCATTTTATAGGTCTAATAGTGTATTAATTATTTACATTTTCTAATCACCTGTTAGTATGAATTATTACTGTTAAAGGGACAAAATTAGGAAAATGAAAAGCTTTAATTTTTCTGAAAACGAACATCTCATATTCACCAGAGGCGATGTGCTATCCATCTGGTTTTCTTCATGTACTAATAGAACAGCTACCAACATTTCTGAAATAAGCACTAAAGTTGTTAAATCTTTTTTTTCGATTAGAATGAATAAAAATCGCAATCCCCTTGAATATTTGTTTTCCGAAGCATTTTGCCCATTTCATTTCAGTTCATCGAGTATCCATTCAAGTAATACGCTCAAAGCTCAGTGCGTGTCTTCAGGGTGTTCATCGGGCCAGCTCATAATGGGCCCAGAACCCGTCAGTATTTCCTACGCTGAAAGAGTGTCAATCCTTCACCTCACCGATTGTAACAGCTTGCGAATTAAGGCGTACTTGGGGCCAAGTTTGAAGATGCCCTTAGCCGATCACTTACTTAGAACAAATGCATTGCTCATGTCACTGTTTACAACGCCAACAATTCTGTAAACAGTTTAAAACAGTCTTGCGTTTTGAAATAATAGGATTAATTTTTATGTCACCAAAGGGGCAAACAAGTACAACAAGATTCGCGAAAGAATTCTTGCCATAATCAATAAGGAGAAAAGCACCTTTTATGTGAATACATTGGCAACTCAGGAGGAACAACAGGTAGAAGACAAATCAGAATATTTAGAACTTCGTCGAAGGAGGAATTTTCATTTGAATGTTATCCACATAAAAATGGGTTAAAGCAGATATCGAAGTGCAATTAGGAGAATTGCAGATAGGAAGTTTCCTATTATTAATGGAGCCATACGTGAAGAAGAGAGGTTCGAATTGGACGATATTCCATCAAAGACTCAGAGGCTATTTCTATAAGCTCTTAAAGGACATGATCACTGAATTTTGAGACCATGGATTACGCCAGACACTAATACGATTAATTCAGTGTTCTGCAACGAATACAGAATTTCTCCATTCATATTTTTCACATTCAGTTTTCAAAAACCTACTCTGGATAATTTGATTCTTATTTAAACATTTTAAATAAGTTGAAGATTAATTCAGAATCTTTTTGTTTTTATATTTCCCTTTTTTAAATCCTTTAGGTTCATTTATAGGAAAACCATGATAAATTATACAAATTGAAGTTATTGCTCCACGTTATTCGAAGGCCTCACTTATTTTCCCGTTAATAATCATATTTGATGCAATGATTCTTTCTAGGGTGGTATGTGATGTAACAATCAAACGGTGGATGCATCGTCGAATTCATCTCGTTTTCAGAATGTTTATGATAAAAAGCATTTCTCCCAAGACACAGTTCCATACGATTTCCATTTGAAAGTAGCCTTTGCTCTTTGACCCAAGTGAGTAAAACAAAATATTAAAAAGAAAACTTTCTTGAAATCACCTTCTGGAGTTCTTCGTAAATCTGTGCAGTCGCGAGGCTATTGTTCCGATGTTCTCTCACGTTTCCTTTTCTTTCAATCCGGTCACGGATTTCTGATTTCATCTGTGGCGTCTGCCGCCAAAAGAATGACCGATGACTATCTCGCCAAGTGTGTCGTGTCACACGACTCATCATTTGTCTCTTTTTCTCATCGCAGCAGCAGTTGCGGTTTGCCGCGCAGCTCGCCATCAACCAGAAGCAAACGATCGGCGAGCTCACACGACGTGGCCATTGTTTGAGCTCGCCAATCATTCTCAAGAAATTGCAGAGCGGCGTACGCTACTCTTCATAATTATGTACGAAAACACTAAACCGTAGCTGGAATTTCCTGTGCGATTACAAGAAATTAAATACAGAGAAGAAGGTTGTACGTTTCACTCAAGCAATGACAAAAATGCAGCAGTATCAACGAATCGCAAATGCACGCAATCTTCAGTCGTAGAATAACCTACTGACATTTTGATTCGTAGGAAGCGTTTCTCTAACTCAGTGTTTCTCAAACTGTGAGATGAGGTTCGTTAGTTGGGGTTCTATGGCGTAGTCGTACTAGGTCCATTATGCGCCAGTGCGATTAGGCTCTAAAAAGCAATGAAGAGTTTTCCGTCTGAGTAAAGCCTCCTTGGGAAATATTTATCTTAATTTATAGTTTAAATATCTTCTTTCTGGCCTGATGTCTTAATTTTTAAATATTATTCTATTCCTAAGTCCTAAATTTAACTTCATTTCGGATGCTTAAATGTCAAAGGTATTGTGCACAATAACATTTTAAATAAACTTTATTTTCCAATATTTTTCGATTAAAATAAAATTAAGAATTTACCTCAGGTTACTCTATATTGAAATGCTTATTAAATCTCTCTCTTTTTTGCGCGTTTTCCATTTACTAGGATCATCTACAGCGAAACTAAGAGAACTACATAGGTGTATGTACTTTTGAAAATACTGAGATTTATTTATTACAAGAATATCAATAATGATGTATTTTTATTCATTCATGATGTATTCATTAATTAAGCTGGCATATTATTATTAATTATGCCAGCTTAATTAATTAAAAATGAGAGTGCTGTAAATTTATACCTTTCATTGGAGTCTGCATAAAAAGGTATTATAAGCTAATCTTTTCCCTGCATCTGAATATTCGAAATGTTTTTACAGTGTTCGTTTGTTAAGACAGATTTTGCAGGCAGTTGACTTTGCCCAAATGGTCCAATATACTCTTTTCGTTATTTAAGGAAGTTGAACAAAATGGCAGATATCTCAAGAAATCCTCTTTGGAATCGAACGAAAGTTTCAGAGGATATTTAGTTGGAATAACTCAGATTAACCGGCTATTAAATTTGCATTTATCAACGCAAAAGACGCTGCGATATGCGAATTAACCTGGTGATAAAAGCAGCTTCTGGAACTGGCGCTTCTCTTTTCGGATTAAGAGTTCCTTTGTCGAGCGTTCGGATTAGTTTGGTTAAAATGCAAAGGAAGAACCATTTGCTAACGGTCCGAAGGATTCGACAGATGGAAACAGGACAGCCACATAGAGAGGCTGCCAGATTCAAGAATATGTCGGAAAGCGTAATTTCCTAACTCTGGAGACGTTTTTAAGACATTGGAATATGCTCTAGAACAGTGATTCCCAACCTTTTCTGGACCATCGCCCCCTTTAGAAGAGAACAAAAATTTCAAAGCCCCCCTACTCCATAATAGTTAATTTTATATGAAATATTAAAATATTGTTGCATATTATCTGTACCTAATTTATCTGTTTATTTATCTATTAAAAATCATAAAGCAGAAATTAATAAAACGACAACCAAATGTACAATAAAATTGTTTATTAAAATTTTAAAAATAAACACAGAATCAATAAGAAATAAAAAATAATGAGATAAACACAAAATTAATAATAAATAAAAAAAATTAATGAGATGGTTGAGGCTGGTGGAGTGTTAACAATTTGTTAATGTCGGTTCCAATTTCGTTAACATCAATCGCAGATCGCCACGTTCAGTGATGTGTAGTCTGTTCCTCTTCTTTGATAGTAAGTTAGCTAATGCACTGAATCCACGCTCAGCCATATAGGACGAAGGAAATGCGATTAAAAACTTCTGTACTATTTGCCCACAATCCAGGGTAGAGAACTGGTATTGATTTTTGAAGCCAGAACTCTTGGTATCCATGTTTGAATTTTACTTTGAGTGCTTCGTTAGTCGTGAGTTCTAAGAGTTCCTCTTCCAAATTTGATGATTCTTCAGCATCTGTGTTTGCGAAAGGATCTAAAACCCAACTCGATATATTCATGTTTAAAATATCTTGGAAACGCTCCGTAAAATCAACATGAAGAACTTCCAAGTGTTGGCAGTAAGTAAGTAAATCTTCCGGTTTTGCAGAGACTGCTGATAATGTGGGAAAGTGGTTGTATTCACCTCTACCTAGATTTCGTTTGAATAGAAGAAGTTTTCCCGCAAAAGCAGCTATGACATTTTTTGTTTTAATTAAATTCAACTCATCACCTTGCAATTGTAAATTAACTTGATTAAATATTTTAAACAGGTCTGTCAAATAAGTGATGTCATTTTTTGACGTAATCAGGTTTTCGCGCAATTTTTCGTCTCTGTCTTCAAGAAAGTCCAGTACTGAGTCAAATAGATCGAAAAAACGATTCAAACACCTTTAGAGAGCCAACGGACTTCTGTGTGCAGCAGCAAGCGATTGTAATCTTCACCATTTTCATTACAAAGCTTACCAAATAATCGGTCATTCAATGAATTGCTTCTAATCTTTTAATTGCTTTAATAACGTAATGGAGCGACGTATGCAGACGTTCATTCAAATTTTTTGCAACCAAATGCTGACGATGAATAATACAATGTACAGCGAGTACATTTGGTACTGCTTGTTTCAAATGCGCTATGAAACCCTTATGACGCCCTGTCATTGCTGGAGCACCATCAGTAGCAGCAGACAAAATATTGCAAATAGGAATTTCTTTCTCTTGAAAAAACTTTTGCATGGTATTAAATATAGATTCTCCCTTTGTATCAGATTCCAAATTTTTAGCAAATAATAACTCTTCATGAATTTTTTCTTCTTTTATAAATCGTACGTATGATAAGAGTAGAGCTTCGTTATTTGGTAGAGATGATTCATCGAGTTGAATGGAAATTTGCAAGTCTTTAAGTAATCACATAATGATATTTCAACGTCTTTTACCATTTCATCTATTCTTCTTTGCACTGAATTATTACTGAGAGGAATTTTTTTTTGATGATATTTGAGGGTGTCTTATGATGAAGAACAGTTTTTAATATCCTTTGACTGCCGGCAAAATTAATTGCTCGCCAATTGTGTGTGGTTTTCCTGCTTTTGCGATTAACAATGAAACGTTATATGAGGCTCGTAGTCCATCATCAACTTGTTTAGAAGACGACGCAAAAAGGTTTGACATAGTTGGCTGTTTTAAATATTGCTTTTCCAGTTCTTGCAAATAGGATAAATCTTTGTTCTTCTTATCAGCATGCATTTTATTTAAATGCTCTTGTAGCCTAGAAGGTTTCATAGCTTCATTTGAAAAAACATTTCGGCAAATTAAACACATAGGTAATGATTGGTTTGTAAGAGAGTACGTAAATCCATATTTCAAATACTCAATACTGTACTGCCGGCATTTCTTTTTAGATGTAGATTCAGACATTTTCAAATACAAATTTACTTCTCAACAGATTTATAGATAGTTATAAAATAATGTTTATAATGACTTCTAACACTTATCACTCACGACTATTTATCACGGCGAAACACATAAAAATAATAAAACATTCCTAGAGCTATCTCTTTTATAGATTTGATTTTGTGCACGCATTAACTTGTAGGTTTGCGATGCCGGTGCACTTGCTCCGTAAACAAGTCATTTCAAGCTCCAATATTCTTGTCGAAACATGTCAAATTGCATGAACCGCGTGTTTACCTACCAACTTGCAAGGACTTGTCACCGTCAATCTATTCTAAACTAAAACAAATTAGGTATAGGTATACCTAATGCTAATTTAAAAATGCTAATTAACGCGATAACAATAAGATAATTTACATAGCTAGATAAAATATTTATTCATGAAAACAGGTATTTTCAAAGTATTTTATTATATTAAAAAATAATTATAAAAATATTAAATATAAATTTATTATTGTTATATTATTATTGCATCAAGGTTGATTTGCCTATCAGGACGGACACACATGTCCAACATAATAAGCCTGATATAGTAGTGCATGTTAAGGTATTGAATGAGATTACAATTATTGAAGTAGGAATAACATCTCAGGGTAACCTGCAGACAGTAGAGGTTGAAAAGAAGAGGAAGTATGATCTGCTGGCTAATGAGTTGAGCCTAATTCACAAGTGTAATGTTAATATTATACCTTATGTTCTGACGTGGGATGGTATTGTAACTACGTACCATAAAGCATACTCAAAACGACTTGGAGTGGGAAAACATATTGAAGCATATATCCAATCTGTGATCTTTAAGAGAACTTTTGAGAGCATCTCAGTCGACTTCAGACGTACCAGTACGCTAGTAGGCGGTAGCTGGGAACTTATTGTCCAAGCTGCAGTTGAAAAGCTGTACATGACGGATGACGTAGTGGATGACCAGAATCACCAGGAAGACACCACAGAATAGAAGAGATAAAAAGGTTGTCACAGAAAATCCCATTAAATTTATTTATTTATTTGACCGCCCCTCTTGACTGCCTCAACGCCCCCCATTTGCCTCTGGATCCGCTACCGCCCCCATGGAAGGCTCCAGCGCCCACTGGGGGGCGGTATCGCCCCCGTTGGGAATCTATGCTCTAGAAGAACCATCCAGGGTAGACTGAGAGCAACAACAGTTCAAGATGATGGTTTCCTGTCCCTAACTGCAAAGCGCAATAGAAAGATGTCAGCGCCCCAACTTGCATCGGAGCTGTCAACTGCCAGAGAAAAGACAATATCCAGAGCAACTATGTTCCGACGACTTCATGAAAGAGAGTTATATGATAGAAGACCCCTGTTGTGCATACTACTAACCTCAGCTCATCGTAGAGCATGACTTGAATGGAACAAGCAGCTCCTTAATTCGACAAATGATCAATGGGACAGGTTCTCTTTTCGGGTGAATCAAGATGCAACGTAGCATCAGAGCCGGCGGAAGGGGGTACAAGTGGAGCATCCGAATTAGGCCCCGCAATTGAAGGATTACTTATGTGAAACTACTAACATACTGTAGTTTGCAAAACAGAATGCATTTGATAATTAATCTTGCGAAATCATCGGTGAAATCAATTCAAAAAGAATGGACTGCTGACGGGAAAAACTGAATAAGCAGTAGCAGACCTTCCATTAATGCACAACATGCCCTATTCCAATATTGAATATGTTTAGTTATTTACTAATAATCGCAGTAAATAGCTTATTTCAAATTAATAAGTAACTTTTAATTACTACTGATCATTCATAACCTTCTCATTAAAAGAGATTATTTCTAAATGAAATTTGTTTTTTTTTTACAAATGCATAGTATCTACACTGGTGCTCAAATTTAAACAATTAGGTATAAATTCGTACATAACTCGAAGTATTTTTAAGGGAATACAATGAAATTTAGTAAAGAGGTTTGTTATTGCATTTCAAATATAATTCAAGCAGAAGAAATTCATAATCGTCTAATGTTTTTCTGTTAAGATCATAATCGTGCAATTGACGGGGAGGAGCAGTACATGGAACAATACTTAAAGTCTGTTGCGTATGACATCCGGTATGCTAATATGGAGTATGATCACCCCCGAGAGCCATGCAGCTCAAGCAACGACTCCTCATATTGTTTATTAGAATATTGATGAGGTCTTAAGGGATTAATAACCACTCCTCGACAAGTGCTGTTCTGAGTTTGTGGAGTGTTCTGAAGGGTGCTGGCAAGCTCCATTGCGTCTCCCTAGAGCATCCCACACATGCTCAATGGGACTGAGCTTAGGAGATCTGGGTGGCCACTCTATTCGGCGAATATCTTCCTCTTCGAGAAGATCGTCGACCACATGAGCTCATGAGCGTTATTGTCCATAAAAATAAAATCTGGACCGACGGCTCCCTGGAATGGACTGACATATGGGTTCAGGAACTCGTCTCTGTACCGCAGGACAGCAGCAGAGCCACTCGGAAAGATGTTCAGGCCTGTACACCCGTTAGTCATGATTCCTGCCCTAATCATCACACCACGGCCACCACAGCAGTCGCTTTCAGTGATGTCCGAGGGTCTGTTCTCTCCAGATGAGAATACGTGGCGAATCAGTACTTAAGCTGCATTGCGATTCACCTGTGAACATTACATGCGCCCACTGGTCTCCACGTTAAACGAGCTCACCGGGCAGCTGGAGTTACAGGGATACAAATAACCGGTCTCCTGGCATAAATACATTGCTCGCGAAGTTTCCTGTAAACAGTATGCCTGTAGCTATTGCACGTTCCAAAGACAATTGGCTAGCGGTCACCACTCTGTTCCGTCTGGCAGTAAGACTCATATAGCGATCGTCTGCAGCAGCAGTTGTTCTCCACCGCCGAAAATCATCCATACGATGCCTTCAGTACATAATCAGCTCTCCGTGCCACTGAAGTAAAAGCAAGAGTTGTTTTAACGTAATTCCGGCTTACGTGCGGCAACTGTAAATGCGGGATAGTTTTCCGCGTAGCGTATTTTTCATGTTCGCCCATTTTCAGTACATTTTTATCACATATATCGGCAGCTATATATGTTTTTGTCGATTATCCTTTAAATTTGGGCACCAGTGTGTTTTAGCGTCCTATTAAGCTTTTTTTAAGACCCTATTTAGCTTGTCAACCACAGTAAATAGATATCTTGTGAACTTTTAAAGGGCCCTATAAATATTTTTTTTATTTTAATAAACTTCAGTTTTGCCTTTGGGTTAATTCAGGACTGAATAGTTCGGCCTGAAGGCCAATTACCCCACACACCGCTTAGTTAAGCCTGAAGCATATGCTCAGTCATTCACAATGAAGTCAGTTGTGTCTTCATTGTGAATGGTTGTAGGATGGTGAGCCTTGATGAATTGTTATGTTACGCTGTGGTTGAGGCTCAAAAATTTGAGCTCATATCTCTGCGATATAGAGCTTTTTCCTTGTGCTCGAATTAGCATTAATTTTATTTATGCATAAAATAAAATAAATAATTTATGCATAAAAAAGCGAGTGGTTAGCGCGCTTTGGCTACTGATCTAAGGGACCTGGGTTCGAGCTCCGGGAAAGACATAGATGCTTGCATTATTTTTCTGCTGAGGTCCCGCCATCCTAGCAAACCTTCTATTATAGCGTATAAACTGACACGCACCTGTCAGACCTCTGTGGCAAGCAGCTGCTTGAGGGATTAATATTATTATTTATTATTGTAAAATATTAGATATAAATTGGTTATCACAAATTCGTGTTCAATGGCTAACTAAAATCAATTGAAAGGAAATGACTAAACCATTTAATTTTGATTTAATTACAACAAAGCGGAAAAAAGGGTTTATTAAAAAAAAGTCTTTATACTCTACTTTCGTAAAAAAATTATAATTTATTTCAATAATTTATATTGGTGTAGCATTTTCTTTCTATTTTTATAGTGTTATTTGCTTGTTCAAAATAACATTTTAAAAGATATTATGTGGAAAGCATATTATAAATAAATATTTAAGTAAGAGTTCATAATTTCATGGCAATAAATTATTAAATCTAAGAAACAGACTGCGATGTTTCCACTTAAAAGTAGAATCCAGATAGCCTCTGGCAAATATGGGATGCTCGTTTTCGAAGAGAATGAAGGTTGCAGAATTTAAAATTTTATTTATAATTAAGGGATGATTGGAAAAATTCAAATAGTAATCTTTCATTAGCACTTAAATATAAAAAAACGCTCTCTAGCGGTGGAAATTTGAACTAAGAGTGATTCGGAAAAGTTAAATAGCATTTTTCATTAGCACCTATCTAACCCCGTAAACATTTTTCATCCAGTTCCTAAAAAGTTGCATTTTCCCAGCCACCCCTAAGGGTAAGGGGGTCAAATTGTTGGAGTCACTGGGAACCTCTTTACCTATCACCCAGATTTCAAGCACGAATAGATATTTCGAAATTGCTATTCAATAAAGCTTTGCCATTTTCCAGCTTTAGCTCCCTCTAACGGTCGAAATAAAAACTATTCGACGATTCTGGAAAGTCGAATCCTAATATTATTATCTACCTAATCCTAAAATATTCTTTTTACTTATCTTTAAAAACAAAAAGGTTTAATGTCTACAGACAGACGGACTTCACAGGACTGAAAATAACAGTTCATTTTTTTGAAAATGAGCTACAAAGTAACTTTTCTGCATAATTTCCAAATAAGTGAGTATCAAATGCTGATAAGATCAAAAATTCTAGCTCAAGAAATAAAGCAGATAGCTGAGGAAAAAGATTACGTGAAAGATATGTATAGTGTTAATGATATTATTTTTCGCCATTTTAAAAAATGCTTCTCTCTTATTTTGCTGATTGCTCTACATTATGCTGATTTAATTTGTAACTTTTTACTAGGGTAGCCAGATTTCAAGAAGAAAATCTGAGGCCTTCTGAAAATTTCATCTGAAATGCTGACTTTTTTATTATAGTAACCAGATTTAAAGAAAAAGATCAGGGGACTCTAAAAATTCAATCTGAAAGACTGACTTTAGAGGTTACAGAGATATTACACAGAAGGCGAAAGATGCTATATAAGCACACTGATACCAGGCAAGAAACAGTACATCAAAATTTGAAACATATGAGAAATGGTGATAGTCAAATGTCTTCAATCTAAAATTAAAAACGTCAATACTTGCAGAAGTAATAATCTCGGGGAGAGTTCCATAATCTCGCCAACAGGCACACAAAGGAATGGTACAGTTCTTTCGAGCAAAAGGGTAAGAGTTCTTCTCTCTAGTTATTCTGTTGGCAAGGGCGAATATGGGAGTACCTGCGTTAGAGTGAGTTATTCCATGAATAAGTTTATAACATGCTTTTAAGTCAAATATTAGTCTTCTCCACTCCAAGGAATGCAACGAGACGCTTTTCGACCTTTATTCGTATGGCACATTGTACAACACAGGAGGTCTTTTAGTAAACCATCTATGGGTGCGTTCAATATTTTTAATGTCTGATATTAGATGAGGTACCCATACAGGTGAGGCGTATTCTAGTGAGGGTCTAATGAAAGTCACAAATGCACGAATTAGGAAATCAATATCACATTTACCATAATCTAACACCGAAATTTTAAATTTCTAACTTAAACAGATCACTTGCAGCATTCGGTAAAAGTTTTTTCGGCCACGTTTAGTGCCCTCTAACGCTGTAAATTAAAACTATCTAACAATTTGAAAAATGTGAATCATAATATTTCATTAATACCTATTCAACAAAAAATTTTGAATTAGCTCTTAAAATAAGATAGTTGAGTTTTCAGATCCTCTTGGATGTAAGGGAACAAATTCCTGTTGACAACGCAAACAGTTTTCTAGCAAAAATGCTTCGTTTGCAATATGCTTTTAAAATTTTTCATTTTTCCTCCGTTAAAGGAGCAATTAAAATATTTGAGAGATTCGGAAAATACGAATTGTAATATTTGATTGATACCTATCCGCCTCAGAAAGAATTTTTTTAATTTATCACTGAAAGTAAAACAATGAATGTCTACAGATGGACAAACGACTAACTAAAACATACCACGTTTTCTTTTAATATGAAATAAAAAAAAGTAAAACTAGTGAAAATACACGTGAAAAATTATTTTTCATAATATTAAATAAAAATAAATTATATGGTTTTCGAAAATTAAAGAAAACGTAAAACACAACTTTTTGTTAAAAAACACGTTATTTTTTGTTACACCTAATATTCATCATCATCATCATCATCATCCTCAAGCAACCATGGACTACGGAGGTCCCACCAGACCGTGCAATTTTGTTCTCCAAGCAAGTCTGTCCTCAGCTACATCTACTGCATCTAGCCACTGCACACCAATTCTAATAAGGTCCTGTTTGATAGTGTCTGCCCACCGCATCCTACGTCTCACCCTCTTTCTGAGGCACACTCTTCAAAACCCTATTCACCAATTTATAATTATTCATAACGGCAACATGGCCAAACCAACAGAGTCTCTCTCTGCACAATATGCTGCTTAAAGCAGGTTGCAAACTCCTTTGCCTAACCTCATCATTAGTTACAAAATTGAACCACCTAATGCCCAAGATACTGCGTAAGCCTCTGGAATCAAAGGCATCTAGTTTCCTGTTATCTTGTTTACAAAGTGTCCAGGTTTCACTACCATAACTAACCCTAGAAAGAACCAAACTATTATACAGTCTAATTTTAGTCTTTAGGTGTATACGCCTATTTCTCCACACTCTCCATAGATTCTTAAAAGTCCCGGCAGCAATCGTTATTCGTCTGTTAATCTCATGCAGCACATCACCATTATCTGTTACATAGCTCCCAAGAAAATTAAACTGTGACACCTGCTCAAGACTGCAACCATTCAGATTAACTGAATCACAGCCTGCCTGACCAATTTTCATCACTTTAGTTTTCTCTCGGTTTATAACCAAACCTACTCTACTCCCAGTCTCATCAACAGCTCGAATGAAAGAGTTCATCTCATCAACATCATTTGCCAAAAGGGCTAAATCATCAGCATAATCTAAATCAGAAACTTTCGTATCTCCAGTCCATTTAAGGCCAAAAGCTTTCCCTTGAAGTGAATTTCGCATAACATAATCAATAACCAAGCTAAAGAGGAAAGGAGACAAAATGCACCCTTGTCGAACACCAGAAGTAATGCTAAATCAATTGTTTGCAAGCCTTACCAACTCTCACACACGACTCAGTGTTATTATAGAGAGCTTTCAATATGTTAACTAACTTGTCTGGTATACCATATGATCCCACAATCAACCACAAATTATGACGATCAACAGAGTCGAAAGCCTTTTTGAAATCAACAAAGCTAGCAACCAAAGGTTTCTGAAACTCTAAACATTTCTCAAGAATCTGCCTAAGTGAAAATATCTGATCCACACATCCCCTACCACTTCTGAATCCACATTGCTCATCACGCAATTGAATGTCAACCAGATTCTTAATTCTATTAAGCACAATCATGGAAAGAACTTTACCTGGAACAGAGAGTAGCCTGATACCCCTATAGTTATCACAAGAACTGCGATCACCTTTTTTGAAAATAGGGATAACAATAGCTCTGGTAAAATCCTTAGGAACCACGCCTTTATCATAAAAGATATTCAGAATTTCAGTCATCCAAGTGGTAACAGAAACATTCCCAGCTCTAAGCATTTCCGTAGTAATTTCATCTACCCCTGGGGATTTACGTAGTTTAAGTTTAGAAACAGTCAAAATAACTTCAGATTTTGTTAGAGGGCCAACAGTAAAGCCAGTAATGCATCTATCATCATTGCAAACAATGGGAGTAGAACTAACTACATTGTTTAGAACATCACTAAAATGCTCAGCCCACCAAGCCATGACAGAATCCTCCCCTTCTATAACCTTACCTTGTTTATCCTTCAATCCCTGTATACCTGTTCGTTTTCTACCACATAAAACATTAACTATCTGGTACAGCTCTCTGCTGTTGTGTTGTCTAACAGCTTCCTCGACTTTGTCAGCCAAGCCATCAAGCCAAAGATTCTTATCAGAAGCTAACTGATCTTTTACACGTTTATTAAGTTCTCTGTAATGCTTTCTATTAGGACTAGTAGGGTATTGATTAAGGACATTCCTGCAGTTCTTTCTTTCCGAAATAAGCTCAAGTGCCTTATCATTCAGATAATTCTGTCTCTTCTGCTCCTTTTTTCTTAAAAGAGTACTGTTAGTGTCCAAAAAAGCCTGTTTAAAATGAACCCATTCTTCCTCAACTTCAGTAGTAAACATACCATGACTGTCATAATGACTAAGTAACCTATCATGGTAAGCTTTGGCTATAACTGGATCTTTCAGATCTTCAGTATTAAAAGTAATTTTTTTTAACCCTAGCACAACACTTTTTAAGTTTAAGTTGCAAGACACTTTTGACAAGGAAATGGTTAGATACAATTTCAGCTCCTCTATGTGACCTGGTATTTCTAACAGAACTAGCCCATTTGCTGTTAATTATTATATAATCAATCATATTCCTATGCAGCCCATCAGGTGAAACCCATGTGTATTTATGTATGTCGCGGTGTTTATAATAAGTGTTAGTTATTCTGAAACCATTGAGTTTACTTACCTGTAGGAGACATTGCCTATTGCCATTGCAGCTATCAATACCAAAAGGGCCTATCACCCCTCCCCAAAGATCAGAGTCAGTACCAACTTTGGCATTGATGTCACCTAGAACAAGGGTAATATCTCCTTTCTTGACAGAATTCAAAATATCCTTAAGTTGTCCTAAAACCTATTCTTCTCATCCTCATCGACATCCTCAATGGGGGCATAACAGCAGATAACATTCAAGTCTTTAATGCTTGTCTGAAATTTTGCTGTAAGAAATCTTTCATTCATGCACTCATATCCTAGGAGACCATCACTAGCGTGTCTGATGAGAAGCAGACCTAGGTCTTGATGATGTTTATTATTGTCCCTCCGTGAAAACCGGAAATCAAGGTTATTTTTTAGAATCTGACCTTTATCTGACCATCTGATCTCTTGCAAGCCGAGAATATCTAAATTATAATGGTGGAATTCTTGTGTGAGGACATCAAGAGAAAAAGCTCTGTGCAGAGTCCTCACATTCCAACTACCCATGGAGAGAAAATGGTTAGTGGGATGTTTAAAGAAACTATGTTTATTGAGAGAGGGAATGCCTACAACATCAATCAGCCCCCTAATCGCAGATATGGAGCAAAAACCCGTTCCCCCACCACTAAAGGCTGAAGTCATCTACACTGGAAGACTTCCTCCAATGTAGAATTTGAGGATACCAATAGAAGCAAAGAGTTCAGGTGTCTGCGATGACCTCTGCTCAGGATTATCCACCAGCTGATAAACATATCCTGTGCATCTATTCACTTGGGGCTGTCAACCCACAAGCAAACAGAAAACACAGCGGAAGATTTTCCCTCCACAGAAGCCCACCAGTGCAGCAAAATCAGGATCCATATTCAAGCTCAGATAGTCTTCGTTAATTAATGTAATGGGCAGGCCAAATAAATTTCTCAATTGAATAATAGGCAAACACTTGTAGACTATATACATTAAATGAGTATAGAGGGAAAACTGTCATAGCAGGATGGGATCCGAATCCACGATCACATGCCAGGCACTCTGACTGCTGAGCTACGGGCCGCTGGCCATGATCTCTTTTGGCGGCTTTTAAGCCTTATACCAAAGAGTTAGTCGTTGTAATCTCTCTGACTTTAATTGAAGAGACTGATTTAGAAGGCAATTTCCAGGTTAGTCCACACGAGCAGCAGCACCAAACGTCAAGTGACATGATATTTTTTAGCCAAAACGCTTTATCAAGCGTTAGGATATTATGTTAAATAATAAGCAATCGCAGGTATGCCCCTATTGGAGATATACATTGAATAAATATCAAAGAAAATTAGCCGGGTGGGATCCGAATCCCAACCTCTTGATATCATGTCAGGAATGTTCGATTTAAAAAAAAACAATGCCATGTCGCTTGTGTGCACAAACCTGGAAGGTGACTTCTGACCAGAGTCTTCAATTAAATTTCGATAAATTCGAATTGCCTAAATATCATAAAGTTCTTAAACAGCGGCAATAACTCAACGGTCAGAGCACTTGATATGTTACCAGGGTGCCGTGGGTTCGGATCCCACCCGGCTAATGACAGTTTCTCCTCTATACTACCTTAATTAATTTTCTAAATGTTTTGATTTTTTTTTACAATGGGACTAAGTGAAATAAAATACTCATTACTAACGGAATTACGCAATTGTCAAATTTACACAATTATCGTATATTTTGTTTAACATTTAAAAAACATTTTAATATGTTCTCTTTTATATGCTTTTATGTTTATATTATAAAGAATTTATACTTTCTGGGAATTCTGCATAATATATATTGCAACTAAGCTTAACTAAGAAAATTTTTTTCCTCGATATCTTCCGATAATTTTAATCTATTGCCTTAAAACATCAGAAAAAAAAATGTAAAAGAAATTTTCACAAAACAGTTGAGATCATTCTTGAAAAAATGGTATGATTTGACAATGTATGTAGAGTATTTAGTTAATAACTAACTCTCAGAATAATTATTTTCGATTGGATGAGTTTTCACAAATATAAATACAACTGTTTTTCATTTGCTACTTTCGTTTTCAATAAATTTGTTAAGTTTATTGAAATAACAAGACATGTTAGTTTAGTTACAGTTATTATTTTCTTTTTAAATCTGTTCATATTTTATAATTTTTGTTTTTACTAATTTATGTGTTGCTGTATAAGAATCAGCTTCCGTCAGTACCAGAGAAGCAAATATTGTGCATTCCAAAAGTTAATCGTTTATATTATAAGAATGATACCTAATAATGGCGACCAATTTGTATCTTCCTTGCGTATTTCTGCTATTCATGGACGATGAAAGAAATTCCCCAATATAGTGGTGTATAATCTATTTAAATTCCTTAAATTGGATTCAACTTCTGTCCCTGGATGGATTTGCAAATTAAATACGTGTTAATATGTAACTGATATAGAATACCAGCTATTTTATTTATAACTTTGTATATCAGGGGCTGAGTGGCAGTAAAATAACGCAGCCAATAAAGAAATACGAGGCCAAAGCAAAGATTCAAATAAAAAAAGAAATTTATTTACTACAACAGAAAGGTGCAGCCAATTGGAAGGGGGTTGGTCTTGGACTGTTGGTACAAAGCCTGTGCTTTTGTTCCTTCCTCTGTCCAAAGGGATCATTCCATCTCTTCTTATTTTGAAGTAGGTCCTGTCCTTAAGTGATGAAGTTGATTGCTTATCTTGATGATCTAAGGGAAGAGAAATTCAAAACGATCTTATTCTATGTTTCAGATTCAACAAAATTGCAGAAAAAGACTAAATGTCTCAGTCATTGATATGAAATACAATTTGACTACAATTCATAAAGTTTGAAGAAACTGAGTCCATGCAACAAAGTTTTGCATAAAAATGTTGCTTATTTTAGTGTTCAACACAAAAACAAATGTTTTATCAGAAAGTAAAAAAAATAATTTTAATCTTAACAAAATACGAATGTCTATCATTAACACACTCTTATGAGAGATATTTTAATTCATTGCAATTATTGAAAAAAAATCAATGTAGAAAGTTTCTAATTCGAAGGAAAAATTATCACAGTTAAGTTCGAAACTGATACTTCTTCGTTTAGTTAATTTACTTAGCTTGAAATTTACATTTCTGAGAATTTAATGACAAAAATATGATTGCTCCTTCTTATGAATATAAATGATCACTTACCAACCAGTAGAAAGCTCGAAGTTGGTCCTTGACCTTGAAACAGTTTATAAAGTTCAATAGAATTCCATTCCCGAGGCTTAGTGACATAATTAGGATTCAGGACACAGATCCTTAAAGTGTTCCACAACAATAATATCAACATCAGATTAGTCTATGTCGTAAAAATATTAGCAACTCCCAGGTGGGAAAACGCGTTGAAGAAGTGGTCAAGAAAATAACATAATATTACTCCAAATTATTTAATCTCACACTAGTTATACATAGTTAAAGAAGTGATATTCGATGGAAGCCTTCACGGTATCATGACTAATGAATATGGCAAGAGAGGTTTCATGCCAGTTAAATTTATTTTCAAAGTGTTAACCAATTAAACACTCAAATGTGGTTGCTGCCGGATGGAAAGTTCAGTAATAAATTATCACAGAAAATGTCCTGTAGACCAGGAACACTTGAAATAATCAATTGAAAAAAAAAATGCCGATAAATTCCGACTGCTCTAGTCAGTCAGCATCAGGGCAGAGGTGGCGCTGGTCAGTTCACTCGCTAGCGCGCCAGACTCGTGATCATCAGCTCTCAGATTCAAGTTTCAGCTCGCCAGCATTTAAATTTATCTCCGTTAAAACCTCCACCTAGCCATTGGTCAGAAAGGGGCGGCGATTGGTTGGAAAGGTCGCCGCCCGTCGAATGGGACTTAAAGCCGTGGTCCAATTGCAGCTTTTGCCCGTGCATAAGAGAAACTTATCTTGGGCACGTTAAGAATACGCTGGATACCTGGGAGAGAGGCTTCATCTATATCATAACAGTGGGATCCCTTCCTCCAATCTCCTCTTAGTATTTGGGGTTCCTATGATCTGATCATTTCTATCACTGTGTACGAAAAAGGCCGCTCAGAGTTAACACAACTCGCCAGGGCAATGAAAACATTTCTTGGGGATGCGGTTCAATAATCAAAACAGAGATGTACTTATCCGCATTTGTGGCTGAAAGTCGTGAAGCGGTGGTAGGTTGCAGCATCTTGATGTTTGAGTCAGTCTTTAGATCGAGGGAATATGCAGTCCTCTGGTGGAAACACTTGGAGATATTGGAGCCATAGTCAGAACTGCCGGACACTACTACATACTAATGAAGCGGCGCAATGAAGAAGCAACTGAAGTATCGAGGCGTCGAGTTAAACCCATTGACCAGGGAGAAGGAAGAACGCAGTATTTAGGTAGGAGGGAGAGGGGTGGAAACTTCTGAAACAGAATGTACCATTTTTCTTTCTGAAACAGAATGATTTGATGTGATAAATTTGCAGCAGCTGTCTCTGAAGACAACAATTTCGAAGGATTGTTTGTCTAAAGGAAACCAGTTTTGTAGTCGAGGGAGGAGACAATGAATGTCGAGTCGAACTGCGGGACTGCTTGGCCTTCAAGTAAAAATTTGGGAACGACGGTGGGTAGAATTCTGTTTTTAAAATCTGGTTCGGGATTATTTCCGTCAAATATAAAAAGGAGATATTACACAGGGAAAGAGGGGGTGAATGAATAAAGTAGATTCTGTTTTTCCTAAAGGGTCAGTGGAATCTCTATCATGATTAAGAATTTCTGTTAGATTGGTTCATGTTTTTAAATTAATCTTCAGTTATGGAATAAACGATGAAGAGAAGAATTTTAGGAAAATTACAAGAAAAATTATTTTAGCAGTTCGTAATTTAGATTCAGGGAAGGTGTAATACTGAAGATGCTATATTAAAATTGACTACGATAATTTTGAGTGCAATTGATTACTCACAAAAAACTGGAGCTATATACTTAGACATAGCAAAAGCGTTTGACACAGTTAACAACAATATACTCTTAAAGAAATTATTCGATATAGGATTTAGAGGGATCGTTTTTTAGTGGTTCAAATCATATTTTAAAATAGAATGCAATTTGTCCAGATCAACGGCAACAAAAGTACAATTTACTTGATCACTAATGGTGTTACCACAAGGCTCGATACTTGCATCTATTTTATTTTTAATTTATTTTAATGATGTTTTCAACTTGAATTTAAAAGGAGAAGTTGTGTCATTTGCTGATGATACCACAATAGTTTCCAAAAATTCAAATAGTATTGATTTGTATCTAGACATCAGTCATGATATAGATTTAATAACAAGTTGGTTCAATAATAACCTATTAAGTTTAAATATTGAGAAAACCAATATGTATATTCCCTAACAATTATAGATTATTTACCATATAGCTTATACATACATGGCAATATGTGTAATAAAGACAGATCATGTTCGTGTAAAGCTATTGAGCAAATTACAACGATCAGATACCTTGGAGTACATATAGATTCAAATTTAAACTGGAAGACATAAATTCATATTCTGATCAAAAAATTAGGATGCTATTTATATAAATTATATTATATAAGAAGGATAGTGTCAAATGCATTTATGCTGAAGTTATACCATGCATGGGTTCAGTCTGCTGTACAATATGGTTTAATTGGTTGGGGAGGAACCTATTTAATTATTTAAAGTAAGTTATTAAAGTAAGTGTTATTAAAGTTTTGCAAAGGAAGTTCTTGAATATAATGACTTATTATAACAAATACAGAAGAAACAAATTGGTCGAAAAAAATAAGACACTGCATTTAAGAGAGTTGTATACATAACAAATAATGTATCTAGCATTCAAAATACCTAATATTTTATAGAAAAGGACACATGTTCTCATCTGCGAAATGGAGAATGTAAATTATTTATTGCACAGGCTAAAAAGGAAATTTCACATAGACATTTTACATTTTATGTTTTATGGACAGAAAATCTATAATTTATTGCCCATAAATGGAAAAATATAATAATAAGAAAATATAAGAATATAAGAATGGAAAAATATTACACATTACAGAAATAGAAGATATAGAATTACTACTGAAACAATTAAATGATAAGCAAAAGCAATTTGAGGGGAATGTTAAAAAATATTAATAATCAGAAATTATTGTTTCTATGTACGTGTTTTTGTGAGTTTTCTTAGTGTTTAAAGTTTTTATTTTCATGTAAAAATGGACTCTAGATCAATGAATTGCTGCAGGACGGAAAGAGACGAATGTCTCATTGGACCTGCCAATATGGATATATGTCTAAAAATGTGTATGGACAGTATTTGTGTTGTTGATTAATGTTACTGTTGCTAAAGGTTTTGTATGTTCAATATGTTTAACATATGTTCAATAAATTGTTATTAAAGAATATTAGAAAGTTGCCAACAAGGGATGCAATTTTGGAGAAGCTAATAACGTGCGTTAGGGGTGATGGTGGGAGCAGACTAGGAGACTTCAGTTTCTGATGAATTCTGTTGCTAAGAGTATTTTTATACCGCATTGTGTAAGATGGAAAAGATAAAATTGATCTCATTTTGGAGGTCGGCTGCCAAGTCTCAAGCTCGCAAAACGCGCTACAATGCACAGTCTCAAAAGGCGCTTTTAAACTCTGTGAAGTTAAAGGTATCGAAAGGGATTAAGGTAGGGGAAAAACCTGATTATCTGAAAACTTTGATGGTCAGGATGCTATGGTTGGATCGCTGAATGACGAGATCCATAAATGAGATACTTCTGTGTACTTCACTCCCTGGAGTGAATGACATGGTAGGATAAGATGAATTGAGCTTTCCCAAGAAGTTGGCAAGCTCCTGATTCGAGTATTCTCAAATGAGAAAATCGTCGTCATGAAACCAGGGACAGAGGAGGAGCTTAAATGTTCGATGTTCGAGAAAGTGTTATTCGATAATCCACAGAACAACTTCGGTGAGCTGACGGGAAAGAGGGGATCCCATGTAGCATCCGCTGAGCTGTTAAACACGTTGGATGGTGTTTGAAATAAGAATTGCCAATGACAAGATCGAGAAATTTAGAGATTCCCTTGGGTTGCTCATGCCTAAACTTTCCGCAATTGATCAGTGTGTGCATCAAAAGCTTATTATGGGAAAGTTAGAGCAAAGGGAGACAACATCAAAAGAAAGTCTCTCGGTGTGTTTGGAGAGACTCTGAAATTTCGAATCTTCGACAGAAAATCAGAAGCGGAGGAGATGGTTCACTTGTCAATAGAGGAAAAAGGACTGAGAGAAATTTAATAACCCTTGTTCAAGATTCAATGTAAATGTACCGTACTTTGGATATAAGGCGACGAAAAGACTGCGAAGTCTTGTGTGTTTCAATTTTAAGAAAATGGAGGGAGGACGAGAGTAAAAAGGAGTAAAGCAAATATTCGAAGTTCGTCAGATATAAATATATTGCTCTTGAATAATTGCTCTTGACCTTTTAGACAGGCTGCACCTGATATTTCTTTGTAGGACTTTAACCTTTAGAGGATGGAACTCTAACTGCGTTAAATCTTATAGTTCTTCAAACAAATCCCACTTACAACCCATCCCAAAAAGTTAGATCATTCCTGACCAACTTCGAATTTTTGCTCGTTCTTCCTCTCCCGTCCTCCCACCTTTTTAAAAAAAATTATAACACTTGAGACTTCGCAGCATTTTCGCTCCGTTACATCCAAATGGTGTACGCTTACATTTACACAAGTGAATGCCACGGAACAGCAACATATCTCTCTGAGACTCAAACTGAGAGTAAAACATTTGGATATGACGTCCAAGGCGATATTATTGTTGTGGATCATTACTTAGGGGATCTGGGGGCGGAAAAAATAATTATATCACCTATATTTCCTTGAGATAGGTATTCCGGCCACGGCACCAAAGCGGTGCCGTTGGTTTCAAGGTGCAAGTGGAGACACTCCCACGGAGGCGACGAAATTCCTTCGTAGATGACGACCCTCCCACGTAGATGGCGACTCTCCCAAGTAGATGGCGACTCTCCCACGTAGATGGCGACTCTCCTAAGTAGATGGCGACTCTCCCACGTAGGTGGCGACACTCCCACGGAGGTGGCGACACTCCCACGGAGGTGGCGACATTCCCGTGTAGATGGTAACACTCCCACGAAGGTGGCGAGACATCCTCGTAGGCGGCGACACTCCCGCTTATGTCATATGTTCGGAGGACTTGGTCTGATTGAACCACTTTGAAGGGTCCGTTGCAAAAATTGAAAGTAAATATCATTGTTAGAATGAACATCAGTTAATGTTTTAATTGTGACGTAGAAAACATTTATTGAGCGCTTGTGATGTAAACAGTATTTGTTGCAATACTCTTTACGTCAGATGACACCCTTTTCCACATTGGGGTAGCATATTCATATTTTTTGTCCATTTATTGGGGAAAATTTATTTTAAAAAATTTGAAGAATCCAGACCACGAAATACGACCATCAGACGCTCCTAAGCAGAATCAGCTTTCCTCACTGAAGACCACAGACTGCCATTCTCCCCTCCAATGAATTCGTTCTTGGCACCACTGCAAACGTGCTCGACAGCTACAAGGTGACAGTGACAAGGACAAGGACAAGTGACTCGACAGCGACAAGGTGACCAGTGGTACGCGTGCCTGTAGTACTGCTTCCAAAAGAGGATTGCGTATCGTTTTCGTAGACACCCTTGTTACGACAGAGGATCGAATTTCTGATGCCGTAGCCATCTGCTTTGTCACAGCTTCCCTCCTGATACACTGATCCTTTCGTGCGTCCGTAACTTTGTGTGCCCGGAACCACATCTGAGAGTGTGCGAATGTTCTTTTGACCATCTTACCACTGCCGATACCTCTCGTCCAATGCGGTGGGTAATTTGACGAAAAGACCAACCTGCTTCCCGAAGACCCACTATACGACCTCGCTCAAACTCCGCTAACTGAACAAATGTTGCGCACTTGCATCTTCCAGGCATGGTAGCTTCTTCAAAGAGCACTAAACAACACGACACAAGATGAATAAATTCTTTCTTCATGCCCTAGTCCTTAAATACGCGCTGTGTACATTCGCATGTTATCGTCCTCAGTGACGTCATTATTTCACCCAATGACTTTCAATCTTGGATCACGGTTTCTGCTGCCCTTAACTATTAACATATTATAATATGACGCTCCTAAAGGAATTCCTTCTGGGTGCTCTTTTTCCAATTTCCGCCAGTGTATATATGTACTATGGGAATACGCTTGATTCTGTGTGCCTTAGCTGTGCTCAATGCTGCTGAATGAAATGGCTTAATTGATGCGCTTGGAGATTTTCTTCCATCAGTTGAACATAGCTTGAATGTTATTTTGCTTTTGCAGGCATTCACTTAATGAGGTGCAAATTTCTCCTTTTCCGTACAAAAATCGCTTTACGGACCTTAAAACTCGGCGAGAGCAGACCTCGATGTAGGAAAATGTCGAAGGGAAGGTGGGGGGGGGGACCAAGAAACACAATCGAGCCTAAAAAATGCAAGGGGGGAAGATACTTGAATTTCAACACAGTATAATTTTCCCCCTCCATTCACGGGTTTTTAAAAAATTCTTGAAAAATGTGTGAAATAAGTTTAATAACTTTATAATAATGTAAATAAGTTTAATAACCTTTTGCCTCTTATACCCTAACTCGCATTCTGAAAGGGGGTCAAGGACCATTTCCCCTCTTCCTTCCCTCAATTAGGCGAGAGGATATCCAATACTGCCAACACAATTTGGTTCTCCATAGAACCGAACCCTGCTCCTTTAAGGTTTCCAAGAAGAAGCAACAATTCTTTTGTCGTGCTAAACGAACATGAATTCCTTAGTTTTTCAGCCGTTATTTTCTGTCTTAGTTATTTCCGCATCTCACCATCCCCTCTCTCCGTAATTCACATCCTAAACCCTCCTGCTACAAGTGGGGGCCAAGTCACGGAGATGCCATAAAACCATTTAGTGCTGTCCACTTCAGCTAGGCTCTGGAAAACTACATGGCTAGGCGACGAATAACAACTAATGAGCAATATTTCCATTTAAGACACTTTTGAAAATACATATGTAACAGAGATATATGCAATGACAATAAATCAAACCCATGTATACTTATGTATGTCGCGGTGTTTGTAATAAGTGTTAGATATTCTGAATCCATTGAGTTTACTTACCTATAGGAGAAGTTGAACATTGCCATTGCAGCTACCAATACCAAAAGGGCCTATCACTCCTCCCCAATGGTAACTGTAGAAGTGAAGTACCTCCCCAAAGGTAACTGCAAAGTATAAATCAGTACCAACTTTGACATTGAAGTCATTTAGAACAAGAGTAATATCTCCTTTCTTGACAGAATTCAAAATATTCTGAAGTTGTCCATAAAACCTATCCTTCTCATCCTCATCGGCATCCTCAGTGGGGGCATAACAGCAGATAACATTCAAGTCTTTAACGTTTGTCTGAAATTTTGCTCTAAGAAACCTTTCATTAATGCACTCATATCCCAGAAGAACATCACTAGCGTGTCTGCTTAGAAGCAGACCCACGCCTTGGTGATGCTTATTGTCATCCCTCCCTGAAAAGAGAAATTTAAGATTATTTTTAAGAATCTGACCTTTATCTGTCCATCTGGTCTCTTGCAAGCCGAGAATATCTAAATTATAATGGTGGAATTCTTGTGTGAGGACATCAAGAGAAAAAGCTCTGTGCAGAGTCTATCATCATCATCATCATCATCATCATCATCATCATCATCATCATCATCATCATCATCATCATCATCATCATCATCATCATCATCATCATCATCAAGCAGCCATGGGCTACGGAGGTCCAACCAGACCGTGCAATTTAGTTCTCCAAGCAAGTCTATCCTGAGCTACATCTACTGCATCTGGCCACTGCACACCAATTCTAACAAGGTCCTGTTTGACATTGTCTGCCCACCGCATCCTAGGTCTCCCCTTCTTTCTGAGGCCTTTAGGCACACTGTTCATAACCCTATTCGCCAATCTATAATTATTCATACGGGCAACATGGCCAAACCAACGGAGTCTCCCTCTGCACAATATGCTGCTTAAAGGAGGTTGCAAACTCCTTTGCCTAATCTCATCATTAGTTACAAAGTTGAACCACCTAATGCCCAAGACACTGTGTAAGCATCTGGAATCAAAAGCATCTAGTTTCCTGTTATCTTGTTTACAAAGTGTCCAAGTTTCACTACCATAACTAACCCTAGAAAGAACCAAACTATTATACAGTCTAATTTTAGTCTTTAGGTGTATACGCCTATTTCTCCACACTCTCCATAGGTTCTTAAAAGTCCCGGCAGCAATCCCTATTCGTCTGTTAATCTCATGCCGCACATCACCATTATCTGCTACATAGCTCCCAAGATAATTAAACTGTGACACCTGCTCAAGACTGCAACCATTCAGATTAACTGAATCACAGCCTGCCTGACCAATTTTCATCACTTTAGTTTTCTCTCTGTTTATAACCAAACCTACTCTACTACCAGTCTCATCAACAGCTCGAATGAAAGAGTTCATCTCATCAACATCATTTGCCAAAAGGGCTAAATCATCAGCATAATCTAAATCAGAAATTTTCGTATCTCCAGCCCATTTAAAGCCAAAATCTTTCCCTTGAAGTGAATTTCGCATAACATAATCAATAACCAAGCTAAAGAGAAAAGGAGACAAAATGCACCCTTGTCGAACACCAGGAGTAATGCTAAACCAATTGCTACAAGCCTTACCAACTCTCACACACGACTCAGTGTTATTATAGAGAGCTTTCATAATGTTAACTAACTTGTCTGGTATACCATATGATTTCACAATCAACCACAAATTATGACGATCATCAGAGTCGAAAGCCTTTTTGAAATCAACAAAGCTAGCAACCAAAGGTTTCTGAAACTCTAAACATTTCTCAAGAATCTGCCTAAGTGAAAATATCTGATCCACACATCCCCTACCACTTCTGAATCCACATTGCTCATCACGCAATTGACTGTCAACCAGATTCTTAATTCTATTAAGCACAATCATGGAAAGAACTTTACCTGGAACAGAGAGTAGGCTGATACCCCTATAGTTATCACAAGAACTGCGATTACCTTTTTTGAAAATAGGGATAACAATAGCTCTGGTAAAATCCTTAGGAACCATGCCTTTATCATAAAAGATATTCAGAATTTCAGTCATCCAAGTGGTAACAGAAACATTCCCAGCTCTAAGCATTTCCATATAAATTTCATCTACCCCTGCGGATTTATGAAGTTTAAGTTTAGAAACAGCCAAAATAACTTCAGATTGTGTTATAGGTCCAACATTAAAGCCACCAATGCATCTATCATCATTGCAAACAATGGGAGTAGAACTAACTACATTGTTTAGAACATCACTGAAATGCTCAGCCCACCTAGCCATGACAGAATCCTCCCCTTCTATAACCTTACCTTGTTCATCCTTCAATCCTTGTCTGCCTGTCCGTTTTCTACCACACAAAACATTAACTATCTGGTACAGCTCTCTGCTGTTGTGCTGTCTAACTGCTTCCTCGGCTTTGTTAGCCAAACCATCAAGCCAAAGATTCTTATCAGCAGCTAACTGATCCTTTACAAGTTTATTAAGGTCTCTGTAATGCTTTCTATTAGGACTAGTAGGGTATTGATTAAGGGCATTCCTGCAGTTCTTTCTTTCCGAAATAAACTCAAGTGCCTTATCACTCAGATAATTTTGCCTCTTCTGCTCCTTTTTTCCTAAAAGAGTACTGTTAGTGTCCAAAAAAGCCTGTTTAAAATGATCCCATTCTTCCTCAACTTCAGTAGTAAGCAAACCATGACTGTCATAATGACTAAGTAACCTATCATGGTAAGCTTTGGCTATAACTGGATCTTTCAGAGCTTCAGTATTAAAAGTAAATTTTTTAACCCTAGCACAACACTTTTTAAGTTTAAGTTGCAACACACTTTTAACAAGGTAATGGTCAGATCCAATTTCAGCTCCCCTATATGCCCTGGTATTCCTAACAGAACTAGCCCATTTGCTGTTAATTAATATGTAATCAATCATATTCTTATGCAGCCCATCAGGTGAAACCCATGTGTACTTATGTATGTCGCGGTGTTTGTAATAAGTGTTAGTTATTCTGAATCCATTGAGTTTACTTACCTGTAGGAGACGTTGCCCATTGCCATTGCAGCTACCAATAACAAAAGGGCCTATTACTCCTCCCCAAAGGTCAGAGTCAGTACCAACTTTGGCATTGAAGTCACCAAGAACAAGGGTAATATCTCCTTTCTTGACAGAATTCAAAATATCCTGAAGTTGTTCATAAAAGCTATCCTTCTCATCCTCATCGGCATCCTCAGTGGGGGCATAACAGCAGATAACATTCAAGTCTTTAACGCTTATCTGAAATTTTGCTGTAAGAAACCTTTCATTAATGCACTCATATCCTAGAAGAGCATCGCTAGCGTGTCTGCTGAGAAGCAGACCCACGCCTTGGTGATGCTTATTGTCGTCCCTCCCTGAAAAGAGAAATTTAAGATTATTTTTAAGAATCTGACCTTTATCTGTCCATCTGGTCTCTTGCAAGCCGAGAATATCTAAATTATAACGGTGGAATTCTTGTGTGAGGACATCAAGAGAAAAAGCTCTGTGCAGAGTCCTCACATTCCAACTACCTATGGAGAGAAAATGGTTAGTGGGATGTTTAAAGAAACTATGTTTATTGAGAGAGGGAATGCCGACAATATCAAACAGCCCCCTAATCGCAGACATGGGGCAAAGACCCGTTCCCCCACCACTAAAGGCTGAAGCCATCTACACTGGAAGACTTCCTCCAATGTAGAATTTGACGATGCCAATAGAAGCAAAGAGTTCAGGTGCCTGCGATGACTTCTGCTCAGGATTATCCACCAGCTGATAAACATATCCTGTGAATCTATTCACTTGGGGCCGTCAACCCACAAACAAACAGAAAACACAGCGGAAGATTTTCCCTCCACAGAAGCCCACCAGTGCAGCAAAATCAGGATCCATAATCAAGCTAATAGTCATTTATCTGTCCAGTCCATTGGGTTTACATGGTCAGCAGCAGGACCCTGTGTGGTTGACCACTCTTCAGCAGGGTAGAAAAAAAGGAAAAGTAGCCATAGTTGTCCAGATCAGTAGGCTACACTAATCTGGCAGTCCTCCTACTCCGTTCACTTCCACAAGAGAGTATCTCTTTTGAAAGGTACTAACGGTCTGCACCACCAGAAGGCGGGGTCGGACATTAGGTGCTAGGCCTGGTCGGTTCTATGCATCATCACAGGGGATTGGTGCATAGCTCTCCTTCTTATCTAATCTAAAAAGGTTTTTTCCATTTTCTCTAAAAGAAAAAAGTTCAATATCGACAGACGCTAAACGAAAGTTTTTTTTTGGAGGGGAGCTAATGAAGGAAAGACAAGAGATAAATTATTTCCGATTCAGCCAAATTTTTGGTATTTATTTCTTTTTTTATCCTTCTAAAGCGTACAGGAAATGGTAGAGAAATAGTTTTTTTTTTTCCTTTTCGGCTTATGTTATACACAGCTATAGAAAGAATTAAGCTTCAGTTGATGATTAATGAGAGATTTGGCATTCTTTCTGCGACATTAGATCAGTGGTTCTCAAAATTTTATGCTTCACGTACCCTCTGGAAACGTGTATGTAACTTGCGTACCCCTTGTACAGATAGATAAAACTATAGTCATAGTATAACAATGGTTATATTTACTTTGTTACTAAATCTAGCGACTTCTGAACTCTCACGGCGTACCCCAAAAACTTTTACCGCGTACCCCACGTTGAGAACTCCCCCCGATCTGGAGATTCCGATTCATTTCAATGAGAAATCTCCTTCTGTGATATTGAGGCATCCCTCAAGAGGGCGCCACATTCTCTCTACTTCAGTATGCAGAGAGTGCGAATGGCTGATGACACAGACGAAACTTTCACCGGTCTCTTTCAACTTGCCTTTTTTTCCCCAAAAGTTTCTATAGCAACGGTTACGAAGGCAGATTTTTTAAGCAAGTATAGAATATTTATTTATAGAAACGTTCTTTAAAGAGATAGAGAAGCGGAATTTGTTCAACGAACACTTCGAAGAGATCACCATCTGTGGGAAATTATTTTGAGATCTTCGAGGAATTCTCCATGTTTAAGATTAACCAGTATATCTGTCAGACTGATTATATTAAAAATATTTAAAGTGATATTTTTCATTGTTATTATTTATTTGAAGAGAAAAACTGACTTGAACTAATCATAAGCCTCTTCAAGTATATTCTTAGGCGCCGACTTTTATCTCTTGGGCAGAAGAGTTATATCTAGGGATGAATCTCTGGGAGAAGCATCCGCAAGTGGACCATGCCCGTTAGGTCTGACCCTAGATGTAACTATAAATTTCATTCATTTTTCAGTATTTGGAAATGCACGTGAATCGAACTTATTTTTTACCATTTTTTAACCATTTTTCATCAGTATTTGCAATTTTGCAGCATTTTTCACACATTTTTCGGTATTTGGAAATTCGTACGAATGGAGGAATCTGAAAATACAAATAAAAATATTTCATTGTATCTGTCCAACCCAAAATGAATTTTTTCATTAATTTCGCAAAACAACGCATTCTGCTAGAACCAGGAGGTCAAACAATTGTTGTAAACCTGTTGACCATCCCATTCAGTCAACAAAATTTCATATAAATAAAGTTTAAAAAAAACACCTCTAAAATATTTGGGAAAATATTATACTAGAATGGAAAGCAGTCTCTTACCCCCCTTTGCTTTTTCCCCCTCTCATTTTTTTCTGGGTCTGGTTGGTTATATTCGAATATTTATATGGCCTGTAATGAAAACTACGCAGACGTTCGTTTCGATGAGGACTGTCTCGAGAAAACATCAGGTAAATTATTGAACTAAATTTTTGCTCATGTTCAAAATTGTATCTCGCAACAGTTTCGTGGTGGAAGTACGAACACCCGCACTCCCACCACAAAACTAAATCCTGGATACGTGCCTTCCTCGCTAGTTAGTAAAAATATTTATACGCGTCTTCGAAAATTTTCACTGAATGGCAGGATTTGCTTCCTATAAATGTTTTAGGATTCTGTTTATAGTTTTCAGCATCCGAAAGGTATCAGCTTTTTTCATAGCTTTTACGTTAGTTTTGCACTACATTAACTGAACACATGCCAACCTGTCAAGCTGATCTCTAACAGTACTGTGCTACTGCCATACACCGCTACTAGCCGAGAAGGGTGGACAGTGGTGGAAAAATACTTCAATGGGAAGCGTTGTGAATTTGGGGCAAAGAACAGTTTTACAATGGCCGTGATTCTGCGGTTTTTAAAAATTCTCTTTCTTGCCTGACTTTAGGATTGATTAAATAACTCAAATAGTAGACAGAAATGAATGTGGGCTTCCTCGAGGCCCACATTCATTCCTACAGGCATTTCCACTCAGGGCCTTTTTTAAACAATTCTTAGTCACTTTTGAATTCAAAATAACACGGCATACTTTTAAGTTGTCATTGCGGCAATCCAGGTCTTCAATTCCTTTGGCATCCTCGCTATCCTTGCAGCATCATTAACGACAATCATCAGCTCTCGCTTTCTCTGTACACGACTCTTAACAGAAGATGTAGCATAAGGGAAAGGTAGAGCGATGGAACTCTTTAACATGTTCAGCAGCAGATTTAATGGACAAAGTTTTAGAGCCATAATCTGCGCATGTTTTGTTTGCTAACTGAGATTTCACCACTGGGCAGAATAATCATAAAATGTTTGTTTGAAGCTCTCACTAATGGGATGAATTTGAAATGCCTCCCGAACTTATCAATTTCTGACACATCTTCAAAGACAGATATCGTTAAGGTTGAAGATTTTTGAACCACAGAATATGGATCAAGAAGGAAGCCTTCAGGAAAGGACAATATTTATAGGAGGGATATATATTTTGCAATCACCGATCGCAAAACGCTTTTTCTGCATGAGAAAAGTTGGCTAGTTCTAAATCGTTGTCGATAGTTGCATTACATTCAAAAGGACGAGTTCCAAAGTGCTCATATTGTAGGATAATACCTAAACATATATATTGAATTATAATAACGTAAATAAAAATAATCTTCGCCAAAAACTTATTTTCTAAATCATTCCAATAAATGTTTTCGAATATTTGCCTAAGTACAAAATTAAAAACAATGAACAACACAGGGTTAAAAATTTGCCTTTGAAATAAGCTAACGAAAGAATGAAGCCTAACTGCCAATGTTTATAGTAGATCATAAAAATTCCTGTATTTTTTTTGTTTGATTTAGAACATTTTTCTACAAAAAGAAATTCATAACCTGACAAGCTCCTTGCTTAATAAAGCCGTTCTCCTCTCTGCTCGATTCTATTCACTTTTCCCCAGCGCAACAAATGTAGATCACGTTGAAAATTAACTTTTCAACAGAGCTTCACGACGATGACGCTTGGATAACCTGGTTTTTCATCTAGTCCTCCATCAACATTAATCTTCTTAATGCCTTTTACAGCGCTTACCTCTGTCTTTAGCAACGAATCAAACCTGGGTAATGGCATTTGTCTCTCTACATCAGCCACTTTATGTTTCACGGGTAAAAGAAGAGAAATCTTTTCCATTTCGTTCGGCAATATAAACTGATTCTGAAATATGTCATTGTTTCAGGTCGTCATGTTCGCAAGCTAAATTATAATTTCTGCTTACACTGACATTAATTAGTTTATGTCTGTCAGCTACTATCATAGTCCCCGACTTGGCAGTGTGAACACACTCAAGGTGTATTTAAATTAACGCTTCTGACATTGCAGATGTAATCACTATGAGCGCACAACTTTGGTCAACCTGAATAGTGAAGCAATCTCACGGGATCCCGCAACATAAGCAACGCTTTTCAATTTACGATCTGGATGAAGGAATGGCAGTCTGTCTGTGCTGTCATCACACACCTTTGCGGAAGAAGAGGATCTTGGGAAGAGTCTCAGCTGTCTGCTACTCGAACCAGGCCAGAATCTAGAAGAAAATGAGGGAGGAGGAAGGGGAAGAAGAGACGGGATTTCAATCGCAGTATACCATTTCATCCTTCCATTAAATGGTTTTTCAAATGTTTCTTGAAAACTGCGTGAAATATTCAGATGTTTATAATACTAGACTAGAAATTAAAATTTTTTTAATAACATTCTTCAAATAGGAAGTTTTTACCTAATTTTTGGGGTGCTGAATTAAAATATGGCTGTAAAAATCTGTAGCACGTACATTTTTTAATTACGGTATAGTGCCTATAAGTAATAGTGTGGCAATTGTCAATAGCCTAGCCATTAAAAGGTGGTTAAAATAATGGTCTCCTACCAACAGGGGGACTAGAGTCGCATCATAACTTCGTATATGCGCAGTGAAAAGATATTGGTATAGTACCGTTTTACGTCTAATTATTCCGCCACAAGTAGTTCTAGATAGGAAAAAAGTAGTTCTACATAAAAAAAATGATATCGCGAAACATTATGGGCATGAAAAAACATGATACTCTATAAGCAGCTAAAATGTTTCGTTAGTTTCCTCCAGAAATCTAAATATTAAAAATTAGCGTACATAATAAAAAATTGTTTAATTGGGGTGGCAGCCTCACAATCCCATTTGTACATTCATTTTAATTTGGTAAGTATAAAGTGAATAAACCTTTAATTTGTTTGATTTATTTAGCAAATTGATCGTTTATAGAAGTCAGGGCAGTTGTTAATTTCAGTGTTGCTATGTTTAACGTTATGAAAAGGAGATAATTATATAGTTGATATTTGCTCGTATTTAATCTCAAGTGACATTTAATACAATTTCAAGTGCAACTTGCTGAATACTGTGTCACAGTAAGAAATTCAGCTCGCCGTGGCTAAAATATAAAGCAGCAAGGCATGATCGCGTCCGTTGTACTTTTAATGTAGTAAGGTGTGCTTTGCATGTGGCATCTTGAAATGATAGGAACCGCTAGCCTCACGATTGCAACGAACAGTTTTAAAAGTATTTTTCTCAGTATAACAACTTTCTTTTGCACAGTGCAGTTAAGACGAGAATTTTTAAAAGTAATATTTAGAATTTTAGATTCTACTCAAATATAAATAAATTACTGAGGTTTTTGTTTTTACGTTTAAGAACATTCAAGTCTAATATGCATTGTGGGTATGGTAAAGCTGTTATTGATTCCTGTCAACTCCGCGACCTATGTTCCAGTACTTAACAGTAATAAAATGTTGTGGCATTCAGCACGGGATGGTAACAGCGTTTAACAATCCTTCATCCTTTCCTGGACCACTTTGTAAAAGGAGCCTCAGCCCCTTTATCATCTGGTCCAATCGCAAAATTCAATTTTGGGCACTGTAAGCAACGACTGGTGGGACCAGGACCGTAAAGTGTTGGTCGGCGATTACGCTTAATGGCTCACAGGCCGCCTAGATTCGTTGAAAAATGTAAAAAAAAAAGCAAAGGGAAGCTGCTACGTCGTAAAAAGTGTTAGAGAGTGGTGGGAAGTAGTTAAAATATCTTCCATGATGGAGGGTGAAATGTATCATGCTTTTTGTGGGACATGCTGTGAGTTGGTGTCAATAAGGTAGATTTTAGCGCTTGCGTTACACAACGTAGCGTAACTACCTAGGAAATGGGATGGACTGTAGTTAAAGGTATGGGATTGAGATAGTTATAAATTTTAAATGGTGTGGTGGAGGAGGGGTCTTGAATAGGGGTGGAAATTTGTGCCTTGGGAGGGGCTAAGATAGAACTTTTATATTCTTTAAATCTTCTTGCATTGTCGGGAGTTAACTGTAGAAATGGAATTTTTAGGGGTGAAGGGGAGAAGGGCCTTTAATTAACTGCCCTCAAAAAATTTTAAATGTGCCATTAATTTAATGGGGATGTGAATTGAGGTATATGGGGGTAAGGAGATGGTTGTTAGCCAGTTAGATTAGCAATAATAATGAAGTGGAATGCAGTGAAGTAGACTCGAAGGGGTCCAGTGCAAACTGTATTCCTTGTGAATTAAAGGATATTTGATACCATAATTTTTTTCCCTTATAGTGAAATAGTGAGGGGTAAAGGGGTTATGGGGTTATATTTTAATTATAGTGAAATAGTGATTATATTTTAATTATAGTGAATAGTGACCTTTACCCCTCACTATTTCACTATAAGTGACACTTATAGTGAAATAGTGAGGGGTAAAGGGGTAAAGGGGTTATATTTTTCCCTTATAGTATAGTGAGGGGTAAAGGGGTTATGGGGGTCTGTTTATGACCAATTGGTGTATTCAGAGTGGTGAAGTGGGGGTTGTGGGTTGAGAGGGGGTAATAAAAATTTGAATTAATCGATAGGTTAGAGCATTTTAATACAGAATAATCATGATACTAATAATTTGCAGTATTAAAATGATATAACCTATCGGTTAATTTAAATTTTTATTACTTGGAGTATACTTTATAATTTGAAGATGTGACAAATAACATACGTACTAATATGTGACGTTTGGACTCATCAATTGTAATAGAAGTCCTGGCGTAGATATCCTTGTAAATTGCAAAAGCAATTTAAAACGTTATAATTGGCTAAACAAGAAAGAATGATCATGATACTAATAACTTGCATTCTTGTTTAGCCAATTACAACGTTTTAAATTGCCTTTGCAATTTACAAGGATATCTACGCCATAAGACTTCTATTACAATTGGCGAGTCCAAACGTCACATGTTAGAACACATGTTACATCACGTGTCATTTGAAGAGTTTACCAAAGAGCCAATCAAAACGATCACTTCAGCGCTCTGATACATAAAGAGGAATGCAGTTTGTTTTGATCGAACGGCCATCAATTATCTTCGTTTTATAAAAATATACTTGCTCAAGCGTTCTCTAAGTTTTACTACATCAGTTAAAATACTTAGAAATAATGTACATTTGAATGGTAAAATCACTGCATAAATGCTTCTATGTTTAAAAGACATTTAAAAGCGAAACGTCCATAGAGGGTAATGTTAACAAGGCAAGAATATCGTTCCCAGCGCCCTCTACTGGTATGGGACACTTTTTCTGCCAGATTTTGATACGCGAATGCCACACTATATTTATAGGCACTATAATTACGGATTGATGTATTTCAATTTTCAAACAATAGACATATTTGGGAAATGAAAATAAATGTGGCTATTCTATTAAATTGCAACTTAAAACTCATTATTTAATTACTTGATTACAGTGAAAAAAATTAGAAACATCATAGTTATAGACCACTGAATATGAAGTAACAAATGCAAAAATATTGAAACGCAAAATAAGAAAACATGGGTAAGGATCTTTTATACTTACAATATTTTTTTTGTCTTTTATGTGCTGAGATATTTTCCTTTTGCAAGAACCAGCAGTAGTCACTCATCCTTGGTATCTTTCCTCCATGGTTGGGATATCTGCCTTGGTATCTCTCCTCCATGGTTGGGATATCCTGGTGAAATATTTCCCCCTGTTCATCACTGACAGCTCCTAAGTTCGTAGGAAAGAAGTCGAGATGGGGAGTGCAAGAAATGAATCATCAAAAAGATTCGGCAGCCAAGATTTTCATAGATTTTGAGAAGATCTTGAATGAGCTGATGGTAGTTTTCCTCTTTCTGATTCCTTGGAAAACCTGGATCACAGATGGGAAGGATTTCCATGCAACGTGCTACTTCATATTCATATTTTCTTTGAAGACAGTATTTTTCAGTAGCTTCCTGATCTGACGACCAACAAAGATCCCTTCTTTGATTTTGGCATCACTTAGTTTTGGAAATTTTTCCTTCAACTGCAAAAACCCTTTACCAGTTTTGTCCATAACCTTTACAAAGTTTTTCATAAGCCCCAGTTTGATGTGTAGTGGTGAGAGCAGAACATCAGAGGGGTCAACTAAAGGCTTATACCTCACATTACTCTTTGCAGGAATAAAAACATATCTTTTGGGCCAGTCCTTTGCTTAGTAGTGTTCCTTTCTGACCATACTGTCCCACAAACACATAAAACAGCAAAATTTTGTGAAGCCTCTTTGAAGCCCAAGGAAGAGAGATATGACTTTTAGATCACCATATATTGTCCACTCAAACTGCTCATATTTTATAGCAGTGAGTATTTTTTCCATGCTTTCATAAGTTTCCTTCATTCCCAGAGCGTGTGTCACTGGAACGGAAAGTTTTTTGGTTTTCTTTATGCAAAAGGACAGCTTTTAAGCTGAATTTTGACGAATCTATAAATAGATGCCATTCCTTAGGGTCGTGCTTTGTTCCAATTTCTTCCATCAGTCCTGAAATATCTGTGCAGAAACACAAAACATCTTGCATCTGGTAATAAGCAGATAAAGAAAAATTTCTCTTTCTGAATAGAGAAAGTCTGTAACCCTTGGCCAGAAGATTTCACTGTTGAAATCTTGAACCTAAAAACCTCAGCTTGTTGCTTGGAAAATCCTAGGTCTGGAACAAGATCATTTAGTTCATTTCGCTGAATTAGATGAGGCTCGTCTAACTCTTTAGGCGTGTATGTAGGATAAGGATCTGTAAGTGCCTCAAAGTCTTCCTCTGATGAATGTAAATCCATCTCGTCCCAGTTGGTTGGAGGCGTTCGTGTAGAAAAATCTTCTCCATGAGGAACTAGCCTTATGGCTGAAGGCACATTTTGATATTGTATTTTGCTTTTGTTCTTTTTTTGAAAAGCCCGACACTTTAGTTAAACAAAAATAGCAATTATTGTAAGTGACTAGTTGGAACTGCAAAGGGCATGGATTTTATCATACCTTTCAACCATTCACTCAGGCCAACAAAGCACGAAATACAGCACATATGTGGAGTCCATGTTTTGTCCTGATTTTCAACATGACATCCAAAATACAAGTTATAGGCTTTCTTCACAATCTTTGTCAAAGAACGACCCTGGAATTTTAAAACATAATTTCCACACACATAACAAAACTTATCTGGCATATTAGCACATCCACGACTCTGCCACCAAAATTCACTCTTCAACGTACAGCATGTGTTCCTCCTACAATGAAAACAACAAGAATGGCAGTTTTAGGTCACAAAAAGTAAAATATCTAGTATCCTCCCAGTTGCCTGGAGGTATTGGAGTAGTGGTACTGCAACCTGACGGATTTGACCTTGAAAAGTAACCAAGGTCACGGATTACGGTCACTCCCACTTCCGGTCACGTGCTCCAATGACGTCACTACTAGTTACTTTCCGCTCACGATTTTGGCGTTCATCCGCCACCTTGGATTCTGACGTCATTACTCTCACCAGAAAGTCCCACGATTCTGGTGTTCGTCTGTCATTTTTAATTCTTCCTTCCCGCCATAAAGTTCCCCGATCGGGTGGGTACCACGCCCACTTGTCAAAAGTCCCTCGTGTTTCGTTCATAGTGCCATACCCCCTCTAAAAGACTCTGGTTGACCCACCGAAACTCTTCGTAAAGTAAACAATTCTAAAGGTTCCAAATAATGCTAAGACCCAAGATCTTTGAGTCTGACGTCATCACCCACGAAGTATTCTCACGATTGCATCGTCACCCATTGGCAACTAATTCTGAATTTACCAAGTCCAACTAAACTTTTGCTGGCAACATTCAGGGCATCCCCTCTCAGACCTATTGCATGAAAGGTGACGTCACAGACTACGATGCAATCATCTTGTCCAGACCCGTCCACCTCTTATCGCAAAGTACTGCAGCTCACTCTTTTTTTTAAGAAAAACTGCATTCCACGGCTAGGCTCGATCCCCCAACCTCCCACTTCTCAGCACATGACGCTCTTATCAACTTTACTTGGAGGGACCCTTCACCTGGTATTATTGGACTCTTTCCAGGTAGGGACTCAACCGTGCGAAGGAGATATCCGGTCTATGATTCTATTCTTGAAATCTAACTGACCTTGAGTCAAACCCACGCGTTGCCTCTCACTTTCGACGGTCTCATCGCCGAAAAGTGAAGACCTTTGGAATAAATAGATACTTATGACCCGTAGTGTACGCTTTCTGTTTTGAGCAGCGCAAATGGCATCTGAGTTGGTCATCATTTAAAATGAACAAAAAATAATTTTCTTGGAGAACGCTAAAATTTTGAAACCAAAACCTTAATTTCTGTTTTCTTTGAAAAATTATGAACCGAATTTCAGTAAGATAGATAATTAAAACGAACAAATATTACTGTAAGGAACGAATTTCACTTCCATAGAGATAACATAGAATTCACGTTTTAGCGTGCAAAACTCGCGTTTCATAGGAAAGTTTTTTTAACATAAAACTTATTTTGTGATCAAATTTGAACACAAGACGTGTTCTTATTTCATACATATTTTTCGTTTAGTGTACAAAAGTAAAGACATAATTTATGCAAGATAGAAATATTAAGCGATAAAAAAAAGTGTAAGGTGCAATTTTACTTTCCATAGGGATAACATGTGATTTGTATTTTAGTGTACAAATTTTGCATCGGATAACAAGACATGTGTTCTTATTTCATACACATTTTTCGTTTAGATCGTTTCGCATATAATACAGAGGCAGGGGATGGCGAAGTCCGTAGCACGCTGGATTCATAAACTGTTATTCCTAGACTCGAGCCCCATTGTGTTGCCATTGCGATTTATTTCTGTTATCTCCTGTCATATGTGAGAAAGGTGACACTGTTTCGAAAAATACAAGTTTTTGTCGGAAGCTTAAAGAAGTCAGAAGGGACTTTAAGTGTACAGAAGAGCCATAATTTCTTAGCGTCAAAAAACACTCTGAATGGCCTTGACAGGAGTTTTCAATTTCTCTCCTAACAGCGGTCTAGTACCCTTTCTCTATCCAACTATGAGTCATTTGGTTCATCTGACCAGGCCATTTAATCACATTGCATGCATAAAAGACTCCCTCAGAATTAAAAAAAAGCAACGAAATATTTGGTAGAACTATTTGAAAGACACTAAACTGCAGTGAAATGTGTGTTGGAATAACTGTAAATGTGCACACATTGCAGTGGATGGGAGAATATTTTTAAAATTCTTCGGAAGTGGAAGGCACAATAACTGTAAAATCAAACAACGTGTAGTGGAGATGATAGAATATCTCCAAAATATTCTGGAATGGATGACAGAAATAACGGAAAAATCAACAAAGTACATAGGAATAGATCAGAAAATATCTTCGCATATATGAAATGGTCAACACAATATCTGCAAAACATACTGTGACAAGAGAGAAAAAAGTGTAAAAATCGCATAAAAATGTACTGGGATGCCTGTAAAAAACGCTTCCAAACAGCAAATTACAGTAAAATCGATACCTGAAAAACCTCTCAGAGCTCAAAATAAGGCATAGAACAATAACTGGAAAATGAACAAATTTCAAAGGAATAGATGGCATATTATCTTTAAAATAAACAAGAGTGAGAATATAAAGAAATAGCAGAATATTTTACAAGTTTTTAAACATTGTAATAAACTATTCGAAATACATGTCTACTTCTTAATTTCGTTTTAGTGTAAGATAGAAAAAAATCATTAAACGTGATACATGTAACAGTCAAAACGGGGTGAATCAGGAATTTTCTCTGGCCATGACTATTAATCTCGTGCCATCTAGTGTGAAAAAAATGATCCCAAAGACTAACTGATAAAAGTCCCTCTTTAGCAGAAGGAGTAACACGGGAAAACCATAAAATATTAATATATTAGGGTCTCACTCTAGAAAATCACGGTCCATTGCATTCATTATTATATAAAAAAATATTTACACTTTTTTATTACTTATTCATTATTATATATGGATGGATGAATATCTCAAAGTACATTGCAAATGGAAGAGAAGACAATAGTAATGAAACACACATAAAACCAAAGTAATGGTTGGTAGAATTGCTTGAAATACACTAAAATGTAGAGAAATGGGTGTTGGAATAACCGTAAATGCGCACACATTGCAGTGGATGAAAGATTATTTTCAAAATTGTTCGAAATGGAAGGCATTTAATTTAATGCAAAATCAATATTAATGCAAAATCAAACACAGTGTACTGGAGATGATAGAATACCTTCAACATATGCTGGAATGGATGACAGAAATAACAGAAAAATCAACAAAGTACATGGGAATAGATCAGAAAATATCTTCGAATATATGGAATGGACAACACAATATCTGCAAATATTACTGTGATGGGAGAGAAAACAAGCGCAAAATCGCTTCAGAGGAGTAAACTATAGTGAAATCGTTTATTTAATAACTGAAAAATCCCACATAGGACAAAAAAAGGTATGGAGGAATGGCCAGAGAATGAACGAAATACATGGGAGTGGATGACGGATTATCTTAAAAATATGCAGGAATGAGATTATACAGGAATACACAGTAGAATATTTAAGAGTGTTTAAAAACATCAGCGTTAGACCATTAAAGAATGGATTTTTAACCATTTAAAAGTGTTTAAAAACATTACCGTAAACGTGTTTGCTTCTTAATAGCGATTTACTTTGCTATTCTTTTGAGCACAAATGCTAAAAAAAAAGAAATTTCAAAGGAAGATAATACATGCAACTATCAAAAAAGCAGTAAATAAGGAATTTTCTCGGTTATGTCATTTAACCAGCGCCATCTAGCGGATAAAAGGAATCATGAAAACTAAGACAAATATACGTCTTTACTAGAAGGAGTAACAGGGGAAAACCATGCAGTATTTCTCTACTAGGATCTAGAAAAATCACTGTCCATTACATTAATTTTTGTATTATATTCATGCATTTCAAACCATTTTTTTTTTATCAAGAGCTAAAATTATTTGATAAATGGAAGACGAAATATTTTCAAATACAGTGGACTAATGACAGAATAACTTCAAAATACGTTGCAATAGCTGAAAAAACAACTGTAAAAATTAGTTAAATATAGGCTGGAATGAGAGAATTGCTTTCAAAACATTAAAATACATGAAATGGATGGCTGAATCACCTCCAAATATCTCACAGCACAGTAGCAGCACAGTAATTTTGTAGTTATTCAGTAGAATGAATAGCAGAATAACTACAAAATTAATAACGTGCACAGGAAATGATGACAGAATGTGTCCAAAGGTACACTGGAATGGGAGACAGAACAACTAAAAGATCACAAACTGCATCGTAATGACAAAATTGCTGCAAAAACTGCAAATTTTATCGAAAGGTTGTTGGGAAAAAACAAAAAAATTCAAAGAAATTCATTGAGATAGATAAGAGAACAAACATTTCAAAATAATATTTATCAATGCATAATACTGTTGAAATGAAGCAAGCAGGAAATAAATATTGTCCTAAAAATACCCGAACTTTGGTTTCACTATTCATTGCGTATTTTCGATAAATGTTTACTATTACCTATTTACATAATGCAGCAAAACAGTCAAGAAAGTCCAAACATTTTCTCTACTATCTAGATTATTATTAGAAAGCGGAGGGAAGATAGTGTGACTACAAAACTTCACCCTATCATGTGATCTGTGATTGCACCATTTTTTGTGGATTCACTTTCTTCAAATTCACGGCAAGGGCCTTTCCAATAAGTTATTATGATGATGTCACTGTAGTAATAGATCTAGATGGTTCTATAGATCTAGATGGTTCTACAGCGTCACTTCCGATGAAGTGGGGTTGGGTTGTTTTACCTCTGAGCGGCACTTTTTTGCACACTATGGGCTAAATGGCCAGGTCACATGGACCCCGAAGGCTCAGAGAAGGTTGGGAGAGGGGACCCACTGGAACAGCTGTTGGGAGACAGATGGTAGCCTCCCGTCAAGGCCATCCAGCGTGTTCTTTAACGTGCGCAGGGTATGGCTCTCCCACACACGGGGCCACGGCTCCGACGGACGGCGGCCTTTCCAAGCCCTTCGGTGTCCCCTACTGACCGTGGGCAGGGCGGGGAATTTTGTGGAGATAAATCTCAACGCTGACCCAGCTGGGACTCGAACCTGGGAACTACAGATTACGAGCCTGGCGCGCTACCGACTGAGCCACCCCCGCCCCAATGAAGTGGGGACTATATATGTTAATATATATGGTAAGTTATGAATCCAGAGTGTTACTGACTTCGCCATCCCCTGCCTCTGTATTATATTCCATTTTACAGTTAATCTGTCTATATTATCACACAATGCTAACAACTCTCAAGTACATTACGTTTCGTATATATTTTTATCAACCAAATCAGTCCGTTCACGGTTTTAACATCATTCCCAATTCTTAATCAAAGATTTTTTTCCCAACATCTGTTTTTCTTTTCCAAATTTTATCACCAGTCCACTTTCTTGTTTAAATTTTACTACCATCGCAATTTCTTGTTTGAAATATTTTAGTAACAGACACGAATTTTGACACACGCTTGCCATTTTTCCCATGCTATCCTATGGGAAGTTAAACCTCTACATAAAATAATATTCGTACCTTTTGATTTTCATTTCTGTATTTTACCAACAAAACCAAAATTTTGTTTAAAATAATAACACGTTTTCAGTTTTGTGTTTATAAAATTATCATTAAACCCATTTTATGTTCAAAATTTTTTTCTATCCGATGCAAAATTTGTACACTAAAATACAAATCACATGTTATCCGTATGGAAAGTAAAATTCCACCTTACACTTTTTTTTATCGCTTAATATTTCTATCTTGCATAAATTTTGTCTTTACTTTTGTACACTAAACGAAAAATGTGTATGAAATAAGAACACGTCTTGTGTTCAAATTTGATCACAAAATAAGTTTTATGTTAAAAAAACTTTCCTATGAAACGCGAGTTTTGCACGCTAAAACGTGAATTCTATGTTATCTCTATGGAAGTGAAATTCGTTCCTTACAGTAATATTTGTTCGTTTTAATTATCTATCTTACTGAAATTCGGTTCATAATTTTTCAAAGAAAACAGAAATTAAGGTTTTGGTTTCAAAATTTTAGCGTTCTCCAAGAAAATTATTTTTTGTTCATTTTAAATGATGACCAACTCAGATGCCATTTGCGCTGCTCAAAACAGAAAGCGTACACTACAGGTCATAAGTATCTGTTTATTCCAAAAGTCTTCACTTTTCGGCGATGAGACCGTCGAAAGTGAGAGGCAACGCGTGGGTTTGACTCAAGGTCAGTTAGATTTCAAGAATAGAATCATAGGCCGGATATCTCCTTCGCACGGTTGAGTCCCTGGAAAGAGTCCAATAATACCAGGTGAAGGGTCCCTCCAAGTAAAGTGGACTCATTAACTAAAAAGATGTAAGAATGCCATCTAGTAGCCATGATGAGCTTTCTTGACACGCTTTTTCTGAAGGGATGTATGACTTATGGTCAGATTCCTGAATATTGTGCATTTTATTACATGGCATAAATCAATTGGTAGAACTTTGTAGTTCGTATATTGAGATAGTTATTCCTATAAGTATTATACGTCGTTCATTATTCAAAGCAAGACATGTAATTCCATGTTTTCAAATATTTATTTCAAAATATTACACCTCTAAATATTATACCATCCATCGTGGTGCATTGGGAGACATTAAAGGAGAGTGAGATATAAAGTTGCAGAACGAGAATAAAATGTGGAAAGAAGTTATAAATTTTTAAATGCGATATACAAGGATTTTAAAAAGTTTGCCACAGTCACAGCAAGGAGTGTAGTTCCCTATGTGATGTTTCGAAACATTTAGTTCTGCGATGTTCTTTAATAAAATGTGAAGAATGAAAATGTGCAAACAGAGTATAAATTTCTATATGCGATTTACAAGGAATAAAAATTCTTTAAAATTATTTATTCCTAAGTTAATTTACAAAGAATAAAAAAAATTAACCGAGTCAGAAATGTAGTTCCTTATATGAATAAAAATGTGCAAAGAGGCTATAAATTTACTCTTAAATGCGATTTACAAGGAATAAAAATTATTTATTCGTAAGTTAAACGTGAATTTTTAGGATTAAAAATAATCGTTTATTCCCTTTTTTCGAGATCAACTACTGTAGAGGATGTTAGTCAAATAAGTACCCGTGGCGTAGTTGATAAGAGCGTCATGTACTGAGAAGTGGGAGGTTGGGGGATCGAGCCTAGCCGTGGAACGCAGTTTTTCTTTAAAAAAAAAAAAAGAGTGAGCTGCAGTACTTTGCGATAAGAGGTGGACAGGTCGGGACAAGATGATTGCATCATAGCCTGTGACGTCACCTTTCATGCAATAGGTCTGAGAGGGGATGCCCTGAATGTTGCCAGCAAAAGTTTAGTTGGACTTGGTAAATTTCAGAATTAGTTGCCAATGGGTGACGATGCAATCGTGAGAATACTTCGTGGGTGATGACGTCAGACTCAAAGATCTTGGGTCTTAGCATTATTTGGAACCTTTAGAATTGTTTACTTTACGAAGAATTTCGGTGGGTCAACCAGAGTCTTTTAGAGGGGGTATGGCACTATGAACGAAACACGAGGGACTTTTGACAGGTGGGCGTGGCACCCACCCGATCGGGGAACTTTATGGCGGGAAGGAAGAATTAAAAATGACAGACGAACACCAGAATCGTGGGACTTTCTGGTGAGAGTAATGACGTCAGAATCCAAGGTGGCGGATGAACGCCAAAATCGTGAGCGGAAAGTAACTAGTAGTGACGTCATTGGAGCACGTGACCGGAAGTGGGAGTGACCGTAATCCGTGACCTTGGTTACTTTTCAAGGTCAAATCCGTCAGGTTGCAGTACCAGTACTTGTTGGTATATGAAGATCTTAATAGTAGACAAAATGACCAATAACATAAAAACGCAACGTGCTAAGGCCAGATCTGAAATTAGCACCTGAAAAATAGTAAAAGGCAGCTGCAATTGTTCATGTTATAAAAACCTTGTAAACCAGTGTAATTTTTGGCTTCCCAACTGGCATTTTCAAGATGGTGGGGGGGCATGCCTCCTTGCCCCCTCCCCCCAGATCCTACTTTGACTGGCACTAAGAGTGAAACCAAGAATCTCATGCACTGCATGTAATTTGTCAAACGTCTATCAATTTTTATCGTACTACTACATCGTTTATCATCTGCACAAAATCCAAAAATCCTATCTTCAATTGCTCTTAAAGTCTCAGACTGATTGCTTCTCCAACCTATAACTCTTGTCTTCAGCTCCGATGCAATACCGGTATTTTCTTTGTTAATATTTTCCGGATTTTTCCTTTTTTCCCTTCATTGCATTTTTGCATTTTGTATTTTTCTCTTTAAAATGCAGCTATCTTCCTTCAACTCTCCGTGTTAACGTTTGCAATTGTTTATCAACTTCCTTTAGATAATCCTAAATCTTTAACGAGCGCCAGATTGCTATTCTGGCATTCGCATATGAGCTCTTTTCAGAGATTTACAGTAACATATTTTTCTTCACAAGAGGGAATCTTGCTCTTTTCTGTTTTATCGTTATTTTTCAGTCGGCTGCGGCTTCACAGCGTCGTGTCGAAGTTTGAGTTGCTCATGAATCGGATAACAATTCCGTTGACTGAAAAAGATATTCTGCTTTGACCAGTTATCTCGCTGATTTGACGAAGAAGTTGATGTTCAAAGACTTCATTTGAGCAGTTGTCAGCAAAAGTTATTCTATGCTTTCATTCCGTGCTCCGCTGAACTCGTTAACTTCCGTTAATCCCTTTTCGTGTCATTCGAAATTGAATTTTTGTCTTCTTGCTTCTACTTATCTGGGTATGTTCTCTTATCGGCTTCAGAAAACGATGTTATTGCGTTTCATAGTGGTTCATATTTGACAATTGTTTCTTCTTTGTGGCGATGATGGCGTTTCATTTCTGATTCGTCTTTTGCTTGGATCCTCGTTGTGGTTTCATATATTTTCTTCAAACAAATCTGTATTAGTCGATACATCTTCACTTTTATATTCTATGTAGCAGTTTTGCAGATCGAAGGAATTCGAAGATAATGTCCAAATTTCTTTTCATGGGTGTTGTGCAATACGTTGCGTAGGGAGAAAATATCTTGTGTGATTTCCATATTTATAATATATTTTTTTTGTAGTATATTCCTTTGGTGCACTGTTTTTTTGCAATGTAGATGAAATGTTCCATAGTTTCCGGCAATGTTGGCAGTTGGGATTTTCTTTTTTTTAATTGGAATAGAAATGTGTTTAGTTCGGCATGTCTTGTTTTCATTCCTATTAGTTGAGTTTATAGCGATCTTAGGTAATATTTTTGTACGTGTCATTGGAATTAGCTGTTTTTGTTATAATTTAATCTTTGATTGCTATTTTTTTTGGCTTTTTTGTTCTATAATTTGTTGGAAATCTACTATAACCTGTAGTTTGCCTTTGATTTTTTAGTTACTTCCTGTTGGAGTATAAGTTATTTCGTTAATTTCAAGAGCATCATTAGCTGTAGTATCAGCTATTTCATTTCCAACTATTTGGTTGTGACTTGGTATCCAATTTATGTTGATTAATTTTAATTTCTTTTCCTGAATGATTTGACTGATTATTTCTAAGATCTTCCTTATTAAATTTTTTTATTGTTTTGGTATATATTTTATTGAGGCATTGGATTACACTTTTGCTATCTGTATATATAGTTATGTTTTTTTCTCGATGGTTCGTAATAGCTTGATTTTTATAAGGGCTTGTAGGACTGCTGCAATTTAATTTTCCATTACTGTTAGGTTTATTGGCAGTTTGAATCCTTATTTGATATTATAATCTTCTATGAATATGCTTGCTGCGTTTGGTATGGGATTATTTTTTGTCTGTGATCCGTCTGTAAATATGATCAGTTGGTTACTTTATACATTATTAATATTTTCTGATATAATGTTTTCGTTCATGTTGCTGCCTGGTTGATGTTTATTTAATGAGTTTTATGTTGTTTTCATTTGTTATGGGTGACTCCCATGTCCATATTGGAGGGATGGCAATGTTCTTTTCTTGTTAGTTTGTGAAATCGATAACTTCTTCGCATATTTTGCTATTTTTATAGTATTAATGAGTTTTATTTGATCCGTTTTTGAGGGTTTTTTTTTAAAAAAGAGGCCTTTCTTTATATTTTGTAGCTATTTTTGATGAAATTGCTCATGGTTATATAATTTCTTCTTAAGTAAAGAGGTGTTATATTAGCCTCAACCCATTGGGAGATGATGGGTGTGGTTGGCAGAAGGTCCATGCGAAATGCCTTGTTCTGCAGTATCTCAAGTATTTTTCATTTGTTTATCTGCTGCAGTATCTCAAGTATTTTTCATTTGTTTATCTGCTGCAGTATCAATGATGATAACGCCAGAATCAATCCTGGATCTGATTCATGGTAGATGGTTAGCTTTTGGCGCTGTGAGGGGCCCCACTCCCCGCCTTCTATACATTTTAGCAGGTTTATTGTTTTATTGCCATGATCAATCATATTTTTATCTGTTTTTTGCAATCAAATTTTGGGTCCATTAAAATTCATAAAAATTTGTATTCGGTTTTCTGTTCGTTTTTTAATCCTTTATATATAGAGTCTAATGTTTGGTATTATTTTTTGTGAAGGCCATAGTCATTGTATATTCCGTACAGATGGTCAGTCCCCATTGGCCACAATATGAAGTGATGACATTGAGCGCTGGTTGCATTTTTCCTTTGCGATGTGCAAGTGGGCGCTTGTGCCCCAGACTGCGACACTGTCTGCAAAAACAGAGGTTTAGTTGGTAATATATATACTAAGTTATAAAGTAATAGTTAATAAGGTATATAGATACTAAATATCAGATGTGAAATTGTGTAACCTTGAGATATTTTCGACTCCACCTTATGAGCAATGGTGAAAGTAGGCCGGTACGCGCCGGTACGACGTACCGGTAAAAAAAATTTCAGTACTGGCTCAGTTAACGATTTCCTTTTCACTTTAACATTCCTTTTAAGAAAAACTCATCGGGGTTTAATTACATTACTACAATTTAACCCTTTAGATACCAAGCTATTCAGAAACCGGATACTTGAGATTCCCTTTAAGCCGACAGGGAGCGCTAGAAATTAGAAGTAGTGCTTTCTCTCTTTAAATGATTAGCAAGGATAGTGGGACTAGACAGACAAAGGCGACTCCAACCAAAGCCGTCTTTCGGGGAGTCGTATTAAGATTTCACGGACAATGCACGTTCCCATCCGCCGTAGCTGTCTGGATTCGGTCTTAATCACTACCGGAGACAGAACTGGAAAAACGGGGTGGTAAATCAAAGAAAGGATATGAACTAACTTAGGCGTTAGAAATCCATTGCAAAGCAGCGTGTACTTGTGGTTTTAAAATTTTCGTTTTCAAATTATATATTTTTTATATTCTTCTGAATTGAAAATTCTAAACATTTCTGGGAATTACGGGAAGGCAGTTTAATGAGGGCGATGGGCACATGCTTCCCCAAATTTAAATTATGAGTTTGAAGGGGGGGGGAATTTTTATTGTAAAATCGTGGAAAAACAGATTTTTAAAAATTAATTTTATCAATTAATCACTTTACATTACACTACTGGAGTAACCATAATATAAAAACTAATACACGTTCTTTTAATTTTATTGTCCACAAAATTTGACACATCATTCTTTTTTAAACATAATTTTCACAAACACACCTCCCTTAATTTTAAGATAGGAAATATTTGCTATGAATTTTAAATATTAAGTTGTTCTTCCTGGCCATTTCAAAAACTGGTAGTCTGTTTCGTCATCTCTCTAAACATCTGCGAATTCTAAACAGACATGTATTCAGAGTATACATACACACAATAAGAGTACACGCACACTTCTAAACTCTACAACTGACAATATTTGAAAGATTTAAAAAAAGAATTTTGGCGTACATTAATTAATTTTTTTTTAATTTGTATCTAATTATAAGCTTTAAGAAAAGAAAGTAAATATATTTATTTACTCTAGATAACTTTATTTGAATATTAAATAAAAGGTATTATACCTCTATCGAATTTTTACTTTCTCCCTCGTCGCTCCTCATAAAGGTTAGCTTCAGGCCTTTCAAAAATTATTTTCCACCTGGGTCTTGTCGCCAATATATTACTGGGGAAAACGACATTTATTTCACTGCAGTTAATTTGTTTATAGAGTTTGAAGAGAAAACTTCCGATTGCTGCAAATTCTCTTTTGTAAATAACAATATTCCAGCTGTTTTTTTTTTTTTTGATGTTAAATATTAATAATGAATGCATCTGAAAAATCTCCGACTCTTAATACGTACCTGTAGTCTGAGATTTTCGACATCCAAAAAAGACCCATATTCAAGGCAATTGCAAAGATGAATCCTCCTCATATTTCATCAGTAGTTTATATTGAGCTGCCAATTTCGACTTTTATAACCATTATCATTTTCACTGAATTCAGCATATATGTTAGTATTGACCCGCAGCATGTCAGCATTGTCGTCTGCAAAAAGGAAGTTTAAAATAGTGGTTAGCTAATGATAAAGAAGAAGTTCAAGAATAAGGGTCACAGAAGATTCAAAATGATTAACAAAAACTGTGTCGTTGATAACTGGCATTTGTCAAATTTATTGAATCGTCCTTGTGATCAAGTGGTTTACACACTTCGCTTCAAGTTTATGGGGCCTGGATTTGAGACCTTATAGGTGCGGCTATTTTCTTTCTGCTGAGATCTCACCTTCATAATAGGTCATCTGACGTCTTAAATCGATAGGCTCTTATCAGACCAGTGATAAACGGTTGTTTGAGAGGTGTAAAAAAATATCAACTAAGAATTTAATTCTCTAATGCTTTGTCATCATTTACATCCCTTGGAATTTAGCTTATAGTATCAGAATTTATAGTATTTGTATACATATTAGATACGTCGAGCCGTTTCAGATCACCAAATATCAGAATCATTATAATAAAAAGAAATTATATTATCAACTTATGATAAAGACGTTTTTCCTTAGAAACATTGATAAAATTATTATCAACTTTTTAATTACACGAAACAATAAATTTGATACAAAAATAATGCTATAATATGATTTGGGTTCTGCTTTAACGCACAGTGCTGTGGAACTGAAAGAAAAAGCCCAGCAGTTTTGCATTAAAGAAAAGCGAGGCTACTTTTCTTGGAACCTTTTATCAGAGTGGATTAAGGTTAGGAGACAGAACAGAAAGAATTCTGTCAGGTCCACTAGAGGAGTGGCGTTGCAGTTGATCATTTAGCGGCTACCTCTTAAGAGGGAAAGGAAGCAAGCATGAGAGATGAGGAGAGTTTGGGATGCAATGGTCTTCTGCATATCGGAATGCGATGGTATCCAAACGGTAAAAGCATACACGCACGGCCAACCTAATAATTGTCATTTTCACTCTGTGGTATTAGCGTTGCTGAAACGCTAAACATTTCTCATTAAGGTGAAGACAAGGTCTATATTGAGGTCAAATCATATGTAAAGTTAAGAGTGCCAACAAATACGTTATCACGTGTAAAAGTGAAATGATTAATTTTTCTATTGCAGGTATGGCCAAACTATAGTACCAGTGACAAGAGTGGAAAGCTAGATATTTTTATTTCGCACACAAGAGGGCTGAACAAAATCATCTCGCAACTTTTTTTTGATAAAAGTCGCTCTTTTCCTACCTCATTTTCGATGCGGAAACTCTGCAATTTCGCATCTATTATCGGAGATAAGTCAGAGGCGAAATTTCCGTATGTCATGTAATCATTGATTAAGTTTTATAAATTTTAAGGGCTATTCCAAATCTCTGATAAATATTATTTTAAAAAAATGCTATTTTTGGATTTTGAGTTTAAAATATATAAGTTGAGTATTCAAATTTGCAATACGAGTTAAACGTTAATTTTCCTTTCTAAAAAAATTTCTTTAAGTACGAAAATAATTTTCAAAACATCTAAATCACATTCTATTTTTCAATAAAACTGAAATCCAAGAATACAACGGAATCAGCAAGAACTTAAATATATTAATATTCATTTCACATTAAAAAACCCTAAATCATTCACTATTTGCGAAAAACATATGGAAAATGAGAAAATCTAAGAGCACTGTACTTTCGTCGCCACACACTTCAATTTATTAACCCCTGTACGTTGACTTCAGCGGAGTGATCGCCTGTGTGTTATTTTCCACATATAGCTACGCTTTGAAGCGTACCGTTAAGAAATAATATCTGCTTTTACCACTGCTTATGAGGCACTGTGTTCTTTAATTTTTATTCTTCTGTTTCTAATTAATTTTTTATGAGCCTAAGAGAACTGCTATTGTGGCTCTATTGCAGAAGATGCTACTTTGCATATCAATTGTGAGGTCGATCATGCTATCTAGAGCAGATTTATCGGGTTGAATGCAGCCTGGCAATTATGTATTATGACATGTTTCGAGGTGCCATTCTAATCTATTTTTAACCATTTTTTCTGTTTTTTAGCTCATTTTTAGTGTTGTATTGCTAAGTGTGATAGAATAGTAGGATTTGATATGTTCTTTATTTTTGTTAGATTTCATGAGTGGAATCATATAACTTTCGTTCCACGAATCTGGGAAAATGTTGTTTTCCCAGTGAAAATTCATTATATTTAGTAGGTTGTTGATTGCTTTAGGAGATAAATTTTTTTACACCAGGTTGGATATTTGGTCTGGACCTGTGGCGGCTTTGGCGCTTCAATTTTGTACGTCACATTTTATTTCTCTTAAAGTGAAAGGTTTTTCTATTTCCATTGCAGATTTCTTTAGTTTTTTATGTTTCCGTTTCGGTGTTGATCTTTTTTGTTTCTTTATTTTCTTCGTTATGGTTATTATTATTATTACAAATTGATCCTCAAACAGTTAGCTAATTCCTCTTCTGTCTTGTTTTGCTTTAGTAAGATTGATATCCAAGGGTGAAATTGTTCGACGCCTTGCGACTATTTTTTTTATATTGGATGATATCAGTTAGAGATAAATTTCTTATCGCTTTTCACTCTGCTCTGCGTCTTATTGTTTTCAGTTTTCTTATATATATATATTCGATAGCTGGCCAAGTATTGTTCCTTTATTCTATTTTCATTAATGGCTTTATCAATATGGTTATTAAAGGTTTTCATTGATCTATCATTAAAATCTGTGTTATCTTGTATGTCCTTTTGCATTATTTCTGAAAAAAAATTCTCCAGTCACTTAATATTTTCTTGTCTGTCGTTTCGTTATTGAAGGGTGCAAAGCTGTCTATTTTAATCAGTTTGTGATCGCTTCCAATCCGGAAGAACGTTCCTGTTTAACAAATGGGCTAAATCAGGTGATATCATTGTAAGATCTAAAGCGAACTGTGTTACATTCGATCTGTAAAATATCCTAGATCATTCGTCGATGACAGAGTCTTTAATTCAGGTAATGTTCCCGGAAAATGCGGCGTATCTTAGTAGAATATGTTCTTGTATGAGAAGTCCTGTACAAATCAGGAGTAGTTTCTAGGATCGTTCTCTGTCCTATATGTTCTATAATCAGATCTGTAATGATTGGCATTATTCGTATGCGTAAAACAAGAAAACCAGAAAAAAATGCTAACACTTAATGGAACGCAAAAGGAAATATAAAAACTAAAAAGTGGGAGATAATGGGAAATTAAACTTTTCTTAGTTTCGTTTGCGGGAATCCAATGATCTAAAACGAAAGAAGAATAAACTGATATAAATTGCATGAAAGCCGTTACCTTCATCACCATGTTACAAAAACTATCAACAGTTTGAAAAAAAATAATACAAATAATAATTTGATTAGAACTTATCGTCGTTCGAAATATAAATGGTAGCTAGGTATACACTGGAAGGAGAGCTGTATATCAATCCCCTGTGATGATGAACAGAACCAGTCACACCTAGCATCAAAAGTCCGACCCCGCTTACTCGTGGTGAAGGCCGCAGGTACTATTCAAAAAAGATATTCTCTTTTGGAAGTGAACATAACTGGAGGATTGCCAGATCAATGTGGTTTACTGATCTGGACTAATATGACCAAATTTTCCCTTTTTCTGCCTCTGAGAAGTGGTCAACTTCTCAGGATCCTGTTGTGGACAGTTTAAATCTACTGGTCTAGCATATGGTTTTGAGCTTGATTGTGGATCTTGGACTTATTGCACTCAGGGGTTCTATTGAGAGAAAATCTTCCAATGTTTATGCCTATGCACTGTAAAAAAAACGGTGTGTGGTTACACCATTTTATGGTGTAACATAACACTATATTCTATTATAAGATTACACCAGAGGAAGTGCAATGTTACACCTGAAACAAGTGTAAAGTAATGCCAGAATCCAATGTAAAGTTATACTGGGGGAAGTGAAACGTTACACCAGAAACAGGTGTAAGTAACACCACATTCCTGTATAACGTTCCATGATTGGCAGCCACTCTAAAAAACTATTTGCTGGTATCTAATGGAAAGGAAGGACACTATATTATTTAAAAAATCTCATTTATTCCCAATGAGATAGCAATAATTATATTTGTACGTAATGAGTTTAGAGAAAAATTCCATATTCTAAACACCTAAAATCAAGGACGTAACGCGCACAAAACAACAAAAGTAAATTTACATTTAACGCAATACACAAATTATAGTAAAAAAAAAGACTTACAGATAGAAATCACTACCAGCTCAACTAACTGATTTAGTTCCTTTAAAAAACAATGTTATTTTTCACAATTTCCATAGAAGTCGTACTCTTTGATTTCAAATGAAATTGTCTTGAAAAATATACACTACTAGAAAATTTTTTGAATTTTGTGAAACAATTAATGCTATTCTAAAAAGCTTTTTCGAAATACGAATTGATGTTAGTTATTTAGCGAAGCTGTAGTTTTCATTCATATGCAAAACTCTTTTTTTCGATACTGTAGATATTTTCTCTTCAAGACTTCAATTTATTTGTTCCAGCTTTCATTTAGGAGTTAGCACATTAATGCCATGGTATTTTGTTTCCAAAATGAATTCGTGTTTACTAGGCAAATATCAGCCAGTCCATACCAGGTAAGTATTGAGGAAAATGTTCAGTTGAAGCAGATGACTGAAGTGATCGGAACGACGTTCAGATATATAATGTTTATATTCTGTAATATATTATTCTGTATTATTCTGTTAATGTCTATTATTCTGTCTTCATTCCGAATATTAAAATTCTTATAATCAATATCTTATAATTAATCCTATTTAAATATAATTGATATATTAGTAAGAGTGGTAGTACAAAAAATTAATTTGTTCTTAGTAAAAGAATTATATGCGCTAGGGAGCAAAAAAAAAAACTGTAAATTTGTTGGTGTGGGGGAACAAAATTGGTGGTGAAACGTCTTGGCTAGTAGAGTTCCATAAAGAAATCGGGGGAGACTGTTAACTACCATGTGCTTCAAAAAAGTGTTTAAGATTACATCAAAAATCTGTTTTTGCCGATTCATTCAGAAAGTAAAATGCTCGCTCGCTTTTGATTTATTTTTACTGTCGTAACATTGTCCCTTTATTTCATATTTTTCAAAAATAAATTTTAAGTGAGAAAATTGCTTAGTAAGAGTTTACAGGCGTTAGGTAAAATATAATTGAACATCACAATGACAAAGATGTACTTTGATCATATCCTGTGCACAGAAAAGAACAAAATTCCTTCTCTGTGTCCCGACAGCTGTTCACTGGATTTCCTTCTCCTATCCAGCTCTGAACCCTTTTGATCTGAATACTTAGCCATTGAATTGTGCCAAAGTGTTGCTCAGAAGCAAAATAACCATTCTAATTTCAAAGTGTCATCCACATTAAAAGTTCTTGCATTGTCAAATTTACACTGAAATTTTAAAATAAAAAAATTTGATAAAATGTTTTTTTCAAATCTCGCACATTTATGAATTTAAGTATTCCATTATCAGGAATGTTTTAAAGCGGAAGAAGAGTAGTGTAAATAAATGTCCGGGCTCCAAGAAACACGAAGGACACTTTTACTATTATACCTAGCATTTTATTTAATAAAAGAAAACATACGTTTTAACTTGTGCAAACTTTTAAATTGGTAACATCAATATTATGCTCAAAGAAAGGTGGTTAAGATCCGTTTTTTATTTACTTAGTATTTACATTTCATTTCTGATAACACTTAACAAAACACTCCAAAATGAATATTCCTGCATAGAAACGGTCAGACTCATTCAGACAGAATTTTTTTTAAAAGAAAATCAAACAAATCAATGTCCTTCAAATAAGTAATTAAAAGTTTGTAGAAAGTTTTTTCATCAGATTATTTTCAGGCTCTAATATAGTTTTAAAAGAAAAAGTATTAACATTATATTTTTTTAAATTGGCAAAATATTTGTTTCTTTCTATTTTGTATCTTTTACAATGAAATATTAAATGTTCAATAGTTTCTCTTTGGTTACACATCAAACTGTTTGGTGAGTTAACCTTTTTTAAGTGGAATAAAAATGGCTTTGTAATTGCAGAATTTACTTTAATTCTCAGTATAATAGAGATTTCTTTTTTTTTACTTAGTCCAGAATTTTTGAAAGTATTAATTTTTTCTGAAATTTTATGTCTGTGTGTATCTATAGCATGTATATTACACCAGTTCTGTGTTTCTTCATATATTTTAATTTTATTTTGTTACAACAAAATTACAAAAATTATTACAACGTTTCTTTCTTATTTTTGTCATATAAATCATAATGCATCATGCGCCTCATACTTAAAACATTCTGATCGTAATCAAGAATTAACTCATCATCTAAATGTGTAGGGACACCAATTATGGTGCCTAAGACTGATTTCTTAAACTGAGGAAGTTTTTTCACGGGGATAGACATAATTTTTTTTAATTCAAGTATATTATTGTGTTGATCTTTTGAGTTGGGAAATATTAACAATCTTCCACGAGAAATGAATTTCCCTCCAATGCGTTCAATTAATCTAGCGAGTTTAAGTTGGTGTTAATCCCAGAAATGACAAGTCTTCCTTGTCATTCAAAGCTTTTTGAATGATGTCTGGGAATTTAGAGTTTTCTGAGTCTATTTTGGTAATAATCGTAATGTTCTTACTTAGTTCTTCATTTTTTTCTAAATTGTTCTCTTTATTTAGATTTAATACATCAGTTTTTAAATTTGAGACTTGATCTCTTACAATATTATGAATATTTGAAGTTACCTGTGAAATTGTTTGAGTATCCGATTTAATGAGTAGTTCTTTTTGAACGTTTTCTTCTACAGATTTCGTGGGTGATGGTTCTGAATCCGAGGACAATTTCAGATCTTCTGCTAAGTCATAATCTTCTGAATCTTGTATTTCTTTATCTTCTGTTTTCATCTTTTCTACTCTATAGAACTTGGATCTTTTCTACTCTATAGAACTTGGATCTTTTCACTTTAATGTTCAGTTTGGGAGAAATCTTTTTTTTTTCTTACCACCAATCGCCATTTTCTAAAGACACGTAATCTTTAATTAGGAAATGCACCAGAAGAGTCAACTAAATCAAGTAAAACCAGCTCAAATTTTAACAAATAAATCACTAATCAAAATTAAAATTAACAATACTCCAAAACTCGAAACTTCCGCACACACAAACGCATCCTATCAAGGCCACCACCCCGAATCCGAATCTCTCTGATAGTATGAAGGGGGGAGGGCATTGCTGTCAAGTTTGACAGCCGAAATAGTTACAATTCAACGTTTTTCTTGCGAAAGGTGTAGAATTTAGCCTATTCAATTCTATAGCTTCTTCAGCGCGTTTACTCTCATAATTTGTTTAAAATGGTTTCAAAAATTTAACTGTTATTATTTCGAAAAAAAAAATTACATGGATTTGATCGTTAAAAGAACAGTGAAATAATCCATTTTTGCATACCTCGACAGAAATATAGATGAAAATAAGGTTAATATTTTTCTCTTCAATCTGAAATCGGTCGACACTTTTTTGACAGCTAAAATACTTACAAATTCAAGTTTTGGATATTTCAAATCACCATGATCAAGATTTCGAATAACTTAATTTGATGGTGACTGAGTATTTAATTTGACAATTTAATAGCTCAGAGCAGCATTTTCTTTCCGTATTATGTCACAGCTCTATAACTTCTAAAATCTGCATTTAAGGGAAAAATGTGATTAAGATAAATTAAAGATCAGAATCAAATTTATTTAAATGTCGATTTTTCATCCCTATTCATTTAGTCTTGAAAGAATTATGGAAACTGGGATATTTAACAATAAATTATCATTTTTTATAAAAATCATTCCTAATTACCTAATATCGAAAAATCATTACGTAAACTTTTAAAATGCATATTTTTATTGAAGGATTTGAAATAGCACTTGTTATTTAAATTTTAATTAATATCTGATATAAATTCTTATGACCCATTACTATTGTGAAATATCCTAGCTTACTGGACGAATATTATTGAAAATCGATGTTTAAATAGGTTTGATTATGATCTTTAATTTATTTTCAGTAACATTTTTCTACTAAATGCAGAGTTTAGAAGTTATAAAGTTTCGAAGTTAGATTCTCATTCACATAACATGGGGATTCTTAATATTTTGTTAGGGAAGTGTAACTCAGTTCCATATATTGTAAAGATATTCATCGTTTTGAGCTAATGGGAATAACTTTCCCTTGCTTTCATTTCCTGCGATTCCAAAATATTATATACTTAAAGGTGATCTCTGAAAAATTTTCCAATTACTCATGTCAACGTTACGATGCCGACATATTGCTTCAGCCATTTGTCTTGCAGATCGAGTTTGGAAGGGATTCAGTAGAAACTGAGTTTTGTTTCATAAGTTTCGCTTCTGCAAAACATTACACAACACTACACCATCATTCACACTTCTAGTTAACTGGAAGAACACAATTTGTCTTTTATTTCTTAAATTTAAAAAGTTTCATTTCCCACACCCTTCTAAGAAAAGTGGGTAGATTATTGCTGTCAGTAATAATCTACCCACTTTTCTTAGAAGGGTGTGTCTCTTGAAGATCTACCATCGAAATTTCAAATTTCTATCGTATACAAATTGTTTGAATAAGTCGTTAAAATTTTGCCGTTTCCATATTTAGTGATTCAGTAGTTTTGTAGCCTTCGTAAAGGATTTGCTGTTAGTTGCCTGCAAAGCAGTTAAAATATATTTTTAAATAGGTTTTTTAATTCAGTATCAGTAGTTACAATTTAGTGGATTTTAATTTATTATGGCACGTTCTGATTAAACAATAAAACAGATAAATAAACACCCACTCAAGCAGCTGCTTGCCACAGAGTTGCCAAGCACGCTAACTACTCGGCCACGGGACGACTGATTATACAATATATAAATAAAATTTTGTAGAAAATTCTGTAACTCGTTTATTTTGGTAGTAAGTAGAAAATGTTAAACTAACGGGATGTAAAATACACTAAAGTTAACCAATAAAATGTTCATTTACGAACTTGTCGAACAGTCAAATTTTACTACATTATAACCTTCTCTCGTCATGCAAGCATAAGTTGAAAACTTTTTTATTGCATATGTGCCATATTGCTTTTGCTGTAATAAGCATTTAATTTTATCGACAATCTCAATTGTCTTCTAAAATCGATCAAGAAATATATTATGGCATCTTTAGAATATATTTTATAAATATTTTGTTTCCATGCCACGCCTGTAGATGGGTAAAGTTTACCAATTAGAGCTACCGATACAAAACCAATAATATTACTTAAAAAGAATCACAATTGCTTTGACGGGAGCAACAGTATAATATATTCAAGGATGCTTGTGTTATTTGCATGTACATGCAATAACTGAACTGTATAAGTATTTGAAAAATGCGAATTATGATGTTTCATTTTGCCAATCCACCTAAAAAAGAGATTTATAATTATCACTTTAAAAATGGGGTTGTATTTTCCATTCCTCAGAAGTAAGGGTCACTTGGCAACCTTCACATTCAACCACCAAAATTTCAAATTTCTAGCATAAATACATCGCTTCTAGCATAAATTTCATACTTCTACATAATAAAATTCATACTTCTACATAAATTTCATAAATTCTAGCATAAATACATACTTCATATTCTTTTAAAATTTTAGAATTTTCAATTTTTTTACACCGTTAGAGGGCGCAATTATAGTTTTCGGAAGATTTCAAAAGTATGATTTCATCAATTCCTATCTAACCCGAAAAAGAATTTTTTATTTATCTCTAAAAACAATTATCTGCTAATACTAAAAAATTGGGTTTTCCCACCCCCTCTGGGTCTAAGGGGGTCAATTCATTATTGACAATGGAATCTTGGTAACCTTCACATTCCACCACCAAAATTTCAATTCTTTTTTTCAATTTTTTTCGTTTGCCATATTCGCTTTAAATTTTTGAATTTTCAAATATTTCCACAGTTAGAGGGCGCAATTATAACTTGATAGAGATTCGGAAAGTGCATGTCGTAATATTTCATCAATACCTATACAACACGGAAAATAATTTTTAATTTTCAGTAATAAAATGTTACAAGGAAAGTCTTGTAGACAAGGAACACTTGAAAAATTGAGTTGAAAACACATTTGTTGTCCTGACTGGGATTCGAACCTATGTCTCCCAGAAGCAAGCCAAGCGTCTTAAGCGCTAGACCACAGAGGATCTCTATAAGCAAAAAGTTCGATGTCTACAGACGACAAAGTGAAACTATTATCTTGTTTTCTTTGAAAACGATATAAACTACCGAAATCATTCATTGTACAGAGAGTTCTTTGCATGACTACGGTGCATTGCAGGAACAACATTCGTGCAGGCAATTTGACTACTGTACTAAGAATTGCTGTTAGGTTACACAACAATGTTTATACATGATTCATTCATACGTAAAGTACAGAAAAGGGATAACGTCATGACTTTACACCAGTTTGTGGTGTAAGGTAACACCATAAATTGGTGTACCTTACACCATAAACTACACTACATTTTTTTTAGGTTTTCATGTTTAAGTAACCTAACAAAAATCATGTTTATAAGACACGCTTTTTCATTTGATATGGCAAGCATTAGCTTTTCGTGAGCAAAACTCCAGCCTTCTTTTCCTTTTAGCATGATTGCTAGCACCTTTATATGAACACAATTATATAGAACCTCATTGATTTACTAAGGTTCAATCACTATCTCTCTGTACGGAAGAAAACTGTTATGTATGAACTGAGTATAAATTAAAAATTAAGCATTAGCACCAAAACTTAATGCTTTAAATTGCAAAATTAATATTTATATAATATTTTAGAAACAGGTACTTACGAATCAGTTTTATTAACCTTATGTAATAGACTGCAAATCTAAACTTGCGGTTAAAAATGAGATAAACTACTAGCCTGAAAGAATTAAGTCAGATCCCTATGCCGATCCAAAACATGTTTCGTTTCGTTCAGATGTCGCGAGACAGATTGCATTACAATAGAGGAAATTCAGTTTTGTTGAAAGAATATAACTTGTTACAGATGGCGATTTTCTTACTATATAAGAATTATTATTATCAATTTATTAACCAAAATATATGAAATAGATTAAAATCATTTAGCTGATTTTTACTTTGGGATGACAGTCTAATAATCTCCTACCACTGTTACTTCATAATACTTATTATATGTACATATATTTTTCAAAAATCTCATCCGTACCGTTTAAAACCGAGTCTGTCACCGTGTAAAACGAAACTGGATGTATTTTATTGACCGCGTAAAGCAGAAATCGTATAAATCAAGGGATGGTTTAATAAGAAAAGTTTTCTGCGACTTTGACGTCGAATTCCGAAATTCAGCCAACCGTATACGTATACAGAGAGCAGAAGACAACGGCTAACTGACACGAATAAATCCCTTACAGAGCCAACAATTCGGTGGCATCGCCATTTACAATTTTCAAAACCGTGGCATGAACAAAATGAGAAAAGGCGATTTAAGTCGATATCTGTCAGAATGATCAAATGCAAGAATGATGATCAGTTAAAAAATTCTTCATTCTAAAGGGGAACACGGTTTTGTTTTCTTTATCTATATACGAACAAACACTTTATTTTCAAATGTCGGGCTCAATTTCAATATTGCTTATTACGAGAATAATTGCTTATGCTCTGTTCAAGTTTTCTGCACGCGACTGAGCTATTATCAGCTTGTTAGTAAAGGCTATCCGGGTTTCAAGTCAATATTCAAAGAAAAGCAAATGAAGTAGACACTATTGTGATAAATGAAGGCAAAATGTTTAAGTGAAGGATATTAGGGGGAGAATGGTTGCGCCTGTACCAGAGACAAGTATTAGGATGGAACTTAAAAGTCAAAATGGTTGGAACTCACTGCATAGCACTGAAGGGGAAGGAAGAAAATAGTTCTTTTCATCCACATTAAACAGCAAATTCGGAATGTAATTCAACACTTCACAAAAATATTGATTCTTCTGATAAGTTTCAGATGGTGTTAAAATAATGAAAGTTGTACTTTGTACTCTTGCACGCAAAATAAAACAATCATTACTATTAATTTTTTATGAAACCCTATTATTGAAGTCAGTTAAGATGTTTAGACACTTCAAACTGGTTGATTTGAATGCCATGGATCTCAAATTCGAATGTTCTTCTCTGTTAGCATTTGTTGCTAGAAGATAGTCAGTAATTAGCTATAAGCCTAGTTAGTCGAATTATTTATTAAATAAATTATTTAGATTGTCATACATCTTGTCAAAATAATTATTTTATCGATTAAATAAGTTTATTAAATATCAGTTTGATTATTTCAAACCCGCCGCTGTCAAATACAGATTTTTGAAATTTTGTAACACTCCGTTTGATACACACTATTGATAGGGCCAACAATATGAAATGCCTCCAGGTGGCAGACCTGTTCCTTGCCCTCTAAAGTCTTAACCCACCCTTCTGCTGAGAATTTCCTCCAGAATTGGTTTTCAAGTACCTTTTTCGCATACTAAATGATCTCGCCATTATCACGTTTGCCATTATCACGCCCCGTTGGGAACCACTGATCTAGAGCAGTGGGTGCAGCATTTATGCATCGGTGGCATCGCCATTGCTTCTGCCTCGATTTCCTCCCGCTCTGTTCGTGCTGTCAGATGTCTCATGCTACATTTAGATCTCTGACCACGTGGATTCCGTTCACCTGCTGCCAAGTCCCCGCATGCTGCCCTTTACACCGGATCTGACCCAGTTCCTCGAGGAACGTCTCCGATTCCCGCCGACTGGAAGCAGTTCTAAAACCGGTCCATTCTCTTTGGCAGCGTGGGGTGTCGCAGTTCTCTCGTGGCGGCGGCGCAGTAAAGTCATGCCCGATCATTGTAATACACTCACAAACACCTTCAACGCAGATTCCTGCTCGTTTTGTTTCCCTCAACAATAGCGTGTCTCTTTTCTGAGAATGAATATTTCTTCATAATCATGGTTATAACATTTGCCTGATGACATGTTGCATAAGATGTCAGCTTTGCAAATGAAATGCAAAATAGCTCTAATGTGGTTATGCTAATTCTGAAGATAAATGGGCAGGAAGAAAAGGTACAAGCAGAAAGAGAAGCAACAATGCACTTTGTTTCCGTTAGAATCACAGACGATACTTATCTGAATGCAGCAGATAATAACAATGTTTGCTTCCCCAAAATAATGATCATTTCGTAGACTTTGAGTAATTGTCGAAAGTTGCCAGCACAATGATCATAGCTCGATGACCTCTGACCTCCGCCACCATAGAAATTAAATTCGAATGAACAATGCGAAGAGCAACCGACAATTTAGTGGACTGAAGATAATTCGTTTCGACTGAAGAAACTTTTCCCATTTTCTGTGGAGACAAGAAAATCTTGAAATCAGTTCTTTGGGGCACGTAAAGATATTCTGGGGAATTCGAAGTCTCGTTTGATCGATCGCCCCCCTCGACAGCCAATAACGAATTATTCTACGATTTTAGCTTCAAACCTACTTTTCACTTTGAATAATAACGGTTGAATATTTAAGGAATTATTGGAAGCTGAAACTTTCGGCAGCTCGTTCTGAAAAATCATCGTGAATTACGTAACACCTCAGAGGTTGAAGCAGGTTAGTGATCGTGTTATGTCGCATGGCACGTTACATTAACTGGTAAAATGTTATAAACTGAAATGTGGAAAGGTAAAATCATATGATTATTTCCGCAATTAGAATATTTTTTCATTTGATGGTGACACAAATCAGCTAATTTAATATATTACTATATGCAAATAACTATTGGTGCATCGGGTTGGGTTGTTTTACTTCTGAGCGGCACATTTTTTCACACCATGGACTAAATGACCAGGTCACAGGGACCCCGAAATCTCAGAGAATGTTGGGGGAGGAGACCCACTGGAACAGCTGTTGGGAAGACGGATGGTAGCCTCCCGTCAAGGCCATCCAGCATGTTCTTTAGCGTGCACAGGGTGTGGCTCTCACATGCTCAGGGCGGGGCCAAGGCATAACGTCCCATCCGACGGACGGCAGCCTTTCCAAGCCCGTCGGTGTCCCCTGCTGACCGAGGGTAGGGCGGAGAATTTTGCAGAGATAAATCTCAACGCTGATCCAGCAATTACTGCATCGAACTCTAAATGAAGCGAACGAAAGAAATCACCTTTACAAAAGGAAAATTTGTGTAACAAGAATCCTGAAACTTCTAGGGTTCAGTTAGTAACGAGACATGCCCAGTTAAGAAAGTTTCGGTAATTTTGCCCTAGGTAATAAAGGGGGACACCGATGAGCTTGGAAAGGCCATCGTTCAAAGGGTGAGACATAAAAAGCGTGCCCCGTGCAAGAGAGATCCCTACCATGTGCAACAGGGGCGGATTGGGACGCCGGGACATTGGGCAATATTCCGGTGGGCCGCTTGAATAACACAGTTGCTGGCTTATAAAAACTTCCCGTAAGTTTTTTGCTTATTAAAACGTTACTATTTCCTTTTTTCATTTTCATCTTAATAAAACATATGCATATTTTAAGTTTTTTTTCAACATCAAACAATGTAGCCCAGAGTTATCCTCCAAGTATCATTCAGAAAAACCCTCTGAGTAATTGAAGTTTGGGAATATGGAAACAAGATGGCCACAAAACAGCTGCCAACTACACACACCGGCCACTGAATTAGAAACTTTATTCAATGCCGAGTTGGACTACCTTTAGCCCGAATTACAGCAGATATGCTGTTTCGCATAAATTTTACAAGGTGTTGGAGGGCCTTTACATCTCCAGAATACCAGGCATTCACCAGGCAGCCCTTTAACTGGCTCAGATTTGACAGAAGAGGACTTTGCTCCCGGATCTGTTTTTCTAACATGTCCCATACATTCTCTGTAGAGTTCAGATCCGGGCTTTGTGATGGCGAGGGAAGATGGTGGAAGTCGCTGTCATGCTCGCTGAACCACTGCTGAACACATCTTGCGCAATGGACAGTAACATTGTCGTCCATGAAATAGCCATCGTCTGCTGGATAAAAAGTCAACATAGCACGATGGACTTGATGGCAACAATGCTAAGATAATCCTTGGAGGACACTCGACCTTCCAGCAATATCAGGGGACCCATTCGTACCAACAGAACGTGCCCCACACTATGACATTGCCTCTAGAACCTTGAATTGTGTTTACAAGGCAAGCTGGGCCCATTGCTTCATGGGGCTCCCGCCAAACTCTCTGCCTGCGATCGGTACAGAACAAGGTATACAGCGACTCGTCGGACCATGTGACATTTTTTCCAGTTTCCAGTGTCCAATCATGTTGTTCCTGACACCACTGTACACGAATTTTACAGTTCTAAACAGAAATCAGTGTTTTCCGTATAGGCATGCGACTACTAATACCGATTCACTTCAATTTCCTGCGCATAGTTCGCTGAGATATTTTTATATTGTCGGGAACAGCCTTCAATGAATGCTTCGGTTAGTTGCTGCACACAGGAAGTCCTGTTTCTCTGTACAAGCATTCTCAGACGACGGCGATCTCATGCCTGAGAGATTGTCGTCACAACACACTTACGTCTTTTAGACAAGCAATGTGGATTATTTTTCCACTGATTAAAAACTCGAGTATCTCATCTTTTTAGAAACCAATCAGCTTTACTGTTTTTAAAAATCGTCGCTCCATCCAGAGTGGCACCCACAACAAGCCCTTTATCGAACCAAAAGATCCTTTGTTTTTCCCATTGTGACATTACTGACGTTTACTGACGAGCAGCAGTCTTAAATAGTTGCCTACATCACGTGACCACGTATTTTACATATACATTGCGCAAGTGACGTTTACGTACATTTGCATAAAGGTTGCTAATTCAGTGGCCGGTGGGTTACAAAGGCACAAACAAAGCAGTCACAATTTGGTTGAAAATGAGGCAACTTAGTGGGGAATTGATTTCAAATCGTAGATGTTTTACAATTACTCCTTGGAAATCATTTAAGCAGGCAGAGAAGAGTTGGAGAATGGGCTTAGTAGATTCTTTTATGACAGGACGCAATCACGATGTTGTCTGAAGAACACTGATCGTTGCCAGATGGTGTGCACAAAAGACTTTCTCACTTGGTTGTGGGGTACATTTGCTCAGCAAATAGCAGATGGCAGACACGATGACGATGACTTTCAATGAACGATTAATAATGGCGCATGAGAGACTGCGGTGAGGTGGAAGTGGCAGCGTGAAGGGAAACGCGAGGTGGTGAGGATTTTAGTTTAGGATGTTTTTTATTCCCCCACCGTGAATCGACATTCAGTCAACGCTGTATTGGAATCAGACAGCTGGAAATTCGAAAAGCAACTTAAAGGTAAATACTCGTACTTTTCCGATTGCTTTCAATAGATTTATTTTTTAATGCTATATTGTCTTTCAAAAACAGGATGAATACTTTCTCGAAACTCTGATCGGAATTTATGCTATTGTTATAAATTTAATGGATGGAAACTGAGCGTGACTTCCAAAGTATGTTTACCAAACATAAGCATGAATGAAGTAATTTATTATAAAACCATACAAAAAAAAACAATCTTATGTAAACACCAGTTTTTGTCTTTATCAATATGAAGTTAAACCATAAAAAGAATAATCTGTTATGCTTAACTAATTTTCTAATCTTTATACTGCAGTGATGTCAATATTTCCTCCTACTCAAAATAGAACATATTTTTTCATATAATGTTTCAGAAACAAATTTATTTTGATATTCATTTGTGATATATTTATAGTTACTTTAATAATTTTTCACATTTTATTAATGCGAAACATCTGACGATGATCTATCTTAAAAACAAACTTTTATTGTTGACTTCCTTTCACCAATGGAACTAGACTTTATTTATTTCTATTCATAATCACATATATATATATACCCCCCCCCCCAAGCAGCTGCTTGCCACAGAGGTCTGACAGGAGCCTGTCAGTTTATATGCCACAGTACACAACTTCAATACAATACGTCTTTCTTTTTACAACTGAACTAGAGCTTCCGTTTTCTTCTTCAATTCTTATTATTCAAAGTATCTGTCCGTTCCAATAAGTTGATGACGTAAATGTCAGGCTGAAGTATACGTAAGCATTAATGACACTGCTATCATGGGTTCATTGAAACACGTTCATCTGTCTTAACAATATCATACGAAATATTCTTCATCTTTCATTTGCAATTCTCGCTGTATTTTTTTTATAAAAAATGTCCAAACAAAAAAATTCGATATAAAGAACCAAAACCTGTAGAAGACTGTTTTTTTTTATATTTATTTGTTGAGATTTCGCAAAATTTTTGATTAACACCAAACCACTTTGTATTATCTTAATTTTTTTTCTCGCAGCAGTCTTACGTAAACCAACGTTGGAAATACTACACATTTTTCGTAAAGAATCTTTCTTGCACTCTATAGGCAGAAAGTCCATAATACCCAAAAACGTTCATTCGCCATAAATTTTTTAAATATACAAGATCAAAAATATTCTATCTGACTTCATTTTGTCTTTATTTTTGAGTTCATCTTGTTTAGAGTTAAATAATTTTAAATTGCAGAAAAAATCTAAGTACTCTCGTATAAAACCAAAATTCCTGAAAAGGGATGAATTCTCGTGATTTTTTTTCACTAAAGCTTCCGTTATTTCCTTCGCATGGGTCACTCCAAAGTGTGGTCTTACACTACATTAAATCATCATCCTCAAACGGTCATGGGCTACGGAGGTCCAACCAGACCGTGCAATTTGATTCTCCAAGCATATCTGTCCTGAGCTACATCTGCTGCATCTGGCCACAGAAGCACGTTTGGAGGCTAAACTTCTTATTACAATCTTGTGCTTTCGCAAATTTTTTAATACTCTACGAGAAACAGGTACATTGCCTTTTAAGAAATTGGCACACACTTCACATAAAGCATACATCTGAGGGTCGGAGATGTGCTTCAACAGAGCTGCACGCTGCTTTCCCCCAAATTTTGGTACACACTGAAGGAATGAGCCTTGAGATCTAACTTTCATTTGGGACATAGTGTATCTCGAGTTCTTTCGAAGGGAGGATCTTTGCACGGAGCCTTTCAGAATCTAACGTTCTAGGATGAAGATCAACACACAAATAACCACAGGGAGGTTGTGTAGCTAGTCTATAAGCATCGGTCAGGAGTTTGAAATGATGTGGAAACATGTCTTGCCAGATTCGCTATTTGTGAAGCATCCCGACAATTGCGAAATAAAAACATATAATGTGCATTGAGCGATATAGTCCTCGAATGTCTTCCCTTTAAAAACATATTTTGCAAGATCAGGACAATCTTGATACTTTTATGATGACCGCCTCGAATAAACATATATATACATATATACTCGATATGCGTTGACTGTTTCATCAAGTCATCCAGCACCAGAAGCGTAGGTCTGAGGGGGTCAAATTCCAGATCTACAGGTACGCCTTCATAAAATTCCATAGTTTTCTTAAAGGGCTCAAAGGCAGGTTGCCACTCCCCGTAGCAGTAAATGACACGTTGTGGGGGGGGGGGGGTCCGAACACTTGAGCGGCTTCTTTGATGAGTTTCAGAGTGAAAGTCGTCTTTCCACACTGAGAAGGAGCGACAATTAAAATATTTGAAGGAGTTCGGAGAGCCATCGTACCACCATGCAGTCGTTAAAGTCTACTCGACACGTGTAATCACAGTGCAATACTGTGGGAAGAGTCGAACCGCTCGCTCTTTTAAACAGGAAATACTGACAGTGAGCACCGCAATTGTGTCCCATGGGGTCCTGCAGAGGTATCGAGGGATGTAACACGTGACGTATACCTAGAGAGCTATAGTATTCTTGCATGGACACATCGGGACTTGTCCCCAAAGTGATCCACATGAATTCCTTTCTTGTAATCCTTTCTTGTAAACAGCTATCCAGTGGGTTCCAGGCATGGAGGACGGATCAGTATTGTAGATAAACAAGGCTTCTGATTGGTCGATTCTGCGAGATAGTCTGTCATGTGGAAACACACCTAGACTTGTCGGTAACATCGAGAGGATGGATTCTAACTGATAGGTAAGTAGTTTAGTCCCACCCAGGTGTATCCCCACGCACAGTGCTTTCCCCTACGACGTCACTGGCCACGCCCACTCCCGGTCACGTGATATGACCACGCCCCCTTATTAATATTCATAGTTCATAATTAATAATTAATTAAAACTTAAGCAATCCCCCTTTATTAAAAAACCCTTATTAAAAATTCCTACCCCCTTTATTAAAAGCCCATGGCGCCATCTAGTGTATATGACGTGTACTATTTTTAGAAAAACCCTCAATTTTAGTCGTAATTTTTCCAATTTTTGACTCCCTCTCATTAGAAAACCCCATTATCAAAAGTTCTCCCTCTTTATTAGAAACCCGTGGCGCCCTCTAATTATATGATGAGTACTATTTTAGAAAAAGCCCACAGTTTTAATTGAAAATTTCCCAATTTTTGACTACCCCTTATTAAAAAAAAAAAACCTATCAAAAATTCCTTCCCCCTTATCAAAAGTTCCGTCCCCTTTATTAAACTTTCCTGATCACAAACTCCCTTGGTATTTAATCTCAGCTGAAATTTTCCAAGTCCACTAAATTTTTTTGGTGGCAACGCTCATTCCCGTCTCAGAATGGCTGATGCAATCCTCAAAACTAATTACAAGGTCCCATATTTTGCAAATTCGACCTTCACTAGAATAAGTACTATCCCAGAGTAACTGTTTTAAAAGACTGTCCTGCAGAAAATGAAAAAATGCTGTTGGGTAAAAATAAAAAAATTAATAAAAAAATTAATGAAAGGAAAACGGCGAAAAACTCTGATTTAAAAACAAATTATTCGTAATTATGAAAAATATTGAGGGGTAATATGGTCTGGTGACCTGTATGGGTGACATAAAAGATGCTCTTTAAAACACACAACAAGCGTGCAGAACCTTACCCCCGGACCACGTTTTACTGACGGATGGTTTTACAATCTGAAAAGTCCTGCGAAATAAAAAATATTATTCCAAACAGGGACCACGTTTTATTGATGGATGAGTCTTGTATCACCCCCTGCACTGTCAAACCCTTTGCTTCCGTATCAGGCGCGATGTCTTACAACATGAAAACCCACTGGTACTCTTGATCGTAGTTTTCGGACTCGAAATTTTTCCAAGTCGAGAGGCGGTTGCCAGCCCCTTTGACCTAACCCATATTATCTACCTCATTTCAATCTCCTTTCGTTTCAGGCCATCACAGGATATGGAAAAAATATTTTCCATCCTCTTACCGAAATATCCCATTTATGATAGGTCAGTTATTTGTTTACCCCATAGGAAGAATTTCCCTTTGAACCCCTAAACCTCGAAGAGTTGAGCTTCTCTTATTTAGTCTCCATCGGGTTGAAGGATGATGCCATCAGATATCTGTGTTCCCGCATCAGGACTAGTTTAGGAAAGTGGATTTATGTTAAATCTGCCATGTCTCAATTAATTATTCTCCGTAAGTATATCCGTTACGTGACATGGTTTTACTCCTAATACTCATTCTCGCTGTATCCTCAGTAACAGTCAATAACAATTTCTTCCTCAGAAGAAAAATCAACTAATTATTTGGAAGTAAACAGTTTTTAAAAATCGTCTCTTCCACCGTTTACCGGAGTTCGTATGACTCATCACGCTGATGAAATTCGCGTTGCGGTGTCAGTTACACGCTTTACAAGGTCAGTTGTTTTCATAGGGTAAATTCTACAAAAACTATGTGGCAGAATGTTATAGAAAGTAAGCAATGCTAAAAGTAGAATTCATACGTTTTCGCTTGCGTAAATAACTTTAGTTCCAACATGAGTCAAAGAAGTAGGGAACATTAGTTTTAACAAATACACTAACCTACTATACAGATCAAAAAACAATACCTTTACAAACTAAGAGCGTGAAAAATCCCAAGTCCAGCAATACTCGTCTCAATATAGGAAAATTCCATACACACTCTCACTTCAACATCGCCTCTGTTTAAAATTTCTAAAAGCTGCTACTATCATTGTCACGTGATTTTAAAGAAATGCTGGGAGATGTGCGCGCAGCAACAGCCCACCCAGTGATAAAGGTCAGAGGGCACCTACGCGCTGGCCTATGGAAAGCTGATAACCGAAGCATGTCTAATTCCATGTGAGAACCGCTCCGTGCTTTTATCTTCCTCAAGGATGCCCTAATGAGAAAGTTAAATAATGACATGGCGAAATGCAGCAATTCAAAATAAGGAATTCTTCTGCCGATAGATTAGAAGAGATACACTTAAAAATTGATAAGAATCTATGAAATTCAAAGTTCCAAAGGAGAATGCTGTGTCAAATGTTATTGGGAATGCAATTAATCTTTTTTGATCGTACCGATTCCTTGCAGATGGCTATCTTTTAGATTAACTGGAATCATGTTTGGGAGCTTAAAATTGAGATTACACGTATTATGACCGGCACCTCGTACAAGCGCCAGGGAAGAACACTATATCCATGCAATGAAACTCATTCGAACTCATTCGACATAAAAAACCTTGGCCAATATCGCGACTGTGCACCGGGACCGATGTGTTTAACTATGTGTCAGATACTATGAAATTGATCCCTGTCATGTTTACACAGCCATCTTCATGCCTGAAGATGTTAAATATTAATCTAGAGTTGATAGCCTACAATGTACCTTTTTGGGAGGCATACGAGGAGGAATTTCAGTGATATGCAAACAACAAGCATTTAGAATGAAAAACTGATAGCAAGTTTGCTTCACTGTCATACAATCTTAGAGATAAACTCATATACCTTAATCTTCAGATGCATGTTTCTCCACAGAATCGTAAATCTCTCATTATGTATTCTATGCTTTCTCTGATACAATACCACTATCACACATCTCACAAGATAATTAAAGTAACTTGCTCAAACACTGATTCATCTTCCACATATGCATATTTACTTTCATCGCACCATTTGCCGAAAAAGCTAAAATCGTAAGCATCATCTGAGTCAGATATATCTAGACTTGCTAATTCTTTATGTTGAAAATCTCACAATAGCTTGAAATGGACAGTATTTTACCCCCCGATACAGCTATAAGTTATGATAACCAACAGATTAAAAGATTTATCTCATAGACAGTAGGTTAGCACACTCAGCTTCTGATCTAAGAAACCTAGAGATCCATGGTAAGACATGAGTATTGCTTTTCTGCTGAGCACCTATGTCTTATAAAAGGATTCTGTAACCGCTATGACAAATAGTTGCATGTATTTTTAAAGATACACTGATTTCGAACTCACTAAGATTCTTATATGCAATCAATAGAGATTTGCACTAAGGATGTCTATATTTTCGCTCTCATGCTCTTTTCATTGTTCTGTGTGTATTTCTACAGCTCCCTACTACGTTTCAATAAGTGCGTAAGTAAACTGCGTGTGTAAGGCGAAAGTGGTTCTTTTAGCTGCAAGCTCACGTTTTTTCGACAATAATATGTATTCGTGTTTTTCACTACATGAGGAAATCAAGCATGCATATTTCATGTCTAAGAATCGGTTTAGTTTTTTTCCTGCATGAAAATATTTCTATACTAGTGTGGTATTCTTAGAACAAGTAAGTATAATAAAATAAATAATAAATACCCCCTCAAGCAGCTGCTTGTCACAGAGGTCTGACAGGAGCCTGTCAGTTTATATGCCAGAGTAGAAGGTCTGAGAGGATGGCAAGACCTCAGCAGAAAAACGACACACACATCCATGCCTTATCCGGGGCTCGAACCCAGGTCCCTTAGATCAGTAGCCAAACGCGCTAACCACTCGGCCATGGGACGGGTTTGTGCGAAACTGGTTGTTTTTCCCCCGCAATGGTGTGGAAATCTTAGAACAAGTAGCACTATGTTCATGTGAAAGTGATTCCGGTAAGCACACGTTTTTTGATAATGATATGGTGTTTCACTTGTTTGGAAATCTGAAAGAACGCTACCTATAGAAAGTAGCATTACTCCAGTAAATTCCATTGGTATGTACTAAATGCTTCTCGATTCTGAGGGTTCCCAGAACCGATCTGTTAGACAATACTTTGCGTTTCAATCGTTTTACGGACCTAACGCATAAAGCGCCAAGTCTTTCAAAGGTTATTTCACACTTCAAACACTCATGAAGACAATCAATATTGCAGGAGTAAGATTGAAAAGGAGAAGCGAAAGAAAAGCACCCTACCCAGCATTCTCACATTAAAAGAAAACGTAACGTAAGCATTCATTGCCTCAAAACAGCTAAGACAGAGGGTGCCCTGTGCCAGCTTGAAAGGGAGCAAGAAGAATACAGGTAACAATAATTTAACCACAAGTATTCATTTTTTACACCACAGAAATGCTTAGAGCTGGGAATGTTTCAGTTACCACTTGGATGACAGAAATTTTCAATAACTTTTATGATAAAGGCATGGTTCCTAAGGATTTTACCAGAGCTATTGTTATCCCTATTTTCAAAAAAGTTGATCGCAGTTCTTGTGATAACTATAGGGGTATCAGCCTACTCTCTGTTCCAGGTAAAGTTCTTTCCATGATTTGGCTTAATAGAATTAAGAATCTGGTTGACAGTCAATTGCGTGATGAGCAATGTGGATTCAGAAGTGGTAGGGGATGTGTGGATCAGATATTTTCTCTTAGGCAGATTCTTGAGAAATGTTTAGAGTTTCAGAAACCTTTGGTTGCTAGCTTTGTTGATTTCAAAAAGGCTTTCGTCAAAATTTGTGGTGGTCATCATAATTTGTGGTTGATTGTGAGATCATATGGCATACCTGACAAGTTAGTTAACATTATGAAAGCTCTCTATAATAACACTGAGTCGTGTGTGAGAGTTGGTAAGGCTTGTAGCAATTGGTTTAGCATTACTTCTGGTGTTCGACAAGGGTGAATTTTGTCTCCTTTTCTTTTTAGCTTGGTTATTGATTATGTTATGCGAAATTCACTTCAAGGGAAGGATTTTGGCCTTAAATGGGCTGGAGATACGAAAATTTCTGATTTAGATTATGCTGATGATTTAGCCCTTTTGGCAAATGATGTTGATGGGATGAACTCTTTCATTCGAGCTGTTGATGAATCTGGTAGTAGAGTAGGTTTGGTTATAAAAAGAGAGAAAACTAAAGTGATGAAAATTGGTCAGGCAGGCTGTGATTCAGTTAATCTGAATGGTTGCAATCTTGAGCAGGGTTCACAGTTTAATTATCTTGGGAGCTATGTAACAGATAATGGTGATGTGCGGCAGGAGATTAACAGACGAATAGGGACTGCTACCGGGACTTTCAAGAATCTATGGAGAGTGTGGAGAAATAGGCGTATACACCTAAATACTAAAATTAGACTGTATAATAGTTTGGTTCTTTCTAAGGTTAGTTATGGTAGTGAAACTTGGACACTTTGTAAACAAGATAACAGGAAACTAGATGCTTTTGATTCTAGATGCTTACACAGTATCTTGGGCATTAGGTGGTTCAACTTTGTAACTAATGATGAGGTTAGGCAAAGGAGTTTGCAACCTCCTTTAAGCAGCATATTGTGCAGAGAGAGACTGTTGGTTTGGCCATGTTGCCCGTATGAATAATTATAGATTGGCGAATAGGGTTATGAACAGTGTGCCTAAAGGCCTCAACAGATTGGCATTATAGCTCTATTAGGAATTTCCAAATCTCATCGAAAAGTCACTAAACACATACTTGTGAAAATTTTATCATTATTTTACCTTTCTCGATTCAGTTAACGAATAGTCAGTAAAACAGCTTTGCAGGAAATAATCTTTATTCATACACTATCTTCAGGAAGGTTACAATTATCGACTACTTAAAAAAAATTAATAAAAGTTAAACGAACACACCATTTTAGTTCAAATCACAATGACCTCCAATCAGATATAGAACACTATTTAGTAACACTATTAGCATTTATTTAGCACATATTCAGAGCCGCGTACCAGTTCGTCGTACACTTCGTTTAGTAACATAGCAAAGTTCTATTCAGACATGTAGGAATAATTATCTTCAACGCTTGTCTCTTCTACAAAACGTTTAGCGATATCGCTTAAATGAATGTTTCTATGGCTTCTGCGAAATGGGCATCAACTGATTCATCGGATACGGCAAGACATGAATGGCGAAGTTGACTTGGGTGATATACTTCACACCCAATGCAGTTCGTACGCAGAACCTGAAAAAGTTCTTTTCTGACGAGTGTGTTTAATGTTTTTCTGATACTTAGTTTTGCTCTCTGATCATGCAGTTCAACATTAGGTAGTCTTGGAGTATGGTCTGTAATTAATTTGACATCCCTTTACGGCATTAGAAAAACCTTCAAACTTCAGAGCCAACAAGAGGTTAACTGGAATCCAAACAGTGTAAAACACTCGCCATAGGCTTTTCACGATACGTTAATACCACTGTCGGATTTCCAGGCATTCACAGCTTCCAATAATCCTTCGTGACATCGGAGATAGCGTCCATTCATAAAGTCTGGCGTGTAGGGCTGGTGTTCACTGTCAATGTGAAGGCTGATTTATTATATATTTGTATTAGTTTATGTCTAAATGTCGGAAGTTGAAGAGTTTTTTTTCGTACGATCCATTCAGACTGGTACTTTCCACCAAGAAATAAATTCTCATGGTTCACACTCGTCAGACCCGCTGGGATGGAGAACATGCGTAAATCCGTTCTGCTTAGTGGGTACTTGGCACTCTCGGAACACAGCAGGCGAGCGTGTGCAAGGATGACACTGGAAGTGGGTTTGACTTTGCGCACGAAAAATTCGGCTTTGTGAATCTGTACTTTGTAAGAGGGGTCTACTTCACCTGTCACGAGACAGAATTCGGGCCTTGATCTTAACAAACGCAGTCTCAGATCGACCTGATGGAGTAGGTAATGTTCTTGACTGAACAGGTCAGTATGAATCCACGAGATGAGTTCGATACCTGTTGACTTGACGTACCCCTTTGCGTTGATGCCATCCCTCGTTCTCGCGACTGGACAGTTCCATTTTACCAGGGGTGTCGAGGTATCAGAATGACGTACCGAGGTGACTTCGTGTGGCATCGGTACCATAATTCAATAGAGTCTCCAGGTATGCCCTGTAGGGGTACAGGGTGTGAGAAGCACTTACTAGGTGATCGTCGAGGAAGACGTCTACTTGATTGAAGAGGGCGTGGAAGAAATGATTGTACGGGGCAATCAATTCCGATTGGTCTGTACCTTCGGATTTCACAATTTTCAAGACGAGGCACAGGTGGCAACGGGATAGATCAATGTAATCGTCTGTCCCTTTCGCGATGAATTCAAGTGGAGCATTACCTTCCAACGAAGCCACAGGCAAATAATTGACATAGCAGCCTCTTTCCAGTTGTGAGACAGTGGGGGAAACCAGAAACAGGTGAAACAGGTGGTCCAGAACAGATTGGCACAATCGCCCGAATCAGTGTGAATTTCCTGAATGCTCATGATGAAAACACGTCCTTTATGGTACAGAGACTCTTCACTTTATGAACACTAGGATGAAGATGGGGACGTTTTATCCCTTTTCCTCCCAACAGCTTGGAACTGGCACATTGCAACAGGTCTGCACCGGCTTCATGCAACCCTGCTTTGGCGGCCATTTTAAAGTTTTGCCCCTGGGCCATCTCTGAAACGAACTGTAGCCCACCCTTACATAGGGTGGACAGTGCCGGTCGTAAGAGAGGGCTGATGAAACGTCCAATAGTGGCAAAGATGCTACCAAGCCTGTCATCTCTCTGATTACGAGGACCCCGGAACACACACTGCCCCGTTTGGCTCTTGTAGTAGCTCACATAGGTGTCTGCAGAAGGGGGGACGAATTTAACCCTCATGGCAGAAATGTAATTTGACTAAAACTTTACCAAATTTAAAATGCATAGGTTCTCCTGTATTGGTACGAAGGAAGATTCTCACACTCTCGAAACTGTTTCTTGCCAGGGGGTAGTAATCAGGTTGTTGATACACTGCAATGATAGCTTCATTATTACTGGTTCTGACGGCAGGATTCACAACACGCAACAGTTCACCATGAGTATCACCTAACAACTGAGGTGCAATCAGGTCTGAATACACATAAATACCGGACATTCCTCTGTTCATATCGATGGGGTAGTCACCCATGGCTTTATTCAATGGAATATCTAATTTAGTAATTCCTAGCATCAATGAGGAAATTTAATCAAATGTAACTTGTCTGTATCCATCAACACTATGTGATCTGCCCGTTGCTTGAAACGGTAAGCTTTTCTAAACTTGTAGGGTAACACCTGGTTCATCGCATCGAATAATGATTCAGCAGTTTCGTGTCATCCTTGGAGTACCTTTCGTTCTTGGAAACTACCTGGTGGAATCACGTAGAAATAAGAGTCATTATCTATATCGAATGTTGCAGTATTGCAAAGTTTGCTAGTAAATCATTGGTCGAAGGGTTTGTTAACTTCTCCCTCACCAACACACAGAAGCCTGGTGAAATTCGTTTTAGGGAACATCAAACCGTATCCCTCACTTGGCTTGAATACCCAGTAACCACTGTTATGTGACACCAATATCTCTTTGGGTAGCTGAGTGGAGAGGTGAGACAACAGTTCCATTCGAGTTATTTTGTCTGGTTTAAGCTTGATTTTCGAGTATTCTTCAAGGGGAGCAGGAGCATAATATTGAAATGTGTCATTAGAGCTGTCCACATTTTGTACCAGCTCACGGGTAAGTGAACTTCTGCTAGTCCCACTTTCCATTTTCCCACTAGTCTTAGGAGTTGTGCTAGACCAGTGATTCCCAACCTTTTCTGGACCATCGCCCCCCTTTAGAAGAGAACAAAAATTTCCACGCCACCCTAGTCCATAATAGTTAATTTTATATGAAATATTAAAATATTGTTGCATATTATCTGTACCTAATTTATCTGTTTATTTATCTATTAAAATCATAAAGCAGAAATTAATAAAATGACAACCAAATGTACAATAAAATTGTTTATTAAAATTTTAAAAATAAACAGAATCAATAAGAAATAAAAAATAATGAGAAACACAAAATTAATAATAATAAATAAAATTAATGAGATGGTTGCGGCTGGTGGAGTGTTAACAATTTGTTAATGTCGGGTTCCAATTTCGTTAACATCAATCGCAGATCGCCACGTTCAGTGATGTGTAGTCTGTTCCTCTTCTTTGACAGTAAATTAGCTACTGCACTGAATCCACGCTCAGCCATATAGGACGAAGGAAATGCGATTAAAAACTTCTGTACTATTGTCCACAATCCAGGGTAGAGAAGTGGTATAGATTTCTGAAGCCAGAACTCTTGGTATCCATGTTTGAATTTTACTTTGAGTGCTTCGTTAGTCGTGAGTTCTAAGAGTTCCTCTTCCAAATTTGATGATTCTTCAGTATCTGTGTTTGCGAAAGGATCTAAACCCAACTCGGTATATTCATGTTTAAAATATCTTGGAAACGCTCCTGTAAAATCAACATAAAGAACTTCCAAGTGTTGGCAGTAAGTAAGTAAATCTCTCCGGTTTTGCAGAGACTGCTGATAATGTGGGAAAGTGGTTGTATTCACCTCTACCTAGATTTCGTTTGAATAGAAGAAGTTTTCCCGCAAAAGCAGCTATGACGTTTTTTGTTTTAATTAAATTCAACTCATCACCTTGCAATTGTAAATTAACTTGATTAAATATTTTAAACAGGTCTGTCAAATAAGCGATGTCATTTTTTGACGTAATCAGGTTTTCGCGCAATTTTTCGTCTCTGTCTTCAAGAAAGTCTAGTACTGAGTCAAATAGATTGAAAAAACGATTCAGACAAACACCTTTAGAGAGCCAACGTACTTCTGTGTGCAGCAGCAAGCGATTGCAATCTTCATCATTTTCATTACAAAGCTTACCAAATAATCGGTCATTCAATGAATTGCTTCTAATCTTATTGATTGCTTTAATAACGTAATGGAGCAACGTATGCAGACGTTCATTCAAATTTTTTGCAACCAAATGCTGACGATGAATAATAAAATGTACAGCGAGTACAGTCGCTCAAAAAAGTATCCGAACGCCATGGTTGACTACAACATTCAAATAAAATATCTGGCAACGATTTTTTCAGAAATTAGTGATCTGGCATCCTTCGTGTACTGCACACGAAGGATGCCAGATCATTAAATTCTGAAAAAAACGTTGCCAGATATTTTTTCAGAATTTTTTTAATCAACCATAGCGTTCGGATACTTTTTTGAGCGACTGTACATTTGGTACTGCTTGTTTCAAATGCGCTATGAAACCCTTATGACGCCCTGTCATTGCTGGAGCACCATCAGTAGCAGCAGACAAAATATTGCAAATAGGAATTTCTTTCTCTTCAAAAAACTTTTGCATGGTATTAAATATAGATTTTCCATTTGTATCAGATTCCAAATTTTTAGCAAATAATAATCCTTCATGAATTTTTTCTTCTTTTATAAATCGTACGTATGATAAGAGTAGAGCTTCGTTATTTGGTAGAGTTGATTCATCGAGTTGAATGGAAAATTTGCAAGTCTTCAAGTAATCACATAATGATATTTCAACGTCTTTTGCCATTTCATCTATTCTTCTTTGCACTGAATTATTACTGAGAGGAATTTTTTTTATGATATCTGATGGTGTCTTATGATGAAGAACAGTTTTTAATATCTCTTTGACTGCCGGCAAAATTAATTCCTCGCCAATTGTGTGTGGTTTTCCTGCTTTTGCGATTAACAATGAAACGTTATATGAGGCTCGTAGTCCATCATCATCTTGTTTAGAAGACGACGCAAAAAGGTTTGACATAGTTGGCTGTTTTAAATATTGCTTTTCCAGTTCTTGAAAATAAGATAAATATTTGTTCTTCTTATCAGCATGCATTTTATTTAAATGCTCTTGTAGCCTAGAAGGTTTTATAGCTTCATTTGAAAAAACTTTTCGGCAAATTAAACACATAGGTTTGTAGGAGAGTACGTAAATCCATATTTCAAATACTCAGTACTGTACTGCCGGCATTTCTTTTTAGATGTAGATTCAGACATTTTCAAATACAAATTTACTTCTCAACAGATTTATAGATAGTTATAAAAATAATGTTTATAATGACTTCTAACACTTATCACTCACGACTGACATCACGGCGAAGCACATAAAAATAATAAAACATCCCTAGAGCTATCGCTTTTATAGATTTGATTTTGTGCACGCATTAACTTGTATGTTTGCGATGCCGGCGCACTTGCTCCGTAAACAGGTCATTTCAAGCTCCCATATTCTTGTCGAAACATGTTAAATTGCATGAACAGCGTGTTTGCCTACCAACTTGCAAGGACTTGTCACCGTCAATCTATTCTAAACTAAAACAAATTAGGTATAGGTATAACTAATGCTAATTTAAAAATGCTTATTAACGCAATAACAATATGATAATTTACATAGCTAGATAAAATATTTATTCATGAAAACAGGCATTTTCAAAGTTTTTTATTATATTAAAAAATAATTATAAAAAAATATTTAATATAATAAATTTATTATTATAATATTATTATTGCATCAAGGTTGATTTGCCTATCAGGACGGACACACATGTCCAACATAATAAGCCTGATATAGTAGTGCACGTTAAGGTATTGAATGAGATTACAATTACTGAAGTCAAATTAGTGAAAGAAAAAATCGAAAGTTCATTCAAGATTAGTATTGTTAAATTAGCAGTGACTGATCATTATCCCATTGCCTTAACAGTTAATTTTAACAATAATATGAATATTCAGTGTGATAAATATACAGAGCCTATTCTTTATCACTACATAGACTATACGTTATTGAACAGGCTTTTAAGTGAATGTTCCTGGGACGAGGTATTAACTCTTAATGATGCCAATGAAGCTTATAATAAATTTTTAACCACATTTAATCTCATAATTAAAAATTCAACTAGAGAAAGAAAAATTCAAAATAAATCACAATCAGCAAAGCCATGGATTACTTCCGAAATTCTGAACTTATTAAAAGAAAGTGATAAGCTATATAAAAACACAAAAAATACCCTTCAAATGAAACTTACGAAAGTAGCTTTAAAAACTTTAGAAATCAAATAAATTGCAAAATACGAGATGCAAAAAACAGTTTCCTTGCAACTCAGTTTCAAAATTGTGATGGAAATATATCAAAGCAGTGGAAATTGATAAGAGAGATAATAAATCAGAAGAAGGTAGAAAATAAATATCCAGAATTAGAAAGTGGTTCTGATTCAACTGAAAATGCTAAGTTATTGGCAAACCAATTTAATGAATACTTTGTAAATATAGCAGTAAATCTGTCAAAGAATAGGATTGTAAGAAATCAAAATAGCCATATGAGTAAAAATGTCAAATCCATGTTTTAGCTCCAACTTGTAAAAAGGAATTGACTGACATTATAAAAGGATTTAAAAATAAAAAATCTGCTGGGTATGACAATATTTCTATTATTGCTGTTAAAAAATGTTCTTTTAACTTGATTCAACCATTGGTTCACATTTGTAATTTATCCTTCGAAACTGGCACTTTTCCAGATTTAATGAGGAAAGCTGTTGTAATTAAAGTTTACAAAAAGGGAAATAAAAATGATTTTAAGAATTATCGACCGATATCTCTTCTCCCAGTTTTTTCAAAAATATTAAAAAAATTAGTTAATAATAGACTGATAAATTTTTTAGACAGTTTTAATTTTCTCTCTGAAAACCAATTTGGGTTTAGGAAGGGTAGAGGTACAGAAACTGCATTGTCGAATTATACGTCAAAGGTGTTTCATTCCATAGACAATAATCAATTTACTCTATCCGTATTTATGGACTTGGAGAAAGCTTTTGACACCGTTGATCACGAAATTTTAATTAGCAAACTAGAAAATATTGGCATTTGTGGTGTTGTATTAAAATGGTTTAAAGACTACTTACAGCACAGAACGCAATGTGTTAGTCTTTTTAATTCACTTAGTAACCCAAAACATATTTCATGTGGCGTACCACAAGGTTCAGTCCTGGGACCAACTTTGTTTCTGATATTCATAAAAATCTATGTAAATTAAAAATAAATAGCTATATTAACACTTTTGCAGATGACATATCATTAACTTATGTGCTGATTTCTCTGGAAAAACTCCTTTATAACATGAACACTGATCTAAAATGTGTGATGAAATGGTTGGATTTAAATGGATTACATTTAAATACGAAAAAGACTAAGTATATTCTATTTAACCTCAAAAAGAAACCAAATTTGATTAAATTAAAATTGCATACATTTTCATGCAATAATTACTCAGCTTGTTGCTGTGAAGAAATTGAACAGGTTCAAAGTCTACTATACTTAGGCGTTTATATTGATATCTCCCTAAGTTGGAAAATGCACATTGGAAAACTAGCAAACACACTTAGACAGATGTTATATAAATTTTATTATTTAAAAAAAATCCTCAGTAATAAAATGTTAATAATGTTATACAAATCTTGGGTCCAGTCTGCTATACAATATGGTATTACAAGTTGGGGAGGAACATACATTTTTATCATTAACATACATTTATCAATGCAAAATAAATTTATATTCCAAATTTTACCAAATAAATATAAAACTGTTACCATCTTTTGTAAGTATACCATTTCAGGTGAATTTCCACCGAGACATTTATTTGTTTATAGAACTTTAAATTACTTCTTTAAAAACAATAATGCAGTGCTGCATTATACAAATTATTCTATGCGAGATAATGGGAAAAGGTTTCTGTTGCCACTTGCAAATAAAGAAATTATGCACAAACACTTTGATTATTTGGCCCCTAAAATTTTTAATTCTTTACCGATTATAATTCGAAATGAAACTAATTTTATGCATTTCAGATCTCTCACTGCTAATTGTCTGATGACCATTACAAATGCAGAGAGTCTGTTATCAGTGTTAAAGTAAAAAAACACTTAATTCGTTTCAATAAATTCTGTGTTGTTTTTGTATATATGTTACCGCTAAAGCTCGAAAGCCGTTAATGTGCACATTACCTAGCTAATCTGCAGATTAACTGATTTGCTCCGTTAACGTCCGGAATCAAGAGTTTTCCGCATTTTACCTAGGTAATGTGCACATTAACGGCTTCCGTATCGTTAAAGTTCAAAAGTTTGTTTCTCTCATTTCCTTTCCCTATTCCTTCCCCCTCTCTCCCTCCACTTTTAGTTTCGTTTCGCCAGTGTCTTGTCGTCGCCGGTTATTTTAATTTCTCATAATTTGCGTCGGCTGCTAGTGCGTAGCATAGCTAATTCTGTTTTCAAATTCGTTTCTGCCTGTTAGCGCGTGAATTTGTGTCGTGATATTTTTAAAGCAGATAAATTTAGCTCCTATTATGCAACAAGCATCAAGGACCCTTTCTACTGTCCAAATTATAGTCACGTGATCTAAAGATTCATGCTTAAGAGATTCACCACTTGACGGATTCGTTCTCACTTGGCCTCCGCTTATCCGAGGATTTCATGATAATTCGGAACACTGAGTCACGTGACCCGAAGATTGAGACTCAAGAGATTCATCACTTGACAGATTCGTTCTCACTTGGCCTTCGCTCATTTGGGGCGTTTTTTATAATGCGGCAGACGGTGTACTGTAGAGCTAGATACGTTATCTGAATAATAGGATAGTTAAAAAACGAAAAAGTACAATGTACTGGCTATTACCAATTCCGATAATTGCCGATACGCCATATTTTATTTTCACTTTAACGAGTGCCTAGTAGGTAATGTGCAGATTATCCATGTTATTTGCAGATTACCTAGGTAATTTGGAGAAATGAAACAATTTTCGGCACGTTAACAGATCACCCTAGTTAATCTGCACAATACCTAGATAATCTGTAGAATAACTGATTTCTACACTTTAGCGGTAACATATATATTTTTTTCTTTATGTAAAGTTGAGTGTCAGTGTTGCCAAAATTATGTATTTAAATAATTTTTTAATTAACCTACATGAGCTTAGATGCTCTTGGGTTAATAAGATTATTAGAAATATATGTTGTTTGTAACCTTATTATTATAATAAAACTGAACTGAACTGAAAACTGAATAACATCTCAGGATAACCTGCAGACAGTAGAGGTTGAAAAGAAGAGGAAGTATGATCTGCTGACTAATGAGTTGAGCCTAATTCACAAGTGTAATATTAATATTATACCTTATGTTCTGACGTGGGATGGTATTGTAACTACGTACCATAAAGCATACTCAAAGCGACTTGGAGTGGGTAAACCTTATATCCAACCTTATATCCAATCTGTGATCCTTATTGAATTTGAAACTTATATCCAATCTGTGATCTTGAAGAGAACTTTTGAGAGCATCTCAGTCGACTTCAGACGTACCAGTACGTTAGTAAGCGGTAGCAGGGAACTTATTGTCCAAGCTGCAGTTGAAGAGCTGTACATGACGGATGAGGTAGTGGATGACCAGAATCACCAGGAAGACACCACAGAATAGAAGAGATAAAAAGGTTGTCACAGAAAATTCCATTAAATTTATTTATTTATTTGACCGCCGCTTTTGACTGCCTCAACGTCCCCCATTTGCCTCTGGATCAGCTACCGCCCCCGTTGGGAATCTATGTGCTAGACGAATCGTGAAATCACTCTACGAATTGTTTGGGTAAATATTCTGACTAGCCATGGTGGGAAGAGTCAGGTAGAAACTATCCATTTTTTAGGAATCCATGAAGGTTTGAGATAACCGCGAAATTTGACCAGTGCCTTTTGACCTTTTCTCTCGATTATTTTCTCAACAGTGTAAAGTTCGGTTCGGTCACTTTTTGAAGTTCCGATTTATAGAATGTTTCCTTCAACACTTTTCCCTCGGAATCCCGTATGATGTATACAGGGGGCTGAAGTTGCAACACTGTGTCGACTATAAAAATTTCTTTGATCCGCAAATGCATACCTGCCTTCTTGAAGGGTACTTTTAGACTGGCTGGTCCAACCGTGTCCCCCACTTTAAATGCTGGTTTTTCTTTAACTTTGGTTGGATTACCGTTCGGTCCACAAATGCGTACCTACCTTCTTGAAGGGTACTTCTAGACTGGCTATTCCAACCGTGTCCCCCACTTTAAATGCTGGTTTTTCTTTTACTTGGTTGGATTACCGTAGAGTCGTACCCACACAATGTCTTCATTGTGTAAGGTCACGTCCTGGGGAGCCATATCGTGTGCACTATGAACTGTGGCATTGTATCCTCGTATGACATGTTGCAGCACGTGCAAGTTCCGGTATGTGTTATTGCGTGTATAATATCTCCCCAGTCTCTCGCGTAGTGTACGATTCCATCTCTCCACCAAAGCTGCTTTTATGTCAGAGAAAGTGACGAAGAACCGAATACCTTTCTTTTTCAGTAATTTCTGGGACACTCTGTTAGTAAATTCGGTACCTTGATCCGTGTTTAAATTCATGGGAGATCGCCCCTTGCTAAGGATTTTTTTGAAAGCTGACACAATTTCTTTCCCTGTTTTGTCTTCATAGGCACCACCCATAGCCATTGTTCGTCTAAGCCTGTGACAAATTTTGTTATGGGGGGAAAATTTCTGCGAACAGGTTTATGTAGCGTGTAGGAGGGTTGCTTTTCTAACCATTCTCGGACGCGTTTCAGTGGCAGTTCTATATTATGAACTAACTTTTTTACACTACCGAATCCTCTTTCAGGGTCGAAATAATGGATTTCCAGAGTTTTGTTTTCTACTGTACCCAGACGTTGTACCCTACTAGGTTTTGCCATTGGTGTAATGAAAGTGTAACACCTGTAACTGTAGGGATATCTCCTATAAACTGTCTGATGTCCACTGATAAGTTACACACTCGAATTTTGTATTCACTGCCTGAGGCTTTTGACTCTCCACACTGAATATTTTTACTAGGAGCCAAAAGTTCTAATACAACCACGACTATCATTAACACTGTTATGATTACATTTCCAACCCTAGCTAACACCTTCTTTCTCCTATCCATACTAAGATTAAAATGGCATAGGATGAAAAGACAGACACATTATATAGGTTACAATTATTTATTTAACTAATTTATACATTTCATTTTTTGCATCGTCGACAATAGTATTATATTTCAGAGTACACACAAATCCAGAATCTACAAAATTCAACAGACCTCGTTTCCAGGCCGTATCCACAAACACTTGTGCTAAGGCATTAATGTCCAAGTCACCAGACCACCCTACGATGGTCGGTAGTTTTTCTTCGGGTTAAAGTCCATCTGACGGAATCATACTTGTTAATTCTTGTTGGAAAATGTCCACCAACAGCTGATAAACACAGTCGGGGCCTTCGAAAACAGGACCCAGCAGGAAGGGTAGAACTGATTCGGAATGTTCTATAATAGCAGTACGGAGATGGTGATCTTTGAGAGTTTCACACAAGTTATGCATGACACGCATCACTTCGTCTACGTGGATAGCCAATGTAAACCCCTGCGACGCGTTCAGAGTTATACTGCGACTCACAACACGGAACTGTAGAGTTCTTGTGGCAGCTGATTCTTTGAAGAAGTCAACACAGCATTCACCACCTTCATTGCGGTATATGTAGGCACATAAACCGGACATCACGTGTCAAGGCTGTTTATTGGGACCGATTTTCACTTGGTCCTCTATGTGGGGCACCATGGCACACAAAGCCTCACATTCAGGTATGGAGAGGGTAACCCTTATAGGTGTAGGGTAGATGAGTTCACCGTTTTCATACTTCTTGTAGTGTCGTGTGTGAACAGAAAACTTATTTTTGAAGAGCGAAGGCACAACGTAAACATCTTCACTGAGACACCACTCATCTGGATTGCTAGCCTGCATCGTGGATAATGACGCACTCAGTGGTTGCCCCCTATTTAACGTGAGAAAGCATCGCCACCTGGGAGAACCAATCAGGACCATCGGTTTTTGCAGGAAATATAATGGGCCAATAGGAGGTGATGGAGAAAAATATTGGACATGGTAATTATTTATGAGGATTGCATCAGCCATCCTGAGAGGATGCCACCGAAAGTTTAGTTGGTCTATGCAATTATTTTGAGGATTGCATCAGCCATTCTGAACGTTGCCACCGAAAGATTAGTTGGACTTGGAAAATTTCAGATTAGGATAGAAACCAAGGGACTTATTCGGCAGTTTGTGATCGGTGATGGTGATTAATAAAGGGGGCAGAACTTTTGATAAGGTGGTTTTTTAATGAGGGGGAGTCAAAAACTGGAAAAATTACGACTAAATTTGAGGGCTTTCCTAAATATAGTTCTCATGATATACACTAGATGGCGCCACGGGTTGTTAATAGAGGGGATTAATTACAATATATTAATTAATTTTTATTTAATTTTTAATTAATTATCATTTATGAATTATTAATTATGAATATTAATAAGGGGGCATGATCGGTGACGTCATAGGGTTAAAGCACAGTGCATGAAGGGGCAGTTGGGACGTAACTACTCACATCACTTCGGAATGTGATATAGGACCATATTTAAAGCCAGTAATGCATCTATCATTATAAAAAATGGGAGTAGAAATAATCACATTATTTAAAACTTCTCCGAAATGTTCAGCCCACCTAGCCATTACAGAATCCTCACCTTCAACCACCTTGCCATGCTAATCTCTCAATCCCTGTATACCTGTTTGTTTCTTCCCGCATAAAACATTAATAATCTGGTACAGAAAGTAAAAATGTCTAACTGCTTCCTCAGCTTTCTCAGCCAAGCTATCAAGCTAAAGATTCTTATCAGCTGTTAATAATCTTTTATACGTTTATTAAGCTTGTTGTAATGCCGTTTGTTAGGAATAGTGGGGTCTTGATTCATATTAATCCTGCACTTCCTCTTTCAGAAATAGGTTCCACAACCTTATCATTCAAATAATATTGTTTCCTATGTTCCCTTTTACCTAAAAGAGTTCGTTTCAAGAAAGTCCTGTTTAAATTGATCCCATTCTTTCTCAACTTCAGCAGCAACCAAACCACGATTGGCAGAATGATTAAGTAGCCTATCATGGTATATTTCGGCTAAATCTGGATCTTTCAGACATTCAGTGCTGTAACTAATTTTTTAACCTTAGCACAACATTTCTTAAGCTTCAGTTGCAAAACACTTTTGACCAGGTAATGGTGAGACCCAATTTCGGCTCCCTTGTATGATCTGGCATTCCTAACTGAACTAGCCCATTTGCTGTTAATTAAAATCTAATCTATCATATTCCTGTGCAACCCATCAGGTGAAACCCATGTATAATGATAAAGTCCTGGTGTTTTTAGTATGTGTTAATTATTTGCAAACCACTAAATTTACTTACCTGTAGGAGACGTTCCAAATTGCCATTGGAATAACCAATGCCAAAGAGACCTCAAATCCCTTCCCAAAGACTAGAATCAATACCAACTTTAGCTTGAAGTCACCTAGCACAAGAGAAATATCTCCTTTCTTCACAAAATTCAAAATATCTTGAAGCTGGCAGCAAAACGTGTCCTTCTCGTTCTCATCAGAGTCCTATGTGGGAGCATAACAATAGATGACATTCAAGTCTTTAATTTTTGTTTTAAATTTTGCCGTGAGAAATCTTTTATTGATGCACTCATACTAGAATTACATCACTGACATGTCTACTGAGAAGCAAACTTACATATTGAAGATGCTTTGTATCGTCCTTGCCTGAAAAGAGAAATTTAAAGGTATTTTTAAGTATCTCTTCTTTACCTGTCCATCTGGTCTCTTGCAAGCCTAGAATATCTAGGTTATATCGTTGGTATTCCTGTGTGAGGGCATCAAAAGAATAATCTCTATATAACGTCCTCACGTTCCACGTACCTTCAGAAAAAAAATTATTAGTATGATTTTTAAAGAAATTAGGTTTGTTGAGAGAGGTAGGGCGAGCAATATCAAATAGCCTCCTGATCGCAGGCATGGGCAAAGATCTGTCCTTCCTCCACAAAGGCTGAAGTCATCGATGCTGGTAGGAACTTCAGGCTCCACCTTTTCAAGTGCACATTTTCAAGAGCCATAAGGCCTGCCTGAGACACATTACTCCAATTTAGAATTGACGATGCCCAACTAGCTAAGTGAGGGTTCAGGTACCTGCGATGGCCAGAAAGTTTAAAAGTCTAATTTTAATTAACTTTTCAAATACTTTTGAAAACACTGATAATAAAGCTATTGGCCTGTAATTATTAATATCTAGATATTTACCACCTTTGTGAACAGATGCTATACTTGAATTTTTAAACATTGTTGTGAAATATCCAGAATGCAAAGATAAATTATAGAGATTACATAAAATAGCTTAAATATTATTCTTCATTTCTTTAATTATCTCCACAGATATACAATCTGCTCCAGTTGCTTCCTTCCACATAATTCATTTATTACATTCTAGTGCTGCTTTACACTGCCATATTTGTCTAATAATCTTTTGGTGTAATAATATGCCTTTGCTTCTCTGATTAATTTCAACAGTAAATTTTCGATACTTTTTGAAATAATTATTTAAATCAGTATTAAAAGGCTAAATTTTTTCGTAATTTCTAAAAATTATTTCGCTTTTTAATAGATTGTATAAGTCCAACCGTCATCTAAGGTTTCAATTTTTTTCCCTTTTAATTGTATAGCTTATTTTGATTTTTCAATTAATAGTTGTAATAAAACATTTCAAAAGATTTATTGACATCTTTTTCCATTTCAACCTCATTCCAATCTTTGTCTTCCAACAATTCGTTTCGTTTTGTTATATTTGTCTTATGTAATTTTAAAATTTCTATACTTTTGTTTATTTCAGACTGAATGTTTAAAACTATGAAATAATAATCAGTAATATGCAGCTTCATGATACAAGTATTTACATTATTTACAGCGATGCTTCTTATAAATAAATGGTCAAGACATGTCTTTGATTCCTCCTAAAATCTCCTCATGACACTACTTAAAACCATTATACAGAATTACTCTAAATTATTCATGTCTAATGCTATCATTACTTCTTAAGTTAATATTAATATCACTTAATAATAGAGCATTATTATTATTTGCAGTTTCTAATTCATTTTCTAGTTCATTAATAAAATTTTGCCTAATGTATGAATGTAATGTGTAAAATGCCATTAAAATAAATACTACATTATTGAGTTTAAATTTAATTTCCAGCATATCAGTTCTTTCAAAATTTGTATTAATTACATATACTGTAATACAGCCTTTCAGATAAATAATTAACCCTCCAGATCTCATTTGATTTTGACATTTATGATATATTTTATAACCAGATATCTTATATAACTGCAATTCATCATCAGTTATCAAGATTTCTATTAGGACTATTATTTCAGGGGTAAAATCTACTAGGTTTAAAGAGAGCAAAAATTGGTCAAATTTTTTTCTCTTACTTCTTATATTGCCCATTATTAATTGTAATTCTCCACCCAAATAATATAATTCTCTTTCATAAACATTCTCTATTTTATGAACTTTAAGGGACCTGGGTTCGAGCCCCGGGTAAGGCATGGCTGTTAGTGTCGTTTTTCTGCTGAGGGCCTGCCATCCTCTCATACCTTCTACTATGGCATATAAACTGACAGGCTCCTGTCAGACCGCTGTGGCAAGCAGCTGCTTGAAGGGTTATTATTTTTATACCTATGACCTGAAATACTGGTATTGAGATTCAAGATGCATCTCCCTATCAAAACTAAAAATTTGATTAGTAATATTGTTACACATTATAGTTTACTTAAATGTAATAATTTTCAGTATTAACCATTCAATAAATTTAAATCATCAACATTATTAATTCTCAATATTCTTGACCTTTAATTTTGGCGAATATAAAGTTTGGAATTTTAACCCATACATATTAGTATTTTTTTCTCTCTCTGTATTTTCTTTAGTTCATAAAGTAATTGCTTGTTATTTTGCGTTAAATGTTCATTTACAAACACTCTGCTGTCTTGTAAGGAATGATGTATTTATTTAGAATTTAAAATCTTCTTTGCCTTTCAACAATTTATCCATTTTTTTTCATTTTTCTTAAGTGGGCACTCTATGTATAGCTTGTATATCAAAGTCCCTTTTTTCAGCTTATAGTGTCTGAGCAATAGAGATTATTATTTATGATGCATTTTCGTTGGGTGTTTCTGGTATCCCTTCTTTTTCTAAGTTAGTATTCCTACTTTACTGTTCGAAATCATTTACCTTCCATTTAAGTTCCTTTATTTCAATTTGCATTATTTTATTTTTAACTGTAAGCTTTTTATTCTGATGTTGCATTTCCTTCAACTGTTTAGACATTTCAGCCATAATTTTCATATAGTCATCAAGTTTGTCTGAACAATATAAAGTGCATATTTCATACTCAATAATTATGCAATGCATATTTTATACAAATAACACCTTTTAATTTTTTTTAATATTTTACAAAATTTCTTTACATTTTTTTATAAAATCTGATATAAGACATAATTGGGAGGAAATCTCGAGTATAGCCCAACTACCAAACGCTATTGGGCTCAGTGGGACTCCTTAGAAGAGAAAGATGGCATACTATACAGAAGATGGGAGAATCCCACTGGAGACTGATCAGTTGGTAGATGATCCTTTCTCGCTCCCGAGTGGAACTAGTGACGAAAGATACGCATGTTAGTGCCACTGGAGGACACGTCGGTGTTAATAAGACATTAGTGATAACAAGGGAACGATTTCATTGGCTGAAAAGTAGGGTATACGTTGAAAGATGGTGTAGGCAATTTGAGGCCTGTGCAGGAAAGAAAAGCCCCGAGATTACGAGTCGGGATAAGCTGCAGACGTATAACGTTGATGCCCCTTTTGACGGAATAGCCATTGATGTAATGTGTCGGTTTCCTAGGACTGATGATGGAAATCGCTATTTATTATGGTAATGGATTATTTCACGAAGTGGTCTGAAGTCTATCCCGTCCAAGATCAGAAGATAACAACAATTGCAGAGATGATAGTGAATAACTTGATTAGTAGGTATGGAGTACCTTTGCAATCGCACTCTGACCAAGGACGGAATTTTGAATTCAATATGTTTGAAGGCATCTGCCAACTATTAGGCATTCAGGAAACTAGAACAACTCCCCTACACCCTCAGTCGGATGGTATGGTTGAGATATTTAATAGGACAATTACACAACATCTAGCATTGTTTGTCGACGACCATAAGGTGATTGGGATCACCATATACCACTCCTTTTGTTGGCATACAGAACAGCAGTGCATGAGAAAACTGGAAAGACAACTTCCATGATGCTCTTTTTGGAAGAGATTTATGTCTTCCCTGGGACCTTTTATTTGGTCGGTCCGGAGCAATACCTGTATCCACTGCACAATACGTACAAGAATTACAACAGCGATTAGACATAACATCACTCCGTCAGACATAACATCAATTTAGCAAGTGAGAGAACCAAAACGAGATACGACAGTAAAACATAAGGAACTGTTTTCAATCAAGGATATCTTGTCTGACTGTACAATCCACAGAAAGGAGAGACTTTCTCCAAAACTTCAGAAACCTTGGGAAGGTCCGTATACAGTAGTTAACAGGATTAACGACGTGGTGTATCGCATTCGTCGACGTCCAACTACAAAGTGCAAGGTGGTTCATGTGGATCGTTTGGCCCCGTTTCATCGAAGAACTGAAGAAGCTTCAGAATCCAGAATTGTTCAGGACGAACAAGACCTAAGGAGGGGACAGTGTTATGACAGATGAACGTGCTACAATAAACTCATGATATACGTGTCATTAAGGCACGTGTATGCTTCAGCATGACAATTACGTCATCAACTGTTGGAACGAAGAGATACTTTGAATAATAAGAATTGAGGGAGAAAACGGAAGTTCTAGTTCAGTAGTAAAAAGAAAGAGGTATTGTACTGACGTTGTGTTATGTGATTATGAGTAAAACATTTTGTTTTTATTTGGTTCAAGATGAAGCCTAGTTCCATTGGTGAAAGGATGTCAACAGTAAACGTTTGTTTTTAAGTCCTCTTTAGGAGAGATCATCGTCAGATACCTCGCATTAATGAAATGTAAAGAATTATTAATTTCATAACATTAATTTTAAAGACCAGAAATCATTGATAAAAAATTAAAAAGAGAATTGGCTCTAAGACAGTGCCCTGAGGGACTCCGTGTTTTATTTCCAACTCAGACCTAAGAGTTGTATTAATCGTCACAGGTTTGTATTCTATTGCATAAATAACTCAAAAACCATTTGAGAGCAACGCCTCTGACTCCAATACATTCTAATTTACAAAATAAAATCTGATGGGAAACAGTGTCAAATGCTTTTTTATATCTAAAAAAATAGTTGACGTTAAATAATTATTGCCGATAGACTCATAAACATGTTTAGTGTAGCTATTCATAGCATCTTCTGTACTTTTATTCTGTCTGAACCCAAATTGTTTGTCAGAGTAGAAAGCATTACTAATTAAATAACTATTCAGTCGTTTTTGTACTGGTTTTTCCAAAATGTTTCCAAAAGAGCGGAATAATAGATATAGATCTATGATCTGAAAGAGTATTTTTGTTTCCTTTTTTGCAAATAGGAATCACGACTGCTTTTTTAATCTATCAGGAAATGCACCACTTGCAAACGATAAATTAAAAATCTGTGTCAATGGTGTAATAATATAATAAAAACATTTTTTACCATTGTTTAAGTGAAGCCATCATATCCTGGGCTCGTATTTTCCTTAATATGACTAGCGATATCTTGAACCTGTTCTTTGGTAATTGGAATTAAAAAGTGGAATTGCTGTTCCTAATTGGAAACAAATTAATAACAAACCAAGTTAACTCTAATTTAAATACTGTAATTTTAATACTTACAGTATTTAAATTAGAGTTAACTTGGTTTCCACTGTCATTGTCTGAAGTATGAAAGAAGTATGTATTAATGTCATTAGCAATTTACCTAGAGTTATTATTTTCTATTGGATGAGGATTAGGAAAATTTGGTAAGACAGATTTAGATTCATTTTTATTTTCTTTTAGTTATTGATAAATTTCCATTGCTTTCTACTGTCGCCGTTGCATTTAAGGAATTGTGTTCTATGATAATTATTTTTATCAGATACCAATAAAGCATTAAGTCTATTTCTAACTATTTTGCAATTATCTTCTTGTATAATATTGTGAGGATATTTCTTATGCCTCTTATATAATTTACCTCTAAATTTCATATCTTTTTTTATATTATCTCTTATCCGTGGATTTTTACGTTTATCTTTAAATGTTTTAATAGTAATCATCTTCCATTAATTCAAAAAATTTATCCATAAACATTTTGTAGAACAAATTGACATCATTAGTTTCTTTAAGTTCTTCCCATTTACAATTTATTAGTTTTTCCCTTAATGCTATGAAATTTATTTTATACTCTACATTCGTAAATATTGGCTGATCTTCGTTCCTCTTTTGTTCATGTATATCAATTCTTATTCCTTCAGGGTAATGATCAGCAATATCAGTATATATAACAACTGTTCACACTCCAATATTATATGTATGTTTTACAAGACGTCCCGTGGCCGAGTGGTTAGCACGCTTGGCTACTAAGGGACCTGGGTTCGAGCCCCGGATTAGGCATGGATGTGTGTGTCGTTTTTCTGCTGAGGTCCTGCCATCCTCTCAGATCTCCTACTATGGCATATAAACTGACAGGCTCCTGTCAGACCTCTGTGGCAAGCAGCTGCTTGAGGGAGTATTTATTTTTTTTTTATTTTTACAAATACAAGGTCCGAACATGAAATACTAGTTTGATTCTGTCTTGTAATTGAATCTAAATATGGTTTGGAATCCATATGAAGGAAACGTATCCAAATAACTGTTTACATAATCATTATCAAGTAAAAGGTAAACATTAAGATCACCAGTAAGCATAACTGTACTATTTTAATTAAATTTAAATAGTCATTTAATTCCTCTATAAACTGTTTTGGTGTATAAAATGAGATCTGTATACTGCATAAGGACAAGCATCATATTCAGTCCACATTAAACAAAGCGATTTAGCCGTCACGAAGTAATTATCTTCGTTTAAAATATAGTTATATTTATTTTTAACAAAAGCGTACTTACCACCTGATTTATTGTAATGTAAATTGTAAAATTTGTAAAATTTATTATAATCATTTAAGTTATATACGCACACCTCATCTTCCTTTATCAATATCTTAGTCAATGAAAGAATATCAACTCTATAATTCAAATAATCCATAATTGCTTCAATAGCTCAAACTTAGATCTTATACTTCGTACATTAATATTAAGGATAGATAATGATTTACTGTTGGAATAAAGATAAAAAGAACATTAAGACATCGAAAGAGTACTATGAAACATATATATTCAGTAGAAATATACCTGTTTAATATTTTAGCCACATTGAACAATATTTTTTATATCTTCTTCATTTCTAACTCTCCATATTTTCACTGTTTCGTTACGTCTCATAAATATTTTACCATTTTTAACCCATGTATATTTACCGAGATTTTCTGCCCTCCAGTTTAGCTTTATACAACAGTTGCTTCAACGTAGTGGTCAAATGTTCATTTCGGTACACTGCAGACTTTTTAAATTTTACATCAATATCAGAACAATTAATATTAAATTTAGAAGCTTTATTAGAGCTAATCCATTTATCACGTATTACTTTGCTTTTAAATTTCACAATTAATGGCTTAATTTTATTTTTATTAACCATTGGAATCATATGCAAACTAGTATGTCGTCCTGATTATATTCAACTTCAAATTTTCAACAGTTTTTGTCACAATTTTTAAATAAGTCCTCATTAAGCTCTTCCGGAATCCGACGATTTCTAAATTCTGACCTCTTGAATGCTGCTGTAGATCATTCAGTTCTTCCCGAATTTTATGCAGTTCTTTCCTTAGTTCTAAATTCTTTTTTCCACTGCACTATTCTTTTTCCTAAGTTATTTAAATCTTGAGTGAGTGCGCTAATCCTTTACTTCATCTAGTTTTGCCGAAGCAAATTCTGCAAAAACCTTGACTTCATTAATTATTACAGTATCTTTTTTTTATCTTTGATATCTGTTGTATGAGACAATTCATTTTGCCCATTTCTACACTCCGTTCCTTCTTCTTGCTTAAACCTGAAGCTTTCTTTTGTGGATTAGATGTTGCTTTTGGAGTTTTACAGGGATTATATTGCCATCGAGTTTTTTTTTTCTTGGTCAAGGCTATGTAGCCATACTCTGAAAATCCGGCACATGCGTAATGAAAATTCCCTGCGCATTCTCCTGAGCACTTAATAATCTCGGTTCATCCAATATTCCGTCTTTGCAGAAGGCACAGTTGACGGAGCTATTCAACAGGCTACATAGAAGAAACACCAATAATATATCCTAAAGGAGGGAGAGTGCCTAATTAAGGATCGTAAAGTTCTTTTGAAAGCTCTCAGATGTAACTGGGGAGAAGACACGAAACGAGAGCCTCATCGAGAGGAGACAATGACATTATAATTTTAAGAAACTTACTGGTCCGGTGGGAACGCGGAAGATCAGCAGACACCGTCCGGGGCACAGTTGCCTCCTCCGAATGTTGATTTTTTTTCACCGTAGTGGAATTTAAGGTAACATTTCATTGTAGGGGGATTTTGTGCAGTTCTTTCAGCAAAGGGAAATAAAGTCTGGTGCCAAAATTATCTAACAACAAAATACCGGTTGTGATTTGAAAACAGAACTTAATTTCAACTGTCTATCGATTGAATCAATTCTAAATTAAACCATTTTGTGTCTGTGGGTCTTGGGATTCGGAGGGACGGTTCAAATTGTTGAATGATATGGAGATCTCATCAGAAATAAAAGAATAATTGGGAGAACAATTTTGTTTTCATTTAACACTTGTTCTTGGCACGTCTGATGGGACCTCTGGTATTAGATTCAACAGTGAAAGATGTAATTTAGTAAAAGATATTTACCTCCGACCTAGCGCGCTTGGTTGCGGGGCAAAGGGACTTGTATTCGAGCTCCCGAATACAAGTCCCTTTTTTTTTTCTTTCAATACGTTTTCTTTCTATTAAGGTTTAATACTGTGACGTTTATACTGACAGACCCTTATGACACCTATGGTTAAATTCAGAATACGTTGCTTAGTTCAGAATACGTTGTTTATGTTGTTTATTTCCATACGTTGTTTATTTCATATTATTATTCAAAATACGTTGTCTACTGTATTAATTCTTTTCATTCAAAGATAGGGAGAAAAAAGTTTCGAATCGTCGAAACTGAAGATTTGACTAAATTTAGAAAGATTTAGCTTCATTTTACGTCATATTGTTAACGTTTTTTTATTTATGGATGACACAGAAATCATTTAATGATTCTAATTTATCGTTTTGTTTTAGAAAGATTTTATGTTTCCGGAAAAAACGATGAAGTAAAATAAAAATTAAAAATATTTACTAATATATTTAAGTTTTTCGGTCATTTTTACGTACGCGAAACTCTACCTAATTTCATAAATATTTCTGTGATATCTATCATAAAGCTACCTTCGAATCGTTGTATCACAATATGTCAAACCAATAGTTAAAAAAATGAGACATTTTCAGCCAAACTGTTCTCATTACATTATATTTTTATGTTTATCTCATTTCAGTGGTATACTTATAAATATTTATATATACACTATATTGCAAAAAGTGTCCGGACATTTCATGTTAATTGAACGAATAGCCACATTCAAATCTACCTAACATTGAAAATAAGGTTTTTACGGAAAAGTCACTAGACATAAATTGAAGATCTCGGTCAGAGCTCTCTAGATCTCTATTTTCTATAATATTAATCTAATATTTAAAGAGTTATGGAAGCTGAAACATTTAAGTGAAACTTTTGCTAGTTTTGAAAATTTACTTCAAAAAGTTAAATCACAACTGTTATAGCAAGTTGTTCGCAATATAAATGCGACATTTGAATATTTTGTAAGGATTTTTGAAGTTTTCATCAATTTGGGGGGAGGAAATGTTTTGGAAGTGTGGCGTGTAACATCTGTTGCTAAATATTATAGCTTCCATAACTCTTTAAGTATTAGATTAATATTATAGAAAATAGAGATTTAGAGAGATCTTATAGAGATCATCAATTTATGTGTGACTTTTTTCCGTAGAACGCTTATTTTCAAAGTTAGGCAGGTTTGAATGTGGCTATTTGTTCACTTAACATGAAAGTGTCCGGACATTTTTTGAAATGTGTGACATGTGTTACATGAAAGTGTCCGGACAATATAGTGTATACATAAACTCATCGTATTGGGGGTGCGAGTTATTTTGTTTTGCTGATTACAGGGGGACATGCTATTTATTCATTTATTTTGCTGATATAGAGGTGGGTGATCAAAAAGGTTTGGAGACTATTGGTAAAAGGGTATTTGTACTTCTTCCCTTACAAAAAAAAGAGGAACGGATAATATTTGTCATCATTGCAGGACGGCAAAATCCCTTAGGTGGTTATTGATAATATGGGTTTCCGAGTAGAACAGAACTTCGATTTGTCTGCCTGTATGATTCGAAAACGTCGAAATATTGGATATTTGGGAGGAAATGTGAATAATTGATAAAGGCTGCTAATAACTACAGCTTAATTTTGTACAATAAAGGAAAACGACGGGGGTTGCGGAGATAAATCTCAACGTTGGCACAGGGGAATCAAACATGGCCACTGCAGATTATAAGTCTGGCACGTTACTGACTGAGTCAACCCGGCGCATGTGTAGAGTGGACAGAAAAATCGACTAATAGATGACAAAGTGGAAACTGTAGCTTTTAATTTTGGAAAAAAAAAGAGAATTAACATCATCTTAGCACTTGTAAAGAACCTGCTACACGGAAGTGTAAAATAATACACTTATTTCAATAAAATGTCCACCTTTTATAAAACAATGATTTCCGCTGTAAATATTATGAAACATTTTTCGTTCATAATGAACGCTTTTAAAACAAACGTTTTTGGGTATGTTAATCAGGGAAAAAAGGAAAAGGGCACCATTGCTCAATTTTACTGAAAAAAAAATTAATGTTAAAATTGGGAAGAATAGGGACCATAATCTACTGTTTCCCCTCTAAGAAGTTTCTAACACTATCTTGAAGGAGTGGGAAGCGAAGGAGTGGGAACAGATTTTAACCCGGTTAAAACAATAATCGGATAATCGAAGGTTGGTTAATCTAGGATGCACTGTTTGTCAACAACTGTGTTCCCCTCCACTAAGAAACTTTTCTGGCTATGCCCCTGATGTGTGTCAATGTAAGATAGATAGTGTGTCGCCCTCTACTTAGTACAATGGACATTTATTTCTTTCATCGAAGGCCCATCACGTTTGACGGACATCGAAGCACGGGTGTAACAATCCCGAGATCTGCGGATTTACCTGCAGTCACAGGTGAAGAGTAATGGAAAGAAATTATTAATGAAAGAGAAATTAAAAGAAGACCGGTATTCCACCACCACGCGAAGACGCCACTATACCTTGTTATCGATATTATCAAAAACAATGCAATATTTTAAAACATATTTTTGGTTAATCGTTAAATTCAATTTGAAACGTTGTTTTTGGGAAAAATTAATAGCTATAAATGTGGAGCCATTTCGCCTCAGTTGGCAAAAAAGTCTCGGCTCCACACTGGCTCAGATTCATCACACAGTGGATATTTTTGTGATGATAGATGTAATATCTGTCAACGTTGAGTGAGTAATTCAAATTACTTAGTAGAATCTCATACATCATTACAATATTTTTTGTTCTCTTCATTCGCTTAGTTGTGTGAGCAAATATCTTTCAGCAGTCGCTTTTAAGCAAATAATTATGTGTCTCTGTCGATTGTAATGTGTCTCTCCTGAAATGTCTTTACTGAGTCAGCAATTGAAACAGAATAAAATATATTTTATTGTGTTTATTTGCTTAGTTGTGTGAGTGATATTCAGAAGTCATTTGTGATCAAATATTGATCTGATAACTGATGTAGCATGTCTTGAAACAGTACAAAATATTGCTTAAAAGAAACTCATGGCTTATTAGAATATTTTGTCCTGTTTATTTGCTGAGATGTTTGAGCAAATAATTATCAAAGTTTTCCTTTTATTAAATCTTTTTTTTATTTAGTTCCACTACTAGGTCGAAATCATTATTTAAAAGTAATTCATAATTCTCTTTTTCGAACTGCAAGATGTTTAAAAAACATTAATCCTAGGCGAGATGTAAATGTTATATAATATTTGTTCATTTCTGTTGTGTTTGCAATTTTGTATCATAAACCTTCACTTTTATATAAAAATCAGGTAGAAATATTTATTATTTTCATTATAAGATGTGAAACTGCATTGTAAAAGTTTTATTATTCATCTGATTTTTAATAAAATTATTGAAATATAATCTACATTCGTACTTTAATTCCACAACTATCAGTAGTAAAAAACTTTAAAATATTATGTTATTAAATAAAAGTAATTGAAATAAATATACCGTTTAATTCTACAGCTATCAACAGCATGACTAAAATTTGATTTGGCAAAATTTCATTGAAAAAAATAAACTTATTTGTTTTAATTCATGAGGTGTTAATTGTAAACGTTTTCGAACGATATTTGCGAAAATGTATCGAATACAAAGGAAAACAGTGAGAATTCCTAGAGGGTTCCTCCATACTTCAATGGGCTCTGGTGAACGTAAGACCACGCCACTGACGTCACGATTCGTTGGAGCAGGTCCGTTCCTTCACGATGGCCCCGATCAGAGCTGAGTAGGGATACGAATCCTCTGGGCAGCTGTTAGGCAACGATCAATGGAAACCTCCAAACAAGACCATCGAATCTCTTCTTTAACCTACACAGAGTATGGCGTGAGCCATACCCTGTGTAGGTTAAAGAAGAGATTCACACAGATCTACACAGATCTACACAGGGTATGGCTCACGCCATACCCAGTGTAGGTTTTTGAACAAATCGCTTAAATTACCATCCGATGGAAGGCGCCTTTTTGAAGTCCAACGACGTGGAAGATGTTAGCGGAGAAAATCTCAATTCAGCCATTGTGAGAACTCGAACTTCCGACATTAAGCTTAAGCGCCTGACACGATATCGACTGAGCCAACCCCATTCTGCAAGGTTTGTCCCAGGATGATAATAAATTTTAGTTGCAGGGATCAGAGATTGTTCTGTAAAAATTTGTAAACGATTCGGACATCAGAAAATTTTCCGGAGGAGGGGGAGTGGATTTTTCAGGGAGCTTAAAAATTTCTATCAAAGAGCAAAAAAAGCAAATCAATTATTCAAGGTAGAAATATTTTGTCGAGCCGTTCATTAATGGATGCAGTTGTAAATAAGGGATCATGCAGACATTATAGCATGGTACCACGAAGGATGCTCGAAAACGAAACGAAAAAACAAAAAGGATCTTTTTATTGTAAATACACGTAAAAAATGCTTTTTCATAATAATAAATGAAAACAAATAAAATATTTCCGACAACCATAGAAAACGTAAAAAGAAAGTAAAAAAAAAAGTTTATATTTCTTTAAACAAAAAAAAATATATAATTTTTAGTACACCCGATATTTAAAACAAAAATGGAATTTTCGATGAACTTTTCCAGGGAGAATAATGCCCTTCTTACCTCTCCCCCCTCCCTGCCGACGCCCATACTGACAGGTAGCCCTGATACTTTATATTCAGCCTTATACGAATGCAATACGAAAGCATTTTATTCTGCAGAACGATATTGCCTGCCATCACTAGACTAGTTGTTCATCAATGCCTGCGACATCATCATCAATATGGAGTGGATAGGCATTCCATTCACCTCATCCCTATAGAGCATGCTTCAAATTCTCTATGTGAGATAAATATCTAATGATTAGTTTTGAATACGGAGATACATTAATTTTTCACTCATATGCCACCCACTGCCAAGATTAGTAAAACTTGTTGAGGATTCCTGTTCCAAGATATACTTTTTTACTAACGCTCGACTATTCCGTTGACACACACTAAATCGTTAACAATTAAAAACTTTATGACTAGCAGACTATAGCAGCACGGAAAGAAGTGAACGCCTAACAGAATCGTTAACTTCATTAGTTCTTACGTACAAGTACACTTCGTTTAGAGCAGGATGTGTTCCTGAAATCCGAGCGTTAAATGAAACAGTGTTAAATGAGGACTCCTGTACACTATACACTATTCAAAAGGAAAAAAAATTCCATACATATATAATTTGTTAATTTTTAAAAACAGTCTGATAATAAAATATTAAATTGGTTTTGCACAAATTTGCTGCAATTGTTACATTGGTTAATTTGTGCAATTATATCAATGTTGAATTGGTATAATTGCACAACTTTCTTTGTTTAAAAATTCTGCAATTTATTATTTAATCACTTCACTTTACGATTTGTATTCAAATTTAAGAAAATTTCATAAAATTCAAAAGAATATTTGACAAGTTATAAAGTTGATTACTTTATGTCAGTCTTTTCCTGAATGATGAGAAATCAGGCTTTTGTGTTTCTTTTTTATCAGTTCAATGTATGGTGATAAAGCATTTAATACTCAACGCTTTACACAATAAGATATTTCGAAAGCAGGATCGTTCTCACTCAAATTTTCAATTGCATCTTGAATTATCTTCATTAATACTTCTTTATGTCGTACATTAAATTTATATCGCGTTTAAGCAGTATGGTACATTTTTTGTTTTAAATAACATTAGCCGATACCTTATCAACAATTCGGACAATGGTAAACTCATAAAAATAAGAAATAAATTGCTTTTCTTAATTAAGAAAACAGCGTTAATCGCGGTAGAGTTGAATGAGGTTTACATGTATCTCGCTTCTCTCGATGTTCTGTATCTTTCCAGTTCTTAAAGTCAGCAAACATACATAGTTGAAACCACAGCACTGCCAATGGTGGTATTCTCGTTATTAATTCAAATAACTATCTAGGCCAGTGGTTCTCAACCTTTTATGCTTCACGTACCCCCTGGAAATGTGTATGTAACTGGCGTACCCCTTGTATAGATAGATAAAACTATAGTTATAGTATAACAATTGGAATAAAATAAAACATATATATATATACACACATATTAAATTTTGTATTCATAAATTACATATATCGATAAACACAAAAAATGAAATAAACATTTTAACAACTCATAAAATTATAAACATTTTACAGGGTAATCAGTGAAACAACTCTCACGGCGTACCCCAAAATATTTTACCGCATGCCCCACGTTGAGAACCCCTAATCTAGGCTGTGGCATAATATTATATCGCCATATTTATTCAGTTCCATTTTTTTCGAAGCAAATAAATAAGTAATAAGTAATTTGTGGGGGAGAAGAAGACTTCTTTTCTGAGTGAGCATCAAATCACTTTCATTTTCTTTGCATACCATTTATCCATTAGGCCATTTTTTCTCTCATCGTCCAACAAAGAAGTCAAGTGGCCCATCTCTCGTTGCGAAGGGAATTCTCCTGAGCTCTTCACAATTCTCGCTGCCAAGTGTCCGCAGCAGGAGAGATGGCAGCATCGATCGATCAACTGTTATCAGGGTTGACAGATGGGGACAGCAAATGACGATATTTCTTCTTTCCTGATCCGAAATGCTGATAGCGTCTTATGCGGCAAGGAGAGATCGGAGAGAGCAGCAGGCGCTGTCACGACTCACGTCTGTAGCCGTTTGTAACTGGGAGGGAAAAAAGGGAAAACCTGTGTCAAGCCAAAGATCACGAAACGAAAAAGAAGTAGCGAGGGAAATAAAAATAATTCAGACTCATAGCAGATTATATCATATTTACTCTATGATATTTTATCGTGGGGTGGAGAATATTTGACGACGATCAAAGTATGTGCAAAACCACATAATTAGGAGAGAAATGAAACTGAAAAAATTTGAGAGTGTGAAAGAGGTACAGAATGGATTAAGTATATTACAAATTGCAATATTGCATATTTTTACTGAATGAGAGGAGGAAGATTTTTAATTTATAAACATTAAGAACCTTTGAAAGAAATAACTCGCCAAACGTTTCTTTATATTTGATTTAAAAACGCACAAAGCTATTGTTAAAAAACTTCACTTTTACTTAGCAAATAAGTTTTTTAATAATTAATCGATATATATTAAATCATTAAAGAGTGATAATATTTTCTTAAAAGAACTAAAAAAAACGGATATTGAATATGTAAAATGTAGAGAAACTAGGATTATAAAGTAAGTGCATTCACCAGACCCAAAGCTGTTGTAATGAACCATTAATTAAGGATTTCGGCAATTTTCTAATGAACAAAATTAATTTTTTTTTATTTTTGTTTCATACTCAGTGTACAGTCGCTCAAATAAATGTCCGGACACTATGGTTGATTACAGAATTCAGAAAAAACATCTGGCAACGATTTTTTTCAGAAATTAATGATCTGGCATCCTACGTGTACAGTACACGACGATGGCCAGATCACTAATTTCTAGAAAAATCGTTGCCAGATATTTTTTCTGAATTCTGTAATTTGAGAGATTGTACAGTTTTTCTTTTTATTTATTCTTAAATTATTCGAACTTTAAAAAATCAGTGAATATTTATTTTACAATTTTTATTATCAAAGTCATCCAAATAGAGTAAAATAAGAACATGCTGCCCTTTCGTTGAAACTTAACTACTAGTAGAATTGCCGTCGTTGATCGGGCATTGATATAATGACTGCAATGACTCAGACTGGCAGGCGTATTCCTAACGGGGGCCCGGACACTAGTTTACGTCCAGAGTGACGTCACTGGCGGCGGAAGTTTTCGGCTCCCAGCAATTCTCAGGTACTCGACCCATCGGTCCCGAATTTGGTGTGTTGGTTTCACTTACGTCTTGGTGTGTAGGATTTAGAGATCGGGTTCCTAGCTGCGATAGGTCGGGATTAAATCCATCACAACTGTCAGAAATCTCTGGGGGGAGGGGCGCTTCATCGCCTAACTTATGAATAAGTAATGCGTTATCAAGCGCAGAGTTATCAATGGACAGAAGTTTCGAGACCACCTTTTACATTAGAGGCTAATTTTCTGATGTCAGAAACCTTATAGTGCATTAAGTTACTGTAAGATGGAACAATAGACGAAGGTTGGTGTTTTTTGATCTGACCGTTTAGAAGGAGTTGTCGAACAAACAGGACACACACACAAAAAAAAATCTCTGTTTTATTTAAGAGATAAATTTTCTTCGAAAAGCGACTTTTTTTACTCTCATGGAAGAGTCAATACTTTATCTCAGGCCTCTACTGAAAATTCCTACAGAATTATTAAATACTAGCAAAATATCGTATTAGGATACATATTATTGCATATTTAAATTAATTATAAATATGATTGCTTATAATGAAATATTATGTAAAGAAAAATCTGCAAAAGTTTCAGTGCTTAAAATTTATGTATCACAATCATGTCAAGATGGTAAACTTTTCACTGCGTATAAATGCAAAATAAATTAATGACTAAATTAATGTCTGAGAATAAAATCCATCTATCTCTGAAGTATTTCAAGGACATATAAAATTTTCATGATCTGGACGCGGGGAAGGCTTATATGGTGAAATTCATACACCTGAATTTCCCGACTCTGATCCACCAAAATATGCAAAAAAAAATAAGTTATCAGAACTTTAGAGTTCTTTTTTACAATCTCTTAACTTTTAGGTAGAATTCATTTCGAAAATTTTCTAGTTTATTGCCCTGCTCTTTGCATTCATTATTGAGGCAAATGTAAGGCTGAAATTCCATTTTATTATTTTGTGCTTTGGTAAATGACAAAATGTACAAAAATCCATACCCCAGAGAAAGAATCTTGACATGATTTGACCCCAGAGAAAAAATCTTGACATCCAGTGTGGAGGGTCTAACGCTCTCTGCAGAAGATTATGCGTGTTGTGAACACCAGGGAACAGGAGAGTCAGGGCTGTTAGAATTGTAACTGGAAGAATAGATATCGCCTCTGGCAAAAATCTCATTTTCAAAAAGATTTTCATGGAAATCTCATTTTCAAAAAGATTTTCATGGAAATCTCATTTTCAAAGAGAATGAAATCTTTCATTCTCCGAATTTGGCACTTTTTTTTTTTGGCATTCTCCAAATTTTGCTTTCTTTTTTCTCTCTTTTTAAAAAAGCTCTTTTTTTTAATTCGAACTAATGGATTATTAGTAAAATGCAAATAATAGGATTTCATTACTGCTTACACAACATAGAAAGTATTTTTCTTTTATTCCGAAAAATGAAAAAAATTGCGTTTCTCACATCTCTCTGAGAAAAAGTGGCAGATTTTTTCTCTCAGTAAAATATCTTGACACTCTCGCCATCGGAATTTCAAATTTCTACTATAAAAAAATCACTAACGCGAATTAAATATTTCATTATCTTCTGTTCAACTACAAAATAATTTTCCAATTAAATGGATCTGGGTTCGAACCCCAGATAAGGTATGGATATTTGTGTTGTCTTTCTGCTGAGGTCCCGCCAACCTCATACACCTTATACTATGGCATATAATCTGACTTCTGTGGCAAGCAGCTGCTTGATTACTTATTTTATCTCTTAAAACAGTTGCTTTTCCCATCCCCTCTCAGTGTAAGAGGGTTGGGTTGGGTTGTTTTACCTCTCAGCAGCACTTTTTTGCACACCATGGGCTAAATGGCCATGTCACATGGACTCCGAAAGCTCAGAGAAGGTTGGGGGAGGGGACCCACTGGAACAGCTGTTGGGAGACAGATGGTAGCCTCCCGTCAAGGCCATCCAGCGTGTTCTTTAACGTGCACAGGGTATGGCTCTCCCACACACGGGGCCACGGCTTAACGTCCCATCCGACGGACGGCGGCCTTTCCAAGCCCGTCGGTGTCCCCTACTGACCGTGGGCAGGGCGGGAAATTTTGCGGAGATAAATCTCAACGCTGACCCAGCTGGGACTCGAACCTGGGAACTACAGATTACGAGCCTGGCGCGCTACCAACTGAGCCACCCCCGCCCCTCTCTCAGTGTAAGAGAACAGCTTATTGTGTCAGATGCAACCTTCACATTCCACCACCAAAATTTAGATTTCTAACATAAATACACGCATGCAATATTTATTTAAAATTTTGCGAATTTTTAACTTTTTCCTAACATTAGAGGGCACAATTTAAACTTTTAGGAGGTTACAAAATTACTAATAATAATATTTCATCAACACTCATCCAACCATATAACAATTTTTAATTTATCTGCAAAAACAAGCAATTATCTCTTAAAACAGAAAAATTGTCCTTTTCCGCCTCTCCCAGGGGTAAGGGGTCAACTCATTGTTGCCATGAGTAAAATTCCTCAAAAATGTTGCAATTTTCAACTTTCTGAATTGTTAAAAGAAGCATTTTAAACTTTTGAGAGAGATTCAGAAAGAGCGAATTTTAACATTTCATCAACACCTATTCAGCCGAAAATAAATCAGATGGACGATTGCCTCCTGCGATTTACATATCTCTACTTGCATTCCTCCTTGGTTTGCAATTTCCCCTTTTAGCAGTGCATTATGAATTTTGTATCCACTCAGATGATTGCCATTATAATTTTTGTTCTAATCCGCATATCTATTTCATCATACAACATGATTCGTACTTTTATGTGAAGAATCATGTAAGAAATATTAAGATGAGCAAGGAAACTGTTCGAAAGTTATTGCGAAATAAACACACAAATGGCAGCAATTGTCTTTTCCACTACGAACAGCATGGTAAATATTTTTGCTTCTAAGAAGCTTTCCCTCCCCTTTTGCAATTTCGACTTAAAATTAGCCACTGCAACTTGGACGACAAGCAGGAACATACGGTCAAATTTTGAAGTCACTACAAAAATTCCCCGATGGAATTCACTTCCAAACGGGAGAAGTGCCTTTTTAGTCGTTTTGTAAAACTTCAGTTGATGTATGTACACTTTGGGAACTGATATGCCCTGAGAATTTTATCACACGATTAGTGTTTATCCATTTTTGCAACTTTCAGCAGTAAAATTGTCAAGTACAATATATATGTTTGTTGATGGTTGGCTTTAAGCATTTCATTCATTGTGCATTTACAAGAGAGCGAAATTTGAAATGCGATTCCTAAATTGCTTCATTGGAAAAGTAAAGTGTACAAAGCTAAGACTATATTTCCTCTATTAGAAAAAATAAATGTGAAAACACTATATGGTCTTAATCTTAAAATGAAACCTTAAGATGTAAAATATCAAAAAGGTATAAAATTTTCGAAAAAATGGAAAACTTAGCGATCAAGAAATAAAAGTTATTAGAAGTGAGTTAAAAACATTTGAAATAAAAAAAGGTTAAAATGAGAAAATAAAAAAATTCTGAAATTGGGAAATATCGGTAAGCTGAGATGAATTTTTTTAAAATTAAAACTGTTTTATTAAACGAAAATTAAAAAATTCAACAGAATAAAAAAAGATATGACATAATTGAGAATTTTAAAAAACAGCAAATTTTTGAAATTAATGAGTTCAAGACATAGTTGAGATTTTCCAAATTTTAGCTAAGTGTAATATTAAAAATGATGTTAAGTGAAAAAGTGAAAAAATAAAATTGAGAATTTTTAGAGTCTTTTATTAATTTAAAACTAAATTTCTAAAAATAAAATAAAAAATAAACAGAAGAATGAAAATAATTTTTAAAGCTAATAGTAAAAATAAAACACGTGTGAAAATCAAAAAGTGGAAAAACAAATAACGGAATGAAAAATTGGAAAAAAAATTACAAATTCCTTAATGGTAAAAAATTTTATTGGAAAGAAACTTCAAATTTTGGGAAAGAATTATTAAAAAAAATGATTTCTTTTTGTTTCAAAATCAAAACTGTGAAGAAAATGGAAAATCTCAAAAATAAAGTTTTCCGATGAATGAATGTGAGAGATCGTATTGTTTATATTTTCCGACAGTCGAGAAAAAGGCACAGATCGTTTCGTTATTGCAGGGTGAAGCTGTATAAACAGGAATGTCTGAAGTTATGTTTTCTAACAGATGTCTCGGAACTAACAAAAACTCTGTAAATAGAGAATACGGCACTACAGAGTGTGGGTTTACGAACTTAGGAGGAATAAAAATCAAAAAAAAGGCTTCGGTCATTACACGAAATGCGGAAGAAACAGAATAGAGAATGAGATTTAAGAACTTTTATCTAAAATAGAAATATCTCTTCCTAGAGTACAAGGCATGAGCTAGGAACTCTATGATGGACTGCTGTAAACGGGTACTTGTCATGAAAAGGTATAATCCGGTTGTTTCGCAAAAGGCATGATGTGTTAAAACGGGTAAGAGCTGAAATGAGTAATCGGTTGTTACTTACATTCCCTTTTGTGAATGAAAGATTTTATCCCTTTTCATGCTATTTTTAATTTTCAAACAAAAAAACACAACATTTTTTAAATAATGCTTTCCCAAAACTTGAATTTATTTTCCAATAAAATTTTTTACCATTAAGGAATTTGTAATTTTTTTTCCAATTTTTCATTCTGTTATTTGTTTTTACACTTTTTGATTTTCATACATGTTTTATTTTCAATAATAGCTTTAAAAATTATTTTTATTCTTCTGTTTACTTTTTGTTCCATTTTTAGAAATTTAGTTTTAAATTAATAAAAGACTTTAAAAATTCTCAATTTCATTTTTCACTTTTCCACTTGACATCATTTATAATATTACACTTAGCTAAAATTTGGAAAATCTCAACTATGTCTTGACCCCATTAATATTTTTGGTTTTCAAAAATCTGTTTTTTTTAAATTCTCAATATGTCATATCTTTTTTCTGTTGAATTTTATAATTTTCGCTTAATAAAACAGTTTTAATTTCTAAAGTATTTTATCTCAGTTTGCCGACATTTTCCAATTTCAGATTTTTTTATTTTCTCATTTTAACCTTTTTTTATTTCAAATATTTTTAACTCACTTCTAATAACTTTTATATCTTGATCGCTAAGTTGTCTATTTTTTTGAAAATTTTATACCTTTTTCATATTTTACATCTTAAAGTTTCATTTTAAGATTAAGACCATATAGTTTTTTCACATTTATTTTTTCTAATAGAGGAAATATAGTCTAAATTTTGTACACTTTACTTTTCCAATGAAGCAATTTAGGAATCGCATTTCAAATTTCGCTTTCTTGTAAAGGCACAATGAATGAAATGCTTAAAGCCAACCATCAGCAGACATACATATTGTACTTGCCAATTTTACTTGTGAAAGTAATAAAATAGATATAAGCTAATTGTGTGATAAAATACTCAGGGCATATCAGTTCCCAAAGTGTACATACATCAACTGAAGTTTTACAAAACGACTAAACAGACACTCAGCTTTCTCTAGTTTGAAAGTGATACAAACTATTTGTATCCCAATTGTTTTGTTTTCGGTTTAAACTTTAGTTTTCAAATAATAATTACTTTCATTTTTTTTCACTTTATGTTTTTAACAAAAAGTATTTTTGAGTTCTAGAAATTTTATTTGTTTACTATTATCTCTACACTATTTTGTAATTCAGTCTCTTGGTTTTTAAAGCTTTGCTTATTTTTTTCCCCAAATTTAAAAGTCTTGTACTACATAATAATTTTTTTCCCAGCTGTAAGTTCGAAAATTTTACATTTTTATGTTTTTCCCTTCCATTTTTAAAATATTTTTTACTACATAATAATAATTTTTTAAATTTTATGTTTTTCATTTCATTCGCACACAGAAGTTCGTTTTGATACCTTCCTTTAGTGATAGTTTTTATGGATTTGTTAAACTTCTCATCTCCGAGGGTTTTCCTTTTCCAAAAAGCTTAATTTAAACGAAATAATTATCCTGACTATCATGTATCTATACATACATTATATATATGAGGATTATTATATCCAATAAGTATGAGGTGCATGTGGTTTCCTCTGCATATTTTCCCAATAATGGTTTTTCGTTACGTTTCAGAAATGCTCTGTATAGTGTTTCTCAGATAGAGTTCTATATCAAAGTCTGATGTCTATAAAAAGGAATTTTAAGTTTAAAACAATTTTAAACGTGAAAATGAATTGTGCAATGAATCAGTGTTTTGCAATTGAAACCAAAGTTTAAATATATATATTCCGTAGAAATTCAAAATGTAAAAATTCTTCTTTTGAAGAATGTTAATTATATGTTTTCAATAGCCAAAGCGCGGGATAGAACAATAATGCGGCTGAGTCATGGACTTAGTCCCGGAGATCTCCTGTCCTCCTATCCTCCAGTTCCGATGAGCGCCTGTGGATTGTCCTGTTTTCTTTAACCATTCTTATGGTAAAGCTATTTTATTCAAGTGAATTTTATTCAAGTGAAGTATACAGATAAATTAGCATAAGTTAAATTCTTCAAATAACTGCTTGACTAATACACTATTTTCGTGCAGCTAGTGAATTCAATCTTACTGTACTTTAGCACTATCAAGTTTTGTGTGAAAGGGATGTTTACTGATAGTAAGTTGAAATCCAGATATTCCTATGAAAATACGCATCACATTCTAAGGGTAAATTATACTTTTTTAAACATTTTTGAGTTTTTACATCTGAATGACACGTATATATAATCAAACTCATAGGCATAGCGATGAACCTTGACATATTGGTTAGGGTCATTAGTCCAGCAGGTAAAACGTTATGCGTTAGCTCTGACTGAGGTAGTAGTCAGCAAGAGACTTTGGGTTTAGTAGGGCATATATTACAAGGCAGGCAAAAGTTAGAAGTAGCTTTCTTCTCTATCGTAAAGGAAAATTCTTAATGATCGATTAGTAATAAACATTTGCAAGAACGATACTGTTCTGATGAATAGATCAAAACTTTTGAAATAAATATTGAAGTAATTTCTAAGTGATCCATTCATGGGAATGAGGAGAGACAACGTGTATACAGAGTCTAACAAACCTTCATGTGTGTGCTGTATTTCGAAAATTATCTCTACAAGCGGATAAAGTCTGCGATTCATAGCAGAGGAGTTTTATTTCAACGTTACGAAATGAATTGTATACGTCTGAGTTTGATGCTTTCAAATTCTTTTAGTTCATGCTCTTTCATTAAAAATGCTAACCAACGCACATTTTCTGTCCAAATGTCCAGTATATTGTGACGTACCTGTACCAAGGAATCGTCGTTATTGCAGTCCATCAGCTTTATAAAAAATAATCACATGGAAGCTGTTCTATGATACATGTGAGAGGTTAGGCAGCTGAGTGTTTGCGAAGTTCCTGTAGGAGATTCCTCCATTAAGCGTAAAAAAAGTTCGTTGGTCACGGAAGGTGGCGGTTGTCTGTCGAGTTTGTGCGTTCGATTTTGGATTAAAAATGCATCTGAATTGGGATTTTGTTGATATATTTTTAAAGTGTTAACTGTTTTATCAGCATGAAAGACTTTGCCCTCTGTTAAGATGGCAAACGGGGGAAATAGAAGAAAAAAGCTTCGCCTACAAAAATCAAAATTAAAGTCAAGAAGAACAAAAACCAGGATACAAATGACAAAAACACGGAACCGGACTTAACTAAGAACAAGGACTTTTCCATTCTCACGGACAATCTTAAATTCTCATCAGACTCTGAAAACTCACCAACGAAGTCATTGGAATACAACAGTGATCAAGACATGGATCTGAATAAAAATGACAACCAAGAATCACAGGTAATCAAACAAAACATAAACAAGAACCATAATAAAAATGACGTAAACCTAACGCCTAATGATAATACATTAATAAATAATAAGAAGAACTATACAGTTATAACTAAAACAGATTGTGAAAATTCAAAATTCCCAGACGTTATTGAAAAATCAATTAATGATAAAGATGACCTGTCATTAATAATAACAGGTACATGTAGAGATATAAGTAAATTGGATATCCAGAAAGTCACATCGTTCTTCTTGAAACTACTCAACGATCACATTAGTGGGAAATGTATCTCCCAAGGAAGATTACTAGTTTTCCGGACAACCAAAGAACAACAAGAAAAAATCTTGAATTTAAACGAAATCCTTAATGAGAAAGTTATCATAGAAAATCCCCCAATTTAAAAAATCCATTTTGGGAAAAATTATCGGTGTACCAACATACTTAGATGACGAGTATATCTTAGACATTCTTGCAAATCAAAATGTTATAAGTATGCAAAGAATGTGGCATTTTGAAAAGTCTATCGAACATAAGAGTGATACAACATCTAATCCAACACATAAAATTGTGCTGGAATTTGAAGGGGAAATCTTGCACTCATATGCTTACATCGGATTTACAAGGCATAAGGTAAAAAATTACAACCTTCCACCTCACTTATGTCTACGACGTTACAAATTTGGACATTTGATTTATTCGTGCAACGGAAGAATAACTTGTAAAAAATGCGGAGGCAGACACAACTATAAACAATGCAATGCAAAAACTTTTCGCTGTCCAAATTGTGCAGGCGCTCACCCAGTGCCCTTTGCAGACTGCCCAATCAGAATAATAGCCTGTAAAGCGAGAGCATTTCAAATTAATGAAAATATTACATGGCAACAGGCGTTCATTAAAGCAAAATTTAATGCAGAAAATAACTACAACAAAAATTACGAGTCTACCACAAGTATTTACAAAGATATGGTTTGTTGTTTAACATCCCACAAATTTGGAAATTCCAAAACTCGTTCAAAACTCGTTCTTGACTCATCCAGAAAGCATTTTCTGCGTGTTTTGTCTAAAAGAAAAAATGAAAAATGGAGTTAAATTATAAGTATAATATTTCAGTTAAGATGTTATAATTCTTCATGATTGTACAATGAAAAATAAAAGGAAAATTGTGATGAGATCATGTTGAAAGTGTTTGAATTTGCATTAATGTGGATATTTTCTTCATGTTGTTTATGTTGTAAGAATGATTGTAAAAAGGGATAGTTATAGGGTGTCTAAAAGGAAGCAATCTTTAAAAAAAGAAATAATAAATTTGTAGAAGTTTATATTTATTTTTTATTTTTATTATATAATATTGATTTAAAAGTATAGTTTGCTATGTTGTATTTTTTGTACATTATTGTAATATTTTATTTTTCGTGTTTGAAAATGTGGACATTCAAAAATAATATGGGCTATTGTATGTGGAACATTACAGTAAGCACAATTTGGGGAAATTTTTCTTTTAAATTTATATAAAGTTGTATTTGTGTAAGCATAATTAATTTTGATTTTAATAATAAGGCCAATTTCTTTTTTGTTTAAGCCATAGTCGTTATGTTTTTGTATCTGATTTGATATATTAAATCTATGAGAATTTATTGCCTGTGTAGAATAATAAGTTTGTAGTTCTGTTTGGATTAATTTTTTTGTTTTCCTGTTTGTGAAGGTAAATGAAATGGGAAAATTGAATGAAAGTTTGGTTTTTTAATGCATCTTTAGCTAATTTATCTGCGTGTTCATTACCTTTTATTCCAGTATGGGAGGGTATCCATTGAATGTGTATATAATTTTTTTTGGATATATGATTATGAATTAATATTAAAGAGTCACTTGTAAATATTGGGTATTTGGATTTGTATAAATTTTGATTCATTAAGTTGATGGCTGATTTACAATCTGAGAGTATAACAATGTATGAGTTATTAAATTGGAGTGCCCACTTGATAGCAAATAAAATTGCAGTTGCTTCTGCTAAAATTATGGGAGATTTATTAATAATTTTAAATGTATCATTTTTATTAAATTGGGGACAAAAAATGCACCAGATGTAAATTTTGTAAGTTCACAAAAGGAACCATCGGTATAAATTTTAATGAAATTTTTGTATTAGAGTTTAAGTGAGAGGTGAAGAGTAAATTTAGTGTTGAGATACCTAGGTCTTTTTTATTGGTAATTCCTGGAATTTGTAATGAAATAATAGGAGGACAACTTGTGCAAAAAGGGAAATCATTTGGAAGATTTCCACTTAATAAAGGAGTTTTTTTGAATAAAGTGGGAGGAATTTTTAATAAAGGTTTTTTTTAATAAAGGGGAGGATTTTTAATAAAGAGTTTTTTAATAAAGGTTGATTAATTAATTTTAATCAATTTTAATTAATTATTAATTATTAATTATTAATTTTAATAAGGGGGCGTGGTCTGTTATGAATATTAATAAGGGGAGTAATAGTGGGGGCGCATATGGGCGTTACCAGTAACGTCATAGGGGAAAGCACTGTGCCTGGGGGGACCAGGTTGTAAGGTAACTACTAGGGTGGTAAGATTCCTAGGCTTGAAAGCCGAGCTGGCAGAGCAGAGAAAGTTACTAGAGAACACACCAACTGTTTTAATAGTTAATATTTTGCATAGAGAAAACAGAATGGCACACAGAGATTGAAGGAAAAAGATAGCAAGGATATTGAAGGTTAGGTTTCTCTCATGGTTAGATAGGCGGGGCATTGCAGAGGTGTCTTGAATAACGTGGCTAATCCTATTTCTGTTCTTACGACAGATGAACATGCAACAACAATACCATGATGTGATATGTCATTTGTGATGTTTGTGTGTGGTACTCTGTGAGATCTACGTCATTAACCGTTTGGAAAAGAGAGACTCGGAAATAATAACGGTGTGTTTTTAAGAAGGATTTGTGAAGAATTGAATGCATTTTGGTCTGTCTGTATTTATTGCAGTGTGCGGGGACTTGTAAAAATCGTTCAGTAAGTTATAAAGTAAATCACAAAAATGGTATTTGAAAATAGTTGAACAGTTAGTTGTTTAGACAAAGTTGAGTTATTAGTTTCTGCTAGATTCGAGCGTAGTTATGACGAAGAAACCCAATTCAAGCGATAGTAATGTGTCCATGAAGTCGTCTAACAGAAAAGCAAAAGAGGTTTAGTGTCAATGAGGTGTTTAAGGTAAAAATACCGGAAATGTAAATGATGGGTTTATTTTCAAAGATGATTGTGTCGCTTATTGAAAGTTAATTAAGATTATTTTTATGTTGTGAATAGAATCTGTTAGAATTTTAATACGCCTGTTTCAAGTGTGGTAGAGAAATTCTAGATATTCTTTTACGTTTAATTTCATGAAATACATTTGTGATTAGTTTAAAATTATTATATTTGTGAACTGATTGTCTAAGTAATTAAATTATTTATTTATAATTTTGTTGGTAAGCATTCTTTTGAACTCACGCTCAGTTTCCATTTTTTAAATTTATAACACTGTTGTCTGTAATGATGAGAGTTGCATTATTAGCTTTAACATTGGCCCTTTTTATGATCTGAAGTACTTTAGTTGTCTCTAAATTAAAATTACACAACTCATCAGGGATAGATGAAATCACAGCTGAAAAGTTTAGTGCTGGTGATGATTCTGTTGACAGATGCAGGGGCGGACATAAATCTCATTCCTGTAGGCCGCCATTTTGGGACATGCGAAGGCTTTTGTAGTGGAAAGTTCATTTCTGGAATAAAAAATACTTTATATATCCTCTATTTGTCTTCTTGGAAAAGAAATTGGCTGGCTGTTAAAATGAGAAAAATGAAACACTTGCGGTTCTCTTGCAAGAGGGCCATAGCCCCTGTGGCCCCCTCCTTATGACCGCCAGACAGATGGCTGACAACTGATGGTTTAGCAGCTTTATAATTATGTTCATTAAAAAGTAAAGTTATGTTCATTATTGTTCTTAATAGAATTAATCATTTAGGTGATGGATAACTTCATTACGAACAACGTGGTTTCAGGATGGTAGAGGCTGGATTAACCATAACTTTTGACATATTCTTCAGAAATGTTTAGAATTAAAAAACCTATGTTACTTGCTTTGTAGATTTTAAAAATGCCTTTGATTGTGTTGATCTCTATAATTTGTGATTTATTGTGAGATGATGTGGCGTTCCTGATTAGTTAGCATAATGATTGCTCTCTATAATAACAACGACTCATTCAAACTTCACTCTAGAAATTACTTAATACCCAATGAACATGTACTCCTACTATTTCCATCCCCGACAGAGATCATCAACAAAGGGAGTCGTAATAACGTTAGAACAATGTTTCAAATACACTACGATGCGCAAAACTTTAACTACTTATATTGCAATTTAATTATTTAAACGTTACATGCTTTGAATATTACAACATTAACCTACAGGTCATCTGTAATGGCTTCGTCTTCAGCTGAATGACCATATTCTCCATCTTGCACGAAATCATTACGTCGAGCCAAGCTAGTAAGCTATTATAGTTAGTTACCACGATTATGATTGAAAGCATTTCTTGTAGTCTGTACGAAATGTGTGAGAATATAAAAATATCTGACCTAGATTATGCTAATGATTTGACCCTTTTGACAAATGATGTTGACCATTAAAAGCTATTGGTGAGATTGATAATGGGATAGATTTAATGATAAAGAGAGAGCAAACTCAAATGATTGAAATTGGCCGGGTGGATGGTACTCCAATATTATTGAATAACTGTGCACTTGATCATGTTTCTCATTTTAATTCTCTTGGGAATTGTGCGATAGAGCTTGTAATGTGGTACATAAGATAAACATAATAATAGATTCTGGAGAAATAAGCATCGCAACTCAATTTATGCTGCGTAATATTTCCGTCCTTCCTAAAAGTTGGTATGATAGCGCAACTTGGACATTTTTAAGCAAGATAATAGGAATCCTGATGCCTTAAATTTTATATTCTTGTTGGACCAGGAGCGAATTGGGACGCCAGGACACCGGACACTATCCCCGTGGGCCGTCACATTTGGGGCGTTTGACGCAACATGGTATCTGGGGTATAGAAACTTTTATAAAAACTTCTCGTAAGTTTTTTGCTTATTAATACGTTATTATTTCCTTTTTATTTTCATCTTCATAAAGTATATGCATGTTTTAAATTTTTCTTCAACAACAATCAATGCAGCCCAGGTTTTACCTCCGAGTACCATTCAGAAATCGCTCTCTTGGTAATTAATAATATTCAAGGATATGGAGACGTGATGGCGATAAAACAGCTGCGAAGGAGGAAAAACAATAGAATTTTGGAGGGGATGCAATAAACACTACAGAAGAACAAATATGGCAGCCTCAATAGTTGGAAATAAGGGAACTAAGTGGTTAACTTTCAAGGACTGAAATCCCAGATGTTTTACACTAACTCCTCAGTATCATTTAAACATGCGAAGAGCTTAGTAGATTGTTTTATGACAGGATGTAACCCCAATGCTGTCTGAAGAATACTGATCGTTGCCAGAGAAGGTGTCCACAGCACTTTTTCTCTTGGTTGTTGTAAACTTGAATGACATGGTGATTTCATTAAATGGTAGACTTCAAATTTACAGAAATCGCTTCTTAGATAGGGAATGTTTTTAACAGCTAGCAGAAGGACAGAAGCAATGACAAATACTTTCAGTGAAGGATTATTTATGGCGCATGAGAAGGGAGTTGTGGGAATGGTGCGGGTGATGGCCTTGGGATGGGTCATTCGGATAACCCTCAAGACATTTGCGGAATCAGATTTTTAAAAACTTTCAGTTACGGTTTATTTCATTTTATTTATTTTTTAGTCTGTCATGGTGGTCTCTGCCTCGCCTGTAGCCGATTTATTGTATTAGTCTGGTCATTTCCCTTTGGGACAAGCCAGATGAAGCAGGTATGGTCTACCAGTCAGGAACTGCATTCAGTCCATCATGATTTCTGATCTTTCTAGCTGTTTTTTACCCTCGTCAGTCAGTCAACGTTATACATGAGAAATTATTCTGAAACGAGACAACAAGAAACGAAAACAGCTTCACGGATTTTTCTGATTTCTTTCAATAGATTTATTTTTTGTGTTCTTTTGTCTTTGCAAAATGGGATGAACGCTTTTTCTCAAAACTCTGATCTGAATTTATGCTATCGTGTGAGACATTTTCCACCCTTTAATTTTGGTTGATTTTTTGCAACCATGTCCAAGCAACAAAATTCTGTATGAAGAACAATATCGGAGACTGCAGCTTTTAATAGTGAGTCATTTTGTTGAAATTTGACGAGATTTTTGATAAACAACAATTATTTTTTACTGTCTTCATCATTTCCCTCTAGAAGTCTTACGTAAATCAGTGTTGGAAATATATACAGATTTTTTTATAACGAACCTTTCTTGCTCTCTATAGACCGAAAATCCGGAATAGCCAAAAACGTCCATTGGCCGCAAATTTTGAAATATAGCAGATGAAACTCTTCTTTGTGAGGTCGTTTTTTGTCTTTGTTTTTGAGTTCGTCTTGGTCAGTCTTCTTGAGGAGTGGATCAAGTCTCCCAATTTCGAAACTGTAGGATGGCTAAAAACCAAGATTAAGATTTAATGAATTTTGGTGTGTAATAGTTTATTTTCATCTTGTTTGTTATTCTATTACATGTAGCTTATTAAGATTAAATTTAAAAATTTTCGCTTGTATATTTTACTTCCGCCGCCATTTATTTTATTCTCCCCTAAACCTTTTCTTGCTATACGCCAGTTTTGATTTTTACCCTTTTGATGGTAAAAATATTTAAGGTAGGAGCAAACCCGAAGGACTAGTTTTTATTTTTTTTTATTTTTCATAAACTCTATTCTTCCACTGATCATGTTTCATTAAATCTAGTGATTCAATTCTTTCTAAGTAAAACATCGTCCCGAAGTTGGAACAAAAATCTGAAAACATTGTTTTCACAATCTAATCTCAGTAAAAGAGATTAAATATAAATTTAAAAATTCCTCTGCAAATTTGTGTGCTGTACTCTAGCTAAAGTGAATATCATTTTTTGCGTTTTTAGCCTATTTTAGAGTTAATTTTGAATTGCAGAAAGAAATAGCGCGTATAAAATGAAAATCTTCTGTTAAAGGTTGAATCTCGTGATTTTTTTTCATTTAAGCTTCCGTTGTCCTATTATGTAATATGTTTGCTTCACATGATTCACTCGGAAATGTGGTTTTACTTTTTGTTGAAAGAGAATGCAAATAATTTCTTGGATGCCTAAGAAAATGCAAATTTGTTAATTTAACCCATTTTAGTAAAAATGAAGTTTAAAATAATTTCTTTTTCATTTGCCACCCGAATATTGATATTCACACGATAGTTGATCACTTACTCCCTGGGGGTTGATGCTTTAAAGAAATATCCCCTCAATCAGCTGCTTGCCACAGAGGTCTGACAGAAATCTGTCAGTTTATATGTCACAGTAAGTCTGTGAGGAATGCGAGACCTCAGCAGAAAAACATCACAAACATCCGGCCACGGGATAGAGATATTGAAAAATTCTTTTTAGTTGTATTGATACTAATCAAATATAATTCGCTTTTTTCAATTCGTTAGGTAGTTTCAATTTGCATCGCTAGCACTGAATATGAAAAAGGCGAAACTTTTAGCGAATGTTGCAAGTGATTTGTTTATGGTATAAATTTGAAATTTCGGTGCTAGAGTATCAAAGAGATAATTCAAGAGTTAAGAGAGATTCCACTGGCAGCAACAATCTGCCTTCTCTTCTCAGAGGGGGTTGAAGAAAAAGCAACCTTTTTAAATTGAAGGAAAAAAATAAATTTTTTTTGTTCTATAAGTACTAATTGCAATTTCAATTCACTACTATTTGCAATTTCTCAGCAATCCATTAGCTCGAATCAAAATTTCTAAAGAGTGCAAAGGTAGGTAAACGAAAAACTTTATTCCCTTGAAAACGAGATTCTCAGTTGGTGATATGAGTTCTTCTGAATTTTGTAACTCTAAAATGGCAAAAGCATTCTAACCAGCCCGTCTAACCCGCAGCTCATAAAAACAATCAATATACCAAAGCCGGTACTTTTTTTTTATTTTATTGACAAATATTTTAGGTGCATAAAAAGGCTTTTGCTAATTCACAGTACTCGTTAAAAATGTATATTTTTGTTCTATATTCAAAGTATTTTCTTTATTCCTTAAAAATTGATTTTATTTGCAATTCATTAGAAATGTCTGGTTTCGCTTTTAAAAAGATAAGTTTTCTGTGGCTTTATTTTTCTAATCGCTCTTCACTTAGCTTGGGCTAGACGGAACTCGTCTAAATGGCACTTAATTTAGAGCGGAGGGAGGTTGAGCAAATAAATTTTCGTATTTTAAAATTTAACTCTTTTACTGAAAATTACTAAAATTCCGAACTAATTACTGATGGAGAAAAAAATATAAAAATGACTTTTTTTTACAGATTTTTAGTAATTTAAATGAGTTTTCCTTTTAGGAGAAATTAAACCACCTAAACTGAATAATACCAAAGTTTTCAAAAAAAGTTTAGTGCTTTGGTGCTTCTCATTCCCAAGAAATTACGGAACGAAAATCGAAAACTAAAAATCTGTTAATCAATATAATCATTGAGTCTAAAAATTTCCAAGAATTCTCTTAAACTCTCATCACAAATGATGAGAACATTTTGAATTTCGCAATTGTTTTAAATCGTCTTACTCTTTCTCAGAGTTAAAAAGTTCCGGATACTTGAAAAGGTTTCTCGCAAAAACAAGGTCAATTTCTTTTTGTTCATTTCGGTAACTCTAGGTGGATATTTTACCACTGAGTGGCACTTTTTGCACACGATGGGGGCTAGATTGCTAAGTTACAAGGACCCCAAAGACTTAGAGAAGGTTGGGGAAGGTGACCCACTGGACAGCTGTTAGGAGACAGATGGAGACTTCCCGTCAAGGCCTTCCAGCACGTTCTCTAACTTGCACAGGGTATGGCTCTCCTGCACATGGGCCACGGCTTAACGTCCCATCTGATGAACGGCGCCTTTCCAAGCCCATCAGATTCTCCTACTGAGAGGAAATTTTGCGGAGATAAATCTCAATGCTGGCCCAGCTAGGACTCGAATCTGGGAACTGCAGTCAGCAAAACTAGAGCAGGCCATTGAAAACGATTTAACTAAACGACCGCATAGTAAAATGAAATGGAATTACGACCGTCAAAGAAATATATAATCGATAACGTATGCATAACCAAAGCAAAAAGAAAAAATCCAAAGTAAAGCATAAACAATATAATTATATTAACTATTTTAATGAAAATTCCCTTCATCGAAGTTGTACTTCTATACTTTCTCTTTGTTTTTGCAAGCTTAATTTATTTCTTATCGGTAGTTCGTTGGTCGCACAAAGGAAAGTGCCTGGGTCAGAGGGTCTTCCGTACATTGCGAAACACCTCGAGAAGAAGAGAAAGTTTGGGATTATATTACATCACATGCACGAGGGAAAATAGTGTGGAGGTGGTATCGTGCAACGATTAAAATTTCTTTCTGCAGTTAATAATAAATTTACATTTTGCAGTGAAAAAATTAGCTAATGTAGTGCATGAACAATTAGAATTTAACTACTACTATAATGCTCTCTATGCTGATTAGCTTACCAAAAAGGGAGACTTACGAAAAGGAAATGAAACATTGAACAGGGAGAAAGGGTTCGAGCAAGTCTTATGTGGTGTCATCACGTAAAAGGGAAGTAGGCCTTGAATTCCACTTGCATAATTTATAAATTTCTTTTTTCCTACTAAAAGAAATATGAAGAAAATATATCATGGCGCTGCAACCAAATATCGTTACATTTTGTGGAATTACCCTACGGAATATAAATATTAGAATTATCACAACTCTATTAAATACTAAAATTCTTGCGATTCCAGACTTTTCGCAAGTCCGTCTTCAGATTGTTGAAAGAAGAACATAATTTACTAAAGTGAGATGTTTTATAAGATCTGAACAGCTCGAGACCGTAGTGTTGCAATCTCTAATACAACGCGGTACTTTTGATGCGTGTTGTTTCATACGATGGTTGAAGGCAGTGCTGCTTTTAAAATTTAGACATCCCAGGCAAAGGAATTATTTCAATACCACTCAAACAGCTGCTTGCCACAGATATCTGACAGAAGCATGTCAGTTTGTACGTTATAGAGGCATATTCTCAACTTTTATTATAAATTTAATAATAAAATGCAAAAAGTGCGTCGGTATACAAATATACTTATATAATTAAGTTATAGTTTATTTTTTTAATAACGAATAAATAATACGCAAAGCTAAATAAATCTTTTTCTCAATTTTTGACTAGCAAACACATAAATTTAATGATCGAAATTTAAATTTTAAATACTATTGCTTACAATAAAGTGTAAAGCTAAGGTATCTTACAGAAGAGGCCCTAGTTTCGCACCTGAGTAAATCAGCATCCAGTTTAAGTACATATTGATGCATTATGCGTAATTTGAGGTTTTGTATATTTATGGAATTTTTTGCAGAAATGGATCGATTGCAATATTCGTTGAAAGTTTTTGCATTTTCCAAGTTTTCCACCGCTAGATGTTATTAAAATTACTGAGAAATTTGGAAAACGTGAATCCTAATATTTCATCAATACCTATCCAACCCGAAAGAAATTTTTAGTTTGTTTTTAAAAACGAAAAGGTTGATTTTCTCTACGTGGAGAGACAAAACAGACGACAAAGCGAAAATATTAGCTCGCTTTTTATTACTTTTTTTTTTGGTAAAAAAAATTAATTCTTTACCAAGAAACACTCTCCAGGCGATCCGGGGGGGGGAGTTCTTGGGGGGGGGGGGGGGGAGTCTCAGAGTACTTCTAGCCTGGGCCGATATTTGATTTAGAATCGATCTTGGCCGTATGCGACGATTTCCATGTATTTGCTCGGGCCGTTTTTCGCACCCAATCCCCCCTCCCATTGTGTCCGACTTTGTATGGAACTAATAATGAAGTTAGACGAATGATTCAGCAATCACCTTTGAGGAGTATTTAGTGTAGGCAGAGACTGTTGGGTTGGCCATGTTGCCCTGCATGCCGTAGGATTGAAGATAGGCAAACAGAGTTATAAAAGGTGTGCCTAAAGGTTTAATTATGCTGTCTGGTTGGGCCATTGTTGCTCGGGTCTCTTTAAGGATTATGCATGCATGTTAAAAATGTGAAAATACATCTGATAAATAATACGTCTCTCCAAAACAACTAAATAAACACGAAAAATCAGTTCCGTAAAGCTCAATTCCGTATTTGAGGAAACGAGAACCCTCCCGACGGCTTGCCTATTGTAATCAATCCCTATAATGTCTATAATATCTATTTATTAGTTTCGGTTGCGAGTTTTATTACAATCGAAGCTGCCTAAATTACTTTATCGGAAAATAATGTACAATTCGGTGCGGCATTTCATTTAGCTGTGTTGCACTGTTCACGCATCCATTGTCGGCACTTTGTCATGGATCAAGTTTCAATGGCACCAACTCGTTACACATTTTACTAGAAACATAAAGAATGCACGTGGGGGAGGGGTGTCGACCATTGCCATTGACGTAAAGACACTTCCATGATGAGGTCATAAGATTTCTTGCCCTTTTGTAGTCTCCGGAAAAAGGTCATTGCCCTCCTTGAGTCCATCAGTTTCGGGATTAAATGGCGAAGACAGCATCAGGATGAGATGGAAAAGGTCTACGCAAAGGCTACAAGAAAGACGTCAGTTAAGTGATCCCGGAAGTGCGAATCACCCCAGAGAACAGTAGAAGGTAAACTCCATCATTATCACCTCCTGTTGAGCCTGGCAGAGCAGCGCGTGCCATGCATATCGTGCAGGTTAATGGTGTACTTTCACCTCCGACACCGCAGCCAGCTGCGGTCGGACTGGTTTTCCCCTGCCCAGGGCATACGTGATTGTTACGGCGTTTCCCCTCTCTGAGCCACGCTGCAGACCATGCGTTCTCCTCCAGGCCACGTCGCCTTATTTGACGAACTCAGTTGAATCTCATTCTGCCGACTTCGAACAAAGGTCACGAAAATCACCGATAGACGAAACACCTGTTGGCATTTCCTTTTTATGTAAGGACGTAAGACTTCTGAATTCTTATCGAAATTCGGGTTAAGATAAAACTTCTCTTTGATAATGAAGCATAGAGAGAAATTAGATTGGCCTTGTCCTGACCAAAGTGAGGCTGTGGAGTCCGTTGCTGTGGAACGTGAAAAAGCGATATCCGAAACCTGGGAAAATTGCTGGATGACCTTCATTGGAGGCTCCAATCCAATAAGCTCGAATCTGTTAAGTTCTTAACATTAGTCCAATGAGTCTCCTGCCTGCACTGGGCCTTGACGGTTTGGTGACTGGATATTTTGGAAAGATAGCAAAACAGACGAATATGGTTAAAGCCACCTTAGCAATACCCAAGAGATATAAGTGACAAATTCTTCTCTATTCGAGCTATTAGCAAATGAATATTTTCATAAGACTGCAATGGCATACGGTGCCTCCTAGCCTTTGGAAGTCTGATCACCTGATGTGGAAGAAAAATTAATAAGCTTAGAAAACGTTCACCGATTTCAAAATATTCTCTTTTGAACTTCGCGCAAAAAAAGAAGCACGAAACAAGCAAGCCTTAGATCATTCCCATTGCTTGTCACTTAAACGTAACTGAAATGACTTTCGAGCATATCACTGCCAAATGAATAATTTCACAACACGAAATTTAAATATTCCTTCCTATTAGTTGTTCATAGGAAATGAAACTAGCTAATGATTAAAGGGACATAGGATCGAGCTCCGAATAAAATATAGATGTTTCTTCCTGTATTTTCTCTCTTCTGAGGTCTCTCCTTCCTCATAGATCTCCTCTGTGGCGTATTACACTAAGAGGCTCCTGTCAGACCTCTGTGACAAGCATCTGAATGAGAGTGTTTTTTTTTTCAATTCTCTACGTCATGCGCTTCCATTGGATGTAGAGCACAATTGACCACCCTAAATTTTTTCTCGCCATTTCGGCGGAACAAAAGTGGGGGAATAATTTGAGGGAGAATATGACACTCTCTCGTCACAAGCTTCTATTTGACATGTGTCACGAACTCCAAGGCTCATCCATTCCCTTACTTGTAGGGAAGAAAATTTGGGGAATATTTTGGGGTCGTCTAATGCACTCTTCATATTCCATGCTTTCATTTACCCTATACCTCGTTATGCTCGGCCATTCTGTTAGGAAGAAGTAGGGGAACATTGTTTACGAACTTCCCCTTTTTTGTGGAGGAGAAGCTTTCAATTGACATAATTCGTAAGATGTAATGGTAATCGGTTTACACAGTTGCCTTTTCGGAAGGGAAAAAGAGGAATTTGTTTTTCGGATTTTGGAAACTTTTCATTTACAAGTTTTTATCTGGGACATAACTCGTTGTGATTAGCCATCACGACAAACCGAATCACAAATATGAAACGAAAAGCAATATAAAGTTAGGAAACTATAAATTAAAACAAAGTGATAGAAAGCTATTTATCTTGTTTATGCTTCTTAAAAGTTAGGAAACAAAAATAAAATATCTCAGTTACTGAATTCATATTAACTTCAAAGGAACAGAGCGCGCTGTGATAAACTCTGTTCATTCTATTAGTTGGAAAAGTTGTTAAGACTCGTCGATAATAGTGATGGTCCTTAATGATGGAAACTGACCTACAGTACAATCTCAATACGTCAACGGATTAAAAGAGTTCCTCTTATAAGGGACTGTGATTCAGATGCAAAAAGAAGGGACTCAACACTGAGATCTTTCTTAATAAATATGCACGACTAAAAAACGTTAGAAAAACAAATAAACCCGTATTCAAACATTAACACATGAGCATTGACTGCACGACCAATGTCTATATCATGGCTCATTTGTTAGATATTGCAACTACAGCTTAATATTGCGGTTCAGCTGTTTATCGAGAGCCCAAGCATCTTTATTTCCAGTTGGCACTTTGAAACTAAATCTCTTCACTCCCTACTCGTTCGTTTCTTTCGGGGATCTTTCCCTCCGCAGCAGCAAAGCTTCTCTTCTCCAATTCTTTTGGACGCGGGGAAGGTTGCTGACCTCTGGTCAGGGTCAACTGTCATAGGAGAGCCCCAAGTGGAGTAGGACTCCCACTCACCGACCTGCTATATCGACAAATGACGAGCGAAAAGCAATAAGAAATATATAATAAAGAGCGAGAAGGTCAGTTTCGATCACTATGGCTAGGAGAATTGCTGACTAATAAGAGGAGAGGTTATAAAAAATTAAAAAAAAAACTTCTTATATGCGCCCTAAAAACCATACCAATAATGAGATCTTTTACTTAATTCATATGACTTCAAAAAGCAAAGAGCACAGGCAATTTTTTTCAACTGTTAAGAGAAATCAGTTTTGGTGCCCTTTCTTCATTTAAAGTTAACATGAATTCAGTAAGTGATTTCGTTGTTAGTATGGTTTTATTTCTATTTTTCATTTTTAGGATATACAGAGGAAGATAGGTATTTTTATATATTTTTTTAAATATATTTGTTTCTAGTGGCAATTTTGCAGGAAACACTGACGCCATAAAACCTACCTTTCAAGTAATTCGGGTGAAAAAAATTGTTACCTTCGCTGTTATTCTGCACGCCTTGATCTTTTATTTGACATCTAACTCCTTACGATCGGCTCCCTTTAAATCTCCCTTCTTTTTTGGAGGGGAGGGAGGGAGAGGGAATGGGAACAGGGAAAACTTCACTGAACATTTTACGGGTAAACTTCCTTTGGACAAAGTCGCAGGATATCCAAGACTAAATCGAACAGTATTCCCACTATAGGGAAGAAAAGGTAGAGTCACATTGATTTACCTTGACCGCAGAGGGTTGGCAGTTCCTAAGGAAGGCAAGAAGCAGGCTATTGTGAACATAATATGAGGTTCCCGATCACATTCTCGTGTCACGTGTTTCATTTAGAATATTACATCTTGAAATTTCATCGAACATATATTTAAACTAGGGGCGAACTATATGCAGGAAATTGAAGTGGAAAGGTATCAGCAATCGCATTCCTATACGGAAACCATTGATTTTCGCAAAGAACCAGAAAGTTCGTCTACAGTAGTGTCAGGAACTACTGCTGCCTTTGCTGCTCAGGACCCTTTGCTGCTCTCAGAACCTCCACTCTGCGGGGAAGGCTCTTCACTAGATTTTGATACATTGCTACGGGAACTGCCTGCCATTCTGCCACAAGCGCATTAGTGAGACCGGTCACTGATATCGAGCGGTTCGGCCTGGCTCGCAGTCGGCATTCGAAATCATCCCAAAGATGTTCCATGATGTTGAGACCAGGGCTCTGTGAAGGCCAGTCAAGCTCTTCCATAACCATCTAATCGAACTATTCCTGCAGGTCTTCCCTTTGTGGATGGGGGCTTTATATTATGAGGTTTGCCAGGCTACGTGCATCATTTTATACCTGTTTCGCCCATGGCTGTGGAGTATATGGGAGATGTCAAGATACTTTTGATCATATAGTGTAACTTCAAATTGTGAAATAGTATCAACATTGAAGTCTTAATACACCATCTTCATTGCGAATAATGGGAGTAATAGTAACCATATTGTTCAGAATATGTCTGAAATGCTCTGACCATCGTGCTCTGACAAAAACCTTACCTTCAATTACTTTGTCATCCTAAGCCTTAATCTCTGTGGGTCATTCCATTTTTTCTCATACAAATATTAACTCAGTTGGAGAACTCTCTCTATCATCTCATTTTGCTTTGTTACCCAGGTTATTAAGACAAATATTCTAATCCGCATTCGACGGATAATTTCCACGTTTATTCACATCTAATACTGCCCGTTACAGGAATTGTATTGATGCAACTTACTCATAGATTCCTTTCTTTCAGAAATCGGTTGTATAAGTACTCCATTCTTGTTCATTCTAGTTTTGTCTGAGCCGACACCACTGATGACGTGCTTAACGTGAGCATATGTGAGAGGCAAACGCAGTGCCAGACGAATGGACCGCAATGAAAATTCTACATCTGTTGTTTACCCTCCTCCGTCTGGAAGGTATTCGATGTGTTACCTGTTGCTAGGTCCTCTGCAGTTGTGTTGTAGTCGCGAATCTGTTACGCAATGGCATGCGTTGCAAATGGTGGTCCTGTCATTCCGTTCCGTGGTCATACGTCGTCTTCCTGATCCTTGTCGGCATGTGCTCGATCCTTCTTGAACCCATTAGCGCCATTTGTGTACGACGGAGCTGGGATTGGGGCCAACAAGGTTGGCCACATCTCTGTATGACAAACCAGCTTCTCTTAAAGCCAATGGTTCTTCCATTCTCAAAGTCCGTTAACTGATGGAACGGCTGGCGACGTCTGCGTAAGAACAGCTTTAACGGTTTAGAACAATTTCCACAATGTTTTGTCAACCAGGGAGCTTTGGTTGCCTTTATCTGAGTTTGACTGCTCCACACCTGTGATGTCAGATCGTGCCTGTTCAATCGTTTCGATCGTCCTGCAAATCTAATCATTTTGATATACTACCGTCTCCCTAAATTTCGTCACATTTCCATAACTTCTTGCAAGTATTGCATTTTTTTTCCTGTAGTGTAATTTCCTATACAGGCCCGGATCTAGGAAAGGGGGGAGGGGCAAGGGTTTCTCCCTTTTAAAATGCTAGCATGGGTAATAGGGACAAAAAAAATATTAAATTTATTTATATTTCATGCATTTTTCAAGATATTTTTTAAATACGTGTAAAACGGAGGAGGAAATATTAGACTGCATTGGAAATCCAGTCTTTTGGCTCCCTTCTTTACACATTTCCGGTTCGGTTGTGCTTATTGTCCCCCCTCCCCTCGTTTTTTTCTAGATCAGGGTCTGCTTATATATTAGTACTTTTCCTCTCCGTTCTAGTGATATTTAAAAAACAAAAATTATTCGAGAAAATTATGTCAAATATATAGGTTTGCTATAATTTTGACTCCATTCCAATTTTAATTTTATATTTATTACTGGGTCCTTACTTAAACAAGAGGTTGGACTTATCGCGATTCGACAGAAATCGCTAGTCGGAATGAAAAAATGATGTCACACATGGCTGTCATGGTCTTATATTAACGACGCTAAATGGACTAGGGGAACTTTGAGCCATGGTGTTCAGGCGCACAAGAAGCAAGGAGAGTTTTTAATACGAAAACGAAGCTGATTGTTGACTGCCGTTATTATTTGTTCAAAGCTATAGAAAACAAATCCCAGGCTGTTCCTTTAAATAATTATAAAGTGTCACCGTAAATTTTGCAGCGACCCAGCATCGTAGGTATTGTGGGGTCTATTAGTATTGAGGAGTATTGAGGGTACGCCTCCGCTTTGGTTGAATCAGCCAATCAAGTGTCACGGGCCGTTTCGAAATGGGGGATTACCTGCTGCAGTTCAGCGCTATTGAAATTCAGAGCATGCGCATTTGTGTCATCGCTGTAAGAGATAATGCTAAGATACGGTAGCTGACCGTAATGTCAAAATTGCCATTGGCAATATGAAAGCAACCGCATAGTCCTGATTCGCAAAGTAAATGCTGTGATTGTCTACGTAAGACTGCAAATAATGATCACGAAATGAATGTAAAACTGATATTTTGCTGATTTAGATATGACAAATAATGAATACTAAATTTGAAATTCGTTTATTATTTTGTTGTGATCATTTTGGAGGTGTAATGGCCCCCATGGGAATGACATTAAACAAATTCATCGTAAAAGAAAAAATAATACTAAGAGATAGCATTAAAACACGTGGAGTTTATTTACCAATCATCTTCGTTAAAAAAGAAGTGATTTTGGATTCTTTCGACTTAGCATCCCATTATTCTGATTTGTGGAGATTCAAATAAAATAAAACGTGCCTTTTGCATATCCTGAAAGAAAAAATGGAAAGCGTCGTAAATCAGTTGCAGGACAGAAAGGGAATGTCTTCCATTGAGGGATGACCACCATCTGGTCTATTCTTTAGTCAACGCTAAAGAAGCGTTGACTAAATGATGAGGTCGATAGCTCGTAAAGAAGGAGCTGTCGACCTCATCCGTTTCTGCTTTGCGTACAAGCAACTGCATTGTTCTCAATCCAAGAAGAAATATCTGAAGTGAAGAGACGAGGTTCAGTGGAACAGAAAATTAAGATGCTGCTCACGATGACCTTTTAAGGTCATATTGCATTTATTTGGAATGCGAAAATAGAATAGCGTATACATTACATTAAGAGGGGGAAGGGAGCTAAATGATTACTTGCTGTCCAAATTGCGAACGGTCAGTATTGTGAAGAACTCCAATAACACTTTGTTAGGATCAGTGAAATAATTCCCATTAGACAAGTTCATATGCATGTGTAATGAGGCGTACATTTTTACTATGTTTGAAAACGTTTGATTAACTGGAATTAAGTGGAAAGCATTTGTTCTGTGTTCTATATCTCTTCGAACACGCCATTAACTAGGATTCAATGTCTGCTGGTGAAATAACGTCTTAGTCTCATTTTAAGATGCCATCTTTAATGAAAATTAAACTTTATTCCTTGACCTTAGCAACCATCAGTACCAGTTTGTCACTCAGTCTCCCTCAGGTTATTCTATAGAGCGATATTTCAATGAAGGAGTGCATGGAGTTGGCATTTACATAAACGAACTTCGAAATGCGATGACGCAACGCCTCTTATCCTTTTGGCACAAGGTTTTTTCCTCTTTTCTCTTTTATTTTCACCAATAATGCCTCGTGATTTATCGAGAATTTCGCTCTTGCCCTCCCCCATGATCGAGCCAGCCGAGGCGAAACCAAACAGGGTAGTCATAAATTAACCGCACGTGATCTGGTAGCTGACATCTCCTTGTGACCAGCGTGGTAATGTTCGGCTGACAGGAAACATGATCTCTGGTGGATGAGACAGGCTTCTTGGGCTGACCTCCGCCAGAGGAAGATCACCTTTGCCACACTATCGACTTGCAGCACGGAGAGAATGATAAAATTGGAGAGTAAACTCTTGGAAATGATCATTTGATTTCTTTTTTGCTCAAACGCCTCATTTTTTGTGTGGGGATGTGTGTTGGCTCAATCGCTATTTCTTACATACTTATTACTTTCAAATCTCTCCTCTTATTTTTTATTTTCTTCTCCCATGATTTTGGCAATAAAACATCTTGAAACGTATTGTTATGAATTAAACGGATGGAAACTGAGGCGTGAGCAAAAAAACAGTATTTAAGAAATCCGTCGTAACAGTATTTTTCGGAGCCAACAATTTCACTATCTTGTTGCAGAACACATTTATAAGCGAATACTGCAGAACAATCGATTGTTCTCCTATTGATTCTATATCTTGCCAATTTCACTTCGTGTGGTGTGTAGAGGAAAAGGGAGAGAGCATTTCACCAACTGGGTTGCGCTCCACTTTCGTGATGTGATGTTTCTCCCGTTTAAATTTTTCTCCCCCTCGGTGAAAAAGGGACCGGTGGACTTGGAAAATCCGCTGTCATTCAGATGGGACGTTAAGCTGACCCCATCTGCAGAAGTGCCAAAACATACGTTAAAGGACACACTGGATGTAATCCCAAGGAAAATTTCTGCTGCATAGTTTTAACACTTTTGGTAAACTATGGAGTTTACCGAAGAGTTTTGGGTAAAATCCCAAGCAAGACATCATTTAATTCGATCTTTTTCTGCTAACGTGTAACAATGTACCCAAAACTCTTCGGTAAACTCCATAGTTTACCAAAAGTGTAAAAACTATGCAGCAGAAACTTTCCTTGGGATTACATCCAGTGTGTCCTTTAACGTATGTTTTGGCTCTTCTGCAGATGGGGTCAGCTTAACGTCCCATCTGAATGACAGCGGATTTTCCAAGTCCACCGGTCCCTTTTTCACCGAGGGGGAGAAAAATTTAAACGGGAGAAACATCACATCACGAAAGTGGAGCGCAACCCAGTTGGTGAAATGCTCTCTCCCTTTTCCTCTACACACCACACGAAGTGAAATTGGCAAGATATAGAATCAATAGAAGAACAATCGATTGTTCTGCAGTATTCGCTTATAAATGTGTTCTGCAACAAGATAGTGAAATTGTTGGCTCCGAAAAATACTGTTACGACGGATTTCTTAAATACTGTTTTTTTGCTCACGCCTCAGTTTCCATCCGTTTAATTCATAACAATACGTTTCAAGATGTTTTATTGCCAAAATCATGGGAGAAGAAAATAAAAAATAAGAGGAGAGATTTGAAAGTAATAAGTATGTAAGAAATAGCGATTGAGCCAACACACATCCCCACACAAAAAATGAGGCGTTTGAGCAAAAAAGAAATCAAATGATCATTTCCAAGAGTTTACTCTCCAATTTTATCATTCTCTCCGTGCTGCAAGTCGATAGTGTGGCAAAGGTGATCTTCCTCTGGCGGAGGTCAGCCCAAGAAGCCTGTCTCATCCACCAGAGGTCATGATTCCTGTCAGCGGAACATTACCACGATGGTCAGAAGAAGATGTCAGCTACGAGATCACATGCTATTAATTTATGACTACCTTGTATGGTTTCCCCTTGGCTGGCTCCATCATGGGGCGAAATTCTCGATAAATCACGAGGCTTTATTCATCATCATCATCATCATCATCATCATCATCATCATCATCATCATCATCATCATCATCATCATCATCATCATCATCATCATCATCATTTTCAAGCAGCCATGGGCTACGGAGGTCCAACCTGACCATGCAGTTTAGTTCTCGAAGCGTATCTACCCTAAGCTACATCTGATGCATCTGGCCACTTTCTGCAACTGGCCACTTCATCAATTCTAACAAGTTCCTGTTTGACATTGTCTACCCAACGCATCCTAGGTCTCCCCCTTTTTCTCAGGTCCTTAGGCACACTGTTCATAGCCCTATTCGCCAATCTAAAATTATCCAAACGGGCAACATGGCCAAACCAGCGGAGTCTCTCTCTGCACAATATGCTGCTTAAAGGAGGTTGCCGACTCCTTTGCCTAACCTCATCATTAGTTACAAAGTTGAACCACCTAATGCCCAAGACACTGCATAAGCATCAAGTTTCCTGTTATCTTGTTTAAAAAGTGTCCAGGTTTCAATACCGTAACTCACCCTAGAAAGAACCAAACTATTATACAGTCTAATTTTAGTCTTTAGGTGAATACGCCTATTTCTCCACACTCTCCATAGATTCTTAAAAGTCTCGGCAGCAGTCCCTATTCGTCTGTTAATCTCATGCCGCACATCACCAGTATGTATTACATAGCTCCCAAGATAATTAAATTGTGACACTTGTTCAAGACTGCAACCATTCAGATTAACTGAATCACAGCCTGCCTGACCAATTTTCATCACATTAGTTTTCTCTCTCTTTATAACCTACTACCAGTTTCATCAACAGCTCGAATGAAAGAGTTCATCTCATCAACATCATTTGCCAAAAGGTCAAAATCATCAGCATAATCTAAATCAGAAATTTTCGTATCTTCAGTCCATTTAAGGCCAAAATCTTTCCCTTGAAGTGAATTTCGCATAACGTAATCAATAACCAAACTAAAGAGAAAAGGAGATAAAATGCACCCTTGTCGAACAGCAAAAGTAATGCTAAACCTATTGCTACAAGCCTTACCAACTCTCACACACGACTCAGTGTTATTATAGAGAGCTTTCATTATATTAACTAACTTGTCTGGTATACCATATGATCTCACAATCAACCACAAGTTATGACGATCAACAGAGTCGACAGCTTTTGCGAAATCAACAAAACTAGCAACCAAAGTTTTCTGAAACTCTAAACATTTCTCAAGAATCTGCCTAAGTGAAAATATCTGATCCACACATCCCCTACCACTTCTGAATCCACATTGCTCATCACGCAATTGACTGTCAACCAGATTCTTAATTCTATTAAGCAGAATCATCGAAAGAACTTTACCTGGAACAGAGAATAGGCTGATACCCCTATAGTTATCGCAAGAACTGCGATCACCTTTTTTGAAAATAGGGATAACAATAGCTCTGGTAAAATCCTTAGGAACCGTGCCTTTATCATAAAAGATATTCAGAATTTCAGTCATCCAAGTGGTAACCGAAACATTTCCAGCTCTAAGCATTTCCGTAGTAATTTCATCTACCCCTGGGAATTTATGTAGTTTAAGTTTAGAAACAGCCAAAATAACTTCAGATTGTGTTATAGGGCCAACATTAAAGCCACCAATGCATCTGTCATCATTGCAAACAATGGGAGTAGAACTAACCACATTGTTTAGAACATCACTGAAATGCTCAGCCCACCTAGTCATGACAGAATCCTCCCCTTCTATAACCTTACCTTGTTTATCCTTCAATCCTTGTATGCCTGTCCGTTTTCTACCACACAAAACATTAACTGTCTGGTACAGCTCTCTGCTGTTGTGCTGTCTAACTGCTTCCTCGGCTTTGTCAGCCAAACCATCAAGCCAAAGATTCTTATCAGCAGCTAACTGATCTTTTACACGTTTATTAAGTTCTCTGTAATGCTTTCTATTAGGACTAGTAGGGTATTGATTAAGGACATTCCTGCAGTTCTTTCTTTCCGAAATAAGCTCAAGTGTCTTATCACTCAGATAATTCTGTCTCTTCTGCTCCTTTTTTCCTAAAAGAGTACTGTTAGTGTCCAAAAAAGCCTGTTTAAAATGATCCCATTCTTCCTCAACTTCAGTAGTAAGCATACCATGACTGTCATAATGACTAAGTAACCTATCATGGTAAGCTTTGGCTATAACTGGGTGTTTCAGAGCTTCAGTATTAAAAGTAAATTTTTTAACCCTAGCACAATAGTTTTTAAGTTTAAGTTGTAAGACACCTTTAACAAAGTAATGGTCAGATCCAATTTCAGCTCCCCTATATGCTCTGGTATTTCTAACAGAACTAGCTCTTTGCTGTTAATTAATATATAATGAATCGTATTCTTATGCAGCCCATCGGGTGAAACCCATGTGTACTTATGTATGTCGCGATGTTTGTAATAAGTGTTAGTTATTCTGAATCCATTGAGTTTACTTACCTGTAGGAAACGTTGCCCATTGCCATTGCAGCTACCAATACCAAAAGGGCCTAACACTTCTCCTCAAAGGTCAGAGTCAGTACCAACTTTGGCATTGAAGTCACCTTGAACAAGGGTAATATCTCCTTTCTTGACAGAATTCAAAATATCGTGAAGTTGTCCATAAAACTTATCCTTCTCATCATTATCATTAGCATCCTCAGTTGGGGCATAAAGCAGATAACATTCAAGTCTTTAACGCTTGTTTGAAATTTTGCTGTAAGAAACCTTTCATTAATGCACTCATATACGAGAAGAACATCACTAGCGTATCTACTGAGAAGTTTAAGAGAATTTAAGATTATTTTTAATCTTAAATTCTGTTAAACTTCTCTTTTTTCTTAAAGATTATTTTAAGAATCTGACCTTTATCTGTCCATCTGGTCTCTTGCAAACCGAGAATATTTAAATTATAATGGTGGAATCCTTGTGTGGAGGACATCAAGAGAAAAAACTCTGTGCAGAGTCCTCACATTCCAACTACCTATGGAGAGAAAATGGTTAGTGGGATGTTTAAAGAAACTATGTTTATTTAGAGACTGAATGGCGACAATATCAAACAGCCCCCCAATCACAGACATGGGGCAAAGACCCGTTCCCCCACCACTAAAGGCTGAAGCCATTCTACATTGGAAGACTTCCTCCAATGTAGAATTTGACGATGCCAGCAGAAACAAAGAGTTCAGGTGTCTGCAATGATCTCTGCTCAAGATTATCCATCAGCTGATAAACATATCTTGTGAATCTAGGTCACTTGGGGCTGTCAACCCTCAAACAAACAGGAAACACAGCGGAAGAGTTTCCCTTAACAGAAGCCCACCAGTGCAGCAAATTCAGGATCCATAATCAAGCTCAGAGCCTTATATCAGTCCAGTAGGTTTATATGGTCAGCACCAGGACTTGTGTTGTTGACCACTCCTCAGCAGGGTAGAAAAAAAAGTAGCCATATTTGTCCAGATAAATAGACCACACTAATCTTGCAGCCTTCCACTTCCGTTCACTTCCACAAGAGAGTATCTCTTTTGAAAATTACTAACGGTCTGCACCACGAGAAGGGGAGGTCGGACATTAGGTGCTAGGCCTGGCCGGTTCTATGCATCATCACAGGAGATTGGTGCATAGATCTACTTCCAGTGACTACATATCTACAATTTACAGACTTTAATGGTGATCGTTTATGTAAATGCCAACTCCATGCCCTCCTTCATTGAAATGTCGCTCTATAGAATCACCTGAGGGAGACTGAGTGACAAACTGGTACTGATGGTTGCTAAGGTCAAGGAATAAAGTTTTGTTTTCATTAAAGATGGCATCTGAAAATGAGACTAAGACGTTATTTCACCAGCAGATATTGAATCTTAGTTAATGACGTGTTCGAAAAGATATAGAACACAGAACAAATGCTTTCCACTTAATTCCAGTTAATCAAACGTTTTCAAACATAGTAAAAATGTACGCCTCATTACACATGCATATGAACTTGTCTAATGGGAATTATTTCACTGATCCTAACAAAGTGTTATTGGAGTTCTTCACAATACTGACCGTTCGCAATTTGGACAGCAAGTAATCATTTAGCTCCCTTCCCCCTCTTAATGTAATGTATACGCTATTCTATTTTCGCATTCCAAATAAATGCAATATGACCTTAAAAGGTCATCGTGAGCAGCATCTTAATTTTCTGTTCCACTGAACCTCGTCTCTTCACTTCAGATATTTCTTCTTGGATTGAGAACAATGCAGTTGCTTGTACGCAAAGCAGAAACGGATGAGGTCGACAGCTCCTTCTTTACGAGATATCGACCTCATCATTTAGTCAACGCTTCTTTAGCGTTGACTAAAGAATAGACCAGATGGTGGTCATCCCTCAATGGAAGACATTCCCTTTCTGTCCTGCAACTGATTTACGACGCTTTCCATTTTTTCTTTCATGATATGCAAAAGGCATGCTTTATTTTATTTGAATCACCACAAATCAGAATAATGGGATGCTAAGTCGAAAGAATCCAAAATCACTTCTTTTTTAATGAAGATGATTGGTAAATAAACACCACGTGTTTTAATGCTATCTCTTAGTATTATTCTTTCTTTTACGATGAATTTGTTTAATGTCATTCCCATGAGTGGCCATTACACCTCCAAAAATGATCACAAAAATAATAAACGAATTTCAAATTTAGTATTCATTATTTGTCATATCTAAATCAGCAAAATATCAGTTTTACATTCATTTCGTGATCATTATTTGCAGTCTTACGTAGACAATCACAGCATTTACTTTGCGAATCAGGACTATGCGGCTGCTTTCATATTGCCAATGGCAATTTTGACATTACGGTCACCTACCGTATCTTAGCATTATCTCTTACAGCGATGACATAAATGCGCATGCTCTGAATTACAATAGCGCTGAACTGCAGCAGGTAATCCCCCATTTCGAAACGGCCCGTGACACTTGATTGGCTGATTCAACCAAAGCGGAGGCGTACTGATAGACCCCACTATACCTGCGATGTAGCACAATACCTGCGATGCTGCGATGTTAGCACAATACCGCTCTATAGATCTGCGTTGTAGCACAATACCTGCGATGCTGCGATGTTAGCACAATACCGCTCTATAGATCTGCGTTGTAGCACAATACCTGCGATGTTAGCACAATACCTGCGATGATGGGTCGCTGCAAAATTTACGGTGACACTTTATAATTATTTGAAGGAACATCCTGGGATTTGTTTTCTATAGCTTTGAACAAATAATAACGGACAGTGAACAATCAGCTTCGTTTTCCTATTAAAAACTCTCCTTGCTTCTTGTGCCCCAGAACGCCATGGCTCAAAGTTCCCCAAGTCCATGTAGCGTCGTTAATATAAGACCATGACAGCCATGTGTGACATCATTTTTTCATTCCGACTAGCGATTTCTGTCGAATCGCGATAAGTCCAACCTCTTGTTTAAGTAAGGACCCAGTAATAAATATAAAATTATAATTGGAATGGAGTCAAAATTATAGCAAACCTATATATTTGACATAATTTTCTCGAATAATTTTTGTTTTTTAAATATCACTAGAACGGAGAAGAAAAGCACTAATATATAAGCAGACCCTGATCTAGAAAAAAACGAGGGGAGGGGGGACAATAAGCACAACCGAACCGGAAAAGTGTAAAGAAGGGAGCCAAAAGACTGGATTTCCAATGCAGTCTAATATTTCCTCCTCCGTTTTACACGAATTTAAAAAATATCTTGAAAAATGCATGAAATATAAATAAACTTAATATTTTTTGTCCCTATTACCCATGCTAGCATTTTAAAAGGGGGAAACCCTTGCCCCCCCCCCCCTTTCCTAGATCCGGGCCTGTATAGGAAATTACACTACAGGAAAAAAAATGCAATACTTGCAAGAAGTTATGGAAATGTGACGAAATTTAGGGAGGCGGTAGTATATCAAAATGATTAGATTTGCAGGACGATCGAAACGATTGAACAGGCACGATCTGACATCACAGGTGTGGAGCAGTCAAACTCAGATAAAGGCGACCAAAGCTCCCTGGTTGACAAAACATTGTGGAAATTGTTCTAAACCGTTAAAGCTGTTCTTACGCAGACGTCGCCAGCCGTTCCATCAGTTAACGGACTTTGAGAATGGAAGAATCATTGGCGTTAAGAGAAGCTGGTTTGTCATACAGAGATGTGGCCAACCTTGTTGGCCCCAATCCCAGCTCCGTCGTACACAAATGGCGCTAATGGGTTCAAGAAGGATCGAGCACATGCCGACAAGGATCAGGAAGACGACCTATGACCACGGAACGACAGGACCACCATTTGCAACGCATGCCATTGTGTAACAGATTCGCGACTACAACTCAATTGCAGAGAAACTGGCAACAGGTAACACATCGAATACCTACCAGGCGGAGGGTAAACAACAGACTTTTAGAATTTTCATTGCGGGCATATCGTCTGGCACTGCGTTTGCCTCTCACATCTGCCCACGTGTAAGCACGTCTTCAGTGGTGTCGATTCAGACAAAACTGGAATGAACAAGAATGGAGTACTTATACAACCGATTTCTGAAAGAAAGGAATCTATGAGTAAGTTGCATCAATACAATTCCTGTAACGGGCAGTATTAGATGTGAATAAACGTGGAAATTATCCGTCGAATGCGGATTAGAATATTTGTCTTAATAACCTGGGTAACAAAGCAAAATGAGATGATAGAGAGAGTTCTCCAACTGAGTTAATATTTTGTATGAGAAAAAATGGAATGACCCACAGAGATTAAGGCTTAGGATGACAAAGTAATTGAAGGTAAGGTTTTTGTCAGAGCACGATGGTCAGAGCATTTCAGACATATTCTGAACAATATGGTTACTATTACTCCCATTATTCGCAATGAAGATGGTGTATTAAGACTTCAATGTTGATACTATTTCACAATTTGAAGTTACACTATGTGATCAAAAGTATCTTGACATCTCCCATATACTCCACAGCCATGGCCCAAACAGGTATAAAATGACGCACGTAGCCTGGCAAACCTCATAGACATGCGTGAACAGGAGAATGGGCAGATCTCAGTGCTTTTCAACATGGCACAGTCATAGGATGCTTTTAGCAACAAATGAGTTCGGGATATTTCGACCCTGCTGCAGCTGCCTCGATCAATTGTAACTGATGTTATTGTGAATTGGAAATGCGTTGGAGCAACAACAGCACAATCGCAGACCCGGTAGTCCACATAAAATGGCAGAGCTTGGATCGCCGAGAGCTGGTGGTACGACAAAATCGCCTGTCCACGGTTGCAACACTCACCACCGAATTCCTAAATGCCTCTGGAAGCAACGCCAGCATCGTAACAATTCGTCGCGAGCTGAAGGAAATAGTTTACCACGGCCGAGTAGCTGCACACAAGTCTAACATCATCAAGCTCAATGCCAATCGTCTAGCTTCTTTAAAATATTGTGAAGCACAGTGCCAGTGGATTCCTAAGCAGTGGAACTGCATTCTCTGGAGTGATGAATCCCTTTTCACCATCTGATAGTCCGACAGACGAGTCTGGGTATGGAAGATGCCAAGTGAACGCTACCTGTCTAACTGTGTTGTGCCAACTGTGAAGTTTGGAGGAGGAGACCTCATGCTCTGGGGTGGTTTTTCATGGTTTGGGCTGAGCTCTCAAGTTCCAGTGAATGGGACTCTGAACACCGCAGCGTATAATGACATTCTTGACAATTCTCTGCTACTAACATTTTGGCAACAGTTCTTTGAAGGCCCTTTCTTATACCTATAATATAAAGCCCCCATCCACAAAGGGAAGACCTGCAGGAATAGTTTGATTAGATGGGTATGGAAGAACTTGACTGGCCTTCACAGAGCCCTGGTCTCAACATCATGGAACATCTTTGGGATGATTTCGAATGCCGACTGCGAGCCAGGCCGAACCGCTCGATATCAGTGACCGGTCTCACTAATGCGCTTGTGGTAGAATGGCAGGTAATTCCCGTAGCAACGTACCAAAATCTAGTGAAGAGCCTTCCCCGCAGAGTGGAGGCTCTGAGAGCAGCAAAGGGTGGTCCAATGCGATATTAATTCCTTTCCTGTTACCGGTAGATTGTGGATGAGATCCGGATACTTTTGATCGTGTAGTGTATATTAGCTATCACAAAATTAAAACTTCACCAGGGGAATATTAAGTTGCTTCTGAAATGGTTAGAGCAGGGAATATTTTGTTGTGTCACGGTTAATTGCTTGTTAAACATTTTCTATGAAAAGGGATAATACTAAAGGTATCATTATTAATATTTTGAAGAAAGGTGACCACAATTAATTGTCATAATTATAAGCGTATCAGTCTGCTCTGTGTTCCAGGTTCCTGTTCATTATTGATTCTAAATAGATTTAACCAATTGATTGATTGACAACTTCGAGGTGATAGTGAGGATTAAAAAGTGGCGGAATCTGTATAAACCAAATTTTTTCCTTAAAATTATTTAGAGTAACCAAAACTTATTAAATTATTTTAAAAAGGCTTTTGATTGATATAATTTTGAGTTGATCGCAATATCGCTGAATTTAGTCAATATAAAAGATCGCTTTCCATTATAACACTAGTTCAGGAGGATTCAACACAGGATCCAAAGCGTATATGACATTTGCATATATGTATATATGACCCTACTATATATATATACGACACTTCTTTCATAATGGAGAATAATTCAAACTCTCTGCCTACCGTCGGTACGGAACAAGGTGTACCGCGACTCCTCAGACCACGACTTTTTCCCAGTCTTCCAGTGTCCAGTCACGGTGTTCCTGACACTACTGTAGACGAACTTTCTGGTTCTTTGCAAAAGTCAGTGGTTTCCCTATAGGAATGCGACTGCTGATACCTTTCCACTTCAATTTCCTGCACATAGTTCGCCCCTAGTTTAAATATATGTTCGATGAAATTTCAAGATGTAATATTCTAAATGAAACACGTGACACGAGAATGTGATCGGGAACCTCATATTATGTTCACAATAGCCTGCTTCTTGCCTTCCTTAGGAACTGCCAACCCTCTGCGGTCAAGGTCAATCAATGTGACTCTACCTTTTCTCCCCTATAGTGGGAATACTGTTCGATTTAGTCTTGGATATCCTGCGACTTTGTCCAAAGGAAGTTTACCCGTAAAATGTGTTCAATGAAGTTTTCCCTGTTCCCATTCCCTCTCCCTCCCTCCCCTCCAAAAAAGAAGGGAAATTTAACAGGAGCCGATCGTAAGGAGTTAGATGTCAAATAAAAGATCAAGGCGTGCAGAATAACAGCGAAGATAACAATTTTTTTTCACCCGAATTACTTGAAAGATAGGTTTTATAGCGTCAGTGTTTCCTGCAAAATTGCCGCTCATCATCATCATCATCATCCTCAAGCAGCCATGGGCTACGGAGGTCCAACCAGACCGTGCAATTTAGTTCTCCAAGCAAGTCTCTACTGAGCTACATCTACTGCATCTGGCCACTGCACACCAATTCTAACAAGGTCCTGTTTGACATTGTCTGCCCACCGCATCCTAGGTCTCCCCTTCTTTCTGAGGCCTTTAGGCACACTGTTCATAACCCTATTCGCCAATCTATAATTATTCATACGGGCAACATGGCCAAACCAACGGAGTCTCTCTCTGCACAATATGCTGCTTAAAGGAGGTTGCAAACTCCTTTGCCTAACCTCATCATTATTTACAAAGTTGAACCACCTAATGCCCAAGATACTACGTAAGCATCTGGAATCAAAAGCATCTAGTTTCCTGTTATCATGTTTACAAAGTGTCCAAGTTTCACTACCATAACTAACCCTAGAAAGAACCAAACTATTATACAGTCTAATTTTAGTCTTTAGGTGTATTCGCCTATTTCTCCACACTCTCCATAGATTCTTAAAAGTCCCGGCAGCAATCCCTATTCGTCTGTTAATCTCATGCCGCACATCACCATTATCTGTTACATAGCTCCCAAGATAATTAAACTGTGACACCAGCTCAAGACGGGGCTGGGGTGGCTCAGTCGGTAGCGCGCCAGGCTCGTAATCTGTAGTTCCCAGGTTCGAGTCCCAGCTGGGTCAGCGTTGAGATTTATCTCCGCAAAATTCCCCGCCCTGCCCACGGTCAGTAGGGGACACCGATGGGCTTGGAAAGGCCGCCGTCCGTCGGATGGGACGTTAAGCCCTGGCCCCGTGTGCTGGAGAGCCATACCCTGTGCACGTTAAAGAACACGCTGGATGGCCTTGACGGGAGTCTACCATCTGTCTCCCAACAGCTGTTCCAGTGGGTCCCCTCCCCCAACCTTCTCTGAGCCTTCGGGGTCCTTGTGGCCTGGCCATTTAGCCCATGGTATGCAAAAAAGTGCCGCTCAGAGGTAAAACAACCCAACCCAACCCAAAACCCTGCTCAACACTGCAACCATTCAGATTAACTGAATCACAGCCTGCCTGACCAATTTTCATTACTTTAGTTTTCTCTCTGTTTATAACCAAACCTACCTCATCAACCAAACCTACCTCATCAACATATCCAGTCTCATCAACAGCTCGAATGAAAGAGTTCATCTCATCAACATCATTTGCTAAAAGGGCTAAATCATCAGCATAATCTAAATCAGAAATTTTCGTATCTCCAGCCCATTTAAGGCCAAAATCTTTCCCTTGAAGTGAATTTCGCATAACATAATCAATAACCAAACTAAAGAGAAAAGGAGACAAAATGCACCCTTGTCGAACACCAGAAGTAATGCTAAACCAATTGCTACAAGCCTTACCAACTCTCACACACGACTCAGTGTTATTAAAGAGAGCTTTCATTATGGTAACTAACTTTTCAGGTATACCATATGATTTCACAATCAACCACAAATTATGACGATCAACAGAGTCGAAAGCCTTTTTGAAATCAACAAAGCTAGCAACCAAAGGTTTCCGAAACTCTAAACATTTCTCAGAATCTGCCTAAGTGAAAATATCTGATCCACACATCCCCTACCACTTCTGAATCCACATTGCTCATCACGCAATTGCCTGTCAACCAGATTCTTAATTCTATTAAGCACAATCATGGAAAGAACTTTACCTGGAACAGAGAGTAGGCTAATACCCCTATAGTTATCACAAGAACTGCGATCACCTTTTTTGAAAATAGGGATAACAATAGCTCTGGTAAAATCCTTAGGAACCATGCCTTTATCATAAAAGATATTCAGAATTTCAGTCATCCAAGTGGTAACCGAAACATTTCCAGCTCTAAGCATTTCCGTAGTAACTTCATCTACCCCTGGGGATTTATGAAGTTTAAGTTTAGAAACAGCCAAAATAACTTCAGATTGTGTTATAGGGCCAACATTAAAGCCACCAATGCATCTATCATCATTGCAAACAATGGGAATAGAACTAACCGCATTGTTCAGAATATCACTAAAATGCTCAGCCCACCTAGCCATGACAGAATCCTCACCTTCTATAACCTTACCGTTTATCCTTCAATCCCTGTATACCTGTCCGTTTTCTACCACACAAAACATTAACTATCTGGTACAGCTCTCTGCTGTTGTGCTGTCTAACTGCTTCCTCGGCTTTGTTAGCCAAACCATCAAGCCAAAGATTCTTATCAGCAGCTAACTGATCTTTTACACGTTTATTAAGTTCTCTGTAATGCTTTCTATTAGGATTAGTAGGGTATTGATTAAGGACATTCCTGTAGTTTTTTCTTTCTGAAATAAGCTCAAGTGCCTTATCACTCAGATAATTTTGCCTCTTCTGCTCCTTTTTTCCTAGAAGAGTACTGTTAGTGTCCAAAAAAGCCTGTTTAAAATGATCCCATTCTTCCTCAACTTCAGTAGTAAGCATACCATGACTGTCATAATGACTAAGTAACCTATCATGGTAAGCTTTGGCTATAACTGGGTCTTTCAGAGCTTCAGTATTAAAAGCAAATTTTTTAACCCTAGCACAACACTTTTTAAGTTTAAGTTGCAAGACACTTTTAACAAGGTAATGATCAGATCCAATTTCAGCTCCCCTATATGTCCTGGTATTTCTAACAGAACTAGCCCATTTGCTGTTAATTAATATATAATCAATCATATTCCTATGCAGCCCATCAGGTGAAACCCATGTGTATTTATGTATGTCGCGGTGTTTGTAATATGTGTTAGTTATTCTGAATCCATTGAGTTTACTTACCTGTACGAGACGTTGCCCATTGCCATTGCAGCTACCAATACCAAAAGGGCCTATTACTCCTGCCCAAAGGTCAGAGTCAGTACCAACTTTGGCATTGAAGTCACCAAGAACAAGGGTAATATCTCCTTTCTTGACAGAATTCAAAATATTCTGAAGTCGTTCATAAAATCTATCCTTCTCATCCTCATCGGCATCCTCAGTGGGGGCATAACAGCAGATAACATTCAGGTCTTTAACGCTTGTCTGAAATTTTGCTGTAAGAAACCTTTCATTAATGCACTCATATCCTAGAAGAGCATCACTAGCGTGTCTGCTGAGAAGTAGACCCACGCCTTGGTGATCTTATTGTCGTCCCTCCCTGAAAAGAGAAATTTAAGATTATTTTAAGAATCTGACCTTTATCTGTCCATCTGGTCTCTTGCAAGCCGAGAATATCTAAATTATAATGGTGGAATTCTTGTGTGAGGACATCAAGAGAAAAAGCTCTGTGCAGAGTCCTCACATTCCAACTACCCATGGAGAGAAAATGGTTAGTGGGGTGTTTAAAGAAACTATGTTTATTGAGAGAGGGAATGCCTAGAACATCAATCAGCCCCCTAATCGCAGATATGGAGCAAAGACCCGTTTCCCCACCACTAAAGGCTGAAGTCATCTACACTGGAAGACTTCCTCCAATGTAGAATTTGACGATGCCAATAGAAGCAAAGAGTTAAGGTGCCTGCGATGACTTCTGCTCAGGATTATCCACCAGCTGATAAACATATCCTGTGAATCTATTCACTTGGGGCTGTCAACCCACAAACAAACAGAAAACACAGCGGAAGATTTTCCCTCCACAGAAGCCCACCAGTGCAGCTAAATCAGGATCCATAATCAAGCTCAGAGCCATATATCTGTCCAGTCCAGTTGGTTTATATGGTCAGCACCAGGACCCTGTGTGGTTGACCACTCCTCAGCAGGGTAGAAAAAAAAAAGAAAAGTAGCCATAGTTGTCCAGATCAGTAGGCCACACTAATCTGGCAGCCCTCCCCTTCCGTTCACTTCCACAAGAGAGTATCTCTTTTGAAAGGTACTAACGGTCTGCACCACGAGAAGGCGGGGTCGGACATTAGGTGTTAGGCCTGGCCGGTTCTATGCATCATCACAGGGGATTGGGGCATAGCTCTCCTTCCAGTGACTACCTAGCTACCATTTACAGACCTACTAGAAAACACTAGCCACTAGAAACAAATATATTTAAAAAAATATATAAAAATACCTATCTTCCTGTGTACATCCTAAAAATAAAAAACAGAAATAAAATCATACTAACAACGAAATCACTTACTGAATTCATGTTAACTTTAAATGAAGAAAGGGCACCAAAACTGATTTCTCTTAACAATTGAAAAAAATTGCCTGTGCTCTTTGCTTTTTGAAGTCATATGAATTAAGTAAAGGATCTCATTATTGGTATGGTTTTTAGAGCGCATATAAGAAGTTTTTTTTTTAATTTTTTATAACCTCTCCTCTTATTAGTCAGCAATTCTTCTAGCCATAGTGATCGAAACTGACCTTCTCGCTCTTTATTATATATTTCTTATTGCTTTTCGCTCGTCATTTGTCGATATAGCAGGTCGGTGAGTGGGAGTCCTACTCCACTTGGGGCTCTCCTATGACAGTTGACCCTGACCAGAGGTCAGCAACCTTCCCCGCGTCCAAAAGAATTGGAGAAGAGAAGCTTTGCTACTGCGGAGGGAAAGATCCCCGAAAGAAACGAACGAGTAGGGAGTGAAGAGATTTAGTTTCAAAGTGCCAACTGGAAATAAAGATGCTTGGGCTCTCGATAAACAGCTGAACCGCAATATTAAGCTGTAGTTGCAATATCTAACAAATGAGCCATGATATAGACATTGGTCGTGCAGTCAATGCTCATGTGTTAATGTTTGAATACGGGTTTATTTGTTTTTCTAACGTTTTTTAGTCGTGCATATTTATTAAGAAAGATCTCAGTGTTGAGTCCCTTCTTTTTGCATCTGAATCACAGTCCCTTATAAGAGGAACTCTTTTAATCCGTTGACGTATTGAGATTGTACTGTAGGTCAGTTTCCATCATTAAGGACCATCACTATTATCGACGAGTCTTAACAACTTTTCCAACTAATAGAATGAACAGAGTTTATCACAGCGCGCTCTGTTCCTTTGAAGTTAATATGAATTCAGTAACTGAGATATTTTATTTTTATTTCCTAACTTTTAAGAAGCATAAACAAGATAAATAGCTTTCTATCACTTTGTTTTAATTTATAGTTTCCTAACTTTATATTGCTTTTCGTTTCATATTTGTGATTCGGTTTGTCGTGATGGCTAATCACAACGAGTTATGTCCCAGATAAAAACTTGTAAATGAAAAGTTTCCAAAATCCGAAAAACAAATTCCTCTTTTTCCCTTCCGAAAAAGGCAACTGTGTAAACCGATTACCATTATGTCTTACGAATTATGTCAATTGAAAGCTTCTCCTCCACAAAAAAGGGGAAGTTCGTAAACAATGTTCCCCTATATCTTGCTAACAGAATGGCCGAGCATAACGAGGTGTAGGTGTAAATGAAAGCATGGGATATGAAGAGTGCATTAGACGACCCAAATTATTTCCCCAAATTTTCTTCCCTACAAAAAAGGTAAGGAGCTTCTTTTTCATTGCTCTAATGTATTGGAAATCTTGGCTGTACAGGTAAGTTGACTGCTTCAGTTTAATTTTTCTGGCCCTCCGTGACTGTAAATGGCATATAGACGCAACATAAAACTGTGATTTTTTCCATTAAGTATCTTAAAGTACATAAATTTAAATTAAGGACGATATCAGTTTGAGTTTAACGTCAATCAATTTTTTAGAGGAAAAATTTGTCTTGAGCCGGGTGGAATACGAACCCACCACCTCCTGATAACATGTCAATACCACTGAACTACCGTCCGCCAGTCAAGATTTGGGTTGGGTTGTTTTACCTCTGAGCGGCACTTTTTTTGCCCACCATGGGCTAAATGGGCCAGGTCACAAGGACCCCGAAGGCTCAAAGAAGGTTTGGGGAGGGAAGCCAGTGGAACAGCTGTTGAGAGACAGATGGTAGCCTCCCGTCAAGGCCATCCAGTGTGTTCTTTAACGTGCACAGGTATGGTTCTCCCGCACACGGGGTCACGGCTTAACGTCCCATCCGACGGCCTTTCCAAGCCCATCGGTGTCCCCTACTGACCGTTGGCGGGGGCGAAGAATTTTACGTAGTTAAATCTCAACGCTGACCCAGCTGGGACTCGAACCTGGGAACTACAGATTACGAGCCTGGCGCGCTACCGACTAAGCCACCCCCGCCCTGCGCCGGTCAAGATCTCCTCTAATTGATGCTATGAACCTTCTACCAATAGTACACAATTCTCCGTATCTCATGAAGATATTATCCCAGCTGCTCTCAGCCTCAAGAGACAATGACAAACACGTCATGAAGATGGCAAGTGTATTCCGAGTACACAATTGCTTAAATTGAATTGACTTTTTTTCGACGGATTTATTCACATATGAAGGAAGATATCACTGAATAAATACGTCGAAAAAAACTCTTCAGTCTAAGCAATTGTATACTTAAAATATACTTACCATCTTCATGACATGCTTGTCATTGATTCTTGAGGCTGAGAGCATCTGGAACAATAGCTTCATGAGTTGGGTTGTTTTGTTTTACCTCTGAGCGGCACTTTTTTTGCACACCATGGGCTAAATGGCCAGGTCACATGGACCCCGAAGGCTCAGAGAAGGTTGGGGGAGGGAACCCATTGGAACAGCTGTTGGGAGACAGATGGTAGACTCCCGTCAAGGCCATCCAGCGTGTTCTTTAACGTGCACAGTGTATGTCTCTCCCGCACACGGGGCCACGGCTTAACGTCCCATCCGACGGACGGCGGCCTTTCCAAGCCCATCGGTGTCCCCTACTGACCGTGGGCAGGGCGGGGAATTTTGCGGAGATAAATCTCAACGCTGACCCAGCTGGGACTCGAACCTGGGAACTACAGATTACGAGCCTGGCGCGCTACCGACTGAGCCACCCCCGCCCCATCGGCGGCGGGTAGTTCAGTGATAGAGAGCACCTGACACGTTATCAGGAGATCGTGTGTTCATATCCCACCCGGATTAACACAATTTTTTCCTCTGAAATTGATTGACGTTAAATTCAGTGTGATATTTTCCTTAATATATGAATAAATACGTCGAAAAAAATCTTCAATCTAAATAAATTTAAATCTTTGGAATGCTTCAGCTTTAAGAAATGTAAAATAAAAACTCAAACTAGAATATATATCGCCCCTGCGAATATGAGAAGTTCGCTTTCAAAGAGAAAGAAGTGTTTCATTATCAACTTCTGCTCCCTTGAAAACTTTAATTCGAATTAATCGATGAGTGGGATAATTCAAATAGTATGTTCCATTATTTTTTTCAATACAAAAAAAAACTCGTCTTTCGTTTCTATAAAATAAAACGTTTCTTGTTTCACTCCACTCTGAGAAAAGGAGGATAGATTGCTTTTATCAGTGGAATATCTCTTAACACTCTACCACGGAAATTTTGAATTTCCGGCATAAATATAACGTTTGCAATATCCAATTTAAATTTTAGCATTTTCCCCATTTAGCTTCTTCTAACGAAAGAAGTTAAAATCTTCGTAGGATTCCAATAATGTGGATGAATTGTATAATAATTAATCAAAATACTACTAAAGAGAGAATTTTTAATGTTTTTTAAAGGGACGAAGATACTCTTTTACAGAAAGAACAAAGATAACCTAGAAGCGCTATTGGACTTATCCTGGTTTCTCTTGTTCAAACTCATGCCCACTGATTAAGTAGTAGATATGCTAACCATTAGACCAGTTATGTATTAAAAATAGCGCGTTACTCGAAACCCCTGGGACAATTTCTTACAGCTCTGAGGGTAAGGGGCAACTCCCTAGGGTCAATGCAAACTTTATGACTTTCATATTCCACCATCAAAATTTCAGATTTTTGGCAAAAAATGTCATACATCGTTTGAAATATTCGTTTAAAATGTTGCAATGTTTAAATTTTTTTCACCGTTAGAGAAGGCAATTAAAACTTTTAGGAGATTCTGAAAGTGCGATTCGCAATATTTCATCAAAACCTCTCCATCACAAAAGAAATTTTAAATTTATCTTTGAAAACGAAAGGTTTAATATCTACAGACGACAAAGTGAAAACAACAGCTTTTTTTTTTGGAAAACGAGCTAATAATTGGCGAAATAAATATTGCAAACAATTTTCTCTGTGAATAAACTTATTTTATCATTGAACCCAATCTAAAATAAGCAATGGTCTCTGCTTACAAATGGCAACCCAATTCGTTTGCCTGTTTTCACGACACAAAAATTTCGAAATGAAGAGTGGAATGAAATTGTCTGGGTTAAAGAAAGTTAAAAACTCGGCGATGCATGTGAGACACAGATTTAGCATGTAGATATGTGTGAATCAGGGGGCGTGTCTAAGTCTATAAGGGATGAACCGGCACCATTTTTAGTGACCAGGGCTGCAATAAAAATTTCGATATCCATGTTTTACAAGTTTTTTTTTAATTCTCTTGATAATTAATTCATGCTGCTAAACTATTTCCCCTTCAATTGCGTGGAACTTCTGCCTCCTAATTTATCATTTCCTTCACTGAAGGTGTCATCATTAATAGCATCTCCAGCAGTGAACTATTTAGAACAATAATATTACATATATATATAATAATCATAATTATATTACACTAACATCCAACGTGACAACAATGTAATGTATAAAACAAGCATTATTATTCAGAATGAAACAGTCGTGCTTCTGTGATGGCCCAGGACACTGTGACGCCCTTGCCAGTCCCGCGCTTAATGTTCATCTACACACCCCGGACACTGAATTAGAAACTTTTTTTCAATATCGAGTTGGACCACCTTTAGCCCGAATTACAGCACGTATGCGGTTTGGCATGGATTCCACAAGATGATGAAGTCCCTTTACATCTCCAGAATACCAGGCGTTAACCAGGCAGTCCTTTAACTGGCTCAGATTTGACGGAAGAGGACTTTGTTCCCGGATCTGTTTTTCTAACATGCCCCATACATTCTTAATGAGGGTCCGGGCTTTGTGGTGGCAAGGGAAGATGGTGGAAGTCGCTGTCATGCTCGCTGAACCACTGCTGAACACATCTTGCGCGATGGACAGTAGCATTGTCGTCCATGAAATAGCCATCACCTGCTGAATAAAAAAGTCAACATTGCAGGATGGACTTGATGGCAACAATGTTCAGATAATCCTTGGAGGACACCCTTCCTTCCAGCAATATCAGAGGAGCTGTTCCGTACCAACAGAACGTGTCCCACACCACGACACCGCCTCCAGAACGTTGAGTTGTGTTTACAAGGCAAGCTGAGCCCATTGCTTCATTGGGCTCCAGCCAAACTCTCTGCCTACCGTCGGTACGGAACAAGGTGTACCGCGACTCCTCAGAACACGACTTTTTCCCAGTCTTCCGTGTCCAGTCACGGTGTTCCTGACACTACTGTAGATGAACTTTCTGGTTCTTTGCGAAAATCAGTGGTTTCCGTATAGGGATGTGATGCTAATACCGATTCAGTTCAATTTCCTGCACATAGTTCGCTGAGATATGGGTCAGGAACAGCCTTCATTGAATGCTTCTGTCAATTGCTGCACAATGTTTCCTGTTTCACCGCACAAACCTTTTTAGACAACGGCGATCTCGTTCCTGACAGATTGTCGTCATTCCACAATTATGTCTCTTCGACAAACGATATGGGTTATTTTTCTACTGATTAAAGACCCGAGATATCTCACCTTTTGAGAAACCCTCCAGCTCTGCTGTTTTTAAAATCGTCGCTCCAGCCAAAAGGGCACCCACAATAAGCCTTTATCGAACCCTGAAAGATCCATTGTTTTTCCCATTGTGATCATCACTACGGACGATCAGTAGTCTTAAATAGTTGCATAGATCACATGGTGATGCATGTGACCACGTATTTTGCATATACGCTGCGCAAGTGACATTTAGATACATCTGCAGTTTCTAATTCAGTGGCCGGTGTGTGTATTTAGATACGACTTCTTCCCTTGAAACATGGCACATTGGCGAAACAAAATTGAGCTTCCTGCTTTATTCCGTAAGCTGGCATTTGCTAAAACGAAAAGCGAAAAATTTGGTATTTCACTTGTTCCACGTTTAAATCACCAATTAATGACAAAAAAAAAGATATAAATAAATTAATTTTTTAGAAAATATCTATCTTTCTATATGCTCCATAAAAGCATAAAATATAGTAAAAAAATAAATCTAAAATATACCGATGTGCCGTCGGTCACTGAATTCGTATTCACTTCAAAGGAAGAGAGGGCCATCTTCACCTCTTCCCAATCTTGTTCGGTGGGTAGACTACGCCCTCTCTTTCTTTGAAGTGAATACGAATTCAGTGACTGATGGCACCCTCGGTATGTTTTAGATTTATTTTCCACTTCTTAGGGATCGACATATTGTTCATCTCCCTGCTTTTGGAGTCGTGTTTAAGGTAGCCATGCCATTGGAGACGTCACAAATTTTAATTTCAGATATAAATCGTTGAAGTCGACACCAGCGAAAATCAGCCCCTTTTTTCGGAGGAGGAGGGAGGAGAATGGTGAGGGTGGGGGAATCCCAAGCAGTCTACGACGGTCCTCATATCAGATTTGATTTCGCACCTAATTCGTAATTCTAGGCCCTCGCGTTCGGAAAATATAGCGAACAATCGTTTTAATATTTCCTCTTTTTTAAGAAGGAGGAAACAAGGGGTGTAATTTTTTTAACCTGTAACGTTCATTTGACGCATAGCTTGTTACTTTCGGCCATCGCGTTCTTAAGGTCTAGAGGAACAATCGTTGTCATATTTTCCATGTTTTAGGGGGTGTCCATTTTGTATATTCTATGACATTTCATGCTTGGACATGAATTTTGACACATAAATCATTACGTTTGTCCGTCACGTTCGAAAATTACGATGGAACAACTGTTTTGACAAACACACAAAACGACAAATGATGAGCGAAAAGCAACATGAAGATAATCAGGATACAGAGATAAAAAATATCTGTCTTCGTAAATGCCCTCTAAAAGTAGAAAATAAACCCAATGTACTGAATTCGTATTCACTTGGAAGGAGGCCAACATGGCCTCTTGGAAAGAAACGTTCATTTGACGTTCATTGACAATAAATAAACAATTATTGTCGTCTTTACCAAGATCATTAACATCGTCAAAGACGATGTTAATGATCTTGGTAAGGACTGGAATAGCCAGAATCATGAACTGGAAGATATTGCTGAAATTAAAAACTGGTTCCAAAGAAATAAAAACATAACACATGACATAATAGAACAGTTATACAGGTTAATGTCAGTAGTTTAAAGAAAAAAACTGGAATCTCTTATATTGCTGTTTGATTAATATCTTAGATTTTTACCTCGTTTTCTTTCAAAACGAAATAATAGTTTTGCTTTGTCGTCTATAGACATCGAAATTTCTTTTACAGACACGAGTGTTTCGGACGTCTACTTGGAAACTCCTGAGCTTCCGGTACCAATCTTCGCATACGACAGTCGACGATTGCCACGACTGCAGCATAACAGCACCGTCGGCGGCCGTTCGGAGTTCAGATCGTGCATTTGTGAAGCAGATGATCCAGACTTGTTATGGAGTTTCTTGGACCCGAATCCGTAACTTCTTCATAGGAAACATTTCATATATATTACGATATTTTATTATGACTACTAGCTGAACGCACCCGGCGCTGTCCAGGTGTCACTTTTAACCTGTATATTCTTATTTTCACTGCATTAAAGCTAAATTTTGTAAGAACCCCCGACACTTTAGCACAGATTTTCAAGAGGAAGAAATTTGCCCGGATCGCATCAGCGAACACTCCTCATAGCTTAGTTTCTGCGTAAGCTATCGAGATTTTATTTCCGTTACCACAGATTTTTGCCGCCCTATGGCTCTCGTGGTAATCTTTCTCACTGTCCAAAAAGGCAGTGCAGGAAAGCACAGCGTCCCCCATGTGACCCGGTGATTGGTTTATAAAACCGGTTCTCACTTGGCACGTGACTTCGTTTCTACACAAATTGTGACAGCTCGTGTCTCACTTTTATTCTGCATATTCTGTTGTTTCCTGCACTAAAGGTTAGTTTGTGAGTATTGCGCCCCCACGACATTTTATCACAATTTGAACACGAAGAATTTCCCAATGTTGCAAAGGTCATTGCTGACTCGGCGCGCTCTCAGAGCCCGTCGCAAACGATCGAAATATTTATTTCGTCAGATTTTGGCATTCTGTAATTCCCGACGTACTTCACCGAAAGGTCCAAAATTTTCGTATGCGGGTTCCCCCTGCCCGACCCCATGTTTGGTTAGAAAATCAGGGCCCTAGCTGCAACGAAACCTTTCAATAATCCTTTGGAAACGTGGGGAATCTGGCAACGAAAGCAGATTTGCAGCAGATGATTTAAATGTCATTTTAACTCTTAACGTTCCCAGTTAGGGAGAAGTAAATGGCAACAATAAATTTGACAGCGATTCTCGTTTCTCGTAGGAATAGCACGATAAATATTTTGCTTCTAGCAAGCCCCCCTTTTGGACTTTCGACCTGCAATTTGGCACTGCTATCCAGACCACAACCTGAAACACTCTCTGAAAATTTGGAGCGTGTACGTTTATTTTCCCAATGAGTTGTGGTTGCCACAGACAGACACCTTCTTTCATTACATAGATCACAACCAGAAGTCGGGAAAAAACAGGCCTCTAAACATAAATCGGCTAAAGGCCCAGAACCGTCAACTACACCCTATCCCCTCTTATGTCTCTAGCCCCTCCTCCTCCCACAAACACCTTCTGCAAATAATTTGAAAAACACACTTCTAACATACCCCTTGGATTATCTGCACCGTATCCCAATCAACTACAAAATGCAGAAGGAACTTCACCAAAAATATGTTCTAACTCCCCTATACACACATTTCAACTCTAGATCAGAGTATTATTTCTCCTATGAATTCCTCTCAACCAACTGTTCAGTGCCTTGTTGAAGAAATTGCTGAAGAATCTGCCTTCCCCGTTGATCAAATACCTTACAAGCATGTTACGACAGATTCCATTTCCTCCCCAACACAACTTCTACACAAAGTAATCCTGATGATTACTACACCAAACCAATTACGATCATCTTTTAGGTTTGCCCTCACCTTTAACTGCGATGGGCACTAGAATTCTTAAGAAAGATTTGGAGCATAAATGCCAACGTGCTACGAAGAATAGGTTTGCAAGAAATGGTAATGTTCTGCTCAAAGTAATTTCAAAAGAAGTGGTTAATAATTGTAAAAACATCAAACGCCTGGCTGGCATATCAATAAAAGTATGCATTCCCTCTCTTTATGAAATATACCCTCACCTCCATGTCATTATTTCCAATGTCCCACTTTCCATGACAGAGGATGAATTTTTTTATTGCTTTGGAGAACCAAAACGTTACTGAGGTCACTAGAGCTTACATTTTTAAGAAAAAAGAGTTCGCCTTAGAAATTAATCGTATCTCCACTGAAGGGTTATTTCTTAAATTCCTTAACGACTCACTACCTAAGGGGGTTAGCAACGATTGCTTCTATTTTAAAGTTGAGAAATACTTTTCTTCCCCATTTCAGTGCAAAAATTGCTTCGAATTCGTCCACAAAACCATTGATTGCAGGGGAAGACTCACTTGTAATTTTGCAATGTTCAGCATCGATACGCCCAACTGCAATGCTTATAGATATTACTGCCCCAAATGTGAGGGTCCTCACTCAGCAACGTATAAAGGTTGCGAAACCTATAAATGGGCTCTTCAAGTGAGAAAAATAGAAGGTTAAAAACAATGTTATTTGGGCGCAAGTCAAGCAAAAAGCTACCTTACGATACACACACTAGATAATCTATACAGAGCCAAACACTGGACGCCCACTTCCCCCACAGAAACATTCACCCTCTGGACAGAAAACTAAACCTCTCACTCGATAAAATGGAAACCCTGGAAAGCTCATCTCAACACACTACATATATCTTAAGCCCACCTTTCCCCTCACACACTCAGGACCAAAGATCCCTCCACTCATGCACAAGTCAACAACCAATATCCCTTTATAATACCAAAGTATCAGCTGACAAACTCAAACTAGGAGAACTTGTAATATAGGTACAACAGCAAATACAACAGATACTTCTTCCACAATTCAACTCACTGAATACATAGCACAGGAAGTGGACAACATTCACAACACACGCTCAACCCCACACTCTATCCCCAGCTACTCTGAAGCTCAAAATAAATATAAATAGTTATAATTGTAAAGCTTTCTTCAAAGCTACCATTAGATACTTCTACGCCTACCTTTTTGCTTTAAATTCAAGAACAATATTATTTTTCTAATTTGAGCTCCTCCGTCATGCATTGGAATGCTAGAGGAGTTCAATATAAAATCCTTTATATCAATCAGCTAATGCAAGAACATAACACTTTGGTCATTTCCATTCAAGATGTCTCCCGTTCAAAGCTTACACTTAACATCAAAATACCTGATTTTGTGACCTACAGAGAAAAAAATTTCATCTAGCAAAGGAGCAGCCATCTTCTTAAATCGTCACCTGCCACAGGTACGGATAAGCCTCCCTAAAAATAATCCGAAATTAGAAGCAGTATACTCTAAAGTAAGAATAGACTCCTCAACCTTTTCAATCTTAAACATCTACAACACAGGACAGAACATTTCCGAAGATATCTTCCTGCAACTCATTGAAGCCTGCCACCTCCCCTCCACTTATCTTTTGTGGGTATTTTAATACTCACCATCCAATATGGAGAAGTACAAACATAACAGCAAGAGGGGAAACTCTAGAAAGAGTCGTAAATAGCTAAAATTTAATTATGCTGAACGATGTGTCCACCACTTACTATAGACCAGATCAAAATCCATTAGTAATTAAGCCTTACTTTCGCCTCCCCACAAATAGATTACTCACTCAACTGTATAGTGATCTGATCAAATGGGTAGTGATCATGCACCCATTTTAATTGAAGGATTCTCCACACACCCGACCCCCACCAAAATACCACAAGTGACAATTTAAGACCAATTTGGACAAATAATATAACATACCATATTCCCTACCCAAACTATAAGCTCAAATTCACTCACAGAATTCAACACCAACTTAAATAATGTTAAACACTTAAAACATACTATTATGTCAAAAAAAAAACTGATTGGCATCCGCTGACGAGTAAAGAAGAGAGCTAAGAGAACTAAAAATATTATGGATAAAATTAATTGCAAGAAATAGTAGCTTAAACAAGGAAAACTTTACGTACATCAAAAAATTAGAGTATCAAAGCATCTGTAACCAGATAGACATATTTACGCCTCTCATATATGCCTGGGAATTGATTAAACGTATAGGTAAGCCAACAGAACCATCCAAGTTTTGGTAATCCATAATTCTAAAACAAAACACCATAGAAAAAGAATTAGTTGAAATCTTTGCCCAACATTTTATCGTAGAAACCTTGCTATATATATGTAATCCCCTACAACAAAACAGAGACAAGTATATATAGATAACTGGAAAAAAAACTACAAAATGACAAGAAAAAAAACGTGGGCTTGGATTTCACAATAGAACTAAACGGTGCAATTCACTACTCCAACTCAAAATCTGCCCCAAGCCCATATCAATTATCCAAAAAAACACTTAAAAACTTCCCCTCCCCCTCCCAAACCACACACAGACTTTTGCAAATCATTGACTGTCATTGGCAATCGGAAACTTACCATGACACATGGAAGCACAGTCATTAAGCCGGGAAAAGACAAAACCACCTCATACAAGCACATAACCCTCGCCAACACTATATTTAAAATTGCAGAGAAGGTGGTCAAAACACGTCCAGATTCACAGATAGAAAAGCGTAAAACTTTAAACCCCAACAAACAGGATTCCTGAAACACAAAACAGCAAGAGATAGCTTCCTAGATTTATTAACAGACATAGAAATGAGCCTATAATACAAACAGGCAGTCATAGCAGTTTTTTTAAACATCAAACAAGCTTTCGGTAATGTGTGGAGAAAGGGAGTGCTACTTAAACTCGCATACTATGTATATGTCGCAGGGAGATGATGAAAATAGGGATTTGATCAAATTCCTAAGGTATATGATCAATTCACGGAAGATGTTAAAATAACAACTCTGTGGGGTGATTTCCTTGAAGAAAGTAAGTGATTTGATCAGATCCCTTAACTGTTTTAGTGAAAAGATGAAATAAACAAGTCAGGACTCGCACAGCTCTATGTTTCGCTTGTAACTCTTTTAGTGAAAAGATGAAATAAACAAGTCAGGACTCGCACAGCTCTATGTTTCGCTTGTAACTCTTTTAGTGAAAAGATGAAATAAACAAGTCAGGACTCGCACAGCTCTATGTTTCGCTTGTAACTCTTTTAGTGAAAAGATGAAATAAACAAGTCAGGACTCGCACAGCTCTATGTTTCGCTTGTTACCACTCCCCTTTACCTCACCGCTCCCCTCTGGCGTCCGTGCCGGCCAGCGCCCAAACATTACGCGAGGAAGGATGCGCGAATTTTTATTATTGTTTTCTATATTTCGAGTTTTATCAAGTACCTACCGTAGAAAAATGAGTTCAGATATAGAAAAAAATCAAACTCTGACCGAATTTGTATCTGAAGAACAGTTTAATGAAACTATCAGGACGTTTTTGAACAAGCGGCATGAAAAAGAAAAAAACTTTGTGGACTCGCGAAACGATAGAAGAAGCTGTCACAATCATTGAACAATTTAAATTAGCACCACTACTTAAACATTTTTCCCAGAAAGGTAAAAAAAGGACCCTTTCTAGTGTCCAAAGTAGTGTCACGTGAGCTAAAGATTCATACTCAAGAGATTCACCACTTGACGGATTCGTTCTCACTTGGCCTCCGCTCATTCGGGGCGTTTCATTATAATTCGGACTACGGAGTCACGTGACCCGAAGATTCATACTCAAGAGATTCATCACTTTACAGATTCGTTCTCACTTGGCCTTCGCTCATGAAGGGCGTTTTGAATAATTCGGCAGGCGGTGGTATTGTAGATCGAGATGCATTAAGAATACCTTAAAAAGGCGATTCGGAAAGGAGATAATAAGAGGTAAAAAAGGCGATTCGGAAAAAACGAAAAAAGTACAATGTACCGGCTATTACAATTCCGTAATAGCCGAAATAATTTGTGTTTCAATGACTATTGTTGTATTAACTATTCTACATTTAATAATGCTGTTTTTAAAAATATCAGCTTAAGTACCTATTTCTTTTGTTAATTAGTTTCGAATAAATAATTTGTGTTTCAATGACTATTGTTGTATTAACTATTCTACATTTAATAATGCATGGTTTACTAAATAAATACTTTTAATATCTAAACAATATTATTTCATCTTTTCACTTAAACAGTTAAGGGATTTGATCAAATCACTTACTTTCTTCAGGGAAATCACCCCACAGAGTTGTTATTTTAACATCTTCTGTGAATTGATCATATACCTTAGGGATTTGATCAAATCCCTATTTTCATCATCTCCCTGCGACATATATACTATACAGAGGTCGCACTGTTTCCTTCATTAACAACCTCATTTAAAACAGACAAATCACCATTAAACTGTAACAACACTGTATACACACCACAATTCCACAATGGGGTACAACAAGGATCCATTTTATCCCCAACTCTCTTCAATAACTTTCTTTAATTACCCACGTTTTACCCCTACATATCAATAATACCATATGCGCAGATGATGGTAACTTTGGCATACTACCTTTGGTGGTAGGGGACGCGACTTCAACATAGTACCTTAGAAGAGCGCATGCATATGGCACTCACTAAAGTGTAGGATATTTGACACATGGGATTGCAGCTCTCCTCTGACAAGACAAGGATTGTCCATTCGTCAAAGGCGAAATCCCAGGTATTCATCTTCATATTTACAACACCCCCATTAACACTGCACACACACACATAAAGTGTTAGGAATTTTCCTTGTTCCCATCTCACATGTTAAGCCTCAAATCAAAAAACTTACTACTTATGGCCTGAAAGCTTTAATGTTGCTTAAATGCCTGTGTCGACAAAACCGAGGCCGCTCTCGTAACCAAATGCTAACTTTATATCATGCATTGATTCGGTTGAGATTCGACTATGGAAGCATAGGCCTCTGTACTCAAAAGGAAAAAAAATATGCTATTTAACACAATCCTTTGGACTGTCTCGGATAATTGCCTAAACTCTCAGGATTGAAGCTAATCTTCTTCCCTGGAAATTAGACGCAAATATACATTGCTTAACCATTTCCTCAGAATATCTACCTGTCATTATAGATACCCACATCTAAAGAAACTGACACGTTCCTCTGGGAAATGCCACATCATCCACACTATCAGAAGCAGTGACTTTTTTCATGAGGTTATTAATTTTTCCAACAATATCCTACACTTCACAGCCACCCCCGCACATTAGACATGAATATGGTCACACATTACATCCTCACACCCCTCATTATTCACAAAACACACCCCTGGCAATTTCCTTAAGAAACACATAATGACAAGCATAAACAAAAATAATAATAAATACCCCCCTCAAGTAGTTGCTTCCCACATAGGTCTGACAGGAGCCTATCAGTTTGTATGCCATAGTAGAAGTTCTAGTGAAGATGGCGGTAGGTAAAGAGTAAGTAAAGAAAAAACTTCATTCTCTTTGAAACCGAGATTATCATATGAGCCAGAGCATATTGGCTCTGGCTCATATGATTTTAGAGAGTCTTCTGGTTTCAGATGTAATTGTATCAACAGAAACGAATGTTAATGAATATGCAAAATACTTATCGAGTATATACAATTTTCAACAAATTTCGTTAAATACTACCAGTATGAAAACAAGAGGAATTATTATTTTCTGCTTAGAATATTTGCTATTTGAAAATATTAACATATTTTATCTTATGAATAAAAACTTCACTTGCGGATTATCAAAAACAAAATAATATATAACTTCGTATTTGTTTATCGATCTCCCGGTACAGATATTAGTGAATTCCTCTCTTCTCTGATAAGATGGATGGCGGATATTCATAAATTTAAAAGGTCAATACGCATTGGAAATTTCACTGTTGATATTTCTGATCACAGGAAGAGCGGAATTCAAAAATACCACAATGCCGTTTTTGAGTTTGGTTTTGTCCCTATAAATAAGAGGATTGTACTAGAGAGGAGATTTTTGAAAACTCCACCTACTCATTCTTGCATTTATCTCAAAACCTCAATGTAAAATTAAACAGGGATTTTATTCATAAATCTTTGATCTCTAGACCCCTATTTTATTTCGATATTCAGCACGAATAATTCAGTGTACGAATGCACTGCAACTAATGAAATATATTTGAAATATGATCATAAAAATATTATTACTTCAATCTTTAAGACTAATTGCAGTACTGAAAAAGTCAACACGTCTGCTGATGAAATGTATAATGGTTTTAAAAATAAATGCAACATTATTTAGGAAGAAAACGTGTCAACAAACCAACACAATATCAAATTTCGGAAAAACAGCAAAGAACGGATCACTCCTGAAATTGTGAATATGATTGAATAAAGAGATGCCACATGGTTACTAACAGAAACAACAATGCTAAGAAAGACACTTGTTAACAACTACGAAATGCGGTAGCCGATTTTACAAAAGACACTTAAAATTCGCTGATGGCATTACACAACAATCCTGGGATATGCTTTCAGAAGGCTAGTAAGTGTAAAAGAGGCAAAAAATTCTTCAACGTATTCATATTTCATGCAGTTTTCAGGAATTTTTTTAAACCTGTGAAAAGGAGGAGGAAATATTATACTGCATTGGAAATCTAGTCTCCTGTCCCCCTCTGCCTTTTTACATTTTTTTCGGCTCGACTGGATTATTTTCTTGATATGAGCCTGAATACCATATTATATGGGGAGAAGGAAAAGCCACTGCATAGTTATTAATATAATATTATAATACATAGTATTATATACATAGTATATATTATACTATATACATAGTATTACATACATAGCATATATTATACTATATACATAGTATACATAGTATATACATAGTATACATAGTATTTAATATAATAATTAATCTTATGCTCAAAAATCTCATAAATTTTCAAATTGCTACAAATTTTAATAATTATTTTGCAGACATGGTTGATAAATTAGAGGAAAACAATCCAACACAAAAAGACAATTTTATGTCCGCGCTTAATATCCCATTAAACTCATCAATTTACATACCAGCAATTTCGAACATTAGGTTGAAAAAAATAATTACCTCATCGGATGAGCATTAATCAATGGCGTTGATAATATACACACCAAACATATAGAGACATGTATGAATCAATTAACAAAATATCTTGCTTAATTAACTAACTTTAGTATTTTTTCTGGAAATATTCCCTCCACCATAAAAAAATGCATTATTAAGTCCTATCTATAAAAGTGGTGTTAAAAGTAACTATTTCAACTATAAGCCTATTGTCATCTAGTCCACTGTAAACAAAATTTTAGAGAGGTACATGGATGACACTCTCCGTAGCTTTCTCATAAAACGCAACATTATCTCCAATAGGCTTCCAAAGAAGAAAAATGTACAACTCTGCTGTCTAATTTTGCGGAATGTGTTAATAACGTTCATATAGAGAAAGGTTTGCTCCTCTCTTTCTCGACTTGAGTAAAGCATTCGGCATATTGGATCACAATAAGCTATTTTCGAAACTTGAAAACTATGGAATAGAGGGACAGCTTTTATATGGTGTAAATATTACCTACGTAACAGGACTATTATGACCAAAATTGAAAATGCATTAAGCAGCAAACGAAACGAAACGTTGGAGTTCCACAAGGAACTATACTTGGACCCTTGCTATTCCTCCTATAAATTAATGATATGACTGATTTGAATTTAAATCGTAAATTATTTCTTTGTGCAGATGATACCGTTATTTTAAATAGCAACCGCGACATGGATGCTGCTATAAGAGAATTACAGGATGACTATAATTGTTTGGTGAGATGACTGAATCTTATTTTAATATATATAAATAACGATAAAACTAAATGGATGACCTTCCACTCACCGAGTACTTTGAAAACATCCCCAACCATCTAATTAAGACCCATAATTTAAATCATGTATTGTAATCCGAAACTGATAAAAAGATTTGTGATTGACATAGCATTGAATTGGTAGATAATTTCTAGTACCTGGATTTATATTTCGATTCAGCCTTTCTACGACAACTATGTGACTCATGACACTATGTGAAAAGAAAGTCTCAGATATCACGCCGCTAAAATTGATAAATTGTAATTCTTAGTCGATGCCGACTTTTTCCTTATGGTCTACAAAGCAATTTGTGAACCTTTTGATTCACAAATTCTTTCTGAATCGAAATCTATATATTCAGCTATCATATGTAATAAATTCTATATATCAAATTCTATAAATTTATAAGCTATGATTTACAATATATGGCCACTGGCATCACTAACCTCAAAAATATTAAAAAACCCCAATCATCTGTTACGAAAAATATGATTCCATACAAACTTAGAGATAATCTTTCAAATGCAAGTGAAAGATTTACTTTCTTAAATATGCTCAGTCCAAAATCTCTTTGGATATGGCATTATTCTGAACAATGTTTTTAATGACACATATTAAGTACAAACTATGCATGATACGATTATCAGATTTCAGACCAATAATCATTTTCGCCTCCCGAATTTTGTTAATAATTGCGGTAAAAATCCTAAGGAGTACAAGGGGCCAGAGATTTTTAACCGGTTACCAAGAGAAATCATAATATCTAAATAATTTTAGTGAAATTAAGTTAAAAGTCAAAAACTATTGTTAATCAGTAATCTTGAGAAACCCTAGATTTACAAACCTTTTGTGTTCATTTTTGTGTTACCATGTTTATTTCTATCTCCGCACAATTTGTTTTAACCGTTGTACAATTTCGTTATCAAATGATTTCAATTGTTCTATTCGATATGTGAGACACTGTCATAACACTTTATCTATATACTACTGTCGTAACATTTTATGCATGAAAAATAATGTTCACCTATATTTCCTACAGATAAGCTGCTTTGCTGGTCAAATGTAAAAATCTCTCCATATCTCTGTTTTGTGAGAGGATGATGAAGTTAGGGCTCCGGCAATTTTGTTGAGTAGGTAAATCGTGTCCCATCTTCCTTTGAAGGGAATACGAACTTAATGACTGATTGCACCATTGATATGCATTAGGTTTATTTTCTAATTTTTAGGCCGCATTTAGGAAGATGGGTATTTTTTTATTTTCTAATTAAACCCCCTTTACGAAGGCTTTCCCTGAATTCTAGTTGTGGAGTACAGGGTGTTGCCACTGAAAGTTCAGTTGGACTTGGTAAATTTCGGGGTCCCTAGGGAATGCAACACCCAAGATGGCAAAAGGGAGAGTGGAAATCATTTGGTGCTTTTTCAAGTCCGCGCAAGTTATTGGGCAATTCTTGGAATGGATTGCATCTTTCAAAATGGCGTCTGAGAGGGGGAAACAGGCTACTTGTAAGTGTGGGTTTGTGATTCCCCTTACAAGGTGCTTTCTTGCACTGTGGGTTTGGGATAAAGGGAACTTTCCTCAATTGTGATTGTGTGAGTTGCATTGTGGGTGTGGGCTTTGCCACCTACAATTTAGTTGGACATGGTAAATTTTTTGAAGTTTAAAGATTGCAACATCCAACATGGTGACTGGGAGAGGATGATATTTATTTGGGATTTTGAAGTCTTCACAAATCAAAGGGTCGCGTAATAAATAACGTGTGAAAATCCTGTGATATTATGAGAATGGGTAACATTATTGATAAACGTTTATCCAAAAGCCACATTTAATGGTAAAACTCAACCTCGAGTATTTTCGGGATAATATTTCTTTAGTCCAAGGTAGTTTCTCTATTTCAAGAGTGTTTTATATTGGTAAAGATCAGAATTTGTAGTTTTTCAGACAATTATGTCCGTGACGGTGAATGTTTGATTTTTAAAGTTTTCTTTCTATTCCAGTATTTTTTGGAATATTTTCTCGCATCCATTCCCTTGCATTTTATTGACTTTATAGTTATTCTGGTATTCATCCTAGTGTACTGCGCGAGATTTTTCAGTTATTCAGTAAATCATTTCACTGTAGTTTACTATTTTCAAGCTATTTTAAAGCCACTAGAGTGCATTATTGTTATGTGATTTTTACGGTTGTTTTCTCTCTCGTCGCAGTATGTTTTGAAGGTATTGGGCCTTCCTTTCCTTATATTCGGCGATATTTTGCGATCCATTCTCAAATACTTTGTTGATTTTACAGTTATTTCTGTAATCTATTCACGTATGTTTTCAAGATATTCTATAACATTGGTCTGCAAAACAAACTTTTTTTCCTTCCCTTCCAAAATTTTGTCTGATTTTCATATTTTTGAGCTGAATCCGAATTTGGCAGCCGATTTGTTCTATATTGGGAGGGTTGAATGTAAAAGATATATATATATATTAGATGATAAATATATTTTCCAAATATTTATTTATATTATAAAAAGTTAAAGCTAACACTATAGAAATCCTGATACATGTAAATATTAACACAAAAAGTTACGTTGTTGTCTTCTGTCAGTTATATTTTACCTCTGGAGCCTATCGCTGCAGAGCCCAACAGTAGTCCGCCAACATACTCTCGTTCCATTTGCCGCTATATCGTTTCTCCATTTCGGATATGTCTTGATGGAACCTTTCTCCATGCTTATCGGAGACCGCTCCCATCATTTGTGGAAAAGAAATCAGTTGTGAATGTAAGAAATGCAGCTTTGGCAACATATTACATCCTAATACTCTATATGCCCTTCCATGAAAATAGTGCCTGATATAAAAATTTGGATTCCAGATTCAGATTCAGCACCCTCAAATCTATAAAGTACATCCATTTTTATTCGAGGGTGGATTTCCATGCAGACCAGTGTAATCCATTCCTGTATATTTTAGAGATATACTCTCGTCCTCTCCAGTTTTTGCAGTTATTCCGAAGTATTTTGAAGACATTCTGCTATCCATTCCAATATGTGCGAATTTATAGTTATTCCGCCATCCATTTCGCTATATTTCAGCGTTTTTTCAAGCAATTTTAATAACTATTTCGTTGTTTTGCTAATTCTGATGGGGAACTTTTATACATACAATGGGAGCAAATGGTCTCGACACATGAACCAAAGGGCTCATATTTGGATAGGAAAAAGGGGCATCCCTGACGGATTTATAGAGAAATGGACCAGAGTACTCTTCGATGTGAACAAAGTATAGCTCTCTCGCACACTTCGCCATGCCTAAAGTCCCATCCTTTCTCACCGAGGGCAGGGGTTAAGAGAGAAAACTCAAAGGTAATGCATTTGGGGGCGCGAGCCTAGGAATAACAGTTCGATACTAATTAATTATCATAGCTAATCCAGCTCGCTACTGACTTGTCCAACCCCTGCCATTGTATTATATGAGATTTTACAGTTATGTCTCCTATCCCAGTACAGCTTAAGGATAGTCTGTCATCCATTGCAGCATACTCTGGTGATCTACCTCCCCTTTGACATATGTGATTTCCACTTTTTATTTCTCCAGCCTGTAGTTTAGCGACGTGAAGACACACACACACATTCGCATGCTTCCTGAAACAAAAGATTAGAACAGGTATCCTTGTACTTGCTATACTGTAGTTTACCATTCAACTATGGACGGACTGAGTTCTATATCAATAATTGACACAATTTTCATCCCTTTAGAAGAATTTTGTTTTCTACACTCCAATATTGAAACATAATAATATTTTAATACTTTTAATAACCGATATCATTACACTCTGCTAATAACCTGTAAGTTTTTTTATTGGAAGTCCAGTACATTATGTTTCAATATATATTTTAGCAACCAGAACATGCACGTGCATGATCGGCTGCATGTGGTGCTCCACGGATCTCTTCACCGAATGAACCTGTTTCGTCGCCTTTGAATTCGTAAGATTTCTGTGCTTTTTTTTTATAGCTGCTGAACTTTATTTTGAAAACATTATAATTTAAGATGTAGTGAACTAGAAGCGAACTGACGTTTCAGTACCACAGGACTAAGTGATATTTGGTATTTAAATTTATCTATCGTTAGTATATAAATTTATTTCAAGTGAAAACTTTGCACTTCATTTATGAAAAATTCCTATAAACGTTTTATACACTAAAGTGAAATAAAGCGCGGTTTACTAAGCAATGGAGAAACCATCAGGTGATTCAAAGCGTCTTTTACAAATGCACCATTTGGATGAAGAAATTGTCGGTCTTGCTAGACTTTGTAATTAGAAATTTCACCGTTTTTCTGAAAGGGAAAAGTCATCCCATTCCACTATCACATAATCACTAAGCTTCAAGCATTCAAAAGTGCTTTATCTAAATGCCTCAAAGTTCCGGAAGACATTTAGTTCTTTTCGCCTCGCAAGAAATAATAACCTTATTGTACATACTGTTTCAGCTTCTTGTGCGCGTGACATACTTCACATTACAGATTTAATCTCAACCGAAGTAACAGCTGCTTTACCTACTGATATTTTATCTACTCGTTTTTTGCTACATGACATAAACATTGATATCACAATGGAAGAATTTCGCAATGAACTCCGATCAGATAAACTCATTATTTTGGAATTGCGTCGGTTCTCGCGTCGTGAAGGCTCTGCTACAATTCCTACAAACACTGTTCTTGTGACTACTTTAAGATTTCATTCTCCAAAAGACGTTCGTGTATGTGGCAACTTCAGAAAGCGACTATCATTGTTCATAAACCTAGAAATTGTAGTCACTACCAAAGCTTTGGCTAAACCGCCAAAAACTGCCACAGCAAACACCGTTGCAGTTGATGTGAGACGAGCGTACAGCATCTGTTTGTCCATGCACTATGCCTTCATGCTGCCTATGCTCAAGGAATCATACGGCAAATGACAAGATATGCCCTCATGGATTAAAGAAAATGATATCTGAGATATAAGTGTACACATCGCGTTTCTTATCAAGAGGCACGTGCTCAACTACTTTCCATAAACCAACCTATGTATTGGTTTACTAAATCTTCACATGCGACCCCAGAATTTTCGAAAGGATCTTGGATAATTTTCTCAGTAACTTTTAGAGAGCAATTGCTGATTAGCAGATTAGCTGCTCAGCAGCATTAATAAGTAGTATTTATAGCAATCTCATCATTTTCACAAGCAGGAGCTATCCCTCAAATCTCCAAAACAACCACCTTATCAGAAATTCAAGAAACTCCTTCAAGCTCGAGAATTGTGGCTCAGCAGTGTTCTGACACATCTTCCACCATTCTTCAACCAGCATGACTCAACCAATTCCCAATCTAAGACTACTTCAAAGTATCTATGAAAAAAAGTCTCGAAGCAATGGATGTCTCACTTACAAATAATGTCCTTTCCATCCAAGAAGAGTCTCATACCTATGTTCAAGAAAAAAAAGCTAGATCTCGCTCTGACAGGAAAACTAAATCTTAGTAACTTATTCCTTTTCTAGAAAGTTTCCTATTTCTTTCCATGTTTTTACGATTTTTTCAATGGAATATTCGCAGCATTCGTGCCAATGATAAACTGTTACATGTGTTACTCGATACTCATACCCCAACTGTAATTTGTTTGCAAGAGGCTTGGCTACAATAAAATTTTCATTTCCATTTACAAAACTGCGATTTTTCGAAATGACCGTCCAGGAGAGGGAGGAGGAGGTGGAATTCTCTCTGCAGTTCGAAAAGATATCCCATGCAAACTTCTATCTATCGCATCGAATGTGGACACAGGATCTAGTGAAATCCAATTGTTTCTATTTCTGTTCCAGATAGCGACATCATAATAGTAAATTGCTATAATCCAAATGGACAAGATGCTATCAGAGCTCTTAACCTTATTATATCAACTCCTTATATAGACTTTATCGTTGGTGATTTCAACTCTCATCACCCCTAATTTGGTTCCTGTTCAACATCAACATCGGGTGAAGAGGTTAATGAATGGTTGCTCAATAATAACTAGTGCTTATTAAATAACGAATCGCCTACATGTTTTACCACCTTCAATGGATCAGCTATTGACTTGTCATTCTCTACTCCACTATGACACATGTTCGTGGCAAACCCTTTCACCAGTTTGCGGAAGCGATCACACCCCAATTTTCCCAATTTTAGCAGATCTACAAACTTGAAAAATTCGCATTGCCTCGGTTACAAGCGCTTTTACCATATGCAAATACATCAAGTGGGATCAATTCTTTGAACATCTTTTACACAATCAATTTAATTCACAGAATCTGTCATGTGAAGATTTCCTAACAATTATTTACATAATTGTTAGGAAATATAATAAATGTTAAAATATTATAATGTTAGTTTATAATAACTAACATTACAGACATCTTTAAATAAATCGACTTCAACATACCAGCTGCCAGCCAAATGTTCACCTCCATGGTGGACAGCTCCTTGTAGACGAGGACTTCAACTTAAACGCCGTTCATTTAACACTGCCAGAAGATCATTACAAAGGTATGATTGGATAACATATAAGGCAGCTGGTGATGCTCTCAAACGTACAATGCGGTATTTTCCTTTGAGGAGGGAAGGTAAGTTGTTGAGAAGTCTTTATCCAAAAATATTGGATAAAGACTTCTCAACAACTTACCTTCCGTCCTCAAAATTTAGTCATATGGGAAAATATTTCTTCGTCACTAGTCATAATGGATGGATAAACGTCATACACTGTTCCCAAGGAACAATAAAAACTATTTGTAAAGCATTTCACTCGCCATAAGCCCGGCAAAATATCTGGTTCCTTTTCTCCACTATCTATGAACTATGCAAGCATCCTCGACGCAGAAGCTTTTTCAACAGAACTTTATCGAGCATTAATACTCAAAGAAATTCAGCGAGAGGAGATGATGATTTCTCATTTGAAACTATAAAACATCTCGCAGACAATATTTCAACAATCTACTTCATCTCTGTAGCGAGTTGTGGTCATCAGACAATATTCCCCAAACATGGAACACGTCATTAATCATTTCTGCTCTGAAATCGATGCAACTATATAACACTGTAACAGTATCGTTCAATTTTTTTACTGTCACACCTTGCTATAATAATGGAAATATTAATTTCTTATTGTATCACTTACCCGTTACTCGGCGTTTCAAGAAGCAGTTAATGAATTTGTTCCACTAAAAGCATGCTACATCTACTGGCACCTATTCATCTTATCAGAAGACAAACAATAAAGCAACGACAGTACTCTATTAGAATAGAATTGGACCTTTCTCATGAACACGATTCTGTAAATGTAGAAGCTCTGCTATATAAACTGAAGGATCTTGGATTTGCGTTAAAGACTATCTTGGATCAAGAATATCATAGTGCACTGGACAAACACTCTTTTTTGAAGTAGAGAGAAAAATGTTGGCCTTCCTCATGGTACTGTTCTATCGCCGTGTCTATTTGATGGGATTCTGAGCTCGGAGGCCACAGAAGGTGGCGGACGTGTGTTTGGAAGCTCGTTTCAGTTGCGAAAGTGAAGCTTGTGCAAAGTTTTTGTGTCGTGAAGCTGATTTAGCTTGAAAATAAAATATGGCTGCAGGCGGAAGCAGAAAGAAGAAGACCTCGCCGACGAATACAAGAATTAAGGTCAAAAAAATGTGTACAATGATACTGAAGAAAAAACTAACAACAAGGATTTAAAATCTAAAAGTGAAAATGGTGCACGAGATGAACTGAAGATTATTGAATCGGTTGTAGACTTACCTAAAATAGATTTTTCAATGATTAGTGACTTTGCCACGCTTAAGGAAGATCTTAAACTTTCCTCAGAGTCGGAAACGTCACCATCGAAATCTATTGAAGAAAACTGTGAACATACATTCAACTTGACCATGATTTTGGATAAAAAGGAACTGATTGAAGGTATTTATGAGACTAAATCTTCTGACCCTCATAATGTTATTTTAAATACTAATGAAAATTCAATTGCTAACAATGAAAATAAGAATTTTACAACTATCACAAAAATTGATTGTGAATTTACTAAGTTTCCGGATATAATCGAAAAATCGATTAGTGATAAGGAAGACCTGTCATTGGTTATTAAGGGGATTGATAATGACATTAGCGAACTTGATCAAATTAAGGTTACAGCTTTCTTTTATAAATTACTTGGTGTTCATATTGACGGGAAATTCATATCACAGGGGAGATTGTTGGTATTTCCCAGTAATAAATCTCAGCATGATAAAATATTGAATCTTAAAGAAATTTTAAATACTAAAGTGATTGTCCAGTACCCAGATTTTAAGAAGTCAGTTCTTGGTACTATCATAGGGGTTCCTACATTTTTAGATGACGATTTCTTGATGGAAAACCTTGAACACCAAAATGTCATCAGCCTAAGAAGGATGTGGCATTATGAAAAGGAGATTGAACCGAATAGTGAAACTTTTTCAAATCCAACCAACAAAATAATTTTGGAATTTGAAGGTGAAATTCTGCCAAAACATGTTTTTTTAGGCTTCACAAGACACGCTGTGAAAAATTATAATCTTCCCCCACATTTGTGCCTCAAGTGTTATTCCTTTGGCCATTTGTTATATGCTTGTCGAGGAAGAGAAACCGGTAAAAAATGTGGAGGTCGACATAAATACAAGAATTGCACAGCTAAAAAATTTTGCTGCCCGAATTGCAAAGGGAATCTTCCGGCAACTTTTTCAGGATGTCCGGTAAAATTAATTGCTTGCAGAGCAAGAGAACTCCAATTAAAAGAAAAGATTACATGGCAGCAAGCCTTCACAAAAGCTAAATTAACATCGGAAAACAAATATGAAAGATCTAAAGATAATTACTTGAATAATGTTCAATCACAAGAAATTTTCTACTCAGAAAAATCCGGAAGGATTGAAACTAACAATAATGAGGACCTGACAGAAAGCTCATCACAAATTAATATCGAGTACGACACAGAGAACTTTCCTCGCTTACCAACATGTTCAAAATTAAGAGAAAGGAAAGAGGAAATGAAAAGTTCTGACTCTCCTAAAAAAATTATGCTCTAACAGTGAAAAAGCATATAACTGGACACAAATCGACAACTAAAACTGAAAAAAGATACGAAAATATAACTGACAGCGATATTAAACCTACAACTTCACGGAAAGACGAAAAATCGGACTCTACTTTATCCAGCAACGGAAGAAGGCTTATTATCGAACTAATGGTTAAACTATTCGACTTAATTTTGCCAAGCTGTCCGGAGACTACATTAATAAAGGATTTACTCCTTACAATTATCAATAATGTTTCATGGCCTTGAGACCTTCTATATTACAATGGAACTGCCGGGGAGTTGAAAGTAAAAAGCATTTTATTAAGCATCTTATAAATATTAAAAATGTACAAATTATATGTATACAGGAAACGACAACAAATAATTTACCGGAATTTTCTAATTTAATAACTTATTCACAAAAAAATAATCAACATACTAAAGGAATTGTAACTTATGTAAATAAATACTTACCTCAAAGAAGGATAAATATCAAAACAATAAATGAAAGATTAGAATGCTTAATTATATAAATTAAAATTTATAAAATTACAGTAAATATTGTGAATATTTATAATCCAGGGGTTTTAATTTCATTTGATCAATACAAAAATCTATTAGATAACTTAGAAGGTGAAACAATTATTTGTGGAGATTTTAACTCACATAATAAGGCATGGCACTCATATAGAAATGATAATAAAAGTTTACATTTATTAAAATTTATAGAATATAAAAAGTTAATTATATTAAATTCTGATAGAACTACTAGAGTAAATAAAAATGATAACAATTCAGTAATAGACTTAACTCTTTGTACAGAAGAAATTGCTAAAGAAATAGAATGGCATATATCAACAGATTGTATGGGAAGTGATCATTTCCCAATCTTTATAAATTTTATTAGAAAACAAAAAATCAAAACATTTGTGAACATAACAAATTGGTCTGAGTTTTCAAAAGAACTAAATGAATCAGTCTTAGAAGACAACTTAAATATTGATTATACAAATTTAATTAATAAAGTTAAAAATACAAGAAAAAACAACACACAAAATATATATAAAAAATTCCAAAAAACAACATACACACCATATTTATAAATAAATTGATAGCTGTCAGAAGAAAAGCGGAAAGAGACATGTTAAACAAAAAAACTTTTAAAGCATGTGAAATTTTTAAACGCCTTGAAAAAGCCATCTCTAAAAAAATTATTAACTTACAAAAACAAAATTGGAAAATCTTCACAGAGTGTTTATCTCCACTTTCATCCACAACTAACTTATGGAGAATATGTAAAAAACTATATTCAGAAAAAGAACCAATCAATCCATTATATTCCATTGCTCTTAAAAACAAACAAACTATACAAGAAACAACAGAAACAATAGCAGAATACTTCACAAATCTTCACTACAAACCAAACAATAAAATAGATAAAAAATTTAATAACTCTAACATAATACACCAATTTTATAAAAACAATAATACAGAATACTTAAATAGGCCTTTTACACTCTTTGAATTAAACTTTGCTATTAAAGCATTAAATTCAAAAACTACATCTGGACCAGATGGGATAACAAATAAAGAGCTAAAAAACCTACCTAATAACTGTAAAAAAATATTATTAGATAAGTTTAATGAATTTTGGAAATTAAAAAATTATCCAGATACCTGGAATGAGAACTACATGATATTCATAAAAAAAAACCATACAAAAATAATGAAAATTTGAATTCTTATAGACCAATATGCTTGAGTTCAAATATTTTGAAATTATATGAAAGATTAATTCTAAATAGATTAAACTGGCACAATGATCATAATAAAATATTTAATAACAATACCTTTGGATTCAGACAAGGCAGATCTTCTAAAGATCTGCTTTTGAATATTATCTCAGATGCAGAATTCGCTATCAAAAATAAACTTTTTATGGTTGTACTGTGTTTAGATATAGAAAAAGCTTTTGACTCAGTTTCACACAATGGAATTCTACATAAAATAAAAAAATAAATATTGGAGGTAATATGTATAACTTTCTATTTAAAATATTAAAAGATAAAAAATTTAAAGTGAAAATTGGAAATAACTATTCATCATGGTATAAATTTAATAATGGATTAATTCAAGGGGATATTTTATCCCCTACACTATTTAATTTATATTTAAATGATTTACAGGAGGCCATTCCAGAACAGATAAAATATGGAACATTTGCAGATGATTTAATTTTTTGGACCTTTCATAAAAATACAGAATATATTCAAAATATTTTCCAAAAATTAATAAATAATGTAGCTAAATTTTGTGAAACATGGAATCTCACAATTTCAACAGATAAATCAGTTTTATCATATTTCCATAAAAATAAAAAATTAACCAAGGATTTTGAAATTAAAATGAATAATAAAATTATAAAAATTGAAGAGAACTTTAAATTCTTAGGAATGCATTTAGATTCAAAATTATCATGGAACAAATATATAGAGTTTGGTGACCAGATTTTAACACTGGTAAAGCGGGACACCATTGACCGGGGGGGGGGGGGGTTCTTGATTAAACATTTGGTCTATAGGGAGCAACAAAAATTTTCATAGAACGCAAAAATAGTATTGTAATATATTTTTTTAATTTCAACATAAGTACAATTTACAAATATAATACATTAAAAAAATTATGTATAGTATTATTTTATTCTTTGGCATATTTCTCATTTGAGTGAATTTTTTTTAGTAGATTGCTGTCGTTTAAAATATCATGAAATTTTTCACAAGAATTTGTTAAATTATATTTCACACATAAAATGGCTTTCAAAGTCTCAACACTTAATTGTGATTTTTCTGATGTCCACACTTTATATACCGTAGAAAAAACGCGTTCAGTCGCAGCATTAGTTCCTGGTAAGGACAGCGCGTATTCCACAATTTTTAGTGCATTATTGTATGGAACATGGTTTGTTTCAAAATGATGAAATATTTCTAACCATTTGTTCTCTATTGTGATTTTTGCTGATGCCCAAGATTTAACCTTTTCCTTATCAATATATTTTTTTAATAATGATACCTCATTAAAAAGATCATTTTCGGAAATATTACTGTATGGGAAATTATGAGTAATATGATCGAATGATTTTTGCACATCATTCCAATTAAGTTCTTGTTTTAATGTAACCCAATGAAAATGTTCAATATCATTGTAATGTACCGTCCACTCTTCTAAATAATCTATGCAGTTACTATAGAACTTTTTAACGTGATTCATGATATCTGCACGATTTATTGCACCTTGTTCTTCTAGCTGGCTTATACTATTACGGATAGTTAACGGAAGAAAATTATTTTCTAACCGCTCTTGACACTGAAATTTTAAATTATTAACTTCATTTGCTACTTCGATTACCGAAATTTTGTCACCTTCAATAAGTTTTATAGCATTTTGAAAAAGAGCTGCTTGATTGTGTACAAACTCTAGCCAAATTTTTGAAGATTCTTTTTCAAAAAACTCTTCTAAAATTCTAGGACATTTATCCTGTGATAGAAAGTAGGATTTCAAAGGATCGTATATTTTCAAAATTCTTTCGACAGCTGGCAAAAGAGCTAACCAGCGCGTTTTACTGTATCCAAGTATTTTCTGATATTCGACTTCCGCAGTTTCACAAAATTCTTTAAGCATTTCAACGCGCACAGTGTATATATAGAAATAAGAATATATTTTAATAACAATATTTTCCACATCTACGGGCAACAAGTCAGCAGCTGTTTGAATGGCGTTATGTATTATGTGCGCTGCACAACCAACACCACTAATGTTTTGTTTAATTTATAAAAAAATATTATTTGTACCTCTTCTCGCTTTTCCTCCAAAATTTGCGTTCGTGTTGTCTGCACAATATGCAATCATTTTATGTTTTAAATTGTTTTTTTCCAAAATATTAATAATGGAACTGAAAATTATTTCAGAAGTTTCGCCGGGCAAAGAAACGAAATCTAAAATTCTGATCTTTATTCCAGTTTCCGAATCAAAAAATCTAATAATGGTTGGAAATAACTTTATATCCTTATGATTAGATGCGTCAAAATGTATGGATATAAAATTAATTTTTTCTAGATTTTTGTTTAATTCTAAAAATGCATATGGGGAAAGCACATTACACACAATTGCCTCGGATTTTGTTCTAGCACAGGCAAATTTTTTGTTGAATAACTTTTTGACAACTTGTGCTGTACAATCCATAGATCTGAAGGAATGATTGTGATTAATAGCATGAAAAGACATAAGTCCTTCTGCTAATGCTAATTTCTTTTCTTCGTCTCCATAGGTTGTTTTCCCTAGCTTGTCTATCTTGTCGTGCTTCGTTCCCTATCTTGTCGTGCATTCTTTCCAAAAATCGGGACTTTTTTAAAACGCTGGGACAAATTGTTAAAAAACGGGACTGTCCCGCCAAAAGCGGGACGTCTGGTCACTATAATATAGAGGTAACAAAAGATAAAGCAAATAAATTGTTTAACTTTCTAAGATATTTGGGAAGCTCAAAATGGGGATGTGAAAATAAAAAATTACTTTTATCATACAACTCAATAATTTTCCCAAAAAGTTTTTATGGCATAGAACTTATTAATAATATATCAAAAACCAAATTAAAAAAACTAGAAAATATACAATTAAAAATTTTAAAATTCTGTATTGGTTTGCATCAAAATTCAAATGGACTTAATATTTACGCAGAAACCGCTATACCTCCAATATCAATTAAAAAAAAATATTTACTAAATAATCTGATATACAGAATTTCATTAAAAAACATCTCACATCCAATAAATGAAAAAATATTAAATAACTTTAAGGATATTTCTATTGAAAACTTAACTTGTAAAAATGATATAAAACAGATTTTAAATAAAAAAACTAGTGGAGAACATGATATAGAAATTCCAATATGGACCTCTACATTTCCTATCCTTAAAACAAATATTAATAATTTACAAACAAAAAATAGTCATGATATAAACACACTAAAAATGTTATCATATATGCATATAGAAAATAATTACAAAAATTTTATACATATTTACAGATGGATCCTTAAAAGAAGAAAGCAATGCTCTTGCTGGAGCATTTATTTGCCCAGAAGAAAATTTTGAAAAATTATTTAAATTTAGTAAATCAAACCCTATCTTAATAGCAGAACTATCTGCAATTATCTTATCAATAAATTGGGCACTGAAATTTAAAAATAAGCAGATAGTAATTTTTACTGATAGCAAAGCTGCTATAGAAACCATATATAATGATCCTTTAAAAAGTAACTTTAAATCATTTATAAATGACATATTAATTTTAACCAAAAACCATTTAAACAATAAGAATATTATCTATATACAATGGATCCCAAGTCATGTTGGCATAAAATATAATGAAATAGTAGACAAAAAAGCTAAAGAAGCAATAAATATCAGTCCAAATTTTGATAATCCTCAATTTTTATATCTTATTAAAAAACAAAATAAAAAAATATTATAATAGAAACACAGACATGGTATGATAGGAATGCTAATCATACTCATAGATACAGAATCTCACCAATAATTTCAAAATTTAATAACTTTGATTTCAATAAAAAAGAAATTAATTTAATAATAAAAATTAAAACAAATTCGGTAATTTCAAAGGCTTTATTATATAAAATGAAAAAAAAAGACTCCCCGGCATGTGACATGTGTAAGGAGTATGAAAATCTAGAACATACATTGTTCGTATGTAAAAAATTTGAGGAAGAAAGAAAAAAATACTATAATGCATTAAAAAAAATGAACATCACAAACTATAATTTCAAAAGTATTTTAGAGCCTGAAAAACTATAAGAATAAATTAAAATGTTACAAATTACTTATATCATATATCAAGCAGATTAACATGTATAATATATTTTAGAGAAACTTTTAGAAGACTTAATTTTCATGCTTGGTGGAAAAATTAAATTTTAAATTAGCATTTTAAAAACTGACACCAGTTATAAAAAGTTGACTGAATGAGTTCACTACAGAACTAAAGTGTAGTGAGAATATTCAAATTGAGATGTGATTAGTAAGTAAGTAAGTCTATTTGATGTCTCTATTCAGGATATTACACAGCATATCCAAACACCATGTGAAACAGCAGTCTATGAAGACGATATTAAAATTTATGGTTCCAGTTCAAATCTCGATCATTTACTAAAAGCCAATCAGAAGACGTTAAACAGCATTTTACAACGGACGAAAAAATCGGATTAAACTTACCAGCGCTAAAGAGTGCTGCATTGATTACACTGGGGAACACACAAAAAGGCTTTGAAATGAAAATAGCCAATCTTTACTAATTTCGATATGCTGAACACGAAACTGACAATACAATTTGTCGATTGGCTCTTGTTTAGGAGAGACAGAGATGGCCATGTATAAACGGCTCAGTCCGCATTGAGTACATAGGTAACCTTTGCCATGCGGAACTGCTCAGAGAGCAGTTCCGCATGCAAAATTTCAGCAACACTGCCTTGTTCCCTATGGTTTGAAGAGAGCCAAGCAATCACGCAAATGACTGCTACTTCTGCATGGTTCCACCTATTTTTGGGTCACAACCATTTTACAACACTGTGTTTTAAACCCCATATTGCAACATATTGCGTTGTATTGCATCAGCCCGCCATATACACAACCCCCGGAGGTATTGCATTATAGTCTGATGCAATATAGTTGAGTCATGACATCGTGGCTTTACGATAGCGGACAAAAGATAATGCAATCGTTAGTTGTAAGCGACGTCTCGTAGGGTGAGCAAATCTTTTGAGCGACTCCCATTTACCCCTGAGTCATAAGTACAACACAAATGTTTATTGCAGTGTTAATCCAGCAGAAGTGTTGCCTCGTAATTGTGTTAATAGTGCAGATACATTTGGTTACATTTGAGAGAAAGTGACGTTTGTAAGCAAAACAAGGGCCATCACTCCAATAGTGAAAGTGGCGTATGAATTTTATTTTTAGTGCAAAATCGGTACCAGGACAGAACCTGGTCCCCCACATATATGCTGCAGTACGTGTGCAAGAAATCTTCCGAAGTGGCTGAAAGGCGATAAAGTGCAGGGGCCATTTGCTTTCCCTATGGTTTGGAGAGAGCCAAGCAATCACGCAAATGACTGCTACTTCTGCATGGTTCCACCTGTTTTGGGGTCACAAGGAAAAAGAAGTGGACAATAGTGTACCCGAATATACAATCTGCTCTCTGACCAATTCCGCATGGCAAAGGCCTTCCCGTTCTCAAACTTCCAAAATAATTTTCCATCGATTCAGACGATGAGGAGGGAGGCGAACCGACGTCAGGTTCTCGGCAGCCTTCGGTGTCTAATGACGATCCATACGTCTGCCACGATGCGTCATCTGCGTCACACATTCTCACCAAAGAAGAAATGAATGATCTTGTTCGTAATCTGGAGCTGTCCAAGGCCAAAGCAGAGTTACTTGGATCAAGACTTAAACAATGGAATCTTCTCAAGTAAAATGTCCGAGTGACTTCGTTTCAAATTCGTCATGAGCAGTTTGCACCTTACTTCGTAAAGGATGATGACCTTGTGTTCTGCTCTGATGTAGATGGCCTGATGAATGCCCTTGGAATCAAACATAACTCTCAAGAATGGCGACTATTCATAGACTCCTCGAAACTGAGTCTCAAGGCAATGTTGCTGAATAATGGAAATCGACTTCCATCCATTCTGGTCGGACACACTGTCTACATGAAAGAACGACAACCTAAAACAGTTGTTGAACTGTCTTCAATACAGCAAGTATGGCTGGCATCTCTGTTGGGACTTGAGGGTAGTGGCTCTGTTGATGTGTCTGCAGCTGGGATATACGAAGTACTGCTGTTTCCTATGTGAATGGGACAGCCGAGCAAAGACTTTGCACTATGTGAAGAGAAACTGGCCTCAGAGGAAATCTCTGAAGGTCGGAGAGAAGAATGTGGAACACCCAGCACTGGCAAAAACGCACAAAATCCTGTTACCATCCATACACATCAAACTCGGAGTGATGAAGAACTTCGTAAAAGCCATGGACCAGACTGCATCAGCTTTCAAGCACTTGGCTGACAAATTTCCTCGACTCAGCGAAGAGAAAAATAAAGAGGGAATTTTTGTTGGTCCTCAGATTCGCGAGCTATTCAGAGACCAGATGTTCGACAACCTGCTTCAGGGTGACGACAAAACGCCTTGGGACGCGTTTCGTCTGGTGTCAACTAAGTTCCTCGGGAATATCAGGGCAGACAACAAGAAACTGGATAAGGACATGTTGGCTGCAATATGTCCTTAAAGATCCACTTTCTCCATTCCCACTTAGATTTCTTCCCTGACAACTGCAGCATGGTTAGTTATGAGCACGGTGAATGTTTTCATCAGGACATTGCAACGATGGAGAAACGATACCAGGGAAACTGGTCCACTTCAATGTTGGCTGACTACTGTTGGACGCTCACCAGAGATCATCCTGAGCAGCTGCACAAGTGACAGGCAAAGCGACGTCGGAAGTACTGTAGAAGCGGAGTTTTACCGATACATGTCATATGTATGTATTACTTTATTATGTAAGGAACTATTGCGGATTTCTCAGAAATCGTAGCCAATTTCGCATTTTCATTGTCCTTTTCGTGTTCAGCACCTTGAAATCTTTAAGAAATGGCTGCTTTTATCTCAGAGGCATTACTTTTATGAAAATCTGTTGCCCATTGTTATCGCATGACGTCACAACATAAAAAAATAAGACTTCACTTACTTAACATTATCAGAATCCTAGCCTCTCCAAGGAATGGTCTTAATAGAAGCACCTTAATTCTATTAATAACGCCAACTATTAGATCAAAGTTAAATACAGAGTTCCACTTCTTACTTGAGCTCCTTCCTCTTACTAGTCTATTTTTTATCCTATACATCAGGCAGCTCTGCGATCAGCGACTGGCTTGTGACCCAAAGCCATACCTTCACCACTTTTTAGGCTGAGAAGGGATCACTGCATGTTCCTTCACTGGTTCGTCTCAGGTCTGATAGGAGCACAATGAAGGAAATGACATCACCGTTATCATAGGATCTTTGAACAATCTGCCGTCAGCCACAATTTTTTCAGTTTCTTCGTTAAAATCGGGTAGAAGAATCCTTTCCGCTATTAACACATGCTGGATTGGAATCATTAAATATCAATCACTTTCAGTCAGACAACTGCCTTCAATTCCGCCATGGATGTGACCACCTTACAAAATTCTTACTGACTCTCTCAGCTTTCAGCAACTATCTTCAAAACCTACTGCCATTATTAGATCACATTTTTACTCTGAATTAAAGCAAAAATAGTCAGAAGCTGTCTGGATTGGAATTGATGCTTCAGTATCAAATGAATAAACTGGAATTGAAATTGCCTGTCCTTCACGACTAATTTTCGTATTGAGATATTGCCAACAGGAACATCAATATTCACCGCTAAATTTACAGAACTGCTCAGAGCCATCAACTCTGTTATTCAAGAAAATAATCGTTTTCTCTTATTATCCTACTGAAAATCGGTGCTCACAGTACTAAGTAACATATCGACAAAATCACACTCGGCTATACTTGATCTATATCATTCTCTTCAACCAGCAATGCTTCAGGATTCTTCCATTACTTTGCTTTGGGTTCCTGGACATCGGAGCCTTGAGATCAAAGAGTCATCTAATTCCCAAGAAAAAAGCGCAACAACTCTTCCAAATTTACATCCAGAATCAAGTCTGTATTCAGAAGATATCAATTTATGCCGTAAGGAATTATAAAAGATCTAAGGTTAGAATGGAAATCTTGTGCTCTGCAAAATATGTTCCCACATCAAACTCGATTCCCTGTAAAAGCAATCAATACATGCACTTCAAGAAATATGGAAACTTTAATAATTTGCTTTTGTTTCGATGAGGCCCCTCTAGAAAATATTCTCCACAGATGTCATCTGTGGAGAACTGTCCTTACTGTGGGCAACGTGAAACAACAGAACACTTCATTCACCATTGCCGAAGTCTGAACAACATAACAGTCTAAATATAACATTCTTCGGGCTCAACGGACTAAAAATATATGATCCTTACACCCATTGGAACATTTTCTCCCTATCAGAAAAAAAATTCATTCCGAAGTTTGAAAACTATATCAGAATTTTACCTAGATTTTGTTAAAAATTCTCAATTGCAACAAGAAATCCCTCTTTAATTTGACTTTTTGAGACTTGAAAAAAACAACTTAACCGTTCTTGTTAAACAGTCTCTTAGCAGATGACTCTTACTATATTGGAATATAAAGCCGTTCAGCTAAAGATCCCATTAGCTCCAGACAAGATTTAGCAAAAAACCAGTCACTTCACGTTTTACCAACATTCAGGATTTTCCTTCCGAATTTTTTTTTACCCTCGTCGGTTTCATGTTCCAGGTTTTATCACCAAACCATTTTCTTTTTTAAAGTGTTATTACCATGCCAATTTGTTGTTTGAAATACTTTAGTAGCGGACACCAATTTTGGCACACGTTAGTCATTTTCCCAGGTTATCTTTATTTTGTGTTTAAAAAATATCACCAAACCAATTTTATGTTCAAAATTTTTCATTATCCGATACAAAAAGAGACAAATCTCATGTATCCCTGTTTCACCTTACACGTTTTTCTGATCTTTTAAGATTTCTAAATTATTTAAATCTTGTCTGTGTTTTTGTACACTGAACGAAAAATGTGTATGAAATAAGAACACATGGCTAAAATTCAGTTTAAATTTAATCACAAAATTAGTGAAATTCTTACTCAGACTAATTATTGTTCAATTTGTTTAATTTAATATTATATCTTACACAAATTATGTTCTTATTTTACAATCGTGAACACAAATTAAGGTTTTGATTTTCAAGTTTTACCCTCCTGCGACAAATTTTTTTTTTCATGTTAAGTGATGGGTAACGGTTGGAGTGACCAACCAATCAGATGCCGTTTTGCGTTGCTGAAAATAGAGAGAGAGAGTATATTGCCTCTCACTCTGCATTTACTTATCATAACGTCTTCATTTTCTCTCGTTGGGACATCGAAAGAGGGAGGTAATTGGCTCGAATCAAGATCAGTTACATTCCAAAAACTGAATCATTCAGCACAAGTCTACAGACCAGATGTCTCCAGGGCTACCTATTTCCCACGGTTAGGTTGCTAAAAAAAAAAGATGATTTGTTTCTAAAAATGAAAATTTTTCACACATCCTCTGGACTAGGAATTCTCAACGTGGGGTACGCGGTAAAATTTTTTGATGTATGCCCTGAGTGCTCAAAAGTCGCTAGATATATGTTATAAATATATATGTTTTACTTTATTTCCATTGTTATACTATAACTATCGTTTTATCTATCTATACAAGGGGTACACCAGGTACATGCACATTTCCAGGGGGTGCGTGAAGTATAAAAGGTTGAGAACCATTGCTCTAGACAGTATCTCCAGTGCAGAGGAAGGCATACTTGAAGGCGACCTCTGGACTAAAATGTTCTGCACATAAAAGACTACAGTGTGCCTTTGACAACAGTCTATGGGATTTATGAAAAGATTTATGATGACTCTTTCTCAAGTCTGAAATAGGCACAAGCAGTTTCTAGTTTGGGTAAGCTTTTTCCAAATTCCTAGAAAGGATTTTGATTTCAAAATGGAGATTATAGAAAATGATTATTAATAATGCTAATAATATAAGGTTTCTGATCCCCTATACATAGGGCTTTCCTGAATTGTAGGTTTGGGTAAAAGGGGCTTTCCTGCACTGAGACAATAAGTGTTGCCACAGAAAGTTTAGTTTATAGAAGGGGAGGGAAGGGGCGATTGCAACATCTCTCATCTGTGGGGCTTTTCAAGATGAGAAAGGGGGAGACGGAGTGTCTGGAAGGTTCTATGACTTCAGACTGTCACGTGATCACCATTACGCCATTTTTCTGGGACTTTCTTGAAAGAGTAGGGAAAAAAGGAGTTAGTTTCTCATTTCTGGAACTTTCTAGAATGATCTATAATGTCCCCTATTCATGTGACCCTGATTGCACCATTTTTATTGGACTTTCTGTATGCTCCTGGAAAGATAGAGGAAAAAGAGAGTGATTGCATTATTTTCTAGGACTTTATTGAAAGAGAAGGGGAAAAAGTGGGTGATTGCAACATTTTCTGGGACTTTCTACTGTTGTCTGATATCACCTTGTCACGTGATCCTCGATTGTTCCATTTTTCTAGGACTTTATCGCAAATTCCTGGAGGAAAAGGAGGAAAGGGACTTTCTAGAAGGTTCTACATGTTATGCCTCAATAATTCTTTCGGCCTAACGAATGATATTAAATTAAATCAAAATTCTTCCCACGCAGAGCATCCGCCCAAAAGCCATCTGCTTCTTCTCCTCAAGAAGACCTGGGAGTTGATATGGTAGCTGCACACAAGGAATAGGATCCCCACAAGTGCACGAAGCAACATGAAGACCCTTGTAAATTTACCTCTCTTGACATAAGAGAGCAGACGATCGCACGGCATTTGGCGATGTCCGACTCTGAGTGTCAAGATACAGCTGGACACGTGTGGCACGAATCCAGTTTGGAAGACCAGCTCACTGACCTCTGCTGGACATTCGACACCGCGGTTACCAGTGAGAATAACTCCACCCAGGATATCATGGGAAATTTGGACCAGCAACCGGGAAACCACATTAATCAACGGGGTGGAAATAGCCGTATAAAACGGCTAACAGATAAAGGAACACCCCAGATATAGAGATATACTCTAAGATATACTGACCATGGTCAGTTAGCGATAGTCGGAGAAGTTACCCAACTAGAGAGAGGAGGATGCAGTGCAGGATTTTGGGAGATTGTCAACTATGAGTAGCGGAGAGCAATTTCTCCTAGCTGCCGTCGACTTTCCGAAGAAACGGTCCCCCCCCCCTCCCAGCAGAAGGGGACGCAGGAAGCTCTAACTACAATAAATGATTGACATCAGCAGCAGTCCCTTCGAGAGGACACTCCGATATACAAGGAGTGAAGGTTCACTCTTTTCCTCTTATCAAAAGTTAGGGGTACATGCCAGATTAAGGTAGATATTATTAATAGAATATAATAAGGATTTGAGTAGAATATTAGTACATTTGGAATACATGCAAATTATGGCAATTAATCCCACAGTGAAATTGAGTATTAAGTGTTATATTTATGTTTATGCAAAACTAGAGTGAGTATCCAATCTATTCACAAAATTTCTACACCTCCTCTGCCAAGGGGAGATACTAGTGGTGCCTACACCTCCTCCTCCTCGGCCAAGGGATGCGCTTGGGGTGATGTGGCTTCTCATTGCTAACCGGTATAATCTTTACCAGTTAGCGAAGGGAAGAAATCACAACGCAATATTTATCTACACGTTATTGTGACTCCAATCAAGGTGGTGCGTAATACTCTCTCGATGATGTGGGCTACGCCTTTTATCGAGGGACTTTTTATGACATCACTTCCGGTAGACGTGGCCGTATTCCTAAGGTCAGGGGACTTTCCATGCCCTGACGAGGCTGAAGTGGAGCCCAAGTTCAGCCTCGTCGGAGCATGGGAATTTTCTGGTACTACGGCATCAGAGAATTATTTTATTTTTGAACCTAATTCATAATCCGATCGAGGAGCCTTTATTTCACACCCCTTGATTTTTTTCTTGTTTGACTTCGTATAGAATTATGTTTGGACAAAATTCAAAACCTGAATCATTTCAACGCCAGAATATGAGAAGCAACTGAACAATTGACAAGAGATATAGTATTCTGCAATGTGTATAGCAAGGTGTGGCGTACCCATTGTAAGGGCTCGATCAAGCTAGAGCGAGGGGGATGACATGAGAGGTATTATGGCAGACCTCTTCGTCTAGCAAGAGCATCGGAGCCAGTTCCGTTGGGAGCGGGGATGAGGAATGTGCCTAAGGACGGGAAGTTTTTAGGCAAGGCGCAGAATATGTGGACTGATGTAGACATACCCCATTAGCCGACGGACCCTTGCACGCCCAGTGGACATCACGTGACCGCACTTTTTTCGACAGTTTTCAACGCAGGAAGCGTGTGGAAAAGAAAGGTTCGTAAGTGGCTTACTGTAAGTGATTCCTTTCTGAATCAAGAAGGCTTGGTTTAGCCTTGTTCGAGTAGAGCAGAAACTATGTGGCGTTTGGTGACTGGCCGTGTGGCAGTCGTTGTTTTGGTTATTAAGTCGCTCTTTCATATAATTGATAAATAAAGTTGTATATATGCACATAGTACATATGTAGTTGAGTAAGTTATCGGCCACTTGAGCAGATCCTGACGTATCTATTGAAAGAGATATTGACTCAAATTCTCACACAATCGGAGAGGAAAACGAAAAAAAGAACCCGCGTATTACACCCATTAGACATATGCAGGGTCACGAACGTGCGAAAATTTAATAATTATGTTCAAAACTATTTGAGGTACGCTTTCAATTAAAACGTTACTTTCTTGAATATGTAAATTAGTTTTCTGAAATATTAATTTGTGAAACCTCACCTTATTTTTTGAACACCCTGTATTGATTCTGGCTCATTTCTTCCAATTTTTGAACAAACATTTTCAGGTGCATAATTAAACGACGTTGCCAGTTCGTAACACCGACTGAAATGTATATGCTGGTTTTTTAATCAAAATATTTTCTTCATTTCTTAAAAAAATATTTTTTTGTTGAACTCCTTAAAAATGTATGTTTTCGTTTATAAGTAGACAATTTTTCCCTTCAGCTATATTTTTTTCCTGTTGGCTCTTCGCTACGTTTGGAATGGACATCCCTGATCTAAAGTGATATTTTTCCGTAGAAAGCTTATTTTTAAATTTAATGTGCGTTAAATGATGTTTCCCATTAGCGTAGGTTAAAAGTCTACCAATACATGTTTGAAGGTAGTGTATGTAGTAAAAAAAATCCTTTTCTGGTACTATAAGCATCAGAGAATTATTTTATTCTCGAAACTATAATTCATAATCCGAATGCTGCAGCCATTTTCCATAACCTTATTTTCCACATTTATCTTTCATTTTCCTTCTATATCTATCTTTTTTCATATCCTGCAGCTCATCTTCCTTGACTTGCTGAAAATTTCTGGTGAGGTAAGAAATATGAGGTAAGAAACTTGAATTGATATCCATCCTGATGGAGCCAAGCGTTTCTCTTGTTAAAAACAGATCTTCCTACGCAGTGGCTTCCCTTAACATTTCGTTATGAACTTTGACCTCTACCTCCCGTCATCTGTGTCCGTTAGAAGAAGAGTCGAGGCCAGAGTCGTCTCTACCTCTCACCTCTTCCTCGTCCATCATTTCACTCCTCCGATTGTCCTTGGCTTCAGCAAATAAATGAAACCAAGTTGTTTCTTTTCGTTCCTGATTTATCTTCTGCGCGAAACCTTCCGACGCATTGACATGTAAATGCGTCGCCGACCCTCCTCGTAAAAAGGAAGGACGTTCTTCCGTGATGAATTCTTTTTCGAGGATCAGATCCGCCGTCCATCTGTCGACTGCCACTTGATAGTTCAATGAAATGTGTCTTTTTCATCCATCATCAGATCCTGAAGCAGCAGATGCGAATAATTAGAATTTCAGTTGCGTCTGCCTCAACCATTACGGATATTCATTCACAGAATGACGAAAAATGATGCTCCCAGTTTTCAAAGCTCACCTGATTCGAAATCGTACTCTTTCTTTTGCTGCGAAATCGTATGCTTTCTTCTGAACTCGTTTTCGTCTTCTTCTTTTCTACGAATAAGGAGAATCAAAACATATCCCTGTAACGTAAGGCGATTGTTTGTTTTCCACGCTTTTGAATGGTGTCGAAAAAAGTCATTTCCCGCGTTTCTAGGTGAATGAAAAAATATGTGCATGTGGATAAAGCATCATTACAATAGATTGTTTTTCAGAAATATATTACCAGATTACGCATTTCCCGAACTTGTTGCATTCCTGAGATGTATCTTTCTCTTCCTTTATTGTATTCCTATGATGTATCTTTCTCTTCCTTTATTGCATTCCTATGATGTATCTTTCTCTTCCTTTATTGCATTCCTGAGATGTATCTTTCTCTTCCTTTATTGTATTCCTATGATGTATCTTTCTCTTCCTTTATTGCATTCCTGAGATGTATCTTTCTCTTCCTTTATTGCATTCCTGAGATGTATCTTTCTCTTCCTTTATTGCATTCCTATGATGTATTTCTCTTCCTTTATTGCATTCCTGAGATGTATCTTTCTCTTCCTTTATTGCATTCCTGAGATGTATCTTTCTCTTCCTTTATTGTATTCCTATGATGTATCTTTCTATCCCTGTATCTCCTTCCTGAGTTATATCTTTCCCTGCATTGCATGCCCAAATATTTTGCATATTAAATACGAGGAGATATGTTAAACGAAGAAAATGATTCGTTCCTTTTATACGTTTTTTTTTCGCTAGAGCGATAGGAAAGAAAACCTAAAGACAGAAAAATCTCAGGTAGCTTCAGATTTACTGGCTCCTCCCTGGTTATGTTTCGAAAGCTAATGAGCGGATGCACTTCTGACAAGGAGAAGTGGGCACTCAGTCGAAGTTGATACGTTGCTCAAAACCTTTGAGTATTTATTGCTAAGTATATGCATCTACTTACCTAATTCATATATCAATTTAGCAGTCTACTAAGAGCACTATACACTGCTAGACAGATCCAGGGGTTACTACGTCTGGCCGACATCTCAGTTACCACAGTCAACAGCAATTCCCTACTGCTAATAACACTCTAATCTAACGACTCAGATCGGTAAATCTCAGAGCCTACATTAAGAGTTTTGTTGAGCACAAATCTGCAGGTCACGATCTCCTGACATTAACTTCCCCCTCCTCACGAACCCTTGATGCAAAGAATCCAGAAGGGTTGTTCCTTTTTGATGATCCTTGTCATAAATGCAGGGCTTCAGCACTCGCAACCTGACCAAGGAGGAATTATTAAATCATCTGAAGTTCCCTAAGAATTTTTTGACTTTATGTCTTGCTTCATATCGCCCTGGAGAAATAACCTTACCCAACGAAATGGCCAGTCAGACCCGATGGCCATGCATCTCGAAGTTTCTTATGCTCCTGCTATCCTTTGCCAATCCTCGAGCCATTCTTTGAACACCGAATGGCTTTTCGATTGCCTCAAATGTAAAGAAATGATCTGCCGCTTTCTTAACTGCCTTCGATGCTGAGAACTTCCATCTCGGAGAGAAAAGTTACTTAAAAATTGCTATTGTATCTAAAATGAACGAATCGATAAAAAAAAAAAGCATTTCGATTTTACTCCCTTTAATGAAATTTCCATTCTCTTTCCTTTCGCAGTAATGTTCATTTATTTTTGTTTATTTTTCGGAAGCCGATGTTATGCCAGATATAAGACAAAAGTCGTAAGTTTCTAAAATATATGAGATAAGAAACTTGAATTGATATCCATCCTGATGTAGCGAAGCGTTTCTCTTGTTCCTTTCCTCCCCATCCTTTCCCTTACTTAAATCCTTGGCCACAGATGATCCTGAGAAGCTGATGCGTGACTCACTGGAAATCCCTTCCGTTTGGGAGTGCCCAGCTGAGATGGGCAATGCTGCGATGCTGATGTTGTTCAACGGCTCTTCTTGTCCTCAGCTCGTGCAGGCGACCGACATCGACGAGAGATGTAGTCATGCTGAATCGTTTGCCTGCGTCGTGACCGTGTCATTTTTGTTAACACGTGATGACAAGGCTGTTAGCAGGTCACGTCACGTGCCCTGCAGCCTATGTTGCGCTTGCCGTGACCTGCGCGTGAAATAATCGACTGTTTGTTTCGTTCCCTCTCATTTCTTTTCCGTGTCGTCGAATGTAGAAAGAGTCACGTGCAGGAGTCAAAGGTTACAGTCATGCAAATAACAAAGATTTGTACACCGACATAAAAGAAAAAATCAAGTTAGGAATTTCATCCAAGGATTTCTGGCCATTAAAAGAAATTTGTGTTGATGTTTCTCTTCGCAGAAATAGAATGTGTTGGTTATTAAATCGAAGAGGGGAAATGGCAGATCCGTCATTTGATATTGCAAAGGTGAAGAAATACATCATGCAGTACAGAAAGCTGTTGGGTCAAATGTCGGTTTAGCTCAAATGTTGTTTTAAATGACGAACTATTTAGAAACATGATGTCAATGCAGATGAGCATGCACCGAATTTCTTCACTGAGAGTAAAGTTTTATTCCTTTGTTTAATTCAAAAAGGGCCGAATCTAAAGCTGGATTGGAGGGCCTAGGGGGGCTTTCTTCCCCCTCCCTTCTTTTGAGAATGCTAATAAGGGTTATTTAGACAAAAATATTCAATGTATGCATATTTCTGGCATTTTTCAAGAAATGTTTTAAAGACCACTAAAGCAGAGGCGGAAATCCTGTACTGCAAGGGAAATCTAGTTTGCTTTCACTTATTTTTGGCTCAGTTATGTTTCTTGTCCTCCCTCCCCCCCCAACCTTAATTGTTTTTCAAGTCCGTAGCTAAATTCAAGTAATACATTTTTGAAAAAGGAAAAACATGGAAAAGGTTTTTCATGGGAAACATCCTCAAAAATACGTCACCGAAGGAGAGAAAGTTTCTTCCGAATGGTCTGACTGAAGAAACAATAAAAAGACGCAAATCTGCCTTCACATGAGAACCTGTTGATGATTCAGTCCAGTCTTAGAGCAGATATGTTATTATCAGCATTGCTAGAAACTTTCAAAGCATCAGCAAAATCATTGTTAAGATGATTGCAAAAATGCGAAAATCCCAAAAGGAGAAGCGCATTTAAGATTTTTTTCCTCGTGTTTCAGTGATGTGTCGTATTCTGTTTTTCAAAGTGGAATGAAATGGTTACAAAATTAAAATATCATCCGCATTTCACGAAATCTTAAAAAAACGACGTCAATCAAAAGCACTAATAACACTGGGAAACACACAAAAAGGCTTTGAAATGGAAATAGCCAATCTTTACTAATTACGAGGTGCTGAACACGAAAATGACAATAAAACTTGTTTGATTGGCTCTTGTTTAGGACAGACAGAGATGGTCCATGTATAAACGACTCAGTTCGCACTGAGTACATAGGTAACCATTTCACAACGCTGTATTTCAAACTCCACATTGCAACATATTGCGTTGTATTGCATCAGCCCGTCATATACACAACCCTCGGAGGTATTGCATCATTGTCTGATGCAATGTAGTTGAGTCGTGACATCGCGGCTTTACGATTGCGGACAAAAGATTATGCAATCGTTAGTTGTAAGCAGTGTCTCGTAGAATGAGCAAGTCTATTGAGTGACTCCCATTTACCCCTGAGTCATAAGTACAACAAAAGTGATCCTTGCAGTTTTAATCCAGCAGTAGTCATTCCTCATAACTGTGTTATAGTGCAGATACATTTTGTTAAAATAATATTACTATCCCTCATAACTAAATATACTATCCCTCATAATTGTGTTATACTGCAGATACATTTGGTAACATTTGAGGGGAAGTGACGTTTGCAAGCAAAACAAGGGCCATCACTCCAATAGTGAAAGTGGCGTATGAGATTTATTTTTGATGCAAAATCGGGGACCAGGACAGAACCTGGGCCCCCACACATATGTTGCAGTATGTGTGCAAGAAATCTTCCGAAGTGGCTGAAAGGCGATAAAGTGGCGATGCCATTTGCTATCCCTATGGTTTGGAGAGAGCCAAGCAATCATCAAATAACTGCATAGCGAAGGCCTTCCCGTTCTCAAACCTCCAAAAGAATTTTCCATCGATTCAGACGATGAGGAGGGAGGCGAACCGACGTCAGGTTCTCGGCAGCTTTCAGTGTCTAGTGACAATTCATATGTCTGCCACGGTGCGTCATCTGCACCACACATTCTCACCAAAGAAGAAATGAACGATCTTGTTCGTAATCTGGTGCTGTCCAAGGACAAAGCAGAGTTACTTGGATGAAGACTTAAACAATGGAATCTTCTCAAGGAAAATGTTCGAGTGACTTCGTTTCGAACTCGTCATGAGCAGTTTGCGCCTTACTTCAGAAAGGATGATGACCTTGTGTTCTGCTCCAATGTAGATGGCCTGATGAATGCCCTTGGAATCAAACATGACTCTAAAGAATGGTTTCTCGAAATTGAGTCTCAAGGCGGTGTTGCTGCATAATAGAAATCGACTTCCATCCATTCCGATCAGACATGCTGTCTACATGAAAGAAACCTATGACAACCTAAAGCAGCTTTTGAACTGTCTTCAATACAGCAAGTATGGCTGGCATCTCTGTTGTGACTTGAGGGTAGTGTCTCTATTGATGAGTCTGCAGCTGGGATGTACGAAGTACTGCTATTTCCTATTTGAATGGGACAGCCGAGCAAAGACTTTGCACTATGTGAAGAGAAACTGGCCTCAGAGGAAATCTCTGAAGGTCGGAGAGAAGAATGTGGAACACCCAGCACTGGCAGAAACGCACAAAATCCTGCTACCATCCCTACATATCAAACTCGGTGTGATGAAAAACTTCCTAAAAGCCTTGATCGGAGAGAAGAATGTGGAACACCTAGCACTGGCAGAAACGCACAAAATCATGCTACCGTCCCTACACCTCAAACTCAGTGTGATGAAAAACTTCGTAAAAGCCATTGACTAGACTGCATCAGCTTTGAAATATTTGGCTGACAAATTCCCTTATTCAGCCAAGTGAAAATTAAAGAAGGAATTTTTGTGGATCCTCAGATCCGAGCTGTTCAGAGACCAGATGTTCGACAACCTGCTTCAGGATGACGAGAAAAAGGCTTATGACGCGTTTTGTCTGGTGTCAACTAAATTCCCCTGGAATGTCAGAGCATACAACAAGAAGTATCTGTATCAAAAACTTGACTGCAATATGTCCCTTAAAATCCACTTTCTTCATTCCCACTTAGATTTCTTCCCCGACAACTGCGGCATGTTTAGTTTATGTGCACGGTGAACGTTTTCACCAGAAAATTGCAACGATACCAGGGAAACTGGCCCACTTCAATGTTGGCTGACTACTGTTGGAAGCTCGCCAGAGATGATCCTGAGTAGCTGTACAAGCGACGTCGGAGGTAGAAGCGGAATTTTACCGATACATGTCATATATACGTATTACTCTATTATATAAGAAACTATTGAGGATTTCTCAGAAGCCAATTTTGCATTTTCATTGTCATTTTCCTGTTCAGCACCTTGAAATCTTTAAGAGATGGCTGCTTTTGTCTCAGAGGCATTACTTCTATGAAAATCTGTTTCCCAGTGTAATAGAGTAAATCTTTTTAATCTTTACTGTTTTGTCCTAAATTTATTAAGAGCAATGATTTGCATCTGGTGTGTCCAAAAGTTTTTGTACCGAAGTCTACTTTTAATTTAGGATTTCTTTGGACGCCTGCTTTATTTTAAATTACGTTTCAAATAAAGCAATAAAGGAGGTACCATGAGTAGTAGACAATTGGAAATGAATAATTTAACTGGAGCTTAACGTGTTAAAAACACATTTATAATTTTAGGCAAATAAATCTAAAAATATTTATTAGAAAAAAGCATACTTCTTAAAAACTAACACTACTGCTTACCATGCCGTTCTGGGATAGAGAGTGTTAACCGCCCGAAATTCGGCATAGAAATGATAACAAGAACAAAAAAACTAACTTACCATGCCTTGGGCGACTCCTACGTTGCTAGAGGGCAACCGGTAGCCAGGGGGTGCCGTAATGGGACCTCTTGGTTTACACCAAGGGTGTCAACGTGCGGTACGCGGGGAAATTTTTTGGGGTACGCCGTGAGAACTCAAAAGTCGCTAGATCTAGTAACAAAGTCGCGAAGGTGGCATTATTATACTATAACTATAGTTTTATATATCTATACAAGGGGTACGCCAGTTACATACTCATTTCCAAGAGGGTACGTGAAGCATAAAAGGTTGAGAATCACTGATTTAGACGATGAACAATAATAACCCATGAGCATCAATAACTCAATAAGTATAAACCTAATAATAATAATATGGTTTTAAGCACCACTGTTCTGGTGACATCCACTGTTAACGTTAATCCAAACTCTAAATATATTGTGTTCTTTTATTTCATGCCTAATAAACTGGAAGGAGAACTATCTTATTTCCTTTTCAATACATCCTAATTTTCGACTTTCATTGAATCAAATTGTAATTAAGAGTTCTTTAACAGTCTCAAGTGTTCTAGCAAATTTCTATAATTAAAATCCATTTTCCCAATATCTTTTATATTATTATAAATCCATCAAACTCATTTAATATGATTTCTGGAGTTACCTTATGAGCTTTAATGTACATACCAAAATGCAAGCAAAATCCTCACGTCTAGTGAGGATTTTGCTTGCATTTTGTATGTCTATAAGATTAGTGTCTATAAGAATCTATATTTCAGGAACTCGTCTATACGATTCAACCAGAGACTTGTATAGACCCAGGAAGTGTCTATACGTCGATACGTATCAATCGTATAGACCCAGGAAGTGTCTATACGATTCAACCAGAGGCCACCAGGGGCCACCCCGCCAAAAATAATTACAAAAAATAATAAACGAATTGTAAAATTATTATTTATTATTTGTCATATCTAAAGAAACATGATATCATTTTCATATTCGTTTACAATCACTATTTTCTGCGTTATGTAGACAGTCACAGCATTCACTTTATGAATCAGTCTTATATCGCCTGCTCTTGTTTATCAAATGTGAATTTATTCATGATGGCCACCGCCTGGAATCTTAACGTTATCTATTTCAGCGATGACACAAATGCTCCTGCTCTGAAGCACAATAGCAATACTCTGTAATAACAATGATAACAGTATATAATATACTGAATATAGTGAACAGTAGCAATGAACTGGAAGACATAGATCACCACTTCAGAGTGGTCCATTACATTGGAGTGGTTGATTCAACCAATGCAACGAATAGTCCAAGATCTTGTTAATTCACCAAAAATCTTCATTTGACTAGTAGAAGTTCCAGGTTTTTATTTTGCCGATGTAGAACATTTGTAGCAATTAGGTAAATGCGGAAAAACGCACCCCTCCGTCTCCCATACTCGAACTCGGGATCTCCTGGTGATGCGCCAGTTACTCTACCATTTGAGCTAAGGCGGAGTCAATTTACACTTGCTTAAAGTTGGGATGGTTGTGCTGTGAAGCTTTAACTCTGTGATTCGAAGTGTTGGGGCGCTCATGTGCTATTCATTGAATGAAGTTCCCTACACTGATATCCATTTGTAGTAATTTGGCAAGTGCAATCAAATCTCTCCCCATCCGCCAACATTGCCTAATTACTTAATTGGATTGAGATCCAGTGATATCAGCGGCCATCGTTGGACGGAGAATTCATTGATTCATTGTCGTGTTGTTCCCGCAGCTGCCGGGCAATGTGGCATGTCACGTTGTCTTCTTGATAGACGACGGAGTTGACTGGATACATTGTTATCACTTCGTCTGTTCTAAACCAATTTTTTCGTATCCACCTAGAACGGTTTTCTCCGTTGACTCTAGTTTTGACATGCTTGCACTATGTGAATGATTATCTCGTCCGACAAATCTATTTGAAGTATCGCAGAACAAGGTAATGCCAGTTACCTGCCTTGCTGGCTGTTATAATCCAAGGTGCAACTTGTACAAAGGTGTGCGTCCTTTCATCTAAGCAAAGCAGTAAAAGCCTTCTGTCAGAGTGACGCGCCTAGCGCCAAATCTGAGAATCGAATACTACGACAGAGGACTCCTCCGGGAAATCCTCTGGACCGCTGCTTGATGGTTCCCACGAGCGGACAGTCATGTGGTTTCAGGACAAGGATACTGCGGCAAGAACTGTTCAGATTTTCTTCCCTTACCACACCATCCACCTGGTAGAGAGAATTGTGGAGGCCAATCAAACTCTGGATAACTGCCCTTTGTGAGCAACAGAGCGAGAAGCAGGGAGGGAGGAGAGCGAGAAGCAGGGAGGAAGGAGAGCGAGAAGCAGGGAGGGAGGAGAGCGAGAAGCGGGGAGGGAGGAGAGCGAGAAGCAGGGAGGGAGGAGAGCGAGAAGCAGGGAGAGAGGAGAGCGAGAAGCAGAGAGAGAGGAGAGCGAGAAGCAGGGAGGGAGGAGAGGGAGAAGCAGGGAGGGAGGAGAGCGAGAAGCAGGGAGGGAGGTGAGCGAGAAGCAGGGTGGGAGGAGAGCGAGAAGCAGGGAGGGAGGAGAGCGAGAAGCAGGGAGGGAGGTGAGCGAGAAACAGGGTGGGAGGAGAGCGAGAAGCAGGGAGGGAGGAGAGTGAGAAGCAGGGTGGGAGGAGAGCGAGAAGCAGGGTGGGAGGAGAGCGAGAAGCAGGGTGGGAGGAGAGCGACACAACAGTTTAGAAGCGATGAGAGAGCACAACAGTCTTGGTGAGGGGAGAAGGATGTTTCTTTTGGCACATAATGATACTAAATGACGTAAGTTCCTGCTACTTCCAATACAAAGCTGTTTAAAAATTCCTGAGATGAACTGATGGTGAAGTGATTTGAAATGGAGATCGCATTTTGTGAATTTAATTAATTTAATTTGTTCAAAAACCATTACCTGCCATTGTTCATTGATATTTCTCCTTGCGTGGGAGGATGGTTTTTTGTTGGCCTTATGCCTCCTGCCATACATTTGGCAGAAGTGAAATTTACTGCCTAAGAGATTTTGGTTCCTTAAATATTGTTCACACGCGATATTACACCTTAAGTATTTTAAAAAGATACAACCAATGTTTGTTAAAAACATCATGGCCAAACTGAATACGAAACAGGAGGATTCGTCTCTTGCCACTCCCTCATATAACAGGTCAGCAATGATAGAAAGATAGGCAGTCCCATACAGCTGCTGATTCACTGTAATAAATGGACCCAAGGCATGCCACTGTTCCAGGTCTCGAAAACAGTCCCCAAATCATAACTCCACCATCTTCAGCCTGTTGAACACCAACGGTGCATCCTGGTGACATGGCCTCATGTTGCTCTCTCCCCCATCACGCCAATCAGCAAGATGGAGTTAGGAATGGGATTCATCTGACCAGGCGACAGATTTCCACATATCAATGGTCGGTGTTGATGTTGATGTACCCAGGCAAGACACAGTTTCTTCTGTCGCACAGAGAGCATGGGTACTCGTGATGGGCGTCAACTGTAATAGACCATATGAGCTAATGCCCGGTGCATTGTCCATATGGATATTAGTATTACCATGTCAACATTGTACTCGGTGGTTAGCTGGGACACTGTGATGTCACTACAATGTTATAAGAAGGGACACACGTCACTCACCAAGCCATCGACCACAAATGGTTCTCCCACATGTGACCTTTGGCCAAGTTGTTTGACCACTGTTAAGCCAGTCTTAGTAGATTCGTGATTAGTTGCTGTTGTCTGGCACTTGAGCACCATGCCCCTACAATCGTACCCTTTTGAAAGACTGAAAGATCATGGCGCTGACTCATTTTTCCTCGAAGTTAGGTGAAAACTGATTCCCACATGGGTGTTCTACAATCGTATATCTGCCGTTCCCGACCTTTAGGGGGCGGGGGTGGCTCGGTCGGTAGCGCGCCAGGCTCGTAATCTGTAGTTCCCAGGTTCGAGTCCCAGCTGGGTCAGCGTTGAGATTTATCTCCGCAAAATTCCCCGCCCTGCCCACGGTCAGTAGGGGACACCGATGGGCTTGGAAAGGCCGCCGTCCGTCGGATGGGACGTTAAGCCGTGGCCCCGTGTGCGGGAGAGCCATTCCCTGTGCACGTTAAAGAACACGCTGGATGGCCTTGATGGGAGGCTACCATCTGTCTCCTAACAGCTGTTCCAGTGGGTTCCCTCCCCCAACCTTCTCTGAGCCTTCGGGGTCCATGACCTGGCCATTTAGCCCATGGTGTGCAAAAAAGTGCCGCTCAGAGGTAAAACAACCCAATCCGACCTTGAGCCATCACCAGCGCCACAGACCGGTCCGTTCCAATTCAAGAGCGGGGAAGGTGGTCCCCACCACTCTCTTCCCTACCCTTGCATAGGAATAGACCTGTCTATGGTACATTGAGTGCGCTTTGCATTTGCAAGAGCGGGGAGGTGGCCTCCCAACCCGCCCACCCTCCCCGCGTTGCGAAAATCGTGATCAAAATGAACAGTGCATACCTCATATTTGTTGCACTTCCTGTGCAAATCACTTATGAGAGTGGTTCTGAAATCGTGGGTCATGACCCTTTGAGGGATCGCGATCTGCTTGGAAGGCGGGTCGCAAAGCTCTCGTAGTTTTGTATTTCTAGTGTTTGTTAGTGAATATATTTTCTGCCAATGCCGAGGTCCTACACTGTAAGGAAGGGGTCACATAATGTTATCTACGCTTCTAGGGGAGTCGCATAAATTTATTGCAATTCTAGAGGTTCCAAATGTCAAAACTTTTGAGAGCATCTAGTTTGTGATAATTGATTAAAGGATATCATTCTTCTATCTTTTTTTAATACCTATGATTTGGAGAGAATATTATATGCAATGCATGAGGGTTGTTTAAAAAAGACGGTAAGCATTTACAGCTGTGTTTGAAAATCTTACGTGTAACGTAAGAAAATAAATTTTTTGAACAACGTATTGAGAACAGAATTTCAAAATACTTCTAAGGAAAAAGAAAATTTTGCTATTGTGGCTTTTGTTTGTGTCGGTATCATTTAGCTTGTTCCATAGAGGAGTGTTGGCAACACTGATAAATCTAAAAATTATTAAGAATCTTAAAATTTTTTTACTTAAATTTTAATGCTTTTTCGGTCGATATGATGTTCTTGTTCTGATGATTGCTCTTGTGGGAATCAGGGCCAACGATAGGGCCTTTTTCTGGAGCGATTTCATTGGGCAGCCGAAATCGAAGGATGCCCAAAAAACATTATTTCTCTTTTTTTCACTAAATATTTAAACATAGAATTTATTTTCGCAGATTTAATTATTTTTGCATATTAGTTTTGTTTCCAATATTATTTCTTCTGAAGAAAGTCTGAGAATTTAAATTAAGCCTGTGCTAACTTCGACAAATAAAAATTTAACATTCACTATAATTACTACAATTTAACACTTGGTATTGTGCGAACCTCGCGGCTGAAAGCACTTTTCTAATTATGTGGAGAAGTATAAAAAATTAAATATATACTTGGGTTGCGTTGTGTTTCCAGCATTACTCCATTACGGATCATTCCCTTAATTAGGCAGTGAAGACTGCTATAATCCCAGCTCCCCCCCGTCAAGACCATCCAATGTATTCTTTAACTTGGCTTAATATCTCATCCGACGGACGGCAGCCCTTCCAAGCCTATTGGTGTCCCCTACCAACCGAGGGCAGGGAGGGAAATTTTGTGGAAATAAATCTCAACGTTGAACCAGATCGGATTCGTAGGAGCTTGGCGCTCTACCAACATGCGAATACTCAATCACAAGCAACGACTTTTAACATTTATTACGGGGGCAGAATAATTATATCCATGGCCAGATCTAGGCGGCAAAGAGGGACATGACCCCTTCTGAAAATACTCGTAAGGGTGACGGAGGTAAAACATTATTAAACATGTGCTCTGATATAAATGTATAGTATTAAAATGTAAATAAGCTAAAAGCATTCGCTGATCAATTATTGCAATATTTAACACAGAAATGAAGTAATGGCAACATATTTTAATACATAATATATACAATTTTAAACATCTTCGATGATATTTGAATTTTCATTTACATAAAAATATGCATTTCCTTTTTCTCGAAAAAGACAGTGGCAAATATATATGAGATTCCATTTTTCTCTATAGAATTTTTTCTGTGCTCGTATGGGCAGAAATGAGAAAATGATTTCACCTACTGAGTTCTAAAAGATAGCATGGACAGACGTTGACCGTTAGTTTTAAATATGCATTACAAAGGCAATCCTAATAACTATGCCGAAGGTGTGGAAAAAACCTTTTTTCTAACACTTGAGAGGTTTTATCTTAAACAGATAATTCAGCAGAACACCACCAGTCACGTCAGTTACTCCAATATTTATATTGCATTCTAATACCAAATTGGTTTCCGTATGGGTTCACCAGTTTCTCTATTAATTTTATCGGATTTTGCCAAGCCTAATCAATGTGTGGTAATAATCATGAAATGTTCCTTTTTATCTTTCCATAGATGACGTTAATGCCATTTCTTTGCTTTCATTGCACTTCATCTAAATCTGAAGTTGGTTGAATTACATCTGAATGTATTCCTTTTCTAATTTTTCATCGTCTTATCACATATATGAGTCTGCCTTGATAACAATCAATGTTCTGCTAACGAGGCAGAAGTGAAAAATCTCAACGTAATAAAGAGTGGCCTTTATGTGAACGGGCTATCAAGTAACGTTAATACAACTCATTCTTCATAATTCCCAGAGCCACAATCCATTCCAAGATAGATTACAAAGTTGCACACATAACCGCTTTTGAATTCATCAAGCTCATTGCTTTTTATTCCATATTTAGCGCTCTTAGACGGAATGTAGAGACGAAATCCCAGTCTTCCTATCCAGAGCATTAAAATTTCATCTATATATATGTGTGTGTTTCTATTAGTTTAGTAAGCAGTTTTAAATTTCTCATTCAGAGTATCTATACCTACTATTTTCCTCAGCAGAATTAAAATGAAGACATAAGCAATGCTGGAAATCTATTTCTAGACATGATAGGAGAATGGTGTAGCAAGGACAGGATATTTCGAAAAATACATATTTAATTCATGTTGCCTAATAACACTCATTAGTATAATCACACCAAAAAAACGTTTTAGCTATGTCACAGGATCCCACTGCTGAATGCCGAATACTGCTTCACATCTTCAGAACTTTTTCATTATATCGGCATATTTGTTTCTTTACAATTTTTTTTCCATTAGACTCATATCAAAAAAGTATTCAATACATTAAGTGGAGACCGCAGCCGGATCTAGGGTAAGATGAGATCTCAATTTAATGATGTGGTCTTCCCCCACCTTCTTCAAAATGCTAGTAAGGATAATAGAGCCAAAATTATTAAACTCATTTATATTTCATGAATGGTCATGTTTATATATCACCTTGATTCTTGGAGTCAAAAAGTCTGCAAACGACTGCAACTATTAGCATTTGATTTGTGTGTCAATGAAATAAAATATAGCCTCCCAAAAATCTCCTGATCTTAAAAGAATTTCCGTAAGTAATTTACAAAATAAATCCAGGGTGCTATAAAACTGGTGTCCATTCTGCGCATCTCGTTTCCCGTTGTGAAAGAGTTGTGTTCATCTTTGTAGAGCTTTTCGTAACAAATATGGATCAGAGACATCATATGGGTATTTTTACACGTGGTAGAGCAATCGGTACGTTCCAGTCTGATCGAAACCAAACAAATGTGGCTAGGGACTGTAAAGGTCCCCCAATGAATGCTTTCAGGACTACGGAAATGAATCCAACAGGTAGGAGACGTTAGCTGTAGAGGAGTATGGAGTCGTTCAAGAGTAACAACAGAGCAGGATGATCGCTAACTTACGATAACAGCGCAACTCAGAGGAGAGCCTGACTAACATGGTGCAGAAAACATCGCCACTGGACCCCATTGGACGCTTGGGCTCTTCACCGACGAATCATAATTTAATTTTCAGATTGATTCTCGAACTGATTTTATCTGTAGAGAGCAAGGAACTCGTTGTCAGTCCTCTAACATCAGAGAACATCATTTTAGTGGTGGTGGTTCGATGGTCTGGAGTGGTATTAAGAGAAATGGGCGAACACCTACCCATATTAATTTTAACATCTTCTTTAATCAGTCTATGCCGGAGGCACTCTAACTCGTATGTATGGGGATGATATTCTTGAGCCAAATTAGGCTTTTCAGGGGCATTGTTTACCCCCTAGTTTATTTTAATGGACGATAATAGCCGCCATCACTGGGCTCAGACAATCGATGAATTCCTCGAAAGTGATGCTATTCAGCAGGTGAGAAGGCTGGGGACACATGCTAAAGGTCGTCAACCTCTTCCAATAATCCCCCACGAGCTCCGATCTGTTCTACAGGTAGAGTGGGAAGTATTGCCACCAGAGTTCATTATAAGCCTGGTAAAAAGTATGAAAAGTCTGATGTACAGAACTGGCCAAGCCTAGCACCTAATGTCCGACTTCGCCTTCTCGTGGTGCAGGATGTTAGTTAATACCTTTCCAAAGATATATTCTCTTTTGGAAGGGAACGGAAGACAAGGGCTGCCAGCTCAGTATGGCCTACTGATTTGGTCATCTATGGCCACTTTTTTCTTTTTTTCAACCCTGCTTAGGAGTGGTCATCTTCACAGGGTCCTGGTGCTGACCATTTATACCAACTAGACCTGGACTGATTTATGGCTTTGAGCTTAATTATGGATCCTGGACTTGCTGCACTGGTGGGCTTCTGTTGAGGGAAAATCTGCCGCTGTGTTTTCTGTTTGCTTATGGGTTCCCAGCCCTAAGCGAACAGAGGCATGGGATACCTTATATCAGCTGGTGAATAATAATGATCAGAGACCATCGCAGGTACCTGAACTCTCATTTAGCTAGTTGGGCATCGTCAATCCTAAACTGCAGTAATGTGTCTCAGGCAGGTCATATGGCTCTTGAAAAGGTCCACTTGAAAAGGTGGTTCCTGAAGTTCCTACCAGCATCGGTGACTTCAGCCTGTAGCAGTAGGGAGACAGGTCTTTCACCCATGCCTGCGATCAGGGAGCTGTTTGATATTGTTGGCCCTACCTCTCTCAATAAACCTAGTTTCTTTTAAAATTCTGCTAATCATTTTCTACCTGCAGGTACGTGGAACGTGAGGACGTTACATGGAGTTATTCTCTTTATGTCCGCGCGCAGGAATTCCAGCGTTATAACCTAGATGTTCTAGGTTTGCAAGAGACCAGATGGAGAAGTAAAGGTGAGATACTTAAAAATAATTTTAAATTTTTCTTTTCAGGGAGGGAGGATGGAAAGCATCTCCAAGGGGTAGGTTTGCTTCTCAGCAGATACGCCAGTGATGCTCTTCTAGGATATGAATGCATTAATGAAAATAATGCATTTCAGCAAATTTTAAAACAGAAATTTAGGACTTGAATGTCATCTATTGTTACGCCCTCACACACGACTATGATGAGAATGAGAAGGATAAGTTTTACAGACAGCTTCAGGATATTGTAAATTACGTGAAGAAAGGAGATATTTCTCTTGTGCTAGGTGACTTCAATGCTAAAGTTTGTACTAACTTTAATCTTTGGGCAGGAGCTTTAGGTCCCTTTGGCATTGGTAGTTCTAATGGCAATGGGGAATGTCTCCTACAGGTAAGTAAACTTAACGGTTTGCAAATAACGAACACATACTACAAACACCGGGACATTTACATACATAAGTTTTCACCTGATGGATTGTACAGGAATATGATAGATTATATAATAATTAGCAGCAAATGAGCTAGTTCAATTAGGAATGCCAGATCATACAGGGGGACCGAAATTGGGTCTGACCATTACCTGGTCAAAAGTGTCTTGCCACTGAAGCTTAAGAAATATTGTGCCAAAGTTAAGAGAATTACTTTTAACACAGAAAGTCAGAAAGATCCAGATATAGCTAAAGCATACCATGATAAACTTATTAGTCATTATGACAATTGTGATTTACTCTCTTCTGAAATTGAGAAAGAATGGGATCAGTTTAAACAGGCTTCCCTTGAAACCAAACAGTACTCTTTTGATTAAAAAGGAACAGAGGAAGCAAAATTATTTGAATGATAAAGATATGAAACTTATTTCTGAAAGAAGGAAATGCAGGAATAATATGAATCACGACCCTACTAGTCCTAACAGACGGCATTACAATGAGCTTAATAAACGTGTAAAGCAGGCGTGTCCAACCTGCGGCCCTGGACAGCTAGAAATGCGGCCCACAAAATCGTAAAGTTTACGTGTTTACGACATAAGCTTTCAACATGATTATGTGATTTTCAGCGAGTTTTTGATATTCCACTAGTTTTATGTTGCCCTTTTTTAATTTTATAATAAAAAACATAAGAAAATAAATGAAGTTTTATTATTCATAGACATTAACTATATTATATATTTTATGTCGGCCCAAAACAATTCCTCTTCACTCAATGTGGCCCAGGGAAGTCAAATCTTCACTCAATGTAGCCCAGTGAAGTCAAAAGGTTGGACACCCCTGGTGTAAAGGATCAGTTAACAGTTGATAAAAATCTTTGGCTTGATAGTTTAGCTGACAAAGCAGGCGAAGCAGCTAGACAGCACAACATCAGGGAGTTGTACAAATAGTTAGTGTTTGTGTGGGAAGAAACCTACAGGTAGACAGGGATTGAGAGATAAACATGATAAGGTGATTGAAGGTGAGGATCTTGTGATGGGTCGGTGAGCTGAGCATTACAGAGATGTTCTAAACAGTATGATTATTTCTACTTCCATTGTTCTAATGAGGATAGATGAATTACTGGCTTTACTGTTGGCCCTATATCACATTCTAAAGTCGCTTTGGCTATCTCTAAATTAAAACTACGTAAATCTCCTGGGTGGATGAAATCACCACTGAAATGCTTAGAGCTGAGAACATTTGTGTTGTCACATGGCTGACTGAAATTTTGAATATTCATTATGATAAAAGTGTTGTTCCTAAAGATTTTACTAGAGCTATCATTGTCTCGATTTTTAAAAAAGGTGATCCCAATTCTTGTGATAATTATAGGGGAATTAGTTTACTTTCTGTTCCAGGTAAAATTCTTTGCATGATGATACTTAATAAAATTAAGAATTTGGTTGATGGACAACTACGTGATGAACAGTGTGGATTCAGAAATGGTAGGGGATGTATTGATCACATAGTTTCACTTAGTCAGATTCTTGAGAAATGTTTAGAGTTTTAGAAACCTGCGGTTACTAGCTTTGTTGATTTCAAAAAGGCTTTTGACTCTGTTGATCGACATAATTTGTGATTGATCGTTAGATCATGTAGAATACCTAACAAGTTAGTTAGTGTAATGAAAGCTCTCTATAATAACTCTGAGTCATGTGTGAGAGTTGGCAGGGTCTTTTAGCGATTGGTTTAGAATTGCTAGTGGAGTTACACAAGGGTACATATTTGTGTGCTTTTCTCCTTAATTTGGTTATTGATTATATTATGCGAAATTCTTTGCAAGGGAAAGATTTTGTCCTTAAATGGTCTAGAAATTTCGAACTTTCTGATTTAGATTATGCAGATGATTCGGTTTTGTTGGCTAATGATGTTGATGAGATGAATTCTTTCATTAGGGCTGTTAAATGAGACTAGTAACAGAGTAGTTTTGGTGGTAAACAGATAGAAAACTAAAGTGATGAAAATTGATCAGGCAGATGGTATTTCAGTTGCTTTGAATGGCTGCACTCTTTAGCAAACGTCTCAGTTTAATTACACTGGTTTCCATAAATTAAGGAAAATCCTATGGAAAGTCAATGGGAAGCTAACGTCAAAACTCTATAATTTCTAAAATATTTTTTTTTGTTTTGAAACATGTGATTGCAGATAAAGGTCTCAATCAAATAAATCATTATCTCGATTTTCTACAATATTCCTTCAGTATTTAATGAGTGATGGAAGTTTGAATATCTAAAAAAGGCAATGCCAGTCTTAAGAAACTTATACAAAACTGAAGAATAATGAAAGAATTCTTTACACAAAGTTTTAAAATGCAAACTTATTTTATTAAACACTTTGATACAATACTTTTTAGTAAGTTTTAATTAACTTCTGAAGTCAATTTTTTTGTGGCTGGCATTGTTATCGCTAAATATTCAGACTTCCGTAATTCATTAAATACCGAACGAATATTGTTGAAAATCGAGATATTAGTTTATTTGATTGAGATCTTTATCTGCAATCACAAAAAACTTACGTTAGAAATTATAGAGCTTTGACGTTAGCTTCTCATTTATTTAACATAGGGATTGTCCTTAATTTATGGAAACCAGTGTATCTTGGGAGCTATTAACAGATATTGGTGATGTGAGGCAAGAGAAAGATAGAATAGGGATTGCCGCTGGGACTTTTAAAAATATATGGAGATTGTGGAGAAATAGGCATGTATATCTAAAGACTAAAATTAGACTGTATAATAATTTGGTTCTTTCTAAAGTTAGTTATGGTAGCGAAACATTACTCTTTATAAGCAGGATAACAAGAAACTTGATGCCTTTGATTCTAGATGCTTACACTATCTTGGGCATTAGGTGGTTTGACTTTGTAAGCAATGATGAGGTTAGAAGAAGGAGTCAGAAACTTCCTTTGAGCAACATTTTGTGCAGAGAGAGACTGCATTGGTTTGGCCATGTTGCCTGTATGCATATCTGTAGATTGACAAATAGGGTTATGAGCAGTGTGCCCAAAGGCTTCAGGAAAAGGTGGAGACCTTAGGATGAGTTGGGCAAACAATGTCAAACAGGACATTGTTCGAATTGGCCTACCATGGTCAAATGTAGTAGCTGTAGCTCAGGACAGACAGCTTTGGAGAGCAAAATTATACAGTCTGGTAGGACCTCCGAGCTTATGGTGGCATGTGGATTTTTATGTATGTATGTATCTATATTTGGAGTCATCATTCTCCGTATTAACCAGACCACGAATTCGGGCTTGGGCTTTGTCGGGCTGAAAACGGCACAAAAGGCTTCGGACTCGGTCTCAGAATAATTCAAATTTCAAAATTTTTGCAATTGTGAAAACAAAATAAATAAAAACAGATAATATTTATTTTTTATTATAATTTCAGCTGTTTAATCAATCTTTAGTAATTAAAAATAAGCATCATGCTGATTATGATAATTTTTTGCATATTTTCTATCTTTAATAAATGAATAGCTCTTTGCATTTATAATGATGTTAGCCTCGAAATTTCCTTTCGAACCCTCGAAATAACGTTCGTTCCAACTAGCAGTAATATTTTAATTTTGCCTAAAAAAATAACAAAATGACTCAGAAACATCATAGGAATATTTTTACATGTGGCAGAGCAATATCTATATAAATATAATAAAATGATACATAATCGGTGTGTTACAGTCTGGCTGAATTGAATGCGGCTAGGGACTGTAAATATCCTCCAATCAGTGCTGATAATAATTAAAAATGCAAGAAGAAATCGAATGATTAGCGACTTTTTACCCCCAGTTGGGCTCGAAAAAGAGCCCAAACTCATCTCTATTATTAAATTTTGCTTTCAGCTGAAAGAGATCCCTTAGCTGTGTCCACTTCTGCCTTCATTTGCATAAATCATGGAAACCATGCGATTGGTTGGCTCTTGCCTCCTCACCAGGGACGGATTAACCCTTAAGCAAAATAAGCACGTGCTTAGGACATCAGGAGAAAGGAAACACCACAAAAATACACACAGAAAAAATCAAGACTTTTTAAATGAAAAATTCCATGAACAACTAAATATTTTAGTAACCATTTTTTTTGGAAAAAACTGGCAACGTTGACTTGCAACTAGAACCACATTCCTTCCATGGACGAAACGGTAAAATCCAACCCCCCCCCCCTCCCTTGACCTTCAGCCTGCTCCACACTGAACAAAGGGTGGCTGTCTCCCGCTCTTTAACAACTTCTCATAACAGCAGGGGTCTGTTGTCAAGTAGCCAGCAAGTTTACTCTAAATGGAGCCAATGCGTTCAAGCGCATAGTTAATAGTCGGGACTCCAGTCAGAAAGTGTTACAGAAAACGTCACTTCAATTCGCCGCGAATGGCAAGCTACATTTGTGTTATTGGTAGTTTAGTTGTTTCAGAATATAATTGGCTACTTAGGAATATATAAGGGAAACGTTTCTGCATGAGAATGCTATTCCTGGAGCTGCACTACATAAATAATCAAAACGTTTTGACTGCAAGCTGTAACAATATTTTAAAACCAACAAAATTAATTATAGTCCCATAATTAAAAATAATGCTTGCAGTCGATTGGTCGTTCATAATATATTATACTATGAACATGGAAAATTTTCGAAAGTTGGTGTTTATAATTGACAGGTTTGACTGTAGTTTATAAATTATTATGTTAATCAGAATCAGGGTCGCATTTTGCTAACAATTGGGCAACATACATACAGTCTTTACAGTATCTGACAGACGTCCTCAATAATAATAGTCTATCTTTAATTATATTTTTTTTTCAAAATTCATTTTAAATATATTTCAGTGTTTTAAAATTTTTAAATGTAATAAATAAAGTACCCCAAAATTAAGAATTAACAAAAAAGAATACATTTTTAACACGTTTTGTAAAATAAACACGCAGTATATAATAATATTTTGATCAATATAAATTATTAAGCATCAGTCAGTATCGTATCAAATTGAATTTTGTCAGTATAATTTTCTTTTTAGTCAGTTAAATTATGTTCCGCAGTATAAACAATAATATTACAATAATAATTTTGTCAGCGAAATTAACTTTTAAAAACGGAACTAAACATTACAAAACGATAAGCTAATTATCAATTAATCTAATCAACAAATCGTGTTCGTGTAAATTTAAAATTTTCCTTAAAATTAGTCCTAACACGAGATAATGACAGTTTTTGTTATTAAGTATTTGACATTTAACCATCTATTTTAAATACTGACAAACTGTTATCTTTTTTGTACAGATCATTGTAATACTGACCATAAATTGTATTTAAAATACTGATCATAAAATTTATTGTCATTATTCATCTATAATTCGAAAAGAAAAAGAGAATTTCTTATATGTTTGTGTTATAAAACATCAGGGGCAATAGTTACTTGTTTGATTGTGGGCACAATCAGCCTGTCCACTGCCCTGGTTACCAGATAATGTACAAACAGAATGTTCCTTTTATTTCTTTATTTCATAGACCCCAAGAACCAAGCAAGATGAAACGTGTTCAATTAAGTGGTGCAGAAAAGCGGAAATTATCAAAACAGAAATAAGAGACGGCTATGGATATAGTGTCCAAAACTGAAGAGCTGACTCATTTCTTCACTTTTCAACATCATTCATTCACTTCCACAACATGATATATCGATGCCGATACAAACACAATCTTCGTCATCAGAATCGGACACAACCACTTTCATCACTTCAAAATCCTCGGTGTCACAAGCACAAGCTGGTTCAGCTACTTCGTCTCTCCCTTCTGATCTCAACTTACCTGTAAATTCTCCTCTTGATACCTCTACTGCAAAAGTTGATTCAAGGGTAAAGTTTTCAAATGCTGAAAATGAAGTTTGAGTGGACCAAGGTAATTATGGTGAAATGATTCAGTCTACAAAATATGTAGTAAATTTAGCAAAAGATCCAGGGTTGTGGCTTGATTTGTCTGCTGATGACTTAGCTTATTGGATTGCTCGTGGTCCCAGTGACTGTCAACACCATAGTGGGGCATTTGACAAGTCTTACCGACATTTCAGTAGTGGCAAACCTGGAAGATACTGCTCACAGAGACTTTTCGTTGGAACAAAAGCCAATGGTGAGAATTTCAAGAGAGAGCTGCTATTGTATTCACCATCAATAAGGATCAGTTTACCGTTTTATATGAAAACTGTTTGCTCCTAAACTTGTTTCACATTTTGTAATGAGAGAAGAGTTCAGTGACTGGCGAAATACTATCGTAATTGATAATCATGAAAAAGCAGTACTCACCGAGACTGCATGCTAACGTACTTAACACGCAGACAAGGTACGCGGTTGGGACAGCAGTTGGAAAAACAAATTCAGCAAGAGTGTGATTACTGGGAACATGTTTTGAAGCGTGTCGTAGCTGTTATCCGTACGTTGGCTGAACGTTGCTTGGCTGTTCGAGAAACGGAAGAAAGATTTGGATCAGTGCAGAATGGGAACTTTTTAGGGCTATTAGAGCTCGTTGCTCAGTTTGATCCATTTTTAGCAGGTCACATTTCCAAATATGGAAATTCTGGCAAAGGAAATCCTTCTTACCTGTCGAAAACCACCTGCGAGGAACTGATTCAATTAATGGCTCTAAAGTTATTTTATTCCTTCACATTGTTGACGAAGTGAAATCTTCCGGTTATTTTAGTATATCAGTGGATTCAACACCAGATCTATCACACGTGGACCAGTTAAGTGTTGTACTTAGATACTTAAAGAATAGACAACCTATTGAACGATTTTTAACTTTTTTAGAAATGAAAAGCGAAACTGGCGAAGAAATGCCAAATCAGGTTTTGCATTACTTACGCGAAGAATGTAAGCTACACTTCTCAAAATGTAGAGGCCAATGTTACGATAACGCTGCTAACATGTCTGGGCTTATAAGGGGATGCAGCAAAAAATTATTGAAACAAACAAATTTGCTATATATGTACCTGTGCAGCCCATTCACTAAATCTAATAGGCCGGAGTGCTGTGGACTGCTGCCAAGAGGCAGCTAATTTCTTCTCAATAGTGCAGTTGCTATATAATTTTTTTTTTTCAGCATCAACTAGCCGGTGAAAAATCCTTCAAAATTGTATTGGAAACGAAAGTGTCTTAAAATACCTCTCTGACACCAGATGGGAGGCCCATGCTATGGCTACAGCAACAATATTTAAATCTTTTTCTAAAATTTTAGAAGTACTTGATTGTATAGCTGAAGACCAGTATCAAAAGGGAGACACTAGAAGAGAAGCAAATAATATAGCCAATAAGATGTCGAATTAGAATTCGTCTTTATGTTGAATTTTTGGAATGAGATTTTCCACAATTTTCATAAAGTAAGCCAGGTTCTACAGAATGAAGACGTGAACTTAAAAACATGTGCAGATCTCTATGGATCATTAGGTGATCAACTGTGTACTTCCCGAAATCATTTCGAAAAATATGAAGCAGCTACAAAAGAAATGCTACCAGATGTGGATTACAAGCTAACTCGAAAATGTAACAGAAAGAAGGTAACCCAATGACGGTGATGGCCCAGAAGTACACCTGAATGTAAGAGAGACAAATTTCGCATAAATACCTATTATACAATTATTGATACACTACAAACTGAGATGAGAAGAAGAGGAGAGGTATATAAAGTAATAGCAGAGAGATTTTCGATACTAAATGATGTGCCACACAATGTCACCTTATCATCATCTGAAAGTGAAAGATATTTTCAGGGTTGTGAAAAGCTGACCCAGATGACTTAAACAATAATTTTGCAGCTGAGCTTCAACAGTTTCATTCTTAGGTGCGACATAAATTTTGTGCAGCAAAAACTGTAAAAACTTAATTCACTCATGCAGAACTTTATAAAATAATTGTAGAAGACAATATTGAGTGTACCTTTCCAAATGTTGATATTGGATTCCGCATATTCTTAACATTAATGATTACCAATTGCTCAGCTGAGCGTTCATTTTCTTAGTTAAAGTAAATAAAAAAATCTCAACAGAACAATCATGCAACAAGGCAGGCTTGATGCTTTATCTCTACTAAGCATAGAAGCAGATGTGTTACGGAAAATTAGTTCTGAGGATGTGATCAAAAACTTTGCTACTAGAGAAAGTAGGAGAAAACTTTTTTTTTAAATAAATAAAGTGGATGTTTGCAAATATAACATTATATTCTATCTTAAGTGTAAATTTTGTTTAGAACAATAAAATTTTATTTTAAATAAAATTTTATTTTAAATAAAAAATTTTATTTTAAATAAAATTTTATTTTATTTAATTGTTGATATTTTGAATATTGAGTTAGATATAATACGCGGCACCAAAATCGTTTAAGTGCTTAGGGCCTCTAAAGGCCTTAATCCGTCCCCTGCTCCTCACTGTTTATTGCGTCATATAACAATTCATTGTCACTCCAAATATCGTAGCATTTCATTGTCGTGTTTTTGAGATCTTTCGGAATTTGCATATTATGCTTAACTTTTGGGCACAAGAGTAGATAATCAATCTGAACCTTTTTTTTTTCGTTATATTTATTCACGAGCAGATTTACCCGGCGATGTTTGGGTTATAAACTCTCCGAAATGCATGGTTGACGGACGACATATGCCATGTAGCAACCTTTCGTTTTACACACTGTTTTTTTTTTCATTGATTGTTTTAAGTGATAATTTTCCACCTTCATTGCAATGATTCTAAAAGTACTTTTAATTATCCTGTAGTTCAACTTTCCACTGAAAAGTTTTCATTTGATGCATAACTCGTCCCGATAAAATTCTTTTTGGGGAGAGATAAGACGAAACAATAATTTTGAGAAACTGAAAAACTGGCAGACAAATGACAAACGAAACTCAATAAGAAGAAAACAATTCCAATCACTCCATTTCATCTTATATTTGACAGTTTGGAAAAATCCGAACGAGATTACTTATGATGAATCATTAACTTTGTAATCGTTCAGGACCATTCGTCCGATTCTGCCGGGGATTTTAAAATAGAAAAAAATATAATTGTTTCTTGTCAATTAATATAGACCTGAATATTTTTTGAAGTCTAAGTGAAAAGTTCCCTAAGAGGTTCATGAATTCAGATGCTTACAAAGAAGTCTCTATCCTCTGAAAACTGCTGAGACTCATAAGAGATGAAAAGCGCTTTAAAGCAATACTGAAAACGAAGATTTCTCCTTCACCGCTTTCGCTTCCATGATACATCACGTCGTCGGCATCTTACAAGTAAATGGGTTAATAATGTTTCTCGGTGCGCTTGCGCTCAATTGCGGATGATTGGTCTCTGTAACTGATTCTTTGAGCAGCGCAACTGCAGGGGAAGGAGAATCCCACGATTTCCGTTCCCTTCCGTATCCGAGGTTCTTTCTCTGGCCTCGTTTCTCGAGACCCAGCAGGGAGGGTCGAGAAACGTCACGTGACAGCGGCACCGAGATGAAACTTTCTTCTCCATTTTGGTAGTTGGCGTTTGCCCCTCTTTAGAGGCACGGACCTACTCAAGGAGCAGCGGGATAAATAACAAAAGATTTAAAAAAGCAGTGCTTCCCACAACACGCGCTCTTTGTCAAAGCTACTTCAAAACTTGCTCATCTGAGAGTTGTAACTTATCTAAGATGAACGTTAAGACTAAAATCTACAGGAATTATGTACAAAAATGTAAAAGAAGTTCATCTGAGATTTAAAACGTTATTCAGTGTATTCAGTGCACGAAAAGTATCTGTATTCCTACGTGAAAGTTTCAGCCTTTTATTCTTAAATGCATCCTCCCATTTTTTTTTTTTTTCATTAATTAAACTTTGTCATTAGTCAAGATTTGGTCCTACATTTCTCACAAAGAGCGTTTCTCCTGCTTTAGGGAAATGAAGTCAGGGGAGGCGAGAGATGTGTCCTCAGATGGAAAACATTCGAACAGTCACTAGAAAACCGCTCTTCGGCTCACGTGGGCTTTCACTAGATGTGTCCTCAGATGGAAAACATTCGAACAGTCACTAGAAAACCGCTCTTCGGCTCACGTGGGCTTTCACTAGATATGTCCTCAGATGGAAAACATTCGAACAGTCACTAGAAAACCGCTCTTCGGCTCACGTGGGCTTTCACTAAAACAACTGATGTTGCTCGATGATAAGACAATCTAATGAGCAGCAAGCAGGTCCTGGGTTTGGATTTCACTCCGGAAAACTATTTTTTACGCTACTAAAATGCTTTTCATTCAACAGAAAGAGTCTTCGGATTTTTTCTTTCGAAATGGATCAAGAGTATGGCGGACATATATGAGCTATAGGAATTTTTCCTTCCCTTCTTCTTTTCCAGCATTTCCTCCATCCATATGAAAATTCTGCTCACACCTGCAGCATTCGAGTCGGGCCTTCTTTTTCCCTATAGTTGATACACCTAGTCGGAAGCAAACAGGCACTTAGAGAAAGAGGCATACTCAGCTGGAAACATCGGTTCTCATCCACAGAAGCACTCAATGGAGCTCTTCTTCCACCCCCCCTCCCCCCCACCCCCGTAATTCCTTCACGGAAATTCTAGCAAGGTAATATTACAGTTTAAGAAATTAATATTTTTATTGTATTACCTAGTTTGAACGCACTTATTAATTTACAACATGCACTTACAGTATATACGAGTACTTTACTATCAGTAAAGAAAGAATACTGAACCTATGTAGAATTATTTTCGCTTCTATCGATCAGATTTTTTCTCTTTACCCCTTTCTCCCTTCCCCTTCGAAAATATTATCTGATTCTGTGTCTGCACTAGATGAATATAAAGGCGCCATTGCTCTGCGATGATGGCAGTCATGGTAATCAAAAAACCTTAAGAAATTTTCAAATTATTAAGAGTGAATCATCATTTATTAATTGTATTCCAGGCTCCAAATCAAACAGGTTTCGACGAATATTTTTTATTGATTCAGGGGCCATCATCAACTCATCTGAGTGCTTAATCAGAGGTCATCTTCAAGGTAACTGAACTCTTCTGCTTCTAAGAACATCCGTCGATCCCAAGCTGGAGTAGTTTCTGATGATCAAAAGGGTCTTCTGAAATGATGTCCTACTAGCTGATTTAAAGTTTTTGTTCTGCAGTTTACTATCAGTATTTAGAGTAACGTTTTATTTAAGCCTATATGTACGTACAGATATTATTGTGATTGGCTAATTAACTGTGTATGAAATTCTTTCAATTTTAGTTTTTAGAAAACACGAAGTCTGAAGATAACATAGAAGCCCAGGACATCTGCCGGGTTGGGAAGCTCAACCGAGGAGGGAATTGAAATTTGAGTAATTTAATTTTAATTAATATTTAAATTGACATTATTCAATTAATATTATTTTAATCATTAGTTGAATTACTTCAATTTCAAATAACATATATTCGAAAATGTACACTTTATTATTTTAGCAAATTATTGGGGTTAAAATTTGTCTTCAGTATATCACGCCGTTATAACATGGAGTTCCAGGGGAGAATGGGTTTCGACTTCGTCGCTTCAAGATGCCTCGTTCCCCACCCCCCACCCCCTCCGGTGGTATCTTGGATACTATACGAATGATTCTTTCTGCTGAATCTGTTACCTTAGAGCAGCGATTCACAAACTGTGGTTAGCGAACCCCCAAGGGATTCGACAACGAATAAGAATCGCGACAACCCCGGTGCACCGCAGTACTGTGACTGCATATCACCTTAAGGGATTGCCACTGAAACCACTATAAACTAAAAAGGCTCCTATCAATTTAGCTTGCCTTATCAATTGCCTATATACAGCGGGAGAAAACCTTATGTGAAGAGAGAAGCACTACTTGGGATTTTATTAGTCTGCTTGAAGATATAATCATTGAGGTGCAGTTAGAGTGGGATCTTTTAAAATTTTGAGTGCTGCCTAGGAATATGCCCAACACTCACTGAATTCAGCCAAAACATGCCATGCCAATATATAAATAAAAAGATCTTAGTCTTTTGAATTTTGAGCCAGAAAATAAACAGAAATCCTAACTTTTAGGGTCCTCTGCAGCAGAGGCCCAAGGTACTTCCGTCGAAAAGCCACACCTCGAGAGACTCCAAACCACTCAGCATGACCCCCAACTTCGTCCTCTCCATCGAGCCGGGCACCACAGCCCGCTCGCCGTCTCGGCTTCTGCACCGTACCGAAGCCGCTTCGGGGAACGCTGGACCAGCACGAGCCAAACCGGTCCGCGCCCCTTCCACAACTCCGACAAAGCTCTCCGCCTACTGGGGCTCACAACACTGCAGCACCCGGACCCCACTTCGCAGAGGAACCAAGTTCCTCTACTGCAAAAGCCATAAGGTCCAAATCTCATTCATGTGGGACTCTTAGTTTGGCTGTTCCATCGATAAGCCCGCTGGCCAGCAGTGGCCAACTGAGGCCGCGAGCCTCCAACTTCTTTCTACCTCTCCATTTTTCCCGGGCCGAAGCACCCGCGGAACGTCTGTCCACCTCAATATCACTGAGACCGCATCAGGGAGCCCACGAACGAGTGTACGAAGAGGTGCACAACTCAGTCCGCAGTACTCCCCAATAAGCCTGCAGAAGACAGGGTCCTCCCAAGCCCTATCCGAGGCCTTTAGAACGGCCCCGCAACCAAGGCTGCAACCCCCAGCTTCGCTGGGGGACAAGTCAATAAGCTGACTGGACCGGCCCATCCAAGCGGTCCGCCAACCTTCAACAGGCCCCCCTCCACCGGGGGCCGCCAGACTTCAGAACCCAAGGGCGCCAGCGATCCGAGCCCAACTTCTCAGAGGCACCGTAAGCCCCCCCCCCCTCGTCAAGGAGGTCCCACTCCGGGGGGGGGGGGATTTGACAAACGTTTTTAGGGGGATTCACTGAAAAATATGGGTAATGACGTCTATGATAGAAAACAGAGCGATATATTCACATAATTTTTATTGCCATTTTCAATTAACTATTTTGTGAGAATGCCTTCTCTTCTTACATTTTTCTGAAACCCAAATACGGAGAAAGACAACAATAATCCCTGGTATAACACAGTTCGCTGAGCGCTAATTCGCTATAACGCTGTTATTGTACACTGAATGGACAAATTATTATATACACCTACCTAATAATCTGTTGCTTCACCTTTTGCCCTCACAACAGCAGCCAGACGTCTTGGTAAGACTCAATGAGGTGTTGGAAATGCAGAGGTGGTGGCATTGACGCCCATGAAGTGAGGAACACTGTCGTAGAGCATCCACAGTTGCCGGCGAGGGTTCGCGGCTCGAGCAGATTTCCAATTTCAATCTAATGCGTCACAACTTTTTAAAGAAAATGCATACTTTCGTTTTTGAAAGTTAAGTGATTTTGCTTTACCTCTGATAGGCATTTTTTTGCACACAATGGGCTAAATAGCCAGGTCACAAGAGTCTGAGACCTCAGAGAAGATTGGGAGAGGGGGACCCACTAGACAGCTGTTAGGAGATAGATGACAGCCTGCCGTCAAGACCATCCAACGTGTTCTTTAACGTGCACAAGATATGACTATTTCCCGCACACGGAGTCATGGCTTAACGTCTCATCCGACGGACGGCGGACTTTTCAATCCCATTGGTATCCCCTACTGACCGTGGGCAGGGCGGGGAGTTTTGCGGAGATAAATCTCAACGCTGGTCCATCTGGGACTCGAACCTGGAAACTGCATTTTTACGAGCCTGGCGCGATACCGACTGAGTCCCCCCCACAACCGAAAGTAAAGAGAATAGAATCCTTTGTTGTTTCAGTTGATCTCATTGAAGAAATGTTCATTCTTCCAAAGAATACCGATATCATAAGAGTATGAGATGCAAATTAAGCCTTAAGTAGCAAAAATGGTCCCGGAAACCACATTTTTGTAGGGACAGTGAGCAACTCTTGAAAGCGGAGCTCAGTAAACTGCTTAACGTTTCTCTGGCTTCTTCTCTTTGCCTTTGGGGGCCTCCGTATTATATAATGCGGAGAAATTATCCTTTTCCCTGTAGGTCATTATTGAAAAGTATTAATATTCAGTAAACGGTGACATCTGCTCTAAAACATTTGATAATAAATTCCTTTATCAAGAAATGGCTGATGCAATACTTTCACATTGTTCTGTAAAAACCTACGTAGTCAAACTACGTAGTCAGGGATATCTGTCTCTGCAAGTAGAAAATAATTTAGTATTTCATCCAGAGCTGATAAATTCGTCAGAAATACAGCAACCGATGCATTTGTTGAAGTCCTGCCGCTTTTGTGAAGTGATTGCTTTAAAAATAAACTCTGATTTCGTGAAGGCTCGATCCGTACCATAATGTGCTATGAGCAAGCAGGCAAGTTATTCGAAAACAATCGATATGTTTTCATCACTTTTCAATATTTGAAAACGTCTCCACATCGTGAAATTTTAAGTAATGTTTCCTAAATCATGAAAATTAAGAGAATTACCAACCTTTTATTATAAGTGTAACTCCTGAAATGCTTGAATTCAATAGACTTCTCTCCGAACATGGTTTCCGATTGAACTGGTTCCCCAAACGAGGGAACGTCACAGAGGAGCCCACTCCTCTGTGATCCACGAGAGGAATCACCTATCGTGATTCCACGAGAGGAATCACGATAACATCTTCGTTGTTTACCTTCCCACTTGCTAAAGATAAAAGACTCAACTCAGAAATTCAGACAACACACATATATCGAATTTTAAAATATTTATTGATATCAAAGGAGAGATACAATGAATAAGCATACGCAATGCTTAAAATTCACATAATATTTTACACAAGTAATGATTTCCATTGGTTTTCAATTTTATGCAGATTGTTTATACATTTCACAAGGATGCTTTTTGCATTGGTTACAGATGTGTTTTACAGACTGCTTACAAAATGCAGCTTAACTGAGGAAATGGTTTTACAGACAATGGTCTACATATGGTAATTACATGTTTTACTTTTTACATATACAGTGGTTACATAAAAATTGTACATCAATACATTCAAATAGAATCAACATTTTATTTTCTACATAGTAATATACATAAAACTCATCCATGATAAAAATCGCAGTGTACAGATGTGTTTAAACAGTTTTTTAACAAAATACATCTTTTCTGTTGACATTATTTTTTATGATTTTTCTAGCGTTCGTACGAAAGAGTATCATAACCATTTTCTGATATATACCTTATATCATCGAATGGTGACAGTCCAAGGTTTACACCTTTCACTCTATGAAGATGGTGTTTGCTACTTTGAATCCTTGAGAAATCTACTCGAGAAGGTAATTTGTTCATTAAAGCAGTCTGTGTAAACCTTGTGACGAAGGGTTCTTTTTGCAATGCATTTGGGGACTCCTTTTACTGTCTTCTTCTGTTCTTGTAAACTCTGAATAGAGAACATCTTACCTTTCAAGCCAACAAACTGATTTGTTTGTACTCCAGAAAGTTTATCTTTCATTTTACCCAATGTCTTTTTATTACGCATTCTATGCAGGAAGTGGTCTACAGGATAATCACATGTGTCAAAATGGTCTATATCAGGCAACCGGTGGCCCACACGTGCATTTTTGGCGGCCCATAAAAGGTTGACCATACTTGCATAGCATGTGGCCCGTATGTTGAATTATCTGAATAATACATTTTATAATATGAATAATAAATTAAAAATAATTTTATACCTATACTTTGTGATATCGCCATGCAATTTGGCGGAAGTCTACCGTGTGAGTCATCATGAATGGTGATAACAAAGGCGACTTCACCCGACGACAACCGAGATTTTGACGCACTTTTGCAGTCGCGTTCCCCGATCCTTCTTTTATACCCGTGTGCTGCGCATGCTCTCAATTGGGTATTTTCTTCCTGTCGCAGCTTAGCAATAATTCAATAACATCAACTATTAGTGTCAGATGATATATATCTGTTAAAAATAATTTCCAAAAATGGGATGAAGAAAAAGGAAAATTGCAGATGAAGGAAGACGGTTGAATGATGAATGAAACAACAAGTACTTCTTTATTGAAAATGGCGGAAAGCCCCTTTGTCTTATTTGTCATAACAGTGTTGCTGCTTTGAAAGTGTATATTATCAGACGTCATTACGGGAATGAAGATGAAAGCCAATACAAGGATTTGACCTGTGAACTTACAAAAAATCAATCAAATTAATAAATTACAAGCTTCTTTGGTTGCTCAGCAAAACATATTTAAGAAGCAAAGTATTCATAATGAATCGGTTGTTCGTGCTAGTTATGTCGTAGCGGAACATGGGTTGCGAAACAAGGAAGGCCTTTTACAGATTCGGAATTTATTAAGCGATGTTTATTGGATGTAATTGATCAAATATGCCCAGAAAAGAAGACGTTATTTCAAGATATTAGTTTATCTGCCCGGACTTGTACAAGGTGAGTAGAAGAAATCGATACCAGTTTATTCGAACAGCTTAAATCTAAAGCAAAATCATTTGATTGTTACGCTCTGGCAATGGATGAGAGTACTGACGTGACAGACACTGCGCAGTTAATGATATTTATTCGGAGCATCGATAGTGACTAATATTCATGAAGAATTGACCAGTTTGTGTAGTTTAATAGGTACTAAAACCGGTAATGATTTGTTCATAAAAGTAAAAAAAAAACTATTGATTCTTTAGAATTGGACTGGAAAAAATTAAAAAGTGTGACAACCGATGATGGAAGAAATATGTGTGGCTCTAAGACCGGTGTAGTAGGTCGAATTTGTGCAGAATTACAGATTTGAGGTTATGATAATCCAGTGGTGTTTCATTGCATCATTCATCAGGGGTTAACGACCCCTGGTCAATATCATATTTCATATCGGCATAGACATCCGCGATTTGAAGCTCATAGCACAGTGAATCTGTGTCAGTGAATAATAATTTAGCCTTTCTTACATATTTCGGAATAATATAGTCATAATGAAAGCTGTACATTGGTATTTTACTCATATCTAGAATGCCGAATCCAGTGTAAATAGGTCTGTTCAGTTTCAATTTCATTTGCTTTGATTGTACACACGTTAGTTCGTTGTCAAAAACATGGAAAGCATGAAAAGCAGGTGATGCTACGAGTTTGCAAACTCTCTTTGGGATCTGAGTCAATTCAATTTTAACACGATTTCTGAGGTTTTCCATCGTTTCTCCAAACACAGCATTATTCATTAGTTTGAAGAGGTCCTTCTCCAAATCGTTTCTGGCTTTATTCTGCTCACCTGTATTAAATTCTATGTATGGATTTAGCCAACAAGATTGCTTGAATTCTAAAACGTGATTAATTTTCTTGAGCTTCATACCAAGGGTTAAATATTGTTTCAGATTCCGATAATAAAGGACATATTTTTCCTTAGAATACAGATTGGGAACTAGTTTCATGGCTGATTGGTTGGTATTTATTCCGAGGTTATTAGCAAGCTCTTGGGAATATGGTGAAAGCATAGTGTGAGTAATCTGAAGTTTCTCAGGGGCTTGTGGGTAATCGTTATGCTCATCGTGGAGAAAAACTGGGTAATCTAAATTAACTTCCAATATATAGCCTTTATTGGAATCATCAGCAACAGCAATAATATTCTAGATCTGCTTTTTCTTCTCTATGAAGCCATCGAAAATAGCTCAAAGGAAGATATTGTGACATGCCCATCCATAGAGATTGTTGGCATCATAGTACATAATGTATTTAGAGGGTAGCTGAGGATTATGAATTCTAAATACTTGTTATTTGCTGCGCTAAAACAATTGCACATGATTGAAATTCCACCTCGTATGCCTTTTTCGTGGAAAAGGTACATTACATGGTCAGTTATCAGCTCTAGATTCACATTTGTCACTTTTAGGCAAGCTTGCCTGGCTCGCCCAGGAGCTGTGTAAACATGACAGGGATCGATTTCGTAGCACCTGACACAAAGTTTTCTGAAACTCTCAAACACATCAGCTAAGACGAGACCGTCGATCTTCAAGTACAAGTCATGATACTGGCCTAGGTTTTCATAAGTTGAATGCATTCCATACTTTCATTGCATGGATGTAGTATTTTTACTCTATCGCTTCTTCTGTAAGTTGATTGTAAAATGACTCAAGTGGAGGTAACAACGTTTCTTCAAACTTTTTGCATTTGTCAATATAATCATAGGGCTAAACTCCTTTTCTCAAAACCAGATGTAGCCGTTCAGGTTCAACATGCTCCTTTAAAATATTGAATTCCTCTGACGATAAATTATTGACTAGATTCTGAAGAGATGTACTTAAAAACTGATAGGAGTCTATAAAATTCAAAGTTCCAAGGGATAATGCTATGCATTTTTCCATATTATTTTGAATGCAATTAATCTTATCTTTGATCCTGCCGATTCCTTGCATAATAAGATGACTGTCACATCCCTTAGGGTTATGAAACATAACTGGAATCTTATTAGTAAACTTATAATTGATATTACATGCATTTTGGGTGGCTCCTCGGAATTTGCCAGTTAAATGGTCGTGACCCCTCACTCAATCTAGTCTCAGAACTTGTTTGCAAATATGATGTCTGTCATATTGACACAACGTTAGAAAATATGCAAATATGACAATTTCTAACGTTTTGAAATAATTCCTCTTCGTGATTTCAAAGTTGCATTGGTTTGATCTCCAACAGTAATTTTTTAATATCCTTTTCTTCTTTAAGCACACATTGCAAAAGTTCTTTTACTACATTAGGACCTCTGTAAACTACTGATGGCTTATAGCTGCAGTCGTCAGGTATCACAACAAGATATGCAAATCCACAGAGTTCGTCATTTGCTGTAATAGTGGTGTAAGATTTTGAAGGGTCAGGCATACACGTGTTGTTCACTTTGACTAGGAGTGTCTGAAAATCGGCGTAAATCACGTAAGGAATGGGCTGTTGAAATTTGAAATTTGTGAATTTCAGCCATTTCTATGAATTTCAGCCTTTCTTTCATTAGAAACTCTAGCACCTGAAGTTCATGTTCTTGACAATAGGTTATGTGGTCCTTCATGAGTAGTTCATTCGTGAAAAAATGAAGGCAGTAATCACAGTAGAAACTCACGGCATTATGTTTGGTGAGAGGACCGTGGAGTCTACTCATATTCATAATAGAATAATAGTGTTGCTTTTCCCCATCCGAAAACAGTAGGAGATTAGCATACTCTGTGAATGTAAACGGCGTAATGCAGAGTGGAAACACCTCTTTCTCGTATCCAAAAACATTGACAGAGATGATGTTCATTTTTTCGAATTTTGATATTTGATTTATTGTTATAGGGAAAGTTAGATCAGATGTATTTAATTTTTCTTCTAAATACATGCAGTTGCTAGGACGATGTGGGTATTCTGTGGCAGAATACAAACAGGCTGAAACAGACCAGACAAAACATTTTTGGTCAAAATTACATACATTAACAAGTGCATGCTTTAATAGTAATTCTCTTGGCGTAGGGACATAACTAGATCCTGCGAGAGGGATATATTTTCCAAAGTTCATTTCTGGGAGTACAGCATCCAGTATCCATCCGCAACGTGGTCCTTCAAATTCTTGGAATGAAGTCGTGATCTTCTTGCGTGCAGAATTCAATTATTTGCTTAGGGACGAAGTAAGAAGACTTGTGAAACAGTCACTTCGGAAAAAAGGGGAACAGTATTCGAAGGTAGAAGGTGAAATTTTCCGCTTGAAACGCAATTGCACGACTAGGTACCATTTAATGCAACCTTTCGATGTCAGTTCTTCTTTCAGAAGAGTTAGGAGTGACTTCCACGAGGACTCTAGGGAAAAGGTGAGATCAACAGATATATCTTCAGTCGCCATCAACTGATGATTTGACAACGTCCTTTTCATTTCTTCTGTAAACTGGCAAAAGTCTTCAGAGTTCAGTTTTTGCTTCTTCTGGGGAATCTTTTCATCTTCTAAACGTTTTTGTTTATTATTGCGTGACTTTCTTTGATGTCGTAAAAGACTGTCTTTTCTTCCAATCTCCATAGCATATTCTTCTAGATTTCACATTTATAGGCTTTCTTGGAAGAAATGGATAACTCATGACCCCGAATGTCATCTTTCCTTGGGAATGTAGATTCGCATTGAGAGCACTTGAACAGGCTCTTTCCATCATGATATCTTTTATGACGAACGAGATTCGTCTGAAGTGTGAAAGTCTTCTGACATATGTCACATGTATACATTACAAGACTGCGACTTGCGAAATAGTTGAGCGAAAAAATACTTTGAAACAACTGAAGAATTACACAGAGGCAGTAGCAGAGAACTATCACTGTCAACATTTGACAACAGAATGAAGAATCTGAGTGAGGAGAACGATATTTATACTAGAGGAAGGACTATCCCACAGAAATTGAATTAAAAAAAATACTATCCCGCAGAAAATGAAAAGAAACATTTTATTGACCGAATACGAAAAGCACTGAAGCAAAGGATGAAAATAAAAATTACTAAAAATGTTTCTCTTATCGTTCTAAAACACGTCTGGACACGAATATCTGATGGTGTCAAGACTGTTTACTTCTGATCGGCGACGTCATCCGACGTCTCGGAGAATATTCGAGATGGGTTATTTACAGCTGTCAAGAGGAGTTGGAACTTTTGGTAAGGGGATGAGGAGCATTTCCCAAACATTCTGCAACACATCCTGTCAATAAGGGAACAGAAGGGGCGAAGAGGATCGACAATGTAGTCGATGACGTCATCCAATATGGTCGCCAATGGGCCATTTAATGAGGGGGGGCAGAACTTTTGATAAGCGTTTTAATTGTCCCATGGTTTTAATAAAGAGGAATTTAATGAAGGGGTGGGGGTTTAATTAACAACAATTTTATACGTTGGTCATTCAAGATGGCCGCCAAGGAGAATTTTTTAATAAGATGGGTGGGATATTTTAATAAGGGAGGAGTTAATACGGAGTTATGACGAATGATTTCAACATTTCATCCTCGACCGTTTATGTTCAGTTGTGAAGCGGTTTTCACCTACTGCCATATATCCAATAACTACTCCCAATTTAATTGAACATAATTTCATTTTAAAACCCCATACGGGAGTTGCGCTATATGATTCGACATTAGCTAACTTAAGCCTTAAAGACAGAGAGCATTCTGGCTTATAAGGGTCGACAATAATTCGCCACTTCTTTGAAATATAAGGGTAATGATTCCCATAGGATTAACATTGATCCGCCACTAGCTCAGAACTCTCATTAACCAGAAGCGAGGAGATTTAAAATGGCTGTGTAAAATTTCCCAAATCATCCACTGCTCGACCTCCCGGGCCAAAATGAAGGTAATGGAGCATCATAATCACATGACACTCGCCCTTATCTGTAAAAAGTCCTTTGCACAGTTCAAAGGGCGAGATGTGGTAGGTGTGGGGATGGGCGAGTAGGTTCCGTTGCTATCTAACTGTTTCTGAGCTTCTAGACAAGCGACAGAATTACTCCAGATATGGAATAAAACGACTAAAGATATCGCCTGTTGCTACGGGATGTCGCTTCATTAATTTTGGGGGCAAAAAATCCAACTTAAATGTCTCTGTCAAGGTCAAATTTAAATTTATTTTTTCAGTCTTTTCATGTCTATAAAATGTGTAGAATTTATTGCCTTGATCGGTGATAATTCAGTGCAGTTAAGTACAACTTGATAAAAGAATTAATTTTTAATTCCAACACGCATTTTTTGGAAAACTGAAATCATTTCGTATATTAAATAAAAATATGTGTAAGGGTTCTGAGATGAAATTACATAATGATTCAATGGATCAAATATATGAACGAATAAGACTCATACTTCTGAAATAAAGTTAAAAATTTTAAAGCGTGTTGAAAGAGATAGGACTCTGATGAAACTGTATGATCGCAGGGAATGTTGTGCTGGACTAATAGTACCTAATGCTCCTAATGAAACAAGAAACAAATTCTAGTGCATCTGAATATTTCAGGTGATTTAGCAATATGTATGCATATAAAATTCTCCACAAGACATGAACTACAGAGGTCCAATCACTCTGTGCAATTCAGTTCTCCAACCACGTCTGTCTTGAGGTGCAGCTTTGACATTTGGCCACTGTAGGATTGTTACGAATTCTGCTGCTACTGAGTCATTATATCGAGGACAGAATGGCGCCGCGCAATTCTGCTAGTAAAGGATAAATAGAAGGAACTGGGTGCTAAAACTTGAAGGGTTCGCTTTTAACATTGCTAAGTATTGAGTTCAATATTTGTAAGGCTTCTTAATATTAAAATTCTTGAAATCAATAAGATAGATCCGTTTTCATGGAAAACACTAGAAATTAAATTTATTCTTTGGCCTCCTAAACGCAAACACAATTGATGTTAGGTCATTTCATGAATTTCCTCAAATTTGGTAGATTTTATATTCTCTTTGTATTACTTTTCCTAATAATATGTAAAATTAGGAATGTTGGAATGTTCGACCCCGCCTTCTCGTGGTGCAGGCCGTTAGTACCTTTCAAAAGAGATATTCTCTTTTGAAAGGGAACGGAAGGGGAGGGCTGCCAGTTCAGTATGGCCTACTGATCTGGTCATCTATGGCCACTTTTTTCTTTTTCTTTTTTTTCTTTTTTTTTCAACCCTGCTGAGGAGTGGTTAACTTCACAGGGTCCTGGTGCTGACCATTTATACTTACTAGACTGGACTTGTTTATGGATTTGAGCTTGATTATGGATCCTGGATTTGCTGCACTGGTGGGCCTCTGTTGAGGGAGAGTCTGCCGCTGTGTTTCTGTTTGCTTCTGGGTTGCCAGCTCTAAGTGAACAGAGGCATGGGATACCTTATATCAGCTGGTGGATAATCCTAATCAGAGGCCATCGCAGGGAACTGAACCTTACTTAGCTAGTTGGGCATCGTCAAGCCTAAACTGGAGTAATGTGTCTCAGGCAGGCCATATGGCTCTTGAAAAAGTCCACTTGAAAAGGTGGTGCCTGAAGTTCCTACCAGCATCGGTGACTTCAGCCTTTAGCGGAGGAGGAACAGGTCTTTGCCCCATGCCTGCGATCAGGGGGCTGTTTGATATTGTTGGCCCTACCAATCTCAATAAACCTAATTTCTTTAAAACTCCTACTAATCATTTTCTCTCTGCAGGAACGTGGAACGTGAGGACATTACATAGAGATTATTCTCTTGATGTCCTCATGCAGGAATTCCAGCGCTATAACCTAGATATTCTAAGCTGGAAAGAGACCAGATGGACAGGTAAAGGTGAGATACTTAAAAATAACTTTAAATTTTTCTTTACAGGGGGGAGGATGGAAAGCATCACCAAGGCGTGGGTCTGCTGCTCAGCAGACATGCTAGTGATGCTCTTCTAGGATATGAGTGCATTAATGAAAGGTTTCTTACAGCAAAATTTCAGACAAGCATTAAAGACTTGAATGTTATCTGCTGTTATGCCCCCACTGAGGATGCTGATGAGGATGAGAAGGATAGGTTTTACGGACAACTTCAGGATATTTTGAATTCTGTCAAGAAAGGAGATATTACCCTTGTTCTAGGTGACTTCAATGCCAAAGTTGGTACTGACTCTGACCTTTGGGGAGGGGTGATAGGCCCTTTTGGTATTGGTAGCTGCAATGGCAATGGGCAACGTCTCCTACAGGTAAGCAAACTCAATGGTTTCAGAATAACTAACACATATTACAAACACCGCGACATACATAAATACACGTGGGTTTCACCTGATGGGCTGCATAAGAATATAAGCATATAGGGTAGCTGAAATTGGATCTGACCATTACCTTGTTAAAAGTGTCTTGCAACTTAAACTTAAAAAGTGTTGTGCTAGGGTTAAAAAATTTACCTTTAATATTGAAGCTCTGAAAGACCTGTTATAGCTAAAGCTTACCATGATAGGTTACTTAGTCATTATGACAGTCATGGTTTTCTTAATACTGAAGTTGAGGAAGAATGGGATCATTTTAAAAAGGCTTTTTTGGACACTAACAGTACTCTTTTAGGAAAAAAGGAGCAGAAGAGACAGAATTATCTGAGTGATAAGGCACTTGAGCTTATTTCGGAAAGAAAGAACTGCAGGAATGTCCTTAATCAATACCCTACTAGTCCTAATCGAAAGCGTTACAGAGAGCTTAATAAACGTGTAAACGATCAGTTAGCTGCTGATAAGAATCTTTGGCTTGATGGTTTGGCTGACAAAGCCGAGGAAGCAGTTAGACAGCACAACAGCAGAGAGCTGTACCAGATAGTTAATGTTTTATGTGGTAGAAAACGGACAGGCATACAGGGATTGAAGGATGATTTAGCCCTTTTGATTGGAATTTTTTGGCAAACGATTTGAACCTTTTGGCAAATGATGTTGAGTCTGCAACCTCCTTTAAGCAGCATATTGTGCAGAGAGAGACTCCGCTGGTTTGGCCATGTTGCCCGTATGGATAATTATAGATTGGCGAATAGGGTTATGAACAGTGTGCCTAGAGGCCTCAGAAGGAGGGGGAGAACTAGGATGCGGTGGGCAGACAATGGCAAACAGAACCTTATTAGAATTGGTGTGCAGTGGTCTGATGCAGCAGATGTCGCTTAGGACAGATATGCTTGGAGAACTAAATTGCGTGGTCTGGTTGGACCTTCGTAGCCCATGGCTGCTTGAGGATGATGAGTGAGTGAGTGAGTGAGGTATAATAGGTTAAATTTGATAATAGGTAAAATTAAAGAAATTGGGAATAATAGGTTAAATTTGAAGACGAAAAAACGTATTCAAATTTTTCACCTAACTTTATGGTCTCTGTAGTGACTATAATCAAACTCTAAGGCAATACTTTCCAAAGTGAATGTCGCCAAATTTCAATTTAGTAAGACATTGAGTTTTTCTCTAAAGTTCATTTCTCTCTTTCTTACATATTTTTTACGGATTGAAAGGTTTTCGGACGTCTAAGTATTTTCAATGTACCCTCAGGATGTCGCGATAAGCAGGTTTGGAAAGTATCTAAAGGTTCGCGCCTTTAGGCTTTACTCTTTCATTCTGAAAGACAACGAAAGAATTCCAAAACTGTTGCGGATAAAATACTCAATTATCGTTTATGATCAAGAATACTATTTTAAGGCAAGTTATTCTTGATATTATTGATCAAAATTCGTCTTAGGTGACAGGTTTTTCCAATATTTACCCCTTAATACGCCGAAAATGAAATAAATTCAAATCATTATTACTGCTTTTTTTGGAAGAATTTTTGGTCCCACCTGAAACCTTTCGTATTCTTTATTTCGGATGACTTAGTTTCTTTCAGTAAAATCCTCACTTAAAATTGAAAAGTATAAAACGACCACATTTTAGGACTTTCAGTGTGAAAAGGAAATTAAACATTACCTGGAGTAAGTATCGTTTCATGCTTCCGATTTGTTTCAGAGTTACGAAATTTGAAAATCAAAATATAATTCAAAGTAACCTACAAACGCTCATTTTGACCCCAATTTGCTTAAGATAGGTTTAATTTAAAATTATTAAAAAACAATTCCCATTATTCTTTTGGACCAGTTGTTTTGGTGATTTTTGCATGGATAGAATCACAGTGAGCTTATTTCGGCATAGTTATTGCCAATCGTGTTATGCATTTGTGTTTGGAGGACTCGACCAACTATGAAAATGGTGGCGAGTAAAAGCGAGGGCAAGAATTGGCTACAATCAGGCCCGGATCTAGAAAACAAATCGAGGGGGGAGGGGGCAAGAAACACAATGGAGCTAAAGTTTCTAAGTTAAGAGTTTAATGGAGCTAAAGTTTCTAAGTTAAGAGTTTAATGGAGCTAAAGTTTCTAAGTTAAGAGTTTAATGGAGCTAAAGTTTCTAAGTTAAGAGTTTAATGGAGCTAAAGTTTCTAAGTTAAGAGTTTAATGGAGCTAAAGTTTCTAAGTTAAGAGTTTAATGGAGCTAAAACAATGTAAAAGGGTTGATATCCAACGCAGTATAAGATTTCCCTTTCCGTTTTATGAGTTTTGAAAAATGAATGAAATATAAATAAGTTAAAAATTTTTTGCCTCTTTTTCCCCTTACTCGCATTCTGAAAGGGGAAAGAGCATGGTCCCTTTCGCCCCCCCCCCCCCTCCCTAGATCCGGCTGTGGCTTAGGGAGCGTACTTTGCACTCTAGTTGCAGGATATGCAAATTGAATGCTTAAGGCTATATGAATAGCAATAGCCTTAACATTAGTCTTAACCTCTAGACCAGGGGTTCGCAACGTGGGATTATGCGGTAAAAATTTTTGAGGTACGCCGTGAGAGCTCAAAAGTCGCTAGATCTAGTAACAAAGTCGCTAAGTTGGCATTATTATTTTATAACTATAGTTTTGTCTATCTATATAAGGGGTACAGCAGTTACATACACATTTTCAGGAGGTACGTGCAGCATAAAAGGTTGAGAACCACTGCTCTAGACAGTTATCAGTACATTTCAAATAACTCAATTGCTTAATGTCTAGCATGTCCTCGCTTTTTTCAACCAAGCTTAATTTGTCATCTTTTCCTTTTATTTTGCCTGATACATCATATTATACCTTATGACCTACTCTTTCCTATCTCTGTTTCCTGACTTCGTCATCAATTTCCCCCATCGATCTTTGGTACATTTCAATTCTTCTCACGTAGCAGCTGCCCATTGTGCTCTCAAATGCATCGCATTCAGAAATTAAAATTCTTTAAAATGATTCACACAATTTTTCTCCTTTTGCAGCATACCCTCTCTGTTCATCCATTCAGATAACGTGCATATCTTTAATCTTCCATTCCCCCAGGGTTCGAGCATGCTCTGTCTCTCTGCCACACTACCAAGCCACTGAGCATCACTTACATCCCATATCTGCGATTTGCAGATCCTTCTTCCTCGATTTCCCTCTTGCTAGATGTGCTGTTTGTGTTCAATAATGGATATGGTGCCATGAATCTATCCCTCATTATACCCAATTCTCCATGTAATGTACATTCCTCAATACAAAGAATTCAAACTGCAAGAAATCAGACTTAAACCTAGTGTTACCATTACAGAAGCTCCATCACTGAGGCTCAGATATACTGAGTAGAGATGACTCATTGCAATTGACAAGACCAGACAACACGCACAATGCGCAAAATACACCACCCTTTCTTATACCTAGCTCTGGGATCCACTTCTGACACCAATCTGTCAAATACGCTTCTGTGGGGATCATATATTTTTAAACCCGTGTGTCCCGAGTATTTATTCAAAAAGACTCCTGATGTGTTCAACTAAAATAGTCAAGAAATTGGCAAGCTGGGTGGTTGAATAGCATTTCATCAGACTATACAAGTTATGTACAACTTTATTCACATACTACAGTATTTACAATTAATTAGAGTTAAAACATATGATGTCGGCTCCACACTAGGGTCTTGCACTCAGCACAGAGCAATGCTCTTCACTGCAAGCTATCCCACCAAGCCTCACTCAAATCTCAGCCGAAACACACTGGCGGTAGTTGGGAAATTCATCCAAGCCAAAATCTTATCTCCGTCAGAGCCTGACCTCTAACCTGCAGCACTTACAAAGCAGAAGGACAGAGGAACAAAGTGTTTTCGCTGCTCTTTGTCTGAGAGTGGTCACGTGAATCTTTTCCACGTAAAAGGGCTAATAGTGAGAAGCATGACTTCCACTACCTGTCAATGGACGACGCCAATGTTGATGAGCACTTGAGTACCGAATGATGAAGCACTTGAGTACCACATGTTGTCCGAAGATTCTCCGACCTATGCTTGGAATGGAGATAAGATACTTGCTTCATCTGCCCGTTCTGGGGACAGAGCGGCTGATAAATTACAAGTCGTAGTGCGGCGATGTGGCAAGGTATGATCGAGTATTGCGTCGCTTTCTGTGCCCATACTTTATCGACTGTGGTGGTGTTATCAGCATGAAGTATGGGAACTGATCTCAGGCAGCATGAGGTATGGGAACTGATCTCAGGCAGCATACTCGACCAAAGTCTATCGTGTCGGATATTATATATTATTGAAATTTCTTTTAATCAAAGATAATATCTAATAATGAGTGAACGGGTAATAGAAACTAATCAACTAATGGATATATAAAATAAATTAATTTTCAAAGTAAGAGGAAATACTAATTACATACTACCCCTCCTGGCAGAACATTTCATAAAATAAAGTTTTCTACTTTTGAAACCGTCTAAGCTACTAAAATGTGAAACAAAAATTTACCGGAAGATAAACAACAGGGTTTCAGAGCACCCACCATTATAAGTGAAAAGCTGGGCCTTCGTAAACTCGTTTTCACACTCATGTGCGTTGCTGGCGGCAATTCCACTAGCACCAAAAAGTTGATGACTCAGGTCATACGTATTCATTACGTTTAAATTGCCATGCCCATGAGTCAGTATGCTATTGGCGCAAGCAATCCATACCACTCTAGGCTTAATTCCTAGGAATAGCTGTAAAAGAAGGTCTACAGCAACCGTAATGAGTTTTATATTTAGTTTCTATTGCCCCCTCTAAAAGATTATCAACTCCCTACGTGGCCCGCCACATAGATATATGTAAAGTTTGTCCACCCCTGGGTTATATCCATCACATCTTTATATGATTAATTGCAGATGCCTTTGAGCCAATAAATGAGAAGTGCTTCTGATAGAGAATCGAAGTCCCCCCCCTACTACTGCACTCCAGACACAGGGCGGCCTGCGGCCGAAAGCCCAAAGCCAAATTGTAAGATTGCTGGCCTATCACTGTGCCAGTCCTTTCAAAGTTGTACGTCCTCAACCACTGCCCAATTTGCCCGTGGACCTGATGATAAGAAGGCCGAGGCCCTCTTTACAAAGAGGTCCAGAACAAATGACGGATGTGTAAGAAGAAGAGAATCGAAGATTTCTATTCAGATATTTTATGACTCATAACCATTTGGTGAATCAAACATTAATTATTCCATATTCACATACAGCATCTCTGTGATAAATGAAATATATTTTAATTTTTATGAAGATATTCTTTTAAATAAATAATAATACATAAAAATAGATATTTTACCTTTTCTGCAAATATGTCCATTTTAGGTTAGGTACATATCCATATGGTGCTGCCATCTATGTTTAGTATTAGCAACTGCTACATATTTCTAGAAATTGCAAAAGAATGATTGAACAGATTAAAGGTAATATAGAGGATGATTTCGCAGGGTACTTAAAATAAAAGCCAAGAATGTGTAAACCCAAAAAGGCTGTAATTTTAAGCTGCTTCTTATGGAAAATTTATGGTCCAAGACTGCCAATGGTAGTTTTTGCAGCGATAGTTGTTTTAATCTAATACTTTGCAAAAAATGCTTTTTTTTCTGATAAAACTCTGATAATTAATTCCAAATAATCTTAATTTAACGGACAAGGAAGGTATTTGGATGAAAAGATCAGCCGTAAATTAAAAATAAAAAACTAACTGTCGGTTGAATACAATGTCTGAATCAGAAAATATTGTTAAAAATCACCTTTAAATGCCTTTTCCAGAATCGCATATTCGGTGATGGCTCATTTGAAATGTAACTAAGTCATTTCTGATATTCTGAAAAATAAGTTAATTCGATTACAACGATGCGGAAAGGGATTCAAATGAAAAAAAAATACATACTGCAAGGTCAGCCTACGGCTAATACTAGTCATAAATGGATGTAAAGAGAGACTTCAAGAGAAACGTTCTCATTTCTCTTTTGGTTCCCCGAAATCATCATCTAAGAGGACTGAAATGAATTGAAGCTACATATTGTTGAGTAAAACTTTTCTGTTGCGAGTGGCTGAGTTCGTCTAAGTCGAACTCTGCTGCTGATGCCAAAATATTTGTACTGAGTTTTTAAGACTCATCATTGGGCAAGTCGGTTTAAATTTTGTTCAATGCTAAAAACATCACAAAATAGGTCACAAATAAATATCATATGTTATATAAAATAAGTTAATTCTGTTAACAGCAGCAGATTTCACCAGGGCCGGATTTCCCATAAGCACGTTAGGCACTGGCCAAAGAAAGAAGGACGCCAGGATTCATGAGTTGCATTTTGTTTAAGCAGCAACAAAATGAAATCCTTTTCATTGTTTAGAAGTTAACAGCTGTTGCAAATATCCTTGATATAAATATCGAATACTGTCTGGTCTGCCAATCGAACGTGAACTTATGTTTACGTACTCTTTCGCTCCTTGAAAATTTCAATTTCAACTAATGGATGATGAGAAAATGCAAATGTCTTATATTCCTTAAATCTAAAAAGTTTCTTTTCTCATATCCTTCTAAGAAAAGTGGATAGATTATTTCTGCCAGGTAATATCTCTCGGCATTCTTCCACCGAAATTTCAATATCAGCCATTCATTCAGCCATCAGCCAATCGCAATCGTCTATATGTATATAGGACATCTTAAAAACTTTTAACGTTCATTTTTCAAATTTTCAGCCCTTTCCTGATCCGCACTTGCGGCTTTTTCCTTTGGTCGATATAGAGGTGCCACAGATTTTTCAGACTGAGCTTTTTTAGACAGGTCTTTTCTTGAATAATGGTTGAATATTCGTGGGGTATTATCAGCAATAAGGAAATTTAGAAGTCTCTTCATTTCAATCATAATGGCCGGTCTGGCCCTTGTCAGTTCTGTTGCCAGAAGTGGAACAGCTAACTTTCTCGCTGCGAAAAATTAATAATTTGTAGTTTTATGATTTTTGTTACTCTTGAACTTGCTAGTCCTAAATTATTGCACACGTCGACTTGTCGTTCAGTAAATAAATTATTTTCAAAATGTCTAATTTCAAAACTCAGATTTTTCCTTTCCTTCTTACCGTCACTAGAAGTTGATGCTCTTGCATCCTTATCACCCATTGGCACAACTTAAAAAAACCTCAATTGATTATGTCCGAGCTAAGCTCTAAACAAAAGACGCGTTACACGCGAAGCAATGGCTATGGCTCGATCCTTGGGATGCTTTCGTTGGAAAGATCTTTTCGCCAACTTCCCCAATTGTTGACACGCGAAGCAACGCATGCTAAATCCATTTTTTATGCAGTTCTTTTCTTCAGGCTTCAGTTTTGTTGCCAGATCCGTAGCTCTTGTTATTTTATTAATATGTTGCGGGAGAGTTACAGCAGCGTTAGAGCGTGTTAGACAGCGCTGTTGTGTCATATAACACAAGACAGCGTTAGAGGGAATTAGCTCTCAGCGAACCGAGTTATAACGAGGGATTACTGTATTTCATTAGTACTAATCTAGTCTTCCAGTTATCTTTTAAAACAAAACAATTGCGTTTGCCACCCACCCTGAGCGTAAGGGACCTCCACATTGCTGGCAACAGAAAATTCATGGTCTTCACATTCCACCACCAAAATTTCAAATTTACAGAATAAATACATCATTTGTAATATTCATAAAAATATTAGGTATTTCGGAATTTTTTTTCGAAAGTTAGAGGGCGTAGTTATAGCTTTTGGGATATTCAGAAAGTGCAAATCGTAATATATCATCAATACCTATCCAATGGAAAGATAATTTTTAAATTGTCTGTATAAACAAAAAGGTTCGATGTCTTCAAACGGAAAGACAACAAAGTGAAACTAATATCTGGTTGGGGTGGCATGAAAGGACCGACACCAAAATCATAATGACAACCCTCACATGGGTTGGGCTATTGGATCTCTAAGCGACATTCTTTTGCACACGGTGGGATAAATGGCCAGGTGCCAAAAGCAGAGAATGTTGAGTGAAGGGGACTTCTCTTAGGAGACCAGACGGGAGCTTCCCTCCAAGGCCATCCACAGTGTTCTTTAACGTGCACAGGGAATGACCGCTTAACATTCCATCCGACGGACGGCGGCCTTTCGAAACCCAACGGTGTTCCCTTCCTCACCAGAACAGGGATTGGAGAGATAAATCTCAGCACTGGCAGAGTTGGGACTCGAACTTTGGACTTGCCAACTTTAGGTCGATCCTACAGGGAAGGAAACACAATACCTTTGGACATCGGTGCATATCTGATTATGTATCCAGAGGTTGGTTTGTCCCCCCCCCCTTACATAAATTCTAATTCAGTAAAAAATTTGATTAATATTTATAACAAAAATTCTTTTGTATTTAATTTTTTATTCCATTTATTACACATTACGTGTAATTATATACTTTATCAAAAGTAAATAAAATAAATTGAAATTTTTTGAAATTTTTCCCACAATCAGTAGTTTTTTTTTAATTTTGGAACCTTCCAGAAACATTTGTTATAAAAAATACAATCTGCTGTTAACACTTTGTCGTTCATCCGTCTGCAGATACCCAACTTTTTCATGTTTTAAAGGCAAAGATTTTTTTAAAGCCGTTCCGTGTCTGAGTGTCCGTGTCTGTGTGTTTTAAAGCCGTTCCGTGTCTCCTTTGATCAGTACGCTTGGCTACTGATCAAAGGGAGGCCTCATTGTTTTTCTGCTGAGGTCCCGCCATCCTCACAGACCTACTATGGCATATGAACTGACAAGTTCCGGTTAAACCTAAGTGTCAAGCAGCTACCTAAGGGAGATTTTTGTTTTCTTTAAAAAATAAAGCAAGAAAAATTTCTTAGATTTTGTAGATACTATTAAGGTATGACGATACACGTATTTCGCATCTTCCAACAATTTGAATTTCCACCGTTAGAGGGCTGCAAACTTCGAAAACGAAAAATGTTTAATGAAGATTTTAAATTGTCTGTTCATGCTAGAGATGTAAATTTTCGTGGTCCAATATGGTTGTCAAGGAGTTTATACTGAGAGATAGGATTTGCCACCTTTTACAACCCCAAAGGATTGGGAAAATCTATCGTTTCTTCATTTAAGAGATAAATGAAAAATTCTTTCTGAGTTCCATAGATACTATTGAAAAATTATCCTTTTTATTTCTGAATCATCCATTCGTTCCAATTACCAGGGTTAAAGAGTGCTAAAGTCGTAAAGGCCAAATTTCACTCTTTTAAGTAAACTTCATCCTCAAAGTGAAAAATGGCAAACTTCACTCTTTTTGAAAATGATCACGAGTTATCCACCGGCGACCATTTATTAATTTTCTTTTTTCTTATCTTTAATAATTTATCTCCTGCTATATAAGAATCGGCCTCAGTCAGTGCAATAGCAGCAGATATTCTGCATTCCTTATAATTAATCCTTTATGAAAATAATGGCTAACAATTTGTATTTTTCTTACGTTTTTCTGTTTTTCGTGGACGGAGAAGAAAAATCCCCACGTAAAATGGTGTGTAACTTATTTAAATTTTATAAATTGGATTCTATTTAATTGCAAAATAATATACGTATTAATATATAACTGATATAGAATATGTTTTTTTTTTAATATAACTTATATATCGGCGGTTGAGTGCCAGTAAAATAACGGAGCCAATGACGAAATAAGAGACAAAAACAGAGATTCAAATGCAAAAAAAAGAAATATATTCACTACAAGAGATTGGTCTAACCAATTGGAGGAGAGTTGCTGGGTCGATGGAGGAGAGTTGGAGGAGAGTTGGTTGGTGTCCGATGACGACGATTTTTTTTCTTTTGATGATCTAAAAGAAGAGAAATTCAAAACAATCTTATTCTATGTTTCAGATTCAACAGAATTGAAGAAAAAAAAACTAAATGTGTCAGTAATGATATGAAATGCAATTTGACTACAATTCATAAAGTTTTAAGAAACTGAGTTCATGCAACAAAGTTTTGCATAAAAATGTTGCTTATTTTAGTGTTCAACATCATCATCATCATCATCAACCTCAAGCACCCATGGGCTACGGAGGTCCAACTAGACCGTGCAATTTAGTTCTCCAAGCAAGTCTCTCCTGAGCTACATCTACTGCATCTGGCCACTGCACACCAATTCTAACAAGGTCCTGTTTGACATTGTCTGTCCACCGCATCCTAGGTCTCCCCTTCTTTCTGAGGCCTTTAGGCACACTGTTCATAACCCTATTCGCCAATCAATAATTATTCATACGGGCAACATGGCCAAACCAATGGAGTCTCTCTCTGCACAATATGTTGCTTAAAGAAGGTTGCAAACTCCTTTGCCTAACCTCATCATTAGTTACAAAGTTGAACCACCTAATGCCAAAGATACTGCGTAAGCATCTGGAATCAAAAGCATCTAGTTTCCTGTTATCTTGTTTACACAGCGTCCACGTTTCACTACCATAACTAACCCTAGAAAGAACCAAACTATTATGCAGTCTAATTTTAGTCTTTAGGTGTATACGCCTATTTCTCCACAATCTCAATAGATTCTTAAAAGTCCCGGCAGCAATCCCTATTCGTCTGTTAATCTCATGCCGCAAATCACCATTATCTGTTGTATAGCTCCCAAAATAATTAAACTGTGACACTTGCTCAAGACTGCAACCATTCAGATTAACTGAATCACAGCTTGCCTGACCAATTTTCATCACTTTAGTTTTCTCTCTCTTTATAACCTACTACCAGTTTCATCAACAGCTCAAATGAAAGAGTTCATCTCATCAACATCATTTGCCAAAAGGGCTAAATCATCAGAATAATCTAAATCAGGAATTTTCGTATGTCCAGTCCATTTAAGGCCAAAATCTTTCCCTTGAAGTGAATTTCGCATAACGTAATCAATAACCAAACTAAAGAGAAAAGGAGGCAAAATGCACCCTTGTCGAACAGCAGAAGTAATTCTAAACCTATTGCTACAAGCCTTACCAACTCTCACACACGACTCAGTGTTATTATAGAGAGCTTCCATTATGTTAACTAACTTGTCTGGTATACCATATGATCTCACAATCAACCACAAATTATGACGATCAACAGAGTCGACAGCCTTTGTGAAATCAACAAAACTAGCAAACCAAAGTTTTCTGAAACTACAAACATATCTCAAGAATCTGCCTAAGTGAAAATATCTGATCCACACATCCCCTACCACTTCTGAATCCACATTGCTCATCACGCAATTGCATGTTAACCAGATTCTTAACTCTATTAAACACAATAATGCAAAGAACTTTCCCTGGAACAGAGAGTAGGCAGATATCCCTATAGTTATCAAAAAAACTGCGATCACCTTTTTTGAAAATAAGGATAATAATAGCTCTGGTAAAATCTTTAGGGACCGTGCCTTTATCTTAAAAGTTATTCAAAATTTCAGTCATCGAAGTGGTAACATAAACATTCCCAGCTCTAAGCATTTCCGTAGTAATTTCATCTACCCCTGGGGATTTATGAAGTTTAAGTTTAGAAACAGCCAAAATAACTTCAGATTGTGTTATAGGGTCAACATTAAAGCCACCAATACATCTATCATCATTGCAAACAATGGGAATAGAACTAACCACATTGTTTAGAACAACACTAAAATGCACAGCCCACCTAGCCATGACAGAATCCTCACCTTCTATAACCTTACCTTGTTTATCCTTCAATCCCTATATACCTGTTGGTTTTCTACCACAGAAAACATTAACTATCTGGTACATCTCTCTGTTGTTGTGCTGTCTAGCTGCTTCCACGGCTTTGTCAGCCAAGCCATCAAGCCAAAGATTCTTATCAGCAGCTAGCTGATCTTTTACACGTTTATTAAGTTCTCTGTAATGCTTTCTATTAGGACTAGTAGGGTATTGATTAAGGACATTCCTGCAGTTCTTTCTTTAAGAAATAAGCTCAAGTGCCTTATCATTCAGATAATTTTGTCTCTTCTGCTCCTTTTTTCCTAAAAGAGTACTGTTAGTGTCCAAAAAAGCCTGTTTAAAATGATCCCATTCTTCTTCAACTTCAATAGTAAGCATACCATGACTGTCATAATGACCAAGTAACCTATCATGGTAAGCTTTGGCTATAACTGGGTCTTTCAGAACTTCGGTATTAAAAGTAAATTTTTTCCCCTAGCACAGCACTTTTTAAGTTTAAGTTGCAAGACACTTTTAACAAGGTAATGGTCAGATCCAATTTCAGCTCCCCTATATGCCCTGGTATTCCTAACAGAAATAGCCCATTTGCTCTTAATTAATATATAACAGAAACAAATGTTTCATCAGAAAGGAAAAAGATAATTTTAATCTTAGCAAAATACGAATGTCTATCATTAACACACTCTTATGAGAGATCTTTTAATTCATTGCAATTATTAAAAAAAAAAACAATGTAGAAAGTTTCTAATTCGAAGAAAAAATTATCACAGTTAAGTTCGAAACTGATACTTCTTCGTTTAGTTAATTTACTTAGCTTGAAATTTACATTTCTGAGAATTTAATGACAAAAATATGATTGCTCCTTCTTATGAATATAAATGATCACTTACCAACCAGTAGAAAGCTCGAAGTTGGTCCTTGACCTTGAAACAGTTTATAAAGTTCAATAGAATTCCATTCCCGAGGCTTAGTGACATAATTAGGATTCAGGACACAGATCCTTAAAGTGTTCCACAACAATAATATCAACATCAGATTAGTCTATAGCGTAAAAATATTAGCAACTCCCAGGTGGGAAAACGCGTTTAAGAAGTGGTCGAGAAAATAACATAATACTACGACAAATTATTTAATCTCACACTAGTTATACATAGTTAAAGAAGTGATATTCGATGGAAGCCTTCACGGTATCATGACTAATGAATATGGCAAGAGAGGATTCCCAATGCCCGTTAAATATATTTCCAAACTGTTAAATGCTCAAATGTAGTTGCTGCCGGATTAAAAATGCTGATAGATTCCGACTGCTCTAGTCAGTCATCATCAGGGCAGAGGTGGAGATGGTTAGTTCACTCGCTAGCGCTCCAGACTCGTGATCAGCGGCTCGCAGTTTCAAGTTTCAGCTCGCCCAGCATTTAAACTTATATCCGTTAAAACCTCCACCTAGCCATTGGTGAGAAAGGGGACGCCGTTGGTTTGAGAAAGCCACGGTCCGTCGAATGGGACGAAAAGTCATGTCTCCGTGCATAAAACAGTTTTACCTATGACACGTTAAGAATACGCTGCATAGCCTGGAAGAGAGGCTTCATCTGTCTCATAACAGTGGGATCCCTTCCTCCAACCTCCTCTTAGTATTTGGGGGCCCTATGATCTGGTCATTCCTATCATTGTGTACGAAAAACGACGCTCAGAGTTACAACTCACCAGGGCAACGCAAACATTTTTTGGGGATGCGGTTTAAAAATCAAAACAGAGGTATACTTATTCGCACTTGTGGCTGAAAAGTCATGAAGCGGTGGTAGGTTGCACAATCTTGATGTTTGAGTTAGTCGTGGAATCGTGGGAATCTCTTGTCCTTTGGTGGAAACTCTTGGAGATATTGGAGCCATAGTCAGAACTGCCGTACGCTACTACTACTAATGAAGCGTCGCAATGAAGAAATAGCCGAAGTATCGAGGCTTCGAGTTAACACCATTAAGAGAGGTGAGGTTGAGGAACGAACGTTGTAGACCGATGTGAGGGAGCGGGAATGGAAACTCTTGTATCAGAATGCCCCAAGAAACAGGAGGATTTGGCGCGATAAATCTGCAGCATCTTTTCAACAATTCGACAACAATTTCGAACGATTGTCTAAAGGAAACTTCAGATTTGTAGTCGAGGGAGGAGACAATCAATGTAGAGTCGACCTACGGTACTGCTTGGCCTTCAAGAAAAAGTTTGGCAAGGGCGGTGGGTAAAATTTTGTCCTTAAAATCCCATTTGGGAATATTTTCGGGAAAATGAATTCTTCAGAGTGCGGATATTTCCGTCAAATTAAAAAAAAACGGGAATTCATACAGGGAAAGAGGGGATCGAATGAATAAAGTCGATTCTGCTTTTGCTAAAGGGCCAGTGGAATCTCATCATGATTACGAATTTTCATTAAATTGGTTCATGTTTTGAAATTAATCTTTAGGTTAAAGGACTTTAGGAGGTTGCCAACAAGAGATGCAATTGTGGAGAAGCTAATAACGTGGTTTGGGATGATGGCGAGGGCGGACTACGAGACGTTGGTTTTGTGACGAATTCTGTTGCTAAGGATATTTTTATACCCAACATTGCTAAGATGGAAAAGATAACGTTAATTTCATTTAAGATGTCGGCTGCCAATTCGCAAGCATGCAAAACACGCTACAATCACAGTATCAAAAGGCGCTCTTAAACTGTGTGAAGGTAAAAGTATCGAAAGGGATTAAGGTAGGGGGAAAACCTTATTTCTGAAAGATTCGTTGGTCAGGGTGCTTGGTTGGATCGCTGAATGATGAGGTCCATAAATGAGATAGTTCTGTATACTTCACACCCTGGAGTGAATGACATGGTAGGATAAGATGAATTGAGCTTTACCAAGAAGTTGGTAAGCTGCTGATCCGAGTATTCCCAAATGAGAAAATCATCGTCAGCAAACCTGGGCCAGAAGACGAGCTTAAATGTTCGAGGATGTGTTATTCGATCTTTCGGAGAACAATGTCGGTGAGCAGACGGAAAAGAGGGGATCCCATGGGACATGCTTTTAAAGTTTATAGTTGTTAAAGCACGGAACAGCAACATATCTCACTGAGAGTCAGACAGAGTAAAACATTTGGATATAACGTCTAAGGCGATATTATTGTTGTGGATCATTACTTAGGGGATCTGGGGGCGGAAAAAATAATTATATCACCTATATATCCTCGAGATAGGTATTCCGGCCACGACACCAAAGCGGTGCCGTTGGTTTCAAGGTGCAAGTGGAGACACTCCCACGGAGGCGGCGACATTCCTGCGTAGATGGCGACTCTCCCACGTAGATGGCGATTCTGCCACGTAGATGGCGACACTCCCACGTAGATGGCGACTCTGTCACGTAGATGGCGACACTCCCACGTAGATGGCGACACTCCCACGTAGATGGCGACACTGCGTCGAATCCTAGGAGGGGGATTCTCCTGCGTTGAGAAACTGCTTCCTCTCCGTATGCCCTCAGCCCTTGGTCTGATTGAATCACTTTGAGAGGTTTCTTGCAAAAATGGAAAAGAAAGTCATTGTTTGAAGAAACAATGATCATCAGTTTATGTTTCACTTATGACGTAGAGAACATTTATTGCGCACTTATGATGTAAGGGAGTATACATTAATTTTTCTCGACATTTTAATTCGAAAGAATTTGACAGCAGCATTCTACTACGTAACAGAAACTATTTATCTTTCATTCCTCAAATTTAAAAAGTTGCTTTTCTCATACCCCTCTGAGAAAAAGGGGGAGATTGTTGATAATAGTGAAGTATCTCTTGACATCCTACCACCAAAATTTTAAATTTTTACCATAAACAGATCACTGGAAACTTTCTTTAAAAGTTTCGCCGTTTCTATATTTAGTGATCTCTAGGGATAATTTAAACCATCTAAGTATTCGTAAAATGAGAATTATAATATTTGGTTAGTACCAATCCAACTGAAAACGAATTTTCCAATTATCTCTTAAAACAAAAGCAGTTGCGTTTCCCGCCTACCCTGTTCAAAGGGTCAACTCATTGCAAGCAGTGGAAGCTTCATCACCTTCATGTGCCACCACCAAAATTTCAAATCCCAGCATAAATACATCGTTTGTAATATTCCTTTGAAATCTTGGAATTTTAAAAATTTTCCGCTTAGAGGGGAAATTATAACTTTTCAGAGATTCCGAAAGTGCAAATCTTAGTATTTCAACAATACCTATCCAATATAAAAATAATTATTCATTTTCTCTATAAATAAAAAAGTTCAAAGTCTACAGACAACAAACGTGAAACTTGATCTCGTTTTTCTTTTAAACAGCACGAGATAAAAATTGTCCCTTTCGGTTCGAGAGCTATTAAGTTTCGAAAAATTGTAGAAATGCGCAGTTATAAGTAAAACGAAATTCCCATTTCTTTTACTATACTGGCAATGAAATATACTTTTCTGAAAATTTCACATAAGATAGAAAAATATTTTTTTTTATTATGGATTTATCTCATAAACAGTTTGGTCTTAGTAATAAATATAATATTCGCGGGATTCAACTTAAAGAGTGATATTGGAAATGAAAGTTCATTAGGTCTCCAACATTCATTAGGTTATTTCATTAGGGTAAACATTCATTAAAATTCATTAGGTCAGACACGATTTCAAACAAAGGGGGAGGAAAAATGTGGGTGATGGTTATGAGTCATACATCAAATGAAAGTTTTTGAAGGTAGGTGTTTTAAATGATGAAGAAAAAACATAAATGAAAAAAAAGTATCTATTTTCCGATATGCGCCTAAAACGTAGAAACTAAGCCTAAAGGATTTCGATGGTGCAATCATTCACTGAACTCATATTCACTTCAAAAGAGATAGGGCGCCTATTTATCCACGCAACAAGATTGCCTGCGCTCTATCTTCCTTTGAAGTGAATACGAATTCAATGACTGATTTTATCATCGATACGTTTTAGGTTTATTTTCTACTTTTTAGGATGCATATAGGAAGATAGGTATTTATTTTTAATTTTCAATTTATTTTTATTTAATTTTCAAGAAAAATAAAAAACGATTAAGTTGTTTTTTATTTAGAGCACAAGCAAACATTGCCATACCCTAACCATTTGCACTGATGATGACAAAATGACCTTTCAACAAACTTCAGTTCTTAATCTCTTCCTCACTTAGTACGACTCCGCACTTCTCTTTCACTTCTTTCAAGCTCCAAGTCAGTATTTCTATCAGGAACTGAATGAGATTTGGCATTACAATAGGAAGATTCCAGTGAAGGTTTTCGCTTTTAAAAAGTGGGGTAAAAAGTTAATTGCAATACTGCATACAAGAATTTGAACGCTTGGGATATTGAGAGAATTCATCTCCCTAAGTTGTGGTGAGGTGGGGGGAATCCCTGTTCGTGGTTGAGTCCGTTTTGGCACTCAGTGTGTTACGATGACTAAAGATTTAAGATTTAAAGTGGGTTGGGTTGTTTTACCTCTGAGCGGCACTTATTTTGCACACCATGGGCTAAATGGCCAGGTCACATGGACCCCGAAGGCTCAGAGAAGGTTGGGGGAGGAGACCCACTGGAACAGCTGTTGGGAGACAGATGGTAGCCTCCCGTCAAGGCCATTAAGCGTGTTCTTTAACGTGCACAGGGTATGTCTCTCCCGCACACGGGGCCACGGCTTAACGTCCCATCCGACGGACGGCGGCCTTTCTAATCCCATCGGTGTCCCCTACTGACCGTGGGCAGGGCGGGGAATTTTGTGGAGATAAATCTCAACGCTGACCCAGCTGGGACTCGAACCTGGGAACTACAGATTACGAGCCTGGCGCGCTACCGACTGAGCCACCCTCGCCCCAAGATTTAAAGTCATTCCAATATGTAATTGTAAACTCTGCTTATAATTTTAGCTATTCAGTTATTTTGAATTCACGAACATTATCAACGTAATGAAAAATATGATTCCCCATTAAATGCACAGTTTAAACTTTGTTTAAAATTTACGTGGGGAAATTTACAAAATGCGGAAACTAATGTCTATTAATATTGATTTTATGCAATTCGTATTATTTGTATATAGTTATCAAGCCTTTAAAATTATATTGTTCATGCATATTAAATATGCACCATTTTAATAATTGTCTGAAATATATATGTTAAATGTGTGAAATATATATTAAAATGATTACACTTATGTTTGAGACACACAGTGACTCGACAAATGACTCGATGTGCAATATTGTCAGTTGAGACTAAACAACTAGCAAGTAAAATGTATCACAAACTCCTTCAAAATGTTCGCTTCAACTTCAACAGCTCCACCTGCTGTGCAAAGTGGATCTGTAGCCTGAATTCTGACGTCATTTAAATTTAGCTGACTTCTTTCCTTGTCGTGGCGTTCATATCCACCAGGCTCAAGATCATTTTTATATCGATCTGTAATTTTTTTCAAACCTAGTTTTTCACTCGAACTCAAGCATACACCATTTCGTCCCAGTCACGTTTCGTCTTAATGATTTGCAGTATTTCGTCCCGGTGAAGGTTAAGCCCGAAGGTTATGATGTTTTCGTAACATATCATATAATGCCGTATTTTCTAATCACCGGCTCACCACAAGAAACTGATCGGACCTCAAAAACTTTTGGTAGAAAAAAATATGCAATCTATTGTCTGAAGTCTATTGTAATAAAGCATCTATTGTCAATCTATTGAGAAGAATCTTGTTTGATTTCATTCTAAAAATAGAAATTTTATTATGAACTGCGCACAGAGTTGTTGTTTATTACCTTCTTCAGAGTCGTTAATAAAACCCTTTGTAAGAGAGAATACGGAGGAGGGGTGCACAGTTTTTGAACAGCAGAGAAAATATTTCCCGTTTGTTTCCCGGTTCACGAGATGACTAACCCTGGGAAAGAATAATTTAACACATTATTTGAAGATTCAATAGAGTCTATCAATAATAAATTCGCAGATTGCCTGTTGACATATAATTCAAGACATAATTTTGTGGCCAAAATGATTCGTAGATGAGTGGCATTCGAATTCCACTCATCGGCAAATCATTTTTTCCACGGAATTATTTCAATAGATTGTGAGATCATATGGTATACCAGACATGTTAGTTAACATAATGAAAGCTCTCTATAATAACACTGAGTCGTTTGTGAGAGTTGGTAAGGCTTGTAGCAATTGGTTTAGCATTACTTCTGGTGTTCGACAAGGGTGCATTTTGTCCCCTTTCCTCTTTAGCTTGGTTATTGAATATGTTCTACGAAATTCACTTCAAGGGAAAGATTTTGGCCTTAAATGGGCTGGAGATACGAAAATTTCTGATTTAGATTATGCTGATGATTTTGCCCTTTTGGCAAATGATGTTGATGAGATGAACTCTTTCATTCGAGTTGTTGATGAGACTGGTAGTAGAGTAGGTGTGAAAATTGGTCAGGCAGGCTGTGATTCAGTTAATCTGAATGGTTGCAGTCTTGAGCAGGTGTCACAGTTTAATTATCTTGGGAGCTATGTAACACATAATGGTGATGTGCAGCATGAGATTAACAGACGAATAGGGATTGCTGCCGGGACTTTTAAGAATCTGTGGAGAGTGTGAAGAAATAGGCGTATACACCTAAAGACTAAAATTAGACTGTATAATAGTTTGGTTCTTTCTTGGCTTAGTTATGGTAGTGAAACTAGGGCACTTTGTAAACAAGATAACAGGAAACTAGATGCTATTGATTCCAGATGCTTACGCAGTATCTTGGGCATTAGGTGGTTCAACTTTGTAACTAATGATGAGGTTAGGCAAAGGAGTTTGCAACCTCCTTTAAGCAGCATATTGTGCAGAGAGAGACTCCGTTGGTTTGGCCATGTTGCCCGTATGGATAATTATAGATTGGCGAATAGGGTTATGAACAGTGTGCCTCTAGAGGCCTCAGAAGAAGGGGGAGACCTAGGATGCGGTGGGCAGACAATGTCAAACAGGACCTTGTTAGAATTGGTGTGCAGTGGCCAGATGCAGTCGATGTAGCTCAGGATAGACTTGCTTGGAGAACTAAACTGCACGGTCTGGTTGGACCTCCGTGATGATGATGATGATGATCAGACACCACTTTTTTATCCTCATTGATTTCTTCTGATTTTGAGAAAATATTTACCCTCACATTTACAACAATAAGTTTTCGAACTTTCTGCATTTATACATACAGGAGTGTGAATCCCAAAACATTAAATGCGGCAAACATGGAACCCTAGAAACAAGAGGTTAATTAAACGCATAATTTAGATTGGAGACTGATAATTTTACTCAATAGGCAAGTTTCATCTTTAGACAGATTTCACTTCATTCTCTACGATTATTTTAATGTACATAACTGTCTCGGAGTATATATATGTAATTGAAATCTTCTTGCCATTTTCGTTTATTTTTTAACAGTTGTCTACTTTGTAAAATGTTTCGTAGGGGGGGGAACAAGAGCTACAGCAACTGAAGAATTTCTCAGAACTCTAAACTCTTTCACCAAGACCACGAATGACAAAGTGGCTGACTGAAAACATTCACATTGACTCTGGGCGAGCTGGGAATGTAGTATGTTGGTTAGAACAACGGTGCGGAGAATGGTTAGTTCTTTGTGCTGATGAGGATTCATGGCACCCAGTGGCGATTACCATTCCTTCTGCCACATTCCACACTTATGTGGATTAGCCATGGGAACCTTTGATTTCTCTAGCTGCGCGCGCTTCAAAAGCGGTGATCAACTCCCTTAATGAAAAGAAGGGTTGCGGAGGCCATTGCATTGTCAGAGAGTTATATGAAGGAATTAAAGGGATTAGGGCTTGGCGTCATTAGCAAAGCAAGGGAATGTCGCCTGGGATTCTTTCTCTTCAAACTGTCGGCGGCATTCTGAGTGTTGATGCATTGTTCGCTCTCTGTTATGCTTTGACTCGTAGAGAATGCAGTGGTCAATATTTCCAATGCGGTAATGCTTGCATGCCTGCAGCCGATAAAGCAACTCTCTTCAAAGTGACGCGAATCGGATAAGGCGGCTGCTTCACAATGCATTCTCAACTGCAAAACAGGGCAACATCCTCCGCCTTCCTCCCTTCATATTGCCATTAAACCAGCCACAGTATACAGTATGTGACAGGACGTTGACTATGGCCAATGGCAGCAGACAAGCTCAAACGTCCAAAGAATTTTTATATATGAGTATTTATATACAGCGAGAGTAATATATGAAAATTTCACATGTTTATGTAAAAACATCTTTTGGGGGCCTATGGCGGGGCCCATATTGACCATAGCCTAGATACAGCTCTATGTTTTCTTAGGTCTAACTAAAACAATGGCGAAGTCTACATCATCAAAATTGTGCCCTCTGTAGAACATGTAATTCGCAATTCATAATATATTTAGAATTATGAAGAAATTAACACATAGTAGCAGGGTCGGATATAGGGGGTGAGCCAAACAAATTATTATAGGGGGTGAGCCAAGGATGCCACGCCTCCCCCTTTCGGAATGCCAGTAAGAGTAAAAGAGTCAAAAACTTATTTACATTTTACGCATTTTTTAAGAAATTTTAAAAAATCTGTAAAACGAAGGGGGAAATGTTACATTGCATTAGAAATCAAGTCTCTTACCTCCCCTGTCCCATTTACAGTCGGCCCTCAGCATTCGCGGGGGTTAGGGGCGCAGGACCGCCGCGAATGTGGAAAAACCGCGAATATCTCTGGAGCCCTCAAACCTTAACTGCTAATACTGTTAACCTGTTAACCATATTTACACGAAAAAAAAGGAAAACAATACACTGTACTGCAACAGTATGTTTTATAAATTTAAAATTATAGTATGAACAGTGTAGGCTAACACAGAGAGAGTGAGAGAGAGGTAATACACGTACAGTATGTGCTGCAATACATGTACAGTATTTAGATAGCAGTAAATTATTAAAGTTTATAAAACACAGTTATATATAGTACAATACAGTATTGCGTTTTATAAACTTTAATAATTTTATGCTTTTAAAATTTTTTACGTCTTTCACTCGATGACTATGTACAGATGATGATGAAATACAAACACTTCTGACACACAGTTCTTGCTGTACAGTTATGAGACAGTACACACAAACACACGCACATTCAAACAATGCTTATTGTAACTGTGCTGCAATATTGTCATTTATTCGAGGGGTGGAAGTGGTCGTCAGGGTGGCGTAGTCGGCAGTTCTTTTAGCGCACTGAATTTTTTTTCAAAATTTAACATTTTATAATATATTTTTGCATATGTTATGGTAGTAAATGATAAAATAGATTAAAAATGTATATATTTTATGTATTTATGGCTTACTGAGCTTTTTTTAGTTATCTTTACATTTTCTAGTCTACGCGCGTCGTAAGCAATTTTCCGCAGTAGGCTGCTAAACTCCAAAAAAATTCCCAATGGCAAACTCGCGAATAATCAAATAAGCGAAAGTTAAACCCGCGAAAGTCGAGGGCCGACTGTACATTTTTTCGGAGCGATTGTGTTCCTTTTTGTTTTGGTGGTGGTGGTTACCTCGATTTCTTTCTAGAGCCGTGCCTGCATAGTAGCATATCAAGATGCATCGAGAATTATAGACATGTGAGAATATATTTTAGTATATTACAGAAATCTTTTCTCGAAGTCTACAAAGAAATACACACGCTGTCATAGGCTAGTTCAATTACTTTCAAATCTATCGCATTTAAAGTTGTACAGCCGAAAATTATTGCTCTAATTTATTACAATTGCTATTTTTAAAAGCTGTTGAAGTATGTCGACCTTCCTTTCACGAATGCCACACTACTTGTATGTCGGGTTCGGATATTTGCGGGGAGCCACCAATTTAGTCAGCTGGTCGCTTCTGGTGCATTTCCAGGCAGTTTGAATTCCCGGCGATACGTCCAAGACAACGTACGACTTGGATGTATTTTCGTTCTTGGCAGATCAGCCAGGTTTCTGCATCATCAATCGAAGATTCTTGAACACGATAGGATGTCATCTGAAAAACAGTGAGCCTATCTTCAAGTAGCACATAATTTAACTTCTCAGTGGAATCATTTGCACGAGATTCGGTGGCACATCCTGGAGGTTATCATACATTTATAAGAATCTGTTTCAGACATGCCACTTGTATGCATCGCCAACCATAATGGTTGCACGAACAGTCTTGCAGAAAACTGTAAAATTGTGATTCCACTGTACTGTTTTCTGTATGAATAAACTGTTGTATTGTTCTGTAACAGACTCTTTTGTCGCGATTGCTTACCTATCCATCTTCTGTCTGGGGGAATTTTATTGTCAGGGAGTGTACATGAAGGAAATGAACAGTAATTTTTGTTCAAATTGAAATAATTTTCTTGGGAGAATTTAAATGTATATATATTTCTGGCTTTCTAAAGTGGAAATTAAACAAATCAATGATTAAGCAAGACAAAATTTAATGCTGCTGCTTAAGTGAGTCGAAAAACAGAGAAACGAAAAGAGAAGACCTTTTTTTACTGCATGATGGGAAATAATTTGGTACCCAATTGCTTCCAGCAAAAATATCAAGAGGAATCAAATATATAGGTTATGAAAAATAAATTTATCCCTCAAGCAGCTGTTTGCCACAGAGGTCTGACAGCAGCTTATCAGTTTATTGAGATATAGAGAAGATCTGCGATGATAGCGAGACCACAGCAGAAGGACAAAACAATAAATGAACCATCCATGCTTTAATCCAAAGCTCGAAGCGGATTCATTTGATCACTAGCCAAGCGCGTTGACCCCTCGGCCACGGGAAGTGCTAAAGATCTCGAAAGACCAAGAGTGTTGACTTTGAAAATTCAGTTCACTCAAAAAAATGGTTAAAATTCGTTGAATATCATTGCTTTATTTCTTCTTAATTCAAGTATTACTTGTTTCAACTAATATAACGGGGAGAGATTTCTTGAAATAGTTCTAAAGAGAAATGAAGTTGTCGAAGGTTAGGAAAAATAATTTTACAAGTTTATGATATAAAACAATTAAAGATACGAGTATGGTAAACCCTCTGCTTGGTTAAAAGGACATTTTTTTAGAGTTTTAGTCTGCACATCAGTTTTCCGCGAGAAAAAATACCAAGTTTTATATTGTTCAATATTGTAAAATTGTATTTTTTTAAACTCACTAGTTTTTATATACCTTAAAGTTTTTTAATAGTAATCTGGGCTCAATTTACAGTTTCTTGCTTGTACGCTGCTACAGTTCAAGTACAGGACAATTTATTCACCAGCATTTTTGTCAAATTGGCATGTTCAAGGCGTAGGCTTGCTTCTAAGCAGACACGTCAGTGATGCTCTTCTAGGACATGAGTGCATTAAGAAAGGCTTCTTACACCTAAATTTATAACAAGCATTAAATACCTGAATGTTATTTGTTGTTATGCCCCCCACTGAGAATGCCGATGACGACGATAGAGGTAGGTTTAAAGGACAACTTCTGGATATTTTGAATACCGTCAAAACAGAAGATATTACCTTTGTTTTAGGCGACTTCAATGCTAAATGTGGTACTCACTCTGACCTTTAGGGAAGGGTGATAGATCCCTTTCACGTTGGTAGATGCAATGGCAGTGGAGAACATCTTTTTCCAGGTAAGTCAAGTTATGGTTTGAGGATAACGAACACTTGTTACAAACACCGTGACACACATAAATACACATGGACTGCATAAGAATATGATTGATTATATATTCATTAACGCAAATGGGCTAGTTCTGTTAGGAAAGCCAGGTCATGTAGAGGAGCTGAAATTGTATCTGACCATTACCTAGTTAAAAATGCCTTGCAGTTCAAACGTAAGAAGAGTTGTGATAAAATTAAAAAAGTTACCTTTAATACTGAAGTTCTGAAAGACCCAGTTATAGCCAAAGCTTATCATGATAGCTTACTTAGTCATTATGATGTCATCGTTTACTTATAAATGAAACTGAGGAAGAATGGAATCATTTTAAACAGACTTTTCTTAAAAGTAACAGTACCCTTTTCGGTAAAAAGAGCAGAAGGGACAAAGTTATTTGAGTGATAAGACACTGTCAAATGATTAAGTTATTGCAGCTTCTTTTCTAAAGAAAGAACGGTAGGAATATCCTTAAACAACACCCTACTAGTCCAAACAGAAAGCGTTACAAACAGCTTAATAAACGTGTAAAGGATCAGTTAACAGCTGATAAAAATCTTTCGCTTGATAATTTGGTTGACAGAGCAGAGGAAGCAGCTAGACAGCTTAGCAGCAGAGAACTGTACCAGATTTTTAATGTTTTGTGCGGGGAGAAACAGACGAGTATACAGGTCTGTAAATGGTAGCTAGGAAGGAGAGCTATGCACCAATCTCCTGTGATGATGCATAGAACCGACCATGCCTAGCACCTAATGTCTGACCCAGCCTTCTCGTGGTGCAGACCGTTAGTACCTTTCAAAAGAGATACTCTCTTGTGGAAGTGAACGGAAGGGGAGGGCTGCTAGATTAGTGTGGCCTACTGATCTGGACAACTATGGCTACTTTTCTTCTTTGTTTTCTACCCAGCTGAGTAGTGGTCAACAACACAGAGTCCTGGTGATGACCATATAAATCTACTGGACTGATTTAAGGCTCTGAGCTTGACTATGGATCCTGAATTTGCTGCACTGGTGGGCTTCTGTGGAGGGAAAATCTTCCGCTGTGTTTTCTGTTTGTTTGTGGGTTGACAGCCCCAAGTGAATAGATTCACAGGATATGTTTATCAGCTGGTGGATAATCCTGAGCAGAGGTCATCGTAGGCACCTGAACTCTTTGCTTCTATTGGCATCGTCAAATTCTACATTGGAGGAAGTCTTCCAGTGTAGATGACTTCAGCTTTTAGTGGTGGGGGAACGGGTCTTTGCCCCATGTCTGCGATTAAGGGGTTGTTTGATATTGTCGGCATTCCCTCTCTCAATAAACATAGTTTCTTTAAACATCCCACTAACCATTTTCTCTCCATAGGTAGTTGGAATGTGAGGACTCTGCACAGAGCTTTTTCTCTTGATGTCCTCACTAAAGAATTCCACCGTTATAATTTTGATATTCTCGGCTTGCAAGAGACCAGAGGGACAAATAAAGGTCAGATTCTTAAAAATAATCTTAAATTTCTCTTTTCGGGGATTAACGATAATAAACATCACAAAGGCATGGGTCTGCTTCTCAGCAGACACGTTAGTGATGCTCTTCTAGGATATGAGTGCATTAATGAAAGGTTTCTTACAGCAAAATTTCAGACAAGCGTTAAAGACTTGAATGTTGTCTGTTGTTATGCCCCCACTGAGGATGCCGATGAGGATGAGAAGGATAGGTTTCACGGACAATTTCAGGTCCGTGAAACCTATCCTTCTCATCTGAATCTGTCAAGAAAGGAGATATTATCCTTGTTCTAGGTGACTTTAATGCCAAAGTTGGTACTGACTCTGACCTTTGGGGAGGGGTGATAGGCCTTTTTGGTATTGGTAGCTGCAATGGCAATGGGCAACGTCTCTTACAGGTAAGCTAATATAGAAGTGGACATACAACCGAGAATATTTTCAAACTTAGAATAACCCAACATCCTGATGCATTAAGAACGAAGCGGAGGGATACTAACAGCTGAACCATGACCTGAAACGGTCGAAATCCTTGTTGTTTCGCGCAAGAGGGTCGAAGGATGTAAAACATGTAATAATCTGAAAAGGGAAATGCAGTTGTTTAAAAAAAGAGGACCTTTTATGGTACAAGGATTTTTTTTTCAGAAGTATTACGTTTCATCACCCTTCGCCCCCTTGCGCGAAACAACAGGATTTCGATCGTTTCAGTTCATGGTTCAGCTGTTAGTATCCCACCGCTTCATTCTTAGCGCATCAGGATGTCGTGTTATTCTAAGTTTGAAAATATTCTCGGTTGTATGTCCTCTTCTATATTAGCAAAAAAATACACACGTTTTGTTCGTTACGAGACATCTGACTTGAAACGTAATGTAAGACAATCGTGTTCAAAAAAATTTTTCGAACGTGCTGAAGAAAAATCCTTACACCTCCTGAAATATGCGTATTCAAGTTAAGATCTGTGATGAAATATTTTGTATAACCACTAGTCTCGTTTTAAATTGTTAGCTTTTTCTGTAGCAAGCAAGTGTACGTAAGACAATATGTTTATTCTTGCATGTGAACAAACACACACGTACACATACGATAACATATACACATACAGACACTTTTAACACATACAGACATACCAAGAGAGAGAGAGAGACAGACAGACATGAAGACGTATACACACATCCGATTCACCGAAACAAACATGAAAACATACGCACGCACGCACGCACGCACACACACACCCGCACACAGAAACAAACACAAACACACACACACGAAAGCATACGCACGCACAAACATACAATTACAGAGATGAAACAATAACTTTTCTCACAAAGTATGTGAGAAAAAACTTAGTCCATCGCACGGATATATGCATACACTTAGAAAGACATCCATTGAATAATACCATACACCACACAAGAATATACTTTGCATAAGATCAGAGAAACATTCTCCTACATATTCATAAACAGACTGCTTGAAAGTAATAAGCTTCTTTTTACTCGAATCATACAAACATGAAGACGTATACACATACAGAGAAACGACTATGTGCATACAGACATCTTAACACATACGCACACGCACGAAAACATATACATATAGAGAAATAAACATATTAACATACATGAACACACACACACACACTCACATATGCACACATGCACTATTCACTGAAAACATACACACACACACACGCACACACACCGAGAGAGAAACAAACATGAGGACACAGTTACATCTTGACATATATGCACACACCTACACGTACACATATTTTGTAGAAACATACATATCTACACACAAATACAAACACACACACACAGCGGATTAAACATACAGACAGACATACGCGCTAGACAATGTGCTTTACGGTAATGCGGTGCCCTGTGAACTAAAGAATCTTTCTCAAATCCAAACAGTATAACTTTCATGTAGGTTCTGATATCAAAGATGGTGTGCTTTCCAGCAGTGCAGCACCCCCATGGGCTAAAAATCTTTCTCAAACCCGATCAGAGCGTGTTTTTTCACAAATGTGTTCCAGGAGTTGTGATCGTTATCTCTATAGATTTAAATGTGAAGCATAGAGTGCGTATCTCTTTGTATGAAATCGCTTATAATGAGACAACATTTCCTTTAAAAGTTGGAAGTTATTAGTATGAACAAAAAAAAAATGATGATGTATACACTATCTGATCGTTAAAATGAAACTTTAGCAAGTTAATATATCGTTCTCTAGCTAGCGAGTCCGAAATTAATGTGTCTTTGCTTTAAAAATAAATACGACTTCACGCAGCTAATTGTCGTAACAGTTACAGGATCCTCTCATACGACCCCATAGAAGGGGTGAGAGGTTGTCGGGATCTTGGTAGGTAAACAACACAAACGTTCATGTCTTACTATAGATCAAATATCCGAACACTATGGCTGATTACACAATTCTGAAAAAATATCTGTCAACGATTGCAACCTTCGTCCCTCAGAATCGAGAAGTAATTAGTACTAACTTACTGGGGTAGTGCTACTTTCTATAGACAGTGTTCTTTCAGATTTCCAAACAAGATACATAACATTATCAAAAAAAACGTGTGCTTGCCCGAACCACTTTCACACTAACATAGTACCACTTGTTCTAAGAATTCCACATTAGTATAGAAATATTCTCATGCAGGAAAAATAACTAAACCGATTCTTAGACAGTGTTAGATTGTAGTGAAACACCCCATCTTTGTCGAAAAACTTGTGTTTGCAGCGAAAAATAGCCACCTTCACCCACACTTATGCGCTTATTTAAACGAACCGAGGGGACCGGGAACTCTGAAAAGAGATAGGCTTTGGAATAACCGTCGAGAGAGCTTACGTTTCTTACGTTACATTTTATCGGTTGCTGAAGTCAGTGAATGCAAAGTTAGGTCTAGCGGATCGATTCTGGGACCCGACTTTTCATGGAAATACTGAAAATATTGTTGTTTTCTTATAAACAGTGAGTTTTCAGATTTTTAATTTACAAACAAAAGCGCCTATTCAGATTGCCTTCCGTTCGAATCATATTTAATGCAGTCAACATTGACTTATTGTGAAAGAATGACTATTCGTGCTATTGAAATTTTCCTTTTCATACATTAGGAAATGGAAGGTTCGTGCATGTAAGAGTGAGTTCGGTGTATCTTTAAAAATATATGCAACTATCTGTCTTAACGGTTAGCTTTCACACGACCCTGTAGAACGGATGAGAGGATGTCGGGATCTTGGCAGGTAAACAACATTCATGTCTTACTATGGATCTCAAACCCTGACTTTGTTAGAAGTAACTAACCTACTGTCTATGGGATAGATGTTGGCTATCGTAACTTATAGCTGTATCGGAGGTAAAGTACTGAATAGGCTATTGTGAAATTTTCAATGTAAGCAGTAATAATCTGATAATGCTTGCGATTTACCTACTTTGGTCGTTAAAGTTTGGTTTATTAGAAAGTAAATATACACATAGGGAAGATGAATCAGTGATTGAACTTTAATTATCTTGCGAGATGTGTGTGAGGAAATGCATAGATATTGAGAGTTTACGATTCTATGAAGAAACGCGCATCTGAAAATTAAGTTATGAGATTGTATGACAGTGAAGCAGCCTCAGTTTTTTATTCTAAATGCTTACACAACCTATGGATAGGTAGTTTGTCTGTGTAATTGTGAGTCTGATGCGTAGATAGACACTCTGATTAACGAATGTCAGAAAAAGTCCTTGAATGTGTAAAACATCCCTTGTGATCCTGACAGAAATAGACATCTACAGCAGAATTAACTCAGAAGATTGTGTGGTCAGAACTTTACAGAGGTCTATTCATATTTGATAATTTCTCAAGCATCGAGGTTTATGATAGTATAGAGAAAAGAAGCGAGGATCCCTATCTATATTAATGTTGTCAAGCTCAGTACATTACGTTTCACATAAGTCCATTCACGATTTTAATGACTTTTTAGTTCTTTATTGTCTATGGGGTTCCAGGTTTGTTTTTTAGCAAAGTCATATCGCTAGTGTGAGAAAGATCGTCCTTTGCATCGAAGTCACCAGCGTTCCACAGAAACGTTACATTATTGCGGTTGGAAAAAATAAAAGTTGAAACTTAAGTGATAACCCCAGAATGTCATATGAAAATTTGAAGTGAGAGCGTATAAGGACGTTAACACAATCACCTAACAATGGACGCATGGAATAATGTTAAAGATTTCGTATTAAGATTTTCCACTGAATTACACCTCACAATTTCTTATGACATTAACAATTGTTCCCTTTTCTAATGTACGAGGTCAGACCCTGTAACCGCTACATTCTTTAATTGTGATGTCGAGCTTGTAAAATCAGCTGAGCGCTTGGAGAACGCGATAACTTAAGATCCGAAGGCCCCCCACATGGAGTTCTGATAAAGTGGAGCATTCGACAGGAAACAGTAATTATTGAACTTTGTTCAAAAGATCTTTGAGGGAGATAAGACACCAGCGGTTCTCGCATGAAATTACACATGCTCCAGTTGTCAGCTTTCCATAGGTCAGTGCGAGTGGCGTTGGGTGAGCGGCCCGTGATCTTTGTACATCACCCGTTGCTTCTTGCTGCGCTCACATCCCCCGCATTTCAGCGTGAACAGAGTCGAAGCGGAGAGAAGCATTTTCACGTGAACAGAGTCGAAGCGGAGAGAAGCATTTTCACGTGAACAGAGTCGAAGCGGAGAGAAGCATTTTCACGTGAACAGAGTTGAAGCGGAGAGAAGCATTTTCACGTGAACAGAATTGAAGCGGAGAGAAGGAATTTGTCACTCTCAGAACACGTCACTTCTTGTACGTGAGAACAGCAGCATAAGTACATGGGTAGACCAGATCAGAACATATAGGTCAAAGCATAGATGGATTTTTATGTTGCGCCGAAGCTTTCTCATTTCCGTGGATTAGCCTATGTATGTTGAGAAGGGTACGTTCGAGTGAGACTTATATTTTTTATAGTAGGTTATAGTTAAAACTATTGTACTCTATTAACACGCATTCGTGTTGCGTTTTTTTACGGAAACGTGTAAATTCTACTTTTAGCATTCTGCCTCGCAGTCTTTACCCGATGAAAACAACTGACCTTGTAATTTCGTCAGCGTCTTCACGTTCGCCGATAAACGGTTGAAGAGACGATTTTTAAAAACTGTGTGAGCGCTTGTAGATTACTCCCATAGCTGATTTTTCTTCGAATAGCATTACTATCTCGTACTGAGGATACAGCGGTAATAAGTACTTTTAAAATATGTCGCTCAACGGATATATAGGAATTAAAACAATTAGTTTTATTAGTCATACTTTTGCAATCACGATGTTTTTGAAGTGACTTAGTAAAGGAAAATAAGTTAATAAATTGTGAAGTGATTGTAATTTGAAAGGAATTTAATGTAAAACCACTTTCTAAGACAAGTCGTGACGTGGAAGCACAGATATATGATGGTCTCAACCCTGATGGAGACTAAATAAGCTCAACTCTTGAAGGTTTAGGGCACGTCATTTAAAAAGTCTACATGGTGTACATTGAAACATATCATAAAGGGTAGAATTGGGAATGCGGAGAACTGCCTCTGGACTTGTTAAAATTTCGAGTGCTTAATCACTGGTCAAGGCTGCGAGTGGGTTTTCATGTTGTAAGACATCGCACCTGATGCGGAGGCAGCACAGATCCAAGATTCAACCGTCAATAAAACGTGGTCCGTACTGAACGCTGGTCTTTTAGGTCACCCTATTACCCTTCAATATTTTTCATCATGATCAATAAAACCAGATTTTTTTTCCTTTTATTAATTTTTTATTAATTTTTTATCCAATAGAATTTTCTGCGGGGGAGTTAAACAGTTACTGCGGGATAGTCCTTATTCTAGTGAAGCTCGAATTCGCGTATGAATAATTATTCTGAGGCTTCCATCATCCGATCGTTGCCATCCCAAAGTTTATCTGGACTTGGCAAATTTCAGATGAACGTGGACACCATGGTAGCGGGTTCAAATCACTGTGTCGGGAAGGTTTTTTTTTTAAATACAGGACGTTGGATGACACCGATTAAATGCGTATAGAGAAAACTGATTTACCACGTGAAGGGTCACCCAGGGGTTTATAATGATGAGGGATGGAGTTTTTGATAAGTGTTTAATTACTAAGGAATAAAAATGGGTAATACAGGGAATATACAACTTTGGGAGTTGATTTTATGTGAGTGACTGCTACCGAAAGTTTTGCGATTATTTAGAGACTTGCATTAGCCATTCTGAGTGTCACCATTCAAAAAGAGTTTAGTGGACTTGTAAAAGGATAGAAACCAAGGGAGTTTGTGATGAGTTTTTTAAATACAGGAGATGTACTAAAATGCGCATTGGACGCCACCGATTAAATTTTTAATGAGGGGAGGAGACAGTTTTGATAAGTGTTTAATTAATAAGGAATAAATACATAGAATATACAACTTTGGGAGTTGATTTTATGTGAGGAGCTGCTTTGCAATTATTTATGAGGATTACATCACCCTTTCTGCGAGGGGGTTGCCACCTAAAGTTCTTGATTTTCTGTGAGTGACTGCTATCGAAAGTTTTGCAATTATTTAGAGACTTGCATCATCCCTTTCTGCACGAGGTTGCTACCCTTGCAACTATTCTGAGGCTTGCATCATCTGATCGTTGCCACACATCAAAGTTTAATTACGACTAAAATAGAGGTTTTTTCCCGACATTATAGTCACTAGATGGCGCCAGGGGTTAAAAGGTAGAGGGAATTTTAATAAAGGGGGCGGAACTTTTGATAGGGGGATTTTTTATTGAGGAGGGGGAATCAAAAATTGGGAAATTAGAATTAAAATAGGGGTTTTCCCGAAAATAGTACTCCTCATAGTCACTAGATGGCGCCAGGGGTTAAAGGGGTGGGAAGGAAGGGTTTTTTATAAAGGGGGAAAATTTTTTTAATAATGGGAGGTTTTTAATAAAGAGGATTAATTTTTTTTAATTAATTTTTAATTAATTATGGCTTATCAATTAGTTATTAATTAGTTATTAATTGATTATTAATTAGGGATGTGGCCGGAAGTGGGCGTGGTCAGTGACGTCATATGGGGAAGCATAGTGCGTGCGGACCCGTGGGTTGTGATGATACTACTTAGGTTTTTCCTGATTTTTTTTTAAATCCCACAGAAAACCGACCGGCTGAGAAACAATGTTAGAGACAGCGCAGCAACGGAATGTTGTATCAGATAGCGAATACATTGGTTTCCATAAGTTAAGGATCAAATGAGAAAAATGGAATATCCTACAATTTCGACGATAGACATGCGCGAAAGTCACGTATGGTATTGGGAAATCCAATGCAAGATTGAGCTATGGTATGCAATATGCTGGCAGCGATAAATGCAAGTGCACATGGAGTAAGAGGGGGGATGGCAAGAGCGGAAGTTGCCCTCCCCCCTCCATCCTGGAGAAATTCATGAAATATTCATTTGTGTTAAATAATATCAGGTGTTCCAATAGTTAACGTTTTGTTTCTTCTTTGAAAAAAAATATAATTCTTAAGGATATGTTTATTTTACGTTTTCTTTGCTGTCAAAAGTGTTTCATTTATATTTATTTATTATTTTGAAAAAGCATTTTTACGTGTATTTGTAATAAGAAGTCCTTTTTGTTTTTTCGTTTCGTTTTCGAGCATCCTTCTTCGTATTATGCATAATCCCTTATTTTCAACTGCACTCATTAATGAACGGCTGGCAGAAATATTTCTTCTATCTTGAAACGCTGATTGTTCCTTTTGCTCTCTGCTTGAAATTTTACACTTTCCTGAAACAAATTTGCCCCGATCCTGGAAAAATTTCAGTCAGTGCCCATTCAAATGTATCGAGCGTTAAAAAGTGTTCTCTAGTTTTGCGAAGTGCGAGGCGGAGTTGTCGAGAAAGTTGCTTTTTGGATGTAGCTACCAGATATCATTTATAGGAAGAGGTGCGGTGGCAGGCTGTAGGTCAGCTCGAGTCAGGCCAAAACCAAGCAGATTGCTGTCAGATGTCAAAATGTGAGTCAAATGTTCAGTGGTGCACGGGCTTGGTCAGATTCCAATAAGGACAAAGCGCATCCAGACAATAACGACAGGTAACAATCCCAAAGGAGGACCACTATCTGTTGTTATGCACCCAGATGAACAGGATGTTTGAGGAGCAGGAAATGAACTGCGGTGGGACCTCACAGCAGAGAGAGGAATGGCGATATCCGTTACCCCAAATGCTGAAGACTTCATAAAGTATGCCTATATGCTAGACATAACAGGAATGACTTTAAACTGGTGCAGAAATCGTATCAACTGCACTCAGGAGAAATAGCGGTCCATGCTCTTCACCGATGAATCGAGATTTGTTCTCCATAACGATTTTCAGCTGTAGTTGATGTGGAAGAAAACAGGAACATGCTATTATAACATAAATATCCATGGACGTGACACATAGGATGGTGGTAGTGTCATAGTTTGGGCAGGAATATCTCTGGACAGCTGCACAGATATATACATCCTCCAATAGGCTATACAGGGATGAAATCTTGTATGATGAAATCTTCATAAGAAAATATGTGGTTGCAATACGTGATACCTTCTCCTGCAGGATGATAACGTTACCTGTAGCATTGTCGCCTTGTCGATTGCTAACTGGAGAATAGCTCTAATAACTGTGTGGAGTGGCCAGCCCAGTCTCACAATCAAATTCCGATAAAACATGCATTGGATGCTTTTGGAAGATCGGTTGTTCGCCTGAATCCTGCTTCTCTGCAAGACACCCAAAGCTTCCACGTGCTTTGGGAGAGAATTCAAGATTACTGCCCACTGCGGTTCTGGACAGTGCTTATCGACAACATGTGACATCGCTGTGAGGCCTGCATAAATGGTAAAAGGTAACCATACTCTATATTGAATCGCTTGGACTCTCTAAGTTGACCTTCATCGCTTTACTATATATCAGCAAGCTTACATATTTTTGAAAATTTAAAGTGTTATTCCATTTTTCAAATGCTATTCTTGCGCATAACGTTAATAACGCGCATAATTAAACGCGTATAAATTAACGCGCATAATTAAACGCGCATAACCGTCTTCCGATTCCCATGTAACAGATCTAACGGGTTTTTACACTTTTCCTGAATTTATGGGAACCAGTGTACGCTTTGTGAGATAAAGAGACAACAAGAGGATGGGTCGATAGGAAGAAAAGTTTTTCACTCTGATTAATATATCAAGTAATTTGAATATTTCTAAATTATTTTCTAAGATCTAGGAAATTAAAGAATTATTTTCAGATTCAAGAATATTTAGAATAAGAGATGAAGATGACTTATTGGCATTAACATAAAAAGGTTAATATATTATGATGTGTGTGTATATAGTATTGACCTCTCAGATATAAAACATAGTTTAGATTTAGAAATAAATCTTATTCTGAAGGATTTTAATTTTCCTATATGTTTAAAGCATAAATATATTCTTGTATGTTTAGTAAGCTTTGCATTTTGGGAAATAGTTCATTACTTACAATGCAGTTTGATTCTTTTTCATATTCCAATGGCAGGTTTGTTCCTGATGCTTTCTCTTAGCAACTGGTGTAGAAACAAAAAGATTTTACTCTTTCTAACTGAATATAATAAGTTATTAATTGGAATATTCTATGGCCTGGTGCAAATGGATATAATATAATGGACTATTGCAATGGATATAATATAATGGACTATTGCAATGGATATATATATAATTTGACTATTAAACAAGGAACAGAAGGAGAAAAGAATTTAATTTTGTAGATAATGGTTTTGAAATTCCTAGTACCATCATAGTACAGGCTACATGTAATAAATCTGACATAATACAATGTTTTGTTATTGATAAAATATCTGAATGTCAGAGCTTCTTTCCTGTATGCTCAATTTATAATCAGATTAAATGTAGGAAACAAATTCTAATGTATATACTTGCTTTCCACATAACACTTATAATGCTTTTGCAATACAATGTTATTGATAGTGATATATATTTATTAGCAGGAAAACTGACAATGGCTGGAATAGCTGAATTGTTTGCTTAGATATTTGCAATTGTTTCTCACAATGCCATGGATCAAAAGGATCACATGAAGTTATAATGACTGTTTACCTGGGAGAAGTTAACTATAAACAAGTACATTTATATATTTACAAGGTGGAATTAAAAACAATGAAATCATATTACTTCTTTAACATCCCATATTCCTATGTAGGAGAACAGTTGTACATAAAAATCCTGCTGGCAGCTAATATGCAAAATCTTATTGCATTGACTCTGATATTGGAAATGAGCCTAACTTATTTTCATCTGTTTTTATGTATGATTTATGTCAAAATTGAATTGCATGCTACAATTTCTTGCAGTAGTTCTTTTCAATGTAGGAAAACTAATAGATCATATGGGATTGTAATGTGGGTTGAGTCAAAAAAAGTTTGCTTCAGACAACTCTTGGCTATAGACTTTCTTAATGCTAAGATTAACAAACTCTTTCACATGTAATTGCTTTCCAAAAAGTACTTATAGTGCTTTTGGAATATAGTATTATTGCTTTTGGCATAAACTTGGTAGCAGAAAAATTGACAAAATTAGGAAAAGTTGCAATTTTTCTATTAGATACTTGCAATAGTTTCTCACATTTTAAAGGATCAAAGATCTCACATGGAGTTGTAACGGTTATTCCATTGGGGAAAGACCACTTTAAACAGGTACATTTGCATATTTACAAGGGAGAATTAACAACAATAATATCATATTACTTCTTTAACATTCCAAATTCCTCTATAGGAAAAGAATTGCCCATAACAGTCCTATCAGAAGATGCTAATGTGCAACTTTTAATTGAGTCGTTTAATTTGAGTAGTTCATTTCACTGTAAAGAGGCAAATAGATCACATGAAGTTGTAATGTGTGTTGTTAGAAAATTCTTACCTATATTCAAGTATACATTGACATGTTGAAGATAGAAGAAATGCATATAACTCTAGTGAAGGTTATAAATACTTTCAATACCTATATAAGGGAAGCTTTTCAAATGAAAAGATTATTCAAAATGTTGCTTAGCATGAATTATATGAAATTTGTAATTTCATTGCATTATCATTTTTTTATATTTCCTTAAGGGTATGAAACATATTTTAAATACACTGATACTGCTCTTTTGAAGATTTAAGCACATATTCTGTTTCTATGTAATAGAACTTTTGCGTAAATTGGATAAATAAAATAAAACTTAGAGCTAAGATATTTAGAGCTTAAGATTAAAATTATTTGAAATAGGGACTGTTAATAGAAAAAGTAAATGCATGCATGAAATTTTTGAAAAGACAAAGAATCGTCTACTGATGGACGTATTCTAAGAAGAGAGGTTTTTCACTGTGGGAAGGGTGGATTTGTTAGACCTTTTCTTTTCTTCACTCAATACACTTAGAGTGTCTAGGATAAAAAATGTTGAAATGATGATTATTGATACGAAAAGAAATTGTGAATATGAAATTTGTCAAAAGAATTATTTGGAGATAGCTGTTTCTCATGATAGAAATTTTATATTGAGTGCAGCCATCTAGTGGAGTTGGTATGATTAACTTTTTTAATAAACTTAATATTTTTCTGGTTTGAATAGTGGTAAAATATAAATCTGTGATTAGGCAAATGGGTTTTGTTAATCTTCCAAAAGGCACTACAACTCAAGATCTTTTTTGCTTTGTTTCACAATGGTCATAGAAAGTGTAGGTACTTCTGTAGAGGATGAACTTCGCAATATAAAAACAATAACTCTACCTGATTTTTGTGAATATGAGAATCACAATTTAAATGAATTCACAAATGTGTCCGTAATTCACTTTAATACACTGAGAAGCCACTTTAATACACATGAGAAGCCAAAAAAAGTCCTGGGATACGTGCCTAATAACGGGTTAGTCCCCCATGAGCTCTCAACAGCGCAGACACACGTCGATGCACGGACTCAGCGAGTTGCCGGTGTCGTTCTGCAGGGATGGCAGTCCACACATCCTGCATTGTAGACCATAATTGTGTTGCATTGGATGGTGCTGGATTCATGGATTGTAAGCTTGTTTCCATTCAGTCCCACCGAGGTTCCAAGGGGTTCGTATCAGGGGACCGTGGGGGCCAATTCATGGTAGTAAAATCCGCGGAGTGTTCCTCGATCCACCTCCTAGCAACCAAAGACTGGTGACACGTTGCATTATCTTGTTGGAATACCCCTTCACCATCAGGGTGCTCGAGTGCCATGAAGAGGTGCAGGTGATTTGCGAGAATGTCCACGCATCTCATACCTGTGAGCGATTCCTCCAAACGGACAAGAAAGAACAATGTAGACCACGTGAATACGCCCCACTCCATCCTGAACATTATCTTGCAGACAAGAAGGGTCCATGGCTTCAAGGGGCCTATGCCACACTCTAAAGCGTACGTCAGAGCGAAACAACTGGAATCTTGATTCATCGGACTATGCTACCCGACGCCACTGTTCTACTGTCCAATTTCGATGTCTTCAGGCCCATTGCAGTCGTTGTGCTCTGTGACAACTTGTAAGCAATGGGACACGAGTGGGTCTTCGATTACCAAATCCGATGGAGTGCAGGTGGCGACGGACAGTCCTTTCAGAAACGTTTTGTGTTTGGCTTGCATTCAAATTGGCAGTGCTTTCATGCACTGTAGCCTGTCTGTTGGTCGTTACCATTTGTGATAGCCGACACGAGTTCCGTTCGTCAATTGCACGTGGCCATCTCGTTTGCTGGTTTACGTGTATGGAAATGCCATCAATAGAATACTGATGATAAACTCTTGACACCATTAACCAGGGAAAACCGAATTCCTGCACGATCTTCGATATTGCATGACCCATCCTTCTGGCACCGATGATCAAGTCACGTTCAAAGTCAGAAAACTCACGATGTGCAGCCAATGCTGAATTAAAAACTACTCCGAAACGAATATTGAGTTTGTTAGCTACTGCAATGCCATTTTGTGGTTGACGTCCAACGCATCGGTTACGAGTACAGCGTAATAGTTCTACTTTAACTGCTCTTCCCATGACTTTTGTCCTCTCAGTTTTTCAGAAGTTTGAGGCAAAACTTTAACGAATTAATGGTGCTAAACCAACAGATGGATTATAGTTCTGATGGGATATTGTTGTCTGAAATATGGATGAAAATTGAAGAGGTTGAATTATATAATATAGAAGGATCATCATCATCATCATCATCATCATCATCATCATCATCATCATCATCGTCGTCGTCGTCGTCGTCGTCGTCGTCGTCGTCGTCGTCGTCATCATCAAGCAGACATGGACTACGGAGGTCCAACCTGACCACGCAATTTAGTTCTCCAAGCATATCAGTCATGAGCTGTATCTGCTGAATCTCTCCACTGCACACCAATTCTAACTGCTATATAATGAACTAATAACTCCACTGCACACCAGTCCTGTTTGACATTGTCTGCCCACCGCATCCTAGGTCTCCCCTTCTTTCTGAGGCTTTTAGGCACACTGTTCATAACCCTATTCGTCAATCTATAATTATTCATACGGGCAACATGGCCAAACCAACGGAGTCTCTCTCTGCACAATATGCTGCTTAAAGGAGGTTGCAAACTCCTTTGCCTAACTTCATCATTAGTTACAAAGTTGAACCACCTAATGCCCAAGATACTGCGTAAGCATCTGGAATCAAAAGCATCTAGTTTCCTGTTTTCTTGTTTACAAAGTGTCCAAGTTTCACTACCATAACTAACCCTAGAAAGAACCAAACTATTATACAGTCTAATTTTAGTCTTTAGGTGTATACGCCTATTTCTCCGCACTCTCCATAGATTCTTAAAAGTGCCTTCATGTCGCACATCACCAGTATCTGTTACATAGCTCCCAAGAAAATTAAACTGTGACACCTGCTCAAGACTGCAACCATTCAGATTAACTGAATCACAGCCTGCTTAACCAATTTTCATCACTTTAGTTTTCTCTCTGTTTATAACCAACCAACTCTATTACTAGTCTCATCAACAGCCGCAATGAAAGAATTCATCTCATCAATTTAGATTATTCAGATGATATAGCCAACAAGGCCAAATCATCTGAATAATCTAAATCAGAAATTGTGAAATTTCTAGACCATTTAAGGCCAAAATCTTTCCCTTGCAGTGAATTTCGCATAACATTATCAATAGCCAAATTAAAGAGAAAAGGAGACAAAATGCACCCTTGTCGAACACCAGAAGCAATGTTAAACTAATTGTTACTAGCCTCACCAACTCTCACACACAACTCAGTGTTCTCATAGAAAGGTTTCATTATGTTAACTAACTTTTCTTGTATGCCATACAATCTCACAATCAACCACAAATTATGACGATCAACAGAGTCGAAAGCCTTTTTGAAATCAACAAAGCTAGCAACCAAAGGTTTCTGAAACTCTAAACATTTCTCAAGAATCTGCCTGAATGAAAATATCTGATTCGCACATCCCCTACCTCTTTGGAATCCACATTGTTCATTAAACAAATGACTGTCAACCAAATTCTTAATTCTATTAAGCCCAATCATGAAAAGAACTTTACCTGGAACATAGAGTAGGCTGATTCCCCTATAGTTATCACAAGAACTGCGATCACCTTTTTTGAAAATAGGGATAACAATAGCTCTGGTAAAATCCTTAGGAACCATGCCTTTATCATAAAAGATATTCAGAATTTCAGTCATCCATATGGTAACCCAAACATTCCGAGCTCTAAGTATTTAGTAGTAATTTCATCTACCCCTGGGGATTTATGTAGTTTATTTTAGAAACAGCCAAACTAATTTGAGCTTGTGCTATAGGGCCAACATTAAAGCCAGTAATACATCTATCATTATTACAAACAATGGAATAGAATAACTATATTGTATAGAACATCACTGAAATGCTCAGCCCACCTAGCCATGATAGAATCCTCAACTTCTATAATCTTACTTATGTTTATACTTCAATCCCTGTATACCTGTCTGTTTTCAACCACACAAAACATTAACTATCTGGTACAGTTCTCTGTTGTTGTGCTGTCTAACTGTTTCCTTGGCTTTGTCAGCCAAGCCATCAAGCCAAAATTTCTTATCAGCAGCTAACTGATCCTTTACATGTTTATTAAACTCTCTGTAATACTTTCTTTTATGACTAGTAGGATATTGATTAAGAACATTCAGGTAGTTCTTTCTTTCTGAAATAAGCTCAAGTGCCATATCACTCAAATAATTCTATCTCCTCTGCTCCTTTTTACCTAAAATATTACTGTTAGTTTCCTAAAAAGCTTTTTTAAAACGGTCCCATTTTTCCCCCACTTTAGTAGTAATCAAACCATACATAAGTTATTATCAGTGTAGGGAATCTAACCAATCAGGAGGAGTATTAATATATATATATGTATTAAATTAGGAACACATTCTTTAACCCAGCTAAGTTTTCGTATATTAAGTGCAGAGGCAATGCATCAGCATAGATAACATTATTTTCTGTTATTCTAATGTATAGGCTCATGAGCACACTATAAATTTTTTTAATGACGAATTACAGCAGAAACTAGATTCATTGAGGTTAAATAATGCTATTTTCATTGAAGATATAAATATAGATGTTTTAAAAGAATCTAGAAAAATAAATGGTTATTTACAATAATGAGTGAGAATGGTTACTCTCACTATGCTAGGTCACCTACTAGAGTACGTTAATATAGTATCAGTTGCTTAGATTATGTTTTTATAAAATCTAAGGTTTGGGAACTGAAGTGTACATCATTGAATCGTCATTTATTGATCATTATCCACTTATTTTATATTTGAATCAAGTTAGTCTGAATCCGGTGGAGGAATTACACCTATAAAAACTAATGATTTTGTTAATTATTATAAATTTGAAGAACATGTGAAAAGTTTAGATTTTAGTGATTATGTATAACAATTGCTCAGTCGTGAATGTTGCATTTTGACACTTGGTATAAAGTAATTTTTTGTACAGAAAAATATTTATGCAAAAAAAAGGAAAAAAAAAAAGAATGAAAAGAAAATTTTGGTTACAAGTGGCACAATTACATTAATTAATAAAAAAAAGAAAAATTATATCGGAAATATGAAAGACATTCAGGGATTATATACTTTGAAACAGAATAAAAGATATTTTGTTAATTTTAAAAGCAGAATTAAGGAGAACTAGAAATAATTATTGTACTATATGTATGGTTTTCAAAGCTGTGGAAAAAATAATAAGAAACAATGGAATTATGTTAATGATATTTCAGCGACAAAAGTGAAGAAAATATATGTACCTTCTTAAGAGAAGACAACTGATTTGGTTAATGACATGAATAGAAATTTTATTCAAGGTATCACATATCTGAACCCTGAAATTGATAATCAACATAAATTATGTTATTCATGTGATATAAAATGTATATCAAAATCTCCTTATATGAAAAATACGGATGACGCAGAAATTGGCAAAGAACTTGCAGCAATGAGATAGAACAAAGCCTCTGGGTATGATGTTATTACAGTGTCAAAGTTACAAATTATTGCTAAATAAAATTTAAACGTTTTTACTTATTTAATTAATATATCACTACAACAAAGGAAACTTTATTGATCAACTGAAATATGCTTTAGTTTCCCGATTTGCAAATTGGATGATAAAGAATTGTTGTTAATTACAGACCAATCTCGCCCCTTGTCGATGTTTTCTAAATTAATTAAAAAAATTGTTATAAATATGTTGGGTAAAAAAACATTGACACTATTTCTGGATCTACAAAATGCTTTCGATACAGTGGATCAGGAAATACTGTTAAAAAACTGTTTGTCAACGGTATAAGAGGACATTTATAATTGATCAGGCGGTAAAAGTGAATAAGGAAATAAGTTCGTTTAGGAAAATTAAAAATGGTGTATTTTTAAGCTTTGTATTTTGTCTTTGTATTGGGTTTCTTATTTACATTAATGACTTATGCGATTTATATTTATGAGGATCATTAATATGTTATGCCAATGATATTGCAGTAGTTTACACATCAGATGCTATTTTAGAAATGGAAACAAATCTAGAAAATGATCTTTTAAAAATACATAGGTGGCTAGTTTTTAATAAATTAAATTTCAATATTAATAAAAGTTAGTTTTTTTATTCTGAATTGCTTAAAACAGACTCTCTAATAGGAATTAAATATCATGATGTTAATTGCCTTCTTAATCAGAATTGTACATGCCTAAATTAGAAAGAGTACATAATTACAATTATCTGGAGGTTGAACTGAATTCTTCTCTAAAATGGAAGACTCATGGAAATAAGAAAACAAAGTGATTAAAATACATGTTATTTAAATTTTATCATATTAAAAAAATAGTAGATAAGAAATTTTTAACAGTACCATAATTATTCCTGGGTTTACTCTAATATACAGCATGATTTATGTAGTTGGGGAGATGATTATGATATTAATTTATATAACTGTTTTAAGGTACATAAAATATTTAAGTTAGTGTTTAATGTTAATTTTTTTACTTTAAAACCATCTACTTTAATTCATTTTTCATTACATTATAAATATTTATATATAAAAAATTCTATTGTTTTTATATCAAAATAAGCAATCGATAGAGAGCTAACGTATTAAATGCAATTTACGAATGAAAGGAGGAATGTTTGAAATACCGTTGGCAAAGAAGAATATTCTCCAGAGGCACTTTGCTTATTTGGCACCAAAATTTTACAATTCCTTACCACTGGATATGAAAGATGAAAACAATTTGACTGTCTTCAAGAAGAAATTGCATACACATATATTAACTGATGAATCTACTTTAAGGTCAATCGTTTAAATATTTTATTTATAATTGATGAATACTAATGTATCCTTATCTTTTATTATTGATGTACCAAGTTATATTAAGAATTGATTGTTATTCTCATTATTGGTTGCCTAAATTTGATGTTGATAATTAAAACGGAACCTGGATGGGCAGTTTAGCCCCTTGGTTCTGGCATGTAAATAACTAAAATTATGCGTGTTGTTTTTTATTTTTCTTGCTCTATTTTTTTGGTTTTGTTCCACCATTTGTATTGTTAAATGTATGAATCTTTGTGATACATATATATGTATTGATTATTAGTGAAAACAAATGCTACTAGTACTACTAATATGCAAGGATAAAGGTGATAAGTAATCAAAGATGAATTTTCTCTCACGGTAAGGTGGTTTCAGCATTTCAATGATGTTCTGAATAATGTAATTAGCTCTATACCCATTAATTGCAACAACACAATACTTATTTCTGGTGTTAAGTTGGTTTTATTCGGTATTTTACCATTTGTTTTAGCATTTTCAAATGTACTGGGATTTCAAGCTATTTTGTATATTCTGATACTAACATTCAAATTTATCTCTTTATTGTCTTTAAATGAAACCGCCTTCTTTTCCTTATTATTATTATCGCTGAAATTCTGAAAGCTGAAGATGGTTTTATTGTTATATGACTGATTCCAATACCAATTAAAATTTATTTATGATGAAGGATGTAGTTCTTAAGGATTTCATGAGAAGTACAATTTTTAAATTGAAGAAAGGTGATCACGATTCTTGTGATAATTTAAGAGTCTTGTATCTTCTTACTTTTCTAGTAGGATTGATTTGCATAATTGGACTTAAGAGATTAACATTTGGTTGACGGACTGCTTCACTGAATTTTGGTAAAGCTTTCTCTGATTGCTTATCGTTATAAATGGCGTCCGACAAGGGTGAATATTTGGAAAAATATAGCTAAAGGAAAAAGTTGGAAGACCCAGAAACTTTACCTCACCCAGCAGATAATTTTGAACTATGTGTAGCTCTTGCTACAATACTACGAAAGTGGTTTCAATTTTACATTCATTTTATATCGCATTTTAGCAGTTTTATTAAATTACATTTTGTTTCGCTGTCACTTGATAATTATTATAAAAGAATAAAAAATGTGCACTCAAATTGCTATCGAGAAATTGTGCAATGTTAGTCAAATTTACTCGACGTTAACTTGTGCAAAAAAGTGAATTTTAGGATTCGAGAGAACCGTTATCCTGAGCACTAAGTCAGAAATTAAAGCAAAAGTTTTGAATTGTTTATTACATATAAATATTTCAATAAATAAAAAAAAACAACCTCTATCATATATTGTTTAACCCTTTCACGACTAAGGGAAACATTTTTCCCATTTTAAAATTGGTGATTGTCGTATTTAATTATAACCTTATCTGCATTTTTTACACAGAATGTCAAAATAGAACGTATGCCGAACGCAATTACGTAAACGGGAACGTTTAGAAAACAAAAACAGAACTGTCAGGACGCATAATATATGTACTATGTGCAATGTCCATCTTTGCCTCACTACCAAAAGAAATTGCTTCGCAGAATATCATAATTAGCACATCATTTTGTATAGTAATTTTATTTTATAATTTTGTATTATTTTAGTTAACATTTTGTTCTAATAAACCAATAAATAAAAGACATTGCATAATAAGCCTAACTATAATTTGTGTTACCTTTATAGTCCATTGAGAAAAATATTTCCCATAAAATTCCAAAAAAACTACATATTGTTATGTATTTTTTTATGATTTTTATTTATTTTACGTCTAAACAAACTAAAATAAACAGTTGCATACTAATATTTACTCTTAGAAACCTTATGGTCCTGAAAGGGTTAAACAACTACAATAATAGTAGGAAATGATGATTTGTACAATGCGTGTTAATTTTGTTTGTGGAATGATGATTTGTGCAAAGAGGTGTTAGTTTTATTTTCCAAACGCTGATTTACACATAGGTGTTAATTTTTGCGAAATAATGATTTGTAGAACAGGTGTTAATTTTGTTTGTGAAATGATAACTTGTACAATAGATGTTAATTTTGCTTGTTAAAATGATGCCTCGTACAGTAGACGCTGAAATTTGCACCTAAGCAGAATTCTTTTGTGTGAAATGATGACTTGTACAATAGGTATAAATTTGTTTGTGAAATGATATACAATAGGTGATAACTCTTTTAATAACAAAACTTACCACGTAGTGCTTAAAAATTTTCCTTATGTTTATTTTTATATATCTGTTTAATTTTTAATTTTTGCGTCTTACTTCGTGTTTTTTTTTGTTTGTTTGTTTGCTTGCTTGCTTGGTGCTGTTTTCGGTTTTTCATTGTTTGTTTATTTTTTTTTATACGAGTCTTATTCTTCAATTTACCTCCCCTACTGCTGACAAGGCATAATGCTTAGAACTGCTTGCCTACCTCTCAGATCTTCTCTATGGCGTATTAAACTGACAGGCTCCTGTCAGGCCTCTGGAGTAAGCAGCTGAGGGGAGATTTCATTTATTTTTTCAAAAATTCCTTTTCCCTGTAACAATATTAGTATTATATTTTATCATTTTTAACTTTGTGATTTTAATTCTTTTGAAAAATCAATTTTATTCACGATAGATTGAAAGCAGAAAAGGATCATAGCATCAAATCGAAATACCGAAAAAACGATTGCAATGCATAACGCTTATTCGATCAATGTTAAAAGAGTTTTAGTTTCCGGTTGGAGCAAAGAACCAAAAGAATTTCATTTATTGTTCATCTTGAATCGCGAAATGAATGGACTCTCCTCTCCTTCCCTCCCCCTCTCATCATCCTTCCTCCCAAGTGTTACAAATATTTGGGAAAAATGGCCGAACTTCATTTTACAATTAAACGCATTATTTGTTTTTCTATAAATCTTAAATTTTTATTAAATTGTGGGTAATTTTGAAACAGTATCTAATAAATCAGTGTATCTAGTAACTACTATTTGATATTTATGACAATATTTTTTTTTTAATTCTTCCGGTTTCCCATTGCATCACGATGTTTTCGAAAACATTTGTATTACTTAATACGTCACTTTGTATAATGTCTAAAAATAGCGCCTCACCCCTAACCGACCCTTAATTCACACTGGAAAAAATATTCACACTAAAATATGTGAAAACTCTCTGAAATGTCTATTCATAGTCTTTTGAATCATAAATATTGAAATGTTTACTCATGTGTGTAACAGGAAGATGAAAAAAATCATTAGAAACTTTTATGAAGTATAGTTTTGGATTTGTTCCTCCACTTTTGCTTGTTTCTCTAATAAAAGAAAAAAAACTCATGTTGTGAATGTGATCAGGTATAATAATAAAGAAAGGCTCAGGGAGTGGACTTAATCCTGAAATACCTATTAAGATTAGCAGCAGGCTGACAGATTAACCGAAGTTGTGACCTTTTGGAATCGTCGACCTTTCGCTAAGCAGCAGTTTATTTCCACCGCATATTTATGAGGTCAGTAGCGTCGAAACATGAGCTTATCGCTTGACACACATAATCCATCACAAACAGGGAAGCTAAAAAATTATTTTTAATCAGCTAGATAAACCACTTTTAATTTCTTGTTATTGCGGAAAACAACTTTTTTTGAATAACATATATTTCCTTTTAATCAGCTCAACTAGCAATTCCTTGCAATGAATATGCACTACATTACCAAAACTATTTCGATACTTCCATATCACGTGAATGACAAATCAAAATTGCTTAACTTCAAAAAATAAGATTTTACAGAAAATGTCACTGAGGATAAAGACCTGTATTAAATATTTCTAAACTAGTAGATGCTAAATTTGGAGTCGCGGTGGATGGGGTCGTGACTACGCCATGAGCCGATGCCTGATGTCTCTTCAGATACAGAAACTAGAAGAATGCATATTGCCTCTACGCATATGGAAATCTCGTTTTCAAAGAGAATGAGGTTCTTCCTTTAGCTACTCTTTCACTCCTTAAAACTCTTAATTTGAGGTAACGGATGATGAGGGGGGGGGGATGCAAATAAGAGAATTTTTTTTAGTAATTATAGAACATAAAAAGGATTTGTCTTTTATTTCTTAAATGCAAAAATTTTATTTCCCTTCCGAGAAAAGTGCCTTGATTTGTTATTGTGACTGGAATATCTCTGGACACCTCAAACACCGAAATTTCAAATTTCTACAATAAACAGATCACTTACAATATTCGTTAAACTAGGATATGTTTCATGAAGATGAAAGAAAAGGAAGTAGTAATAAACAAAAAACTTACGACAAGTTTTTATAAGCTGGAAGGTGTGTTACTTGAAGGGCCAATAATAATAAATACCAATACACTTTCGCAACAGAACATATGTAGTTTACAACAAATTACATAGTAAAGACAGAAATTGAAATTCTTTTTCTTTTCAGGCCCCTCATATCATGAGGGCATAGTTAATCCAGTGCCTGGAGTGTTACGTAAATCTTCAGTGACTCAGCTGGAAATCGTAACGACTCCTATTAGGTCGTCAAACATGTTCCCCCCCACACACACACCTAGGAAGGTGACAGAAACCCACAGAGATCTTGAAAAGTCGTTACTGCAAAGTGACTAACTCTCAGGACATAAAAGCAGGGAAATTTGTCATTATTCACTAATCCGTATACTAAACGATTAAAAGATCCTAAATGGAAAAAAAATTCGCTATATCCGTAAAAAACGGAAAAAAATATTTGTAATAAAAAGGACAACACCCGTCCCTCGATTTACACCATTGTTTACCAAAATGGGCGATACCGCCCCCTGCGGGGCGCTGGAACGATCCAGGGGGTGGGTAATAGCCTTGGGTGCAATTGGGGGGCGGTGGAAGCATAAAGAAAGAAGGGAAGATAAGAAAATTTTGAAAAACCGTTCGTTCATGTTTCATCTGTTGTGTAACATAAGAGTTACAGTCGTAGTGATTACTTTATTTTCCAAATAAACACATAAAATTATCCTTCGTTATCGTAATTTTCTGTGTGTAATGCGAATGTTACTATGGTTGATTTTAATAAATAATTTTAAAATTACAAGCTTCAAGGTGTCTTATTTACAACAACATCTTTCTTTACTATGCTGTAGGACGTAGGTAGAAATATAGATACATAAAAGAACGCAAATTTGTCACTGCATCTTTCTTTTTGTTCGCTTAAAGAAGGTAGATTTCCAGGGGGCGCTGACTATTTTTTTTTCTGAAAAGGGGGCGGTAGGACAAATAAGTTTGGGAACCTCTGCTTTAGATCATAGATTCCCAACGGGGTGATACCGCCCCCCCAGTGGGCGCTGGAGCCTTCAATGGGGGCGGTAGCGGATCCAGAGGCAAATGGGGGGGGGGGCGTTGAGGCAGTCAAGAGGGGCGGTCAAATAAATAAATAAATTTAATGGAATTTTCTGTGACAACCTTTTTATCTCTTCTATTCTGTGGTGTCTTCCTGGTGATTCTGGTCATCCACTACCTCATCCGTCATGTACAGCTTTTCAACTGCAGCTTGGACAATAAGTTCCCTGCTACCGCCTACTAGCGTAATGGTACGTCTGAAGTCGACTGAGATGCTCTCAAAAGTTCTCTTCAAGATCACAGATTGGATATAAGCTTCAATATGTCTTCCCACTCCAAGTCGCTTTGAGTATGCTTTATGGTACGTAGTTACAATACAATCCCACGTCAGAACATAAGGTATAATATTAACATTACACTTGTGAATTAGGCTCAACTCATTAGCCAGCAGATCATACTTCCTATTCTTTTCAACCTCTATTGTCTGCAGGTTATCCTGAGATGTTATTCCTACTTCAATAATTGTAATCTCATTCAATACCTTAACATGCACTACTATATCAGGCTTATTATGTTGGACATGTGTGTCCGTCCTGATATGCAAATCAACATTGATGCAATAATAATATAATAATAATAAATTTATTATATTTAATATTTTATATAATTATTTTTAATATAATAAAGTACTTTGAAAATACCTGTTTTCATGAATAAATATTTTATCTAGCTATGTAAAATATCTTATTGTTATCGCGTTAATAAGCATTTTTAAATTAGCATTAGGTATACCCATACCTAATTTGTTTTAGTTTAGAATAGATTGACGGTGACAAGTCCTTGCAAGTTGGTAGGCAAACACGCGGTTCATGCAATTTAACATGTTTCGACAAGAATATGGGAGCTTGAAATGACTTGTTTACGGAGCAAGTGCGCCGGCATCGCAAACATACAAGTTAATGCGTGCACAAAATCAAATCTGTAAAAGCGATAACTCTAGGAATGTTTTATTATTTTATGTGCTTCGACGTGATAAATAGTCGTGAGTGATAAGTGTTAGAAGTCATTATAAACATTATTTTTATAACTATTTATAAATCTGTTGAGAAGTTAATTTGTATTTGAAAATGTCTGAATCTACATCTAAAAAGAAATGCCGGCAGTACAGTATTGAGTATTTGAAATATGGATTTACGTACTCTCCTACAAACCAATCATTACCTATGTGTTTAATTTGCCGAAAAGTTTTTCAAATGAAGCTATGAAACCTTCTAGGCTACAAGAGCATTTAAATAAAATGCATGCTGATAAGAAGAACAAAGATTTATCCTATTTTCAAGAACTGGAAAAGCAATATTTAAAACAGCCAACTATGTCAAACCTTTTTGCGTCGTCTTCTAAACAAGATGATGATGGACTGCGAGCCTCATATAACGTTTCATTGTTAATCGCAAAAGCAGGAAAACCACACACAATTGGCGAGCAATTAATTTTGCCGGCAGTCAAAGAGATATTTAAAACTGTTCTTCATCATAAGACACCGTCAGATATCATCAAAAAATTCCTCTCAGTAATAATTCAGTGCAAAGAAGAATAGATGAAATGGCAAAAGACGTTGAAATATCATTATGTGATTACTTAAAGACTTGCAAATTTCCCATTCAACTCGATGAATCATCTCTACCAAATAACGAAGCTCTCCTCTTATCATACGTACGATTTATAAAAGAAGAAAAAATTCATGAAGAGTTATTATTTGCTAAAAATTTAGAATTTGATACAAAGGGAGAATCTATATTTAATACCATGCAAAAGTTTTTTCAAGAGAAAGAAATTCCTATTTGCAATATTTTGTCTGCTGCTACTGATGGTGCTCCAGCAATGACAGGGCGTCATAAGGGTTTCATAGCGCATTTGAAACAAGCAGTACCAAATGTACTCGCTGTACATTGTATTATTCATCGTCAGCATTTGGTTGCAAAAAATTTGAATGAACGTCTGCATACATCGCTCCATTACGTTATTAAAGCAATCAATAAGATTAGAAGCAATTCATTGAATGACCGATTATTTGGTAAGCTTTGTAATGAAAATGATGAAGATTACAATCGCTTGCTGCTGCACACAGAAGTACGTTGGCTCTCTAAAGGTGTTTGTCTGAATCGTTTTTTCAATCTATTTGACTCAGTACTGGACTTTCTTGAAGACAGAGACGAAAAATTGCGCGAAAACCTGATTACGTCAAAAAATGACATCGCTTATTTGACAGACCTGTTTAAAATATTTAATCAAGTTAATTTACAATTGCAAGGTGATGAGTTGAATTTAATTAAAACAAAAAGCGTCATAGCTGCTTTTGCGGGAAAACTTCTTCTATTCAAACGAAGGTAGAGGTGAATACAACCACTTTCCCACATTATCAGCAGTCTCTGCAAAACCGGAAGATTTACTTACTTATTGCCAACACTTGGAAGTTCTTCATGTTGATTTTACGGAGCGTTTCCAAGATATTTTAAACATGAATATATCGAGTTGGGTTTTAGATCCTTTCGCAAACACAGATACTGAAGAATCATCAAATTTGGAAGATGAACTCTTAGAACTCACCAATAACAAAGCACTCAAAGTAAAATTCAAACATGGATACCAAGAGTTCTGGCTTCAAAAATCAATACCAGTTCTCTACCCTGGATTGTGGGCAATAGTACAGAAGTTTTTAATCGCATTTCCTTCGTCCTATGTGGCTGAGCGTGGATTCAGTGCAGTAGCTAATTTACAGTCAAAGAAGAGGAACAGACTACACATCACTGAACGTGGCGATCTGCGATTGATGTTAATGAAATTGGAACCCGACATTAACAAATTGTTAACACTCCACCAGCCTCAACCATCTCATTAATTTTTTTTATTTATTATTAATTTTGTGTTTATCTCATTATTTTTTATTTCTTATTGATTCTGTGTTTATTTTTAAAATTTTAATAAACAATTTTATTTTACATTTGGTTGTCGTTATATTAATTTCTGCTTTATGATTTTTAATAGATAAATAAACAGATAAATTAGGTACAGATAATATGCAACTTTTTTTTAATATTTCATATAAAATTAACTATTATGGACTAGGGGGGGGGGTTGAAATTTTTGTTCTCTTCTAAAGGGGGCGATGGTCCAGAAAAGGTTGGGAATCACTGCTTTAGATAGTAACTGAAGGACATAAATTTCCTCGATATTGAAGCATATTGTAGTCGAAAATTGTTCAGATGAAACGTCACTGGAATGAAATATCGTAGGAACAAAATTAAAAGACAAAACATGATCTCGCTTCTGACACACCTGGTATGCTTCTACTATTAATAAAGAAATACCTTATATATGCATTTAGGACTTGTTTTGTTTCTTATTCATATTTAAGTAGTAAACAAATGTTGCTCAAAAATAAAATTTAGGTAATTCACAGAACATGGAAATGTCTCACTACTTCCACAATTTAATGTAATTTATTCATTCCCAGAGAAAAAAAGGGAAGAAAAATGTTTAAATCTGAAAACGAATAATTTTGACTAATCAATTAATAGCGAATACAGAGATACCACTTGAAATAGAATTCAAGAAAAAAACTATCTCCAGTAATTTGGCTTTGAAATATTACTGCATATTGAATACTATGAATTATATTCTATGTATAATGCAAACTTATTATATTAAATTTTACAGTATTTGGTAACAAAACTATATTACTCATCATTAAAATTAGCACATTCATTTCAATTACATCGTTTCCTTCTTCATGGTTGCGAAAGTAAAAATAAAATCAAACGCACATAAGGGGATACTATCACTTCACGTGCTTAGAAGCGCCTGTGAAGTGTAAGCCCGACCCTGCAAACAGCTGTTATTATTAGAGTCAAGTTCATATTTCTTCTCATATAATCTAATCACTTTTTTTTCAATCTTTTTTCGATCTTGCGCACAATGTTCTGAACGACCAGCTGAAACGAACGCCAAGATTAAATAGGATTGGAGAAGACCCAACAGGTAGTGGCTATGAAACCGATGGAATCGTTCCTTCAAGCTCATCATAGAGTATCGCTCTCTAGCACAACACTGAAACATGGCTTCACTTGCATCAGAAGGAGGGCATGCTTTCCAAGCTCATCGAGCAGCAAGGCCACATCAAATGACTTTATTTTTTCTGAAGGACATCGACAATCTATCAATCTCTAACAAATATTAAAATTAAAAATTCTGGTTAAATAATTTATTTGAATTCTCGTACAAATTATGCTCTTCCAAAATTCTTATTTTCACTGCAAATATTACCTTTTGCTCCTTTTATTGAATACAAGTTGAAATTAATTCCATAACTTTTGATTGCTTCATAACTAAAATGAGTAACAAAATATAAAAAAGTTCTTCACTGAGCCTGTCGTCAATCGTTTTTATGATTCTTCTTTTACAGCCGAACTATTCGCAATTTTTTATCGTGTTATCGGAACCAAAACTCGCTGCTATCCCTAACTATGTCTGTAAGTGTCATGACGTAAGTGCAGCATCGTTTATGTTGTCAGCTGTAAATTGCATTTTCAGATCATAAACGATTTTATTAATGCTGTTCTCTGCCTCACAGGTCATTCCTTTATTTCCTCTCATTTCTGGCCGCATTTGTTTCCTCGATATGCCTTGCAGATAAGATATCGTTCTCATTCGAGGTTTCACTTCTCTCCGTGCAGCGAGTTTTTCATCATCTCCAATTTTATCTCCTTTTCTCGTCTCGCACTTCGATACTCTAGGACATGCATGCGCAACCCATCTCTTGCGATCATCGTGGTGCTCGCCAATGCATTCTTTATTAGCGCTTGCTGTTACCGACAACGTTATCCTTGGCACTAAAAGCACTGAAGAATTTCTTTTGCAAGAGTAAAAAAAAACATATATTTTCTATCGTTTATTCTATTATTATTTCTATATATCAATCCCTTTTACATTCAACACTTCTGTAAAATCTAAAAATATTTAAAATAATATTGTTTGTTCAGGAATCAGACCAATTAAAAAGAGTAATGGGGGGGGGGGGGGCGGGAGCTTCGGTTGTATCAACTGTTACACCCTTTCCCCTGCTTCTATTTATTTATTACCATTTTAGTAACAAAGAAATCCTGCTGATTACCTAATTTGAATCTAGCTTAAAATGAGCATCAATGGAGCTTTTCCCGAGGAGAGCATTGAATTGGTCCCTTTCCCGAGGAGAGCTTTCAATAGAGCTTTTCCCGAGGAGAGCATTGAATTGGTCCCTTTCCCCTCTACCTGGCCTGTAAGAGAGATTTAAGAATTCCACTCTCAGAAGAAGAAATCTCGTCACTCGTCATAGGACTCTTCTAGCAAGTGTGTTCTTTCATATAATACGATGAATACTTTTATACACTATTAAAATTATTATCTTAATTTGTAAAATATTATGCAATTGAAAATTACATAATATTTAGAGAATATATTTTTTAATCGCATCAAAATTCGGGTTCCGTACCTGCTGTTCTGATCCATAGGAGAAACTGATTTGGCATTCCCCTTGTTCCTTTCCACTCGAGAGGAAGGAATGTCTGCTCTACGAAGTATTTACGCTTACACCATAAGAAAAGAAACAGTCGAAACTTGGGTTTCGCTCCTGGAGTTCATGCAACTAACTATTAAAAATGATCTCAATCATAATTTAAATACCTGATTTTTCTTTCAGTTCTAAAAAAAAAGAAAGACTATATATATATATTCTTTTGTTTTAATTTAAACTATTTAAACAGCCTTTAGTAATTAAAAATAGACATCATTCAGAATTTGATCATTTTTTAGCATTTTCTCTATGAATCACGCTTAGCTTTTATAATGATTTTTTTTTTCACGAATTTTTCAATTTCTACGAATTTTCCTTTTTTTTATTTCTAAATATTTTTAAGATTCTAATTTCATCATCAAATAATTTAATTGTTTTTGATGCTCATAATACTCTATAATACGAAAGATCAAAATATGGTTTAGTGGAATATATTTTACGATGTCTCAGAGAAATTATTTTTTCCTAACCAGTCTGTGGCTCAAAAATTTAAGTAAACAAATAAGTAAATGATGAAAGAAAATATTTCCTTTGCTCATATAGATTATGCGTAATTTCAAAATCAACTTTATATAAATTCTTGTATTTAGATTTAAAAAAAAACTAGAAGAACGCATATCGCCTCTGGCGTATGTGAGAATCGCGTTGTCAAAGAGAATGAAATTTTTCCTTTACCTACTCTTTTTTTAAAAGTTTTAATTTGAGTTGGCGGATGATAAGAGAAATGCAAATAGTATTTTATTAGTAATTATGAACATAAATTCGCCTTTCAATTCTTAAATCTAAAAAGCTGCATTTCCCACACTTCTCTCGGAAAAGTGAGTAGATTATTGTTGTTAGTGAAACATCTCTTAAAAACTACCACTAATTTTTGAAATTTCTGTCATATACGTACTTTCAGTTTATACCTCTTTACATTTTAACTTCAATGTCACAGGCACACTTCAGGTGGAGGAGATACGGACTTGCAAAAAGTCCGGTGTTCCGTTTCATCAGTTTATGATCTCTGATCTCTCTCATATCAGCTCTATCGTTTCATATTTAGTGATCTGTAAAGATATATATATATATATACCGGGTGGACTAAAAGTAGGTATACAGTGCAGATCAGGCCATGTTTGCTCTCTCAGGTGCTCGAAATGTCCTCCATCAACGTTGCAACATTCCTGGAATCTGTCCCCGACACTGTGACATACAGTAACACACAAATTCCGGTTAGCATCAATGCCCGTAAATGCCTGTGAGATGAACTACTTTAAATCATCCACTACGTTCACCTAACACCTTCTTAAAAAACTTCTCCTTTACTACGCCCCAAAAAAGAACTCCGTTGGCATCAGGGCGGGTTAAGGTGGCTGCCAGTCAATGCTGCCATATCGCCCGATCCAACGCTGTGGGAAGGTGTTCTCAAGGTAGTTCCGTACCGTCAAAGCAGAATGAGGAGGGTGGCCCCATCTTGCTGAAAGAACAGTCCGGCGAAGTCAGCTCTGGTTGTGAAGTATTGTAAACCTACTTTTGGCCCATCCTGTATATTAAAATTATTAAGTATTTGAAAAATGCGAACTATAATATTTCATTAGTACCAATCAAATTAAAAAAGTTTTCTAATTATCATTTTCATTATTTCCAATCGGAACTTCATGACGTTCACATTCCACCATCAACATTTCGTATTCTATCATTAATTCGTTTGAAATTTTTAAATTTTCAATATTTTTCACCGTTAAAAGGCGCGTGTTCGAAAGATTCGGAAAGTGTGAATCATTATATTTTATTAATTTCTATCTAACCCTAGAAAAATTTTTTTTCATTTATCTCTAAATACAAACAATTATCTGCAGAAACAAACAATTGTGTTTTCCCACCCCCTGGGTCTAAGACGTCAATTCATCTTTGCCGATGAAAACATCATTGGCTTTCACATTCCATCACCAAAATTTAAAACTTCTAGCTTAAATACGTCGTTTGCAATATTTGTTTGAAATTTTTGAATTTGCAAATTTCCCACCGTTAGAAGGCGCAATTTTAGTTTTCGGAAGTTTTAAAAAATGTGAATCATAATATTGTATCAATTCCTAGCTAACCCAAAAATAATTTTTCATTTATCTAAAAAAAGACAATTATCTGTTAAAATTAAAGAGGTGTATTTTTCCACCCCCTCTGAGTCTAAGAGGTTAATTCGTTGGCAATGCAAGCTTCGTAACCTTCACATTCCACTACCAAAATTTCAAATTTCTAGCATTAATACATCGTTTGCAATATTCGTTTGAAATTATGGAATTTTCAAATTTTTCCACCGTTAGAGGGCGTAATTTTAGCTTAAAAGAAAAGGAAAGTGCAAATCAATTTTTAATTTATTTCCGTAAACCAAAAAGTTCGATGTTTACAGACAGACAGACGATAAAGCGAAACTATTATCTCGTTTTCAAAGAAAACGAGATAAAAATTCAAAGTTCCTCTATTTTAACATTGTCTTAAAACGACTAGTTTTTCTTTATGAACTAGAGAACTCTGCGATGAAACTCAACTGGTGCCATTCAACCGAAATAAGCTACGGGTTCATTTAAGATTCGCTTATCCTTCGCGTTGGATAGGGAACGAAGTGGAAACATGCAAAAATTGGTTTCACAAAGTCATCGGAGTTTCTTGAAATCGTAAGAACTTTGTGGGCTGCTGCCTGTAAATTTAAAAATCAATTTAGTTTTACAAAAAGAGAATATATTTGTATTACAATTGAAACCACTTGTACTCTATAATACTGTAGCACATCCCTAAAAAATCGTTTATTTTAGAAAAGGAATAAACATGGAAAGTTTTCGGAAATTTGCTGCAGTTTCAAAGAGAAGGTAAGAATTTTGTCCACTAGGAAATTAAAAACCCAGCATTGGAGAATGAAAATGGAAACTAGGATTCCCTCTATCACTTCATAATTGAACTGGCTTCCCATTTCTCTTTCTGGTAATTAAAACACAAAAAATTGACCTACATCAACTGAGAAGGTAGAAAAATTCCAAGCGATTCTTCTAACTTTCGATGAAATATTATTTTGTTTCTCTAAGGGTTCAAGTTCCTGATTGCATATCCGTCGCTTTTAGCTGGAACGGTTTCCCGACAAAAAAACAAACAAACCACGACATCCATGAGAAACAGAGAAAATAAATCTTTCTTTTTAGTTTAAATCTTTATCAATGACAAAAAACTTCTGCGTTAACCTTTGAGCCAAATCCTGTTTTTCTTATTAGACTGCAAAAGTGCATTCCGAATAAATGGTGTTAATCGCTCCTTAACCTTTTCAAGAGCTGATGTACTTCGTTTTGCCGTCCATAACAGAAAGCCTAAGGCGCAACTTATAGAAAGCAGACCCTCTACTGTGATTAATAGTGTTGTGCTTATCCCATGTAGGTCGTATTCAGCTACTTTCAATCTACTCTTCAGCCTTTTGCATCTAAGTCTCATCGTACATAACTAGCCTAGAATTATAAATCACAACATTAAACTGAAAGTGACTAATTTCTTACGCCAAAAGTCATCGAAAAGCAACTTCTAAAACTATGGATTAATTCCCTAAGATTGGGTCGTATTAGATCGAAAACAAAATGAAATCTGTGTCATAATATTCATTTTCTCTTTCATTACTTGCAAAATTTTATATTCAGTATCATAAGAGAGCATTATTTCATAGTAGCAAATTACTGCATTTTAAAAGACATTGCTATTCATAATTTAAGGAAGCTGAAAAAAGATTTAAAATATCTCAATAAATCCTTTTCGTAATTTAACGAACCTTTCAGATATTATTTAGCGTGAAATAACTAACATTTATTGGCTTTAATAGCAATTTAATAAGCTTTAATAGTTTGCACATCTCAATGCGAAAGGCTCTGCGATATGCAAATTGAAATTGGCGGTAGAAGCATCTTCAGGGTGCTTCTCATTTCTTCAATAGAGGGTCTGCAATTCAATAGAGGGTCTGCTTTCTATAAGTTGCTCCATAGGCTGATTAAGAGCTGCTTTACCGAGTCACATAGAGAGCTTGCCAGATTCATGAATGTATCGGAAAGTGTAATTTCCAGACTCTGGAGACGTTCTCAAGAATATTCTCTAGCATAGGGGTTCTCAACGTGGGGTACGCGGTAAAATTTTTAGGGTACGCCGTGAGAGCTCAAAAGTCGCTAGATATATGTTATATATATATTTTATTTTATTCCCATTGTTATACTATAACTGTACTTTTATCTATGTATACAAGGGGTACGCCAGTTACATACACATTTCCAGGGGTACGTGAAGCATAAAAGTTTGAGAACCATTGATCTAGAAGAACCAGCTAGGGTAGGCCCAGAGCAAGAACAGTTCATGATGATCATTTCCTGTCCCTAACAGCAAAGAGCAATAGAATGATTTCAGTGCGCCAACTTGCATCGGAACTGTCAGCTGCCACTATGTCCCGATGACTCCATGAAAGAGGGTTCTATGCCAGAAGACCTATAGTGTGCATACCACTAACCTCAGATAACCTGAGGGCATGACTGGAATGGTGAAGACAGCACTTCAATTCGACCAATAATCAGTGGGGACATGTTCTCTTTTTGGATGAATCACGATGTGGCATGAGTAGTGATTCTCGGCACCAGTGGATCTGGAGAGAGCATTGGGCACGTTTTTCCATCTTCGATATCGTGGAAAGGGATCGTTTCGTTGTGAGAGGTTTGTTGGTCTGGGCAAGTGTCATTATCTATGGCCGCACTGACTTGCAGGTCCTCTCAGGAGGGATTCTAACTACCCTAATATACAGAGATGAGATCGTTCACATAGAACTCAGTGTCAAGTTCAGCACACCCCCCCCCCCCCTTACCACCTTTTACTGATGTTTTACCCTATTAATATATGTATATTACTCATGTATTTGTATATTTAGATATGTGTTAACACAAAGAAAATGTAAAGGACCTTCCCGCAATTCCTTGACTAGACACACAGGAGCCGATCTTGATGACGCCGATAATCGGCTTTCTGTCATCGGCAAGAATCAATGCGGCTAAATGTCAAGGTGGTGGGAAGGTCAGCATGATGAGTGGGGCTGTCTCTGGCAATGAGAGAGGATTATAAACCGTAGGCCGTTGAAGCTTAAGCTAATTAATTTGAGTCCGGGAGGGGGAATTGTGTGAGACTGCAAGGAAGGAGAAGAAAGAAGAAGAGAACGGTGAGAACTCCGATTGCAGAGAGGTCGTGAGTAAAGTCGTCGGTGTTCGAGTGCGGCGACGAGGTTTTTGAGCCAGATATCAAGGGATTCCGTTGAATTTCTCCCTTGGAAACTAAAGGGGGATATCCATGCATAACCGTATATTTATGTGTCCTCTACGGCTGGTAGAGTATAAGTAAACAGTCGTCCAGATTGCCAGACAGTCCGGAATTCATACTGTATGTTATTCAATAAAGCGTTAAGTTTTATTCCTCTTCTGCTCGATTATTGATAGTCACAAGATAGTACAACCACCCGGCCATAAAGAACTTTACAATGATCTCATCGACAGGATATACAGTAGACTCTCTCTTATCCGGTCTCGGCTCAACCGGTCTCTGCTTTAACCGGTCGTTCCAAGAAGCGGAAGCAAGTTGCCGCGTGTTTTGTTTATAGTACAATACACATTTGCTTCAGTTCCTCTTTTCGAATATTACAGCGTACAGTATACTGTATGTATAGAGGAGTGTGTGTGTTATGATATATTATTTACTGTGTGGTGCAAAATGAGTGGGTGCAAAATTAAGCGTAACGTCGTCACGATGCAGATGAAATTAAAAGCGTTAGAACGAATTGACAGAGGTGATCCAGTAAAGCATATTTGTGATGAATTAGGTGTTGGTAAGAGCACGGTAAATGACTGGAGAAGGAATAGAAAATATTTACAAGTTTTTTGCACTCAAGTCGAGTCTGAAAAAACTCTTTCTTCTCGGTGCACTCTTAAAAAGCAGAAAAACGAAATTGTCGATGATGCATTTTGGTTATGGTTCATGCAAGAGCGTCAAAAAGGAACGCCAATCAGTAGGTCAATCTTGGAAGAAAAAGCATTAATCCTTCACTCTAAAATCGATAATGGGAGAGATTTTTCAGCAAGCGAGGGATGGCTTTCTCGATTGGAAAAACGACACGATGTTCATTACCTTGGTGTTTGGGTGAGAAATTGTCAGCTGATCCTTTAGCAGCAAAGGAATTTTCAGAAAAACTTTTAGTGCTTATTGAAGAAGGCCTATGTGCAGAACAAATCTAAACTGTAAATGAGACTGAGTTAAATTATAAACTTTTTCCAACGAAAACGTTTGTGACAGCGCAAGGAACCTCAGCATCAAGATTTAAACAAACAAAGAAATAGTCACTGTGGCTGTGCGTACAAATGTTGCAAATACGCATAAACTTCCTCTTTTTGTAATTAGTCTTCTTTGTAATTGGGAAATCAGCAAAACCCCGAACATTCAAGCATTTAAATTTAGCTGCTCTGCCAGTTTACTTACAAAGCTCAAAAGTCTGCTTGTATAGACTCGTATTTGTTTAAAGAGTGGTTCTTTACAGAATTTGTTCCAAAAGTAAAAAAACACTTAACAAGTCTTAAAATGCCTGTAAAGGCCTTACTCATTCTCAATAATGCCCCAACACACCCAAGCGAACTCATTTCTGACAACATAAAAGCCATGTTTTTGCCACCTAATGATGCAACCTATTAGTGCAACCAATGGATCAAGGCGTACTTGGAAGTTTAAAAAGGCGATACAGGAGAAAACGTCTTTCAGACATTCTACAGCGAACCGAAAATGACGGAATAGGAATTTTAAATGCTTTGAAAACAATGAATATTAAGGACGTTAATATGCTTTCAAAAGCTCTTGCCAACATGTTGTTGGCAAGAGCTTTTGAAGAAATGCCTTGTACAACGTTTGTGAAGTCATGGAGAAATCTTTGGCCCGAAGTTGAAAACTGTACAGAAAGTACCGAAGACGACAACACGAAAATATCGAATGAGCCTGCGCCTGCTGAAGAAATGACGGATAATGACAATATTTCGCTGCTTAATGACTTTTAAACTGCTGCCTGGATGTAACACACTTGAAGAAGATGACATTGAAAAATGGTTAAAAGGCAATGAACAGTTGGAAAATGAAACACTGAATGATGACGAAATTATTAATGCAGTCTGCCAAGAAGGGAACAGAGAAGAGGCGGAGAATGAAGAAGAAGAGGAAGAAGAGAAAGAAGGGAAAGTTTGCCATATTGAAGGAAAAGAAGCTTTTGATGTTTCAGTAAGATACATTGAACAACAACAGGCCTCCTCTGCGATTGATGTGATGTTTATGAAAAAATGGCAAGACTTTGCAAGTAAAAAAGTGTTAAGCTCAAAGAAACAAAAGAAAATCACGGACTCTTTCAAGTGAGTGTGCGTAAATTGTTAATATTGTACAACAAATTATTAATTAAAATACAGTACAGTTAGTATTTTTGTCATTTGCCGTTTTTATTTATTTTCTGACACAATTTTCGGATTTACCGGCCTTTCGTTCATCCGGCCAGGGATCTGGTCCCGTAAGGGCTGGATAAGAGAGGGTCTACTGTATTCAACCTCACCTGTCTATAGTGCATTACAACTAACACAGCCAGACAGGATAGGATTCAACCTCCTGTCCCTATAAGAACCTTACACTCAGATACTGGAGCAAATCCTTGAGACTAAAGATATCCAGAGAATGGATTGACTAGTGAGGCCCAAGACCTAAATATCATTGAAAATGCAGGGATTATTTGGGAAGGCGAGTTGCAAGTCGTCAAATCCAAGGACCCTTCACGAGCTGAGAAATGCTCTTATAGAGGAGTGGGATTTTCTGTACTCTGCATCGCTGGATAACCTTATTAGAAATATCAGAGTTCGTTGTGCAAGCTGTATTGCGGATAGGGGTAATCATTCTCCTTACTAAATAACGTGAGTACCTGCGGTGATCTATAATTTTCCATTATTGAAACATTTTCCAATCTATTATTTGTTTATAAAATTAATTTTATAATTGGATATATTCCGATACATTCTTTATTTTAAATTTAAATATTAAAATCTATCATATAAAATATCGTCTGAAACTTTCATTAAATTCTAAAAACGATTTTTCGAGATATTTGCATTTTTGTTCAACTTCCTTAAATTATGAACTGTTACTTATGTTATTTAGATAAAATTAATATTCCCTCAAGCAGCTGCTTGCCACAGAGTTATGTCGACAGAGGTCTGACAGCCTATCAGTTTAGACGCCATAACAGAATGTCTGTAAGGATAGCGGAACCTCATCAGGAGCTATTTGAAACATTTAATTCTCACCTCTAAAACTTGAAATTGAGTTTCTGGTTGGTAAATTTCTCCGGAAAGACAGCGACCAAATATATCTAAGCAAACAATGGCAACATGTCGAGGAAAAAAACTCCCTTAACAAATTGACCATAATTTTATGTTACAAATTGACAGCACTCTGTGGGAACCGTTTTCCTCCATCTTTCTATTCTCCCGAGTTTCTGGCCCTAAAGAGCAAGGCTAAAAACAATTTTCGCTGTTTTACCACTCGAACTGCCCGGAGCCTTACGACAGGCCATTCACAGCTAAGAAGCTGCCCCTTGTTCTGCATTCTTCTCATGAACCTGCAGTCAGGCCATTCACAGCTACGAAGCTGCCCCTTGTTCTGCATTCTTCTCATGAACCTGCAGTCAGGCCATTCACAGCTAAGAAGCTGCCCCTTGTTCTGCATTCTTCTCATGAACCTGCAGTCAGGCCATTCACAGCTAAGAAGCTGCCCCTTCTTCTGCATTCTTCTCATGAACCTGCAGTCAGGCCATTCACAGCTAAGAAGCTGCCCCTTGTTCTGCATTCTTCTCATGAACCTGCAGTCAGCCATTCACAGCTAAGAAGCTGCCCCTTGTTCTGCATTCTTCTCATGAACCTGCAGTCAGGCCATTCACAGCTAAGAAGCTGCCTCTTGTTCTGCATTCTTCTCATGAACCTGCAGTCAGGCCATTCACAGCTAAGAAGCTGCCCCTTGTTCTGCATTCTTCTCATGAACCTGCAGTCAGGCCATTCACAGCTAAGAAGCTGCCCCTTCTTCTGCATTCTTCTCATGAACCTGCAGTCAGGCCATTCACAGCTAAGAAGCTGCCCCTTGTTCTGCATTCTTCTCATGAACCTGCAGTCAGCCATTCACAGCTAAGAAGCTGCCCCTTGTTCTGCATTCTTCTCATGAACCTGCAGTCAGGCCATTCACAGCTACGAAGCTGCCCCTTGTTCTGCATTCTTCTCATGAACCTGCAGTCAGCCATTCACAGCTAAGAAGCTGCCCCTTGTTCTGCATTCTTCTCATGAACCTGCAGTCAGGCCATTCACAGCTAAGAAGCTGCCCCTTGTTCTGCATTCTTCTCATGAACCTGCAGTCAGGCCATTCACAGCTAAGAAGCTGCCCCTTGTTCTGCATTCTTCTCATGAACCTGCAGTCAGGCCATTCACAGCTACGAAACTGCCCCTTGTTCTGCATTCTTCTCATGAACCTGCAGTCAGGCCATTCACAGCTAAGAAGCTGCCCCTTGTTCTGCATTCTTCTCATGAACCTGCAGTCAGGCCATTCACAGCTAAGAAGCTGCCCCTTGTTCCGCATTCTTCTCATGAACCTGCAGTCAGCCATTCACAGCTAAGAAGCTGCCCCTTGTTCTGCATTCTTCTCATGAACCTGCAGTCAGGCCATTCACAGCTACGAAGCTGCCCCTTGTTCTGCATTCTTCTCATGAACCTGCAGTCAGCCATTCACAGCTAAGAAGCTGCCCCTTGTTCTGCATTCTTCTCATGAACCTGCAGTCAGGCCATTCACAGCTAAGAAGCTGCCCCTTGTTCTGCATTCTTCTCATGAACCTGCAGTCAGGCCATTCACAGCTACGAAGCTGCCCCTTGTTCTGCATTCTTCTCATGAACCTGCAGTCAGGCCATTCACAGCTAAGAAGCTGCCCCTTGTTCTGCATTCTTCTCATGAACCTGCAGTCAGGCCATTCACAGCTAAGAAGCTGCCCCTTGTTCTGCATTCTTCTCATGAACCTGCAGTCAGCCATTCACAGCTAAGAAGCTGCCCCTTGTTCTGCATTCTTCTCATGAACCTGCAGTCAGGCCATTCACAGCTAAGAAGCTGCCCCTTGTTCTGCATTCTTCTCATGAACCTGCAGTCAGGCCATTCACAGCTACGAAGCTGCCCCTTGTTCTGCATTCTTCTCATGAACCTGCAGTCAGGCCATTCACAGCTAAGAAGCTGCCCCTTGTTCTGCATTCTTCTCATGAACCTGCAGTCAGGCCATTCACAGCTAAGAAGCTGCCCCTTGTTCTGCATTCTTCTCATGAACCTGCAGTCAGCCATTCACAGCTAAGAAGCTGCCCCTTGTTCTGCATTCTTCTCATGAACCTGCAGTCAGGCCATTCACAGCTAAGAAGCTGCCCCTTGTTCTGCATTCTTCTCATGAACCTGCAGTCAGGCCATTCACAGCTAAGAAGCTGCCCCTTGTTCTGCATTCTTCTCATGAACCTGCAGTCAGCCATTCACAGCTAAGAAGCTGCCCCTTGTTCTGCATTCTTCTCATGAACCTGCAGTCAGGCCATTCACAGCTACGAAGCTGCCCCTTGTTCTGCATTCTTCTCACGAACCTGCAGTCAGGCCATTCACAGCTAAGAAGCTGCCCCTTGTTCTGCATTCTTCTCATGAACCTGCAGTCAGGCCATTCACAGCTAAGAAGCTGCCCCTTGTTCCGCATTCTTCTCATGAACCTGCAGTCAGCCATTCACAGCTAAGAAGCTGCCCCTTGTTCTGCATTCTTCTCATGAACCTGCAGTCAGGCCATTCACAGCTACGAAGCTGCCCCTTGTTCTGCATTCTTCTCATGAACCTGCAGTCAGCCATTCACAGCTAAGAAGCTGCCCCTTGTTCTGCATTCTTCTCATGAACCTGCAGTCAGGCCATTCACAGCTACCAAGCTGCCCCTTGTTCTGCATTCTTCTCATGAACCTGCAGTCAGGCCATTCACAGCTAAGAAGCTGCCCCTTGTTCCGCATTCTTCTCATGAACCTGCAGTCAGCCATTCACAGCTAAGAAGCTACCCCTTGTTCTGCATTCTTCTCATGAACCTGCAGTCAGGCCATTCACAGCTACGAAGCTGCCCCTTGTTCTGCATTCTTCTCATGAACCTGCAGTCAGCCATTCACAGCTAAGAAGCTGCCCCTTGTTCTGCATTCTTCTCATGAACCTGCAGTCAGGCCATTCACAGCTAAGAAGCTGCCCCTTGTTCTGCATTCTTCTCATGAACCTGCAGTCAGGCCATTCACAGCTACGAAGCTGCCCCTTGTTCTGCATTCTTCTCATGAACCTGCAGTCAGCCATTCACAGCTAAGAAGCTGCCCCTTGTTCTGCATTCTTCTCATGAACCTGCAGTCAGGCCATTCACAGCTAAGAAGCTGCCCCTTGTTCTGCATTCTTCTCATGAACCTGCAGTCAGGCCATTCACAGCTAAGAAGCTGCCCCTTGTTCTGCATTCTTCTCATGAACCTGCAGTCAGCCATTCACAGCTAAGAAGCTGCCCCTTGTTCTGCATTCTTCTCATGAACCTGCAGTCAGGCCATTCACAGCTACGAAGCTGCCCCTTGTTCTGCATTCTTCTCATGAACCTGCAGTCAGGCCATTCACAGCTAAGAAGCTGCCCCTTGTTCTGCATTCTTCTCATGAACCTGCAGTCAGGCCATTCACAGCTAAGAAGCTGCCCCTTGTTCTGCATTCTTCTCATGAACCTGCAGTCAGGCCATTCACAGCTAAGAAGCTGCCCCTTGTTCTGCATTCTTCTCATGAACCTGCAGTCAGGCCATTCACAGCTACGAAGCTGCCCCTTGTTCTGCATTCTTCTCATGAACCTGCAGTCAGCCATTCACAGCTAAGAAGCTGCCCCTTGTTCTGCATTCTTCTCATGAACCTGCAGTCAGGCCATTCACAGCTAAGAAGCTGCCCCTTGTTCTGCATTCTTCTCATGAACCTGCAGTCAGGCCATTCACAGCTAAGAAGCTGCCCCTTGTTCTGCATTCTTCTCATGAACCTGCAGTCAGCCATTCACAGCTAAGAAGCTGCCCCTTGTTCTGCATTCTTCTCATGAACCTGCAGTCAGGCCATTCACAGCTACGAAGCTGCCCCTTGTTCTGCATTCTTCTCATGAACCTGCAGTCAGGCCATTCACAGCTAAGAAGCTGCCCCTTGTTCTGCATTCTTCTCATGAACCTGCAGTCAGGCCATTCACAGCTAAGAAGCTGCCCCTTGTTCCGCATTCTTCTCATGAACCTGCAGTCAGCCATTCACAGCTAAGAAGCTGCCCCTTGTTCTGCATTCTTCTCATGAACCTGCAGTCAGGCCATTCACAGCTACGAAGCTGCCCCTTGTTCTGCATTCTTCTCATGAACCTGCAGTCAGCCATTCACAGCTAAGAAGCTGCCCCTTGTTCTGCATTCTTCTCATGAACCTGCAGTCAGGCCATTCACAGCTACGAAGCTGCCCCTTGTTCTGCATTCTTCTCATGAACCTGCAGTCAGGCCATTCACAGCTAAGAAGCTGCCCCTTGTTCCGCATTCTTCTCATGAACCTGCAGTCAGCCATTCACAGCTAAGAAGCTGCCCCTTGTTCTGCATTCTTCTCATGAACCTGCAGTCAGGCCATTCACAGCTACGAAGCTGCCCCTTGTTCTGCATTCTTCTCATGAACCTGCAGTCAGCCATTCACAGCTAAGAAGCTGCCCCTTGTTCTGCATTCTTCTCATGAACCTGCAGTCAGGCCATTCACAGCTAAGAAGCTGCCCCTTGTTCTGCATTCTTCTCATGAACCTGCAGTCAGGCCATTCACAGCTACGAAGCTGCCCCTTGTTCTGCATTCTTCTCATGAACCTGCAGTCAGGCCATTCACAGCTAAGAAGCTGCCCCTTGTTCTGCATTCTTCTCATGAACCTGCAGTCAGGCCATTCACAGCTAAGAAGCTGCCCCTTGTTCTGCATTTTTCTCATGAACCTGCAGTCAGGCCATTCACAGCTAAGAAGCTGCCCCTTGTTCTGCATTCTTCTCATGAACCTGCAGTCAGGCCATTCACAGCTACGAAGCTGCCCCTTGTTCTGCATTCTTCTCATGAACCTGCAGTCAGGCCATTCACAGCTAAGAAGCTGCCCCTTGTTCTGCATTCTTCTCATGAACCTGCAGTCAGGCCATTCACAGCTACGAAGCTGCCCCTTGTTCTGCATTCTTCTCATGAACCTGCAGTCAGGCCATTCACAGCTAAGAAGCTGCCCCTTGTTCTGCATTCTTCTCATGAACCTGCAGTCAGGCCATTCACAGCTAAGAAGCTGCCCCTTGTTCTGCATTTTTCTCATGAACCTGCAGTCAGGCCATTCACAGCTAAGAAGCTGCCCCTTGTTCTGCATTCTTCTCATGAACCTGCAGTCAGGCCATTCACAGCTACGAAGCTGCCCCTTGTTCTGCATTCTTCTCATGAACCTGCAGTCAGGCCATTCACAGCTAAGAAGCTGCCCCTTGTTCTGCATTCTTCTCATGAACCTGCAGTCAGGCCATTCACAGCTAAGAAGCTGCCCCTTGTTCCGCATTCTTCTCATGAACCTGCAGTCAGCCATTCACAGCTAAGAAGCTGCCCCTTGTTCTGCATTCTTCTCATGAACCTGCAGTCAGGCCATTCACAGCTAAGAAGCTGCCCCTTGTTCTGCATTTTTCTCATGAACCTGCAGTCAGGCCATTCACAGCTAAGAAGCTGCCCCTTGTTCTGCATTCTTCTCATGAACCTGCAATCAGGCCATTCACAGCTAAGAAGCTGCCCCTTGTTCTGCATTCTTCTCATGAACCTGCAGTCAGCCATTCACAGCTAAGAAGCTGCCCCTTGTTCTGCATTCTTCTCATGAACCTGCAGTCAGGCCATTCACAGCTAAGAAGCTGCCCCTTGTTCTGCATTCTTCTCATGAACCTGCCATACGACATCCATTATGGATCAACCACCAACCATTATTTACCAACCAGAAACTCAATTTCAAGTTTTAGAGGTGAGAATTAAATGTTTCAAATAGCTCCTGATGAGGTTCCGCTATCTTTACAGACATTCTGTTATGGCGTCTAAACTGATAGGCTGTCAGACCTCTGTCGACATAACTCTGTGGCAAGCAGCTGCTTGAGGGAATATTAATTTTATCTAAATGCCATACGACATCCATTATGCCATACTCAGACATCTCTCACCATAATAGGAATCCGCTGCTTCAAATTTTTAACCGCATTTTTCTCGTGGAGCAGTTTTCAATCTCTTGGCGGAAGGCAACCGTTTTGGCCTTCCCCAAGCCAGGAAAGTATTCGAAGTTTCCTTCGAATTATGGTTCCATTGCTTTGACGAGCTGACCGTGCAAGTGGTTGGAAAGAATGGTAAGTTGCCAGACTCATCTGGTATTTAAAACACAACAACCGTATGCAATACCCAGTGCGGCTTTTGCAGGCAACGATCAGCTCTAAACTATGCGATGTGCCTCGAATCGGCATCGTAAATTATTTTTTCAAAACGAGACTATCTGGTGTCCAAATTTTTTGATATTGGAAAAGCATACATGGCTTTGAGATTCGGCATTCTTCGTGACTTCCATGCCTTTGGCTTGAGAGATCACATGCCAATCTTCATCTCCAGTTTCTTCACGTTCTTTCGTGTCCATATCGGCAACATCTGTCACAACCTTTCCCCCCAAGAACACGGTTAATTCTTTAATTCGACAACTTCCTGCGACTGTAGGCGACGCTGTCTATGTTGCTGATTTTAACTTTTTTTGTTCTTCCAGCATGAGGGTCATTGAATGACAACTGTGCAAACTGCCCTGAACATTCTCGCGGTTTGGGTGATGGCAAACCAGTTTAAGTTCTCGCCTCAGAAGACCTAGAGAGGCTTGTGCCACCTTTACCACAAGCAAAATCGTCACTTTGATCCAGAGCTGCCAGTCATGAATTCCATCATTCCTGTTATAGAAGAGACGTCTTCGGTCTCATTAAAAAATATATAAAATAAATACCCCCTCAAGCAGCTGCTTGCCACAGAGGTCTAAAGGAGCCTGTCAGTTTATATGCCATAGCAGAAGGTCTGAGAGGTTGGCGGGACCTAAGCAGAAAAACGGCACATACATCATGTCTTACCCAGGGCTCGAACCCAGGTCCCTTAGATCAGTGTTTCCCAACCTGTGGTCCGTGACTACGGTGCCAATAATATAAAATTTTTCGTCTTTAATCTAAATCTCAACCACCGCTGCCGACTACTGAGCACAGAGAAGATAAAGTTGGGACCGAAACAGAAAGTCAACTGCTGGATGTGTGAGAGTGGGGCGACCAATCGCAACGCGACAACACATCTATCACGTGATAATGTTTGTTAACATATAGTCCATCTTGCAAATGAGTAGACTTTAGTTATTGTGGATGGTTTTAGTATGGACTTTTTCTACATGTTATTTTTTATCCCTTCCATTGAAAATGAGCAAGCAAATTAAACTGTTGGATATTTTAAAAAGAAAACGTGTTGATGACAATGAAAATATGAAATCGGGCCGAGTGGTGTGTCCGCAACACAAGTGTGATTTGGGATGGGGTCCTCTGGTGTAAAAAGGTTGGGAACCACTGCCTTAGATCAGTAGCCAAGCGCGCTAGCCACTTAGTCACGACATGAGCAGAAATTGACCTTTTTACCTAACCGAATCATCCATTAGTCCGATTTTCACTTTTACAGAGTATTAAATTCGGAAAATGGCAACATTAATTTTCTTTTAAAATGAACCGCCCATATTCTCCATAGGAATGTCGTAAACTCAACTGCCCAGTGTTATGCAGTACTGGACGTGGGGCGGCATATACACGTTTTACACGAATTTGGCTCCTTTCTGGTACCATGGTTTAATCAGATTCGAAACCACTTTAATTAAGTAACAATAGCAAACGCTATTCCTTTGTCAAGACACAACAAATTACCCTGCCAGAGATTACAATTCTCTGCGCAGGATTTCTCGCAATTTTCTACTCCTTACAAATATTACCTGGCGTCGGAGAGCAGGATCGCCAGCGCTGACCTCGCTGAGCACGACTACCCTAGCAGACTGAACTCCAAGTTCCTTTCTATTTGTTCTTAGACGGGTTTCCCTTTTGTTCCTTCCGCCCTCGCCATCCGGACCTGTCCAGCCCTGCTTGTGCAATGCGCACGGCAAGCTAATTCTCGTGGGCGCGATCTTCACTGCTCTTGTTGATACAGAAAGAAAGGGGGGGAGGCATATTGCCCCATCTGATCTCGTCGATCCTGACAAGCAACATTCATTTTCTTCTAAAATGAACTTTCCATATTCTCCAGAGGCTGTATGCTATTCTTCTGTTTTCCTCTACACTGGCTTGCAATTTAAAGGGAATTTGCAGAACAAAGGTTGCAAAACAAATATTGCACCAACAAATTGCAGGAAAATTGGTGAGGAGGTGTCTGTAGAAGTGTTGAATTAATGTTGACAGTACAACCAAAGTTCTATCATCTTATTCCTGAAAAGATCACAATGATATCAAAAGTAACATCCCAGTTGGGACAGTCGTTGAGGTTAATTATCTCTCATACGGTTTACAAAGATTTTCGTTACTCGGTTCCGGGCCCGGATATCCCATTAGGCATGTTAGGCACTAGCCTAGAAGCGCCATAATTTAAATGCTAATATTTGTTTATTTACGCAATAACAAAATTGCATCCATTTTAATTCTTTGAAGGAATCAAAAAATTATTTTCCAGTATGCATGGTATAAAGAGTGATTACTCTCTTTTCAAAATACTCTCTCTCCTGACAGTCGAAAACGAACTTTTAAAAGAATATGGATACTGTATTAAAAACAGTATTGGGATTCATCCATGTTAAATCATATTCAAAGCTCCCGTACTTTGAAAAATAAGCTTTTTACAGAAAAATGTTTCAGAAGATAAATTGTACATCTCAATTAAATATATAAAAATTTCGATATTAGAAAATATTCGTTTAATATTTAAAGAGTTAATGAAACTGATATATTTGACAGTAGATGCTGCTATTATGTTTGTTCTAAACACTGTTTCAAAATTGATGCAAAGTGAAAAGCATTGTCTAAATTTATAAATTACATTTATTTCAGTAAACAATTTGATTTAATTTTAAGATAAATTCGTAAGGGTAGTAACATGCCTGTTAAATGTTCAGTTTCCAGAACTCTTTAAAAAGTAAGCAAATATTGCTGAAAAATCTGTATTTGGAGAATTTTTCAGATTTTCCATTTCCTGTGACATTTTTCTACGAAATTCTTAATTTAAAGTTAGGGAGCTCTGAATATAGATTTCCGTCCAAATAGCTCAGAAATTTTACAATAATTTGCATAATTTCATGCAATTGGTTCATTACCAGAACCAAAGAAAGCGAGGAAGAAAAATGCTTATATTTCAAATGAACTGCTTGATTTTTAAATGCTGCTGTATATTCCATAATGCACTCATAATCAGTCTTTAGAATTAAAAATAAGCACCTTCAGCCTTTCAATAGTTTTTAAAAGTTTTCCCCTACTTCCATTAACGAATCGTCTTATCATTCATGTTTTACAAAATTTCCAGTTTCTACGAATTATTTCGATTACATTTATTTTTCGTTCCAAATAACGATAATAGTTCAAATTTGTCATCAAATCATTATAATTATTAAACTTTGCCCCAGTCTCAGTTTATATATATATAGGGAAAAATTAAAATATGGTTATCAGCATTCATTTATGTATGTATTGAAACCCTGGGTAAAGTGCAACATTGTTCATAATAACATGTAGTACATTATCACGAGGTGCTCCACGTGTTCTGAAGAATACGTCATAGCACAGACCGTTGGGTTTGACTTATAATTGAATTCAATGTTGAATTTTGATGTATGCGAGAATCGCTGTTGTGCCGTGTGCAGGAGTTTGGGACAAACAGCGATTTAGTTGTTTGCTCTGTGAGATTAAGTAATAAATTTATTTCGATTTTGTCTAAGATGAAGCTTAGTTTCACTGCTGAGAGTAAAAGAAAGCCAACAGAAAGTGTAATCCAGTTCTAGACCTGTGTCTTGCACGAAGAATGATTATCTTGTATTCTCAAGTGCCTCATATAAGCTATTCAGTTAGTGACTTTATATGATCTGATCATTTATCCATTAAGTAAATCATTCAAATTTTCATACTCCTTGTAAGCAACATAATTCCTTTATCTATTAAACAAATTCATTTAACATCAGTTTGACTATTTCGAACCCAACACACAGTATTGTCAGATAATTATTACTGAAATTCCGTAACAATATGTTTTAAAATATGTCTGAGAAAATTTTCTCCTAAGGTTCGGGCTTATCAATTACGGAAATGATTCTTTCTCTGGAGGAACCGGGGCTAATAGTTATCGAAATGATTCGTGCCCAGTGCGTCCAGGCAGTGCCGTTCCAAGTTCTTTTGGCGCCCACTCTCCCCTTCAAATTTAATAAATGGAAAAAAAATTTTTGATGATGATTTTCGTTGTATTTTAACTACATTGTTTGTATCTCATTTTATTATTATTTTTAAATTTGTCGTTACATTTGTTTGTTTTAATAAGAATTTTGTTTATACTATTTTCTATTTTTGTACAAAATAAACCAAAATAATGGGCAACGAATTATTATAAACATATTTTTTGCGTATTCACATTTATACACATATTCGTAATTAACCTGATCCAATGATGTCTCATGTTACTTTTGCATATGCAATATGAATTACAAATTGGAATAAACAAAATGAAAAGAAGATATATTTTAACAAAATCTATGTAAATAGTCTATAGCCTATAAAAAATATAAAATAAGTTATCCTGAAATAGCTCTGATTATAAATATGAACTTGAAGCACATATCCACTTGATTTCTGCAACTGAAAACGTGATAAATTACAAACGTTACAACGATCAAGATATTTATGATTTCATATTTTAATATATTTTACAAGTTTTAAGAACCAGTGCTAAAAAATCAAATATTCCCTCGAGTAGCTGCTGGTCAAATAAGGTGTATACACATGTCACAGATAGGTCTGATAGCAGTTTATCACTTTATATGCCATAGTAGAAGGTATGTGTGGAAGGCTGGAGCTCAGCAGAAAGATCACAAACACATCCAGACCTTACACGGGGCTCGAGCGCAGGTCCCTTCTGTCAGTAGCTAGCCACTCGGCCACTGGACGGCTGCTAGTACTATACAAGTGGAGTTAGCATTGGGAAGTCTAGTAAATGGAAACAAAAATTACATTGCTTATTATTTGATTAAGCTGGTCGCGGCGCCCCTTTGCCATTGGCGACGTGGGTGACCGCCCCATCCACCCCTGCCTTGATAGGGGCCCCCAAATGTATCTGGCTGGAAATTGAAGGAGACCATTGAATTAGGTTTCTTTGATAAAATTTATTTAGATGACTGTGAATACATATTGTGCATAGAACACGAAAGAAAATCTGTCGATGTCCCCTTACAAGAGAATAGAAAAACGCACACCTGCCTCCGTCTCTAAATCTCTTTTAACAACACTGCTCAACCTGCGTTATTGCCACTAAATTTCTATTCTGCTTGCTTTCTACTACGATATTCAAAAGCGAAACAACTCCACGTATGCCATTCTTTTTCCCTCTCTATGTCTTGCAACTTATTCAGCTGGACAAATAATAGCCTGCATATAGGATGTGGTGTTTTTCCCTTCGTGTTTATCTCTTCCACTACCTGTATTTCTGGCAGCGTGCCCGTCTCCCTGTTGTTAGCCTTGCGTTGCGAAGCTGATTGCTGCTTTCGCTATCGTCGTATGGCCTTGCTCCTCTTACAAAACCAGCAACAGTATTAACTGGATTCAATGGCCACAGAGAAAGTTTTATTCTTGCTTCAAGATGGTGGTGCTCAAAGGCCTTTATAGCTTCTGATGCAATGAACATTTGGAGCTATGCAAAGCATTTCTGTAAAACCTCGTTGACGAGATGGCTCTTTCGGTGCGATATGAAATATTTCTGAATAAGTGCTTGGCTATTGAACAAAGGGACCTGGGTTCGAGCCCAGGGTAAGGAATAGATGTTTGTGTTGTTTTTCTTCTGAGGTCTCGCCATCCTCACAGACCTTCTACTATGGCGTATAAAGTAGCAGGTTCCAGTTAGACCTCTGTGGTAAGCAGCTGCTTAAGGGGGGGGGGATTTTTTTTTATATAGTGGTGAAATGTTTCTGAATAGACTTTACTGTTGAGTAATGACCCACTGCAAAGGTGTCTTACTGCACATCTTACGATCGTACTTCGAAAATTCTCTCTATTTTTACTATCCTAAGCCACTCCCAGCGTTAACTGTTTTCATTTGATGCATAGCTTGTTTCTTTCCGCACTCGCATTCCGCAGATAACCGGAACAATCATTTTCATATAAAAATTCATTTCCGCTTTTTTAGGAGGGTGAAAAGCATGGAGGAGTTACTTTCTTACATTTTATGACACTTCCCTCGTCAGAAGTTTTCATTTGACGCCAGTGGTGAAAGTAGATTCATTTCTTACCTATATGCTTCGAAAAATAGCTATATGTGGAAAACAGGTACAGGAGTTTCGATCCACTGAAATCGTATTAAAGAGGTAACAAAGTGAAGTGTATGGTGACGAAAGTGCCTGCCCCAGTATTTTCTATTTCTTTCTTTATTTTTCCCAATTAACGAATGATTTAGGGATTTTTAATGTGAGATAAATATTAATCTGCCTGAAGACTTGCTGATTCCCTTGTATTCTCGGATTTCGGCGTTATTGAAAAAGAAAAACTCACGCAATGCTAAACTTCTCATGGCGACAGGCTTGCAATATAATCGATAATCCCCGGTAAGCTTAACTTTATTTTAGTTTATATACCGCCGTTTAGATTGGGAGGATAACTTTTATTTAATCTTCAAATAAAATTGTCAAAAGTAAAAAAATATATATTTATTTACTTGTTTTATTAAAGTTGATAATTATATGTAAGTAAATGTCTTAAAAATTAATTGCTATAAACAAATTAATATATACCGAAATTCATTTCTTAAATATTAAACGTTCAAATATTTTTCCATCGTAGAATTTGAGAGTGAGTGTTCTCTCTGTGTGTGTGTGTGTATATATATACTCTAAATGCATGTCTTTTTAGAATCCTCTGAAGTTCAGGAGGTGACGAAAAAGACCACTTTTCTTTTTTAAATGGCTAGGGTGAGCAATCTAATTATTAAAACTGATAGTAAATATTTCTTGGCTTAGAAGGAGTTCTCATTACTGCTCCCTTACTGCAGGCTATTGAGGAGGAAGATTAAATGTAGGAATCTCGTCCTGGACCCACAATAAATTGTGCTCCGAAATCGAGAAACATAGATGAAAAATCACATTTTTCTATAAGAAGAAAAAGGAAGACAACGCGTATTCACATTTGCCGTAGCTGTCTGGGTTCTGTCTTAATTATAGGCAGAGGCAGAACTGGAAAAACTGGGTGGCAAATAAAAGGTCAACGGTTGAAAGTGCATTTGCTATAAAAGAAAGCGTTAATTGCGCCATTACTAAAAAAAAATGCTACCACTACTAAAAAAAAGCTATAGGAAGGTAGGTAAAAATATATGCTGTTTTTCTTTTTCTACAATTCTTTACTTTCATTTCCGGTTGTTTCGCTTAGAATAAAGGGACGTTTACAAAATTCGCTTTATTGAGTGTCAGATTAGCGAGCATACTTTTCATCTTATGCGTTTTTATTACCTGTACTTCTTTTATTTCCGTTTGCTTCACTTAGAAAATGCATAGAAGAATGTAAAATTACATTTTAACCGAAGTCGTATTACCGATAATTGATTAAAATATCGGCTCTCTCGGTATCCTGAACTGCGTTCTTTTGATTTCCAATTGTATCGTTTAGAAGAAACGAACTCTTATAAAATCCGTTTTATCGAATGGTGAATAAATTAAATAAGAATTAAATGAGAATTAATTAATGAGAATACAAATGGTCCTCTGCTGTTTAGTTTCTTGTAGTGTGATTTTTCCATTTGCTCTATTGGAAAACGTAGACTTCGAGAAATACTTTGCAGTTGCTAGTAGTTTAACCTATTCGGCCTGGACCAAGACCCCTGCCTTCATACATACAAATGACCTGTCCAATTGGCAAAACTCTATATCCATCCATATTTATTTTATTATGTAGAGGCACTGATTCTAGGACACCCTTCCAAATTTTAAACGAGACACCCAGAGCCAACTCCGTTGTGATGAAGGTAGCGATTTTATATTGTCGTGAAACTGAATATTTTTCATGTTTAAAGAAATATAAACTAAAAATTAAAAAAACTATCTTCCTATAAGCTTCCTATAATTTATATATATATATATTTTAAATTTATATATATATATAAATTTAAAAAGTAGAACATAAAACTAAAGCATATCGAGAGTGCAATCAGTCACTGATTTACATACTCAACAAAATTGCTGGGCCTGTATTTTATTTTTAAGTCCATAAGAATTCAGTGACTGATTGCACCATCGATATGTTTTAGGATTAGTTCATACTTTTTAAGACTGATACAACGAGTTAAGATTACTAGAGATAGGACTAGGCAACGGACGCCATGAATACGTACAAATCTTAAGCCTACTCGTTAGTTTGGCAAAAAGAACCATCTTTGGACTAAGTAAACAGCGAAGGAGTAACTTCTTGTTCAGCATATGCTTATAAAAACTGTTATTGTAAAAGAAGCAATTTGGCAATTCATAGGTTAGTACGTTAAGAAAATAACTGAAATGCTCTTGAATAGAAATTGTTAAAGCAGGGACCTAGAAACAAATTAAGCGTTGTCAACTTTTCAATGTACTGTTCTGCCCAGTGACGGATCCGGGGGCCTCCCCCGGATCCGTCACTGGACAGAACAGTTCACACTTACGAATTTATTGAATGCGTTATGTATACGCTAGTGAGTATACAATAATTTTATATATGGTATAAACCACTTCGATCAGACAGGTTAAAATACCTCAGGATCATCAAATAACGATCCAGAGACATGATGCATTTGGTTATTTGATTTCCGAAAACGAGATTATCAGAACAATAATCTTTTAAGCGAGGGAGTTTTGAAATTCTCATAATTAAGAAATGCTAAAGAATTCCCATATTTCATTAATATTGTTACAAACTAAAATGGATAAGCTCTGAGCGTGAGTTCAAGTAAATATTTTTACAATGATAATTACAAAACAATGCAATTTATTACAAATGCATGGATGAAATTATTTATAAATAAACAAAATACTATCGTGCATAAAGTAATAATCTATTCCTACAGAACAGTTAAGACTAGCTCTGTCTATTCGATTAACGTTACCTCTTCATTTTTAATGTCAATGTCTCTTTTATATCTTTCACTTCAGGCCTAAACCGTTCTAAATTTCTTCGTTAATTCATTAATTGGTTTTCACTAATAAAACTAATCAGCCTCCCTCGCACTCCCCATATAAAATACTTCTTCTTTTTATACACTTATCGTGTACAGACTGAGTTTAACTATGTCCCCCTTCACATATCCACAAATCCAACATAACCATTCTATCTTTTCTATTTTTCAAATAGGTTCTGTGTTCCAAATTCGTTGGTTACGTAATTCTCACGCAGAAGCATACACGAGCGTTCATGACACGTTTATCAAAAATTCACTGTAGCACGTTCATCTATCGTAAAAACATTATCCATACGGTTTCAATATAAATTCGTATTATTTTGTTTTCCTTTAGATCAGGACCGTCCAACCCAAACGTATTGAAGATGCATATTGCAAAAGAAACACAAAACTTACACAAAAGTTAGTGATCAGTCAGTATCACTTATGACGCTCCTTTTTAAAAAATATTTCTTTCCAGGCATCTTCTATGCAAAGTTATCAATTATTTCTTCAAAGTCCTCTTGCGGACGAAAGACTGTTCAGTTGATAGCGTAGCCAAACCGTGTAAACTCTCCTGGACCATGCAGTTCCTTACTATTTTCAACTTCGAAAAAGAAAGCTCAGCACTAGCAGTAGCGACGCGGAACGGTCATAAATAACAATAAAGCGGTGCGAACCTCAGGAAAGTTAAATGATAGGAAGTGATTTATTACAATTAACAGAGTCGCAAATTCACTGATCAATGTACCGTTCGAATTTCATCTTTAAGAGCTCATCGCGTACTGAGATCTCTCTTGAAAATGACGCAGAAATGCCTCTTCTGCACTTATTTGCAGTGGCGGATCACAGTACAGGCGCAACAAGCACGCGCTTGGGGCCTTAGTATCGCAGGTGCCTCAAAAAACCCGAAAACAGAACATTCATTTTTATTTCTGACGTTTTTTAATTGATAAATAATATAAAATATTAATAAGATAAGTAATAAAGGCTTTTTTTGTCAATTCATATATTTTTGTTTAACATCCTCAAAAAACATTATTTTAAATTTTTAAAGGGGGAAGGGCTCAAAATCAAGTTGCGATTGGGGCCTCCAGATGCTTAAATCCGCTATTGCTTATTTGTAAATTCTGTAGCTTTTTCCAGAAGATCTGTATCACTTAAACTTTGCAAGGATTTAGGGTACAAAACATTATTATTGGAAACAAATTCATGCAGATTATTGAAGAACAGACATGTAAGTTGACTTATAATTATGTCCAACGTGCGAAAAATTACATTCACTCGAAACAAACTCTCGGGATCTTTTAACTATACATCTTCACAGAGTTCATCAAAATTTCGCTTCACCTTTCTGTGGGGATTCTGGGGGAACTTAGGAAAAATGGGTCGTGTTGGGGGTTCAACCTCCAAATGTATATATATATATATACAGTATGTTTGTGTGTTAATGCTTTTGAGACATTTAGTAACTTAAGCAACGACATAAAATATACCACTAGTTTTTATTTAATCATTGGTCGTTTTTCTTTTCTTTCTTCCTTTTTTTTTTTGAAATATTTAGTTATTGATTGCCAATATTTCAATCTTTAGAAAGAATCAAATTCTTCCACCCAGAGACATATTTTCAAAATATGTCACTGGGAAAAATCGAATTACTTCAACTTCATAAAATACTCTTATTTAAGGAATTAGTTTGATCAAGGATATTTTTTGTTTTAACTTTTTAAACAATTCAATGACTCTCATTGATACGACAGATGAACGAGCTATGATGAAACCGTGATGTGATGTATCATTTTGATACTCGTGCTTACTTCAGCGTGACAATTACGTCACTAATATGATTCACAAATATGATTGGGATACTTATCGAATGTTTTCAACGTTTGAACGAAAACTTTAGAAATAAAGAATAAGAGAGTTCTAATTAGGAAGAATTAGTGTGTAAAGGAAAAGTTGTTTTGTCTTAGTCTGTGCACTATAGTATAAAGAAGTTTTATTTGGTGTGTGCGTTAGAGGTTAAATAAGTTTATTAGTGTGGATCTTGTTAGTGAATGAGTAAGAAAAAGAAGAATTCATCGGTTTGTACGTGGTGATCAATATCTGAAAAGAATTGGTTCTGTGAAACCAGTATACTTAGCCGCAATTTTGGAGTACTTGATGACTAAATCTTTAGAAAGGAGTCATTTGGTGTATAGTTATTCAGTTTGTTTAGGAATTGGTAAGGTTATTCTTGATAGATTGCAGGTTTGTTCACAAATATGATTGTGATACTTATCGAATGTTTTCAAATGTCTTATTTTATGCTTTGTGTGGAGATAGCAAGAATTACAGAGGAAACAACTCTTTGTATGAATAGCAATAAGATGCTATGTTCTTCTGAAGGTTTATTTTCATACTGAAAGAGATTTGTGGTGGTTGAATTTAGTTTACATAAATGTTTTTATTCATACTTTTGTAATAAATTGCATTATTTTAGAATTTTAATTGTTATATATTATTTTGAACTCACGCTCAGTTTTCATCCGTTTAATTTATAACAATTGGTGTCAGGATCGGGATAATTTACTGACTACCTTTTCCGAGAAGTATGGATGAGTTAATAAAACTGATAACTGATAGGAGAGCTTAAATAGTCTCTCGAAATGATATCTTGAGAGCTGAAATAGCCAGTCAAAGTAATGATATGAACAGTAAAATTGGTGACATAGGAGCTGAAATAGCCTCTCAAAACGATGACTTGAAAACCGAAATGGCTACACAAGATAATGAATTGAGAGCTGAAAATAACAAATTTGCTTCTCAAATTAGTAAGATTCAAATTACTCCAGAATAATCAGAATAATAATCTGAACACCAAAATCAGTGAAATCACTGACCAGTGTAAAGACAATTAAGACCGAAATGAACAGACAGTGTGATAGTCTAAAGGTTGAAATTGATAGTGTAAAAAATGATATTGATGGCGTAAAGTGTAATGTAAATGAAATTACTTGTGGTTTCAACATAAAACTTGATACTGTTAAAACTGATTGTGAACGCCAGTTTCAGATTTTAAGAAATGAAATGTTACCTTCTTCTTGTGATAATGGTAATTTTAGTGACAACAATATTTTTAGACATATCGCTAGAAATACAACTGAACCTTCTATATATGATGGTCAGTCATCTTGGACAGTATTTAAAACACAGTTTGAAGTCATCGCTAGAGCTAATGAGTGGAATGAATTTCAGAAGGCCAGTTTTCTGCAGCTTCCGTAAGAAATTCTACTGCGGAAGTTTTACAGTCTGTTCCAGAAGAGAAACGACTTGATTATCAATGTCTGGTTTCTGCATTAGAATTCAGATTTGGTGATCGTTATTTAAAAAAATACTATATGACTCAATTTAAACATCGTATGCAGAAGAGTGGTGGAACTTTGCAAGAACTTGCCAGTGATATCAAGAGCCTAGCTAGATAAGCTTATAGTAACTGTCCACCAGATATTCAAGATAACTTAGCTCAACTAGAATTTATTGATTCTTTTGCTGACCCTGAGACTCAACAATCCCTGAGGATGTTGGAAAGTGAATCCTTAAAGGCAGCTGTGGTACATGCCATGAGGTACGAGTGCTCCAGCCTATTCTCCCGAGAGAACAAATGCACAGTGATATTTGTGAATGCAGAACAAACTGTAGAAAAGAATAGTGAAATACAAGGACTAACCAAAGTCATACTATCTGTTTTGAAAGAGATAAAAGGTTACTTCTCAAAGACTTCCACAGACCTTGAGTGTTGGAATTGTGGCAAGAATGGTCACATTCGTGCTAACTGTAATAAAAAACGAATGAGGAGTCACGTCCATCAACTAAACAGCAGGAACAAGGAAATAGATATTAGTCAGTCTTGCGGGGTAAAGGCTGGCTGTTGATTAATTGACCCCAAGAGAGGTCGCCCACATTTCAGCACTGCATGGTGGAGACAATGGGTTGTAGCTGATGAACCATGAATGGAGTGCCTTGCTGTACGATAGTAGACATTGGTGCAAATGTAAATTTACTCAGAACAGACATAATAAAGAAGATAATACCTCACCAAACTGGAATGCCACGCAGTCTAATATAAGCCTACAAACGGCCACTGGAAATCATGCTAAAGTCCATGGAAAGATGGAACTCAACATCAGGGTCGGTACCTGTCTGGTATGCCATGCTGTTTACATCGCTGATATCTACGATGAATGCATATTAGGCCTTGATTTCCTAAAGAAACATTGATTCAGTATTAGACCCAGGAACAGCCTACTCATCTATAAGACAGAAGAGATCCCTCTGCCTAGTCGAACATTTGATCCTTATGAAGTGAGACCACAGTATTAGTGACTGAAGACACAAAAATCCTAGCACAAAGTGAAGTTATAGTTTGTGGACATTAGGCGGAGACTTCTTAGGTTTTCCAATTGGCGGTAACCTAGATTTGGCTCATAGAATCCTGGTTGCAAAGACTTTAGTCAAAGTAGATAAAGAACAAATTCCTATCTGAGTGATGAACTGTAAAAAATTCAATAGATTGTTGAAAAAGGGTGAAGAACTGGCAATATGGGAACCTATTACATAGGTGACAGGTGTAAACACAACAGAAGTTACTGACTCAAACCAACACCATACAGACATCCTTTCTCATCTTACTGATTTGTGGAGAGAAACATGGAAGTTATTAACTGAAGACCAAACTGCTAAAGCCTAGAACATATTGAAAGAGTTTTCCGACATTTTTTCTGCTACATCAAATGATTCTGGCAGTACTAACTGGACAGAACATAAGATCAACATTGGTGATTGTCCTCCAATCCCTCTACCAGTAAGAAGGCTTCCATTGCCAAAACGGGAGGAGACAGAACAACTCATAAGGGACTCATAAGCTCAGGACATTATAGAACCATCATCGAGTTCCTGGACATTACCAGTGGTTCTTGTCAAGAAAAAGGATGGATCTACCCGATTTTGTGTAGATTATCGCAGATTAAGTGACGTAACAAAGAAAGACTCCTTTCCTTTACCCAGGATTGATGATACACTGGACACTACCTGGGTCAGAATGGTTCTCAACATTAGACTTAAAGAGCGGCTATTGCCAAGTTGGTATGCGTCTTTAAGACCGTGAGAAAACAGCTTTCACTACAGGGAATGGACTTTGCAGTTTAAGGTGATGCCATTTGGACTTTGTAACGCACCTGCCACATTTGAACGACTAATGGAGTCGGTGCTCAAAGGTTTGTCTTGGGAGGTCTGCCTGGTTTACTTGGACGACATCATAGTTCTTGGAAGAACTTTTGAAGAACATTTGAGAAATCTTCGTCAAGTATTAGAAAAACTTAAGGCAGCCAAGCTAAAATTGGGACCGACAAAGTGTAAACTGTTCCAGCAAGAAGTTCATTTCCTTGGTCATGTGATCACTACATCAGGGATTAAGACTGATCCTAGTAAGACAGAAGCTGTAAGAGACTGGCCTCCACCACAAGATGTTCATCAACTTCGTAGTTTTATTGGACTTTGCATCTATTATAGAAGATTTGTCAAAGGTTTCTCCAACATCGCCTGACAGAAGAGGGTCAGTGGTTCATGTGGACCACCGAATGTGATGTAGGCTTTCAATTGCTAAAGAAAACTCTTTCCACAGCACCAGTGCTAGCATACCCACAAACTGGAAAACAATTCATAATAGATATTGACGCAAGTAACACAGGAGTTGGTGCTGTACTTTCACAACAACATGACGGACAAGAGAAAGTTATTGCATACTGTAGTAAAACTTTATCCAAACCAGAGGGGAATTATTGTGTAACACGCAAAGAACTGTTAGCAATAGTAAAAGCAATAGAACATTTCCATCATTATCTCTATGGCCAGAAATTTCTCATACGCACTGATCATGCTGCACTCAGGTGGTTACTAAACTTTAAAAACCCTGAAGGACAAATTGCTAGGTGGATACAGCGGTTATAAGAGTACAATTTCTTCATCGAGCATCGAAGGGGCAAAATGCATAGGAATGCAGATGCTCTTTCCAGAAGCCCATGTATTCACAACAAGCATTGTTATAATTCAGATGTTACTGGGCACAGTGGGACACCTTAGAAGTAAAAGACGGTGTATTATACAGAAGATGGGAGAATCCCACTGGACGGCTGATCCGTTGACAGATAATGTTTCGTAGCTCACGAGTGGAACTAGTGATGAATGAAGTGCATGATAGCGCCACTGGAGGACATTTCGGTGTTAATAAGACATTATCGAAAAAAAGGGAACGATTTCATTGGCTGAAACGTAGGGCAGACGTTGAATGATAATGTAGGCAATGTGAGGCCTGTGCAGCAAAGAAAGGCCCTAAGACTAGGAGTCGGGGTAAGCTGCCGGCATATAACGTTGGTGCCCCTTTTCATAGAATAGCCACTGATGTAATGGGTCCGTTTCCTATGACTGATGATGGAAATGGCTATTTATTGGTGGTAATTGATTATTTCACGAAGTTGTCTGAAGTTTATTCCATCCAAGATCACCAAGCAACAACAGTGGCAGAGATGATAGTAAATAACTTGATTAGAAAGTATGGAGTACCTTTGTATCTCCACTCAGACCAAGGACAGAATTTTGAATCCAATGTGTTACAAGGCATCTCTCAACTCTTAGGCATTCAGAAAACAAGAACAACTCACCTTCATCTTCAGTCGGATGGTATGGTTGAGAGATTTAATAGTACAACTGCACAACATCGTTGTTAGTCGACGTTGTTAGTCGACGACCATCAACGTGACTGGGATCGCCATATACCTCTCTTTTTGTTTCCATATAGAACAGCAGTGCATGAAACAACTGGATAGACACCTTCCATGATGCTCTTTGGAAGAGAATTAAGTGTTCCCTGTGACCATTTTATATATCGGCCAGAAGCAATGCCATTTTCCACTCCATAATACGTACAAGAATTACTCTCCGTCAGACATAACATCAACTTAGCCAGAGAGAACAAAACGAGGTATTACAATAAAACAAATGGAATTGTTTTCAATCAGAAAAATCTTGTCTTACTGTACAGTCCATATAGAAAGAAGAGACTTTCTGAAAACCTTTATAAACCTTCGGAAGATCAATATACCGTAGTTTACAGGTTTAATGACGTGCTGCATCGCATTCGTCGACATCCAACAAGTACAAGTTGGTTCATGTGGATCGTATGGCCCCATTTCATCGAAGAACTGAAGAACTCGGAATCCAGAATTGTTCGGGACGAACAAGACCTAAGGAGGGAGCAATGTTATGACAGATGAACGAACAATACCGTGATGGGATATATCATTTTGATACTCGTGCTTACTTCAGCTTCACAATTACGTCACTTACCAATCGAACTAACTTAACTTAGAAATCTATATAATAAAAGGTGTCTGTCTGTCTGTGAGTCTGCCTGTGGCAGCCATAACTCATCGGTAAATCGACGTACACGCTCCAAATTTTCAGAAAACGTTTCTGATTGTGGTCTGGATTGCAGTGCCAGATTTCGGGTCGAAAGCCCAAAAGGGGGGCTTGCTAGAAGCAAAAATATTTACCATGCTATTCCTACGGGAAACGAGAATCGCTGTCAAATTTACTGTTGCCATTTTCTGCTCCCTAACTGTGAAAGTGTGAAAATGGCATTTAAATCTTCTGCTGCAAACACGGAGGTATGAATGAGAGGAGACGCCCTAACGCGCTTTCCCTGTCCAAGGTCATGATGCTGACGCAGCAGGGCGGTAGCCATGTTGTTGCATTCAAAACAAACCGTCTGCCGCTGCAATCAAGCCTACTTTTCACGTGCTATACTCAGTTTTACTGTGCGTTATATACGGGAAGATTATTTTTTTACGACTAAGAGAAAGCCCATTTAAGCTATTTGGAATTTATATTGTTTTTTTTTAATGCAATGAATATTTCCATACAGAATTACTGTATAGCAGAACTATTTATGTATTTCGTTGAATACGACAGTAACAATTACCAGATTTTGAAAGTTTATTTATACTGCACTGATAATAGCAGAAAACATTTTATGGATAAAACACTAAACATTATATGCAATAGCAGCATTTAAACTGCAAAAAAAAAACACATTTGTAAGATTCAGAAAATAGCTGTTTTACGTTAAAAAAAATCTCATTCCGCAAAAATAAAAAAAATTGGCTTAACAAAACTAAATAAAGCCAATAGTGTAGGAGCCAAAATGGTAGATTTTAAAAAACATTTTAAACTTTGGTGGAGAAATCATGTATAACACACCTACATTGAAATGCTTTCCACAAAGTGGTCTCATCATCCAAATTCTTTGTTTTGTGATATAGTCAAAAATTCATGAAACGTTAGCAAAACTATTATCTGTAATGCTCCTCGTCTCCCTTTATTTAATGGAAAGCTGATATAAAAGATAATTTCTATGTATTGGCCATAAGTTGACAATGCATTTTAGTTTACAGTGCAAAAAATAAAGCATCTTTTCAATAAATTTATTTAAATAAAACAGTACCGAACAGTAAACCATAAAATTAAGTTTGAAATAAATATGTAAAATTTGCAACACACCTCTTAACTCGTAAAAGGAAAAAAAATATATCTGGTGTGATGACACTCCCGATTTTTAGAGGTAGCTACACCCCTGAATTTGTGCTTATTTATAAATATATTGCTGTTGTTAATATAAGAAGTAAAAAAAAGAACTAAATATATATATTTATTTATACAAAAAAAAAACGCCCCAGATAGTGGCTCGAACCCACCAGCTCTATGTTTGTACCCTCAGCTTCACATCTCTCCCCCATCCCATGCTTATTTTCCTCCCTCAACCAGAGTTAACAATCAATTCAAAATACACAATTATTACAATCTCTCAAAAAAAATCTCATAAGGATTGAAATACATCCTTCCTCAGCCACAAAGGAAAATTTCAAAATAATATCTGAAAAAATTATATAAAAAAAAAAACTAAAAATTATACTAAGCAAAAATAATAAAAGATTAAAAAATATAAAAAAAGAAATAAAATATATATCCACAGGGTAAAGGGAAGCTAGGTAGTCACTGGAAGGAGAGCTATGCACCAATCCCCTGTGATGATGCATAGAACCGGCCAGGCCTAGCACCTAATGTCCGACCCCGCCTTCTCGTGGTGCGGACCGTTAGTAACTTTCAAAAGAGATACTCTGTTGTGGAAGTGAACGGAAGGGGAGGGCTGCCAGATTAGTGTGGCCTACTGATCTGGACAACTATGGCTACTTTTCTTTTTTTTCTACCCTGCTGAGGAGTGGTCAACCACACAGGGTTCTGGTGCTGACCATCTGGACAGATATATGGCTCTGAGTTTGATTATGGATCCTGATTTTGCTGCACTGGTGGGCTTCTGTGGAGGGAAACCGCTGTGTTTTCTGTTTGTTTGTGGGTTGACAGCCCCAAGTGAATAGATTCACAGGATATGTTTATCAGCTGGTGGATAATCCTGAGCAGAAGTCATTGCAGGCACCTGAACTCTTTGCTTCTATTGGCATCGTCAAATTCTACATTGGAGGAAGTCTTCCAGTGTAGATGGCTTCAGCCTTTAGTAGTGGGGGAACGGGTCTTTGCCCCATGTCTGCGATCAGGGGGCTGTTTGATATTGTCGGCATTCTCTCTCTCAATAAATATAGTTTCTTTAAACATCCCACTAACCATTTTCTCTCCATAGGTAGTTGGAAAGTGAGGACTCTGCACAGAGCTTTTTCTCTTGATGTCCTCACACAAGAATTCTACCGTTATAATTTAGATATTCTCGGCTTGCAAGAGACCAGATGGACAGATAAAGGTCAGATTCTTAAAAATAATCTTAAATTTCTCTTTTCAGGGAGGAACGACAATAAGCATCACCAAGGCGTGGGTCTGCTTCTCAGCAGACACGCTAGCGATGCTCTTCTAGGATATGAGTGCATTAATGAAAGGTTTCTTACAGCAAAATTTCAGACAAGCGTTAAAGACTTGAATGTTATCTGCTGTTATGCTCCCACTGAGGATGCCGATGAGGATTAGAAGGATAGCTTTTATGAACAACTTCAGGATATTTTGAATTCTGTCAAGAAAGGAGATATTACCCTTGTTCTGTGTGACTTCAATGCCAAAGTTGGTACTGACTCTGACCTTTGGGGAGGAGTAATAGGCCCTTTTGGTATTGGTAGCTGCAATGGCAATGGGCAAGTCTCCTACAGGTAAGTAAACTCAATGGATTCAGAATAACTAACACTTATTACAAACACCGCGACATACATAAGTACACATGGGTTTCACCTGATGGGCTGCATAAGAATATGATTGATTACATATTAATTAACAGCAAATCGGCTAGTTCTGTTAGGAATACCAGGGCATATAGGGGAGTTGAAATTGGATCGGACCATTACCTTGTTAAAAGTGTGTTGCAACTTAAACTTAAAAAGTGTTGTGCTAGGGTTAAAAAATTTACTTTTAATACTGAAGCTCTGAAAGATCCAGTTATAGCCAAAGCTTACCATGATAGGTTACTTAGTCATTATGACAGTCATGGTTTGCTTACTACTGAAGTTGAGGAAGAATGGGATCATTTTAAACAGGCTTTTTTGGACACTAACAGCACTCTTTTAGGAAAAAAGAAGCAGAAAAGGCAAAATTATCTGAGTGATAAGGCACTTGAGCTTATTTCGGAAAGAAAGAACTGCAGGAATGCCCTTAATCAATACCCTACTAGTCCTAATAGAAAGCATTACAGAGACCTTAATAAACTTGTAAAGGATCAGTTAGCTGCTGATAAGAAGCTTTGGCTTGACGGTTTGGCTGACAAAGCCGAGGAAGCATTTAAACAGCACAACAGCAGAGAGCTTTACCAGAGAGTTAATGTTTTGTGTGGTAGAAAACGGACAGGAATACAAGGATTGAAGGATAAACAAGGTAAGGTTATAGAAGGGGAGGATTCTATCATGGCTAGATGGGCTGAGCATTTCAGTGATGTTCTAAACAATGTGGTTAGTTCTACTCCCATTGTTTGCAATGATGATAGATGCATTGATGGCTTTAATGTTGGCTCTATAACATAATCTGAAGTTATTTTGGCTGTTTCTAAACTTAAACTACATAAATCCCCAGGGGTAGATGAAATTACTACCGAAATGCTTAGAGCTGGGAATGTTTCGGCTACCACTTGGATGACTGAAATTTCGAATATCTTTTATGATAAAGGCATGGTTCTTAAGGATTTTACCAGAGCTATTATTATCCTTATTTTTAAAAAAAGAGATCCCAGTTCTTATGATAACTATAGCAGTATCAGCCTACTTTCTGTTTCAGTTAAGGTCTTTTGCATGATTTGTGCTTAATAGAATTAAGAATCTGGTTGACAGGCTGTTGCGTGATGAACAATGTGGATTCAGAAGTGGTAGGGGATGTCTGGATCAGATATTTTCACTTCGGCAGATACTTGAGAAATGTTTAGAGTTTCAGAAATCTTTGGTTGCTAGCTTTGTTGATTTCAAAAAGGCTCTCAACTCTGTTGATTGTCATAATTTGTGGTTGATTGTGAGATCATATGGTATCCCAGATAAGTTAGCTCTCGATAATAACACTGAGGTGTGTGTGAGAGTTGGTAAGGCTTGTAGCAATTGGTTTAGCATTACTTCTGGTGTTCGACAAGGGTGCATTTTGTCTCCTTTTCTCTTTAGCTTGGTTATTGATTATGTTATGCGAAATTCACTTCAAGGGAAAGATTTTGGCCTTAAATGGGCTGGAGATAAGAAAATTTCTGATTTAGATTATGCTGATGATTTAGCCCTTTTGGCAAATGATGTTGATGAGATGAACTCTTTCATTCGAGCTGTTGATGAGACTGGTAGTAGAGTAGGTTTGGTTATAAACAGAGAGAAAACTAAAGTGATGAAAATTGGTCAGGCAGGCTGTGATTCAGTTAATCTTAATGGTTGCAGTCTTGAGCAGGTGTCACAGTTTAATTATCTTGGGAGCTATGTAACAGATAATGGTGATGTGTGGCATGAGATTAACAGACGAATAGGGATTGCTGCCGGGACTTTTAAGAACCTATGGAGAGTGTGGAGAAATAGGCATATACACCTAAAGACTAAAATTAGACTGTATAATAGTTTGGTTCTTTCTAGGGTTAGTTATGGTAGTGAAACTTGGACACTTTGTAAACAAGATAACATGAAACTGGATGCTTTTGATTCCAGATGCTTACGCAGTATCTTGGGCATTAAGTGGTTCAACTTTGCAACTAATGATGAGATTAGGGAAAGGAGTTTGCAACCTCCTTTAAGCAGCATATTGTGCAGAGGGAGACTCCGTTGGTTTGGCCATGTTGCCCGTATGAATAATTATAGATTGGCGAATAGGGTTATGAACAGTGTGCCTAAAGGCCTCAGAAAGAAGGGGAGACCTAGGATGCGGTGGGCAGACAATGTCAAACAGGACCTTGTTAGAATTGGTGTGCAGTGGCCAGATGCAGTAGATGTAGCTCAGGATAGACTTGCTTGGAGAACTAAATTGCACGGTCTGGTTGGACCTCCGTAGCCCATGGCTGCTTGATGATGATGATGATGATGATGATGATGATGATGATGATGATGATGATGATGATGATGATGATGATGATGATGATGATGATGATGAAAGGGAATATAATATCCATTTAAAAAAAAGGCAACGTTCCAGACAGTGGCTTGAACCCAACATCTCAGTGCCTGACTCCTCGGTCTCTCATACCTCCCTTCATGTACGCCTAACCTACCCTTCAACCAAAGTAAAAATAAAATAACTACAAGCAATAAACTCGCTCTATTTGAAATCCATACAGAATTGAATAAATTCAGTATTCACCTTAAAAGGGCCAATAGAACCCTATCAGAAGAATTAACGAAAAGGAGAAAAGCATTACACTCTCTTCTCCTCTTTTAACTAAAATTATTTAAACAATTTGAAAAATTTTCACCCTAATGATCGCTGTCACTCACCTATAACAATTTACACCAGATACATTAAATTAATCTAAAAAGGAATTCAAAAATTTAAGACTCCAATCCGAGAAAAAAAGGGGGCATTTAAACAAAACCCTTAAATGCTATCCATTGATATCCATTGTATCCCTTAAATGCTATCCATTGATATCCATTGTATCCCTTAAATGCTATCCATTGATTAAAAAAAAAAAGAAAGATTTTATTTCTCACCTTATGAAAATACTTTATTGTAATTTACTTTTCCCTTCTTACACTGAACTTATTAAATCATGAAGAGAGAGGAATTTAAACACTGAAACATTTAAACAAAATAATATCTAATACTTCCACCTAAAATAAAATAAAAAACAAAAAAGAAACTCCTTGATATTATAATCACCTCTATTTAAAAGTATGTAAATTCATCATCCATTAAATAGAATACACACTAATATTCAATTACAGCCAACAAAATTTTTTAACTGAGAAAGCCTGCAGAAGGAATTCTCAAATAAGTGTAACGTAAAATCAATCAATCAATATAAGAAGTACATCTTCACATTTATCACTGAGTACAATCCGAAGAAAACAAAAAAAAAATTGGTGAAGAATCGAGGTTTGTAACTCGAAATAAAACCGATTTCATAGCGACGTAATTTCTACACGAAGTTGCTTGTATCATTATATAATTACTTAAACTTTTATAAAAATGACAAACTTACCGATGAAAGGTAATTCCTGGTATCTTTTTTGAAGGGCGATTCGTGCAGCCGTAAGCTGAACAGGCTACCATAATACAAAATGTCGAAAAAAATTAAATTTTTAGAGCGCAACACTTCGTTACTTACCTATACTACTGATCAATGTTTTGAATAGAACAACATGGCTGCCGCGCAGTTGCCGTAGCATCATTTTCAAGTGCTTAGGGCTCCTCCTCTTCATGGAGGTAGGAAGATAAGGAGACGCCCTAACGCGCTTTCCCTGTGGAAGGAAAATGATGCTTACGCAGCATTGCGGTAGCCATGTTGTTGCATTCAAAACAAACCGTCTGCCGCTGCAATCAAGCCTACTTACACTCAGTTTTACTGTGCGATTCGTGCATCCGTAAGCTGAACAGGCTGCCAAAATACAAATTTCGACAAAAATTAGTATAGGTGAGTAACTACTGATCAATGTTTCGAATAGAACAACATGGCTGCCGTAGCATCATTTTCAAGTGCTTAGGGCTCCTCCTCTTATCTTCCTACCTCCATGCTCCTCTTATCCCCCTACCTCCATGGCTGCAAATCTGATACCGTTGCCAGATTCCCCACATTTCTAAAAACATTATTTTGGCATTCCATTGCAGTTAGGGACCTGATTTTCTAACCAAAAATGGGGTCAGGCAGGGGGAACCCACGTACGAAATTTGGGATCTATCCGTGAAGTACGTCGGGAATTACAGAATGATTACTGTCTGACGAAATATCTCGATCGTTTGGCACGGGCTAAGAGTGCTCGCCGAGTCAACAATGGCCTTTGCAACATCGGAAATTCTTCGTGTTCACTGTGATAAAATGCCGGGAGAGGGGGGATATTCACTAACTTTTAGTGCAGGAAACAACAGAATATGCAGATTAAAAGTGTGATACGAGCTGTCACAATTTGTGTAGAAATGAAGCCACGCAACAAGTGAGAACCTGATTTTTAAACCAATCACCGGGCCACACGGGGCACGTTGTGCAGGAAATTTGGACCATGCGAACGAATATCATGGGAGCAATAGGGCGGGAAATTCTGTGGTAACGGGAATAAAATCTCGATAGCTTACGCAGAAACTAAGCCATTGGCTATGAGGAGTGCCAACACCACCTAGAGGAGAAGGCCTTACCACTCGGTGAAGCGATTCTGATGACGTCAATTTAGTCGACCCGTAGCTAGTAGCGTCGCCTCCATCTTGCCTTTGTTAGTGTTTAGCTAGTTCTGCAAAACGTATGATTTAGTGTGGTTTGTTATTACGTTCATTGATTTTTGTTTAGCGAAATGCCATCGCGCTGCTGCTTTCCTCAGTGCAGGAGCAATTACGATGGGGAACAAATATTCTCAGTTTTTAAATTTCCAGAAGATATCGATTTGCGACAGAAATGGATTCGTTCAATTACCAAGGCAAAACTTCTGTCCAACGAAAGCATCCAAGGTAAGAAGAACTTTATTCTGTATTAATATCTGTTGTCATACTTATGAACTTCTAAAGTAAAAATTTTCGTTTTAACTATTGTATGTTACGTTTATATAATATACATATATAATATCATTGATCTGTTATGGATTAATTTGACGTTATTTTTATTAAGTAAGAAACCTAATATGCTGGAATAAAAAATGTCGAATGTACGTTTGTTAAAATGCTTAAATAGAAAAGAATATTTGACAGTGACCAGACTTTTTAGTTAATAGATTACAGTAGTAAGTTAAGAAATTGGTACTTTTGTTGGGATAGTTTCAGGGTTCTAATGTTATATCACTATATTTATATATCCATAGAGTTCAAATATATCTCGTATAAGTTAATACGATAATACTGTTAAACTTGAAATACATATATAAGCCAAAGGCAAGATCATGGGAAAATCTACTTTTAAATACAAAATCTCTGCATAAGTATTAGAAATTATTTTGGTGTTATTACTAGTATACTTGGATACAAATTGGACCCATGTTCAAAGCCTAGAGATGGTTTTGTGAATATGTATTATTTTCCTGCTGAAGTTTTGCCTACCTCACACATCAGCTATTTTTTTTAATAAAAGCAGGACAGGTAATGGTAAAAGTTCATTGTAGAAACTGTGGACAACAGTAAACTTCCTGACCAATCAATTCCTAATAACTTTCAGCATTAAATTAATCTGCATAATTATATCTCTGAAATCAGGTCAAGTTATAGTGGATATTAAAGAATGGGTGGGCTACATCTAGTGTACATATGGATTAATAAATGAAAGGATATTTTGAAAAGGATTTAATAGTAAAGTTAAAGAATTTTTTTACTTTCAAAGGAGTAATTAAAAGTGCATATATTTCCAATCACTCTCATTGTAAAATGAGATAAGTCAGGTATATTATAATAAAGGTATAACAGTCTACTGTCATATCTTTACTGCATGTTATTGCAGGTTTTGTTTTAATTTTGTTACAAATGTATTCTATAATCATATTAGAGAATATTTGAGGGGATATCTGTCATTTCACCTATTATGTGAATATAAATATGTTAAACACCACAAATGCATACAATATTGTTTTCGAGTTAATGTCAAAGTTTATCCTCTGTACCGACCACTGGTTTGGATTTTACAAATGAAGAAATCCAAAAATTATCACAAAAATTTGAGGTATTTTGATTTTACTGATATGTAATGGTAAAAGTTTATTGTAGAAACTGTCGACAACAGTAAACTTCCTGACCAATCAATTCCTAATACCTTTCAGCATTAGTATAATACCAGGTACTGACTATATAAACAAATTTATGCCTAATAAACTGAAAATTACAGTAAGAGGAAATTGTCCGAAACAATAAACTTATTACTGGAGTTGTTTTCAGGCTCAATTCCTGGACAGGAATATTTCAAACCTTTAAACGTTCATTCATAAGAGTGTTGTTTTAAATGATTTTCAGCTCAGTATGATTTTTCGCATTTTATTTTACATTATCACCTTATAGTGGCATTACCAAAAGCACTTTATGGTTAGTACTAGCAGTGGAATGCTATTAGATGGTTAGCATTAGCTTTCAAGGTGAACTATATATGATAAAAGAAGTGCTATAAATATTGAAAAAAACCAGCTTACTGGTAGAATAGGTGCATTCCTTGGAAGAATTCATTCTTTTAACCATGGATTTTTATTGAAATTTTAGAAAATACACTGATTATAGAATTGTTTTGAATACAATTATAGCTTTTACTTTCGAAGGTAAAAAGTCTTCGGTTCTGAATAAAATTTTTTAGTGTATGGTGAACAATATTCCTGGTATTTGGATTTTTGTTTTAATGTTTATCATTCATCAGAGGTTTTTTAGTACATATTCTCAATATTTCTTTTGCATACATAGGTGTGTGAACTCCACTTTGCACCATCTGATGTTGAAAGAGAAACCAGCATGTTTGACATGAAAACTGGGAGAAAGCTTGCTGACCTCTAAAGTATCCATATACTGATGGAGAGGGAATGTTTGCTATATGACCAGTATGTTAATGGGCATACTGTTCAACTACTTTTAAAGCATCCACAAATACACTTTAAAAAAAATATTATGCCCAAAACTGAAATCATTGCTGACCACTACCTCAGTCAGTTTGAAGTAACAGAAAATTTACCTTTTATGACAGTGCATAGTTACTAATCATTATGACACTTTAGGTGAAATAACCTTTGATTGTTTATGAAATAGGAATAAAAATCACTGCACCATATATTTTATAGTATATTTAATGAGTATTGTTTTTTTTGACTCAAATAATCATAGCCCTATAAATACATTGGTGGAAACCCCTTTGGAATGGTGTGCTATTGTTTCAACCATTGTTTTTTAGACAAAAACTGATTAACTTTATTGTCAAATATTTTGCAATATTTTAGTGGAAATTTTATTGCATGCAAGCTGCAATAGCTATTTTCAGTTCCTTTAACTATATTTTGCTACTGTACAGGGTCTACTAGATTTATTTCATTTTTATTTTACTGATTTCATGTCTTTTGTGGCTAAATCTATGATCAAAGGGAATCTCTACCTGCACTTGTCAGTAGGTTTTTTCTTAATATTGTGTTTAGTGTTACTTTTGAGTGATCTTTTGCCAATTCCACAACATTTTCACTTCCCACTATACTCTTATGGCTGGACCCCTGAAGATAAATTATATTTTTGGTTGTCTTTAAATTTTTTTATCAATGTATCAAATACTTGGGGTGGATGCTTTTGTTTGGACAGCTATTCAGTACCGATGCAGTATGTGACAGTACATGGTTTTCTTTCCAATCCATTTCATTGCTTATGTTATACATGCATTTAGTGGGGTATGAAATTTATAATTTTCTGTTGGAACATATACCACCAGTTTCTGGATAAAATGATCAACTGAAACTCATTAAACTGCAAATAGAATTTTCTGAATATTATTTTTCCTTCATTACTTTAAATTGAGAACATTATAAGCAGAAAACTTAAGTGTCAATCTTTGGTTTTTGTAAAAGCCATGGGAGATTTAGGAAGTTAATTTATTCCTTGATTTTCTTTAATATATATGCATATCTTGTGGCTTCTTCTGCCTTGCAAATGTAGGATTTTTTAAATTTCTAATAGTGATTGTCAATGGGTGTTTGATATGCCTATGAACTAGCCTGATCAACAGATCAATAAGGTTTTCTGTATCATTGGGGGATGTCAGTTTCTGCTTGGAGGGAGATGATTGACTATGTTATTAGAAACCTTGTACTGGTTCTGATACACATTTTCTTCTTCCAAGTTCTTTGTTAATAATTGGTTTTACACTGATAGTGAGTTAAAGTAATATTAAAATTTTAATGTAAGAATATCTGTTTATAAAGGGAAAATACCCTGTTGCTCTTAGCATTCGAAAGTATCTTCACCAGATATGGCAGTTAAGATATGCATAATAGTTAATGACTTAAGGTTTAAAAAACTCTGCAGAAGGTCAAGATTAGAATAATGTTTTTATTTAATATGTTTCCAGGCATGTTAAGTATATGCTCTTTACAAAATAGCAAAACATTTTTTTCTGTTCTGTATATTTTTGACACCATACAAATTTAAAGTTATTTTATTGACTTGCCTTTGGGAAGGAATCCCATTAAGAACCTACTGGTGTAGTTTATTTTTGCCCCTTCATCAACCTTTATGTAAATGACATCTAGATATTTTTTTAATTCTTCAATTTAATTTGCACATTTGGAGTATACTGAATCATTTGAAACAGCTTGACCTCTATAAAAAATATATGAAAATTTTAGATGCTAATTCTATCTATTCAATGTTAGTAAAATGTTCAATAGTTGATATATATTGCTTGTAGTACTTTATTTTTACTTAATTCAAGTTTTGCAATGTCATTAAATCTGAGTTGCTGATGATGCTACAATTCTACTAATTATATTAGCTGCAAATTTTACAAGTTAAATCTTTTCTTACTACATGTATGTACAAATGTATTATCATAAATATTTTCAATTCTGTGTTATAAAAGTCTGTGTTTGCTGCCATGAAACTACCCCATATACACTCTGTTAATTATGACCACCCAATCCCATGTTATGTCAATGGAAAGATGATTTCAAAGCTCTGTAATTTCTAAAATAAACATTTCATGGAAAAATATGACTGAATATATATAAGTTAAAAATCTATCTTAATTTTCTATATTCCAATAATATTCATTTAGTATTTAAAGAGGCTTCGCTTGGTTACTAACCTGGGTTCGAGCCCTAGGTAAGGCATGGTTGTTCGTGTTGTTTCTTTGCCAGGTTTCCGCCATCCTCACAGACCTACTATGGCATATAAACTTACAGGCTCATGTCAGACCTCTGTTGTAAGCAGCTGTTTGAAGGGGTATTTTATTATATATCAACATCTTAAACAATAATGTGCATTCTGCAGAGTTGGTGAAAATTTAAATAATTGTTACATTTTCTGCTAAAGCTATGCTAATAAAATTTAATATGGGATACTGTTTTGAGATTAACTTATTTCAACTACTTCCCAGATCAATATTTTAAAACAGCCATTGTTCATATTAAATATCCCAGTTTTCATAATTCTTTTATTTTTAATGAACATAGATTTAGATAAATTTGATTGAGATCTTTAATTGATCTTCATTTCATTTTTTTTTTCATAAAAGCTCATTTTCAAAGTTACAAAGGTTTGAAATTAGCTTTCCATTGACATAACATGGAATTAGGTTTCATAATTACTGAGTGTATATGGATATTTCAATGTGACCTTTACATTGTATTTTATATTTCTGTTGTATTTTGAATCTGTTCAAACCTTTTGACCACATGTATTTAGATGTTGCTTTCATGTTTCTTCAGAATTTTTTTTTCTATTATTAAAGTTTATTATGATAGCAAAAAGGATAAAAATTTCTATGTTATGTGAAGAAATTAGTTTTAATATGCATTAGGGTGAAAAAGTTTGGGAAAGCAATTTTTCTTTTCTTTTTATTTAAAAGTCATAGTTGTCCTAGAAACAGTTTTTATTAATGTGATGCATTTTAAAAATAGCTTTCATTATTAAACTATTTAAAAAAAAAGAGTTCAACTGGGATGAAGGGAATATCATAAAATTTTCCTTTTCCATTTAAATAGTATTGCACAATATTAAGTTCCTTCATATTGCTTAAAAATTCTCCCATATGATTGGTGAATTTTCCTGTTTTAATTGCACAATTTTCTTAAAAATAAAGTAAACAATGAAATATTTGTTTCATTGTAATGTGTATCCTATATATATTTGTTTTCTCATATTGTAAATAAAAGTATTTTTTTAATGAGGAATTTGTTGGTTGTTTTTCTTAACATATGCAATATTGAAACATACTATTTTCATTAAATAATGTCTTAGACCTCATATATATATACATACATATTTGTGAAAAAAAAATAGATATCTGTGGTATTTTGTAACAAGTAGTTTTTTTCTAAATATATTTCGCACTTCTAGAATCCTTTAAGAATGAAAATTTAGTACTTGTTCAATACATTAATCGATCGTTTGCAAAATTCGTTAAAAGTTTTGAAATTTCCGAACATTTAAAGAGTGTTATTATCTAAATAATAATTTAAAGCTATCTGTATAATCGGAAACGGTAATTAATGGTTTATCAATACTAATCAAAGCAAAAAAAAGTTATCTCTAAAAAAAATTAGAAAAAAGTGGGATTTTTTTTTTAATTATATGAAAACAATTTATTTTAATGATTTATTAGTGAATATTCAAAATCTAAATGGGAAGTTCTATTAACAAGGATAAGCTATCTCTCAATCTATTCTGCCGGTAGTCCGGTCTAGTAATGCTGACATCACAAATCAGTGGTACGGCCTTCTCCTCTAGGTGGTGTTGGGAGTGCTCGCTGACGCTGATTGCAACAACGATCAGGGCATATTTCTTCCTCTTGAAAATCTGTGTTAAAATGTCGGGGGTGGGGCGGTCTTACAAAATATTTTTGATGCAGTGAAAATAAGAATATACAGGTTAAAAGTGACACCCTGGCAGCGCCGGGTACGTTCAGTTAGTCTATATAATAAAAGAAGATGTCTGTCTGTGTGTGCGTCTGTGGCAGCAATAACTCATCAGGAAATCAACGTACACCCTCCAAATTTCCAGAGAACGTTTCTGATTGTGGTCCGGATTGCAGTACCAAATTTCAAGTCGGAAGTCCAAGAGGGGGGCTTACTAGAACCAAAAATATTTACCATGCTATTCCTACGGGTTGTTGGGTTGTTTTACCTCTGAGAGGCACTTTTTTGCACACCATGGGCTAAATGGCCAGGTCACATGGACCCCGAAGGCTCAGAGAAGGTTGGGGGAGGGAACCCACTGGAACAGCTGTTGGGAGACAGATGGTAGCCTCCCGTCAAGGCCATCCAGCGTGTTCTTTAACGTGCACAGGGTATGTCTCTCCGACGCACAGGGTACGTCCCATCCGACGGACGGCGGCCTTTCCAAGCCCATCGGTGTCCCCTACTGACCGTGGGCAGGGCGGGGAATTTTTGCGGAGATAAATCTCAACGCTGACCCAGCTAGGACTCGAACCTGGGAAGTACAGATTACGAGCCTGGCGCGCTACCGACTGAGCCACCCCCGCTCCTATTCCTACGGAAAACGAAAATCGCTATCAAATATACTGTTGCCATTTTCTGCTCCCTAACTATGAAAGTAAAGATTTAAAATAGTATTTGAATGTTCTGCTGCAAATCTGATGCCGTTGCCAGATTCCCCACATTTCCAAAAGCATTATTTAGGGGTTCTATTGCAGCTAGGGACCTGATTTTCTAACCAAAAATGGGGTCGGGCACGGGGAACCCGCCTGCGAAATTTGGGACCTTTCGGTGATGTACGTCGGGAATTACAGAATCCCAAAATCTGACGAAATAAAAATATCTCGATCGTTTGCCACGGGCTCTGAGAGCGCGCGCCGAGTTAGCAGTGACTTTTGCATCACCGGGAAATTCTTCATGTTCAAACTGTGATGAAATGCCGGGGGGGGGGGGGAGATTCACTAACTTTTAGTGCAGAAAACAACAGAATATGCAGATTAAAAATCAGATACGAGCTGTCACAATTTGTGTAGAAATGTAGCCACGCGACAAGTGAGAACCTGATTTTTAAACCAATCACCGGGCAACACGGGGGATGCTGTGCAGGAAATTTGGACCGTGCGAACGAATATCACGGGAGCCATAGGGTAGCAAAATCTATGGTAACGGAAATAAAATCTCGATAGCTTACGCAGAAACTAAGCCATTGGCTATGAGGAGTGCTCGCTGACGTCAAAAACAATCCGGGCAAATTTACTCTTGTTGAAAACCTGTGCTAAAGGGGGGCGCGCGGGTGATCTTACAAAATTTACCTTTAATGCAGTGAAAATAAGAATATACAGGTTAAAAGTGACACCCGGGCAGCGCCGGGTAAGTTCAGCGAGTAAATAATAAGAGAGTTCTAATTAGGAAGAATTAGTGTGTGAAGGAAAAGTTGTTTGTCTTAGTCTGTGCACTATAGTATATAGAAGAAATGTTTTTATTTGGTGTGTGCGTTGGAGGTTAAATAAGTTTATTAGTGTGTATCTTGTTAGTGAACGAGTAAGAAAAAGAAGAATTCATCGTTTTGTACGTGGTGATCAACGTCTGAAAAGAATTGGTTCTGAGAAACCAGTATACTTAGCCGCTTAGTTTTGGAGTTCTTCATGACTAAATCCTTAGAAAGAAGTCATTTTGTGTATAATTATTCAGTTTGTTTTGGAATTGGTAAGGTTATTCTTGATAGATTGCAGGTTTGTTCATAAATATGATTGTGACACTTATTTATTGTCACAATCATATTTGTGACACTCGATAAGTGTCACAATCATATTTGTGAACAAGTTATTTTATGTTCATATTGTGTCAAAGTTATTTTATGCTTTGTGTGGAGATAGCAAGAATTACAGAGGAAACAACTCTTTGTATGAATAGCAATAAGGTGCTATGTTTTTCTGAAGGTTTTTTTTTCATACTGAAAGAGATTTGTGTTGGTTGAATTTAGTTTATAGAAATGTTTTTATTCATACTTTTGTAATAAATTACATTATTATAAATTTTTTTGAACTCACGCTCAGTTTCCATCTGTTTAATTTAAAACAATTTATATTTATTTTCAGCTCTCAATTCATTATTTTGTGTAGCTATTTCGGCTTTCAAGTCATCGTTTTGAGAGGCTATTTCAGCTCTCATGTCACCAATTTTATTGTTGTTGTCATTACTTTGACTGGCTATTTCAGCTCTTATGTCACCGTTTTGAGAGGCTATTTCAGCTCTCATATCAGTTATCAGTATTACTAACTCATCCATACTTCTCGTGAAAGGCATTCAATAAATAATCAGAAGTTATAAATTAAATGGATGAAAACTGAGCGTGAATTCAAAAATAATAATATTTGACATTTATAATTCTACAATAATGTAATTTATTACCAAAAAGTAAATAAAACATTTATATAAATTAAATTCAACCAACACAAATCTTTATCAGTATGAAAATAAATCTTCAGAAAAACATAGCACCTTATCACTATTCCTACAAAGAGCTATTTCCTTTATAATTCTTGCTATATCTACTTAACCTTTTAAACAAATCAATGACTCTGATTGATATTGTTAAATATTCGTGATTTTATATCTGTAGATACTGAATGAATATTGTTGATCTGATAGAGATCTTTATCTTAGGGGTGAGCCTTTATTCAAAATAATTTTAAAATATTCAAAGTTGGTTTATACATACTCTTTCATAGTTAGTAAAAGGAATTGTTAGGAATTAAATTTCATTTAGGACCAAGAGTGCTTTTGATCTTCATGAAGAACTAGACTGATATTAAAAACTGTCCTGTAAAACATTTTTCCTGGATTTTTCTTATTGTACACCCATAGAAACAGACTACATTTAAAAAAAAGAATACTGAGGATCACAAAGGGTAAAAAAACATAATATGCAGAACGAAACGAACGCGTTGTTATATTCTCATATGCTTCAGAGAGACGTTTCTGGTAACCAGTATCCCAGCATGTATCTCGTAATGCAGAACGGTTTTCACTCTGAGAACGGCATGCTCCCTCTGGTTCTTCCTACCTCCATGCCACTAAGTGCCCACGTCTCTTTCTCCTTTTATCAATCTCCACCTCATTTTGAGCAATTTTATGTCTTTTCATACAACTAACTCATAATCCTGCTGTCAAACAAATTCTTTACTCAAAGTTTTACTAGGGTAGTAGAATTTTTATTAACAATAAGACTCCTAAATTCTATAGGTATAGTGAAAGGTCAGTATAATGAAATGACCGCACGTGACCAATATATATATATTTGTTCAATAAAATGCGTGATAACTACATACTACAGAAAATTCATTTTTAAGGAAATTTACTGTGTCTTAGACTTTGTATAAAAGTTGGTAATTTCTTTTACTGTCTGTTCCAACAAGCATCTATACAAGAATTTTTAATTAATGTCGCAACTCCGCAACCCTATTGTCCGGACGAATCAGCTAATTAGTCTTAATTAACAATTACATTATTATATTATTTATTATATTTAATTAGTCTTAAATAATTAATAATTAATTAGTTAATTAGTCTGGACAAACTTTGATTTTGGTCAACAGGGACCAACAGATACCTAAACTGTGCTAGTTGAGTAACAACATAAAAAACCTCGCAGGCGCAAGTGTTGAGCATACGCAATAAGCTTTGTTTTAGTTTGTTATTACACCGATTGGCTTACCCAGTAACCCGTAAAATTTACAACTAAGTTAAACTCTAAAATGAGTAGTAAAGGAAAGTACAAGTTTACGGGAAAACTTAAAGAGTACAAATATTTAAAAAGGCAAAGTGGCAATGAAAGTCGTTTGCTTTCTACTATTTGTTATGCTGTTACTTGAATGAATACCTGAGTAAATACAGTACAGTTTTTTATATCCCTTGATTATCCTTGACGTATATAAGTATATAGTGAAATTTAATTATGGGAGAATATTTTTGTGATTTCGACTGATTGGTACAATCATTGCGAAAAAGGTTTTCCCAGTTAATTGCAAAATATTATTTTTCGTCAAAAAGAAAATGTATCATTGTTAGTCAAAATGATTTCACAGAAATATTAGATATAAGACAGGAGTTAAGAAAAACTACAGAAAGCCTTGATTTACCAGTATTAGGAATATTATCCTAGAATTTTTTTATTTTTGGCACAAAATATTTATTAACAGAGATGGTTGGTTGGTTGGTTGTTTGGTTTTAATGGCGCATTGGCAGCTGAGGCCATAATGCACAAAACAAGACGAATAAAAGGGAAAAAGAAGAAAAACCCACAACCAAAGTTAAAATTCAAGACAGTAAATGACAAAATCAATAAATAGAGGTAAAGACATAAATACAAAGATGTAAATGGTAAAACCAACCAGGTGTAAAAGACCCAGGTTGTATAGGGTATAAAGGACAAATCCATAAAATTACAATCTGTTAAAATAAATTACAATCTGTTAAAGTAAAACGTAAAAAAGCAAAGACAGGAGGTAAAAAGGAGTCATCAGATAAAAGTTGTCGGAGTCTATGGGGCTTGGACATAAAATCGTGAAAGTTAAAATATAACTGGCGTTCAAGGTTAAAAGCAATACAATAGATTAAAATGTGCTTAATGGTTAAAATGGTGTCACAAAACTCGTAGTTAGGTTTGTCATCCGGCTGAAGAAGAAAAGAATGTGTAATATATGAATGACCTAAGTGAAGCTGAGCAAGTACAACTTCCTCCTTGTGATTCCTGTGAAAACAAGACTGCCACAGTTTGACAATGGACTTGATCTCGAAAAGCTTGTTACCAACCTATTCAGACCAAGATCTCTGCCACTGTGCCCGGAGTTCAATGGAAAAACGCTGCTGAAAGTCCAAGTATGGAACCGTCAATAAAGAATCGTAGAGGGGCAAGGCTGACCTTGCAGCTGCATCTGCCAAGTCATTGCCCCTGATTCCAACATGCCTGGGCACCCAACAGAAAAGAACATTGGTGGTGGCTGCCAGACAATGGAGCTGCTGGTGGATCTTGAACAGAATGGGGTGAGCCCAATGCCTCACCGAGATCAAAACCTGTAGTGAGCTAAGCGAGTCGGTATAAAGCACACACCGATGATTACGCTTAACTTCTATGTGGTCCAAGGCAAGGCTGATAGCATGCAACTCTGCAGGAAGATGGAACACTGCTGTGGGATCTGGTCTGCAACGATTACATCACAGCAGACCATGGCTGATCCCACAGATGTACCAGACTTTGAGCCATCTGTGAAGACAGGCAAGAAGTCTGAGTGCTCAGCAAGAGGATTGGCAAGAAGTCTGAGTGCTCAGCAAGAGGACTGGCAAAGAGTTGCTGATATACACAGTCAGCTGTAAAGGCTTTCCCCATCCTGCAAAAAGAGAAATCACAAGAACGGGAAACAGCGAGCCAAGGAGAAAGTCATTAAGTTGTCAACGGTGTGATGCTTTCGAGACTGGTAGTCTGAGGACTGGGAGTATCACAGGTAACCTCAAACATGCAAACCGAAAGAATGAATGGCAGTCGGCCGATTCTGGTATAACATTTCCCACTGGGGACTGAAACGCAGTCCCAAGTTAGATGGCCTGACAGGGATTGCAATTTTGCTGCATACTGCAGGGACAACTGCTAATGGCGAATAGATAACAAAGGTTCGTCAGTCTCAATGAAAAGACTCTGGACTGGTGTAGTGCAGAATGTCCCCATACAGACATGGAGGGCATGATAGTGTGATGGTTAAACACCTTCACCGAATCATGGGCGGAGTCATACACCTGGGATTTGTAGTCCAATTTCGACTGGACAAGTGCACAATAGAGGAGGAGCAACGAACATTTGTCCGCCCCCCAAGAAAGGGAGGAGAGGACCTTGAGGATGTTCAAAGCCCTCATGCATTTGGACCTGAGATGTCGAATATGACGCAAAAAGGTCAATTTCCAGTCGAATATGAGACCGAGAAACTCGGTCCCTGCCACAACTGGAATGATGTTACCCCAGAGCCACAGCTCAGGGTCCAGAAGAAAATTGCAATTTCGCAAAAGTGTAAACAAGCGATCTTCTGTGGGGACAACCGAAACCCATTATCCGTCGCCCAAACTAAGAGACTGTTCAGGGCAGTTTGCAGTTGTCGTTCAATGACCCTCATGCTGGACGACGAGCAAAAGATGCTAAAGTCGTCAACACAGAGGGCATTGCTACTGTCAGAGGTAGTTGCCGTGTAATAGAATTTATCTTGACAGCAAAATGCGTAACACTCAGGATAAAGCCTTTAGGCACCCCCTGGTCTTGGGGAAAAGGCTGCGATAGAGTGTTGCTTACACGAACTCGCAAAACTATGAGAAGATAAAAAGTTTGCAATGAAGATCGGCATGTGACCACACAAGCCAAAACTATGGAGGTCACGAAGAATGCCGAATCTCCACGCTGTGTGTCGTACACTTGTTCGATGTCGAAGAAAGTAGACACTAGGTACTCTCGACGTAAAAGCGAATTCCTGAGCGCCGATTCGAGGCTGATCAGTTGGTCTAAAGTAGACCTGTGCCTGCAAAAGCCACACAGGGTGTTGGAAAGAAGGCAGTGATGTTTCAAATACCAGTCCAGCCTGGTATTTACCAATCTCTCCAACACCTTGCAGACGCAGTTCATCAACGCAATTGGACGATAATTCGAAGGAATCTTGAGATTTTTTCCTGGCTTGGGGAAGGCCAAAATGATGGCCTTCCACCAGGAGTCTGGAAACTGCTCCTCAATGAAAATGTGGTAGAAGAGTTGGAGCAGCTGATCCTTACTCGATGGTGAGAGATGTTGGCGCATTGCATAATGGACATTGGCTCAACAGTAAATGCACGAGAAGTGTGCAGAGCAAGGAGAAGCTCCTCTGCTCTGAATGACCTGTAGTAAGACTACAGGCCATTTGAATGGAAGGACAGCGGAAAGCATTCGACTCTGCTCTTAAGGGCCAGAAACTCGGGAGAATGACTTCCCCAGAGTGTCGGCAATTGCTTGAGGATCAGCAATTGCCTGTCCATTGTACTCCAGGATTGATAATGAGTGTGACATGTACATCCCACCCATCTTCCATGACCTTAGAACTGGTCATGCAGGTGATCGAAGACGTATATATGTTCCAAGATTCTTTCTGGTCTAGCGCTGGACGAAATGAGCTTTTGCCCTGGCGTGTTTGAATGTTTCAAGGTTGGTGGACGTCGGATATCTCCGAAACACCCCCAAGCCTTGTTCTGAGCCTTACGAGCTGCGGTGCAGTTGGGATTTCACCACCGTTTCGAGAACCGTGGAAACCGAGTTGAGGTCTGAGGAATAGTAGAGGCAACTGCATGGACGATGAAGTTCGTCATCTTCGCCACTGCAACATTGATTGGCTCCTGGCTGACAGAGTGCTAACCAAGCTCAGAGAGAGTACTGGAGTGGCTTCAAGCTCCTCTTGTGATGCCCAATCGTTCACTTTTGCTTTACCTTAACCAGTTTTGTTTAATTTACGTTATATTTATCATTTTGGGGATTTTTATTTCCTTTTTGGCATCACAAGAGGAGCTTGAAGCCACTCCAGTCAGCCCGATCAAGCCTCCACCTGGATACATGTGAAGAGATGCAAGGCCCCCTATGATAGATGGTGCACACCATGAGGAGGTGATCACTTCCATGTAAAGAGTGGAAGGATCAAGGAGGAGCAGATAGGGAGATCAATGGCAGTGAATGTGCTGGTTAGGGAGTGAAAGTATGTATTGACACTGGTGTTCAACAGGGAGAGTGAAGTATCCAGGAGCCACTGTTCCAGGACACTGCCCCTCCTGTTGGTGTCAGCACTGCTCCAGAGTGAACTGTGTCTGTTGAAGTCCCCCATGATGAGGAAGAAGTATGTATTGACAGTGGTGTTCAACAGGGAGAGCGAAGGATCCAGGAGCCACTGCTCCAAGACACTGCCCCTCCTGTTGGTGTCAGCATTGCTCCAGAGTGGACTGTGTCTGTTGAAGTCCCCCATGATGAGGAAGGGGGATGGCAGCTGTGAGACAAGGTCATCTAGATCATCCCAGAAGACAATGCCTCTTTGATGACCTAGATGATGACAAAACAGACAGTCAACAAAAATCCCACAAAGATGCGGATGGTGAGGGAAATGACCTGGAATGGAGAATGGTTGCTCATGAGGAAGAGACACCCCACGAGCTGGACCATCTCCATCGCAGTGCTGGTGAATGAGAGGGAAGTGCCGGATAGTGGGATTGTTGGCTGTCTGCAAGTATGTCTCCTGAAAGCACATGCAGATGGGTTTGTGCGCCCTCAGGAGGACTTTGATGTCGTCAATATTCCTCTGGAATCCACGATAGTTTCATTGCAAGAGTGTGGTCATCTCAGATCTTAGAAGAATTGGCGGACGACTTGCGATTTATTTTAATTTTCGCCAGCGATGGTTTCGGAAAAATGGGGCAGTCTGTGTCCATGTCCTTGGAGTCATCCAAGTGACATGGATCACTGAAAGAGGAAGTGTTAAAAGTTTCTTCTTGGGCCCCAGAGGGGGCCCCTTGGGCTTGGAAGGTCTTGCTTTTTGTGGGCAGGTTGGATGGGGCCTTCCAGAGATGGAAGTGGAAGGCATAGATGCAGGATAGAAACCGAAGTCGATGTCGAGATTGACACCGACTTCGGTGTCATTCTCGAAGTACTGCTGGCCTGCTGCCAAGTATCAAAAGGTACTTGGCAGCAGGCCAGAAATATTCAGCAGGTGGGACGCTAATATCGGTTACTCACTGTTCTGCATGGTTGACCCTAGCAGAACCTGCTCTCCAGCTGATTGATCCTGAGAGAGCCACCCAGGAATTCTCGTTTACCTGAAGCAGAGACCAAAGCAGTGTATAGCAGCAACCCCCAAATTCACTGCTCAGCCCCGTGACAGACAGGTTACCCAATGGCAAAAAAGGGGACCCCACCAGTCATGAGCTGGGGAGAGAAGACAGGAACCCCTAAGCAACTGCCAGGATCCTCCTTTCCAAGGACATGGGTCTCCACACACGGCAAACACGTAGGCGAGCGTTCAGGCCCCTGTGAAAGTACCCAACACCAGCGGAACCTTCACAGGGTGGTCTCCTCTCTGCAGACAGAAGCTTGCACCGAGGGGTATTAACAGAGAACCATTACTTCTAAATTGTACGATTTACAAAGTAAAAAGTTATCTTATGCTTAACTGCATAAATTACAGGAACATGCGATAAACTTATAAATTGTTATTACAAATAATTATAATGTCTATATAAAATTAAATTTCTTTTCTTACTGTATTTAAAACATAAAATTTTCAAAAAAATGATGTTAGTCTAATTTTCATTAAATCAATCCACTTATTCATCATCATCATCATCATCATCATCATCATCATCATCATCATCATCATCATCATCATCATCATCATCATCATCATCATCATCATCATCATCATCAAGCAGCCATGGGCTACAGAGGTCCAACCAGACCGCGCATTTTAATTCTCCAAGCATATCTGTCCTGAGTTACATCTGCTGCATCCGGCCACTGCACACCAATTCTAACAAGGTCCTGTTTGACATGTCCGCCCACCGCATCCTAGGTCTCTCCCTCCTTCTGAGGCCTCTAGGCACACTGTTCATAATGCTATTCGCCAATCTATAATTATCCATACGGGCAACATGGCCAAACCAGCGGAGTCTCTCTCTGCACAATATGCTGCTTAAAGGAGGTTGCAGACTCCTTTGCCTAACCTCATCATTAGTTACAAAGTTAAACCACCTAATACCCAAGATACTGCGTAAGCATCTAGAATCAAAAGCATCTAGTTTCCTGTTATCTTGTTTACACAGTGTCCAAGTTTCACTACCATAACTAACCCTAGAAAGAACCAAACTATTATAAAGTCTAATTTTAGTCTTTAGGTGTATACACCTATTTCTCCACACTCTCCATAGATTCTTAAAAGTCCCGGCAGCAATCCCCATTCGTCTGTTAATCTCATGCCGCACATCACCAGTATCTGTCACATAGCTCCCAAGGTAATTAAACTGTGACACCTGCTCAAGACTGCAACCATTCAGATGAACTGAATCACAACCTCCACTTATTAGCTAATTAAAATTCGACATTAGTAAATCACAATAAAATGTTTTTATAAAAAACAATTCCACACAATAAAATACAACTTCTTGTTCATGGTTGCAGTCTTGAGCAGGTGTCACAGTTTAATTACCTTGGGAGCTGCGTAACTGATACTGGTGATGTGTGGCATGAGATTAACAGACGAATAGGTATTGCTGCCGGGACTTTTAAGAATCTATGGAGATTGTGGAGAAATAGGCGTATACACCTAAAGACTAAAATTAGACTGTATAATAGTTTGGTTCTTTCTAGGGTTAGTTATGGTAGTGAAACTTGGACGCTGTGTAAGCAAGATAACAGGAAACTAGATGCTTTTGATTCTAGATGCTTACGCAGTATCTTGGGTATTAGGTGGTTTAACTTTGTAACTAATGATGAGGTTAGGCAAAGGAGTCTGCAACCTCCTTTAAAGCAGCATATTGTGCAGAGAGAGACTCCGCTGGTTTGGCCATGTTGCCCGTATGGATTATTATAGATTGGCGAATAGGGTTATGAACAGTGTGCCTGGAGGCCTCAGAAGGAGGGGGAGACCTAGGATGCGGTGGGCAGACAATGTCAAACAGGACCTTGTTAGAATTGGTGTACAGTGGCCGGATGCAGCAGATGTAGCTCAGGACAGATATGCTTGGAGAATTAAACTGCGCGGTCTGGTTGGACCTCCGTAGCCCATGGCTGCTTGAGGATGATGATGATGATGATGTTCAGATATTAAATAAAATAATGTTACAATTCTCTGTTGTTGAGCAATAAACTTTTTACATGTTATCTCTGTGGCATGCAACTGCATGAGAGGGCATTTAAATTTTATTTATTAAAAGGTTTTAGGAGAAAATTCAGTAGCTTTGGGAAGCAAGGACAACACTCCATCTTAAGTGAAGTGACGCTATATGGTGACGTAGGGCTGTTAAGAGCTCCTCACCATATGTTGTGAAGAGTGATTCCGATGTCTCGGTGGCAGGTGGGGATGGGCAAGGTTATTATTTCAATAGCCTCGTGTAAATAAATTCAAAAATTGCATCCACTTACTATGGAAGCTATTGAAAAAATTTGCAATAGCTTCCATAGTAAGTGTATGCATATGATAGCAGTGTGGCGTGCTCCCAATCTATGGTTGATGTATGTTATATTGTGAGCTCAGAAGCAGTAACTTGCTTTGGATGACATCTGTTTGATGCTCTGCAAAATCTCTCCTGTAGAGAACATATGGTTTTTCCGATATAGTAGATAAATGTGAATACCCTGTATAATACGTATTTGCTAAATATAATTTATTAACGTTCAAAGCATTAAATGTTTTCAAATACTTATTAGCAACACATATCAATAAAATTTCAGAAATCATGTAATCATTTCTTTTATTATTGGTCCATTCATTTAAATTTATCTATTTGTATAAAATGTTTGTGTCAATCAAAGTAATAGGTATGTAACGAAGAAGGTATACAATACTCTGCTACAGCTATTCGATACAGGAATATTTGTTGCTGCAAAATATGTATATTGAATTGAAATAATGTAAATGTACATTTCTTAGAGATAGAATTTATATTAGAAGTAGCAAATATCATACTAGAAGCAGCAAATATCACAATAGAAGCAGCAAATATCATAGTAGAAGCAGCAAATATAATAGTAGAAGCATTGGCGGTCATAAGGAGGGGGCCACCAGGCCATTGCCCCTCCAAGCGACCCGCAAGTGTTAATTTTTTCATTTGAAAAGCAGCAGCCAGTTTCTTTTCCAAGAAGGCAAACCCCTGACACCTTCAGTACCCCATATGTAGAGACATTTAAGGATATATAAAGTATTTTATACTCCAGAGGTGACACTTTTCACTACAAAAGCCTTCGTATGTCACTAAATGGCCCCCTCCAGGAATGAGATTCATGACCGCCCCTGAGTAGAAGTAGGAAATATCATAGTAGAAGCGAGCAAAACATGCGAAAAGTAGTCTTGATTGTGGCAGTAGAGAGTTTGTTTCAATGCATCAACATGGCCACTACTCTTATACAGCTACATCACGACCTTGGACAGGGAAAACGTATTACAGCGCCTCCTCTCATTCTTACCTTCCGTTGTTTGAATAATTGCAGCATTGCTAGATGCTAAAATATACATTTATACATATTGTTTAAAGATTTTCTTTTTACAAATTTCGTTGTACTAATTGCATTATTTGTACCGGGATAAACTTTTAATTCGTCAAAGTGATATTTTTGTTATACTAAAATTCGTTAAAATATACATATTCATAGCAAGTTGTCTATGGTGAAAAAAAAAATCGTTTGGCTGAATATTGCTATTCTGGCGTTCGTTATGTCGACATTTCATTGTAGTTAAATTTCTGAAAGAGTTAACTGTATCTCTGAATGAATTTAAACAAAAACAAGAATGTTAAAAACAGCATCCAAATATATTAGCTTCTTTCTTTCCAAAGAAGATAACAGTTTATATCATTTGATCTCCTCATAATCCTACCTAATATAAATATAAAATATCTATATTATAAAATATATATGATATTTATGATATAAATAAATCATCATCATCATCATCCTCAAGCAGCCATGGGCTACGGAGGTTCAACCAGACCGCGCAGTTTAATTCTCCAAGCATATTTGTCCTAAGCAACATCTGCTGCATCCGGGCCATTGCACACCAATTCTAACAAGGTTCTGTTTAACGTTGTCTGCCCATCCCCTTCTGAGGCCTCTAGGCACACTGTTCATAATCCTATTCGCCAATCTATAATTATCCATACGGGCAACATGGCCAAACCAGAGGAGACTCTCTCTGCACAATATGCTGCTTAAAGGAGGGTGCAAACTCTTTTGCCTAACCTCATCATTAGTTACAAAATTGAACAACCTAATGCCCAAGATACTGTGTAAGCATCTGGAATCAAAAGCATCAAGTTTCCTGTTACCTTGTTTACAAAGTGTCCAAGTTTCACTACCATAACTAACCCTAGAAAGAACCAAACTATTATACAGTCTAATTTTAGTCTTTAGGTGTATACGCCATTTCTCCACACTCTCCATAGATCCTTAAAAGTCCCGGCAGCAATTCCTATTCGTCTGTTAATCTCATGCCGCACATCACCATTATCTGTTACATAGCTCCCAAGATAATTAAACTGTGACACCTGCTCAAGACTGCAACCATTCAGATGTACTGAATCACAGCCTGCCTGACCAATTTTCATCACTTTAGTTTTCTCTCTGTTTATAACCAAACCTACTCGACTACCAGTTTCATCAACAGCTCGAAAGAAAGAGTTCACCTCATCAACATCATTTGCCAAAAGGGCTAAATCATCAGCATAATCTAAATCAGAAATTTTCGTATCTCCAGTCAATTTAAGGCCAAAATTTTTCCATTGAAGTGAATTTTACATAACATAATCAATAACCAAACTAAATGAAATAGGAAACAAAACGTACCCTTGTCAAACACCAAAGTAATGCTAAACCAATTGCTACAAGACTTACCAACTCTCACACACGACTCCGTGTTATTAGAGAGAGCTTTCATTATGTTAACTAATTTGTCAGGTATACCATATGATCTTACAATCAATCACAAATTATGATGATCAACAGAATCGAAAGGCTCTTTGAAATCAACAAAGCTAGCAACCAGAGGTTTCTGAAACTCTAAACCTTTCTCAAGAATCTGCCTAATTGAAAATATCTGATCCACACATCCCCTACAACTTCTGAATCCACATTGTTCATCACGCAACAGCCTGTCAACCAGATTCTTAATTCTATTAAGCACAATCATGGAAAGAACTTTACCTGGAACAGAGAGTAGGCTGATACCCCTATAGTTATCACAAGAACTGCGATCAACTTTTTTGAAAATAGGGATAACAATAGCTCTGGTAAAATCCTTAGGAACAATGCCTTTATCACAAAAGATATTCAGAATTTCAGTCATCCAAGTGGTAACCGAAATATTTCCACCTCTAAGCATTTCCCTAGTAATTTCATCTACCCCTGAGATTGAAGTTTAATTTTCATCTACCCCTGGGGATTGAATTTTAATTTCATCTACCCCTGGCGATTGAAGTTTAATATGAAGTTTAATTTTAGAAATAGCCAAAATAACTTCAGATTGTGTTATAGGGCCAACATGAAAACCATCAGTGCATCTATCATCATTGCAAACAATGGGAGTAGAACTAACCATATTGTTTAGAACATCACTGAAATTCTCAGCCCACCTAGCCATGGCAGAATCCTCCCCTTCTATAACCTTACTTTGTTTACCCTTCAATCCCTGTATACCTGTTCGTTTTCTACCATACAAAACATTAACTATCTCGTACAGCTCTCTGCTGTTGTGCTGTCTAACTGCTTCCTCGACTTTTTCAACCAAGATATCAAGCCAAAGATTCTTATCAGCAGCTAACTGATCCTTTACACGTTTATTATGCTTTCTATTAGTACTAGTAGGGTATTGATTAAGGTCATTCCTGCAGTTCTTTCTTTCCGAAATAAGCTCAAATGCCTTATCAGTCAGATAATTGGGGCGGGGGTGGCTCAGTCGGTAGCGCGCCAGGCTCGTAATCTGTAGTTCCCAGGTTCGAGTCCCAGCTGGGTCAGCGTTGAGATTTATCTCCGCAAAATTCCCCGCCCTGCCCACGGTCAGTAGGGGACACCGATGGGCTTGGAAAGGCCGCCGTCCGTCGGATGGGACGTTAAGCCGTGGCCCCGTGTGCGGGAGAGTCATACCCTGTGCACGTTAAAGAACACGCTGGATGGCGTTGACGGGAGGCTACCATCTGTCTCCCAACAGCTGTTCCAGTGGGTCCCCTCCCCCAACCTTCTCTGAGCCTTCGGGGTCCATGTGACCTGGCCATTTAGCCCTTGGTGTGCAAAAAAGTGCCGCTCAGAGGTAAAACAACCCAACCCAACCCAGTCAGATAATTCTTCCTCCTCTGCCCCTTTTTTCCTAAAAGAATACTGTTAATGTCCAAAAAACCTGTTTAAAATGATCCCATTCTTCCTCAACTTCAGTAGTAAGTATACCATGACTGTCATAATGACTAAGTAATCTATCATGGTAAGCTTTGGCTATAACTGGGTGTTTCAGAGCTTCAGTATTAAAAGTAAATTTTTTAACCCTAGCACAGCACTTTTTAAGTTTAATTTGCAAGACACTTTTAACAAGGTAACGGTCAGATGCAATTTCAGCTCCCCTATATGTCCTGGTATTTCTAAGAGAACTAGCCCATTTGCTGTTAATTAATATATGATCAGTCATATTCTTATGCAGCTCATCGGGTGAAACCCACGTGTACTTACGTATATCGCGGTGTTTGTAATAAGTGTTAGTTATTCTGAATCCACTGAGTTTACTTACCTGTAGGAGACGTTGCCCATTGCCATTGCAGCTACCAGTACCAAAAGAGCCTATTACTCCTCCCCAAATTTCAGAGTCAGTACCAACTTTGGCATTGAAGTCACCTAGAACAACGGTAATATCTCCTTTCTTGACACAATTCACAATATCTTGAAGTTGTCCGTAAAAACCATCCTTCTGATTCTCATCGGCATCCTCAGTGGGGGCGTAACAACAGATAACATTCAAGTTTTTAATTCTTGTCTGAAATTTTGCTGTAAGAAACCTTTCATTAATGCACTCATATCCTAGAAGAGCATCACTATCGTGTCTGCTGAGAAGCAGACCCACGCCTTGGTGATACTATTATCTTCCCTCCCTGAAAAGAGAAAATTAATGTTATTTTTAAGAATCTGAAAATCTGTTCATCTGGTCTCTTGCAAGTCAAGAATATCTAAACTATAATGGTGGAATTCTTGTGTGGAGGACATCAAGAGAAAAAGCTCTGTGCAGAGTCCTCACTTTCCAACTACCTATGGAGAGAAAATGGTTAGTGGGATGTTTAAAGAAACTATGTTTATTGAGAGAGGGAATGCCAACAATATCAAACAGCCCCCTAATCGCAGACATGGGGCAATGACCCGTTCTCCCACCACTAAAGGCTGAAGCCATCTACATTGGAAGACTTCCTCCAATGTAGAATTGGACAATGCCAATAGAAGCAAGGAGTTCAGGTGTCTGCGATGACCTATGCTCAGGATTATCCACCAGCTGATAAACATATCCTGTGAATCTATTCACTTGGGGCTGTCAACCCAGAAACAAACAGAAAACACAAGGGAGAACAGAAAACACAGAGCTTTATATCTGTCCAGTCCAGTGGGTTATTGTGGTCAGCACCAGGACCCTGTGTGGTTGACCACTCCTCAGCAGGGTAGAAAAAAAAAAAAGAAAAGTAGCCATAGTTGTCCAGATCAGCAGGCCACACTAATCTGGCAGCCCTCCCCTTCAGTTCACTTCCACAAGAGAATATCTCTTTTGAAAGGTACTAACGGTCTGCACCATGAGAGGGCGGGTTCGGACATCAGGTGCTAGGCCTGGCCGGTTCTATGCATCATCACAGGGGATTGGTACATAGCTCTTTTTCCAGTGACTACCTAGCTGCCATTTACAGACCATAAATAAATATAATATCATAAATATAATTTATAACATCTGATCGCCTGCCGAATTCGTAATTAATTCGTAAAAAATTATTGATATTTTATTAGTACCTGTAAACACAAAGAATGTTTTTTATTTTTCTCTTAAGACAGAAAAGCTGCATTTTACAACACCCCTTTACTATTACGGGACAAATCGTTACTATTAGTGTAAACCAGTTGACCATTACACTCTATGACCAAAAATTTAATTTCTATCATAAATAGATCGTTTGCAATATTTGTTTAACGATCTAGTATTTCCAGCTTTTTTTCAGGCGCTAGAGGCCGCCTTTCAAGTTTTTTATTTAAAGCCTTTAGTTACTTTCTCACAGTGGAAATTTCAGCTGATGGGGATTCGAAAAATGTAAATATTAATATTTTGTTAGTACCTGCAAATCCACCCTAAAAAAAAAAAGAGATTGTTCCGTTTATCTCTTGAAATTAAAAAAGTTTCATTTTCGCACCCCCTTTTGGCTAAGAGGGTAAAACCTTGCTGCCGTTGTAAACCTTCTGACCATAACACTGTAGTACCAAAATTTCGGATTTCTAGTGTAAATAGTTTGTTTGCAATATTCTTTTTGAAATTTTAGCATTTCCACCGGTAGAGAGCGCTATTAAAAGTTGTGAAAAATGCGAATCACAATACGTATTTCTTCGAAATTTTTACAACCCAAAAGAATTTTTCTTCATCTCTAAAAGTAAAAAATTTGATTTTCTATAGATGGACAGACAGGTGGAAAGAGAGACGGACAGACAACAGTTAACAGAGAAATGGACTGATAGACGAACAAATATTGGCATAAGCAGATGACAAAGTGAAAAGATTAGCTCGTTTTTCAAACGAACCTTAAAAGAAATTATTTTTCGGTTTTTAGTCAGCTCGTTTTACTTTTACAGCCGACTGCCGTCTTCTGACGGAATTTCTTGAAAAAATATTAATGAATTTATTTCTATGAATGGAATTTTTAAATCGAAATGCAACTTAGTGAGGCATTGATAAAATATGACAGCTTTTATAGGCGAAAAATGTGGTAGAAATATATAAAATTATAACAACTAAGAAATTTTAACTTCTCACGATACGACAAAACATGGCGCCCATAAACTACGTGACTCAATCAACCAATGGCAGTAAATCACCGAGATAGATAATCAGCCTCTAACTATACAAGACCTCTATGCAATAGGACATTTATGCTTCTTATATATTTACATATTTTCCGTTCATTAACTCAAACTTTAGTTTAAGTCAATGACTTTATCATTGGTTCATTTGCTATTTTTTTTGCATTTTAAACACCCAGTTTGCCTATGCTAACCGAAAAAAAAAGGTGAAAAAACAAAAAAACAATAGAATATCGGTTTTGTACGTATTTAGAACTTTTAATAATCCCTCTTTACCGATGTTTCACCAACTTCTGTGCACACTACTCAGTGAGCTATAGAACACTATTAGATAACTCAAAATAAATTCGAGAGATTGTTAATTTGCGGATGTCAATGTTTTAAGACATTTCATTCTCTGTTCAGCATTTACATTTTACTTAACGGCAATTAATATTTGCAAACCAAAATAATTTCTTTCAAAATGAAATTTTTCTTTACCTTACTGCCAGATGCTGAAAGCGGAAAAATATGCCCTTGGTGAAGTTTGAACTTCATTGGAGAAGCCATTCATTTAAGGACACACCTCCACCTAAGTTGCATCGGGCAGAAATCGGAGTGATTTTCCTCATGGTTGTTTAGTGCCCATAGCTGAGAAAGTTGAAATCTGTGCTATTCATGTTTTATTTGGATTTGCAATAATCATTTCGTTCAGCTGTAACACTCATCAACCTGAACCTGTTTGTATTAACTGTTTTTTAAAAGACCACAATTTAAGCATTTTATAAATATGTTTAGATATACTACCTCGTTGTTTTCGAGTGTACGAAAACTTAATAACTCTCAAATTGCATGGGCCAACGTAGATTTAGGCTTAAGTGTAAGAGCAAAGTCAAATATTATACGATGTTCCACTCAGTTGCTACAATCACGACTTTACAGTGATCACAGCATTCCCGAAAATCTTAGGTATGTTGAAGATGCAGAGCAACCCTCATTCTTTCATATGGTTGAATATTTCTATCATAAAGGATGGCAGTTTGTGGAAGATAAACTAGTAGAGGAATTTAAAGGAAAGCTGAGTTTAGAAGAGAAACGGAAAAAAGTAAGAGGATATCTTGCAATATTGGGACCATGCCATTCTGTATTAGAAGTATCCTTTCCTTTGAAGAGGGATAATGGCGAATATGTAATGATCAGTGGATGGAGAGCACAGCATAGTCATCATAGAACTCCATGTAAAGGAGGTATGTCATAGAAATATTAATTTTATCTTAAATTTACCAAGTTGTGTAGTGAAGATTTATCGATAGATACTGAAAGGTTAACCTTTCCTTTGACAAAAATTGCACTTTTAAAAGATTAAAACATTTAACAAAATTTTTATGTATGAATATTTACTGTGTAATGGAATTTATTAGGGAAATTATGAAATTTGAAGAAATTTTATATTTTAAAACCCCTTAGCTGTGTAAACCACCAAATTCACTTAAATCTTTGAGTTGGAGATAATATAGTAGCTAATGTAGTGATTATTAGAAAGTATTTGATTTTTTTCTTGAAAACTAGGATCAGCCTTGAACTGAGCTACATGAAAAAATTGTTAACCAGATTTGTTGATAAATAGCAACAATAATCTTAGAGCAGACTCAGCCAGGCTTATAATCTTCAGTTCTGAGGTTCAAATCCCAGCTGGCCACTATTGAGATTTATCTGTGCAAACCTCCTTGCCCTGCCTACGGTCAGTAGGGGACACTGATGGGCTTGAAAAGGCCATCATCCATTGGATGGAATGTTAATTCATGGCCCCGTGTGTGGGAGAGCCATATCCTGTGCACGTTAAAGAACACATTGGAGGCCTTGACAAAAGGCTACCATCTGTCTCCCAACAGCTGTTCCAATGTATCCCCTCCCCCAACATTTGCTGAGCCCTCAGGGCCTTATGACCTGGCCATTTAGCCCATTGTTTGCAAAAAAGTGCCACTCAGAGTGAAATAATGTAACTGACCTCAGTCAGTAGGGGACATTGATGATGGGCTTGGAAAGGCTGCCTTTCTTTAGATGGGACTTTAATCCATGGCCCAATAAACACTATAGATGACTTTGATGTAAGACTTCCATCTGTATTCTAATGGCTCTCCAGTGGGTCCTCTTCTCCAACCTTCTCTGAGCCCTTAGAATTCTTGTGATCTAGCCATTTAGTTCATTGTGTTCCAAAAAGTGCCACTCAGAGGTAAAAACAATCCAACCCAAATCTTAGAGAAAACCAGCCAGAGATGCCAACAAACTGATGAATATCTTTGGGTGCATAAATTTTGATATTAAAATTTGGCACCAGTATACTTCACAATCCTCAGACACCATTTCTTTATGCAACATAACAAAATGGCCCTTTTTGATGATTTCCAAACCCGCAACATCCTAGACTAACCCAAACAGGGGTTTCTAGAAAAAAGATTGTTTTCCATTACCATGGTAATGATAAGTAGAGTTATGTCAAATCCAAAGTACTGTTACCATGGTAATGGTAATTTCCATTGTAAACAAGTCCAACTAAACAAAAGTAGAAGCAAAAAAAAAACACCACCACTAATTCCCTTCACACTCTAAAAAACATCCCTCACAACCATGAATTGCTAAAAAAAATATTATCAGCCCCCCCCCCCCCCATAAACATACAAATAAAGACAATACAATTGCTTTCCCACATACAGTGGATCTTCGTTATAGCGCTGCTCGCTATACCGCGCACTCGGTTATAGCTCGGGCGATGTTCGCGATAAGCCATGGAAACTGTTATAAAATGGGCTGAATCACAAGAAAATATTAACAGTGTCAGATTGTTGCAATTAGCATCTTTCAAAAGGGAAATGATACAGAAGTTATCAAAAAGCAAACAAATAAAAATTACTCACTTTTTTAAGTGATGTTTTGTAATTGAAATGATGTCGAATTCATAGATTTTAGTCAAGTTATAGATAGTGTTTGTTTTTACATATTTTCAAGTGTATCTTATGTACGTAAATAAAATAATAAATATATGTACTTATTAAGATGTATAACTATGTTATGTTAATTTTAATAAAACACTTAATAAATAAATTGGTTTTTTATTAAAATACATAATATATATATAGTTGATGGGATGTTTCAGTATATAGCTCAAATCGTTCTGAGTAAATTTATTGTGTCGCCACCGCGCCGCTTGGTATAACGCGGGTGTTGTTTCCCACCCGACATGCGCGTTATATCGGGGGTCCACTGTATTACAAATTTCTTCAATCCCCCTCCCTCTTTCCCAATACTTAAAACACTCCATAAATATATTTCCACAAACTACACTCCTTTAACAAGTGACACATATAAAAATTAACCTAAAACACCAGAATTAATCTAATTGAACACAAATCTTAAAAACAAGAAAATTGGGAACAATGCACCACTGATCTGCATTCTAAAAAAAGTCCCCAGAACTAAATAATCTCATTGGAGACAACACATATAAAAAAAAAGTGGAAACAATGCACTGCCAAATCAAATTATAAAAAAGCCTTCAGAACTAAATAATCTCATCAGAGGTAACATATTTCAAAAAACAAGAAAATCGGAAACAGTGCTCTGCCAAATCAAATTATAAAAAAGCCTCCCGAACTAAATAATCTCATTGGACACAACACACCTTAAAAAAAGGAAAATAAAAAACAAGGCACTGCCGATCCAAATTGTAAAAAAAGCTCCCAGAATTGAATAATATCAGATACAACACATCAAAAAACAAGAAAATCAGAAATAGTGTACTGCCAATCTGAATTATAAATAAAAACCTGGAACTAAATAATGCCATAGACAAGTGAAATTCATACACCTAACATTATTCAAACCTGTAATATCTTTCACAATGCTAATCTGCACTCATTAATATATTACCCATCATTTTCAGCAATTAAATATCTGTATTAAACTTCTTAACCATAAATAGTAATAAACAAAATTGAAAAAAATATTTAATTACATAACCAAATATATCAGTACTACCACTATTAATATATTTAATTACATAACCAAATATATCAGTACTACCACTATTAATATATTTAATTACATAACCAAATATATCAGTACTACCACTATTAATATTCATAACCAGAATTATTAATTAAAAATGCATAAGCATAACGAATTGAGCTATCGGAAAAACTACAAACCACCCTCCATCCATTAAAAAACAATTCATATTTCTCCAAAAAAAAAAAACCCATCAGAAACCCCTGAATAATTTTAATCTTCCTGTCTCCATTATGAACTGTGATTTTTCCACACCAACAGTTCTATATCCAAAATTTTTATGCAAAAAAAGCACCAAACCCTTCAAAATGTTCCCAATAATCATATTAATATCATTTAAAATGTAATATAATCTAGAAATATTAATATATCGCTATAATGCAATATTAATATAATAAAATAATAATAAATAAATACCCCCTCAAGCAGCTGCTTGCCACAGAGGTCTGACAGGAGACTGTCAGTTTATATGCCAATGCGTAATTATTAATAATCACTCAATTCATCTAAAACTACCATAATGAGATACACGTGCTCATTACAACTGTCATGTTCACTCCCACACACCAAAACTTCATTCTTTCTCCAAGCACACTCCATTCCCACTATATTAGAATTCTTGAAAACCCACTGTACATGTTTCCCCAAAAATTATTCTGCTAAAACACTAGCACCCTGTTAAAAACTTGCCACTTTTTACTACTTAATTCCCCATATTTCAAACTTACCATTTTCTTACATACGCACAACAAAACACATACTAAGTCCTCACTCCGAAGAACTTACATAACCCCCCTCTTTCCTGCCACACATAAGCCACAAAAACTACTGAACTCCCACTTCCAAATAACCTGGCCATAGAATTGCAAAAGAGTTCACTAACACTTTCAACATCATCCTCAAGCAGTCATGGGCTATAGAGGTCCAACCTGACCGTGCAGTTTAGTTTTCCAAGCATATCTATCCTGAGCTACATCTGCTGCATCTGGCCACTGCACACCAATTCTAACAAGGTCCCATTTCACATTGTCTGCTCATCGCATCCTAGGTCTCCCCCTCTTTCTGAGAACTTTAGGCACATTGTTCATAACCATATTCGCCAATCTATAATTATCCATACAGGCAACATGGCCAAACCAACGGAATCCCTTTCTGCACAATATGCTGCTTAAACGAGGTTGCAGACTCCTTTGCCTAACCTCATCATTAGTTGCAAAGTTAAACCACCTAATGCCCAAGATACTGCATAAGCATCTAGAATCAAAAGCATCTAGTTTCCTGTTATCTTGTTTACAAAGTGTCCAAGTTTCACTACCATAGCTAGAAATATACCATACCTTACCCTAGAAAGAACCAAACTATTATACAATCTAATTTTAGTCTTTAGGTGTATACACCTATTTCTCCACACTCTCCATAGACTCTTAAAAGCCCCAGCAGCAGTCACCATTCGTCTGTTAATTTCATGCTGCACATCAGCAGTATCTGTTACATAGCTCTCAAGATAATTAAACTGTGACACCTGCTCAAAACTGCAGCCATTCAGATTAACTGAATCACAGCTTGCCAACCAATTTTCATCTCAACTAATAAATCGTCACTTTAGCATCGATTTAAATTTTAGAGGAAAAATTGTGTTGAGCTAGGTGGGATACGACACCCAACTCAAGACAATTTTTCCTCTAAAATTTAAATTGACACTAAAGTGCTGATTTATTAGTTGATATAGAATATGTCGAGTTTATTTTGTTATTTAATTTTCATTACTTTTGTTTTCTCTCTATTTATAAGCAAATGTACTCTACTACCAATCTCATCAACAGCTCGAATGGAAGAGTTCATCTCATCAACATCATTTGCCAAAAGGGCTAAATCATCAGCCTAATCTAAATCAGAATTTCTCATATCTCCAGACCAATTAAGACCAAAATCTTTCCCTTGTAGTGAATTTCGCATAACATAATCAATAACCAAACTAAAGAGAAAAGAAGATGAAATGCACCCGTTTGAACACCAGAAGTAATGCTAAACCGATTGCTACAAGTCTTACCAACTCTCACACACGACTCAATGTTATTATAGAGAGCTTTTATTACGTTAACTAACTTGTCTGGTATACCATATGATCCCACAATCAACCACAAATTATGACGATCAACAGAGTCGATGGCATTTTTGAAATCAACAAAGTCAGCAACCAAAGGTTTCTGAAACTCTAAACATTTCTCAAGAATCTGCCTAAGTGAAAATATTTGATATACACATCCCATACCAGTTCTGAATCCATATTGCTCATCACGCAATTGACTGTCAACCAGATTCTTAATTCTATTAAGCACAATCATGCAAAGAACTTTTCCTGGAACAGAAAGTTGGCTGATACCCTTATAGTTATCACAAGAACTGCGATCACCTTTTTTGAAAATAGGGATAATAATAGCTCTGGTAAAATCCTTAGTAACCATTCCTTTATCATAAAAGATATTCTAAATTTCACCCAGTCAAACTAACTTGAGATTGTGTTATAGGGCCAACATTAAAGCCAGTAATACATCTATCATCATTGCAAACAATGGGATAGAATAACTACATTGTATAGAACATCATTGAAATGCTCAGTCCACCTAGCCATGACAGAATTCTCACCTTTTATAACCTTAACTTGTTTATCCTTCAATCCTTGCATACCTGTCCATTTTCTACCACACAAAACATTAACTATCTGGTACAGATTTCTGCTGTTGTGCTGTCTAACTGCTTCCTCGACTTTGTCAGCCAAGCCATCAAGCCAAAGATTCTTATCAGCAACCTAACTGATCCTTTACACGTATATTAAGCTCTTTGTAATGCTTTCTATTAGGACTTGAAGGGTATTGATTAAGGACATTCCTGCAGTTCTTTCTTTCCAAAATAAGCTCAAGTACCTTATCACTTAGATAATTCTGTCTCCTCTGCTCCTTTTTTCCTAAAAGAGTATTGTTAGTTTTCAAAAAAGTCTGTTTAAAATGGTCCCATTCTCCCTCAACTTCAGTAGTAATCATACCATGACTGTCATAATGACTAAGTAACCTATCATGGTAAGCTTTGGCTATAACTGGGTCTTTCAGAGCTTCAGTATTAAAAGTAAATTTTTTAACCCTAACACAATACTTCTTAAATTTAAGTTGCAAGACACTTTTAACAAGGTAATGGTCAGATCAAATTTCAGCTCCCCTATATGCCCTGGTATTCCTAACAGAACTAGCCCATTTGCTGTTAATTAATATATAATCAATCATATTCTTTTGCAGCCTATCAGGTGAAATTCGTGTACTTATGTAGGTTGCGGTGTTTGTAATAAGTAATTTTAATTTGTAACAACAACTAAAAATAACTTAACTTAAATAATTTCTATTCCTAAATATCTGAAATAACTCATTATTTACCATATTTTAGCACAATTTCGAAAAAACAAGGCAGACAGACTAATTACCTCTTTTCTGATTATCATTAAAAGCCCTTCATAAAACATATAAAACGCATCCACTTGCGGTTAATTGACACTGCAGTGAATTGATGCTGCAATGAAGTAGTGTGGTACCCAGTGTGTGTGTGTGTGGGGGGGGGGGGGGGGGGGGGCTTGCAGTAGTGACAAATTGCCAATTGTAGCCATTACATGGCTGGTGCTGTCATTCCAGGCTGTGGGGTTAGATGTGGTAGGATCTTTTATCCCTCCCAGCAAGAGAGTCCACAAATACATACTTTCAATTGAATTGATTACCATACCAAATAGCCAAAGGTGGTATATTTAAAGTTGCTGACAACCCAAGCTACTTGTGAGGCCCTGTTGCAGATGTTTGCATGGATGGGTATGCCAGAGGTAATAACTTCTGATTGAGGAAGTAACCTTACTTCTGAGTTACACTAGAACTGTAAGTTCAGCTGGGCATTGTACCAAGGTTCTTTATTCCTGTACACCCTGAAGCTAATGGATTGGTTGAAACATTGAATCAAACCATGAAGGGGATGTTAGTTACATCATGTAATTTGTGAGCACCTGAGGGAGTGGGATAAGTTTTTTGTGATATTTGCTTTGGGCCTACAGGGAGTACCAGATGTGATGACAGGCACGTCTCTATTCCAGCCTTTATATTGCAGAACCCTCAGAGGGCCTTTTCAGTTTTGAGGGATACATTGTCTGGAGAAGTGTACTTACTTGCCAAATTGGCTAAGCCGGCAGAAAAAATCTGACACTGAAAGGATTAATAAAAGTTTTTCATTATAACCTACAGATTATTAATTGCTGAAAAGCCCATATATTTTATATTATAGTTATTTTAATTAGTTTGTCTGCTGTTACAATATTTTGTGACCTTGATTGAAAAGCAACTGACAAAATAGAAATTTCCTTTAATATATCTGTCATTAAAGCCAAGTCCTTTAGAAAACTCTTGTTTTTTTAATCTCTGCCATTCCAGAATTTAAATTTTTATGAAATGTTCAAAAGGGTCTGTTTATGCTCTCCAGTCAGCCTTTGCCAATCTTAAACTGCATGCTACAGGACCATTTTGGTCGAATTTTAAATATTTTTCTTTTTAATTCTTTTCATATTGCCACTAATTTGTATCAGTTCTTGTTTGGTTTATGACAAAAAAATTTCTCTGTGAATATTTTAAATGATGAATTTGGTATATATCATTAATTGAATCATCAGTTGAAAAGGTGATGGTTCAAGCAGTGCCATATAATAATATTGTAAAAACCTTCAATTAACCAGTTACTCCATCAGAGCAAAATCTGATTAGGTTTGAATTTAAATAATTCGTGTCAAAACTCATTTTTTCTAGATGGACAATAATATATCTGCTGCTTGTGTCTAATTCTACTAGAGCAAAATTTGCTGCACATTTGTTTGCAAAATGAAACTTAAAAAGAAACACTAAGACTTATTTTTTTTAAAATAATCAATGTCTCATCAATTATTATGCAAATTTTTTGAATTGCTGTTAATTGTTTTGCTCATATTATTGTTTTTTCCATTTGTTTGAAAATATATAATTCTGGTTGGCAAAAATCTGAAATGAAGATCCCATGAAATGAAAGCCTATGTCCAGTCTAATTTTTATTTCTAATTCCTTTTTGTCGTATATTTTGGATAGAGTTCTCTTTTTTTAGCCAAACTGTAAACTATATTAATACTTTACAGGTGCTCGATAGTTTTTTTTCATTCATTGATATGACTTGAAAGAGCTTTTGATTAATTTACAATTTTTGGTGTGCTCTGGAAGTAAAATATTTAAATTAGAGTAGATCTTCTACTTTGGCATATAAACTGACAGTCTCCTGTCAGACCTCTGTGGCAAGCAGCTGCTTGAGGGGGTATTTATTATTTATTTTTTATAAAGGTACACAGTGCAGTAATTAAAATTAAATTGAAGTGTCATAGAGAATTAGAAACTTCAATTTAATTTTAAGTAAAATACTTATTCTTTTTTTTATTAATGATATTTGTTCAGTTGTTTATTCCTGATTACACAGCAAGCTTTCCCTTTTTTAGCAATATGTAAATCACAATTTCTCATTATGCACTGAAGTGCCATTGAATTTAGGGATAGCAACCTAGTAACATTGTTGGACCCCCTCTGGCCCTGATAACAGCTACCACACAATGAGACAAGGACTCCACAAGCTTGCATAATATGTTCCACATGGGTCGCCATACCCATGCATATCCTCCAGAGCTGTCCACAATTCTCTCAAGGTCATCGCTGATGGGATATGGGCCTGAACTCTCTACTCAACAGTATCCCAAAGATTTTCGATGGGATTTAAATCTGGGCTTTTAGCCCAGATTAAAATTTATCTGGCCAATTCATTATTTCAAAGTCAGCAGAATGCTCCTGCAACTGTGCAGAAGCCAATCTGGACCTGTGAGACGAAAAGTTGTCTTGCTGATAGATGCCATCTCCATTGCGATGCATGATGGCTATAAATGGGTATAAATGGTCAGCCATGAGTTCTACATACTGGGATGCATTGAGAGTCGTCAGTACACATACCAAAGGTCCCACAGATGTCCAACTGAAGCACCCCAAGCCATCACTGAGCCACCACCAGCTTGTACTGTTCTGACCTGACATGCAGGATTCATGGGGTTGGTGCCATACCCTCAGTCTCCAATTGGCGTGATGAAGTTTAAATCAGGATTCATCACTCCAGGCTATCCTTTGCCAATTTTTGATGGTCCAGTTCCGATGTTCTTTAGCCCAGGCAAGGCGTTGAGTCCATTGTTGTGCTGTTAGAAGTGGGACTATTGTAGGTCAGCTGCTTCTGAAGCCGAGATGATGAAGTGAGCATTGCACTGTTCGTGCACTGACTTCGTGGCTGGAACCCACATTCAGATGGGAGGTAATTTCAGATAATGTCTGGCCCCTATTGGTCTGTATGATGTGGGTCAGATGGTGAAGCCCACGATAATTCAAGGCTGTTGTCCTTTGCAGTTTGTCTGGGTGCTTGTTTTTTTGCCAGAATTTTCATATCCTCGGAACACTCTCGAAACTGTAGTATGAGAAAATCCAAGTTCGTTGACAATTTTGGAGATCTAGTGTCCCATCTGTTAAGCACCTACGATCTGCCCTCTGTCAAATGCACCTAAATCCCGTGCCTTTCTCATTATGTTTCTGATGACAAATGCTTTGGGAAGCCAAAGCTGACAGCTATAATGACCAGAGTTTCCACCACGCATGCGTGCAAATGTGGGACTTGCGGTACTGAATTCAGATAACGTTTCCTATCCTTAATTCAATGGCACTTCAGTGTAACACTTTTAAACATACATACTTTTATCATATAACATAGTTTTCATAAGCTGAGCAGCATATTTTTTTATTTTTGACAATTAGCCCATCATACGTTTCTTTAAATATTACATACTGATTTTAATTCCTGCAATCTGGTAAATTGATTTGCCTTAAATCGACACTTTGGTTGCTATTGATGCATGTGATTTTATTAGTCATGATACTTATGATAGAACTAATATTAAATCTGATTTTAAACTTGATGATGATGCATCATGAGCAGTATTGTTGATTTTTAGTTAAGTTTCATGATTAATTATTGATTTTTGGGTTTTCAAATAAAATATAATAAATAAATATAAAATAAAATAAAATATAATAAAATAATGTTAACTTAGAAGACAGTTGAAGAAAGTGCTTTAGCTACTGATAGTGCTGTGCTGATTTTGATATCAATGATGCATTCTCATATTGCATTTTCATCGTAACTGGTCAATTTGGACTTTTTATTGAAGAAATCAGCAAGAGCTTGTTGTCGCTTCATGTTATTATCCTGAAGGGTAATAATATATATTAATTATATGTGTTAACTGTTATAATATACTTGAAGTTTTGAAGTGTGAATCTTGAAGTCAGAAACTCTAATGTCTTACAAAGAAATATATATATTATACAATACACTTATACATGTCATAGCCAATATATTCTTGGATATATTGGGACTCTCATTTAAAATATAATCTCACATCATTTACTGTTGTACAGTGGTACTGTCATTCTGCAAATTCGATCAGCTTTAATGTATAGATGAGATCAAACATTAATTGATTCAGTTAATCTGAATGGTTGCAGTCTTGAGTTGGTCTCACAATTAATTATCTTGGGAACTACGAAATGGATACCAGTGATATGTGGCACGAGATTAACAAACGAATAGGGTTTGTTACCGAGACATTTAAGAATCTGTGGAGAATATGGAGAAATAGGTCTATACACTTAAAGACTAAAATTAGGTTGTATAATAATTTTGTTCTTTCTAGCCTTAGTTATGGTAGTGAAACGTGGATGCTTTGTGGATGAGCTAACAGGAAACTAGATGTTTTTGATTCTAAATGCTTACGCAGTATCTTGAGCATTAGGTGGTTTAACTTTGAAACTAATGTTGAGGTTATGCAAAGGTGTCGGCAACCTCCTTTAAGCAGCATATTGTGCAGAGAGAGACTCGTTGGTTTGGCCATGTTGCCTGTATGGATAATTGTAAATTGGCAAATAAGGTTATGAACAGTGTGCCTAAAGGCCTCAGAAAGAGGGGGAGACCTAGAATGTGGTGGGTAGACAATGTCAAACCAGACCTTGTTAGAATTGGTGTGCAGTGGCCAGATGCAGCAGATGTTGCTCAGGACAGATATGCTTGGAGAACTAAATTGCATGGTCTGGTTGGACCTCTGTGGCCCATGGCTGCTTGAGGATGATGATGATGTCTCTTCACTCCAAGTAACATCCAGCATACTCTGAAGGGTAAACACTATACTAGTTGAGAAATATTAACTTGTATTAAAAATTAGTGAGAAAACAGCTACAAAAATAGTACCTAGATGCATCCATGGAAAATCTGAAAAATTTCCTTTCTGTATATTGCCGCTTTGTGGCTCCACACGTGGCACATTTCATGCAAGTCTCATGGTTTCAACACTGAATAAAAATTTATTAAACCATTAATCTTTAAATAATAACAATTCATAAATATTAAAACAAATTCTTGAAATTATCACATTAAACTCTAAAAGTATTATATACACATTACTTGATATCCCAAATATTAGTTTATTGAAATATTACTAACAGATTTGCCAATGGTCACATTTAGTTTATGCTAAAGTTCTAACTACTATTTTAAAAAGACATAAAAGATGAATATTTGCTTAGACTCTGTTTTATTCACTGCAATTACATCTAAGAGGCTACGACTGAATAATCTGTGTACTCACATCACTGCTTGTGGCCTATTTCTAACAATAAAATAGTTTGTAATACTACATAATTAATGTGAAAGAGCACTTGCAATTCATATTCAATAATGCCCATCCATTAATTTGAAAAAAAAGCAAAATTTGCCAAAAAACAGAACAGCAGTTTACATAATTTGAAATGATTGGTTCGTGCATCAGTTATGGCACTTGAAGGAATTGTTGAAGATTGTAAAGATCAGCCTCTTATCAGCAACACAGACAGTACTTGTGGTGTACCAAGTATATATGAAACATAGAGCAAAATATTTCATAACCTTTAATTTCATGATAGCCACTGGGAGGCTATCAATGATAGGCTTGCTTATCAGCAAAGCATGTTTGGTTTCTGATAAAAGGGACCTGGATTCGAACCTGGGGAAGGCATGGATATCTGTGATGGTTTTATGCTGAGGTTCCACCATAACCTTGAACCTCACAGACCTTGTATTATAGCATATAAACAGACAGGCTACTGTTAAACCTCTATGACAAGTATCTTCTTGAGGGGATATTCTTATTTCGATAGCTAGGTAACGCTTTGACAGGATCGATAGCTAGGTAACGCTTTGACAGGATTTACTCCCTTAGGGGCTTATGAGATAGATATTATTGAATACAAACTTTAGGAGAACTTAAGTGAAGTTTACCTTAAAAAAATGTAAGTTAGACTTTAAAAAATGGATATAGATTAGCTGATAATCACCATCTTGTGGTTTATATGAAATTAAAATTATGTGGTCATAATCAATACGTTCAGCTCATTACGCATTTCTAAGCCTAAAACATACACAATAGTCAAATCAAATATTTAAAATATAATAAAGTACACTCACCTGGAAACTGAAGCGATGTCTAAATCCATATTAGAAGTATCCATACTGACTACAGCAGCTAGAAAAGTTAATAAATTATAAATGATACAGATGAACAAGAATACAGCGGCAGTTACAAAGATGAATTGCTTGATGGCATGAACTAGCAAGGAACATGAAAACGAGATTGACATTACTGCGCATGTGTGTAGCATGGCAAACAGAGCCTTACAGTTTGTTTTTGGTGCACACACCAATTTGCCAGAATCAGGTTCCGAGAAGATCTTCTAGTGGTGCCAGTTACACTTATCGAGAACTCGACTTCTTCTCCTTAGACCTTCTTTGCCTGGAAGTGTTAGGAAATAAATGGAAATCCTTATTAAAATCATCTGAAAAAAAATTATCACTAATGTGGCGGGAATTGAATCCGCAACTCTCTAGATACATGCTAGAGCATTCTACCATTAAACCATGCATCAGACACTAAAATCTTCCAGAATAAGACCTATAAATCTTTCACTGGAATGTGGCAGACCTTGCATCATCTATACTTCAGGAGAAACAACTTTTCCAGTTGTTGCTAATAATTTAGATATTAAGGAGGAGGTCAATCATGCTTAAGTGTTTATTATTATACCATGCATCAGACACTAAAAAGTATAGATGGTTCAAGGTCTGCCACAGTTCAATGAAAGATTTATAGATCTTATTCTGGAAGATTTTAGTGTCTGATTCATTGTTTAACAAGTAGAGCGCTCTGGCATGTATCTAGAGAGTTGTAGGTTTGATTCCTACCACATCAGTGATAATTTTTTTCAGGTGATTTTAATAATTGTTGAAATCTATTTCTTCAGGTAATCTATATCTTTATTATGGATGGAAATCCTGTTTGTCTTGTATAGGTACTAATAAAAAATTACTATTTGCATTTTCCCAATCATACATTAGTTTGAATTATTACTGTTAAAGGGTGAAAATTTTGAAAATGAGAAATTTCATTCTCTTTGAAAACAAGAATACCATATTTGCCAAAGGTGATGTGTTATTTTAGTTTTTATAAAAAACTAGATCTTGATTCAGAGATGTACCAAGAAATTTTCATTGGAAAGGGTTTTAATGCTTTGAATCTCAGACTTTTAGGGACTTCAGCAGAAAATAGATGTTATTCAAACCCCCAATTTGGGGAGGGAATCTTACTTGGTTATACCAATGTCTTGACTATTACAGATTTGTGAACTTCCAGTCTGAACTTTATGCCGTCCCATGGCCGAGTGGTTAGCGCGCTTGGCTACTGATGTAAGGGACCTGGGTTCGAGCCCCGGGTAAGGCATGGTTGTATGTGTTGTTTTTCTGCTGAGGTCCTGCCATCCTCTCAGATCTTCTACTTTGGCATATAAACTGACAGGCTCCTGTCAGACCTCTGTGGCAAGCAGCTGCTTGAGGGGGTATTTTTTTTTTTAATCTGAACTTTTAATACTATCTTGTCAACCTTGCACTGGAACTGTTGAAGATCATATTAAATGAGGACCCATCTTTAACCCTTGAAAGAGGGTTAAAGATGGACAATAAATCGAACTTACACTCAATGACAATTGCAGTATCATAATGATTGATCAGCTTTATAACCCTTCTGGATAGAAGGCATGGAAATTACAAGTATTTGTCTTATGTTAATATGTGGACTTTTTATATATCTGTTCAGAGTAAACTGCTTGAAAATATATTGTGATAAATCAGTTTTTGACTATTTATAAAGGTAATTTTTCATTGTACTTTAATAAGCTGTCCAAATGTGTACTTTTTGAGAGTTAAGGAAAAAAAAATCAATAGTTTTGCAAGAACTGTGATAATGCAACTGTAAAATGTCTCATTCAATAATACATCTTCTATAATGTTGACTGATTGCATTTGTTGAACATTTAAAATAATTTTTTGTATCTTTAAAAAACCTGATGTTTCATAATACCCCTATATGCAAATTAAAGTAATCTATTTTTCTTTTTCTTTGTTAGGCATTAGATTCAGTTTAGATGTGAGCTTAGATGAAGTTAAAGCTTTGTCAGCCCTGATGACCTTTAAATGTGCTGTTGTTGATTGTCCTTTTGGAGGTGCAAAAGCTGGGTTGAAAATAAACCCAAAAGAATACAGTGAATTTGAGCTTGAGAAAATAACGAGAAATTTTGCATTGCAGCTTGCAAAGAAGGGTTTTTTGGGTATGTTATCTTTTATGTATAAGAACTGGTTAATATTCAAATATTTTATGATAGATTGGAATAAATCCACCTTTACTCTTGATGAACTTAGTAAATTCATGTTCGTATAATGAGAAGTGTACACTAGTTTACAGCATTTTTCACTATTGGGCTGAGGTGTAAATTTGATAGTCAATGGAATATTCAAAAGTAAAAAAGAAATAATATTTAAATAGAAATTCTTTAGTAATTTCTTGTACATATCATATATATAATCTCAATATTTAAGAAAATACTGAATTTGGAGCTCTACAGCAGTGTTATAAGTGTGCCATATAAATGTGTGGATAAGTCAGAAAGTAAGGTTCCATATTTAATTTCTGTGGAAAGCAGGTAATTACTCCAAAGCCAATATGCAGGAAATATATCCCCATAGAGGTGTATTATTTTACCACTGAATCATTAGACTTGTTGATACACTTGTCATATCCATTGAATGGGACATAAGCAGGAGAGCCATACGCTGTTCACAGTAAAGAATATGCTGAATAGCCTTGGCAGGAGGTTTCTGTATATCTCTTAATAACTGTCCAGTGAATACCCTTTGCCAAACTTCTGGACCCTTGGGATCTTTGTGACCTGACCATTTAGTCCATTGTGCACAAAACAATGCCACTCAAAGGTAAAAAACACTCAACCATCCCTTGTCATAATGATTGATCAGCTTGAAACTGTACCAATAGAAGAACATGTTCTGCTTCTGAAGCCACTTTGTGACTTCCTCTTTGATAACATCATTTGGTGGAGTCTCCTTAGAGATGCTTCTTCAGCTTCCCAAATAAGGGAAAATTTGATGGTAGCCATTGCCATGTGCAGGAATGTCAGTCACGGAACAAGCAGTGTGCCCATAAGCATTGTCATGCAGTAGGCACCATTTCTCTATATATTACACTGACGGAATATCAGCGCATACAGAGTTACAAGCTACCAATGGATTTTTGCAAGTTAGTTGTTCTGTGTGCACAGAAACTGAATTACTGCTGGGATCACTAGTTTCATATGCATCTAACAGATTTCTGTTATAACTGAGAATGCATATGTACCTTACTCTAGACTGTCCTAATGGGCTAGACCTTTAGTGGTCAAGGACATTACCTCTTTCATTGGTGCTTGTTGATTTCCTGAGGGTTCCCATTTCAATCCCAGGTATGGGAGCCTTGTCTCGACATGATGTCTTCAATTGAAGCTGGCTGTCTGATTTGGCTGCTAAGCAGTTATTTTGGAAATTTGGATGCATTTATCTCATACCACTAATGCTACTAATGCTAATTTTGATCAATTAACAACCTTCAAACTCTGATGTTGGTTTCCCAGCTCTGTGCCTAGATGTCAGCACGAACAAAAAGGAGATATAGCAAGAAAAAGAAATTAGTAGAAATTGGAAATAAAGAGAAATAGCACAATTGCAAATTTTAATAATAGAAGTATGTGCTCAAGAAGATGAAGAGGAAATTAAGAAGTTTAGTATAAATTAAGGCAGGGGTGGGCAAATAGCGGCCCGCGGGCCACATTCAGCCCCCTAAGAGTTTTTTGTGGCCTGCCAAGACAGAAAAATCCGCCTTGAACCGAGATTTCCTTCCTGTGCGCGACCGAAGATTCGTCTCATATTTTCCACTAGGACGGCCATGTCAATACGTATGCGCAGTGTAGATATGAAAACAATTGCCCACCCTTGAATTAAGGAGATTGAAGTATAATGAGGTCTGAAACCACAAAATAACAGTTGAATTGATTGTAAGGTGGAAGACTTCTGATGGTTCTCTTCAGGTCCAAAACTTGTGTTGAAGGAGGAATTCTAAAGGTTGCATTCATCCACAAAGTGGGTCATTGTACTGCAGTACCTTCATCATATTCACTCTGAATTTGTAACTCAGAGCACAGGTGTATACTGATGCCACTTAATACTATTTGACACTAACATTCAGTAATGGCACAGTCCCAGATGTTTGTTAGTTTGAAGAAGAGTAAACTGGAAACCTTACTTTCTGACTTACTCTTACTTTTTCTTCTAATTTAGTCATTTTAAGTATGTACATTTTAATGCCTTATATTTTCAAAGAATTTTTAAAGCCTATGCTTCAGTTTTTGAGAAAAACTAAACTTTTGCTAAATTAGCTGCATTGTATAAATTGAAATTTTTTTTTTGTAATGATCATTTCATTTTTTTATTGTAATAGTATTAAAAAACAATTTTGAGTTTGGCTAAATTTTTTTGATGCCTTATGTTTATAGAGCTGTCACATGACTAGTGGTTAGCATGCTTGGTTACTGATTGTTTGAGACAACCCATATGTTTGAAATGAATATAGTGCTATATTTTGTTCACATTGTCTCTCATGTGGCAGTAGTATTCATGTGGCAGTAGTTGTTTCGTTCATTTTGTTTTATAAAATTCAGTTTTAGCTGAGAATGAAGAAAATAGAAAGATTAATATATTGGGTTGTCTGGAAAAAAATTGCATTTTTACATTGTGTTCTTTTGTGTTGCTAATTTGCATAGTTTCAGTAGGATAGGTTGTCGATGTTGCAAATCTTATAAAAGCACATTGAATGGGAAAACAATTTGTATATGAAACACGTGTTTCAAAACGTACATTGAATGTTTATCGCATTGTACAAAATGTCTGTGAAGTTTGAAATCTTGGTTCTGTTGTGCCATTACTGAAAGCAAGGGTTTAAAATCGGCTAAATCAGTCTGAAAAGTAAATGAAGGTGTAGGTGTTGCTCTCACTCAGACAATTCAAATCTGATTCAAGAAATTTGCAGCTGGGAACATGATCTTGGAGATGAAGACAGGTTTGGGAAAACCCTCTGTGGTTGATTTTGGATGCCTTGCTCATGGCTGTTGAAGTAAATCCAACAACCAACACCCCTCAAATTGTTGGCCAAAGTGGGAGTTTCCAAATACACCATCGCTGACTACCTACACAAGCTTGGAAAGGTCTACAGACAATAGTGCGAGGTGCTGCATGAATTGACCCCACCTCAGGCTCAATAATGCATTAATGTCTTCAAGTTAATGCACCAGAATCTGTGTGTCTGGTGAAATTTCAAAGGTGTGATCCACTTCAAGCTCTTTTTGGATGTCTGGGTTGTTAATGACGAACTTTATTCTGAGCAGCTGGTTCAGAAGTACGACAAACTGAAGGAACAGTACCTTGCTTTTAATCAACTGAAGGTGGGCACTCCTTCAACAGGACAATGCCAACCACATACCACCATTCTAATCCAGGTAAAGTTCACCTCTCCCCTTCTTATTATCACCTATTTTGGGTGATGGCACATTTTCTCCATGATAGACACTGCACTGATTCAGACGAGGTTGAATGTGGGTGTCAAGAGTTCATCTCTAAGCCGAAAGCATGGTACCATGCTGAGATTGAACACCTTGCAGAAAGATGGTAAAAATTCTTGAATAGGATGGTGCATACTTTGAAATATAAGCATTGATTGTTACAAAGTTCTGAGTAAGTACATTTCAATTATTAGAAACACAATTTTTTTTACAGACACCCCAATCCCATGATTTCATTTATTCTAAAACATAGCTGTTTGTTTCATACTACAATACACGAGGTAACTCTGTTGATCGATATAATTTGTGGTTGATCCTGAAATTCTATATTGTAGCTGACAAGTTAGTTAGCATTATTATAGCTCTCTATAATAACACTGAACTCATGTATAGTACTCTTGTAGCATTTGGTTTAGTATTTCTACTGGAGTTAATCAAGAAATCATTTTGTTTCCTTTCTACTTTAGTTTGTTTGTTGATTATGTCTTGCTCATCATTGAGGGAAAGGTTTTGGCTTTAAATTGTTAAGAAATTGAAAATTTGTGATTTAGTATATGCTGGCGATTTGGCCGTTTTGGTAAATGATCTTGATGACACTGGTAATTGGTAGGTTTGGTGATAAACACAGAGAGAGCTAAAGCTGTCTTCTAATCTTGCTCCTCTCCTGATGAAAATTGGTGAGGCAAGTTATACTTCAGATGTTTCGAATGGTTGTACCCTTGAGCAAATGTCTGTTGAATTATTGTGGAAGTTGTATAACAGATACTGGTGATGTGTGGCATGAGATTAACAAAAGAATAGGGATTGCTGCTAGGACTTTTAAGAATTTATGGAGATTGTGAAAAAATTGGCATATATGCCTAAATATTGAAATTTGTCTGTACAATAGTTTCATCCATTCTAAAGTTTGTTATGGCAGTGAAACTTGGGCCTTCTTTAAGCGAGATGACAGGAAACTTTCAGCATTTTATTATAGATGCTTATGCAATATCTTGGGAATCAGGTGGTTTGATTTTGTAAGTAATGATGAGATTAGCTGTAGAAGTCAGCAACCACTTTTCAGTAGCATAATATGCAGAGACCAACTATGATGGTTTGGCCTTGTTCTCTATATGCCTGACTATATTATTGAATAGGATTATGAACGATGTGCCTAAAGGTGTCAGAAAAAGGGAGAGATCTAGGATGCAATGGAAAAACAATGTTAAACAGAGCCTTGATAGAATTGAACACACATAATACATACAGAATCCTTGAAGCAACCACGGAGGTCTAACTGGACTGTGCAATTTAGTTCTCCAAACTTGTCTGTCCCCCATTGCAACTTTTGTATTTGGCAACAGTATGCCACTTTTAACAAGGTCATGTTTGACATTTATGGCAGAGGTGGCTCAGTCAGTCAGTCCAGTCTCTCAATCTGTAGTTCCCAAATATCAAAAATCTTGAATCCTGCCTAGGCCAGTGTTGGGATATATCTCTGCAAACTCTATGCCCTGCCCTTGGTCAGTAGCAGACACTGATGGGCTTGGAAAGGCCTCTGTCTGTCGGATAGGACATTAAGCCATGGTGTGGTGAGAGCCATACACTGTGTACGTTAAAGAACACACTGGATGGCCTTGATTGGAGTCTGCCATCTGTCTCCCAACAGCTCTCAGTGGGTCCCCTCCTCCAACCTTCTTTGAGCTCTTGGGGTACTTGTGACCTGGCCATTTAGCCCATGTGTGCAAAAAAGTGCTGCTCAGAGTAGCTAAACCCAACCCAGCTGAGCCAGCATTGAGATTTATCTCCACAAAATGCTTTGCCCTGCCTTCAATCAGTAGGGGACACTGATGGGCTTGGAAAGACTGCTCTCCATTGGATGGGATATTATGTGACTATGTGTGTGGGAGAGCTATACCGTGTTCCCATTAAAGAACACACTGAATTCCTTGATGGGAGGCTACCATCTGGCACCTAAAAGCTGTACAGTGAATCCCCTCCCCCCGACCTTCTGAACTGTTGGGAGACAGATGATAGCCTCCTGTCAAGGCCATGCAGCATGTTCTTTAATGTGCACAGGATATGGCTCCCACACAAGGGGCCACAGCTTAACATCCCATCCAACGGACGGCGACCTTTCCAAGCCCATTAGTGTCCCCTACCAACCATGGGCAGGGTGGGGAGTTTTGCAGAGATAAATCTCAACACTGGCCCAGCTGGGACTTGAACCTAGGAACTACAGATTATGAGCCTGGCCTGCTGCCAACTGAACCATCTCCACCCCAACAAATAGGGGTGGTTTGGCCAGGTATAGAAATAGGGAGGGGTGAATACTTTGGTTATAACATTAGATAAGAATGGGTCTTAATATACCCAGTTTCACTATAGTGGTAGGAATTTTATTCCTAGTTAAAGATGGTGGCTCAGTCAGTAGCATCCCAGGCTCATAATCTGCAGTTCCCAGGTTTGAGTCCTAGCTGGGCCAGCATTGAGATATATCTCCGCAAAACTCCCCACCCTGCCCACAGTTAGTAAGGAATATCGATGCGATTGAAAAGGCTGTTGAATGGGACATTAAGCTGCGGGCCCATATGTTGGAGAGCCATACTCTGTGCATGTTAAAGAACACACTGGAAGTCCTTGAGGGGAGGCTACCATCTGTCTCCCAACAGCTGTCCAGTGGGTCCTCTCCTTCATCCTTCTCTGGGCCTCTAGGGTCTTTATGACCTGGCCATTTAGTCAATTGTGTGCAAAAAAAAGTGCTGCTCAGAGGTAAAACAACCCAACCTATTTGACAAAAACCCTTCATGACAAAAAAAATTTCTTGTCATGAAGCAGTAGAGATTACAAGTAGCACAACCTTACAATCAGCTACAACTCTCTACATTCATTTGATGTCATATTGTTGTATCCTAGCACACCAGTTCTGGATGCAGCTATGTGACTAAAACCAAATGGTTTGAGGAAGCCATGCCTATGGCCAAGGGGTACTTTAATGTACATGAGACCCTGGAACTGGTAACCTCCTCAAATTGGTTTGCAATCAACAGTGCAGTATGGGAACTGACAGAGGGAGTCCTAATGGGTTCCCCCCTTGTCTGGCCTCATGTCTGATGCCATCCTCCACCATATAGAAACCACTACTTTAAAATGTGCCAGATTAAAACCGTCACTGTATCTGAGGTTCATTGATGACAAGTTACTTTTTTTGGGATTACAGCCTCGATGAACTGCAGAACTTATTAGAAACTTTCAGTGGCATCATGAGTCAATTAAAATTCATTCATAAACTGGAAGGTGATGAGATTCAGCCCATATCTTGATATTTTGCTGAAAGGAAATGGGTAGAAAATGTGGCATCACCGTGTACTGAAAACCAACATATATGCCTAACTAACATCTAACTAATTATAAAAAGCAGCTTCTAATACCTACTTTACAAGAGCATTATGATACTGCTCTACAAAAGAAGCTTTAAGAAAGGAATTTCAGCATATATATAAGATAGGTCAACAACAAGAAGCTACCAGAAAAAAATATATAGATAAAAATCTATAAAATAAACAAATGCAAATTTAATAAGAACTTTCAACCAGAACCAACACAATAAATATCTGAAGTTACAAAATAAACCATACCCTTTCCATATTATGGTTCATTAACCAATACACTAAGAATGACCCTTTGGAATATAATTCAAATAAAACTGGTGGAAATTGAAAAAAGAACACCCAGAAGGAATTCCTTTAGTACTTAACTGCTCTTAACTACTAACATATTATAATATGTTAGTAGTTAAGAGCAGCAGAAACCATGATCCAAGATTGAAAGTCATTGGATGAAATAATGGCGTTACTGAGGATGACAACATGCAAATGTACGCTGTGTGTATTTAAGGACTATGGCACGAAGAAGGAAGTTATTCATCTTGTGTCGTGTTGTTCAGTGCTCTTTTTGAAGAAGCTGCCATGCCTGGACGATACCGGCATGCAATATTTGTTCAATTAGCGGAGTTTGAACGAGGTTGTATAGTGGGTCTTCTGGAAGCAGGTTGGTCTTTTCGTCACATTGCATACCATGTGGGACGAGAGATAGCTTCACTGGTACGATGGTGGTGTCAATGGTCAGAAGAGCATTCACACACTTGCAGATGTGGTTCCAGGATTACGGACGCACGAGAGGATCAGCATATCAGGAGTGCGATGGTGGCAGAGCTGATGGCTACGGGTGTCACAAATTCGATCCTCTGTTGTACCAAGGGTGTCTACAAGAACGATATGCAATCGTCTTTTGGAAGCAGGACTACAGGCACACATGTCGCTGGCACTGTTAACAATGTCACATCATCACTGTTGAGCACATTTGCAGTGGTATCAAAAAGGGGTTTGTTGGAAGAAAGAAATGGCAGTCTGTGGTCTTCAGTGATGAAAGCCGATTCTGCTTAGGAGCTCCTGATGGTCGTTTATGCGTCCGAAGGTGACAAGGTGAATGGCTTCTTCCATTGTGCATCCGCCAGCGACACATAGGCCCACCTTGGGCATCATGGTGTGAGGAGCAATTAGCTGTCACTCTCGTATGTGTCTGGTGTTTGTACAGGGTACACTGAATAGCAATATGTGCATCAGCGACATCGTACAGCCGGTCGTCCTGCCATATTTGAGTGTAATCCCAAATGCGATATTCCAGCAGGATAGTGCCCGCCCAGACTGCTCAACATGCTCTTCAGGCAGTTCACCAACTCCCTTGGCTAGAACACTCTCCAGACTTGTCTCCAATCGAGCATGTCTGGAACTGGATCAAACAAAGAATTCCGCAGACCATGGGAAGCAACGACCATCATTGAATTACGCGTTCAAGTTGAAAGCGCATGAAATGGTATCCCCTAGCATGATATTCAGCATTTGTACAACCGATTGCATACTGGAGTTTCTACTAAATAAGTTTCATAGATTACGCTTCCATTTCTAATGGTGTTCTTTTTTCAATTGGGGTGGGGGTGGCTCAGTCGGTAGCACGCCAGGCTCGTAATCTGTAGTTCCCAGGTTCGAGTCCCAGCTGGGTCAGCGTTGAGATTTATCTCCGCAATAATTCCCCGCCCTGCCCACGGTCAGTAGGGGACACCGATGGGCTTGGAAAGGCCGCCCTCCGTCGGATGGGACGTTAAGCCGTGGCCCCGTGTGCGGGAGAGCCATACCCTGTGCACGTTAAAGAACACGCTGGATGGCCTTGACGGGAGGCTACCATCTGTCTCCCAACAGCTGTTCCAGTGGGTCCCCTCCCCCAACCTTCTCTGAGCCTTCGGGGTCCATGTGACCTGGCCATTTAGCCCATGGTGTGCAAAAAAGTGCCGCTCAGAGGTAAAACAACCCAACCCAACTTTTTTCAATTACCACCAGACAGTTACTATTACTATACATTAATAGCTACTACCACCGGTATGGAATCTCCTGCTACACCAAACAAGGTTGAGTCTGTGTGACACTGACAGAGGGGGCACAACAATAAATATGAAAGCAACTGTACTTACCCACTGAAGAAGCTGTCAGGTGATAGAGGAAACAAGTCTGGGTAAAAGATTTTAAGTTATTTTTAAGTTGTGTATTTTGTAGCTGGGCTAAAATTTTTAGTTTAAGATTTAAGTTTTCAGAAAACGATAAAGGAACCGAGATCGTTGAAAGCATGCTTCACTGCTGAGACCTATAACATTAAGTGCTTAAACTGCAATTAAAGATTCTCACTCGAGTTCACTTGCAATCATCACACCATAAAGTGTAGGCATGAACTGGTTTCTCTTAAGTAGTAAAACTTCAATGACTATTCACCATCATTACGTCACCTACAGCAAGTAAATCAACTGGCTTTATACCAACACTAGACAAACATTGAAAATCTGGTATAGTACAAGTGTACCAGCCAGCTAAAGCAAGAGATGTAAAACCAGGAAATATCTATGGTGAGGCATTATACATTTCCATATATAAAGTAGCAGAAGCCTTGTAGCTAATTTAAAAGACAAGCACATAGATTTCTAAAATGCTCAGTTAGTTTGCTAAAAGTAAATTTTATAACTAATGCTAGGTATTGTAGACCGAGAACTTTATCTTTTAACAGTGAATTTTGTGAAATTAAATACATTTAAACCCATATTATATCACTGTGCTTATAGATATTTTTGACAGGCAAGAAGTTCGAATGCACAGCATGGACACAGTTGGGTGTGATTGCCTTCCCCATCCTGCAGGGGGAGAAATCACAGACAAAAAGAACTACCATTGGTGGAAGTGGCTCAGCTGTCGACTTGGCAATGCTATTGAGACTAATGTTAATATCTCTGAGGATCCTTGATACACAAACTAAAAAGACATATGGCAACCGGGCAATTACGCTGAAGTCTTTCCCATTGAAAGACTATTTGATTTTGATATGAGATTCTATCATGTGCATATCTATCATGTTCTATCATGTGCATGTATCTATTGATGGTGAGAGATGCTGGAGCATGTAAGGTGTAATGGACATAGTTATATTTCATGCCACACACCACTAGTATCAGTTACATAGCTTCCAAAGTAATTGGTTAAACTGAGACTCTTGCTCAAGGGTGCAACCTTTCAAAATAACTGAGCCACAATGTGCTTGACCAATTTTATTCATTTTAGTTTTTTTCTCTTATCACCAAACCTCTACCTCCAGTCAAATCAACAGCTCTAATGAAAGATTTCATCTCATCAACATCATTTGTCAGAATGGCCAAATTATCAGCATATTCTAAAACAGAAATTTTCAATCTCTAGATCATTTAAGACCAAAATGTTTTCCGTGCAGTGAATTTCTCATAACAATATCAATAACCACACTAAAGAGAAAAGGCAAACCTTTCCAACTTTCACATGACTCTGGGCTATTGTGGAGAGCGTTCATTATACTACGAAACTTGTCAGGTATGCCATATAATCTCATGATCAACCAAAATTATGATGAGCAAGAGTCTTTTGGAAATCTGCAAGGTTAGTAACCACAGGTTTCTGAAATAGATTCTAGAGAAATGTCAAAATCTAATCTGTGTATCCCTCACCACTTCTGAATCCACACTGCTCATCACACAGTTGTCCTCAACAGAATTTTTTATTATATTAAGCACAGTCATGCAAAGCAGTTTACCTGGAAGAGAGAGTAGGCTGATGCCCCTATAGTTATCACAAGAACTGCAATTGTATTTTTTAAAATAGGGATAATAGCAGCTCTGATAAAATGCTTAGGAACAATGCTTTTATCATAAAAGATATTAAATTTTTCTGTCAGCCATGTGATATCAGAAACATTCCCAACTCTAAGCATTTCAGTAGCAATTTAATCTGCCCATGGAGATTTATGTACACTGGTGGAAAAAAAATTAAGTTACGAACATAAAAGTTGATATATCAACATAATGACTGGTAGAACTTAAGAAATTTGGTAGAGAGGTACATTAGACCATGATAAAGAACATATGCAAAAAGGAATGCCACATGAACAGCACATGCAAAACATCGTGCACAATAGGCACACTAAAAATGAGACTGCAGATACAGCACTTGTCATATCCTACCTCACACACTCCAAAGCCCACTATCTTGAAAAAAGTTCTGAAAAACATGCAGATGATTACTTGGAGTTGCTTGGAGGAGTCAGAGAGGTGGATGGCAATTGGTAGAATGTTGGCAGGACAGATCTAAGCTGCAGTAGCCAGAGCTTGTAATATCTCTCATATGGTCATCCCCAGGCTATGGCGACAATGTGAGGAATCCAGGAATATGTCTCGACAACCAGTTCTGGGCTGGGCAAGGGTCACAACATCCCAGAAGGACCGATATCTGGCCTTAAAACAGTGAGAAAGCATTGGAAGATATGTAACAGTTGACAACCAGTTCTGAGCTGGCCTAGGGCCACAACATCCCAGGAGGACCAATATCTGGCCTTAACAGCGACAAGGCATAGGGAAATAACAGCCAGAAAACTCGCTGTCGAGCTCACCAGTGCTTCAGGCATGATGGTGTCAAGGAGAACTGTGCTCATATGACTTTGTAAGAGGTTGGGTTGGGTTGTTTTACCTCTGAGCGGCACTTTTTTGCACACCATGGGCTAAATGGCCAGGTCACATGGACCCCGAAGGCTCAGAGAAGGTTGGGGGAGGGGACCCACTGGAACAGCTGTTGGGAGACAGATGGTAGTCTCCTGTCAAGGCCATCCAGCGTGTTCTTTAACGTGCACAGGGTATGGCTCTCCCGCACACGGGGCCATGGCTTAACGTCCCATCCGACGGACGGCGGCCTTTCCAAGCCCATCGGTGTCCCCTACTGACCGTGAGCAGGGCGGGGAATTTTGCGGAGATAAATCTCAATGCTGACCCAGCTGGGACTCGAACCTGGGAACTACAGATTACGAGCCTGGCGCGCTACCAACTGAGCCACCCCCGCCCCCTTTGTAAGAGGGTATGTATGTTAAGAGACTGATGGTTTGCCTTCCCTTCACTCCCTCTCAAAGAAGAGAATGAAGGACTTACTTCAGGTATCATCACATCTGGACCAAACAGCAGCTCTTCAAAGTTGAATCCCATTTCAGTCTGATTACAGATTTCTGACCTAGAGAATGTGGAACATGCAATCATGCCAGCAGCATCCAGGAATGAGACCACTAATGGAGTAGGAGGTCTTCTAGTGTGGGGAAGTATAATACTGAATCATTGTACACCATCAGAGGTGTATAGAGAAGATACTTGAGCCTTATGTAAGGCTTTTCAGGGGTGCATCTGGCCATGGTTAATTTTTAGGGATGATAATGTTTGTCCTAATAGGGTTTGGCTAGTCGATGATTGCCTTGAGAGTGAGGATATTCACAGGATGAAGTGGCCAGCCAGGTTTCCAGATCTTAATCCTATTGGGCATATCTGGGATGATCTGGGGGAAATTTTTGGGAATTCTGGGAATGCACTGGTGCTCTCAGCCCCCTCCCAGATAAATATCTGGGATGATCTGGGGAATTTTGGGAATGCACTGGTGCTCTCAGCCCCCTCCCAGAAACCTAGTGCTGTGATCTAAGCTAAGAAAATAATGGCATTCATTACCATCTGACCTTATCTGTCATCTTGTCACTAACATGCATGATCATTGTACAACATGAATAGCAGTTAGGGGAGTAATGTAATGAATGACAAAGCCCAGATGCTCTGCAATTCAGAGACTGCACTACATCTATATGGGACAGTGCCATGTTTACTTCTATCCACTGTCAGGCTTGACAATACTATAGAAGTAAAGTCCCGCCATCGGCAAAACCTGGTATATTTTTGCTATCACCAGTTAAAGTCTTATTTTTTATGCATGAGCATTATTCCTGGCCATCCATTCCTCTGTATTTCATGTTTGGATATGTTCTTTGTTATGGCCTCATGTACCTCTCACCTGAATTTCATAAAAGTCTCTCAAGTTGTTACATTGCTATGCCAACTTTTTTTTTTGTAACTTAACATTTTGTCCACTAATATAAAGTTTAGAGATAGCCAAAATACTTGACTGTGATATAGGGCCAACATTAAAGCCAGTAATGTATATATCATTATTACAAACAATAGGAGTAGAACTAACCACATTGTTTAGAACATCACTGAAATGTTCAGCCCACCTAGCCATGACAGAATCCTCACCTTCTATAACCTTACCTTGTTTATCCTTCAATCCCTGTAGACCTGTTCGTTTTCTACCACACAAAACATTAACTGCTCTCTGCTGTTGTTCCAACAGTCCACCTTGTTATGATAGAATCCTCACCTTCAATAATTGTACTATGTTTATCCCTCAATCCCTGCTTACCTGTATGTTTGTTCCCACATGAAAAAGAATTATCTTGTACCAGCTCTCTGCTCTTACACTGTCTAGCTGTTTCCTTTGCTTTTTCAGCCAAACTATCAAGCCAAAAATTCTTATCAGCCTTCAACTGATCATTTACGCATTTATTAAGAGCTCTAATGCCATCTGTTAGGATTAGTAGGGTATTGATTAAAGTTATTCACACAGTTCTTTCTTTCAGAAATAAGCTTAGATAAGAAAAAAAAAAATCATTGCCAAAATTGAAAATATCATCAGTAATGCTAGCAGACATTTGGAACAGCATAAAATTAATGCCATGAGACAGAAATTGTTCAAATTCCTGAATTCCTGACAAAAGTCTGCACCCTACTTTCAAGAAATTTCTCATGAGTATTTTCAGGCCTTAAAAAATGTAAGAAACATCCCTGATATTGTTATTACATTAGCTGTCAAAACCTGTCCATTGTTATCATGAACAAAAATGATTATGATGACAAAGTTTTGGACTTTATAATAGCTCCAATTTTACTAGTTTAAATGCTGAACCCCCATTAGCATCCAAAACTAGGTTTGCAGGCTAAAAAAACAACCAGTGGCTCCCCAAAGACCTCATTCAACTGTCAGGCACAGCAAATGTTCACCCAGTGCAAAGTGCACAAATATAACCCATTCAGCCCTTAGGGTGCAAAAGATAATCTCCAACATCCTTTTGTAGAAAAGAATCATTCCAAATTTTTGTCTAGCTTTATTTGTGAGCACCCATTTTGCATTAGATCTATGGCAGAATTTCTCAATAGAGTCAAGGATCTGTCCATTCCTCCCAACAACAAAATGTCACACAGATATAGTCTGTGTGACTACTTCTCATGCATTCCAGTTTTTGATGCCATTATGTTATTTTGGACAAAAATCATTGAAGCACAAAAGGTTTCCCTTCCTGAAATCAATGCCATTCATGAAGCACTAAAACTAGTTACCAAAAATAATTATTTCCAGTTAAGAGACTGATGGTTTGCCTTCCCTTCACTCCCTCTCAAAGAAGAGAATGAAGGACTTACTTCAGGTATCATCACATCTGGACCAAACAGCAGCTCTTCAAAGTTGAATCCCATTTCAGTCTGATTACAGATTTCTGACCTAGAGAATGTGGAACATGCAACCATGCCAGCAGCATCCAGGAATGAGACCACTAATGGAGTAGGAGGCAACAAAATCTACAGTCGGGACCTTTTTTTTTTTCAGGAGTGGGGGGGGGGGGGCTTTTCTGGCAAGCCCAAAAAGCTAATATTATTTTCTGCCCAGCTCCAAATCTGAAGAGAGTTATAGAGGGAAAGAGACAGATTTAGCTTCCATCAAAAAACAGGCATATACAGATTTGCCAGCAAATTCCATTATTTATTATGTCAGAAAAACCATGCGTTCTCTACAGGAGACAAAGGCATCTCATGCAATGGTGCAGGTGGTGCAGCTGCACCAGGGTCTTGAGCTTAAGAGGGCCCAAAAATAAAAGCAGCCTTCTTTTTTTAGATATGCCAGAACTAATTGCAAATATTTCTTTTCATGCCAGTTTTCAGACAGGACACACATTCGCAAAAGAAATTTTACTTTTCCTGTATATAAAAGATACAAGCAAATGTATTCCCACACTGCTGCTTCCCATCTTCATACCTTCCCACGCTCTCAATGTGTTGTTGGTGTTTGCTGTTAATTTTGAAGACTTCAAGCATAATCTTTTTATTCAAACCATCTTCCACCCTCTGCTCATCCCTCCCATAGCCTTGAGGAATGTTTGAGGGTTGATCCAAAGCCATCCAGTTTAGCTGCCATTGTCAGGTGTTGTTAAGTGCATGGGCAATGAGAAAGACTGAAATTAAAGTCAGAATTCCTATCAGTATCCAAACCAATTAGTTTTCACCTGTTCACACTTTCACCTTTCACCTTTTCTATGACTGCATCAGTTGAGGTAAAGGTTGGCTTTGACATGGCACAGAAGCAAGAACTTTGTATGCATGGCAGGCTTTCTGAAAGAAAATCTTTTAAGTGGTCACCTTGGGGAGTCGTGTCAAAATTGTGAACATTTTTCCATCCTGAAGGTCAGATATTCACTGAGAAGTGACAACTGGAAAAGATTAAAGGAGGGGTGGAGAACTAAGTGGTTCATGTGGACAGACATCAATCAATAAGTGTAGACTGTGGTCATTGTGTACTTTTTTTAAATACTTGCATCCAGAAGTCTCAAGAATAAATGATGGAAAGGGCGAAAGAGATGAATGCTGACGTAAAAATAAATGAAACCAAACAACTTACTTAAATGTTTGTGACCAAGGTAAAGAAGTTGATATGGACTAATTTTAGGTCAATAACTTATGATACTGTTATCACTATGAACATTACTAAGAACATTTCAAACATTACAAAAACAATGATAAAATTCATTTCAAAGGCCCACTCACTAGTGATGTGAAACAAATGATTTTTAATAATGGACCATGCCAACCTATTGACCAATTCCCTAAAGATCCAAATCAGAACAATAGGTGCTTGTCAGAAGCCTATTATTATTGGACAAATAAAGTTGGAGTATGAATAAAACACGTGACACTATTACTTTCAAGGGATTGATGCCTGTTGATTTTTTTAGGGGAAAAGGAATGTAACGGGTTATTGGGCTTTGAGACTGGACCCACATTTTGAGAAATATTAAGCTACATGTGCAGTCTACACTCCATATTACTTATTGTATATTATACAGTAAGTCGGAGAACCACAAAACACCGCCAAAAGAAGCAGGAACTGGTATTGCATAACAAAAACTACTGGATTAAAGTTCTGTAAAGGGTAGTGAATGCTACTCTAACCCAGTGCTGTGTGACATGCTATTCAGAGGACATGATGAAAGCCTTCAGAGTAAAAACAAAGTTTTTTTTATCACTTATATCTTTGCTTGGCATGTATCATCCTGTTTTGAATGAATTGTTGGAAAAAAAGAAGGGGAGAGAGAGGTACAGTAGAATATTTAAGTCCTTCAATATAAAGTGATATTATTCAAATGCTATTGAGTAATGCCAAGCATGCAAATTCTAATGAGATAGGAAAAGTGCTATTTTTTATTATTTCTGATAGCACACAGAAATTAGCAAAAGTGAGTAACTGAACTTAGTAATTTGGCATGTTTCAATTGAAAATGGCAAGAGTGGAATTCCAAACAAACTGAGCTTGAATCTTTTTGGGATTTACTGTAGCAACTGATCATTTAGCAGCAGGACTTTATAAACTTCTAATAAACAACAAATTCTAAAATTACTCTTGATTTAGATAAAATATGTGGACAGAGTTATGATGGAGCAGCTGTAATGAGTGAGACATAATGGGCTGTAATGAGTGAGGCATATAATGAGCATATAACATAAAAGCAAATTATAGCAATGTAAAATATGCACACTGTGCTGCTCATAACTTGAGTTTGGTTGTTAATGGATTCTATGACTGCATCAATTGAGGTAAAAAGTTTTAGATTTAGTCGGAACAACTTGTCAACACAGTAAAAACACACTTGTTACAGTGGTAAAAGGTGGGAAACTCTTCAGTCATGTCTGACTCTGCTAAAATAACATAAAAACAATTTCTGCAGCCCCCGCTGGTCTTCGAGATGTAAAACTTTGCATGCCTTGAAATATAGGTTTACAGATGTGATGAAGACATTGACTCAAATAATTCTTCTCAGTAAAAGCAATGAAGAAATTTTGAAGACATTGACTCAAATAATTCTTCTCAATAAAAGCAATGAAGAAATTTTGAGTATAAAAATTAAGAAAGAAATTAGGAAATTTTGAAAACCTTTTTCTCTTCAAATTTCTGTCAAATATTTTGCATTCAATAGATGCTGTTTCTAAATTTTTGCAATCTTTAGATGTTTAGCTACCAAAATCCTCCCAATTGCTACAAACTCACTAGAAAGCTTTCAGGAATCAAGGAAATTTTTTTTTAATAAATTCAGTGAAAATGCACAAAAGGTAGCATTAATGTGGAGTATAGAAACCAAGATTCCAGAAATTCTCATGTCCCTAAAAATCAAATGTGTGGATGGTGAGCTATGTGAGACCAGAGACTTATGAATGCAGAAAATCATTTCAAAATCGAGGTATTCAATTTTTCTTTTGACAGAGTGATTTTAGAATTCAAAAGGTGTTTTTAAATTAGACTACTGAAACTTCTCTGCCTTGCATCCAAAAACTTTACAAGCAGTAATTGATGAAGAGTTAAACCAAGCTGCAAAGATTCTCACCAGGAATAAATCTTCATTTTAGCACTCAACTTCTATCATTTAGGACTAGCTTGAAACTGGAAGTAGCAAAAATTTCTAAAATAAGGGAAGTAGCTAATTTATTGATTATTCAAAATTACTCTCTTATTTCAGCTTTTCCAAATGGTGTATCTTGCTCTTTTTAATGCTACCAGTAACTGAAGCATCATCGGAATGCTCATTTTCAAAATTAAAATTGATAAAAAGTTATCTAAGAAGTTAAAGGAAACAAGAGATACGAATACCATTTTATCCATAGAAAAGAATGGGCATGAAAATTAAATATTAAGAAGATTGTTAAAACGTTTGCAGAATTAAAGTAAGGGAAATCAGAATCTAGACTAAACTAAGAAAATTAAAGTTTGTTTTGTTAAGATTATTTCAATTTCAAAGTATTAGTAAATTTTCCAGAAGCTTTGTTTACAAAATTCTCTTCAACTACAGGCATATCTCAGCATTAAGTAAGTGGAGAGTCAAGCAGTTATCTATATGCTCGTATAATGTATGCCAATATTGCTGATTTTTTGCAATTTAAAGGGTGATTAAGAGTTCTCAAAAATGATATTTGGGGTAAAGTGGGTCTATGATAAATGGTCATTTCACAATGGGTACTCTGTCGGGTTGTAAGTATATCTCATTGTGGCGATTAACTGTCTTTTTTCTTGATTCATATGTGAACTTTATGGATGTAATATTAAAGTGCATTTTTAATTCAATTTGCAATTTTTGAATTTATTTACATCATAAAATACTACCAAATAATCTCCCTGCTATGCTTTTGTCCTGTTTAGGACCTGGTTTAGATGTACCAGCCCCAGATATGGGAACAGGAGAGAGGGAGATGAGCTGGATTGCTGATACTTATGCACAAACTATTGGTATGCATACTTTATACTTTGTTATACTATTATTGAAGTCTGTGTTTTAACTTTAATTCTAAAAATGTTTACTTTCAATAGAAAGTGTCATTTTACATAATAAATGTTTAAATACTCTGTTATATTTTTATTGCTTTCTCTGCTATAATGTTGTTTTACCACTGACTGACTTTTGTTTTGGTGTACGTATGACATCGCCTTGCCCTTGAAAGCATATTATAAAATTTAGTTTTAACTGAATACATTTAATTATAAAGTAATGTTTAAAAGCATATGTACAGCTAAACTTCTGCAATGCATTTCGAAATCAGTCGTTGGATGTCATCGTCAGGTAGCGAACTGTCTGAGGTGAGCTGGTTTTATAAGGCAATCCCCCTAGCGGTGAATCACATGAGAGATATGGTAATTGTGCATGAGGATGTTCAATGCTGCAGGTAGGGATGTTACATCAGTATTGCATAAATTTTCTTTTTATGTAGCTATACGATAAGATTTTCCATAACATTTAATTGATGCTTTGTGGGTTATGAGGCTATTATTTTATATTCTAGTGTACTAATTGGTAAGTTATGTTATAATATTGTTTGTGATAGTGCTGTATGTCCTTTCTGTTTATGACTATCAGTTTCATGTTCCAATGTTCATTCTTCTATAGTTGTGTACATTCTTCCAATATATTGATTTTTATTATTGAATATATTAGTGAGGTCATATTCTGCCAGAGGTGGGTATTTTATCCCAATCATTTATAGTTAATAATTTAATTATTTGTAATGTTACTAGGGGTATTAAACCTCATGGGTACATGATTTTAAAATATTGTTGATAGTTTGAGAGAAACTCTCAATATAGGGAAAGCTTATAGTAATTTTTTTAATATTACTGTCAGTTTATTGGGCTGGATTAATTGTATTTAAATTTAATGTGTTTGTGAATTTTCCTTATAAATATTTCACTGTATCCTGCTCGAATGCCTATTTTGTTAATGAATTTAATCTTTTAGTAGCTGTATAGTGGAACAATATCTGTAGGTTGTAAGGAAATATATATTGAAGGCTGCTTTTTTATATTAGGGTATCCGGAGTCTGCGGCAATTAAGTTAGGGATATATGTAGGTTTTCTGTAGACCATGGTCTGACATTTATTACCTTGCCTTATTAAAGTTATGTGTAAATAAGATAATATACCTTGATTTTCTACCTCCTGGGTAAACTGTATGGAAGACATTATACTATTGAATATATCTATTAAAATTTGTAATTCATTATTATTGTAATTCCAAAATTGTAAAATATCATCTATGTAATGTATAAAGTATATATATATATAAAATAGGTTTAAATGGACATTTATTTAAAGCTTGTGTTTCAGTATACCTCATAATTGTTTTGGCCATGAGGCCAGAGAGAGGTGATCCTGTAGGAACACCCTCTCTCTGTATCCATGCATGATTATTAACCCTGAACCAGTTTGATGGCGTGGCTAGGCCCAGGGTCTCATGTACACTGAAGTGCTCTTGTGCCATTTGCCTGGCAATGTCCAGATTGGCATGTTTAGGATCAAACTAGATTTGAGTCTGATCACTGCATCCAGCACTGAAGTGCTAGGATACAGTGATATAAGGTGCTGGTTGTGGGTGTATTATGTAGACTACAATGTACTGGTGTAACGCTCCAAAGAAATGCCAAATACTTTTAAGTTTGGACCCTTTTTCTGATCCAATTAGTTTTATGCTCCAGATAGCTGAGACGAGTGCCAGGCAATAATTAACAAATTGCCAAAAAAAAAGTTAAATTAGGGTTCAAAATACCAGCGAGTGTTAATGAGTTTCAAATTTATTCAATTAATGATGTTCAAAAAATATTAAATGATTGTCAAAATGTAAAAGGTAATTTCTAATCAAACAATTAACGTTGCTCAAGAGAAAATATTTGTAAAGATTCAAAAGGTTTAAATAACAAACAAATTTATTTCCAAAAAGCACTCACCAAAACTTCAATGAAGAAGATACATCATTTCTGATTACACATTGCACTAACTGTGCTTTTTTATGCTTACTACCACATTCTCTGTGCTACAGTGTGCTGTGTTACTAAGCTATGTGCTACTGCTCTGTGCTTATGCTACTCTACTGTGACAACATGTCACCAGTTTTTAACAAGAGGTACAAAGCCTGCATGTGTCATGTTGCACGCCGGGAAAGACCCCCTCGGTGTGAGCGCCTGTACGTGGTGAGGGGGACCACCCTGTGAAGGTTCCGCTGGCTCGGCTACCTTCGCAGGGTCCTAAACGCTCGCCCGCGTGTTTGCCGTGCGCGGAGACCCGTGTCCTGGGAAAGGAGGATCCTGGTAGTTGCTCGGGGGTCCCCGTCTTCTCTCCTCAGCTCATGACTGGTGGGGTCCTCTTTGGCCGTTTTGCCATTGGGGAGCCTGTCCGTCGCGGGGCTGGGCAGCGGATTCCGGGGCCTCTGCTATACACTGCTTTGGCCTCTGCTTCCGGTAAACGGGAGCTCCTGGGGTGGCCCCCCCAGGAGCAATCGGCTGGTGGGCAGGTCCTGCTAGGGTCAACCGTGCAGAGCGGTGAGTAACCTTGCCCACGGTCCGGGTACAGGTTTACAAGTTTCCTCACAACTTCTTTTCCTTTTGTAGTTATCCTTTCTTTGTGAGGCCAGTTTGGCCATTCACAATTTTGTTATTTTACGCTTTGTTTCATTTGTGTAGAACGTTTTTGTTCTGCACATTTCTCTTTTTATTTTCCTTCTCTTTATTTGTGAGGGCTTGGCTCACTGTCTGTGTGGGTATAGTGCCTGCGTAGCCCTGGCGCCCGACTGGGCGTCCCCTTGTTGGGCTCCGTGGAGGGTGGGGACAGCGGGCACTGAACCACACAAAACCAAACATGCGAGTGAATGATGAAAATGCGATCACCGCCAACAAGAGGGCTCGACATGAACCCCCGTCTTCGTCCTTGTCTCCGTTATCTCTGCCATCGTCTTCTGTGTCTGTGTCTTCGTTCCCAAAGTTCTTGATCATCCACTCCACGGGTGATCAGGTGCTTGGGGACATGTCCCCTTTTTTCGTCAACAAAGGTTTAAAAGGTCTTGCGGGAGAGCCGAAATCTGTCAAGCGCTTACGATCTGGCGACTTGCAGGTTGAGACCGCTTGTTCAAAACACTCCGAACTGCTCCTGAAAGTAAAAGATATTGGTGGGGTGGCTGTCGAAGTCACTCCCCATAAAACTTTGAATTCCTCTCGGGGTGTGATCACCGAGTGGGGCCTCTTCAAAGTCACTGAGGAGGAAATCCTCTCGGAGCTCGCATCTCAAGGAGTAACAGCGGTCCACCGGGTTTCGACACGCCGTGATGGGAAATTGACACCCACCAGGGTGTTGATTGTGACATTTAACACGCCACGCCTGCCTTCTTCCATCAAGGCAGGTTACTTACATTGTGAGGTTCGGCCGTATATCCCAAACCCTCTGCGCTGTTTTCAGTGTCAGATATATGGTCATGCCCGCACAGCATGCAGGGGCAAGCCCACCTGTGCTCGCTGTGGCAGTAAGGATCATCTCGATCCTGACTGCACAGCAGAAAAGGCATGCTGTGTGAACTGTAGTGGCGAACATCCGGCGTACTCCCGCGACTGTCCGAAGTGGAAGGAGGAAAAGGAGGTACAACGCCTCAAAGTCGTGAACAACATCTCGTATGCTGAAGCGAGAAAGCTGGCTGCACCGCCCGCCCCACCTGGCAAGGTTTCCTATGCCAGTGCAGTCATTGGAAAGCCCATCGTTCCAATGACTTCGGTTGCGGTGCAGACTGACATCAGTGTACCACCTACTGAGTCTTTCTCGCCAGCTGCGAAGTACCTCCTCACGCAGGCGAGACCGAGGGTGGTGTCGACTTCGACATCAACCCCGGTTTCCATTCCTGCAGCTCAGCCTTCCACCTCCACCGGAAGGCCTCCTCCTCCCCGTCCTCAGACAGCAAGACCTTCAAAACCTAAGGGGCCCCCACCGGGGCCCAAGAAGAAAATCACTGCACCTCAAAGGGCGGTCACCGATCCATGCCCCTCGGACGATTCCGAGGACATGGATACCGACCGCCCCCTATTCACTAAACCGTCCTCTGCGGCGGTGAAGTTGAATAGGAATTCGTCGTCCGCCCACTCTTCTAAGTCCTGAGATGGCCACACTCCTACAATGGAATTGTCGTGGATTCCAGAGGAATCTTGACGACATCAAGGCCCTCCTTCAGGCACACCAGCCCATCTGTGTGTGCCTGCAGGAGACATACTTGCAGCCAGTCACAGATCCCACGATCCGGCACTTTTCACTAGTTCGCCGGGACCGGGATGGAGATGGTCCAGCTCGCGGGGGTGTCGCCATCCTCGTGAGCAACCATTCTCCATTCCAGGTCGTACCCCTCACCACCAACTTGGAGGCGGTAGCCATCCGTCTCTTCGTGGGGTTCTCACTGACTGTCTGCTCTGTATATCTTCCACCTGGGAGCATCGTCTTCCAGGAAGACCTTGATGATCTCGTCTCGCAGCTGCCGTCCCCCTTCCTCATTATGGGGACCTCAACGGACACAGTCCACTTTGGGGCAGTGCTGACACCAACGGGAGGGGCGGGGTCCTGGAGCAGTGGCTCCTGGATCCTTCTCTCTCCCTGTTGAACACCGGTGTCAGCACTTACTTTCACTCCCCAACCCGCACTTTCACTGCCATTGATCTCACCATCTGCTCCTCCTCGATCCTTCCACTCTTTACATGGGAGGTCGAGGACCACCCGTATGGAAGCGATCACCTCCCCGTGGTGTGCACCATCTCCCGTGGGGGGCCTTGCAGCCCTTCACGCGTCTCACGGTGGAGGCTCGATCGGGCTGACTGGGGTGGTTTCGAGCTGCTCTCTGAGCTCGGCGACCACTCTGTCAGCCAGGAGCCCATCAATGTCGCAGTAGCGGAGATAACGGACTGTATCGTAGATGCAGCTGCATCAACTATTCCTCAAACTTCTACACGGTTTCCTCGCTTTCCGAAACCGTGGTGGAATCCAGATTGCACCGCAGCTCGTAAGGCTCAGAACAAGGCTTGGGGGGTGTTTCGGAGATATCCGACAACCCCCAACCTCGAAAATTTCAAACGCGCCAGGGCAAAAGCTCGTTTCGTCCGACGCCAGAGCCAGAAGGAATCCTGGATCAAGTATACATCTTCTATCACCCGCACGACTACTTCTAAGGTCGTGTGGGATAAAGTCCGGAAGATGAGTGGGAACTACACGTCCCACTCATTATCGATCCTGGAGCACAATGGACAGGCAATTGCTGATCCCAAAGCAATTGCCGACACTCTGGGGGAGTCATTCTCTTCCATCTCTTCGTCTTCCTCTTACTCCCCCGAGTTTCTGGCCCAGAAGGGCAGGGCGGAGCGCTCTCCGCTGTCTTTCCACTCGAATGGCCTGGAGCCTTACAACAGGCCATTCACAGCGGAGGAGCTTCGCCTTGCTCTGCACTCTTTTCGTGCCTCTGCTGTAGGGCTGGACAATGTCCATTATGCCATGCTCCAACATCTTTCACCATCGAGTAAGGATCGGCTGCTCCATCTCTTCAATCGCATTTTTCTCGAGGAGCAGTTTCCGGACTCCTGGCGGGAGGCCATCGTCTTGGCCTTCCCCAAGCCAGGCAAAGATCCCAAGATTCCTTCCAATTATCGTCCCATCGCATTGACGAGCTGCGTGTGCAAGGTGTTGGAAAGAATGGTAAATGCCAGACTCATCTGGTATTTAGAACATCACAACCTTCTTTCCAACACCCAGTGTGGCTTTCGCAGGCAACGGTCAACTCTTGACCATCTGATACGCCTCGAATCGGCTATCAGAAATTCATTTTTAAGAAGAGAGCACCTGGTGTCAATTTTCTTCGACATCGAAAAAGCGTACGACACGGCTTGGAGATTCGGCATTCTTCGTGACCTCCACAGCTTCGGCTTGAGAGGTCACATGCCGATCTTCATCTCCAACTTCTTATCGACACGCTCTTTTCGTGTCCGTGTCGGTAACACTCTGTCGCGGCCGTACCCCCAAGAACAGGGGGTGCCACAAGGCTGCGTTCTGAGTGTTACGCTTTTCGCTGTCAAGATTAATTCCATAACTAGACAACTTCCTCCATCAGTAGGCAATGCCCTCTATGTTGATGACTTTAGCATCTTTTGCTCATCTTCCAGCATGAGGGTCATTGAAAGACAACTGCAAATTGCCCTGAACAATCTTTCGGTTTGGGCGACGGCAAACGGGTTTCGGTTCTCCCCACAGAAGACCGCTTGTGTGCACTTTTGCCACAAGCGTAATCTTCACCTGGATCCCGAGCTGCGGCTCGGGGGTAACATCATTCCAGTTGTGGCGGAGACCAAGTTTCTCGGTCTCATATTCGATCGGAAATTGACCTTTTTACCACACATACGTCATCTCAGGTCCAAGTGCACGCGGGCATTGAACATCGTCAAGGTCCTCTCCTCCCTTTCTTGGGGGGCGGACCGATGTTCTTTGCTCCGCCTGTACCGTGCACTTGTCCGATCGAAACTGGACTACGGATCCCAGGTGTACGACTCGGCCCGGGATTCGGTGGTGAAGGTGCTGGACCCCCTCCATCACCAGGCTCTCCATGTTTGCACGGGAGCCTTCCGCACCTCACCGGTCCAGAGTCTTTATGTTGAGACCAACGAACCTGCTTTATCTCTTCGCCGTCAGCAGTTGTCCCTACAATATGCATGTAAATTGCGATCCCTGCCTGGCCATCCCACTTGGAACTGCGTTTTCCGTCCGAAGTGGGAAATACTTTACAATAATCGGCCGACTGCCATTCGTCCATTTGGTTTGCGTGTCCGAGGCTACCTCAGAGACATCAACACCAGTCTCGATAGCGTTGCACAGTCGACAGCTGAGCCACTTCCACCATGGCTCGCTGTTTCCCCTTCCTGCGATTTTTCCCTGTGCAGAACGGGGAAGGCCTTTACACCCGACTGTGTGTACTGGCAACTCTTTGCCAGCCATCGTGCTGAGCACCCGGACTTCTTGCCTGTCTTTACAGATGGCTCGAAGTCCGGCACATCGGTGGGATCAGCCATGGTCTGCTGTGATGTAATCATTGCAGACCAGATCCCACTGCAGTGTTCCATCTTCACTGCAGAGTTGCACGCTATCAGCCTCGCCTTGGACCACGTGGCGACTAAGCATCATCGTCGGTGTGTGCTTTACACCGACTCGCTTAGCTCGCTACAGGCTTTGATCTCAGTGAGGCATCGGCCTCACCCTGTTCTCTCCAAGATCCGCCAGCAGCTCCATCGTCTGGCAGCCACCACCACGATTCTCTTCTGTTGGGTGCCCGGTCACGTCGGAATCAGGGGTAATGATTTGGCAGATTCTGCTGCCAGGTCAGCCACGCCCCTGTCCGACTCTCCGTTGCCGGTTCCCTATCTGGATTTCCGGCAGCGTTTTTCCACCGAGCTCCGGGCACAGTGGCAGAGGTCTTGGTCGGAACAGCTTACCAACAAGCTCTTCGAGATCAAACCTATCATCAAACCATGGCAGTCTTGTTACCGCAGGAATCGCAAGGAGGAAGTTGTACTTGCTCGGCTCCGCTTGGGTCATTCGTTTATTACTCATTCGTTTCTCTTACGGGCGGACGACGAACCCAAGTGTGAGTTTTGTGACACCTTTTTAACGATCAAACATATTTTAATTTCATGTCATTGTTTTAACATCGAACGTCGTATGTTTTTTAACTTTCACGATTTTACATCCGAGCTCCTTACACTCGGACATCTTTTATCGGATCATTGTTGTTTTAACGCTGTTTTTCAATTTTTAAAATTTACTGGATATTTTAATCGCTTGTAGTTTTACTCCCTTTTTATTTCTCTACATCTTTAACCCAGTTTGCTTACAGCTGGGTTATTTTTTTTTATTCGTATAACATATTTTTACATTTGTTCATTGTTGCTCTGCATGTTCTTTTTTACTGCAATTTCTATTTTTGTTGGTCTTTGTAGTTTATTTTTAACTTTGGTTAAGGGGTAACGTGATTTTTATCCTTTTACCTATTGGACATATGTTTGGCGCATTATAGCCTTAGTTGCTAATGCGCCATTAAACCCCAACCAACCAACCAACCAACCAGCCGGGAAAGACATTTGCATAAACTGATGAGTGACGCAATCTATGACGCAAGATCCTTGTGCACGCACTTTAGCGGGTGACAGTCAGAAGATCGGAATTGTGCATGCGCAACTCCTATCTCTTGGAAACGAGCGCTGTGATGCCAGAAAGGAAATAAAAATCCCCAAAATGATAAATATAACATAAATTAGGCAAAACTGGTTAAGGTAAAGTAAAAGTGAATGATGGGGCATCACACTGGCCAAATCTACGGATGCTATAACATGCAAACATCTATTTCAATGGACATATGGCCAACAAGTTCAAGCATAACTTCTGAAACCTCATATAGCACTTTTCCACCACATATGTGAGTATTAATAAGAACTTAAACTCAGATAAATATCAATAAGTCCTGTACTTAAAACTTTATATTGTAAAAGTTACGTGTTACAGATTGTAAGCTAATACTACTACATGTTGTAAGTTGCAATAATATGTGTTAGAAAGCCTTTGCAATCCTTAAATAGGCTTATGAACATTAACTAAAGGCAGTTGAAAAGCTATTTTAACAGTATAGATTATGATTAAATTATTTAATCTATATCTCAAGCACCAGTACATATGACTAATCAAATCCTTCTATTTTTAAGGTAAGTCATTCATCCATGCTGTCACCTAGCCATATACAGCAGGGAACCAACAACTGAACTCGAAACATCAAATATCTCTTCAGTTAACCTGGAGATACTGGGGGTATTCAAAAAGTTCTTGACACATGTCTCTATATTTGCACTCGTTCTTCCAAAGTTAATGACTTACAACTTGTGTGAAAGCTTGTCTAAACTTGTTATTGCATGTTAGAAACAAAGGCCTGATCATCAATTCTCTTTTTGCTGGTGGCACATAAAGACTATGGCTTAACATTCTACCCATTGAATAACAGCATTTCTAACAGATCAGTGTTCTTTTTCTCACCAAGGGCAGAGTATAGCAGAGAAAATCACAGTGGTAACTTGAACATGGGATATATTTTACATGTTAAATCATACATTAAAAATCGCATGAAATATATGAAATTATTAATATCATTTGCTGACATTAGGGAAACTTTAAATTTGAGATCCACTAAATCAGGCTCAAACTTGAGAAGAAAAGTTTTTTGTCCCAATGTAGTTATTACTGTTCATTGTTGCAAACTTCCACTGCTAGAGAACATTAAGGGAAAAAATATTTTCTTTGAAAACAAGTATACAAAAATGGATAAGTCAAAATATCAGTTAACATGAAACTAAAGTTTGGTCCATTCCAGCAAAAGTACTTTTACCTGCATAAATACTCTTTTAACACAAAACAGATAACATGAAAACAGTTTTAATGTGGAAATATTTTACTGTGTGGCAAATAAAGTTCTATTCAAAATTACTTGGATAACACAAAATTTTACAGAATTATAGGCATAATCTTCTGATAAATTTTGGACAGCTTCAAATATCTTACTAATTAGTGATTTAACAGTGGCTGTAAATACACTAGTGTGTTGTAGGCTCAACACCTGGGAAGCAGGTTAATAATTTTCCTTGCAAATTGATGGTAGTTTCCTGCCTCCATTCATATTTTTGATTTTGTTAATCCTTGATTGGGAGTAATATTTGTAAGGTAGGCTAGATTGGTGGCACATAAAGACTATGGCTTAACATTCTACCTATTGAATAACCTCAAATCTTTGATCATTAAAGGTCTTATTCAGTCTTGTCTAGATCATTATTCTAAAAATATGTGTAGGCTATGAATAGTATTTAGAAGTCAATAATGCAATGTGTTCATGTGAAATTCTGTTAATGCAAAATATTTTCACTGATCTCCTGCTTTTGTGCTAATTATTTTGTTGTGTTAATCATTTTGCACTGTATTTGCCAGAGGTGAAAATAGTATTGTTCTTGTTTCATTAAAAAATTTATATAAATTATGAGTGAATACAGAGAGTAAGAATAAAATTCGATTTAATCCACTATATCACTGTTATGATTAGACAATGTCTTTTATGAATATGTACAGTAATTTATGCCATCCTGTTCTATGTTCAAGCAGTCCTGGATGATTTGTCTAATGCTGATTCATCCAATTGGTCCAATGGGCTATTCGACCAATACTGTTTCATCCAATCATACGATTCATTCAATACCAATTCATTCAATGGTATAATTCATCCAATCCAATTCGTCCAATGGTACAATTCATCCAATACTCATCCATAAAATGTCACGATTGGTTAAATTGGATGATTTGCCTACAACCAATTGTCTAAAGGTGCCGTTCATGTAAGGAGACAATTTGTCTAATGTCAAAGTATGTAAATCATTCATCGCATTATATATTTTATCATAAATATAAGTAGTGGAGTAAGTAGAATTTTAACTAGGAAAGGGTTTCTGAGGTGGGTTTATGATTTTCTTGCAGAGTTCAAAATTATTTCTATGATTAATGCACACACTTATATACAATTGTTTAAAAAACTATTTGAAGGTATGTAAAATTTTGCAGTGTTTTTGTTCTGGCAGTAATCAGAATGACCCTTTTTTGCTTTTACAATGATCATATGACCTGTTAGATGTCATATATTTTTTGCAGTTTGTGTAGCCTCAGAAGAATGCTTCAAGTGCAGTTTGAGGAACAAATGCTGTCTATTCTCATTCTCCTATTATTTCTGTCACACACTGTGATTATATGATTTTTAGTATATTGTTGAAATTCTGCTGTAAAGAAATAGTAATGAATTTCTAATTCCAGAGTTTTACTTTTCATAGGGCACACTGACTTAAATTCCCATGCTTGTGTAACAGGCAAACCAATTAACCAAGGGGGAATACATGGAAGAATTTCAGCCACCGGTAGGGTAAGTATAAGATCCAAGTTTCATATCCATGTTTCATATCCATATCCAAGTTGTCTGCTTTAACTAACTGTTGAGCAAAGGTAGCTGGGTTTGAGCTTTATATGAAATATATAATTATTTCTTTTGGTTGTCTTTCCACTAAAGTCTTAACTTCTTCACAAATCTTCTCTATAGTATATGCTGACAAGCTCCTGTCATATCTCTGTGGCAAGTAGCTACTTGAGGCTATTTTGCATTTATTTGAATGGTTTATTTTTGAGGCTGTTTTCCTTTTTTAACTCTGTAGTCATATTTGTAGTCTAAAAGTAACCTTATGTTGTTTGAATCCTACCAAAAAAAATGGTAATCCTTTTTTTTTAGAATAATAATTATTTATTATATTTAATAATGCAATATACTGATACAAGCATATTGTATCTCTGTTGCAGAAAACTTTTTTGCAGTGCAGTTCAGTTTTTTTAATTACCAGTAATCATTTACTACATTGCCCCATCATTAAAATTGCTTAATCTAAACATAACTGATAGATAGGTAAATATGAGCAAATGTTGGGAGTGAATGTACAGGGTGTTTCAAAAAGAACCCTTAATATAAGAGAGTAGAACTTATGTGCATGTACATTTTATGCCATAATATTAGTCAGTTGGCATTACTATACTCAAGGTTAACAGCCTTAAGCAGTTGAAATGACCTTGTCACATGCTGGTCTCACTCAAGCATTCATTCATTTGTGTTGTGTCAGCTATGTCATTTTCCAAAATCGAATGTGTATTTATTGTTGAGACTTATTGTGAGTTCAAATCTTACAAACGTGTGAGAGAGGGTTTTGAGTTGAAGTTTCCTCAGTCTGCAGTTCCAAACAAGTCAACATATCTCATTTGATTGATAAATTTCCTGACACTGGGTTTGTACAGGATCGAAAGAGCCCAGACACCGGCCATCACTGTTAACTGCTGAAGTTCTTGATGTATCTCAGAATTTAACTCGCTCACCCAGAAAATCTCTTAGAAAAATTGAAGTGTTGGATCGTGTTTATTTGAGTGACGTGGCTTGGTTTCTCTTAGATGGGTATGTGAACAGTCAAAACAGTCGAATGTGGAGCAGTGAAAATCACACTTTTCATGAACAACCATTACACGCATCCTATCGTCATGTATAGGACCTTTATTTTTTGACTCAACTGTAACTGGTGAAGTTTATCGTGACCTCATCCAACACTTTATTGCACTGTTGGATGTGAATGAACAAGTGTTGCTTTCAACAAGATGGTGCAACTGCCCATACTGCAAATGACACAATGATCATGTTGCAGCATTTTTTTGGTGATCATTTGATTTCTAAAAGTATGTAACCCCCAAAATCCCAGATCTTACTCCTCTAGATTTTTTCCTTTGGGGATATCTCAAATATGTAGTATTTCAAAAAATCCTCATGTACTTGAAGACTTGAAGGCTAACATTGAAAGAGAGATTTTAAACATAAGAAAACCAACATTACGAAAGGTGGCTACAAATGTCATGAAACAGATATGAACCTGCATCCAGGTTGCAGGAAATCACTTTAAACATCTGTTGTAATGGTAGATATATATCTAATTTGCATCTTTTGAAATTTATGTCTTTTGTCAAGTTTAAATAGAAAAATACAATAGAGGGTTGTGTCCTTTTTGAAACACCTTGTACTTTGAAATTATTATGGGAAAGTAATTTAATAAAATTAACTTTAAAAATAAGATGAAGTATATTCAATTTTGATCTCCATAAACTGTACAAACAAGATCTCGTATGCATAATAATTCATTTGAATCTTATTTTTTCCGGGGCAGGGATGGCTCAGTTGGTGGTGTGCCAGGCTGTGTAATCTGTAGTTCCCAGGTTCAAGTCCCAGCTGGGTCAGCATTGAGATTTATCTCCACAAAATTCCTTACCCTGCCCACAATCAGTAGGGGACACCAATGGGCTTGAAAAGACCACCATCCGTTGGATGGGACGTAAAGCCGTGGCCCCATGTGTGGGAGAGCCATACCCTATGCACGTTAAAGAACACACTGGATGGCCTTGATGGGAGGCTACCATCTGTCTCCCAACAGCTGTTCCAGTGGATCCCCTCCCCCAGCCTTCTCTGAGCCTTCAGGGTCCATGTGATCTGGCTATTTAGCCCATGGTGTGCAAAAAAGTACTGCTCAGAGGTAAAACAACCCAACTTATTTTTTCCAAACATATACATCCACCAAATGGCAATATTGTATGTGAAACAGCATATATTTGCATATATACAAATATATGCATTGCCATCTTGTGGGGGGTGGGGGTGGCTTAGTCGGTAGTGCGCCAGACTTGTAATCTGTAGTTCCCAGGTTCGAGTCCCAGCTGGGTCAGCATTGAGATTTATCTCCACAAAATTCCTCGCCCTGCCCACAGTCAGTAGGGGGCACGATGGGCTTGGAAATGTCACCGTCCATCAGATGGGTCGTTAAGCCGTGGCCGGGAGAGCCATACCTTGTGAATGTTAAAGAACACGCTGAATGGCCTTGACAGGAGGCTAACATCTGTCTCCCAACAGCTGTTCCAGTGGGTACCCTCCCACAACCTTATCTGAGCCTTTGGGGTCCTTGTGATCTGGCTATTTAGCCCATGGTGTGCAAAAAAGTGCCGTTCAGAGGTTAAACAACCCAACCCATCCTGTGGCCAAGTGGTTAGCATGCTTGGCTAGTGATCAAAGGGACCTGGGTCAAGACCCAGGTAAAACATGGATGTTTCTATTGTATTTCTGCTGAGGTTCTGCCATCCTCACAGCACTTCTACTAGGGCATATAAACTGAGAGGCTCCTGTCAGACCTCTGACAAACAGCTACTTGAAAGGATATTTAATTTTTTTTGATATAGAAAATTAGTTTTATTTCCAATATTCTGTAGTAGAGAGAAAAATGTTTCTAGTTCAAGATAAAGGAAAAGTTTTCATAAATAATAAGCTACATGACTATTAATTTTCTATGGAACATATATATTTCTGATAAAAAAAAAATCCCCAGGGATCTGATAAAAAAAAAAATCCCCAATCCCAATATTCTGGGAACTACAGATTACAAGCCAGGACCTAAACGTTTGAAAATTGTACTTTTTACTTTTGCTGTCTTATATCTCAGAATGTTCAAAATGTCTGTGCACAACTCTTCATTTCCTTCTGTTGGATGTGCAGTGTATGTGTTGTTTACTTCCTTCACATTGGTGTTGATTCCAAGATCACTGAAAACATCTGCATAAAATTTAATTAAAGGAAATGCTTTCTATCTTTGAAATGTGTTAAAAACACAAAAACTAAATTCTTGATCACAATAATATCCCCCCCCCCCCCCTCATTTTGGAGGTCTTTAAAAAGATTCTTTAAAAATGCAATATATTTATATCAAATTTAAATTTCCATTAATGTAACATGGAGTCATACTTTAAATTTTGGTCTATGTTAATGTTATGGATTATACACTACAGGAAATAAAAAATGCAACACTGCAAGAAGTTATGCAAATGTGACGAATTTTAGGGTGGCGATAGTATATGTAATGCATGGAAATGTTCCCAAAATGTTTTCTCAGAATGTTCAAAATTTCTGTGCACAACTCTTCATTTCCTTCTGTTGGATGTGCATGGATGCTGTTGTTTACTTCCTCCACGTTGTTTACCACCTCATAAGGTGTTGATTCCAAGATCACTGAAAACATCTGCATAAAATTTAACTAAATGAAATGCTTTCTTTGCATTGTGTCATCTTTGGCTCTTGCTGCTTCCAAGGGTTGCTTTCAGTGTATGTAAAATGACCCCCCACCCCCCCATAAAAATGTGAATTGTGGCTGTAGTGTAAACTGTTACAAAGGATAGCAGAGAATGTAGCATTTATTAAGTTTGGGTGAGCCCTGGATTAGGCATGGACGTGTGTGTCGTTTTTCTGCTGAGGTCCTGCCATCCTCTCAGATCTCCTACTGTGGCATATAAACTGACAGGCTCCTGTCAGACCTCTATGGCAAGCAAGCAGGGGCGGGGGTGGCTCAGTCGGTAGCGTGCCAGGCTCGTAATCTGTAGTTCCCAGGTTCGAGTCCCAGCTGGGTCAGCGTTGAGATTTATCTCCGCAAAAATTCCCCGCCCTGCCCACGGTCAGTAGGGGACACCGATGGGCTTGGAAAGGCCGCCGCCTGTTGGATGTGACGTTAAGCCGTGGCCCCGTGTACGGGAGAGCCATACCCTGTGCACGTTAAAGAACATGCTGGATGGCCTTGACGGGAGGCCAGCATCTGTCTCCCAACAGCTGTTCCAGTGGGTCCCCTGCCCCAACCTTCTCTGAGCCTTCGGGGTCCATGTGACCTGGCCATTTAGCCCATGGTGTGCAAAAAAGTGCCGCTCAGAGGTAAAACAACCCAACAACAACTGTGGCAAGCAGCTGCTTGAGGGGGTATTTATTTTATTTTATAAGTGATGTTGAGGGATGAGAAATTATGCAAATTGTGGGGAAAAATAGCTTAGTTACTGATAATTATAAATTTTGCTGTGGAGCTGTTCAGACAAATTGAAACATTGCTGGCTTGATCTTAATAAGTTATAATTGAACATAGTGTAAGAGTAATAAAATTTATTTCCACAGGTAACAATCTGAAACTGTTTAAACCTAAGCTTATGACTGTAAGGTATTTGAAATGAAATCTATTTCCATTGCCTACAGCAATGTATACTATTACTGAATTGTTTTAGCATCTAAAAGCTGCAATACATTAGACATTAATTATCTGAGAATAACAGTGATATTCTGGAAATAAATAAAATTTTATGACCATTATCTTGCAAAGTAATATGGGGAATTATTACCTAATAGAAAACTCAAAGTAGAAACATGCTTTTGACAGTTTAAGTACACTGCCATATCTACTTGAATGTGGTCACCAAGCCTGTGTATTTGCCGAAAACCCATTACACGACAATAAACATAAAAGAAATTAAAATTTTTATCAATTTTCAATGACACAGTGCAAGGATTCAGTAGAAAACTTTAAAAAAATTTTTACTCCACAATTTCTATTGTATAAATAAATGATAGCTTTCATACGATGGGCAGTTGCAACAATAGCAGTAGAACAGATGGAAAATTTACTAATTAATATGCAGAGTAACAGTGTCTGCAACACTGATATAGCCCCTCCTCCCATCAGCATGGAATCTCCTACTGTATCAGAATGGAGCCAAATCACAGCTACACAACCAGAGGGCAAAGCTATAAATGAAGATAAGTACAAGTGGCAATCCCTGCTGAAGAAGCTGTTGGTCTGACAGACAAAACACATCCAGGTTAAGTTTTAATTTTTATTCCTTTCTCCATGTATGTACAACCAAAAGTGGAGAAAAGTGTTTTAAGGATATATAGCTCTCAAGGGATGAAATAAGATCATCTAATATGTACGAGGATTAGTGCTACATAGAACATCAAGTTGACCATCAAAATAACATGTTAAAAGGACTGGTATCTACGAAACAAGATGTGTCTCAACAGAATGCAACAGAAAACAGCAATCCACAAAACAGCAGCCAACAGGCAAACGAACTTTTAACATCAACAGTGAATTGAGACATTTACGAACCTATGGAGTGTACCAGCATTGTTTAACATCTATGGTGAACACTTATTTATTTGTAATTTAACATCATTATGAATAGACATTAGGAGCTAGCAGCAGAAAGCTCAGAACTTTTTCCATCAGGCAAGAATGTTATCTAGTAGCTATTGTTGCAAATGACCATCATGTGAGAGCTAATATTTATTTAAACAGTAGAAATTGTGGAGTAAAAATTTTTTAAAAGTTTTCATTAAAGTTTTTATTAAATTTTTTTACAGATGTAAATTTTCAAACTAAGTTTCTAATTTATATATATATATTAAAAATGGATATTTCACAGATGATAAATAATGCTTTCCTTTGCAATTTATTTTTCAACTTGATTATTCAGATGATAATAAAATGATTGCTATCTTCCAAACTCCATTACTGCAGTCTAAATTTCTGCAGTGCCATGACACATGTTCTATTTATAGCCTGTAAACCAAGCTACCTGCATTCGTGTTGACTTACGTTAGATTCAATTCTGTATGTTTCAGTTAAATGGAAAGTTCACTGAAGGAACATTTTTTATAGTAGAGATTTCCAGCCATTACCACAAAAGTCCAGTTATACGTTTTTCCCATTTTAGTAAATTTTATGGTGTAAAACTGTTCCAATGTTCTACACTAACACTCCTAAAAACTTTTAACATGCAAATAGTTTGAAGTATAAAATTGGTCTGTAAATGCATGTAGCACTGGAAGTCACTGGAAGGATAGCTATGCACCAATCCCCTGAGATGATACACAGAACCAACCAGGCCTAGCACCTAAAGTCCAACCCTGCCTTCTTGTGGTGCAGAGTGTTAGTACCTTTCAAAAGAGATACTCTGTTATGGAAGGGAATGGAATGGAAAGGAATGGAATGGAAGGGGAGTGCTGCCAGATCATTGTAGCATACTGATCTTTGCTACTATTCTTTTTTTCAACCCTGCTGAAGAGTGGTCAACCACACAGGTGCTGACCATATACACCAGCAGGAATTGAATAATGCCTCTAAGCTTGATTAATGATCTTGAATTTGCTGCACTGGTGGGCTTTTGTTGAGGGAGAATCTTCTGCTGTGTTTTCTGTTTGCTTGTGGTTGACAGCCCCAAGTGAATAGATTCACAGGATATGTTTTATCAGCTGGTGGATAATTCTGATCTGAGGCCATCACAGGTACCTAAATTCTTGCTTCTATGAGCATTGTCAAACCTACATTTGGAAGAAGTCTTCCAGTGTAGATGGTTTCAGCCTTTAGTAGTGGGGGAAACAGGTCTTTGCTCATCACTGTGATTAGGAGGCTGTTTGATATTGTCACCATTTTGTCTCTCGATTAACGTAATTTCTTTAAACATCCCACTAACCATTTTCTCTCCATAGGTAGTTGGGTTGTTTTACCTCTGAGTGGCACTTTTTTTGCACACAATGGGCTAAATGGCCAGGTCACAAGGACCTCAGGGGCTCAGAAATGGTTGGGGAGGTGACCCACTAAAACAGCTGTTGGGAGACAGATGTTAGCCTCCCATCAAGGCCATCCAGCGTGTTCTTTAAGGTGCACAGGGTATGGCTCTCCTGCACATGGGACCATGGCTGAATGTCCCATCTGATGGAAGGTGGCCTTTCCAAGCCCATTGGTATTTCCTACTGACTGTGGGCAGGACAGGGAGTTTTGCAGAGCTAAATCTCAATGCTGACCCAGCTTGGATTTGGACCTTGGAAATACAGATTACAAGTAAAGCTTGTAGCAATTGGTTTAACATTGCTTCTGGTGTTCAACAAGGATACATTTTGTCTCCTTTCCTCTTTAGTTTGGTTATTGAGTATGTTATGTGAAATTCTCTGCTAGGGAAAGATTTTGGACTTAAATGTTCTAGAGATCTGAAAATTTCTAATTTAGATTATGCTGATGATTTGACCCTTTTGGCAAATGATGTTGATGAAATGAATTCTTTTATTAGAGCTGTTGATGAGACTGGTAGTAGAGTAGGTTTGGTGATAAGCAGAGAGAAAACTAAAGTGATAAAAATAGGTAAGGTAGGCTGTAGTTCAGTTAATCTGAATTATTGCAGTCTTGAGCAGGTGTCTCAGTTTAATTATCTAGGGAGTTATGTAACAGATACTGGTAATGTGCAGTATGAGATAAATAGACGAATAGGGATTGCTGCTGGGACTTCTAAGAATCTACGGAGAGTGTTGAGAAATAGGTGTCTACACCTAAAGACTAAAATTAGACTGTATAATAGTTTGGTTCTTTCTAGAGTTATTTACGGTAGTGAAACTTGGACCCTTTGTAAGTAAGATAACAGGAAGCTAATGCTTTTGATTCTACACACACCAGCTACTGAGCCTTTATTCAACACCGAGTTGAACCTCCTTTAACCCGAAATACAGCACATATGCAGTTTTGCGTAGATTCCATAAGGTGTTGGAGTGCCTTTACGTCTACAGCATACCAGGCATTCACCATACAATCCTTTAACTAGCTCAGATTTAATGGAAGAGGACTTTGCCCCTGGATCTGTTTTTCTAACATGTCCCATACATTCTAAATGGGGTTAAGATCCGGGCTTTGTGGTGGCCAGGGAAGATGGTGGAAGTCCTGTCATGCTCGCTGAACCACTGCTGAACACATTTTGTGCAATGGACAGTAGCATTGTCATCCATGAAACAGCTGTCACCTGCTGGATAAAAAGTCAACATTGCAGGATGGATTTGATCGGCAACAATGTTCAGATACTCCTTGTAGGACACCTGACCTTCCAGCAATAACAGTAAATTTCATACCAACAGAAATGTGTCCCACACCATGACACCACCTCCAGAACCTAGAGTTGTGTTTACAAGGCAAAACCAAGTCCATTGCTTCATGGGGCTCCCACCAAACTCTCTGCCTACCATTGGTACAGAACAAGGTGTACTGTGACTCATTGGACCACATGACTTTTTTCCAGTCTTCCAGTGTTCAGTTATGGTGTTCCTGATACCATTGTAGATGAACTTTCCAGTTCTTCGCAAAAAATCAGTGGTTTCCATATAGGCATGCGACTGCTAATACCGATCCTCTTCAATTCCCTGCGCATAGTTTGCTGAGATATGGGTTGGGAACAACCTTCATTGAATGCTTTGTTTAACTGTTGCACACAGGAAGTCCTGTTTCTCCATGCAAGCCTTCTCAGATGATGCCAATCTTGTTCCTGACAGATTGTCATCATGCCACACTTATTCTCTTTGACAAGCAATGTGGGCTATTTTTCTACTGATTAAAGACCCGAGATATCTCACCTTTTGAGAAACCAGCCAGCTCTACTGTTTTTGAAATCATCCAAAAAAATAAGGCTTATCGAATCCTGAAAGATCCATTTTTTTCCCATTATGATCAACACTATTGACGATTACTGATGAGCAGCAGTCTTAAATAGTTTTAGTTGCCTAGATCACTTGGTGATGCATTTGACCATGTATTTTGCATATACACTGTGCAAGTGACTTTTACGTACATCTGCATAAAGGTTTTTAATTTAGTGGCTGGCTTGTGTAGATGCTTATACAGTATCTTGGGCATTAGGTGGTTCAACTTTATAAGTAATGATGAGGTTAGGCAAAGGGGTCAGCAATCTCCTTTAAGCATCATATTTTGCAGAGAGAGAGACCATTGGTTTGGCCATGTTGCCCATATGCATAATATCTAGATTAGTGAATAGGGTTATGAACAGTGTGCCTAAAGGCCTCAGAAAGAGGGGAAGACCTAAGATGTTGTGGGCAGACAATGTCAAACAGGACCTTGTTAGAATTGGGCTACCATGGCCAGGTGCAGCAGATGTAGCTTAGGATATATGTGTTTGGAGAACTAAATTGTACAATCTAGTTGGACCTCTGTAGCTTATGGCTGCTTGAGGATGATGATAAACTTAAAATATTATTTCTCAATGACAGAGAATTTTACTGTTATTTTAATCAACGTTCTAACTTATTTTTATGATTTATGAGATGTATCTCGTAATGGAGAAAAATTTACAATTTTTTAATACATGATCAGTATGTAATAGCAGTGAACATTTAGCTTTGATTTGAAACTTTTTAGTCCATATGTGGATGTGCAGTGTGATGGGTAATTCTTCACATAGTGTTGGCTAAGTATTGACATTGTTTTATTTTTTAATTTTTCATTAGTTTCTTATTTATTCTTTGAAATTCTAAAATATATGTGCAAAATATTCTGATGGATGTTTTAGGTAAAATTGATCCAGAAAATTGCTATTTTCTTCCAGAAATATTTTGTTGATTCCATAGTGAATCAAGTTAATATTTTAGTCTTCCCTGATTCAGAAGTGGGATATCAATTGGATGTAGTCAATTCCATATCAAGTGTAATATAATTGAGTAATTTTTTCACTGTACTATTTCTAGAATTATGTACATTACTCCTCAATCATCATCATCCTCAAGCAGCCATGGGCTACAGAGATCTAATCAGACCGTGCAATTTAGTTCTCCAAGCATATCTGTCCTGAGCTACATCTTCTGCATCTGGCCACTGCACACCAATTCTAAAAAGGTCCTGTTTCACATTGCCTGCCCACTGCATCCTAGGTCTCCCCTTCTTTCTGAGGCCTTTAGGCACACTGCTAATAACACTATTCGTCAATCTATAATTATCCATGCAGGCAACGTGGCCAAACCAACAGAGTCTCTCTCTGCACAATAAGAAAGCTTAAAGAGCTTAAGGGAGGTTGACAACTCCTTTGCCTAACCTCATCATTAGTTACAAAGTTGAACCACCTAATGCCCAAGATACTGCATAAGCATCTAGTTTCCTGTTATCTTGTTTACAAAGCATCCAAGTTTCACTACCATAACAAATCTAGAAAGAACCAAACTATTATGCAGTCTAATTTTGGTCTTTAGGTGTATACGTCTACTTCTCCACACTCTTCATAGATTCTTAAAAGTCCCGGCAGCAATCCCTATTTGTCTGTTAATCTCATGCTGCACATCACCAGTATCTGTTACGTAGCTCCCAAGATAATTAAACTGTGACACTGCTCAAGACTGCAATCATTCAGATTAACTGAATCACAGCCTGCCTGACCAATTTTCATCACTTTAGTTTTCTCTGTTTATAACCAAACCTACTCTACTACCATTTTCATCAACAACTCGAATAAAAGAGTTTTTTCTCGTGAACATCATTTGCCAAAAGGGTTAAATCATCAGCATAACCTAAATCATGAATTTTCATATCTCCAGACCATTTAATGCCAAAATCTTTTCCTTGCAGTGAATTTTGCATAGCATAATCAATAACCAAACTAAAGAGAAAAGGAGACAAAATGCACCCTTGTCGAACACCAGAAGCAATGCTAAACCAATTGCTAAAGCCTTACCAACTCTCACATACGACTCAGTGTTATTATAGAGAGCTAACTTATCTGGGATACCATATGATCTCACAATCAACCACAAATTATGACAATCAACAGAGTTGAAAGCCTTTTTGAAATCAACAAAGCTAGCAACCAAAGATTTCTGAAACTCTAAACATTTCTCAAGTATCTGCCTAAGTGAAAATATCTGATCCACACATCCCCTACCACTTCTGAATCCACATTGTTCATCACGCAACAGCCTGTCAACCAGATTCTTAATTCTATTAAGCACAAATCATGCAAAAGACCTTGACTGAAACAGAAAGTAGGCTGATACTGCTATAGTTATCATAAGAACTGGGATCTCATTTTTTAAAAATAAGGATAATAATAGCTCTGGTAAAATACTTAGGAACCATGCCTTTATCATAAAAGATATTCGAAATTTCAGTCATCCAAGTGATAGCCGAAACATTCCCAGCTCTAAGCATTTCAGTAGTAATTTCATCTACCCCTGGGGATTTATGAAGTTTAAGTTTAGAAATAGCCAAAATAACTTCAGATTGTGTTGTAGGGCCAATGTTAAAGCCATCAATGCATCTATCATCATTGCAAACAATGGGAGTAGAACTAACCACATTATTTAGAACATCACTGAAATGCTCAACCCACCTAGCCATGACAGAATCCTCACCTTCTATAACCTTACCTTGTTTATTCTTCAATCCCTGTATACCTGTTCGTTTTCTACCACACAAAACATTAACTATCTTGTACAGCTCTCTGCTGTGTAACTGCTTCCTTGGCTTTGTCATCCAAGCCATTAAGCCAAAGATTCTTATCAACAGTTAACTGATCCTTTACATGTTTATTAAGCTCTCTGTAATGCTTTCTATTAGGACTAGTATGGTATTGATTAAGAAGGACATTGCTACAATTCTTTCTTTCTGCAATAAGCTCAAGTGCCTTATCACTCAATTAATTGTCTCCTCTGCTCCTTTTTTAGTAAAAGAGTACTGTTAGTTTCCAAAAACGCATGTTTTAAATGGTCCCATTCTTCCTCAACTTCAGCAGTAAGGAAACCATGACTGTCATAATCACTAAGTAACTTATCATGGTAAGCTTTAGCTATAACTGGGTCTTTCAGAGCTTCAGTATTAAAGGTAAATTTTTTAACCTTAGCACAATATTTTTTAAGTTTAACTTAACTAACTTTTAACAAGTTAATGGTCTGATCCAATTTCAGCTCCCCTGTATGACCTGGTATTCCTAACAGAACTATCCCATTTGCTGTTAATTAATATATAATCAATCATATTTCTATGCAGCCCATCGGGTGAAACCCATGTGTATTTATGTATGTCACGGTGTTTGTAATATGTGTTAGTTATTCTGAAACCACTGAGTTTACTTACCTGTAGGAGACGTTGCCCATTGCCATTGCAGCTACCAATGCCAAAAGGGCCTATCACTCCTCCCCAAAGGTCAGAGTCATTACCAACTGTGGCATAGAAGTCACAAGGGTAATATCTCCTTTCCTGACAGAATTCAAAATATCCTGAAGTTGTCCGTAAAACCTATCCTTCTCATCCACATCAGCATCCTCAGTGGGGGCATAACAGCAGATAACATTCAAGTCTTTAATGCTTGTCTGAAAGTTTGCTGTAAGAAACCTTTCATTAATGCACTCATATTCTAGAAGAGCATCACTAGCATGTCTGCTGAGAAGCAGACCCCCATGCCTTGGTGATGCTTATTGTTGTCCCTCCCTGAAAAGGGAAATTTAAGATTATTTTTAAGAATCTGACCTTTATCTGTCCATCTGGTCTCTTGCAAGTCGAGAATATCTAAACTATAATGGTGGAATTCTTGTGTGGAGGACATCAAGAGAAAAAGCTCTGTGCAGAGTCCTCACATTCCAACTACCTGTGGAGAGAAAATGGTTAGTGGGATGTTTAAAGAAACTATGTTTATTGAGAGAGGGAATGCCAACAATATCAAACAACCCCCTAATCGCAGACATGGGGCAAAGACCCGTTCCCCCACCACTAAAGGCTGAAGCCATCTACATTGGAAGACTTCCTCCAATGTAGAATTTTACAATGCCAATAGAAGCAAAGAGTTCAGGTGCCTGTGATGACCTCTGCTCAGGATTATCCACCAGCTGATAAACATATCCTGTGAATCTATTCACTTGGGGCTGTCAACCCGCAAACAAACAGAAAACACAGCGGAAGATTTTCCCTTCACAGAATACATACTGTAATTTGGAAAAAGAATTTGAAAGCAAAACCATTATGGTATACATAACTCAAATGGGCATCTGCCTCAAAAAATAACAGATTAGGATATTATATCAGAACCTCAATTTTCAAAAGAAAAATAGAATTTAGTACTATTTTTAGTTGTTTTCAGAAAGAAAAAATGGGTTGATAGGTATTAATTAAATATTACAATTTTCACTTTTGAAATCTCCCACTAGCTGTAACTGTGCCCTTTGATGGTGGAAAAGGAGAAAGTGGCCAAATTTTAAACAAATATTTGAAGCAATCTGTTTTGGCTGGAAATTTTATATTTTAGTGGTGGAGTGTGATCATCCAAGGGTTTACATTGGCAGCAACAATTTGCCCCTTCACCCCCAAAGGGGATAGGAAAACAACATTTTGTTTGAAATAGAGTCCTGAAAAAAAATCTAGTTTCCTACTGAGTGAGATTTGAGCCTATGTCTCTCAGAAGCATGCAAGGTGCCATAACCACTAGACCATCAGAAAATAACCATTTTTTTCAGCAATGTGACAGACACTTAAGCATTCCTGCATATTTTGTTGATTTGCCACTGGTGATATCTGTGTTGGGAATTGGGCAAATATTGCTACCATCATATGAGACAGCTTGGTTGCCTGATTCCCGACATAGATGGCACCACTGGCGAACAACAAAAAATGCGGAAATGCTCATTGCTTAAAATTCGAGTGGTTACTCGTTATTTTTAAAATGCCTTAACTGGCATATTGATTAGGAAGCTAGCTTTTCTGCAAGAGAAACTTTGTGTGTTGTCTTAGCTCTAACTGACACAGTGGTCAGTACTGGCTTTGGTCTTAAGCCATTCCTTGTATGAGAAGGACTGTAAACACTAGAAGTAGCTTTTTCTCTGTCTATGTGTTGAAAAAAAGTATTTTATTTTTGTAATAATAAATAAATAATTTTATTATTACTAAATTCTCTCTATATCACTGTAATTGTCAGAAAAGCTGAGACAGTTAGATGGAATTATTCTAGGAATTTACCATGGTTTTTTCTTGTGATGATATTCTGATGGGTAGATGAGTCTATTGTCCTCTGGTGGGTAGTACAGTCCAGATATGAGTTCACATATGTTCTTGATTTTTTTGCTCTTTGTGGGAATGCCTTTGCTATGTTGACATCAATGTGGTGCACATGTAAACTAATGTATACATCTGGGTTCAAGCCCCGGATTAGGCATGGATGTGTGTATCGTTTTTCTGCTGAGGTCCTGCCATCCTCTCAGATCTCCTACTGTGGCATATAAACTGACAGGCTCCTGTCAGACCTATGTGGCAAGCAGCTGCTTGAGGGGGTATTTATTTATTTATTTTATTTTATTGTTACCCATTTTTCTCATAACCCCACCAACTTCAGCATGGAAAATACTTCAATAATTACCCAAACATTAAACTAAATTAAGCAACTCCACTCCCCATTTCCCACTTCTTCTATATGAACACATAAAAACAACAGCATCAAAAACTTTTTTTCCACAATTATGTATAAATAAATCTGCCAACAATGAAACAAAATTCTGAAACTCCATCCAGATGCCAAGCTATTTTTCTCCCTATGCTCAGCCAAAAAAAAAAATTAACTTTAGAACTTTTTTTGCCAAATAACTAATGAAAGTAATTATGGCATGTTGTATGTCAAAGTAATCATTATTTAATTCTGGATTTTCTAAAAATATAATATTTAACAAAAAAGACTACAAGTTTTATTTTAATAGCACTTTTTTAGAGTCATGTAGTAAAAAATGCATCTGGTAACATAAATAAAAATTTATTTAAAAAAAACTGTCCTGTGGCAGAGTGTTTAGCGCACTTGGTTACTTATCTAAGGGACCTGGGTTCAAGCCCCAGACAAGGCATGGGCGTTTGTGTTGTTTTTCTGTTGAGGTCCTGCCGTCCTCATAGACCCTCTACTATGGCATATAAACTGACAGGCTGCTGTCAGACCTCTGTGGCAAGCAGCTGCTTGAGGGGGTATTTTATTTAATAGACAAAAATGATTATAATGCAGAGGAATAAAAAGACTATTTATTTCTGAATAACAACAAAAAAATATTTTTTTTGTTTCAAGTAAATATTTCTCTCATTTTATAATTTTTTTTTTCTTTGTACCATACTTTGAGAAAATTCCAGGCTTTTAGTCAATTGTGCTGAGTCAGATAAACAGGTCAACTTTAGAATTTTTTTAAAATATAACCAATCAATGGAAATAGGTCTGTTATATACCAAATTAAACAAATTTAATTATGTATTTTATGAAAATAAATAATATAAACAAATTTACAACCATATTGATTTTAATAAGCCGTTTTCAATGAGATATGGTGAAAAACAAAAATCGCACTACACAATTAAGGTGTCATTTTGGAAAACCTGATGAATAAAAAGGTTTAAATTATATGTTAATTGAAAGGAAATTTCACCCAAAGAATATTATTTTCAACCTTGAATATGATTTTTATTTCTTTTAATGATTCTTTTTAGTATCGTATAGTTTAAACATGACTACTGTTATACAAAGTGACCTTGACTTCTCACATTCATGGGATTTTCTGAACTGGTTATGAAATAGAAAAAAAAACTTGGCAGCTTTTTTTACTAAACATTATGAATTTTTTCTTTGGGTGTTGAAGTTTGATGATCTTGGCTAAGTGCAGAAAGGTTCACAGCAACAAGTTTAGTCCAGCCATCCGATGTAGCGATGTAGCATAACTATGAAAAATCAATGCTTCAGGTATCAATAGGTTCAGCCACATGTAACGGAGATTGCATGTCAGCCATCTGCATCTTGTTTGCCTCAGTGAAGCATAACCAGAATTTCTAAAAGGATGTTTTTACTTCCAGTTTCGATTTTAAGAGTGGGAAAGATGCATAGAATGCTGGGTAAAATGATAAAAATAATTTCGGGAATACTGAAGTAGATTTATGACAGAATAGAGTGTGAAACCGGAAAAAAAATGGCAGTATATACTTCCAAAATTCTACCTTTTTTTTAATTTTTAGAAGATTTTGGAAAATTCAAAGAAAAATTGTTGATAATAGTTGAAATCAAACTTGTGAGCTTAAATCAGAAGATTGCTTCAGCAAAGAGGAACATTAACAAGCAAATAGTCAATACCATTTAGTTCTTGTAAGAAATGGCAATCAGATGGCTTTATCAAATTATTTATATTGTAGTTTAATAAAATATGCATCAAATTAAAAAACAAAATATTATTCTTCAAGCCTGAATTATATTTATAAGATATATATAAATAAAATTGCAACAATTTTTATTTTTTTTTAAATATATATATATTTTTTGTTGTTGTACTAAAAACGCCCTTGGCCTCTCATTATGGATTCTATGAATGTATACAGACAACATGGACACTGGAAGGGTTAAAATTCTCCTCTCTCCAACCCCTTAATAGAGGACACCACATGTATTACTATTCACCCCTCCACACAATGTGCTCTGAACCTAACATAAACAAATGCCGATCATAGCATACTAACATCTGTACCTGCTGCAAAACAACTCTTTTGCCTGACCATGCATTGGAACAAACTTACTACTGAAATGCTTAGAGCTTGGAATGTTTCAGTTGTCACATGGATGACTGAAATTTTGAATATCTTTTACGATAAAGGCATTGTTCCTAAAGATTTTACAAGAGCTGTTTTTTTCCCTATTTTTAAAAATGATGATTGCAGTTCTTGTGATAACTATAGAAGTATCATCCTACTTTTCGTTCCAGGTAAAGTTCTTTGCATGATTGTGCTTAATAGAATTAAGAATCTGGTTGATGGACAATTGCATGATGAGCATTGTGGGTTCAGACGTCGTAGGGGATGTATAGATCAGATTTTTCACAGGCAAATTCTTGAGAAATTATTAGTTTCAGACACCTTTGGTTATTAACATTGTTAATTTCAAAAAGGCTTTTGAATGTTGATTACCATAATTTGTGGTTGACATGAGATCGATGGCATACTAGACAAGTTAGTTAACATAATGAAAGCTCTGTGTAATAACGCTGAGTCGTGTGTGAGAGTTGATAAGGCTTGTAGCAATTGGTCTAGCATTGCTTCTGGTGTTCAAAGGGTGCATTTTGCCTCCTTTTCTCTTTAGTTTGGTTATTGATTGTGTTATGCAAAATTCACTGCAAGGGAAAGATTTTGGGCTTAAACGATCTGGAGATCTGGAAATTTGTGATTTAGATTATGCTGATGATTTAGCCCCTTTTGGCAAATGGCATTGATGAGATGGACTCTTTCATTGAGCTGTTGATGAGACTGGTAGTAGAGTAGGTTTGGTGATAAACAGAAAGAAAGAAAAAAAAAAGAGACTAATGTGATGAAAATTGGTCAAGCAGATGGTGCTTCAGTTGCTGTGAATGGTTGCACTCTTGAGCAAGTGTCTCTCAGTTTAAATATGTTGGAGCTGTGTAACAGATACTTGTGATGTGTGGCATGAGATTAACAGATGAATTAGGATTCCTGCTGGGACTTTTAAGAATCTATGGGGAGAGTGGAGAAATAGGCGTATACACCCAAAGACTAAAATTAGACTATAATAGTTTTTCTTTCTAGGGTTAGTTATGGTAGTGAAACTTGGATGCTTTGTAAACAAGATAAAGGAAACTTGATGCTTTTGATTCTAGATGCTCAGGTAGTATCTTGGGCATTAGATGGTTCAACTTTGTAATTAATGATGAGGTTAGGCAAAGAAGTCGGCAACCTCCTTTAAGCAGCATATTGTGCATAGAGAAACTCCGTTGGTTTGGCCATGTTGCCCATGTGAATAATTATAGATTAGCCAATAGGGTTATGAACAGTGTGCCTAAAGGCCCCAGAAAGAAGGAGAGACCTGGATACAGTGGGCAGATAATGTCAAAAAGGACTTTGTTAGAATTGGTGTACAGTGGCGAGATGTAGCTCAGGATAGATATGTTTGGAAAAATACATAAATTGTACAATCTGGTTGGACCTCTGTATCCCATGACTGCTTGAGGATGATGATAATGGCACTAGAGATAACTGCCAGAAATGGTACTGCAAATTGACAGAATAGTTGTTAAAAGCATTGTTGATTTGTTGTAAGGTGCTCATATTGCTATTTAGATATACCAGAAGGGTGATCTGCCAGAACTGAAGGCTTCCTAAATGAGGACAGCCTATTAGTGAGTGGTATGGTGTTCACACATGGGGATGGCTAGATGGTTGCACTCTTGAGGGGTTCACACATGGGGATGGCTAGATCCTTTGCATCATATAAATTGCCTATGTACTGTGAATACTAGGCCTCTACCAGCCAAACATCTCAAAATTTTTGTTAATTTTTAATCTGAGGGTTCTTCAAATCACAGGCAAGTTCAGACTACACAACTGCGAAGTGCAAAGGAGCCATCAGATGATGTACTGCTTTTCATTCAATTCATATGCTTGTGACCACCAACATCCATCTCAACAGTGAGCTAAATTGCTTCTGCTTCCATTTCCTGACTTGCTTTAATATTCTCTTCATTTTTTTTTTCTTTTTCACCTCAATTTTTGCTACCATTGAGGCACAGAGCAGGGAACCAACACCTGAATTTGACTCATTAATTTTTAATTAACAACTGGCATATGAGAGATATCCATTTGAATGAAAAAATCTGCATATCAGTTAAATCAGACTTAGGGTACCTTCCCATTTACTGTTAATTGCACCACAAATGCAGTAATTTGACAAGTTTTCAAAGACTGCACATCTTTGGAGTCAGTAGTCAAGCATCATTTCCTCTCCGGTAGCCATAACACAACTGCATCTGGAATAGGTTCTATTTCTGTTCTCAGGTGCAGTATGCACCTGAGAACAGAACACGCGGTCACTTGCATAATGCAGGTGCAGTATGCAAGTGACCGCAAGCATGAGCCAATCAAATGGCCGCTGATGAATGACTACTAGAGCAGTTAAAGTAGATAGTGAGCATTTGTTATCAGGTGCTGTGGCTCCTTGGTTGATGAAATGGATGGTTATAAACTTCTAGATTTAGTGTGTGAGTTTCTAGATTTTTATGCATCTTTTCATAGAGACAATATGCATAGAAATTATAGTCAATCATTTTCTAGCAATTAAGGTAATGGATTTTAATATTAAGAGAACTATTTTCTTTGTTTTTTAAACAATATAAGATCTTTCTTTGAAATATTTATGGTTAACTCATTTAATTTGGACCAATCTCCAATAACAGATAATTCATAGTTAGTAATCCTAATCAATTTATCGAGGTTGTCAGCACAGAATGTTACTTCAGTATTCTCAGCAATCATTTCTCCAAATATGTATTTACGTCATTTATTTACATGCAATGAAATGGTGAATTTGTCAAAGTTAAATAATTTGTATGTTGAGAAATTCATTCAATTCTGCAAATAAAACTCATTTTCTGTAATGTAGTTTTGCTTAACATCAATTTCCTGCACATATGAATAGCACAATATTTTATCACAAAAGTAGTAAAACAAACTAGTGTCTCGTATTCAGATAAATTTAATATTAATTTTTAGCAAAACAAATAATATGCAACACATTAGGCAATTGGCATTGACCTTTAAAACATTTTAAATAATGAAAATAATTTACTCATATTTGATAGGATTACTATGTTATATATATATGAAAAATGCCAGAGTAATAAGGGAGAGGAGAAAGGGCTAGAGAATAACTTTATGAAGAAAAAAAAAGTGATCATGTTTGATCTTTTACCTTTAATATATTTTTTCCAAACAATCTGAGTGCTGCTATTTTCAAAAGAAGTGGCTAATGATTCATTAACAAAATGCAATTAGAATGATACACATAGCATCTGGTATGTTTGTTTTCACAAAGAATGTTTTCCATTCAAGGCTTTATGCACTGTTTAAAATTGGTAATTCAAAATACTGGATGATTGGAAAAATGCAAATAGTAATATGTTATTAATATGAAACAGAAATTATTGTCATATTGTATAACTTTAAAAGGAAAAATTACACTTCTCACCCCCTTAAGGAGAGGGGGTAAATTGTTCTGTTAGTGAAATATTTATTGATACATTACCAAAATTTCTAAATAAATAAATCACTTGAAAATATTCATTTAAAGTTTTACAATTTTCAGAAATATCCATTGCTATTAGAGAGCATCATTAAAACTTTTAGGAGATTTGAAAAGTGTGAATCATCATAAGAGTCATCAATCTTATCAAATCCAAAAGGAATTTTTAATTTACCTCTAAAAACGAAAAAGTTTAATGTCTACAGACGACAAAGTGAAAACATTAGCTATTTTGGAAAACAAGCTAAGGACTATCTAAATGCATCTTGCATTTAGTTAAGGGAACATCAATGGACTTGGAAAGTCTGCCATCCATTGGATGGGATCGTAAAGTGCATGTAGAGCCATGTATTTTTACTGATGGTTCTTTTCCATTTCATAGTTGTGTAGTTATATTCTAACTAGTTGTTTGCTGGTTGGAACCCTGCTGGAAAATAAAGATGGTCTATAATACTCCCTACATCAAAAACTTCGATTTGATATATATATAACTCTACTATTATTTTATCATTTCCCCTTTATTGGGGAAGAGAAGAAAGGCTGGTTGACCAAAACTTTACATTATGTTTAGTTTATAAGAGGAGAAGTTGTATGCCTAGTTTGATAATCTTATCATTTAAAAGTGTTTTGCAGGGGAAGGTTGGAAGGTCAAACTCTTATGCTGCTTTAACTTATAATAAGAAGATGCTGTATATGAAATTCCTAAGTGATCGCAGTTCTTATCATTTAGGGAAAGTTCTTATACCATTTCATTTTTTTAGGGGTAGGGAAGATTGAGAGGCTTTAAGTTTCTTTAGGTTATGATAAGTAAAAGCTGTATACCAAATTTGATTATCTGCTCTTATAGTTTAAAATAATTCTTAATCAGATAGACATCCTCTGTTCACATCAGTTTCAACTGCTAGTGCAAGTCTATGGGAATTTCGAGAAATCCAACCTGACCATACCAGTTTTGGTTGATCCCTGTGGGATTGTGCAGAGCCTTTAATCTTCCCCTGGGTAAAGGGAAAGTTTTTGCAAAGTTTAGTGCATCTAGATCTTTAGAGAATTGAATGCATATGTGGACAGACAGACAGACAAACACAGACTTCTGTGTTATGATGTGAGAGCTGTTGCATGTTTATATACCCACTGTAATGCCCCTGGTTAGGCTGAATGTTGAGCTCTAATATCTCAGGATTTAAATTTGTAACTTCCATATATTTTTACCCCTCGGTGCAAGCTCCTGTCTGCGGTGAGTGGACCACACCGTAAAGGTCCAGTCAGCTGGTTTGGGTACTTTCACAAGATCCTGAATGCTTACCTGAGTGTTTGCTGTCTGTAGTGACCTGTGTCCCTGGAAAGGAGGATCCTGATAGTTGCTCAGGGGTCCTCATCTCCTCTCCTCAGCTCATGATTAGTGGGATCCCCCTTTGGCCTGTCTTGCCATTGCAGAACCTGTTGGTCACAGGGCTGGGCAGTGCTTTCGAGGGCTGCAGCTACACACTGCTTTAGTCTCTGCTTCTGGTAAGTGGGAGCTCCTGGGGTCGCTCCCCCAGGACCAATCAGCTGGTGGACTGAACCTGGTAAGGCCAGCTGTGCACAACTAGTGGAATCCCCTTTGGCCTGTCTTGCCATTGCAGAGCCTGTTCGTCGCGGGGTTGGGCAGTGCTTTCGAGGGTGCTGCTACACACTGCTTTAGCCTCTGCTTTAAGTAAGTGGGAGCTCGAGGGGTTGCTCCCCCAGGACCAATCAGCTGGTTGGCTGGATCTGCAAGACCAGCTGTGCATGGCTAGTGGGATCCCCTTTGGCTTGTCTTGCCATTGGGCACTGCACGAGATGAAAGGGACTCATGACGATCCCTCTTGGAGAGCTCGCCATGAACCCTCTTCATCTTTCTGCAATGCGATAATTTTTTTATTGCATTGCAGAAAGATTATTTATTCTATTTTTTTTTCCTTCTATTTTTAATTTGTGAGGTCAGTTCATTACACTTTTCTATAATTTTACCTCTTATTTTATTTCATGAGGATTTAGGTCCTCTTTCACATTTCCTCACATTTTACTTTTATTTTTTATTTTATTTATTTGTGATTGCTTGACACTATTTTTTTGTGACACTATCTGTGTGGTTATAGTGTCCATGTAGCCCTGGCACCAAGTCGGGCATCCTCGTGTTTGGCTCCATAGTGGGTGGGGATCATGGACACTGAACCACAAATAAAACAATCATGAAATTGCAATTTTCAGATAGTTCGAACGTTGCCACCAAGAGGGCTCATAATGAACCCCCTTCTTCTTCCTCATCACCTTCATCTGTTTCTGTTATCCCACAATTCCTGATAATTCATTCTACAGATGATTAGGTAATTGGGGACATGTCCCCCTTTTTTATAAGTAAAAGTTTGGAGGGTCTTGTGTGTTCACTGAAATCTGTCAACTACTTACAATATGGTGACATGCTTGTTGAGACCTCTTGGTCTAAAAACTTGGAACTGCTCTACAGTAATTGGTGGAGTGGCTGTCACTGTGACACCCCACAAATTGTTGAATTCTTCTTGGAATGTGATCTCTGAGTGGGGACTTCTCAACATCACAGGAGGAAATCCTCTCAAAAGAATTTCTGAAAAATCTCTGCACCCAAGGAATAACAAGCAATCCATCAGGTTTCGACATGCTGTGATGGAAAATTAGTACCTCCCTGGTTACTAATTTTAACTTTCGACATGCCACGTCTGCCGTTTTCCATCAAGATGGGTTATATTTGCATTGTGAGGTATGGCCATATACACCCACCTCTGCACTGTTTTCAGTGCCAGAGATACAGTTATGTCCACATCTCTGGCACTGAAACAATCACCTAGATCCAAACTGCACAGTTGAGACTGCAAGCTCTGTCAATTGTAGTGGTAATCACCACATATTCTCATGGCTGTCTGAAGTGGAAGGAGGTAGCATGTCAAAACCATACAGAACATCTTGTATCTGGAAGTAAGAAGAGCATTGCCCTGCCACCCCTGCCTGGAAAACTCATATGCCAGGGACTGCTGGGAAGCCTATTGTTTCCACAGCATTTGTATCGGTGCAAATTGACATCAGTTTTGCACCATCTGAGGCTTTCTCACCTGCCACAAAGTTACCTCTTGGGGCAGGAGTAGCTCAATCGTAAGCACACCAGGATTATGAGCCCGGTGTGCTCATAATCTAGAGTTCTCAGGTTTGAGTCCGAGCTGGGCCAGCATTGAGATTTATCTCCGCAAAACTACCTGCCCTGTTCTCAGTAGGGGACACTGGTGCGCTTGGAAAGGCCACTGTCCATCAGAAGGACGTAAAGCTCTGACTCTGTGTGTGGGAGAGCCATACCCTCTGCACATAAAGAACGTGTTGGATGGCCTTGATCAAAGGCTACTATATATTTCCTAATAGCTGTTCAGTGGGTCCCCTCCCCCAACCTTCTCTGAGCCCTTGTGGGTCATGTAACCTGATCATTTAGCCCACTGTAGCCGTCCCGTGGCCGAGTGGTTAGCACGCTTGGCTACTGATCTAAGGGACCTGGGTTCGAGCCCCGGAATTAGGCATGGATGTGTGTGTCGTTTTTCTGCTGAGGTCCTGCCATCCTCTCAGATCTCCTACTGTGGCATATAAACTGACAGGCTCCTGTCAGACCTCTGTGGCAAGCAGCTGCTTGAGGGGGTATTTATTTTATTATTATTATGCAAAAATGTGCCATTCAGAGGTAAAACAACCCAACCTAAGTACCTCTTACAGCAGCCAAAGTCTGTACATCTCATTGTCAATTCCAGTTTCCATTCCTGCTTCAGCACCTTTCACCACTGGAAGGCCTCGACCTCAGACAGCTACTGGACCCAAGAGAAAACTATCCTATCCTCTTTTGGAGTTATCAGATCCATATCTATTAGATGATTCTGAGGATATGGATAGCAACTGTCCTAATTTTCAGAAACCATTTTCTGATGCAGTTATTTTAAATCGAAAATCGTTGTCCTCCCATTCTTCTAAGAACTGAGATGGCCATACTACTACAATGCAATTGTTGTGGATTCCAGAAGAATACTGATGACAAGATCCTCCTTTGGGAACATGAGTCCATTTGCTTGATGTACCTGCAGAAGACATTTTGTAGCCAGTCCCCAGAGCCCATGATCCAGCATTTTTCGCTAGTTCAAGAGGACTGGGATGGAGACGGTCTAGCTTGCAGGGGCGTTATGATCCTCATGAGCAACCATTCTGCATTCCAGGTTGTACCCCTTACCACCACTCTTGAGGCAGTTGCAATTTGCCTCTTCATGGGATTTTTATTGACTGTCTCTCTGTGTATCTTCCACCCAGAAGCTTTATGTACTGGAAGACCTTGATGATCTTGTTTTGCAGCTGCCCCCCTCCCACTTCTCCTTATGGGGGACTTCAATGGGCTGAGTCCTCTTTAGGGTAGTACTGATATAAATGATGGAGGCCTTGAGCAGTGGCTCCTGGATCCTTCACTCTCCCTGTTGAACACTGGTGTCAGTACCTACTTTCATCCCCAAACTTGCACATTCACTGCCATTGGATTGGGCTGGCTGCAGTGGTTTCAAGATCCTCTGTGAGTTCAACCACCACTCTGTTGGCCAGGAGCCAATCAACATGGTGGCGATCACAGACTATATCGTCAGTACAGCTGCCTGTGGTGTACTCCTCAGACTTCAACACAGTTTCCCCATTTTCCAAACCCAAAGTGGAATCCTGATATAATCTCAGCTCATAAGACTCAGAACGAGGCTTGTGGGGTGTTTTGGTGATATCTAACTTCTACCAACCTTGAAGCATTCAAACATGCTAGGGCAAAAGCCTATTTCATCTGGTGGCAGGCCAGAAGGAATCTTGGATGAAATACACATTTTTTATCACCTGCAATGGCCAGGTCTAAGTCTGGAAAATGGGTGGGAATTTCATGTCCCACTCATTATCGATCCTAGAGCAAGATGGACAGTCAGTTACTGAACCCCAAGTAATTGCCAACACTCTGGGGGAAACATTTTCTTCTATCTCTTTTTCTTCATCATATTCCCCTGAGTTTCTGGTCCTGAAAATCAAGGCCGAATGCTCTCTGCTGTCTTTCCGCTCAAATGGTGTGGAGCCTTACAACAGGCCATTCACAGCAGAGGACCTGTGGCTTGCTCTGCACACTTCTTGTGCACTTGCTGTCTGGCCAAACAATGTCCATTATACCAATGTGGCATACACATTGACAAGTTGACTATAGCCTTTTTCACTGTTCTGTCAATTTGTGGGGTATCTATTTGGTAATGATCTTTCAGAACTTTAAATGTTGATGAATAATTGTTTCCACACTACCAATCAATACACTGACATTTAAACTCATTATCTGAATGGTGGTGATGTGTGATCTGTAAATGGTAGCTAGGTAGTCACTGGAAGGAGAGCTATGTACCAATTCCCTGTGATGATGCATAGAACCGGCCAGGCCTAGCACCTAATGTCCGACCCCGCCTTCTCATGGTGCAGACCGTTAGTACCTTTCAAAAGAGATAATCTCTTGTGGAAGTGAACGGAAGGGGAGGGCTGCCAGATTAGTGTGGCCTACTGATCTGAACAACTATGGCTACTTTTCTTTTTTTTTCTACCCTGCTGAGGAGTGGTCAACCACACAGGGTTCTGGTGCTGACCATCTGGACAGATATATGGCTCTGAGCTTGATTATGGATCTTGATTTTGCTGCACTGGTGGGCTTCTGTGGAGGGAAACCGCTGTGTTTTCTGTTTGTTTGTGGGTTGACAGCCCCAAGTGAATAGATTCACAGGATATGTTTATCAGCTGGTGGATAATCCTGAGCATAGGTCATCGCAGACACCTGAACTCCTTGCTTCTATTGGCATTGTCAAATTCTACATTGGAGGAAGTCTTCCAATGTAGATGGCTTCAGCCTTTAGTGGTGGGAGAACGGGTCATTGCCCCATGTCTGCGATTAGGGGGCTGTTTGATATTGTTGGCATTCCCTCTCAATAAACATAGTTTCTTTAAACATCCCACTAACCATTTTCTCTCCATAGGTAGTTGGAATGTGAGGACTCTGCACAGAGCTTTTTCTCTTGATGTCCTCCACACAAGAATTCCACCATTATAGTTTAGATATTCTCGACTTGCAAGAGACCAGATGAACAGATTTTCAGATTCTTAAAAATAACATTAATTTTCTCTTTTCAGGGAGGGAAGATAATAGTATCACCAAGGCGTGGATCTGCTTCTCAGCAGACACATTAGTGATGCTCTTCTAGGATATGAGTGCATTAATGAAAGGTTTCTTACAGCAAAATTTCAGACAAGAATTAAAAACTTGAATGTTATCTGCTGTTATGCCCCCACTGAGGATGCCGATGAGAATGACAAGGATGGTTTTTACGGACAACTTCAGGATATTTTGAATTCTGTCAAGAAAGGAGATATTATCCTTGTTCTAGGTGACTTCAATGCCAAAGTTGGTCCTGACTCTGAAATTTGGGGAGGAGTAATAGGCCCTTTTGGTATTGGTAGCTGCAATGGCAATGGGCAATGTCTCCTACAGGTAAGTAACTCAATGGTTTCAGAATAACTAACACTTATTACAAACACCACGACATACATAAGTACACATGGGTTTCACCTGATGGGCTGTATAAGAATATTTTTGATTATATATTAATTAACAGCAAATGGGATAGTTCTGTTAGGAATACCAGGTCATATAGGGGAGCTGAAATTGGATCTGACCATTATCTTGTTAAAAGTGTCTTGCAACTTAAACTTAAAAAGTGTTGTGCTAGGGTTAAAAAATTTACTTTTAATACTGAAGCGCTGAAACACCCAGTTATAGCCAAAGCTTACCATGATAGGTTACTTAGTTATTATGACAGTCATGGTATACTTACTACTGAAGTTGAGGAAGAATGGGATCATTTTAAACAGGCTTTTTTGGACACTAACAGTACTCTTTTAGGAAAAAAGGAGCAGAAGAGGCAGAATTATCTGAGTGATAAGGCACTTGAGCTTATTTCGGAAAGAAAGAACTGAAGGAATGTCCTTAATCAATACTCTACTAGCCCTAATAGAAAGCATTATAGAAAGCTTAATAAACATGTAAAGGATCAGTTAGCTGCTGATAAGAATCTTTGGCTTGATGGCTTGGCTGTAAAAGCCGAGGAAGCAGTTAGAAAGCACAACAGCAGAGAGCTCTATCAGATAGTTAATGTTTTGTGTGGTAGAAAACAGACAGGTATATAGGGATTGAAGGATAAACAAGGTAAGGTTATATAAGGTGAGGATTTTGTCATGGCTAGGTGGGCTGAGCATTTCAGTGATATGCTAAACAATGTGGTTAGTTCTACTCCCATTGTTTGCAATGATGATAGGTGCATTGATGGCTTTAGTGTTGGCCCTATAACACAATCTGAAGTTATTTTGGCAATTTCTAAACTTGAAATTACTACAGAAATGCTTAGAGCTGGGAATGTTTCAGTTACCACTTGGATGACTGAAATTCTGAATATCTTTTATAATAAAGGCATGGTTCCTAAGGATTTTACCAGAGCTATTGTTATCCCTATTTTCAACAAAGTTGATCGCAGTTCTTGTGATAACTATAGGAGTATCAGCCTACTCTCTGCTCCAGGTAAAGTTCTTTCCATGATTGTGCTTAATAGAATTAAGAATCTGGTTGGCAGTCAATTGCGTGATGAGCAATGTTGATTCAGAAGTGGTAGGGGATGTGTGGATCTGATATTTTCATTTAGGCAAATTCTTGAGAAATGTTTAGAGTTTCAGAAACCTTTCGTTGCTAGCTTTTGATTTCAAAAAGGCTTTCGACTCTGTTGATCGTCATAATTTGTGGTTGATTGTGATATCATATGGTATATTAGACAAGTTAGTTAACGTAATGAAAGCTCTCTATAATAACACTGAGTCGTGTATGAGAGTTGGTAAGGTTTGTAGCAATTGGTTTAGCATTACTTCTGGTGTTCGACAAGGGTGCATTTCGTCACCTTTTCTCTTTATCTTGGTTATTGATTATGTTACGCAAAATTCACTTCAAGGGAAAGATTTTGGCCTTAAATGGACTGGAGATACGAAAATTTCTGATTTAGATTATGCTCGAGTTTATACTTGTGTGAATAGAATTTTTTTTGTATTCTTGTTCATCGAAGTTCTAGTTGTTGTATTAATGTGAGTTAAAATGTATTTTTGTAGATTTTTTCGTAAGTATTGCCGAGTTGTTACCAGCATAACTCCTTTGGGAGGTGGACGTTAGCTCTGAAAGGGGGGGGGGTATCTAATGATTGTTTTATTTCAGCTAGCTCGCGATTGCTGTGTATAGGAGAAGAAGTAGCGGATGATTACAATCCTGCTTCTTTGTAATGTAAGAATTTGAATTTTTTTACCTTTGCGTATTTGATGTAATTAGGAGGAGATAACGGTGTTTGAATGCCCGTTTTTTTATGTGATTTAGGAGAAGATTTAGTTTTCACGTTTTTTTATTATGGTTAGGGGATAAGCGGAAGTTATCACCCCACTATCAACGAATGTAAACTTTTTTTTTTCTTTTCATGTCTTTAACCTTTCTAGAAGTTAAGGAAGATAGGAGTATATTAACCTTTTCACTGTACAGTTCAAGTTATGCCAATTTCGAGTTTGTATCAGAATGTGATACTAGGTAGACCGATTATGCTAGTATACCGTCAACTGTCACAGCCACTGGTATGCATTTACAATAGGTTAGCTGATACACATTTTTGATAGGAGGAATTGGGAGGAGGTACCTTTAGTTGCGCTGGAAAATTGTGTCAAAGTGAGAATAGTTAGTCTTATCAAAATTTGCGCTAGCATACTTTTACTTATTTATGTTCAGCCATGTGTAAATGATGTAAGATGTGTCCTTTATTCAAAATTTGCTCGTCAAAATCTGTTAGGTCAAATCTTTTGACTCCCTTTGGAAGGGTTAGTGTGATGCCCCATCGTTTACTTTTGCTTTACCTTAACCAGTTTTGTTTAATTTATGTTATATTTATCATTTTGGGGGTTTTTATTTCCTTTTTGGCATCACAGCGCTCGTTTCCAAGAGTTAGGAGTTGCGCATGCGCAACTCCGATCTTCCGGCTGTCACCCGCTGAAGCACGTGCACAGACACACGGGCCCCTCTTTCGTTGCTCGTCATTTTATGTAAATGTCTTTCCCGGCGTGCAACATGACACGTTCGGCTCTTGTTAAAAGTCTGATGACATGTTGTCACAGCAGCACATAGTAAGGAGCATAGTGAGATAGCACAAGTGAGAGCAAGTAGCACAGCAGTGAGCATAAGCATGTAGCATGGAAGAGTGCTCAGTTAATGTATCTTCTTCATTGAAGTTTTGGTGAGTGATTTTTGGAAATAAATTTGTTTGTTGTTTAAGCCTTTTGAGTCTTTACTAACTTTTTCTCTTGAGCAACATGAATTAAGTTTTGATTATATTTAGATATTTAACTTTACAATAATTTTTGGATTCTTACTCATTAATGCTCGCTGGTATTTTGAACCTTAATTTAACTTATTCTATTTTTTCGGCAATTTGTTAATTATTGCCTGGCGCCCATCTCAGCTATCCGGAGCATAAAACTAATTGGATCAGAAAAAGGGTCCAAACTTAAAAGTATTTTGCATTTCTTTGGAGCGTTACAGCTAGACATTGCCTGTGTAATATATATATTGTTGTTGGACAATAAGTTGAGAAACCAACAAAAAATATTTTTGTTTTTTCTGTCTACCTTCAAATATCTTTTCTAATGACAAGAATGTATGCTTTTTTAATATATGTTAACCTGTTAATTTTTTTGCTTTAAAAATACAACTCAGCCTTTGAGCTTTACTATAAACTAATGAATTAAATAGTGTACATATTAAAAGAGTATTTAATTCTGAACCAAAAATATATAGATTAAAAAGAGGAAAAATGATAGGTAAGCATAAACATTTATAAATGAACTTGTAGCACATAAAGCGTTACAAATTCATTTGTAGTGATATTTGATAACTGATTAATCAGCATCAGACACTTTAAGAATTAAGTGTTTGTATCATTGCAGGGTGTTTTCCATGGCTTAGACAATTTTGTTAATGAAGCAAGCTATATGAGTATGATTGGCACCACTCCTGGATGGGGAGGAAAATCGTTTATTGTTCAAGTAAGTATTCATTACAAGTAATAACAAATATATGCTTTAAACCAATTTAAATTTGTATTGAATTTATTCCCAAAATGTAAATAAAACAATATTTAGTTGATTCAAAAAAAAAAGAGGAAATGATCTTGCTTTTACATTAAATGGTTAACATATATCATAAAAGGAATGCATATTTATAATTAATACACAAATGTAAACTGCAGACTAAAGAAAAAACAAAACCTTTAAAGAAAGATTACTGCATAACAATTCACTATTTATTAGTTGTATTAGCAAACTAATTTTGTGGTAGAATTCTATTTGTATGAGAAACTGATATGAGCTGTAAAAGTATGTTTTGCTGATGGTAGGAAGGTTACGACGGTGCTACATAACTTTTCTTTATGCAAATATATAATTAGACTCCATAAAGTTCAATAGATATTTTGTTGGTGGGGAGGCTATTATTTTATAATCTAATTTATTCATAGGTAAATTATATTGTATTATTGCTTGTGATAGAGGAGTGTGTCCTTTATGATGTTGAATATCGGTTTCATATTCTGATATTCATCCTTCTATGATTCTGTATTGATTTTTATTAATTAATATATTATTAAGATCATTTAATTATACAGAATAAATTCTGCAGGAGGGGGCATTCTATTCTGATCATTTATTGTTAATAATTTTGTGGTATTTGCGATATTATTGGGTTGTTTAATTTATATGGTTTGAGGATGTTATTAATGGTTTGAGAGAAACTTTTTATGCATATAAGAGAAACTTATAGTAGATTTTTTCATATTACTTTCACTATTTTGGGGTGGATTAATTTGTTTTCAGCATGATATCTAAATTCACAATGTTTTTGAATATTTCATATAAATATTTTGGAATATCTGGCTTGAATGCCTATTTCATAAATAAAATTCAGTTCATCTTTTAAGAGTTGTGTGTGGTAGAACAGTATCTGTAAGCTCATAGAAAGTACATATTAAAATCTGCTTTTTTACATTTATTAGGATGTGCAGAATCTGCTGCAAGTAAGTTGGGGATTATGTAGGTTTCCTATAAACTGTAGTTTGGCATCTTTTGCCTTGTCTTATTAAAGTTATGCCTAAATAAGCCACCTTGGTTTTCTACCTCACAAGTAAGTTGTATTGAGGGCATTATACTATTAAATGTGTCAATTAAAGTTTGTACATCACTATTTTCATAATTCAAAAAAAAAAATATTGTCAATGTAATGTATGTATAACATGGGTTTAAATGGACATTTTTCTAAAGCATTAGTTTCAATGTATCTCATGACTGCTTCAGCCATGAGGCTAGAGAGTGGTGATTCCATGGGGAGCCCTCTCTCTGGATCCCTGAACGATTGTTAGATTGCCTTATAAAACCACCTCACATCAGACAGTTCACTGCCCGACGATGACATAAATTGAATAATGTTGAAACGCATTGCACCACATTAATTTTAATTTCTGATATATTTTAAATGCCAATTTGTAGTTTGAATGTATCAGTTAAAAATAAGTTTTATGCTTTCAAGTGCCTTTAAACAACTTTTACATGAGCCTCAAATCTTCAAACTAATTGATACTATTACAAATTGCTACATACTGATGATCTTTACAATTCAGTGGATAGTGCTTCAATGGTGTTAACAACAAAGACACTGGTGGTGATGTCAAATCTAACATCTAGTGACAAGCATACAAGATGAAAGAAAGTAGTGCTTATCTGTAGTGTGATAGCTGTTATGTACCAAGGATGTTGCGAATTACAAGGATTGTGTTTCTCTGCAAAAGATATTATCTACTGTGTTGAGTGTACCAACCAGGTTTACACAAGTATAAATTTCTCTTTAATGGGCATATAACTAACACAAGCATAACTTCTGAAATAGCATGCTTTCATCACATACATGAGTATATAAGAACTTTAAATGTTCAAATTAGTATCAATAAATCCAGTACTTAGATGTTCTCTCTGCAAAAGTACTACTGTACTTAGGATAATAACCTAACACTGTTGCATATTATATATGCAACGATGTATGTTAGAATATGCTAAAGAGGTCCAAAGGCATTTGAAAAGCCAATTTAACAGTGTAGTTCATGATTAAATATTTTTAATGCAAGAAGTAGCCTGCATTGGTCAGTGGACATAGCATCATACTACTCCATGATAATGCTCTACCTCACATCTCACAAGTAATCATATGTAAACTCCATCACAGTTACAGTGTGAGACCTCCTGCTCACCCAATGTATTCATCAAACCTATCGCCAAATGGTGGATACTTCTTCAAACATCTCGACTACTTAGTAGGGAAAACATTCGGCAATGAGACATTAGTTCAAAATGTCTCTAAAGAATTCATTGCTTCCAGAAACTTTTTTTACACCTGATATTCTTGTCAAAAACTCAGTGCGTACCACAACTGAAAATGAGTGAAGAATTATACCAGTAAATTGGTATTTAAAGCCATTCTGATGGCTGATGGGTTAATGCACATGGTTGCTGACCCAAAAGACCTGGGTTCGAGCCCTAGGTATAAGGTATTGATGTTTGTGTTGTCTTTCTGTTGAGGTCTTGCCTGCCTCACAAATCTTCTCTATGGCATATTGAATATACAGGCTCCTGTCAGACATCTGTTTCAAGCAGATGTTTCAGAGGATATTTAGTTTTTTAATAGTATTTTAGCCATGTGCTCACCAAACTTAATCATATTGATCTTTATCTTCAATCATGCAGCATGAATAATGGGTTTTCTGTTTATGGTTTAATATTGTCATTGCTTCATTTGTATGTTATAGGAAAAACAGTTCCTGGCCTTTTGGAATGAAATTTTTTGTTTTGCCAAGATGCTCCTATTAGATTGGGCCATATGAGTTGCTTAGTATCAGATTTCACGAGGTGCCAAATTTATTCTCTTTCATATTCATTAATTTTTTTTTTACATTAAAGGTAGGTATATATTGTTATGTTTAAGAATAGTAAAGTTTTCATTTTTATTTTGACAGTGAAGTGTGCATAGGTACTTAATTTTATATTCAAATTGAATTCTAAACATTTGATTTAGGGCAGGTTTTTTTGCCAATTTCTAAGATGTATTTTGGTGGAAATATCCAAAAGAAGAATTGCAGCATTCCAGAATCATTACCGGGATTCTAGTTACCCTGAACGAGCCTATACACCCTTTCAACTAAGTTGAGACCTAGCATAAATGAATTGTATGCACATTATGACAGGCAAGCCTTTCCTAATACCATATTTAGGGAAAACTTCTTTATAAGTAACCGAAAGAAATATATGAACTTTTTCGAAGAGAAAAATCCAGATAGCTGTATTGAATTTTCTATTAGTTGTCCAAATAAATTTGGGCAGTTTTGATGTACCTTTTAAATAAAAAAAGTGAATGTAACTTTTAAATAAAAATTTATGCAATAATGTAACCACCATTACAATATTTGACTTCCTCCTGATGAGAAATGAGTTTTTAGATCCCCCCTCTGGAAAAATTCAGGATCTTTAGAGTGCAAATTATTATCTAATGACAGAAACATGGGAAAGATCTGGAAAATAATAAAGCAGATATAAAGTTTCCCATCCAAGGTCATGAAGAAGAAAGATAACACCTTTCCTATTCAAGAGTGTAGGCTTCTTCTTCAGTAATGTAACATGTATCCATTGTAGTTGTTCCGAGTATGTTTAGTCAGGGGGTAAGAGTTCATAGTGCATAATTCTTTCTGTATTCCCACCACACACAGCATAATTTTCTTCTGATGAAATCCAGGTTCTGATGTGGCAGAGAAGGTTCCCCAGGTGAAAACCAGTGATGTGAGTGCTTAAGGGTGATTGTTCTTAATAGAATTAAGAATCTGGTTGACAGACAATTGTGTGATGAGCAGTGTGGATTCAGAAGTGGTAGGGGATGTGTGGATCAGATATTTTCACTCAGGCAGATTCTTGATAAATGTTTAGAGTTTCAGAAATCTTTGATTGCTAGCTTTGTTGATTTCAAAAAGGCTTTTGACTTTGCTGATTGACATAATTTGTGGTTGATTGTGAGATCGTATGGCATACCAGACAAGTCAGTTAACATAATGAAAGCTCTCTATCATAACATTGAATTGTGAGTGAGAGTTGGTAAAGTTTGTAGCAATTGGTTTTGCATTACTTCTGGTGTTCGACAATGTTGCATTTTATCTCCTTTTCTCCTTAGTTTGGTTATTGATTATGTTATGCAAAATTCATTGCAAGGGAAAGATTTTGGCCTTAAATGGTCTGGAGATACGAAAATTTATGATTTAGGTTATGCTGATGATTTAACCCTTTTGGCAAATGATGTTGATGAGATGAACTCTATTATTCAAGCTGTTGATGAGACTGGTAGTAGAGTAGGTTTGGTTATAAACAGAGAGAAAACTAATGTGATGAAAATTGGTCAGGCAAGCTGTGATTCAGTTAATCTGAATGGTTGCAGTCTTGAGCAGGTGTCACAGTTTATTATCTTGGGAGCTATGTAACAGATACTGGTGATGTGTGGCAAGAATTAACAGATGAATAGGGGTTGCTGTTGAGACTTTTAAGAATCTATGGAGAGTGTTGAGAATAGGCATATATATAAAGACTGAAATAGAGTGTTGAGAAATAGACTGAAGACTAAAATTAGGCTGTATAATAGTTTGGTTCTTTCTGTGGTTAGTTATGGTAGTGAAACTTGGACACTTTGTAAACAAGATATAACAGGAAACTAGATGTTCTTGATTCTAGATACTTGCGCAGTATCTTGAGTATTAGGTGGTTGAACTTTGTAAGTTATGATGAGGTTAGACAAAGGAGTTGGCAACCTGCTTTGAACAATATATTGTGCACTGGGAGACTCTGTTGATTTGGCCATGTTGCTCATATGGATAATTATAGATTAGTGAATTGGGTTATGAACAGTGTTCCTAAAGGTCTCAGAAAGAGGGGGAGACCTAGGATGCAGTCAGCAGATAATGTCAAATAAGACCTTGTTAATTGGTGTGCAGTGGCCAGATGTAGCAGATGTAGGCTCAGGACAGATATGCTTGGAAAACTAAATTGCACATTCTGATTGGACCTCAGTAGCCCATGGGCTGCTTGATGGTGATGATATGGGAAGATATATAGGTTTAAAATTTTTTGATTTATTATTTTAAGTGTCCAGTTTGACATAACCTTCAACCACCTTATGTTTATCCCTGTGTACCTGTCTGCTTTGTCAACCAAGTTATCAAGCCAAAGATTCTTATCAGTTCTTAACTGATCCTTTATCTGTTTTATTAAGCTCCTTGTAATGCCTTCTGTTCCACTTACCTCCAAAATTTTTATTGATATATGACTCGTAAACATTGTCCACATTTTTCCTCTCTTTTGGAGTTGTGTTTAAGTAGCCCATGACATTGCAGACTTCACAACTTCAGCAATCATAGCATTTCTTGCCTATTGTGGGATGATACACTATCTGATCAAAAGTACTTGAACACTCCTTCTGAGTAATGGATTTGCCCATATATGCCACAGCCACAGGTATAAAAGGACACATATGGCCTGGAATACCTCAGACATTCATGAGTAGGAGAATGGGCTGTATGGTAGAACTCAGTGACTTTCAATATGGCACAGTCATAGGATGCCACCTTAGCAACAAGTCAGTTTGGAACATTTTGTCTTGCTGCACCTGCCCCGATCAACTGTAAGTGATGTTATTGTGAAGTGGAAATGCCTAGGAGCAACAATAGCACAATCGCAACCCAATAGGCCATGTAAAATGACAGAGCAGGACTGCTGAGTGCTGAAGTGGGTGGTGCAACAAAATCGCCTGTCCTCTGTTGCAACACTCACCACCAAGTTCCAAAATGCTTCTGGAAGCAATGTAACTGTTCATACACCATAACTGTTCATCATAACTGTTCATCACAAACTGTTCATCACAAGCACCATAACTGTTCATCACAAACTGCAAGAAATGGGTTTCCATGGCCAAGCAGTCACACACAAGCCTAATATCAACAAGATTAATGCCGAGCATCAGTTGGAGTGGTGTAAAGCACGGCGCCAGTGGACTCTTGAGCAGTGGAACTGTGTTCTCTGGAGTGATGAATCATGTTTCACCATCTGGCAGTCCAACGGAGAGTCTGGTTGTTGAAGATGCCAGGATCCAGTTGGAGTGGTGTAAAGCACGGCGCCAGTGGACTCTTGAGCAGTGGAACTGTGTTCTCTGGAGTGATGAATCATGTTTCACCATCTGGCAGTCCAACGGAGAGTCTGGTTGTTGAAGATGCCAGGTGCACTCTATTTGCCTGATTGTGTTGTGTGAACTGTGAAGTTTGGTAGAGGAGGAATCATTCTCTGGGGTAGTTTTTCATGATTCGGATTGAGCTCCCTAGTTCCAGTGAATAGGACTCTGAACACCACAGCCTCTAATGACATTCTTGACAATTCTGTACTCTCAACCTTGTGGCAACAGTTCAATGAAGACCCTTTCCTGTACCTACATGACAATGCCCCCATCAACAAAGCAAGGACCATGCAGGAATGGTTTGATTAGATGGGTATGGAAGAACTTGACTGGCCTGCACTGAGCTCAACACCATGGAACATTTTTGGGATGAATTGGAATGCCGACTGTGAGCCAGGCTGAGCTGCTGACATCAGTGACAGGCCTCACTAATGCTCTTGTGTCATAATGGCAAGCAATTCCTGCAGCAATGTACAAAAACTAGTGGAAAGCCTTCTCTGCAGAGTTGAGGCTTTGATAGCAGCAAAGGGTGTACCAGTGCAATATTAATTTCTTTCTTATTACTATTATTATTAATAGTAAATTTATTTACTATTTACTACCATCCCGTGGCCGAGTGGTTAGCACGCTTGGCTACTGATCTAAGGGACCTGGGTTCGAGCCCCTGATTAGGCATGGATGTGTGTGTGTCGTTTTTCTGCTGAGGTCCTGCCATCCTCTCAGATCTCCTACTGCGGCATATAAACTGACAGGCTCCTGTCAGACCTCTGTGGCAAGCAGCTGCTTGAGGGGGTATTTTTTTTTTATTCATTTCCTATTTCTTTCCTATTACTTTATTATTTACTTACAATCGTAATAGGAAAGGAATATTATTCCTTTCCTATTACGATTGTGGATGAGTGAGTGTTCGGATACTTTTGATCATATAGTGTATCTTGTTATAGCAGCATGAAAACTGTTTTCGTTATTTACCATAATAGTCATCTGTAACAAAACACATGCCGATTGCCATTATGGCATTCACTTCTGTGTAAGCATCATTTTGGCAAACACTTGTTCAACCTATACTCTGATGTTATCCAGCTATTTATATTATATAGCCATGCTGCAATAGTTATGATATTTTTAATTTCTACATTGAGATTTTACTAAATTTATAATATTTACACTGTGACTTTTTTATGTTCAAACTATAGATAATTTAATTGTACAATATTTGTAACTTGCACATGATTGTGGGTTATTGTCTTATTAATATACTCTGTTTATCAAGAGGTAACAGCAGATACTTTACCTTTGTGTACCATTGAGCTAGTAACTTTACCCTGATTGGTGGTTCTTTGACTTGGCTTTTTGAATATTGCATCTATAGTTTTAACCCATAACAAAAACAAGTCCGACTTTGTTTCCACATACTTACATATCAGACCAATGAAACATTATATAAAAATCTTGAAATATATATATTCACTCTGTATTGAGATGCCTGTTTATTAGATACCCTACCTAGCAGCATGTTTCATCTCCTTTGGCCTTCAGAATTGACTGAATTCATTGGGGCATGAAACTTACCAGATGCAGATTTCTTCGCGCACGAATATTGTACCATACAGAAATGATTTGTATGTGCAGTTGCTGCGAATTGGACATCAGCACAGTCTCACTGCAAACAGCTCTTACCACCTCATCCCAAAGATGTTCGATAGGGTGCTGGTCAGTGAAGTAAGGAAAACACGTCAGCATATTCCTGGAACCATTCGGTGATGATATGTGCCTTGTTAGCAGGTGCGTTATAATGCTGAATATGCCCATCTGAGTTAGGATAACTGCAGCCATGAAAGGTTTAACTTGGTCAACAGTGATGTTCAATATGCTGTGGTGTTCATATGTTCTTCAATGAGTATCATGGAGTCTAATATGTGCCATGAATATCTTCACACCATGACACTGGCACCACTGGCCTTGTGCTGTTGACACAAGGCAAGATAGTTCCATGGTGTCATGTTACTTGCACCAAATTTTGATCCTTCCATCAGCATGATGCAAAAGGAACCTAGATTTATCCAACCATGCCACCTTTCTCCAGTCCTTAACAGTCCATTATCAATGTTCCTGCACCCACTGGAGGATGCTCTTTAGTGTTCTTCGCTGAAAACAGTGGCACTTGACGTGGTTGGTGGCTGTTGTAGCCCATTTGCAACAAGGTCTGATCCATGGTGTGTTCTGCACACCAATGTTTAATTCTGCTATGATTTGACTGGTTATGGCCCATCCGTTTGCTTGCATGATTCTTGCCAGTCTACTTTGACCCTTCTGATCCACAAGCTATTTTCATCCACAGGATTGCCAATCACTGGTAGTTTTATGTTTTGCACCATTGTCGTATGTTTTGCACCATAGTCGTACGTTTTTCACCATCTTGATAAACACTTGATATGATTGTGTGTGAAAAGCTCAGAAAGGGGGCTGTTTGGGAGAACCATTCTGATGCTTAAAGAGCTGGTCTGTCTGATTTATACCACACGCTGCAGTCACGTGACATATTGTATGTTGGAATGAACCATTTATGTGATGAGTGGTGGTGTACCTAATAAACTGGCATCTCAATGTATAAGTTTTTAAACTATGTCACGATAAATTTTGTTAACCTAAGTCTGCAGAAATGTTTCTAAAGCAGCAACACTAAAAAATTATTCACACCTTGGTTATAAAAATTTAGACCATCCTTAAAATGAGTCATTATTTCAGACATTTTTTTAACTTTCAGATACTGGGTGCTAAGTTTAAATAAATCCTCTGAATTGATCTTTAGGAGTTGGTAACACAAATTATTTATGCAGTTAAATGCAACTTTAATCACAAGTAAAAAATTATTATTGTACCAGAATTCATGCTGTGTGAATGCAATTGTGACGTCGCTGTGTATATGAAAGTTTTTTTGCAAAAAAAATTTGCATAATTCGTTTGTTGTAGTGAAATTATGGATGGAAGTATTTTGGAAAATTAACTACAGGCATGCATATAAGAAGAACCATAAAACATAAACAAAGTCATTTTATTATACTGCCTTAGGCAAATAGCAAAAAACAACTATTTAATAAGTTTAGAATTGCATTACTCTCTTTATTAGCTAATTATTATTATTAGCTATTAGCTAATTTAAACCTATTTTTTCCCAATTTTCTTGAAACAAGAGTCTTATAATGTTTATATCACAACCAGTGACATCTTTCTAAAACTATGCAAAGCTGAAACATTTTTCCCTTCGAAGTTTGCTGTCAACACTTGTAATGAAATTTAACTTCGTCTTTAAAATGAATGAGAAATTATCAAATTAAGGTATGAATATTACTTAACCTTGAGGTAAGCATGCAATAAAGTGATTGCTAAGCTTGAGTAAAATGCTTGGAATTAGAATTTGAAAGTAATTATTGACATCACTAATTACACTGCTATCCATTAAAAGTGCAACACCGGGAAAGACAAGAGATATCAAAGCTATATTTAATGAATGCATAGCTTATGTTACAAGGATCAAGTGATTACAAATACAACTCGGTTAGACTTGTGGAATATAAAGAAATCAGTGTCTTGTGTAACCATCATGAGCGGCAATAACCACTGCTACATGGTCCGGCATTGAGAGGATGAGATGTCAGATGTGTGTTTGGGGAATGTCAGTCCATACAGTTTCAATATGTAGCCAAAGTTCATCTGTTGTAGCAACTGCTGGTGTCTGGTGTGCTAGTCGTCATGATATCATGGACCTGACATGTTCAATTGGAGACAGATCCAGTGAACGCACAGACCAAGGCAGAAGTGTCACATGGTGGCTATCCAGGAATTGTTGGATGATTCATGCCACATGTGGTCGGGCATTGTCCTGTTGGTAAGTGGCACCAGTGAACCCCTGAAGATGTACCCTGAAGAATGAAACCTGAAGATGAAACCCTGAAGATAGGTACGACCACAGGATCCAGCATCTCAGTGATGTAATGCTGGCTGTTCAAAGTACCAGTAATGCATACGAGGCATGTGCGTGAGTGGAGTCCAATGGCACCCCATACCGTAACATCAGGGGCTGGACCTGTATGGCTCTGCATCATGCATGTCTCACTGAGCTTGTCACTGCAGTACCATCAGATATGAATTTGTCCATCATGGTGCTGCATACTGAAGTGGGATTCGTCTGAAAAGATGATGAAATGCCATTTGCACATCCATGCACGATGTTCTTGGCATCATTGCAGTCACATACGCCTGTGTTGTAGAGTCAATGCTAGCTGAAGCAATGACCGTCTAGCAAAGATGCCCCCAATGCTGCAGACGATGTCGAACTGTACGTGCGGACACCGATTGATGTGTAACACACCCTAACTATTCAACTAAGGTGTTTAATGTGGCTGTACTATCATTCATAGCCATGTGCACGAGATATCTGTCCTCTCATTCTTTTGTGTGATAGGGCTGTTGAGATCCCTCATGTCAGTGAGTTTGTTCCTCCTCTACCCACTGATGCCATATTCTCATCACTGTGGCAGCATTTCATCTAACACGAGCACCAATGTCTCAGTACAATAATCTGCCTTCCCATAATAACAACAATTCTCCCCCAATCAAGTCGGAAACCTGGTTGTATGGATGCTGTGCTCTTTGACAGGGCATACTTCATCCTTTAGTGCGCAAGAAACTGCGAACAAACACAATTCCAGTGCTTTACACCAGTTCTTTGTAATCTCTTCTTATTCCACTTCCAGGGGGCATTTCTGTCACACATTATGTGCTGTGTGCTTTGAATCATTTACATGTTATCCCATGGACTACCCATCTTGCATATTTTGGAACAATCTAATGATTCTATATCCAATTTGCACGAACAATCTAATGAGTTCTTCCTGGTGTTGCACTTTCAATGGCCAGCAGTGTACATCGCTCTCCTCTGGAGCTTTTAGTAAATACACTTCCCAAAATCTCTTTAAGACAACAGGTTCCTCTATGGATGGAAAATACCAAAATTTTAAATGAATATTGCAAACGACCTTTTAAGACAGAAATTTTGGTGGTAGCGTGTGATGGTCAAAAGGTTTACATTGGTAGCAATAATGTCCTTTTACCCCTAGACTGTGAGGGGAACGGAAATACAGTAAACCCTCCATGTGCGTGAGTTCCATTTGCACGAATTCAAATCTATGCAGAGTATCTTTATTGTTCTTTTTTTTTTTGTGCACGAACAGAAATTCAGATATACACAAGTATTGCTAAAGTTAATCCTATCTTTTAAAAATTGAACTTTTAGGATAATTGCTTAATACAAATTAAAATAACTTAAAGTTTTCTGTTATTGAGCAATAAAATTTCGAAGTTTCATTCAAATTATTTGCATATTAAAAGGTTTTTTACAAGCAAACTCTGAAGCTTTTCAGAGCAAGAAAAATTTTAGCTTCCATCAAAAATCGGGCATATTCAGATATCCCCTACATTTGCCGGATAATTCCATTATTTATTATATCTGAAAAAAAATATACATTCTCTACAGGAGAGAATCACAGAGCATCACACAGATGTCTTCCAAAACTTAACCAATTGTCAGTCAGCATTCTGTAACTACTGATCTACAAACTTACCTCTAGCTGTGAATTGTTGCTTGTTTCTTTCTCACCTGACATTGCACATAGGTACATAAAACACATCACTAAAATATCGAAACTTGTTCTTTTATTTTTAACATCTCTTCAGTCATGCATTTAATTTATATGTATATTTTATGCAAGTTGTAATATAAGTTTGATTATAATAATAGTAAGAAGTCTGTCAGTTGTAGGGATATATTTCATGTGAAATGATAGCTTCTGTTATTATTTTTCCTCCATGCAAAGAAATATTTCATGTGAAATGATAGCTTCTGTTATTATTTTTCCTCCATGCAAAGAATATTAATGAGGAGTAGATGTGGCTCTTTTTAGCATGTTGCTGGATTCATTTATTTTTCACTGTTTCCAACAGAAAGTTTAACGCTCTTTAAAATACTTTGCTCTGAATAATCATTTTTGAACTTTTTTATGTCTCATAATTTTATATGCATATTCTGTTTGTTTGGCTCAGTCGGTAGCACGCCAGGCTTGTAATCTGCAGTTCCCAGGTTCTAGTCCCAGCTGGGTCAGCGTTGAGATTTATATCTGCAAAATTCCCTGCCCACAGTCAGTACGGGACACCAATGGGCTTAGAACGGCCGCCTTCCGTTGAATGGGACGTTAAGCCATGGCCCCGTGTATGGGAGAGCCATGCCCTGTGCACATTAAAGAACATGCTGGATGGCCTTGATGGGAGGTTATCATCTGTCTCCCAATAGCTGTTCCAATGGGTCCCCTCCCCCAACCTCTGAGCCTTCAGGGTCCATGTGACCTGGCCATTTAGCCCATGGTGTACAAAAAAGTGCCACCCAGAGGTAAAACAACCCAACTGTTTGTGTTTTAAGAGAAAGCACAGATTCATGGTTTATAATTTGTCAAAAAGTATTTAAAAAAATATATTTGCACTACTTAATATCACCTCTCCATCCATAATTTATCAAAACATGCTTTGAATATTCATCTGCAAAATTGTACAGAATGAAATAGCAATGTAAAATATAATGTTACAAGAAGCAGCACCACTGGGTGATTTATAGTCTAAAGAACAGAGCATGATTTTTCCACACCACTACCACAAAACATACAAATGACAAAACCTATTTATGTAACAAGAATGTTTAAGGTTATCTGAACAAATAATTGGATTGTGGAAATATATATGCATATGCTAAAACATTTTTGTGGTGATCAAAAATGCACATAGTAATATGCTAAAAGATGAAAGCAGAAAACTAGTTTTGTACTGGATGGAAATGGTGCTGTACAGGTGCATTTCTTGCTGTTTGGGAGACTGCAGCCACAAATTCTTAGACTTTATATGCACTGACTCATCTTCTTTATTATTACTAGTGGTAATTCATCATGAAGAAGTTACTACAGAATAAATCTGAACTGCTGAGAAAGCTTACTGCATAATCACTGGACTCTTATGAATTGTATATAGTAAGGATGAATTTCCATCCAAACATTGTTAGCTGTGAAAAAAAAAGCCATTATTTTTGCAATTGAAATTATTATTGAAATATCGATGTTAAAATCTTTTGACATTACAGCATTCATACTGTTTTAAAGTTTCATATTTTAAATGTACAGTCATATAAAGTTTTTATTTAAGATTATGTACATTGTGTTTAATTTTTTTTTATTTAACTTGAATTATTATGATTATTTATGTAGGGTTTGGGTAATGTTGGTCTACATGTGATGCGCTACTTACACAGGGCTGGTGCTAGATGTATTGGTGTAATGGAAGTAGATGGAAGTATCTTTAATCAAAATGGATTGGATCCAAGAGAATTAGAAGATTGGAAATTAGTGAGTTATCAAGAGGATAAGTATATTTTTTCTGTATATATATATAAGATAGCATTGAAACTGGTAAAAAGGTAAATTTAATTATAGAGAAAACTAAAGTGATGAAAATTGGTCTAGTGGATTGTGTTCCATTTCTTTTGAATGGCTGTGTTCTTGTGCAAGTTGCATTGTTTTATTATTTTAGGAGTAGTGTCACAAATGCTGTTGATGTGTGACATGAATAAACAGAAGAATAGGGATTGCTACTGGGACAGTTAAGAATCTGTGGTTGGTTAGAACAGATGAATAATAAGCTCTTTGAGATCAAGCCTGCTATTAAACTATGGTAGTCATCTTTTCACCAGAATTGTAAGGAGGAAGTTGTACTTGCTCGACCCTGCATAGATCATGGATTTTTCATTCATTCTTCTTCAGGTGGATGACTAACCTCTGCGCAAGTTTTGTGACACCATTTTAACTACCAAGCTATTTTAATTGAATGCTTCTGTTTTAATGTTGAACATTATATTTATTTTAACTCTCATTATTTCCTATCTGATCATTTGGTTTTACCACCGGTTTTTGATATTTTAAGAGATACTGGCTAATTTTAACTGTGTTTGATAAAATGACTGTTGGTGAAATTTGAACCCATTGTATGTAAGATAACAAGAAATTTAATGCCTTTGAGTTTAGATGCTTATGCAGTATCTTGTGCATTAGGTGACTTTAAGTAATGATGAGATTACATGAAAGAGTCAACAACCATCTTTGAACAGCAATATGCAGAGAGAGACTGTGTGGTGGCTTGGCCACGTTTCCCATGTGCATAAGGACAGATTGCCAAATGGAGTTATGTATAACAGATTTAATACAGTTGAGTTAAATTAAAAACTTAATCACTATCCAAGCTGTTTTATTATTGTTTAAGTAAATCAAAATAGCATTTTGATCGGTAAATACAGGATAGTAGGAATTTTAGTCTAGATGTGGTGGGCTAATTTTCCAAATGGGCCCTTATTAGAAGTGGCTTTCACAGACCTGATGCCACAGCTGTAGCTTATGGTGTGTTTGGAGGACTGAATTCCACTGTCTGTTTGGACCTCCATAGCCCATGGTTGCATGAGGATTATGCATATTGTATGTGCAAATTGAAATTGCATTCGTGTTTAATTTTAAAAAATACAGCAGGACTTCACCAGTGTCAGAAATCCATAGCCTTATCAAAGAGCTGTGAGATACATGAGATTAGGTTTAAATGTTACTCATTCTCAAGATATGAGTATCAGTGTGAACTATATATTATGATGTCCCACCCACTTGGCAATCTCTGATTTTCAAAATCTCAGTGCAATGCCCAGCTTTAGGGTGGGATGAATAATCATGGAATAAGGGGATCAGTAGAAAGAATTTGCTTTACTATAACCAATTCAAACTATATGCTGTGGTACCAAATTTTCAGTTACACTTTTACTCTCCATAATTTCACTCTAATTCTTAAATTTATCTTCATCTGCATTATTTTGGTGAACTCTATTTAATATATCCTCTCTATAATTAATCCTTTTCTAATTATTGAGCAGCAACTTCTGAGAGTATAATGTTTATTACACTGTCTATTTCAGCTTACTCTACATTAAGAAAAAATAGGTGTTATACATAAATATTGTGTTAAAATTGAAATAATGCTCAATAGGATAAATATTGAAAATAATATTCGATGTAATGGTGTTTGTGATTATGTTGTAATAGGGTACAGGTTGGGATTTTGAGTTTATTGCCACCAAGGGAAAAGACATTAGAGGTCTGAGACATCTGCGAGGTGTTGCTGAGATGTGGTAATAATATTATGCTAGCAACTTAGACTGAAACTTTTGAACTTTTGTAATGTTCCCCAGTCAAAAACAGATTCCAAATAAATTAAATTTTGGATGTCTGGCAATATGCTAATTGCCAAAAAGGGTTCTAAGTTTAATTAAAATCAATTCACAAGCAATATTTAGCTGCACAACATATACAAGTGTGTAAAATATGATACTGAGCACTATAAATACTGCTCAAGAAAAATACACTGAAAAGCAAATTAAATATATAAGAAAAATTGTTTAAATATTTGACTTATGAATTACAATTCTGACACAGAATCAGACAATAGATTTTACAGCAAAAAGACCTTTGTAACCACTGATTAAACTACTTTTTCCCTTCACTGATTAACTACTGCTATTACTTACAGTGATGCACATGTGGGATGATGGGAGAGGCACATTAACATAGTGTTGTGGGTGTTTGATGATGCAAGCTGTTCTTACCTTGGCACACATATTGCATACCAGTAACATTATTGGAAAACAAGTAGATGGTGAGCTACATGTTAGTAACTTGAGCTAAGGAAAAGGAAATTATGCTTGCCAAAAGGGGCAACCTCCAATTAGATAAATAAATCTAACACAAATAAAAATAAATGGTTACTATAGTTAAACACAGTGAAGATATTATTCTGAATAATATCAACAATTTCACTGTATAAATAAAATATTCAATTAATGATTTTGAAAGCACATTAAGATATTAAAGGTCAATATGTCCTTCTTACATAGATAGGAACCTTTAAATAATATGCTAACCTTTGTTGACAACTTACGTGCTTACACTTCATCTCAATGAAGGTTATGAAGGATAGTTCAATGTGAGTTAAATGCTACTGTTATAAGAACTAGTTGAAAATGTAGAGGTTTATGGCTGATGCACTACACTTAACAGCTGTATCTTAAGAGAGTCCACACTGAAGATCATTCCTATACATGAATTCAAGATGAAAGTCTTGATAATCTTAGGACATCAGAAGTCATTCAGATATGGTGAAGATTGTTGCTGCAGTGAGATACCAGTTCAACTTTATACCTCTGACTTTATTCGCATAATTGTTCCCGCACCAACATTTATATTTCTAATTTTTCTAAGTGACACTTCCCATCCTTCGATGTCATAATGTTAGTTCAAGTAAAAATTTAATAAATAAAAAACCTCAAGCAGCTTGCCAAGAAGATCTGATAAGAGCCTGACAGTTTATATGCCATAGTAGGTCTGTGAGGAGGGCAGGACCTCAACAGAAAGACAATACAAACATCAATGCCTTATCCAGGGATTGAACCAAGTCTCTGAATAGTATCCAAGCACGCTAATCACTGGGCCACAGGAAAGACTTTAAAATCACGTAGTTTATGTCACAATGTGCATTTCGTTGTATCATTTTAACATCATCTGAGGACTAATCAAACATTGTTAAGTGATGCTGTTATAAAGTTGAGGCTTCCTACTGGAATTATGGATAATTTTAAAAGTGGCACCCTCTGTCATTGTTCCTGTAGCCAAATGGTGAGTGTGCTTAGCTACTGAGAAAAGAGACCTGGCTTCAAGCCCCAGGTAAGGCATGGATGTTTGTGTTATTTTTCTACTGACATCTCACCTTCCTCACAGATCTTCACTATGGCATATTAAACTGACAGACTCCTCTGTGGCAAGCAGCTACTTGAGGGTGGGGGGCTATTTTTTAAAATTCCAAACCAGAGGAGGGGGAAATATATTCAGTGTTACAAAGTTCATGTATTAAAAGTTTAATAATCAAATTTTCCATAAAGTTTAATTGAAACTGAAGAGATAGTGAAATTGTTAATTTAGGTTCCAAAACATTTTTTGATAATCTATTTTGTAATATAACTTAGAAAAAGTTATTATATGCTTTAATTTAAATGTCACATGTCATATTGATGCTCTTCTCATACTTGCCATCTTCATGACATACTTTGTCATTTGTTTCTTGAGGTTGTTTATGAGCAGCTGAAACAATACCTTCTTAAGGTACAGAAAATTGTGTACTGTAGGTAGAAAGTTCATAATGTCAATTAGAGAAGATCTTGCATCGCATCGAGCACCTGACATTTTCAGAAAGTTGTGTGTTCATATCCCACCTGACTCAAGACAATTTTTCCTCTAAAATAGATCATCATCCTCAAGCAGCCATGGGCTATGGAGGTCTAATTAGACTGTGCAATTTAGTTCTCCAAGCACATTTGTTCTGAACTACATCTGATACATCTGGCCACTACACACCAATTCTAATGAAATTCTGTTTGACATTGTCTGCCCACTGCTTTCTAGGTCTCCCCCTCTTTCTTAGGTCTTTAGCACACTGTTAATAACTCTATTCGCTAATCTATAATTATCCATACGGACAACATAGCTAAACCAACAGTCTCCCTCTGCACAATGTTATCTTGTTTTAGCCTTTATCATAAAAGATATTCAAAATTTCAACCAGCCATGTGATAACAGACATATGATCAGTTGTAAACATTTCAGTAGTAATTTTATCTACTCTTGGTGATCTATGTAGTTTAAGTTTAGAAATAGTAAAATTAGCTTCAGAATTATATAGAGCCGACATTAAAGCCAGAATGCATCTATCATGATTACAAACAATGGGAGTAGAACTACACATTATTTAGAACATCTCTGAAATTCTCAGTTCACATTCAATAACCTTACATGTTTATCCTTCAGTGGTATACCTGTCCGTTTTTTCCCCACACCAAACATTAACTATCTGGTACAGCTCTCTGATGTTTAGCTGCTTTCTCAGCTTTGTCAGCCAATCTATCAAGCTAAAGATCCTTATCAGTTGTTAGTTGATCCTTTACTGGTTCAAAAATTAGAGTAGAGGTACACAGTGTGGTAATTAAAATTAAAGCTATTTAATTCTCTATGACACTGTTAAATGTTTTTAAGCACTTCAACGCATGGGCTAATGCTATCAAGTATCGGTAATTATTAAGTAGAGATTTACTTACCATGCCGTAGAGCAGGCATGTCAAACTCGTTAACCACCGAGGGCCATATTAAGTATTATATATTAAATCGCGAGCCGCAAAACAAAAAAAACAAATGGAAATAAAGATGAAGCATAATTTTTATTATAAACAAATCAATACATACAAAATAATAATACACAGAATATAAACATAGTAAAAAATACATATATATATATGTAGGAAAGTTTCTTTTTTTCAATTTAACATTATTTAAATAAAATAATCTTTTTTTTTGAAGAAACTTGGCAACGTTTTTCATTAACCAAATCTTCAAAATTTGGTTGAATTTGTTGAGCTGTAGTTATTTTTAAAATTGCTTGCACATGCTTGTCTGTTAATCTTTATCTTTCCGCAGTTTTATTATTTTTTAAAGTGGAAAATAGTTGTTCGCAATTCCGATCGGACTCCGACATATACATTTATGCGCAATAGTTTCCCTTATATATAAATGGAAATGTTTTCTGAAATGCGTTTATTTAATTCATGTACCATGTATGTACTTATGATTTTAATTAAAGAATCCAGTGTTGTCAAAAGTTAAATAAATGTATTGGTTATCAATCTTGGCTGGCTGCAGAACAGTTCCCGGCGGGCTGCGTGTTTGACATGCCTGCCATAGAGGATGGGTAGTAACAGGAACTTCTTGGAATTCTTTCGGTGAGAAATTTAAAATCGACGTTTCAGTGGAGATTAAAATAAGGATGACAGTTGCCAATGGTCTACCCGCCTTGGCAAATGAAATAACCATTTATACTTTTGATAGCATAGAGTATTTAAAAAAGTTTCTGATCCACGACTCGCATTTCACGCCCTTCCTATCGGCACTTCATCAGGTGGGAAGTGAGGAGCTTAATGCAGGAGAAGCAGTTGATTGTTGAGTGTGGGGGAGGGATGGGGTGCCATAAATTGACATGTCAGTGGCTCAGCTCTGAGAATCGGAGTGGTTGACTGATGTGCGGGTGGCCCTAATGCGATCTGCATGTAACAGAGGTTGGGAGAGGGTGTGGGATTATGGGAAATTGCCAAGATCTGCGTATGTCGAGGGAAGCTTCACTATTTGTGGCCAGTAATTCATAATTATAATGAGTGCAGTACTTTTAGTGAATTAGCAAATTTCTTAAATTGAAATTTGGGGTTAAGATAATTATGTTATTGAGGGTCTGAATAATGGTTTTCATATTGGTATTGCTATTGGGAGTTTGTGTGTATGGGGGGGGGGGTACATTAACCGCCAATTTTAGGAGGTATTATGGAAGTGTTCTAAAGGGCTTGGTGGGTGTGCATTGGTGCAGGTGGCAACTGGGGATCAGTGATGAGAGAGGAGAGTGTTTAGGGGCATGAACTTTCCGATGTGTATGTTACATCCCCTAAGTATCAGACGCCACGCTGGGGGTAGAAGGACAATGTATGTGTTGCAGGGTTTGGTCAGTTTTACGTAATGAGGATATTTTCTGTGATGGCTAGTTGGAATTTGGTAGGTGGGGATACTATAATTTTAGTGGAGTGAAAATCAGTGGACAGATTGTTTTCGGTGATTGCTTGAGATAGTGTGGTTTTTTGTAGTTTATTTAAGATGTATTTATGCTCTTTAAGTCGGGCGTTAAATGGGCATTAGGTTTTACCTATGTATTTGCCTTTAGGGAAAATTTTACCTGTGGGGTCTTTGAGTTTCATGTAGTAAACTCCTCCAGAGGTGGGTATATGGTCGCGATCGTTTCAAATGAGTTTGGATTGTCTTTCCCGGCATGCAACATGACGTGTGGGCTTTGTACCTCTTGTACCTCTTGTACGTGTAGCTTTGTACCTCTGAGCTACTGTGACATGTTGTCACAGTAGCTTAGAGGCTCATAGGCAGCACAGTAGTCAGAAGCAGTTAGTTAGCACAGAATGGAGGAGCACAGTTAGTGCAGTGTGTATAGTGAAAGTTGAGAAATGATGTGTCTTCTTCATTGAAGTTTTGGTGAGTGTTTTTTGGAAATAAATTGTTTTTTTTATTTAAACCTTTTTGAATCTTTACTAATTTTTTCTCTTGAGCAACGTTAATTGTTTGATTAGAATTTATCTTAACGTTTTGACAATCATTTAATATTTTTGAATTCTTACTCATTAACGCTCGCTGGTATTTTGAACCCTAATTTAACTTTATTTTTTGGCAATTTGTTAATTATTGCCTGGTACCTGACACAGCTATCCAGAGCATAAAAATAATTGGATCAGACAAAGGGTCCAAACTTTAAAAGTATTTCATTTCTTTGGAGCGTTACAGTATATCCACCCCATTCAGTGAGTTCAAAAATGTATATTATTTCGTTGTTGAGTGCTTCTTGCGTATTGCAGTATTTATAGGCTCTGGTAAAATGTGAGTAGAAGGTTGATAATTTATAGTTGTTTGGGTGGGAGGAGGTGCTAGTTATTATGTTAGGTATGAATGTAGGTTTTCTGTATACAGATGTGTGTAGTTTAGTGGGGGTACGGTGCCGATTGATGTCTAAGAACGGTAGGTGTCTGTTTTGTTCTTCTTCACGTGTAAGTTTAATGGTGGGAGGACTGTTAAATTCAGATAGTAATTTTATTAATTCATCTTTGGAGTGTTGCCAGATGATTAATATATCGTCAATATATCGGGCATAAAGTAGTGGGTGGATTTGGGTGGATATGCCAGATATATTGACGATATATTAATCATCGGCATGGAAGTAAATCTCTGCTTAATAATTATTGATACTTGATAGCATAGTTCATGTGTTGAAGTGCTTAAAAACATTTTACAGTGTCAAAGAGAATCAAATAGCTTTAATTTTACATGTTTATTAAACTCTTTGTAATACTTTCTGTTAGGACTAGTAGGGTGTTGATTAAGGATATTCCTACAGTTTATTCTTTCAAAAATAAAATCCAGTGTCTTATAACTCAAATAATTTTGCCTTCCCAGCTCCTTTTTACCCAAAACAGTACTTTAAGTTAAAAAATAAAACTGTTTGAAATGGTCCCATTCTTCCTCAACTTCAATAGTAAGCAAACCATGACAACTGTCATAATGACTAAGTAACTTATCATGGTAAGCTTTAGCTATAACTAGGTCTTCACTGTTAAAGATAACTTTTTTTAATCTTAGGACAACACACTTTTTTTTTTAGTTTTAGGACAACACTTCTTTAAGTTGCAAGACACTTTTAACAAGGTAATGGTCAGATCCAATTTCAGCTCCCCTGTATGCCTGGTATTCCTTACAGAACTAGCCCATTTATTGTTAATATATAATCAGTCATATTTTAATGTAGCTCATTTGTTAAAACCCACTTATACTTATGTATGTCGCAGTATTTGTAATAACAGTTAGTTGTTCTCAAACCATAAAGTTTACTTATCTGTAGGAGATGTTGTCCATTGTCTTTGCAGCTACCAATACCAAAGGGACCTATCATCCCTCCCCAAAGGTCAGAGTCAAAACAACTTTAGCATTGAAGTTGCCTAGAACAAAGGTGATATCTCCTTTCTTGACAGAATTCAAAATGTCCTGAAGTTGTCCAGGGGCGGGGGTGGCTCAGTCGGTAGCGCACCAGGCTCGCAATCTGTAGTTCCCAGGTTCGAGTCCCAGCTGGGTCAGCATTCAGCTTTATCTCTGCAAAACTCCTTGCCCTGCCCACGGTCAGTAGGGGGCACCGATGGTCTTGGAAAGGCTGCCGTCCATCAAATGGGACGTTAAGCCGTGTGCATGTTAAAGAACACACTGGATGGCCTTGATGGGAGACTACCTTCTGTCTCCCAACAACTGTTCCAGTGGGTCCCCTCCCCCAACCTTCTCTGAGCCTTGTGACCTGGCCATTTAGCCCATGGTGTGCAAAAAAGTGCCATTCAGAGGTAAAACAACCCAACCCTGAAGTTGTCCATACAACCTATTTTTTTCCTCATTGGTGTCCTTAGTGGGGGCATAACAACAGATAACATTCAAGTCTATTTGCATAATATGATGATTATGTGCTTCCATTAGCTATGATGTAATGGGGTGTGTCCTTCTGCATACAATAGCAGCTGTCAATCAAAGATTGAAGTTACGTATGCACAACTTCTCTTGTAATACAGACGAGGAGAAATGATGATTCAACTAAAAATATAAAGCCCTAAAATAATTATTATAATGTAAATAAAGTAAAACTGGTTAAGGAAAAGCAAATGGGTAAACCATCACACATTCATATCCTAGAAGATCATCACTAGGGTGTCTGCTGAGAAGCAAACCTACACCTTGAAGATGCTTTCCATCTTCCCTCCCTGAAAAGAGAAATTTGAGTTTATTTTTTAGTATTTGACCTTTATTTGTCCATCTGGTCTCTTGCAAGCTGAAAATACGTAGGTTATAATGGTGGAATTCTTGTGTGAGGACATAAAGAGAATAATCTCTCTGCAGAGACCTTACATTCCAAGAACCTGTTGGCCGAGGGTGACTCAGTCGGTAGCATGCCAGGCTCGTAATCTGCAGTTCCCAGGTTTGAGTCCTGCCTAGGCCAGCATTTGAGATTTATCTCTAGAAAGCTCCCTGACCTGCCTTGGTCAGTAGGGGACAGTGATGGGCTTTGAAAGGCTGCCATCGATCTTATGGGATGTTCAGCTGTGGCACTAGTGTGCGAGAGAACAATACCCTGTGCACATTAAAGAACATCTGTGTTAGGAGACAGATGGCAGCCTCCAGTCAAGGCCAACTGGAGGTTGCCATCTGTCTCCTAACAGCTGTCCATTGGATTCCCTCCCTTCCATCTTCTTCGAGCCCTCGGGGCCTGGCCATTTAGCCCAATGTATACAAAAAAGTGCCACACAGAGGTAAAATAACACAACCAAAAAACCAGTGGTGAGAAAATGGATAGTGGAGGGTTTAAAGAAACTTTGTTTTATGAGATAGGAAGTGCGACAATATGAAACAGCACCCTAATTGCAGACATGGGGTAAAAACCTGTTTCCCCCACTAATAAAGGGCAAAGCCATCTTCACTGGTAGGACTTCCTCCAGTGTAGGTTTTACAATGTCCCTAGGAGCAAGGTTTTAGGCACCTATGATAAGACTCTAATTAGGAATATCCACCAGCTGATAAAACATATCCTGTGAATCTATTCACTTGGGACTGTCAACCCACAAACAAATGGAAAACACAGTGGAAGATTTTCTCTCAACAGAAGCCCACCACTGCAGCAAATTCACTATCCATAATCAAACTCGGAGCCATTATTCCATTCAGGTTGGTATATTATATGGCCAGCACAACCTGTGTCAATGATGTGGGGTTTGGCTGCCATTAGACCACTCATGCCATTGTATGTCGAATGGTCTTTGCACAAACCTTCATAGCTGCCACATCATTGAATGCTGACATTATCATCTGCACTGTGGCCCTCTGTTACATTGTTATGATACTGCAGAAGTGGTGGTCACCTGAAACATAACTGCTCATTAACAGCTGCGTTTTCCCCGGCAGTTGCAGGTTTTGATGTAGTTCTGATATACACATGCAATGGTTGCACGTGAGAATCCCTGACTTTCTGCAGTCACAGATATGGACACTTTATATTCCTCACACTCTCTATCTGCCCATGATTGAACTCACTCAGGTCACTATGTTTACCATCATAACAGTCGCAGGTAGGTATCTGGCCTATTTATAGCATGCAAGGGGTTCCGACTGGCTACATTATTGTGGTGGAGTAGGGCAGGTTTGTGGATGGGTGTGGTTTATGTAATAAATTGTGCTTCATTGCATTTTCCTGCTAAGATAAATTGTCACTGCTAAGATAAATTGCCACTGCTAAGATAAATATGCCACTTTTGTTATCATACTTTTTATTCTGAGGTGGGTTTGTCTCAGACAGTGATGTCCCAGGCTCATAATCTACAGTTCTTAGATTCAAGTTCTAACTTTACCAGCATTGAGTTTTATCTCCACTAAATCCAGCCCTGCCCTCGGTGAGAAAGAGGACACCTATGGGTTTGGAAAGGCCGCTGTCTTTTGGATGAGATTGTGATGGTCCACCCATTCACTTTTACTTTTCCTTAACCAGTTTTACTTTATTTACATTATATTTATCATTTTGGGGATTATTTCATTTTTTTTGGACTGCTCGCAATTCTCGTTTCCAAGCTGTAGGAGTTGCACATGCACAACTCCAACTTTTGATTGTTAGCCGCTAATGCACATGTGTAGGACACGACCCCTCTTGAATCATAGCTAGTGCGATCATCAGATTATGCAAATGTTTACTCGGCATGCAACAGACACATGCCGGATTTGTATGCCACATTTATAACTAAGTGACATTAGGTCACATAGTCAGAAGATGTAGTGTAGTAGAATTAACAGTATCCACTAATAAATCTGTACTTTGACATCGATTCTAATTTTAGAGCACTTGTCGTCAAAGTGCGGATTTATTAGTGGATGTTGAACAGTCAAGTTTATCTCATTATTTATCAGAATTAACAATATAGTAGTGATGTTAGGTCACAGAGTCAGAGGATGTAGTGTAATATTGATGTTAGGTCACAGAGTTAGTGGAGAGAAGTATTGTATTTCAGTGGAGATGTAGTATTGTAGTGGAGAGAGATGCAGTATAGCTTTAGATAGATGCAAGTTGCTAATACTCCAACTTTTGTATTCATCAATGAGTTTGGTGAATTTTTGATTTTTTTGGAAATAAACTTTGTTTTAGGAACTTTTGAATTTTTGCTATTTTTCTCTTGAGCATTGTTAATTAATTTTTTGATTAGATTTAAACTTTAAACTTGACAATCCTTTTTGAATTCTTACTCAATAAGTAACACTATATACATAACGAACCCTATTTCAACTTTATTTGGCAAGTTATTATTGCCTGGTGCCCGACAAAGCTATCAGGATTTTTAAATAAATTTGGATCAGACAAAAGGTGCAACTTGAAAAGTTAATAATCTTTGGAGCATTACAAGATGTTAAGCCATTACCCTCTGTGCAGGATAGCTATACCTTGTGCAAGTTAAAGAACATGTTGGATAGCCTCCACAAGTGAATTTGTAACTCTTGTGGGTAGTCTTTTTCAAACTATGACATGTAAATGTGAAAGTGTTTCTTAACACTATTATATCTCCTGACAGCTGCCCAGTGGATACCCTTCTCCCAACCTTTTCTGAGCACTTGGGGTCTATCTGCTGAGGCATAAAAAGCTGCACTACAATTGCCATTTTTACATAAATGTAGATACACTTCAACTCCTCATACCTAAACTGAGGAAAAAGAGCATATGATTAAAAAAGGATGAAAGTAAAAAAAATATTCCAGTAAAATGCTAAAAAAATTAGAAAAGAAGTGCAATATAAATATAATAGTACTATGTAACCAATGCCACCACAAGCCTTGAGAACAGTAATGATAGAATTAATAATATAGCACCCTGAGATATCTGCCTTTGCTCAGAAATAATCTTAATAAAATATTAAAGCCTTTTAAATAAGAAATACTGACACTGATAAATGCTATGTTGAAGCAGGTGAAACAACTGTGATAATAAAAGAAACACCCTGCAGGAGATATAATAGTCCTCTTAAAAGATAACCATAATGACTACAGTCTTATATTTATACAGTTAGTAGTATGTGCAAAAAGCACTAATGTGTTAAAAATATCATAGAGTACTCCATTGGCATGCACTGACCCAACCAAGTTATGATTGAGGCAGCATACCATACTGGCTTTCAACTTGGTATAATGGAGCAAATTTTCATTTATTGCAATGAAAAAAAATATAACTGACAATATGCAGGAATTACTGCTCCCAGGGAGATTCTTGATATACCATGAGAACTTGATAAAGTTGAAAATTAAAAAAAAAATTTAACTGTTTTGTAAAGGTTGCTAAACATAGTAATGTGAAATGATGGCAGATAACAATTCATTATGAAAGTGGATAGTAAAGGCTGTATCACACTGTACCTTAATTTAAGAATGACTGCAAATGTTGCAAAGGCTTCAAATACATTCAGACACTCTAATGGTGGAGGTTCACCTTTATTTTAGCATGGGTAAGTTTAGGGTACTGATAACAGAATTAATTGGCAACTTTCTTATACTTATTTTAACAACCTTTGTTTTTTAAGTAATTTGTTCATTACTATACTAATCTGAAGACTGAATGTTGTTAATTCTAAAATCATGATTATGATTATTTTAAGTGAGTTGTGAATTGTAATTTAAGTATGTTATACATTATTGCCATCTTGAATGCATTTATACCATGCAAGTCAGAAAAAAATGTGTCCATATGTATGACTTAATGAAGATCTAGTTCCTAAATTTTTTATTTAATTTTCATTAAAGATGATGTATGAACTTTATTATTCTAACACCTCTTCAAGCCAACATAAATGTAATATAATTCTTCAATCTTTGTAAATTTTATCCAACTCTACCATTATAGATTATCACTGCAGAAAGTGTTCTCTTTATATTTTTGATAAATCACTGAACCACTAAGTGTTCTTTAGAAACACGTTCTCTTCACTGGGAAACATTGGGTCAAATAAGGTGAAAATTTTTGAAATCCCACTACATAGAACAAGTTCCAAAAGATTGTTACTTATATAATAACAAAATGCATTTAAAATTACACCTTAGAAATTGATATTGGAGGTATTTTACACATTAAAAAAAAAGTTTGATTTTTTTTATTCAGAATTTTAGATTTTTGTATCTTATCAAATATTAATCAAATAAGTATAGTAGATAACATAGATAAATTGCCTAAGTTTGCTATGCCAAGAAATATGGCTGTGTAGAAGTAAAACAATTATCCTTTTAAATTTCTCAACTTTTATCACATATAGTGTTCAAATTAAAATAAATTAATAAGGTGAACATGAAAGATAAAGTTGAAGATAATAAAAACTCTGAGGTCATTATTATCATAGAAATAAAAGTTTTAAAAAATTATTAAAAAGGAGCTCATGATAAAACTAGATGTTTATTTTTTGTAGGCTAATGGTACCATAGTTGGGTTTCCTGGAGCAGAAGAATATAAAGGTGAATGTCTGTTGTATGAACCATGTGAAATCTTAATCCCTGCTGCAACAGAAAAAGTAATCACCAAAGCTAATGCTAACAAACTTCAGTGTAAAGTAAGTACTTTAAGTGAAAGAAATTTGATGATTTATATTTATTTTCAACCTATGATATGTTTACCACTTACAAAGACTGAGTATTGAATCCCACAATAAATTAATCCATTAAAATCAAGCAGCAGTAGTCTAAGGAGGCCCAACTGGATTGTGCAACTTTATTCTCCAAATATGTTGATCCCAAAAGTAATATCTGTTGCATTTGATCACTGCAGGCTTCTAATAAGGTCTTCCCACTTCATTTTAGGCAGACTTTTTCTTCAAATCTTAAAATATACCCTTCATGATTATTCACTAATCTGATTGGCATGTGGATGATATGGCCAAACCAATACAATTTCAACTTAAGGTTCTATTCATACATGGTTGATGACTCTACATAATAATCTACATATTAAAAGTGTTTAATACACAAATTGCTATGTGGAAATTTGGAATGGAATCTGGAATTGCTTTCTGTTCCAGATCTTGTTTACAAAGAGTTTAAATTTCACCTACCATAACAGACTTTAGAAAGGATCAAACTATTATATAGTCTAAATTTAGGCAGCTGTATCAACAATCATTTGGCATATTTATGTGTTCACCATTGTCCAGATTATTTGCTGATGTAATAATGATTAAAATTTATTTGCAAGAGCATTGTTTGCAAATGAATACATGTCAACTGCATATAAATAAAAGCATCCACTGAAACCATTCCACTCAGATCACAATACATGCCTATGGAAGGTTTGAAGTAAATGATTTAATATCAGAACTCAATAATGTATACCCCACAATCAAATTCACTTTAGAAACTGAAAATAATTTTAAAAAAAGTATTCCTTTATATCCTTCTTCAATGATGTAATAATGAACTCATAACAGCAGTATACTCTATGCCAGCTTTTATAAACTTAATACCTTATAATTCATTGCATCCATGACAATACCTGTCTTCAAGTTTGAAATGCTTATTTTACAGGGCCTTCACATTATGCAACACCAACTATCATCTACAAAAGATCAGAATCATATACTCCCTAGAAATAAATGCAGGTTATCCATAAAAAATTCCATTCTACTATTATTCATGTAAGTAATCATCAGACCAGCAATAAAAAAAGATAACATCTTTAAATATACCAATTCTATATTATATCTACCTGTTCTAAACAATACTATTAAAAGAATCATGAAAGCCTACTACAAAGTACCTTTAAAATCTTCCATCGTTTCAGAAAGATCAATTTTAAAAGACAGAGACAATTACATCTCAACAGGAGGTGTCTACTTAATTCCTTTAAAAGAAGAAATCACCCCCAATACTGATATTACATCACCCCTTGGGTATATTGGTATGACCTCAAGAACCTTACAAGAAAGAATCAAAGAACACAGATATGATATGAAGAAAGAAAAAAAAACCAGCAACAGCTTTATCTAAACATAGTTATCAACCATAATGCAACTCCCATGTTTGAAGCTAGAATCATTGCCAGTCCAGATTCTGAATTTAAACTATCATACACCAAAAACTTAATTATTCATTGTCAATCATGAATTATGCTGCAATGATGACTTACTAACTTTGCCCACAGCGTGGAAACTTATTGAAGGAGTACCCTAATCCTAATATTTTGATCAACAACAAATACCACCAATTTTCTCTCAACATACTACAAGAATAGATATGTGCAATTGCTTATTCATCCACTCAATAGACAACTATGCTGGTGCTAAAAATTAAAAGATACTCGAGAAAAACTTATATAGCTGCCGATATATATGTAAAAGAATGCACTGAAAATGGGTGAACATAGAAAATACACTACTTGGAAAACTATACTGCATTTACAGTTGCCACACGTAAGCCAGAATATGCAAATTAGAAATGCATTAAACAGATGTACAAGTCTACTTGCAGCTTGTAGCTGTTCTAGGCAACTCCTGCTTTCACTTCAGTGGTACGTCGAGCTGATTATGTGCTAAAGACATCATATGGATGATTTTCAGTGGTGGAGAACGATTAGAAAGATGAAAGCAGGTCAGTCCCAGATGGAAGTTTCCAGAGCACTGAATGTCCCACAAAATGTCCTGTCAAGACCTGGATACAGTTTCAACAGACAGGAAATGTTCATCGTTGACAAGAACAAGGCCATCCCAGAGCCACAACTGCTGCAGATGATTGCTATTTGAGTTTTACTACTAGACAGAACAGGGTGATGACCTCTAGGCAACACTCTTTGGAGCTTGAAGCAAGTACAGGAATGAACGTTTCAAGGCATACTGTTTACAGAAGACTTTGTGAGCAATGCCTTTATGCCAGGAGACCTGTTATTTGTGTCCCTCTAACTCCTGCCACCCTGGTGAGCTCATTTAATGTGGAGTTGCCAACATCACACTTGGAGTCCAGACCAGTGGGCTCATGTTCACAAATTATTCACAATTCAGCTTAAGTACTGATTTGCGATGTATTTGCATCTGGAGAGAACTAGGGATCCGCAACAGTCCCTCAAACATCAGAGGACTACTCTGGTGGCCATAGCGTAATGGTTGTGGCAGGAATCATGGTGAATGGGCTTAGAGACCTCCACATCTTTCTGAGTGCTTCTGTTACTGCCCTGTGATACAGAGATGAGTTCCTGAACCCACATGCCAGGCCATTCTGGGGAGTTGTCAGTCCAGGTTTTATTCTTATGGATTATAATGACCACCTTCATAAGCTGATGTCGCCGATTTTCTCAAACAGGAAGCTATTTGCTGAATGGAGTGGCATGCTCATTGGGATTGAGGTCAGATCTGACCTCAATCCCATTGAGCATGTATGGGATGCTCTAGGAAGATGCATTGGAGCTCGCCAGCCCCCTCCCAGAACATCCACGAACTTTCTTGTGGAGAAAGTGGAGAAGTGGTCATTAATCCTTCAAGACCTCATCAATACCCTCATAAACAGTATGAGAAGTCATTGCTTTAACTGCATAGCTGTCAGGGGTGATCATACTCCATATTAACATACCACATGTCATACGTAATAGACTAAGTATTGTTCCATGGACTGCTCCTTTGTGTCAATTGCACGATTATGATCTTAACACATGCACATTATATGATTATAAATTTCTTCTTGATTTACATTTGTAATGTGATAATAAACCTCTATACCTAATTTCATTGCATTCCCTTAAAAATACTTTTGAGTTATGTAGGAATGTGTATACATTATCTTTTAATTTTAAGAATCAGTGTATATATCGTAGATACGACATTGTTTTCAAATAAACTTCTCACAGCAGACTTCAGTATAGAACTAACCACCATTTTGCTGATGAATGTATAGTTCATTCAAAATCTAAATACTTTGTGCATGATATATTTTGTGCTACTATAATATTTTACAATGCGATTCTACCCAATCTTGTTCTTAAAATATGTGTGATACAACCATGATATTTTTCACCATTCCCAACAATGCTGCAAAGTTTGTTCATCAAGGATGTACTTTTCAATTTCTATTATTCAGAACTGCAAGTGCATCTCCAATGACATTAAATTAGACTTTTGGCAAATATTTTCATCTTCTCTGTTTGTACTGCACTTTTGCATACATAAAACTTAATCTACATTGTATATGAATTTATATCAGTTATTTAAAGGTGTTTTTAACTATTTACATCTCTATTGCATACATACTGAGATTTTCAACTATTATATGATGTTACAGCTGGTCATCAGTGCAAAATGTTGCAAAACTTGCTGTTTGCTTATGTTGATTTATGTCCTTAAAACATTTGCCTTTTAGCCATCATACATTAGTTAATTTCAGGGTAGTATTGCACAAATGGTGCCTTGTGATATCTAGGTTTTAATCTAAAAACACCTCATCCATAAATATTTAAAAACTGTGGAATTATTCCCCCAATATGCATTTCATCAGTCCAACTTTCATTGACTTCGTCAATAAAGGAACATTGACATCAAATAAAAGAAAGTTGACATCAAAGAAAAATTAGAATTTTTAATCTGAAAATGCTATATTGATGACATATTTATTAATTGGAAATATTCTGAAAAAGCATTATTACCATAAGTATTCAAGTGCTCATTGACTTCAGGTAAAAGTCAACCCATTGTTTTTGCCTCGATAAACCAGAAAATGTATTGACCTTTGTATTAGTTGATATTGGAAAATTTGCTTTGAGTGCATAGCCAATGCTACCGATTTTGTATATTTTGTGCATAATGAAATGGGTCAATGGGCAAAACTATCCGATCTGAAATTTTTTGATAGTAAATGAATTGAATGTTGATATTAATGTATGTGATAAAATAAAATACTGTTGCTCACTTACCTTAATATTAAATGATTAAGCAACTGTTTGAAATTTTTTAATTTAAAAATTATTATAAAATTATCATGTTCTCTGTAAAGAACTGAAAACAAAATGGATTTTTCTTGGTAACAAAATTAACTTAAAAATAAAAGTCTAAAAACTTTATGTTAATAACTTAAAACAATTTTTAAATTTTGCTTCATATGTAGTAAGGTAACTCCATACTTTTGATTTTGAAAATGTCTAAAATTTCTCAACTGTTACTTGAGTATCTATGGTAGATATCAGAATTAAACATTTATCCCGTCATAAATTTCACCCATATAGCTGTAAAAAAAAAATAAAAAACTACTTTTCTTGGATATTCTTATTCAGAACTGCAACATTATCTTAATGATCCTACTACAACAGTCTGCAAAAGCTTACTTTTATCAGCAATTTATTACTATATAGTTCATCCCATCCTAAACATTATATAACTTCAAGTATAGCTCAGGACAGATATGCTTGGAGAACCAAATTGCATGGTCTGGGTTGAACCTCCGTAGCCCAAGGCTGCTTGAGAATTAGGATGATTCTTTTACATTTAATAACATAATATTTAATAATTATATAATAACAAATTTTAATAATTACATAACAATAATATTTAAGAATTATTCTTCCATCATGAAAAAAAGAAATTATAAAAATATATATATCAGCTCTACTGCATACCTTCCAACTTTAAACAATACTATTTAAAATATCATGAAAAGTTGCAAAGGAATCTATAGAATCTTCACTAACTGTAGCACATTTAATTTTTAAAGACAAAAATGTGGATAATCCTACACTGCTGGAATATTTTTAATTACTTTGAAACATCAAGGAATACATCAAAAGATGTTCTTTTGTATATGTATTGTGAATTTTATTATTATTCTAAGAAGATTTGCCATAACAGCTGAACTCTTTAGTTTATCTAGCACTTTCATCTGTCAGTATATTTAAAAAGATTACAATCACACAGCTACTCTATATCAATTTAATATGCACAATCTGTAGCTGTACAGTATTTAAAATCAATCCTATTCTCCCAATATGATTGCCTAGGGGTCTGTCAGTATGATGTGGTGAAATTTGTTTGATTACTATTCAGTGATCATTGAGTGTGAGTGTATATCACACTGGAACATTTATAATGCAGTTATCTGGTTTTGCAATGGTTATAATACTTTGGTACAGAAAAAAAAGGAATATCTAACAACTGAATATTTGTCTCAAGTCTTTATTTTCTGATGTTCACGAACATATATTTTTGCAGGACTGCTTGGAGAGAAAATGCACTAACATTATATATATTATGTTAGTATAAATGTTAGAGCTTTTTCTCTTGATGTCCTCACACAAGAATTCCACCATTATAGTTTAGATATTCTCGACTTGCAAGAGACCAGATGGACAGATAAAGGTCAGATTCTTAAAAATAATCTTAAATTTCCCTTTTCAGGGAGGGACAACAATAAGCATCACCAAGGCATGGGGGTCTGCTTCTCAGCAGACACGCTAGTGATGCTCTTCTAGAATATGAGTGCATTAATGAAAGGTTTCTTACAGCAAACTTTCAGACAAGCGTTAAAGACTTGAATGTTATCTGCTGTTATGCCCCCACTGAGGATGCTGATGTGGATGAGAAGGATAGGTTTTACGGACAACTTCAGGATATTTTGAATTCTGTCAAGAAAGGAGATATTACCCTTGTGACTTTTATGCCACAGTTGGTAATGACTCTCACCTTTGGGGAGGAGTGATAGGCCCTTTTGGCATTGGTAGCTGCAATGGGCAACGTCTCCTACAGGTAAGTAAACTCAGTGGTTTCAGAATAACTAACACTTATTACAAACACTGCGACATGCATAAGTACACATGGGTTTCACCTGATGGGCTGCATAAGAATATGATTGATTATATATTAATTAACAGCAAATGGGCTAGTTCTGTGTTCAGGGCATATAGGGGAGCTGAAATTGGATATGACCATTACCTTGTTAAAAGTGTCTTACAACTTAAATTTAAAAAGTATTGTGCTAAAGTTAAAAAAATTGCTTTAATACTGAAGCTCTGAAAGACCCAATTATAGACGATAGGTTACTTAGTCATTATGACAGTCATGGTTTGCTTACTAGTGAAGTTGAGGTAGATTGGGATCATTTTAAACAGACTTTTTTGGACACTAACAGTATCTTTTAGGAATAAAGAGTATAAGGAATAAGGAGCAGAGGAGGCAGAATTATCTGAGTGATAAGGCACTTGAGCTTATTTTGGAAAGAAAGAACTGCAGGAATGTCCTTAATCAATACCCTACTAGTCCTAATAGAAAGCATTAGAGAGAGCTTAATAAATGTGTAAAGGATCAGTTAGCTGCTGATAAGAATCTTTAGTTTGATGGCTTGGCTGACAAAGCTGAGGAAGCAGTTAGACAGCACAACAGCAGAGAGCTGTACCAGATAGTTAATGTTTTGTGTGGTAGAAAACGGACAGGCATACAAGGATTGAAGGATAAACAAGGTAAGGTTATAGAAGGGGAGGATTCTGTCATGGCTAGGTGGGCTGAGCATTTCAGTGATATGCTAAACAATGTGGTTAGTTCTACTCCCATTGTTTGCAATGATGATAGGTGCATTGATGGCTTTAGTGTTGGCCCTATAACACAATCTGAAGTTATTTTGGCAATTTCTAAACTTGAAATTACTACAGAAATGCTTAGAGCTGGGAATGTTTCAGTTACCACTTGGATGACTGAAATTCTGAATATCTTTTATGATAAAGGCATGGTTCCTAAGGATTTTACCAGAGCTATTGTTATCCCTATTTTCAAAAAAGGTGATCGCAGTTCTTGTGATAACTATAGGGGTATCAGCCTACTCTCTGTTCCAGGTAAAGTTCTTTCCATGATTGTGCTTAATAGAATTAATAATCTGGTTGATAGTCAATTGCGTGATGAGCAATGTTGATTCAGAAGTGGTAGGGGATGTGTGGATCAGATATTTTCACTTAGGCAGATTCTTGAGAAATGTTTAAAGTTTCAGAAACCTTTGGTTGCTAACTTTGTTGATTTCAAAAAGGCTTTCGACTCTGTTGATCGTCATAATTTGTGGTTGATTGTGAAATCATATGGTATACCAGACAAGTTAGTTAACATAATGAAAGCTCTCTATAATAACACTGAGTCGTGTGTGAGAGTTGGTAAGTCTTGTAGCAATTGGTTTAGCATTACTTCTGGTGTTCGACAAGGGTGCATTTTGTCTCCTTTTCTCTTTAGTTTGGTTATTGATTATGTTATGCGAAATTCACTTCAAGGGAAAGAATTTGGCCTTTAATGGACTGGAGATACAAAAATTTCTGATTTAGATTATGCTGATGATTTAGCCCTTTTGGCAGATGATGTTGATGAGATGAACTCTTTCATTCAAGATGTTGATGAGACTGGTAGTAGAGTAAAAATAAATAAAAAAAATAAATATCCCCTCAAGAGCTGCTTGCCACAGAGGTCTGACAGGAGCCTGTCAGTTTATATGCCATAGTAGAAGGATCTGAGAGGATGGCATGACCTCTGCAGAAAAACAACACAAACATCCGTGCCTTACCCGGGGCTCGAACCCAGGTCCCTTAGATCAGCAGCCAAGCGTGCTAACCACTCGGCCATGGGACGGCTGGTAGTAGAGTAGGTTTGGTTATAAACAGAGAGTAAACTAAAGTGATGAAAATTGGTCAGGCAGGCAGTAATTCAGTTAATCTGAATGGTTGCAGTCTTGAGCAAGTGTCACAGTTTAATTATCTTGGGAGCTATGTAACAGATAATGGTGATGTGCAGCATAAGATTAACAGACGAATAGGGATTGCTGCCAGGACTTTTAAGAATCTATGGAGAGTGTGGAGAAATAGGCATATACACCTAAAGACTAAAATTAGACTGTATAATAGTTTGGTCCTTTCTAGGGTTAGTTATGGTAGTGAAACTTGGACGCTGTGTAAACAAGATAACAGGAAACTAGATGCTTTTGATTCTAGATGCTTATGTAGTATCTTGGGTATTAGGTGGTTTAACTTTGTAACTAATGATGAGGTTAGGCAAAGGAGTCTGCAACCTCCTTTAAGCAGCATTTTGTGCAGAGAGAGAGACTCTGCTGGTTTGGCCATGTTGCTCATATGGATAATTATAGATTGGTGAATAGGTTTATGAACAGTTTGCCTAGAGGTCTCAGAAAGAGGGGAAGACCCAGGATGCAGTGGGCAGACAATGTGAAACAGGACCTTGTTAGAATTGGTGTGCAGTGGCCAGATGCAGCAGATGTAGCTCAGGATAGACTTGCTTGGAGAACTAAATTGCACAGTCTGGTTGGACCTCTGTAGCCCATGGCTGCTTGAGGAGGAAAAGGAGGAGGAGGATAAATATTAAATTAATTTTATTCTTATTAATTTAACATTTATACTAATTAAAAAATTAATTTTTATTTATACTAATTAAATTAAATGAAAATTAAAAAAATGTTTGGGGTATAAAATGCTTTAGTCTAAATGCAAAACCTACAGAAAGTAGGATAGTAATATGATTATTGAATTATGATTTATCAATTCAGCAGACTGCAGATATTGGGTGTATTGTATATATCCATCTGCATGTACTCAGTATCTGCAGTCTACTGCATTGAGCAGTAAACTGTATTTACAATATTGTGTAACCTATTGTATTTGCAATAAGCAACAGACGGTTGTACAGATGACCCACCCACCTGCTCACCCACCACTAATCTATAGTTATGCATATGGGCAATATGGCCAAACTCACAAAGTCTCTCTCTGCACAATATGCTACTTAAAGGAGACTGCCTACTCCTTTGCCTAACCTTAGCATTACTTGCAAAGTTGAACCACCTAATGCCCAAGTTGCTACATAAGCATCTAGAATCGAAAGCACCAACTTTCCTGGGGCGGGGGTGGCTCAGTCGGTAGCGCGCCAGGCTCGTAATCTGTAGTTCCCAGGTTCGAGTCCCAGCTGGGTCAGCGTTGAGATTTATCTCCGCAAAATTCCCTGCCCTGCCCACGGTCAGTAGGGGACACCGATGGGCTTGGAAAGGCCGCCGTCCGTCGGATGGGACGTTAAGCCGTGGCCCCGTGTGCGGGAGAGACATACCCTGTGCACGTTAAAGAACACGCTGGATGGCCTTGACGAGAGGCTACCATCTGTCTTCCAACAGCTGTTCCAGTGGGTCCCCACCCCCAACCTTCTCTGAGCCTTCGGGGTCTATGTGACCTGGCCATTTAGCCCATGGTGTGCAAAAAAGTGCCGCTCAGAGGTAAAACAACCCAACCCAAAACAACCAACTTTCCTGTTATTTTGCTTACAAAGGGTCCAAGTTTCACTACCATAACTAACACTAGAAAGAACCAAACTATTATATAGCGTAATTTTAGTCTTTAGGTGTATATGCCTATATTTCCACACTCTCCATAGATTATTAAAAGTCCCAGCAGCAATTCCTATTCTTCTGTTTATCTCATGCTGCACATCACCAGTATCTGTAACATAGCTCCTGTGATAAGTAAACTTAGACTTGCTTTAGATGCAACCACTCAAAAGAACTAAAGCTCTACCTGTCTGACCAATTTTGATCACTTTAGTTTTCTCTCTTACCACAAACCTACTCTATTACCAGTCTCATCAACATCATTAGCTAACAGGTCAAATCATCTGTGTAATCTAAATTGGAAATTTTCAAATCTCTACACCATTTAAGGCCAAAATATTTCCTTTCAGAGAATTCTTCTTAATGTAATAACCAAACTAAAGAGAAAAGCAGGCAAAACACACCTTTGTTAACTCTGCTAGCAATGCTAAACCAATTTGCTAAAGCCTTACCAACTTTCACATGATTCAATGTTGTTATAAAGAGCCATTGTAATGCTAACTAACCCTTCATGATCACCAGTATCAAATGCCTTTTTGAAATCTATGAATCTAGTAACCACACATTTCTGAGCCTCTAAACACTTCTCAAGAATCTGCCTAAGTGGAAAAATCTGATCTACACATCCTTTACCACTTCCGAACCCACACTGTTCATTATGCAATTGTCCATTCACCAAATTCATAATTCTATTAAGCACAATAAGGCAAAGAACTTTACCTTAAGAACTTTATTTTAAGGCTAGAACAAAAAGTAGACTGATTCTCTGATTATCACAACTGAATTCTGTCAACATAATTATCACAACAACTATGATCACCTTTCTTAAAAATAGGATTAATAATAGCTCTGGTAAAATCCTTTATCATAAAAATAAATATTCAGTATTTCAGTCAGCTCTATGACAAAAGGAACATTCTCAGTTCTAAGCATTTCAGTGGTGATTTCATCTACCTCTGGGGCTTTATGTAGTTACTTTTTATTTAGTTTTAGAGAGAGCCAAAGTAATTTCAGTTATGAAATAATGCCAACATTGAAGCCAATAATGCATTTATCATCATTCCAAATAATGGGAGCAGAACTAACTACATTGTTTAGAACATCACTGAAATGCCCTCAGTAACCTACTATGTTTTTATCCCTCAATCCTTGGGTACTTGTCTGTTTCTTCCCACATAAAACATTAACTATCTTAGTTTGTTAACTAATCGTTAGTTAGTTTGTTAACAAACTAAGATAGTTAAATTGTTAACTATCTTAGTTTGTTAACTATCTGGTTCAGCTCCTGTGATGCCCCCTCGTTCACTTTTACTTTACCTTAACCAGTTTTGCTTAATTTACATTATATTTATCATTTTGGAGATTTTTATTTCCTTTTTGGCATCACAGTGCTCGTTTCCAAGAGTTAGGAGTTGCGCATGCGCAACTTCGAACTTTCGATTGTCACCCGCTAAAGCGCGTGTACAAGGACATGCCCACTCTTGCATCATAGCTTGCGCCGCTCATCAATTTATGCAAATGTCTTTCCCGGCGTGCAACATGATACGTGCGGGCTTTGTACCTCTTGTTATAACTTGGTGACATGTTGTCACAGTAGCACAGAAGATAGTAGAGTAGAGAGAGTAGTAGAGCACAGCACAGTTTAGAGATCAGTTTAGTTTGGAGTTTGTTGAAAATGTTTGTAGTAAGAAATGATGTAGTATCTTCTTTATTGAAGTTTTGGTGAGTGCTTTTTGGAAATAAATTGTTTGTTATTTAAACCTTTTGAATCTTTACTAATTTTTTCTCTTGAGTAACGTTAGTTTGTTTTGATTAGCATTAACATAAAATTTTGACAATCATTTAATATTTTTGAATTCTTACTCATTAATACTCGCTGGTATTTTGAACCCTAATTAACTTTATTTTTTGGCAATTTGTTAATTATTGCCTGGCGCCCGACTCAGCTATCCGGAGCATGAAAATAATTGGATCAGACAAAGGGTCCAAACTTTAAAAGTATTTCATTTCTTTGGAGCGTTACACTCCCTGCTGTTACACTGACTGCTTCCTCTGTTTTGTCAGACAAGCTATCACACCAAAGATTCTTATAAGCCTTCAATTGATCATTTATCCACCTGTCAGGACTGGAAGGGTATTGATTAAAGTTATGAAAAATTTTCTTTCAAAAATAAGCTCCAGTGCCTTATCACTCAAATAGCTTTGTTTCCTCTGCTCGTTTTTATGCAGAACACTACTATTAGTTTCAAGAAAAACTTGTTTAAAATGTTACCATTCGTCCTCAGTTTCAGTAGTAAGAAACCACTACTGCCACAATGACTAAGCAATATCATGATAAGCCTTTGGCTATATTTTATTCTTTCAAAGCTTCAGTGTTAAAGGTAATTCTTTTAACTTGAGCACAGCAAATCTTAAGCATCATTTGGAAGACATTTTTGACAAGGTAATGGTCAGGCCTAACTTTGGCTCTCATACATGATCTAGTATTCCTAACCAAACTAGCCCACTTGTAGTTAATTAACATACAGTCACTCGCCATCCCGTGGCAGAGTGGTTAGCGCACTTGGCTACTGATCTAAGGGACCTGGGTTCGAGCCCTGGATAAGGCATGGACATTTGTGTTGTTTTTCTGCTAAGGTCCTGCCATCCTCACATGCCTTCTACTATGGCATATAAACTGACAGGCTCCTGTCAAACCTCTGTGGCAAGCAGCTGCTTGAGGGGGTATTTATTTTATTTCAACTCTAATTCAAATCTCTCTCTCTCCCAAATTTCTTGTTAACTCAAATTTTTTTAAATTCCAATCAAATCCTTATATATTTTATTTTTTTTTTCTCTTTAACTTAGATTTTTTCATCATCACCTTGATAACTCGAATATTTGAAAGGAAATCTCTTTTTGGTAATTTTCCCCCCCATGAAATTTTGTATTGTTACTGGCAATGGTAAGTTGCTGAAGTTTTTGCCAAGTGGACAAAGCAATTCTTATTGGCTATGCATTGGTACCACTGCTTGTAGGTGGACTGAATAATTCTTATTATATATATGCACTACTTCCATCATCTCTGTACAGCTGACAGAGAGCAAAGCATTCATCCCATTCCTTATAGAAAGTGCTAGTTTACTTTGTTTGCAGCTAGTTTCTCTTGGTACAGATTTAATGATATTACAGTGGCAACAAAGTATAAGTTGAATGCATTATTATTAAGTGATAAAGCAAAAGTTACTACAGCTATTGAAAGTAGGGTAAAGAAGAAAAAAAATTGCCAAAGAATTTGTAATTTGTAGTAAGTAATCTGTCAGCCATTTTAAAAAATAAAGATATAGTATAGAACAGCTAGATTTTGATAAAGGAAAAGATAAAGATAAAGGAAAAACAATAAAGTTGCTAAAGTGGTTTACTCAATGTTGGAACAATAGCATTCCAGTAGGTGGGAATGCATTGCATGTTCTGCAACAGGTTTTTAACCTGCTTATTGTGTATTTTTAGCACAATAACTCGTTTTTTTGTTTCCCTTAAGCTTCAAGTTAAGAAGAGTTTAATTGTATAATCCAAAGGTGGACAAACTACGGCTCCCAAACCTACTCTGTGCGGCTCCTAAGACAATATTGGGTTTCATTGCCAATTTTCCTAAAATTTTATATTAACCCTTTGAGATCCAGGAGAGAAAACGATAGGCTTCCCGTAGACCCGAGAGGTATAAAATTCAGAAATATCCCATTGAAATCGCTGTTTTCAATAGATTACAAAGAAAATGAAAACATACCAAAACTTGTTTTAAACAAGTATGGATGATGCAAATGGACTCTGTGTCATCACCCTTCATGCAGTACACACAAGTTATGGGCTTGCGGCGTTAGCAGAACAATAACTAGTAACTGACTTTTGGAAACAAATCCCAGAAGCAAAGTATCCCAATCTTCATAAAACTGGCTTCCAACTACTCTCTGTTTTTGGGACAACTCACTGCTGTGAATCTCTCTTCTCTGTAATGAAATTTGTCAAGTCAAAACATCATGCTATCCTCACTAACAGCCACCTCACTGAGCTTCTTAGAACAGTTTTGACATCCTACCAGCCAGATTTTAAACTGTTAACTGCAAAAATGAAGCGTCAAAGTCTTCAATGAGCAGAGATTAAACATATTCTGCTTTGGTGAGTAGGACTACTATAGAGTTGTATTTTTTATTATTTATAAATATGCCACAGAAAAATATTCTTTTAAAATTGTAAGCATTCAAAAATGCATGAAAAATATTTTATGTGGCTCTTCTTATTGAAGAACTTGCCCATCCCTTGTGTAATCGATCATTTTCCTATGCAACCTATCATATGAAACCATGTTTATTTATAAATATGCATGGTTATAAATATGCATAGTATATATATATTTATATATATATTATATAATTCCTACGCAACCTATCATATGAAATCATGTGTATTTATAAATGTCTTGGTGTTTGCAAACTCTGTTAATTATTCTCAAACCATTAAGCTTATTTACCTGTAGGAGATTTGCAACTACCAATGGAAAAAGGACCTATCACCCAAAGGTCATAGTCAGTTATAACCTATCACAATATCTCCCTTTGTGACAGAATTCAAGATATTCTGAAGTTATCCATGAAACCTATCTTTCTCATTCTGTGGGGGTATATAACATTCAAGTCCTTTTTTTTTAGTTTTAAATTTAGCTGTAAGAAGTATTTCATTAAAGCTGTCATATCTTAGAAGAGCATCACTTGTATATCTGCTGAGAAGCAAGCCTTGGAGATGAGTTCCATCATCCTTCCTTGAAAATTGAAATTTAAAATTATTTTTAATGACATTCACCTATCCATCTGGCCTTTTGTAAGCCCAGAAATCAAGGTTATATTGCCAAATTCCTATGTGAGGATGTCAAGAGAATAAACTCTAAACAACATCCTCACATTCCATGTACTTGTGGAAAGAGCATGGTTAGTGGGATTTTTAATGAAATGATGTTTATAGAGAGAGGCAGTGCTGATAATATCAAATAGCTCCCTAATTACAGTCATGGGGCAAATGCCTTTTTCACCCACCACTAAGGCTGAAGTCACCCAGACTGGTGGGACCAGTGTACATTTGATGATGTCAATAGAAGCAAAGGTTCAGGTACCTGCAAAGGCCTCTGATCAGGATTAATCATTAGCTGATATAAAGTATCCTGTGCATTAATGCACATGGGTTTGTCAACCCACAAAGAGAAAACATAATGGTAGATTTTCCCTCACAGCCCACCAGTGCAGCAAGTTCAGAATCCATAATCAAGTTTAAAGGCCTATACATTTCAATCAGTGTAAGAGTTTTGTGCCAAAGAAAATAAAGATATTTTGTCTAAAATTGCATGCAATTTGTGAAATCTAGCAGTTTATGGATTAATAATATACTAGATCAGTTGCTATAATTTTTTACTGAAGTGTTGAGGTTCTCCAATAGAATTATAAGTTTCCTCAGGCGGAGAAGGCTGAAAAACCACTGCTCTAAATATTTATGTAAACCTGTTGCTTACTGTAATTACAATATATTTTAAGTGTTCAGTTATTTTCTTGACTATGTTCATTTTATATTTAAGATTCAGCACAACATTGTATCAATTTGAAATCTGAAAATGTTTTAGAAGTAATGAATGAATATTTCAGACTAATATCAAGTAAAAAAGTAACTACCATGTTCACAACTGCAAATTTATTTTTCACAGATAATTGCTGAAGCTGCTAATGGTCCTACTACACCAGCAGCAGATCAGATTTTGCTGGAGCGTAATATCCTTGTTATCCCAGATTTGTATATTAATGCTGGTGGTGTTACTGTTTCTTATTTTGAATGGCTAAAGAATTTAAATCATGTCAGTTATGGTCGACTGCTATTTAAGTATGAACGTGATTCTAACTATCATCTTTTGGGTATGTACAGATTCCTCCTCTTTTTATGAGTTAGATTAAAAATTAGTGTATATTAAATGTTAATGATTAAACTTTTTTGCAACTGTTTTGCTAATTTAGTGAATAAAGAACTGGTTCTTTGTGTGCACTGCAATATAACAAATGGTTAACTATAGTGGGGAATACAAAACGTTTACAGAACGTATTCCCAAAAGGATCCAAGGATTACAAAAGAAATCAGTCATTTACTAATTAAAATAGCCTAAAGTTCTCTATCATTAAGCAATTAAATTTTAAAGTTTTTATTTCATTTATGAGGGGCATTCAAAAAATTCTTGACTTCCATTGTCAGACCAAAACTTTTACTGTCCTTCAAAGTACTCCCCTCTAGCATCTGTACAAAGTGGCAGACATCTGTGCCAATTCTGGAGCACTTGGTGGTACTCCTGTTAGGGTATACTCTGCAACTGAATGAATGCACTTTGAAGGGTGTTGCACCCTTGAAAAAGGCTTCCTAGCAAATTCCTTTTCAATTTTTGGAAACAACCAGGCTCCTTACCACTTACCAGTGTGTGTGTGTGTATGGGGGGGAGGGGATAAAATTTTTAATGTTGCATAAAACAAGGAATAGACTTTAGAATTTAACATGAAACATGTTTGTTTAGAAATGCAGCTGTCCTGGAAATTATTTCACAGCACACTCTCATAATTCACTTGATTAGAATGTAACACATGAACTGTTTGCTGCGATGGCACAGTTAAGTTCCCATTCAGTGAAAACTAATTTGATAATATAGTAAAATACATTTTTCAATTGCAAATTTCGACATATAGTCAACTGATACAGCTATTCTGGTAAATATTTCACAGTGCACTTTTGTATATATAATTATAATTCACTCTTTCAATTGTTTGTTGCATTTAAGTTCAAAAGTCATCAGTACCATGCTTTATAATTTCGAATGTTGTGCAAAACATTATCAAAATAGAATGATTAGTAGGTAATGTACTAATTGTTTACTATGATGGTGAAGTTGCCATTCAATGAAAACTAATCTCATAATCTTGTAAAATATATTTTGATTTATAGTTTTCTTTGACAATCTGGCAACTGGATAAATATCCTTGTTATCCCAGGTGTGAATACTATAATAATATAATAAAATTCTAAATATAATAAAATTCTAACTGTGTGTGTTACACAGTTAGAATTAGCCTATTATTATAGTATTAGAATGTTGCAAATGAAATGGCTGAATTGTTAGTTAAACCAATCAACAGCTATATGTTAAAAATAACTTAATCAAAATCTGCATGAATAGGTTCAGTACACTTCTGCCACCACAAAACAAGTACATTTATGCCATTTGCAAAACAACCTGAGTTCCTGGAAGCAATGAGTTCTTTAAATGCATTTTGAACTGCTGTCTCTTTGCTGAATTTTTTTTACCACTAAGATGTGGTTGAGATACTTGAAGTATTTGCTAGTTGGCGATAGGTCTGGTGAATACACTGGGTGAGTAGGAGTCTCACACTGGATGTGCTGTGATGGAGTTTCCAGACATTATTTGTGAGATGTGAAGTCCAGTATTATCATGGAGCAGTAGGATGCCAAGTCCATTGGCCAATGCAGGCTAATTCTTGCATAATTTGTCATGCATTCTTTTGGAGTTATGCACAATATTTCTCTGCATTTATTGTTTCACTCAGTTTTAGGAATGAATAATGATAGCACCAGCTGCAGTGCAGATCACCAAACAGTCACCATAACCTTCTTCAGGTGAAGATGAGATTTAGGCTTGAGCAGAATGTCAACAGTTATCATACAAGATCCATTTTTTATCACACATTATAACTCTATGCGGAAACATCCCTTTAGTTTCATGTGAGAAGGGAAGTGCATATTTCAAGTAAACATGCCTTATGAGTGTTCATTAATTCATGCAGAACCCATTTATCCAACTTCTTCACTTTCACAATGGCTTCCTGGTGACAGGAAGCTTGAATAATACATGCCTAATTTGCCTGCGATGTCACATACAGTTTCGCATATGTTGGATTCAAAGCCTTCAATTGATCGTTATCAATTGTTTCTTTGGTCAACCATGTAGTTTATTTTGAAGGCTGTTGCCCAATCAAAAATTTTCAAATAAATATAGTGTTATCTGTTCACTAGCTATGTGCCTTCCCCAAATGCTGCATTGATGTTGTCAGTTGCCTTTGCAGTGTTGTGTCCCAGTTTAAATTCGTATAAGAAAGAACATTAATTTGACTCAGATCCACTATTCCCTTTAAGCTCTTATAATCCATTTACCACAAAATCTACTGGCAAAATGGCTCTGTGTTATGGTAAGCAGGCTTTGTAATTTAGTATAATGTATCAGAAGTGCCATCTAGTAGCATTTCATTCCTCAAAACATCGAAAACTTCATGCAACTGCAAAATCTGCCACTTGATATTCAACAAGCTAATAGATTGGTAAGACTGAATATTTTATATTTATATTTTTGCTCAAATTGTTAGTGTATTTGGCTGCAGACCAAAGGGATCTGAGTTCGAGCTCCAGATGAGGCATGGATGTCTCTTTTTTTTAACAAGTGTTTCTACTCTGCTGAGTTTGACCTTCCTCACATATCATCTCTGTGGCATATTGAGTCTTTTGTCAGACTATTGTAAGCAGCTGCCTAAGGGGTAATTTGTGTTCTTAAGCTTAGATGAATTATCAGATTGAAGTGGAACCCTAGCATAGTTGAAATTTTGGACCAGAGGTTTCAACATTGTTTCCTATGGGAAATTGCACTTGGGGAGTTTGATGTTAAGTATGATTTTCAAACACTTTGTTAGAAAATATGTTATTCACACGTTCAAGGAGGGGATATGAACAGTGTGCCTAAAGGCCTCAGAAAGAGGGGGAGACCTAGGATGTGATGGCTAGACAATCAAACAGGACCTTTTTAGAACTGGTTGCAGATGCAGCAGATGTAACTCAGGACAAAATGTGTTTGGAAAATTAAATTGCACAATGTGGTTGGACCTCCAGGCCATGGCTGCTTCAAGATTCTGTATGTATATAACACAGGGGGGTCCCAGTTATGTCATTAATTCAACTAATAAATCAGCATTTTAGCGTTGATTTAAATTTTAGAGGACAAATTGTCTTGAGCCGGGTGGGGATATGAACCCACGACCTCCTGATAGCATGTCAGGTGCTCTGGACCACTGAGCTACTTCGAGTTTATTTCATTATTTATTATCTGCATACCTGTAATCACATGCTTCCATCTATTGGCAAGATGAAGGTCGCCTGTGGCTAAACTGCCCAGAATAGTGCATATATGTGACATAAAAGAAATGTTCATAGTGCTAATTAGAGGAGATCTTGATCGGCAGCTGGTAGCTCAGTGGTCCAGAGCACCTGACATGTTATCAGGAGGTTGTGGGTTCGTATCCCACCCAGCTCAAGACAATTTGTCCTCTAAAATTTAAATAGATGCTAAAGTGCTGATTTATTAGTTGATATGGAATACGTTGAGTTTATTTCATTATTTATTGTCATTAATTCATTCTTTAAAAGCCAATATTATGCAACAACGTTAAGCAAAGTGCAATTACCCATAGGAAACAATGTTGAAACCTTTGGTCCAAAATTTCAACTATGCTAGGGTTCACTTCAATCTTATAATTCATTGCATCCTAGGTCTCCCCCTCTTTCTGAGGCCTTTAGGCACACTGTTCATATCCCCTCCTTGAAGGTGTGAATAACATATTTTCTAACAAAGTGTTTGAAAAATCATGCTTAACATCAAACTCCATCTCCCCTACCCATTGAAAATTTCTGGGTATGCCACTGAATGCATTAAAAAAGTTTTGAAATTTTAGGAGAACTCAAGAGATTTGCAAATTTAAGTTATATATAATACAAGTATTAAAATATGTGGTACAGAGCTAGATGCAGTAGTGTCATCCAAATTTATTAACAACTAGTTCTCTTCAATTCTAATATTATTTCACTGCTTTTTTTTTAACAAAATGATAAGAAACCGCATCAAGAGGAACTGCACTTAGGAGTTATGAGGTAGTTTTTTATTTCTATCAAGCAGCATTAAACTTGCTGATTGCTATTGCTAGGGCTTCTTTTAGTTTGCTGATATAGTTCTTGTATATGATTATTTTATATGCTAGATTCTGAAAGCCCAATACTAGAAATGATTACCTAATGATGAATTTTTATAGAACTTTTGCCTTTAATGTAATAAATTGTAAATTATTATTTTGTACACATATTGCCTGTTGCAGTAGTGACTTAATTGCAAATTGAGTTTATAATCTTATTTAGTAAGATACTGCATTTAAGCAAAAATTTTCAAGTTAATTTTACCAAAAGATTACATTTTTTGCCTTCAAATGTAATTGAAAAACTGGAATGCATTTTTCTTTTTGCTCTTGAAACTGTTTCACTTTTGCCAGTATCATGCATATCAATGTTTTGCATCATTTGGCATAAGAATCCTCACATTGTATTGAAAATTCAGATCTGTACCATAATAGAACCCAAGTTTATACTTGAAACCAGCTTGAAATGTAATAGTAATTTTAAATGCAAACTGAGAAATACAGGATCAAACAGGCAGGAGTGATTAAACAAACAAAATTCTATGTGAAATTTTGAACTATTTTATAATAGTTCAAAATTCACATGGAAAATTCTTATATTCAAAAATTATATTTAATCAATAAATAATATCCTCAGAGTTACCTTTTGACTTTAATGTCAAAATGTTGTGTATATTATCTATTGATAAAATCATTAATAATGCTAATAGCATGAAGTGACTTACTTATTTATATGCATCTTACTCAGCACAGCATAAAAAAGAAATAATTGCCATCCTGGATTATAGATGGTGCCAAGCCCAGGTGCAAAAAACATGGGAAGAGAGATAAGTTATATTAGTGGAGAAAAGACGGAGCTGATCTTAGTTTAGTGGTCGTAGAACACTCTGGCATGTTTCTGGAGAGACATGGGTTCGAATCTCGCATTTTGGCAAAACTTTTTTCCACAAAACGTTTATTGATGTTTATTTAGAATGTGGGTTTTTAAACATTTCCCATGGATTCTAAATAAGCATTTAATAGTATGAACTGCTTTAAAAGTATGTAAGCAATAATGACAAAAAAAAAAGATTAGATTATTTTTAGAGGGATTAGTCTCTAAGAATTATGGTTTTGGAATCGGGTCAAGGTGTAGCAGATGTTAAAGAATATGTGGACTACTTTGGAAGGGGTCCCTCATTAGCCTTTACAATGGCATGTAATTTACTTACTAATTTGGATGTGATATTTGTGCAAAACATTCAGACCTTTTGTTGTTCAGCCTCATCTGCTGAACATGGGAAACAAAAAGTAATATGATGCATTTTGATCATATGAGGTTGTTTGAAAAATATGAAAAGAAATATATTTGTTTTCAAAAAGCACTATGAAAGCTAAATCAGTGAAAATATTAAAATATGTTACATACATGTAATTTTATTACTAATTTTGGTTTTTAGTTTTCAAATCATAACTGAATTTTTTATGATTTACACTCAAGGCACGTTATGCACAATAGGTACATAGGCTTCTACACACACATTAAAGAACATTCTGGATGGCTCTCTTACATGAGTCCTCTGTCCATTGGATTCCATTTCCCAATCTTTGGGATCCTTGTGATATGGCCATTTTAGTTCATTCTGAGGACAAAATTGCTACCTTGAGGCAAAACAATAAACCAATAGACTGATGAAATATAGCATTAGAGAGGAAATATTATAATTCTTACGTATTAAAAAGATTAATGCATTTGAACTCTTTTTGTCTGGAAACTTACGAATATATGTTATGTTGGATCATAGGGAGCACCATGGATTACGAGTGGTCATCCCATGGCCGAGTGGTTAGCGTGCTTGGCTACTGATATAAGGGAACTGGGTTCGAGCCCTGGTAAGGCATGTATGTTGGCGTTGTTTTTCTGCTGAGGCCCCACCATCCTCACGGACCTACTATGGTGTTTATACTGACAGGCTCCTATCAGTTTATCTCTGTAGGCTGCTTGAGGAGTTATTTATTATTTATTATTTTTAAGGTATTGAAGTGTTTGATTTCACATTTAAGTACAGTACAACAATATAATATGGGTTGTTAAGTTCAATTCATATTTATAAATTAAAAATTATTCTTTAAAGCCAGTCAAAAATAATTAATTTTTAGTCAAAAATAATTAAGGGGTCCATATAGAAGATTGCAGTGTAGCATACAGGGTTCAAAGAAGAGTTGTAAAACATCAAATAACTTCTACCTATAAATAACCACTCTCTTAGTTGATTCAAATATTTATTGTCTTGAGCCAAGTGGGATACGAACTCACAATTACTTTTTAACAAAAGTTCTTAGAGGTACAAATACAAAGTCTACCTATAGGAAAGTGACCATGCCCATTCGAATGACAATGACTGTAGCATCCCTAGTGACAAATTTAGGAAGTTAACAGACCTAATTTGGCAGCAAAGAGAGAAAAAAAATGTAAATTAAAAAATTGTAGAGCATCTTCTAATTAGTAGTAAACAACATATTGTATGCATGAAATGAGTGGATGAAAAGTTATAAATGTCAAACATTCAAAATCACACACTTGATGCTTAGCCACCACAAAATATTATACAATGCTGCAGAAAAATTCACAAATGTATGCACATTATGATGATAATGACATAGCAACCACCCAGCTAGATGCAAATCAGGTATGACAGTACATTATATAGTGCTTGTAGGTGAGTAGGTGTAATGGTTGAAGACCCAGATGGCATAATACACCAATGATTAGTACTGTGAGGTGATGTGTCTATATAGTGACACATCACCTCACAGTACTATGTAGTGAGTGTCAACAAAATGACCGAGAAGATGCACGACTGCATAACGCATATTTTCTCAATGTTCAACAGCTCAGAGGGACTGGCAGAATAATAGCTCATTCACAATCAGGCAGATCGACAGATTGGATATTCAAGGGCATCCAGCGGACACATCCTGGGATATGCATCAGTACCACAGCAGTCAGTGAAGTCTGCAGCTTAACAGCAGCTCATGGCAAATCCTGTGCAAGCATGGTGCATTTCCATATCATCCTGTACTGATATGTGATTTGATGCCAGACCATCAGAGACATTTAGATTTCTGCAGTTTGGTTCTAAATGCCTTGGAGTTTCCCATCCTGTTTGTCTGAGGTCCTTTGGGCTGTTGAAGCACAATTCACACATGCCAGAATCGTTAACAGGCAGAACACCTATTACTAGATCTTAGCAGTCCATTCCTTGGACAAGTTGTGAGACATTAAGCATGCAGGTTAACTAATGTCTGGTGTAATATTTAGAGCAACACACTCTTTGGTGTGGTATTCTGTGAGGGAACATTAGCAACTTGGAGGTACTTCAAACTGTTACAGAACATGATACCTGACTGGATGACCTTCCCCTCAGAGATACACCATGCATGTGGTACCAACATGATGTCACACTGCTACACCAGCCACCAAACATACATTCTTTCCTGTTTGATAGATTCAGACACCAGATCATCAGATATGGTGGTACTATGGAGGGTCCTCAGCAGTCATTAGACTTGACTCCTGTTGGACTTCTTTCTCTAGGGTTAAATGAAAAAACAAGTGTATATCACAGAACTTTCAAGTCTACATGATGTAAGCCATCAGCTTGGCAATGCCTGTGATCAAGTGATACCTGCAATGCTGGTTGCTATACAACAAACTATTCTTTCTCGCATTCAGATATGCATTATAGCTGATGGTGAATATATAAAATAGGCTCAAATAGACTTGCATGCATGTGAGTTTTATTTATACCATTTGTGAATTAAAATGTAATCATCCTGTAATAATTAATCTGTCTAATGAATCGTTTTCTCACTATTATCTCCCTTTCTGTTGTATGTATCAATGTTTCCCATAGTGAGTGAGTTGTCACAACATTTTGCAATGACCAAGTGTTAAGTGGCCAATTTCAAATGATAAGCGTTTATATATAGCCTTCCACCCACTCATTTTTTTGCATACCATATGTTATTCTTCGAAGATGCTCTGCAGTTTTGTAAATTACATTTTTCTTTATCTCCCTTTGTTGCCAAGTAAGGTTTGTTAACTTCCCAAAGTTGCCACTAGGGATGCTATAGTCACTGTCATTTGATTGTTCATTGTGACTTTCCTAAAAGTACAGCTAACATTTGCACCTATAGGACCCTTTGTTAAAAAGTTATTTGGGTGTTTTAGTACCTTTCTTTGAACCCTGTATTGTACTGTATGATCGACAGTTATATTTAAGTAATGGGTTCATGGGAATCATGATGAACTTGAGGACTGTGATGGATCTGGGAGTTCTTGGATTACAGAATGTCAGATTATGGAGATTTTTCTATACAATTAGCTCTCAATTTGTTTTGAATTTGATTAACAAATTTTTGGAATAATACTGTCAGCACTCGACTTGTTTGGATCTAATTAACATATTTTTGGAATAATACTGTCACTGCATTTGGATTTTTTTTTAAATAATACAGTTGAACATTTAAATAATACAGTTGGCATTATAAAAGAAACTGAAAGCCTCTCAAACACTGTTGCTTTTCTACTTTAAGAAAAAGGGAAGCATACACCTGATCCATCTGTCTTGGACAAAAACAGCTGTTAATAGGTGAAGAGGCATCTAAACGTTTTGCTTTACTCAGTCATCTGACCCAATTGACTTCCCCTAATCCTATTACTCCCAGCTCTCAGCAAGTTGGGAAAAATTTTCATAAACAACTATTATTTTCTTAGTGTAGATGGACTGTAGTGTTTCGTTTTTAGCATTACTGTAATGCACATATTATTATTGTAAAAAATACTATATGATAACAAATAAAACGGTGGAGGAAATAGAAATGTGGATTTTGAGGCATAGGCCCTCTATCCCTACATTTCCTTTGTGATGGGAAAATTATGCTTGATTTCAGAGACTCCAAAATTTCCTTGTTATAATAGCATGGAGTTAGTATCACATGGCGGCACTAGTATCGCATGTAATGTCTTGACAAATTTCCAAATCTCTGGATTGGTAGAGATGGACTGAACTTGTGGCTCACTAGAAGTCTTTGACTCTATTGACCTTAAAAATATCATTTAGTCCTAAAAAAAATTGTAATTTATTACATTTAAATGAATGAATCACTGGATCTGTTGCAAGTGTCACACCAAATGTGCTGAGCTGATCATTGATGGAAGTTGAATATCCTACCTCCAATGCATTGAAGTCTGTCAAACACAGAAGGAAACTTTGGGAGTTTCTTGACATGCTGTACACACAATTATTGAATTTGTACTTGATTATTTAATAAAATATAGTTTAATCTTATTATTTCCTGAATTTCATGTCTACAGGACACATCCTGTGATTCTTTACTACTGAATTATTGATTTAATGCCATGAGTGTGAGTGACAAATATTAAGTTCCATCTCTATGAGGCAACATAGTTGTCCACTTCCTGGATAGATGGTGCCACCATGTGAATCAAATGAAAAATCCGAATAATTATATGCTACATCAGCTGAAGAAAAAACTTTAGCCAATGGTGTAGTGGTTAGCATTACTGGCATGTTTCCAGGAGACGTCGATTCGAATCCCACTCATGTCAAAACCATGTTTTTTCAGCTTATTATTTCAAATAGGCATTTCTTTATAAAGACCATATATATAAAACATTTTTTTTTTTCAAAAATCTAAAATAGTTGTTTATATATCAAGGTAAGCATAGCACAGAAACTTGAAAATTGAGGTTATATTAGCTATAGTTGCTGTACTTCAACAGTCAGCCACCTTTTCATATAAGTTTCCACACTGTCAATAAGTGAAGTGGTTATGGGTCACATAATTTTTTAATGCTAATTGCAAGCAGTAAAGCCACTCAGATATGGTCCCATTTGTTCTCTTTCTTTATTAAACATAATATTAACCCTTCCAGTGTCCAGCCTGAAAAACAGGTTTCCGTCCACTGGCCAAGCTAATTTTCTCCCTATGCTCAGCCAAAAAAAAAACTTTAGAACTTTTTTGCCAAATAACTAATGAAAGGAATTATGGCATGTTATTTGCTAAATTAATCAGTATTTAATTCTGGATTTTCTGAAAATAAAGTATTTAACAAAAAAGACTATATTTTATTTTAATAGAACTTTTTTGTCATGTAGTAAAAAAATGCATCTGGCAAAACAAAACTATATAAAAAAAACGAATTGACAGAAATGATTACAATGCACATGAATAAAATGACTATATATTTCTGAATAACAAAAAAAAAATTTTTGGGGGGTTTTCAGTAAATATTTCTCTCATTTTGTATTTTTTTTTCTCAGTACCATACTTTGAAAAAATTTTAGGCTTTTACCCATTTGTGCTGAATCACATAAACAAGTTAATGTTTGAATTAAAAAAAAATAACCAATCAATGGAAATAGGTCATGTTATATACCAAATTAAACAGAATTTAATTAAGAATTTTATGAAAATAATATAAACAAATTTGCAAACATATTGATTTTAATAAGCCTTTTACAATGTGATATGGTGAAAGAAAAGATCACACTATACAATTAAGGCTTCATTTTGGAAAACCTGATGAATAAAAACAGTTAAATTATACAGGGTGAATCTGAAAAAGTGGGCAAAACTTTACGGGGTGGTAGAACGCAGCTATACGAGCAATATTCGTCATAGAATATATGGTCGGAACGCAAGCGGTGAGAAGTTAAAAGGTAGTTTTCCACTGTCACATTTAAAGAATGAACACAAGAAAGAGAGGAGATACTTCAGAAAACATTTTATTAACAGGAATGTAATTGAGGTACATGCTCAAAGAAATTGCTCAAAAGAGCTGCCGCCAGCTGTAATGCAGGCTTCACACCTGCGGGATAGGGACCAACGCACATTTGCGAACACACCAGGCATTTCCCGAATATCGCCGGCAACAACGGCGATCCTGGCGACTAGATCCATATCGGTTTCAATGGGGCACTCGTAGATTAGGCTTTTCATATGGCCCCATTTCGTGGTTAGTATAACCAACCATCCTCTCAGCAATCCATGGTAGAAATGCTGTTGGGTGCGAGGACCGACCTTTTTATACCATTTCCAACGCCACCTAGCGGCTCGCCGTTTGCGTTCCGCCCATACTTTCTATGACGAATATTGCTCGTATAGCTGCGTTCTACCACCCCATAAAGTTTTGCCCACTTTTTCAGATTCACCCTGTATACTGATCGAAAGGAAATTTCCTTCCGAATAATATAATATTCAACCTGAAATATGATTTTTATTTCTTTTAATGATTTTTTTCAGTATTGTATATTTTAAACCTGGCCAGTGTTATACAATGTGACTTGGACTTCTGACATTCACTGGATTTTCTGAACTGGT